>CM077309.1:109502500-112002500 GCA_039655065.1 Glossophaga mutica
TCTTGCTGAAGTACTGAAATAGGAAAGTTCATCTACAAACAAACAAAAATAAAAGAACTTTGAGCATCTGAGGATGAAGAATTGGTTTCATGTTGGTCGTGTTGTCTTTCCTCTGACAGTTCTGAGTTCACATCTAGCGAGGGGTTGTCTCTATGGTGGAAGGGGTCCCCGGGGTGGTTGACCTTGGGGTGGCTGCTGGTGGTGTGTCCATGGGGCTCCCAGCCCCGCTGTTGGGCGTGACAGATGAGCTGACTGCAGGTGTGTCCCCCTGCTGCTGGGCCTGCAGGGTCTGTCCACAGATGTGGTGGTGCTTTTCCCAGTCTTTGTGCTGGCAAAACGAGCCACAGTATCGGGCCGTGTTACAGCCGCTGCAGGTTTCACTTGCTTTGCGGCCACAGTTCCAGCAGCTCTACAGGAGAAGGCAGAACAAAGCAAAATCCCAAATTAGTATGTTGTCCAGGCCGAAGTCTAAGGAAATGTCCTGGGCAGCTGAGCCCCCTTATATTCAAGGGCTGTGTGGGATGAACGAAACAGGTGGGTGTGGGTATACACACTAAACACACAGATGAAGGTTCCGCTGTGATGACTGCTCTGACTACTCTGCCAACCACTATGATGACGTCTAAAAAACTGGCTACAGCTTCTTTCCATGTTAAATACAAGATCCCTTCCTTTTAGGTTTGGCTCTCTTCCCATCTGAATCCTTTGTTCACCTCTACTAACACTTGCTACATCTACATTTTTCCCCCTTCTAATACCAATACCACCATGATCAGACACAAATCCATCTACTCTGGGCAGAAGCATTGTTCTTGTACATATAACAGAAGTTACAAAGGAATTACAAGAACTTTGCATTAGAGTTAAAGAAATGTAATGAAGAAGATAGAGGATTCTATTCCTGCTCCATCACAGACTAGAGTGAGTCAAGACCCTGTAATCTCTCCATGCATTTACTTTTGCCCACTGTTACCAGTTAGTTATTCAGTGTACCCAGTAAGCAAACTATCGACTTCAGCTGCCTGGAGGGCAGGGTCCTTGGCTCGTTTATGCTCTGGTATACTCTAAGCACCCAAAACAGTATCAAATATATACCAGGTGTTCAATAAACATATGAAATTCATGAATCTAATGACACCCAATTTGACTTTGAGAAACTAAAAATACTAAAACTGGATAAATAATAAGGGATTTTATTTACACACAGTGCATTCCAGTCGATGGAGTTCCTTCTAGCTCATTTGCTCCTCAGCAGCTCCGGGTAGTTGGAAAAGTGGAGGGAATTAAAAACCCAGGCCCTAGCAAGCCCAATGCCTGTGTGATCAGTGCTTTCTGAGAGGTGAAAAAGGCCAAATGAGGTTGCCTCTGATTTGAATTTTTAAATAAACACATCGTGAACCAGAATACAACACGCTAAACACAGAAGAGCGCCTGTATGGGTTAGATACTAATGACCCTAGGAGGAGGTGAGACCTCAGGAGGTCAGCTTTGAAGGACTGTACAGTAGTTCCTTTGGCAAGACCACCCCACCCTTGTGAAATGCTGTATCAGGTGATCTTTTGGGGCCATTCGCCTTTTTATTCTCTATCTTTCTTGGTTTCGATTACTTTCTAGCAAAACAAACTTCTAACTGGTATCTCCAACCAGCTCACGGTATGTGTATGATGGCTGTCACAATTAAAATGCATTTTTTAAAGTGCTGATATAGATGGATATTTAAAAATCTTTCCACTACATCCCCTGCACTTGTTTTGCTTTAAGCATGCTGGGTGTGTGGCTTAAGGTGGGCTTATGACACCCCCAGTGGAATGTCAGCCCAGCACTCTGGTATGTATTGGCTGCACCGCTGTGCAAAATATGCGGAGAACTTTTTAGTAGTCATCCTAACTTTGCTACAAAATAAAGGGGCTCGTAGAGTTTCAAATGCTGAAAGCCTACCAACTCAAAAACTCTAATTTAAAACTTCTAGAAAGAGTTCAGTTCTATCTTATTTCTTTACCATTCAGCAATTACAGCCCAATGAAGGGAGGAAATAAAACCCAGAAAAACCTTAAGATCTGAAATGCTGGCCAATGAGAGGTGTTTTAAGTGACCATTGAAGAAATCTATGGTAACATCATAAAAATAAATTTAAAATTAATAATCAGTACTAGAATGCATTTTTTTCTACCCTAATTTAATCAGAAGACTAACTCAGAAGATGTTTACTTCTGATCAGGTTTCGTTACCATAACTTGAATCCTTTCTTTCTCAAAATTAGTTCAATCACATTACACATACAAATGACCCTGCAAAGACGTGAACAAACGTGGGCCTGGCCCATCCTTCGGAGTAGTGAGGTCTGACATGGCTCTCAGAATGAAGTTTACATCCTTGAGGTTTAGCCACTTTTAGAATAATGCCAGCTGGATCCTGGAACAAACTCAGCAAAGAAGTGAAATTACTAAATTACATCAGAAAATCCCAATTATAGAACAGAGACTCAGATCCAAAACAATATTTTAAGGAAATTAAATATCTAATCTAAGTCAAGTGGCTTCTTTAAAAAAAGTCCCTGGTGTGAGGGCATTTTTTTTTTCTGGCAGAGGCACGCTTTGGCAGACACAACAGCGGTAACTGCTCGGCACTCAGTGCCGCCGTCGGATTGAAATCAGATGTAGGCACCCTTCTCAATTTAAGCTGATTAAACACCCAGACTAAACCAGGTAATTACAGATGCATGTGTTGGAGGGTGGAAAGACGAGACAGAATGGGGACTTCTTTAATTTTTAAAGTGTTTTCAAAGATGGGAACAATTTTACAAATAAAAAAAAGTGGAATTATGCCAAATATAGAAACAGATGTTTTGGATCGTGAAGCTGCTGGGAATTGAGCCTTCTTGCCTAGCATGGCCTGATTCTGACCCAGAATTCAAGGGCTCTGGCTAATTTTACCTCTAGTCCCATTCCCAAGCTGTTTGATCAAATTCATTTACCACCCACAGCTGGGACAAAAACAACCTTCAGCTGTAGGAAAGTACAACAAAGAGCAATTCAAATGACCTGGTTGGAAAAAAAAAAAAAAAAAACCTACATATTTTTATTCCTCTTGACATGGTATTGCAATGATTGTATAGGAAACTTCAGCATAAGTGTTCAGCTAACAAAAAACTCCGAAGTGGACATTCCTGTTTTAAAGCTCATTAGAAAGCAGACAAAAATGATTTCTATTAATATATTTCTCTTGGATGGCTTTACCGAGTTTCCTGTTGGCTAATCTGTACCTGTGAGAATGATGACTGACGAATGGTACTCAGCCCCTAACCGTCACACTTCTGGGAACAGCAAAATGTATAGAATCTTGTGAGCACTCTAGTCTGAACCATTTTAAGTTTTCTAAGCTTTCTGATGTTCATAAAGGTGGGAACTAAAAATTGTGCAGTATGCCCCATAGTATAGCCACAAAGGGTAGGTAGTGATAAAGGTGGTCAATGATTTAATGTGATTTTACATTTTGAATTTGCACTGTCTATATTCAGGCTAATATTTCCTAAGGTTGCTCTATTTCTTTGTTACCTACTTTATTATTTGTTAAATAACCGAACTTCCTTTTCAGGCCTCAAAGGAATGGGGCTGGTGACTAAATTACCGTAATACTGTAAAACAGTGATTTTCAACTGGCATGCTGCAAGAATTTTTAAAACATGCAATACCTGACTATTAGTCAGGGGCACTGACCTCTTTTCCCTTAGACTGTCAAATAAAAAAATGACAGCAGCCAATACAACAATAGGCTTCTGGTGTGAATGAATCAAAATTACACCTGTTTTTTTCTTTTTTTGTCAGATCAGCATAAAATAATCATATACTTTGGAGTGCTGCAGAATTTTAGTAATAAATTTATGTGTACCATGAGATTAAAGAAGGTTGAAAATTGCTGGTGTAGAAGGCTCAAGAATACTATTTCATAGTAAATTTCATTCCCAAATGTCATGTCGCTTTATAGTCTTCCCTTATTTGAGATAATATATTCCCTTTTCAGCATATGAATATTTTATTCCCTATCTGAAAATTGGAAATTAGTTCATTGACCAAAGTTAGGCTATGACTCAGATGAAGAATATGAGGCTGAACACAATGCTCCCCTTTGCTAAATGTACTAATTCTACAGAGAGAAATGGAAATGATGGATGGAAGCTTTCTAATGCCAAAGCTGCATGTCAACGCTTATTAATACTGTTTCATATCAGCAATTCTCTTCGTATCTAAGAACAAAACTATTTCTTTCCTTTTGTTATTTTAGACATAGAGTGAATGGTCTTTCTGCCCTCGGGCAAAAATAGTATCTTTTCTGGTTCTTATTGTTGAAAATTCATTCTCCAAGAAACAAAACACTTTTTTCCTGAATTACTTTGTTTCTCCAGTTCTTACATACCTGTAATTCTCCAGAAAAAAACCTCTCATATGTGAAAGATGCCCAATAAATTCAGTAGAATGTTAATAATTACAATTCCCAAAATTAAAGGAGCTCTACAGAAGGTAACACCACTATAATTCACACTAAACATCTCATCTTACATTGCTCTTGGCCATTTGAAACCACTTTCAAATACATTTTGCAGCTCAGGAAAACGATGTCCCCCAAAATCTGAGGATCAGAGAACGAATAACTTACCTAAAATCACAAAGATATGACATTACATAGCCAAGGTCTGATTTGCCCAGTCTTTGGACTGCAAACCAAATACTTTAGAAAATGCCACACTTTGTCAACTTCTCATCTCTCTTAGGGCCTGTCTTTGTGGGAATAAGATTAGAAGGGTGTTGAACTCCTGAAAGAGCACAGAGGTTGGGCCAGGAATTTGGAGCACCAAAGACAAGGTATCCTGCTGTGTACTGGAAATGGTTTGAAATTTTGAGCAACTTCTGAGTCAGCCGTGTTGGGTTTCACTTCCAAATACATCACTTAGTGGATTTAGAACTACAGGCAAGTTACTGAAAGAAGCTGGAAAACAGGAGTAATAACTGCAGGGTTATTCAGGATTATATCAGCGCTAAGCACAGGGCCCGATGTTCAGTGGGTCCTGAACAAATGGCAGAAACTAACAAGACACCTCCTTTTGGTGCTGGCTGAAACAAAACAAGACTACATCCAATCTCTACACAATACAGCCTGTAGAATTAGACAGCTCGTGGCTCCTGTGCCTCCCCCCCACAGGCAGCTACACAGAGAGAACATGAGCTGACTTCCCCTTACACTTCAAAAAGTGACCAACTGCTTTCTCTCCATCCTCACTGTCCTCAGAGTTTCTACAGATTCACCACTTTTGACCATTTCCCTATCTCTCCTTTTTCAACTCCCTTGTTGAAATTCCCTCAAATTTTGGGTTTCCAAGACACTAGAATTTGATCTTATACTCTAACTTCCTCTTTGTTCATTTTCCTCTAAATACTTGGCAAGGGGGGAAGCTGGCATCAAGAAAAGAAAATATCCTTCTCTTCCATACTCTCCTTTGTCAGATTCCACGGTTTCAAATACTAAGTGTAAAAAAGAAAAAAAAAAAAAAGACTCAAACTGGTTTCTCCAGCTCTCATTTCCTTCCTGAGCTGCGCTCTCTTCCTTTGAACTGCCTGCTCTATAGCTCCACCAGGAGGTTCCTCTGTCACCTAAATCTGTATTCCCTACCTCTGACTCTCTGGTGTGGTCTATTTCTGTCACTGGGAACATTCAGGCCCAAGCCCTTGTCACCTTACTGGAAACTGCACTTCCTTCAGTCCCTGCAACCACCCTGCCAAACCCCGCAGACCTGGCTTCCATGGTCTCCTTCTTCCTTTCCAGTCTCACAGTTACTGTCCAAACTCCCTCCCTGCCCTTCCTGTTAGAGTATCTTCTTAACTGGTTTTGCATCTCTCACACTGCTCATTTGTAAGATGATGTGATATAAAATACTTCTACTCATCTTTATTTGCACCTCTCAACCATCCTGCAAAGTGGGTCACATAAACATTACCCAGTTTTGCAAATGAGGAAACTGAAGCTCCAAGAGGGGAACCACGAGATCACTCCACATCCAGTGCACCATCCACTATACCATGAACATCTATAGATTCAAACAACTGGACTTTTAATAAATGAAACAAACAAAACTATCATTGTACCACAGAATCATACAGAGCTCATGTTCTGGGAGCTCCGAATTCTTCTGGGAATCAATTGGTCTGATTAGATCCTGAGGGTTCTGCCAGGAGCACTGCTCTGCTAGCCCTGCCTGGTAACCCCATTCTACGGAGTCCATGCAGGTGGTTTGGGCCACACTATGCAAGTTCCACCAGAAATGGTCTCAGATTCTGGAAGGCGTAATCAAGATGAACCTCTCAGAGTGACCTGCTCACGCTATCAGGATTTTTGTAGGTTCTAGAAATATAAAGTTTAAAGACACAATCGGTGTTTCTGCTTAAGTGCCACAAAAACTGGCCAGCTTTGACATACACTGTGCGGTTCTGCACCTGTGTAGGAATAATGAGTAATGGCTGATGCAGTCTGGAGGGATATACCACTTCAGTGGCTTAATGCCCAAAACTATCGGAACAGTACAGTTAGCACTATCTGTTCTGTGCTCACTTCCAGCCATTTGTTTCGGTCACCTAAGCTAAAACAAGTTATGGATCTCAAAGAAGAGATGTTTCAGACTCTTTTAAAAATAGGCCCAATCTGACTGTTAACTGGAAAAGAAAAACAACAAGTATAAAAGTATAAAAACAGGAAATAGATATGAAAAATTAAAATAAACAGTTTAAGTTGGCCAGATTCAGTAAATTTCCTTTCTTTTGATTTATGCTAATGCCGGCATTACATTCTTGGTGAGAAACGTAACATGCTATAAAAAGAAAAACTACAGAAAATATCATTGCTTACATATGCCCAAAGTGCAGCATCGTTCTGTTATAATAATGACAATGAGTCTACGAACCCAAGTAAAGTTAGAGAACTTGCAATAACCTCGGAAATACATACACCACTACACGATCAGGAAAAAAAAAGTCCCCATGACTGCCCTGTGGCTATGAAAAAGGAGCAATGGGAGGAAGGCAGCCTGGACTGAGGTCCAGCTCACACTTGCTGCTACGAGACGCTGAGGAGTGGCCTAACCTCCTAAGACTCAGCTTTTCTCAAATGCAAAATGAAGACAACAGCCCTCTTTACCTGAACTCATAAGAAGAGTAAAGGAGCAAAGTACAGAAAGCACTTTTTATCACATCTGGTATAGAGTTAAACATTCTTTGTAGGCCTTCTCATTTGACTCCAGGCAAAATAAACTTCCTGTCACCCCCAATAACTATGCTGGCCATGGTTCCCACGTGCCCAGGACAGTCTGGTTTATAGGACTGCGCTGGCCCAAAAAGAGCAACCCCTTTCACTCTGACAGTGTCCCTGTTTGAATGATAAATTATATGGCCCCCAACACACAATACCCATGTGTTATTTTCCTGGCTCCACGCTTTCTTCCTCTACTCAGTCATTTCCAGCTCTTCTTTCTTCCTTCTGGAACTTTTCCATTCTTTACAGCTTACCTTTCAGAACCACGAGTTTTTCTAAGCAGACTGGGCATTACTGGGTCCATTATATATGTGTGAAAATGGAGACAGGGAGAGAAAGACTAAATTTGGAAATTACGGAGAGAAGTCCTTAACATAAACAGTTCAAAAGAAACACAGGACCAGCCACTCCAAGCCTCGAACTCTGCTTGTGACTCCAAAGTTTAAGTTCCCCTGAAGGAGAGAGAGAATGTGTGCATTTCTATGATCTACAGTACAGTTTTATAGATTCAGATCATAAAGATCATATATGATCTAGGTAAGTGATGAGTGCATGTCTACAATAGGAGGTGGCTTCTAGTGAGGAAGTGACAGAAGAAAAAGAATGTTTTAGTCAGAAAACTTTCCTATGCCTTGTGATGAAGGACTGTGGAAAATATGTGCAGATAATACTTTGCATTACTGTTCTCGAACATGCTAAATTAAAATGTTTATGTAAAAAAAAATCTTAAACATGCGAGGTAAGCAAATAGCATCTTATTCTTTATGAAAAAGTGGAGGCTGACAGCAGTACAAGGAGTCACCCAAGGACCCCAATGTGGTGACTGAGCTGGTGCCAGAGTTCCGGTCCTCTGCATCATTTCCCTGGATTCCTTCCGCCACACCCATCTCTCTCTGAGCTTTGCTAGCAAAAGATGATCATCCCCCTGGTTGAACATGGCCTTTAAGTGGTATGGACCATATAATTTATTATCCAAACTGGGACACCTAAGAGTGGAAGAGGGCACTTTCAGTAACTAGATGGGGACAACAGAAGTAACCTGGGAATATCTCAGTCAAGCTAAGATGTACGGGCACCTTGTACCCTACCTTTATGCATTACAGAGCACTATCCTGATTTTCACATGACACAGCACGAACTATTCAAGCTTTTGTGTTCTATTTGCTCTTTCCAATCCACTGAGGAGATCCGTCTAGTTGGATTAAATAACTCATCCGAATTCTTTTAAATGTTTTAACTTGTGTTGCTCATGGACAAAAATTGAAGAAAGCTTATTCCTTCACCACCTACATACACACCTTGAACAGACTGAAGCCATTAAGTTTCTGAAGTTCAGTCAAGTAAGATCACCTGACGGGTAGACCCCAAACCCTGCAGGTCCCCTGAAGAATCACAGCTCCCTCTTCTTCCTTGACAGCTAAAGTGCAAATTCCGTCCATTCTATCTCATGGGTATCCAGCCAGTACATCCCCAACACCATCTAGCAACCATCTCGATCCAACCATCTCCCTCCGCATCTGCCTCCTACAACAGATTGGTCCCTCCTTTTCATTTCCTCGAATCTCTCTCCACACTGCAGCCTGAGCGATCTTCCCAAACACTCATCAGTACAGAGTATCCCTGCTTCCAAAGCCTAGCAAAGCTTCCCTTCCCCTCTTCCCTGCATAGAGGCACTTACATGCCCACTGCCAAGGAAGCAGTGACAAGACACCCAGGGGTGTGGTGGAGAGGAGGGCAGCTGCTGACATAACGTAGTGATTTGACTCCTCTATTAATTGTAGTCAACACGAAGGCAGGGACCACTGCCTTCAGTGCCTAGCACTGGCCTGACACAGAAAAGCTCGAGAATTTGTTACTGAAAGAAAAAAATGAATAAATGGATGTCAGTAATTTACAATTATACGCATCAAGTAACAAACTGCTTTGGGCTGGTCACAAACATGATTTTTGAAAGAATGCCCATTAATTTCTGGATGCAGTTTTAAAATCAATGGATCCAACATTTAATGGAAAATTTTTCATCCAATTACTATGACAGCCAGAACTTGTGGTTTGTTTTTTTTTTTAAAGAAAACAAAGAACAATTCATAAAATTTCTAAAGTACAATGCTATGTGGGTTTTATTTGGGGCTGAATGGTTAAAATTCAACCAAACCTCCTGCATATAAAAACAGCAGCGAATTCTGAGAAGTACCTGTGCTGTCTTCTCTATAGCTCAGCTGGGCCATGCCATCCTGACCTAATCGGTCCCCCACCCATGAACCATGCTCAGGTCTGGAAGAGGGACTCCTAGCCTACCTAGGCCATGGAAGCCAGAGCTGTTCTGGCTCTATTGGGAAGAAGAAGAGGTGGGGGGCCAGGGAGCTTTCTAAACTTGAGGTGATTTGCAATCATCACTGCTAGGGTGACTTTTGTCAGATTGCTTCTATTAATAGGTGTACATTCCTGAGTGTAAGGAAAGAACAGGGTGCAAAAAATTAACATTGGAGTCAAAGCTGTGTCCTAAGTCTTACATGAAAAGTAAAAAATTCCTAAGGGGAACAAAAAATTTACCTACAAAATTCTACCTAACAACTGGGCTAAAGGTACAGCTGAACTAAATCTACCACTAGGCACATAGATTGTTCTGGGACATTGTCATTCCTTAGAAGAATTGGCAACATTAATTTAGGGCTAACAGATTAATCCTTTATTTCTTTGTCAAGTCCTTGGTCAAAGCACTTTTATAGTATAGTGTGTATACCCATGTGTGTATAGACTTGCGTGCAAGTCTAGAAGAGACTCAGCTACATTCAAATGGAATAACTCTCCCATCTTTTGCTCTCCTCTCTCAGGAAAATGTCCACATTACTTTTGAAGAAAAGAGGCTTAATCCTTGGAGACATCAATCCTTCCCCCACCAAGTCTTAAAGAGTGGCCTTGCAGTCTAAAGGGAAGAAAAGTAGGCAATAGGACTTGAGTTGCCTTTCTTTATCTGCATTCCCAAATTACCACAGCAATGCTTCTGAAAAGCTCCTTCTCTCATTGCTGCAGAACAGTGTAAAGACTGACAGCACACTGTGAGTTCCGGTTTAGCTTCTGCCATGGCCCAGTTGCATAACTCTAGTCGGGGGAGTTTCCTCGTGGCTGAAATGATCATGTCTCAAAGTCCTAGCTGCTGTGTAAGACAGTTTCACTCATCTTCGCATTGTGTAAAAGATCAAAGTTTATGGAGGCTTAGCGGCTTTCCCAAACTCACAGAATTGTGGGAGATGCCACCAGGAATTAAATTTGGCCCTCTGAACTCCACACCCTTTCTCCTGGCACAGTGTGCTTGTGTTTTAAAATCCTTGGAAAATCATCACCAAAGACAGGAGTAGTGCTACATTAAAGACCAGTTTCCCAAGAGATCCAAAAAGAAGAAAAAAAAAGAAAAACAATCACTGTAGAAAAATCACTCATACCTAGGTTTCTTCATCCTCTCTACTACTTACCATAGCTACTGGTAAGTAGTAGATTCATCATGTTTTTATAATGCTCAATACTAGGGTCAAGATCATATGTTTTTCTGGGTATGTTTTAAGAATAAAGGTAAAAAGCCTATAGACACTGAAGCGATTACAGCATGTGATAGGAAAAAGACAAAGACTTAATCCTCAGTCTCTTTCTAGATATCCTGTCTTCCGAATTTAGTGACCTACAAAATACTCAACATAAATAACAGACTTGAAACATTCATGTGAAAGTGATAATGTTTTAAGAATGGCAATGACTGTATCTCTGAGCATTACTAACTTGAATAGAGGAGGGCAAATTCTCTCCAGAAGATGCTAACATTTTTTTTTTTTAAGCACAAAACCAGGTCCTTAAATATCAGCCATGGATGCCGATAAAATTGAATTTATGTCTAGTTTAATTCAACAATGGAAAAGTCAGCAATTAAAGTGCAGATAAACTTCCCTTTGTCCCTCTTTTCCTGAGAAACTTTCAAATGTTGAAAATCAATTCCTTTTGTCCTCTTGATATTCATCTGCTACACATTAAATAGAAATTCTGGGCATAGAGTGATTCCCACAGGGTCTTTCATCTACAGAAAAGGCTGGTACAAATTAAATTCTTACTCTCCCTCACAAATTATAGATATGTATTATAGTAGACCATTGATTTATCAGTTCATGGTTCTGCTAGTTCAGCTAATTGTAGCCCTTCATGTAGTTACTTTGGGCTTGGAGATGGTGGTGCTGTATCAGTGTGGAGCAGTACCACATGCTTGGACTTATATACTATTTTAGAAAGTATTCTGTTAGATACTGTGTTTTAGTTACTTCCCAGATCTTTGAGCCATTTAGGCTATGAGTGTGTGTGTGTGTGTTTTAATATGCTGGAACAATACAAAATAATATTGCCTCTGGCATGGATGTTATATAATGAAATGACTGTTATAACTATAATGAAATAGTTATTACAAATAACGTGGAAAAGAAGAACATGCAGAAAATGTCTTAGAAATATTTAATTGACATAAACATTATTTTAGCATTGGATTTAAGGACCGACCAATAGTTAAGGAAATGACTTTGATCCCAGTCATGTAGTGTGGTTTTGGAGAGCACAGCTTACATATGGTACCCCTATTAAATCCCTTCTGTTAGAAGGGAGCCGCATACATATGCTAACACGCACAGCTGGGTTCTTGGTGATAGAAAGTTATACACATTTTACTTTAATCTGTTACCCCTTAAATACATTAAAAACTTTCTTTGGTAGAGTTGTTCTTTTAGGTCTTTCATAAAGAAAAATTTGATCACCTCTTGAGGAATTTGATGAATTCCTAAAGGCCAGAACTCCCCAAATTATTCTAACTTTTCTCTGAAGACACGTTTGTTTGTCTAAGGTATCTCCTGGAACAAAAAACAGCCACTCTAATTCCCGGAAACCATCTTCTTCTCTGGGAAGGTTCCACTCGCGCCTCACCTCACTAGAATCCTCCTGCTGATTGATGACAGCAAGCGCGTCCTCCGCTGCCTGCCTCTTGGCCTCAGCAACTGTGCGCTCCATCTTGGCCCGCTCCGTCGTGATCATGTCATGGGCTTTCCGCTCAGCTTCGGACACAGCCTTCTGCAGCTCAGTCATCGCCTGGCGCTTCACCTCATTAACAGCCTCCTCTGCATGCCAGGCACACCGAACCGGACAAGAGAACAGTTCTCTGTTAGCACGGGACTGTGGACACTGTCAGCTGTTGAACAGAATTCTACAGAACAGGCATGACTGCCATCCCATTTATTGGGCAGTTTGTCTGGCTATCTAAAACAAAACAGCAGATTTCTGAAATTCAGTTAGGAAAACGAAGAGTGAAACTTCAACTTGTAATTCTAGGAATATTTCTTCAACTACTTATAGCATTACTACAACTTTTCTACCACAACTATTACGTCTAGAAAGTACTGTGAGACCAAACTAAGTATTTGAAGGACAAAAACAACCACAAGAAACCTGTCTGGATAACTCATACACATGGAGAATGTGGTCTGTCGCGACACTGTAGGTCAGTGATTCTGAACCAGTGTGCCAACAGCAGGCACGCTGGTGTGCTGCAAGAATGTTTAAAACATGCAATACCTGCTTAGTCGGGGGCACTGACCTCTTTTCCCTTAGGCTGTCAAATTAAAAAAATGACAACAGCCAAACACAACCACAGCCATCCAGTGTGCATGAATCAAAATCATCTTTATTTTGTCGGATTGGCAAAACACATATTTTTTGGCAGAATTTTAGTAATTATGTGTGCCATGAGATGAAAAAGGTTGAAAAATCACCACTATAGGTTAATATGAACACAGAAAATACATGGGTAAAATTTTCAGACAAAAGAGAGAAAGGAAATTCATTTTACACATAAAGATATGTAAGTGCAAACAATTATTTTAGTGGTAAAAAATAAAAGCAATAGTCAAAAGGTAATTCATATAGCAATTAAGTTAATGCAGACCTTTTAAAGAAAATCGATGATGAAACAGACAGATGATTCAGCTTTTCTTTTTCTTAAATCATTTCCTGAGTAAGGTAAATATGTGCCTTTATAGACTAAATGACAGATTTTTCAAAATCATTTCCTCATTTCCAAATTCTAAGCTGTTGTCTATCTCCTTAATCAAATACGTGCACAGTGTCACACAGCCAACTGTTGCGCTGGACAACTATAACGGAAGTGCACCGCAGGCAAAAACCACTGGGCCTCACCACAAAACCTGCAAGGTGTCAGGTTCGCCTTTTGGTTTTGGCTGTGGAAAGTGCACAAAGATTTATCTAATGTACAGTATAAGATTGACAACTAAAACAAGTAATTTCTATTAAAAAAATTAACTGTTCTAATTAACAAGGGAAAATATCCTCCCCCTGAATTAGTTTATCTAATTTTCATCTTTATTCAAAGCAAAATGACAATGATTAATTGAAAATTTAATAAGCAGTAATTATTAACTTGGCAAACCTAGTACCAATTAACACTCTATTAAAACTAATTATGACATGTTTCAAGTGCTTACACTTAATTGTTTCACCCACTTAAAAAGCACCCTAATTAAATGTTCTGTTTAATTAAAAACATCGATTCCTAATAAAAATGTTTTACTGTAGATTAAAAATGTTAGAGATGCAAATACTTTTATGGTTTCTTAAATTTTTATGGTTTATTTCACACATCTACAGTCCATGACTTGAGAATCATCAAAAGCCCTCCACTTGTAATTAACTGTCATGACTTTTGTAGACTTCCTCATTTTAGCAGCATTATTCCTTACATTCATTCATCTGCAATTACTGTCTGATAGGTTTGATAATCTGAAAGATAAGGGAAAGAGCCAGACTGGAAGTATCAACTAACATATCTTAAGCCTTTACTAGTTGCTTTAAGATATGCATTTACACTCTGAATAGAAGTGGTATATTGCAAAGAGCTTGCAGCAAGTTCTTCACAAACAGGCGAAAGATGCCTTTATTACCCTATCATAACCAGCTTGGGGCACCACGGAAGTACTGCCCTTCTAACTATACAGCCAGGGTCTAATTTAGTTTGAATATTCAAAGTGAATTAAAATTCTATCTAAGTGGTAATACAGGACAATAATTTTTGCTTACCATCAAAGCTGTAGCTTGACTAATTGTATATGCAAATCAGGCAATTTATATTTAAATTATGCATTCCTATTCTAATCCCACAGGCATATACAGATCAGCAAAGAGAATTGGTAGGACATTTGCAAGGTGCTTGAATATTTATTACCAACTGCAAACATTCACTGATTAGTTGAAAAAGAAATACACTGAAGAAAGCATTCAGGTGCAATTTAAAACCCATCTTTATGTTTAGATTTTTTTTCAAATAAAGACCTTTTGTAACTTTAGAATTTTTTTGTTACCTTTGCAGTTACTTTTAAAAATACTACTTTGAAGTGAAAACTGACTGAGTCCTTCAACATTGTTAAGATCCCAAATACTTTTAAATGTATGATATATTATTATATAGTATTATTGGGGAAATATAAATACTTGAATACAGTCTGTAGATTAAATAATAGTGATGTAGCAATGTTCCTGTCCTCATTCTGGTAACCGTATTGAGATTATACAAGAGATGTCCTTGTTCTTAGGAAATACGCACTAAAAAGCCTGGGGTAAAGGAAGATGACATCTGCAAGCTACTTTCAAATGTTTTGGGAAAAACTATGATGCATCACAGACAATCAAAGGAGGGAGGAAAGGAGAGAGGGAAGAGAGAGAAAAAAGGTATTAAAGCAAATGCAGTGAAATACAGAATACTGGGTGAAAGGTGTAGGGCAATTTTTATAATATTTTTGGAACTTTCTGCAAGTTTGATATCATTCAAAATAAAATGGTGGAAAATATCACATGATGTGCTTTTAAGCACAGAGTATGCTTTTGCAATTATACTTTTCTGTGAAAAGGGATGCATTAGGTACACTACCCTGACTTTGGAGAGCTCTACCCTGGATATTTTTCAAATGCTTTAAACCTTATTTACTTCTCATTTGCCACAACGGTGTAATACTATGATGTATAACATTTTCATTGCAAGACACAGTTCATAGGTTTTTTCTTTAAAAATTTGCCCACAGCAAATTTCAGAATCTTGGGAAAAGCTTCCAAATTGTAACGAGCTGAGTGCAGATGTCGCCCTCGGCCCTGGGTGTTTTCGTTGTGCTGGATGCCTTGACATAGCTAACACCAGAAACACTTTCTAAGAAGCCTAGAAAGATAACCATTATAAGCAGTTATTTGAGACTTCAAAGTAAAACTGTCATCCACACTTTGGGAGTTTAATACCCTCCTTAAAATTCAGCTTCCACCCACAGAACACTATTCCCAAACCGTTCTTATGCAGGTTAGGGGTATCACTGTGAGAGGGAAACAAATGGAATCAACACCACACCCACATCATGTTTTGGACTGGAGATCTAACATACATAACAGGCACATCTAAAAAAAATTCCGAACATTTACTTGATGAAGTTTAACTCTTAAGAGAATTCATGGCACAGTAGGAAAAAATATTTAGTTTCCTCTACTCTTGAAGTCTTCATAATATACAGTACACCCAGAATTGTTAGAGAAACTGACAAAACAGACAGTAAAGAAAAATAATAATGGACTCAGTATATTACAACATGTCTACCAAAAAAAACACCTGGTTAAGTGGACAATACATAGTGCAGTTTTTTTAATAACCACTTTATTGTTAATATAATTAAGAAACTATAAAATTCATTCACTTAAAGTTGATAATTCAATGATTTCAGTATATTCAGAGTTGTGCTACCATCACCACAATCAATTTTTAGTAATGTATATAGTGCAGTTTTGAATCTGCTTCCAATTGCTTACCACTTATGGTAGGACTTCCTTTGTGCATAGCTCTTCAAGTTGACTTTCCAACAAAGGTGGTATGGCCAGAAAAATCTGCTCTCACTTAGTAGTAAACAAAGAACTGAGCAGATAATAGCACAGAAGGAATTTGGATTACACAAGACTTTACTGCCACTTTATGAACTATCAAGGATTTAACTTGAATGCACACTCATATAAATAAGGGAAATGCAAAGTCTCCCTCAGCATAAAATGTCATCCTTCTGTTGTACAAAATATGAATTCTTTGTACCTCTTATTGGAATAAGATGCACTAACAGCTTAAAAATGCAGGAGAAAAAAAAGGTTAGAAGAAAGATGTAGCAATTCCTTCTCCAGGTAGGTGGCACCCAGCATGTTTTAACAGTTTAGGAGTATCCATCACTATTATCTACGTAGAAAATCTTAGAGGTGACATTCTCAATCTGGTAAGACTATGCCACTGAGCAACATATATATTTAACCTTTAGCCTTTAAGCTGAGTGGATTTATCTGACTTGCATATTGGACATGCAAGAGAGCTTTCTGGTTCTCAGGCTAAGTTACTAAGCCTAGAATACTATCAGATTTTAAAATTCCTTACTGCTCTTACAAAAACAGGTATTTTCTTAGAAAATCTATAAAAACACTTAGATAAGAGCCAAATGACCAGAAAGTCAGAAAGTTACATACAACTATGCATACACCTGAGTCAAAGCAAAACTCAAAGAGAACTTTTATTAAGAAAAACAAAACAAAAAGCCCTTTCCCTTGACTCCTGCTCCTTGATTAGGGTTCCCAGCCCGACACCCATGTGACTGCTTGCAGAAATAACCACTTTCAGCTCCTCAGCTCAGAAAAGCTACTTTAACAGTTGTAGTGACAGCAGCTCAAAGCCCCTCTATGTCTGTCATGTCATCGTTAACTCTTGAAACAGGTTTATGCTTTGTCTCCTGAGTTGGTTTCTACAGGGTCTTTGCTTGACTTCTATGTATAGTGCTGGGGTCCCACCCAGATTCTGCCATCTGAGCTTCTTTGAGCCCAGTAAGTCTATGAGTCATCAGGAACTTTAAATGTGCTTCAAAATGTAGAGCAATATCTCTTAATGAAAAACAAATTGTGTACACAGAAAAGAAAAATAGAAATTTACAACTTTATCATTTAACTTAAAAAAACATTTAGCTCTGATCATCGAATATTATTAATTAGCTTGAAAGATCGATTTTAAAAACTGGCTATAACCATAAAATTTCTGAGTGTTTCAATAAGTCAGTTTTTATTAAAATTGAAGAATTCAGAAGTCTAAAGTATACAATTTAAGTTATAAAATGCCAGATTTTTTTTCCACAAAGGCAAACTTGCATGCAAGGGAACCATTCTAGTCCCTGAAAAATAGGGGTTTGTGATGGAAGTATAACCAGCCTCTCAATTACAGTAGCACTAGCAGATGCTACTAAAATAAAAATTATTTCACGTTCTAATCAGGCCTGGTTTAAGAATATTAATCAGGATTTTTACATTTTGTTTTGTTGCAGGGGTGGGAGGCTGTTTTGTATTGTTTTGTAGTTGTTGTTAGCAGTAAAGTCCTTTCTTGTCATTCTTCACATCACTGCATTTAACAACTGCACACAGCTGCCAGAACACTAAACTCGTGTTTTTAAACAATTCTTACCAGCCTTCTTCCAGATCTCCTCTGGCACATATCCAGAAGCAGGCCTGTGAAGGAATTCCCGATGTGCATCTATAAAAAGGATAAAAAGCAGTGGAGAGGAGGAAAGCACATAAGCGCTGTTATGTCATTCTATCAGTACAAGCAAGCTATGCCCATTCTTTTGGCTTCTTTACAAACACACAATTTTAAAAGGCTAAGCATTTCATTTCTAGAAAATAAACAAAAATAGCAAGACCAGTCATCAGAGCTCAAGGGAAACAGGCCATTGGCCTAAATGCCTTATAGGTTCAAAGCTGAAGCAATTTTAATGATTTCATTACACAATATGTTTGAGAATACTGTTCCCAGTGTGGATTGCTATGGGAATTTCTATGGGTATATTTTATTTAAAGAAAATAAATTGTACTGGTAGTTTTGCTTTCAAGAGTCAAATTGGTAATTTAAAAAAATCTAATGTTAGGATAATAATATTTCCACACAGCTCTGCCTCTACTACCTTTGAATAAATGGTGAGCCTTACTGTGCGGCTAACAAGTTCTCACAATTTAGTTAATTCTTAAAATTATAGTTTAGCTTTTAACATTTTCACACAAATTAGATAATATGGATTTGGCATCGGTGAAAGCAAGACAGAATCATTAGAATGGATTCCCATATTCGGTTAACCAAACAGTATTAGTATATGCTTTACAAAAGAGAAAATGGAGGTCCACTTTAAATATCAGCTTATCGTAATCGTAAAATTTTAATACTTTGAGAAAACAGATAATATAATAATAAAGGTTAGGTAAGAACGCTAATCTCAGAATAACATATTCCTGGTAATGACATGGTACCTTTTATGTATTTTATATATGCGTAAAAATAAACTTCAAGTGTATATAGTCTTCCATAGCTAAAATATTCACTACATTCTTCCATACTGAATTTTCAATAAGAGTATATGTAACTAGACATTTTGAGAAAGAAAAAAAAACATCTTAACTTTAAATATTGTAACAATCATTCAATTCTTGATAAGTTTCAAGTAACTAAAATTTTCTCTATCTGTGTATGTAAAGTAGCAGACCAATTTTTTTAAACAATATTTTATCTAATGGTATACTGAAGGACCAAAGAAAGCCCATCCAGTGTTTTATACTTTACAAAGCTAAAGAATATCGAAAATAGAAAAGTAATCAATTTAGCTAAGTTTGTATCTTTATCTTTGAATGCCTTAAATACATTTGAATGCTTAGAATCCAGCATGGTACACAGATCATCATTTTACCAACACACAAGACATTCCCAGCGATTTTGAATCCAAAAAAGCTTATTATAATTTGGTGAAGGGAATACGAAAACTTGGTACTATCTTTGCAATGTTTCTTTAAATCTCAAATTATTCCAAATATAAAAAGTTTATTTAAAAAAATTTACATTATAATTACATTACGACTACTGGGTAACTGGAAAGACTGGAAATACACATGCATTCTATATGCCCTTTCATTTCTATAAAGTAACAAAAACCAAAAGTTTTTACAGTAATTTTCATCCATAAAAGAAAGAAACCTAGATAAAACAGTTTGGTGCATATATGACTACAAGAAAATGTGATATAGCAAATTAGATTGATCAGAATTACTTTCTGCACCACTGCAAAGGTTCTCCAGAAGAGCTGCAGTGAAGTTCACACTAAGCAATAGGACACAGTGAAACAGATTTACTTGTGACAATTTTTAAAGACAATTTTTTAGAAAAAAGACTTTGGCTTAAGTAGAGTTTATTCTTAAAGGAGGCAAGAACATACAATGGGGTAAAGACAGTGTATTCAAGAAATGGTATTGGGAAAATTGGACAGATACATGCAAAATAATAAAACTAGACCACATTTTTACACCATATATAAGAATAAGCTCAAAATAGATTAAAGACATAAGTGTAAGACTCAAAACCATAGCACTTCCAGAAGAAAACACAGGCAGTAAAATCTCTCACATTTCTCTTAGCAATGTTTTTTTCTGATATGTATTATTGGGTAAGGAGAACAAACAAACAAACAAAATAAATGGACAACATCAAATGAAAAAGGTTTCGTACAGCAAGGAACACCATCAACAAAACAAAAAGACAACCTACTGAATGGCAGAAGATATTAGCCAACACCACATCCAATAAGGTGTTAATATCTAAAATTTCTTTTTAAAATAATCCTACAGCTCAGCACCAATAACACAAATAATCCAATTAAAAATGGGCAAACGACCTGAAATAGACACTTCTCCAAAAAAGATATACAAATGGTCAACATATGAAAAGATGCTCAATGTCACCAATCATCAGAGAAATGCAAATCAAAACCACAATGAGATATCACCTCACACCTGTCAGAACGGCTATCATCAAAGCAACAAACAAGTGCTGGCGAGGAGCTGGAGGGAACCCTGGTGCACTGTTGGTGGGAACACGGACTAGTGCAGCCACTGTGGAAAAGTGTATGGAGTTTCCTCAAAAACTTAAAAATAGAACTGCCATGACCCAGTAATTCCACTTCTGGGTACGTATCCGAAAAAACCAAAGACGCTAATCTGAAAGGATATATGCACCCCTATGTTCATTGCAGCATTATTTACAATAGCCAAGATAGGGAAGCAGCCCCTGTGCCCATCAGTGGAAGAGAAGATAAGAAAGTTGTGGTACATACAGGGGTGGGCAAAAGTAGGTTTGAGTACACAAAACACTCACTTTATTCTGGTGTAATTATTTTTTAATTTGTATTTATCCATATGAACAGTTGCAAACCTACTTTTGCTCACCCCTGTATATACAATAGACTACTACTTGACCACAAAAAAAGAATTAAACCTTACCATTTGCAATAGCATGGATGGACCTAGAGGGTATTATGCTAAGTGAAATAAGTCAGAGAAAGAAACACAAATACCACATTATTTCAATTTGTATGTGGAATCTAAAGAGCACAATAAACAAAATAGAAACAGACTCATAGACCCTGAGATCAGACTGATGGTTGTCAGAAGGGAGGGCCATTGAGGGGCTGGATGAAAAAGGTGAAGAGATGAGTAAGTACAAATTGGTAGTCACAAAACAGTCACCGGGATGTAAAGTACAGCTTAGAGAATACAGTCAATAATATTGTAATAACTGTGAACTGTGTCAGGTGGGTAGTACCGGTGGGAATATTTTGTAAAGTATATGATTGTCTAACCACCATGCTGTACACCTGAAACTAATACAATACTGAATGTAACTTAAAAATAAATAAATAAAAATCACACACACACACACACACACACACACACACACACAAACACACACAGAAAAATGTCTGAAGACAAGCAAAAAATGCCTTCATCAACTTACCAAAAAGTTTTTTTCTACTTATTGAATTATAGAAAGGTCAACAGGTCCATAAAATTATTTTTTTATAAAAGGCCAATCATTTCATAGGGAACAGAAAAGGCGATGTTAGGGTATCCAATGCCCATGCGTAAAAGATACCAGTTACCAGTTCCAGGCAGTGCAGACAGAAGTGTTAGTTCTAGAGTCCAGTGAAGTTGCATCTTGGCTTTGAATTTCCTAGCATGTGACATTGGGCAATACATTTGAGAGCACTGCTGTCAGAACTGAATGGGCTACTTCCCATTATATGCTTGGCATGGCGCATCCTGAACTCTCATTACAGATTAGTTGCTACTACCCTCATGATTATTTAGGAAGTTGTCCAGTAAGAATAGATACATACTTATTATACATACTTATAAGGTGAAAAAATACTTTAAGGTTTTTCCTTTTCTCCTAGCACTTAAATCCACAAATAGCACAAAACTTTAAAGAAAACAAAACCATTGGAGAGGTTTAGAATAAATAATAAATACCAGTAATTTTTTATTCCCTGAGTTTATGCCACTTAAGGATAGATAGCAATTCATTATCTATCCTTAACAATAGTTAGCAATTCACTATCTTAGTCCCCTTGGCAGAAAGTCCTCAAATTTCTTAGATGATATTTTTATAAATTTTATTCTAACTTTATGAATGTTTATAGCCCTCAATTTACTCACAGATAAGGTACACAGCTCAATCATCTGCCCACCTTCCCATGTGCTACATAGTAAACATCATTACAGTCCATCTATACCACATGCCGGAAAGTTGTGCGGCATTTCACATACCTGTCCACATCCAACCTAAAAACCTGATAGAAATACCAAAGCCAATCAAGCAAATTTTTTCTTAGTCCTCTACTACTTTGTAAAATAATCATTTTTCAAAACAGCAGCAGACTCTTAAGGCAAATAAGTAATTATATATATAAATATAATATGTATATATATTTTCATATATGCATACATATTTTACAATGTCCCCTTCAGTTCTAAGTTAGTATGTCCTACCAATGGAAAGAATGGAGTAATCAATGATAGATGTATTCCTCGAAATCTATTTTGATACAATGATGAATACAATAATAGCTACACGAACCAAATAACTAATAAATTTAATATTTCTCTTCTGATTATCAGCAATGACAGAGTCTATTTAGGCAAAACTGAGTTTAAAAACACAAAAAAATCTTGCAGTTAATCAACATCTGAAGAGAACTTTTCTTGTATGAGGGTATGACTGTTATTTTAGCATATTGGCTAATTTAGACAAAGGTATGAAAAAAAACTAATTTTCGAAGGCTCAGATTCTAAAGCTAATTTTTAACCATTAACTCCTGACTACCTATAAAATATCAGTTGCTATAAAATGGGTATTCAATAAAATGTAGTGGTAGATGCAAAGAAGAGCTTATACGAGATGGTTTAAAATGTGAAACATATTTATCTGCATCTACAGAAAGATGGAAAAATTACAGAAAAGTCCTTCTAAATTAAGTTTAGCTTGCTTTGGGATGAAAATTCTTAGGTGCAAGAAAGGAGGAAAGCCTCCAGAAGACCACACACATCTATCAAGAGAGGAGAGCCAGTCAAGGTGGGAAAACGTTATAAGAAATGTGAAAGAATGGAAAGCGAGGGATGACGCATGAACAGATGGAGGATGCACTACACTTAGGACAGAACGGAGACCATTGGGTACTAGATGCAGTGAAGGCCGCCATCAGTATACATTAAGGGGTGAGCTGATAGCCTTTGGAGACCCAATGTGACCTCATATGACCCCAGACAGCAATGCTCAAAGCTTGGCAGCACCTAGTAAGGCCTTCATCCTGTAGTGGGCACAATGAGGCTGTGATCATGACAATAGCTATCACAAAACCATCAAAAGACAGGAAGGGCTAAGAAAGTTCATCTTTACAAATGCTAAGTATTTTGGTTTTTAAGGATAATAAATTCAGAGACGTCAGCATTATGTTTCAGAAGCCCAAACCCAACCTAGAAGCCAGCAACTTCATTAGAATTTCTCTTTAATAATAAAAATACCTAATGATCCAGGAGGCAATTGGTCATGTCTTCCTGTTAAAAGATGAAATATTTTGATACTAGTCACATCTTTTTAAACACGATATACTTAAATACACTAGGTACTTTATGTTAGGAGCTCAGTTCAATGGTCTCAAAATGAATTCCATGATGGAACTTAATGGAAACAATACAAATGTACGAAACTCTACATTTATATGCAGATATACTCTGAAGAACTTGTTCGTGGTTTTTATAATCTGACAGTATAGGAGCTGCAGGATACACATCTTTGGTTGGAAAAAACTGTTTTTCTATAGCTTTCCATTATGAATAAAGATTCAAGAAGATTTACTGTATAAAACAGAATTCCCCTGTTTTAGCTTCTCTGTGTATTAAAGTTGTCACCTAAAAATTACTGCCTGGACACATTCTAAATAAAAAAAATATATTTCAGAATCTACTATAATTTCATAATATTGGCTGCCAAGCAAAAACACTAGTTTGATGTTTCACAATTCTTTAAATTTCCTTTTGAGACTACATGTTAGAAATAATAACAACAGTTAACTTATATCACTTCTACTACATGTCAGGCACTGTTTGGTATGCTTTATACATATTAATTCATTTAACATAGAGATGCCCATGGGATATATATGATTATTATCCCTAATTTGCAGACAAGGAAACTGAGGCACGGAGTTCCTTGCCAAAGGTCACAAGACTAGTAAGAAGAGAAACCAGAGATTTCAATCCAAACAGTCCGCTCAGAATCGGTGCTTTCAGCCTTCACGCTAGCCTGAGCGTTCAGGCAGTACTGAGAAACCCTGTACTTCGATCACATGACAATCACTAAGCTTGCCAGCCAGAGGAATTTTAAACTACTAATTCCTCTACCAATCTACTTGGGGCAGAGGGTGGTATTCAACAAATTTCAAAGCCTTTTGGAACAATTAACTTGATTTTTCATTTCATTTAAAACAAACAAAACTTTCTGAAACGACTTTCTCGCAAGAGCTAAACCTTTATGAAAACACACCGGCATTCTCTAAATTTCACACCCTGTCATTACAACATGAAAACATTAAAAAGACACAGCAGAAAGTGTGATCACGTTTCAGTTTGATGCTTCAGTCTCTAACATTAGTCCTAAATCTATCATTAGATAATTCTCTCTAATGATGCAGAAGAATTCTTGAGTAACACAAGAGGAGCTGTAGAAAGATTCTAGAATAGTTTAAAAGCAGTAGAAAGAAAGTAATTTAAAGGAACTAAAATGTCAGGAACCAAAAGAGTAATTATAAACATCACAGCATATTGAAATGAAAGGAAATAAAAGCAAAGAAGAAAAAAATAAAACAAAACACAGGGACCCAGATAAACACTCCAAGAGCACATCAAGGGCTCACCAGCAGCTACCAACCTATACTGAGGAGAAGTAATTCTCCTTAAGCTATAAAATGCCAAATGTCTGTTGGTATTAGCTTGCTCTTCCGTGAAGTACACAATGTGAAAAAAACAAACAAATGCACAAGTCACACTTAGAAAATTAAAAAAAAAAAAATGGTTAAGAATTGGCTTTCTAATTTTAATACAAATATTTAGAGTTTTTCATGTAGTAGTCATAATCATAATCACCATCTATTATTTCAAGGGTAAATCTATATTTTGAAAGCCCTCCAAAATTTCAACATATTTTTGACTTAAAGAGTAGAAATAATATCATAAGTTCAATGTGTACCCAATTTTAAAATTGTTTAAGAGGGCACTGAAAATAGTCCTCATTTAATATCTGGGAAAAATCCTAAAATTCAATTAGGAATAGATTAATCACATTATTTTACTGATCCCTCACAGTGACTTAATACTATGGATATATTTCAAAAGGGAGAATGGGAATGAGCTTAACCAATGCAATGCAGCAGGTATGGAAGCTACACTCTTCTCCTCTGTGCAGTCCCCAAATGCAATTTTAAAATGCTAAGAGAGTTTGCATGAATAAACACTGCTGGAGGCTCCAAGCTAGAGATTCGACGAGGGCCAAAAGAAACACAACGGAACTGTAGGATATGGAGATGGCACGTACACAAAGATACAGGCACATCGTAGCTCTGTCTGTACATAAACACACCACTATACACTCTATGGAGGCGAAAAAGAGATTTATAAGTCAATGATCTCCAATTCTTTCATTACACGTCAATACATTGAACTCCAAAACCTGGGTGAGAACCTTCGAAAGTATGTAATGTAAATGTTATGGTCCATGATTACAAACCACCTCCCCTGGTTTGTAATGTACAGCCACAGGCCAACCCCACAAGATGGAACTCAAAGGCCTCAAGAGTCTACAAAGTAAAGCAACTGCTAGATGCTAAAATTTGCATGTTGTGTGGCTCTTGACAAATTCCCTCTCAAGTTGTGACAGTTTCTTAAAAGGAAATCTGGGGTTCTATACTTCCAAAGAACATGACTGTTTTACCAGAGTCCAAACAAAGAAATGAAATACTTGTAGTCTTTCAACGATACAATTAAAAGCTTAAAGCCAGCCCTGGCTGGTGTGGCTCAGTGGACTGAGCGCTGGCCTGTGAACCAAGGGGTCAGGCCCAAGAGGTCGCCAGTTCGATTCCCAGTCAGGGCACATGCCTAGGTTTCAGGCCAGGTCCCCAGTAGGGGGGTGCATGAGAGGCAACCACACACTGATGTTTCTCTCCCTCCTTTTCTCCTCACTTCCCCTCTCTCTAAAAATAAGTAAATAAAATCTTAAAAAAAAAAAAAAGCTTAAAGCCAAAACAACTTTTGCTAAAAATATGAAGTAACATTGCTCCCTCTCAGGCCCCACCCCCACCAACAGCGTCACAACCCAGAGACTGGGCTGCCCCACCCTGAGGAACACCTAAGGCTCCACCCCCTCACTACGTAATAGTCGTGACCAGACTAAAACCAAAACAACAACAACAAAAAAAACCCACCAAAAATGGCTCAAACCGGAAAACAAATAAAAGCCCCAGAGCCAATTCCTCTAAGCAGTGAAGAGATAGCCAACCTGTCAGATGCACAGTTCAAAGCACTGGTCATCAAAATGCTCACAGAATTGGTTGATTTTGCTCACAAACTAGATGAAAAAATGCAGGCTACAATCCGTGAAATGAAGGAAGATGCATGGGGAACTGATAGAGATGGAAGGAAAACTGGGACTCAAATCAATGGAGTGGACCAGAAGGAAGAAACTAACAACCAAACAGAAGACGAGGAAGAAACAAGAATTCAAAAAAATGAGGAGAGGCTTAGGAACCTCCGGGACATCGTTAAACGTCCCAACATCCGAATTATAGGGGTCCCAGAAGGGGAAGAAGAAGAGCAACAAGTGGAAAACTTATTTCAACAAATAATAAAGGAGAACTTCCCCAATCTGGAAAAGGAAATAGACTACCAGGACGTCCAGGAAGCTCAGAGAGTCCCAAAGAAGTTGGACCCAAAAAGGAACACACCAAGGCACATTGTAATTACATTAGCCAAGATTAAAATGAAGCAGAGAGTTCTAGAAGCAGCAAGGGATAAGGGGACAGTCACCTACAAGGGAGTTCCCATCAGACTGTCAGCTGATTTCTCAAAAGAGACCTTACAGGCAAGAAGGGGCTGGAAAGAAATATTTGAAATCTTGAAAAGCAGGGACCTACATCCAAAATTGCTCTATCCAGCAAAGCTGTCATTTAGAATGGAAGGGAAGATAAAGTGCTTCTCAGATAAGGTCAAGTTGAAGGAGTTCATCATCACCAAGCCCTTATTATATGAAATGTTAAAGGGACTTATCTAAGAAAAAGAAGATAAAACTATGACAGTGAAAAGACAACAAACTCATAGCTATCAAGAACCACACCTAAAACAAAAGCAAACTAAGCAAACAGCTAGAACAGGAACAGAACCACAGAAATGGAGATCATATGGAGGGTTAGCAACAGGGGCGTGGGAGGAGGAGAGAGGGGGAAAAGGTACAGAGAATGAGTAGCATAGATAATGGGAAAAAAATAGACAGGGGGAGGGCAAGAATAGTATGGGAAATGTAGAAGCTAGAAAACTTATGACCCATGGACATGAACTAAAGGGGGGAATGTGGGTGGGAGAGGGTGTGTAGGGTGGAGGGGAATGATGGGGGAGAAATGGGACAACTGTAATAGCATAATCAATAAAATATATTTAAAAAAAGAAAAAAATAAAATAAAATAAAATGTGAAATCCAGCTATGTAAAAAAACATACCACATAGGGTAATATTTACTGCAAGAGTATATTCAAATACACATTGAATGCAAAAAAAAAAAAAAAAAAAAAAGAAGTAATTAGGCATCATTAAGAGTAATATAATTTGTGTTCTCTTAAGAAGGAGGTTTTTTTTTAAGTTTACTCCTTAAGGTACATAACAGGAAAACTAGACCAATCTTTCTGGGAATGATAAACTTTTGCATCTTTAGAACCCTATGCCATAGTGGTGACTATATAATAAGTGTCCTATATTCTGTATGCTGAAAATTACTCACTTAAGTATGAAGTTCTATTAATTTCTGAAGTTTGTTTACAAGGTATAGTAGATAGACAATAGTGATGCTGTCAGTTCAGGGGACTGAAGTAAGTGGCCATCCAGTGCCATACCACTAGCTGTCTCCTTTCCTATCTCCTCCGCCAGATCCAAAGCTCCTCAAGGGAAGGGACAATGAATCTTCTTCCGTTACTACAATGCCTAGCACATTCCTGGCACAGAACACACACTCAGTAAACAAGTGCTGACCCAACGAATTTGTTCAGTATCTGTTTTATATTTTTATTCCCAGAGTTTTATTTACTTTGAGGCTCTTAATTTTTACCTATTCTGAATGATTACAAACATCCCCTTTATTTATCCTGAGTGGATCTGTCAGGATTAACCATTTTTTGTTTATAATAAGGAATAAAAAATATAAGATGTTTATGCAACTCTGCTTTAAATAGTTTCATTTGGACCAATATGGGTACAAATCAAACTTTAACCTGTTTTTATTACTTGCTTTAACATACCTAATAAATACAGGCTTGTCTTTAAAATACACTCTAGAATAATGCATGCTGGGTAAAGTAAGTGACTAAGAATCGTCCTTTCTTTAATACTTTTGTGGTAATATGTGTTCAGCATTCAGGGATTAGCAGTAATCACAAACCTAAAGTGTAAAAAAAAAAACAAAACACAACAAAACTTTGTTGGCTAGAGATAATTTTAATTAAAATGATCATGTGATCAATAGTGATAATTAGGCCAATATCACGAGCTTAATCCGCACACGCTTTACAACACGGACTGTGCCCTAGACCGTGCCCTAACCCGACTCACCTGACGGGTATGGAGTTAAACATAAGAAAATAGGAGAGACTACGGATCAACACAAACCCATCTCCACTAAATTTACTCAAATGGTATACACATACAGTGGCCAGCAATACAAACAACGACAGCTTATTACTAATTTTAGGAAAAGCTGACAGGCCACTCAGAAATTCTTTCAGGTTCAAGACTTCTTTCCGTATTCCGGCAAAGCCCAGAGACACTGCAGGTGTCCAGACCACCGCGGTGAAGCAGAAACCAAAACACACTGAGTCACTTGACTTTCCTGGTTTCCCAACGCATATAAAAGTTATGTTTGCACTATATTGTAGTCCAACAAGTGTGCAATACAGCACTGTGTCTAAAAACCATGTACATACCTTAATTAAATGTTTTATTGCTAAGAAATGCTAACCATCACCTGAGCCTTTGGAAAATGGAGCCAATAGACTTGTTCAACACTGTGTTGCCACAAACCTTCAAGGTGTAAAAAATGCAATATCTGTGAAGTGCAATAAAACAAGGCGTTCCTGTATTTGTGATTATATTCTATTTATAACCCCAACAATCCCCAAATATCCACAGTAAATATGGCTACATATCAGCATTCTAAAATGCTAAAACATGACTATATTAATAGTTCTATATATAACTAGGATTAATGAAATCATGGTTAATCACTTAAGTTAGGGTCAAGTCACAGGATGAAAGCTACATCTATGTCACTAATTTTCAATAGCAGTGGGCAGACCACATAGCCCTTAGTTGTCTCTTCCTGGGGGAATTTTGAGGTACTGTGTGTGTGTGTGTTAATGTAAGATACAACTAAAAAACAAGATTGACTTCAAGACTGTGTCTTTAATTAAAAAATCAGACAAGCCCTGCAGGTGTGGTTGGTTGGAGCATCATCCTGTAAACCAGAAGGCTGCATGTCCAGTCCCTGGTCAGGGCACATATGGGATGCAACAGATTGATGTCTCTATCTTTCTCTCCCTCTCTCCCCCCTCTTTAAAAACCAGTAAATATATCCTTTGGTGAGTACTTAAAAATATCAGAACACACACATCCCTGCATGCAGTGCTCTCAAGTGCTGGTCTGCCACAGCAGGCCCCCGCCAGAGCTTGCTGAACTCTGGAAGTCCAGGCCCACTGAGACACTGTTCTTGTAAGTAGGAGGCAGGGTCCAAAGAGCTATATTGTGAAGCAGCTCACATTTCTGTGATGTAAGTGACATTCCGGTTCAGCCTTGAAGCTTTACCATGAGCCCAACACCTTAACCTGGAAAAAGAGTTTAAGTTTTGCGACTACCATGCATAAGCCAATCTGCCTGCCTTCCTGACAGACAGACAAGACATATTTGAAGATACATGAAAGGTTTATTGTTCTAAAATACCCTGCATACCCTTTACGTATGAAAAGGCGGGTGAAAAATAAAATCAGCATTAATAGCATAAGAAATATCTGTGCGACAGGTCCACTGAAGAAAAGATACCTAATGCAACTGGGTCTGGGTTGACGGGACTCTGCTGCCTGGAGTGGCTGCTGCTACTGGTGCTGCCCTTTTTTAAGTCCTCAGCATCACTATACCGCCGGATCCAGTAATTCAGTTCCTCCCGGTCCGCTTCCTGACATCGCCTTAGCACAGTGAGAGATCGCCTTGTTTTCTCTACCATGTCCATTATGCAGTTTAACAGCTGTGTGATAAACAGGGGAAAGGGGAAGAACAGATCAATCGCCACAACTTAAAGACTTTGGTGGGCAAGGAAACAAATTATTTTAGGGCAATGAAAGATGTTTAATTCCTAAAGGCTTCAGTCTAATCTTTTCAAAGGTTAGATTTGAACTTGAGACCCCCATAGATAAGTAAACTCAATGGGAATGAGACCAAAATGTGGGAGGCAGGTACATGAGTCATTGCAAAGAGCGAACATTGTCAAGGTACGCAGCCACCTTTCCAAATATTAATCCCATTAGTGCATAAACTCAGTAAACCATTCACGAAAACTATTATTCCTTCCCATGATCTAAACATGTCTCTTACATAAATGGCTTTGGTATCAACTCAGAAATCAAATACTATACTCTGCTTCAAGTATTCTCACACATTATTTTTTTTCAAGGTTAGCAGAAAATGTAATACCTTCAAAGTATCCCCACACTTCTATTTTATGAGGTAACCACACCCCAGTTGTTTTCAAAACATTTCAACCTAAGCAGTTTCCGACATCTTACATGGTCAAGATGTTTCCATTCCTCTGCCCATTCTCTGTCAGTTAGTCTGTGATCAATCATTTCTTCTTGACGTGTGCCATGCAACCCTACAAATGTAGAGGAGAAGGTTGAATCATCCTAAGCATTCGGGACATAATTCACACATACACAGACACTTAGCAAAGACTACATAGGCAAACTAAAGAATATGAAATAATATTCAACTTCAAGTGGAGGCACACAGATTCAGAATTACCTGATAGGCAGGCTGCTGACAGAATGGTAAAATGTTAGGGACTCCTAGAGGTCATCTGGTCAGAACCCTTTCTTTTACACATGAGGACAGAAGAAGTAAAGTGACACCAAGCCCTGAGCTAGTTTTCCATGTAACATTCCCTACGTGAAAATTCTAACTCCTTCAATAAATATAAGAAACAAGAAACCACAAGAAGACATTAAGTGGTTTCAAAGTGTGATTTTTCTGCATTAAAAGTAAAGACAGCATAAATCATTCTACGTGCTTTTCTAAAAAAAAAGCATAGTAAAATTTTTCCACATTTCAGCACACTGTAAATAAACACAATCCTACTACATATACTTCCATGATAAATTAAACCATGAAGAGAGGACTCACATAATATGAAAGCTGCATATATCCATTCGATTTACCCAAGTATAAAAATAGAAACAAATTAAATATCCTCTATGAGAAAAATCAATATACCAGATATAATTTTGGTCAAATATCATGAATTCAAACCAAGAAATTAAAAAGCCTAATTTGTAGTTCATAGCATAAATATTTTCGCACTTTAGTATCATGGTGAAGATGCTATCATAAAAAGTAACACAAATGCTTACCAAGTTAGTAACAATAGTAATAACGAGCAGTTATTGAGGATGCTCATCAAAATAGAAAATAAATGTGTGTCAACAATAGCCCATGGAAACAGACTAGGTATCCATCAATGATAAAGATGTCTCACATACACACACACAATGGAATACTACACAGCAATAAAAAGAATGAATTCTTGCCATTTGCCCCAACATGGATGGATCTAGAAGTTATTATGGTAAGAAAACAAATCAGACAGAAAGAAACAAATACCATAAGGTTTCACTTATATGTGGAATCTAAAATAAAAACAAAACAGTCTCATATAAACAGAGACCAAAGGGATGGTTACCAGAGGGGAGAGTGTGGGGAGGTTGGGTGAAAGTTGAAAGGGAATATAGTCAATAATATTGTGAATAGTTTGTACAGCAACAAAGGATTACTAAAACTAGTGAGGTGGTCACAATGTAAGGTCTAAAAATGTCGAGTCCCTATATTGTGCACCTGAAACTAATATAACCAACATAAGATTGTACACTAACTAAACTTAAATTTAAAAATTTAATTAAAATAAATAAGTGCCAAAACAACTTGCTAAAACATGAAGAACCTGAAACAATTAAACTGGATTACACAATAAAACTTCTATTTGTATATAATAAAAATTCAGTAAAATAAAAAAAGATACAGTAGAAGGCTCTGAGATACTTGGAAATGGGTCACTCTTCTTACAAAGTCATTATGCATAAGACACCTCAGGTTCTGCTATAAAGGAAAGGCATTGGGCTACAGCAGTTTCCATTTTAAACAGTCAAAACTGTTCTTTTTGGTTTAGACCAGTGATTTTTCAGCCTTTTCCATCTCATGGCACACATAAACTACTAAAATTCTGTGGAACACCAAAAAATATTTTTTTTGGTGATCTAACAAAAAAAGTATTGTAATTTTGATTTCTTCACACTGGGCAGCTATTGTATTGGCTGTTGTCATTTTGTTATTTGACAATTTAAAGGAAAAGAAGTCAGTGTCCCTGACTAAATATTTAAAACATTCTTACGACACACCGGTGTGCCATGGCACACCGGAGGGATGGAGCCAACAAGAAAAAGGACTCATGGATGTGGACAACAGTGTGGGGGTTGCTGGGTGGAGGGAGGTTACAATGGGACTAAATGGTAACGGCAAAAAAAAAAAATACAGTAAAGATTAAATTTAAAAAAATAATAAAAGAGCCCTGGCTGGCGTAGCTCAGTGGATTGAGCGCGGGCTGCGAACCAAAGGGTCGCAGGTTCGATTCCCAGTCAGGGCGCATGCCTGGGTTGTAGGCCAGGCCCCTAGTGGGGGCCACGTGAGAGGCAACCACATATTGATGTTTCTCTCCCTCTCTTTCTCCCTCTCTTCCCCTCTCTAAATAAATAAATAAATAGAATCTTAAAAAATAATAATAATAATAATAAAAGACTAGATAAATACTCCAAATAGCAAATTCAAAATGTCAGTTTAGGTTTCTTGACACCCAGGGTCTTCTCTCGAGGGTATTATGTAACAGTTAAATGACGACAAAGTTAGACACTGCATCACTGCGTTACACTTTTTGTGAAATTTGACTGATTAAAAATTCCTCCCTTTAGCTAATTTGGAAAAATAAATATGATGAGTCACATGCCTGCTGTCTGCCAACCATGACACATGAACAAATATCAACCATGAAAAATGAACAAATAAATGCCACTTTCCCCTCAGACTAACTAAAAAGCTAAATATAAAACCCTTTGCAACGTTCCTGTCCAATGAGAACATATTTGAGATGCATTTAAAAGTTAAAATTGTCAATGCCACCTATTGGTAAAAATGTAGAATTGCAAATATGTTTTAATAATTCGCATAATAGAAACACTGGGGAAAAGTAGTATTTAGTTATTGTTGTTTGTTGTGACTATTTTGAGTTGAAATGTTTTCAAGTATGTAATTTTTGCTGACTTACTTGTTGCCTGTGTTTTAAAGAAAAAGCACCACCGTGGAAATAGTCATCACAGAAGACAACTGGAGAGGGAGGCGGTACAAATGTAGCTTTGATGAATGTAGCACTGACTTTCGTGACCGAGGCCTTTCAGAACTAAGAACTCCAGAGATTTCAAAAGTTTCAAAATTCATCCAAATAAATCATAATGATTCAAGTGCTAATATATGGAATATTCAAGTGAAACAGGATGTCTGTGGCTAATAAAATTCCACCATTGGTGGAACAGTATTAAGCCTCATCTCATTGAAGAGAAAATAACAGGTACATTAGAAACAGGTTGGAGCCCAAGTACTTGGTGGGGAAAAAATACGGGACTTGGTTGCTTTTGAACTCTGAATCAAATCTTTAAAAAGAAAAAAATAAAGCAACTCAAAACTTGACATTTATTAATTTCTCTATTTCAGATAGTTTGTATTCATCCGCACACAATTTTTTATTTACATTTATAATACCAAGGGCATATACTAGGAGAAAGTAGCTCACAAGCATAAAACAGCATATTTTCGTTTGTGGAAAGTTGGACACTCCTGTTGAGCCTTAAATGGTTCTTAGGCTTCAGAAGATTTTTAGCTAACTAGGCTAAACTCTAATTTTATTTATAAACTAATACTGCTTGTAAAGTTATTTTGTTAAAGGATTCTGGTGAGTATATGTCTCTACATAAAACAGGCATTTATAAATCATACCAGATCAAGTATATCTTCATGAGAATTTTTATATTTTCAAAATGGCAGTCTGGCATAACACCATACTTTGTCACTCATACATCGAGATTTTATTTTATATTAACACACACTGAACTCTGCCAGACTTTAGAGATGATTAAATAGTTGCACATATTTATAGAGATTAGTACTATTAGGTTTATAAGCTAATATAATTAAAAGGTAAGGAACATGGTCTGGAAAAAAATCCCATAAAACCAATAGATATAATTCATGAAGGGATTTTTATATTACTAAATGAAAACATAATCACTGTACATAAGCGTAATTACTTCCTAGATGATTGCTTTATAGTACACTCAAACCAGTATTTCATAAAACAGCACTTGCTACCTAAGAAATAGGCCATTTCCTAGCACCTACACAGTGGGGTATCTTGAATTGGTCTTTCAATGACCTGGTGCCTCCACTTCTACTTGAAAATGAGCCATCAAATGTTTGGAACAGTAAGTTATAAACAAATGACAAGGCTTTTGCTTGGAAGGGGGTCGTTATCATATTTGATTTGGGGGTCAGAATATCAACCCAGTCTGAGAAACAACATGGCCACTTTGAGAGTTCTTCAGAAATGGTACTGAGAGAGAGTGAGACAGACTGGCTATTAAGAAAGCACGAATCCCATGTGTAGCTCTGTCTCTGACACAGTACCTGAATGCAGGAGTGACTGCTGTGGGAAAGCAGAATTACTGGGTTGCTGTCTCACAAACTGGTCCTTAATTGCCCCCCACCTTCCCTCTCCTTTTCTGCTTTCAAATATTTAAAGGGCTGTATGTAGAAAGGCAAAAGGGCCTTATATATTGCAGCCTCTATTTGCATGTAACCTAGTTGGAAATCTACTGTGGACTGCTGCTCACCATGCTGCCTCCACCTGTGGCTAAACAACACGATCCCTACTATTTAGGCATTGAATACCTGGCTAGCTACACTTCGTAGAGTTCTGCACCCTCAGCTCTATCTTCTGGTTGTGCACTTGGACTTTATCCCTTACTGTTTCCAGGATCCTTGCCCAACAAATCACCCAGGTCAGGAAAATCTGTCAGCAACTAGCTACGAGGAGAACTCCTGTTGGTGGGTGGTATGGACACAGAAGATGGAAATAGAGAGGCCTGACTATTGCGCCCAGCCAGTCTGTAAAGAGCTTGACTCACCAAAAATTAAGAACTGAAGGGGCTCCAGATCAGTGCTCTGATACCTTCACCTCAACCACTGATCGCCTATCAAAACCTACCTTGTTCATCTTCCCTTTCATTTTTCATGGTGTTCACTTGTTCTTTAGAAGGAAATGTGTCCTAAAAGCTTCATTTCCAATAGTTTTATGCAAAGAAAGAATGAATACAGGCAAATAAAACACATATTTTTATAAACTCACTCCTTCTCTGGAATTCTAATCTTTAACACAAAATTTCAATACTAAATTTAATCACTGGCAGTTTAAAGTTAAAAAGGAAAGTACCAAATCATTCCTCAAAGAACATCTGTTAAGCCACAGACATGCTATATCACATTTTTCAAATATGAAATATCATGAAGACTAGAAAAATAAAAATGAAGTTTGTCTATCTGAAATAAAAGATACAATGAAAGAAATGGATTTTTAAAAAGTAGATTGCAATTGAAATGTCTCATTAACAAAAAGTCGAACTGAAAATTCACCTCCCATTTAGTTGAGGGTTTTGGATGTCTCCTTCCAAAAAATTAACCTGCTATCGTAACAATACAAGTAATTAAGAGGAAAAAAAAAGCACAGCTGTTAAAGAACATATTATCAACTTTTCTCATAAAGGAGACAATATAAAGAAAGAAAGGAGAATTTTTACCCCCATCACAAATTTCAAGCCTCAAGTTCAGTTGAGAAGCAATGATGCAAATCTTCAAGCATCCAGTCCCATAAGAAGTGAACAGATCCTTCAGTCTTACCCATAGGTCTGTTTCTGTCCCTGAGGTCCCTGTGGCTGGGGTGTCGATAGGAGTCCCTGTAGTGGTGGGCAATGGCCATATCGTCCAAACGGTAATGCTGAGGTGGAGGTGGGGTGGGGTGAGGCAGGCCATTGGGCTGGTAGGATAAGCCGTTATTTGGACTGTACCGCTGGCCTGGGCTAATAGTGCATGGTCGCTTGCTTGGATGTTCTGAGTGCAAAGGCTCTCTGTCAAAGCCATTTTCTTTGGTTCTAAGGAGGAGGAGGGGAGAAAAAGAGTTTGTTTCATATGTATTCAGAAACCAGCATAATTCAGACACTCACATTTGAACGTGTAATATAAACAGAATATTCCTTTACTGGCCAGAAACTTTGTAAACTCAGCTTCCCAGAAGACCTATGGAGATTCACTGAAACCCAAGGTGAAGACTAAATGATCACAGAACTGCACACAGGAGAAAATGGTTCAGTTCTCAAATACCTTTCAGCAAATATAGTTTCGGTTGAGGTTCAGATGTTTAGGTCGTGAATAAAAGGAAATACGATCTCACTCTGTAGAACATTGTCATTCAAAAGAGGGTACTGGATTTCTAACAAATTACCATAAGATGAATTGTATTTGATGAAGATTCAAGTTAGAACATCATTCTCTTGATGAATTCTTAAGGTACACCTACTCCACTCATCCAACCTGGCATCTGACTTTCACATCTGTGAACATCTAAGAGCTGCATTGTCCAATACAGTTGCCACATGTGTGTGTTTACATATAAATATAAATTAATGAAAATTAAATAAAGTTTAAAATTCAGTTCTTTAGGAGCAGTAGCCCCATTTCAGCTGCTCAATGGCCACCTGGAGCTCGTGGCTATAGTAATGGACTGAGGAGATACAGAAAGCTCTATTAAAAAGTGCTGATCGAATGAGCTAATACAGTAAAGCAATGCAATGTCTGGGACTCTGATGTTACCTTGAGTCACCAAGATATCAATGAGCAGTTATACAAAGCTAGGTGGAGCTCCACGAGAATTCAGGTGAAACCCCTTGTTTTAATGTTGAGGAAACCCATGCCCAGAACATGTGAGACCTCTGCGGGGCCATCAGGTCTCAGGTCAGGATGGTGTGTGCTAACTGAACTTGATCACGTGATACATAAAACTCCGAACTTGGCTTTCAAAAGGAATACTTTCTATAAATGAGACCTGATAACTAATTACTGCTCCTATATTTGCAAAGAGAGGTGAAGCTAAATAAATATTTTCTGGCTAAATAAATCTCTATTCTTAAGGGCTAACTGAATATACTCAGTAAGATAGGAACAAACCACATCTGACTGTGACCGGAACCACAGCTCCTAAACCAATTTTGTATGAAGTAGCTGGCCATCCCCACAAGACCAGCATTCTGTCATTAGAGCAGCAGTAACATCTACTTTCCCTGCAAAATTTCCCCATAAGAATTCTATCAAGTCACGGCAGCTACAGATTTATGCATGCCTTTTTGATTTTAGGTTGGTAACAATCGCATAGAGGCCTTAAGACATTTTCCCTACTCTCCTGGCTTCCAGGATAATCTTTGATAACACCAGAGGAACCAGAGTGGCAATGACTCAACCACAGAGCTCATGAGGGCCACAGGATTCGACAAGGAGCCATCCTTCCCCTCCAGTAGGGTAGGTCCCCAGTGACAACTGACACACACACCAGACTGAGAAGGATAAAGGACTGAGAGACAGGAGGTATAAAACACAAAGAACTGAGGGAAACTGCAGAGTGCAGTGTGAAATCATACACACCCACTACATCCTGAAGAAAGGTGCACTGCCCTGGAGAGAGCAGACTGGCCCACAAGGGACATGACAGTGGGGCATGAACCCTGCAGGTGTAGCCAGAAGTCTCAATGCTGCTCCCATCAAAGTAGGTGTCTGTACTCAAACATCATTCATATCAGATAAAAATGTCCACTACAGCTCAAACATTACCTAAATGCATTGCTTTAAAATATTTTTTTAAAGTGAAACATTCTAGATATTGATTTATCTTCTAAGAGTATTATCTATGTGATTGAAATCTGTATTTCCATATCCTATACATTTCTGAACAACACACTTCAACATTCAATGCATAGTACCAGTATAAATCAGTTGGAAAATACTGAAGACTATTAGTAGCTATGAACATAATGCTAACACAGCACCTACCTTACTGGCAGTATGGTGTAGTGGAAAGAGCTCTGGACTGGGAATCATGAGACCTGAGATCTAGTCCTGGCTCTTCCACGACTAGCTGTGTGACCTTGGGCAAGCCACTTAACCTCTCTGGACCTCAGTTTGCTCATCTGTAAAATGAAAGGGTTGGACTAGGTCAGTGGTTTTCAAACTGTGCCACATGAGGCATGTAAGGGAATCTGCAGGCAATGAAGAAATTTTCCCCCAAACAATCAAAATTTAAAGGGCCAGAGGAACCCACTTATTATTATCTATTTTTATAAATTTGGGTTCCACCTAAGGTTTTATTGTAAAGAAAATGTCTGCTACTAAAATCAAGTTTGAAAACCACTGGACTAGATGATTTCTGAGGTCCCTTTTAGTTTGAAAACTCTGTAATTCAATTTTCCTATATTTACATCCTGATATCATGCAGATCAAAACACACAGGGCTGATGATCCTCTGGCCAAACTGTGCCTATGTCAACTACTTTAGCCAACAGAGAAGTTCTCTGTTCTGAACAATTTATTATTTATAGCTAATTATTTGTGCAAAAATAGAAAATACCCTTTAAATACCTTAGAGCAGCCACTCTCTAAGGTATTTCCAAATATAGAAACATTTTTTGGCCCAGTTGTGTCAAACCACCTCAACTTTCTGGTTTTGTCTACCCTTGTTCAAAGATAACAACATACAATATTGGAAGATTTCTTACAATTTTCAACGTGTAATTTATCTTTACCCTCAGATCAGCCATCTGGTTAGTACTATTACTTCAAGGACCTATTACTAGAAAAAAGATCTCCCCCCCCTCCCAAACCAAACAGTGATATCCTAAACAGCGCTAGGTTCCAAGCTGGTCCTGTCATTTCTATCAGGTCCCCGTTGTCCTCTTCAAGGTCCCATTACTCAAATAGCTATGGAAACAATGAAGCTCATCAACTTGCAGAGATACCTATATTTTAATAGCAAAACATTAAAACATTCAGCCCACAAAAATAAGGTCTCACTGGTGCTTCCTTGAACCCCTCATGTCTATTATAAGGTCAGTGCTATTCAAAGGATGTATGTATCTAAAACAACTTCATTGCCATTTGTCTGCTTGCTTCTTAGAAATGCCTGCATCTATCTGCACCTCACATGCCTGGGCAAATTCCAAATCTGAGTGCTTATTTGTTGTCCTCTCAAAGTATATTAGGCAAAACTAACAAATATTAGTAAACATCTTATGCTAGCATACTCTTGAAATAACTCAAATTCTAGTGGGAAGTTTGTTGTGTCTCATGGATTTATGGGAGGCATTGTTTGTTTGTTTTTCAAGTTAACCTGAGGATATTTTATTTCCCTACCAGGCAGAAGAAATTTTCCTGCACATAATCTGACCACATCAACACTGAGATCCCGATCACTTTGATCTCAGGGTCTGATGGTCCTAAACATGGAGGCCCATGGAGGCCTCAACTGTGTCACTTCAGGTAACCTGGGAAAGTTAGTGTTTGGGATTCGGTTTCCTGCCAAGTAAATGGGACTGGAAGGAAACAAGTCATGGCACTAAAACACGGTATTAAAGTCATGGTATTAAAAACAAACAAACAAAAACCCTTAAAAGACAATCTAATTTATACTTTAATCCATTTCAAGCTATTTTTTTCACCTGTTCCTTAAAAACATAGACTGTAAAAAGAAAAGACTGTAAAGTGAATATTTATGAAAGAAAATAAACTTTTTAAAAAATACTTGCCTCTATAATAAAATATTTAAAATGTCATAATTGGCTGCTGTGCACTGATAATCCCTTAGTAACATTTGTATAAAACAGTATAACATTCAAGAAATGAGGGAGAATGAAAAAAATTATTATAAGAACAAGACAATAAATAATGTAACAAGGCTAGTAACATCCTGCATGACAGGAACAGGCATAAATTCTTTTCCTAGATTAAAATGTTCTCTTTTTTTAAGTGTATGGGACAGGGATATCACTACAAAGATCGTTCTGGGGGCAAACTGGTACAGCATAATGCACCTTAGAATGGCATGGAAGAAACTTCACAATTCTAATCTTAGTCCTGTTACATACACATAAATAAGAGCCACAGTGCTCACTTCCCCAAGTTACATGGGCATTTCAAACAGAATTTGTCCAAGCTGACCTCATCTTCCTCTGGTACTTCCTGTACCAATCGGTTATGCTGCCTTCTACCAAGTCACCCAAGAAGAAAGTTGGAAGTCACCCAAGAACTATCTTCTCCAAATCCAGTCCTGCTGTTGGTCTCTTAAGCATCTCTAGCGGAGGTCCCTCTGTCCCACCCCAGGGTCTCTATATCTTGGCACAATCACCTGCATGTCTGTCCCGTTCCGCCAGTATCTCAGCCAGAGGAGTGTAAGATACTGGTAGTGTCTTAAAAAATTTTTAAACTTTTTTTTGGTCATTTAGACATCTATATCTAGAAGATATAGATTAGGGGGGAACAGTTCTATTTTCTTAAGAGCCCCCAAACATTAGTAGCTTAATATTAAACACATCTTCCTTGTTTTTTTCTTATACATGCAATCTGTTAAGATTTTCATAGAAGCAGCAGACACTAAATCAAACAAAGGGGGTTATTAAGCCTTCTTGTCACAGTTTCAAAACAATTCAGTGACAGTTCTGTTCACGAATTGTTAAAAACTAGGTGAATCGAGATAAAAATTTTACAAAACACCTTTCTATTGGTACTGAATATTGCACCTGGAACAAAATATATTAAATATATTACAAAAATATTTTACAAATATATTACAAATTCCCCTGCCTCCTCAAAAAGAAAATCAAACCTAGTACTTCATGACAACCCATAGTGATTTCTGTCTTTGGCTATCATCTCAGAGGGAGTGGGTTATTTAGACAGGGAAGTAGAGAGCGCTGAATGGCACAGGACCGTCACTACTGAGCCACATGGAAGAAGTGCCTTCAGTCTCTCCATGGCTAAACAACCACCTAGGGGATCACTTCCTGAGCAGCATGCTGATACCTTCAGGAGTAAATGAAATGATGGTGGATGGTCAGTGAATGATGGTTAGTGAATGATGGTGGATGGTCAGTAAATGATGGTCAGTGAACCAATCATGGCATTTTGTTCCTGGGCTGTTGATGGCAATTTTCACTGTTGTGTATATCTCAGAGATGCATCTTTTAAAATGGTGGAAAGCAGGAAAAACCCAAGGAAGAGACCATTTTGCATAACACTGAAAATGACATTGAGTTTTACTTTCATGACCCATTTGTTCAAGTAGTTTTGTTTTGTTTTGTGTGTGGTGTTTTCTTTGTTTTGTTTTGTTTTAGATACCTACTCTGTGTACTACACTATCCTCTTTAGTGGGTACACACAGATGAACAAGAGATAATCCCCCAACACCCTCTGTAAGATTACAATTTAATACCATACTACATTTTTTGTGGAAGTGTACTGGCAAGAAATCTCTCACCATAAAAACAACTTAACTGGAGATATGACTTCTATATTTTCATACAGAACCTGAACTTAGCAGGTACCATACAAACAGTACAAAAGTGGTACGGAAGATTGCGGTGGGAAAAGATCACTCCAGAATATACGCTGGGCAGAATAGGGGCCATGGAGTTGGTTCACCTTTTGGCTTTATTTGTTGGACATATGGACTTCACCTCTATTAGCCTCAGTGTTTTTGTCCACAAAATAGGAATGATTATCTCAGAGCTACTGAGAGGACGATCTGAAAGAATTGATGTAAAGAGCCTAACATATATTTAGAATTCAATAATTTACAGCATTTTGTTTTTAAGCTGGGGCACTCAGAGGCTGATGGTACAGAATCATAGTCAGAAGAGCGTGAGCATTCAAGTCAGAGAATCTACGCTCAGCACCCCATCAAGGCCTCTTACAAGCTATGTGACCTCAGACATCTTAACCAGCCCGCCTGAGTCCAGGCGTTAGGACTGTTAGGAAGTAAGTGCTATGTGTTATGTTAGTATGTAAATTATTTAGCATGGGGCCTGGCACATCTTAAGTGCTCAGTAAATAATAACCATTTATGATTGGAAAGGCTTTATTAAAGAGCAGATATTGTCTGAGTTAGCCTGTGAAGTATAAATACAATTATGGCATATAAGAAGTACAGCAGAGCAGAAAGAGCCTTCTGAATATAAACTAGACATGAGTAAGGCTAGACCCTTGGAGAGCAGCAAGAAACAAGGCTGGCAAGTCCATGTTAAGACTGGAGTACAGGGAGCCCAAAATGTCCTAAAAAACCACGCTTTCACATCATCTAATGCAACGTAATGCTATTTCACTAGAATCCTTCACAAATGAAAAAAAAATTTTTAATTCATTTCCACAGGGATGATTATCCACTTCTTGAAAGTTAAGTGTCCATAAAGGACCTAACACAAAACAAGAATGTATAGATACAGTATTACTTATATTTTTCATAGGAAACTGAATGCTATAGATAATATATATTCAGTGTACATTCAATCCTTACAGTAAATTGACCCTGCAATTCCTTGTAAGGTGTACAAATTTATCTTTTCTCTCTAGAAATACAAAAATACTGAAACCTCATTCATCTTACAGAAAAGAAAAAATGAACCTAGTAGCTTAAGCTAGTATGTACTATGTTGACAGACGTTATATATTCAATGAACGTGGTTTTGAATGACTACCTTCTGACCCTCCAAACTTCAGTGTCTTCTAACTTATTCCTTAAGCAAGGAAACCTGGCTGACTAGATCCTCTATTATTAAAAAGATTTATAAAATCACAAAATATTACACTACTGCATTTACCCACTTGAGCAATTATAGAGAAGAAATAAATGAGGGAAAGGGGAACAAAAACAATTCACAGTTGAGCTTTCTTTATTTATATTCTGCACATTAAAACATATTTTGTGCAACTGCAAGATTTCAGGTATGCAAATATGCTGATTTCTCCACTATGAAGCTTCATGACTTTAGTCAAATTCTCAGGGCCTTAGTTTTTCTTCAAGCCTAAGAGAAAGGGGTGGCTGGCTGGATCCATATGATCCCTCCTAGCTGACAAATCATATAATTCTAAAGTTCAAGCAGGTCTTTTTAAAAAAAAATAATGTTTAATTATTGGAGGAGGAGTTGCATATATTAATGCAACTAAGTGGCCTTCACAATAAACTCTAGATGTGTTAACCTGTAATTTAAAACAGAATTACCTTACAACGATGGTATATATTTGAAGGGAATTAATACTTAGCACCAGCCTTTGAAATAGTTGGGCTGGGGCAGTGTTACCCATAACAAAAACCAATGATAATTCAGTTTGATATCTTAAGCAAGAAAGGTTCTCTGAATCAGAAAATTAGCATAACAGATGAGAACACAATATTAAAGACACATTAAAACAACAAGCTGCAATATCAAAGCTGTGCAAAATAATGAAAGCAATGCTAATTAATACAACACCAGTATTTTTTAAAACCCTTAATTTTTATACATCCACAGTCTGAAGAAATACAGCATTCTCTGACTGCTTTTTCTCTCCTCACTCCATGTGGAAGTGCAAGGGTCTCAGTGAGCCATCATGGAGAGCAGTTTTAAAGAGGGCTTTTAACTTCTCCGCTCTCTCTTTGAAAGTGGTCACTTCCTTTAACTAGCACCAAAAAAAGTTCATGTCCCCTTCTTCAGCTTCTCCCATCACAGAACAGCAAAATAAAGGTCCACTATAAATAATTAATTTTTATGCACTCATGAGGAGTAGAAATCAAAATTTATGTTCTGCAATATTCTACGACAGCCCTACAAGTCCAGTACAGTAGTTCAAGGACTGACCACAGAGCTACCTGTAAACGAAAGTAGAATACATTTCACTGCTCCATACAGGAAAAAAAAAAAGACTTTGTAGGCTTCCCCAGAGTATTCAATTTTCAGTAAATAATAATAATGCTTAAAAAAAAAAGATAGAACCAGTAACAATCATAGTTAAGGACAGAAAAAGTTACATTTGCCAAAACCCATTCCTGAAACACGTAACAACGGTCTTGTAGCTCAAATTTGCAATCATCACAAAATGGAAGCCCCCGAAGTTGTAAACAAAATGCAGAGTGCTCTTTTATTCATGACATGTCAGGAACAAATTACCAAAATGTGTTTTCTCCTCAGGTGTCAGTTTTTCCCCCTTTTAGTGACTGATGGTTCCCAGTGTTATTACAGAAACAGATTGATCTTTTTAATGAGCCAGTTTAATAGACTCCAGAATCTCAACGTGGCTGCTCATCCATGTCAGACCATATGCACCAACAAAACATTCAGTAAAACAAAAAAAGCTCTGCTGTCAGACAGCTCCGTACTCCATACCATTTCCTACAGTGGGTCTGGATATACAGATAAGTAATCAGAGAAGAGGAAAATGCATATGCAAACAAGATGCTGAAAATATATGCAAAGGAATATTACACAGGCCCATATTTTCTTGGCCCTGGTCAAATTCCCACAAGATAAAAGTGTATTTACACAACATATTCCCATTACCCTTCCTCCTAACTTGAAGGAAGTCTGTTTGCCATTTTTCCATTATAACATACATTTCAGGGTTCCACCTGGCAAAGAATGCTCCAACCAAAGAGCAAGCTGGTTAATCCTGACTCCAGCAGTTACTGCAGTCTATGAGTAATGACAGGGAGAACAAAACTGATGGCTCTAAGAGAGTTCTACCTGGCTGAATACAAACACACATGCACACACAGCCACAGCTCACTAACACAAAAATGCTGATTTTCTGTGTCATTTATATGAAGCTTTCAGTTCCGTGTTAGCACATCACTCAAGGCTTACCTCAGCTCTGTCCAAGGAAAGTCTAAAGGTAGAGTACATTAAAAATAAAACACCAGGAAAGAACCAGTGGGGAAATGGCTGGGGATACAGAGAAATGAATGAGGGAACTTCTTGTGTTGCCTCTTATGGCTTCTTCGCAGTTAGGGTTTTTAGAATACACTGTGTCCATTTGCCTACAGGATTATCTTTACATTTATCACAGCTATCTAAACCTTCCCCTGTTACCCTCTCCTCCACCTAAGTAAATGTTCTTCGTCCCCATTTCCCACCCAGTCTCTCCCTAATACTTTTACTACATTGTTGTGAAAAGAATGGAGCTGGAACTTCTCAATACCTGCACTCAGTATGGATTTCCTGCAGAGCAAGTGGTTAGGAGCAGATAGAACGCACATGTGAATCATCTATCTTTGGGCCACTTCTGGATTTCAGGATCATGTGGATGTGGCTCTCAGACATCTGGACTAAGCAGTTTCCTTTAAAAACTAAAGTACTAAACGCTTACATGTGGCCAAGGAAATAAGACTTGCAAAAATACGAAGTAGCACTATTAGCAGTTCATATATGAAGGTGGGTCTACAGTATGCCAGAAGTAAACTAATGTTTAACCTTTACTTCAGCAACTTTAAACTATTAAGAGGTCCTATGTCAAGAGAAGATAAATTCCAGAGATTGTAGCATAAAAATTATAGTAATTACATGTAAACTGGCTAGCTTTTAATAACCTTCTGTTTTGCAAAGCAGCTGATATATTCTGGGGCAGCCAAGTCTACATTACACATAGATGTCTCTGAGCAGCTCCAAGGATTGTAAACATCAATCTGGAACATAATTGTGGCCAAGTGTTGACCTTTTAATGGCTGCTAAACTCATGCCTGATGAAAGAGAGGATATATAAATGGGGAAAGAAAACAAAGTACATAGCAGACAAGTTTTCTTTTTTTAAAATATGTTTTTTTAATTTTATTTATTATTTATTTCTAGAGAGAAGGGAAGGGAGGGAGACAGAGAGGGTACAAAACATCAACGTGTGGTTGCCTCTTGTGCGCCCCCTACTGGGGACCTGACTTGCAACCCAGGCATGTGCCCTGACTGGGAATCGAACTGGTGACCCTCTTATTCACAAGCCACTCACTCCACTGAGCCACATCAGTCAGGGCAAAAGATAAGTTTTCGAACACTTTTCATTTTTAGATTCTCCATATTTCACTATTACCATATAAAATGTTTCTAATAAGACTTTGCATTCCTACATTAGAAAATTATTATATATGAGGATGAAATAGTAAAGAAAATTATTTTAGTAAGGTGCGTGAGCATTTTCATGTATATGCCTATTCAACAACTACTTTATTGAAGGGAATTTATTTTAAATTTCTCAGAATTCTCATTAAGAGAGCAGAGTTTCTGATAGGATAAATATTGGCTGATAAATAAAATTTTTCAGCAAAAATGCCATTTATTATCTTCATTATTTAACTCTTACCTTCACTCAGTTCACCTAGCTTCCCAGAAGATTTCTCTTGGTTCACATAAAAGCAAATTAAATAGCTATTGCATTGTCTTTGCTGAGTAATACATAAAGGCCAGCTTTCAAAACCATCACATTTTGAGACAACTTAGAACAGCACATTTCCTAACACTGAAGAGTAAAATATGGGTTGAATTATATAATAAATGACAGTTTTAAGACTATGTGTCTAAGAACCATCAAGGGCACCTGGCACATCTGAATATCATTCATCTTTACCTTTTACTTTAATATTATTTGCAACAAAGATTAAGCTGCACAAAAGCCTGACAAAGGCCAGAGATTCAATGTTCTGTAGCATCCCAGGCCAGAGAAGGGTCCCCAAGATGGACACTTTAGCTTATTACTATTTTGCAAGAGGTGAAGGTCAAACAGTGTAGATGTCACATGAAACATGTCCTCATACCAGAGGTACAAGGGAAAGGCCATGGTTAATCCACAGTCCTCCTCCCTCTCACCTGTCTGGAGTTCGCCTCTTCCCGTTTTCGTTCACGTCGAGAAGCAGCTCTGAGGAGTCAACAGGTGAGGTGGTGCTGGCATCCAGAAGCAGCTGTTCGTGCTGGGCGAGGTACTGGGCAGGGTTCTGTTTGGCCAGCCTGGCGCAGTGCAGGAGTTCGCGCTGCAGCAGGGGCAGGTTCGCCTGCAGGAGCATGACGAGAAGACAAGGATGAACCTAGCGCACTTTCAAACACTGGCGGAGCATGCAACGTGACTAAACAAAGATGTCCCTGAATGTATGCAACAGGGTTGATTCTCAGGCACGCACCACAGCACTGGGCTGCAAGGAGAATCTTTCCCTGAGCCCGGTTTGCCCCAAACGTGAGGTATCTGACCTTTGTAAGCCACCTCACCTCTCCTGTTTCCTTGGCCACTAAGAGCATTGGGACTGGCACCTCTTTATTTTTAAGGTCCTTCATGTTAGAACATACTGATTATAAACTCTATAGAATATGAGGTTCCAGCTCCACCCGTAAGCATCTTTTGCTTTTTCACCACAGAAAACGGAGGGTGTGTGAAATACGTACACACTTCAATTAATTTCAAAATACGCTTCCTGACATATTCATTTTTGTATCTAGTAACTTACCCAAGTAAAACAGGCTAATCCTATGATATATTTCTGGTCAACTACTAACTTGAAGAAAAAAAAATAGAGCGAGATGAATGTAGACATTACTTTTAGTAATAATCAGATTCATACATTTAAGTAATGTCCCAAGTACAGTCGGATATCCCATGTGGAATTCATGCACAAAGCAGCACACACAAGTGCTGTACAGAAATAATCTGCTGTCATCCTTATTCTAAAACATACATGTATTTTAATAGAAGGAATCCTGTGTACCCATCACTCTCACTCCTCCTCACCAAGACCAGTGCTTTGAAAAAAACTCTCAGAACATGCTGGTTGATACACAATTCTGGCAATTTCAAATGCAATCACAGGAAAGGAGTCAATTTCCCACATAGTAAAGCATTAAAATGAAAATGGAATTTTGCTCTAAAAAGTAAACTTACTCTGCCATTATCAATTCAGGTTGTTGTTGCTTTTTTTATTTTTCTTCTCTCACTCTCTTTTACTTTTTATTCTTTCGGAGGGGAGGAGAACAGAGTGAATAGTGTGGCAGAGTGAATGGCACTCATCCCCAATGACACTTAACTATTCAAATTCAAGGAAAGGTCAGTAACATAAATCTCTGCAACTTAAGGGCTTATTTGTAGAAACCAGGTGCCATGTACGTTAACTAAGCCGTCAAGAAGAAAAGCATTTCTGAATAATGGAGGTTCCAGCTGGGCCCTCTAGAGTATCAGGGACAGGCAGAAAGGCTGGACTTGAAACCCAAGTCCATTTTCCAAGATATCAACCAAGGAACCATCTCATAATAATGCCAAAGCATATTTCTGCACAAGGTATAAATAAAATACTAGGGTATCTGCTAAAGATAAGCACATACCACACACTGTAGCAATGAAAATACCTTCCTACAACAGAACAATGCTAAAAATAAATGCTTTATAGTTACTCTACAGCACAGGTGGCAAACACAAGGCCCGTGGGCCGAACCCAGCCTGGCACCTTATTTCTATCCAGTGGCAGCACCAAGCTCTCGCTTAACTGTTAAGGAGTAGTTACATTTATACGATCCTAACATTACATTCAGCCGTTTGAAGGCAACCGCTGATGTCCAAATGAAACTATTTAGGCTGATGTGGCCCCCAGTGAAAATGAGTTTGACACTCCTGGTCTAGAGGATCATGTGGGCAATAAATATATTTTCAAGTATCTTTTTAAACTGTCTTTTTTCCTAATGAAGGTAGATCTCAGATATATGTGCCATCAATAAAATTTAAAAAATAGCAACTCCATGTGAACATTTAAAGAGTTTTAAGAATCATTCTGAAGTATAAGATTTTAAATGTTCATAGCAATGCTATTTACAATAGCTGGAAACAGCCTAACTGCCCATCAGGAAATGGGTAGACCGAAAAACTGTGGTGCATTTACACAATGGGATACTATGCTACAGAAAGAAGGAAGCCCTACCTTTGGGGACAGCATGGATGGAACAGGAGGATATTATGCTAAGCGAAATAAGCCAGACAGTGAAAGACAAATACCATATGATCTCACTTATAAAAGGAATCTAATGAACAAAATAAACTAAGGAACAAAATAGAACCACAGGCATGGAAACATGGAACAGACTGAAAGTGGTAAGAGGGGAGTGGGGAGGGAGATAATGGTGGAAAGATGGGGAAGGGACTAGTCAAAGAACATGTATGAGCGACCCACAGACATGGACAACAGTGTGGCAATTGACTGTAGGAGCAGGGGAGGTGGGGGGTAGATGGAGGAGGGCAAAAATTTGGAAAAGTGTAATAGAATAACAATTTTAAAAAAGGTTTAAATTGCCCAAAACAATATACTGCAAACCTCTCTACTCCTGATTCTTTCAAAAAGTTCCAAAGATAAAAAATAGCAGGACAAGAATGCACTAATAAAGGACACAAAAAGCCTTGGCTGGTGGGGCTCAGTGGATTTAGTGCCAACCTAAGAACCAAAAGGTCACTGGTTCAATTCCCAGTCAGGGCACATGCCTGGGTGGTGGGGCAGATCCCCAGTAGGGACCGTGCAAGATGAAACTACACATTGATGTTTTCTCTCCCTCTCTCCCTCCCTTCCCCTGTCTCTAAAAATAAATAAATAAAATCTTTTTAAAAAGACGGACAAAAAATATCTTCAGAACTCTATTAACAAAGCATGAGATTCAGAATAATGAGAAAGGAGGGGGAAAAAATCAACAATATCCCATGACCTCCTTCATAGAATCTTCGGCATCCTCAACAAGAGGAGGCACCTGGGGTATCATAATCCCCACCCCCCATATGCACTACAACCAAGGCTGCTGCCCTGCTGTATGAAACAGATTCAGTTGGGACCACAGGTACAGGCTCTATCTGAACACACAGAGACCTTTCAAAAGCAATCAGATTCCTCCTCTCAGGAATGCTAGCAATATTTAACCAAGCAGGCAAACATAGTTATGCCAGCTTGGAGAGACAAATTCCTGAATGATAATCAGGAGAACTGACTCACAGGCTGGACATCTTGTGTGCAGATGTGTTTTGGCAAAGCATTCCCTGGCTTCCATCCAGCAACAGCCTTAATATATTCAGTACAAAAGCTGATTTTAAGATACATAAAATAGTAATCCTGGAGACAAGTTATAAAATACGCATTTATTTGGCTTTGTGTTACAGATAATAACTTCTTAGTTTCAGGATCAAATACGTTTTTGCAAAGAAGACTGTTAAATAATGAATATGGTTAAAGTATAAATAAACTTTTTAACTGATGTTTAAAAATTAAGATGCTTATAAGAAAAGATGTTGTATCTACGACTGCTTTCACCAAAAAGTTTCCTTTAAATTCATCTTATCTATATTTTGCTGGGATTCCTAACTTCATGTTTAATACAATCTCTGTCACATGACTGAGTGATTAACAGTAAACACGCATGCCTCCAGTCTCAAATTTAAATGTATGGATGGCACAAGACAAGAGGCTTTCACGTGGTACTCAGTTTAATTTAGTGATTCCATAAACATCTTCTTCCAATTTAAAAAATATGGTAATACAAAGCAATTTTGTTTGCTCTAATTCTGGTGCCAGATTAGGTAATTAGAATGGTGTCTAATATCCTTCCAGTAAATGTTTCTCCATAAATGCAAAATGGAATCGAGGGTCTGAGGGTTACATTAGCTTAATGAAAACAAGACTTTAATGCATATTGTTAGAGCAATGTTTGAATGCACTTATTAAGGCCCGAGTTCCCACAACCATATGGTTTTTGTCATTAATGTCTCCTTTGAGAAAAAGCACTAAAATTAGGGGGAAAAAAGTTATATCTTTGATTCCAATGATCCCAACTAAATGATATGGTAACCATATGGTGTACAGCGGTGATAGAAGAACATGGAAGTGTCCTTGTAAGCTTTTAAAATTTTTTTTTGGCTGCCAACTTGACCCTGAAAGAGTCTTTTTTCCCCCATTCCTTTTCTTTCTTTTTTTTTTTTTTCTTGCAAGCAAAGAAAGCAGTGGTATTTGCACAGGAAATGGCATTCACATGATGAAGTCTTTACAGAAAACAACTCTCAGAAAACCAAAGATTCTAGACTCAACTGACATGTTCAAAAATAATTTGCTTTTAAGGATATATGATTGTAGTATAAGTCATTTTGGAGGGAAATACTAATACACCATACCTGTTACCTTAAATACACAATTAGAAAAGAATTAGAAGAACATAATTAAAATCTGGATTTCCATATAAAAAGATCTAATTTATTGGTTTGTAAACATTTTCAAAACAAAATGATTTCATTTCACTAAGTAAGAGTAACAGCAGGAAAGCCTTACCATCCATAAAGTTTTGAATTTGGGCTCAGTTGAGACAAGCCTTTCTAGGCTTTTGGATAGTTACTGGCACCTTATGTGTCTGATTTAAAAAAAAAAAAAAAAAAAAAAAGATGGAATTTCACACAGGACTCTGGTCAGTTATATTTCTGGTGTCTCCCAAATACAGAGTTCTAGGAATCAAAAGGGAAGGTAAGCACTCCTGGCAAAGAATGGAATCACAGGCTTCTTGGAGTGCTCATTTTGTAAATGACCTTTAAAAGTGAAGGCAAATGAATCTTTCTCATTAGTCAATCTGCGAAGCTTACTGGTAGTATACAAATAGGTTTGTTCTGCCCTGACTGGGCCGCTCAGTTGGTTGAAGCATCATCCCCTGCACCAAAAGGCTGTGGGTTAAGTCACTGGTCAGGGCACATACCTCGGCTGCAGGTTCAATCCCCAGTTGGGGGCACATACATAGGGGAGAGAACCAATCGACGTTTTTCTCTCAACACTGAAGTCTTTTCTCCCTCTCCCCCGCCCCCCGCCTCTCTTCTTCCCTCTCTAAAACCAATAAACATATCCTTGGGTGACCATTTTTAAACTGTACTTTAAATAGGTTTGTTCTTCCACATTATTCACTGACAACCTACTAAGCCTGAGCAATGTACATACCCAAATCAAAGGAACTCTAGTAATCTGCTTTTCTATCAAAACTATCAATTCTTTTAGCATCAATCAGTGAATTAGCCATGTGCTTTGTCAAATAAAAATGTCCCTTCTTTCTACTGTGCACTCTTTTTATGTTTTCCAGTTGGTTTATTGAAGAGGTAGTAGTTGGAGGAAAATGGAAAACTAAGGATTCAAAACTGTCTAACCCACACCTCACACAATACTCATTAGACATACCCTGGGGATCTATCACTTATTCCCAGTTTCTTAACTGGCAAAGGGATGAGGGTTGTTGCAAAAATAAAAAGACAGAAAAAAACTCTGAAAAACTAAAAAGTACAGCCAATGTCCTGTTCATTCTAAAGACAAGCAAAATGTAAAATGTAACTCAAATGGCCAAAGAACAAACAAAACCTTTACTCAAAGAGATTCCTCAACTCTTCTTCCAACTTAACTATTCAAAACACGCTGTATCATAATTTTAAGGCTACTTTAGCCCTGGACTCAGTTGGTTGGAGCATCATCCCATAACCAAAAAGGCTGCGGGTTTGATTCCTGGCCAGGGCACATGCCTGGATTGCGGATTCGATCCCAGGTTGGTGCACATACAGGAGGCAGCCAATCAGTGCCATCTCTCACTTCAATGTTGCTCTCTTTCCCTTATTCTATTTCTCTCTAAAAGCAATGAAAAAGTATCCTTGGGTGAGCATAAGAGTAAAAAAAAGTCTTCAGAAAGGATCGTAAAACCATATATATTCAGATAGTTTTCATCCATTAAGCCACGCCAAAGTACCCTCACGTCTCTGAGCCCCTCCCTCCTCAACAGACACACTGTTGTGACTTAGCAACAACATGGTTCGAAATCCTTTCCAGACCAGTGAGCTGTGCAATACCTTCAAAAATGGGATGACGAAAGGTCGCAGTGGGAAGTTAGTAGCTTCTTGAAGTTTGGAATGAAATTCTTCAATTGTCAAAGTAGAGTTCTGTGGAAGAAAATATGTATTATAAACACATTTGTCTCTTGGTAAATAGTAAAAACACCAAGACTAATAAATTATTAATACTGTTATAACACACTGTAATAACCAGCAGACACACATATAGGAAGCAGTATTTTCAATATAAAACTGTTTGACTTTGCAAAAAATACCATGTTATAGCTTATTGTATCACCCGCCTCTCAAAATAACAGCTGAAAATGAAACACAATAAATATGGTACTTTGAGAATAATGTGCATAGTTTTGTCAGAGAAGGCTCTGCCATTATGAAGAACATTTTAATACTACCTTTATGGAAAACAAACACATTTGGATGTATTTAAAAGCACAGCTGATCACATAATGGGCCAAAGGCAAGTGTCAGAATCTCAATTTATCCCTCACGTCACGTCTGTGTTACCACTGGTACGAGTATTCTTCCCCTGTCCTTTCAGCTTACATTCTTTCTTTGTCTACCAAAGCATCTTTGCTCAGGATAACAGCTTAGATGGGTAGTGTGGTATGCCCTTAAAGCCAAAGGAAAGGTTTGGGCCTTCTCTGATTCACTGAGTCTTATAGAAGGTAAAAAAATTTCCCAGTTATCAAAGCTATTTTATTTAGCATTGAGGCAATATATATTGCTCAACCCAATAGAGATTGCAGAGTGACTCAAATTCACCGCTAACCTATCCCTTATAAACAAGCCCAAAATACTCAGGGTTTGTATCCTGCAGGGAGTAATGTATATTGATGAAAGCATCTACTTAACAGACAACCAATCTATTATTAAAATGTTAGTAAATTAACTATATTTGGCTCATTTTCCTTCATCCCTAGGCAGAATCACAACTATAAGGTCTCAGTTTCACCACTTAGGTCTCAACTTCAAATGTTCCATTATCCTCATACCTGACAAAATTGGGGTACTTGTGACTATACAGCTTTAGAATCCTGTTTCCCCATTTTTTTTTGTACATTTCTTGTTCCTTTTATTGGGAACCAAGATCTAAACTTGTATACCCCCAAATTCACAATATCTTAACAAATTATGAATTAACACTAGCTTCCTATCTGTGACGATACAGGTTAGGAAGCCTTTTTTTTTTTTTTTTTAATCTTTCATTGTGTTTCTCTTATTTTTTCAGTTAGTAAAGATGTTTCAAGTTTTTAATTAATTAATTTTATTGGGGTGACATTGGTTAATAAGATTAAGTAGGTTACATTTCCATAGATCGCATTTCCACGACACAGGAGCTGCATGTGGCACTGTACACCCACCACCTGAAGTCAGTTCACCTGCATCACCACGTAGTTGGCCCTTTACCCTTTACTATCCCCCCATTTTGTTTCCATGGCTCATTTTCTGAAGCTGCACAAGTTGCATTTTGCATACGAAAACAGATTTTCTAAGCTCTGTCTAAACAACAGCATAATGAGATTCATTATGATTTACGACCTGAGTGCAAATCATGGGCCTGGCACTACCATTTGGGTCACCTTGTGTATTTCACTTCTGTAAACCTCTGTTTCCTTACACACAGAGTGTGTATAAAAATCAGTACCTCAAAGTACGTCCCAAGATTTAAATAAAATGGCATGTGCAAAAGCTTGCAGTCGATGCTCAAAACAAACTCCACTGCCTAGACACTCATTTGACTAATTCCTGCCTAATACCTGCAAAGCACTGTTAACTAATGTTTCCCCGTAGCTTATCTCCATAAGGTTCTTAGGTAAATAAATATATTAAAAAAGCATTGCCATCAAAAAAGTATGCCACTTAAGATGTGGAAAAATCTTAAAGCTATCAAACTTTTCTATATTTAAAGTTATGGAAACCACTGTTAAAGACGTAATCAAATTTATAAAGCAGTTGTCAAAAAAATTCTTACTAGTAACAACATATTCACCATGTGCTTAATACAGTGACTGTTCTGGACTTACTCTGTGGTTCCTGGATCTAACTTATGTATGTGTTGAAAAGCCTATTATGCAAAACTCAAGAAATAAATAAAAGGGAAAAGATAAGTGACTTGATGAAAGTAACTGCAGTATGCTGACATTCTTCTGTCAAAATCACCTTCCTGTCCTGGAGGAGTACAAGGTGAAGCTGATGGGTTGTGGCAAATGCGAAAGCTTTTGTTGTTAGAGTGCAGAGGGGAGAGAGACGACATTTGAAAACTGAATTGCAAAACCTCTGTCCATGTGCGACACTGCGATGTGAAGCATGTCTACAGGACTAGGCTCTCACCCAGGTTTTTCATTCCGGGGCTTCTTTGACAAAACAGAACTGGAATGTCTTTGCCCCTGTTAAATCCACATAATAAAAATAATTATCTATTTCTAGAAAACAGACACTTCTGCCTATCATCTGCATCTCAGTTCTAGTGTAAAGCCTGGGTGATAAAAGGACTGAATATGTGACTCACAGCTTCTGCAGGACTCAGTTGCTATGGGAAAATCTCCCTCCTAAATGAGAACCCTCTACTTACATTTGAAGTCATTGTAAATGAAAAGCGATTCAGGACCCTGAAAAATGATATTATGTTCTCATGTCTAGTGCAATATAGAATATACTCTCATGTTGCCAAGCCAACTGAGAATAATGTTCTATTCTCAAACTAATAATTTACGTAATTCTACTAAAAACAAAGAATTTTTTTTTCTTCAAAAACCAATTAGCAGCCCCAGTGGCTGAGGGGAGATGAAATGAATGTGTCACCGTTTTTTGGTTACGGAGGCTCAGGTTGGGGAGATGACAAAGGTCTGAACATGAACAGCAGACATGGCTGCTGCACAACAGTGAGCTCTTCCCTTGGAAATGGTTAAAACAGTAAATTTTATGTTACTTATATTTTACCACAATAAACAATCTGTAAATGTTATTAGCCCTAAAATGAAAACACATAAAAGCATATGTTATTTGTTATACATTTTTGTTCATCTAGGCTAATAATAAAAGTCCCCTAAAACAACTAAGTTAAAAAGAGCACCCAATTGGATTAAGTGAATCATTAATGTAACAAAAATATGTTGTCATTGTGTAAAGGCACTGGACATGCTAGGATTATATACTTACTGAATTTTATACATACATACACATTTATGGCCAAAATAACAGTAAGTTTGGATAACCCTATCTTTATTAGTCAAATAGTAAAAGAAGCCATGGTGGGGGTGCATTGTGTAAAAACACACAATGCAGAATCAAAAGCCCTGTTGTAGAATTATCAGACTTGCATACATCTCCAACAGTTGACACTATTACAACAAACTAGCAGTGACATAGATGACTGTACTTTAAATCTCTCCCCCACCCCCAAACAACACACACACACTCTCTCTCTCTCTCTCTCTCTCTCTCTCTCTCTCTCTCTCTCTTTCTTAACCCAGAGAATTAGGTTGATTTCCATTTGCTTACCACCAGTCCTAGTACGAGGGTGCGAACTCTCTCTCCTATCTCTGGCGAAATGTCATTGCCAAACTGCTGCAGGGTAGTTAGGAACCGTTTCAGCTTACTGAGTTGCCTGGCGCCACAGGCTGGGGGCAGCTGTTGATTAGCCAGAGAAGAAGAGGAAGAAGAGGAAGGCCCATTGCTAAAGCCATTGGGCGGCGAGGGGGCACCATTCAAGGCTGTGGGTGAATGGCTTGTGCCATTAGTTACTGTCAAGGGCACAAAATCAGAAAGAAAAACTTATAGAGAAATGCACGAGGAAAAGACAACCAAGCTTCCTTCCCTTTAAATCTTGTGGATTTTGTCATTTAAAAACTGTTGGATATAATATTAGTTTCAGGTACATAACCCAGTCATTAAACATTATCTCACAAAGTGATCACCCCAATAAATCTACCCACCTGACACCATACATAGTTATTAAAATATTATCGACTATATTCCCTGTGCTGTAAATAAAAAATAAAAATGTTTAAAGTTAAAATAAAACTGCTGGACCTTTTTTGTAAAATGCTTTGACTTCGCAGGATCACCACAGGCTCCGGTATTCTATAATTAAATGAGTCTACTCCTCACGCTGCATGAGGGTATTCTGCACAGAAGCTGATTATAAATGGAGTCGGCTGTGACACAGAGACAGCCCTGCCTCCCATGTGCACATATGCCAACCACCTGAAATGTTTCCAACACAGAACAAACATCGCTTGGATGTCAGCCTTTTGTCACCAGCTTACATCAATATAACAGGACTATTCCTTTCTAAACTGCTCCCCTAGAGAAAGTGTACATTTGGTGGAGACTAAATTTATCACTGAACATTTTTAATCATGTTTTGTACACACAACTGACAGCTGTGTTTATAAAAATTGGACTTTCAAGTTTTAACCTTCTACCACCCAATTAGAAGGCTATTTTCTCTCCCTCATATTTCTTAACTACTTCTTTAGGGAAAATGCAAATCTTATGTAAGAAGCCAAAATATATATGGTAATTATCAAGGAGTTATTCCAAGAAATTCAAAGGGTACATATCTAACCCAATAATAACAGTTGGTGGTAATTTGGTAAATTCATTTCTGGTAATATTTATTTGAAAATTAAGATGATAATCCATAACTAGTGGGCTAGAAAAATTTGCACATTTTCTCACTAAAAAAAATGGTGATTTCATAATGTTAAATCAATTAATTGGACAAATTGATCTTTATCAAAGATTGCATTTTTAAATATAATTTTAATAAACTGTTGCCAACAATTGTTGGAATTGATGTTTTAAGTGCTTCATTATTCTTAGAGTTTCAGGATAGTAAAAAAAAAAAAAAAAAAAAGGCTTTGTGTCCTAAATGAATACCTGAGCAACCTGTCAAGAAATCATAGCTCACTAAGATTTCTCACAGGAGACATAGGCCCATCACTATGGCTTTGGTTAACAACAAAACAAAAATAAGATGATAGGATTACAACTTGGCACTGTTGCAGCCTGCTGCTCCTTACACTTTTGGAAAGGTCTTTTAAATGGCAATGCAACACTGCATAAACAGCCTGGGGTGTGTATTCTGTCAGTCCCTTTTAATCCTATGAATCTATTTTTTGCCTGTTATTTTTTTATTTATATAGATTTAACGGCACGTGATTTATAAATACTATTATCTGCAACAGATAGCACTTAATTCATTTCACAAATCCTTGATGACAACTTTAACCAGAACTTTGAGACTGATGGAATCAAAGCTACATGCTATCCCTACTACAATATACAGGAAGGAAAGGGAAGTTGCGATTCTGTCAGAATGTTCTGTCCTTTCCTTGGATGACACAGAAAGCAACACTCCATTGATTCAGAACACAAGGCCTGAGCCAAGATGGAATGGACAGTTTTAAGAAGAGAAAGATGCTTTTTATTTCAGAAAGTTTTCTGTATGTAACTATTGCATAAAGTCTTTTTTTTTTGTATGCAAACATTAGATTTTTTAAAACATTTTAAGCTAAAAATAAAGATTTTAACATGATTCATAAATAATAGAAGAAAAGAGTATTAGGATATCAGATGTAACCTGGAAATAATTATTAACATGTTCCAAGTCAAAATGAACAAACTAAAATAAGGAGCTCCACATTAGGTTGCATTAAAAGTTATACTGGTAACATCTCAAGTTACAGACTAAATGTGTTCTTCATTCACTGAGATCATAGTAAACTACATTTTTGAAGCAATCACAAAAAGGCAGGCAAATATTGGCAGTCTTACAAATTATACCTAAGACATGACACATCTGTATTCAATACCTACTCAGGGGCAAACAAATTATTATTATCTTTTGCTTCATCTCTGCATAATTCATTGATGCTGGATCTTCTTTTCTCTTAATTTTTATTTGCATTAAAATTTTAATTTGAACTTCAAAATGAAACGGGAAATGCAGAAATGCCTACTTACATGTTGTTGGTGTAAATGAACTGGTGCGCGGGGCTCCTTGAGTTGTTGGGGGTGGTGGCATCGTGGGAGGAGTCAGCCTAGATGGAGTCTTCACATCCACAGGTGAGTCTGGCATCGTGGAGTGCTTCTCAGTCCGATCTGGAGGATGCCACCAGGAGCATGTTACTTTCTTAAGCACCTCAGTGTTTTAAGTGGGGTTCATCTTTTTTACAAGCAAGTAAACAGAAGAAATCCAACATCTTCTATCAATAAAACAGACTTATCCACTAAAGTTTAAATCAGGACTTTATTATCCAAACCCCACTTAAGAAGGTGTAGCACAGATGGCAGGACTTCATTTGTAACTTGGGCAAATGCTACCTTGGTAGTGTTATAGGCAACCATACAACTTCCCTCAGAGCAGAAGCCAACATTAGCAAGAGGTACAAAAATAGATGAGGAAGTTAGATGGTAATGAACCGCTCAGACAGCTTAGAAATAACACAAATCTGAAGATGCTGGTGAGACACTAGCAGGAGCCAGCATTTGGCGATTTTTGTAACACCTGTCATCCCTTTTCCATACTTAGTTTTCTGGCCTTTCAGATGAAGCAGGTTATGTCTCCAGGGCACACATGTCGCTTCAATCTTTTCTGCCCTGTTTTTGAAAAATCACCACTATATAAATGTAATATGTCACACAATTAAGTTAAACTATTATTTACTTAGAATTTGTGAGTTTGACACCTACCACTTTAAAAACATGAGACCAATATTTCAATTAATAATCTCAGGCAGAGTAAGAATAGAAAAATCCTAAATTAAGAACTTAAGAACCAAGGACCCTGCTTATATTTTTTCATGAGTACTTGATAGATGAGAAATTTTCTGATTACCCAATAATGAGCATTTGAACTCAGGGCTGTCTTCTACTATGTATACTTTTCCCTACTGAATCTCCGGCAAAAAAAAAAAAAGAGGAAGTTTTTGTTTCTTTACATCCAATTTCCCACAAACATATGTACGAATGTGCACACGCACGCACACCCCAAACATGTTTGAAGCAACTCTTGCAGCCTTAGACACAGATATTCCCCACTTTGCCTTCCTGAAAAGTAACACAGATTATTGACAAAGAATGTTTTTTTAATATTATAACCATATAGGTACAAGGTTCATTATTCAAAATAACCTAAAAGTCAATTATTAAAAGAAAATGAAAAACCCAAATTACTACGATGACATTCCAAAACTACCTTTATTCAAGCAGTTTCGTAAGACTTGGTTTGCAACAGAACACAGGTGAAATAATGTTGATGCCATATCAAGGAAGATGTAATAAAAGAATGAAAATCGTTGTCATTCTTATAAGAGCATTTTGCAAGATGAGCAAGTTAACAGTTTCAGGGTCTCTACTCATTCACCTCTAACTGCTAGTTGAATATCAATGAATGACCAGGCGGTGAGGAAGTGTTCTGAGTAAGATGATGGTGAAGACAGAGGGAGAGCATTTCCACCTTCATCAATTACTGTTAAAAACTGTCTTCATATTACTATTCCAGATCATTCAAAAACCAGCATCAGTAAATCAATTACTTTAGAAAAATACAGGTTTAAAACCACTTCTTCAATAGTTAAATTCATTGCAGTCTACTCACCTCAACCAAACTCAGCAACAAGGGACTAAACAGCTTTCCACTTATGTTGCAACTGAGGGAAGAGGTACAGCAGCTAATACAAGTCACCCTAAATAAAGGCAAATATTTCTGTCATGCCAAGGAAGGAGGGAGAAGGGGAGGCTTGCCAGAGTCAGCTGGGAGATAACAGTGGGAACTGCTGGTCCATCTGGTTTTCATTCTGCTAACACTCACGCTGAACTGTTAGAGAAGCCAGTCCAGATACACAGACTGAAGCACGTAGTTGCACAGACAGAGAAAGGAAGAGCGGGAGGGGGTTGGGGAAGTGGGAATAATGGGAGAGAGGAAAAACCAAAACAGAGAGAAAGAGTCTAAAGGGAGAGAAATTTACTCTGGACGGATTTGTTTACCTCAAAAGCTAAAAGTTGAGCCTTAGAGGACACAGCCCACACCCTGCTTACCTTGACACAGTTCTTGAGCAACACCTAAACCTGAAAACATACCGTAAACCCATTTCCTCTATGTTGTTAAAGTAGAAGAAATAAATACAAAAGGAACAAACCACAAAGATGACAATGGGTTTCCTTTTCAAACTTTAGATAATATTTATAGAGAAATAGACTGCCCAGTTTTAGGAAGATTTTTGATATATCATAATTTTGATTTGAACATATTTTGAATACATATCTTGGTCCATCTTTGAAACCGAATTCCTATCCAGAAAATCAGCAGCAGCAGCAGCAGCAGCAGCAGCAGCAGCATCAAAGGTAGACGAACGGTTTTTAAATTCCTGAAACGTCATCTATATGTTGGGAACGATGACAGCGGGGCCAATACGTCGCCTACCTCCACAACTTCTACCAGGAACTCCCATACACATTCTAACTGGAACGTATGTAGATCTTTAAGATTTTGACATGAGCCAAATTTCTGAGATGGTTAGCTTTACTGTGATCAAATGGAGTTCCAACCCAGAGGTCCTACAAACTTCGACAGAGTAGGACCATCTGTACCTCATTCGGGGCTGTTCAGTGCAATCAATCCAGGACGGAGATGGATGGTGAAATAACCAGCCAGGCCTAACCCTTGCACACACACAGAACTCTCTGGAGTAAAGAGACTTAAAATAAATTCAGAAAATGTGTTTCAAGTATGCTGAGTTATGTTGCATTTGTTTTGAATTAAAAAAAAAACATTTTGAAATAAATATTCGAGAGTTTTTTAACAAACAGCAAAAGAGCTGATTTAACCACAGCAGCATTTCACTCCATTTCAAATTAGAAGATACAGTAAAACCAATACTGATAATATTTCTTATGTAATTTTTAAGTTCATGAAAATTATATTGTTCTTGTACATAATTTCTATTTTTAGTTGCTGTACAAGAAGGCCAACATTTGCTGAAAGATTGACACAAGATGATAAAAAAGAAAAACAATTTCTACCAGATCAGCAAGGTATGTATAATCAAAAAAACTGACTTTACCTTTACCTTAATGATTCACACCCGTTCTAAATAAGATTTTCTGTATGTGATAACATTTCAACTCACATGGCAAATATCCAACACATATGTACTAAAGATGGCTGAGGCATGGAGGAAAGTGTGGCATATATAAATACATTATGGATACCATTTCAATGTCAGGGTCGTCTAGAAATGGTATGTTTTCCATTTCCTTGGGGTTTTTTCTTTAAGTAAAAGGAAAAGGTATGCCATAATCTGCCATAGCACTTATTTTACTTTTAGTTAGTTCAAATAGTTCCAGACATGTTTTTAAAGTAGAAAGAACAGGCATTCTACATTTTCCTTATTTACGTACCACTCTAGAGATGATTACTGTAAAAAGACAGAAAGTTCACTATTGGTAAATTGTACATCCTTTTCTATCAGAGTTCATCATGTCAATTATAATAGAATATCTATGTCTCACAAGTGTTATAGATTGAGGAACTTCTCAGTCAATGAGTAGAAGTCTAGAGTTAGTTTTATCTGAATAAGTGTTACTTAAGAAAGCTAGAAGGTATGCACTAAAGAGTAACATATTTTGCCATGTATAATTGCATTTTTTTGCTGAAATTTTTGAGGGAAAAATAGGGATGTGCATTATACATGGATAGTACTAATTCCATATCTATGTTTTTAATTATTTTATTTATGCTTATGTATTAAAAGTGTAACTCTAGAAAGCAATAATGATATCCATATGCAAAATAATACTCTGGAATATGATATTCAGTTTTGTTTCTAAATATAAATAACAATATAATTGAATTAAAAAGTTGAAAGATTTTTTTCCTGAAAGTTTGGGCCAAAAACGTGCATACATGTTATACATGGGAGTACATTATACACAGCAAAATACAGTAATCCCAAGTGTGACCAAGATACTACTAATGAAAAGGAGAAGGTAGTTACAGAGGAAGAGCCCTGAGTTAATAGCATTTTATTTTTATTTCTCTGGAATATATAGCACATACAGTTCTGACAATACGGTCACTTAGTGACTTCAATATCTGGGTGTAAGATGTTACAGGAGACTAATGTAGACTCAGGACAGTGGCCATTCAGCCTCCATAATGCTACCATCTTATTTCATGCTCATTCCTGCTCAGATGCCTGAGCATCAAAGTGAAATGCTAACACTTAAAACATGATGAAATTGTACAGGGGAAGGACAGTTGGCAAAATAGGAGAATTTCTGGGCTTCAAATGTAGACCAAACCATTAGTAGTGAGTCCTCAGGCAAGGTAGTTATCCTGAACCTCAGTCCCTCTTAAGAATGAGAATATAGCCCGCTCTGCCTCAGCAGGAGGTGGTACAGTGCCTGCTGTACATGCTGGGCACCAACAGATATGAGCTTCATTCTCTGGGGCCTCCTCTCCATGATCCATTCATGGCTTTATTTCCGACATCTCTACCCAAGAGTATGCTCTATTTATATAGGGTACCTTGGTGTTCCTGGGTTTGTCAGCCTTTCTTTTCCATGCTGTTATTTCTTCTTCACTGAAACAGACCTGTGTGTCCTATCTTACACTACCACATTATCTTATAGCTTTCCCCAGTTGCCCTAGGCACCAAGCACATCATGCTTCTTCTGACTCTCTTATAATTTACCACAGCCTGTATGTGCAACAGTTACATACGTATCATACACCCAAATACCCAAATCAGTAAAAATAATAAGCAACTTGATGGAAATAATAAGCAAATTAAATGTAATCATAAGAAGGATGGTCACATTCCTAACTTTTACGTATCCACTTCCTGTATCATAATCAGTTCAATGATATCAACCCTAATTTCAGGGCAAAAGAAAATACATAACCATCAACAGCATATAAATATATAACAAGAGAATGAAATGTAGGTACTGAGGGAAAATACTGGAGACCTTAAATTCAGTTCAACTCTGCAGCTAACTTATTACGTGGTTTTAGGCAAGTGAAAGAATGACCTGTCGCTACCTCATGTTTTATCATAGGCATTTTGTGAAGACTGTTACTTCTGAAACACAAATCCGATTGCATATACTCCCTGACTTACATTGTATCCCATTGTCAACAGAGCAAAAAATACACTCTTTAACTTAATTATGTACTGACACTGTGGAGTTCCTCTCACCAGCCCTCCTCTCCTCTTCCTTGCTGCTCAACCCTGATTTTGTTCATGTATACACTTCTGGGGGGCAGATCTTCCTTGTTCTACATTAATCAGGTTCTCACATTTCCTTTTTCAGTAACAGGTTTTAGAGTTGAGTGTTGTGCTCAGGGACGTCTACGGAAGGAGTTCTAGGAAAGACTTCTTCGTGCTCCAAACCCAAAGAGGAAATTGTCCCTCTTCTCCTGATGTTGTATCTGTAAGGGATTCCTTCATTTCACTTCTCTGGAATCTACTTTTCTTACATGTAAAATTAAGCATCTTCTGGAGACTCAAAGATCTTTTGCAACAGCTAATATCCTCTGGTTTCTTTCTCCAGATATGATCATTTCAAACACAAAGACTATCCAGAGAACATATATCTGACAATCAAGTGGCCACAAATAAAATTATTTTGAAATTTTGTGACTATAACCAAACTTCCTCTGTTCACATAAATTTCTAGGTCCACAAGTGTATGTCTGCATAAAAAGTGTTCCCATAAACATTAAAATTAGCAGGTATGTGTTATTTTCAAATACATTTTCAATTCTCATTACTAAACCTCCATCAATGGTTTAGTTATAAAATATCATACTAACGTCAAACTGCCCCTGTTTAGTCACCAGCAAAACACGCACTTTCATAGCCCAGGTTCTTGAAAGAGTAATCTACACTCACTTTCTATGCTTCCTCATCTCCCATTCCATCTTACAATTACTTGTAGCGGACACTTATGAGACTACCTAGAAAGTTTCCCTTCCCATACTGGGACCTGTCATACCCTCTAATTTCATAAATATCTTTGGTGCGACCATGTTATTTTATGACCATGCACCCAAGGTACCAGTGACTGGCCCAGAGAGAGAGCACCTAGTCCAAGGTGGGTGATTTCGACCATTCACTGAGACCTTTATATTCAGAACTGACTAACAAAACAATCCCACTCCAGAGGTAGAAGACTGCAATATTTATCATTCTCCTCCAGCTCTAGAAAGCATGTCTTTAGTGGGGGCGGGGGCAGGGGGGGAAGGCAACCAACAGGCAGAAAGAAACAAAGGAAAATGGCAAGAGACTATCCTGATAGATTTAAGTGAAGCTCATTTTACTGGATCCTGGGGGCTAGCTGCATTTCTAAAATTCCTACAATTTGTAGCTTCCAAACCATGATAGGTCCTAGTCAACCAATACCCCCTTTACCTGAAATCTAGTTTGAGTAGACTTTTCACTTGACACCAAAATATCCAAACTAAAATAACCATGGAGTGTAGCATCATGGTATCTTAACTCCAGCTGAAATTCTTCTCAATTGTCTCTTTATTATTAATGCAAAAACACTCGTATCCTTCATCTGGCAATCTTTGTGGCATCTGACACTGTTCACCACTTCACCTTTCTTAAAACATTATTTTCCCCAGGATTCCATCATTCAAACACTTCATTTTTCCCAGGCCTTTCTAGCTTCTCCTTCTCTTTGACTCTTAATGGCTCACCTTTCTCCACCTCTGTGATAACTCCTGATATTTTCTCCCAATGTTATTTCATAGTTCCTCCTCTAATTTTCATTTTATGCCTTTTCCTTAGTGACTTCATTTGTACTCTGATAGTCACAATATGGCCAAAATGTGGACAACTTTAGTCATAACTCTAGCCCTAGCATCCTTCCAAACTCTAGATCCAAACATCCAGATGGCTACTCATTTCAACAGCCTGAATTGAAACCTTCATCAGCCATCATTACTCACCCAGCCTAATCAGCAACCCACTAAATGACTCCCTGCCCTCTACTATTCATCTCTATCCATCTCCAAATCACACCCAGTCATTTGACTACATCTGTCAAAGATGTGATCAGAGATCTTACCCCTCTATCTCAGTAATCCTCAAAGACCTATTAAAATGTTAGGCATAGTGTCTAGGTGCCTCAATAGGACATAGAAAGACTTTTGTGACTCATCTACCTCCTGCTACTGTCCCAGAACCATTTTCATTTCTCCCGTCCAGTCCCATCACCTCTGCAGAACTCCATACTGCACTACTGTGGCTCTCCAAACATCCCTGGGTCTGTCTCAGGCTTCCCATCACATTTCATTCTTTTACCCCAACATTGCCTGCTAAATCCATCATTCCTTTAAGCCTCCATTCATGCGTCACTTCAGCCACAAACCCTTTGCTGACAACCCTCCCATCCCCAGCTGGTCCAGACTGGCCTGTGTTCCCCTATCAGACTGTCTAGATCCCTTTTTACAGCAGCAATCACGCTGTATTAGAGCCAAGGTCAATCGCTCCCGCTAGGCTGTAGTTTACTTAAGGACGATGATGGCATGTGCTTTTATGTTCCCAGCACTTTTCATGGTGCCTGACACACAGAAGGTGCTCAATAAATTTAGTACTTTACATGGATATATATTACAATAATGCCATATCATGCCTACAGTCACAACTTTGAAACCCTTGAACTTTCAAGAGATATGACGGATTTAACTTAAGATAAATTCATCTGTGTATCTTTTTTCCCAGCATCATGAAAGAATCTTAAAAAGAACTTCTACATTCTAAAACCACTAAGTACTCAAAGATAAAGCTACAATAAGCATAAGTAAATTACTGAATTCACTTGTTTTAAAATGCCTTTCATTAATCACAGTATGTTTTTCCTAAGACCTATTGGGGGGAAAAAAGACTGTAAGACATATGACCTAGTCTCCAAAAGCACCATTTTTTTTCACAATAAATATTAGTGTAGTCACATGTATGCACATTCAAAACAGAGACAAAAGTATATTATAAGCCAAAAGCTCAATTTTGCCCACATCAAGTTTTCCTCTTGCTTGTCTATAGATGGGGAAATTACATGTTATTTTCATTGTTTCTTGTTATTTTTCTCTTTTAGCATGTTTTATCTTTACAAACAAAAACTATACAAAAACCTGATTAGGGTAAATCACCTAAAATCAGGCATTAGGCACTATATCAAATGTTCTAAATGGTTTATCTCATTTTAAATCTCATTGTGAAAATGTACTACTAATTTTCTCATCTTAAAAGGAACTGAGGCTCAGAGGGTTGGATAATTTGTCTAAGGTTACAAGCCACAACTTATTGCAGGCCCCTCAAGAGTTTATTATTATCTAAAACTAATGTTATTTCATACATAATCTGGAAAACCGAAAGAAAGACACATTAAGTAAATGTTAAATCCAGAGTTAGCATTATCCTAGAACCACACCTTTCGATACCACTGCAGTCACAGATGGTCATTCCAATTTTAATTAAAGTTCAGTAACATTTAGTTTCCTAGTCACGCTAATCACGTTCAAGTGTTCAACAGCCATGGCAAGATGACTTACCTAGTTGTTGTGGCTGATGGCTACCATATGAGAAAGCTCAGTTACAGAACCGTTCTGTCATCACACAACGACACCACCATACATGAACGGCAGCTCTGAGCACTCTTAGAAATGAGGGCTCCACAGCAGGAGTCCGGGGGGCGGGGGGGCGGTGGCAGCGCAGCCTGAAAGGTGGGGATGAGGGGGCAATGCCTTTGTCCTCATTCTAAATACCTGCCATTCCCACTGAGATCTTTCACTTATTTTACAGATCAGGCTTCTACATACAATTTCATTTGGTGGTTAAGAAGTAGGAAAAATAAAAGTTTGAAACACAATGATTAAGCCAATCAAGAGCTGAGCTCTGAGGAAGCAAGAGAAAAAGATTCAGTTGAGGTAATTATTATAGTAAACATCTAACTAGGCTAACGAGAACAGGGTCAAGGGCTCAGGCCTGGAATGAGCCCGTCAGCAGCTAGGTCAGCAGCTGGTCTGCAATCAGAGACGACAGCCTGGAGCATGACTTCATGCCCTGAAAGAGCATGAACTTGGGTTAAGACTTGGGCAAAAACGGACAAGATAAAGTCATACTAATTTATTATTATTTCTAGAAAAATAACTTTAAAATGTTTTGGTCACCTCTGTATAGGGACCGTAACAGGAAGTACCCTTCCCTTCTTCTATAGCACTTATCAGCTGTACTTGACACATCTGTCTTGTGTTCGAATGTCCCCCAACCACCACGTCAGCCTCATTGAAATTTCTACCTGTTTTGTTAACTCCAGCTTCCATAGCATTTAGAAGAGTACCTGAAATATCAGGCATCTGAAAGATTTTTTAATGAATGAATGAATAAAATAAGCAAAGAAGAAAGCAAAGATAGTTTCTGACAAAACAGCTAGAAATATATTGGTGATTCCATGGTTATTACCGAGAGGGGGACAAAGGATTGAGTAAGGCGGACTGGATAAATGCTACAAGGATACATCCACTTAAATGGAGATGAAAATGTTAGAAAGTAGAAACAGGAAATAAACGAAACCAATTTTCTCATTTTTTTTTTGACAAAGATGACTGTAGGCCACCAAGAGAGAGAACTATAAAGATCTACAAGTACCCGAATGATGGTTGTAGCTAGATAAATCAATTACTAACTTCATAAAGTCTGCAAAGGACAGGTGGCCCTATGAACACTGGTGGGCTTCAGGCACTACTTGTGTTAGAAGTTCCTTAGAAAGTCATCTCTCCCATAGTAGTTATCACTTTTACTCCAGGTATTCCTGCTTCTGAGGCTAATAACCCCTTCTGGAGGTGGCTCCTGAAAGCCACCAATCAGGTGTCAAGAGGTCTGGAGTCCAACTATCTGACTTCAACCAGCCTAGTTCCACATCTATCTGCTTTCTGTACTGGTGTTCTGTTTAAGATATCCTGTTGAAGAAAGAAACATTTGAAACCCTTGGCACAGGCGGTCAGCAAATGCTCATTGAATGACTGTGACAAAAATACTAAGGAAAAATAGAATAAGCCAAACACGTAGAAAAGTAACTCCTTCCTGGGGAAAGAGCAGAGGAAGGCACAGGCATTACCAAGGGCTCATAAATGGAACATAAGCCTCTATGTAACACCCTGCTGTCAAATCGCAGACTATTAAATCATTAGGCAGTGATCTAAACCTTCTGTAGTCTTTAAATACAGACAATTTTTACTCCAGTATTATTTGTCTTATTTGCTAAGGATAAAGAGGCCATGGAGAAGGCTGAGGGAGCTGCTGCAGAAGACGGTAGCATACGCATCCAGTGCAGTCAGTTATGGTCATCCAGACACGAGTCACTAAATCAAGGCAGAAAAGTCTGAAGGTGTAGGGAGTGTGTAAAACAAAGACAAGCGAATAGCAGCTTGAATAAATACTTAAATTTAATTGAATATACTCCTGATAAAACAACCAACCAGTACTGTTAGTTTAGATTTCATATTATAGGCAATGGGAAAACACTGAGAGTTTTGAGGGAGCTAAATGATATGCTTATTTCCATCTCATGGATATATATGGAACAAGGAACGAATCGGGTAAGAAGGCAAGAGGGCAGAAGTACTGGACAGCAATAGCCCAGGCAAGAAATCATGCAGGCATCCAGCATGAAGGTAGCTCTAAGGAGAAGAGGAGAGAGACACAGAAGACTTTATGTCAAATTCAGGGAAACTGTAACAAAAATAAGTCATTTTTTTTTTAATCCTCACCAGAGGACATTTTTTTAATTGCTTTTTTAGAGACAAAGGAAGGGGAAAGAGAGAGAGAAACATCGAGTTGAGAGAGGAGCATCAATTGGTTGCCTTCCATGTATACCCCAACTGGGGATCAAACCCACAACATAGGTTAAGTGCCTTGACCAGAAATCGACCAACCTCTCAGTGTACAGGAAGATGCTCCAGCCAACTGAGTCACACGGGGCAGGGCAACAACCTTTGAGTAGGCGGAAATCTAGAGGTGCGTGGTAATGTCAAAATCCCAAACCAAAAGACAATAGGAAAAATCATTTGGAAAAAAAACCAAAAACATTTTAACAAATGTCTTAAAAGTTTAACCTCATTAGTATTTTTAAAATTAAAACAAGATATCCCTTTTCATCTGACAGATTTATAGACTTTTTATATGATTACATAATTTTAAACTCTGTATCTCCAGTGTCTAAAGATGGCTCTTAGACACAATAGATCCTAAAAGTTTGTTGTATTAACTAAACCATTTTTTTAAAAATTAAATTATCAAGATGCCCATTATACCCTCATTTAAGATATACTGTAATTATTAGATTTAATGCAATCCTAACCAAAATACCAATAAAACTACCATCCACTTCTAGAAATCACTTATTTCATATAGCACTAGACATGCCTTCTCTGATCTTATGAGGAATTATAATGGGGGGGCATCAAATCGAATATAGATGGAAAACTGCAAGGAGCATCCCGTGTACAAACAAAAACGTTGCTTGCTTGAGATCTATAAGACCGTTTTCAAAAACACAAACTTCTCAACACTGTTTGCCAGATAAACTAATCACAAAAGTTATTAACTGTATAAATACAAAGGAAGCTATTCTCAAACAAGGTTCACTACATTCTTATTAACTCGTCACTAACAATAACTCAGGTTTAGGATTTATCCAAAATCATCCTTATAATGTAACTACTACTACTTCCTTAAAAAAGCAAAGTGGCCAAATTTTTGGAACATGGAAAGCACTATCACAGATATCAGCTATGACTGTAAATGTTTACATTCCTTGAGTGGCAGCAAGAGAAAATGTTGGGAACCTCTGGGTACACTAGTACATATTAAGTACCTTTCCCTTCTCAAAAGTAGTGGCTAGGATACCTCAAGAAAGTTACTGAAGCCTTATTAACCATTTTACATACTCTTAACTAAATCTTCATTCTCTGAAAAACAATAATTTACTTTTACAAGTGTAGACTTGCAAGAAAACACTACATTTTGTCCTGGTAGATGATGTTTTATGTCTACTTGAGCTGACTATAAGCAAAATTATGAAGTCAGCAAAATTTATATTTGGTGTGTCCCTGTTCTCCTGGGTTTATTTCTTTTTGATACCTCCCTCTATTTCTCTCACCTCCAAGAAATCTGGAACTCCTATCCTGTCTCTTAGCTAAAGATTAAATTCTGACACCTACCTAGGCCCAAAGTCCACAGCTTCAGATCTGTCACAAAAGTGTACTTCTGGACTAAAGTTGCAGTAATAGTTTACAATAATTCACATAATGATGGTGACTTTACAACACACACACACCCTCTTTTCTTCAGGGTTAATAAATCATAATAACCAGAGTTCAGGAGAAGGGGAAGGGGGAGGAAATGCAGAGAGAAACAGCACCCAATGAGTGAATCTGCCCAACCCTGAAGACATTACTAGGGGCTCAGTAACAGCTGCATTGCCAGGTAATATCCTTAAACAAAGAAACATGGTCCTTCTCTGCCCTAATTTGAAGAATAATCTGTTATAGGTCTAATATAGGGCCTTCAGGAGCCAAGGAAGTATCAGTGGGAAAAGACGATAGTATGAGAAACAGTTCCAGGCAGTTACCCACTCACAGACATAATCAAATGCCTATGGAATGCCCATTTATAAATATGATAAATACTAGAAAAGTAACTATTTCCCTTGCCCCCTCTATAAATGGTCCACTCAATTTACCTTTTTTGTTTTAACATCAATGTCACCTCCTCAGGGCATCAAGCCTTCCCTAGCCATTCAATCTCAAGCGGGGTTTTCACCCCTTTGTTGGTCTCCTTCACAATACTTGTAAAACTCAAAAATTTTTCCATCCTTCTCCTTCGAGTTAAGTGGGCTCCCACCCCAGAGCACTGCTGTATTCCAACCCCACATAGTGTTTGGTACAGAAGTTCTCCAAAAGATCTGTTGAAACAGATCAGGAAGATGGGATTCTAGTTTTCAACAGTGCAACAATAGAATGTGAACTGATTATAAAACTAGTCAGGAAATAAACAGGGAGGGAGGTGTCATGAACCAGAAACACAAAGGAAAGTTGATAACCATGAGTTCATTAAGAGGTCAAGGTTAGATGTGTGGTGTGTTACAGTAAAGAAAAGCATAATAAACTGGAAAAGTTGGTGTTTGAGCCACTTGTCACTACCAGAACCAATAAGTAGAAACAAGGATTGAATCTTTATGGGTGCTTTAGTCAGATGGCTGGGGATATGAGAGGACAGCAGGTTATATACCCTTGAAAATTATCTTAGCATCTCATTTCAAGCCAACTTTTTTATAAGGAGAAGAAATGGTAGGTAAGGGATTTGGAAGAAAGATTAATTGGATAAGAGTTGCACTCTGGTGGCTATTTTCCTAGTACTTCTTTATCTGTCGATCAACATCTTTACCTGCATCACCGGCATTCCCTCCCTGGAGCACAACGCTCAGACTCCTTCTCCCTTGCAGGCCCCTGGGGCACAAAGATTGAATTGCTTTTTGACCTTCTGGATCTTGCATTACAATTCCTGGAATAACAGCTTTCCACAGGCATTAATCACTTAAGTCTATCAACTAAGGCTAAAATCTTTAACTCTAGTTTCCCTATCAAAAAGGCAAAAGAAATGAAGGAGCCTTTCCAGATTAAAAGAGCCCAAGGACCTCCGGCTGGTAAGGCCCCAGAAAAATGTGAGGCAAGAAAGTCATGGAAGGAAGTAACATTAACATCATGGCAGTGTGGAGACACCTCCAAGTCTTCCCTCTTGAAGTCACAAGTTAAACAGCTATAATTCAACAAAAGGATCCCTCACTGCTCAACACACCAATGCATCTTCGAGATCCACACACTGAAATACCCAAAGGTGGGCATACTGGCAAATGGGAGATGTAACGGGGGTAAGGACAAAGACGGGAACCACAGACACAGTCTGAAATTCACCATAGCCCCAGCAAATGTGACAGTGGTGAAGCATCAGGGGCAACCCCTACTACGCATACCTGAAGGGTGGAGTCAGCAATCTGCCGTGAGTGGTACACATGGAGGCTGAACCCAGGATCAGAGACAAGGGTTCAGTGCAGAGGGTGGCAGCAATGCAGTGGCCATCATCAGGTGGACAAAGCCATAGATATGGGACTCCAGCCCCCCCTTACCTTCCCATAGCCCACTCAGCATTGCAGACCTCACCTGGTGGATAACAAAAGGGAAGAAGCAACATTTCAGCCTGAGTGGACTGCCCTGAGCAGAAATCACTGCACTAGAAGGAACCAAGCTTTAGATGTGAGAGTCTATTTCCTCTCACCTCACCTCCACCTCCCCACCCCGACCCCCCACCATGGAGGTGGAGGTAGCTGTAATGGTGCATAAGGAATGGTACAGATGGCAGCTTTGGGTTACAGGAAAGTGGTGCCACAAATACAGAGGCCAGAAGCCCCATCATCCACCTCAATCCACCATGGGGTTGGTGCCTCAATACCAAGGTGACCAGGTAACGGAGAGGATACCCACTTCCTTGGCGAATATGGGGCATTTCCCACTATGGAGAGGGTGACAGCACCCCACAGAGATCCTGGAAGTCCCAGCGGTACAGGTAAGAGTAAACTGCATTATATCACCACCTTCAAGAAAACAAGACTTCCACTTATCAATCTGCTTAAACAACAAAAGATCAAGTACTCAAAAAAATTCATTCATTCAAAGGGCCAGAGAAATAATCCATCAAACACCATGAATAAACAGGGTAACAAGGAAGTACAGAAAGAAAAAATAAACTTAGAGACATGAAAGACTGTGACTTAAATGACAGAATTCAAGATTGCAGATCTAAAAACACTAAATGAGATACAAGAAATTCACAAAAGTTCAATGAGCCATGGAAGACAGTTAACAAACAAAAGGAGTACTATACTAAAGGAATGAACTATTTTAAAAAGGTCCAAACTGAAATTCTGGAGCTGAAAATCTCAATAAATGAGATGAAAAATGAACTAATGAGCACAGGAAATACAGCAGACCAGATGGAGGAAAGAATTAGTGATATCAAAGATAGAATCTAGAAATGACCCAGGTAGAAGAGAGAGAATCAAGAGTTAAAAAAAATAAAAAAACTCTATGAGAACTATCATTAATTAAAAAAAAAGCAATCTAAGAATAATGGATATACCAGAGAGGGAAAATAAATAGAGGGAGAAGATAACAGAGAGCTTATTCAAGCAAATAAGTGGCAAGAACTTCCCAAACATATGGAAAGAACTGAACCCTCAAATTTAAAAAGTCAATAGAACATCTAATTATCTCAGTCAAAAAAGGCCTTCTTGAGAGCACATTATATTAAAGTTGTCAAAAATTAATGACAAAGAAAGAATTCTCAAGGCACCCAGGGAACAAAAAGATTGTAAACTATAAGGAAACCCCATTAATTTATCATTGGATATTTCAGCAGAAATCCTACAACCCAGGAGAGAGTGGAATCAAATAATTAAAATATTGAGAAGGATAAGTCACCAGCCAAGAATAATATATCCAGCAAAGTTATCCTTTAGATATAAGAAGAAACAAAAGTGTTTCCACATAAACAGAAGCAGAGGGAATGTACCACCACAAGACCCGCATAACAAGAAATGCTGAAAGAAGTTCTAACTGAAACAAAAACACAAAAGGAAACAAAATTGAATGATGACCAATAAATAGAAACAAGAAATTGCAACTCCTAATCAGAAGAGTGTATTAAACTTGTACATGTAAAAGTTAAAGGCGGTAAAAGCACTTATTAAAAAGAAGACAATAGCTGCTGTAATTTGGAAATAAACACAGCATAAGAAGAAATAATTTGTCAGAACAAAACATTCAAAGGGGAGGGGCAAAAGAACTGAAATTGTATGGGTGGAGATAAGATGAAATAAAAAAAAAAAGGACTACTGTACATAGGAAACGTTTTTGCGTAAACCTAATGGTAACCACAAAACAAAAACCTACAACTGAAACACATAAAATAAATAAAAGAGGAAACAAAGGGAAAAAAATCATAGACCACCACCAAACTAAAATAGCAGATAGAAACACAAGGGAAAAGAAACAATGGAAACACAGAACTAGCACAAAACAAAAGACCGAAAGGCCATAGGAAGTCCTTCTACATGAATAATAACCCTAAATATAAATGGACTGAACTAACCAATTAAAAGGCACAGACAGCAGGATGGATTAAAAAACAAAACCCAAATATTTGCTGCCTTCAGGAAACCCATCTCAGCTGCAAAGACAAACATAGATTCAACATGGAGGGGTGCAAGATGATACTCCAAGCAAATGGCATCCAGAGAAAAGCAGGTGTAGCCATTCTTATACCAAACAAAATAGATTTCAAGATAGAAAAGGTCACAAGAGACAAAGATGAGTACTTTATAATGATAAAGGGGACAATACACCAAGAAGACATAAATTAATATAAGTGTACCCAACCTAGGAGCACCAAATTATATAAAGCAATTAATAACAGAACTACTGAAAGAAAGTGACAAAAGTGCAATTGGATTTGAAGACTTACATACCCCACTGACAGCATTGGGTAGACATCCAAACAGAAAATCAGTAAGAAAATATGGGTCCACATAAGTCCGAATGGACATAATCCATATTTACAGAGCTCATCAACCCCCTAAGGACGAAATATACATTCCTCTCTAGTGCACGTGATCACTCTCATGGACAGACCATATGTTGGAGTATAGAATGAGTCTCAACAAATCTAAAAACATTCAAATCATACCAAGCATACTATCTGACCACAACAATTTGAAAGTAGAAATTAACTCCAAAAGGAAGCTGAGAAAATTACAAATACACGGAGTTTAAACAACATACTATGGAACAATAGTTCCATACTATGGTCCAACATACTATGGACAAGGTTAAAGAAGAAATAAAAGTGACCATAAGATACATAGAGCTAAGTGAGAATGACAATTACGCATATCAAAACTTCATGGTTGCAGCAAAAATGATAGTAACAGAGCTGATAGCATTATAAGCCCACCTCAATAAACAAGGAAAATCTCACATAAATAACTTCATACTTCACCTTAAAGGACTCAAAAAAGAACAAATTAAGCCCAACATCAGTACAAGGAAGGAAATAATAAAAATTAGAACAGAATTAAACAGAATAGAGAACAGAAAAACAATAGAAAAAAACTAATGCAACAAACAGCTGGTTCTTTGAAAAGATAAATAAAATTCACAAACCTCCAGCTAATCGCTAAAGAAAAAGGAGAAAAAACTCCAATAAGCAAAATCAAAAATAAAAGAGAAGTTACAACAGACACCACAGAAATACAAAAAACTATATGAGAATACTATGAAAGGCTATATCAAATTTGAAAACCTAAAAGAAATGGACAAGTTTTTAGAAATATATAACCTGCCTTCACTGAATCATGAAAATTAAAAATATAATAGACTGATCAACAGTAAAGGGATTGAAACAGGCATCAAAAACCTCCCCCCGCAAAATAAAAGTACAGGACCAGATGGCTACCCTGGTGAGTTCTACCATTCAAAGAAGATTTAATACTTATCCTTCTCAAGCTCTTCCAAAAAACTGAAAAAGAGCATTTTATGAGGCCAACCTTACCCTGATACGAAAACCAAGTGAACACAACATACACACACAGAGAAAATTACAGACAAATATCACTAATGAATACAGATAGAAAAACCCTAAAGAAAATACTAGCAAATCAAATACAGTGCATTAAAAAGATAATACATCACCATCAAGTGAGGTTTATTCCAGGTGCTAGAATGGGTCAATATACACAAATCAATCGATGTGATGCACCACATTAACAAAATAAAGAATTAAAATCATATAGTTATATCAATAGGTGCAGAAAAAGCATTTGACAAAATACAACATCCATTTATGGATCAATAAATCAATCAATAAAATGGTCAAATAAAAGTACCTACATAATAAAGGCCATATATGACAAACCCTCAGCTGATATCATACTCAATAGTGGAAAAACCATAATCTTTTCCTGTCAGATCAGAAATAAGATAAGCATGTTCACTCTCACTACTGTTACTCAATATAGTCCTAGAAGTCTCAGCTAGATCAATCAGGCAAGGGAAAATAAAGACATCTAAATTGGGAACGAAGAAGGAAAATTGTCATGTTTGGCAGATGCCATGACTTTATATAAAAAATAAACTATAAAGACTCCACCAAAAAAAACTATTAGAAACAATAACAAATACAGTAAAGTTTCTAGATACAAAAATCAATGTACAAAAATCCATAGTGTTCCTATATACTAAAAATGAAATATCACAGTAAGAAATAAACAATCCCACTTGCAATTGCAACAAAAAGAATGAAACACCTAGGTAAAACTTGATAAAAGAAGTGAAGGACTTATACACTAAAAACTACAAGAAATTGTTTTAAAAAATTGAAGAAACAAAGAAATGGAAAAATTTTCTATGTTCGTGGATTGGAAAAATCAACATAATTAAAATGGCCATATTACCTAAAGCAATGTAAAGATTTAATGCAATCCCCATCAAAATTCCAACGGCATTTCTCAAAGAAGTAAAACAAAAAAAATCACCAGATTTGTTTGGAACCACAAAAGACCCCAGATAGCCAAAGCCATCCTGAGAAAAAGGAATGAAGCTAGTTATTATACTACCTGACTTCAAATTATTCTACAAAGAGATGATAATCAAAACAGCATGGCATTGGCAGAAAAAAACAGAAACACACAAAAAATGAAACAGAATTGAGAGCCCAGAAATAAAACCACATGTATACTGGCAAACAATTTTTGACAAAGGAATCCAAAACATACAATGGAAAAAGGGAAATCTCTTCAATAAATGGTTTTGAGAGAATTAGAAAGCCATATATGCAAAAGAATAACTAGACTACTATTAAACACCACATACAAACTCAAAATGCAGTAAAAAATATATATATAACACATGGAACAATAAACTACATACAGGAGAACATAGGTACTAAACTTAAGGACCTTGGCTCCAGAGAGGCTTTTATAAACTTGGAGTGAAAGGCAAGGGAAGAAAACGCAAAAATAAATGGAACTACATCAAACAAAAAAGCTTTTGCACAGAGAAAAAAAACAAAACACTGAACAAAAAGGCAACCAACCAAATGGGAAAAGGTACTTGGAAATAATATCTCTGATAAGAAACTAATATCCGAAATATAAAAATAACTCATACAACACCAAAAAGCAAACAATCCTATTAAAAAATGGGCAGAAGACCTGAATATACACTTTTCTAAGAAGACAAAAAGACATCAAATGGCCAACATATACATGAAATGATGCTCGACTACCTAGAAGGGAAATACAAATCAAAACCACAGTAAGACAGTACCTCACACCTGTCAGAATGGCTATTATCAATAAGACAAGAAGTAACTGTTGGAGAAGATGTGGAGAAAAAAGAACCCTCATACAGTGCTGGTGGGAATGTAATTTGGTACAGGCACTATGGAAAACAGGACAGAGGTTCCTAAAGAATTAAGAATAGAACTATATGTGATACTGCAGACTCTCTTCTGCATATCTACCCCCAGAATTTGAGAACATTTATCTGTAACAGTGGATGTACCCCCAACACACACTGCACCATTATTCATGGTATCCAAGACCTGGAAAGAACCCACGTGTCCTTTGATGGATGATCAGATAAAGAAGATATATGGCATACACAAGGTCTGTCCAGAAAAAGTCCAACCATTGTTTTTATAATGAGAACAGCTTGTGCAACATCGATGTAACGTGGCAGCCAAGGAAAGTGGACTGGAATGCACATGTATTAACAATGACAACTTCCCTGTACTGGTCAGCGGAGGTGGTAGACCCTAGTTGAGTGAGCATGTGTACTGTGTGCTTGTCACATTAAAAATGACTGAGCCAGTAAGGCAACAAACCTGCATCAGATTTTGCCTAAAACTGGAACATTGCTCTATGGAAAAATATTTAGATGATTCAGAAGGTCACAGCTACGGGCAACTGGTGATTGGCAGCTTCATCACAACAGTGTGCCCACTCACATAGCACATCTCAAGCAGAGTTTTTTGGCAAAACATCAAATCACCCAGGTGACTCAACCCTCCTACAGCCCAGATTTGGCACCTTGAGACTTCTGGCTTTTCTCAAAACTAAAACCACCTTTGAAAGGGAAGAGATGTCAGACTGTCAATGAGATTCAGGAAAATATGACCGAGCAGCTGATGGTGACTGGGAGAACTGGGTGAGGTCCCAAAGTGCCTAATTGGAAGGGGACTGAGACATCACTGTCCTATGTACAGTGTCTCTTATATCTTCTTCAATAAATGTCTCTCTTTTTTTATTATATGGCTGCATATTTTCTGGACATACCTCATATATACACAATGGAATACTATTTCGCCTTAAGAAAGAATAAAATACTACTATTTGAAATGACACGATGGATCTTGAGAATTTCATACTAAGCAAAATAAGTTAGAAGGAAAAGGACAAGAACCACAGAATTTCAGTCACATGTTGGATGTAAAACGGAAAGCAACAAATGAACAAACAGTACGAAGTTTACCAGAGGGCAATGTGAGGTGTGGAAGGATAAAGAGGGTCAAGGAGGTCAAATATATGGTGACAGATGACACCAGACTCTGGTGGTGAGCACACGATGCAATATACAGATGGTATGTTACAGAATCATGAAGTGGGACCCCCCTCAAAAAAGCTGGATTTATCTTCTGTAGGGTGGGCCCCTTTGCAGTACAGGCTTCCCCACTAGGTGAGAGTTCCAGGAACCCATGTGTATCACTGCACCAGATGGCATTGTTGTGAGAGGCTACATCAGCTTCAGTGAATTCTTTTGAAGACTCTTTCAACGCATTTGCCCATTTCATGATGGGTGATTTACAAGTGCACCTGCCCACACCGCACTTAGTTTCACCAGTTTTTGACCAAACTGGAATGACTACCATGTCCCACCCTCCCTATTCACCCCTTCTTGTCCCAAGTGACTTTTTGTGTGTTTCCCTAGATGAAAAGAAGTCCTCAAAGGGAAACGTTCTGCCAATATGGAAGAGGTTAAACAGCAGCAGAAGCACCAGAAACGTGTCAAACTGATGAGTTCAAAAACTGTTCTGAGCAGTGGACAAAATGTCTCAATAGATGTATTGCATCAAATGGAGAGTACTTTGAAGGTGACTGAAGTTTAAACATGTAAGAATAAATACAAAAATTTTTATAAATTCTGGTTTTGGGAGCCCCCCTTGTATTTATTTGAAATTTACATAATAGTACTAATCACTGTTACCCAATAAATTTAAAAAAAGAAAATCAGCTAGCAAAAAAATAAGGTGTGTTAATCCTGGTGATTAACATTGCTTGATTTACTTCAGTCTTCCAGCCAAATCCTGATAACCGCATGCCCTACTTAAGAGAGCAAAGTGAGGTCATCAGGCATAAATTCCTGAAAACTCCACCTTCAGAGCTCTTGCTTAACTGCACCCTAGTCTTCAGTTTCAGAAACTGCAACTTCTGCATCTGGGGCTTCACTCTACCTGTCATTCCACCCTCTCATCTCCAGCTTGTCTAGCTCTACCTGTTCCTTTCTAGAAGCCAGGCATGCTCAAGTCTCTCCACCAAGAGCAAACTCTTCCCTCCACATACATGGCATTCCTGCCATTCTTCACTGCCAAGCTGCTGAAAAGTAACCTCCCTCAGTGGCTCCATCTACATCATTTTTTCCATCCACTTCCCAACTCATCACAAACAAGCTCCAACAGAGGTTAATGGCAACTGCCTCCCTTCTGGATGGTCAAATCCAAAAGGCATCTTGATCCCTCCCAATTACTGGCTCCTCTGCAGCACCTTATGCTGTAGACCACTCTCTCTGTGAAACTCTTTGCCCCCTGATTTTAATGACACCTGACCCTCCCAGGTTCCCTAGTATCCCCCAGTGTTCTTTTGAAGGCTTTTCTCTCTTTGCACCATCTACTTTCCTTCTGGGTGAGTCACTCCAAAGGTTTTAGCTTTGACAGGTGGCTTAGAATCAAGATTTCCAGTATACACATTTCCACTCAGCAAACCTGCAGTATAGCTCCCTGTGGAATATCTTAGCAGTCATATAGCAGATAAACCTGAAAGTTAATGTTTCAAAGTGAACTTGTTGTCTTCTCTTGATGTATTGTTCCCTGTTCTGGTTGATGGCAACCAGCTGTCCATGTTAGAATTCAGAGTTATCCTGCACACTGCTGCTCCCCATTCCTTGGCCCCACATCAACCTGATCACTAACAGCCTCCAGCTCTTTTTAGTTAGTTACTTTTCGAGCTTATCCCTCCCTGTCTCTTTTTTTCATTGACATCGCAGCCAATCATCATTCTATCTTACCTGGCAGACTGCAAATTTCATCTTCTTCCATTTAGCCTCCACAATACTCCCAAAGCGATGTTAACATTCATACCCAACCATATGATTCCTCTACTTAAAGGTATCCAGTAGCTTCCCTTCCTGCCATTCTCACCTACAAAACAAATGTCTACTTCTCTTATCTTCTCATACTGTAAGCTCCAACAATGATGGTTCATGCCTTAGTATTTCTATTTCAAGTACAGAGTTCTTCTCTGTATTTCAAATGCCCTAACTATAACTAGTTGTGATCCTTCAAGACACAGAACAAATGCCACCTCTTCCATGAAGTCTTCCCTAATTACCCCATTCCACATTCAATTGGAGAGAGTTGATCACTTCCTTGTTTAGGCTCTACTTTGCAAGTATCTATTGAAGACCTTGGCATCATCTGTTACAATTGATGCGTTAGCTAGTGTGTGCCCATGTACACACAGACCCATACATTTGTTAAATGGCTAGGCTTATGTCCTACCAATTATTCAGCCCCTGAATTCTGAACAGTGCTTAGTACATAGCTGGTTCTGAATAAATATTTGCTGGGGAACAGCTACAAGTCAAAAACACTAAGATTCAGGACAAAAAGTAACAAGAGTTATCAAGTTATAAAAAGAAAAACGAAGAAGGTGAGAAAGAAAATAGCACTGCTACATTAGAACCCTGCCCTGAACCAACTGGCAGTGGGGAGGTCTGTCTCTGCTGCGCTCCCAAAGCCCTCTGCTCCTTCCTTCCTTCCCTTATCATAACACAGTACTCATCTTACTGTAAATATCTGTGTGTGTATGTCTTCCTTGCTCAGTAGAAATACCACTGCTTTCTCGGTAGAAATATCATTACTAATTTTGTTGAAATCTTAATAGCAGTTATAATTATTAGTATTACGCAGTGCCAGGTATCTTGCTAAACGCGTTATGTGTGTTGACTGATTTAATTTGTACAAGCCAATGCTATGGGTGCTATTAATACCACTACTTTACAAGTGCAAAAAACTGAGCCTTAAAAAAAATTAAGCAATTCGCCCACTGTTGCATAGCTAGTGACAAGATTAAAAGCCCAGGAATATGATTTCAGGGCCCCTGCTCCTAATTTAACTATTATACTATACTACTGATACCTGCCACGAATAATCCACCACCAAATACATAAATAAAGGCCACTGGGGATCTATGAAGGCATGAGCCATGTTTGGCTGATTCACTACTTGGCATATAGTAAATACTTGGTAAATATTTGCTGGTTGGCTGGCTGGCTGAATGAAAGACTGTTTAATTTGGGCCCAATACTTTTATTTTCCCCTATAAAATGAAGGTGTGGTTGGTTGCAACTGATCTGAGATACAAACTCTTTTCTTAAATACTGTTAGATACATTGGGTGCCCAGGTTCAAGGTCATGACTACCTATGTGTTTGCAGTATTTTTATTTTTTTTTCATATTTCCAGCACATACTAGTAATGGATGTAGCTACATGACCTACACTGTAATTTTTTTTTTTTTTTTACCACAACCTTCATGGGTTAAGATTTCTTTCAACTTTTTTCAATTCTATGGTTTTATTGTATAAAGGCCAAATGTCTTGTACCTTTGCTATGATGATGGTATTTGGAAGAGTACAGGCAGGTAGCTCAGAGTGTTGGGTTGGAGATCAGAAGACCTTGAATGGCATCCTAGATCCACCTCCTCACCTGAGCAAATAGCTTGTTCTCTGAACCTTCATTTCCTCACCTTAAAATACAGGTGGTCCTGGCAACGGTAGGTGATTTTTTGAGGATTAAATGAGAAAATATGAACATGAAACACAATGCCTAGAGCATAATCAAGCACTAATAAAGGCAAGTATTACTACTATAACACTCAATCAGAGCTTCTCTGATACACTCACACACAAAGAAAAGGTAAGCTTCTGCGCACGAAATGAGCACAGCTTTCTCACAGAAAGACTATGCCTATTTCATTATTTTACTGCCCTGAGCTCTCTTAAGAGTCAGCAAGTGGGTTAGAAAGAAAATATTGAGCAAATAACTATATTTTCATTCAAATTTGTGAGCTCTTTCTTATTCCCTTTTCCTTATGTCCCCCTACTCATTCATATCCAGAGGATTCACCTAGACCTCGATCTCTCCCATTTTTCACTTCTGTCTCACCAAAAAAATAAATGTGTGTGTGTGTGTGTGTGTATACACATATATATTTATATATGTATTTGTTATAAAAATAATGGGTTAGAATAAAGCCAAAAGAATCTCCCTAAGGAGGAATATTAATCCATACGAATGTCTCAGTTATCTTTGGTAGCCTATCTGATTACAGAGCACCCTGTCTCCTGACCTCTCCCCTACCCCCCAAAAAAGTTTCCATCAAAGTTAATTTTATTCAATTTAAAAATTATTTTAAGAAAACTGATATCTACTATCTAAGAGCAACTAAAATATCCTCAAACATCCTTAAAGCAAGTTGGTGAAATCCCTTCCCCAAAAGAAACATTTAGTTCTTTTTCTTCTTTGAGCCCCAGTATTAGCAACCAAGAAAAATCTATTAAAAGGAAAAAAGAAAAAAGAAAAAAGAAAACCTAGGTTCCTGCAGGCTTTCACAAAACTACACAAGACTTTATAAAAAGCTTCTATAAAGCATTATCATCTCATTAAATTTAATAAGTATACAGATAAAATTTTTAAATCAAATCAAATAAAAAGTAGCATGACTATTCTACACTTTTTAAAGTAACACAGATAAAATGTTATACTAATGATGGCATATGTAAAACTTCAGTGGCATTTCCCTTAGAATTTTGGGAAGACAGTATTAAAAATCACAGTAACTTAAGCCTAATTTATCCCAAAATGTCTAAATCATTTATTAGGTAATGCTTATTTGTTTTACACAACTGCTGATTGTTACTGCCCACAATAATAGGATTCGGGATGGCATAAATAAACCAAAACTCAGACAAAGCTCACGGTAAATAATTCACCTTCTCTGCCTGCTCTCAGAAATCCTCATTAACTAATTTTAATTTTGTTTTATCATTGCTCTTGCTCATTCTCGTGTGCAGAAATTAATTAGCAGTAATATGGGCAAGAGAGAGGCAGCGGGAGAGAAAAGGTCAAAATCAATTCGCTCTGAGTAAGCAGGCTGAAGTGACAGCTGGCTGCATTCACATCCTGCGAACGAGAAAACTGACGTGACTTCTGCAAGGTCTCACAGAAAGGCAGGTGTGAAGTCCACGACAGACTGGGAACAGCATCTGTAGGAAAAATGGCTAACAAGGATCAAGAGGGCATGAGTCTGCTGTGTCCTGACCTGTCATTTCAAGAGCTGTAAAGTGAGTACTCCAACTAAGGGAGCGGAGTAACCAGTAAACTCCTGTTCCAAGGAAGGACCTCATTCTATTTCATGTATCCATGCCTGAAACATGCAAAAACAGGCTTGGGATATACCTAATGAAGTTGAGATAAAATAAATGTTACCATGGCTATCATTTTCATCACTACTACTACTTCACCAACCACTTATAGAAGGCCAGTACGTGCAAAAACACTTTTCATAATTTCACTCACTACTCAAGAGAACCAGATAAGCAAACTGAGGCACACAGAACAAGTAAAAAGAGGACAGATGAGGAAATCATGCCAACTTCTGTTTAACTATAAAGCCCTAGCTTTTAAGATCTGTATTATCCTCCACCTACAAACCATGTTGGTTAAAGCGAGGATACTTAGCAGTCAACTGACTTCACAATGAAGAAGCTCTAAACAGAATACAAGTAATGGTAAGTAGTAGTGAAATGTATCACCTAGATAGGCCACTCAAAAAGGAAAGGAGAAAGTATTCATAATTATGAGATGTGAGCATATCTCTGATAAGTAAAATAAATATAAATGCCATCTCAAAAATATGAAAAACACATAAAGGGTAATTGCAAAATGTGAATTTATGCATGATCACAACAAACTATAATTTAATTGTAATGAAATGTCAAAGCATTGACAAAACAGTCTAGCATTTTTCCATTTTCTTAAAATTGTCTACTCATTTTAGTAATGTACGCTTTAATTTTTCCACTGTGATTTCTATCTCAAGACTTAGTTACTCACCCAAGCTACCATCTCACAATTCCAACTGTCTGTAGAATTGCTGCTATTACTATAAGAGTCTCAAACTCGACAATTCAGTGAGATTACCCTTTCTGCAAAACTGCTTCTTCTTCCTAACTTTCTCATTTCCGCTGAGGCACTGCTACCATCCTGCCAGTTACCAAGGCTCAAAACGTCAGCAGCATCCTTGATTGGGTTCCCTCCCTTCTTCCAAATAGCACGCATTCAATGAACTGCTATCTCACAGACTGCAACTCCTCAGAGCTTACAAATTCCTCCCCTGTTGATCTGGGTCTTCACTGCCTCTTGGAATTCATTCCAAATTACTCTCCACTTGCCTGCCTCTCAATCTCCATGGCAATCATCAACTTTACATCCCTTGTCAGACTTCAGGTGCCTCAGGGGCTGGGCCTACGTTTTCAGCTTTCTGAAAACCCCACAGTGCTTCGCACAAAGCCTTTTCCAGAGTCAGTACCTAAGTATGGTTGTGTTACAATGAATCCTAACTACTGTGCAGCCACTAAAACTCAGTGATACTTTGTGTCCATGATGCCACTAGGACTGTTACTTTGAGAAGGGGCAACAATCCGCGGGAGATCAGAAATTTTAAGTGGGTCTAGGGAAATTTTTCCCACAATTAAACTGACATGACTTCCCTATAATTGAACTACCCAGGGAAGTTTATACCACAGCCAGTGTTCTCCCAGAGGACACAAATATTTCACCAAGGCCTTATTTCCATGCACAGATCATTTCAGACTGTCTCTGCCTTGAGAGAAGAACAGAGTGACTGGTACCAGCCTAACCATTTCAAGGGTGCTAGGGAAGCTGACATGACAGACCTTAACATGCGTACTGCTTACAAAGAGAAATGTGGAAGGGGGCTCTAACTCACAGCTTATAAGAAGAGTTACAAATAATGCCCCAAACACATGATTTACACAAAGATTTTTAATATTACTCTAGTTTGACTATCCATTTACCTTTGGAAAATGCATGTTCCTTAGCACGTCATACCTAAAATGGGTTTAAACTACTAAAGAACAGCAACCGGGACCCTAAGAAGACTAAACATTCAGCCTGACTAGTGCTACATACCGTGAGAACCAGAAAACACAAAGTGGATTGAATACCTAATAACAGTAAAAAGATACTTGTATGATGCAGCGAATGATAAATAATAGGAGCATTCATGAGGCACACGAGGACTTGGAATTGAGACACTGTTTAAACACCTGATATGGCATCACGCAGGGAAGAAGAAGAGTGCACAGGCCCAAGGTGCTGGGCAGAGGTTATCTGGGAAGAGCACTGAATCTCTTAATAGGAGGTTCCTTACAGTGGCCTAAAAAACCCTCCATGACCAACCCCACGCTCTCCCTGCCCCTCTGAGTCTTCCCTCCCAGTGCACCCCGATCCTCACCTGGATCTAACCCAGCCACACTGGCCTGCGCCCTGCTCATGAAATCATCCAGGCCCCACTCGCACCTTTGGGTCCCTATGCCTTTTTGTTCTCTCCCCCACAGAGCTTCCTGGCTCCTTCACTCACCTCCCCCAAATCTCTGCTCAAAAGTCCCTTAGCAAAGGGGCCTATCTCAACCACCCAAAATAAAACTGTAACCTGACCCTTTGCCCCACCAGCCCTAAGGACCCTCCTTATCCTGCTTGGTTTTTTCATAATTATCATTTTCTAACACACCACAGATTTCACTTACCTTTTATGTTTACTGTCTGCTCCACTTACCTCACCGACATGCCCACATACACTAGAATGTAAGTACTACAAGGGCAAGGAATGGTACCTGTTTTATTCACTGACCCATCCCCAGTGGCTAAAACTAAGGTGTGCATGTACTAAAAGCTTGATCGATACTTGCTTCATGACTGATTAAATGAATGCATGAATCACACAGCTGTCATCATTGAGTTACGGGGCATTTTTCTGAAATATTCATTGACCATAGTATGTGTAAAACACTGCTGCTAGGCACTATGGATTAAAAAGGAGTAAGAGTCGAAAGTCCTTGACCTCAATTTGTGTCAAAATTGCCTCACAGGTTATATTAGGGCAAAGGATGCCACACCCACTTAATCTGTTCACCCACTTCCTCCAACATCTGCTACACACCTGCTTAAACACAGACGTTTACAATGGAAAGGAAACATTTGGTTAAGCAAGGATCTCCGCTCTGAGCAACGAAGCAGTCCTCTAGCTTCCCACATAATTCTTTTAAGTAATACTTTTTTTGCATAAATTATCAAGGACGAAAGAAAGAGCATAACCTATGTACTCTCAAGATGTCCTAAATTATAAAAATGTTCCCAAGTGTTTAACTCACCCAATCAACTAATTCAACTGTTATATCTTCAAAAACAATTAACTTTAAATATAACCATTTATAATTAGTATTGATTGCTTAAATGAACATTCGATGTAGGTTTTCAGACCTTTAAGGATTTCTGATTTTGTCACAGTTTATGAGGTGCCAATAAATGACAGCTAGGCTCTGTTCTCTCTTCGGTCTTAAACTGGGGGCGAAGTATGACAGATCATCATTAAGACCCTGTGCTGTGCAATATGACTTCAGCATGACTGCAGTCTGTTCTGGAGTTCAATCCCTGGAAATATTAGAACCTCTATTGTTACAACATGTGGAAGGAAGGAGGTAGGAAGGAGAGAAACAGAACCAACCACACGTTTGACACCCAGCCTGCTCTTTTGAAAGTGAGATGCTCATTTTCCATAAGGAGACTATGTTTAGTATTTCTTTAAATATGTTCTAAAAAAACAAGTTTTGAGGATGTACAGATAACTGTTTTCACTATTGAGAAGCAAAAATCACACGGGAAAATTGGTCAAGACTAAAGCCCACACTTGGGCTTTCAAAATAAAGTAACTGAAAATGAAAATAATCGCAAACTGGATATTATCCAAGATGTGGTCATTGTGTTTAGTAGACAAGAGAAGAGAAATTGGCTGGTGTAATTTGTGGCATTAAATCATGTAAACCAAACAAGTTAAAACGAGGAGGCAGGGGACCAGGCCCAACACGGCACTGTACCACGCAGTTCCCCCATGTGAGGGCCCTGTCCTACTGAACCCAAAGCAGACGAACGAGTGTGCCTATCTCCCTTGACCAGCGTGAGTTTTTTCCCTCCTCTCTTGCTAGGAAAGCAAATATAACATAAGTATATATATACTCACGGCATCCCATGACAGCCTTTGGGCTAGAACAAGAACACACACAGGGCGCTGACCTGACAGTATCTGGGATGGCCTAGCAAGTTTCACTACGGCTCCTTCTCAGTGAGGTAACTATTCCCTCCGAATTTTCCTGAAGCCTTGAAAACCCATCACTTCTGAAAGATGCCATTGTTAAGAATCCCACTGGTGCTTAACTAAGGAAAAAGATCAATCTTAAGAACCAACAGCCACTGCCTTCTTCTAAGCGATGATCCTTCCCTCCCGAATATCTATAGCTCTTCCACTTTCCTCCTCTGGTTCTTACATTCCAGCCAGAAACAGCAGCAATAAATGCGACTCCTCCCACACAGCATGCAGATGTTCACAACTCTGTACATCAAAAAACATTTCAAGAATCTTGTAAGTGCTGACAAAACTTGCCTGAATTTCCCACACTAACTCCTCCTTCATATTTCTTAAGCATAATTTGGTTTTCTGAATGTCTGAGGGAAAATTAAAAAAATAATCTACCAATTGAAGAGGGGAGAACCTCTACTCAAAAACAAATGCATAACTGAAAGTAGGGACCCAGTTTAAAGGAAAACTCAACTCTTTCATTTGTTCAATGAAGTTTTATCCAAAGCAACAGTAACAGAACCATCTTCAGATGTCCAGCCACCGGCAACACCTACCCCTGCCCTTAGCCCCACAATTCTTCCACAGAAAGTCTGGCAAGCTAAACGTTGCCTTACAGATGAAGCGAAAATATCTGAAGGACTCTTTCTTGCAAAAATCTAAGGAGTTCCTTATTTTCTCCATTTCAGTGCATTAAAAATTCCTCCCAAAGGCTTATATCTAATAGCTATGCAACTGGTTAACAAACATGGTTACTGTTTTATGAATTAAGACCTTTTTTGGTAACATCCTTCATTTAACCATAATGGTCACTCCAATTCAGAAGGCAACTTGGCTTCCTCAAAATGAAAACTCTCTCCCACCCCCAAAAGCCCACACATACACACACACACACAGAGCCATGCACTGCGCACCAGCATTTCGGTCAAAGATAAACCATATATCCAAAGTGGTCCCATGAGATTATAATGGAGGCAAAAAGCTCCTATTGCCTAGTGACGTCATGAAGTTGTGGCACTGCATGTTCCTCACATGTTCCTGGTGACGCTGGTGTAAACAAACCTACTGCACTGCCAGTTCTGTAAAAATACAGTACCTATAGTTGTGTACAATACATAACACTTAATAAACGATTATGTCCCTGGTTTACACATTGACTATATTATACCTTTCATCGGTATTTCAGAGTATGTTCTTTCTACTTGTAAGAAAAGTTAGCTATAAAACAGTAGGTCACGTTACAATGGCAGCAGCCTCAAACTTCTTGAGTTTACCACATCTCTTCATGGCAACATTTTATCTCGTGCTTGATCTAATCTCTTGTTTCAAATAGTAACGTGCTGCACAGGTGTGTAGTCTAGGAGCAATAGGCTATCCACACAGAGTAGGTGTGAAGTGGACAGCACCATCGAGGTCTGTGTCAGTGTGCTGTATGGTGTCTGCACAGGCACAAAACCACCTACTGACGCATTTCTCAGAACGCAGCCCCGCTGGTAGTTAAGCAGCACATGACTGTATGTATGTACATATGTGTGTATGTGTGCATGTGCACATGTATGTATGCAGGTGTGTGTATGCATATAAAACAAAATTTTACTTGTAAAAATATTTCAAATTCACCAAGATACATTTTGTCTAAGAAGAAAAGCTTAAAAATCCCAGGTGGTTTCACTGCGCATGCATTTTGCATAGCATTGATTTTCTTCCTTAGGTAATTCTAGATCAAAGGTAAGAGACTGCAGAAGCTACCACCATGGCAATATTTTAACACTTCCAGAAAAGGCCTCCCAACAGGATGCTTCCAACTGTTTACATATTCCTCAAAAGCATCCCAAATATTTTGATTAAAACCAGCATGTTGACGGTAGTAGGTCAGGCACCTGTTAGGAACTGGGCACTCTACCGGATCTTTTAAATGAATTATCTCATTTAGTTGTTGCAATAATACCATGGTTTTAGGAACTAATTTTCCCTTTCAAAGATGAGAAGACATAGCTAAAAGAGGTTAAATAATTGCACTAAGTCAAACATTAAACAAATGGCAAGCCAAGAGATGTTTTGATGATTCTAAAAATCCATGCTAATTCCACCCAATAGCATTTAGTGTCTACCAAAAGAATGATACACAGAGGTATGTCATTTACAAGGCTCAAGGTATCCTTATAAAAGATAGTTTAGGTTATGTCACTTATGATGGCATGACACTTAGAACAAATTCCCAACTCCTAGCAATGGGCTGGCCCCTAAACCTGGCTCAAGCTACCTTTAAAAATGCCAATCGCATCCTCATCGCAAGAGTCTTGAACATGCCATTCCTCCGCCACTAAATCTTCAGTTCACTCAAGTGTTAGCCAAACTCTTACGTCCTTAAAGGGCCTGGTGATAAAGGTAAAGGGATTAAAAAGTACAAACTATACTTACAGAACAGTCACTGGGATGTTAACTACAACACAGGGAACACAGTCAATAATATTGTAACAAATATGCATGGTGCCAGCTGGGTACTGGACTTATGTGATCATTCCGTGAGCTATGGAAATGTCTAACCACTGTGCTGTACACCTGAAACTGATATTGAACATCAAACTGTATTTTTTAAATTTAATTTTAACTTAAAAATTTCAACTTTAAAAATTTAAATTGAATTAGTTTTTGGCTTCCTTAAATAACTCTAGGCATTTTTAAAAAAATATTTTTGTGGCCTGGTTGGTGTGGCTCAGTGTTTTGAGCACTGGCCTGCTAACCAAAGGGTGGCTGGTTCGATTCCCTGTCAGGGCACATCCGGGTTGCAGGCCAGGTCCCCAGGAGAGGGGCACATGAGTGGCAACTACACTTTGATGTTTCTCTCCCTCTCTTTCTCCCTCCCTTCCCCTCTGTCTAAAAATAAAATAAATAAAATCTTAAAACATATATATATATTTGTGGAATTTTTAAAGACAATTGAAGAAATTTTGCCTTCTACGCTTTATTTTAATTTAAATAACTTTTTGTCATGTCTACCTCCATTTTTTATTATACTCCATTTTCTTCTTGCTTCATTGTTTCCTCTGTTGTGGAATATGGCTTGATTCAATAAGAATGATACGGAAATTATATAAGAGTGTGTCTGTCAACTGGAAGCAATGCTTGCCCAATGTAGCTTTCTTTTTATTTTTCATAGAACACCCTGGCTCTCTTGAATACTCCCATAAGGCAACAAAGAGATCCATATGCTGTTTTTAAAAAAGGCACCTGCCTTAACAATCAACGTAAATGAGCACCCCATGCACCCTCTCTCCTGGTTTTCAGTTGTATTTATGCCTACCTGAAATTATCTTATCGCTTTATCTGTTTCTGGTTTGTCTCCCATCTAAAATGTTAATGCCCTGAGAGGAGGGAGTCCCCAGTCATGCTCACCACTGATTCTTCAACACTTACACCCGATTCTTTAACAGTGTCACACCCACAGTGAGAGCTCAATAAATAAATATTTGTTAAATGGATGGCTGAACTTTAGATGCCATGGAGATCCATATATAATTAGATTCAGGCCTGACTCTTAAAAAGTAGTCAATCTGTAAAAGGACAAGCACACAAATAATTCCACAAGACAAAATGTTTTAAGAGTATATGCAAAATAATAAAGTATTATGGAGCTTCAAAAATACCCAGAATTTTTTAAAATCATACACCAACAAAATATTTAAAACTACTTATAATTCCATCAAGAAAAGGAGGAAGACAGAAAATAAATTAATGGGGGAATAGGGAAGAAAACACACACACAAACACACACTCCCCCTCATGTTATTCCTCAGATCGGAAATGCTCAGTTCAGTCAAGGCTTGGAAGATATAAACATCATTGAAATTCAAAAGCAGTTCTGAAAGAGAGGATGCCTCAATTGGTATGCAAGGGATGTTTCCTCCCCCTGAATACATTATGAACTTGCAGCATGCTAATATGCCACGCAATCATAAGCACCAGATGGGGCAGTAGGCAGTACATGTCCCATCAAACCTCAAGAAGATGTATTAATGTTCATGCTCTTTAAAAAAAAAATCCTTTGCCTGTGTCCCTAGACTTCCACATTTCTTAGCATTCAGTTACTTTCTCTCAAAGCACAGTCCTCCAGGGCTCCAGGGCTGCTCCTCTTCACCAGATGGTGCCAGGAATCATTTCAATCTATTTTATCACAGGAGGCAAAGGCCACAAAGCGTGTCAGACTTCGCTTACCAAAGGCGCATCGGGCACAAAAGAGAACAACAGAAGATACAGGAGACATAAGAAATAAATCTTCTCCAGGCACTACTAATGAAACATTTTTTTTAATTACGCCGAACCCTTATTTACAATTCAACACAGAGAAAAATAAAGAGAATACTTTTATACGTCCAAACCTGGTATTACTGTGAAACTGAGGTTCACCCAAATATTTTCTAAATACGATCAGCTAAACTCACAAGATTATGAATAATCAGAAGGTGGCCTCACAACGAGCCAAGGGTATAATAAATCATACCTGAGTGCACCAAGACTGACTCACCTGTTTAAAAAGTAGGCATCTGAACTAACATTCCAGAAGTCATGTTAAAATGCATCCTGTCTGAACTATCTCAGCCCATTTAGTCATTAGAAACCAAAGTTCTAAACAAATACATTATTTGTAATTTCTTGAGTATTACTTTTTCAAGTACATCACTTAAAATAAATTGCCTTTATTTCCATTCATCTGTGACCTACCCTGGTTTATTTATAAACAACAACAACAAAAAAAAAATACTTAAACTTGATTCCAAAACTTGAATATACTTCAGAATTCCCTGAGAGCAAATTCAAACAGATTGCTAGGCTGACCCCCAGTTTCTGACTCAGTGGGTTTGGGGCAGGGCAGATAATCTGCATTTCCAATAAGTTCCCAGGTGATGCTGATGCTGCTTGCTGGCCCATGGACCCCACTCTGAGAATCCCTTATTGACATCACTTGGTACCATGTCTCCAAAGTGCTCCACGGACCCTTGGAAAGTCTGTAGTCTGTGCAAGACATCAGTAATATCCTTGTAAAAACTGAGCTGCTCCCACCTGATAAACTGACCATCTGTAAACTTCTAAAAGACACATATTAAGAAAAAATACTTATAAAATTTTGTCAAATAAGCAAGGTTGTTCATTTTATATGGATATAGACTTTTATTTTTCAATTACAGTTCACATTCAGTATTAGTCTGTGTTAGTTTCTAAGAATATTCTCTAAAACTCAAAGGTCCTACCATATCACTTTCAAAAGATTCAATTTAAGTGTGGAAAGAAATATAAGAGGGCAAAATACTGAAAGAAAGCTGCATGAATATAACATATTAAATGCTTTTCAATAAAATATGTATCATGCACTACATGAATTGTCTTAGCGACCACTCTGGAGTGTCGAGGGTCAATTTTATCATCCTACCAGATTGCTAGTCATCCAAGATAGCTGGTGGCTGAATTTACTGTGTAACTGAAAAGATAAAAATATTTCTTTGATATTTGTCTTTTGCTAGAAACTTACTCAATGTGTCTGCTGGACGACTGAAACCTCACACCCATCCTCTGAAACTATGTGCGAGTGCCCAGGTAAGGAAGGTGCTAATTCCCCAAAATATTTATCACGTACAACTGTCAAAAGCCCTTGACTTTGTTTCTGATTTTAGTAATTATGCCAGAAAGAGTTTTTTAAAGTGTTATATGCTGTATTATACTTTTAATAAATATGATCGTGATAATTAACAAATTTATAATACATGCAATTTTAACTACTACGCAGCAAGTGCCAATAAAGCTGTATGGCCAAAACATACATTTACTATTTTTCCGTAACTCTAAAAGAAAATGCCTGATGCTTAACTGTTATTTACCAAAAATTTTATAAGATTAATTTCTTAACTTCTCCCTTCATAATTAACATGCTTTGTGCATTATTTCTTTCCTTTAAAATCTCTGTGGATCCCAGCCCCCCTCTCATCCACTCATTTATTCATTAAGCAAACATTTGCTGATTGCCTACTGCATTCCAAGCTCACCAGTAGCCCAGAATGAAATTATTAGAAGTAGGAAATCAAGAGCTTGATGTAAATTGTAGCTTTATCGAGAAGAATGGTTGATGCTTAAAATCTCTGTTTTAAACAACAAAGAAGAGTCTATATCTCGGAATCCATAAAAGATTAGACAGAACGCAGCTCCCTAGCAGCATCCCCTACCAAGAGACGCGAAAGTCAGTACGGGGGAAAGAAAGCCTCTGGGTCACCTAAACCGATGTCACAAATTAAAAGTGGCACTTATTAGTATCTGACAAAAACCAAGATGGGCTTTCCGGCCTTTCACTTAAGCATATGCTTTATTATTTTACTCACCAATCTGTTTTCCAAGTTAGCAAGTTACTAAATGGGCAAAATGACGGGCACATTAATAGCAAAGGGATGGACAGATAACAGAAAGATAAAAAAATCTATCAAGTGTGAATAAAACTCAGAAAACCCCATCCAATGTAGACAAAACTCACCAAAAACAACTGGCCTAGAGCTCTGTTATGTGGTTCAAACACTGTCCCCTCTTTAAATCCAGAGAGCATCCCTGTCTGCCTTTAATAATTACCGCTTTCATGTAAACTCTGCTTTTTAGGAGCACACAGCAGGTTTGCAATCATTATTACCACCGTCATGTAAAGTACAGTCAGCTAGGCAGAATAATTGTATCTAAGACAAAGAAAGGAAAGCTCAGGCAGACAGTAAAATGACTTGTTCCTGCTCAGGCCACTAAGTGGAAGAACCCTGATTCACACCCAGAAATTGACATTCTCAATGCCCTGGACTTTTTGATAGATGGCCTCATAGACACAATATATTAAGTGTTTACAATATTATTCCCGGTCAAAAAGCAAAAGATAAAACATGCTCAGCATAAACCAGTCAGGTATAATATAGCTAAGACCACGGCCATCCAAAATGATTAATCAATAAATACAAAAATTTTAAACAAGGAAACAGAAGCAACTTTGTGGCTTAAAAAGATAAGCTCCTACTCTCTGTAATACACTACAAAATGGTTCAATTTTCCTAGAGGTTTTGGTAAAACACGTATTAATATCACCTAACATGTTATCAAATGCTTTACCCCAGAATATATAAGTGAAATGTAAATAAAGATGAAAAACAAATAGAAAATAGTAAAATGACAGGTAACTCTTCCTTTCAACAAAGTTCTTTAGAAAGCCTTCTAAAAGTATAAAACAGGAAAAGTTTTGAAAGCCTGATCAAATCTGCATTTACCAAATTTAGGGCAGCGGGGGGCGGGGGTGTGGACCCAGGGGCTATGCCATGTTCTCAGAATGTCCTGGTAACTAGGAAGCTGGGTTTTGCCTCTGAATTCTGTCACTCTAAATTTTATAAACCAATGCCCTAAGAATAAATTCTAGAAAAAAATAAGTGCTTTCAAAGGATAAAAATGTTCATTTTTATTGCTTTAATATTTTCCTATCTCTAGACTATACAAATATGGCTAACGCTAGAGCAGAAAGGAAGAAACTTTATGTTAACAGGCCTTTCAAATGAAGGCCCTTAGTGCCTGGTATGTAAGTTCAGAGTTAACCATAATAAAGAGGAAACAATGCCCACCTCCGAGGGAAGGTGTCAGAATCAAGGCCTTTCTTCATTCCAGTCATATCCTTGTCAGGACACTTGTTAAGCATCTCAAATGCAAAAATATATACACTGTTACTACAAGACCCTCAAAATTTATTATGTATTAACTTCCCAATAACCCAAGAACCACTAAAGCAAACAAGTCCTGTGGAAGGCAATGAAGTTAAATCACACAAAGTTCCAATGTAAAGATATGATCAGAAGCACAGTAACCGTCTCTCTCAAAGTTCCAAATAGCTTAGCACCCCATTAAAAGCATCCTAGATTATTAAAAATGCTGCTTTGTCAAACTCTTTAAGACTCTTGTGAAAGCCATAAACACATGATAAAGACACCCTCTAAGATCCCTTCTTTCTCAAGAGCAATTCTGCTTATCTAATTTCATAGCTCTTAAGGCCAAATCCTTTACAGCATCATGTTCTCATATACACTCTCAAAATTATTGTCTTGCATGAGCATCAAACACTGTATGATGTTAACAAACCACACAGAATTAAATGAATCCTTCTAATAAAGTGAGCTTTTTTAGAGAGCACACTAACCACTTAGCCTTTGAAAGGGAGATGTGAAAAACAGAAGTGAAATCTTTTAAAGAAAGCATCCCACAATTTTAAAAATAAACTGCATTTTTTTGGACAGGGAGGGGCATGATGAAAACAGAAACCTGCTTTCCTACCGCACACTCATCTTCTGGAGATACTATGCATGCAGCCTAGAACCTCCTGGGGCGAAACCAGCGTGCCCAGCACCCTCTCAACCAAGAGATCCGATTTTTTTTAACCGCACAATGTTTAACAATTTTGTCTGCCAATGTGTTGAATACATCATTTGCTTTCCAATTTTCTACTAATCCAAAACATAGAAAATCATCCATCTGAGCATCTCATCAACAAAAGATAGACAGGATCACCGCCTTCCAAAGGTCTAGAAAGGCGATGTTTTAGTTAACCTGCACAGTATTGTCAGGAGGAAATTTATGATTTCCATTAGGCTTTTCAAAATAATGCACCAAAATAATTAGCCCCTGTTGCCTATTACTCCCATTGCACTCTTTCAAGAGAAGTAGGTATACCCAGAGAAATAATCGCCATCCCAAACTGTTTTATCCAAGATCATTCTCGATGACTAAGGCTAATGCTTTTACATTTTAATTCCTCAGCAAAGAGAACTCTACTTTCTATGCTACTGTACTTCAAATTCAAATATTCCTTTTTAAATGTTTCTATCTAGCTACCTTCCATTGCAAAATATCTTCTCATCAAGCCACAACATACTCACACTCTCCTCAAAAAGGAAAGGAAAAAAGAAAGGAATCCAAAATCAACAGACCAAGGAATCCCATCTCTGTCATTTAACTCTATCTACATCTTTGGGCAAAATGCTTAACTTATCCGATCTTCAGGTTTCAAACAGATCACGTGGTCCAAGAAACCATTTGTAGGGCTGTAGTGACAATTAGAAAGTATACAAGGTGCCTACCTAGGGCCTGGCATATATAGGCTTTCAATAAAAGGCTGCTCTTGCTACACTATCAGAGATTTATTCTCTTCAGAGATGACAGGTATATATTCCCTTTGAGATTAAGAGGATCTCCTGGTTCCTTTGATTGGAACTCTACGCGTTGAAAAACATAATTAAGCTAGACATTCTCAGAAAGTACATTTACATTAATATTAATTAATGCGAACAGCTGTTGGAGAAAGCCAGCCAGATAAACCTGCTTCTTGGTCAGGTGTAAAATTCTATTGTACTCAAGTTATGAGTCATTTCAGTTAATGACTTATTTTACCAAGGAACTGTACTGTACACATTGCTTTCAAGAAATACTATACCCACTGTCACACAAATTAAAATTTAATAAACAAAATGAATGTCCCATCCTCCGTATAAAAACAACAAACTAAAAAACATACCATTAATGGAGATCCCATTTGGAGCAAGCAGGAGGCAGGCAAGGCTTTCCAACAGGCATTAGGATTGGCGCATTGTCCACTCTTTCTCCTATGGCCTCGACTCCTTATCCAGTTAGGTACTACCTCACACTGGGTTCCTTTACCTGTCTCCAGGCTCACGCTCATAATACTCCACGTAATAATTGCTGTTTATTTCTCTGCCTGAAGCACCAGAACTCAAAACTCTTGGAGGGCCTTATGGAATCATAGTTTTCCTGCACCTGGCACATTTTCAGCAACCTACAAATGTCTGCTCCGGAACCTGAATTTCCTTATTACAGTATCCTTTCAGTGGTCCACCCTACATTGTTAGTTAGACCTGCTTAATATTCTGGTAACTAACCACAGTGAGGCTTTCTAATTTCCAAACAATTACAAGATGATTTTTTTAATTCCTTTTTATTGTTATTCTATTATTACAGTTGTCCCAGTTTGACAGCACACCTTTGCCACAGGCCAAGCGATTACTGTTACAGATTCTCCTACATACCCTGTGGTCCTGGTGGAGGAGGTAAGAACGCACGTGGTAAAAGTAATCCAGGGCTGATATAAACATTAAAGACAGCAAAGTAAGACTGGCATGAATATGGTAATGTGACTTAATGTGCATATGAGATTCAGAAGAGGCAGAGAGGGCGACTGAGAGAAACTTCTCCCTTTAATAAACCACCTGAGCAAGCTGCTTAACCTCGAGGAGCTTCAGTTTCCACATCTGTTAAGTTGGAGGCACTTGCAAGATAAACCTTCCAGCTCTAAAACATATCTGTTCCTCTGTTGATTCAGAAGGCCGTTCAGAATCTTGTAATTACAGCATCTTCTTTGCAAACATCAAATATCACTGGTGATGAGATGATTAATAAACCTTACTACACTATATAGTGCCCACTAAGTGAATGTTTACTCTAAAAAACAAAAATAAACTAGCTGTCTTATGAAAACTTCACAAATTATCACCCTCCCCAAAACATTAAACACTTACATTTTTCAATACATCATTAACTATACAGGAAGATGCCTTATGAAAGTTTCCAAGTACTATTCAAAATATCAAACTGAAAGGTCAAGAACTCTGAGATATTAACGGGAAATAATTTTAAAAGAAAAAAGGGAAAGGGTGCCAGAGTTTGGAGAAAAGCTGGAAAATCTAAATTTCTGCCACAAAGAAGTAATATTCATATAAACTACATTTATAATTGGATATTTGCAGCTTATATAGTTTTCTTTTAATAGCTGGCAGGAGGCTTGTTTGAAGAATTAGCCTAACACGATGGCAAACCAACCTGCAGGGTAAAACAGAGTGACAGTGAAGGCACTGTTGTGGGTTTTGTTCTTGTAGAAGAGCATTTAGATGCATCGATTAAAAAAAAATAACCAGGTGCATTATCCAAATGTTCAGTTACTAGGGACACTAACAGTTGTCTGTCCATGGCAATTTCATTGCTGTTTTTCACACAAATCATCGCTTGCAAGCACTGATGTTAAAAACAGAAACACAGTCTCGTACACAGTGGCTATAAATGCCAAATCAATTTTCAGCAGATAATAAAGTCCATGTTTTACAATCAGCAATGCACTGTTTTACTACCCAAAAATGTAAGCTAATAATATATAACTCTACTAAATGGAAAATGCAGATATGCTGTTAAAAAGCAGGCCGGCTGCGAGAGGATGGATCATTTCTGCAGGGACCTTCCTAAAGCTCTGCGTAAGTGTTTTGAAAATATCACATGATGTGGCCATGTGTTAAAAATTACAGCCAGTTAAGTTCTCTGCTAAGAAAAATATGTGGGCAATTTATGAAATGCACTCCAGAATGGAGATGTCTTAAGTAAAACCAGATTTTGAAAACAAACTTTTTTTTTTTGAAACTTGAACTTAAAAAAAGTTCCATGCACATCTGGAGAGCAGGACCATTGAGAAAGGGTGGTCTGACCTAATATTAGCCATCTTCTGAAAGAACAGCACTATTTCTGGGCTACACAGACTGTGCTCACTTATTGTCCTTTTAAGGAAACAGTCGGAAAGCATTTTGTAGGTCAACATATGTTCTTTGATAATATTATATAAAGATTGATAAAAATATAAATGTTTCAGAAAGCCTGGAGTCATCTCCTCCTGAAACAATACAATGCCCCAGGTCTCCCAACCTTGTCATAGGAAAACGTTTTCCTTTTCTTAAACATGGGATCCAGTTGTCACAAAGTGACAGCAGTGCAATGATATTTCCTTATACTGAATTAAATCATAAAAATAGTTCAATTTATCTCTTTAAAGCATGCATGGCCTCCTCGGAGTTTTCATAGTTCACTTTGGTAACAGCATGCTATCAACAGCGAAAGCTTGTGTTTGGTAACTGAAATAAGTCTAGAAACCCTTACACGAAAGACTTTTGTACCTACCCACCCCCACAGATTGGTATGTCTTTGAACAAATTCAGTCTGTGCATATCTGTTTCCAGGGAGCCCCGTTTTTATGAAAAAGGTCCGAGACTTCAGAATAGTTCATCCAAGTCTGATACAACCAGGAACCAGTTCTGACACCTGGCACTAATAATAATAATAATAATGATAATAATAATAATAATAATAAATGGTGTTATATAAATATGTAAGTCAAATTTTTAAAAACAGTGACAATAGCACATTACCTGAAACACATTCTTTTACTCTTATTCACATAATGGCTTATTTGAAAATATAAAATATGCCCCAGGTGGTTAAAATTGTCCATTAACATAAGTGCATATGTATGGACTAAAATGTGTTAAAAACGTATTAAGAGGCAGTCCCTCCAATAGTACAGTTTAAAAAGTGCAGATGGGTGTCAAAAATAGCCAGTGTCAGATCTGCTCAAGTATCTCCATTCTGGCACATGCTCACAGTCACAGCTGTTAATGTATTCTCTGCATCCAAGTAAAAGGTTCTCTAACACAGCTGATGAGAGGGAGAGAGAGAGAGAGAGAGAGAGAGAGAGAGAGAGAGAGAGAGAGAGAAACACTGCCCACACCTCAGGCTACTGTTTCAGAACCAAGCAGATATTAACAGCTCAACAGCAGAACAAAACTTACCAATGATTCTAAAACTTTAAATATAGTTCAATCCATTTTAAATAAAGATGCTTTAAAGATCACTTTAAAACCATGTAATTAGGGGTGCTAAGGGTCCTAACTATCCCTTTCTCCTATAATCAGTGACGAATGTCTTTGGTTTATTGTGAATTTTGTTTTGTATTTTGAGTTCTTCAAAATACAAATAAATCTGATCATTTAACACATTTATGAAGAGCATAAAAACAAAGAAGATTCAAATGCTGACATAAAAATCAGATGAAACTGCTACAATATTCCGGTGAAATAAAAAACACACGCATTTTTTCATACCGATTCCACATTGCACACCCAATGCACATTACATTTGTAGATGCATGGTGCATACAAATAAAGATGAGAGCTTCAGAAGTCAAAATGCCTTTTGAATACCTTGGTCACTGCATTTTTGTAAATTGATTTTACCCACATTTCATCTACATACATTCCTCATCTACTGAACTAGTGAAAAACTGCAGTTCTGTCACAAATGCATCCTTTCTGCACATATATTAATAATGATGAGAATTACAAGACACATACTAAAGGGAAAAACATTCTTCAAACAACTGGCAATACCTACACACAACTGTGGTTGCAGAAAACTGGCAGATAATGTTTCAAAACACCATCTGTGAGGTGTACAAACTCTGACCGAGCACAGCCTCTTCTGCCTCTCCTACCCAAATAATCCGCACGATTCGGCCAGCTGCAGGATCTCTCTCTGCCCTGTCATTTTTATCTGGAGAGAGACTGCTCAAAGTAGGCACAGGGCAACACAGACAGTTCTTGGGAGGAGCAGAAACGACCCCTTCCCCACCAGGCTTCTTCTCCCGGGCTGCTTTCTCCATAAGCAGAGCCTTCCCTGGCAACAATCACAGACAGGAACACTCCAGGCTCCAAAGATAATATTTTTCACAGGAAACTGACATACACTAAATTTCCAGAACCACAACAGCTTCAGTAATTCGGCAGACTTTTTTTTATTTTTAATTAACAGATGGCAATTATTTGCCTACGACATCTAAGGAATTAGGACAAGACTGGAAATGTTTGTAGTTCCAAAGCTTTCTTTACTTTCTCTAAGATAAACAGCTTTTTAAAGAGACCTTATCCCGGGGTTCCGCCATAATCTGAAAACTCTCTCCACAGATGAAATTTCCAGGATGCAAGGTACAGATGACAGTCACAAAATCCAGAACAGAAACAATACTTCTAACTTGAGCTCAGTTCACTCAAGTAAATTGCTCTGGCAAACATACGTGGCTAGTTTCCCCTCAGCTTTTAAAACACACCTCCGAATTTTTAAAGGAAGGACTCCACACCCTACACCCCTGCGTCAAGATTTTGATGGCCCTGTTTATGCCACCTTCCACTGATCACCTCTGTCATCCCCAGCCCCTGCCCACACATGGTTCAGCTCACCCTAGGGCAGAAGGTATTTTCCATGCCTAAGGCACAGTACGCTTCCTTCCTGGTAAAATCAGAGAGCGAAAGTAGAGCAGGGAGAAAACTCACCAGGCATCCTTGAATGCAGCGTCCACACCGAAAGTGACTGTCTCCTAAAAGCAGGCGCGAGCAGAGCTCATGCCTCCTGTTCTGGAATGAGTGCAGGCAGAAAGAGGAGGGCCATCAGAAGGGGCGGCATAGCCCGAGGCAGGGTGCTGGGCGCGTGCGTCTGCCAGGCAGAGACAGATGGAGAGCTGACACTCTGGGTTGCACTTGAAGCAGAAATGTGGATGATGACAGGAGCACATGTGGCCTTGAACCCAGCCCTGTCTCTTCAGGCAGAACAATGACAGGGATGTGTGTGCAAAGTATCGCAACCGTGGCCTCCCCTTACTCACTCTCTCTCTCTCTCTCTCTCTCTCAGAAGTTCCAGAGCACCAAAGAACAGAAAGTAAAAAAGCAGAATGATAAGCTAAATGCTGAATAATTCATTCACCAACCCCCCATCCAGTTACAAGTTAACCCTTATTTTGCCAAAAGAATGAAAAGTAGACCTGGCCCCCTACCAGTGCTCACAATAAAAGGTTTCCCTTCATCTTCTCATAATGGTGAATGGCATTTAAAAAAATCATAGGCACAAACCTCAAAGCTTGTTTATTGAACTGAAAATCCAAAACAGTATAAAAACATCTTTATAAGACTTTGTATTTGGTGCCAATTTATCACACCAAACAAAGTATCGGAATCACTCCTTTTGTCGGCTTCTCAGTGGTATGTGTAAAATAGAACACTATAAAAGCAGAAGCAGGCCACTTTTATTTTACTAGTGTGCTTTTAACCCCCTGTGATCCCTGTGCTGATACGCGCCAAACACTTCCAGCTTACTCTCCCCTATCTTGCATAGAGATCCAGGGGAAATGAAAACAAAATCTTCACTGGAAAAAGCCTTTTCAAAAGCTGAACAATCATGTCCTCCTGATTTTTGATTTTTTGCACACCCTTAAATGTTTATCCTTCCCATGAATAACACATACCCAACCCGGTTCAATGGACTCTTCCCTATTAAGCTTTAATGGACACCATGATATATAAAACTACAAGCCTTTGTTACAGTGCTTTATCTAAAGCTAGCTATTTTCCTCTCAGCAGTCCCTCTTTAGTCCTTTGTAAAACATCCTTGCCTCACAGGAGAAACATACGCCTGTCTGCCTTGCATGCCTTTTCTAAACACACAAAAATGCCAGGCAGAAGGAAAATAGTGTTTCCCTCTAAAACTCTTCCTCACTTCAACACTTGCAAATCTTCCCTAGGTCTGTATGCATTTGTTTTAACAACAGGGCAGGCACATGATGAGACAGATGCCTCAGGCTTTTACCTTTCCAATGTATGTTCCATCCACTATAAACACAAAAACAATTCTGCCCAGGAGCCTCTGACAACCCTGCAAGTTCAAGGAATATGACAGACAGGATCATCTCCTTTAACTCTTGCTATCCCTTCACAGTCTTCCTCTGCTTATTCTACACTTTCTATATGCTTTTAGCCTTTGTCAGGTAAGATTTCCCCCCTACTTTCTGCCTCAAAAAAAACCACAGAAGCCCATCTAAAAACACAGGCAGTGACTGTGACTTCTACCTACTCACCCCTCCTACACTTCTTCACAAGAGTGCACACAACCTGTTTCAAAGCACACCCATGCATGCACACACCCCCTGCACAACCTAAAAATAAATCATCTTTGGTAAACAGTGTCAATCAATATGAACTTCCACAGCCCCCAAATACTGCACCCTAGAAGTCCTGCTTCATCTAGTGAACCCCTCAAAAATCCATCATGGTCAGAGACAACTTATAAAAAGACTATAATTCATAATGATTACTCTGTTCTGTCACTAACAGTATACTGCACCCTATTTATGAGGCTAATCTTTTTGTTCATCTTAGTTAGATGTCACTTGTAATGAGGTTCTGTGTAATGGATTTCAGTATAGTTAAGCACCAAGCTCCAACATTCTCATGACAGAAAGCTTTATAGTAGGCATGAGAGTGATCATCAATTAGGTCCTGCAATAAGGGCCTTTATGGAATCCAGCATCCGAAATCTGTGTATTTTCATTTTAAAGAGAGTATTTTTTAAAGCCACTCAATGTTTTTTTTTAATATTTTATCTATGTGAGAAAGATAACATTTTCACAGTGGGAAACCCAACCTTTCATCGATATGCACGGTGGATCACTTCTGGAATGGAAAATCATAGGACAAAAATGCATTCCACTTTAAGAAAACTGGATGATATCCGGTTTTAAAAGTAGGTCTTAATATCGGTACACTGCAAGTCGCTAAGCCATCGCTCAGAAAATTGAATTTCCATATGCTGTGTGATTATGTATCTTTTCTATGTGTAAAAAAGCTTTTTAAGCTGTTATCTGACTACAGTAATTGCCACTTTAAATTGATCCACGTCAACAAAACCCGGATCCCTGGAGATTATCACCTAGAAGTCTGATTGCAGAAAGGGCCTAACTGAGTGTGTGTGCATCTGAGACTAGTTGAGCATTTTCCCAGGGAACCAGTTTCTTCCTCGTGTTCTTCAATCCATGGGGCCAAGCAGAGCAGCAACCCTACTTGGCTGTTCTCCCTGAACACGGAAACCTGGAGACGTAGTTCTGTACAGTTACTTAGTCAAAAATAACTTTCCCTTTAATAAAAAGAAAAAAAGAAAGTATAGCAGCCAAGATCTCTAACATCCAAACTGTATAATAAAAACAGACAATCAATAACATGATGAATGCATTTATGTAGTGAATGGGGAAAAAACACGCAGGGCAAAAGTTTTCACCAGTACAAAGCACTGTCCTGCACCATTAGGCACCTGCATCTAATGGTGTCCTGCACCATGAGAAAACATATTTTAAAAAATTAAATATATTCAAAACAATCACAAAGAATACATTGCTGACCAATTATGTACTTCCTCAGAAGAACCATGTCAGTTAAGGAATGTCTTTTAATTAAGAACACAGAGCATTTTTAAGGTGATCTGTTAAAGAAAGTCATCTAAATAACCAGTTTCCAAATTGGTAAATTCAGTCAAACAACTGAAGGCCAAGCTTCTGGAAAAAATGCGTAAACTAATTTTTGACAATAATTTTACATCATTCTTTAGAAAGGCATTATGGTGTTGTATTACTCCAAGGTATTTTCCACTTGTTTCCACAACAAACGAACCCTATCCTACAGATTTTGCCTTTGTTCAAAACCTGACTTAACCAATAGGGGCTAGCAGTCTATTAAAATCGTCTGCAATTAACGAAAGCTCTCTACACCAGTGAAAGGAGAATTTGAGTTAAAGCTTTTCTACAGGTCTTCTCAACTTTCTTTCCTGCTTCTAGCAGGCTGTGACTTCACACAGTGGGTATTAAGTGAGTTAATTCAAAGAAGCTGAAACCTCATTGATCCTAATTGAAAGCAATACACCCAACCAAATACTTTCCTACCCCATCTGCTCTGGCCTGCCACCAGCTATTCAATACAAGAGAATTAATAGTTTCAGATATTCTAACTGACCCAATAAAGACACTCATTTAAGCAGGGCTGCATTAACAAAGTGAAAAAACAAGGGCAAAATAGGTTCAAGTGGAGCATTTTACTCCTAGTTGCCTTTAACAAAGCTGAATAAGGCTTATTCTGACTTTTTATGTGCAAGACTTGATAAACTGAATGAGAAGGCACTCAATGATCAGCCAACGAGCATTGATGAATGGTCATTAGGACCCCCCTGCTCTTAGAGGAGGCTCTTCCACAAAGTGGCACACCAGCTTGAAAGGGCGGACTCCCTAATGTCCAGATTTCTCTACTTGCTTGTTCCACTTTCAATTTCAGACCACTGGCCACCAAATGAGGTTGACATATTGGAAAATAATGTTTTATGGGCGAGTGGTAAAAAATAAAATGGAGGCATTAGCTCTGCTTTCAAATTCAAATCTGCTAGTTTTGTCAGACCCCAAAGGTTTTGATTTTCCACCCAGCTGGAAGCTATTAGTGTTTTCTAAAGGCATCCCACTGACAGGGCAAACCTACCTAACTCGTGAGCTGTTGGGCTAAGGGAGATGGACCTCTCTGTTAGATGATTTCCTAACTTCTCATCACTGTGACAGTCATTTAAATGGATACAACACCTAATAAAAATGCACATGAATTTGTTTCTGCCACTGAAAGACATCTGAAACTGTATTAAAGGCCATAATAGATTGTCTGGTGGCAAAGATAAATCCAACTATGTTGTGCCACAAGAAAAACAAATGGTTACAGTTGTAGTTAGGCTGCAACATAAGACACAGCTAACCACAAAGAAATCAGGGGCAGAGAAGAAAATTAAGTTACAAAGTTCATTGAAATATTTCATACAGGTAAGAGGATCATCTGTCATTTAAACTCCTTTCTATAAATGTCTGTTGTAAACAACTAGACACAGTCACACCGTTTCCCTCAAATACCTCCTTTGGGGGAAATGATTGGCAAGCATTTGTGCCTCCTCAACTTTAAAGCAGCCCACAGAAGAGCTCACAAGAATGTTGCTTAAATGACAAGTCAAGAACAGAGACATGATTGCCATTTTAAAAATCTGAAGGATGTATAAACATCATGGGGCCAAAGAGTTATTTAAGGCTGTCCAAGAGGGCTTAAGTGCTAGCAATAAAATGGACTTCAGTAAGAGAAAACATGCTGGGTAGAGGAAGCTTGTCTCCATAGGTGATTATACCAGACATCACAGGAGAAGAGCTTCACTGCCTGGATCATCTGCAACCTGATGACAAAGCACCATACAACCCAGTGTCTCATGGACAGCATACTGGACCAGTGTTTCAAGAAATCTTGATCTACTGGGGCAAGTGGGGGGTCCAGAGCCAGAGGTCACAACCCCTTCCTTCCCTTCACCTGTGACATGTCAAACTTTATCACGATGACTTAGGTCACTTTGATATTTGTGTCTTCATCAGTTAAAGTGTGTTAATAATGTGCTCTGAACTCTAATTTGAAGGTTCTGATCACAACGTATTTTTAAATAATAATGATTTCCTAAACTGAAAACTCAATGTCTCTATCTTTTTTCCATTTTCATTGTGTACAGAATAAAATGTTATATCAATAATTTTTCTTGCAATATACGTATTAAGTTGGATTAAAGTATACTTTTATCTACTCGATAATATAGAAAATTATTTCCCCTATTTTGAATGAAAAGATGTTTATTAGTACATTTAAGTGTATAGTGTGTGCACTTGTGTGTATTTATGCAAAATAAAATGTTTAAGATAAAATATTGTGATAGAAGTAACAAAATCTATATTTAAGTTATTATGAATTGTTTCTGACTGTACTAATGCCTTTAAAATACCCCAATGTACCAGTTATTTTCCACCAACAAATTTTCATTTTCAATACCTAATATTCAATAAAGTTCTGAAATGTTATAATACATTTAAAACTTGAATTGTCTGAATGTTTTATTATTTAAATGCAAACTTCAAACTAACTAATATTAATTACAGATTACTTCACAGGCACCAATAAGGGGTTAAATTTTTTTTAACTATTTGGAAATATAACACTTCCTTAATAATAATCTACAAGGCTGAACACTAGCTCTAGCAACTCCATCACTTCAAATGAAAGAATTTTTCCGTAAAAACAAACTTAAGTGTACACTTGCATATAAATCTTCAAACAAGCTGTCATTTATTAGTTTCCTCATATTTTTAATAACCATAAAAATCACTCAGATAATAGAGAAGACACCTTAACTACCCGTCCCTTATCCATTTGACAAGGACTGTAACACTAAATGGAAAACCTTTGTTCCTGTGTCACCACCTCCCCATCCTGACTAATGGCGAGTCAGTTTTGTTAAAAAGCAAGGGTGCCGGTGTATGCTCCAATGAACTTTCCCTCCTCTCAGCACCAGAGACAAAACCTGCATCTCTGCTCTGTGCAGGCAGCCATCTGGACAGCTTCCCTTGAAGCCCAGCCCACACCACACTGCAGGCAGAATGGGAGGGGCTCAAGAGCTCTGTGGGGCTATTCATGACATACCAATTTCACATTTTCTGCTTGTAGGCTTGCAACAATAAACGCTAATGAGGACTATGAATGACAATTTTAAAGACAATAAAAAGGTCTCCAAATCCCTTGCATATGAAGACACTGTTTTCAAAACTTCACCTTCTGTTACAGAGCTGTTACAGTCTAAAGGAGAAAAAAAATAACCTATGGAAGACAATAAGATGATCAAAGTACAAATGAATCCTTAAGATTTCCAAAGAATGCAGTCTGTGTAAACCCAAGGAACCACGGATCTCATCATCCCTGCGAACAGCCTGTGAATGCATAAGGTACCTTTAATCTCTGTCTACACAGACATACAGCTGAATAAAACCAGTTCCTGCTAAACATTTTTTTTTTGTGGGGGAGCCTGGGAATTATAAGAAGAGCAACTGTCCCCAAATAATTAAAATAACAACCATAATACTTTGGCATAGTACTTAACATTCCACATGTCTTTAAATAAATGTAAATGCAAAATCGCCCTCTTCCGATAACACCTTTTATTAAAAATAAAGCAACAGTCCCAGGAAATAAAATTATAAATGGTGTTTATTTCCTTTTTCAATTTTTGTCTATTTTCCAAATCTTTTATTTTTCTCTATTTTCCAAATGAGCATGTGTGACATTTTGAACCAGAAAAATGAATATATATTAATTTCAATGCATTGAGAAAACTAAACAAAGACATATAAATATTTTGACCTTGATAAGAATTAAACTATTTTACACAGCAACAAAAATAAAAGAATAGATGTATCTTCCCATAAATTGTGTAAAGGGTATTCTTTTCATTAACATGAATTAAAACACTTTCCACAAAATCCACCAGGTGGAGCAAATACACAGCAATAAAATAAAATCTCAGAATTTTTCATCATATTCTTTTCCCACAGGACTTTTATCTCTAACAAACTCTCTCCTTCTATCTCTCCACATTGCAAATTAGGAATATCTATGCACACATACTAATTTGCCAAGTTTATAAACAAATTCAAACTTACTCAAAATGATTTTTAGCTACCATGGACTGATTCCATTACAAATTTTCATTCCAAATGAATGAAAATGCACACATACTAATTTGCCACGCTTACAAACAAATTTAGATTTACTCAAAAATGACTTTTAGCTACCACGAATTGATTCCATTACAAATTTCCATTCCAAAATGAATGATTTATTTGTTCCAATGATACCCAGTATAATACATTTGCTTTGATAACAGTGCAAATTTTTAAATGAATGTTTCACTCTAACCCTGCTGGGTTTCATCACGCATGCCCCATCCCCCCTGCCCAACAAGACCAAGCACAATGGAATGTAATGGTGTATATTCTGAAATGTACCAAGCAGTTGTGAAAACCTATAAATCTTGACTCAGTTCCCTTACTCTGTACGAAAACTCCAATTCGCACTTTGACTTATTAAAATTATTCTTCACTGTAAGATACCAAACTCTTAAATTTGGGGGATACTGTGACTTTTTTATCTGACAAAATTGTCCTGTTTTCATTCCTGCTGGTAAATTGCCACAAGTCCACAGTTCGTAAAGGAATTTTCCCTTCTCTTTTCTAGGGGAATTGGCCTCCCTCCCTTCTCCCGTATATCGGATTTTTTTCCCTTGCCATCTCACTCCATCCTGAGCACACTCAGCCAGCACAGGGCACCAACCCCACATTCTTGTTCATATTGTCTTCTGTGATTCCCAATGCCACCTGCAAGCCATAACTCTCCATTCGCTTTTCAAGTCCTCCAAGTTTTTCTCACATTATACACTCTCTGCTGCCAAGTCTTAATGCTACAAATGACGCTAATGTTACTTGCATTTAAGAAAGCTCCAGTTAGCGAGAACGAGAAAAGCGCTGGAGCTTCAAAATGGGGAAACCCAGAGTCTGTCAGTGGAGGACACCAGGGAAGGAAGGACATTGACATATATTTATATGTTTTCTTTCTTCATATTTACACTGACGTTGAAAAGCAAAATATAATGAAAGAAATGAAACAGGCTGATACGTAAATAAACATGCACAGGCCTGAGGATACGCACAACACTATGGCAGAGCTGCTTATGCTGGTGCAGAACAGATCATGGTGATGCCAGCTTCGTCACAAGGCACACCAGGCTAATCCAATTATTTAAATGTTGATATACTTCCCACTGGAGTGGTATACAAATACAGAAAATAGTGACATTACCTTCATAAATATAATATAGAAAGAAGGTGGTAGCATCATTCCTACCACACTCTTCCCTGCAAAGTCCAGTTCCTTTATTCTATGCAAAAAATGGAATCAGTCCCCTGGGGCTATGCTCATCGCACACAAAGGTATACACTGCTCTCTTTACATGCCCATAACTCCTAGCACCATCAATGGGATGCAGATACGTGCATCTAAAGGATAAATGCCCTTAAGCTGCACGACAGAATCCTAATGAAGTAGGCAGAAACACCAAATCCCTGCACCACACTTTCCCCTCCCTTTGCAGGAAAGCACCCCCCCAACCACCACCTTACCACCCCTGCTCCCTCACTCACAGCTCAGACTTTTAATCAGCCCACACTGTGGATTCAGAACCTGATAGATTTCCTCTTGGTAAGACAGCATCTTGGTTGTACTCTTGGAATCTCCCAGATAGCTCTGACTCCAAGCATTCCTCATAACATTTATCCTATACCACTTTCAAACTGGCCACACATTGCTTTCAGAACATCATTTCTCACCACCCCCCAGCTTCCCCCAGCAAATGTCCAAGTTCACATTCAAATTCTGAGGAAAGAAGAAAACCCAATCTTAAAAGTTCTATCACCTTTGTTTAAAGATAGACTATTCTATTTTTATGAACATATTAATTTCCCAAAACGGCCTCATAGAAACAACCTCAAAATTACTGGTTCCATCCTGAACTACTAGAACTACCAACCCAAAAGAGCAGTGCAGGTAGGACATTATACAACAAGAATTAGGAAAATAAGAGCCCATTAACCAAGGCCATCGCTCCACTGGTTAATGTCTGTTGCTGTTGATAAAGATATGGTTTCATAGCAAGGCCACAGTGTAGAATGAAAGAGCCAAATTTTTAGATCCATTTGATTAAAAAAAAAATCAAAAGCATCTGTTAGTGTAGTCCTGCAGGAGAGAGCAGGGACACAGCACTGGCAGAAACCTCAAATTCCTGCCCAAACCCTCTTCCACACAATGCCTGCAGAGAGAAAGGAACCCAGGCGGGAGCCAGCCAGACGCTGGTGGACAGACAGGGCTGGCCTCGCAGGATGTCAGAGCACCAGGCGGCTGCAAGAGATACTGGGTTTTCACACACTTGCAGGCTGACTGTTTTGCTCTTCAGGTAATTAAACAAGGAAGCAGAGCTGCTGGGTAGGAGCCTGACCCCCAATGCTGCGGCTCCACGGTTCTGCATATCAACTTCCACAAGAACTGCCTGGAGCATCAACAGTGTTCTCCTCACTCTCCCTCTCATTTCCTTCCCCACCTCTTTCTAAATCTGACCCAGAAACCAATCCTCCCAACAAAAACATCCACAGAAAGTCTGAATCTATTCAGAATAAAAACCCTAATACTGTTCCCTGTCATTACCTTCCAAATTTTATAAAGGAAAAAAAATTACCCTAATGGCAGGAACTTCATAAAAATTCATATATAACAAATCTATGTAAAACACTGGTATCTTCGTGAAGATGGATTATTCAAAGAAAATAATACCAAAATAATAATCATTTTTTTTCTTTAGTGTGTGCTTGATTAAAGTGTGGGTTCTTCAAAATCGAAAGAGCTCCCCCCAAAATAAATGTTGATATCCCAATTCACAAATGAAACACGTGTTGCATTGTGTCATTAATATTGTTATTTTCAGTTTTGATAATGGGCACAATAATAAGCAAATGCCATATGATGTTTCTTTAAAAATCTTATTTAAAGAAAATTCTGAAATATTTCCTAGTGTACAAAAAAAGTCACCATTATAACTCAGAAATATAAAAAAAAATCCCCTCACTCATTAAGAAAGTGGTACATTTATATATTTATAATTATTTATATCTGTATATAACTGTACCTGTTTCTTAATCTTTGAAGGGATATTTTATATATAAATATATATTTCACATGTGAAATATATATGCACAGACAAAAATAAATATTAAGTAATGATTAGAATCATATGAATAATATATTCTTCCTTCATCTCAAAATCCATAGAGTAAAACACTGGCTGAAAGAGATATAGACCAAAAGAGAGAGGAATACAAAAGCCTGCCTGCTTGTCTGTGTTCAACACAAAGAACATTAAATGAAAACAACTGGCATGCTGCCAAATTCCTATAGAGGCAAAGAGATTCAAATAAATTGATTTCACGCATCACATTGACCTGGGATCAGTGTGCAGTGCTACAATAAGCTCAAAGCTCCATGTGGGGTAAAGCCCATTAATGCTATCAGACCCCTCAAACATACACAAGAAAAAGGAAAAATAAATGCAAATTGCTCTCAAAGAAACAGCAATATTTCTCAAGAAAATAACTGTCCTCTTTTCCTAATCAAGATACCAATATTTGAAGGTGTACAACATCATCTAAATTACTTTTTAAAAATACAAATGTGGCTTTTGAAACACATACATTTCTGTAAACTGGTGAAACACAAATATCCCATCCTGTGATAAGAACATAAAAACTACTACTTTGCAACAAGTTTCCTCTGTCAAAATTGCCTCCCATGCTATTCCTCTTGCATCTTTTACACAACCAATGGATCCTTTTTTTAACATGCCAAACATTGGACTCTTCACGGTATTTTCCTTAATGGGCTATTGAATCAAGGTCCTCTGGCTGGACACCGCCCTAGCTGCCCCAAACCCACCCACTCCCCACAACGGCACGCATTACAGGAGAAAGCTTCAAACCTTGCTCTGGAGTACCAAGTGCTGTGCATATTTTGGGTATGATTTAAAACACTGGTGGGAAATATACTAGGGTTTTGCCTTTATCAGCTTCCACCTAAGCTAGTGGCTGTCTGTCAGCATCACTTTCCCCTCTGGCCTCCCAACAGAAGCAGGCCTGTCTCCTAGTGACTTACTTCCACCTGACTTCAAACTCTCCACACAGACTCTCTGGTGCCACTTCAGACCATTCTTCCTTACAGCCCCAACTGTTCAACTTCATAGAGTTCTTTGCATTTCTGCTTCCAAATTACAACCCCAGGAACCCAATGGGTTCCAGGTGTCTGCAAATTAAAAGTATGTGATTTCTGTTTTCTACTTCTTGGGCCAACTTGAGTCTGAACCCCATATTTCTATATACCCATTACTATGACAAAAATGAATTAGAATAGGAGTAATTTTTTGCCACTTTTTTTAAAAAAAGAAAGCAAACAGTTATAAAAGAGGCTGACGCAAGTGTCTGTATTTCTGCATGTGTTGCGTACACACCTTTTTAAAGAATGTATGCACATGTGTGTATAGGAAAGAGAGAGAAGAAACTCAACATGGTGTTTCTGCTACATGATGCTCGGAGTTTGGTATTTGCATATTATAACAAATAACAGGCATTAGGCTGTTTTAAAATTTGTGTCCTTGTCATGCATTTTAGCTTTCAATACAGATTTTCCATGCTGCAATGCTTCATGACCAGCAAGCCAGATATGTACACACATGACTAGAAGAGAATATGATGGTAATGGGAGGGGGTGGATAAAGACCATGACTTCATGTATCTATAACATAGGCTCAAGCTTTTAAATACTATATTCTTCTTAATATGTAATCTATACCTTAGATATTTTACCATAACACTAAGAACCCTCATAGCAGTATATAAAGCAGAAAGGCACAAGTTATATCCTCTTCTAAGACAAGCACTTTCTTCTGATGTAAGATGACAAGAAAACAATTCTAAAGCAAGGGTGGTTGAGGTGGTGGTGGTTATTACTACTAGTTTGTTTCTTTAACAGTAAGACCATCTTTCTTTCTATGGTGGAAGTTAGAAATCTAATCAACCAAGATTTGAGTTCTCAGAAAATTAATTTTTAGTAACAATACATAAGAAGATAGAAGCGGAGGGAAGAAATGTCTCAACTACTTAATAAAATTTAATTCCTTGCCTTCTCTTTTGAATTTGTCTCTCTTTAATTACATTGGAATAGCATCATCATAATATGAAGAAGGGGGAAGGAAAGAAAGAGAAATACAGTCAGAGAAACTAAATTGTGATTTAGACTACCTGAGAGGAATCTATAATTATACAAGAAATTATTTCATTTTCTCTAGTCTTTCAAACACAAAAAAAAACACCCTCATTTGCCAACACTTCCTGGGGTCTTTAAGAATAAGCCAGTAAGTGAACTGCAAAAGTAGATGTCATGGGGTGGGCTCCAGCAGTGAGGTTTCCAGAGCACTAGCCACCAATGGTGAATGTTTTGCTACCCCTCTTTTCCTAGTTAGGCAGGCAGGCACAGAACTTCAAAAATCTATTCCCAAAGTCACTTTCCAGTCACTAGAGTGCCAGCCAGTAGCACAGAACATTTGTGTTAACTCTGTTTTTTCTTGCCAATTTATACTTATTCATCTGTCCCTCTGCTCAAGTCCACTAAACCCGAAAGCAGAACTAGCTACAGGAGACATCTACTCTCTGGAGTCCCTAATTCAGGGTTCTCTTTAATTTGCAAATGTTGTAGACTTTAAGAAGTCTCTTGCCAAATGGCAATGCATTTAGCTTATATTTGCTGTTTTCATAAAGTTAGATATCTTCCTTTTTTTTTTTTTTAATGTGCCCTCTGACATGAACTCTGCTTAGGAAGTTACATTCAGCAAAAAAGTTTTTAAAAATCCAAGTCAATAAGAAATAATAAATAGAAAAACACTTATTCTCCTCTTTCATCAACAAACTGTTTCAGAAAACACTATCTCTAGTTACAATAAACACAGAAATCATGGCATAGCTTCTACTCTTTAACTCCAAGTACTGCTCAGCTTATGACAGATGTATTATGGAAACATGGCAAGACGCACTGCAACAAGAAGAGGGTGAAAAAATTTGGTACTTGATCATTTGATATCTTCAGACCAAAAGCTATCAAACAAGAGCTCCCACAAATAGGCTGACTGATCCCCACCCAAACCCACATGCCAAAATTTCAAAAACAAATTTTTATGTATTATTTTTCCTTTTGATTGAATTTATTCAGTTAATTATGCAGGTTTCAGGTGCACGATTCCACAACACATCATCTGCACACTGTACTGCGTGCTCGCCAGCCCACGTCAAGCCTCCGCCCATCACCATTTATCCCCCCTTTACCCTCCTCACTTGCCCCCACCTCCCCACCTGGCAATCACCACACTGTTGTCCATGTCAAAAACAATTTTTAAATATATAATATAAATTCTTTATCAACAGGCACTAGAAAAAAATAAGAAAAAGAAAGGAAAATCTTCACAATTATAATTTATCAGGAAAAATAATAGATTGATTTTTTTGGCACATAAGTAAATTTGCAAAATCAAAATATTTATCTGTTCCTTACCTTGACAATATTCAAAGTTCCCTTTTTTCCGGCAGTCACCTATTACTAAACTCAGTGCTCTCCAAGTGTTTCTTTTGACAGATATCATTCTCCACCAATCGCTCTGCTAATCTCCTCTCTCCTTTTCTGACTGGGACAGATATTACGTTCACCAGCCCAGAGATCAATCTTTTCTATTGACAACAACAAAGGGGGAAAAAAAAAACACGCATATATCACAACCAGTCTGAAGTAGCGCCCACCTACTTACAAGATAATACTAGACCAGTCTGTTCGTTTGTTTTAAGAAGCAAATACAAGCTTTTCAAAATTTTAGAAGATTCCAAAACAATCCCCATTTTCTCAGTTCTTATGACTTCTCTAAAGGACTCTGAATTCTCGAATCATCCGACTCAAAGCTGGATTCATTCTGAACCTGACAAATCCTCCTTCCTTAGATTGGTGTTGATCACATGTACATCAGTACCTTGGACGAATGTTAGATTTTACCTGCTTTGATAAAAAAATTAAAATAATCTGTCAGATATTATGGTTTCTTTAGAACATGCTTTGAGACCTGTTGTTATTTTATATTTTGGAATTTTCACATGAAAATTGAGTCCTGTTTAAAACAAAGTGGTGTCCATATGGTATCACTGTTCTGAAATGTAAACACTGCTATTATTAGCTAAAATAGTCTAAAATTACCAATAACAGTAATGAATTGTCTTTATATAATCAACTAGTTTAAAAATATTACTAACAACAGTTATTGGCAAATCATTTTACCACATGAACAAATTTCTATCCCTTTCTTTTTTTTCCTAGAGCAATTCTAATATTCTCATTTTCAGGCTAGATTTGGAAGATTTAGAATTCACTCATTCATTCTCAAACATTCATTGAACACCTATTACTCACCTATTGCTATTACTACCACTAATATGAATAGAAAAAGTATCACTAGTTAGTTTATCATACTATCTATGAAATAGTACCCTAGCACAATCATATGCACATAAGGTAGGAACTAAATAAATGCAAAAAAAGATTTATAAAAGTCTGAAAAAGTATTACTAAGGCTGTTTCTATAATTTTTTAAGAGACCAAGCTACTCTGTAGAAATTAAAAATAGTGAATATACTTAATATACATATATGTATGCAGATTCCTTTTTTAAATCATTACGCTTTATATGCCACATTATTATTACTCTGCCATCAGTTGTTTCTCATCTTTTTGTGAGTAAAAATCCTAAAATGTGTTTGTAAATATGAATATGATTTATTAATGCAATAAAATAGGAGAAGGCATTACTACTGGGTGGAAGCCAGGAGTCCTGGTCAGGTCTGGACTTCCACCATTTTGAGCGGAAGTCAGTTGTTTCTCATTCTTTATGGCAAAAATCAAAGAAGCAATGTTTAGCAAAAATACAATACTGTAGTAGGCATTTCTTAATTGGAAATTGTCTTGACGCTCAGCAAAGATCATTAAAGAAAGTTAGCTAGAACTGGGAGACATCTGGTTTACTATGAATCCTAAATTTCAGTAAGAAAATGACCAAGATACATAGATACACATACATACATATTCAAATACTGGGGGGGGGGGGGGGCGTGGAGAGGGCAAGGAGGGGAGACCGGAAGTAAATACATCTAGATATTAAACATAATTATGTCTGGAAATGAAAATAAGTGATTTTCTACACAATCCTATTCTTTCCAATATTTCCTTTCCAAGGCAAGAACATTGCATAGACAATAAACAAATATTATTGGGGAAAAAAGAAGAAAATGGGTACTTTTCTTAGTTTCAATCATGACATTTGATAATATATTGTGCTTTAGCAAGCATCAACAAAAAAGATACCGGACGGCCTGAAAAAAGGGGTCCATGGCTCCGTGTGGGCTGAGGCTCATCACCTCCACTGAACCGCCGAAGGGGCAGAGCACAGCCCCAGCCCCAGAGTCCTAGTCTAGTTAGTTCTTCCTTCTCACGGCTGCGCAGTACCAGACCAACACCGGGGCTCAGTGATAAAAACGGTGCAGTGGACATCAGTGTTAGGTACACAAAATTACTACACCGATAAACATCCTTTAAAAGATAACTGTCTCATTCTAAATGATCCTCTAAAACAGAATATACTGCCTCACTTTTTAACTTTACTTAGGTCCGTTTTAATCCGAGTACTCTGAAGCGAATGCAGAAAAAGTTGGCAGGAAGATAGTGTTACAAAATATTTTAAAGGTGCATGTTCCTAAATTCTTCCATGTTAACATGGCATGCAAACATACATTCAAACAATACACAATGTAAACCTAAAGTTACTTGTGAGAATTTTTCCCACTTAACTATTTTATACAGAGAACACATTATATCACAATCAATAGGATAATTCAAAAAAGAGAGACAACACTAATGTTTAGATTTTTCCAAATAATAACTTTGGAGTATTTGTATGTGCTTTATGTATCCAACATATTAAATTGTCTTCCAATATGAAATAACAAGTAATGGTAATGAGCACTATGAAATATACATCCAGATATTTGTGATACTTACTCTACACTAAAGTCTGTGTCACATTCAAATGATAGTAAATTTCTCTATCTTTAGTAATTGCTTTGTTTGGATTCTCAGTCCTCAAATTTGTAAAACCTGATTATGCAGGGAGCACACTGAGACAAGTTTAGCTAAACTACACCAAGAGGAGAATGCCTCAAACAATTTGTAGTTCTACAAGAGCATTATTAAAAAGGCCCAACATGTTATATTGCCATGGAAATTGTGGAAAACATACATTCCCAAACAAATATTACTTTTTCTCAATGGTATGAAGTAATGAAAACCACATGTGTAAATCTGCGATCCGTGCAGTAGTTCAAGCTGCAGCTAATAGAAAATACAGAAAGTGAACTCTGCTATATAAAAGATTCTTGTTACAGAAATATAATGTGAAAACCAGATGCAGACAGAAAACCTTAATCACAGATGGGAATGTAATCACTGGCACACAGAACGCTTTTTTGATCAATCTTAACCATATGCACAATGTATTTATTTTCTAAGGAATGCAATAACTTGAGAGAACCTTCTATTTGAATTCAGTTAACCTCATATTTATAATGCTTTTATCTTACTCCCCCATCCCTTCAATGTGTACACTGAGCTAAGGTTTTAAAAGCAAGAGTTGTGGGCCTCTGCAAATCATTCTTGTATCATTTTATCTTTCAAAAATTTAATAGGATGTAAAGACTACACACAGTGGAATCAACCTCAAAAGAGAGCCAGTACCATTCCCCATTACCGTGTTTCTCAGTCTCAGCCAGGAATCCCCTCAATGCCCAAACACACTTCTCTAGGGAATTATATCAACATTTGGGGAAAATTCTCCTTTAGTAAATTATATACAGTTATTCCAAAAATGAGCTGTACACACACCACTTTTTATCAGTTAACTTGGACTGGATCAAACCCTAACCCTATTTTTCCTCTTTCCTTTCATTAAAAACAAACAACAACAACAACAAAAAAAAACCCATGACATTTTACAGCATAAATACTGTTCCTTTACATTAACAAAAACACTGTTAGTTTTTGGTTCCAAGGGGAATTGTCACAAGAGGAAACTGACACTGGATTGTAGCTTACCTTTGTCAAGGTCTCCATGATCTCATTTATAGGACAGTTCTCCTCTGGCCCTCTGATTTGAATTAGTCCACTGAACTCCATGCATGCCTCACTTCAGACTACCCTCTAAACAGGAAGTGGTGGGGACATTGTATTATTTGGGTATCCCTCATCATAGGTCACGTGAACGAAGCTTCAACGTCCCAACGACAAAAGCCTCTTTAAACTTCCATGACTACACTCGTGCAGATTTTTCTTCTCCCTTCTAACTTCTCATCCCTTGATACATGCAAAGAAACACCCAGTCTTTATTCTTGCCCTCTGGCGACACCCACGGCCCTCTATAACTTGGCACTAACCTACGGCTTTCAGCCTCTGATTCAACCATGCTCCTGCAGGATGCATCGCTTTTATGAATAAGCCCCATTGGATGCATCCTTCCCCGTTTTACGGGTTCGTCCACCTTTCCACGAACTGCCGCGTGGCCAGCTCCTTCCCCACACTCAGGTTTCATTCACATGTCACTTCTTCTGACATGATTTTCCAACAGCCCAAAAGAATGTCTCACCAGTAGCAGCAGCACCCCCATCATCTAACATTGTGTTTTTTAATTGCCTCCCTCGAATTTAACTCTGAGTGGGATAATCTTATTAACGTGTTTTATTATGTTTCCCTTCCCCACCCCTGAACTGTAAGCTCTTTGAGAGCAGGGTCTTGTCTGCTTTCCTCATTACTCTACTTTTCACACTTAGAAATGTGTTTGGCACATGAAAAGAATGAGACAAACGAATTCTGTCTAATTAAATGGTATAAAGGCCCAATTCAATCCCTGCGGCCTTCACAAACCTTTCCCTGACCACTCCTAGGGCCCATGATTGTTTTCTCTTATTTCAATTATAAGAGCAGAAGATGGAGGCGTAGGTAGATAGATATACTTTGCCTCCTCACACAGCCAAAAGGGCAACAAAAAATAACCAGAATTTCCAGAAAATCGAACTGCATGGAAGTCTGACAACCAAGGGGTTAAAGAAGAAACATCCATTCAGACCAGTAGGAGGGAGGAGTCCTGTCCACGGCAAGGCAGCTGGAGAACCGGGCCATCCCACATTTGCGTGCATATAAACTGGGAGGAACAACTGGGGAGCAAGACAGACCGTGCAACCCAGGGTTCCAGCGTGGGGAAATAAAGCCTCAAAACTTCTGGCAGTAAAAACCTGTGGGGATTGAGGAAGCAGGAGAAACTCCCAGCCTCACAGGAGAGTTCACTGGAGAGACCCACAGGGTCCTAGAACGTACACAAACCCACCCATCCAGGAATCAACACCAGAAGGGCCCAATTTGCTTGTGGGTAGAGGGGGAAGTGACTGAAAGCGGGCCAATAGTTGAGCAAGCAGCACTGTTCCCTCTCGGACCCCTACCCCACATATAGTGCCACAACACTGGGACAAGGGTTGCCATGTCCTGGTGAATACCTAAGCCTCCACCCCTTACTGCATAGCAGGTAGCCAGAACAAAGAAATATGGTGCAAATGAAAGGACAGATCAAAGCTCCAGAAGAAATGCAACTAAGTGAGGAAAAGATAGCCAACCTATCAGAGGCATGGTAATCAGGATGCTTGCAGAACTGGTTGAGTATGGTCACAAAATAGAGGAAAAAAATGAAAGCTATGAAAAGTGGAATAAAGGAAAATGTACAGGGAACCCACAGTGAAGGGAAGGAAACCAGGACTCAAATCAATGGTTTGGAGAAGAAAGAAATAAACATTCAACCAGAACAGAATGAAGAAACAAGAATTCAAAAAAGTGAGGAAAGGCTTAGGAACCTCTGGGACAACTTTAAACATTCCAACAACCAAATCATAGAGGTGCCAGAAGGAGAAGAGAAAGAGCAAGAAATTGAAAACTTATTTGAACAAATAATGAAGGAGAACTCCCTCAATCTAGCAAAGGAAACAGACTTCCAGGAAGCTCAGCGAGTCTCGAAGAAGTTGGACCCAAGGAAGCACAAAAGACATATCATAATTACATTACATCAAAGATAAGGAGAGAATCTTAAAAGCAGCAAGAGAAAAGGAGACAGTTACCGACAAAGGACTTCCCAAAGACTATCAGCTGATTTCTCAAAAGAAACCGTACAGGCAAGAATGGGCTAGAAAGAAGTATTCCAAATCATGAAAGGGAAGGACCTACATCCAAAATTGCTCTATCCAGCAAAGCTATCATTTAGAATGGAAGGGCAGATAAATTGCTTCCCAGATAAGGTCAAGTTAAAGGACTTCATCATCACCAACTCCTTATTATATGAAATGTGAAAAGGACTTTTCTAAGAAGATCAAAAATACAAACAATAAAATGACAACATACTCACAACTATCAACAAGCAAACCTAAAAAAATACCAAAAACAAAAACAAAAATGAACTAAGCAAACAACTAGAACAGGAACAGATTCACAGAAATAGTGATCACATGGAGGGTTATCAGAGGGGAGGGGTAGGGGGCAGAGGGAGAATCGGGGAAAAGGTACAGGGAATAAGAAGCATAAATAGTAGGTACAAAACAGACAGGGGGAGGTTAAGAATAGTATGGGAAATGGAGAAGCCAAAGAACTTATATGTATGACATGAACTAAGGTAGAGGAATGATGGTGGGAGCGGGTACAGGGCAGAAGGGAATAAAGAGGAGGAAAACAATGGAACAACTGTTAATAGTATAATCAATAAAATATATTTAAAAAATTAAAAATTAAAAAAACAATAAACTGTAAGAGCATTTACGGTCTATTTCAAGTTAGGCAGGCAACCATTACCTGCCAGATATTGTTCACCCGAGTCCATTCTATACACATACATAGGCCAGTATGGGATTTACCCAGCCTCATCCAGGGCTGTGAGGCCACCCCTTCCTCCCACACTAAGCAGCAGGATACCATGATTAAAAACCACAGCATAAATCCATACAGCCTTTAAGATGTAAATGCATAATGCATTCTAGTAGTTTTTATGCATAAACTTATCTCCAATTGAGTTTCCTATTGTAGAAAAAGATCTCATCTTGTTCTCTGCACCTCTTCCAACCCTACCTCAATGCATGCATTCTGTTGCAAGACCAGCAAGGAAAGGAGGTATGTCTATTCTACATTGTTCACAGGGAGTGCCTAGCATACTGCCTGGCTCACAGAAGATATTCACTGTGTACAGATGGAGTGAACAAAGGAATAAATGGTAACCGATATTATCTAATCTTTCTTCAAGCCATCTCCTTCTGTTGTAATAAAGCATTATTTTAAAAATCCCTCAAATATCATTTTAAAGAATTAATAAGGAGGTAGGTAACCAATCTATGACTTATTTTTAGTCAAATTGATAATACTTATGACCAATAGTTAACAAACCAGGCAATTTAAAACAGTAGAAAGCTCTTAAATAGCTCCTCTGTTACAGATATAATTTTCAAGAAACAAAATATCCTAAAATGACTGTAGCCTACCTACACTGACCACACAGAAGCCCACTGCATGCATGCTCTGGCTGGAATGGAATCTCAGCTCTTACACCTATCAGTTATTTGACCTTGGACATGTCACTTAACACCTCTAACCTTCAAATATAAATCTCTAAAGTAGGATAACGATACCTTACCAGGATGACATGAAGATAAGAGAAAATACTCACAAAGTGCCTGTCCCTGTGCCCCTCGTTCAAGTGTTGTTTTATCCAAGTGCTCAGTTCCTATCATTTAATAGTAGAAAGGTGGCAGTACCTATTTTAATATTATGGTTTAAAACATTAAAATAAAAGCATTAGGTCACTACTCAAAAATGACCTACTGCAATCATAAGGTCTTCCATTCCTAAAGTCACAACTTACTATTAGTGATAAAAATAAATCAGTCAACAATACAAAAATATGAAGAAAAAAGCAAAGGTCCTACACATTTTGCAGTGAAAGAGAAAAAAATACTACAAACTAATGTATTGTGATTTAAATTTTTTATTTTCCTCATCTAATTTCATCTGTGGAAAACCATCACTAGGGGTAAGAAAAGAGAGAACCAATTATTTCCAAAGACTGGTTTCTCTAAATAAATGCATCTGGTCCATGCCAGCAACTTTCACATGAAAGAAAAATGAGACTTTGAAAGTATCTGCATTCATGATTGATGATTACATATCTAAAGTAAGAAAGAAAGAAATGAGAGAGAGCGGGGGAAGGAAAGGAAAGGAAAGGAAAGGAAAGGAAAGGAAAGGAAAGGAAAGGAAAGGAAAGGAAAGGAAAGGAAAGGAAAGGAAAGGAAAGGAAAGGAAAGGCAAGGCAAGGCAAGGCAATTGTTTAGCTGCAAACACCATCTGGTTGCTGCTGCTTCTTATCAGCTGATTCATTCATTCTCTCCCGGGCCCCCCCCACCCCCACCCCCCCCACCCTCTTTCTTCCTCCCACCCCTCACTCCCTCTGCCTCAGAAATCTATAAAAATGTAGTATTCTTTTACACTCTGAATAGGCACTTTTCTAAGTGTAGTGAGAAGTCTTGATAATTCTTCATTTAACTTTAGTATAATTCTCACCTGCACTGCAGTCTGTGTGACTGTCCCTGTTCAAGAGGAAAATTCCTAGGTGGTAGGATTTGAAGACTTTTGGGAGAACAGTAGAACAGAGAAGCCTAGGAGTAAGAAAATCTAGGTTCACACCTTGCCCCGCCCCCGCACCTCACTGGTGCAAGGTGGCCTTGGGCAAGTGAAGGAACCTCTACGGGTGATTTACAAAATGACCTCATTCCCATATGAGTATTAAATAAAACATGTGAACCTCCATGAAGGCCTCTAATATACCCCCTCCTCATACATATCTATCTGAACCAAAGTCTGGCTGCCCTTCTAAAATCATATCTTCAAATGGAAATGGTACCTGGAAGGAATAACCGTGAGACCCTTTGCCCACTTCCTCCTTCTCAGTCAGAATCTTGGGATGAGAGGAACCTGTCGGACTATCCAGGGCCATGCCTTGTTTTAAGGCTAGTTCATCAGGCAGCAGAGCACTTGGTCTCCCACCCAATGCCAAAAAAGACAAGTCTGCGTGGGGAGAGAACTAGGGAAAGAGGGGTAGAGGAGAGCACTGGAGGGGTCGAGTGCAGTGCTGGACTGGCCCAGAAATCAGATCTGGGCAGCCAGAGGAGGGAGGGTTCCCGGAAGCTAGGAGATAACTTGGGGGCATGTGGCAGAGAGAAAGCTGGAAGCCACTAAAACGTTTTTTTAGTCTCACTGGGTTCCTGATCAAAGGGAGAATTCCAACTCATAAAGTGCCCATACATACAGTATTTTGCTTCCAATTTCAGGGAGCTCATACTTTACAAAATCACATTTGCCAACTTCAGGGCAAAAAAAATAGATAGATGAAACTAGTTAAGATGTGCATTTATGAATATGCAAGTGACTTGACTACTTCAGTGTGCCTAGGGCCAATTCTGTACATGGGGGGAGTTGTTTATTTGTTTTGGTTGCTGAAACTTGTTGAAACCAAAATAGAATGGTAATAAATTGTATATTCTATATGAGAAAACAAAAAGAACCAAGATGGAGACAGACAGAATGGAAACATGTTCTTGAAACCAAATTTTCATCTTAGCAATAAAATATTTCAGTACAATATTAAGTAAATAACTTGAGTTCAAGGCATGAGCTTTCAAAAAATATTTTAAAAACATCAAATAGTACCCCCAACTGTTCTAGACTCCTACTTCAAGGAGATTTCAAACCAGCAGAGAAGCCTGAAACACATGGGTGGGAGCAAAAAGTTGGCTGTGATACAACCCCTCTTTGAGGAACAGAAGTCCTGAAGGCTTCAGAGAGCGGTTTCATCACAGACGCGGGAGAGGATGCAATTGGTTCCCCAGTTGGTTCCCCGCAGAAAAGGGCCTTAAGAGGTAAGAAAGGGCCTTATGAGGTAAGAAAGGTCCAGCTAATCAGCAGTATTGTCTATCTCAAACACCTCTACATCCCCAGACATCAAACAGAGTCAGACTCTCCATTTCGTATTTTGCTCCACGAAGAAACAGCCAGAGAGAGGAGAAGATCGTACATGGGGTGCCTAGAAGAGAGTGGAGGGTAGCTCCAAAGTGGCCCAGTGGGACACTAAGAATAAGCAGGGAGACCTTGCTGAAAGTTATGCTTCACACGCATCATCTCACGTGATTCTCACAACAACCTTATGAAGTCATGTCATTACTGTCCAGATGGGAATTCTTTCCAGAAGAAGGAGGAAAGCGGAGGAGACACAACAGACGGTAAAGCACTTGGGAATTGCGCCTTTTCACCATCCCACTCAACTACCTCTGGCAGAGAAGGGAGCAGCATCACTTCCCCTCAGAAAGGCAGAACCAGTCAATCTCAGGCTGAGGCTGCAGTCTCCAACTTGACAGTGAGTGAAACAGGTACAAGAGTTGCAGAAAAGACTCAAGAGGACTAAGGGACATACCACAAAAACTTTCCTTACAATCGCCAATGCCTGGGCCCCACTTTCTTCCACCAGAGAAACTACTATTGTCAGCTTCTGGGACATACCTCCACAAGTAGTTCTTTCTTGGCTGCCTACGGTTAATTTTTATCAAGTACGACTGACAACAGAGAAAATTAAGTTGCAAAAAATTTCAGTTCTGACAGATTGCATAACAAAATCACAAACTAAAAATTTGGTTTCTGTTCAAAAAGAATTGCCAGTGTGTTTTCATATTAAATGATACCAGATAAAATAAGGTAAAAGACCCTGAAATAATATTACCTTGATGAACCACTATACCCTAAAAGTCCTCATACGGGTAGATTTTGTTGTTGCTGCTGCTTTTTCTACAAATAACTTAAATCCCTTCAATAGGGGAGCCAATTAGCAAGTAATTTAATCATAAGGATTTAATACTGTCCTTGAACCTATAAAAGGAATTCATTTACTTTTCCAATATGAGACTTCCATTTTTAAAACGAAAAAGCTGTGGTCCTGTGAAAGAGAACATGTGTTTTGTTTACTATCTGCTGATTGTAAACTACATAAAGACAAGTTTCTATTAAACGCAGTAATATTTCAATGCATTTTTGTTGTTTTACTTTAAAGTATATTTGGAAAGTGTCATCACATGACAAAGGATTTGGTCTACAGATAATGCTTGGGGCTCTGAATAAATGAATGTGATTTCGAAAGCCCCTTGAAATAAATCTGCCCTCCCCACCCTACCCCCACAACAGGACCAAGCCCAGAGCGTGGGACACTGGTTTTTAAGAACTGCCTCTGCTGTTTCTTCAGCTCCTCCCTGACTTCTTACTCTCTGGTCCCTGCCGTCTCTCCTCTATAGAATGTTAGAATTAAAAGATATTTTATAATTATCCCACAAATAAAAGCTCAATTTTTAAAATATATCAAATAGGCTACTCTGGTGGAAAGTTCAGAGTCCACACTGAGTCCACCTGACCACTTTTTATTCACCTGCATGGCCTGAAACTACCTGTAAAAAGAAGGGGAACTCAGAACAGTTTGAAATCCATGCAAGGAGCTAACACACACAAGGGAGCCAGATCCAAGAGAGATCAGTAATAAATCCTGCACATAACAACCATCTTTAAGCAATGACTACTATCACCATTTCCCAAAAGTAGGTGAGCACGAGAATCCTTGGGGCAGGGATATATCAGTGGCTTCTCAGAGTTCTGTCTGGAGGCTGTGACCCTATGAGCCACAGGAGACTGTCTGAGTCTAGGACAGGGAAGAACACTGTCCCTCAAACACCCAAAGTGATTCCCATGTTCTAGCAAGCTGAATGCACTGGACACCGCATCCCTGCTGTCAACTCTTTGCCCTCTCTGTACCAGCCCCTATATCCAAGTTCTAACCATTTTTCCTTTACAATGCCTCTTGCACCTGCCTCTTCCTTCTTGTTCTACACCCCAATTCTGGTCATTCTCCTACAATCTTACATCCAAATTGCACAAGCTTCCTACCTGCCTTAAGCCTCCAGTCTTCCGCCGCCCCGACTCCAGTCCATCAGGTGATCACGATCAAACCAACTCTTTAGAAACACAACTTCAATTGGGTAAATGGTTTCTTCTTGCCTGGCACATTTCTTTTTACTTGGATTTTATTAAGATCTATTTTACCATGGTATCCTTTGTTCAAAAGAAGTCCAGCTAGGAAATCTAATATACAAAGCAATTTGTTGTAAAAGCAAAACGATTCTAGCTCCACAGTGCTGAGAGGATGAAAGAGCTTGAATCCAACCCGGGCACCCTCTGTGCCACCTCCCAACCCTGAGAGGTCCCACAGGACACAGTTTTTTAAAACTCTGGCTTACTCAGAAGATAAAGCTTAAGTCAAAATGCCAAACATTCAAGACAGCTATGATATTTTTGCTTACTTTCCAGTAATCACCCCCAAAGTCCTTTTTGCCACAGCCACATTCATTAATTTATTCTCTCCACTGCCCCCCTTGCACCACCCCCCACCGCAACCTACCCCAGTACTTTTCAAAGGCTTTTTCTACATCTGGGCTCTGCTTACATAAATCCTACCTGCCTCAAGACAGGTTTAAGTTCCAACTTGCTCCCACCTCTAAAACCTCATTTACTTACCATTTCACTGGTGAATAATCAAGCCCTATGATCTCGTGTAGCTATTTAATTTGTCCTGCATGGGTTTACCACTCAGTGGAACTGAGTTTACTCCCTGCTCAGTGTCTCCACCTAACACGTGGCTTTATACATAGTAGGGATTCATCACATATTTTATTAATTTGCTTCAGATTTACACCCAAGAGCAAAAATTTTCCTTTTCTTTAAGATACTCTAAAAGGTATCATTACCAGGATTACCCAAAATAGAGTAGGTTTATTGATTTGCTCAGGTTATTGCTCTTCATTTATATTTCCTCTGATATCTTATATCCATTCCCTCTAGCCAACTTAAAGCTTGACTTGAATATGTCAATGGAGATGGATCATGCTTACTTTCTATTTAGACCTGAACCAACCTACCCACCCTTATTTAAACAAAGGGATAACAATTCATTGTCCACATATGTTTCCCGCCAGAGGTCAAACGTGGATCTTGTTTCTAAATAAATCTAGTTGGAGATGAGAATGAAAATAATGTGACAGGTAGGTAAAGGGGTTGGGTAGTAAAGAATACTTGTCTGACACATGATAAAAGGTAGCCAATCCTAACACTCACTTTAAGAGAACACTTTCACAGGAGAGGATTACTATGTCAGTCTGATCAACACCACAGTTCCAGTCCCGGTATCATCTGCTGTTCTTCCCAGCTGTGTTTGCTCATCACTGTGTACATAACATATGCATAGATTCGGAAAATAAACTAGCAGTCTTTCATAACCTGTTTTATAGCTCACGTCTTCCTATATCTTGAGGTTAGGGAAAGGAGTACAGTACATCTTGTTTTAACTAAACAGACCAACCAACTTCCTAAGACTTCGTATTTAACGCACAACTCACATTATGCTTCCAACATCTGCTGGAGGATGACGTCCCAATTTCTGATATCCTGCTTCCCAGACTTAATGTGCATTTGAAATGCTCTCTGCAATGCTGCTAGCTCCCTGGCACCACAACTCTATGTCAGCCTTTGCAAGTACCATTATAGGTCTATTCAATACGTTCCTAAAATCTGTCTGATCTCCTACTTGACGGACACCAGGTACACTCCTCACGAGATGCAGTAGAAGGGACCTGCCCAATACTCTTTCTAAGGGCCTCTTACACATATTTTCTCTGCTGGTGCTCTAATAGACCTGGCCGCATCTAGCTCATCACTGTTCTGGCAATGCTGACTCTCAGTATTAGTGGACCCCAGCTTCAGCTTCTTTAGACAAATTGCCATTACATCCCATGGTAATATTTTTCTCTAATATTTCTCTAATGTAATATTTAATCCAGTCAAATCAGGTACCAACTAAGAGCTCACTACATATGTCTTTTAAGACATTCTCCTTTGTGGCAAAGAACTTTCAATCTGGCCTCCCACTGCACGTTGAATACCAATGCAAAAATCTTCTACAACCCATGAAGCAGCAAAGATTCTTGTGGCATAAATGGCAGATGAAAATAACATAACTTCTAAGTCCTGTCAATTGCAGATATTCCAAAAGAAAGAGCGCACATTTCTACTGTCACGCTGGATGATTACAGAGTGCTCAGCTTGATCAAATCACAAATGTAAGCATGTAATAGTTCTTAAATTGCAAAGAAATTCAGCCCAGGTTCATTAAAAACAATTTTACATATTAGGATTAAATTTTTAATTAATGTCTGTATTTTTTACAAACTAAAGAAAAGTACAAAGTCAAAGTGTTATTGGTAATCATGAAGCTTTTTTAACTACTTCTAGAAGCAATAGCAGACTTTCTTTAGACAACACAATGGGACAATGTTTCAGTCCTTCTTGTTTCAGAACTGATTCTCAGCCAAATGATAACATACCCCTATTCATTTAAATATGTTGTTACTTACCAGGTTCTCTCGAAAAATGATTTAAAGAGGTCATTTTCTAAACATCCAAGTCAGTCAGGTCCAAACTGTGAGACTGGGGGGGACAGTGAATGCCTGATAAGCACAACCAATCACCACCTCGCTTCCACGCTAGCCCATCACGCCTGCCCATCACGCCTGCCCCAGGCACCAAACTCATCTAACCCAGCCACTATGAAGCAAAAGCCTAAAGGTTATTTTCCTTGAACATAACCTAAAAATCTTTTGTTTCTTCTCATTGCCTAGACAGGTTCATTCCTCCACCACTTCCCTCAGAAAAAGGTATAGTAACAAGTAAAATTCCAGACAATCATCTAAGGTCCAGGATGGCTATGGAAAAAAATGACTTCCTATTCCCAGTGCCTTCTTTATGATGGAGAACAGTAGAAAAATAATAATGTTCTACACTGAATCCACTTCCTAGTTATATGGAAACTAGTAGTATCCCCCCAACTCAGAATTAAAAATACAAATAAGGACTTACTTGCATTCACCTAACCATGGGAAATTCCTGAAAGCCTACTCCCAGTATTGTATATGGGCCCATACATATTCAAGATGAGATGCTTAATTATCATTGTATATCTGTCCCTCGTTTTACGTCTGAAGAAGTCACCAGAAGAACGCACCCTAGGCCACCCAGCAAAAGTCAGTGACTGAACTGGAAAGGGAACCCCAGTTTGACTGCTTGTTAGTCAGAGGAATGCACCCCTACCAGGTCCATCGTTTTATAATACAAAGAGTGCTTTACACTATAGAACTACAGTTACAAACTCCAATGGTGCAGAATCCCTCTCCTCCTATCTTAAGTGACCAGGATGTTGAAACTGGCTAATTAGGAGATGCCGAGATCAAGACAAGCCAGCGGACTAGGGATACTGGGCAGAACACAGCTCCAGCGAGCTGAATGAGAGATCAAGAAAGGAAACAGACTGATTCCTCGTGGCTTCAGCATCATGTGGAAAGGTGGTATTTTGACCAGGGAACAGAATTTAGTAATGGAAAAGTATTTAGAAACTATTGAGGGATACAAACCAGCATACACTTGGGTGTATTCAAGAATGTCTATCAGCTGGTAGCCATCTCTATTTCCTAAGTCAGGGGTGAGGGCATAGATAAACAAAATAGTGGATGTATAGATCATAGCTGCTAAGGAGAACATTAAGCCAGGTCAAAGAATAGGACTCTGATTATTAGAACTTGGCTACAAAGTAGGTCATTAATTTTGGGAACACAGGGAAACCTCGATTTTCCATTAGGGCAAAAGATCTAAGCCAGAAGAACAACTAGAGCCAGGGTCTTAGAGTCAGGGACTAGAGGTCTCTGAAATGCAGAAAGTGAAATGCCGGCTAATCGCTTACTTAAAATCAATGATGTCAATATATATGAAGGTTAACCCCAGGCTCATAGTAAGTCTCTAACATTCGTCAGCTCCTCTCCTCTCTCTCAAGACCAACGACTAGGTAGCAGACCATGAAAGCCAGGAGACACTCAGAAGCCGTCTATGCCCCAGGTGTTAAAAGACTGAATGAATGTAGTTGATCAGAGGTGCTTAGATTGCTAGAAAAGAACAGTGAGAAAACTTTCCATTTGTGCCCATCCTCCACATTCAAGATTTATAGTCTAAAGGCCCTATTCACCCAAATACTAATTTTCGTTAGAGATCTTGACCAATATGAAACTACAAAGACATAAGCCTATTTTATTTCCCCATGAGTTACATTATACAGGTGATCTCAATTAGAACTATCAAAGCAAGGGGTCATTGAGAAGAAGTTCTCTTAAAGAGTCAGTGAAAATACCCATGGTTCTAAGCAGCATTTATGGTTTGAAACGTTTTCAAACAGAAGGACCTCATACCTTACACTTCAACCTAGGTTACTACTTTATCAGTTCTGAAGTAAGAGCCTGGGGCATCACTTCATTAAGTAGGAACATTTTGAAAAGAGTCCCAGAAAGATCTACCCTCTTGATGCCAAATAAGGTGCTGAGGCTTCAACACTGAATGTGGTTTCAGCACAAACAACTCATTAGAAGACTATATACCAAATGATGGGGTTGTATCTGTGAAGTAAACTCCCTGACACAGACGAGTGATTCAGCATCACTTCTTGAGGGTGGCAAAGTCCTTGGTGCTGTACCAGGAACATGTCCACAGGGCTGCCCAGGTCACTTGAAAGATGTGTTAATTAACACAACATGCCACCATTTGGGTTCAAATCAGAAATCCCTTAAAAACATTATTCTTTGGTTGGCTACATATATGTAATCACAAGAGCACAGTCAATACAAGGTGGGGCAAAAGTAGGTTTATAGTTGTTCGTATGGAAATACACAATTATTAAATAAAAATACAAGAATAAATTGTGTTTAGTGTACTCACAACTGTAAAACCACTTTTGCCCCACCCTGTATTGTTCTTCAAACTACTTCTTTTGAGTTGGTGTTTCAGAAGAAACACTGCATTTGTTAATCCAATATGCTAATGTATCACAATGTCTGTCTTCCCATTAATCCATTCTGCAGATATTCTGGGTTTATAAGTGAAAAGTGTGTCTGTCAATTCAAGTGTGAAGCCACAAGCTATACAGCCTCCAATTGATCCTAAGCAGTGATCACATCTCACCTTGGACAAATTACTATAAACACAGTCAACCCAACTGCAACAGTGGATACAGTTAATATTGAACCTGATCCAAATTTTATTAGTCTTCTACCTTAATTCTCTATGCCCAGTTTCAAACAGATAACACTGCCATTTTTACTATAAGTATTATTTATATTGATTATTTAAGATGTGTTAGAGTTTTCTTCCTAATTAATCCTGGATGATTTCAGAAGAACATGTCTTTCCTAGAAATTTCACTAGTAAAATGCATCTACTTTTTTCTCTAATATGGTACTTTCTCTGTCCATAGAACTTATTTGATTAGCAGTACTATACAAGCTAAAGCTTTTGTATGCAGGCACTCAAGCATAATTTAATCATTTTACTTAAGCATGAAAAAATTATTCTGAAAGCTCTGTTAGGTAAAAATATCCCTGGTTAGTTTAAACTTACATTTGCAGGTGTACTAAAGATAAAATAAATCACAAGATGCTCAGTATGCAATGGTGCAGTGTTAACTTTGTTATAATAGTTGGCAGTAAGTTAAAAAAAACATAGTATTAGAAAATGTAAGGAATAACTACCTCATTTTAAATAAACGTGTTATTTTAAAATAAAACTAAATTGTCTGTGCAAACCCTTTTTATGTTACCAGATTTTCACCTATGGAAACCTCTTCCACAGTCAAACAAGATGAGGTTCTAATTACATAATACCATTTATCTGCTGAGGGCAAAAGTGCCAACAAATGAAAATGCACATTAGGCAAGAGATTGTCAAAAAAAAGATAATTGTCTTTTTTTATTTTTTGTCTTTTTTGTTTTGTTTTTTTGTTGTTTTTAAATAACCCACTCACATTAACAAAAGACTGCAGTGGCTTCCAAATTATAGGTTGTTATTTTTAGTGGAAGTAGTTCAATATTCATATTGGAGCAGATGCAGCAGTTTAACAAAACAGCTCTTCAAATCCTGCACAAATTGAAAACAGGAAAACTGATTGCATTTTCTCTTATCACTTTCCTTTTCTGAATTGACACTTTTGGCCTTCTGAAAATTTACGCATGGCTTTCATCTCAAAAGCACCTGCTGATCAAATAGAAACCTAACATTTTCATGAAAATGGTATAAAGCACCAGTTTTGTTCTGAATGCTGTGAAGGGCATCAGTCGCCTCCTTGATGGCAATAATTGCTGTGCATAAGGCATGTTCATAATAGTTTCACATTTTCATTAAACTTTTAAAAATGTTATGTTTTTTCTAGTTTTTTGCATATTCACTTTTTGTATAATTCACATTTCTTTGACTCCACGTCTGCCTCATATTTAGTTTTCTTATGCAAAGACTAAGCAAAGTATATAGAAGGGTAGATTACAGTAAGAAGATAACAAATACATATTTTTCTGTCTCTGCTTCAAATACACATATATCTACCTTTACATCTTACTGTCTATGCATGCAGGGTGTGGCTAAAGGAGATGTATAGTTGTGAATACTCTGCACAGAGTTTATTCCTGCATTATTATGTATCGTTATTTTCCATATGATCAACTACACACCTGGCTTTTGCCCAACCCTGTATATACATCCTATTTTTGTATTCCACCCACTAACAGAAAACAAGAGACAAAAAGTCAAAGTCAGTTCCTAGTATGGAAGGGGACTTACACATTCTTTTATCAGATATAGATTTAGCAGGTGCTTGGGTGCTTGCGTACACCACGCTGGGGAAGAACAGATGTCACCCACGCACAAACTGTAAACACTTAAATGAGGCGGCAGACCTCTCACTGTACATACCTCCAGAGAAGGTAAAGGTCAATCCTGAAAATGGGTATTATACATAAAATATGCAAGGTTGGTAGCTAGGTTGCTTCTCAGATTTTTAAATAAAATTGCTCCACACATTTCCCTGTAACACCCAATGCTGGGTAAAATTAAAGATGCTCCTAAAACATGCTACCTCTTAGCATCTGAGCCAACAGAGTGCTACCCCTCCTGAAAGGTCCCAGGCTGTCCATTCTGATTCTGTCTGGGTGATAAGGTAACCTAAAGGCAGAAATGACACACAGTAATATATGTGCCACTCTGGCCAGTTGGTCTGTGAGTGTCAGTGTTTGACCATGCTCACTGAGGCAACAACAAACCTGCAATGTCAATATGTGCAGTCGATGGAAGTGAAATAATGGGACTCTATTGTCTTACCCAATGGATCTGTGTCAACAAGAAAACATGCTCCTTCACTTTAAACAAATTTTAATTAGGCAGGATCATATTTACCTATGAAAACACCTATCCAGACAAGGTATAGGAGGCAAAATAATTCTTTCTTCCACTTTTATCCATTTTAAGAACCTTCTAAAGTACATACTATAATTTTTTAAAAATACACTCACGAGTCCATAAAACATTTTTTAATTCTTTTTTACAACCAACTCCAAGGAAAAATTTTCATGATTCAAATCCAAGATACAAATCTACCTAACAGACTGAGTGACTTTTTTCTCTAGACCAAGTTGAAACCATACTATAAGATACACTCATTTCACGTTAAAAGTAGGCTTCATGTGCTTTTCTCACTCATTCAAGTATGTTAGCATCAATTCATCACCCTTTCAAAACAAGTCACACAAAATCAAACACAAATAATCAATTCCAAAAGCCTCTACTCTATTTTCTCAGTTTGTTAATGCTACAAATAAGGGGTAATGAAACTCCTGTTAAAATAAGGGAGGTGGTACTGAGAAGAGAAGGGGGTAGAGGTGAAGAGGAAATAAGACATTTAAGTCATTCAAATTTTGCCTAAGTTCTATGGACCTCCCTTGTACCAGAAGAGAAACTGTCTCACCTGAAAATAAAAATGAACTAATCAAGTTATTAAGCAGCTTTTTCTCTCTCCTCTTCATCTAAAGGCTTCAGTGTCCAGTCAATAAATAATCTATTGTTCTCCTTTATCGAGTCTCTTTAAACCTATTCAGACTGGCAAAACTAAACCCAATTAAAGATAAGGCTCTCTGGTAATCTCACCTTGGTGTGTCCAGTCTGGATAGCAGAGGTGATGGGAGATAGCGGCCAGGCCAGGGCTGAGGTCTCCTCCTCACCCATACAACAAAAGGCAGATTTCTCTTTCTCCCTCTGCTAATCTTTAAATGTAAATTCTCTCTGCCAGCTAAGAGGAGCGACAGATAACGTGTTACATCTTCACTTCTCCTGTTCTTATCGACTTCTGAATCATTTGGAAAGGGAGAGAGGGAAAGAGAAAATCAGCCTCCCGGTGCTCCCCCCGCTGCTCCTTCCCACCCCTCCCACCTCCCCACTCGCCTCCCCTCCCAGTTCATGGAGATTACCTTCTGGCAAAGGAGAGCAAGAGAGGCTACGCAGCCGAGGCGGCACCCAGACCGTGGCTTTGTATTCATTAAACACACATCGGAGCTTATCAGAAGTAAAAGGCTTGTCAGGATGGCACATTGTGTGTGAGTGAGTGTGTGAGCGCAGGAGGGAGAGGAGAGAAGCCAACGTGCATCAGGGTGATTACAATATCAGCAGGGCCCAGATGGAGGCAGGAAAATAAACAGAGGGTGCGTGTAAGACAGAGCAGGAGAGAGAGGGAAAGTAGGAGAGACACAAACTGGGAGGAAAAAACCCTGAAGGAATAATGCGGCGGTGGGGGGGAGGTTCAGGCCACCATATGGGGTGGTTAGTGGGGGTACCTTGGAGGCAACCCTCCACTGGGTGAGAATGCAGGGCTGGGAGTCTCCTGCATTCCCCAATCTGTCCCTACTCTGAGAAAGAAGACAGGAATTCAGACCAGCAAACTGAATTTCCCTGCTCCAGGGCTAGTCCGTGAACCTTTTGGAGGTTCTGTCAAGGTCAGAGGGAGATCAAGAGCTCTCTCACAGCAGAGCATAACAATGAGACATTCACCATCTTACCTGCATCCAAATAGCCCCAATTTGCAAAACAAACCTAGCTGAGTCCTCGGAGCAACTACACAGTCTTGCAGACCAACCTCAAGGGGAAGTTCTTGCCCCTTTCTTTGCTGACCTCAACACTCCTAAATTACACGCATACCCACCCCTCCCAACCCCGCCACCCACAAACCCGCAACAGAGACGAATACAGGCAGATACTAAACATCTTTCCTTGGGCTTTAACGTGTCCAAGCAGAAGACTTGTGCTGCCAGCATTCCTGTGATAAAAAGGGCCACTTGTGATTGGTAGCTACAGGTGACTCCTATAGACATCTGCTCCACCTCCAGAAATTGTGCTGGGGAGGAGGTTCCTTGGGTGTACATCTCAGAGTCTATTTTGGAGGTGGGAATTTGAAATTGAGGCAATCAATCTCTGCTTGAGCTGCCTCACAGCTCTTCACCCACCCAGAGCCTAAGAATCCATCAGACAACAAGCAGGGCTAATGCTGGTCCATCAGACCAGAATTCACACTCCACCCCTTCAGGGTTAGGAAGGAGAGATACCTGGGGAGTAAGTAGTAGCCACTTCTCATTTTTAAATGCAGACACCAGACAATGATCAGATCCTTAACTGAGTGCAGCTAATATAGCAAAGGTTACTTTATGCGGGGCGGGGGGAGGCAGTGTTTGGTTGTGTTAAGAGGCTCTCAGTGCAGTATGGAGGATGAGTTTAGAATAAAATAGCCAGTGAACTGCGTAATTGCCATGACACTTATGAAACAATTGATGCATGGGGTCTCAACACAGAGAGACAAAAACGGCAGAGGCGAAGGGGGTGATGCCAGTGAGCAGGACGAAAACAACACACAAGAGAAAGAGAGTTGCCCCCCAAGGAGACGAATTTGAAGAAGTCCTTCAGGAAATGAGGAGGAGCATTCTTCAATCAAGCACTTCCCCCAGAAACACTTAGCCAAAAAACAGTTTTAGGTGCAGGGGATTCGCACCGCCCCCCTTCCCCCCCCCCCCCCCCCCCGCATGCTCCCACCCCAAGAAAAGAATTAAGGGAAGGCTGACAGGTTAGGCGAAGTGGAAGAAGCTGGGCAGAGGTGAGAGAAGGGCAAGTGTGGGACATCTCTGCACTGAACGTGACGTGGAAGGGGTCCGCCACAATCCTCCACTGGTCCAGTACCACGGAAACGTGGGAGCACTGGGAGGAGGACAAGGTCCTGCTTCTCTAAAACCTTCAAAAAGTGACCATTTTAAAAAGTATCATTTTAGCTCTCATAAAAGGTTACCTTTCACTTCTCTAGCTTTAGTAAATGGCATTCGGAGTAACCAAACCCAACCACATATACTTTCTGCTTTATTACATTTTAGTTAGATCAGTTTGGACAGACTCCATGCAAATGCCTCTAAATCCTATGCTACTCTAGGAAGAAAAAAGATACAATTTACAAATGCCCACTGGTTTTTCCATTGCATGTTCTCTGAAAAACTGCTATTTAAACAAAAAAGAAAAAAACAATGCAGTACTTTCAAATCCAGAGAAGGCTTACATTTTTTTTTTTATTTTAAAAGCATCCAAACACTGAAGACATGAAGAAAACTGTGCAATAGCTAATCTGCCAGGGTTCTTTTGTAGAGGCACAATATTTCCATTACTACCTTGTTTGTTCATTGACTTTTGACTCACAGTTATAGAAAAGATCAACCAATTCTCCAATGGGAAGAATTCATGACTCTTTTCCAAAGCAAATACTTTGCTGCAAAGCTTTCAATTTATTAAAAAAAGAGCAATATAATAATCAAGAACTACCATCACAGAGTAAGTGTACCACAGAAAGTGGTTTCTATAATCACAGCTGTCTTAAAGTCCAGGCTGGCAACTAGAAATCTTAATTGCAACTAGTTCTTTTCTTAATAATAGGTTACTTTCCTATAAAAGCAAGAAGTCCATCTGCCCCAGGCAGATAAGTTTTAAAGCATTAATGCAGATAAATATCTAGTTTCTTCTTTCTTTCTTTGAGTATGTGAATTCTAGTGTGCTATAATGTGAGAATTCCAACATATGACCATTATTGCACAATATCTCATTGCTCAGCTTGTCATTATTTCATTTGTAATTCTTATGTTAATTATGTTCATAATTACTATAAACAGATGTGGTAGACATCCATGCGACCTTTTATTGAGGCATGAATTCCTCACTTATTTTACTTTAATTTCTCATTTATGTGAAACTGAGATGCAGAGGGAAAAAAGGCTTTCCAATTTTCTGATGTTTTACATACATAAGTTAAAACAAATCCTACCTTCTACTTCATCTGCATTTCAAAATACTAGAATATTCTTAACATTTAAGCAGCTTTACAGCACATTTCTAAATTGCACCCTGAACCTCACTGCTCCCCACTAAATGGTAGCTATGGATGCCAAACAAAGGCTAGCATCCGTCTCTAAGTTGTTTGTCTTTTTTTTTTTTTTAATACCAAAGGTTAATGCAGCAGAACTGTGCTTCAAAAACAAGTGCCTAGCAGCTACGTAGCGATTTATTCACTCATAACTCAACCACAACCCTCTTTACATAAAACACATTTACAATAAAATCAGTGTGGATTTCATTAGCTGAAAACCTCCTCAAATTTCATTTCTTTGGCCCTAATCTATAATTAGTGTGGACAGACAGGTGCAAACCCTTCTCTTCTACAGATGGCTACTGGAAATGGTGCAAAGTAGCTCCTTCTGTTTAAACAACACAGAGATAACCTGCTCTGTCTTATCACTTACAATTACCTCCATTAAACTGGACTAATGTTTGCTTTAATAAAATGTTCACTGTTCTTTAAACATTATTTAGGAACTCTTATATTAATGGCTGTAAAAAAGTGAAGTTGGGAGGTATCTCTTTAGGTAATAATTTATGCTGGATAAAATGTTCCCAGTAATAGTTCACAAAGGTGTCTTACTTGATTTAACATTTGACAGTTGTTTTGCATAAATAGGGTCAACTATAGTATTTTTAAAAGGCATTTTAGTGACAAACACTTTAACAAGTACAGTGAGAGAACTTAACATTTTCCTGAGCATTAGAAGTATGAAAGATTTAATTTTTTTCTTACAGATTTTAACTTGTTGTTAGACTATGGAACTTAAAATCCTAGATTGTTTTCAAAAGGTATTTATGTTAACCTAATTTTATGTATTTAACTTCATATACATTGTTCTGAAAGTTGTAAGAGTTCACCATTTTAAGGTACATCTAAAAAATTGACTATGAATGTAAGTGCACTCTGTGAGCACGTGGTTAAAAATAGCTCTACTCCATAATAAATAACTTCTATAAAGCCAAAGATCACTTCTTCCTTCTTCTGCTATCAATAAAGTCTATGGAATGCTACATGATTCATAAGGTGTATATAAAACAAAGCACTTTTATTTGCCCAAACAACAACAAATAAATATCTTTTCTCATTGAACTTACATAACTTACAGTAATAGACGCTAGTAAAATGCAACTGAATCGGGGGTTTTTTTCACATGCAAATCCTGCAGGTGCCAATTTTTCAGACTGCTTCACTATGAAGGGCTATGTTGCCTGCATAAAACCTCAATGAAGAAGGCTTTGCATTCAGTGCCTGTCAGCTGATGTTCATATCAAAGAAGTGAGAAACAGGATTTGACAGTGAAGAATGTCCTAAACTGACAGCCACTGACCAGCATTCCTATTGGAAGCATTGCTTTCTCGTGATCCCTTTTCAATGTATTTAAAAAAAAAAACGTTTTTTTTAATTTTATTTTACTAAGCTTCTACTTTACCACAAAATAAATGATAATGGTACTTTACATTCACATACTTCTTTACAAATTTTGAAGTGCTCTTTTATCTGCCAATATTTAGACTCACAGCCTCAATGAAAGAGCTCATCATCAAATACCAGCATCAAGAGCAGTATTTTACTTTTCTTTAGGAAGGGAAAACTGTAAAAATGATAAAAAGCTACTGTTCTGTAGCTGCAACACATACTCTCCCATTTCCAGCAAGTTGCAATTAATAGTGCAGTTTGCATTATGTTGCAAAGTAGAATGCTTCTTATCAAAAAAGTCCTTAAAGATCATTTTTAAATCAAATTATTAGCAGGTATTAGTGAGTCACAGATGATTTTTAGGTATGAACCCAGACACTGGAGAAACTACATATTCAAATTCTCCCACTCAATATGTAGCTTTTCAAACAAAGTGGCTGCTGTCTAACGGGCTTACAATAAAATTAATGCTTAAACAAAGATTTCTAATATAAAGTTCTTCTCTTAGCATAATCTTAAAGTCAGTTTCCATGCACCCAGAATAAGCCTGATTCCTTGGTGATTTGATTGGAATTTTGTCTTTTGAAAGAATAAACCAAGGAAACACCAAATGCTAAATATAGTACATGTAAAGTAACGATAGACTTCAACTTCAACATCCATCCTAGCTGAAAAAAAAAAAAAAATCCTGGATCAAACTGAGATTCCACGATTAACACTGGGTAAGACTGTCAGACCTCCCTTAAAGAATAGCAATCAATAAAAGAAAGGAAAGAAAAAAGAAAAAGAAATCAGATAGCCCCACCTATGTTATCTGAAAGCCCCCATGATGTTAAAACTAAACTACATTTTAAAGCCAAACAAAGTGGGGCAATCTATAGAATTATGAATTTGCTTCTGCTTGTACACATCCCAGCTGACATAAACACCCAGGTTGGGACTACCCTGGTTTAAGAAACAATGGTGTTTGTCAACCTTTGCTAAGGAACTGTGTGACAGGAGAAACTGGGCAGGACAGAATACTCACATGGTCAAGGCAAAATGCTGCAATAAACTAAAAGGAGGCCCCCAACACTAACAAACCATTTATCACAGAGAAGCCGGTCAATTTGTATTCTAGTGAGTGTGGACTCACTGGGCACCGACCCAGTTCCACTCTGTTCTATGCAAAGGGGGTGGGGGTATGATAATAAAAGCCACTGAGGACACTTAAAAATGGTACAGATGTTTAAAAGGAGACTAGGAGGGGGGAAAAAAAACCCTGTAAAACAGATTTCAGTTCACACATAAGGTAGAAAGAAAATGCTTTGGTCAGCAACCCGACCTTTATCAGGGGATAAATCAATTTGCAGCAGCTGTGGACAGCCATTTATATACAGGCCCTGGGCAGATTAATTAAGGGAAGGTAAGTTACAAATTCAAGGGGGCTCAGAGTTGCATTAAGTATATGAAGTTGGTCTGGGGTGGTCTCTCCAGCTCTCCTAGTCTTCACAACCTCACCCTAGCCTTGGTGACTTGTCTGCAACACCTCCTCCACGAGGAGTATCAGCTATTCCTTAAAGTGACATTTTGCAGATTCCCTCAGGAAGCAACAGCCAGGCTGGAGCACGCTGGGATTTGAGGTGACCCAATCTTGAAGAAAAGCTATGCTCAAAGGATTTCTCCATTATGCTTTGCAAGGAATAAGGAGACCAAGGGCTGCAAGGCTCCCCAGCCAAATCCTCCAAACTGAAGACTCAAGGGGTTGGGGGAGAGCTAATTTTAGTAAGTCTTGGTTCACATCCTACTTCCCGTAATCATAGTACTCAAACTTTTCCAAGGGTTGACCGCCCCTACAAAAAAAAAAAAAAAAAAAGGATTTAAGCGCCTGGTGCCTAGATAACCGTATTTGCTTAAGGTGTCCAGTCCGCTAGGTCCACCCCGGGAGAGGGGTCTGGGTGCACCAACCACCCCAGTCTTTTCAGGTTCGCCAACAGAACGGTGGGCAGCAGGGCCCGGCGCACTTCTCCACGGGTTTGGAGGCTTTACCAGACGGGTTTCTGGAAATCGAAAAAAATCCCCCGGACGCAGCTCCCCCTCTGGGCTCTTCCGGGAGGGAGCTGCAGAACACAAGGCTCTGCTCCCAGATCAGGGCAGGCGGGCACCGCGTCGGGGCTGGAACGGGAACACCCACAGGGCTAGGGCGGCGGAGCCCGTACTGCGCAGAGGTCAGGGCGGGAGCGATGCTGCCCCACCAAACGCCGGCAGTGAAGCCCCGGACCGGTCCTGGCCGAGAGGTGCTCAGGTCCCGGCCGCCCACCGAGGGGCTTACCACTCCAGCGCCCCGAACGCCTAGAAGTAACAGGGGAAGTTCTCAGACTGGTGCAGAGCGCCTGAGTGCCGCTAAGAAGACCCCGACCCTAGTCGCAGCCCGATCTCAAAGTTAAGATTCCGCTCTCCTGCTCCTAGAGCTAAGTTTTCCACCATATAAACGAGCCTTTCCCTTCCAGATTTAAAAACAAAAAACAAAATCCACGATGCAGGTTTAGGGCCACCTGACAAAACGCACCGTGGGCACTCTGACCAGTGGTTTTGTCGGGATGGGGGCGGGGGGGTCAGCCCACGAATGATCTTCCTGCTTACAAATCGTGACTATGGAGAGGAAAGAAAAATCATTTTTTTAATGCCAGTGGGGGAAATCTAAGAGAGAAAGCTGCATCTTTGACTGTGACCCGTGAAGTTCAGTGTCATTGAAGACTGAAGGCACCCTCGATGTTCCTCTTTACCCTGCTCCGTAGTGCTACCCTAGTTGATAAGTACAGGCTGAAGGCTCTCAGCCTAATAATCCAAATGAAGATGACGGCCATCAGAATAATAGTAATGGCCACGGGCCCGTACCCGCCTCCCGCCCGCCAGTCCAGCCCTCCCGCGGGCACTTACACTGCACAGGGTCGGAGAGTCCCACCATCCGCCACGGGCTCCGTGCTGCAAATAAAACTTCCCGTCGTCACGGCCGGCCCGCGGGGCGAGGGGGCGAGGGCGCGGCGCTGCTTCCCTCGCGAGGCCAGAGTACCAGTGGCCACTCGCCCACGCGCGCTCACCACGAGGCCGCGGAGTCCCGCCGCGGAGCGCCTGCGGCCGCCAGGTACAGCTCACAGCGAGCTGCGGGGCAAAAAGCCCGGGGTCTGGGACGTCAGCCAAACGCAGCCTCCACGCAGACCCCAAGACTTGCGGAGCTCCACTACCCTGCTCCCGCCTCCCTCCCTCCGTCACTCCCTCCCTCCGCTTTTCTGTTGTTGCTGCTGTGGCAGACAAATGTAATGTGGGACGCAGGGATTGCCACTGTCACTGGCGGCGTCTGCGTCTGCCTCGCCCGCCCTTGCTCACTCTTGAGGAAGGCGACGCATTTATCTGCAGGGCGTCCCAGCGTCCGGGCGTCCGCCGGGGAGCTGGAGCACCGGGCTCAGTGCGCGGAGAGCGCCCACACCAGGCCGGCTACGGCGCGCGCCCGCGCCCTGGGCGCCGCGACCGCTAGCGAGGGAGGCGGTGGCGCGGCCGCTACCAGGTGCCTGGGGGAGGGTCCGCTCCTGGGAGAGGGGAGGTGGAAGAAGGAGACATCTGTGTCGTGCGAGGGTCACCGAGGTCAAGTATATGTTAACAATGGGCAGTCCTGGCTCACTAGGGCGCGCGGGCGGGTGCGCGGGCGGCCTCCCTCCGGACCTCGCCCTCTTCGGTGCAGGCTGGACGTCGGGCTGGCTCCCTAAAGATGCCTTACCAGGCCGCCTGCTCTCCGGCGGCCCCAGTGCCCTGCAGTAACCCAAGACGACCACTTTCCCCGGCCATCTGGAGTGCTCCTGGCTGCCCTGCCTGTGTCACTGGCTGGAGAGACAGCTCTGCTAGAAATCAAGCCACTCTCAGATCTCCTCTCTAATCCCCTTCTGTTAGCTGATTTACAGACTGACTATTTGCTTTCGCATTAGATAATAGCCTTAGAGAACACAGTTATCATTTTTTTCTCTTTGTTTTTCTACTTCTCCCATAGAATACCATTAAGAGGGTAGAGGGTCCTCTTTCTATCCTACGTTTTTGTTGGATGTGTCCCCCTCCCCCACACGTTAATATCAATACTTTGGAAAGGGGGAGGGAGTCCCAGAGGACAAGATAGGGTGAAAGAATTCCAGATATTTCCAGAGTAAATAATCTCTCAGTGAACAAGACTGATAATATGTTTGTACAGAGTAAAAAAAGGGGGGGCTTAAATAATAATGAAAATACTAATATGTAGGTCAAATATCAGATAATGGCTTCCAATGATAACTAAAATAAAAATCTTAAAATTATGGAACGGTGCCACCACTGCAAATGTTATTATATTTAGTACAACAGTTTAAAATCCTGCTCTGAACCATGTTTTTTCCCAACTGGCCTAAATCAATGCAAAATGTCCTGTGTGCATGTTTCCAAATCACATCTTTACAAAGGAAAAAAAAATGCTTAAGACAAAATCAGAGTCTGCCTGATGCAGTGGGAACTGATGAAATATTCGTGGATTTTAATTTTAAAAGTGCCTCTTCAAATATTTAATAGTGAGTAATATCCTGTCCCCCATCCTTTTAAACCCAGCTGGAGTTTCCAGTTCTGAAGTCTTTTCATACTCCACTAATTTTTAGTGATTCATTTCCAGAAAATACTCATTGTACATTCTTCTCTCTCCTTGGGACATTTGACTAATGAATTATAATGAATTAATGAATTGTAATGTTAAGTCTTGGTATTTGATATTTTGATGCAGTTAATTTGAATCTTAAATATTATCAAGTTGTACATTCATTCTATGGTAGTTTCTGCATGTACAGCTCATTTTTTGCTATCCTTGCAAATCTTCGTATTAATAATCTTCAAATATAAAATTTCATGTACACTGCTATAACTCCTTTGTGTAGGAAATTGTGTCAAAGCAGCTTACGTATTTTTCTACAAAGAATCAAAAATATTTTGGTATTTTATTATCTTATTACTTGTATTATTTTTTGTCCCCCAAATAGAAAACCAGTAATTCGGACTCTGGAACTACACATTTATCCTTACTTTAAATTAATAAAAGGATAATTGAATCAGGAATGATTCTTTTGAAATAGTGCTACTTCTAAAAATCATATTTTAAAATTTAGAATTAAAGTAAGTCAACCAATTTTGGGATGTAATAAATAAGGGGAACATGAAAATATATATATCATACCACATTTTTCTTCTTCCTTTAGTGCCAATGAAATTTATATTAGAAACATTAAACTTCAAAATCAATGAAAAATAACTTGCAGGAAATCAAAACAGTTTTACATTTTCAGGCTATATTCACAACAAGGCTCATATTTAAATCATATTTTTTAAGATTCTACAAATCTTACAGGATCTTCTCTTTTTCCAGTCATACTTCTGGCAAAACAATAATCATTGTTCTAGTTATAACTTTCTTAAATGGCAATGTTTTTTACTCAGTCTGGCTTTACATCAGATACAATATATCACTAAATCTGAGTCTTCATTCTTTTTTTTTGTAACAGTGACTAAAGAACATCTTTGAACTGATGTTAAATGACTCAGTTTATTTCTTAATCCCACTTTCTGCTCCTTTTAAAGGCATGTGTCCCACAAACATAGGTTATATTTTTCTGTAGCGCTTTCTCTTATATTATGTCCTAACGTCTTTATTTGAAGCAAATAAAAACTGTGTATAGGGACCAACTGAAGCATGAGGTAAATCTTGAATTGCAAAGTCTAGGAAAATAAAACATTAAATGAAAAGGGAGGAGCTCATCGATGTGTGTAGTGGGAAGGTGTGAATTACCTGAAAACAGTACAACTCTACAAAATATTTGGTTGCCATATCCTTGGGGTGAGAGATACACACGACGTAACATTCATAACACAATAAACTATTGATTGATAGCATTTTATTAAACCAATCTAAGGAGACAGGGATCAGCATTTAGTTTTTTTTTATCTGCCACACACGAGAGATCAGGTTTCCATAGTTTCAAGAGTACTTAGTTTGTTGAGTCAAATCATCATCATCATCATCATCATCATCATTATCATCTTAAAAATGAATTTTTTAAAAGGGGAGATTGGGGGAAAATAGGTACTTCCTCATGCTAATGAAACTATTAAATTGGAAAATAAAATAATACAGTATGTTAAACTGTCATAAACCCTTACTAGCAATTTTCTTTTTTCTCACAAGTTAGATTTTTTTTCTCACATCATTAAATTTTTCATTATTGTGAAGGTACCAAGGTCTTTCAACTTACAGGTTTATTTTTTCAGGAATGTTACCTAAGGATGTTTTCTTGTTTTCTCTGAAAATAATCCTTTAAAAAGGCAGAGAGCTTTCCATACAAATTTCAGATGAGTGCTTATTACCTCTTTGGAGAAGTGTGATTGATCTCTCACAAAAAGGAATCCCTATACAAAATATTAACAAGTACTTAATTGGCAATTTTAAAATTCCTCTTAGAATCTTAAAGTTTAAATGACTGCTGGGCTGTGATTTTCTATACCTTTAAAAAGTCCTCCAGTTCACCTAGGTTGATGAAAATCCTTAATTACCAGATTATTTATATTTAACAAAAATTATGTATTGAAAAGATACAGTATGGGAAACATAAAGAATGGCAAGCAATAACTACATTTTCATAAATTTAGAACTTATCCCCTATTTGCAATTTCTTTCCCTTTTGCTATGTAATTTTATATAGTTTATTTTGGAGATTTTCAAGGGCAAGTTTTATTCCAAATTTTGCAATTTTGTTAGCTAACTTATGGATTCATTTTTAGGACACACACAACAAGTAAAAGAATAAATTTCAGAGATCTTTTTATTTTATTTTATAGTAGTTAAGCCACATATATTTAGTATACATTCAGTCTATGGTATCATTACATTACTTCTTAGCAGACTTTTAACATGAGATAATAAACAGATTTTTAAATGAAAAATTTATCAGTTAAACCAAAAATGGCCCTCATTATCTCTTCAACTAAGTCGGCTGGTTGGGTATGATTTAGCTTCAAACCTACAGGCAATGGTTTTGGTTTTTATTTATAATTTTGGTTTTTATTTATAATTCCCTATATGTTCAGATAATCACGTGTCTTTTTCATACTACTTTAAAACCAGCCTGCACCCAAAAGCCAAAGTTGCAAAATTTCAATTAGTTATTTAATTTGCAAAAGGAATTTTTTTTTAATTTGGGATGTTTTATCAAGTAATTCATATTAGTGTTTCTTTAAATAATGAGTTTTACTTTTTAAATATTTAAATATTTGTATTTGTCAGATTTTGACATATTAAACTGCAGGAATGTATTTATTGCATAATGTGAAACACACACATGAATACATGCCATACATATAAAAGTATTTTTATATGCACAACTGTCTGTAATCTAGAAATTACTTCATGTGATTGTTTACATCTCATCCATGAAAAATGATGCTGCCAAATAAAAATATTATTCACATGTTTCTAATTTAAGTCGAATATATTCCACCTCCAATTTTAAAAGTTGGTTTTTAAAATATGATGAATGAGAATGAAATCGTTTAGCACCCCTCCCTCACTGAAGTTCTATATTTTCATTTTTTATTGAATGTGCCTAGAGGTTATTTTCCTTTTCCGCTGTATTTTTTTATTGGTGGTTATTCTGTCTATATAATTCTCAATTAGGTGCATATTACTGCTTTGTAACTGCACAAAGACAGAAGTCTTTGTTTTGTTCACTGAACAGTGCTAGACACATATTAGGTGCTCAATAAATATTTATTGAATGATGAGTGAATAAGATTAAATGCTCCATGACTTAGATGCCTTTTCTTATCCGCATGAATCAACACACTACCAACTTCTTCTTTACTGAATTATTAAGAATCCAAAGCTTTTAACACTACCGATATTTTAAGAAATATGGGCAACCAAAGAAAAGGGTCTTCTGTGTTATTTCATATGTGTATTTCAATGCATCTTGAAATAATTGTGAATGTGATGTGAAAAAAGCACATATTCTTATGTTTTTGTTTTAACTGTTTATAAAATTCTTTTAGATTGCAGAATAGACCATGATGTTTCTGAAATTTAAGTTTAGTTTATTCAATAAGGGAGAAAATTTTTCTTAACAATGCTATGTAAAGAAACTGAAAGCTAGGGAGATTGTAAAGATAAATAATTCTCTTCTAATTGTCTACATCCAGTTTAAATACACCCTTCAAAAGATGCATATGTTACAGTATTTTAATAATCTTATTTTCCCTATTCCTTTAAAAATATCCATTTACTCCATGGAACATCAGTCTAACGCATCTCCTATCACCTTATAAGACTATTTTCATGGGGAAATCACTATATCACTGTAGCACATCCACCTCTCAGGAGAAAGACAGCAGCCAACTGGCTCATAGCACAGCAGTGTGAAGAGAAAAAACTTTAGACAGCAAATCTGTAGCAAACACAGACTGAGCGTGCTCATGTTTGGCATTACATTGTTTTCATAGTTCTTCCTTTTTTCTCTGTAGGGCAGGCCACCAACTGAGAGACCCCAGCGTCCCTGTCCCCGTGGAAAACGCTAATGGTGTCTCCATTGCCTGAAACAAAGGGGATTCTCCTAAATTCCCCCCAGATGTCATCTAAGGAAAATGTTTCTTTGAGGAAATCATTTGATCAATGTACCCTTTAGGTTAGGCACCTGTAAAACAACAGGACGCATGAGGTCGACCACTCAGTTTGTCCTACATGGCTTGTAATTTGGGTCAATTTCCTTGAGGGGAAGAAGTTTTTATGAGAAAGGAAATTTTGATTTGTCATGTTTTCTAGGAAAAAAAATTACTCATTGACTGACATTTTTCCTAAATTCTCACATTTTTATTTTTATATAAATGTTCCTTATTTAATATTTTAGAAAAAAGATGTGTGTGTGTATACACACACACACACACACACACACACACATACATACATACATAGGGGTTTTTTTTTGCAGTTTTAATACATTTCATGGAAACTACATATTGTTTCTAAAAAGGAAGAACAAATATGTTTTCCTTTAGAGCAATGCATGTCAAACAGTAATGTACACATTAAGCATCTGGAGGATTGTGTTAAGTTGCAGAATCTGGGTCAGTGGGTCTGGGCTGGGCCTGAGATTCTGCTTTTCTAACAAACATCTCTAATGCCCGTGATGTTGGTGCACACTGTCAGGAACAAGGCTTTAGATTATTGGAAGCAGTGAGACCACCCTACCATTCTTTTTCACAGAGCTCTGCTTTCACAGTTTGCACAAAAGCCAACAGCTTTTATGTGCTCGGAAAATACACAGAACATCCTATGGGACTCTGAATCCATAACAGAAGAGAAACATGTTCGTATATGTTCCTGATCTCCCCAGTTGCTATTCAGGCACCTGCAGTCAACAATGAAGCCCCAGTATCAGACAGCACTAAAACAACCAGCAACAAAACTGTTTATTTGATCAAGAGTGGAAGCTCTGGAAAAGCTGAGCCATGAGTAGGTGATTACTACAGGAGGGTAAGGTCACAACTCTCTCCCACAGGGTCAGCGATAGCCATTCCTTGCCTGGGACTATGTGTATTTTGTGCTATGTGTAACTGAGAAGAGGTACTATAAACTAAGGAATTCAAAAAGTGAAATGATGACTTCATTGTGAATAGCCACAGGCCAGGGTCTTGAGTCAGAGAGACTGCATCGTGGACTCTGCTTGCACAAGGCACGGCTCAGCCTTGGTTGCCTCAGCTCAACCACTTATGAAATTACTTCATCCTATTGACATGTCATGACAATTATGCCATATTGCACTGGTTTAACTGAAAGGTCTAGTGTTTTTAAAGTTTAATGACAGCTAAAGACTCATAGTAACAGAAATTTATATATTTTTCTTCAAAGCAATCATGTAGGCATTTTTATTTTTTAAACCACTCTGTCTGGGCCTGATAGAGGAGATTCGAACATTGAGGGAAGGCTAGGCCAGATTTATTTGTTTTTGAAGTTTTTACTTTTTTATGTTAAAGGGGCTTATTTAAGAAAAAGAAGATCAAAACTCTGAACAATAAAATGGCAATAAATACATATTGACAATTGAATCTAAAAAATAAACTAAGAGAACAAGAGGAGCAGAAAGAGAATCATGGACACAGTTTTGAAGGCTGCCAGATGGGAGAGGGGTGTGGGGGAGGGGCTAAGAGGGGAGGGGATTAAGAAGTACAAACAGTAGTCACAGAATAGCCATGGAGATGTAAAGCACAGCATAGGAAATGGAGTAGCCAAGGAACGTACACACCGACCCATGGACATGAACAACGGTGGGCCGCCGTACAGAGGGGTGCGAAGGGGGAAACATTGGGGCAACTGTAATAGCATAATCAATAAAATATAATTAAAAAATAAAAATAGAACGGATTTATTTTTTTATAATTGGTTTTGAGGCTTTTGAGCTGGAGGAGCATCTGCTGAAAGACTCGCAACTGAAAAAAAACAAAAACAAGTTCATGTAATTCGACAGCAATGCCACCACACACTCTTTCCCTATCGATAATTGGGTATATTGGCAAACGATTTATGTTTACATTACCAGAATGACACTTCTTTAAATTTAAAATAATAATAAACAACAGCAAAACAAAAGGTTACAACCAGGAACTTTTAATAATAATGATTTGCTGCAACCTGAATGAATCCAGAGTTTTCCCACCTTTTACTACTGCTTCTAATACTGCAGGAGGATTTATATTTTTCTAAATAATAGATTTTAATTAAGAAGATTTATTAAAGACAGTTTCCATTCCTGTTATTACATCTTATGTTCTAGAGACATCTGCACTTCAAAACACACCACATATTTTCATAAATATTCCACAATTCCCTCAGAGATTTTTGGTATTTCAATTTCCTCCAGCCTCTTCTTAACATCTTCACGTCCATTTGTCTATCCCATGTCTTTGTGCCCAACTTAAACATTGCTTTACACAGGTATCATGTTAGAAGGCAGAATCAAAGCATTCCTGTTCTCTGTGAATCAAGACTTTTAAAAGGAACAAAGACAAACTAAACTCAGTAACATATGTCTAACAAAAGATTTAGATATCTTACAGAAATACTTAGAGTAACAGGGTAAACAACTGGGCTGAATTTGCTATGAAGTTCAAATCATTGTTATTTTAATAGGGTGGGAAATTCATTTAGATTGTGGAATCTGATAGTTACCCAAATGAAAGCTCTTTTTGTCTGTGTTAATGCGGTCTTAAATTTTTAGGTTTTGAAACGCACTTTTGCCAGAAAATTATTTGAAGATAAAAGCAGCTCGAGCAGCTCTCTTTAGATGCACCTCATGAGTGACAGTGAATGGCTGATTAGACCTTGTTAAGTGTCTTATATAAAATTGTAAGCCAATGTACTAAGCTTGATCAAGGTGCAGACAACAGAAATACTCTTGGGTTATTTCACTTACCTCATGAAGGTTCATTGTAAGGATATGAGGGGACACGCAGGAGGCAGGAAACTGAGTGTACACACCAGCCCCGCAGGAGGGAATGCACCTGTACTGCCCAATATCTTTTCTGTTCTCCTTTGGCCACGTATTCTAATGTCCCATTCGCTCCCTGCCTGAATGAGCTGGCCTTACCCTGACCCCGTGCTCTCCATCCCTGAGCAAACTGCTTCTTTCACTCCCGACTAATTGCTTGGTCTTCTCCACTTCATAGATTCTGCTCACTCGTTGTTTCAGCTATTCTGTTATTTCTAATAACTCATGGTTTCTGCTTAATCTCATGTCTTTCAACTCCTGTCTTCTTATTAACCAACACATACTCTTCTAAAATGTGGAGACAAACAGAGAGACTGATGGAATCAGTCAACCACTGACTGCACTTTGGAACGAGATCACTTTGCCGGCTCGAGGCTAAGTCAGGAGCCCATCTCTGCTGCGGTCGTCTGCAGTCAGGGTGGCAAGGTCTTGTGGACAACTTTTCCCAGAAGGAAGAACTTCATAAAGTGTACCAGACTCTTCTCTAAATCAGCAAAATAACATGAAGGGGCTTTATAAAAAACAAAAACAAAACCAAAAACAAAAAACACCTAACAGTGTTGTTTTAAGCTGGCTAGATATTTGCCTGATGTAAGCAAAGGGGAAAAAATGTAAATTACATTGGCATGTAAAAATGAAAGGAATACTGTAGGAATTCCGAACATTTCTGAAAGGTTTTTCAGTTTTTACGCCGGTGTTCAGTAAAAATAGTACACTATGAAGATAGATCTCAGGCTGTGCAGTCTACAAGACCTGGAATTGAATTCCTTTTCTGCCACTTGTAAGCAAGGTGGCCTTAAATCACTTAACTGTCTTTAAGTTTCCATATCCTCACCTGGAAGTGCTTACGTCTCAGGATATCCATCTAGCGCTTATTCCATGTCTCCCCAAAGTAGATGTGAGCTAGTATTCAGCCTTGGAGTGAAAGGTGGTAAGTTTTAAACATAATTTGTTGCTTCTTTGGGAAGACTTAACCTAAATACTCTGCGCTTTGGCTTCCTTGCTCAGTAGGTTGGACAGTGAGTACAACGTTTGTTTTACTTGCCATCACTCTCCTGCCAACACCTTCATGACATGCCCTGTCTCAGTTTGTATTATATTAAGAGCTGATTCTTTTCTATGTATTAGCCTCAAATATTATTATTATTATTATTATTGACTTTAAAATGGGAAATGTAAAAGGCACATGTGGTGGGAGCAGAAAAATTATACATAGTTTATATGGTGCATTTTAATTACAGTTTTCTCTCTGTACACCAAAATGTAATGGCACACACAACATATGCATCATTGTGCTAATCAATTGGAGAACTAACTACTAACTGGCCACTATAGGAGGTAAAATTGACAGCTATACAATAGATGTATGGTCACTTTGAACATGACAGGTTTTTCATATTATATACACATTTTCACATGCATAAACATAAGCAAAAATGTATGTAATTACACCTACATTTATACATGTATATACTTAAAAATACCTAAATATACTCATATGACTATACACACAGAATGTGAATTTTCTTTCGTATCTTCATTTTTTAAAAAATCAAATTATATCTGATTCCTTGTCCCTATCCTTGCAGGTCGATGGGGAATCCCGTTGAGGGTGTTGTTTTTTCTTACACCCTGCGTTCTGCAAAACTGCTGGGTCTTATGGAGAAAACATTTGGAGAAGCTAGTTCTTTCTTTCATCCATACTTGCATCACTGAGGTTTCACTTATCTAAATCATAATGGCCTCTTGAAATCCATAATCCAACTTCAATACCCTTCTAGCGGACAAGAATATTTGCAAAGGTAGTGAATGGCCTCTCCCACCATAGTTCATACTACATGTTAGATTCTGTTCTGTGTAGCACTTTCCAAGTATTACCTCACTCCTAAAACAACAGTGCAAGAGAGGTACTAATATGTCCCCAGGAAACTGAGCCCTGAGCTCCAGTAACTTGCCTAAAGCCTCACAGCTCATAAATCTCAGAAGCAGGATTTGAGCCTGGTGGTCTGTGCTAACGTAAGTCCGTCCAGTCTCTAGGGCTTCCCCTATCCTCCAGAAGTCACAGTCGAAGTCTCTGAGATCAGTGATTGTAAATACCAGTTTTTTTCCCCCTAAACTTCTCAGGGCAAATGCAAGAGTAGAAAAATATTAAGGATAGTCTCCAAGATCAGTTCAACTGATGTCCAATCTAAGACCTAGCCTGTCTGGAATCATACCACAAAAGGCCTCTGCAGTCTGCTGAAATCTGAGCTCTCTCTGGGGGGTCACGAATCCCAGCACCTGGATCCCTGAAAACTGTCTCCTATTCCTTAAAAGGGAGTTGACAGAATGCTGGTAAAATGATTTCTAACTAGTGCCTGCTAACTTGTGCAGAAAAACAGACAAACAAACAAACAAAAATCCCCTCAAGGTTATTCCAGCAAAGGAATGGCTTTCTTGAAGAAGAGGATCCTGAAGTTTTAAAATTACTTCCAGAGAGAGAGAGAGAGAGAGAGAGAGAGAGAGAGAGAGAAGGAAAGGAAAGGAGGAAGGGAAAGAGAAAGGAAAGAAAGAAAGAAAGAAAGAAAGAAAGAAAGAAAGAAAGAAAGAAAGAAAGAAAGAAAGAAAGAAAGAAAGAAGAAGAGGAAAGGAAAGGAAAAGGAAAGGAAAGGAAAGGAAAGGAAAGGAAAGGAAAGGAAAGGAAAGGAAAGGAAAGGAAAGGAAAGGAAAGGAAAGGAAAGGAAAGAAAAGAAAAGAAAAGAAAAGAAAAAGAAAAGAGGTCCAAATATCTCAGCCCAGGTGTTCAGGAAAAAGTAGCAGAGTAATGCAAATGAGAGTATTATCTCTACCGGCTCACCATCACCACACCTCTGGGTGAGGGCTAATGCAATCACACTCCACCCAAGATGATAATGTTTCAACCCTTAAGCCTTAACATCAGTACAAGGGACCCCACCCTTCAAAACACCTACTTTACATCTGAAAGCCTTCTTGACTTCCTTAATCATCTTTTGTTCTGTTATCCCATCCTGAGACAGGTACAGAAGGGTCTAGAGCTCATTATTTTTCCCTGGGGTTAGGCTCATTAATCATATATAAAGATTTAGGGCTGCTGGATATAATCTGATAACTGTATGAACTAGGTATAGGTAAGAAACATAAAGGATATAGATCCTACATATGTGTATGTATACTGTTAATACAATTGTTTTTCAATCACTAAAATGTGATTTTTCCTAAAGTAACAAAATATTTGTATTTTCTGCCTTATTACTATTTTAGCTAAAGTGTCCTTTCTAGGGAAAAAATGTAAGAGTCTCAAATATATTCAGAGGTGTCACCTAGCATTTAGTTTCTTGAAAATGCACACACTAGCACTTAGAAATATACATTTTTTAAAAAATTAGCTGTCTAATTACATATTTTGCACATAATCTATCATTTGGCTAGATATATGCTGAGTGTCATTAAACTATTCAGTGAAAGGTGGATAGAGGGCTGGCCTGCTGTTCCTTTCGGAATTATAAGGAGTTTTTTTTTTCATTTTATTAAATGTATTGGGGTGGCATTAGTTAAGAAGATTATACAGTATAGGTTTCAAGTGTACTGTTCTATAATACATCCTCTGTTTATTGCGTTGTACGCTTACCGTCCAAAGTCTAGTCTCCTTCTGTCTCTATATATTTGACCCATTTACCCTCTTCAACCTCCCCCAACCCCTTCTGGTAACCACCATACTGTTGTCTGTATTTATGAGTTTTGTTTGTCGTATTTGTTTGTTTGTTGCTTTCTGTTTTATATCCCACATATGAGAGAAATCATATGGTTTTGATTTTTTCCATCTGACTTATTTTACTTAGCATACTATTCCCAAGATCCATTCATGTTATTACAAATGACAGTATTTCATTTTTTCTTGTGGCTGAGCATTATTCTGTTGTATACAGTATATACACACCTCATCTTCTTTATCTAATCTATCAGAGGACACTTTGGTTGTTTCCACCTTGTGACTACAATGAGCAATGCTGCAGTGAACATAAGGGTACATATATCTTTACAAAGAAGTGTTTTCAGACTTTTCAGGTAGGTGGCCAGAATAGGATTGCTGGGTCATATGGTAACTCCATTCTCAATTTTTTTGAGAAAGGTCCATACTGTTTTTTATAGGGACTGTACCAATTTACATTCCCACCAGCAGTGTGAGGGTAAAGAGTTCTCCTTTAAAGGAGAAAATTTTAAGAGTAATATCCACATTCTCACTTTTTTTTTTTTTTTTTTTAAATGTTTTGGGTTTTTTTTTTTATTTTTTTTTTATTTATTTTTTTTTTATTTTTTTTATTTATCTTTAGAGGGGAAGGGAAGGAGAGAGGGAGAGAAACATCAATGTGCGGTTGCCTCTTGTATGTCCCCTGACGGGAACTGGCCTGGCAACCCATACATTCTCACTTTTAAAGGCAGACAAAATAACCCACAATTCAACTTCCTTTTGAACCACTGACTTATGCTATGATGGCAATTGATTTATTTTAAAAATACAGACTTACTGGCTCCATTTCAGATTTATTAAATCAAAATCTGCATGAATTGAAATTGGAAATGTTTATTCTTAAACATTTTTCTCCGTGAATCTTATGCGACAAGCATAGCACTTCCTCCACTGGGAACCTCCGAAACAAGGACAATAGTTTTCAAGATTTGGTTCTGTCATTGGCCACCCATGTAATCTTCGGTCTTAATTTTTGTATCTGTAAAGTGGCAATTGCTCTGGATAATCTCTAAAATCTCTCCCAAATCTGTTCTATGCCCTGTGTCCTCTGTGATGAATCTATGTAGGACAATTTAAAAGCTTATGTCTTTGAATCAGATTAAGAATGTTGTAATAATATTGTACATTTGAATAGCACTTCCAAATCTTAAAATCCTTTTACTTTTTTACATATCTCATCTGAGCCTAATAATATTGAACAGTAGAAAGGGCAAGTATTGCCCCGGCCTTTTTACAGATGAAAAAAACAGGTTCAAAATAATAATTAATAAATAAATATATACAGGGATTTTGTCAAGGTAAAATAGTGAGTGGGGTGCCAGTTCAGAATCCTGGTGTTCTTATACTTTCCTGTATTTACAGGCATTTTAATCCAACTACAAGCAAAGTAACATTAAAAAACAACATAAAAGGATAATCAGAAATTTACTTTTGTCTTATATGTTTCCAGGAAGAATTATAAAAACACAGTTTTAGAAAGTGGTGAGCATATTTTCAAAAGTAACTTTAGAATATTTAAGTTCAGATTTTGAGTTTTTCTTAACTGTTACCCTCCCTTGGTCTCACCTATTCTTTGGCGACAACAACAGTATCATGTGCTACAAAAACAGCTCAACTACAGTTCCCAGGCTCTGGGAGATGGTTGAGGCTCTGGGACTGAACTCTGGCTAATGAAACAGGAGTATGAGTTATGAGTATGGGTATGAGTATGGCTGCATCACTGCTAGAGCTGATTTCTACAAAGATCCCACGTTCATCATCCAGTATTTTTATTTGTTTGGTTTGTTTTGTTTCTGTGGTGACTTTGTAAGCCACAAGTTTGAAGCCACAAGTTGAAGAAAGTATTGATTGGAACAATGCGGCTCCTTTTGGGAATATGAGGCGCATCACCCAACATCCCCACTCCTCACCTCATTGATGCCGTTGGAATGTTAAACTACTGGGTGTTAAATTACTGAGATTTTAAGCGATCTGTTATAATAGTTACACTACTGTAATTAATATCACTCTTAAATTTTGTCTTCCCCCCCCAATGGTTCTTCTACTAGTTAGGAAGTTATATACTCAATTTATCATCTTAAAAGAGTCTTTTTCCTGGTAATTATATATCATCCTTGACTGCCTGACTTCTTCTCAAATAAGGCAAATACCTTAGAAAACCTCTTTAACTGCATTATATGCTATTGCTTTAGAATTTTAATATATAGATATAAGTAACATAAATACACATATACATTTACAAATATAAACCTACAACACATTATGTTATAGAGTGAATATTCATTTAAATTGATCCATATAATTATCATTTTTATTGATTTTTTTCATGCCTGTAACTTCAATCCTCTGTGGGATAATTTTCCTTTTGTTTAAAGAGCATACCTTAGAATGTTTTAATAATAGGTCTGTTGGTAGCAAAATGTATCTGGAATTTTATTTTGGTGTTTTTTGTCAGAAAATGTATTTATTTGATCTCTTCTTCTCCCCACCCCAGCTTTATTGAGATGTAATTGATATATAACATTGTATAAGTTTAAGGTGTACAATGTACTGATTTTCTACATTTATAAATTGAAAATGATTACCGTCATAGTAATCACTACCCACCTCTGTCCCATCACATAGTTTTCTCTATTGTGTGCCTCTGTGGTAAGAACTCTTAAGCTTTACTCTCCAAGCAGCATTCAAGCATATGAGACAGTATTATTAACTATAATCATCATGCCTGTTAATCTTATAACCAGAAGTTTATACCCTTTGACCAGTATTTCCACATTGCTCTCACTCCCCAACCCCAGGTAACCACCACTTTACTCTGTTTCTCTGAGTATGTATTTCTTAAAATTCCACATATAAGTGATATATAATATTTGTCTTTCTCTGTCTGACTTATTCACTTAACAGTATGCTCTCTAGGTTCATGCTAGCTGTTACAAACAGCAGGATTTTCTTCTATATCATGGATGAATAGTATTCCACCATATATATTTTCTTTATCCTTTTCTGCTAACAGAAACCACTTAGGTTGTTTCTATATCTTGGCTATTGTGATTAATGTTGAATGGGAGTGCAGCTATCTTCATGAGATTCTGATTTCAATTTTTTAAATAGATATAGCCCCAGAAGGGGGATCACTGGATGATCTTTTTAGTTCTATTTTTAATTTTTTAAAAGATTTTATTATTTCATTTTAGACAGAGTGAAAGGGAGGAAGAAAGAGAGGGAGAGAGACATCAATGTGTGCTTGCATCTCACATGTCCCCTACTGGGGACCTGGCCCGCAACCCAGGCATGTGCCCTGACTGGGAATCGAACCAGTGACCCTTTGGTTCACAGGCCGATGCTCAATCCACTGAGCCACACCAACCAGGTATTTTTAATTTTTGAGGCATCCTCATACTATTTTCCATCATGACTGTACTGAATTGTATCCCCACCAAAAGTGTACAAGGGTTACCTTTTCTCCACACCTTGTTGCCAACGCTTGTTGTCTTTGACTTTTTGATAACAGCAATTCTAACAGCCATGTGTGGTGATGTCTCATTGTGGTTTGATTTGTATTTCCCTGATAATTAGTGATGTTGAGCACATTTTCATACACCTGTTGGCCAGATCTTTTATGTAAAAATATCTATTCAATTCCTTTGGAAACTTTTCATTATTTTTATTTATTTATTATTGAATTTAATGGAGTGACATTGATTAATAAAATTATATAGGTTTCAGGTGCATGATTCTATAATACATCATCTGTGTATTGTGCTGTGAGTTCAGCAATCCAAGTTAAGCCTCCTTCCATCACCACTTATTTCCCCCATGCCCTCTTCTACCTCCCCACACCTACCTTTCCCTCTGGTGAGCGCCCTACTATTGTCTGTATCTGAGTTGTGTTTTTCTTAATCCCTTCATCTTATTCACCCCACCCCATAACCCTCCTCCCCTCCGTAGCTGTCAGTCTTTACTCTCTAGCTATAAGTCTGTTTCTATTTTGTTTGCTAGTTTATTTTCCTCTGCCCATTTTAAAATTGGGCTGTTAGTTTTATTGCTACTCAGCAGTATTTGTTCTTTATATATTTTGTTTTTTCTAAATTATATTTTATTGATTATGCTATTACAGTTGTCCCAATTTTCCCCCTTTCCTCCCCTCCACCCAGCACCTCCCACTCCCTCAGGCAATCCCCACACCATTGTTCATGTCCAAGGGTCATGCCTATGTGTTCTTTGGCTACTCCAATTCCTACTCTGTGCTTTACGTCCCCATGGCTATTCTGTAACTACCTATTTGCACTTCTTTATCCCCTCACCTCTTCACCCATTCCTCCACACCCCTTCCCAGGTCAATCTTCAAAACTCTCTCCATGTCAATGATTCTGTCCCTGTTATTCTTGTTTGCTTAGCTTATTTTTAGATTCAACTATTGATAGATATGTATTTGTTGCCATTTTATTGTTCATAGTTTTGATTTTCATCTATTTCTTAAATAAGCCCTTTTAACATTTTATATAATAATCATTTGGTGATAATTAATTCCTTTAGCTATTTCTTATCTGGGAAGCTCTTTATCTGCCCTTCAATTCTAAATGATAGCTTTGCTGGGTAGAGCAATCTCAGCTGTAGGTCCCTGCTTTTCATGACTCTGAATATTTCTTGCCAACCCCTTCTACCCTGTAAAGTTTCTTTTAAGAAATTAGCTGACAGTCTATGGGAACTCCCCTGTAGATAATTAACTTCTTTTCTTGTTTTGCTGTTAAGATTTCCTTTTTATCTTTAGCCTTTGGCATTTTAATGATGATGTGTCTTGGAGCAGGCCTCTTTGCATCCATCTTTGGGACTCTCTGTGCTTCTTGGACTTGCATGTCTACTTCCTTCACCAAATTAGGGAAGTTTACTTTCATTGTTTTTTCAAATATGTCTCCAATTTCATTCTCTTCCTTTTCTCCTTCTGGCACCCCTATCATATGAATGTTGGACTTTTTGAAGTTGGCCCACAGGCTGCTTGTACTCTCCTCATTTTTTTAGATCCTTTTTTTCTTCTTACTGTTCTGATTGGTTGTTTTTTTTATCTCCTTATGTTTTAAATCACTGATTTAATTTTTGGCTTCATCCACTGTATTGTTGTTTCCCTGTAAATTGTTCTTAATTTCGATTAGTGTGTCCTTCATTTCTGACTGAATCTTTTTTATGCTGTTGAGGTCTTGAACATCCTTATAACCAATGTTTTGAATTCTGCATCTAATGGTTTGCTTATCTCTGTTTTGTTTAGTTGTTTTTCTGGAGTTTTGGTCTATTCTTTCACTTGGGCCATGTTTTTTTATATTCTCATTTTGGCAGCCTCCCTGTGTTTATTTCTATGTATTATTAGGTAAAGCTGCTTTGACTCCGTGTCTTAATAGTGTGGCCTAAGGTAGTAGGTGTCCTATAGGGTCCAGTAGCACAGCCTCCCCTATCATCCAACTTGGGTACTTGAGGAGCACCCTTCACGTGGGCTGAGTACACCCTCCTCTTGTAGTCAAGCTTTGGTTGCTGTTGGCAGATCGATGGGAGGGATTTATCTAGGCCAGTCAGCTTTGAGGACTGGCTATTACCACTGACCACCAACCCCCATTCTTCGTGAAGGATCAGCTGTGCAGGGGCAGAGTGGTGGTGCTCCTATGTGGTCTGTAGCTGTCCACTGGGTGCACTGGTCCTGGGGTTTCCTACGTGGGGAAGGCCAAGGTCAGCCCCCACCTGTGTTTTCCTGAAGCCACCGTGCCTGAGCTATACAGCAATCTGAGATGGCTGCTACTTGTGCTGGGCTTGAAGATTCCCAGTCGAAGCCAAGCTGTGAATCTAGGCTGGCTGCTGCTAGTGCTAGGTCTGGGGTTCCCTGGAGCCAGCTGTTGCTTGTTTCAGAGGATTTAGGAAGTTATGAAGCATGAGCCAACACCAACCATTCATATGGAAAAGCAGCTTGGATGGGCCCATAAATTGGGTGGGGCAGAGTCTCTGGGGATCTCCAAGGCAGGTCAAACAATGTTAACCAAGTTGATGGAATCTCAGATATGGCACCAGCTTGCCAGCTCTGTGGGCGGAGAGTTTAGAGAAGGGACAATGGCCTCTGCTTGCCTTGATTCCAGACACTTCAGTTTCTCCCAGTATGCCACTGTTTCCTTTCAAGCTGCTACTCTGGTGCTGGAGCTCAGAGAGAGTGAATCTGAGTAGTGAGTCTGTATGTGTGTTCTTTAAGAGGAACTCCTGGGGCTCCTGCAGTTTCTTCCACCGACTCAATCCCCACTGGTTTGAGCAGCCAGAAGTTGTGGAGACTTACCTTCCTGACACTGGAACCCTGGGCTGGGAGGACTGGTGTGGGTCTGGGACTCTGAGAAATCCCTCTCAAATTTTAATCCAGCACGTGTGGGTGTGGGACCAGCCAGTTCCATGTCTGCACCACTCCTACAAGTCTGGACGTGGTTTCTTTAATTCCGTGGTTGTCAGACTTCCATTCAACTTAATTTCTGACAGCTCTGAGCAATGGTTGTTCTATATCTTAGTTGTAATTTTGGTGTGGTTGTATAAAGAGGTGAGCCATTTCTGCATGTACTGCCATCTTGACTGGAAGTCCCCTGTTTATATATTTTGGATTTTGACCCCTTTTCAGATGTGATTTGAAAATATTTTGTATTACTTTGTAGATTGCCTTTTTATTATGTTCATTGTTTCATTTTCTTTGCAAAAGCATGTTATTTATTTTTTAATTTTAAAAATCATGCTCATTACTTTATGTTATTGTCTTTTATTGTACTTAATGGTGTGACATGGGTTAATAAAATTATATTGGTTTTAGGGATAAAATTCTACAATACATCAGCTTGAGAGCTGGTATACCGAGAATCTAGCTTAGCTGCCACTAGTGCCAACCTTGGTACCCTTTGGTGGGCACAACTATGTAAGCTGAAACTAGCCAGGTCTTGTCTTGGGTCTGTGCTCGCTAAGTTTCTGCTATGTGTCAGGCCAGCACTGGCCACAGCTTATGTAGGCTTGGGGACACCTGATGGGAGTTACAATGCAAGATGAGACTGGTGACCACTTGTGCTGGGCTTAGCAACAGGGCATGCAGAGCCCAGCTCTTGCTTGTTTAGAGTTTGGGAACCTTTAAGGGATTTTAGGAAAGTCCATACCACAAGTCAAGCAGGCTGCTTGTGTGGAAGGAGCCACTAAAAAAGGCTTGGGCTGGGCATGTAAGTTGAGTGGGGCAGGGTCTCAGGGAATTACCAGGGGCAGAGTGAACAGCGTTAGTCAGGTTAATAGAGAGCTCACATTCAGATTTGGCATCCGCTTGTGCCTGTTGGCTGGATTAGGAGAGGGCTCAACAAAATGGCAATGATGTCTGGCAGCCCTTCTGTCCCTGGGGAGACATGCACTGACCCCGGCCTCTCCAGCTGTCTCTTTAAAGCTAGTTGGTTCAGTTCCTTCCTGTATTTGCCTGGTACTCTTCAAGTCCTGCCTCTGTGCTGGAGGCCAGAGTGAGTTTGTGAGGGAGTGAGTCCTTGCATGGTCCCTCAGTGAGGACACCTGGGTCTCCAGCAGCCCTCTGTCTCACTCAGATGCATAATCTCTGTCGGTTTTCACAACTGGATATTAGGCGGACTCCTCTTCTCCACACTGGTGCCCTGGGCTGGGGAGCTGGGTGTGGGGCTTGGACCCCTCACTCCTCAGGGAGGACCTCCACAGCTGAGATACCTCTCCTGGTCCTTAATGGTCACACAGTGAGTGTGGAACCTGCCCATTCCGCATCTCTGCTCCTTTTACCAGTCTTGTGGTGCTTCTTCTTTACATCCTTTGTTATAGGAGTCATAACAGTTCAGGTCAGGCAGACTTCAGGTGGTTCTCAGTGATGACTGTTCTATAATTTAGTTTAATTTTGATATGGTTGAGGAAGGAGGTGAGCACAACATTTACCTCCTCCATCACCTTGACCACAAGACAGTCTGTGGTTTGATTTCTTTCATCAGTCTTAAAAAAAACCTCTCAACCAGTACTTTGAAAAATATTTCTTCTTTTCTATAATATTTTTCTTTGCCTTATTTCCTTTTGGCTCTCCAGTTAAACATCTACTAACCATGACCTTTACGTCCCATTCTTTCTTTACATTACCTCTTCTGTATTATCCTTTCTTTGAATTTCATGTTTTATTGTGGATAGTGTCTTCTAGCATTTTATTTATTCATCTAACAGCTTATCAATTCTCTCTTTAAGTTATATCTTATCTGTAGCAAATCTCATTTATTGAGTTATTTTCAATTTCATTTTTGGAAGGTTTGTTATAACACCCAGATTTCTAGCAATATGCCAAAATTTCCCTTTGAACTTTTATTTCTAGTGAACAGTTGTTGTGTGGTCTGTGCCTGACCATGTAATATCAGGAATTACTTTAGGTCTGTTCATGTTGCTAATTCTTTGTATTGACTCTTGCTTGCATTGTCTTTTTTCTCTCATGAGATTGGTTATTTTTGTGTGCTGAATGTTGTATTTGAAAAACTATTGATAGGAACTATTTTGGACCAAGATGGTATTATTTTTCTCCAGAAATTATTTTTATTTGTTCTTATCAGCCACCTCCAGTCACTATCAACCTGGAATCACCTTAATCCACTTTAAGGATTTAGGATTTTCTTATCAGAGGGCTAGTTAACTTCTGATTCAGCCTTCTACTGAGCATGTAGTCATTTCTCATTTCAGCTCAGAGTGGTGGATTCCTAACCTTGATGGGTTCTAGACCCCAATTATTGGGTTGGCCAAAAAGTCTGTGTGTTTTTTTTCCATAAAATAAAAGACCATTTTTTTTTTATTTTCACCAATAACTTTATTGATTTGGATATTTTGATTATGTCTCCTATTTCCCACAGGATATAACATTGCTTGTTCTAATTTAATTTCTCTATTTAATTACTACCAACTTCAACTGGTCTACCTGACCATGGAGCATTGTCCAGTGAGAATCTCCAGCACAAAACTTCACAAACCACTTTTGACACATTCGATCAGTCATAGCACCTTCTCCATACACTGTACAAGTTTTTTTTTGTGTTTCAGTTGCATTTTTACCTTTCTTGAAATAATAAAGCATAATATGGCAAAAATATTGCATATTTTCTTTCATCTTCAGTATTAAAAATGGCTACACAAAAATTCACCAGTTTGGATAAAGTTGTTTTTTTTTTTTTTTTTTAAAATTCGTGCTGGTATGACAGCTGTCACAATGCAATCTAACAGAATTGTTTCAAATAAAGTTAAAGACAGCTAAGCATTACTAGAGCCATCTTACGGAAAAAAAAATGAGCTTTTTGGCCAACCCAATAGTTTCATGAGTCAAAAGCTCACCTTGGACTTTTGGCTGACTTTTCTTTACTGATAAGTGCCCATAGGGAAAAAGAAGCCTCACATATCAGGTTTACTCTCTGAATTTTCACCTCTAAACTTTTAATTTGACATGTCTTTGCACTTGTTAGATTATTACCATTGGCATAATAAGCAGCATGGCTTGAAATGGACCCAGCTCTATACCTTTCCCCATGTCTGTGCTCTTATCTATACTTGCAGGCTTTACTTCAAAATTTGTCCCTTGTGTAAATTTTTCTATATATATATTTCCACAATCAAATTCAGGTAACTTTTGTCATTCTGCCTTAATATCTATTAAAATACAGCCAAAAGAGATCATTCATTTACAAGCAATTTCAGATGAACAATATTAATCAGAAGCAGAATGATAGATACAGTGATAGCACAAGTTTTGGCAACAGAGAGACATGTGTTTGACCCTCTAACTGCTGTGGCCATAGGCAAGTTGTTTACCCCCTCTGAAACCCAGTTCACCTTTCGTAAGGCCGAGTGAAGCCTAGTTTGCCAGACTCATAGACTATACTCATGTTATCAAAGTGTATTTCACCTACTTCACTACATGAAAGGTGCCTTTTGCTTTTGTGCTATATAATCTTAAAAATATTTCAGAGTGAGAGCCTATATTGTTTAGTTACCACTATGAAAAGACACTAAATTTAAATTGTCATGAGACATCCATAATATCTTACATAAGCTCTCATTTATATATATATATATTGCCTTATTGGTTGGGAGTATAGGCTAATGAACTACTTTAAAAGTGGTATAAATGGGCTATGTACCTCTATACACAAACACCTGACATATTAGTTGGAATAAATGACTTTTTAAAATAATTAAGTTGTTTATGTTTCTTTTTAAAAATGAGTAATTAATATGTCCTTGGTGAATTTTAGGATAAGTTTAAATTATTTAAATTAACAGAAAATAGGATTCTTCTAATAAACTAGGTCTTGTAATAAAAGTTTCTTCCCTAAGTTTTCTGACATATAGAATATGTAAGCATTTATTTATACAAAGAAGATAAAGATATGGATAGACATACAATGTAAGGGAGGAGTTCAGCTTCAGAAGAAAGAAGGTTTCTACTTTGTCAACTATAACAAAAGAATTGTGGAAGGTTCTGGGGAGTACTGTTCCTGACTGAAGAACCGGTAGGAATCAGAGCTCAATCCAAGGCAGGTAGAATCATAAACTGCTGAACAACAGCCATTCTTAATAATTTTATACCTAGGTTCTTCTCATATTAAACATCCATTCACTTTATAACTGTCTTGCACTTTAAGAGGCCCGAAGAAGACATTCTTCTAAACATGATTATTAAAAATACTTATTTCCATCCACTTTTGCATATTTAGAAAACCATGGGGTTCTGAATGTAGCATACAAATCCCACAAAATTCCGTAATACACTTTATACACATGTCTCCCCTTCACTCCCGCACATACTTCTTTCCCATTTGGTTTTGAAACTCACCCAGGAATCAAGAATGTTGACAGCTTCTGGTAGCATTTCAGAGAAACTCTAATGGTGGAATCAGTACCGTTATTTTGTGTGGTCGCAGGCACTGCTGTGGCTACAGCTATGTTGGCTTTGACTTGAATGTTATTTTCTCCTCCTGATTATCCCCTCCCAAACAAAAGTCTCCTGGCCTTCTTGCCTTCCTGAGAGTTAGACAAGAAACCTTAGGATTGTACCTGATCAGAGGATCTTCAAACTTAATTTTGGTGATAGCCCAGGACTAGGAACCCATGCTATTTATTCCTTTAGTGATAATTCATTAATTCATTCATTTAAATTTATTGAGCAGTTGCTGAAAGTACTTTGCTAGGATATGAGGATGTAGTGTTAAACAAGGCAGATTCATATTCTCATGGAATTTAATATCTAGAATAGAGGTCAGCACACTTTTTCTGTATAGGCCTTTGTAGTTTCTGTTTCAGCTACTCAACTCTGGCAAGGCAACACTAGGGCAGCCACAGACAACACAGAAATAAATGAGTGTAGATGCGTTATTGTAAAAACTCATTTTGGACTCCAGGATTTGAAATTATTACATAATTTTTATGTGTCAGAAAATTTTGTTCTTTCTTTTGATTTTTTTCAGCCTCTTCTTTATATAAAGACTATTATTTTTGCAGGTCTTACAAAAACAAGAGATATGCCTAACTTGGCACATGGCCATGTTTTACAAGATCCTGGTTCAGGAAGAAAGACAGATATTAAACAAAATCTCATTCCAATAAATACAGGGTTACAAACGGTGACAAACTGGTACAGAACAAGTATAGAGTGGTAAAGCATACCAGAGTAATTGAGACTAGGCAAATAAACTGATGCTTAGGCTGAGACCTGAAGCATGGATAGGAGTTATTTCACTCATTCAGCCCTATGTGGTCTAGAGAACTTTCCAAGAAACCATTTTGGCAATACGTAATTTTTCAATTTCTCGTGTGTGTGTGTGTTGGGGGAAGGGTCCCACCTTTCTGCAAGCCACCTGAAGTTTTTGCTCTGTGTCTGTGCCTCATGGAATCTGATTTTCTTATTTTTTTTCTTCAGAAAACATGATTAATGTGTGAGGTTGAATCACAGTATTTATATTTATAACATATTCTGATGGACTGGAAGATAATGTATCTGAATTACAAATTGCACCTGAATGGAATATTGAGGAAGATAAATCTGATATTTTTTTTCTACACACTTAGAACACTTGCTTCCGTTTCCTGCTTTTAATTTTTTAGGTTTTGTTTTATCAGCCATTATTTATTAGGTATTACCCAAAGCAAATATTTAAAATACAGAATTGCTCTAAAACAGACCCCATCCCCCCAAAAAAGCACACTACACATTTTTTAAACCAATGATCAGAGGGAAATATGCTCATTTATTTAAATTCCCATAGCGTTAGTGCTATGCCATAGGCTTTCCGTCCACTTTAAAAGTTGAGCATAATGACTCACCAGGCAGGGAAATGAATAGGCTTCATGGTTAATGTGAGTCTGCTAAAGTGCCTCTGGTGCCTGCTTTTCATGACAGGGCTAGATGCCTTCTGTCAATCAGCGAACTGCAGAAACTATTCTATTGAACATGAGTCATCACTCCAGTGACCAGAAACGGGACTCTCCCTTGGCAGTCTCTTCAGTTTATTGTGGTTGTTGCTTTGAATCTTTTGAAATCCTGTTTTTATGCTAAAAAAAAAAAAAAATCCACTGGTTATTTTAGTCTTTACGTGATAAAGACTATGCATGTATCCTGGAAAACTTTGGAAGCCTCTAGGCCGATCAAAAACTGGACAACCTGACTTAGGCGATTCTGTTGAACAGAGCTGCTGCATGGACTGAGACAGACACAGACTAAAATACCTACATGAAAACAGTATGTCTCAGTTTGTACCAGGAACTATGATAGACACTTACCTATATTACCTAATTAACCATCGCAACCAAATATAAAGTTGGAGCATCATGGAGGTATGAGGATTAAGAGCAGAGACTTAGTTCCAGACCACTTAGTTCTATTGGTCTGTGACACTGGGCAGTCATTTAGAGCTCTGTGACTTGAGTTTCCATATCCATACAATGGAGATAATGCCTCAGAGGTAGTTATGATGATTGATTATGGAGATAATTTTCAAAGTGTAGTACAGAATGGGACATGGTAAGCGCTGAATACAAGAGAGCAACTATTATTCTTACTTAACAGATTAGGAACTGAGGTTCAAAGTGTGTTCTTCACTTGCCGAATTTCACATGGGCAGTAAGTGAGAGAGCTGAGATTTGAACTCAGTCTGACTCAGGAGACCTTTGCACTTAACAGACACATTATTATCTTCATCACTATCACCCTCCTTAATATTATTAATGGTCTCAGCAACAAGCTAAAGGAAATCCTTGCCAGGCGTACAATGCAGGGTGTGTGTACATGAACACAGGGAATTATTTTTAGTATTAATCACACACCGGAAGAAAAATCGCTGTAAGTATGAGGAAGTTTGGATACACATTTGCTAACAAAGATGAACTTCCCCTTCATGCCATGTACTATGGAAATAAATGATTAAAATAGATTCAAGTCAAATCGTTTATTAAGTCATGAGAACTATTTACTTGAGTAGAACCACAACTCAACAACAACAGCAGCAGCAGCAGCAGCAGCAGCAGCAGCAGCAGCAGCAGCAACAACAACAACTTCAAGTTTTAACTCAGATCTCTCACACCAGGGCCTACTGACGTCTACAATATCCTTGAATGGACTTGAAGTCTGTAAATCCTAGAATTTGTACTTGGGGTGTGCAAGTTTCCTTATGTTTTTCTCAGGAGGGAGGCTATGATGGTCATTAGATTCTCACAGGGGTATATGACATTAAAAAAGTTTAAGAACCATTGATCTAAACTGAAGCCTTTCCTTCCAGTCCAGTTACAAAGCTGGGTCCCTAGAAAGCCTGGTGAGCAACTGGTCCACGTGAGGCAGCCCCAACCCCACCCCAAAAACTTGTTTTGTTTCCTGACTCTACTCCTTTGCCTGGTCATTTAAGAGAATAGAAGCATTTCACTTAGGATAAAAGCACGCAACACAATGCGTCACAGGTGATAAGCAATTAGTGAGTATGAGCGGAATCTAGATTTGAATACAGTTGATGTAATTCAGGAGCTGGGCGACTATGCCCTGCATAGGCTTTTGTAAATAAAGTTTTATTGGAACATAGCCATGCTTACTAATTTACATTTTGTCCATGCCCAGTTTCCTGCTACAGGGGCAGAGGTGAGTAAGAGCATTGGGCCTTAAAATCTAAAAGATTTGACCCTTTATTATCTGACCAATTTATTATTTGACCCTTTATAGGAAATGCTGTGGACCCTTAGAGTAGTTGAAAGAATCTTTTTTTTAAAGATTTTATTTATGTACTTTTAGAGAGAGGGGGAGGGAGAAGAGAGGAAGAGAAATACCAATGTACGGCTGTCTCTGGACATGAGTCCTGACCAGGAATCAAACCAGAGACCCTTTGGTTCACAGGCCAGCACTTAATCCACTGAGCCACACCAGCCAGGGCTTAACCTTAGTTTTTCATGTATAAAATGGGATTCACTTTGCCTACTCTTTGTATCATCATTATCACCAAGATTAAATGTGATAATGCATACAAAAGTTAAATGCACAATATTAGTTTTGTTAGTAGTAGTAAGATCATCATCTCTAAGTCGCCAATACATGGTGACATATTATTTCACAGAAAGAGAAAGATAATTTTAAAAGACTAAATATAATAATAATCAAATAATAAGCCACAAAATTGTTACTCTATATGGAACTTGTCTCCCAAAGTGCTAATGATTAAGTGTTAATTTTTAGGGAGGAAAAACAAATATTTCCTGAATAAATTGCCAAATGAAACTCTGAATGGAACTAACAAGCTCCAAATACATTTTCTCATTCAAATGTCTGTTCAGTTGAGATTGTGCCCTGGTCTTATGCCTTGCTGTTCACGGCCAGTGACAAGGAAAGGCTGTGGTACTGTGGCTTGTGAAAGAGGAGCTCTATCTAATTTAGGTGACCTGGAAAAACTTTCCAGCTTCTGAATCTTAAAAAAAAAAGTCTTATATTTGTTACTATCTTTAACAAATGTTTAACATTTAAATATGAAATGGTATGGCTTATGTACCAATTTTAGTGAAGAAATAAAGAAATGGAGGATTTAGCCATAATCTCACTACCCACTCAATATCTACTTAAGTTACAGGGAAGGTCCAAGCTTCCCTAAAAAATATGTAGCATTCATCCTTTCTTTCCCTCACAATTCAAGCATTACTATAGAAATTAAATATACATATTTTTTCTCTACAGTGAATTGTAGCATGATATGTTATTCTTTTTTAGATTCACTGAACTAGGAAGCTGTTATTTTCAATTATTTTGTTCTATCATTAATATTATTTAGTTTTGTGTCAAATAATATTTTACGTTAACTTCTTCTTCACCTGTTAGAGTAGGGGTACAAGAAGACCAAATCGGAAACAGTAAACTCACCTCTGGGAAGTAAGAGAATTAGTAATTAGGGAGTTGACAACGTGCTTTCAGATTTAAGAATTTCTGAAACAAACACTACAGATATGAGGTGGATAATAACCAAATTTTCTAAGCAATTAAGCTACTTGAAAATATACTAAATAATTTTGGTGATCAATTTCTACCTTATTATAGAGGGGAGGCCAGTGTAGAACTTGGAAAAAAATAGACTGGACTTGGATCCTGCCTCCATGTTGAGAAATTAACTCTTGGAATGTAAAAATGCATCTCAAAGAATTGAAGGGAGGGTTTAAGAACCACTCAAAAAAGAAAAAATGACAGGTATAAAGTCAGTTCTCCAGTAGTGGAGAGCAGTACACAGTTGAGAGTCTCAGCAGGGTGCTGCTGCAGTAATGAACACACTCCAAATGTTTTTTCCTATCCTCATGTATTACTCTACTCAGATACACGCCCAGGAGAAGGAATAGGTGTAGCTTAGTTGGCATGTCTATCTCCTGACTAGGCAGAGCACTTTGGTTAGAGAATACACCCAACCTGAGGCTATGCTCAGTGAAGGAGAGCTAGTCACCAAAGGAAATTAGGATGCTTTTAGCAAAAGAAAGGGATATGGAGCCTGGGGCTCCATACCTGTTCCCTCGGGTTGTTCAACAGATCAAAGGCAGCAACATATTTAAAATATGTATCACAGAGAGAGCCACTTTAAAACAGTAGCTAAGTAGCAGCCTCCATCTAGCTGCTTCTAACAGAAAGCAATTCAAACATATACCACTGAGACAGCATAGGGACCCAGGCCTGCAGTGACCCCAAAATACCAGGTGGCCACAAGGAATGCTGGACTGCAAAAATGTCACCACCCCACCACTCCCTATTTGAAAACACTGAGGTAGTTGATTTTTCTCCTTTCTGTCTTCCTGCTTAAACTATTGACCCGCATGTGCAGTTGATCAAGGTTTGACCGCTCTACGACCTTTCTAGGGTGGTGGTAATGAGCTGTCCACCATCTTGTTCCCTCAGCAAAGGCACAAACACAGTTACCAGGCAACGCAGCTGGAAAAGGAAGTCACCCAGCTCTGAAATGGAAAATCCTGCAAGCCTTCCTTTTTCCAAAAGCCCACCTTTTCCCAAAAGCCTACCTTTTCCCAAAAGCCCGCCTTTTCATGCAAGCCCGCTTTGTTTCCAAGTTTATAAAAGCAGTCAAGCAGAACCAATCTCCAAATTGGTTTAGAAGACTTTTCTTTCCCTTGTGCTGGAGCATAAGCTTAAAAAAATTTGTCCGAAAATTTATTTGGGGGTTTCTCTTTATTTCTGTCTTGAGAAACCCAAGAACCTCTATCATTGGGGGCGGGGCACTCGGTCTCCCTCCAACTCAAGGCATAGTTAGCTTGTGTTGCATGAAATGGAAACTACATGAATGTAGTTAAGAAGGCATTACTTACTATTCTCCATATTTTCCCCAGTCCCAAAGATTCATGGTGTGTGCCACTAGAATATTAGGTAGCCATCTTCTTCTGCATGAGTACCACCTTTGAGAAGACTGGTTTCCACTACTGTTGCTATCTTGTTGCATTCATTCAAAAATAAGAAGGCACCCCAAACCAGTGGGCAGGACAGAGGGGTCATGGGAATCTGAGACACAACTCTGGGAGACAATAACTATTTGTTGCATTTTGTTGAATTGGGGGACTGAGTTCACATGAGCAAGGCACTGTAAGTGGTGGTGGAGGCAGAAAGAACACTTGTAGTCCCACAGATTAGGAACTGCAGATTTTCTTTCACTCCCTCAATTTGTGGCATCAGTGACCCAACCAGTGGGGATAGGAGAAGAGTGAGAGACACCAGAAGTCAGGATTTAGAGAATATTAGCCAGCCTGTACTCTTACAGGTCAATAAAGGTGACTTGATCAGAACTAGGCAGAAAGCAGGTGTAACCAATAATTACTCCATTTATTTTGTATTTACTGGGTTTATTTAAAGGAAAATAAATGTGAATGTGGTCTATGAAAATCATTGCAGAACAGGCAAAATTTCTTTTAGGGTTACTGAGGTGTTATATTGAAAGTGCTTTATATTTTGGGAAAAATATTAAGTACAAAGAGGCAGCTAGTTCAGAAGAAACAGCAGCAGACCAAACCTCTGAAAATCAACTATTGAGGGATGCTGAGGACATTTATGAAAATGTTTTGGCATGAAAGGAAAGTGATATATCTTAAAGATTTTTATTTATTTATTTTTTAGAGAGAGAGGAGGAGAGGGAGAGAAACATCATTGCCTCTTGCATGCCCCCAAATAGGAACCTGGGCCCACAATGCAGGCATGTGCCCGGAATGGGAATCAAACCAGTGACCTTTCAGTTCGCAGTCTGGGGCTCAATCCATTCAGCCACTCCAGCCGGAGCAAAAGTGCTATATCTTATATAAACTGGTATCCACGGCAATTGATGCAGGATCCCTTTTGTACAATCTTCATTTTAATAACAGATTCATCTGCTTTGTTGCCTCTGGCTACCTCTGTTCATTCTTCCCACAGTTCCTGGGCAGGTACTTCGGGCCCCCTGCTTTCCTTGTTTCCAGCCATTCTTACCCCAAACTCTATGTAGGATTTTATTGGGTTGACTACCAGCACCCCTCAAGTGGTTCCATATGCCAACCCTGGTGTTAAAACCCGTTACTACTGATCCTTCACTGAGAGTTCCAAGTCTTTTCAGACTTTTAATCTGGGTTCCCGTGGCTTTTCCCCCTTGGCTGCTCATGGCCTAATAGCCTATCTTCCCCTTGTGGCTCTGTTTCACAGCCCTGCTTAAAAGCAGATGCTCTGGCTCCTTCCACGACGAGCACTGCCAGTTTCATGGCATTTTCTTGCTGCTTTTGGCTGTAACTCTCAACTTTCCAAGGTCCAATTGTAAGTCACCATGTGGGACAGACCTAAGAGGAGGAATATAGTGGGTGGGGGAGGAAAATATTGTGTACAACATGTGAAATAAAACTAAATTTATTTTCGAGGCAAGTCACATTTTTCTATCATTGGTTTTCACATATTTCAGATGTCACTTGATTAATATGAAAACTTTCCCTATGGGACGGGGAAGATATTTATCTGTGGAGATTGTGCTTTTAAGGAATAAAATTCAAGGGGCCTGCTTTCAGCATACGTTCTGTCTTTAATCTTTGCTCCGGCATGTCTTCGCTTTGCCCTCCAGTTGACAGGCAGCCTGCCATCGCCCTGCATGACACCTTTCAGTTGCTTCCAGCTGTCTCTCTGATGCCCGCCCATATATGTCCTTGTTTTTTGTTCAGAATATGGACCAGTGTACTATTAACATAGGATAATCTTTTAATACATTTATTTTCTTTCCCCTTCCTCCTTTTCCTCCCCACCAAAGGCAAGGGCTTCTTCAATGATAGACGCCCACTGGATGGGTCAGTAATTTGGAAAAGTGCATATCAACTGGCCATGCCAACTCTGAGAATTGATAATGACTACCCACTGACTTTTGTTTGTGACGCAAAGTGGAGTGGGAAAACAGGAGATCATCACTGAAAGCAGTGGGGAGGGGCAAGACAGGGAGTGACGGTCAGCCTTCGTGTTGTTTGGTGCAGCCCTTCTTTGGATCGCGTCTTTACACCAGTAATTCTCAAGTGTGGACAATTTTGCCTTTCAAGATACGTTTGCAGTGTCTGGAGACTTTTTTATTTGTCACAGCTTTGAGGGGGCACATTACTGGCATCTAGTGGGTAGAGACCAGGGATGCTGCTAAACATTCTAGAGTGAATCCAACAGGTCTCATTAGAAAAAAAATTAACCTAAAATGTTAATAGTTGTGAAGTTGACACACCTTCTGTATCCATAGCTCTATACAGCCCCAATTAGATCTTGAGAGACTTTATTGCTAGTGTCTTGGGGGAGTTTTCCCGAATGAATTAGATCATTTATCTCTCATCTTTGAAGCCTGAAACCAAAGTCAATTCTACAAAAGAAAAAGTAATTCATTTAACTTTTAAGTGCCACAGTTTATTGCTGCTTTTCTTTCCTATCACTCCCTGGAGCCTACAATGGTTCCTCTTGTTTTCCTGGAGTCAAAAATGCCTCCTAAGTAGGTCAGTTCAGACTCAAATTGAAAAGGAAAGAAAGAGAAAGAGAAAGACAAGGATATCACAGATATATATGTATTTCATACTTTCCACTCTGTCTCCGTCCTGCCTGGCCAACCCCACCTTTACCTCTGATCCTTGTTCTTCAATACTGTGTCTCACAAAGAAGACAGAACTCCTCCCTGAAATTGGTCAGAAAGAGGAGATACTTTCAAAGGGACAATGTGTGACAATTCGAGGAAGCTGTCTAGCCATCTTAGGTGCAGAAGCTCACAGACTATGTGTTGTTCACTCTCAGTGTAACTTCATTGCTTTGGTATTCGAAATACTCTGGGCAAGGTTTGACATTTATCATCTCAGTCTTAATTAGGGAGAGGTGATATAAAGCAGAGATGAGGTCTACTCTGAGGTCTAAGTTTGGAGACTTATATTAAAAAGTGCTATTTACAAATGAACGTTCTTCATCGTTATTTTTGTGATAGCTACAAGTGGGCCTCATTTTTGGTTATCTTACTCAAGGAGGTGGGGTAGGATGTCATTTGCTTTGAGTAAATGAAGGTCCACCAAATAAGTCACACAGTTAATGATGGGTGGCTAACAAAGTCATCAGGTGGTAGGGCCCGCTCATCCTCCATCCAGAACTCAGTGGGTCATGGGTCAAGGTCTGCAGCCTGTATTCAAGAATTTCCTATTTTAATAATTATAATAACAATGGTGTAGGGCTGATAACTTACATGTACACATTTTAGCTTGAATTTTTCTTTCTTTTTCCAGCTTGAGGAGAAAGACAGTAACTCTGACCTAATGACACACTTGGTAAAAGTGTCCTATGCCCCAGGACACATGCTGCCATGCCTTCATCTCTTCCACTTCCACTCCATTCAGCCCTGCTCGACAGCTTCCCAACCAGGTGCTAGACAGCTATGGTGGCAGGAAAACAAACGAACAAACAAACCTGCAATTCATTTACACCTACGGACTCTCTGCATTTTATGATCATTATTTCATTTTGTTTTTCTTTCTCTGGGTAAATCTATTCTCCGTTGACCAGTAATCATTGAAATGAGACTGTGTAGTAGTATGGAAGTGATATTTTGATGGGAAGACAAAAAGTATATCCCCACTTGGCTGCTATCTAGCTCTGTGAACTTAATCCATTTTTCAAAAAATTTTTTAAAGATTTTATTTATTTATCTTTAGATGGTAAGGGAAGGATAGAGGGAGAGAAATTTCAACATATGGTTGCCTCTCTTGCATTCCATGTGGGGAACTGTCTTGCAACCGAGGCATGTGCCCTAACTGGGAATTGAACTACAATCCCTTGGTTTGCAGGCCTGTGCTCAATCCACTGAACTACACCAGCCAGGGCCTAACAATTCATTTTATTTTGTGCTTTAGTTTCCTTACCTGTAACATGAGCGAGTTAGCCTAGAAAACTTCTATGGCACTTTTCAAATCCAAAATGTAAAATTCTATGTATGTTAAACTATAGATGAGCTGTTTATAATGGCAGATATTTATAAGCCTTTTGAGTAGAAGAAAAATCTTGACACACTCTCAGTTATGCAACATATCTAATTCTTAGGCACAAAAATCCCAAATATTGAGATTATTTGTTCCACTTAAATGTGCACCCCATTCTATATCCTTAGCCAGCTCTACTGCCACGTTATGTTTATGACATAGTTTGAAGCTATCTGCCATGTCTCCACCAACGAAAAATTTACAAAGGAGAGTGCTTTCTAGAGTTTACTCATTACGATTATAAAAATAAATTATTCTGTTGTATAAAAAGAGGGAAAAATAACATGAACTTTACATGAGAAACTTCAAAGTCTGACAGAGAAAGAGGGCAGGATGTGGTTCCATTTGTTTAAAACTATTTAACTTTTTAGGTCGAAGGAGTGATATGAATACCAAAAGGAATGATTTCCAGGAGGAAGAGAAACTTTTGATGGTTGGCCTAATAAAATAAAACTACACATTAGTAAAACTGAATTCAGAGATGATTCCAACACAGATGAGCCTTCTAGCTGGATCCCGTCCAACCCCAACGGCTGCACACACTGTAACCACCATGTGTTATCTGCAAACCAGATCGTTTCTGTGTGGGAAAGACCAGCCAGCTTCCTTGGCCAAGCTGCTGCCATGAAATACACTAGTGATATGTTTTTTCGTGTTTTTAAGGAGAGCTTATACTTCAATGCACATTATACATTTGGTCTCAAATTGTCCAGAGCACTATCACAAATGACCAGTTGATGAATGTTTTACCAGAATCAGGTTATATTTTGTCAGATTGTTTTGTGTCATTGCAAATACTTGTTCTACACTGCAAACTGATTTAAAAAAAAAAAAACTTTTAAATCTTAGGCAAAAGAATACAACGTGCAGTGACGCCCTCTCATTAGGAATAATTTGCCTTTAACAATTTACGTGTATCAGCTGCCTTTTGATATCATCTGTGAAAAGCAAAAGCATCATGAGATCTCTAAAAGAACTGGAAAACTAAATGTCAGAACTGCATTTTTACACTTGGCTAGAAAAATTCCCGCCTAGTATAAAACACCTATGTTCCAAAACCTCGTATTTGCTTTGGAGACTTACAAAGAGTTAACACAGCTTGTCTGGCATCAGATATCAGTATAATGGGCTTTTACTGATGTAATTAAAATTTGCTTATAATTAATACAGATGAATTAGTTTCTGCACAATAATAGTTAGGAGATTAACAAAGGCCACATTTTGGCAACAAGACTACATTCTTTTCCAAGTGCTTTGGGACCTTATCCAATGAATGTCTGTCCAATCCGGCTGATTCTTCAGAGATGCCATATGGCACAGCTATGCATTCTGACATTTTTTTTCTAAAAGGCAGCCATATGACACAACTGATCTTTAAAACGTTGTCAGAAGGCATTACCTGGGTAGGCTTCGAGCTGCTTTCCAAAAACTTAGCAAGCACAGGGGCTATTAATTATGAGCAAAAGAAATGTGCATGCACACACTGGAAACTTGGCATTCTTTCCTCTCTAATCACAGCTGATCATCTCCCAGCCTGTGCTAGCTGGGGAAATGAAGAGCCCCCTCCCCGATTTTTTCAACTTCCAAGAGTTTATATATATATAAATATATATATATTCATATTCATTATAAAATGTCTGTGCAGTTGACTCTAACATGCACATTTTTCTGTACCTGTACTTTCACCACATTCACTAATTTAAAAAAATGCTATTTATGGCTAAAAATTAAAAAAAAAAACCCCAATGTTTAGAGTACTATTATTGAAAGAAAAAGAATTTTCTAGTTGTGGTGGTAGTTGATTTCTAGCTGACATTCGATTTTGGATGGCAAAAAATTTAAATAGTTCAAACATTTTCTTTCTGATTTCCTCAGAAAATTAGTTTTTGCAGGGAAGGACATTCATTTTAAACGTTCCATTTTCATATATGTGCTTAGAACAACTTGGTTGCATTAGCTTCCATTTATAAACACCCTACTGAAATTTGCAGAATTTCACAGGAAAAAAAAAAGGAATAGAAACTAATTCAATGAAATCAGTGGCTTCCATGCAGTTACCTCATTAGTGAGAACTGCCTCTGAATTTGGTGCTCACTCCTCCTAACTTACTGTCACTCTGGGTTTATTTTGTTATTATTTACTGAACTTCTCCATTTGGTTCTCAAATTCGAGGTGTGTAAAATCAAACTACCACAAACTTGAACCTTCCACAGACTTTCTTTTCTCTGTTAATGGCAACTTTGTCATTTAGGCAATTCAGTTCAAAAAACTTTGCAGTCATCTTTGATCCCTCTCTTTCCCTCTTACCCCATCCAATCCACCAGCAGATCCTGCGAGCTCTAACTTCAAAGTACATCCTAATTACCTTATTTCTTGTTACTCCCACTGCTACATGCCTAGTGCTAGGCACCATCATCTTTCTCTGTTATTGTAACAGCCGCTGCTTCCCTGTTTCCATCCCTTGTTGCCTACAGACTGTTTCCATGACAGCAGCCCAGGTCATCTTGTCAGAGTAAATGTCAGACCAAGTCACTTCCCTGGTCAAACTCTTCCAATGGCTTCATGGCTTATTTTGAATAAAGGTCATCACCAGGCCTACAAGGGCCCTATGCAATCAGTCTCTTGTTTCTTTTCCAAATTCACCCCCTGCACTGTTCATAACTCACTCTTGCTCCACTGTCATTGCCTTCAAATAGGGAATCCATATGGCTTGCACCTCCTGCCTTGGGCTTCAGCACCTAGTATTTATTCTCTCCTGGTATTTGGGGCTTGGTTCCTACTGGCTCGTGAGAGTCAATTGTTGAATTTTCAGGAACTACGTGAGTCAGTTGCTTGATTTAGCAACTGGAAACCAGCCAATGTAGGGGTGTTTACAGCAAGGGAATTGGCAAACTCTAAAATTCAGATTTGATTCCATGGACAACCTGTTGTTAAAATTTACCTAAATACCACTATATTGTCTTTCTGGAATGTTCTCCTCCTACACGAGCACCTTCCCTACTTCTTCAGCTTCTTCAGGTCTTTACAAAGAATTTAAGATTAAAGTCTCCTCTGACTATCCTATTTCAAATACAACCACCTTCAACTTCCTAACTCTAATCCCTCCATTATTTTTCTCCATTAAACTGAAAATTTTGTAATTTTTATATTTACTAATTTATTTTTAATTTATTGTCTGTCTCCCTGCAACATAATATAGAGTGGCTGTATAAAAGAATGAATTACACTCTGTCAATATATATTTCACTTTGCCAGTAATCAAATCATATTCACTAGAGTTTTACCTTACCATATAATGCCTAAAGGGCTAACTTTAAAAAACTATTATTTTGAAATAATTAACTGTATTTGAAATAATTTAATCCCATAGAAGAGTTGCAAGAATAGTACAGCTGTCCCCTGATGTATCGAGGTTCACTTATTGCGGCTTCACTGTATAATGGGTTAACCCATGGGTTATAATATATAATATATAATATATAATGTGTAATGTGTAATGTGTAATGTGTAATATGTAATATGTAATGTATAACTAATATATAATATAATATATAATTAATATATAATATATAATATATAACCCACAGGTTATAACCACGGGTTAACCCGTGATACAGTGAAGCCGTGATAAGTGAAGCGTGATACAGCGAGGGATGACTGTACTTCACTGGTGAGTACCCATATAGAATTTTATACATTCTTAAAATTACATAGGTTTAAGAGTGTAGAAAGTGTTTAAGAGCATATGAAATGTTTATAAGAGTGTGGGAAAAGTTAATAAGAGAGTGGGAAAGGTTTATAGGAGTGTGAGAAGGGTTTATAAAGCCTTAAAATACATATAAATAATAAAACAAATATAACGCCGCTATTATGCGGATTTTCACCTATCGCGGGGGTCTCTGGAACGTTAACTCTCACGATAGGTAAGGGATCACTGTATTAAAACATTTGTTTAGCCCTGGCTGGTGTGGCTCAGTGGATTGAGTGTCAGCCTGTGAATGAAACGGTTGCCGGTTGGATTCTCTGTCTAGGGCACATGCCTGGGTTGTGGGCCAGGTCCCCAGTAGGGGGCACATGGCAAGAGGCAACCACACATTGATGTTTCTCTCCCTCTCTTTCTCCCTCCCATTCCTCTCTAAAAATAAATAAATAAAATCTTTGAAAAAAATCTGTTTGTACCCTTAACTCAGATTCAGTAACAGTTTTTCACATTTGGTTTATCTATCTAACTAGATAGCTAGCTAGCTATCCTCCACCTATCTATTTTCCTTTACCAAAATCATTTGAGGTACTTTGACTCTCTACTCATAAATGCTTTAGTTAGACTTGCCTCAGAAAGGAACACTCTCTAATATAACCACAGAATTATGGCCAACCTCAAGAAATTTAACACTAATATAATAATATTATTTAACAAACACTCTTATTTAAGTTTTGCCAACTGTTCCCAAAATGTTCTCTTAACAACTTCTTCTCTCTAGTCTAGCATCTAATTCAGCAACACAAATTGCATTTAATTATGTCTCTTAGTCCTTAAAAAAGGACACCAAAATAGTCTTGAAACAGCTTCTCAGACTTTTTTATATTTTGTCTTTTGTGACCATTTGGAAGACTTATCTACTCGTCATCAATATAGAAAATGTCCTTAAGTTTGGGTTTATCTAATAGGTTCTCATGAGTAAATTCAGATTATGCACTTTTGGACAAACACCTCATACATGATATTATGACCTTCATCCTGCATCGCACTAAGAAGCATACAATGGAAATTTTTCCTATCATTTATGATACTTTGATTGATTGGTTAAGGCTCTGTCTTCCAGGTTTCTCCACTATGAAGGCATCACTTTTCTCTTTGTAACAGATAAGCAATCTGTAAAGAGATACTTTAAAACTTTATAAATCTCCTGTTCATCTTCTTTCATCCAGTTGTTTTATAATCCATTCATGATTCTTGCCTTATAAATTGTTATGATGATTACAAAACAGTAATTTTTTAAATTTTTGTATTCCTTCTACATTTATTACTTGGTGTTTTATTGTTTGGAAAGCCTTTACCATTTCCTTTCTTTATGATCAGTATAAATTCTTACTTTGTTCAATGTGTTACTATCTATTACTGTCATTATTTATTTTGATCTAAAATTGTCCCAGTTGGCCAGTGGGCACCCTTTAAAACTGAGTCTAGTGTCCCTTTGAAATGCCTCTCTTTCTCTGGAACAACTCCTCGCAATTTGGTATATCAGGATTTTAAAATCTAATCTTGTACTTTTCTGCCCCAGTGCTGGACTCAGCCATTTATCGAAGGATCACTGGTTCCTTTTAGTGAACAATGGCATTGATAAACCAAGATGATGTCCTTGGGTGTTTTCTTTGCTACTAAGTTATCAGTTCTGTTTTTAAATTTATTGTTTAAATATAGTTAGTATACAATCTTATATTGGTTATATTAGTTTCAGGTGTATGATATAATGATTCAACAGTATTGTACCTTATAATGTGATCACCTTACTAATTCTAGCACTCATCCCTGTCACTGTGTAAAGTTACCACAAAACAAAACTTCTAGGTAGAGTTTAAGATTTGTTTGAAGAGCTTTTTGGTGTTTATAATTAAACTACTGTGTTCAAAAGCAACGTGGTTCAGTTCTTTTTTAAAACTCTTTCAAAGAGCTTATGTTGTTTCTTATATTTAGGTTTCTTATTTCTGTTTGTATACAAGATGACATTGTCCCTCCTACCCTTGTTGATTTAATTTTAAAATTTGAATATGTAAACTTAAAATTTGAATATGTAAAAACATTAATAACATGGTTTCAAAAGTCAGAACAATAAAAAGTATATTCCAAGAACTGCTGCCCCCTCTGTTGTCCTTTCACCCCCTTCCCAACCAGGCTTTATGAATAAAACTCATTAGTTTCTGATTTATCCTTCTTGTTTTGTTTATAGAAATAAAAGGATATAGGTATTTTTTAATATATTTTATTGATTATGCTATTACAATTGTCCCATTTCTCCCCCATCATTCCCCTTCACCTTGCACACCCCCTCCCACCCACATCCCCCTCTTTAGTTCATGTCCATGTGTCTTAAGTTCTTTAGCTTCTACATTTCCCACACTATCCTATATCTCTTACACCAAAGGTGACATACTCTGAAAACATTTTTGCACTTATTTTTTTAACAATGTATACCAGGAATCATGCCAAGCCCATTTACATAGATCTTCTTTGCTGTCTTCTTTTGAGTAACTGCATGATATTTCATAGTTTACTTAACCAATCTACTATATATGGGGATTAAGATAATTTCCAATATTTTGTAATTACAAATAATGCTAAAATGATTAAGAGCTTAATTTTAAGAGTTTACTTTTCTTAATTTCAGATCTTTAATACACTGCAAATAAGCTTGTAAGCCATAAATCTTGAAATTATTATTTTTTATTAGTTTTTTTCATTGTTTAATTTTATTTTTCACTTAAAGATTACATTTGCTATTATTTTGCATTAGTTTTAGGTATACAGCATAGTGGTTAGACAGTCATGTACTGTACAAAGTGATCCCCCTAATATTTTAAGTACTCCCCAAGCACCACACATAGTTATTATAATATTATTGACCAAATTCCCTATGCTGTACGTTACATCCCATGACTGTTTTGTAACTACCAATTTGTACTTTTAGATCCCATCACCTTTTTCATCCATCCCCACAACAACCTTCCCCTCTGGCAACCATAGTTTGTTCTCTGTACCTATCAGTCTGTTTCTACTTTTTTACTTGTTTTGTTCTCTAAAAAGATTATTTTTTATTGTTTATTCTATGACAATTGCCCCAGTTTCCTTTTTTTTTTCTCTTTTGCCCCACTTACCCCAGCCCACCACTTTCACCCATAGTCAATCCCCTCTTGGTCGTCTACATCCATGGGTCATTCATACCTTTGACTAGGAAGGGGAAGGGACTTTGACTAGTCCCTTCCTTCCACCATCTCCCTCCCCCACCCATCTCCCCTCCTACAGCCATCTGTCTGTTCCATATTTCTATTGCTCTGGTTTTATTTTTCTCATTGTTTTGTTCATTAGACTCCAGTTACAAGTGAGGTCTTATGGTATTTGTCTTTTGCCGACTGGCTTATTTCACTTAGCACAATACTCTCCAGTTCCATCCATGCTATTACAAAGGGAGAACTTCCTTTTTTCTTTCTGCTATGTAGTATTCCATTGTGTAAATGTACCACAGTTTTTTAATCCACTTATATACTGATGGGCACTTGGGCAGTTTCCAACACTTAGCTGTTGTAAATAGTGCTGCTATGAACATAGGGGTGCATAGGTTCTTTTGAATGGGCATTTCAGGATTTTTAGGGTATTCCCAGCAGTGGAATCACTCAGTCATAAGGAAGTTCCATTTTTAATTTTTTGAGTGAATTCCACACTGTTTTCCACAGTGGCTGCACCAGTCTGCATTCCCACCAACAATGCACTAGGGTTCCCTTTTCTTCATATCCTCACCAGCATTTGTTGTTTGTTGATTTATTAATGATGGCCATTCTGAGAGGTGTGAGATGATATCTCATTGTGGTTTTAATTTACATCTCTCTGATGGCTAGCGATATTGAGCATTTTTTCATATGCCCATGGGCCATGTGTATGTCCTCTTGCAGAAGTGTTTATTCAGGTCCTTTGTTAATTTTTTAATTGGGTTCCTGGTGTTGAGTCATAGAAATTCTTTGTATATTTTGGAGATCAAACCCTTGTCTGATGTATCATTGGCATATATATTCTTCCATACAGTTAGTTCCCTTCTCATTTTGATGATGGTTTCTTTAGCCATGCAGAGACTTTTTAGTTTGATGTAGTCCCATTTTTTGTACACCTACAATGAAGTATCAGAAAGAGAAACCATGAAAAAAATTCCATTTACTATATCAACTAGAAAAATAAGTACCTAGGAATAAATTTAACCAAGGAGTTTAAAGACCTGTATTTGGAAAACTATAGAACACCGAAGAAAAAACTTGTGGAAGATAGAAATAAATGGAAGCATATACCATGTTCATGGATTGGAAGAAATGATATCATTAAAATGTCCACAGTACCCAAAGCAATCTATAGATTCAGTGCAATTCCTATTGAAATACCAATGGCATATTTCACAGATCTAGAACAAATTTTCCAAAAATGTATATGGAACTAAAAAAGACCCAAATAGCCTTAGTAATCCTGAGAAAAAGAACAAACTTAGAGGGATCACAGCACCTAACATCAAGCTATACTACTAGCCCACTGTAATCAAGACAGTCTGGTACTGGCATGAGAACAGACACATAGGTCAATGGAACAGAACAGAGAGCCCAGAAATAAATCCCTGTCTCTATGGTCAGTTAATATTCGACAAAGGGGGCATGAGCATACCATGGAGTAAAAACAGCCTCCTCAATAAATGGTGTTGGGAGAACTAGACTGGTACATGCAAAAAAATAAAACTAGATCACTATTTATACCATGTACCAGAATAAGCTCAAAATGGATAAAGGACTTAAATATAAGTCGTAACACCATAACAGTCCCAGTGGAAAACATAGGCAGTAAAATTTCAGACATTCCATGTAGCAATAATTATTTTGTACTTTATATTCCACATAAAAGTGAATCACATGCTATTTGTCTTTCTCTAACATTTCACTTTTCATAGTAACCTCTAGGTTCATCCATGTTGTCCCCAATGGTAATATTTCATTCTTTCTATTGTTGAGTAATATTCCATTGTATATAGGTACCGCTCATCTTTTGCTAGGCATTTGGGTTACTTCCATTGCTTGACTATTGTAAATAACACTACAGTGAACTTAGGGGTACAGTGCAGGGTAGGTCAAAAGTGGGTTTGCAGTTGTTTGTATGGAATATAATACAATAATTAATACATAATAATACAAGAATAAACTGTGTTTTGCATACTCACAACTGTAAACCTACTTTTGTCCCACCTTGTAGTCTTTCAAACTATTGTTTTGGATTTCCTCAGATATATACCCAGAAGTAAAATTTCTGGATGATATGGGAGTTTAATGTTTAATTTTTTGAGGAAATTCCGTACTGTTTTTTATAGTCTACATTCCCACCGAGTATACCAGGATTCCCTTTTCTCCACATCTTTACCAACACTTGTTCTTTGTTGACTTATGGATAGACATTTTGACAAATGCAAAGTGACATATTCTTGTGGTTTTAGTATGCATTTCTCTGATGATTAGTGATGTCAAGCATCTTTTCATATGTCTATTGGCCATCTGTATGTCCTTTGGAGAAGTGTCTATTTAGGTCCTCTGGCTTTTTAATTGGATTGTTTTTTTTTCTTGGTGTTAAGTTACATGAATTCTTTATAAACTTTAGATATTAACCACTTATTGAATGTATCATTGGCATATATCTTCTTTCATTTAGTTAATTGTCTTTTCATTTTATTGACAGTTTTCTTTGCTGTGCAAAAGTTTTTATTTTGATATAGTCCCATTTGTTTATTTTTTCTTTTGTTTCCTTGTGCAAGGAGAAATATCAGAAAAAATATTGCTAACAAAAATGTCAGGAATTTTACTGCCTATGTTTTTTTCCTGGAGATTTATGGCTTTGAGTCTTAGAAGTAAAATTGATGGGTCCTAAAGCAGTTCCATTTTTAATTTTTTGAGGAACCAGCGTACTGTTTTCTACAGTGGCTGCACCAATCTGTGTTCCTACCAACAGTTTTTAAATTTGTTTCTAAGTATATGTTCTTGATGCAATTATGAATAAGACTATTTTTTAAAATTTCTTTCCTGATAGTTTGTTGGCATATAGAGATGGGACCAATTTCTCAATGTTTATCTTGTATTCTGTTGCTTTACTAAATTCATCTAACAGTTCTAATAGTTTTCTTTGTGTAATATTTATGGTTTTTATACGCTATATCTTATCTCCTGCAAATACTGATAGTGTTAAATCTTTCTTTCCAGTTTGTATGCCATTTACTTTTTCTTCTTGTTTGATTTGGTGCATTTAATACATCCAATACTGTGTTGAACAAGAGTGGTGAAAGTGGACATTTCTGTCTTGTCCCTGATCTTAAAAAAGCAAAAACCAAAACAACAACATAAAAAACACTTTTAGATTTTACTCATTGAGTATGATGTTTCCTGTGGGTTTTTATATATTGCCTTTATTATGTTGAGGTATAGTCCCACTTTTCCTACTTTGTTGAAAGGTTTTATAATGGGGGTTGGGTATTTTCAAATGTTTTTGTGCATCAATTGCTATGATCACATGATTTTTACCCTTCATTTTGTTTATGTAGTATATCATATTAATTGATTTATGGATCATGGTGTATGATCTTTTTAATGCATCACTGAATTGGATTTGGTCATATTTTGTTGAGGATTTTTACATCTATGGTATAATTTTCTTTCTTTGTAGTCTTTCTAGCTGATTTTGGAATTAAGATAATGCTGGTCTCCTAGAATAAGCTTGGGTGATTTTCTTCCTGTTGATTTTTTTGGAATAGTTTGAGAAGGATAGGTATTAGTTCTTCTTTGCATCTTTGATAAAATTTACTTGTGATGCTATCCAGTCCAGGACTTTTGTTCCCTGGAAATGTTTTGTTTCCTGCTCTGATTTTATTAGTTGTAGTCAGTCTGTTATGATTTTTGTTTCTTTTTGATTCAGTCTTGGCAGACTGTGTGTTTCTAGGAATTTATCCATTTTTCCAGATTGTCCAATTTTTTGGCATCTAACCATTCGTAGTATCTTCTTATAATCTTTTGTATTTCTGTGGTGTCAGCTGTCACTTCTCCCATTTCATTTCTGATTCTATTCATTTGGGTCCTCTCTGTTTTTTTTTTTTCAATTTGTATTTTATTGTGTATGCTATTACTGTTGTCTCAAATGTTCTTCCTTTGTTCCCCTCCACCCAGCCACCCACACTCCCAGGCATTCCACACACCATTGTCCATGTCCATGCGCCCTGAAAATGCAGGGTCTGGGAGAAGAGTGTGGTTGGTTGGGTATGTGAATGTCTCGAATAAGATGGATAGCAATTTGAACACTTCACCTAAAATATCATATGGGTGCTTGAGTGTGATATTGTTATGTTATAGAATTACATACTTATGATTTTGAAATCGAAGATTTTGTAATAAAAAAGGGGCATTATTTGTGCTGGACATGGTATGTTCCTTTGCTACTTCATTTCCTATGGTGCATTTGGCATCCCATGCTGTACTTTACATCCCCACGACTATTTAGTAACAACAAATTTGTACTTTTTTAATCCTTCACCTTTTCACCATTCCTCCACACCGCCTTCCCATCTGGCAACCATCGGAACATTCTCTGTATCTCTGATTTGTTTCTGTTCTGCCTGTTTTTTTACTTTGGTTTTTATATTCAATTTTTCATAAGTATGTATTTATTGCCATTTTATTGTTCAAATTTTTTATTTTCTTTTTCTTTTTTTTAAACAAAGATTATTTTTTTTAAGAGAGGGGAAGGGAGGGAGAGATACATCAATGTGTGGTTGCCACTCCTACTGGAGACCTAGCCCACAACCCAGGCATGTGCCCTGACTGGGAATCAAACCAACAACCCTTTGGTTTGCAGTTTGGTGCTCAATCCACTGTGCCACACCAGGCAGGGCCTATTTTTCTTCTTAAAGAAGACCCAGGGCTGGGGTTCCTGGTATGAGGCTGGGACCCCTCACTCCTGAGATATCCTTCCTGATTTTTATCCACCACACATGGGTGTGGGACCAGACTGTTCCATGTCTACCCTTCTTATCAGTTTTGATGTTGTTTCTTTTTTAATTGTGTAGTTGTAGGACTTCCATTCAGCTCAATTTCTGATTGTTCTGGATGATGGTTGTTCTATAGATTTATTGTAATTTTGATGTGGCTGTTCAAGAAGGTGAACTGTGTTTACCTATACCACCATCTTGACCAGAGGTCCTGTTTTTTTTTTTTTTTTCTTGATGAATGGTTAAATATTATTAATTTTGTTTAACTTCTCAAAGAAACAACTCTTGGCTTCATTGATCTTTGTATTGTGTTTTAGAGTCTATTGTGTTTATTTCTGTTCCAAACATTATTTTCTTTCTTTTACTAACTTTGGGCTTTGTTAGTTGTTCTTTTATTAATTTCTTTATGTGTCAGATTGGATTATTTATTTGCAATTTCTCTTGTCTCTTAAGGTCAGGTGGTATTGCTATTAATATCCCTGTTAGGATTGTTTTTAATGTGTCCCATGGATTATGGGTTGTCGTGTTTTTATTTTCATTTCTCTCTAGGTATGTTTTGCTTTCTTCCTTGATCTCATTGTTATTCCATTTTTTGTTTAGTTACATGTTTTTTAGCCTTCATGTGTCTGTATGTTTTTCATTTTATTCTTGTAATTGAGTTCTAGTTTCATATCATTGTGGTCAGAGAAGATGCCTGATATAACTTTGACTTCTTAAACTTATTGAGACTTTGTTTTGTAGTCTAACATGTGGTATATAATGGAAAATGCTTCGTGTACATTTAAAAAGATTGTATATTCTTTAGGGCAAACTGCTCTGAAAATATTAAATAAGTATACCTGGTCTAATGTGTCAATTAAGGCTGCTGTTTCCTTTCTGGTTTTCTTTCTGGGAGATCTATCTATTGAGGTCAGTGGGCTGTTAAATATACTCCCAGTATGAGTATATTACTGTTGATCTTACCCTTTATGCTCATCAGTATTTGCTTTACATATTTAGATGCTCCTATGTTGAGTGTGAAAATGTTTGCAAAGGTTAGGTACTCTTGTTTGATTGTTTCCTTTTTCATTGTGTAATCTCCTTCTTTGTCTCTTATTATATAACCTATGTTTTAAAGTCTTTTTTTTTTTACATAAGTATTGCTACCACACCCCACCCCCCCTTTTTTTTGCTCCTATTTGCAGGAAATATCTTTTTCTATACCTTTGCTTTCAGTCTCTGAGTGTATTTAATATGAAGTGAGTCTCTTGTAGGCAACATGTATATATAGGTCTTATTTTCTTATCCATTTGAGTACTTTATGTTTTTTGATTAGAGCACTTTTTTCCAGTCACATATGAAGTGATTATTAAGAGGTATGTATTTGTCACCATTTTGTTATTAATATTTGTTTTTTTCTTTTTAAAGAAATTCCTTTCACATTTCTTGTAATACTGGTTTTGTAGTGATAAACTCCCTTTGCTTTTGTTGTTGAATAGTTGTTTATTTATCCTTTAATTGTTAGGTGACAGCCTTTGTGAGTTATGTAGTCTTTGTTATGGATTTTTGCTTTTCTTCACTTTGAATATTTTATGTAAATTTCTTTTGGCATGAAAAGTTTCTGCTGAGAAATCTCTTGACACTCGAATGGGAGATCTCATAGTTATCTGTCTTTGTCTTGCTGCTTTTTAGATTTTCCCTCTGTCTTTATCTTTTGCCATTTTAATTTTGATGTGTCTTACTGTGGGTCTCTTTGGGTTCATCTTCTCTGCACTTTCCAGTTTCCTATGCCTTCTTCTTCATCAGGTCAAGAAAAATTTTTAGTCATCATTTAAAAAATAGTTTCTCAATGGAAGTTATTTTCAGTCATCTTTATTACACCGTAAATGCGTGATACAACTACATTCTTTCATGGTGGAGCTGTAAGAAAACCGGTAACACACTACTTGACTGAGTGTGTGGGCTCATGTGCGTATGTGTGGGGAGGGCGGGACTACAGCAACAAAAGGACAGTTGGTAAGGAAAATGCATTCTACTTTCATGTTTAATTTAGGTCAATTTTTATTTGATATTTCATTCATTCAGCATATGCTTATAGGGAACTTGCCCTTTGCCAGGTGCTACTAAAGACACTGGAATATAGCAATTGAGTAAAGGGACAGAGATATCTCAGACCTATGCTTACCAGATGTAGGGATGGGGGAGTTGGATTAAATGAAAGTCGTCAGAAGGCACAAATTTCCAGTTATAAGGTAAATAAGTCTTAGGAATTTAATGTACAACATGATCACTACTGTTAACAGTGCTCTATGATATATTTGAAAGTTGTTTAGGTAGATTCTAAGAGTTTTCATCATAAGGAAAACCATTTTTCCCTTTTTTTGGTATTTATATAAGGTGATGGATATTAACAGATTTTGGTAATATTTTATAATATATGTAGGTTGAATCATTATGTTGTTTGTATACCTTAAACTTATACTGCACTATAGGTCAATTATGCTTCAATCAAACTGGAAATACTAATGGAGTTTGCATTCTACTGTGGACACAAACCATAAACAAGTACACTGATAAATAAATTTGTAATTACAAATAGGTCTCTTTATGAAAAAAAAAAAAGAACCCACAATGTGACTCAGGAAGGAAGAAAACTTTATTTTGGGTGGGGTGTTGGAGATGAGCTTTGGTAGATGTGAACTTTGAGTAGAGGCCTGAATGGTGTGAAAAATTATAATGAAGATTTGAGAAAGATTATTACAGGTGGAGAAAACAACCAGGGCAAAGGCACTGAGGTGCCTGAGGTAAGAATGTTGTTGGTAAGGCTTAGGAAGTTGAACCTGGATGAAGGAGAAGAGGAGTCTTCAAGGAAGCAGCTGCATGATCCTTTAGGGTAAAGATTATGATTTTGTCCTACAAATATCGATAAGCCATTGGAGAGTTCTGAGTGACACGATTAGATTATTGTTATTATTTAAGAAAAATGTCTTAAGATCATCTTGGCTGCCACGTGGAGAAAAAACTAAAAGAGACAAAAGTGGGAGCAGGGATGACATCACCTGGAGTGGGCACGGTGTAGGTTGTAAAAAATAATCACATTTAAGATCATTTTAAAAATAGAGCTCACAGAATATGCTAATGAAGTATGGCAGGTGAGGGAGAGAAATTAAAGATGACTCCTAAGTTTAACCTTAATAAAGTCTAGGGAATTTTACAATTGTGCTCTTTTATAAGCCATTGGAGATAATCCAGTGTAATAGCTTTATGTCATCACAATGCTTATTAGTTAAAGCCCTCTCTACTTATCCTATCCTTGCCAGAGATAGTTTCCTGAAAGTAAGTAGGAGTATTGTGGGCAGAGGGAAATATGTGAGCTATGAGAATTGACAAGAACAAAATTCTTTTAAAAATAAACTATGGCAAAAATCAATTCAGTTTGCAATGATTCAGTAATTAATTCATTTGCTTTTTGTTTCCATTCAGCCAATGAGTAATGAATGGCTACCATATACCAGGCACTACGCTGGGTGTTGGCGCATATACAGTAGAAGAACACAGATGTGGACCTTACTCTCATAAGGCTTACAGCCATCAATGGAGTGTGGTAATACATTACTCTCCATTTTTATTAATTTGAGATTTATCATGTCATGACAAAGAATTTTGAGAAATCAAATTCATTTATATTAATATGCGAGTGACAGTCATTTTATGGTGATATCTACTTTAAATGACACCGAATGAATTTCTGAGTATTGTTTTGTAGAACTTATTTTCCTCATGCTCTTTATAGAGAATAAAATAACAAGAGTCCTTAGCTTGATCAATTTTATGAAAGTGGACAATTTCCTCTTCAGAATTTGACTAAAAAAGAATAAATAAAAAAATTAAATAAGAATTTAAAAAGGACTTAATTGGCTAGTGATAATCATTTCTAGTAAAAGCTTGGAAAGATACTATGGTTTTCTTGCCTTTGTAGTAACTATTGTAACCACTCAATTCTCATCAGTGTGGTTACAATCACTGAAGGTGGATGCCAGGTTACCTTTAAATATTTTAAATATGAAATGTTAGTGCACTTACTCCAGGGTGCATATGCAGGCTGAACTCCATCGTGGCCTAAAACAGTGGTTATTGAAGTGTGGCCCCTAGATGAGCAGCATCAGCATCGCCTGTGAATGCAGGTCAGAACTGCAATTTTTTTGGTCTCATCCTAGTCCTCCTAAATCAGAAGCTTGGAAGGGTTGTTGTGAGGGGGTAGCAATCTGAATTAAAATGAGCCCTCCAGGTAGTTCTGATACTTGAAAAAGTTTGAGAAATATTACACTAGAGGATATATTTGCTCAACACATTTTCAATGATTACTTAATATGTACCTGGTATCATTCTATGTACTAGTATATAACTAGGTTCCTCTCCTTTAGGAATAAGTATATGGTATCAGTTGGTTTTATTCAGAGAATTGTTAACTGCTTTAAATATTTATTACAGAGGAAATTTAGTATAGTAATTGATTAGACAAGAAATGGAAGGGCTAGTGAAGGCAAGTGATGACCCTGAGGCAATGCAGAGATTAGTAACAGCCAAAAGCCACTATTACCCTTGGACTAGAGCACAAGGCAAGATGGTATCACCAGAGCTCAGGGGTCAGGATAGCCTGGCGGGTCTCTTCTGTAGGCATCTGGAGTCACAAAAGAGTGGCATGTTGCTACAGACCTGAAATCACCTGGGCAGAGAGAGATGGGATGATACAGTCTGGCTTCTTTTTCTCTTTCCTCCTTCTGTCAGTAACTCCCATTGTCCAAGCTCAGTAGGAAACCCGCTGGTGAGGGGCAGGCTACAGGTGATGGTCCAGTGATACAGAGCAGAGCAGAGCAGACTGGAGAACAGAGAGGGCGAGCAGCCCAGCATCAGTGCATTTATCTTCTAGGGGACTCTGGTTATTCCCCAAATGCTCTACCTAGACTCTTCTTTGCACCTGTAAATTGAAGGTAGAAGTTGAGAAATATTTTAAATTTCATGATGTATGAAAAGTCTGAGTAAATTAAAAGCAAGGCATATCACAGGGAAAAAAAGTTCCAATTTATTTTTTTATTCTGTCATTGTAATACATTTACATTCTCTCCCAAATGAAGGAGACATTTAGTATGAAAAGCTTTATGTTCATGTGCAAATAAAATAGGTAAATTAATTATACCATGTTTACTATAAATTTAATACTGACTATAGTGATTTAAGCTTTTGAAAAGCCAAGTGCTCACACAAATCATGTCTCCAGAGACTGTGTGCTTTGTACTGATCAATAATTATTCTGTTAATTATGGAGATATGGGGAAAATTAGGCCATTTATAATTCTGCATGCGTAAGAACAACTCTTCAAAGCCCAGAATAACTTTCTCTTTAGGTTGGCTTCATGCTTTGGAAGATGATTAGACTACATCCTTAATTGATCTTTTGGCAAGCAATATTTTCTTATTTTCTTACCAAGTGTATTTTGATTTTAAAAAAGTAAAAAGTTGATCATTATCAACATAAAAGTATATATTTTTTCCTCCTACTGGGTTTCTATCTACCTTCAAAACATTCCTGGGAAGGGATTTTTCATTCATTCAACAAATACTTACTGTGTACTTTAGGGCAAAACAGAGTGGAGGATAAAAACCCTTTGAATAAGAATGAAACCTGTGCAGAGAGCTGTCTCCAAGGCTGGTTTTAAAGAGACTGATGGTCAGATAGGCTTTACTTGTTACATTTGTCACCCTCCTTTAGTTAGTTAACTTGTCTGAATCTATTTCTTTCTTGGTAAAATGAGACCTGTCAGAGCTATCTTACAAACAGCTAAGAGAGTTAAGAATAATTTATGTTTTTATGAGTCTAATGCTAAGTCTATAATACAGGTAGTACAATTGTAACAATAAATTTTAGTGTCCCTAAATTTTCTGCACACTTTTCTTCTCCCTAGCTACCTTCATCCCTTTCTATTTGTTGTCTCAGGCCACCTAACTCCCTCTGTGCCTTTCTCCCAGTCTTTCTGTGCTTTTCATTATCAGAATAACTGGCCATCATTGGCAGCTAATCCTAGAGTAGAGAAAAGCTCCCTTTGTCACTCATATTCTACTCCACTTTGCCCTCATTTATTCAAACATTTATTTAGCAAGGGTCTGCTATGCTCCAAGCACTCTTCTGATGGGTCTAACGTCTGCTAAAACAGGCAAGATGGTTTTCCTCCTTCAACTAAAAAGGTATTTCAACAAACACTTACTAAATCCACACTAAGTATACACTTAGTACTAAGTCTTTGCCCCATGATGAGCTCCAATTGTCAAAGACAGCCAACAGATCAGTTGCCAACCAGGTATAACGCAGGCCCTGAAGTGGTAACAACGGGGAAGGCAAATAGAGCTGGCCGAAGGGGCTGTGGGAGTGGGGTCTGATGTGTGGCTCTGGGGCAGAAGAAGGAGTGAAGCCAGGAGCATGAGTGCTGTGAGTGTCTGTGAGAAGACAGGCGGCAGGCGGTGGGGAGGTCAGGTGTCACGGCTGACCGCCAGATCAGGGCTGGCTGGCAGGCAGGACCGCGGAGGCTGGGGAGATAGAAGGGCGAGGAAGGGGCAGTGTGAGGAGATAAGAACTGAGAGGCAGTGGGACCAGTTGCCAGTGGGCGTGTGGGCCAAGGTAACCATTCTACTATCATTCTGTGAACAATAGGGAGGTGAGGAGTGACATTTCTGACTTTTGTTTCCGAAAGATCCCTGTGGCTGTTTGGTGCAGGACAGTCAGGAAGAGGCGGGAGCAGAAGCAGGGAGGCGGCTCTCAGGGGACAGAGGTGGTGGCCTGGATTGCTTTCATAGCTCTATGAGTCGTGTGAAGGAGGCAGATTCTGAGTGTATGTTCGAGGTGGGGCTGAACATTGTATATGGGAGGTAAGAGAAAGAAAAAACAAGTGTGACTTCAAGGGTTTTGATTAGACCAAAAGGAAAAAACTTCCCTGTGGTGTAGAATCTAGTGAGGGAGAAAGGCAGTGAACAAATCCAGTTGACCCTGGAACAACAGGGGTTTGAACTGCTCAAGCCTGCTTATACATGGATGTTTTTCGAAAAATATATTGGAAAATTTTTTGGAGATTTTTTTCACTGCCATGAAGCAATCATATTGATTATACTAGCGCACCATGAAGCAATCATATTACCACTTTTTCATTATCAATGCAGTTGATATACCTAAGTTGATTATCAATACAAAGTTGTTATACCTATAAAAATGATGAATTTATTTTTCATATTTTTATTTTCATTCTAGTGTTGGATATGTATAACATGTACAGTGTTTTGTATCACACAAGACAATTCATCCTATAAACAAATGATGTAAATTCACAGTCAGTAAATACAGTATAGTACTGTAAATATATTTTCTATTCCATATGATTTTCTTTTCTCTGGCTTACTTTATTGTAAGGCTACAGTATTTAATACATATAACATACATAATATGTGCTAATGGACTTACATTTGACAGTAGGGTATCAGTAGTCAACTTTTGTGGAAGGTAGAAATTATAATTGGATTTTCAAAACAAGGTGGGGGGGCAGTCAGCACCCCCAACCCCTGTGCTGTTCAAGGGTTAACTGTTAACCTATATGAATTGCAATTACTAACTTGATGGATGTTAACTGGGAGGGGGAGGTGTGGTCAGGTACCCCTTTCCAGGAAACAACATTTAAGCTGAGACCTGAAATATAAGTGAGAGTTAGTTGGTAGAGTGCAGGTGTGTGTATCTTTAGGGGAAGGATGAGGAGAGGAGAGCAATGCGGGGCATGAATTTCAACATATGCAAAGACCCTGAGATGAAAAAGAAATTATAACACATCTGATTGTTAAGTAGATTCAATAGAAGAACCCAGACTGGCTTGTTCATTGTCAACTCCTCTATTGGTGCATAATTTGTGCCCAAGTTGATATATGTCAAAGACCCTTGTTTTTTTCCCATTCAGCAAAATTCCAGTTATAAGTTCTGGTTATATTGCTCTCTTAATTTAAAAACATAGTTTTTACTTTGAGAAATAAAGTAAAGTTAAAAGAACAATGAAACACTCATATACTCATCACTCAGAATTAATAGCTGTGAACATGTCAATTTCTAGTCTTTTTTTTTTTAAATAAGCAATTAAAGCCATTCATCTATCTTTGTTATCAGTAGGAGTAACCATTGGATGCTTTTCTTTCCAGTTTACTTTATATGGTTTTTCATATACATATATAATTGAGTCTAATATATAAAAATATGAATATTTTTGTTTTTGTAGGTTTGCTTATTTAAAATTTACACAATATTACACTGCATATACTATTCAGTATCATTTTAATTTTATTTTTTAGTTTATTTTACTACTTCTTGATTTCTTGGTTTACTTTTTATTTATTGACTTCCTATTATAGAAATTGAGGATATATGTTTTCTCCCCTTATCCTTGCTACATATATCATTCTTCCCATTCCCCTTATAGAAAAGTTGCACTTACTATTTTTATTATGATTATGTAAATGCTATTCACGACTGACCATATGGTAAACCACATGTATTTTTCCTTTCCTGCACACTTTTTGCTTTCAGTGGAGATAATAACTATCTTTTTTTGTTTACTTGCTTAATTTCTTGCATACTTACCATGAATATAACCACAAATTCTCATCCAGTTGTCTAACCTCATAGTTCAGGCACTTCAGGTACTCTATGCATTTCATTTTTCATGGGAATGACTTTGGAGACCTTTGACTACTTCAGTCTTGGCTGGTAGTCTCTGTATCTAGTGTAGAACAGATATTCTGAAACCTCCTTTCACTATCATCCTAAGGATCCCTTTTATCTGCTTCCTCTTGTGTGCCTGCCTCTCTGCATCTCACATGCTCTTCTTTTTATGACTCCCTTGTTTGGATGTTGCTATTCTTTTTTTTAACATCTTTACAAAGATTTTATTTATTTATTTTTAGAGAGAGTGGAAGGGAAAGGGAAAGAGAGAAATACATCAACGTGTGGTTGCCTCTCGTGCACCCCCCACTAGAGACCTGGCTCGCTACCCAGGCATGTGCCCTGACTGGGAATCAAGCCAGCAACTCTTTGGTTCACAGGCCAGCACTCAACCACTGAGCCACCCCAGCCAGGGATACACTTTAGTAGTATCGTGAAAAAGAATACAAAGGAGACACATTTTTGATCCGTTATATTCTTTATTCCAGTGTATACCTATTACAGGTATTTGTGTGCCCCTTTGCTCCCCTGCAATACTGGAAGTTCTGTGAGGACAGGGATCTTCATATTCAACTATGTGGCCTTCACAGTGTCAGCCCAGCTGAAAAATTAAAAATAAGAATAGGTGAATTTTATAGTGTATACTCTGTGACTATAAAAATCATGTATTTGGACAAAAATCACAAAACTTAAAATGTTAGAGATTTCCAAATACTTGTATGCATGACATCATGTTGACCAACTATGCAGATATTTGATTGGGGTTTTTAACATTCATATGTTATACAGTCACTTAGACCCATTGTCAGATTTTTTTTAAGATTGATAATTTCCATTTAGGTATATGAGGTCTGTCTGGAAAAGTCCAGCCACTGTTAATATAATGAGAATGGTTTGTACAACATCGATGCAACCTGGCAGCCAAGGAAAGTGGACTGGAATGTGCATGTGTGAACAATGATGACCTTACTGTACTAGTCAGTGGGGGCGGTAGACACCACTGAGTGAGCACGTATACTGTGTGGCTGTCACTTTCAAAATGACTGAGCAAATCTGCATCAGATTTTGAATTAAGCTTGAACCTTCCCCTTCGAAAACTACTTGGATGATTCAGAAGGCTTTTGGGGATGATGCAATGAGTGCAGTGCAAATAAAAGTGTGACACAAAAGCTTCAAAGATGGCTGAGAATCTGTTGAAAGTGATCCATGTTCTGGAAGGCCTGCAACATTGAATGTGTACGGGCTGCAATCAACAAAGATCTGCAGCAGACAGTGTGAAAACTAGAAGCTGATCTAGGGATTCCAAAAACTACTGTGTCTGAGATTTTGATGCAGGATCATGGCATTAAACATGTCCTGGCAAAATTCTTTCTGCAGCTTCTGCTACCAGAGCAGGAGAGACATTGTGCTGCAGTCTTAATGACTTGATTCAAACCACTACCAGTGAACCAGATTCCCTCAAGAAAGTTATTACTTTGGTGGGGTCTGGGGTGTCATTGTCCTGTGTACAATGTTTCTTGTGTCTTGTATCATCTTCAGTAAATGCCTCTATTTTTCATATTACATGGATGGATGCTTTCTGGACAGACCTCATATGTATGTCATACCATCTCTTGTCAAACTTTTGTACTATGTTTTATTGTGGTAAAATATATGTAGCAAAATTTACATCTAATATTATTTTGAAGATAAGTAATTCATGTAGGAATTTGTGAATCTATGAAAATTTGTGTTTTGCAATATTGATAAAGAGACTAAGTTGAAATTGACATGGCAATAATAATAAAAAAGGTTTGTGCTCTTAAGATTTAAATTTTTCAATGTAAAGTCAATATAAATGTGTATTGCATGAAAATCATTGTATTTCATCATTCTCTTTTAAGCTTGTTTCAGCAGACTTTTTGCTAATATTCCTATAATTAATTAGCTTTTACCAAGTTCACTAATGACTTCTGACATTATGAAATTCAATCGTCAATTCTCAGTCTGTGTTTTACCTAAACTTCTTTACCTTTGACACTAATTGTTTTTTTAATTAATTTTTCAATTACAATTGACATTTAATATTACATTAATTGCAGGAGTACCGTATAGTGGTTAGACATTTATGTAACTTATGAAGCAATCCCTGACACCGTGTATAGTTGTTACAATATTATTTACTACACTCCCTAAAATGTACTTTACATCCCCATGATGATTTTATAACTTCCAATCTGTACTTCTTTTTTTTTAAATGCCATTTTATTTTATTTTATTTTTTAAAGATTTTGTTTATTTATTTATTTTTTTATTTATTTATCTTTAGAGGGAAAGGGTAGGAGAGAGGGAGAGGAGAGAAATATCAATGTGTGGTTGCCTCTTGTGTGTCCCATGCTGGGAACTGGCCTGCAACCCAGGCATGTGCCCTGACTGGGAATCGAACCGCGATCCAATCTGTACTTCTTAATCCCTGCACCTTTACACCCAGCCTCCTAACCCACTTCCTATCTGGCAACCATCAATTGGTTTTCTGTATCTATAAGTTTGCTAATGCTCCCTTTGTTTGTTTGTTTGTTTGTTTATAGTTTCCACATATAAGTGAAATCATATGGTACTTGTCTTTCTCTGTCTGGCCTATTTCATTTAGCACAGTATCCTCTAGGTCTGTCCATGTTGTCACAAATGGTAAGATTTCATTCTCTTTAATGGCCTATTAATATTTCATTGTATATATTTTTATACACTTCTATTTTTTTCTTATTTTGTATTTTATTTTATTTTTTTAAATATATTTTATTGATTATGCTATTACAGTTGTCCCATTTCTCTCCCATCATTCCCATCCACCCTGCACACCTCCTTCCACCCACATTCCCCCCTTTAGTTCATGTCCATGTGTCATAAGTTCTTTAGCTTCTACATTTCCCACACTATTCTTGCCCTCCCCCTGTCTATTTTCTACCCCTACTTATGCTACTTATTCTCTGTACCTTTTCCCCCTCTCTCCTCCCAATCCCCTGTTGCTAACCCTCCATATGATCTCCATTTCTGTGTTCCTGTTCCTGTTCTAGCTGTTTGCTTTTGTTTTAGGTGTGGTTCTTAATAGCTGTGAGTTTGCTGTCTTTTCACTGTCATATTTTTATCTTCTTTTTCTTAGATAAGTCCCTTTAACATTTCATATAATAAGGGCTTGGTGATGATGAACTCCTTGAACTTGACCTTATCTGAGAAGCACTTTATCTGTCCTTCCATTCTAAATGACAGCTTTGCTGGATAGAGCAGTTTTGGATGTAGGTCCCTGCTTTTCAAGATTTCAAATATTTCTTTCCAGCCCCTTCTTGCCTGGAAGGTCTCTTTTGAGAAATCGGCTGACAGTCTGATGGGAACTCCTTTGTAGGTGACTGTCCCCTTATCCCTTGCTACTTCTAGAATTCTCTCCTTCATTTTAATCTTGGCTAATGTAATTACGATGTGCCTTGGTGTGTTCCTCCTTGGATCCAACTTCTTTGGGACTCTCTGAGCTTCCTGGACATCCTGGTAGTCTATTTCCTTTGCCAGATTGGGGAAGTTCTCCTTTATTATTTGTTCAAATAAGTTTTCCACTTGTTGCTCTTCTTCTTCCCCTTCTGGGACCCCTATAATTCAGATGTTGGGACGTTTAGTGATGTCCCGGAGGTTCCTAAGCCTCTCCTCATTTTTTTGAATTCTTGTATCTTCCTCGTTTTCTGTTTGGTTGTTAGTTTCTTCCTTCTGGTCCACTCCATTGATTTGAGTCCCAGTTTTCCTTCCATCTCTATCAGTTCCCCATGCATCTTCCTTCATTTCACGGATTGTAGCCTGCATTTTTTTCATCTAATTTGTGAGCAAAATCAACCAATTCTGTGAGCATTTTGATGACCAATGCTTTGAACTGTGCATCTGATAGGTTGGCTATCTCTTCACTGCTTAGAGGAATTGGCTCTGGGGCTTTTATTTGCTTTCTGGTTTGAGCCATTTTTGGTGGTTTTTTTGTTTTGTTTTGTTTTGGTTTTAGTCTGGCCGCAGCTATTACGTAGTGAGGGGTGGAGCCTTAGGTGTTCCTCAGGGCGGGGCAGCCCAGTCGCTGGGTTGTGACGTGTAGGTGGGGGCAGGGTCTGAGAGGGAACAATGGCGCCTGCTCCTCTCTCTCCTGGATTCAGTCCCCTCCGCCACTTCCCCTCTGCCTGGACCGTCTGCGAGCGCGAATGTGGGACCACCTGGTCAGCCAGCCACCCTGTGCGGCCTCACTGGTTCTGCACAGTTGCCCCACTGTGCCCAGGGTCCGCCAGCTGCTGCCTGTGGGCCCGGGGACTGCCAGCCGCCGCCTGTGCACCTGGGAACTGCCAGCCGCTGCTGCTGGAGTTCCTGGGTCCGCACCTCCACTTTCTCCTGCCGCGACTCCGCCCCTCTTACCGGTCTGGATGAATGGTTGTTGGACTTCCGTACAGGTCAATTTTCTATAAGTTCTGGTGTTTTCTTGTTTCTAAATATTTGTTGTCCTTAATTTTGGTTGTAAGAGGAGGCACATTGTGTCCACCTACGCTTCCATCTTGGCCGGAAGTTTTACTTCTCTTTTGATGGGAGCATTTAATTCATTAACATTTAAAAAAATTATTGATAGGTATGCAGTTATTATATTTTAGTAATTGTTTCCTGATTGTTTTGTTTTTCTCTGCTTCCTATTCTCTTACTCTCTTCTTTGTGTGACTTTTGTGTGACTCTGTAGTATTGTATTTGGATTCCTTTTATTTTATTTCTTATATATCTTTGTAGAATTTTGGTTTGTGATTACCATGTGCTTCATATATATCAAGGTACACTTATAGTAGTCGATTTTAGATTAATGGCTACCTATGTTTGAATGCATTTTATAATCACTACCATTTTTACTCACACCCTCCACTTTTCATATTTTCATCATTACTTTTTACTTCTTTTATGTGTGTATCCCATAATTTATTGGTGAAATGACACAAGATCTTCTACTTTTGCCTTTTAATGTTCGTACCAGCTTTAGTGTTGGTTGATCCACTGCTTGTATTATGTTTGTCTTAATGAAAAATTTTTCTTTGATATTTTCTTAATCATATTTTTGATTTTGTTCTTTTTAAAGAAGTTGTTTAACATTTCTTGTAACAATAATTTGGTGGTGATAAACTCCTTCAGCTTTTTCTTGTTTGGGAAGCTTTTTATCTATCTTTTGATTCTTTTTTTAAAAATATATTTTATTGATTATGCTATTACAGTTGTCCCATTTCTCCCCCATCATTCCCCTCCACCCTGCACACCCCCTCCCACCCACATTCCCCCCCTTTAGTTCATGCCCATGTGTCATAAGTTCTTTAGCTTCTACATTTCCCACACTATTCTTGCCCTCCCGCTGTCTATTTTCTACCCACTGTCAATGCTACTTATTCTCTGTACCGTTTCCCCTTCTCTCCTCCTCCCACTCCCCTGTTGCTAACCCTCCATGTGATCTCCATTTCTGTGGTTCTGCTCCTGTTCTAGCTGTTTGCTTAGTTTGCTTTTGTTGTAGGTGTGGTTGTTAATAACTGTGAGTTTGCTGTCTTTTTACTGTTCATATTTTTTATGTTCTTTTTCTTAGATAAGTCCCTTTAACATTTCATATAATAAAGACTTGGTTATGATGAACTCCTTGAACTTGACCTTATCTGAGAAGCACTTTATCTTCCCTTCCATTCTAAATGACAGCTTTGCTAGATAGAGCAATCTTGGATGTAGGTCCTTGACTTTCATGACTTGGAATACTTCTTTCCAGCCCATTCTTGCCTGTACGGTTTCTTTTGAGAAATCAGCTGATAGTCTTTGGGAACTTCTTTGTCGGTAACTGTCTCCTTTTCTCTTGCTGCTTTTAAGATTCTCTCATCTTTGATGTAATGTAATTATGATATGTCTTTTGTGCTTCCTTGGGTCCAACTTCTTCGAGACTCGCTGAGCTTCCTGGAAGTCTGTTTCCTTTGCCAGATTGAGGGAGTTCTCCTTCATTATTTGTTCAAATAAGTTTTCAATTTCTTGCTCTTTCTCTTCTCCTTCTGGCACCTCTATGATTTGGTTGTTGGAATGTTTAAAGTTGTCCCAGAGGTTCCTAAGCCTTTCCTCACTTTTTTGAATTCTTGTTTCTTCCTTCTTTTCTATTTGGTTGTTTCTTTCTTCCTTCTGGTCCACACTGTTGATTTGAGTCCCAGTTTTCTTCCCATCACTATTGGTTCCCTGTGCATTTTCCTTCATTTCACTTAGTGTAGCCTTCATTTGTTCATCTAATTTGTGAGCAATATCAACCAATTCTATGAGGATCCTGATCACCAGTCTTTGAATTGTGCATCTGATAGGTTCGCTATCTCTTGGTCACTTAAAAGTATTGGCTCTGGTACTTTGATTTGTTCTTTCGTTTGAGCCATTTTTTTTCTTTTTTCTTTTTTTGGTCTGGTTGTGCCTGTTATGTATGAGGGGGTGAAGCCTTAGGTGTTCACCAGGGCGGGGCAACCCAGACCCTGGGTTGTGACACAGTATGCGGGGGTGGGGTCAGAGAGGGAACAATGGTGCTTGCTCTGCTCTCTCTTGGATTTCAGTCCCCTCTGTTAGGCTGGGAGTCCTTCAACCCCCACAAGTGTTTTTAATCGGTGCTTTTAGGCCTTATTTCCCAGCGCTGGGGCCCTGGGTTGCGCAGTCTGTCTCGCTGCCTGTTTTTGCCTGGTTCATCTGCGTGCAAATGTGTGACTGTGGTCAGCTGCCTTGTGCACCTCACTGGGTCTGCTCATTGCCTCCCCACACCTGGTAACTGCCGCCTATGCACCTGTGGTGTGCCAACCACCACGTGTGCAACTGGGACCACTAGCCACTGCTTTTTCCTCCCGCAGTCCTTCTCTGCCAGCCACTGACTCCACCCCTCTTACTGGTCTGGGTGAATTATTGTCAGACTTCTGTACTACTCAATTTTCTATCTGTTCTGGATTTTTTTGTTTCTAAATTTTTGTTTTCCTTAACTTTGGTTGTGAGAGGAGGCACAGTGTGTCCACCTATGCCTCCATCTTGGCCAGAAGTCCTATCTTTTGATTCTAAATGACAGCTTTGAGGGGTAGAGTAATCTTGCTTCTGGGTCCTTGTCTTTTTGAATATTTTGTACCAATCCCTCTGGCCTGCCAAGTTTCTGTCGAGAAATCAGCTGACAGTCTTATGGGAGCTCCCTTGTAGGTAACTAACTACTTTTCTCCTGGTGCTTTTAAAATTCTGTCTTTGTCTTTAACCTTTGCCATTTTAATTATGATGTATATTGGTGTGGGCCTTTTTTGGATTCATCTTGTTTGGAACTCAGTGCTTCCTGGACTTTTATGTCTGTTTCCTTTGGCAAGTTATGGAAGTTATCAGTCAATATTTTTTCAAATAGGATTTCAACCTAGTTCTCTCTCTTTTCCTTTTGGCACTCCTATGATACAAGTGTTATGCTTGATTATGTCACAGAGGCCCCTTAAACTTTCTATATTAAAATTGTTTTTTCTTTTTGCTTTTCTGATTGGGTTTTTTTTGCTATCTTGACTTCCAACTTGCTGATCAGATCCTCTGCTTCATCTAATCTGCTGTTAAGTTTATCTAATGTGTTTTTGATATTTGACTGTTTTTTCATATTTTTTATCTTGTGAAATTGTCACTGAGTTCATTCATCCACTATGTATCTATATATTTAAACCATTTTTTATTTTTCAAATATGTTGTTTTTCAGGAGCTACTGAAGTAAAAAATATAACTGTGTCCCATGATCCACATAGAAATGGGTTTATGAGAAAACAGTTCAGGTGAATATTATCACTTTCCATTTTCAACCAACGAATAGTTGCCAGTGATAAATAGCCAATAGTCCATCAAGGATGCTCAAGATATGTTACATAATACAACATCTACTTTACCCCTAAGTTCACTGAGCATCCTTATAACCAATGTTTTGAACTCTGCATCTGGTAGATTGTCAATTTTGTTTACTTCTTCTACAGTTTTGTCCTGTCTTCTCACTTAGGACATGTTGTTTGTCTCCTCTTTTTGGCTGCTTCCCTGTATTTATTTCTATGTACTGGGTTGATCTGTCATATCTCCCATTTCTGGGCAGAATGGCTGTATGTAGTAAGTGTCCTGTGGGGTCCAGTGGACAGTCACCTGAGTTGAGTGCTCTACGGACATCCCATGTTGAGTTGTGTGTACTCTCCTATTACAGCTGAGCCTTGATTGCTATTGGCACATCAGGGGGTAGGACTGACTTTTGGGCTGATTGGTTGTGAGGACTGACCCTGCCTACAACAGAAAGTTCTTTTGTGTGGGCTGACCCAATCAAGTATGATTCACTTTAACACGGCTCTTATGCCTGCCAAGTCCGCCCTTTGGGTGTGTCACCTGTGGCACCAATTGGGTGGTGCTCTGGTGTTGTCCGAAGCCAGCCACCAGATGTGTTGGTTCTGGGACTTCTTGTGAGGAGCTCTGATGTAGGCCAAGGTCAGCAGCTGCTTGTGTCTAGCCCAGGGCCACCTGGTAGGAGCTACAAAGTGATCTGTGGTTGTTAGCTGCCTGGGCTGGGGTTGAAATGAAGAGTTACTTTACTCATTTATATCATTTTCATTTTCTAATTGTTCCAGTTTGTGGTATGTATTGTATTTTAAGATTTAATTTATTTACTTTTAGACAGAGGGGAAGGGAAGGAGAGAGAGAGCATGAAAAATATTGGTGTGAGAGAGAAACATCAATTGGTTGCCTTGCGCGCCTGTCCCAACCAAGGCCCAAACCCGCAAACTAGGCGTATATCCTGACCAGGAATCTAACAGACGATCTTTTGCTTTATGGGATGATGTCCAACCAACTGAGCCACACTGGTCAGGACTAGATGGTATGTTTAAGACAGAATGCATAGTTTTCCCCTTGAAGTTTGCTTTTCTGCCCCAAACCTTGAAATCCCCTTTTGCTCCTCTCAGTTATTGAAATATATCCTTATCCCAACAAATTCTGTTTGTTCTATCTGCAAAATGTTTTTTAAATCTCTTTTTTTATCACAAATCCACAAAACTCCTGGATCCAAGCAAATATTGTCCCTAATATATGACTGCAGTGGCTTCCCAACTGGTATTACTCTCACTCTCTCCACCTACTACCTCTCACCCAGTCTATTCTTGTAACAACCTGGGTAATCCTTTAAAAGTGTAAATTACATTCACTTCCTGATTCAAAAGTCTTCCCATAGCTTCTTTTGAATAAAATTCAAAGTCCTAACAATGGCCTAGAAGTCCCCACGTGATCTAATATCTATCTACCATTCTAACCTAATTTCTCCCACTCTTCTTGCTCATTTTGTTCCAGCTGCTAGTCCTCAAACACATCATATACACTCATGTCTCAAAGCCTTTGCATTTGTTGTTCTTTCTGCAGGAATGCTCTCTACTCAACTATTTAGAGGGCCCACTCTGTCACTTCATTTAGCTCCTTGTTCAAACATCCCTTCCATGTCTAAAATAGCATCTACTTGTCATTCTCCATCTCCTTAGCAATTTTAATAATCTTCATTTTATTTATTAATGCTTAACATTGTATTATACTTTCTAGTATGTTTGTTTGATAGTTGTTTATTTTCCCAGTTAAATGTAAGCTCCATGACAGAAAAAATATTATTTTGTGCATTGCATCCTCAGGGTCTAGAACAGGGCCTGGTAACAGATTACATGCTAAATAAGTATTTATTGAACAAAGAGATAAAAGAATTATAAAATGCTAGAAATTATGGCTGTGTATTTTAATTATATTCAAAGTTCCAAATAAAATGTAAGTGTCTTCATTCAACCAACCTATTTTGAGTGTCTCTTATGTATCTGGCACTGTGCTTAGTGTGAAGATATAAAGATGTATAAAAAAGGATTCCTGCCTTCATATTTCTCTTAGATTCCCGAGTGATAAATATGTAAATTTACATGTTAATCACTTAAGAATTAGGGACAATGTATTCCCATTGGGATTTCTTACACTAGTCTTTCAAATCTATCCCTTTATTCAGAATGAAATTATATATCTTCGTAAAAGATTGGTCAGTCCACAATCAACCAGAATCAAACCAGGAAAACCAAGCAGCTTATTTTTATCAGATGAAACCAGTGCTATTTGAGGATGTAGATTCTATGATTATTGCATTCAGGGTAGAGGTAGTGTTTCAAAATATGAAGCCTTTGGATTGTTTTCTGAGTTGTTTTAATAGTTCAGACAATCTTGAAATTTAATTTATAATCTTTTTTAGAAATACTTTTATCCATATCATTGACTAATTTACTTTGCTAGTGTAGAGTTAGAACTTACTCATCAAGATCTTCATCTAAAATAGAGACAAACAAATGGCCAAAGAAAATGCTTCAAGAAAACATATATGTGAGGATAGTTTGTATAATTGGCACACCTGATGTGTCAGTTTGCTTGGATGGTTGCAGTAAAATACCATCATCTGGTGGCTTAAACAACAGAAATTCATTTCTCACAATTCTGGAGTCTAAGAATTCTAAGATCAAGGTGCCAGCTGATTTGGTTCTTGGTGAGAACTCTTCCTGGCTTGTAGACAGTCATCTTCTCAGTACGTTCTCACGTGACCTTTCCTTAAAGTGTGCAAGTAGAAAAAGAAAGCAAAAGAAAGTGATGGATTTCTTCTTCTTTTCTTGTGAAGCCACTAATCCTATCATGATGGCCCAATCTCATGCCCTAACTTAACTTTCACTTCCCAAAGATCTATCTCCAAATACCATCACATGGGGGGTTAGAGATTCAACATGAGACTTTGGTGGAGTGGAGGGGGTAGCACATGCATTCAGTTTATAACCCCACCAAGCACAATACAATGTTTAATATATAAAGTAGAAATTATAAGTGTGCTGGTTAATGGAGAAGGGGCAGGAAGACAGGACCGGACAGCGAAGAAGAATCTGGGAATGAGGCAAGAGTTCAGGTCTGTTCACACTCTCTATGTTCAGAGCTGAAGATAAGAATTCTGACAGTCATCTAGCATAGGAAGTCATGGTAGTGAGTCAGAGGTTAGAAATTCAGAAAGGTGGATGATACCAGCACATATGAAAAAGGAAGTTATATGTTGAAACAAAAGTAATTAGTATCTTGTGCAGCAATTCTTTAGTATACATCCTTCTTGGATTCAAGAAATTCTCCTTTGCATGGCCAGTTCACTTCCTGAGAGCAGAAGCTAGTGAGATTGATAAAAGATGAGTAGCAAATTACCCTGACTTGAGTGAGGGTCTTAGAATAGAAGTAAAGGCAAAAATGGACAGTTTTTACCTGAACTATAGCTGAATAGATTATAATTTATTTATTGTTTTTAAGCCATACCTTTACTTTTAGATTCCATGCACACCTCAAACATCGTAACTCTTAAATTAACCCCAAGTTCAAAATATGTTGTAAACAAAAACTCTATGTTAAAGATCCAGTAACTTGGAGGGGGGAAGGTTTATGATTCTTCTTTTTTCTTATTTCTTTTGACTTATTAATAAATATTTATAGAGAAAATTGGTCTCATCTTTCTTCTACAACTACTACAGATTAAGAATGTGGTTTTAAATTAAAAAATATTTTTAAAGTTTAGGTTTAGAGAGGGGGAAGGGAGAGAGATAGGCAATGAAACATTGATGTGAGAGAGACACTTTGCAAAATGATGCTCAACTGACTGAGTCACACCGGTCAGGGTTAAGAATGCTGTTTTAAGCAAATTATTAATTTTAGCACAACTGGAGTTCAATAAAGCATTCTCATTTTCCAATGCAGTTTATTACATTGAGAGGCTTACTTGAATTAAAAATAGTTTTGTGGCATCCTTTGTTGCACTTTATAATACAATAAATTATGTGATAGAATGCAAATACAGTGAGAAAGATCCTAAAAGTAGTTTACCCAGTTCATTTATGAATCTACTTGGCAATGCCCTTGCCAGATGATAACCCATTCTTGTACTGAACACCTCCAGTATGAGAGGACTCACTTTCTTAAAATGCAGTTTATTTCATTCTTTCCTCCTCTTCCTTCTTCTCCTTCTTGTTCTCCTTCTTGTTCTTGTTCTTCTCCTCCACTTTTTCTTCCTCCTCCTCCCCTTCCTCCTTTTTCATTTGGACAACCTTGAATTTTACAAAGTTCTGTCTTATACTGAGCCAAATTTTATCTGGGGCTTTCATGTAAAAACAGTTCTACCTCATGGTGGAACTACTCACATCATCCTAGGTATTTACTCTAACATTTCTTTCTTTTCCTCTCCTACTTCTTTCTCCAATTTTTACACTTTTTCTTGATGATAAAGAAAATGTGGTATATACATACAATGGAATACTACTCAATCATAAGAAAAGATGAAGTACTGCATTTGCACCAACATGGATGGACTTTGGAATATTACGCTGAGCGAAATAAGTCAGACAAAAAAATCCAGAGCCGTATGTTTTCACTCATATGTGGAATATCAAACTAAAAGCAAAAAATGAACAAACAAGAGAGATAAACAAAAAAACTTCACAGAAACACAACAATATAGTGGTTACCAGAAGGAAGAAGATAGGGGACTAGTAAATGGTAAAGGTGGTCAAATATATGGTGACATAGAAGATTTGACTTTGGATCCTTTACACACAATGCAGTATACAGATAATGTGTCATAGAATTGTACACTTGAAACCTATATAATTTTATTAACCGATGTCATCCAATACATTTAATAAAAAAAGGAAAAAAATAGGTTGAAAATAAGAGTTAAGCATTTCACTCAAGAAACTAGATAAAATCCAACAAAATATATCTAAGTAAATAAAACACAGGAATAAAAACATATAAAAGCAGAAATTAATGACATAGAAAAAGACAAATATTAGATTTGATTAATAATATCCCAACCTTTTAAAAAAGATTATTCTAACAAAAAAAGTTCTTGTAAATCTTTTATAAGATTATGAGACTTTGTGAGTGAGAAAACACAAAAATATAAAATGAAGAAAGGAACAAAAGATATACATATTTAAATCTTCACCTGAGGATAAGTTTATTAATTTTAGAAAGAGAGAAAGGAAGAAACATTGATGTGAGAGAGAAATATCAATTCATTTCCTCTGACATGCACCCCAACTGGAGATTGAACCCACAACCCTTTGTGTACAAGATGACACTACAACCAGCTGAACCATCCACCCAGGGCAAGGCATATTTAAAAAAATAAATAATATGTGTATATTTTCATTAATAAATTTGAAAAACATGGCGAAATGAACATTTACCTAGTAAAATACATATGACCATGACCAATAAGAGTGAGTAAATAACTGAATGAATGGTTTAGAATAAATTTAAAACTTAATCTAATATCTAAGGTTTAAATATATAACAGTTCCTTATAAGTATAGAAAAACTAACTAATACATTCTAGGTGCATCATATGATACTGATATATAAAATCTGGGTAACACTAGCACAAAGACCAATATTACTTACTAATATAGATAAAAATATTAAATAAAATGCTGGTTAGCTAATTAAATGCAGCAGTACATTAAAATAATTGTATATTATAATCAAGTAGAACATATTTCTAGAATACAAGGTTATTAAACACATGTAACATGCTATCCACATTACAGAAAAATGAGTGCCAAACATAATGGGTAAAAGAAAACAAATAGCTAAATGTTTTAAAGAACCTTACTAGTAGTATATTTATGAACTGTGTAGAGAAAGACACAACTCTGAGACACAAAACCCAGGGGACAAGAAAATATTATCAGTGTTAAGTAAATACAGTTTAAAATATTGTAAAAGTTTGAGTAATAGACCAGGAGAAAACATTTTCTAACAGATATAATAAGCAATGGTTAGTATCCATAATATATAAAGAACATATATGAGTCTATAAGAAAGTGATAACCAAACTTTGTTTAGTTTTATATAAAAACAAATCATATATATGTATAATAAACATGAGAAGTTGCTCAAGCTTAGTGAAAACCAAGGAAACATAAATTAAAGCAACACTTTTGTAGGTATGCTTCTTTATCTATCATATTTATAGAGTTAAATATTGTTGAAGTCTTAGTACAATTGATAGTTTTAAGTAGTATTGGTAAGAGTATATATTGAAACAACTTTAAATGTCCATATACTTTTGGCCTGGCAATTTGATCTCGAGAAATCTATTCTGCAAAAATATTTCTGCGAATACATAAACATACACACAATAATTGCAGCATGGATTATAGTAGAAAAAGTTGGGCACAGTGTAAAGGAGGGCAATGAAATCAATTATGATTCTTCCATACTATGGAAAATGATGTAGCTTAAAAATAATGAGATAGATGGAGAGAGGTGATGGAGAGATAGCATTGTAACAACTACAAATCACAGGAAAGTAAGCACATTAAATGTTTAATATGTATGCAAATGTGTACAAAATAACTGGAAGGATATCAATTAATTGAGCAAATATCTAGTGAACACTTACATGTGCTATTAACTGTTTTAGGTGCTGGATTTATGGCTATGACAAAACTGGCAGACAAACACCAGTTACCACTATTGTGGTGAATGGGTTAGTGAAAAGGGACTTCTATTGTTATTTCACATATGTTCTTGTATTGTTTGAATTTCTTTTTAACTGGTATTATTCATATACTATTGGTTAATATTTAGTGAATCTAAAGTATCAGATAAAAAAGACAAAAAGTAGTATATAGTCCTTGTCCATTTGAATCTTATAATTTTACTGGCATGAAATTGTATGGGCATTAATTTAACTAAACTGATAATTATATATTTGGATATTTCTGCATTCACATTTGCTAGTTTATCTATCAGCAAAGGACTAAAAGTCTTTTTATACATACTCAAATATATAGGATTAAATATGTAGTTTGCTTCCATCCATACATACTATGAAGTGAAATAATTTTAGACATTCAAAAGTCAGTATCTGAAAGGCCATCAGATGTTAACAATTTTAAAAGAAAATTTACATTTCCGTAGATAGGGCATATATGGCAGTTAAAATATACTTTGTGGTGATAGTTTAATTTGAAGAAGAAGAAAAAGCTTGCACAAGTAATTTAAAATAAATCATTTTAAGCAGATGCATCTTCATTCAAAAATAGGTAATTATACTGGTGTTTACACAACATTTATAATTTATCTAGCTCTTTCAGAATGATGTGTTCTACCATCGTATACAGAGTTAGTTTTGTGGCCTATATTCTGCAGAATGTGGTATGAGAAAAAAATAAGAGCATTTTCCAGGCTGTTCCGTTTCCCTTTGTCAGTCATTATTAATCTAAACTGTTGAAATAGGCATAAAAAACTCTCAAAAAAAGAAGAAAAGGAAAGTTCTTCTTCATCCATACTGAGTTTGAAGTATATAGGATCTAGAATTCAGAAACTGGTGAAGATGTGATATAACAAGTCTCTGGTACGGAAATGGGAGTGAAGCCTGGATATAAACACAGTGTAACCAAGGAAGAGAGCTTGCAATGAACAGAAAAGGCTGCATACGGGAACCCTGGAGACATTGAAGTTCACAGGATGGTAGCACCAAGTACACCCCATAACACAGACAGAATCAGGAATTAAAGGTGTCACTGACAAGGGGAACATCTTTGGATGTCTTAATCCATGTCCTTTGGAATAAGACGTTTAATTATTAGAAATTAAACCTCATCTTTCCTGTATTCACCTTCTAGAACTTTTCCTTATCCTTAGAGTACCTGATTCAGATATAAAAAGATTCAAGATGCAACTGAGGCAGTTCTACAACTGAGTCTCAATACCTGGTTTGTTGTTTTCTTCTTGGAAGCATTTTATCATTCAGTGAACTGCCTGGCCAATTGGATGGCAATGGAAAATTAAAGAGATTTCATTTACCTGTTTATGTAGTCACTGGAGTGCCCTATTTCTCTGCAACTTTTTTCTTTTAAGGAGATGTAACCACTGGCACCTATTATATCTTCTAACCCAGTCTATTCATTAAAAACACGCATCCTTTGTTAATACAGACTTATGGTTTATTTTGTTGGTGTCAGAATCGATTTGCATATTCTGCTTCCTAAGAAAATAGAAAAAAATCCTTTACTTTAAATACATTGTTTACATCAATGAAAGTAAATAAATACAGCATTAATATTTCTATTCTATGCTGGCTTTCATAAGTGAGAAAACCAGAAATTCTTATTTAGATATGCTTCAGAGTACTGATATTAGTGTTCTTGGAATTATTTCATTTTTATAGTTAAGATACATAAGATGCAATAAGATACATATATTTTTTCACAGGGGTGTTTATACCTTTTTTATGATATGGTTTGTGTGGTTTCAACAGAAATGATCAAATTAATCAAATGCTAAGTTTATTCTTTTCTTCTTCAAGCTACATGTTTTAGTTGGTCTAAAAATGCTGTTTGAATGAATTTACACAAGTTTAGCAATGTGTGTATTAAAGCTGCATTTCCCCAGAATAAAGAGATGATTTTTCAGTCTCTAAAAGACACCAGGAGTTAAATACCACTTTATCAGGTCAAATAAGAGGTATTTTTGAAGCATTACAAAACGAAAGAATAGACAAATACTATGGTCCAGTGATTTTGATAAATACAAATTATCCAAAACCTTTAATCCAGGAATCAAATATAAACAATGCTACGTTTTCCTGAACTCCCGGCAGAAGAAGTCATAGAAATAATTGTAAGGCTGAAAAGCATAACACATAACGGTCTAGCTAGGTTCCCTATACAATCTTTTGTAGAGAAAAAAAGAACTTACAGAGTCTCACGCACAGCGCAGATGAGCGTTGGAAGTTCTGATTGCTTACCTGAACCCTCCCACCTTTGGCTGCACGCCCATCCTGAGGGAGGACCTTGTCATTCCTGGCATCAAACAGAATGAGATGATCTGAACCTAGGAGTCTATTTTTCCCCAGATGCGTGTGCACAATTCTATTAATTTTAATGAGAATTATGTTTGCACAATGAAGGAGGATAAATTCCAGAGGAATCTTGCCTTGGATGCATATTCATAATTTCCATTACAGGGACAAAACCCCCGGGAACCCCACATAGGTGCCTGAGGGCAAGCTCTGACCCTTTGCATAAAAAACACTGCACACATCACCAGGTCAACTTAAACTTGTAATGCCTAAAAAATAAGAGGTTATTTAAGCCTGAGTTTTATATTTAGTTGATGTGGATTTCTCAGAGAACTACCTTTAATGTGTATAAATTGTGGTCATATAAATGAGAAATGACTACCAAACAATAGAATTCAATCTTACAATTAAAATATTGTGAAATAATGATATTGGGTGAGTAGTATCACGTGTATTTTTTAAAGAAATAATACAAGCAAAATAAAAGAGGCAATGAAAATTGTGTGAATGAAGAGAGTAACCCTTGCTTTCAGAGCAGACATGGAAGATTATGGACAATTTAAGTCTTTGCATTGGTGAAATCCTGTGTGAAAACTTTTAAAGTGACTTTAATATATAATGAATAGTCTCAGGGCAGAGATCTATTTGAAGGTGATATGATTGATGGTCTATCATTCTTAATTCACTGTTTATACTGGTAGTGAGACTACTGGGAAAATACCTCATTCATCAGGGTATTAGTGAATTCAACCAAGTATAGCACCTTCATTTTAACAAACTAAAGAAGAAAAGCTTAATGGGGGAAATTGACAACCATCTCTGATTCTATGATAATGCAATTAGGCTGCTCCTCTCTAGAGCTTTTGCTAATTCACAAAACAGCTTCAGTCTGCAGGTCATAAGTATATGATCATTTTTCACACTTTGAAAAGTAATGATTCCTTGACACGAATCAATAAATCTTGGTGAAGTCCTTTATACTTTTTATGTTCAGCATGCAAGTCAGTTTTAAAACTCATGTGTATTAAATCTGACTTGCTATCCAGCCTGTGTTTACATAATCTAATTTAACAAAGTCTCAAATAAATGTGTAAATGAAGTGTTTATAGTAAGCACAAGGAAAGTTTCCCTTTCATTGAGAAAGTGTGATATGATGCATCAAACTATTTTAATTTTCACCCTGAAATACCCATATTTGCAAATGTGCCACATACAGAGAACTGTTGCTCTTAAAATTTGGTAGTTTCTATATTGAGCTTTGCATGTTATTCTCAATAGATGAGTACAGAAAATTTCCTGCATATGACACAGTATGCACTACATTGTTCATCTGAAATGAATCCAATTCCACAGTGTCCAGAAAATATTAGTAACTGGCTTCTAGGGCAAAAAAGTTTGTTCATCTTTCTAAAAGAACTGGAAAAGAAAGGAAAACAGATAAACATATATTAAGTAGCAAATATACTGAGCAACACAGCACTTTTCTAACAATTATAATTCTACATGTTCTATAGGGAGTAGGAACGTGGACAGGCTAATGAATACAGCAGGTAGCAAGCAGTTGAGGTTTGCTTAAGAATGAAGTATCAAATAGGAGGTTATTCTGTACAGTACATGGCATTTTATTTTTTATTACTGGGATAGTTAACAATTTTTCTGGATGAAACTTGAAACGATACTAAGTCATACATGTACCTGCTGTGTTGTCATTCACATTGAATCCCCCTTTGTTTTGTTCATTCACTGTTCACGGCTACAAAAATGATGTGCTTTATAATAGGGGCATTAAAAGACCTGGGCAACAATATATTTTTCAATTAAAAATAAAACAATAGGCACCTGGCTCATGAGACTTTCACAGTTATTTGGAGTTGATAAAAATAAATATTGCATAGAAAATTGCTTTTCAAGTGTTCATGCATTCTGCTTCACCTCTATTATTTGATACTTGCTATAATGAGTAATTGATATGATATACTATCCAGAAATAGATTGAGTCTTTACAACACAACACCAAGGGGGTGATGGGACATTGATTTCACTGATTGAAATTTCCATTTAGTCTTGTGCTCTATAAAGCTAGCCTTAAGCAAACATATTTCCTATAGGCACTATAATACTGAGTAACAGTGGGAAATGGTTAACATAAATCAGAGTCCTAAAAACTGAAAAATCTTAAATCAGATTACTAAATCACAAATCATCTCATAGAGATAATTTGGGAAAGCCATTTTAAGAGCTTCCTTCATATGTTCACAATCCAAGAGGTACTAATCAGTACTTGACAACTAATATTACCGAGGGACTTATATTCTTCATGTCCATGCACCACACATTGAACTCTTTTATATGTCACTCTGGTGGATCCTGGTTTGAATATGAGTGAAACATATACCATAGTTCCCTGCAAAATAACCACCTTTACTACAATCCAGACTTTGAAAAGCCATGTGAAACAACCTCTGAAATTATTGGACTGAATCTTGTGACTTGCTCTCTAATTCTGATCGTGAGTCTGTTGGAGGCCTGGCATCCATTTCATGAAGGTTTTTGCAAGGAAAATATTTGGATTAATGATATAATTTAGCGACAGTAGATCTACGCTCTGCTGAGTGACAACAGAATTGAAAAAGTAAAACAGTGAGTTAGACTCGACTGTGGCTGTTGGGGTGGCAGCAGGGAGGCTGCGGGGTCACCCTGACTGGCACTGTCACTTCCCTCATTCATCAAACAAGGTCACACTTCCCAATTCATACACCAGATGGGCAGCTCGTCAGTTTAAACACCTGATATGAAGCCATCGATCATCTGATAACACGATCATGGGGCTGCAGCTGGCTGGGTGCTCTGCAGCCCTGAGCGCACGTGTGACGGGCTGAAGCCAGTGGGGGTAGGCTTAGTCAGTTGCCCTCCCTTGATAGGATGTGAAGTTCTCTGTTGGACCATGGAACAGGTGGAGGCTGAAAGAGAATGAAAACATGACCATGCATTGCAGGGAGTAGAGCTTTACACACTCACCACTCCACCTGAATAGCAGTCAAAGCCAGACACCAAAACTTGACTCAGACCAATGTCAGGCTGACCGTAGAACAGAGACAGGAGATATGTGGGAGGGGGGAAAAATAAACAGAAACAGAAAACCTGGTTCTTTGTAGTAAGAACAACTTTAAACATTTATAACCTGCCTGAATTTTTTCTAAATCCAATGGTAAAGGATGAGATTTTTCTTGAAAAGTAATTTTTTTCTTTTTCTTTTTAATAAAGCTTCTTGAGAAATTTTTTTAAAACGTGAGGAGAAAGATAAATATCTAGGGAGTCATCAAAAATTCTGTTATTTTGTGCTCACCATGGAGAAAATCAAAGATACAAGTTGTACGCACTTAAACAGAATGTGTCCATTGCCAGCGTAAAATATAATTACACTGATTAAAATGTTTGCTGCTCAGACCATTTGGAGATTATTGGGGTTAGGTCTAAACTTTCACTGGGACGAAGGCTTTGGCTGAACTCCACAGCAGCATTGAAAGAGCGGCTGTTAGAAGGGTGGCCTCATTTGTCACTCTGTGGACTGTTCTGTGAAACTATTTATATGTAAAAGTTAAAAATCCCTCAATTAGAGAGTCTATAACTGAGACAAAAAGGTAATCCTCTTGTGTCCTTAGGGGAATAATATAAATTTGTTTTTCCTTAGTGTATGACACTCCTTACTGTCACAATTCTTGGTGAGGGTCTATTCTAGTTTATTTGCTATTCTCCACTAGCAGTGAGGAAGTTCTCTCTCTCTCTCATTCTCTGTCTCAGATGAGTGATTTGGTGTTTCCACCCTAAATTACTTGTGTTTCCAAGACACTTCCCCATGGACAGGATTTTGCAGCTGTGAAGGGGTGGAGCCACTTCTGAAGCAGATTCTACATCTAGTTTCCATTTCCTCCTCTTCACATTTTCTTTTTTTATAAGATTTTTTTTTAATTTATTTATCTTTAGAGGGGAAGGGTAGGAGAGAGGGAGAGGGAGAGAAATATCAATGTATGGTTGCCTCTCGTGTGTCCCCCGCTGGGAACTGGCCTGCAACCCAGGCATGTGCCCTGACTGGGAATCGAACCTCAATCCTCTGGTTCGCAGGCCCGCGCTCAATCCACTGAGCTACACCAGCCAGGGCCACATTTTCTGTTTAGTGTACTCTCTCTGTCTGCCAAGGATATCTATAGAATTACCTGTCTCCTCTTATCTGGAAACTTTAAATGTGTGTGTATACATACACACACACACATCCATATATAGATATTCCTCAGAACTGCCAACTTCCTAAAGTGGTGAATAATTAGTCGGGTAGTTGTGTTCTGGTTTAATAGTTAACATAGAAACTCACAAAGATGTTACTGAGAAGAAATAGGGAAGAAAGTAAATGAATAGGAATGTAAGGGACATATATAGTTTAGAGATACAATGTGAAGAGGAAAGACTAGCAGTTGAAAATCAGACCTTCCTTTGTCCAGATATGAGCAATGATGAAATTCACTAGGTAAGATGGGCAAATTATTTAACTTCTTTAAAGTAAAAGTTTTATTTCCATGAATGTGATTATTCAATATTTTCACTATTAAATTTTTTCTGAATTGTTTAGAAAATACAATATTGATTTAAATAGTTAACATACTGCTTGAGACATAGTAAGGTTTCTATTAATAGTAGCTGTTATTTATTACTCCATAAACATTTACAATTCTTTCATAATGGGCAGGGGAAATTTTTGCATTTTGTTCAGTTATATTCATTGAGGGTTTACTTTGTGCCAGTTGTCATTCCAAACATTAGACATAGAAGGACATTTAAGACATATTCTTTTTCCTTCAGAAGTTTAGGCCAACTTTGCTAAAGTTGCATAAGGAAAATTTTTTTTCATGCTATAAATCAATAGTTTTTAAAGTTATACCAGTAATTATAGACTTTAAATTGCAAAATCTTCCCAATGTATTGTTGTAACATATAGGATGGGCCTAACGCTGCCTTGATTGATGCAAGATATTTTCACCTCTTAGAACATGTTAGAATAGAGAAAGTTTAGTGATTAAAATAGTATATTCTTTTGTTCTGCAGTTCTTTTATAAATATTGAGAACATACAAATTAAATCTGTGTTACAAAGAATGCAGTTAAATAAGATGGAGTTTTGCAATTAGTTTAGGTGACAACTTAAACATAATTGTTATATGGTATAAAATATGCTATAAAAGTTTTCTAATAAATGCAATGAGAAAATACAGTAAAAATAATTAATTTTGTGTAGGGCATGTGGTCATTAGGGAAATCTTTGTAAGGGAGATAGTATTTAAATAATGAGCAGGATTTAAAGAGGCAAAGTTCACTCTAGGTTTACAGAGCAGCACAAACAAAGGCTCAAGGGACTCCTAACAGTGCGGAAAGCATTTCATTTATTCACTTAACAAATATTTGAAAACAAATCTGTATTGACTTTCATACTAGATGGCCTTGTGAATTTTTACTTTGAAGCTCTCTTCTGTTCCAGCTATAAAACCATGATAAATAAAATTTTAAAGAAAAAAATTTAAAAGATATAGCTGTGCTAAAAACAATGGAATAAAAATAAACATTTTTGTGGAACAAAAGGTCAGTGGAGGTCCAGATGAAGGAATAGGTCTGTCTCTGGGTTCAGCCTGATGAGATAAATTGCTCCCTATTAGGTGGTAGAGAAGAGCTAAGCTCACTAACTGAAACCGGGAGTTCGGTGTGGGGGACTCCCCTCTTGTGAAAGGGAGAGGAAGATGGAGTATATAAAGCCATGCAGGACAGCGGCAACATGCACAGTCTTGTGACCCAAAATGGAATCAGGTCCCAAGATGACTTTGTGACAGTTACTGTAAAGTTCTTGATGTCTCTGTTAAGTTATATCTACTCTTCAGTATAAGATACAGTTTTGATATGAGAAACCTGGGAGGATGAAGGAATAAATAGAGAAGGAAATCCTGCTGTTTGTCCCCATATACAAAAATTAACTCAAAATGAGTCAAAGACCTAAGTATAAGACCCGAAAAAATAAATTACATAGAAGAAAAATATAAGTACTAAACTTATGGACCTTGGTATTAAAGGAGATTTTATAAATTTGACCCCAAAGACAAAGGAAGTAAAAGCAACAATAAATGAATGTGACTGTATTAAACTAAAAAGCTTCTGTACAACCAAAGAAACTGCCAACAAAACAAAAAGGTGACCAACTGAGTGGGAGAAGATACTTGCAAACAATAGTTCCAACAAGGGGTTAATATCCAAAATATAAAGAGCTCATGCAGCTTGAAATCAAATGAACAATCTATCCAATTAAAAAATGAGCACAGGACCTGAACAGATACTTCTCCCATGAAGACATACAAGTGGCCAATGGATATATGAAAAGATGCTCAATTTCCCTAGCTATTACAGATATACAAATCAAAACTACAGTGAAATACCACCTCACACCTGTCAGAATGGCTATTATCAACAAGACAAGTAACAAAAAGTGATGGAGAATTTGTGGAGAAAAAGGAACTTTCATTCACTGCTGGTGGGAATGTAAACTGGTGTAGCCACTATGGAAAACAATGTGGATGCTCCTTGAAAAATTAAGAGTAGAGTTACCAAAGGACCCAGCAACCCCTCTTCTGGGTATCTACCTTAAAAAAAATAACACATTTATTTGCAAAAACATAGACACCCTCACGTTCATTGCAGCATTTTTTTTTTTTTTGGAGGCCGAGACATGGAAACAACCAGAGTGTCCAATGATAAATGATTGGATGAAGAATAAGTGGTACATATATATGACGGAATAGTACTCAGCCATAACAAAAGATGAAATACTGGCATTTACGCCAACATAGATAGACCTTGAGAATATATGCTAAGTAAAATAAGTCATATAGGAAAAGTTAAAAACCATACAATTTTACTCATATGTGGGACATAAAAATGAAAGCAACAAATGAATAAACAAACAAAACAAAAGCTCTTAGACACAAACGATATTATGGCAGTTATCAGAGGGAAGGGGTGAGCAGTAGTAAAGAGTAAAGGGTGTCGACAGAAGAAGTTTTGACTTTGGGTGGTGGGCACACAGAGCAATATACACATCATGTATCGTAGAATTGTACACTTGAAACCTATATAATCTTATTAACCAATGTCACCTCAGCGAATTTAATTTTTTAAAAAAGAAATCCTGGTGATAACTGATAATTCTTAAAACCATGGGAAAAAATTTCTAATAGTGAAAATTAGTCAAGAAAAGGAAAACACTGTATATCAATTTAGCACATAGATTTTAAACATTAGAACAACTTGATAAATATTTAAAAATAAATATATTTAGGATTTTCAGAGAGCTGAATGAGGAAATAACATCCATAGAGAACAAAGAAATAATGAAATAAAATTCAGGTTGCAATGAAATAAAAGCTGAATCTGAAAATTAGTTAATTAAAAATCCTGAAAATGAATAATGTAGTCACTGAAATTAAAAACTTTGTAGATGGAATATACTTTGATTAGACACAGGCGAAGAGGAATTAGCAAATTGAAAGAGAATAATGAATAATTTGCTTGAAAAGCAACAGAGGTAGACGTGAAAAATATGTACATAAAAAGCATTTAACGTACCTGGGGAACACACAGACAGCTCCTGCATACATCTAGTAATAATTCTGGATGGAACTGAGTTCATTGCAGCAAATTTCTCCAAAACACTTTACATCAGATATTCATCAAAATAATCAATATAATATATATAGATATTGATATATTATAATAATATAATATATCTAAATGAAAATAACTGCCAACCTTGAATTTTATACCTAATTAAATGATCATTTAATACTGAGGTCAAAATTAAGACATTTTAGCCACTGTCCTGCTCTTAGGGCTTTAGCCAGTACTGATTGATTCAGTGACACAAAATATCACAAAAATTACATCAGATCAATGGATCTATTTTTTCCCAGTGGAAAGGAAAGCAATGGATCTATTTTGTAACAAGGAAAGTGGGGTAGCAGCACATGACCCTGGAGCCCACAATCCTATCACATTGCACGTGTCCCAGAAGCTGCTGGTCTAGCAGAGCAATGAACAGTGTTGTTAAGTAGTTTTGCACTGTATGGATTATATTACAATTTGTAATATATCTGGTTTATTTCCACTATTTTTGGCTGTTACAAATAAAGCTTCTGTGAACACTCATGTTTAAGTGTTTATGTGAACATTTGTTTTCATTTCTCTTGGGTGCATGTGATTTTTAAGTTGTAAGGTAGATATATATCTAAGTTTATAAGAAAATGCCAAATTGTTTTCCAAAGCAGCTGTAACATTTTATATTTCTAAGCGCAATGTTAAAGTTCCAGTGGCTTCACATTCTTTCTAGAATTTGGTATTATCAGTTAAAAAAATTTTTTTATCCTTCTGGTAGATGTACAGTGCTATTTTGTTGTTTTTAACTTGCACTTCTATAATGAATAATAATGTTATCATTTTATGTGCATATTTGCCATCTACACCTTTCATAGGTGAAGTGTTCAAATCTTTTGACTATTAAAGTTTTTTAAATTTTATTTTAACTATTTTATTTATTTATTTTTAGGGAGAAAGAGGAACATCGACTGGTTGCCTCTCACATGCCACTAACAGGCCCACAAACCAAGCATATGCCCCAAACAGGAATTGAACTGGCGACCTTTCATTTGCAGGATGACACCCAGCCCATTGAGCTATGCAAGTCAGTGTTGTCTATTTTATTTTAACTTGCAACAGTTCTTTAGATATTCTGGATTCAAATCCTTCATCAGATAGCTGTCTTGAAAAAGTTTTCTCCAGGTTTATGGCTTATCTTTTCATTTTCTTAGGGATGTATTTTGAAGAGCAGGAATTTTAAATATTTACGAATCTAATTTTTCCATTTTACTTTTATTATTTGTACTTTTGTACAAACTAAGAAAGTATGACTTAATGTGAAAAATTTATTTCTTCTATATTTTCTTCCAAAAATGTTATATTAGTTTTAGGTGATATGTTTAGTTCTCCGATCCTTTTCAAGTTAAATATTTATATGGTATTAGGTAAGGATTGAGGGTTTTTTGTTTGTTTGTGCTTTTGTTTGCTTGTAGATATTCCAGCACCATTTGCTGAAAACAAAATTAACTCTCCATTAAATTAATAGGGCAGTTTTGTCAAGAATAAATAGATCATATATGTGGAAATAACATAAAATAATTTTTAAAAATTACTAATATATTTTTTTATAGTTTAAAAGTATAAAATAAAATATAAACTTTAGATTTATAGAATGATTGAGTCGGTAGAATACAGAATTTATATGCCCATCCCACTCCTAACTTTTACTCACCTCCCCATTTGACTTTTTTATTAATATCTTGTTTTAGGGGGATACATTTGTTATTATAAATAAATCAATATTGATACATTGTTACTATTTACAATAGTCAATATTTTACATTAACTTTTACTCTTTGTGTTGTAGAGATGTGGTGGACTTGAAAAAAGAATAATGATATATATCCACCAGTATAGTTTCCATACAGTGTCACTACCCTAAAAATCTGCATTCAAGCAATTTATCCCACATCGCTTTTCCCTGAAGCCCTTGGCAGGCAATGATCTTTTTACTGTCTTTAGAGTTTTGTCTGTTCCAAAAATTTCATATAGTTGGAATCTTTCAGCCTTTTCAGACTGGTTTCTTTCACTCATCAGTATGCATTTAAGGTTCCTCCACGTCTTTTCGTGGTTTGATAGCTCATTTCTTTTCATCACTGAATAATATTTCGCTGTGTAGATGCACTAGTTTGTTTATCCATTCATCTATTGAAGACACATTGGTTGCTTTCAATTTTGGGTAATTATGAAGAAAGCTGCTACCAACATTCACACAGAGATTTTTGTGCAGACATATTTTCAACTTGATAAGGTAATTATCTAATAGAAGTACAGTTACTGAACTGTAAGGTAAAGTTTTTTTTAGCTTTGTTAAATCCTGTCTTTCAAAGTGGCTGCACCATTTTGCATTCTCGCCAGTAATGAATGTGAGTTCCTGTTACTCCATATCTTTGCTAGCATTTGGTATTGTTAGTTTTTTTTTTTAATTTAAGTCATTCTAATAGGTATATAGTATTGATTTAATTTTTAATTCTCTAATGACATATGACGTAGAACATGTTCTCATCTACTTATTTGTCAACTGTATATCTTCTTTGGTGAGATATCTTTTGAGATCTTTTAACTACGTTTAATATTTGATTGTTTTTTATTGTTGAGTTTGAAAAGTTATCTATATTTTGAATACAAGTCTTTTATTGGATATGTGTTTTGCAATATTATCTCCAAGTTTGTGGCTTGTTTCTCTCTTCACCTAAGACAATTGTAAAATGTTTTTATGTCAACTTATAATGTGTATTTATTTCCTGGGGCTGCCATAACGAAGTACCACCAACTGGATGGCTTAAAACAACAGAAATTTATTGTCTCACATTTTTTAAGGCTAGAAGTTTGAAAGCAAAGTGTCAGCAGAATCGGTTTCTTCTCAGAGCTCTGAGGGACAATCTTTTCCTTGCCAATGTCCTTTCTTCTTGTGGTTGCTGACAAACAATCTTTGGCATTCTGTGGCTTTGATGCATTGCTCCCATCTCTCTCCGTCTTCATGTGGTCTTCTCCCTCTGTGTCTTCTCAATGGCCATCTTTCCTCTTTGTCTCGCTGTCTTTTCTGTTTATAAGAACACCAGTTACAATGGATTGGGGCCTAGCCTAATGATCTCATTTTTAACCCGATTACATCTGAGAATACCCTCTTTCCAAAAATTCACAGTACTGAGGATTAGAACTTCAACATTTCTTCAGTACATCCTGGGGTACATCTTAAAAAATCCATCACATACTCTAGGTTATTTTCATTGATTCCCTAATCTAGTACCTTGTTCTGAATATGTCAGTGTTAGGAATAAAGTAGGAACTAAATATTCATTGACTGATTAAACAGGCTATCTTTCTTTTTAAAAGATTGCTTTTTAAAAAGATTTAATTAATTAATTGATTTTTAGAGAGCGAGGAAGAGAGAGAGAAAAAGAGGGAGAAAAGCATTGATGTAAGAGAGAAACATCAATTGGTTGCTTCTCATACATGCCCTGACCGGGGGCGCAACCCTCTAGCCAGGCATGTGCCTGGGACTGGGAATAGAACCGGCGACCCTTTGCTCTGTGGGATGATGCCTAACCAACTGAGCCACACCAGTCAATGCAGCCATTTCATCTTCATAGCTGTCTGATGTGGAAGACCTTTAGGGATAGAGTCTCTCATCTTATTTGAACCTCTGCCCTAATGTTTAATTAAAGGAACACTGCCTTCTAGTCAAATGCTTTGCATTTGCATTTTGTGCCAAAATAACTGGTCGGTGGTTTTTTTTATGAATTGATACAATTAGTTATTTAAGTAAAACCCTGTTAAGCGGTCAACTCAGTCAAAATGATCTTGAAATTAGCCATGTTGGTGTAGACTCTTTTAAAACAATTTAAAGCTTGTTTCTTTTTACTGTGTTCTCTGTGGAGATGGAGAAAATTCTTCTTATAATAATCCCTTTATCCTTGTAAATAAAAGCCAGACCAAAAAAAAAATCCCAAATTCAGTAACCTTATATTTGAATCTATACATGAATTTTTAAGACATTCCAAATACATAAGAAATGTTCATTTGCTACTTGTTATTTTTAAAAGCAACTAAAGCTATTAGCCTCATACGCCTATGGCACTCTACCTTAAAGAGTAAAATATGCAAAAATTTTAATTAAACTTCTTCATATATCTGATGCTTGTTGAAAGATTTTTACTATGAATCAGAAACCCTTAATCTGTTATACAAACAATTTAAAAAGTTTCTCCTATGGTTAAAAGACATGGACAGTAGGACTGCCAAAAGTGAAATATTTGGTTTCAGAATTTTTTCTATTTAATGTTATAAACCTATACCCTTTTTGAAAATTCCAGAGGTAATTGAATAAAACATATTTTTAATTCACTTTAATTCTTAAATATCCTTAAAATAGAAATTAATTTTTCTCTGTTCACATATGTTAATTTTGAGGCAACATAAGAAAACTTGTTCTGAAATCTATCACAAACGGTGCTCTATTACTTGTGTATTTATATTACTCACTGGATTTTCATTGCGTCTTTACATTTTGTTTGAGTAAGTTGGAAGTAAAATAAATTAGAGTATTAGCATAGGTTTATGTTGTTTGAGCAGAACTATTTTACTGAACTATATTAGGGGGAGTATAGGGCTCGGTGAAAAAGGTAGAGGGATTAATCATAAAAGAAAAGCAACGCATAGATATAGCCAACAACATGGTGATTGCTAGAGGGGAGAGTAAAGAGGGTAAAAGGGGGAATAAATGGTGATGGAAGGAGAATGAACTTTGGGTGGTGAACACTCAATACAATATACAGCTGATGTATTGTAGAATTGTACACCTGAAACCTATATAATTTTATTAACCAATGTCACCCCAATAAATTCAAAATAAAATAAAATAAAATAAATTCAGAACTATAAAATATTTTACTGATTCTGGTTCACTTACCAAACAGGAAGTATAAATGGAGCTGATCATTTTAAGGGCTGTAAATGGCTTTTTAGAGCATACAAATGTATAGGAAAATATCTAAATGTATTTCAAATTATTTCTGAGTCTATGGCCATACCACCCTGAATGCACCCGATCTTGTCAAATTATTTCTGAGAATTTTGAAATGTAATTTGGAGCAATTAACTGCAAAAAAAAATCAGTGCTTTACTAAATGAAGAGGAGGATATTTTTATAAGGAACATACAAACATTTTAGAATTTTTTTTTAATTTCCTGTCCCAGGCATTGGGTCTCTCCCAAGACTGGATAGCATTGGATCCTGTCTCCATCTTTGCCTCCCAGATTCTGTTCCTAGCTCCTATCTTTCTTGCCTTCCTCTGTGATTCTCAACTTAATTCTCTCTTACAGTAGCAGGCCAATTTTAGGCTCATTTCACAAGTGCAACTCTTGGTACTGAAACCTGGGTCATTTGCCTAGATTAAAACAGGAGGTGGGAGAGAAATAATATAGTCTGTTATAATCTATGGATTGATGATCTCATAAAGCACAGTATACAACATACTATCTTTTATTAGCAGGTATACTTAAGACAGTTTTTCTCCAACTATAAGCAGCAAATTCTTGCTCTATGTGCAATTGTAATTAATGATGTCCATATAAGGTCCTAATATCTTAAATGCCTAGAAAATATCTTCTAAAAAGTAGAATTCAATAAATCCTTCTTGTTGCTTTTTGGCTTCAGATTTTAATTGTATATATTATAAATATAGCTAAAACTCTCTGAGTACTTGCCCGTTTCTATTTTAAATTTAGAATTATCGCCCTGGCTGGTGTAGCTCAGTGGATTGAGTGAGGGCCTGCGAACCAGAGGATCGCGGTTCGATTCCCAGTCAGGGCACATGCCTGGGTTGCAGGCCAGTTCCCAGCAGGGGACACACAAGAGGCAACCATACATTGATATTTCTCTCCCTCTCCCTCTCCCCTACCCCTCTAAAGACAAATAAAAAAATCTTTAAAAAAAATAAATAAATTTAGAATTATCTTTCCCATAGATATCTTTATACATATTTAATATATTATATATCCATATACAAGATGATATTGCTTTGGAAATTATTAAACTTATACATTAAGTTACTTCTTCAATTACATTAAAATGCAGTAGGATATTTTGTAAGTCACTGACTCATTTTTTTTTGGCAGATTTTGGGAAAAAAAGTTTTATTGGCATGTAATTCACATACCATGCAATTTACTCATTTGAAGTGTGCAGTTAATAAACATTAGACCAGAAACTGTAAAACTACCTGAATAAATATAGGAAGAATCTTCTTGACATTGGTCTAAGTAAAGTTATTTTTTTAGATATGACCACAAAAGCACAGATAACAAAAGCAAAAATAAAGAACAGACTGCATCCAACTAAAAAGCTATTGTGCAACAAAGTAAACAATCAACAGAGTGAAGAGACAACCTATAAAATGGGAGAAGGTATTTACAAACCATATATCTGAGGGGTTAATATTCAAAATACCGGGTGGGGCAAATTAGGTTTGCAGTGTTTCATATGGAAAATAATACAATAATTAATAAATGATAATGCAAGAATAAATTTTGTTTTTCACATACTCACAACTGTAAACCTACTTTGCCCCACCCTGTATATAAGACATTAAAGCAACTCAATTGCAAGAAGACAGATAACCCAATTTAAAAATTGGGAAAGAACTTGAATAGACACTTGTGGAAAGAAGATATACAAATGGCCAACAGGTATATAAGAATGTGTTTAGTATCACTAAATCGTCAGGGAAAGGCAAATAAAAATCACAATGAGGTATCATCTTATGTCTGTTAAAACAGATTTTATCAAAAAGATAAAAATTTAACTGTGAGTGAGCATGTGGAGAAAAAAGAACCCTTGTAAACTATTGGAAGGAATGCAAGTTGGTAGTCATTTTAGAAAACAGTATGCAGTTTCCTCTAAAAAATTGAAAATGCCACTACCATATGACCCAGCAAACCTACTACCCAATACACACTTAAAAAATAAAATCAATATCTGGGAGAGGTATCTGTATCCCAGTGTTCACTGCAGCATTATTTATTTGAAATAAATAATTTAAAGCATTAAACTTATTTGACTAATTTTATTTCTTAAAAAAGCTTAAACTAACTCACTATTTCCATGTCTTCACAAGACTAAAAATCAGTTTTGCATGCTTTTTTTTCACAGAACCACCCAAAATATTTTGTTATTGAAACCTAAAATTTGTTTTTATCTTTATCTTTTTAAAACATAAAATTAGTTATATTAAAGTGAATTTTAATTAAATTGTATTTTACAATACAATTCCTAAAATTTCACAATCTCCTTTTCTTTGCTGATGTACATTTTTAGTAGTTCTTTTAATGAGTGTAACTTAACGAGAGTGGTAAATTTGTTTAGTCTTTCAATGGCAGATGATGTATTTATTTTGCTCACACCCTGAATGATAGTTTAACTAGACACAAAATTCTAGCTGACAGTTTTTTCCATCTCATTTTGAAGTTATTAATTCATTATCTTCTGATATCTATGATGTTTACTCTGTAGATCAAGTTGGGAAGAACTGACATCTTGACAATACTGAGTTTTTCTATTCACAAGCATGGATTATATGGAATTTCCCCAGAAAACTAAAAATGGAACTGCCTTTTGACCCAGCAATTCCACTGCTGGGATTATACCCTAAGAACCCTGAAACAGCAATCCAAAAGAACCTATGCACCCCAATGTTCATAGCAGCACAATTTACAATATCCAAGTGGGGGAAAATGGAGACAACTGTGCTTGAACAACAATTAAAAAATGTGAAAAGGAAATTTTCATCAGAGGTTTGTAGTTTTCCTTCTATAAATCTTTTACAGAGTTTGTTCAATTTACCTTTGTTGTGGTTTGAATGTGTGTGTCCTCCAAAGTTTGTATGATTAAATCTTAATCTGTAAGGTGTTTGTATTAGGAGGTAAGAACTTTGGGAGGTGACTAGGTGAGCTAAGTGACAAGGTCACCTTGGCTGTGCCTTTAGGAGTGGGACTAGTAGACTTATAAAGAGACCTCAGAGATTGCCTGCTTGCCCCTTTCACAATGAGAGGACACACTGAGAAGTAGGCAGTCTGTAACCTGGAAGGGGTCCCTTATAGGACGCTGATCTTGCTGGCATCTTGAACTACTTATATGTGAGCCTCAAGAACTGGGAATAATACTTTTTTGTTTTTTAGAAGCCAATGAGTCTGTGGTACTTTGTTATTACAGCCCAAAAGAACTAAGATGAAACCTAAGTATTTTAACTTTTTTTTTGGTGCTAACACATATAGCATTGTGTTTTTAATTTTAAATTTGTTTATAGCTGGCAAATAGGAAAGTGATTGAGTTTTATACATTAATCTTGCATATTGAAGCCTTGTTATAATTGCTTATTCATTCCAGGACTATTTTTTGTCAATTCTTTCTGGTTTTCTACATAGATGATTATGTCATCTTCAAACAAATACAGTTTTATTTCTTTGTTCCCAATCTGTACCAGTTTTATTTTTTTTTCTTGGCTTATTTCATCAGCTAGAACTTCTAGCACAATATTGAAAGGGAGTGGGGGGAGCCGACATCCTTGCCTTGTACCTCCTCTTAGAGGGAAAGCTTTGAGTTTCTCACTATTAAGTATGATGTTAGTTGTAAGATTTTGCAGATTTGTTTATCAGCTTGAGGGATTTCCCATCTATTTTTAGTTTACTCAGAGTTATTTAAAAGATTTTATTTATTATTAGAGAGAAGGGAAGGGACCCTTTGCTTTGGAGGATGACATCCAACCAACTGAGTCACACAGGCCAGGGCTAGTTCGCTGAGAGTTTTAATCACAAATAAATGTTGGCCTTGGTCAAATTTTGCATCTATTGATATAATCATGTTTTTTTTGTTGTTGTTGTTATTGTTTAACTTGTTGTGATGGTTTACATTGAGTTTGGAGTGTTGAACCTCCTTTGCATACCCTAGGACAGATCTCATTTGGTCATGGTGTATAATTATTTTATACAGTGTTGGATTCAATTTGCTAAAATTTTGTTGAGGATTCTTGCATCTATATTCATAAGAAATATTGATCTGTAGTTTTGTTTTCTTGCAATATCTTTGTCTAGTTTTGATATTAGGGTAAAGCTGGCATCATGGAATGAGTTTTCGAACATTTCCATTACTTCCAGACTCTGAAAAAGATTGTAGAGTATTGGTACAATTTTTCCTTAAATGTTTGGAAAAGTTTACTATTGAACCCATCTGGGCCTGGTGTTTTCTGTTTGGAATATTATTAATTAGTGATTCAATATCTTTAATAAATAGAGATCTATTCAGATTATCTTTTTCTCCTTAAGTGAATTTTGGCAAATTGTGTGTTTTGAAGCATGGGCCCATTTTATCTGGTTTATCAAATTTTGTGGCATAAACTTGTTCATCATATTCTTTTATTATCCCTTTAATGTCCCTAAGATCTATAGTAATGTTGACTCTCTTATTTCTGATATTAGTAATTTGTGTCCTCTCTACTTTTTCTAGTTAGCCTGGCTAGCAGGTTATTGATTTTAGTTATCATTTCTAAGAACCAATTTTTTTGTTTTCATTGATTTTTCTCTATTGATTTTCTGTTTCATTTCACTAGTTTCTGCCCTAACTTTATTATTTCTTTTCTTCTGCTTACTTTGGATTTAATTGGTTGTTTGTTTTTTTTAGTTACCTAAGGTAGAAACTTAAATTATTAACATTAGATCTTTCTTCTTTTCTGATATATACATTCAATGTCGTATATTTATTTTTCTTTAAGTACTTTCTCACTGCATCCCACAAATTTGATGTTTTGTTTTCATTTTCATTTAGTTCAAAATGTTTTAAAATTTCCCTTGAGATTTCTTCATTGACCCATGTGCTGTAAATTTCCAAGTATGCCGTTTAGTCTCCACATATTTTGGTACTTTACAGTTACTTCTCTGTTATTGACTTCTAGTCAATTCCATTATTGTGGTCTGAGAGCAGACATTATATGGTATCTATCCTTTTGAATTTGTTAAAGTATGTTTTATGCTCCAGAATGTAGCCTATCTATTGAATGTTCCTCATGAACTTGAGAATAATTTATATGCTGCTGTTGTTGGATGAAGCAGTCTACAGATGTAAATTATATCCAGTTGATTGATAGTGTTTTTGAGTTCAACTACGTCTATATTGATTTTTTTGCCTGCTGGTCCTCTCCACTGAAGTCTCCAAGTATGATTATGGATTATTCTATTTATCTTTACAATTTTATTAGTTTTGGTCTCATATAGCTTGACACTCTGTTGTTAGGTGCATACACATTAATTATTGATGTCTTCCTCTTGAAGAATTGATGCCTTTATCATTAAATAATGCCCTTTATGTCTAATAACTTTCCTTGCTTTGAAACCTGTTCCGTCTAAAATTAATATAGTTATTCTTGCTTTCTTTTGATTAGTATTAGCATAAAATATATTTTAAATCAATTTACTTTTAATCTATATGTGTTATTATATTTACAGGGGATTTCTTGTCAACAACATATGAGGTCTGTCTGGAAAAAGTCCAGCCATTGTTAATATAACAAGAATGATTTTAACCACATTGATGTAACCTGGCAGCCAAGGAGAGTGGACTGGAATGACTAGAACAGTGAAGACATTTTTGTTCACTTCATCTGTAAACAAAAATGTCTTCACTGTTCTAGTCAGTAGTGGCAGCAGAAGCTGGTTGATTGAGTATGTGTACTGTGTGGCCATTGCATTCAAAATGACTGAGCAAGTAGAGCAATGAACCAGCATCAAATTTTGAGATAAGCTTGAACATTCCTCCTTGGAAACTATCCATTGATTCAGAAGGCCACAGCTATGGGCAACTGGTGATTGGTAGCTTCATCAGGACAATGCACATGCTCATGCATCTCATCTCATCTTGTGTAGAGTTTTCTGGAGAAACATCAGATCACCCACGTGACTCAGCCCCCTACAGCCCAAATTTGGTGCCCTGTGACTTCTGGCTTTTCCCCAAACTAGAATCATCTTTGAAAGGGAAGAGATTTCAGACCATCAATGTGATTCAGGAAAATATGATGGGACAGCTGATGGTGATTGGGAGAACTGTGTGAGGTCCCAAGGTGCCTACTTAAACAAGCACTGAGGTGTCGTTGTCCTACGTACAATGTTTCTTGTGTCTTGTATCTTCTTCAGTAAATGTCTATTTTTCATAAAATATGTCTGGATACTTTCTGGACATACTTCGTATCATTTTTTGATCCACTCTGACAATCTCTGTCTTTTAATTGGTCTTTTTAATTGGTTTTTCATTGACATTCAGAGTGATTATTGATACCATTGAATTAACACCTAATGTATATTCATATCATTGTCTATTTGTTGTCTTTGTTTATTTGTTGCTATTTTAGTCTTTCACTCTTTTTATCTGTTTGTGCTTTCAATTGAGCATTTTCTATAATTCCATTTTCTCTCCTTTCTTAGCTTATCTATTATACTGTTTATAAACATTTCTTTAATGATTGGCATAAAGTTTGTAAGATGTTTACAGTTAATTGAAGTCCACTTGCAAACACTATTTTTCCATTTTTAAATTGGATTGTCTTTTTATTGGTGAGTTGTAAGACCTTTTAATAAATTTTGAATCAAAATCTTTCATCAGTTATATTAGTAACAAAAATTTTCACCCAATCTCTGGGCTATCTTTTCACTTTATTTTTTTTAAAGGAAAGGAATTCTATTTTTTTAAGATTATTTATTTATTTATTTTGGACAGAGGGGGAGGGAGAAAGAAAGGAAGTGAAACATCAAAGTGTGCTTGCCCCGCACGTGCACTATACTGGAGTCCTGGCTGGCAACCCAAGCATGTGACCTAGACTGGAAATTGAACCAGCAGCTCTTTTGTTCTCAGGCTGGCGCTCAATCCACTGAGCTACACCAGCCAGGGCTCACTTTTTTAATAGCATTCTTGGGAACATGATCTTTAAACATTTTGATGAAGTTTAATTTATATATTGTTTTTTTTTGCATTTGACTTTGGTAACTCAGAAATTATTTCCTAATTCAATGACATAATGTTTACTTGTATGCTTTTAAAAAAATATTTGTATGAATTTACTTCTTACATTTTGGTTTTATTTGAGTTAATTTTTGTGTATGGTATAATATAGAAATTTAAATTAATTCTTTTGTGTGTGGATATCCAATTGTCCCAGGAACATTTGTGGTAAAGACCGTTCTTTCCCTCACTGAATTATACTGGCAGTTTTATGCAGAATCAATTGATATAAATGAATGAGTTTATTTCTGAACACTCAGTTTCACTGATAAATATGACCATGTCATCTGCATAGTAGAGACAGTTTCTTTTTCCTTTCCAATCTTGAAGCATTTTATTTCTTTTTCTTGCCCAATTGCCTTGGCTAGAACTTCCAGCAAGATATTGAATAGAAGTGGTGAGAGTGGACATCCTCATCCTGTATTTAAGTTATAATAAAAATACAGAATGTGTATTTACTTTGCGGATACACAGACCTTTTACAAAAAACCTTTTACAAAAGACCTTTTATAATGAACTATAAGACACAATTTACTCTTTGGTGATGATGATGATAATCATTAATTGTTTTATAGCCTTACCCTGTGGTTAAATAAGATACATTCTCTTTTAGTTTCTACCAGTGCTTTTAAAAGTATATTTACTCAAATACCCTCATATGAAAAATATCTATACACTCAAGTAAGGATGAGTATAACTGAAATATCATAGAGCCATTCATTTGATACTTTTTGAACAGACCCTCTATGTCAGATTCTATAGATACTAAAGGTATAGAGGTGGAGGTAAATAAGACAAACATGATCACTGCTCTCATAGCGATAACTGCTCACCATTTGGATTCCTGTACTGTGCCTGGGGAGCATAGCAAACCATATCAGTATAAGTAGTTATCCAATTCTGTGTGCAATTCTGTGTATGTATAAAATTGCAGTATGTACACACACATATACATACTTATTACACATACACAAACATAAACCTGTATATGTAAACATCTGTAGGTAACTTATATCCCCAAATTATGATGCCACATTAATTTTCTTTGAATATCAAGTCAATATGGGCAGATGAGTTACACTATCTTTCATTTTCTAATATAGTGGTTCTGAAAGATTAACAAGTATAATACAGTCATCTTGAGGGCTTGGCAAAACAGATTGCCAGGCCTCACTGCCAGGGTTTTTAATTCAGGAGATTTAAGGTAGCCTGAGAATTGGCATTTCTAACAAGTTTTCAGATGATGCTGATACTGCTGGTTTGGGGACTACATCTTGAGAACCATGTCTCTTGTAAAACATCTGTTTGCGTGTGACTGTATTTGAGGCATATTTTGTTATTTATATGTCATAGGAATTATAACTGTTTCATAATTCTTCCATGTCTTTTTTCTGGTGCTCACTGCACTTACAAGTCCACTCACAAGACAGCCAGCTGGTCAACCTTCTCCTGGTGGAGTGGTAGAGGCTCATTATGCTAACTGAGCTAATAAATTCTGCCATTAGTCCAGCACCTTTTCTGTTTAAGCTAAAATTGCTCACCTATAGAGATTGCTCAACCCAATAGACAGAAAATTCTGCACACAATATCATTATCTAATGAGATTACCCTTAAACATTCAATTTCTAGCTACATTCTAAATGCTAGCAAACTTTTCTAACCATGGTGCAAACATAATATATATGTTAATAATCTTTCAGTGACAAATGTATTTGGAGTAAGAATCATTAGATAGACAAAGAATTCTAGAAATTCGTGATCTTTTCTTCATATGTGTTTCTCCATTCCTGTTTCTGTATCATTTTTAAATGAAAAAAGTCAATATTACAGTATTGGATTTTCCAAAGTGTTTACAATGACAACCAGTAGTTAGATGATAATATCTTCAGTGTTTGATAGTGGTAGAAGTCAGCCAAAGGGAAAAGGCAATTAGCCAAATAGGAGTCTCACCTAAATTACCTGCATCATTTTTCTCTTGTCTCTTCTTTGGGATGAGTCTAGTTCTGGAAAGAAGTTAAATTATCTTTGGCTCTATTGTAATTCTGCATATAAGGCACATCCTAGCACACACTAAAACTTCTGCATATGCCCCTGACTCTGAATTATTCAAGTTGAATAAAGGCATAATGCTAAGAGAAAAGTTATTCATGCATTCTGCTTCATCACATACTTTTGTGCTGCCTGGTTAGCCCAGAAAAGAGTCTAATTTGTTGGTGATTGCAATTAGGAGGGAATGATCCATTACATTAACTTTAATGAGCTTGGTTACAAATGATACCAAACAAAGGTTGCGGTTCAGGGTGATATGAAATCCTTGACAACACCCTCCTGATATTTGTGAAATTCACATCACATAGAAAGGATCACTAGTTTGCAGTCATAGAAATGGCCAAACTTCACTGTATCTTTCCATTTGGACAAGCTTTACTGTTTCTGTCTTAAGTGCTTATTAATTTATAAGCAGAGGTTATGTAACTGGCAGTTATGATGCACAGCATTAAGTTAGATGTGGTCTTGTAGTTGAAGTGATGATAGAGAGTTTCTACTTTTATTATATTTCCTCTCACTGGATTTTACCACTACACTTAAACTTCAGCCAGTAAATTCAAGAGCTCTGAAAAACCAGTTAATGATTTAGTTAAAAAAAAAGTCTGCAGCAGAATATATTAGACTGGCCTGTCTCTTTGAACATGAGTAAGACTTCTATGTGGAAATTTTGTTTTAAAAAATGTTTTAAACAATAGATAGATGAACTATAAGCCTTTTAATAAGATGAAATGATGGGAGGGCAAGTTAAGAATATTTACTTTATCTTATATAGAAAGAGGTATTTAACTATGATGATATGAAATCTGTTGTATTTTTCTAGTTGAAAGATAAACAGAACACTAAAGTTATATAGCATTCAGTACAATGTAAAAGCTGTGCTTGAAGGATTTTTAATTTTCCAAAGATGTCTTTTATATTTTAAGAATCAAATGAAAAAAGAAATCTCAAATGCATGTCTTCTCTTCTGAAGCTTAACTGATGGTTTAAGAAAGGTTATTGGATTAACTATAGGCATTTTTGAACTGGTGACTAAAACATCTAGCTCTCCTTATGCCTAAGAAGGAAATCCATATTTTAAAAACATCGATGGCTGGAGCAGGTATTCCAAGGCGAAGAGTAGGGGGGCAAAAATTAAGGTCAAATGGACGCTAGAAAGAGAGTCCATTTGAATGCCAGTTTAGTATAAGCATAAATCCTTAAAAACCTCTCCACATATGATACACATATCATAGGCAAAGAACATCTACCTAATGATTTCAAGCTCATAGCCATCCTACCTGCACCACAATCATAAATTGCCAGCTTGGCAAGGGAGATGTAGCTAAGAAATTCATTGTTTGAAGCAACTCTTTGGACAATTTCTTTCCTATTTTATATTTATATGTGTGCCGTTGCCCTTATTTGTACCTTTGTCAACACAGTTTCATTTCACTCAGTATAGTTTTCCTTATTATATGTGTTTTCCCATTGCATGGCCAGTTACCTTCCCTAATACCTGTCGGTCTGCAAAGGGAAACAGAATGTAGAGGTGCATGGTACAAAAAAAAAAAGTTTGACTGGTTTTGGCAGAGAATCCTTTCATATGAGTACAAACACTTTATTTAGCCAGGATGAATAGTGGACCAGTCATTTACATCCTCAGAATGAAGTGTTCCCTAAACGGTCTAACTGTGGCTGCAGTGAATTGCAGGCGCAGAGTTTGCACCTGCGGCTAATCGGGAACCAGCTCCCCAGACAAGGTGTCTCGGCAAAGTCTTCCAGCTATTGCCTTACAGCTCCATAAACACTTGAAGCCACCTGCTTGTGTGCTAAAGATACCATTTAACAAACGTTTTTTATTGTTGATAGAATCTACTTTACTCTATCTTTCTTTGCATTTTTGTGGCACAGAGTATAATTGCTGCTAGAATAGAATAAATCTAGACTTATATTTTTTCTCAACTTGAACAAAATCTTTGTTAAATGGTTTCTGAAAAGAAAGGATGCCACCCATTATCATTCCTGGGTGGGCAGCCTCATATCTGCAAAGAACATATAAAGGAATAAAGAAAAAAATTGTTTTATGATAAAGAGCCATGATTTGGGAACCAGCTATCTCAGGTACTCTATTTACATAGTATTTAGCAAGTGAAAACAAATCACAAGGCATCTACTTAACAACTGTAGTATTTTTGCCCATACGGGTTAGGGCAAAAGTAGGTTTACAGTTGTTCCTATAAAAAATAATAGAATAATTAATAAAAATAATGCAAGAATAAACTCTGTTTCATATACTCACAACTGTAAATCTACTTTTGCCCCACCCTGTATACATTGCTTTATTTAAGAGAGAGAGAAACATCAACGCAAGAGAGAAGCATCAATTGGTTGCCTCCGCTATCTGTCTGGACTGGGGATTGGTGTCCAGACTGGGGAACATATATGTCCAGACCAGGGGTTGCACGCACCCATGCCCAGACTGGAGATCAGCCCACAACCTAGGTATGTGCCCTGACTGGGAACTGAACCCACAATCTTTCGGTTATGAGATGACGTTTCAACCAACTGAGCTACAGAGGCCAGGGCTGTATACTCATTTTTAATGGCCTAGCTGCATTTTCTAAGTTATAATTAGTATCTTTGGTACTTAGCACAGTGCCTTTGACACAGTACATACTTGACAAAAACACTTTTTTTAATGAAGTAGAGGATAATAAAGTGACATGGCTTGTGGGTCGTTCATATAGTTTTAACCAAGTGGACTTTATTTTTTTTTCTTTTTTTTTTTCTCTTTGTTTTTTTTTTTTTTTAATCAGTATTTTTAAATTGTTGATATTGTACAGTTTTCTGTCTTTTACTATTTTTTTTCTTTTGCATACCCCCTCTCTCCAATTTCCTTTATTTGGGAAAGGGCCAATCGACAATTCTTATGTGTCTCTATTGTTTTTCTCCTAAGACTGCTGAAATACCTAGGCTGAAGTTGATATTGAGGTGGTGTCCTCTGATGAATCTAGCTGGCCAGCGACATCACGTGGCAGTTTTAAAAGCCGTGTACTATGGGGCCAAGGGAGAGAGGCAGTGTTCCCTTGCATGCTGGGCCAAGGGGGAGGTGGCTGTGCAGGGCGAGAGATCAAGAGGTGGCCTAATTATTAGCTAGTGCTGCCTTTTCTTCCCTTCAGTCTATTTCATGACCACTGAAACTTGTATCAACAAACTTTGAAAGGATGAAGACATGGATATTGCTCAATTGTTTGACTTCTGACATTTCTGGGTGACCTATTTTCACTAGCTAACAGGCCACACCAGAGTGTGGAGAGGGCTGGACAGGTCAAGACCTTGCTGGGGCCTCATAGCTTCCTGGTGGATCAGAAACTAAAGAATAAGAAAATTTGCTGCATGCCTGAGGTGAGAGGTCAAGAGCCATGATTCCTACCTAAAACTTTATTAGATAATCATCTACTAAAGATGTTATTAAGTGGACATATATTATCCTTACAAATGTTAGCAACCAGAGAGAGAACTGTCTTTGGCTTTGAAACTGTTGCTGATAATGACTTCAATAGAGTTTTCATAATATTCAAGAGGATTAACACAAGTTTTTAGAGTCTCAAAATCTTCAAAAACTATTTAAGTAGTCATGATGATTTTTAAATCTTCTTGAGAGAAACAAGTTTATTTTAAAGTATAAATTAAGTTACATAATCAGGTGGACACAGTTGATGCTATATTTTTATAAGAACCATTTAAAAATTTAGTTTGAAGAGTATATTAATGTATTTTTATGGTGAGCATCTTATCTCTCCCTGAAAAATTATATTAAAGATATGTCTATAACATTAATAGACATTTCTAAGAAATTCAGTGTACTAGCAGATATAATATTGTGCATTTAGTGCATAAATTTCAAATTCTAACCAGCTCAATCCTAACCAAATTCCAGCTAAGTGCCTTATTCCTGCAAACTTTTTATGAGTTTAAGATGTATACTAATCAGAAAATGCTTCCTGAAACGTTTATGAGTCTGGCTTTCAGACAGTTGAATAAGTAATTTTATCAAATAAATTCTTTTCTCCCACCTCTAAGAAATTTTGCTTTTCTGTCAATAAAATACCAGTCAATAATAGGCTGATCTTCCCTGAAGGAACACCAGGAGTTGCTGAAATTATTTATGTACCTTTGCAGTTCATTTAAACATACTTTTCTCAGTTTAAAGATATCTTGAGAAACTAGATATAATCATTATTAGAATCTGAAAAATGATTTAAGTAACTTTTCTGTTTCCAGTAGTAGATCGATAGTTTATATTTACTTTGAGATTCTTTGTTTAGCCAAGAATTTTTTTAGAAGTTCATTCAATAGCTATGACATCTTCAGGAATGCCAGTTTTCTTCTAGTAACGTTCTCCTCATGTCATATTTTTAAGAAAAATGTTATGATATTAAAAAATAAGGGGCATACTTCTAAATTGGCTATTACGCCTCCGTATTTCTAATTCTCGACTTGGCGGATGTAGGGGACACTGTGGTGTGCTGCCCAGGTCACCCCTGCAGGAACAAGACACTCACTCCCTCCGCTGGCAGGGATGCTGGCACAGTTCACGTGCCAACGTGGATCAAGATGTGGCCTAATTTGCTGAGTTCCTTCGTAGCTGAGTCCCTGCCGGTAGTTGCCCTCTGCCGAAGATCTCTGCCTTGCCTAATGCTATACCTTCTCTCTCGAGGCAGCTCATATTCAGAGAGTAGGAGATGCAAGGATAAAATGCCCGTGTCTCCTTGTTCTGTGTGGAACAAATCTGAAGGCCCATCAGCTCCTGAGTTCTTTAGAGGATTGGCTGAGATCTTGATTCCAACTGTTTTGATTCAGTTTGCCAAATCCTGCTTTCCTCCCTTCCTTTAGTTCTGACAGTACCTCCCCACTCTCCACCCAAAAGCGGCACTCCAATTTTTTAATCCAGAGGCCATTCTCAAGAAACAGAACTTAAAATAACACAGCCATACAAAGTCCCAGAGCATATACTAGGCAGAAGATGCTTCCTGAAACTTTCTCTTTTGCAAGCACTGTTTTTTGTTTTTCTTTTTCCTTAAAGCCTGTATGTACATTCAGGCTCTGCAGATGGGCTATTTTACTAGAACTTCTGTTAATATATTCCTAAATCTTTTAGTGCTAAGCCAAGCACCTAATTCTAATTCTACTAGGCTATTGCTAGGCCATGAGATTATTGCCCAGAACAGACTCAGAAACAGCATGTGTTGAGAGCTGAGGAGTTAATGGGGAAGACCATCTTAGTGAGTACACACTAAACCATCTGCAAAACCTCACATCTCAGAATGCGAGTGACCGGGTGACTGCACTCTCTAAACACAACAGGGTGTGTTTCAAAAGTCAGGCACAGGCACCAAGAATGATTTGTTTTGCACTTAGTAAATCTCTTACAAAGCAGTCAGATATATGGATTGGTCTCCCGGAAGGTTTGCTCCTGTCATGCATACATGGATATATGGCCCTGGGGGATTTTTCCATTTCCTGGAAAGATGAATGGTATATGATATAACCAAATGGCATTTATGAGTTTTTTGGAGATAATTTGGGATTTTCTATACAACAGTTTTGAGGATGTTATAAAAAGGTTACAAGCCAGAAATATGAAAAAAAAATGACAGAAGGCAGAGAGAGCAACAGGAAGGGATCCCCTCATTTTAGGTTATACTTGCACTCTGACTCATTCATTCACTCACTCATTCATTCATTCATTTAGTATATACTTGGCTAGACTAGAAATATTGAATGTTTATACTGGTACTCATTTATAGGATCATGTGCTATAAAGGGCATACATTTTAAAATCAGACCAGCTCAACTTAACAAAGCCCAGATACCCAAATGTCTTATTCCTACAAACTTCTATTATACCTCTACTAGCAAGACATTGAAATGATACAAGGGAAATACTAATTTTGTGACAATTTGTGGTGTCCTGGCAAGCTATCTTGCAGGGGATATTTGACTTAGAGTGGGCACTTCATCATGTAATATGACACAGCAAAAGAGCTCAAGGGTAGTAGTCTGCTGCTCTTTCTGAACTGCGTGGTGGTCAGAACAGGGCAGGAGACCTATGGATTCATGTATTGCTTTGGGAATCTCCCACCTGTGAACTGCCAAATGGGAGCACAAACAAAGCAAGCACTGCATTCACCCACAGTTAGGAAACTTTTGTGATTCATTTCTGTTGCCTTTCCTTGGGCTTTGGTGACTTCAGCAACTTCACTGTCATTTTTCAAGGTACACTGTCATGGCAGTAGTGGTACCAAAGTTCTGGAAAACCTATAAACTTTTTCAGTGGTAACATCCACAGCCCCTGTACTGTGTTAAACAATATCTATAGAGGGATGAACAAGTCAGGTAGGTAAAGTTACCCTTCTCAAGTGGAGATGACATTACTGATTAAAAGTTAAGTGAGCAAGACCACGAGCCCATGGATGGTGTATACGTGTTTTCTTGTAGAGTTTTTGTTAGGTTTTGTACAGGCAAGAATGTTTGAACTATTTAGATAGTATTTGATAATGTCAGGAGCATTGCATTTTTCAGGCAATATAATGGGTTCATCACATGTGTGATATGCGTGACTGATTGGTATTTTGTATTTTAATTATGGAAAGTGATACATGTGGACTTCCTGAAGTTTGAGGTTTAAAAGGGCAGTATGTGCTTGATATCAAACTAAAGAGCTAGAGGAGCTTGGGTCAACAAGTTATTTTTTGCTCCATAATATGTGTCCCAGAACTTTGTGTATACCCAATTTCGAGTGGATGTCACTGAGGACCATAGGCCTATGAACGATGGGCTGCAGCTACTCTTAGCAACCGGGACCCCTGGGAGCAGACTTCATGGTGTATCTGGGAGGAGAACCCTTACTGGTATCTCAGGAACTGGCCTAAAGCAATGTTTCCACCTTCAGTAAAATTCTAAGGGTTAGCTTCAACTAAGGGAGTCTTCGACACCTGAAATTTTTTCATCAATTGCTCTGGTCCTGTAGAATTCCATGGATTTCTTAACAGGAAGGCATACTTCCTAGGGTACTTTTGGACACTGCCCTTGGGTTGAAGAAAGATAATTGGGATATAAATGCTTCCAGCAATCTTCTAAGACCATTGTTAAGATGTTCTTAACAATGTTATGAAAGTGCATAAACTATATAGATATCATTGTGACTCTGCACTTCATGCAAAAAAAAAAATGAAAACATATTTGAATTTGTTCTATGTAAGAGTAAATTCAATTGATTCACTGCCTGCCTATTATACTTAAACTTTAGGAGGTTTGTATAAAAATAGCTGATAGACATATAAAGTCTTTTTAAAAATACTGCATATTATTGGTTTTAGAATATAACTTCTGGGGAGCCTTGGTTTATAAGTTTTTGAGTCACATGAGACAGAAAATGCCACTTAAGGAGTCAATTTATATTTTTTGATTAGGATGATTTTTGACTTTGATGGCTTGATATATAAATAGGGGAAGGTAATATTATTAATTCTTTCCCCATAAAGATCTTTCTATCTGATTGCTTTCAATAACATTCCACAAAATTAACTCATCTTAGAGCTCTGTGCAGAGAGCAGAAAGAAGTAAAAGACTAGGGAGATCGCAAGATACTCAGTTAATCAGTCTCCTTGGGTAACCAGTTAGAACTCCAAAGATATCACATTGTAAGAAACTACAGAATATCTGGCAACTGGAAATCTAATATTAGTCACTCCTCAGGGGAGTTACTACATTTAACTAAAGAACTAAGGAATGAGTTTGAATGTATGTAGATAGTTTTTCTGTTGGTCAATGTGCCTTTTAGGAAACAAGAGACACCTACCATCCTTAACAATCCTAAGGAAATCCAATTAATTTTTGTATGTGGATGTGTAATATATTTATACTGAAATGCAGTTTCTCAGATTTGAAATATGTTAGACACTAGTCAGAGAATGGTCTAGACAGGCATACATTAAAAGGAATATCAAATTGAATTGGGAACTGAACATGCATTTTCTGAGAGACTCTAACAACAAAAAAAATCTCAGTTATTATTAGGATTTTTAATATATTTTATTGATTATGCTATTACAGTTGTCCCATTTCTCCCCCATCATTCCCCTCCACCCTGCACACCCCCTCCCACCCACATTCCCCCCCTTTAGTTCATGTCCATGTGTCATAAGTTCTTTAGCTTCTACATTTCCCACACTATTCTTGCCCTCCCCTGTCTGTTTTCTACCCACTGTCTATGCTACTTATTCTCTGTACCTTTTCCCCTTCTCTCCTCCTCCCACTTCCCTGTTGCTAACCCTCCATGTGATCTCCATTTCTGTGGTTCTGTTCCTGTTCTAGTTTGCTTAGTTTGCTTTTGTTTTAGGTGTGGTTGTTAATAACTGTGAGTTTGCTGTCTTTTTACTGTTCATATTTTTTATCTTCTTTTTCTTAGATAAGTCCCTTCAACATTTCATATAATAAAGGCTTGGTGATGATGAACTCCTTTAAATTGACCTTATCTGAGAAGCGCTTTATCTTCCCTTCCATTCTAAATGACAGCTTTGCTGGATAGAGCAATTTTGGATGTAGGTCCCTGCCTTTCAAGACTTCAAATACTTCTTTCCAGCCTCTTCTTGCCTGTAAGGTCTCTTTTGAGAAATCAGCTGACAGTCTGATGGGAACTCCCTTGTAGGTGACTGTCCCCTTATCCCTTGCTGCTTCTAGAATTCTCTCCTTCATTTGAATCTTGGCTGATGTAATTATGATGTGTCTTGGTGTGTTCCTCCTTGGGTCCAACTTCTTGGGGACTCTCTTCCTGGACTTTCTGGAAGTCTATTTCCTTTGCCAGATTGGGGAAGTTCTCCTTTATTATTTGTTCAAATAAGTTTTCCACTTGTTGCTCTTCCTCTTCCCCTTCTGATACCCCTATAATTCGGATGTTGGGATGTTTAAAGATGTCCTGGAGGTTCCTAAGCCTCTCCTCATTTTTTTGAATTCTTGTTTCTTTATTCTTTTCTGATTGGATGTTTCTTTCTTCCTTCTGGTGCACTCCATTGATTTGAGTCCCAGTTTTCCTCTCATCACTATTGGTTCCCTGTGAGTTTTCCTTCATTTCACTTATTGTAGCCTTCATTTGTTCATCTAATTTGTGACCCAAATCAACCAATTCTGTGAGCTTCCTAATCACCAGGGCTTTGAACTGTGCATCTGATAGGTTGGCTATCTCCTTGTTGCTTAGATGAATAGCTCTGGGGCTTTGATCTGTTCTCCTATTTGAGCCATTTATGGGTTTTTTGTTTGTTTGTTTGTTTTTGGTCTGGTCGCAGCTGTTATATACTGAGGGTCGGAGCCTTAGGTGATCACCAGCTCGGGGCAGCCCAGTTGCTGGGTTGTGATGCTGTTTGTGGGGGTGGGGTCCAAGAGGGAACAATGGCACTTGCTCCTCTCTCTCTTGGATTCCAGTCCCCTCTACCTCTTCCCCCAAGCAAATTGGGCCCTTCTGGTGCTGATTTCTGTGTGGGTGGGCTTGTGTACATTCCAGGACCCTGTGGGTCTCTCCAATGAACTCTCCTATGAGGCTGGGAGTCTCCCCTAACACCTCAACCCCCACAAGTATTTTCAATTGGTGTTTTTAGGTTTTATTTCCTGGCACTGGGGCCCTGGGTTGCGAGGTCTGTTCTGCTCTCCATTCTCACCTGGATTGTCTGTGTACGAATGCGGAACCACCTGGTCAGCCAGCTGCCCTGCTCAGTCCCACTGGGCCTGCCCATCACCACCCAGTGCCCAGGGTCTGCTATCCACCACCTGTATGCCTTGTATCCACCAACTGATGCCTGTGTGCCTGGATCTGCCAACCTCCACTTTTTCCTGCTGTGACTCTGCCCCTCTTACCAGTCTGGTTGAATGGTTGTTGGACTTCCATACAGTTCAATTTTCTATCAGTTTTGGTTGTTTTCTTGTTTCTAAATATTTGTTGTCCTTAGTTTTGGTTGTGAGAGGAGGCACAGTGTGTCCACCTATGCCTCCATCTTGGCTGGAAGTAGTTATCATTAGAATTTGATTCCCCCCAGGTAACTTCTTGATTTTTTAATGTGTGAGTATGATTTACATCAATTTACTTGCATGAAACAGGATTCTCAGCCAAAGCAGTAGTTGAAACAAAATGAATCATCTCTCTTATTTGGCCAAAGTAACTGTTGCCACTTATTTTCTTGGCTTAGAACTCTGAACCAAGTACCATTGCTCTTGAACACTACAAATTCAGCATTTATGTTCTGTTCTTGTAAGGTCTGGTTCACACAAATATTGATGCCATTTGGGCATGCTTACCTAGCTTAGTTAAGTGTTTTATTTAAATAGTGACCCACATGCCAGTTTTGGTAGAAATAGAATAATGCAGTGATTAAGTACATGGACTTTGGGTCATACATATTTAAACTTGAATCACTGTTTTACCACTTTCCCACTGAATGTTTAAGGGAGAATTATTTAACTTCCAAGTAATAGTTACACCCATATCACAGAATTGCCAGTAGGATCGAATGAGATGTCTACACAGACCTGGGTAGAAGCGGAAACCCAAAAAGTTATTATTGCTGAATATATTAATACTTGGTTTGGATAATTTCTCTTATTAAAACATAATGTAATCATTTCCAATTTTTGCTTTATAAGAAACATAAAACAATGTTTTGATAATGGAGTGAAATGTACATATATTTCAGTTACTAGATGATAGTTTAAGAATAAGTGTACTGGGGTGGTATGTGTGTTACAAAATATGTATTACAGTGTATTTCTCTTCTTTGTAAAGTTTGTAACAATAAACCCCAAGTTGTTGTTATTATTATTACTAAGTGTGAATCCATCCTTTTTCCATACACCTAGTTTTGTTTCTCCAACTTGCATGTCCCAGTTAGACCTCCCTCTGTGGTTTACCCTAGGCTGAAGGCTTCCTGCTGTCTGTCCTGAATTTCTAATTGCATAGAAGTCTCAGCCTCACTGCTCTAGGTTTAGACCCAGCAGACAGATAGTTCTCTGCTTCAACCATGTGATGCTCATCAGCTGACTTCTCTTCCTATTTGCTTTAGCACATTTCTTAGTGTCCTTAGAAAGAATGATGCATGCTATGATCGATTAAGTTTTCTCTTTTATTTTAATGTTTTGTCCTTCAAGCCTTTGTTGAATTACTATTATGTGCTAAGGGACTGTGTTTAGCTCTGACACAATCCCTCAAGTAAAGCCCACTGGTGGAGAGAGACAGCAAACAGATCATTAGAATACAGAAAGCAAGTAATTTTCCTCCCCCAGTCTTGGTGTGGGTTAATATAGTCCAAAAAGGCTTTCTGAAGGAAATGATCCCAAAGCCAAAACCTAAAGGATGAGTTATTCTGAGTCAGGAGTATGGAAAGGGGTAGAAAAGAACATTCCACTTAGAGAAATCAGCACATGCAAAGATCAGAGAGCAAAGAGAGGTTGGTTTGTTCTGGGAATTTTAAGTAGGAAAGATTAAAGTGTAGTGTACACAGGTGAGAAATGCAAGCAGGTACCATATGGTCATCCTCTGTGCAAAACCCATTACTGCAGGTAACTCCTGAATAATTTTAAACCAAGGTCTGACTCCCTAGAAGTTAAATCTCCTTGATCTTTAATATCTTATCCTGATAGCTTAGTCACATGGCTACTCTCCTTTGAGACCATGTGCTCTTTGCTGTCAGACATCCAGTGTCCATGAGACTGATTCCAGAAGCCTCATTACAGCCTAATTAGTATCCATGGAGGCCTGGACCAACCACACATTTCTTTTTTGTTCTTGTCACAAGGATCTCTGCAGCGGCTTGGCACTGTCTGCTCTACAATGACTGTCTTCTTGCCCAGGCTTGTGGGAAATAGAATAGACAACAAAATGATTTGCAGAAATAGTATCTGTTGCTCATAACACAATTGTATTTCTGTGGAGATGCACACATGGGGAGAAGACCAAGCAGTGCATCGACCCAGTGCTCTGTGCTTTGGCAGATGGGCTTCAGCTGGCCAGAGGAGGTTTTTAGCACATTTCAAACTCTGCTTCATGGTATTGGCTGATTTACAGTTATGGAAATAACCAGTGTTCTTAGGACTTTCTCCAGCCTTGATTTAATGTTTTAGGGAAACATGAACTCTTTCCAATGGTACCTCTTTGAAAGGTGAATCCTGGTGTCATACTTATGAAAATAAACCTTGACTCTACCAATATCAGCATGCAATCTATGCATGTCTGTATCAAGAGAGCATTTCCAAATGAAAACAGCAGGTATGAGGACACACGAAAAACGCCAGCCAAAATGTTATAAGACTAAGGTGACTTTCGTTGACAGTTGGTATAGCTTAGATCTAGACCGGTGTGATGAAATGTATAAACAAAGTGTATGTATAGGAGTTTTCTAATTAAATTACATTCACAAAGAACTCGAGATGAATTGGTCAACCAGGAATGTGAAACTGCTAAAAAAGCAGAGCGTAAATAAGAAGGGATTGGAGTTTTTCATTCGCTCCACAATAGTCTCCAACTTCTGCCAGTCCATACTGAAGAGGAAAACAGTAAGGATTACTTTTGCTTTTTCTGTTTATTCTATGAAAGGTTAAATCTGGAGTTTCTTGCATAGTCACTTAATGTGAACTTTTATCTCTGGCTCAGTATAATTACTGCAAAAGAAGTTGTTAAAACAAAATGGGATATTATGTATGAGAAAGTTTCATAACTTTAAGATTCTGTACAATTATACATTATATTCTCTTTGCTAGCTTCTATAGGAGGAGACATAAGGAAACAGTGTAGTAAAATAATTAAGATCATGGGTTTGGGATCTTAGCTCTCACCTCCCCAGTGTGTTGTACTGAGCAAATCATTTGAGCTTCATGGGGCTTGGTTTCCTTCTGTAAAATGGACAGAATAACACAATTCAGCACCTGGGAACTGTAAGTTAAGACTGAAGACTAGATAGTATGTGACGAGAGGAGCAATGGGAGGTGAGTGAAGCAAGGTTTAAGAAGCCTCTTCAAAATCAGTTTCCTTGGCTGAACTGAATAGTATCACTTAACTCATGAGTGTGGTAAGAACTAAATGAGACAGTATCCCTGCTGATCAATAGGCACAGTAACAAGTGACAACCTTAGTGTCTTTTTTTTAAAAAAAAAATGTATGTATGTATGTATATATGTGCATGTATTTTACATTATTTTTATTGTATTTTTTCATTACTATTTATCTCCATTATACCCTCTTCCACCTCTACCCACCTAACGTCAGTGTCTTTTAAGGGCACCTATGGCCTCAGTGGTTATAGGAGCAATGCCTCTAGTTTACGGAGCAGTAGGTGGCAGCACCCCTTGAACAGATTCTACACGTTTGGCATTGGAAAGACGGCAGAGATGAGTCAAAGCACCATCATGAGTCTTCCGTGTTGGGTTGGAATTACCAAGCCTTTATCAAGGTTTATTTGCTTCCTCTGTAGTCAGCTGCTTTATGCTAAGACCAATTAAGACTGAAACAAAAATAAGCAGATAATTATGGCTTTTGGAGGAATCTTTAACTTCTCTTATTTCATTTCTCCATACCCTCTTACAGAAATTTAGGGAAGTAGGGAGAATTCCCCTTGTGTTACATTTTGTCAGCTAAGTCTCTGCAGACTGTAAGTGGTGAAGGCACTTTGATGACACCTGTAATGTCAGTGTGGCCCTAGCAACTCTCTGGGCTCATAGGCTGAGAAGTGGAAGTAGGGACACTCATTTATTCATTATACAAATATTTGTTTAGCACCTACTGTGTGCTGATCTCTATATGGGAACAAGGGATACAGCAACAAATACAAGGACAAACATCTCTACTCTCCAAAAGTTTACATCTTAGAGGAAAAGATGGACTATGAACCAAGAAAGAGCTAAGGAAAGCAGATGGCAGTAAGTACTATGGAAAAGAATGAAACAAGAAAGATGATGGAGTTTGTACTCCTTGTGACAGAAGTGTTTGCCACACTTGTTTGATGTTTCCTTACCTGGAGAGCCATGTTGAGAGAATCAAGAGGCAGCAGTTGGTACTGCTGATACCAGCAGCTGGACCTTCCACTCAGGATAGGAATTCTACATTTCTCGTCTGAGATAGACTGAGCCTCCTGCCCAGGATTTTACCCTTGAAACATAATTATTTAGTGTTAGAGATAATGTTCTTCTGGGTTCTGTCTGGTCTCTAAACTTGGGCCTTCATCTTCACCTGATGTCATTCAGGTATGCCATGATCTTAAGTGGTTTTGGAAGAAAGTGTGAATATATGTGTGTGTGTGTCTATATATATGTGTGTGTGTGTGTATACATATGTTTATATGTGTGTGTGTGTGTGTATATTGCAATTAATATAAAGTTTTTTCTTTACAATTGCATCATATAATAACTGAGAAGCTCAATTTCTGTTATTTGAGACAACTGGAACTGTATTATCATAAATAATGAGGTGAACCCCAAATCTCAGTTTAGCATAATATTTCAATATCTTTTCTTACCTAGCTTTTTATTAATGAGAATTACTAGTGGATATTTTTACTGATATGAATTTTACTCTTTTTAGTTTTCTTTCCCTACTCTCTCCATTAAATGCTAACAAGCAGTGAAATGAGCAAATTTGGACTTTTAAATAAAGAAGGAAGCCAGGAAAGATAGGCACATTTGACTAAGAAATACTAAAATTTTAAATCATAAAGAGTTAACTGCTCTCTCTAGCTTATGACTGGTTCCTTCAGTAATGTGGCTCATTGTATATTGTGCTTTTCTTTAACTGTCTGAATTTTATGAAGCTGATGTAATCTTTGGTACTAACTGCCAGTACTTTAAGAAAAGGTTGTTGATATAAGAGAATGTCATCATTTCATTTTCCTAACTGTACTTCATGCTCCAAATTACATACACACATAACACAGAATAAAAACACACACTGGAAACATTATGAAAAGTCTCCCACCAGAGTAGAGTGTCTACATGTAGAAGCAAAAAATAACTACACTCTAAATGGAAATGATTTATGACCATGTGAAACTGGGATTTTGGTGGGCCACAAAGGATTTGGTAACCCAAACAGTATCTAGAAAGTATACCCATTTGGGAAGTATTACTGAGATTTACATCATGCTCTTTTGCTCATTTGTTGAACAAACATTTCCTCCACTGATGAAAATAAAAATTAGAATTTGTTAAATAAAGTTCTTTGAAAACAACCTTTTGTATTAATAAAATATTCCTTTTGATACCAAAAGAGTAAAATTATATTTTTGATAGCACAATTTAAAAATTCATCTTATTTCCTGGGCCAATCATTTTTCACTTATTCCAAAATGACATTTATTGTATCATTATATTTTAAAAGTTAAGTATTTGGCAGTAAAAACCTACAGTGTTGGAGTTTTTTTTTAAAGAAAGAATAAAATCTATCTAAAATCTTATTAATTTTTATTAACTTCATATCAAGTCAGTAGTAATATATCTTTACAATTTCTGTTTTTATAGTATGAAACATTAAAAATAAGCAATTGTACTCTTGCAAATTAAGTCTTTTATCTTAAAATTTTTTAATGTTTAAAATAAAATTCTAAAATTTTAATATTTAAAGATTATCTTAATTATGTTTTTTCTGTTAATAAACGCTCTACTGTCAATTTTTAGAGGGTCAAGAACTATATTTATATATAACATCTGTCCATATTACTATGCTCTTTGTAGGTAGGTTTCAAGGGATGTGAGTTGGACTTCCCAGAAGATTTATTCAACCCTACAGAAAAACTGAGTGAAAAAAAGGAAATAAGCACCATTTTGGACAAAATAAAAAAATATTTGATAGAACACTGTAGAATAGTGCATCAGTTACATATCTACATGGTTTAGGAAGGTAACTCATTGATATAATAACTGTTTAAAGAACATTAAAACATAGTTTTATGTTCTTTAGAGGTGTAATACCCAAATTTTAAATGATTCATTCTATCTATTAAGAAATTTTTAGCATGCTTTAGTAAGCATGCTAAATGCTTATGGCCCAATAATAAATACATGTTTACGCATACTATGTAATTATAACCATTTGTTTATACACATTTATTTATCCATGTATATAATTATGTACCTCTTGAAACCATTTATAAATTTGAAAAGAATGCAGTGGGGATAAAAAAAAGATAATGTCTCAGGGTACAATATAGCCTTGGGACACAGTTCACTAGTAATACGGATTTATGGCAGACATTAAATTGTCCTGTTAGTAGTGTGTCAAGTCTGCTCAGATGGCCATCACCTACACTTTGCTATGGAACAGACAGTGAGATTACGCCAAGGGTGAAAATGTATTAACTCTTTCAGTTTCTTAATTTTGCTTGTACTTGGCAAGATATCAAGACTACCCATTCCTGTTGCTTCTTTTTTAAAGAAGCCACTAGTCCATTTTTGTGAGGATTTTCTTTGTTCACACTAAATAACATGATCTGTAAACCAACTTATCTGTGCATCGCAAGACTATAGTTTATGCAGAGTATTTTTGAAATGACTGCAGTTTCCCCCCAGTCTTTCTGAGGACATCTTGTATAGCAGATGGGACACTTGACCTTCCGAACAGAAGGACTAGGAAGAGGCATCAAGGGAGGGTCCCAGTGATAGTTGCATATGGTATATAGTAAAATAATGGATTTTTCAATTTATAGATTAAAAACAAACATTGATAAGGGTCCCATAATTTTTTTCTGAACTCAAGTGATCCACAGTGTGTTCCCTTCCAGAATTTTAGAATCATATACTCTAAGTAAAAATATTCTATGGTTACATACTCCAATATGTGTTTATTTGTTTTAAAAAAGTACACATAGTATCGTCACAAAATAAACATATTTGTTATAAACACTTAAAACATAATATTTAAATTAAAGAGGATAAGATAAAATATACATTAAAAGAAGCTGTAGTGTTTTATTTTCCTACTGCTGTTTACTGTTGTGTGCACACCAGTTTACAAAACACTTTTCTAGGGACTGAAGACCCTTTGGTAGAAATTTACTAAGTGGAAGCCTATACCATCTTCATGAATTGAAAGACTTAACATCATTAAAATGTCCATACTACCCAAAGCAGTCTATAGATTCAACGCAACTCCTATTAAACTACCAAGGCCTGATACTAGCATAAGAAAAGGTATTTAGATCAATGGAACAGAACAGAGAGCTCAGAAATAAATCTGTACCTTCGTTGTCATTAATATTTGACAAAGGAGGCAAGAACATACAAGGGAATGAACAGTTTCTGCAATAAATGGTGTTGGGAGAACTGGACAAGTACCTGCAAAAAAAAAAAAAAAAATGAAACTAGACCTCCAAATTACACCATACACCAGAATAAACTCAAAATGGATAAAAGGCTTAAATATAAGTCTCAACATCATAAAATTATAGAGAAAAACATAGTAAAATTGCAGACATCTCTCATAGCAATATTTTGCCAAATATCTCCTAGGGCAAAGGAAACAAGCAAAATTAAACAAATGGGACCACATCAAATTAAAAAGCTTCTGCACAGCAAAAGAAACCATCAACAAAATGAAAAGACAACCTACTGTACGGGAGAACATACCTGCCAATGATACATCTGATAAGGGATTTATTTGCAAAATATGTAAAGACTTATACAACTCAGCACCAGGAAGACAAACAATCCAATTAAAAAATGGGCAAAGGACTTGAATAGACATTTCTCCAAAGAGGACATACAGATGGCCAAAAGACATAAGAAAAAATACTGAACATCACTAATCACCAGAGGGATATAAATTAAAACAACAATGAGATATCACCTCACATCTGCCAGAATAGCTCCCATTAATAAATCAACAAACAAGTGCTTGTGAGAGTGTGGAGAATAGGGAACCCTAGTGCACTGTTGGTGGGAATGCAGACTGGTGCAGCCACTGTGGAAAACAGTATGGAATTTCCTCAAAAAACTTAAAAATGGAACTATCTTTTGACCCAACAATTCTACTTCTAGGAATATATCCCCCAAATCCTGAAACACCAACTCGAAAGAATATATGTACCCCTATGTCACTAGCAGTGTAATTTACAGTAGGCAAGACCTGGAAACAGCCCAAGTGCCCATCAGTAGATGAATGGGTAAAAAAGCTGTGTTGTATTTACATGTTGGAACACTATGCAGTTGTAAAAAAGAAGGAACTTTTACCTTTTGCAACAGCATGGATGGACCTGGAGATTATTATACTTGGTGAAATAAGCCAGTTGGTGAAAACAAATACCGTATCATCTCACTCATACATGGAATCTAATGAATAAAATAAACTGATAAACAAAATAGAAACAAAGGCATGGACACATGGAACGGCTATCAGAAGGAGGAGCTGAGGGGCACAGGATGAAAGAGGGTGAAGGAATTAGCTAAAGAACATTATTAGCATAACCCATAGACACAGGCAACGGTGCGATGATGGCCAGAGTGAAGAGAGGGCGAGGGCTGGCTGGAGGGGGCAAAGGGGGGAAAATGCGGACATCTGTAATAGTGTAAACAATACAAATAAAGTAACAAAGATGTACACTTTAAGCAAGAGAGAGAAAAAAAACAATGATTCAGAAAAAAGAATGGTCACGATAGGTGACCATGTTTAAGACTCCTTGTTTCTAACTTCACAGAAGCAATTATACTTAGAAATTTGAGTGGGACCCTCTGTTCTCTTGTTTCTGTCCTTATCTGAATTCACAAGCCCCCAGTCAACTCTTATCATAACTCAGGACCTCAAGTTTAATTGGCAAATGCTCTATCTATAAGATAGCACTTTATCTTTTAATCTGTCACTTGAGATGAAAAGCAGGCCCCAGAAACTTTGAGCTAAGGAATAGGGTCACTCTATCAGGGCTGAGTGGTGACAAGGAGAACATAAGTCATGTTGAGAATTCATATGCTCTCTTTTTGGAAGCATAAACTGCAGTGGTAACTAAACAGAGACTACTATTTGCTGTTTCTAAGTTTCATGATTACTTTGATATAAACAGTATTGATAGATTCATGTGTCCATGTAAGAGTGAGTTCATTTTATTTTATATTTAAACTTCTAAAGGATACACCTATTTTTACTATCTTTTATAGATTTAATTTGTTATAGTAATGCCTACATTTTCATCAAGCAATTATATTAGTTCAAAAGCTGACACTATTTGCTTTATTTTATTGCATAAACTATTGAATGCCTATGGCTTTAGGATAAGAATGGTCAGATGATAATCGCATTTATATTTTTGGTATCAGTTTTTATTATGTTAATTTGTTAAAACGCTTTTATATGTGCAATAGTCTCTCATTAAATCAGGCATTCCTTAAACGATATTAATTAATGTGTAAAATCTACCTTGAAAACTCATTTAATTTTACAAATTATACAACTGCATGATAGTATCCCCAGAGTTTCATCAAGTCTCTGATCTCAAAATAATTTCTAAGCGAAAGGAATTTTAATAAAAAGATAAACTAAAATGCTTTTCACAATCATATTTAGCAGGAAATCATTGCAACACAGACTTTCAAGATTCATTTGTATTGTTTCCCAGGAGTAGTTTTCTTTTGTCCCATCTGTATTAGGTGCCAAGTATTGTGCTGGGCCTGATAAGTAAGACAAGGACCCTATTTTTAAGTTGGAGACACTTTAGCAGAGGATACTATGATACAAAAAAATGCAATGTTTTCAAGATGACAAGAGTAAGGAATATTGGGACAGGAAAGATATTGTTCGTAAGAATGGGGCCACATTCTCCCGCTGACAAGCTCAGGAGTGGTTGTCTGGTGGCCTTACAGACTCAGAGAAGGAAAGTAACTACATAGGATGGGTAGAAATTAAAACGTCTTAACTAAAAGATAGTCATGGGCTTAGTCATGTTCTAGGACAGTGTCTTTCTTGACGAAGGTCAATCATTACCTTAACTGAGCCTGTTGATTGTGGGATTGCATTTATGATGACATGCCTCAGGACTGTCATCGGAATCCCCTCTTCCCCAGACCCCTCCGGACGTAATTTCTCACCAGAGCACCAGACCACTCATTTACTTCTTGCCCAAATACCATTTCTATATGGTGAAAATGTTCATTGTTAAGTATTCTCTATACTCCAGTGTATTCAAAAGAAGTATTTGTCTCTTTATTTTACACTTTGTACAATCTCAGAGATTCATCTCTGCTTTGCTTTCTCTCACTTCCCTAATCTACCACGCATGAATTTTCTGTAACCCTTCTTATACCTCTTCCTTTGATTGTAATGTATAAAATACACTGCAAAACTGCCATTTTCCAGAGCATTTTCTCAATCTGTTGAGATTTTGTTTCCTTGGAATTGTCATTAGTTTGGCTCAAATAAAATTACAGAAATTTTGGTCCATTTGCTTGTACTTATCCAAGTCCAATAAGACATGAACAGGAGTTTGCAGCAACAAAAGTGTTTATTTTCAGGAAGTGGCCCATGCCTGAAGACAGAGGAGCTAATGCTCAAAGGCCTGGCTCCCCACTGGGACTTGCAGGGGATGGTTCTATAGGATACATTAATCATGGTGACTAAGGGAGTAAGGGTCATGGTCAGGGTTGTGGTCTCTACTGAGTGGTGGGCGCTAGGGTAGGAGGTAGGTGATCAGTACATGTGGTTCTGCTCGCAGCCATAGCACTGCTTCATCCGCTTTCGCCCCTTTTCTGGGCTTGCAGCTGAAACACAGCTGAGACCTAGATGTTATCTCTTGTTTCAGGAAACTATCTCTGGAGTTACCGGACCTGGTAGCTTTGTTTCTAAGATTATTTGAGACTGATCAAACTCTTATTGTCCTGAGGGCTTCATCATTAAAGGAGTGGTGCTGCAAGGAAGAAGGAGGAAGCGAGCCAGGGTGCTGGATGAAGCCAGTGTGAGTCAAAAGGAAAGAAAGGAGAAAAGGTCATATTAAAGAAATGAAGTTTCTATGTGGTTACATGGGTTTGGATGTTTTTTATGACAGTGTCAAGAACATCTCCACAGAGAGGAAAACATTTCAGCCTGACCATGAAGTCCAGATGGCTGAAAGGCTTAACTAGTAGGGGAAATTTTAAGAGAATGACTATGGAGAGCAACAACCTCTTTGGGGAGCAGGTAAGTTACTACGGTGAGGCTAATGTGAGGGATTCAGTGGGCGTAGAGAAAGAATAATAGAAGGTAAGGGTGGAGGGATAGCTTGGGTCATTGTCTGAATTTGAGGTAGAGATGCATTTGGACAAAGACAAAAGGATAGGAAGGAGATAATTTGTACTGTGGGGAGTGGCTGTTGGGAACACTCAATATTAAGTCCCTTTTCGGATTCAGCAGGAAAACTAATGCTGTAACCCATGATGAAAAGGTGAGGAAAGTGTGGCTGTGATTTTGCAGATACTGATCTAAAGTTTTCAAGCAAAGGGTGGGCACAACCAAATACTTTTAAGAGGATTTGAAGAATAAAACAAACAAAACAACATTCTTGTATCCATGACAAAGGTGCATCAGCAAGGGAGGAAATCAAAAGCCAATTTGAGGGTTGTTGTAATAATTAAGAATGTGATGATAAGGTATGAATTAGAGCAGTCATAGAGAAAATGAAAAGGAAATGACAGTGCAGAAAGATTATAGGGGCGGCACAGACGTCTTACGACTGTGAGTGGATGTGGGGGGTGAGAGATAATGAAAAGTTAGGACTCTAAGTCAGTATTTGATTTGCAGATTTGAGTGATTGTGGAATCAATCATTAACTGCTAAGTAACAAACAACTCTAACATTCAGCAACTTAACTAACAATCATTTCATCACCTCATGAATAGGTGGGTCAAGTGAAGCTTATCTTATGTAGTTTGGGCTTGTTTGTGTGCCTCTCTTTAGAATGAGACAACTAGGGCAGTTCTGCTTATTACTGCCCATTTCTGGGGCAGCTGGACAACTCTCCTTTATATGTCTGTCATTATCTTCGTCCTAGTGGGTTAGTGTTACATTGAGATCTATAAAAAGTATAATTTGATCTTTGTTCTTATTTCTGGCTGGAGTTCCTAAAACCTGTGGAATATCGTAAGTGATGAGAGCAATAAAGATATGTTTTAGTATGTTAACAGATGACCTTGGGCCGTAGCTAGAAAGGGGGCACACTGCCCAGAGGACCAAACACCTGATTAGAGAATTGGAACTTTCAGTTCTAACGCCTTAACACCTGGGGAGGGGAGAAGAGTTGCAGGTGAATCAGTTACCAAACACCAGAGATTTAATCAATCCTGCCAATGCAATGCATCCTCCATGAAAATCCCTACGGATGGGATTTGAAGAACTTCGGGACTGGCACATTTGCAGATGCGGGGAGTGGCTTGACCGAAGAGAAGGTATGGATTCTCCACACATAATCTTCCTGCATACGTTGCCCTATGCATTTCTTCCATCTGGCTATTCATGAGTTATATTCTTTTGTAATAAAACAGTAATCCAGTTAAGAAATGTTTTATTGAGTTCTGTGAGCCACTCTAGAAAATTAATGAAATCCAGGGAGAGGGTCATTGGAACTTCCGATCTGTAGTCAGTCAGAAGCACAGGTACCAAGCTGGACTTATGATTGGTGTCTGAAGTGAACAGCAGCTCGTTCTTTCTTTCTTCTTTCTTTCTTTCTTTCTTTCTTTCTTTCTTTCTTTCTTTCTTTCTTTCTTTCTTTCTTTCTTCCTCTCTCTCTCTAACAAAAATGAAAAAGCAGAAAATCCAAGAGTATCTATAGTATATTAGAAGAAGATGTAAAAACCTGTAGGTATATCTGTGTATTTGTACAAAAAAAGAAACTCAATAGGTCTGGGTCTAATGACCCAGAAACTCTGGTCTGATGACCAGAAATGAAGAAGGCTGGTCATCAGCCTGTAGTTTAGTTCAGACTGAACTATATTCATGCTTCTCATGCTCAAAAAATAAGCCGGGATGTGGCAGACCCCAAGTGGAGCTGCAGCACAATTTTACAGGCATGTGCTGTGACCACAGCGCGGGGAGGGAGATGGAAATGGTGGGAATGGTGTTGTGACTAAAGCCAAAGCCCGAGAGGAGGAGGGAAAAGGAATTGGAGACAACAATGTAATTTATCACATTGTGGTGTCAAATTTTTTAAATAAAAAAGTAGTTTGAGAAATAAAGCTCTAAGAAGAAAATGTTTTGTTTTTGTTGTACTATATCTGTGGTTACTGAAGAATAAGTTTGGAACCGGGAGGATCAGCCAAAGGATAATTAAAGTTAAATTAGTCTGTTTCAAATTAAGAACTATAGCTCTCTAGGTTATTTGAACTGGACTGCTTCCAGGAAGTCCCCATGCAAACGATTTTCAGTCACTAAATATCAGGAAAGGAGGTATGGGAATTTAGCTTAGAGTGAAAAACACATCAAGAAGAAATTCTCAAGTTCTCCAGTTAAAACTGTTACGTATTTTATGATGAAATAACAGAAAAGTAATTGTTAATTGGATCAAAGACACAAATTTGTGCTATCTTAAGCTTATCAAATTCCATTTTTTTATTTAAAAATCTTTTTCAGTATAGTCAGATGCAGTGTTCTAGTACATTTAGGGTTCCTGGTGAATAAATACAAAAGGACATTGAAATGAATACAAAGAGTTTATGTTGTGTTTACTCGTCTTACTAACATACATCTTTAAACTTCATTTGAAAACTAAAGAAAGTACTGAATTTTAAGAACTTCACATTTGTTATTGTGTTGCTGAACAATTCATTTCCTACAAGGATTTGTTTTGATGTTGGTCAACATGCTCTCTAAGAGTGAGTGATATAGAAAGTTGCATAATATTGTGGGCAAAAAGGCATAGGAGCAGGTGAAAATGCCATTACATTCCTAAACATTTTATATATCTATATCTACATCATCTATCTAATCTGATCATGACATTACTTAATAAGAACTATACAAGATTTATTTAAGAAAAATCATAAAACATAAAAGTACATCTGAAATCATGAACAGGCACATCCATAGTTTTGGATTTAAAGACTCATCATCAATAAAAATGTCATTTTGAATATAAAATTTATTTGGAAAAGCATAAGAAGCAAAAACATCCAGAAAAACCCTAAAGAGACAGGAGCAATAAGGCGGAACCAACCCTATCTGATTAAAATATGTTTTAAAGCCTCAATAACGAAAGCAATATATGTTGTCTCATGAATATAGGCAGATAAATTAATATAACGTTGTAAAATTCAGAACCAAATCCAACTTGACATATATAAAGTTAGTATGTAAGAAAGAGTTATTTTGAATTAGTTATGAAAATGTGAAATTTTTATTAAGTGAAGTTAAGATATCTAGGTAAACATACAAAAAAGTAAAATTAGATCTAATTTTCATACCACCCATTATGTTAAATTCCATGTGTATTAAGATATGGAATTATAAACAATGAACTCATGTAAATACTAAAGGTTAAACCTGAGGATATCCTCTGTAGTCAGGGAGTGGGGTAAAAAGTTTTAATTATAATCCAAAGGCAATAAAGATTGATACATGTTACTATGTAAAAGTCCATTGATTAATCAAAAGAAACAAACAAAACATTTTGCATGGCATAAAAAATAAAACACTCAGTAGTATATGAAGCCAAATAATGTTTAAAAATAAAACTAACTTAATCAGAAGGTTATTATATTAATAATAAGAACATCTAAAACACCACAAAACTTTATAAAGAATAGGCCAGAAATATGAAAAATAGTTCACAGAAAGTACAAATCATCTTTAAATATATGAAAATATGTTCAATCTTATAAAAGAAATGTCAATTAGAAAAAATTCAAAATCTACAGCATAACTTGTTGATGAGGATGTGGGGAAAAGGCACTCATATATTATTCGTGGAAATGTGGCTATAGTTAACAAACTCTTACACACATTTATCATCTGACCCAGATAATATCTCACATCTACAACTATATTCTAAAGATATAATAATAAATATATAAAAGACATATATATATGACTTAATTATAGCACTATTTGCAATAATGATGGACATGACCTAAATATCAATCATAATCAGGACCAGTTAAATAAATCTTATAATCTACACAATTGAGGTACTGTTAAAAAATGTATAAACTGTTAGGAGTAATTTTCAGAATACATTAAGTAAAAGAAATTAAGCTAGAGAAAAGTGTATGTAGTATTCTGCCATTTGTCTCAGAAAAATCTCTCTCTATATATGTATTTTCTTAAATTTAAAGTTGTAAAGATAAATCAGAAAATAAATCCAGTGGTTACCTCTGGGGTGGTAGGATAGGGAAAGGGAACATGGGGGAGAGGACAGGGGTAGAAGCTAGAATTTTCTGAACATATCGAGTTTGATGGATTTGGTTTTGGGGCTCTTTTATACGACAAAGTTAAACTGAAGCAAAAATAAAATGGAGTCTCTAAAATTTAAAGGCAAGATTAAGCAAATCAACTGAATTGTATATTGAGTTGAAATTATTTCATATGACTTTAAAATTCAGTAATTTGGCTATATATTTTTTATCCCTGGTGGAATATATCTTAAGGATATACTAAACAAAAAATTAAAATAAAAAACTTAAATGGTTTTCAGTAATCTTATGGTTATTATTATTGTAAAACCACTATATACAGTTGACACTTGAACAAGGGTTTGAACTTTATGGGTTCACTTCCATGTGCATTTTTTCAATAAATATTGAAAAAAAATTAGCCCTTTTTATCTTTGGTTTTGCACCTGCAGATTCAATCAGTCTTGGATCAAAGCAGTTTTTTTGATCATGGTTGGGACAGAGGGCCAACTGTTCTAATGCCATCTTCTAAAGGGACTTGAGCATCCTTAAATTTGGGTACCACAGGGGTCCTGGAAACAACCCCCTCTAGATGCCAAGGGACGTCCGTAGTTACCGTAAGTTTGGGGGAAGTAAAGTTATACATGGAATTTTGACTGGGGTGTGGGTGTACATGGGGATGGGGTCTGTGTCCCTAACCCCCACATTGTTTAAGGCTTAACTGTATATGTTATAGTTCATATGACATATAACTCATGTAGGCAGTTCAAAAATATTTAAAAACAACAATTTAAAAATCCACTAAATAGACCTGGAAACAATTTTCAGTTTAGAAGCAATGAGCATTCTTAGTCCCTAGACTATGGCCTGTAAATATAACTTCCCACTTCCAATTTGGCTTTTTGAACAAATAGCTTATTTCAATGTTGAGTACTGAATGTTTTAAAATGGGCCTGAAACATGTTGTACTAGAAAACCAGGACCCTACCAAAGATGACTGGGCTATGTCACAAGGACTCGGGAAACTTGAAGAAGCTTACACTAGACTAAGAAATAACAATTCAATATGTCAATAAAAAAAATAACTACAATGGCGTATCTTGCCTCTTATAAAATTTAAAGCAAAATATTTCCACCTTCTAAAAAATCAAACTGAATTATGTTAATTCTCTAGGTTTATCAACCAGTGTACAGAAAATGCAAAGAACAGAGAAGTATACTGAATGACATTGTTGATGTCACTAACATCCAAACCTGTAGAGAATTGTTATGACTTTGAGTCAAACCGCTGGTGCATGATGGGGAGCGAGATCTCAAATTCTCCACAGAAAAACAGTTGTTCAGTTTCTTTTGTGCTTTTGAAATTAAGGAACAGAAGTAAGGAAGATTACAGGCAGATGGGGATTGGATTACAAAATATTAAGATTATGTGTTCTTTTGAAGGCCATTATGACTTAGAAGGAGGGGTCTGAAAAGAGGCATTTAAAGGTGTGTTAACCTAGGTGCTTTGAAACATCTGGCAAAGATAAGGCTTTTAATAAAAAGTTACCTGCCCCTGGTTTGACCATTCAGGATGACCTGCCAATTGGGAATTGGTGATCACAGCACCCTGTGAAGTTACTTTCCATGGAACCCCTTTTTCATCCACAACACTATTGGTTTGCATTCTGCAAATTCTAGAATAAAGACAGCTCTACAGAATAAAAGACAAAAGATTTTTTTTTAAATAATAAATTCCAAGGGGGAGAAAATGGTGTGGGGGTTTCAGAGATAGTCACCCCAAGATGTGTTTCTGTGGCGTTTGAATTGTTTTGAGCTAACGGCAACTTTAGCTGTGGGCTCCTGAGGAACTTCTGTCCCTCCCCTTCACTGCCTGGAAGAACTTGAATTAGGGGCTTTGCCGTAATGGGAGATTATCAGAGATAACATCTTTTGGCCTGTCTGTAGGGTGGGACAAACTTCTATTTACCAAACATCTGCTTCTCTTATCTTTCTGCAATGTCTCTTTGAAGATCCCAAGATCTCATTCCCAGCTCAGAATGTTTTTGCTATACTTGCTCCCTTTCTGTCTCTGACTCTCTCATGTTGGTGGGGTTGCCATACATATGTATGTATTAAATTTCATTATTTTCCCTTGCTAATCTGTCTCGTGTCTATTTGATGATCAGACCAGCTAAAAAAACCTTAAGGAAAGTTTCTCTTCCCCCACAGGAGTATATAGATGAAAAGAGATTTTGGAGTATATGTCAAGTAAATAAATATGAACCTTGTCTGAATTCCAATTAGAACAAAACAACTGTGAGTAATACATATGAGGCAAATTTTGAGGAATTTTAAACACGGATCGTATTTAATGTCAATAAGGATTATCGTTACCTTTTTAAGGGGTATATTGTGATTGTTTTAGAAAGTTAATAAAAAATTTTGAAGTTTGTATGAATGAAATGATATATCTGAGATTTGATTCAAGATGATCCAGTGAGGGGATAAGTGGGAAGTTACAGGTGAAGCAAAAGTAGATCGCTATAGCTGGGGGACAGAAACGTGGGGATTTATTGTGCTGTGCTAAGTTCGTACATTTGAAATCATTCATTAAGAAGATGTTATACCCCTGGCTGGTGTAGCTCAGTGGATTGAGCGCGGGCCTGTGAACCAAAGGATCGCGGTTCGATTCCCAGTCAGGGCACATGCCTGGGTTGCCAGGCCAGTTCCCGGCAGGGGACATACAGGAGGCAACCGCACATTGATGTTTCTCTCCCTCTCTCCTTCCCTTCCCCTCTAAAGATAAATAAATAAATAAATAATATAAATAAATAAATAAATAAATAATATCTTAAAAAAAAAAAAAAAAGAAAAAGAAGAAGAAGATGTTATACAAGGAGAGAAAATGCTGTGAAAGTGCTCCTCTCCCCCCTGTTGCCAGACCAAACAAGATTGATGACCATGTTTTAGAATTTATCCAAATAACTTAGCAGGCTATGAGGTGACAAAATAGCCTTAAGCTCACACTGTCCTAAATGCTACAAACTAATAGATAGTTCAAATGTCTGTTAAACTTCAAATAATACTGCTAGGATTTTGTAGAAGAATATTGAATATATTATATGAGCCCCGTTTAACATGACAGATCAATGTAATAAAGTTTACAAGGAGTTCCCAGTATGTCATTGGGTCTTAAGACAAAGGTTATAAGAGGCAATTTGCCCAGAGAGATAAATAACAATAATGGCATTAGTGTATTAATCGTTGATTTAGGGAAGTAGTATGGCAGTATGGTTAGAAATAAAAAAAATGGATTTAGGCTATCTCCCATTCATCATTCACTGTTTCTACTTACTATTTGAGTGAACTCATTGGTAGTTTTCTTATTTGAAAATTAGGGCTAATATTGTTTATCTCATAGGAATATTTTGATAATTACAGGCCTTATACAGTACCTAATACACACAAAAGTGCTAAATCACTGCAATAGTTAATGTCGTTGGTCGATGATGATTTTTGCCTGAGAAGCTGAAGCAGAGTTCCAAGCTCAAAACAGGAATGAAGAAAAACTAGAATTTTCTGTGAAAGACATATACATTTTGGGTTATCAATAACAAATGGAGGGGTGTGTGTGTGTGTGTGCAGATGGAGAAATGCCAAATCTCTTACAAGCAGCTCACTCTTCCCAGGTAGACCACCTTAGAGCTTGAGCAGATGACAGTATGTGGAAGAGATAATTCTGATGAAAATAGACAGCTTGCAGTACAGAGGTTCCTAAATATTGGCTGTGAAAGACCTAGCCTACTGCCAAACCTCCAGCCATGTATTCTTTGATTAAAGATGCCACTGGTAAGAAAGTCTGACAACCTTGTATTTGTGTCATTTTCTTTGCTTTATACACAGTAACACGGAGATGTAAAAGATGTATTTTAAGTGTATATAAAGGAGGGTAGGACATAATATTATGAGATGTAATCAGGGTGATTTCACAAAGGAGATGACATTTGAACCTGATTCTGAAGGATGAAGTGGAATTTGTCAGGAAGAAAAAGTAGGGAGGACATTCTAAGTACAGGCAACAGAATGAGGAGAAGCTATGAAGACTTTATTATTTGGGTAGCCCCCAGAAGTTCTTCAGGCATGTGGGGTAGCGCAAAACGAAGCTAGGGAATTAGGTTGGATATACATGTATCTCATCTAGGACATTTTCTGCCTTAACGTTTTTTCTTTTCCAGGCAGTGCATACTGAATGCATATTAAAGGTGATAGTCATGGTTATAGTAGTGTTTAGAAAGATGCATGGTGGCCATGTGGGGTAAAGGATACATATACGAATTCTAAGAGAATAAAATCAGAGAGGTAAGTTTGATGATGTTTACAAGATTTGATGTTTGTCTACTACTGATAGTAGTTATGGTAAGGTAGTGAAAAAATTCAAACTCAAGATACTTGGGAGAAAAAAATTGATAGCATTGGCATATAATTCACATAATTATGATGTTTGAAAAATTATATTGTTCAAAAGTTACATGTTTTCCACAGAGAATTTTAGATTTTTGCCACTTTCCTCTTTTGAGCTTGGGATTCTGTTTCAGGTTATCAGACAATAATTGATAGGAGTTGAATATAATTTGTAAAGGTGAAAGAAACTTCTAATTTGAAGTAGTAAAAATACTTTTATCTATCCAGATGGAGCAAGAGTGGATAAACAGATACTTGGATAGTGTACATGTTGAGTTTGAGGTACACATTGTTTCTTTCTTTTATTTTTTATTGAATTTATTGCAGTGACACTGGTTAATAAAATTATATATATTTCAGGTGTATAATTCTATGATACACCATCTATAGATTATATTGTGTGTTTACCATCCAAAGTCAAGATGCGCACTTTCTTTATTGCCGTAAGCATCATGACCTTACTCCCTGGTAAGTTAACATTAAAAACCTAGTGGGGAAGCGTTAGTTAGGTTGGAGACTGACCTGTAGTGTTCAACTGGAGGTTCAGAGAAACAAATCAAGGAAACGCAAGAAGTGACACAAAAGAGTGGGATTTGAAATGTATAGAGCGACATAACCAAGAGAACAAGTCGTAATTATATGTATCAAACTGGAGCCTAATCAAGGGGGCAGTAGTAAGTATTTTGGAAAATCAAGTTCTCCGTTATTAGGTTCATACTGAATTTATAGAATGAATCTATGTGAGAAAATTTAAGAAATTCTTGGAAGAAAATCAAGGCCATGCTACAGGGATAAGGTATATGAGCCAAAAAAGCCCAAGCCTAATTTCTGAGGTTCTTTCCAGTATGCCACACCCTAGAGATGCTGATGGAAACAGTGAGTTTAAGGGGCTGAAAATTAGGCCAGTTTGTCACTTTATCTCATTCAAAGGAACTCAGGTAGGGTCACTGCAGATTGTACACACCATTTCCCAGGACTCACCCTACCCACTGGCCTTGAGCCACCGGCATACATTGCTATTTCCCAACCTTTGCTGGTGTTGACCAATGATCTTTGACATCAATTCAATGCCAACAGGAATCCCTACTTTGGGGTTTGGTGAACAAGGAAACTTTATTCAGTACAAACAGCTCAACTGTGATACAGCATGGTTTTGAGACCAGTGCAACTAGCTCAGTTATGAAGTACCACAGCTGTGGAACAGCATAGCTATGAGACAGCCCTAAGGCGAGGTGGCCGTGGAGCAAGGCAGCCCTGGGGCAAGGCCCCTCTCTGGCTAGACAGCTCTGCTCCAGTCTGGTTTACTCCACCCTGCTCCTTCTGCTCTGCTCTGCATGAGTCTGCTCTTCTCTAGCAAGATATCTTCAGTGTTCTAGCTCCAGCAAAGGAAATGAAGTCTTCAGTCTTCACTGGAAAAGGAAAATATGCTCTTTGAGTAGAGGAGAACTGAGTTATGGAGAGAAATCCCTGACCCTGATCCCTGATTGGTGCTAAAGGCAAAATATTATCAGATGTGATTGGGGTCATTCATACAAATAAGGACTCCAAATTCTTACAGTTTGGTTCAAAAAACACTGTTCTGATTGGTCAGAATGAAACTTCTTTGATTGGTCAGTGAAGATGATAATGTGCCGAGGATGTAGCGGTACAGCTCTGACTGGACAAAGAATGTCTCAGTCTTATTGGTTGAAATATAATTCCAGGAACTCCTTTCCAATGCTGGCTCAGAGGGCAGGAATACAGTGCAAGCAGGCAGTTCAGCACAGGATTCTTCCAGAAGTGCAGTGTGCATGAGACACCCCTGTGGAGAAATGGATGCTTGCCACCAAGAGTTCTTTTTAGTAGCTCTCTTCTTTCACAAGGTCAACACTAGTTAATGTGAATGAGCCACTAATATATGTTGACAGGCTCATGTCTTACTTGTATTTATTTTATTATTAAAATTGGAAGTAAGTAATTCAGATTGATTAAATGGGAGAGTTGGAGGCAGAAAAACTTGGAATAACAACCAAAAAAAAAAAAAAAAAGATGGTTGCCAGGCCACAGAGCATCTCTGTTATTAGCCTAAAAAGTTCTGAATGATATATTTTGGTCAATGGACATTGTTGAAGGACTCCAATCATGAGTGTTTTGGTATTTCTTAGAACATGTGCTTAATAAATTATGACCGAAGAAATATGAAATTGCATATAATGTGAATAGAAACTCTCCGAAGAAGATTTTGAATCAGTTCAGCACACCTATAGACTGTTGAGAGATTTACATAGCCACAAATCAAGCTGGCAACAAAAGATCTGAACAACGCTATTTGTAGAGCCAAGGGCAAAGTTGCAATCAATGATAAGCTTAAGTAAGCCCAGGCCAGGGGGCGGAAATAACTACTGGGTATAGACGGATGTCTTCAGCTCATTGAAAGCAACTGCCTGGAGCCTCCATAAACAACCAGACCTCGGGGCATGTACCATGAAAGCATTTTTGGTGCAATTACTTTAAAAGGAGATCTTTTGGTATTTAATTATACAATGATTTTGGAACTGGTCCAGTCTCCCTGAGGAATTTTTCATCAGTGTGAGCAGTGTTATAATGCAGTTTTAGAAATGTTTCTATTTCAAATAGACCACGTGTACTAAATACATCCTAAGCATGTTCTAATGTTGGGGAGACCTTGAAAGTGCTGCATGAAGCATTTGATTGCTTAAGCTCATGACAAATAGAATAAATGAAGGTGCAGATAATCACTAGACTTTATTTTCCATCAATATTTTCAGCATTATGAAACTTTGCTAGAGCACCAATACTCAGTTATTTAATATAATTTCTGAATTTATATCCTCTAGGGATATGAATAATGAGAGAAATGGAACAGGAAGGAGCCAAAACAAAGAACACGAGCAGCTTAGTAACAAGAGTGTAAAACAAGTGACCAGTGCACTGCTCCACACTGACAACACACGGAAGAAGGCACTTCGATCTGTAACGCTCTGTAGTCAGACCATTTACTCTTCTGTGGACTTGGCTTCTGTCCATGCACCAATCAAGTGCAGTTACAAAAATGAGGTAATGATGAACAAGGAGATGGTTGCCAGAAACTTTTAGACTGATGTCGGAGTTACCCTTTTGACTTGGATGACCAAGCTTCTATATAAAAGTCTGACGGGCTATTGAGGTCTGAATACACTTTGAGACTACTCAGAGACGAATGATCCAGTGATGAGAACCTGTAATGGGCAATGTGAGGACATACTCTACGAAACCATTATAATAAAAATGCAATGGAGCAACATGGGCATTCATCCAATGTTGTGTAGTAAAGAAAGTGATTATGAGATATTTATGGTCATAAAAATTAGAGAATTACTGTTCATGAAGGAAGAACACTATGCAGTCAATAAATAATTGAAACTGCAGTTCCTCTTTGCTGCTACTGACCTTTCAGTCAGGAAAATAAAAGTAATTTAATTAAGCTTAAGATCTTCATCAGGTTGTTTAATTCTTTTAAAAGAGCTACTTGGGACTAATGTGTCTAGAACTCCCATTGTCATCGGTGGGATATTTGCCAGTTTCAGAATAAGAGGGATGGAATACATGATTAGAAATGACCTACCCTGTTGGAAACGATTCCAAAAGGTAAAAATCATTTTCTTAAGGCCAGGTTTTTAATGTCAGACTGCCCAGGGTTCTGATATATCTCTTTCACGTAATTTTTGATTTTTTAGTGCCTCAGTGCATCTAAAAAGGAGATGATATTTACCTCAGAAGATAGTTTTGAGGATTAAAGGAGACAATACATGTGACTTGCTTACAGTTATGCCTGGCATATAGTGAGGCCTCAATATATGTTAGTTATTATTATTGTTGAATGATAATACTAATTCTAAATTAGGGTGGGCATATGTTGGAGAATAGGTGAGAAGTACGTACTACAAGATGTATCTGCCCTTGCTCTGACACAATGCTGGCCAAGGAGTCATTTCTCTCTTGTATGTGAGTGACCAAAGATTGACCTTCGATTTCACCAAATGCTTTAAGCAGAGATTTTCCAATGTCATAGCAGTGAAGATAAATAAATATACGGGTCTGGAAGAAACATAAAGATTCATTACTAGACAGAATCAGACACCCCTGAAAGAAGATTTCTGTGGTGTTACTAAAGGAACACCTGATTAGAGTAAGAACTCTTTCATTTGCTCCCACTCCACTGTAAACCCTCTGACACTGGGCATCATGTTTTATGCTAAATAGAATCCTCCATGATTACTGCAGTGTTTGGTTCACAGTAGTCAGGCAATAATTGCTGAATCAATAAATGAATAAGTGAACCAGACATTTAATCTTATACAGATAACAATTTATTTGAATCCCAATTTAGATTTGCTTTCTTTTATTCTTAAAATGATGACATTGTGCTAGCAATCTTTAAATTTTCAAAAGATCTTCATATGGTAAATATCTAAATTAGAAAGCAAGTGAGGACCCTGGCCAGGTAGCTCAGTTGGTTAAAGCAATGTTCCAATATGCCAAGGTTGCAGGTTCAACTGCCGGTTCAAGGCACATACAAGAATCACCCAATGAATGTATAAATAAGTGGAACAACAAACTGATGTTTCTCTCTCTCTTCCTCCCTCTCTCTAGAGTCGGTAAATTAAAAAATATGAGGAATTTCCTGAGAATCTGAGTTATGATATAAAGCAGTGTGTCTCAAACATTAATATTCATACAATGCATTTAGTGAACTTGTAAAATGTAGATTCTGATTTAGTAAATCTGGGATGTGAAATTCTAAATTTCTAAAAAGTTTTCTTGTGATGCTGGTGCTTCAGTTCCATGGACACCACAAGTCAAATAAGAAATGTTCAGAGGGTTGGTGTGGATAGTCTCTCTTGGATCAATAGAAATAGGGAAGAGTGCCTTTAGACAGGTACAAATACATCACTATTTGAGTTCATGGAAGGGATGGAGGTTTCTTGTTATTGAAAGGCTTCATGAAAGATACGACATTTGACCTTTAGTTGAAGGGTGGGTAGGATTTGTGACCAGTACTTTACAATTTGCGAACTATTTTTTCTTTCACATTTCAGTGATTATTTAGAAGGATATCATAGACTCTTAAGTTTCATAATAACTTGAAAACATGAACATGGATTTTTTGCTCCATTTTACAGAACTTGAAAAAGTACTAAAAGAGATTAGCAAGTTTCCTGGTTAATGAATAACAATTCTGAGTCTGAATTACTGTGTTTGTATTCAAGCATAGAACATTTCTTCTATGTACAGGAAGCTTAAGCATGTGAATTTGTCACTCATGAAATCTGACCTTCTTTACCAGGACCTGAGTAGTGAGGAAACCCTAATGAATATCATTGCCATATGATGTAATGAAACCTACACAGAGATGATAGCTATTTCTCTCTTTACTTATCAGCTATTTTCAAGATTCAAAGCCTCAGCTCAGAAATTAAAAAGGGACAGAATCAATAAGCTCTGATATATCCATTTTTCCCCCTGTGGAAAAAAGTATCCACAGAAATGTCAAACGATATATTAAAGATCTATGCCACTAAGAGTTTGTCAATAGATTTGGTCTCTAGTCCTTATTTTATTAGACCATACCAATACTTAGGCAATTATTTTAAAATTTTGAAGAGGTTTTGAATTTCATTCAAATTATATGTTTTTCCCTCTCAGCGTACATGAAGGTCAAAGTTACAAAGGTCAATATGTCTGGGAAAACATCAAACATTAACAATGTGTTAGTAAACCATCAATAGCACAAGTATTTAGGTAAAACTCTTTGTTCAGTTCTGATTGATCCACAACAGCTTTGTCTCCATACAGCTTTACCAGTACAGTGAGTAAAATGTAAATTAATATTTTAATTTTTCCCCTGTGGTTCCAGGTAAATTTTCCCTAGAAAAAATAAGAACAATTGTATTAATTCTTACAAATGTAAAACAATTCCTATGTCCTTTGCCTAGTCCTAATTTTGGTTCATCGGGTCGCCCATAGAAAGTATCTGAAAAACAGCATGTTCAGCTATACCTATATGTTAAAAATTGCCAGGGTGGAAGATACAAGAGTCTATGTTCTTGGTGTAGTGGCCCACATGGCTCAGAAACATGCATTCAGTTCTAACTTCTAATTGTCTGGTATTTTTAATTTGTACCAATTCACTTTTGTGGGTCTGCATGTAAAAAATAATGAGAGCAGCTTCTTCAAAAGTTGAGAAAAATCGTCTAGCCTTACAAATGCTCTCTCAAGCAACAGGAATGGTACCACAGGCTTTGAGACAGATGGTAGCCAATCCAAATTCAGTATGGTAAGCAGGCACCACTCAATAAAACTTTAATTGATGCATATGTTATCTGCTAACTTGTTTAGAAAATGGATATGCAGCATTAGCTCAAAGCATTTAAATGGCCTGATAGCCCTGGACAGCATGTTGGGCTGCCACCTGGAAGACCCAAATTTCATAGCAGATGTAACCGTAGAAGAATAAAGCTGGTGGTTGATAGTCCTAGAATGGAGATGACATAGTCAGCACCCAGCTGTTCCCCCCACCTTTGCTGACTCCCATTGTTTTGGTGTCACTTCCACCAATACCTGAAATCACTCATGTATCCTGTTCTCTTCCCAAGGAGAGGAAATAAAGCTACATACCATAAGGCTGAAATCAGAAGGGGTGCATGCTCCTACTATACCCTGGGAAATGTGGAAGATGCTTTAGAATGCAGTTCAGTGAGGGAAAAAAAAAAAGGATAAAGATCTGGATGAAGACTGCCCGACATATGTGCAAATTTGTGCCAAAAGATGGGAGCCAAGACAGAAGATTCCTTCTGAGAATGCCAAAGAGATCTTTGCAATTCATCACTTGCCTTTGTCTTGTTCTGGCTAACAATAAATAACACTTTACACTTGCCTAGCAGGTCAGCTTATCAGACCCCTGACTTCAGAGTGAGATAAGGAGTGAAACTTATCATTTCTCAAAACAGGAACTCTAACCCCCTCCCACCAAATTACATAGGGTAATGAGTATAAGAAAAATACAATCTCAAGATCTCCATCTATTCAAAGGGAAAAAATATTACGGAAAGCAACAAAATGAATTGTTTTTTCTGAAAGATCACAGAGGAATTTTTATTTTGGAACGTTAGTGCTCTACAGTATAGAACCCCAGTCAAAACTAATAAAACCCACAAATGCACTCCCCAGATACAGTATTGTTTTCTGGCCTGTAAATTACTCTCCATCAAAGGTTTTGGAGCAGACTGGGGGTTTGCAGTAGCTTGGGTACTTCTCAGCTGCAATATGCATAATGTTTAGTATTCAGTGAGTTAAAGCAGGCAATGAAAGGGAACTGTCAATGCAATCTAGAGATATAAAAAAAGGAAGGTGGGGGGGGGCAGCAGTATGCTAATAATCCACTCAGTAATTAAGTGAAGATCTCTGCCAAGCTCCACTGCCACTTTCAAAGGGTAATTTGTACAGGAAATCATAGAGTCATTGTCAAATCATTTCAGGATAAAAGGAAAGTCATCAACTGAGATAAGATAAATGCTGGGTGTCTGGCAGCATGTGCCCTAGGAAATGCCTTTGCTTTTTAATTTTTTTTCCTTAAAAAAATTGCAAAAGTGGGGCTAGAAAAACTTGACAGGTTGAAATGTACATTTACTATTAATAATAGGGGCAATCTATGCATGGATGCATTTTTAAATAGGTTACTTGAACCAAAAAAAAAAAAAAAGGTACAATAAATCTGTTAAGAGCACTTAACTTGTAACCAAGTATATTGTGTGTGATTTTTCTGCCCCCCCCCTTTTTTTGCATCATGGAGAAGTTTTCAATCATTTCCCTTTTGCATCTCTATTTTAGCTAAAGTAAGGTATTTTTGAGCATCTTGTTCTTTTAGAAAGACAACGCTTCCACATCTGGAAACTTAATTTTTTAAATGAAATCCAAGGGGGAACAAAAACATGTCCTCCCATTATTTTTTTTATTCCTTGACCTCAATATTTTAATTTTGATCTTGCTTTATTTTACACATAATATTATAAAATTAATGCTTAAAGTTCGGAGACTACAGAGTTTTATTCAAAATGTTATTCTTATAGGAAAAAAACTTCAACAAAATGACATGTCTATTTTCTTTGTCATTCAAATTTACATGCTCCTTCACTGGCTTATTCTGGTTTAACCTGTGTTAGACAAATGTCTCCAAAAAGAATAAATTGGTGTGTGCATTTGTGGGTAGCTATTTCTACACAGCTAAATTGATTCCTTGGATGAAATGTTTCACCCAAATATTTTCTTAAAACTGATGTCTCCTGTCATCCTGAAAGAAAAGTCTGTTTGCTCTAGGGAGCAAAATGTCGCAATGTTTGAGACTTACTCTTAACGGACTCTCTGGATATGACACTGCTCCATCCACAAAAGCATGGATGGGAAAGTCAAGATAGCAGAGCTTCACGAGATAACCAGAGAGATGATATATAAAGTTTGTTCATTCAAAGAATTTCCCCTTTTTATTTGATTGCTAGATACACTTTTTCCAGATGAAACCATATATTTTATAACTTACAATTAATGAAATTATTAATGTAAACAACATATAAAGAATAGCTATCTCTGTGCCAGGCACTATGTTAAGTCACTGATCCTACTAGCTAAGTGTTTATTTATAATGAGAGAAGTAAACAAACAAATAGTTTACTAATTTATTTTTACATTTTTATTCTGTAGACATTGTTTGCATCACAGAATTTGTCATTTGGATCTTTAATTAAAAAGGACATCTTGATTAATTTTGTGTAGATTTTTAACTATTCCTTCAGACCAGTTATGAACCTTTCTTCCTTCCTTTTATCCCTCTTTTGCTTTCTCCTTTGTTTCCTTCCTTTCTTTGTATCTCTTTAACTTCCTTCCTCCTTTACATTTATTTGCTCTCTACTCAGCTACTAATTTATCCATCTACCCATTCAATTCTACAGAGCAACTATTATATAATAATATGATACATGAAAGAATATAAAGCATTTGCCTTTGGAATTAAAACTTAATGAAAAAGTGATGGGAAAGAGGATATAAAATTAAGAAAAAAGGAAAATGACTCTCATACAACATTAATACTTTATTCTGTGAGTTAAGCAACTCTGCTCTAGATGGAGTTTATAGAATTCATTTGAAGTTGAGGAGATATATCTATCTATATCTATATATCTATCTATATCTATAGATCTAGATAGCTATATAGATCTATATCTATATCTAGATCTATAGATCTATAGATATAGAGATATAGATATAAAATTGAGGTTAGTAACTTGACAAGATTGATCATATGATCAATCATATGATTCTCCTGAAAATCTTGTCTCCTTAAATTTCAATAATACTGTCTTTGAGGACTTCTGGCTAAGAAGGGGGTGTAGGTAGATAAACTTTGCTTCCTCACATGACTAAAAGAAGGACAACAGTCAATTTAAAAACAAAAACAACCAGAACTTCCAGAAAATCAAACTATATGCAGGTCCGAACCAAGGAGTTAAAGAAACATTCATTTAGACTGGTAGGATGGGGCAGAGATGGACAGCAGGGTGGAAAGGTTGCATGGCTAGGCAGTGGACAGGGCATTCTCACATTCAAGTGCAGATAAGCTGGGAGGAACAACTGAGTAATGAGACAGACAGAGCAACGCAGGGTTCCAACCTGAGGAAATAAAACACCAAAACCTCTGACTGGAAAAATCTGTGGGGGTTGTGGCAGTGGTAGAAACTCCCAGCTTCACAGGAAAGTTTGTTGGAGGGGCCCACAGGGTCCTAGAACATGCACAAACCCACCCACTTGGGGAATCAGCACCAGAAGGGCTCAATTTGCTTGTGGGTAGTGGGGGCAGTGACTGGAAGTGGGGTGAGACTTGAGAGCCAAGGAAAATTGTTCCCTCTCTGACCCTTCCTGCACATACGCTACCACAATGCAGTGATGTGGGTCGCTTCTACCTGGCAAACACCTAAGGCTCTGCCTCTTACAATGTAACAGGTGCACTGAGACAAAGAAATATGGCCCAAATGAAAGAACAGATCAAAGCTCCAGAAAAAGAACTAAGCGATGAGATCATAGTCTATCAGATGCAGAGTTCAAAACAGTGGTAATCAGAATACTCACAGAAATGACTGAGTATGGATGCAAAAGAGAGGAAAAAGTGAAGGCTATGAAAAGTGAAATAAAGGAAAATGCACAGGGAACCAACAGTGAAGGGAAGGAAACTGAGACCTCAAATCAATGATTTGGAACAGAAGGAAGAAATAAACATCCAACCAAAATACAATGAAGAAACAAGAATTCAAAAAAAATGAGGAAAGGCTTAGCAAACTCTGGGACAACTTTAAATGTTCTAACATCTGAATCATAAGGATGCCAGAAGGAGAAGAGGAAGAACAAGAAATTGAAAACTTATTTGAAAAAATAATGAAGGAAAACTTCCCCAATCTGGCAAAGGAAATAGACTTCTAGGAAGTCCAGGAAGCTCAGAATCCCCAAGAAATTGAACCCAAGAAGAAACACACCAAAAAACACCATAATTAACTTACCCAAGATTAAAGATAAGGAGAGAATCTTAAAAGCAGCAAGAGAAAAGGAGATAGTTTCCTACCAAGGAGTTTCCATTAGACTATCAGCCGATTTCTCAGAAGAAACCTTATAGGCAAGAAGGGGCTGGGAAGAAGTATTTGAAGTCATGAAAGGCAAGAACCTACATCCAATATTACTCTATCCAGGAAAGCTATCATTTAGAATGGAAGGGAAAATAAAGTGCTTCCCAGATAAGGCCAAGTTAAAGGAGTTCATCATCACCAAGCCCTTATTATATGAAAAGTTAAAGGGACTTATCTAAAAAAAAGAAGATCAAAACTATGAATAGTAAAATAACAACAGACTCACACTCACCAATATCAACAACTGAACCTAAAAAAGAGAAACAAAAACTAAACAAACAACTAGAACAGGAACAGAATCACAGAAATGGAGATCATAAGGAGGGTTATCAGCAGGGAGAGGAGAGGGGCAAATGGGGGAAAGGTACAAGGAGTAAGAAGTATAAATGGTAGGCACAAAATAGAGAGGGCAAGGTTAAGAATAATATGGGAAATGGAGAAACCAAAGAACTTATATGTATGACCCATGGACATGAACTAAGGAGGGGAGAATGCTGGTGGGAGAGGGGGTGCAGGATGGAAGGGGATAAAGAGTAGAAATAAATTGGGACAACTGTAATGGCATCGTCAATAAAATACACTTAAAAGTATCAATTATACCAGAAAGCAGTTTAGAAGGGAGACTATAAAATAGACATAGAAAGAAGGCTGAGCTGAAATATATATCTGTATATTCATAACTTATGTATCTCATCTCTTGGTCAGATATGTCCATATCTATCTATAGATATTGATGTGTGTACATTGAATAAATGTTTATTAGGAGGAGAGAAAAGTGTGTGTGTGTATCTATAATAGAAATATATACGTAAAATATATGTGTATATTTTAAACCTCACCTGAGGACATTTTCTTCATTGCTTCTTAGAGAGAAAAGATGAAGGGAGAGAGGAAACGAGAGAGAAAAACATCAATGTGAGAGAGAAACATTGGTTGGTAGCCTTCAGTATGTCCCAGACCAGGTATTGTACTGCCCAGGCTGGGGATCATACACCTCCAGACCAAGGAGAGGAACAGCAACCTAGTACCCTGACCAGGGGTGGAACCCACAACCCTTCCGTTATAGCATGATGCTCCAACCAACTGAACCACATGGACAGGACAAAAAAAACCTGATATTCTTTTTTTTTTCAAGATTTATTTATTTTTAGAGAGAGAGGAAGGGAGGGAGAAAGAGAGGGAGAGAAACATCAATGTGTGGTTGCCTCTCATATGCCCCACACTGGGGACCCGACCCACAACCCAGGCATGTGCCTTAGACTGGAATTGAATTGGCAATTTTCTGGTTCATAGTCTGGTGTTTAATCCGCTGAGCCATACCAGCCAGGGCAAAAAACCCTGATATTCTTAGTAGTAAACCTGAATTGTCACTAACTCATTAAAATGCGTGTCAGTCATTGGTTATTCAGTGTAACATTAAGTTTATTGGGTACCCCCAAATTGGAATGTCACTGCCTCTTCTGTGGGGAAAAAAGGCAACAACAAAAAGTAGGCCTCACGTGCATAAAGTGTATGGTAGGCTGATTATTCTCAAACTCTTGTTCTGTTGAATAATAAATAATTTAAGAATGTTCCTTAAATTTGCACAGTATTTTAGTCATCAATATATATTATGGTTTTCTGTGAGAAAATTAGAGAGTATGATATTTTCCAAATATATTTGACCATATTTGACTAGTGAGCACAAACACATCTCTTTTAATGAGAAAATTAATCAAAGCTCCTATTTGATCAAGGTCAAGCAAATTTGAAACAATCGTTATTTTTACATTGATACAGTTGACAAGCAAACCAATTAAAAATAGGTCATCTATGCAAAACCTTTGACTTAGAGTTTAATATTAAAGCTACCATTTACTGAGAGTTAAGTCCCAAGACTGAGCTAAGCATTTCACATATAGCATTTATTTATTTAATCCTTCCTATGCCCCTACGTACTGGATGAGGACATTCTCATTTTAAAAATGAGTAAAAGCCATGCACCTTACAATGGGAAAAGCAGTATTTTAAACCCAAGTATAGTGCCAAAGAAATATTGTTATATGGCTGCCTTCTTTTTAGGAAGCACCGAAAATTGTTTTAGAGGAGAAGTTGTAAACAAATCATTTATTTATTAGTACATTGAGAAATCCTTTTGAACCTAACCTGTATAAAAGGATCTGAGACTCCACTGGAAGGACATAAACCAGGAATAATAACTTAAGTTGTATACTTCTGAAAAATAATGACAGTGAAGTAAGGCCAAATATGCGTTTAAAAAACAAATGAACTCGTTTTATCAACCCCCACAGTGAGAAGTCTAAGAGAATAATGTGTTTCACAACATGATAAAGTTTCTTTAAGTGCTGATCTTGAAAAACGCCAAGAGGAAAAGACTGTTTGTAATAGTTCTTCAGCTGCCAAGAAGTATAGACTAACTTTCTCCAAACCAGAAGTTAAACATGTGTTTCAGAATATTAAAGTCAATATGCTTGGTTCCAGTTACCCTTCTGAGAAAACACTGTTAGAAATCACTCTTCAGAGATTAATTATACTTTACATTAAAAATATATAACTATGTGCAGTTGAGAATAAATTCATTAAGAAATATAGACAGGTATGCTTGGTTAGTGGATTATGTATGAATGGGCCAAAAGTTTATTATTTGAAACAAATAATTGTTTTAGTCCACCATTCTCTATGATGACAACCTATAAAATTAAGGAAAAAATGATATTTTGTGTTGCTGAAATATTTTCTCATTTTGGTCACATAGACAAATGATTTCTTAGAAGGTGTGGAGATAATTTCTAAAGATGACTGCCACTAATTCTACCTCTCCCTGTATGTGCAGGCCACTCTCCCCATTGGGGTCCATACCACTTCTCCCCATCTTGAATCAAGGATGACCTTTAGACTTGTTTTGATCAACAGAATATAGCAGGAGTGACACTGTTCCAGTCTGGGCCTAACCTTTAAGAGGACTGGCTACTTCCCTTTTCTAGGGAATTTGGCTACCATGACATAAAGAAGCTTGGGTAAGACTACTGAACTAAGAAAGCTCACACAGAGAGAGAGGGTAAAGCCAAGCGGAGGAGCACTGAAACGCCATACATGTGACTGAAGTCATCTCCACGTATCAGCTCAGCCCAGTGGCAGCTGAAACCAGCTGACTAACTTCAGTGACTGGCAGATGGAGCAGAACAGCCAACCAACGGAGCTATGCCTGAATTCTAGATACACAGAATTATAAGACATAATACCTGTTGTTAAAGCCTCTACATTTTGGCCTAGGTTATAATACAACAGATAATTGGGGGAAAAGTTCGGATTTAAAAAATTAAAGAATGTAGAATGCTTTAATCCTTAACTATAATCTGAAAATTTGCATGTGTTCAAGGCTGTCAAAAGAAATTAAAATACAATTAATCAAAATTCAGAGGATTACCAAAGGTGCAATAAGTTTCTTCAGATGAGTTATTTTTTTCCAGACCTTATCCAAAAAAATGAGAAATTTAGATAAAAGACATTTATAGGAAAGGAAGTGGCCATTGTTTGACCCAGGAATTTCACATCCTAATGAATTACAGAAACTCGATGAATAGCAATTTTCTTTACAAATTCCTCTAGGTGTAAAAAAATAGGGAATGAAGAGTGAATCCTGAGGAAACATGGGAACTGTTTTTGAAAATGTTACTGCTTTTTGCACCATTTAAAAAATAAACAATAAAATTAGTTCCCCACCCTCCCCCGCCCCCAAAGCTTTATTGTCCAGGGCAAAATATCAGGTTTTACATTGAGCAAGTTTATAAAATGCTATCCTTGGTATGAATAAGTTTAGTTATAATTCATTAGTAGAATTTCCATTTGACTAAAAAAAACTCTCAGCACTATACAATGCATAAATGATTTTCAAAAAGTCATAAAGGAAGATATTTAATTTGAATTATGCCCAATTTGCTTATTCAACTAAATGTGTAAGCAGTCAGCTCTTTGAAGTATGGGTGTGTTTGGAGGATGACAAGCATGTTTGAGAAGAGTAATTCTTAGAAATCCTAAGTAGCTGTAATGTTTAGAACCAATTGCTACATAGTGTTCCTGAATAATTGCCAGTTTCCCAGCAGAAAATTTTATTTCATATAGATGGTTTGCAATAACTGGATGGTGAATATGCAACGTGACTTGTGTTTCATGACCCAAATCTTAGGGAAAACAATAAAAGCCCTTTTATTTTTCTAAGCTTCCCTAGCCTCACAGACTGCTTAGTATATGAAACTAGCTTCTAAGGGCTTTCAGCCAAAGTGACCTAATCACCAACCTTCTCATTTTCTGTTTTGGAAGTGGAGGTGATACTCATAACCCTATTGGAAATTCTAGAACACTAGCTAATACCAAACATAGAAAATATTACTTGGTCCAGCATTTTCCTTTGTTTAAGTAATAATTGGTGAAAATTATTTTGCTTGACACTAATTAATATTAAATAAAATAGGTTTAAAATAGCACCTTATTTTCCCCAAGGTGTCACAGAAGATATTTACAAAGTAATAAGTTAAAATACTGGGAGCAGCGTGACCGCGCGGGCAAATGGATCAGCCATTATGTGCCCAACAATGGCTCGCACACATAGACGTAATTAATGTCCTCAGACTGTACTTTATCATACTTACTTTTCACAGTGTTAAATTATTACCCTAATTTTTATTCCAAAGACTTTGCTATTTATCTGGTATTCAATTATTTTATTGAGTATATTACCATTTATTTTTTAAAATTACTATCATTTCAATTATTCTTGAAGGAGCTTTCTAATTCATTGCTCTACATATAATCTCACACGCCACTTCTTGGGTATTATAAAAATATTAAAAATAAGAATGGTATAAAAATTAATAACCCTACTAAAATGAAAGTTTTTAGTTGCTTTGTTTCTCTATTTGTAACCATAGCGGTAAAGTAAATAGGTCTCTCTTTTAAATATGTTTAAGTAAAATGTACATTTTTGTGTGTATGAACTATGTAATTACTTTTGCTATTCTCTCATTAAACAAAAATGAATGTCTCCATTTTATTACAATAAAAGTTACATGTATTTTATAAAAGATATAGAGAGTGAATTATGTTTTACTAGAATATTTTTCATGAATAAAATATCAATTAGTTTGGAGGTAACCTACCAATATCAATGATTTATCTTTCAAAATAAATGCAATAGTTCTGTCCAATCAGTGAACGGTCAAGATTTCACAAAGGTGATCACTGAATGCACAAAGTTAAAAACCAACCCCAATACACAGAACAATGTATGCTGTGGCAATAAATAATTAGCATTCTTACAAATCCTAATTATTTTATGGTTTATCTTCATAGCAGTTAAATATGTTCCTTTATCTGTAACAATATTTAGATTATTTTTTTCAGCTTTGGTTGGCGATATTTTCCAAATCAAGTGAAGGAAAAGAAAACTCAGTCATTACAAAGCATAAAGCTATCTGTAAAATTCTAAAGCTTTTTTCCTTCTTCTACCCCACTCTTCCCACATCAAATGTAGACCATATGCCAAGGCTACTCCTTAACTATAACTGACTGTTTTTACTGTAGTAATCAGTCTGTGTCAGAGCAATTACTTAAATCCATTCGTCCTGGTTGTTTTTCACAATCCACAGCGCACTGAGCAGAACAATGCAGCTGACAATCCAAATGGCGCAGATGGAATTATCATACCTCACACCCTGCCTGACTGACAGTTACCTGCAGGAAGGAAGAAGGACCCTATCATCTGGAGAATCAGCTTTCTTGTTGCCAAAGAGGGGGAGAGAAAGCCCATGCTATACATTTGTCATCTAGGGGATCAGCAGAGACTTCCTCCTGGAATCTGCAAAACAAACAATGACATTATTCTTCTGGATAGGCAGCATGGTAGGCATTATCCATGTCAAGAGGCACTAGCTTTAAGGTATTAAACAGGTTAATCAATAGGTGTTCCAGCCTTGGTAAGACCCTCATTAGCAGACCATATGGACTCATATACATTAATCTCTCCTGCCTTTCATCAGATAGATGTTTCCAGGACCTGTCCTTGTTTAGAACAATGTTTGTTTCTTATATTTACTAACCAATAGTTAGGATGTTTGTGGTGTGTGTGTGTGTGTGTGTGTGTGTGTGTGTGTGTGACAGAAATAGTTGCAGAGTAAGGGCTTGGGAGGTTGATGGAGTCTCATCCAATTGCTTCAATTGGTATACCCACCACTATATATATTTGGGAGTGAAGTTCTTTGAACAAAAGTCCTTTTTCTTAAATGTTATTTTTCAATTACAGTTTACATTCAGTATCATTTTATATTAGTTTCAGGTGTAAAACAAAGTGTTTAGACAATCATACTTCATAAATATTGATCTCCCCCAATATTTCAAGTAACCACCTGGTACCATACATAGATATTACAATATTATTGGCTATATTCCCTGGGCTGTACTTTACATCCTCATGACAATTTTGTGACTATCAGTTTGTATTTCTTAATCCTTTTACCTTTTTCACCCAGTCTCCCTACCCCCTTCCCCTCTGGCCACCATCAGTCTGTTCTCTGTATCTATGAGTCTGCTTCTATTTTGTTTGCTCTTTTATTTTGCTATTTAGATCCCACATATTAATGAAATTATGTGGTATTTGTTTTTAACTGTCCAACTTACTTCACTTAGCATAATGCCCTCTAGGTCCACTTATGCTCTTGTAAATGTTAGGTTTTATTTTTTTATGACTGAGTATTATTCTGTTGTATATATGTAGCACAAATTTTTATCCACTCATTTTTGATAGGAAGCTTCCATATCTTGACTAATGTAAGTAACACGGCAATGAGTATAGGGGTATATATATTCTCTCAAATTAGTCTTTAGGGCTTCTTTGGATATGTACCCAGGAGTGGAATCGCTGGTTGTAAAAGGCAGTTACATTTTTAATTTTTTCAGGAACCTCCATATTGTTTTCCATAGTGACTGCACCAATCTGCATTCCCACTATTGGTGGATTACCTTTTGCCCAACACGTACTATTTGTTGATTTGTTGATAATAACCATTCTGACAGATAATGAGCTATTATCTCATTGTGGTTTTAATTTGCATTTCTCTGATGATTACTGTCTTTGAGCATCTTCTCGTATATCTATTGGTCATCCATTGTACGTTCTCTTTGGAAAAGTGTCTATTCAGTTTCTCTGTCCTTTTTTTTTTAATTGGATTGTTTGATTTTGGGGGTTGAGTTCTTTATAAATTTCAGATATTAATGCTTTATTGTATGTATCATTGGCAAATATATTCTTCCATTCAGTAGGTTGTTTTTTCATTTTGTGAATATTTTATTTTGCTGTGCAGAAACTTTTTAATTTGATGTAGTTTCATTTGTTTATCTTTTCATTTGTTTCCCTTGCACAAGGAGATATATCAGAAAAAGTATTGCTAAGAGAAATGTTATAGATTTACTTCTTACTATTTCTTGTAGCAGTTTCATGGTTTTGAGTCTTATATTTAAGTCTTAATCCACTTTGAATTTATTCTTGTGTATTGTTTAAGAAGGTAGTCTAGTTCCACTTTTTTTTGGCATGTGTCTGTCCAATTTTCCCAACACCATTTATTGAATAGAAAGTCTTTACCTCATTTTATGTTTTTGCTTTCTTTGTCATAAGTAATTGATTGTATAAGTATGGGTTTATTTCTGGGCTTTCTATTTTGTTTCTTTGATCTACACATCTGTTTTTATACCAGTGCCTTGCTGGTTTGAGTAGTGTAGGCTTGTAGTATAGTTTGATATCAGCTAGCATGATTCCTTCTACTTTGTCCTTCTTTCTCAAGATTGGTATGGCTCTTCAAGGGCTTTTGTGGTTCCATATAATTTTTGGATTATATGCCCTAGTTCTGTGAAAAATGACATTGGTATTTTTATAGGAATTGCTTTGAATCTATAAACTGCTTTGAGTAGTATGGACATTTTAATGATGTTAATTCTTTCTATCCATGAGCATGATATATGCTTCCATTTATTTCTGTCTTCAATTTCTTCAGTGTCTCATAATTTTCTGAGTATAGGTTTTTTACCTTCTTGGTTAAATTTATTTCCAGGAATTTTTAAATGTAACTGTAAATGGGATTGTTTTCTTATTAATCCTTTCCGATAGTCATATTGATATATAAAAATGCAACAAAAATTCAACAAAATTTATTTTGTATCCTACACTTTATTGAGTTCATTTATCAGTACTAGCAGTTTTTTTGTGGAATTTTCAGTGTTCTCTCGATATAGGATAATATCATCTGCAAATAATGATAGTTTTACTTCTTCCTTTACAATTTGGATGCCTTTTATTTCTTCTTCTTTTCTGATTGCTATAACTAGGACTTCTAGTACTATGTTGAAAAAGAGTGGCAAAAGTGGATGTCCCTGTCTCAACCCTGACCTTAAGGGAAACATTTTCCATTTTTCCTTGCTGAGTATGTTAGCTGTGGATTGTCATATATGGCTTTGATTATGTTGAGGTATTGTCTCTTTATTCCCACTTTGGCCAGATGCTTTATCATAAATGGGTGCTGGATTTTGTTAAATGATTTTTTTGCATCTATTAATATAATCATATATTTTTTATTCTTCTTTTTGTTTACATGGTGGATCACATTAATTGATTTGTGGATTTGGATACCAAATTACAGGTATAAATCTCATTTGATCATGGTGTATAATCTTTTTAGGTATTGCTGAATTCAATTTGCTAATATTTTGCTGAGAACTTTTGCATCTATGTTCATCAGGTATATTGGCCTATAATTTTCTTTTTTACTAATAGCTTTTTCATATTTTGGAATCATGATAATGGTGACCTGGCAAAATGGGCTTGAGAGTCTTCCCTTCTTTTAAACTGTTTGGAATATTTTGAGAAGGATAGGTGTTAACTCTTCTTTGTATGTCTGGTAAAAATCATTTGTGAAGCCATCCAGTCCAGGACTTCTGTTTGTTGAGAGTTTTTTGATTACTGCGTTGATTTTCTTGGTTGTAATTGGTCTGTTCAGATTTTCTGTTACTTCTTGATTCAGTCTTAGAAGATTGTGTATTTTTAGGAATCTATCCATTTGTTCCAGATTGTATAATTTAGTAGCATACAGTTTTTATAATATTTTCTTATAATTCTTTGTATTTCTGTATTGTCAGTTGTTAGTGCTCCTCTTTCATTTCTGATTTTAATTACAGGGGTCATTTTTTTCTTGATGAGTCCAGTTAAAGGTTTATCAGTCTCATTACCTTTCCAAAGAAGCAGCTCTTTGTTTCATTTATCTTTTGTATTATTTTTTAGACTCTATTTTGTTTATTTCTGATCTGATCTTTATTATTTCCTTTCTTCTATTCTCTTTGGGCTTTGTTTGTTGTTATTTTTTCTAGATCCTTTAGGTGTAAATTTAGATTGCTTTTTTTTTTTTTTTTTAATACCGTGTCCAGGGTAGTTCAATTGGTTAGAAAGTTGTTCCAATATGCCAAGGTTGTGGGTTCAATCCCAGGTCAGGGCATATACAAGAATCAACCAATGAATGTTTAAATAAATGAAACAACAAATTGATATTTTTCTCTCTCACAAAAATCAATAAAATATTTTTAAGAAGATTTTTTTATTTGAGATTTTTCTTGTTTCTTGAGCTAAGCTCGTATTGCTACAAATTTCCCATGAGGACTGCTTTTGCTGTATTCCATAGAGTTGGTGCTGTTGCGTTTTTATTTGTCTCTACGTGTCTTTTGATTTCTTCTTTCATCTCATTGTTAACCTGTACATTGTTTAGTAACATGTTATTTAGCCTCCACGTGTTTATGTGTTTTTCAGTTTTTTTCTTGTACTTGATTTCTAATTTTTTACCACGTGGTAGGAGAAGATGTTTGAAATGATTTCAGTCTTTCTAAATTTATTGAGACTTATTTTGTGACCTGGCATGTGGTTTATCCTGGAAAATCTTTCATATGCACTTTTAATGAATGTATATTCTGCTGCTTTGTATAAATACTCCAAATATATTAATTAATTCCATCTGGTTTAGTGTGTCATTTAAGGCTGCTGTTTCCCTGTTAATTTTCTGATTTGAAGATTTTCTCATTGATGTCAATGAGGTGTTAAAGTCCTCTACTATGACATTATCACTGTCAATCTCTCCCTTTATGTTTGCTTTATATATTTAGATGTTCCTATGTTGAGTGAATAAATATTTACAAGGGTTATATCCTCTTGTTGGATTGTTCCCTTTATTATTATGTAATATTTTTGTTGCTTTTTATAGCCTTTGTTTTATAGTGTGTTTTGTTTGATATAAGTATGCTCTCCCAGCTTTTTTTTTTTGTTTGTTTCCATCAGCATGAAGTATCTTTTTCATTTCTTTATGTTCAGTCTCTGTGTGTCTGTCATTCTAAAGTAGGTCTCCTGTAAACAGCATATATGAGGTCTGTCCAGAAGGTATCCAGCCATGTAATATGAAAAAATGGAGATGTTTATTGAAGAAGATATAAGATACAAAAAACACTGGATATAGGACATTGTATATGGTTCTTATATACTTATACATTCAGCTAACCTTTGTTTTTTGATTGGAGCATTTAATCTATTTGCATTTAAGGTTGTATTGATAGGTATGCATTTACCACCATTTTTATACATATTTATATTTCTCTCTCTCTTTTTTTCTTTATTATTTTTAAAGAAATCCCTTCAACTTTTCCTGTAATGTTGATTTGGTGATGATGAAGTTCTTTAGCTTTTTCTTGCCTGGGAGGTTCTTTATTTGTCTTTCAGTTTTAAATGCCAGCCTTGATGGGTAGAGTAGTCTTTGCTGTATGTTTTTGCTTTTCATCACTCTGAATATTTTGTGACAATCAATTCTGGCCTAAAATGTTTCCGTTGAGTAATCAGCTGACAATTTTATGAGAGCTCCCTTGTAGGTGATTGTCTTTTTCCGGTAGGTTTTAAGATACTTTCTTTGTCTTTAACCTTTGCCATTTTAATTACAATATGTCTTGGTGTGGGGCCTCTTTGAGTTTATCTTCTTTGTAACTCTCTGTGTTTCTTGGACTTCCTAGACTTCTTTTTCCTTTCCCAGTCTAGGGAAGTTTTCAGTCATAGTTTCTTCAAATAATTTCTTGATCCCTTGCTATTTCTTTTACACTTACGATTTAGATATTATTACACTTGATGTAGTCCCAGAGGTCCTTTAAAGTATCTTAAGGTTTTTAAATAATTTTTTTTTTCTTTTTTTGCTCTGATTAGGTGTTTTCTGCTACCAAATTTCTGGTTTGTTCCTCTACTCCATCCAATCTGCTGTTGATTCCTTGTAGTGTGTTCTTCATCTCAGATATTGTATTTTTCATTTATGATGGGCTCTTTTTTATGGTTTCTACATCCATTTTTATGGTTACTATCTTTTTACATTCTCACTGAGTTCTTCTTTTCTTTTTCACTAAGTTCCTTGAGCATTCTTATAAGTATTGTTTTGAACCATGTATCTAGAAGATTGCTTTTTTCTGTTTCATTTAGTACATTTCCTGGGAATTTCTTCTGTTCTTTCATTTGAGGCATGTTTCATTGTCTCCCCACTTTTGCTGCCTCTCTGTTTATTTCTGTGTATTAGGTAGATCTTCAATGTCTTCCAGTCTTGGTACGGAGACCTTATATAATAGGTGTCCTATGGGGCTCAGTGGAGCAGTCTGTTTAATCACCTGTGTGCTGGCTCTCTTATTGCAGTTGAGTGTTGATTGCTGTTGACTCATTTGTAACTAGGGTTGACCTCAGGCTGGTTGACTGTGAGAGTAAGTTCTAAGCGTATGGTACAAGCTGCTGTGTGGGTGTTGACTCCATGAAACTGAATTTGCCCTGGCAGGGTCTGGGACTGCTAAGATCTCCCTTTGGGGTGCACTGCTTATGGAGCTAGTGACGTCAGACTTTGATGTGGCCTGAAGTCAGCCATCAGGCTGACCTCTTTAAAGTGATTCTGGTGCACATCAATGTCAGACACTGAGACCTGTAATGAACTATAAAATAATCCATATTTACTGACTGTCTCTGCTGGGCCTGGGTGCCTGTCGAGAGGACAAGCTGCATACTGAGTCTGGCTTTCACTAGTACCTAGCCTGGAACAGGTCAGCAAAATGCCTAAGAATCCCTGAGATCCACCTTTGCCTATAGGCTGCATGTTAAGCTCAGCCACTGAGAGAATCTCTGTAGGTACGTGAGTTGCATCAGGCAGCTTCTCAGTGAGTGACCAGATGCATGACCATATGCAAGTGGTGTCCATCACGTTGATAAATAGTCAAACTCAGTGTCAGTAGTGGGTCTGAGGCCACTCAGCAAGTCTCAAGGTATACCAAGGTTAGCTGCCGCTTGCTTGTGGAACTTGGGTCTCAGGGATTGGTCAGGGTGAGGGTCATGTGGAGGGACAGCTCTGCACCAGAATGGCAACAGTCAGGGTGCTTGGGGAAAAATGTCCCTCACCTGAAAGGAACACACACAACTGAGTCAATCCCTATGTATCTTGACACCCCTTCAGTATCCCCAAATCTCCCTGGAAAAAAAAAAAAAGACTGCAACATGGGCACAGGCTGGCCACAGCAGAAGACTCCTCTGTAGGGTACAAGTTTAGTGGAACACGGCCTCAGGGAGTCAGGAAGGTGAGGCTAGTTCATGTTCGTAGGCCAGTGTTCTGTTGTGTGTGGGGGGCGGGTGGGCAGGCAGGGGTGTCAGCAGTGGTCAGGCATACTGGGGAAAAAAGGCTCTCACCCTAAAGCCGCCCCACTTACTCTCTCCCTGTGCATCTCTGACAGCCCTTGAATCTGCTCAGACCTCCTCAAGAGCCTTCCAAGAAATGGCTGTAATATGGGCCCAGGCTGGCAGCAGCTCTGTAACTTCTTTGCAGGGTGTGTGAGCTGGGCAGGGCAGGGTCACAGGGAGTTGGGATGGTGATGCTACATGGAGGGGAACCCTTGACCCAGAAAGATGGCATCCATGTGAAGCCCTCTCCCCAAAGCCACACAATCGTGTCTGTCTACGTATGACTCCAGTTGGCTCTGAGTTTCCATCCATTTGCTGGATCCCAGGGTGAGTGTCTGTGAATATAATTTGTGCACTAGCTTTTTAAGAGGGTGCCTGGTTTTACAGCAGAGTTCCATGGATGGCATCCCTGCCAGTTTTCACAGCCAGATGTTATGTGGGCTCATCCTCCTGACACTGGTGCTCTGGGTTGGGGAGCCCTACATGGGGTTGAGACCCCTCGCTCTTCAGGGGAGGCCTTTGCAGCTGAGCTATCCCTTCAGAATCTCAACTGCCACACGTGGGGTTATGGCCAACCCTTTTCACATCTCTGCCCTTACCACGGGTCTCAACATGGCTTCTTCTGTGCATCCTTGTTTTTAGGACTTCTGTTCAGTTAGTCTTCAGTTGGTTATTCAGTATAATTTAGTTGTAATTCCAATTTGGTCCTCGGAAGACATGAGTGTCACTTCTACCTACTCTGCTGCCATCTTGGATCCCCGGACACAATTCCTTTGAACTAAGAAAATATTCTCCCTCATCTTGGATTTTTATTCAAAACAAACAAACAAACAAACAAACAAAAAGATAAAAAGTAAAGTCTTCAGGGGAGGTGGGATTTTACTAGGGTGGAAAACAGAATCAAATGAAACAGCATTTTTCCTGAACTGCTGATGCTCCTTAAAAGACCCGCCTCCCCCTTCAAGTGGTAAATGCTCCAGTCAGTCTGCTTGGAACCTGCAGTCCAGCTGCTTGGGTGAGGGCATCTGCTTTAATAAAGTCACTGCAAGCTTTGGGCACTTCCATAACCCTACAGGCTAGACATGTATTCATATTCATTCTCAGAGAACTCAACTCAAAATACTTTGGAAAAAAGGGAGGAATAATGCCTGGGTTTCTATGTTTTAGTCTTGACCTATCCATGCTAAATTAAGCATCAGGACACATGAGCGCTGTGGGGATAAGTTTATTACATACAGACATTTAGATGTATAGCATCTACATATATATACCTTCTTTTTATAAATTACTTGGTAACATTCTCAACACTAAAGGAAAGAAACTAATTTGTTTCAGTAGGGGAAAGCAGCAAACTGGAAAAGCTGAATTCTAATGGCATGCTGATGATTGAACCTACATTAAACATAAACACCAAAGGGTCACCGACAGGGCTTAATTAATCAGTTCCCACAATTGTGTGAATCTGTGGGTACACTTTTGCTAGACTTGTTAAACATATTTACTTCTTTGGAATTGGAATATTAAAGTTACAGGATACTTTTGAGTATTGAGAATTTATTGCATTGATAGTCAGAAAATTGCCCAAAATAGAGGTGGCTAAATAGGCACCACAAAATACATCACTGCCTGGCTGTACTTATTTCTTGGCCATCAGGTGATTTTAATGTGAAGAAAGTATAGTTATTTTAATTTTGCTTTCAGTTAAATGTGGGCAGCACGGTGTGGGGAATGACTCATAACTGAAGCCTGGGAAGCACTGGGAGACCTTCATTCTGCAAGGGCAGGAGGCTGTTCTCTGCCTGTCGGCTTGGGAAGGGGGCGGGCGACCAGAAGGACTCTCCACACTGACTAGGAGGCAGTGTCCCGCTGGGAACTGAAAGAATGGGCAATGTAATCCCACTCAGAGTCTCCACCTGAGTTATCCAAAACTGTAGCCCCAGCTGTGGGTGGCTCCTGAGCAACTAGACTATGGCCGATCTGAATTGAGATGCGCTGTCATTATAAGGTACATACCTGATTTTAAAACTTAAAAAAAAAAAAGAATGCAAAAATTTAATAATTTTTGATATTGATTACATGTTCAAATGATAGTGTTTTGACTATGCTGGGTTAAATACCTTATTAAAGTTATTTTTACCTGTCTATTTTTACTTAGTTTTTTAGCGCGGCTGCCACACAATTTGAAATTATACGTGTGGCTCACATTGTGCTCATGTTGGACAGCATGGTCCCACATGGTCCATATCCTATGCTAGTCACTGCGCATGTATTCTCCTTTTCAATCTTTGTAGCAGCTGGTGAGGGAGTATGATTATTTCCTATTTATTGGCAGGAGGGAGCCAAGTCTCAGAGATGTCAGTGAGCTCTGTGGAAGCACACAGTTAATAGGTGGGAAAACTGTATACAGAACAGATTGGTCTCATTCTCAAGGCCTTCTTCTTTCCACAGGACTTGCTCCTTCCATGTCCTGCTGATCTCTGTGAGTTGGAATGGAAATGAAGTTTTTCGCTCTTAATGCATACGCTGCCACCTTTGTTTAGCCCTGTGTTTTGCGGCAGGAATGCTATTGTCATGAAGACGGGGAAAATTCTGGTTTGGATGTGACTGCCCCAGGCCCTTCACAGGATCTTTGGTATCCTTGGCCAGAATATGCTCGTTGCCCGTAGCTCTTTCTGAACTCCCATGATTGTGATCATCAAAAAGCTCCCCTTTCATTTCCAAACAACCACTAGGGAAATGGCACCAGCCTGTGTTTGGAAACAATCTAGATTAGGGGGTCTGCAAACTCTGGCCTGAGAGTCACCTATACTTATAAATCAAGTTTCCTTGGAACATAGCCTGTTTGGTTCTATGTTGTTTGAGGCTGCTTTTGCACTGCAAGGGCAGAGTCGAGTAGTTCAGACAGAGACTATAGCAGGTACAAAGCTAAAAATATCTGTTGTCTGGTTCCTTACAGAAAAAGACACTAGGACCATCTAGATTCATCTTCATGAATATACTATATTCATTATGAATATTAATGAGTATTCTGCCTGTTAATTAACACCTTCTCTTTAAGACTTGAGTTTTGGACCTTCTTTCTTCTTGATTCTGATTCCTTGCATTTTATATCTCTCGGGTGCACTATCCTCATTTGTCCATCCACATAAACTTCTAAAATTTTGTTTGCTACTTCTAGCTCTTTCTGTAGCAATATTGTAGTCAGAAAGCCTGAATTCCTTCCTGGGCACTGCTACTTACTCATAGTATGTTCTTGAGCAAATCTATCCTTATCCGCTCTGAGGCTACCTTTGCCTACCTGTTATGAAGGGCTAAACATTCTTACCTCTCAAGAACGGTGGCGACTGCTCTGGCTGGGGTGGCTCGGTGGGTTGAGTGTCATCCTGCAAACCACAATGTCACCAGTCCATTTCCCGGTCAGAGCACATGACTGGATTGAGGAGCAGGTCCCTGGTTGGGGGTGTGCAAGAGGCGACCAGTTGGTGTTTCTTTCCTTCTCTTTCTCTCTCCTGTTCCCTCTCTCTAAAAATAAATACATAAAATTAAAAAAAAAATTTATGGGGACTATGAAAGGACCTAAACTAATACCTGGGACATGTCAGATTTCCCTTCTTTCCTAAACTGGGCCCCAAACCAAGATTGTTTGATTCTCTTTTTGTACTCATGGATGAACACACCTCCAAACTGTTTTTTACCTAATCCCCTCATCAATTCTAGTGTTGCTTCTATAGCCTTCAAGACTGTTAAGATGAGTCCAGGCTGGCTCACTGGATTGATGGCCGGCCCACAAAACAAAGGGTCATTTGTTCGATTCCCAGTCAGGGCACATTCCTGGGTTGTGGGCCAGGTCCCTAGTTGGGGGCGTGTGAGAAGCAACCACACACTGATGTTTCTCTCTCTCCCTTCCCCTCTCTCTAAAAATAAATAAATAAAACCTTAAGAAAAAGACTTATGATGAGAGTATTTCTCTCATTAACATTTTTAAAAATAATTAGGTATGTCAGTGACCGCTATTCATACCAGTGATCTAATGAGAAGGATCACTGAAATACACTGCTAAGGCAAAGAAGAGGGCATTGAATTCACCCAGTAGTTGACTAGATGCTTAGAAATGAAAAAGATGCCATGTTGTCTTATTGCTTAAAGCAAGTAAATAACCTTGCAAGGAAGTTCAGAATTAATTGAAGTTGAAATAATTATAGATGATGATAAGCCAGCCACCAGAGAGATGCAAAAGTCAAGCTGCGTGGTAACAAATACATTGATTAACATATGTTAGGACAGCACAGAATGTAGCTGAGAAACACAAAATTATGGAGGTGAAAAACATTACCGGCTTCTATGGCAGTTTTTAGTTGTAGCTCAGTACTCTATTTCTGAGACCAGAGACTCCATTTTTGAAAAAAAATCTGTTACAGTGAAAGAGAATATTAACCTGAATGGCCAGCATGCTGCATGACTAGCAAAGCCACTGATTTAAATAAACACACGTATTTTAACATTTATAGAGATATCTTTTGATTTTCTGATCAACTGATTAGTGGACTATCCCCAGCTTTTGCAGTTTGAACGAGGTTTACAAGGGTCAAATGAGGACCTCTGTACTACTCAAAGCATAAAGTGATCTATTAAAGCTGAAATGCTTTCAGCTGGAGATATTCAGAGAAACCACTTCACCTAAAATGAGCCTGCTGCATACAAAAGGACTGGCATGTGACCCACTTGCAGCCCAGAACTGAAAAGGAATCTTGAAATAACACGTATGGCTTTGTAGTTTTCAAAGCACTTCTCTCTCCATTAACTCATATGCGAAATGACCTGGTCAATTAACTTATTGAGAGAAAACAAGATTGCTCTTTGCAGATATAAACCTCCTCCCACCCTCCCATTTCTTGCACAGAATTTAGGACATGACTCAGTTTCTTAACACATTGGAGAAAATTTCTTCAAAGAATGGAGTGATGTGTGAAATTAAGAAACAGAAGGAGCATAAGGAAGACAATATGGTAACACACAGTTAAGTTTCCAAGACTTGATAATATATCTCTTGCAAAATATCCCTGTATGCTAAAGTACATTCTGTTTATTATAGCTCTGTGGCTCAGCTGCCCATGTAATATGTTAGCAAATGTCAGACTGAAAATGTAGAGCAAGGTTGGACTATCAAGGCTTTCATCAAGAGGAAACTCTGGGGCTTGACATTAGTTTGTACAGTCTGGGGGACATCAGAGAATGACTAAAAATGTATGATGGGGAGAAAGGGACATGAAATACAAGGAGAATGACTCTCTCAGACTTAAGCAGTAGTTAGCATCCATAGCCCCTCACAGAATCTTCTTTATTAGTAAAACATAAATGTATCCTCAGAGAATTTCAGCTTAATTGAGACTCTTATCCTACTCAATATGGGCTCATCCTAGAAGAGAAATGTCACATTGATTGAACATTCATTTGGTTTTAGATTCTGTTGGTTAAAGGAAAGATGCTATTCAACACACAATGCATTCAGGGAAGGGAATGCCACTTGGCCTGAGCAGTTTCTAAAGAACTAAGCAAGCCAGCCACATAATTTTATAGCAAGTGAGTTCTTGGTAGGGAAATGACTCTCAATGTTTTATATTTTGCAAAAAGCCTTATAGGCATTTGGTGGAATGTGCCCTGGTCACTATCCTGCTTTTTTACCTTCATTTATAGATCAGGAAACTGAGTGAGGTTCAGCGGCTTGGAGAGACTGTTCAGGGTCACGTAGTAATTCAACAGCAAAATGTCACAATATCACACAGTCACAATAACAGAAGGATTTAAAAATAGCCATATTATTCATTTACAGAATGAATTATACCCACAAGGCTTTTTTTTCCACTTGAAAAATAGACTTGTCTCTCTACCTCCTTTATGCTGATCTCTTTATTCTTTTAGGTAGTAGATTTTTCAGGGAAAAATATATTTCACATTATTCATAAAAGTAAAATTCCATTTAAAACCCCACAAAACAGAGCATATTGTATATATTATAATATTCTTATGACTATAATTATCCTGATTTATTTTTTTCTATTCAGGTACATTGACTAGTGTTTAGTTTTTGAGTTGTTCTAAAGGTCACATCCAACTAACAAATTCATTGCATTAGAAAAAGACAGTCGGCCCTGGCAGGGTAGCTAAGTTGGTTACAGCATCATCTTGATACACCAAGGTTGTGGGTTTGATCCCTGGTCAGGGCACATACAAGAGTCAACTAATGAGTACATAAATAAGTGGAATAACACATTGATGTTTTTCTCTCTTTTTCTCTAAAATCAGTAAATAAAAAAATTAAAAAAGAAAAAAACAGTAGACTGCTAATTGTCTCTTTAAGATTTGCAAAGACGAATGCTCTATAGTCTCTCCAAGAAGTATTTCTCACTTGGTTGTTTCAACACCATGAGCCATTTTTCAAAATTTCCAAGGGCATCTGAAACTCATAATCAGCCTCCAAGATCTTACCACTGTGGGTCATCTGGTAACCAATTACCTAACTGTATATTTACTCCCCCCAAACCCTTAATTTTTAAGTTCTTGGAAGTACTCCTACAACTGTAGACTTACTAAATTTGTGCTATTAAATTTGAACTACAAATTAGATAGTGTTAGATATCTGAATTCCCAAATGATATATATCCAATCTCTTAAGTTGTTCTCTCTTGGTTAAATAAGGGCTATAATAAAATAGAAGTTCAGTGAACAATTTAGAGCTATAGTCTTGACAGAGAAAATAAAATTTAAAATTAAACTGACTAGGCCAGACAAGATTATTTCTGAGTTATAGTTCATAAAGAAATAAGAATTATAAGGAGAAAGAATGTGAATGACCGTAACTCTATCAGTGTGAAATATCCCACAATTGTTTCTTGTTTTGGGGGTGTGGGGGGTGAATATTTCAATAGTCTCATGATTAAGTTAATTTAATTTTATTTTTGTCTCTAATATTTCTCAGTGTAAGTTACCTTGAAAATTAATAATAGACTACTCTCCTTCACATTTTATTCTAATGTGTCCTTCTTTGCAGAATCCTCAATGGTTCCCAGTTACTAGAGGCCATCAAATTCTCAAGTTGTTTACTATTTAAGGTCATTTTCTTTCTAGTTGTGATAGCTCAGCTGGCCTCTTCATTGTTCCCAGAATTTATCAACAGCTTTTCAACATACCCTTTGTCTAAAATGTTCTTCCACTTTTCTGCCATGTCTTCTGTCTTCTTCATAGTCTGGCTTAGATTCCACATTTTCTGTCAGACCACTTGCAGAACACTACTCTTTATTAAAGCCTTCCTCCATGGCGGCCTCATAGTTTCTTCTACTGTGATATCCACTTAGTACCTAATAAATACCACACCTATTATTATTACGGGTGTATCTTAATCTTTGTACTTCTAGGTTCTGGGTATGTCATATGTGGTACTCTTGGGATCCTACCCTTGATGATGTCTTTTGGTCTGGATGATGGTTGCTAACATTGAATGCTACGTGCCAGATAAACAATGTGGTCTAAACACCTTACAAGTATTAACTCATTTAATTCTCACAGTAATCCTAAAAGGTAGGTAGCATTATTATCTCTGTTTTAAAAATGACAAAACTGAGGCACAGTGCAAGCTAGTAACTTGTCCTGTGCCATGTAGCTGCTAAATGGTGTATTTGATATTTTGAACCCTGGTGGTTCTACTTGACTTCCAGCCACTTAAATAATATTTAATACTAAAGATTATTGAAGAAAAAAAGTGAAATATTAACACTACAAACTAAAATTTTGTGCAGCATGAGAAGGTGAGCAAATCTAAAATTTACCATATTTAAGTCAAAAAAGGTATTGATTTGGAGAATAAGATTTTTGGGGATGAGCATTATTTAATTTTCTTAAATGAGTAAAAATGCAAAGTTGTGCAAAGTTGAATTTTTAAAACTTTGTGCAGAGTTGTGTTGGGACTGGAATCAATACCCAGATGATCCAGATTCCCAAACCGCACTGCTTGACTCAGCTGCCCACTTCTCCACGGATGGGCTTTCTCGTTCTGTCCTCTCAGGTCACTCAGCTTCAGAGACACACAGGAAGCTGGAAGATCTTGGGGAAAACCTTGAAATGATTGACTTAGTATTGACCATGTTCAATATATCTTTTTATAAAGTGATAAGCATGTCTTTATAAAAATATAATAGTTTAATGATGAGAGATGTCACAATTTTATTTCTTTTTTGTTGTTTTCAAGGGACTCTAAGCAACCACCCTGTATATTGGACATATACGAATCTGGGACATGCATGGGTATGTGACTGTCTTGATAAAATGAAACCGGTCACTCATGAGGCATTTTAATAGGGTAAGAACTCAATGAATATTTGAAATTTTCTATACATTGGATATCTAGGGATACTTGAATGTGTAAACTAATAACTGACATCTATTAATGTTTGCTATATTTTTTATTTTTATTACACATTTTATAATCAATATTTTCATTAAAATTTAATCCTACAAATTAGTAGAAACTACAGTTTGTTTGAGAAACCTTAGAACTTTGTGACCATTAATTTCAATTATAGGAATCTATCAGGAAATAGTAAGAAATGCCAAAGAAAAAATTAGAAGCAAGAATATTTATTGTAGTTTTACTAATAAAATAAAAAGTAAAATCTCCTTAAATATCCTGAATTAGAAGTAAATATGGTACAGCTGCACAAAAACTATTTATGTAATAATTAAAAATAGTGTTCAATGATAAAAATGCTTTTAATAATCAGTAATATAAAGAAAAATTCAGCAGACCAAATTATATGTGGTATAATTACAAATACTAACAGAAAAATGGATTAAAATATCAGAAGATATGCTGACATACATTAGCAAAAATCCTATAGAAAAAATACAAGAAGTAATTATGCAACAATGTTTCTAAGGGCATTACTGCATAGTGAGATTATGAGGGACTCGTTATTATGTTTTTATGTATTACTGTAATTTAAAATTTTTCAAATGTTGCTTTATTACTTTTATTATTGGAAAATAAAAATTCGGACTTAAAAAAGTTAACTGTGCACTTTGGGTCAAGATGGCTGCATAGATAAACACAGTTCACCTCCTAAAACAACCATTGCTCAGAACCATCAGAAATCAGTTGAATGGAAGTCTGACAACTACAGAATTCAAGGAACCAAATCCATTCAGGCTGGGAGAAACGACAGAGAAGTGAAACGAGCCGGTGCTGCATCCCTGTGTGGTAGATAACAATTCAGGAGGGATTTCTAGGGAGTGAGAGTCCCAGTCCCACACCAGGCTCCCCAACCCAAGGTTTTAGTGCCAGAAAGTAAAGTCCCCGTGACTTCTGCCTGCAAAGATCAGCAGGGATTGAGTAGGTGGAAGAAATATCTGAAGCCCCAAGCAGCTCCCCTTGGAGAACCCACATGTAGATTTACTCAGACTCATTCCTCTGAACTCCAGCCACTTGAAAGTCACCAGGGCATACAGGGAGGAACTGAAGTGTCCAGTATCAAGACGGGAGCTGGGGGATAGCTTTCTCCCAGACAGAATGGCAGGCAGAGGCCATGCTCCTTTTCTGAGCCCTCCCCAACAGAGACACATAGCTGGCAGGCAGATGCCATATCTGAGACTCCATCAACCTAGCTAACACTGTTTTGCCCTGCCCTGGACATACCCTGAGACTCTGTCCTACTCAACTTATGGGCCCAACCAAATTGTTAACTGTGAATTTTCTGCCTGAATTGGCTCATGTTTCACATTCCTAAATCCTATCAAACAAACAGAAGCTGGCTTCAGTGAGCCCCCAGTCCCTGTACTTCTTGCTAGTGGCCCCAGGCCCAGCACTAGCAGCAGCCAGCCTAGATTCACAGCTTGGCTTCATCTGGTAATCTCCAAGCCCAGCACAATAGCAGGCATCTCAGACTGCTTTATATCCCTGGCAGGGTGGCCCTGGATAGAACACAGGTTGGGGCTGACCTTGGCCTGCATCACCTGGGAAACTCCAGAGCCTGCACATGCAGTGAACTGCTACAGATCATATCAGAGCATCACCAACTTGCCCCTGCACAGCTGATCCTCCACAGAGGGTGGAGGTTGGTGTTCAGTGGTCACAGCCAATCCTCGCAGCTGACTGGCCTGGGTAAGACCCTTCCATTGACCTTCCAATAGCAGCCAAGGCTTGACTATAACAGGAGGGTGTACTCAGCCTACATAAAGGGTGTACCTTGAGCACCCAGCTTGTGTGATATGGGAGGTTGTGCCACTTGACCCTACAGGACATCTACTACATTAGGCCACACTACCAAGACATGGAGTCATAGCAGCTCTTCCTAATACATGGAAACAAGCACAGGGAGGCTGCCAAAATGAGGAGACAAATGAAAGAACAGATCAAAACTCCTGAAAAAGAACAAAACAAAATAGAAATAAGCAATCTATGAGTTGCAGAGTTTAAAACACTGTTTATAAGTGTGCTCAAAGAACTTAGTGAGGACCTCAAGAGCATAAAAAATATCCAGCCATAAATGAAGGATACACTAATTGAAATAAAGAACAATATACATGGAAACAGCAGTAGAGTGGATGAAGTTGAGAGCCAAATGAATGATTTGAAATAAAGGAAGAAAAAAGCAACCTATCAGAACAACAAGAAGAAAAAAGAATCCAAAATAACAAAGATAGTGTAAGGAGCCTCTGGGACAATTTCAAGAGGTCCAAGAGATCACATGACAGGGGTGCCAGAAGGAGAAAAAGAAGAGCAAGAAATTGGAAATGTATTTGAAAAAATAATGAAAGAAAACTTCCCTAATTTGAAGGAAATAGGCATGCAAGCCCAGGAAGCACAGAGAGTCCCAAAGATGGATGCAAAGAGGCCTACTCCAAGACACATCATTAAAATTCCAAAGATTAAAGATAAAGAGAGAATCTTAAAAGCAGCAAGAGATAAGAAGTTCAGTTACCGACAGGGAAATGCCTATAAGACTGTCAGCTGACTTCTCAAAAGAAAATTTGCAGGCTAGAAGGAATTGGCAAGAAATATTCAGTCATGAAAAGCTGGGACCTATAGCCAAGATTACTCTACCCAACAAAGATATTTAGAATTGAAAGAGAGATAAAGAGCTTCCTAGATAAAAAGAAAAAGATAAAGGAGTTCATCATCACTAAACCATAATGATGTGAAATGTTTATAGGGCATTCTTTAAGGAGAAGAAGAAAATAAAAAAGTATGGACAATAAAATGGCAAAAATACACACCTATCAACAACTGAATCTAAAAAACTAAGCAAACAAGAAGAACAGAGAAAATTATGGATATGGAGAATGTTTTGATGGTTGCAAGATGGGAGGGGTGTGGAGATTTGGTGAAGAGGTGAGGGGATTAAGTACAAATGGGTAGTTACATAATAGCCATGGGGATGTAAAGGACGGTATAGGAAATGGAGTAGTCAAAGGACTTACACATAGACCCATGGATATGAACAATGGTGGGGTGCTGTGCGGAGGGGTGCAAAGGGGAAAAAAATTGGGACAACTATAATAGCATAATCAACAAAATATAATAAAAACACAACAAAAAAGAAAAATTAGCTGCATTTTCAATAGAAATGGGTAGTATTCAGATAAGAAGATAATAAAATATGAGTTCTGACATTTTATATTTTTAAATGATTATTGATGTTATTAATGTCACACAACAGTCTTCAGACATATGGTCATGCAAAACCCAGAAAAGCATATCTATTGAATGGAAAATATTAGATATATTTAAGTAGCCTCTGGATCTTTGTGTGTCTTACTTATGATACTATTATTCAAATAGATATCTATTTTATGTTTATTAATAATTAGGAATTGTATGAAAGTTCTTTCTCAAACTATAGCTATTACTTTGTGCAGTTGTTCTGTGAACATATATCATGAGATTCTTTCTGAATATTACACAAAGCAGGAACATAGATATGTAACTACTCATAAAATGGACACTAGAGCCCCTGTATTATTTGTTTCCAGCCTAATTTGATTTTCTCAGGCAATTTATCCATTCAAAAATATAATTTATTGAACCAAGATTTATTTTGTCATCTCTGGAGCTTCATAGGAGAATATTTTTGACGAGGGTGGGCTGGATCATAACTTCTGGGCACCTTAGTGAAATGCAAGACTGAGTGATAACCATGTGTTACACGTGATGGTTCCACCTCTGAATGATGTTTGTACCAGAGAAATGAATTTGTAATTCATGCCATTCTTTTTTGACTTCTAGTATGTTCTTAATGCTTCGCCTTTCTCAGAGAAGCAGTGAAAATAGATTTTTACACAAGACTTCAAAATTGCTCCTCAAGCATGTCTTCATATAGAAACATGTATATAGAAACATTCCATGTGCAAAATAAAAATTTGTGGGAAAAATGTTTTTTGCAGTATTGTTTATGAAATTCAAAAAGGAAAATTCTTTTAAATATTCAGAATTGGGAAGAGGAGAATCCATAAAGCATTTAAATTATCATTAAAAATATTATGAAGTTTTATTTAAATGAAAACATATTTTTAACAAGTAAAAATGGAAAACCCCAAACCACAATGCAAAATTATTTGTAGTGATTATTAACAAGTGAATTCTCAGATCTCTCAGTCTCTATTTTTTTTTTTAAAGATTTTTTTTTCAAAGATTTTTTTTTCCTTTTTTAGATTTTATTTATTTATCTTTAGAGGGGAAGGGAAGGAGAGAGAGAGAGAAACATCAATGTGCGGTTGCCTCTTGTATGTCCCCTGACAGGAACTGGCCTGGCAACCCAGGCATGTGCCCTGACTGGGAATCGAACCGCGATCCTTCGGTTCGCAGGCCCGTGCTCAATCCACTGAGCTACACCAGCCAGGGCTCAATCTCTATTTCTTAAGAGAAAAGCAGAGTTAACTTCTTTTAAAGGAAACAGTCTTAACTCTTTGGTAGATTTCCAAAGTCTTTAACGGCCTAAATTTTTCAGTGACGTTTGTCAATAATGAAATGACTCAAAGTAACAATCCCATAGTCAAACTGTTGCAAATCAAAATTATAATTCCAGTTGAGACTAATTTAATAAGACTTTCTATATATAGTCAGTATTTGGAAAGTACAGGGTATTTTGTGATTGTCTAAATAACTTGTTTTATAGATGAGGAAACAATTCCAGCTACTTTTAAAATGAACCAAGAGAATCAGATTTCCTTTTATCTCCTTGCTCAGGGCTCATTCTCTGAGACAAGAGCAGTCTCATTACTCTGGAGGAATCTGTGTGCACTTCTCAAATTGAGGGTATCCCTTTAAAATCACTATTGCTCCAAGCCTGGTTTAAAAAAAAAGCAAAAGAAAACTGAATCCTGAGACCATGTAAAGTAAAATTACATCTGTAATGTTTGATTATTTTGATTTATTTTAAATGATTTTTTCTTCCTTTTGTCTTAATTGGACAAAAGCAATATAAAGTTGCTCTGCAATTATGAGTGGTTATGTGCAAAAAAGAAAAAATGAAGTCCTATATCAAATCTAATTTGAATGGACCCCATAGTTCAGTGTGTTACATGAAAATCAGAGCAAGTATAATATTTTAAAAGCTAATGAGTTTTAGTAAAAATATCCTCACAGAATGAAGTGCTGGGAAATTTTATTAAATTGGGAGTCTATTAATGTTTTTTTTCCTCCTCCATACAAAGCAGAGTTTGGGAGAAGATTAGAGTATTTTGAATTTAATACACTTTGAGCTGTCATCTCAAAGATTTACTTAAAAATAAATCTAAGGCAGAATTCTATAGAGCTTTTCTTAGAGGGAAATAAAAGCGCATTAGAAGTACTATGACAATAGCCCTTTCCAGGAACTGAAAGAAATCAGGTCATGCTTAATGAAATCAGGCAGCAACCCTAAAGTCAACTGGAATCTTCTGGCTCCTTTTTCTTACATAGTTTTTGTGGGAATCAGAACTTGTGAGATTCCTCTGACTTTTTTTTTCTTATAAGCTTTTGATTTCTATTCCAAAATATAGTATGAGCAATAGAAGTACATACAATGGAAAGCAAAGGAAACTAACATGTATTAAGCAAGTACTTTATGGGCCAAAGTCATGCTGGGTACATGTATTATCTCATTTAATATATATGGGGAGGTTACTATAGCAACTCAAACCATGCACAATGTAAAGGTAACAGAATAAATTCAATGTTGGCTGTGAGAGCATTAATTCATGTATCTTCATTCTCTGTCTTCCAGTTTTATAAGGACCCCCACTTGAAAGGCTATTTCTATGCATGTAAACTGCATATTTGCCATATTAATTTGGGATGGAAGAGAAAGAAGAGAACTAGTCTTTGATGAGCAACTCATTTGAATTTATTCAATGGATATTTATTGAGTACTTACTATGTTCAAGTTATGTTGTAGGTATTAGGAATAGAGATGTAAACAAGGCAAAGTCATTGTTCTCTTGGAGGTTATACTATGCTCAGGTGAGGCAGACATTAAACAGATAAATCAGCAAACACATATCAGAAAAGTAATAAATGCTTGGCAAAGACCTAAACCAGAGTGATTTATACAGAATAGCTGGCTGTCTACTTTAGATGGGGTGGGAGTGGGTGGTTTTCCTGTGGGGACAACAGCATACACTTTATTTCATGTTTGCCATGACCACGGAGATAATGATACATTTATTTTACAGAGCTAAGTAAGGTTAAGTACATGTCAAAAGTCACACAGCTATTACTTTTTCCTTCCCAAATTATGTTGGACTGTCAAGGTTGATAATGGAGATTTCTTTCTCTCTCTCTTTCACTCTCTTTTTGTTTCAAGATTCCGAGTTTTTAAACTCATAGTTGATGGAGAGCGAAGTGGGCCTCCCCCATAATCACAGGGCGACCTCAGGACAGTGTGGTGGATTTTCTCTTTTAACTTAACAAAATAATTACTAGAGGACGTGATGCTTATCATTACTTTCAAACTTTTCAGGAGCTGTCTCTCCTGTGGTAAATATGTACAACAAAGATCTGTTTTCTGTCTAGCTGATTTGTTTGTTTGTTTAAAAAATCAATTTCTCTCTGGAAAGCATGTTTATCCTAGAATGCAGTATTTTTTTTGCCAAAGACCCTCACTGAAGACTGCTCCTCAGGATGGTCTCATACAGAGTGTGTGAATTTCCATCATCAGCTAAAATGTGAACTTGAACAATAGACAGCTGGTTCCCCTCCAATCCTAAATAAAGCTGTCGAAGAGCAATGTAAGAATCTCTCTGTGTCCATGGAGGGAAGCAGGGCGAAAGCTTACAGTTCTTTTGATGCTATTTAGAGACTCTTTCCTTAAGAAAATTGACCCCTTTCACCTGTGCCAGAGAACTGTGGGGCCTCCGCTTTTTCCCAAAGTGACCTCCACTTACACTGTACGAGACCTAAATGAGCGATAAATGGCGTGTTTTTCCTGTGAGCCCAGTTGTCGTCTCTGTACTTGGAAGCCTTGGATTTCTATTGGGAATTCTTATACATTGGGTTCTCTTCTAAAATGTGCACAGCATAATTTTGTTTTCTCTTTCTTCTCCCTCCTACCAAACACTATCACATCCCAAAGTTCAGTGCCTTACCTGCTGCTTTCCTCCATCAAAACGAGGAGCCGTTTGTGATGTGATCACTTTTCAGTCATGGTACAATCATTTATTGCAGCATTTCAGTTACTATGCTTGGAGTGGGGGTTGGTTACTCAAAGTGAACCAGACCAGACTCTTAACCTATCTTGTGATCCCTGACTTTCTCCCAGATTTTCATTCTGCTTCTTCAGCTGCTGCAGGACACCTCCATCTCAGCATCCTGTATTTCCTCAAATCGTAATAACACTTCTCCTCACCCGCTCCCTAAACTGATTCTTCCCCTGCACTTTTCTGGGGTTTCTGTCAATGGTGCTGTAACCAAAAACACAGGTTCAAGTGCCTGCCACAGTGAAAGCCAAACTTGTGAGACAGGTGCTGGTGCGAAAGGGAAGAGGTTTATTCAGGTGCCATGACCTGGGAGAACGGTGGACTCCTGTCTCAGAGACCAGCCTCCTTCTTGCTCAAGCCCAGGGTCCTTTTAGGGACACTTAATAACATAAAGACTAAAACAGGATAATGATGCCCAAATCTGAGGGTTAGTGTGAGATTTTAATGATTCGGTGTTTAAAGTTCTCTTTGTGAACAACAATAAGACCAGTAAAAAAAGAACAGTGCAAAAGGAAAATAATTTCAGTAGTTACCTTAGTTATAAGGGGAATTTCTACTTTTGGTGAGATCAAGGTACCAATCTTCCTCATACTAACATCTGTGTAGTTGTTTAAAAACTTGGCTCAGAAAACAATTTCACCAACAGGCATAGCCTGTATTTTGTTTTGCAGAAATCTCTATAAGCAGAACATTTAATACATGTTTTACACTTTGACAAATAGTTATTCACAGACAGATGCCGGCCATGTGTTTTCCAAGATCAATGAAAAATGCCTGCAAATGGGAAATTGGAGGGAGGGCAGAACAGATATTTCCTGAAGCAGCACACCTCCCAGTTGGCATCCTTGTGAGTTTCCACAGCAGCGTGCGGAGCCCACCAGGGCCCTGGGTGTGGCTCTGCGCAGCTGACTGCAGTGTAACTCAATTAGGGAATTCTCAGTGGCTGGGCATCTGAGTTCTAAAATAGTTGTTTATGTTCTCCAGATGGCCATGGACAGCAGAAAAGATACATTTAAAATGAAGGGATACAGGGGTGGGAAGACAGTTGGAAAAGCAGTTAAGCTGTTTTGTCTTTCCCTTGTAATAAGTCTGATTTTTTAGGTAGGGCAATAAAAGCAACTATTCCAGAGAAAAATGCTCTTCACGCGTTTAAATTTGCCCAAATATCATGAATGGTTTCCTCATCATAAAGGAAGCTCTCCTTGCATAGAAACCTGCAACCTAAAGAGGAGATACAAGGAAAAATGCCTTTTCGAGTGACAAGAATGCTTGAATTGCCTGCTCAATGTTTGTATAAGTCAATGTATGTCTTAATAGTGGTGTTAGGAAAAATCTTTCTAAAGAGAAAATACAGTGATTATATGCCGCATAGGTATCTTTGAAGACAAAATAAATGAAACAAAACTACAACAAATGACAGGATATATTGGAACATGTTTGAGATGGCAGTTTTATGACATTTTCATTACAGTCTTATCACCTGTGGTGCTACAAGTCGTAGGCCCTCAGAGTTGGTGGAATGTTTGAGATGAGACATTCTATCAGACAAGATATAATTCTTGATTTCCTCAAAATGGTGCTTACTTAAAATGATGCATTAAATGATGTCAGAGCTGAGCTATGTCCACTGAAGAAGCTAGTCCCAAAATAAATGCTATTTATTTTGAAACAATAGTTCATCCATTCATTCAGCAAATATTCATTGGCCTCCTACTGTGTGAGAGGCACTGTTTTAGATCCTGGAGAACAAAACAGATAAGATTTTCAATCTCAGGAAACTTTTATTCCAGTCCAATCCCAGTAATAACAGTTCCCTGAGTTGAATGCTTACCCTACACCAAAGTGTTTGCAGATATTTTCTCTTATTTGATTAGAACTCCTGCAAGGCAGGTGCTATTATTGTCATTCTGAAGTTGAGAAAACAAGCAAAGAGAGGTTAAATGAAACGGTTTTCTCAAGGTCATGCAGTCACTCTAAGAACTGGTGTTCATCCACAGGGCTGTCTTGCTTCAAAGCTTTCTTCTTTCCCATGTACTCTACTCCCCTAGAGAAATCCAGTATGTTTCCAGATACTGTGACTTTTAATATTATAGTGGTGAGCAGAACATGTAATGCTGCCGATATGATGGTAATACTACTGCCACCACCACAACCACAAACACACTACTTATGCCTTTATGCTGCTGTGAAACACCTCTGAAACTTTGCGGGGGGTGGTGAAGAAGTGGTGAACTCTATTTGTTTTCATGAGGAGATGGGGAGGACTAACCATGCCCTATGCTACGAATTTTTCTCTATGTGCTCCATTAATTCTGCTGAAGGCATCCCCAGAACAGGACCATGACTTGTCCTTTTCTTCACTTTCAATACATACTTGTTAAAGGTCTACCGCTTGTCAGTTACTGTGCTGGGGAACGGAGAGGAAATGATGACTGAGCTGGACATTTTAATGGTTTAAAATCTCTCTCTCTCTCTCTCTCTCTCTCTCTCTCTCTCTCTCTCTCTCTCTCTCTCTCTCATTTAACTATCTATCCATCACTTGTCTGGCTATCTATCACCTACACATGTTTAAAAAGCTAAATAATACTAACAAGTTAATAAAGTAAAATGGTTCCCTACCCATTGCGCCCCATTGCTAACCAGACCCCTTCTAACTGGCAAGTAGTTTTTTAGCTGTTTTGGATCTTGTTCAGTCTTTTTGTTTAAAAGCTGTTTTGGCTCCTTTTTAGCTGTTTATTTTTGCATTTACAAACCTTTGTATTTCTACATAATGTATGTCTATTCCTATCTTTAATTTATATATTTTCTATTGACTTCCTAGACTTAATTTTCTGCAATTTACCACTCTGTCTCGCTGTTTATTATTCATTACTATGCCTGGGCTATTATTCTTTACAAAGAGCATTGTCATAGAATTGTTTCCATTCTTATTTTTTATTTTCACTGAAGTTAATAATTTTTTCCATTTGACATCAATCTTTCCACAGTTTTTTATTAGCCTTTTAGCATTGTTTTTCTTAACATTAAGACATTTATATTACTTTTCTTCTTAGAGAAATTCTTTGAGAGGTTCTTTCATCTGAGCTTCCCAGATAATATCTGCTTTTCCCTTTTTGGTCATGCTTGGGATTCCCTTCACCCGTCTTCTGACTTATTTACCTGGTTCCTGAAATGTATGTATGCCTCCTTCTTGATTTTACTTCCTCGTTTAAAAGAGCACATGGTTCAGTACCTTAGTTAGATTAAAACAGAAAAATCACAATAGTGTGGCGGCAGCACCCCAAATCCTGTCTCCCACACTGCACCGCTCCAATCTGAAAGAGTAACTTCTGTGGCTTCTCTTTTCAGGGCAGATACCCTTGCTTTTTGTTCAGTTTTGGATTCTATTTCTCCCCCTCTCTCTCTTTTCCTTCTCTTCTCTTCTGATTTCTTGGTTTATTCCCATATTTTGGTGATGGATATTTTTCACCCTTTTCATAAGGGAGGTACATTTTCTTTTTGTATATTGCATGTTTAAAATGTATTTATTTTACCCTGACACTAGATTGAACATTTGCCTGGGTATAAAATTATAGGTTAGAAATACCTTTACTTCCACCTTTTAAAGGCATTACTCTACTGCTTTCTTGCTTCCAGTACGTCATTCGGGTTACTCTTTCTTTAGATGTGCCCTGATTTTTTTTCGTAGAGTTGTGGAACTTTTGCTCTCAGGGTTCTGAAATTTCACAGTGACTTGCCTTGATATGAATCTACTTATCTACTTTCATCTCTTTCGTTGAGCATTTTATGGACCTTTTTTTAATGGTTTGCAGTGGTGAGAAATATTCTTGCATTCTTTCTTTGATGATGTCTCCCCTGTGTTTTCTTTGTATTTACACTCTGAAAACCTATTATTTAAATATTGAAACTTTAGAAATAACGCTCACAATTTTTATCTCCTGCTTTTCATCTCACTGGTTTTTAATTTACTTTTATGACAATTGTGCCAGCATTGTCTTTCAGCCCTCTATTGAGGTTTTCACTTTTTTTCTATAATGTAGCCAAATTCCCAAAGTCCTTTTTTGTCAGTAATTTTTTTATAGTGTTCACTTCTTGTTTCATAGGTAAATGTATTTTCTTATCTCTCAGGGAATTGTAATGTTAGTTGTTGCATTGTTATTGTTGATGTTTTTCCCCCTACATAGTTTGTTTTGTCCAAGTTGCTTTTTGTTTGCTTGTTTGCTATGTTTGTTTTAACCTCTAGGCTTCATATTAGAAGTTTATCTCATATGTGTAGTTGTTCTTGATTATGTACTCAAGACTAAGATTGGTGCATTAACAAGCTGAGGGTGTGAGAAGAGCTTCTGAATTTTGAGCTTCATTGCCAGATAACATGGGCAAGATATTTCTTTAGGAATTTCTTGTGTCAATATCTTTAGGTCTATTTGTGGGAGGAGAGCTACTGAGGATTCTAGAGGAGTCACCTTCCCCTGCTTAGAGAGCAAGAGTCTAGCTGCCATGGCTTTAGGAGTCACATGGAGGAAAAGGGGCGAGGCCATCTTCATTTAGCATTGAACATATATGGACACTTAATTTTTCTTTTTTCAATGTGGCAGCCATCTGTTCTACTATGCCAAAGACCCTTTCCTCTCTTCAGAGAATAAACTTCTAGTCTTCTGGCAGGGTAGTGGTGACGTGAGAGTGAAAGTAAAGAAGGATCTAACCACTGCTCTAAAATCTTCAGCAATCTTTCCCAAGGAGAGAGAGATTTTTTTTTTTTTTTTTTTGGTCTTACTGCCACCCTTTTTTCCCTGCTTTTCAGAAGTGAGCAAGGAGCTGGTTTCATCAGACTAATTCACCTCACTAAAATACAGCGAGAGCTCAGGTGATTTTGGCAGCCAGAGTATGAAAACTCCTTACCGTGGTCCAGGGCCAGGACACTTCTTTGTTTCATAGAAAAAGAAATCTCTGCTCCCTTTCTTCAGTGAGGCCTATGAATACGTGTATTCATGTCTCATTTGCAATATCAATGGTGGTGTGGAGTATCATATACAAGTGGCGTTGTTCTCAGTTTCTCCATTGTCCATTTGAGATTTGGCTTTCTCTTGCCTTCTAAGTTTCTTACTCCTGGTCTACATTCTTTCTGACTTTGAACATTTTATTGCTCAGATCTTTTCTCTCAGTCTCCACATTTTTGTGGTTTATGTCTGTTTTTAGAGGAAAAATTCTTTGCTATAGTTTTGGTGAGATTTGGGGTATACATATGTTCAAACTGTTTTCTCAACCCACAGCTGGGCATTTGTTCCTCATCACTACATCTTCAGCATCGTTTGCAGGGCCTAGCACATAATTGCTGCTCAATAAAGTTTGTTGGCCTCAACTTACATTATCTTCAGTTCAAATACTGTTCCCAGGCATCCCAGATATCTACCCAGAGTTTGTTATTAGCCTCAAAGAAGTGATATTCTCTATCTCAAAATGCTGTGTACTCTGGATAGAACATGGAACTGTGTGTCTGGTCCTATGGCATTGTTATACATACGTCATCTCTATTATTGGGTAAACATCTGTAAATTGCTATCAATATTTCCATTTTATTATCTTTTTCTCTTCGTTCCCTACTCTTGTCCTTCTTAACAATCTAAAGTAGAAGCATTCTTTTTGTTGTTGTTGTTGTTGTTGTTGTTTAAAAAAAAACAAGCCACTTAAAAGCCTTTATTTTTCACCAGGACATAGAAATTTTCCATGTTAGATGTGTTTATTACAATGATAAGGTCAGCTGCTAGACAACCAGAATTATACCTACTCTAATTTTACTTCATTAACACACACACACACACACACACACACACACACACACACACACACACATTATTTCCCTTGATTGCCTGGCCTGAAACTTTATTCTACTTTTATAAAATGGTTTAAGCATTCCAGCCTTGGGATACTAATCCAAATTTTTTTCTCATTAAGACCCCAAACTTATATTACTTGACTGAACTTCTAAAATAAATCTAGTCCTGAACCGACTTTTATTTGCAGAGAATAAACACATGGGTGTTCACAAGGCTTCTAGGCAGACTAGAGAAAAAAGTGGGAAGGAGAATATTAAGTTACAAAAACTTTGCACTATAACATCAACACACATGAGAAAGGTGCCGGGGTGGGGCTGGGATGTGGGCCTCATGCAGTGATGACCAAACTCCTCCAACCATACCTGTGCCAGGAGCCACACCCCAGACACCCCAAGTAAGCTGAATCTCAAAATCCTGGAACTAAATAATGAGACTCAGGAGGTCCCAGAGTCTTGGATCCTAGGATAGGCAGCTGGAAGTCAAGACTTGGATGATTTGGTGCTGATGCAGGCCTTTGGGGAAGCTGACCAGGCCACATTTATGCTATGAGAGCACTGCCCTGGTGTTCCCATTTGGTGGCAGTATGCCCCATTCCTGAAGCAGGCCTGTACAGAACCCAACCTTATCAGGACTGCGGAGCACTGCAGGAAAACTGGGTGGGTCTGTCGTGCTATGTGGTGTAAGGTGGTTGTTACATCACTGCTCATAGGTTCCAGCACCACAAAGGTTACGTATACCTGCTGGTCCTGAGCTACACTGTCAACCTGTTGTTACTAATGTCAGGCCTATGTCCACCACCAGGCTCTCCCAGATGTGAAGAACGTTGCCCACCAGAACAAGTTTGGGGAGGATGTGAACCACTCACACTAACTCCCAGAACATGCTCCATTTCTCTATATTCTGAATCCCAAGATAGACAAGCCTTAGTTCATTCCATCCATACCTTGGATGAGGGGCAGCCTCCAACCCATCCTGAAAACCCTTTATAACTCCCTAAGGGTGCTGATTTAAGTGTAAATTCCTGTAAGAGGACTGTGGTTATAAATGGGAGATCTCTCCCTGCTCGCTGCCTGCTCTAGGTACTCCATCTACTCTGCTCCAGAAGAAAACAGGTTCAGTTCAGTGGCCCCAAGATGGAGATGATATCAAGAAGATAACACTTTGGAGGGAGGAGGCATCTCCTTGCAGGTATGGCGGGGTTACATAAGTAATAAAGCAGAAGCTGTCGTAAAATAAAATAAAATAAAATAAAATAAAATAAAATAAAATAAAATAAAATAAACACATTCATGCTCCCATATGCAGCAACTGCAGGGTTCTAGAGCAGTGCAAAACATGTGCACCACTTTTCTATGCTCCCTAGGTTGATTATAACTGATGAAACCAGTAAGAATGTTTGGATTCAGGGAAAAAGTGTTTTTACCATTCGGTAGCTTTCCTCTCCCAATGCAGCTGCATTAACATTCACTTCTTAGTTTCCCCGGTGAATAGGGCAGAGGTAATTACATTTTTGTGTAATCTTAGCAAAACTGAAAGAGCAAAGTCCTCTTTCAAATGCAATGGGAAAATGCTAGGCTTTGTGATAGCACAGGTCTTTGTTCCTCTTTAGAGGCACTTTCATCCCGTGAATCAGAAGAGGAGGGTGAGATTTCAGCAGAGTACATCTGCTGCTCCTAAAACTACCTGAGAAGGGGTCATGCTCTCGCTCTATGGGTCCTCCCTCAAACCCCAAGCTACAGCACCTGGAAGTTTCCTCCTTAAACCATTCCTAAATGACTCAGCTCAGGTTGTGCAGATGGATATTGTTGTGTGGCTCCTGTAAAGATCAAAAGGAAGCATACATCAACCCCAAAAGGTTGCTTCTGCCCTTTAATATGTAAAAAGCCAAACCCAGTAAAACAGGTGCCTGTGTTAATTGCTACTCCCAAGGGGGTGAACTGGAGCAAGAAAATGAGCTGAGCTTTAAAACTGTAGTCCAAGCAAACAAAGACCTTGAGAGACAAGGTTAGCCAAGAAAGATTAAAAAAATCATCTAGTTAAAAATCTCACTAGTTGAATGGGATGACAGATGAATGATGGATGCAGGTGGGAAAATGGGATTCTCTTCAAAGGGAAGAGTGTGATGTGCAAGGCAATGAGGAAACTCCAGGTTCTGGCGCATGTGCGCGTGGGGAGCAGATAATGCCTGTCTTGCATGCTCATTGTATTGTCAGAAGCTGCTGGAATAGATCCTCTGGGGAGCTACTATAAAAGACAGCAAAACCAAGAGCAATTTTCCATTTTGGTAGAAATTTAGTGGAATTGTAATTGTCATTGTGGTACTCGTTAAGGTCAAATTTTTATGAAAGGAAGAACAAATAAGTAAAACTCTGAACACATGCGCTTCTGAGCCAGGCACATTAAGACCCTGCTCTACTGTTAACCAGTTATAGTGTACTATGATTTGTAACCTCACTGGGCCTCAATTTTTTATTCTGTAGAATGAGAACAACAACAATCCCCATTTTATTCTGTTATAAAAGTAGCGATGCTGGGAATAGTCTCCAGGAATGATAGATCTCATTCGGATGCTAGAAATAACAACGAAAGAATAAAACCGTGATGTCAGTGGGGCAGTGTTTTTGCCAGTTTATTATGTAGCTAGGCAGAACATAGGCTTGATCTTTGGGATGCTGAAGGAGATGAATGGGCTTTGGAGTGAACATGACAGTGAAAAAAATCATTTTTTTGGACGTGCACATTTAGCTGTTTTGGAACGCAGTTGTTTCCTTGTGGAGTTTCAATATGAGGCTGCTGCAGTCACATCACAATATTCAGGGGCCAAACCTTGTGTGTTGCTGTCGTTTCCATTTCTTTTTGTCTAGAATCAGGATAAGGTTGTATTTCCAATATGTAAAAACAATAAAATAAATAAAACCTTCAGTGAAGTCTCAGAATATGTCTTATTTTGGACAGCCAATGAGTCCTATTATGATGAGAGGCTGAATCTTTGTGTACCAATGGGGGGACATCATTGATCATACCTGAAAACAAACAAACAAATGAAAACAGGTAAATGACTGCAAAGGTTAAAAGAACCCCAATAAACCAAACCTAAAACCAGTACCAAAACAAAGAAACAAATGCTTTGTGATTTGAATAAACAAACTTGCAGGAACAAGAAAAGTATTAGAACCACTTTTCTGGTTCAAGTGTTCATTCATTCAAATGAAATTATTTAATAATCTCTCAACCCGATATTTAATTTTAATAGAGTGCTCAGAACTGTATATTTGAGAATGAATAAATATGTGAACAAATGAATGGACTTAAATAAATCTCTATGCTACCAGATTAACTTTCCTGATAATTATATTATCACCACTATGCCCTTGTGCCAGAATCAGACTGTCTTTCTCTAGGGATGAATGAGGATCTCCGATAGTCATGGATGGCCATGACATGACATGTGGAGCAGAGTGACAGGCAACTGCTAAATCGAGCAAGTCTTAGCTATCTTCTTTCATCGGTAGAAAATATCTCCTAGGAAAGAAGTGAAATTGTATTATTAGCACCATTTTTTTCTATTTTTCTATGTAATCGTTCTCCTTAAATCAAGTTATTTCTAAATTTGCAGCTATGAAGTTCACAGCTACTCAGCTGCCTGCTTGGTTTTCTCCTCTAGAGTTGGTACATTGTCCTCCTTTTCCTTAATATACAAACTCTGCTGTCAGTAGAACCAGCTGAATAAGAAGCTGTCAAGAATTTCCACAAATAATTAAAGCATAAAATAAATAATTGATGACTAGTGTGAGAGAATGTTCCCTTTCTCTCCGTGATACACTTTGTGGGGAAAGAACACTGGGGGGTGGAGATAATCAAAAGCCCAGTGCTGGTTTTCTCTTACGCATTTACATTGCTTCTTTATTTTCCGTAAAGTATTTATTGCCTTAAAATAGAAACATTATTTCACCACCATAGAGAAACTGTAACTTGAATTGATTTCCTTTAAAGAAAGAGTAAGGTATATATGCTAAAGTAATTACAATTTAGTTTTAGATGAAAAAAATTATCCCATAAATATTCTGGCTCAACTCCGGACAGACTGTTTCTCTCTCTCCGTGTATGTATCTTTTTTCTTTTCTCTGTTTCAGAAACATCTTTCTTTCATCTTTTTCTCCTATTTTTCCATGTATTTGTTATTTACAACAATAGAGAAAAAATAAATGAAATGGAAAAGGAGATTGATTGGCAGGTTGGATGAGATAGCGTTAACTTAGATTCGAAACAGCACTGTGAAGCTATTTGCTGCTTGTCATTTCATTTACAGCTCAGAACTCATGGAACAGATTACACAACACCAGTTTTGGGGGGCAGGGGAGGTTTCTTCTCTTGTCAGTTTAGATACTCTCTTGGGAGGTGTAGAAGGAAGAGCCATATAACTTCTAGAGAAATGGAACAGATCTCCAATTAAAACAAAAAATGGTAATTTTTAAAGGAATATATTTTATTTTTATTTATTTGCCTGTTTTTCTTTTTTTTTTGTACTGAAAACTGCATGAAGCCAGCAATCATATTTACTTTGTTTATTAATATGTTCCTAATGCCCATCAATCAAACAGCAGGTGCTTAATATATATTTGCTGGATGAATTACAGTAGCCCTCATGTATGGATCAATTTCTTTGCGCCAGGCATAGTGGCAAAAACTTTGCACACGATAGCCTGTTCAACCTTTGTGTTATTATCATTACAGCTCCTCACACTTTCAGTGAGCAGGGAGGTGCAGGTGTGGATGATTCACCAAGGTCACTTGGTAGTAAAGACAGAGCTGGGATTCAGACTCAAGCAGGCTGGCTCCAGAGCCTGCTAATAATCCTATCTTGCTGATTAGAATGTTCATATGATATTTCCATGGAGAGTTATTTCCTGCATCCTGGGTAATTCAGCAGAGGGATGAAACCCTCACAATTTCTATATACCTTAACAGAGTCACCAACCTGGATTAACCCATAGTTCAGATCACTGGGGTAATATTTGATCTCAAAGTGACTTAGTCAATTTCATACTACCTACATAGGTATTTGTTTAATCAGTTATTGGGAATTCTTGCCCAAGTATTAGAGCTGTGTTCTGATATATGAGCTGGTGGACCCCTTAGATTGTAAATACCTTGAGGATATAATGATGAGTTTATTCACTTAACTTTCATTGGGTACCTATTGTACCCCAAGTACATTGCTAGGATGAGGTAGACATGTATTATTCATCTTTGTATCTTCAGAAACTAGCAATGGACTCTGAGAATATACTTCAAGTATAGTGCAAAATAAAAGTTTATCAATGAACAAACTCAATGAAGCAGGGGGTACAGGAAGAGAGAGAGGCTGGAGGTGAGAGTAGGGATTACAGATTATTCCGTTGTTTTTGAGATATCTCCAGGACGCGAGAGTAGAGCTAGAACTCCATGAGATTTCCTATAACAGCTGATAGAGTTAGAGTAGAAGAAACACAGAGGGAAAATTCTATAGGTCACCAAATTTAAGGAGAGGTGGAGACTGAGAAAAAATGACTCCAGTCTGATATTTCATAAGTATAGTTTTTTAACTTGCATTTCTCGGATTATCAGTGATAACCAGCCTACTTAGATGTGTTTATTAACCATAGGGTATTCTTTTTTGTTTAAAAAGTTTAATAAACAGAGCTGTTCATGGTCAATAGTGTCGATATTGGCAGGTGATCTTGGTAAGAAACATTTCTTGCTTATTTTTAGCTTACACTTTTAAAAAATGATAAAATTGAATACATACAGCAGAGATATACAAACCACATAATGTACAACTTATGAAGTACTACAAACTAAACAACCACACAACCGCTGACTGGGTCAAATAACATCCCAGGTCTTGCATGGCTCCTCTGCTTTCACAGGTTTGGGCTAAAGCCTGAGCGGATCCGGTCTGAAACACTTCCCTAGCGATTCTGAGGTAAAAACAGATCCACTGTTCTACACCAACAAAATACTGACAATAAATCAACTTTCTGTGCAATTCAAACCCTGAATATAGTTTGCTCTTAATTCTTTGAGTTTAACAGAGGCAAACACATTCTTTTTTTGGGGGGGGGATATGTTTGCTTGAATTTCCTTTTACAGTTGATTTGAAAGGCTACACAGTAAAGACAACCAACAAAAATTTAAATGTCAAATTTGTTCCTAAGAAGAAATAGGAATTTAAAGGCGAGATCTTTTGAATCTTTTAAAAATACTGTGGTAGAGGAAGCTAAGAAATAGATGTCTGGAGAAGATGTGGCTGTTTTCTCTCTTGGCTAAAATCTCAACAAACAACAAGCCACAATGACTAAATCATTTTTAAATGGATCAGAGTAAGAATCCAGATGTTTGGAAGCAGGATACGAGCTGGTAATGTGCTGTGGCCTATCATCCAGGTCCTTCCTGAGGGAAGTGATAGCAAAGCCAGGCTCTCTGCTTTCTAAATATCCTCTGGAAACCAATCTTGTTGTCACCAACATCACAACTTTGTTTCAGCTGGCAATTTACCAACATGTGCTTGGCAGCAACTTCTCCTCCTCAACTCTCAGATATATATTTTCCCGTTTTGAAGCACTGAACCCAACACACAGCGAGAAGAGTATTGAAAACATCAAGATTACATCCTATCCATTTTCAGGAAAACCTTCAATCTTCTCATTTAGATATTATTGTTACCTTCAGAATCTTGGCAGCAGAAGTTATCAGTGTGTACGTCGCTCTTCTGAGCGATCCCAAGGAGTGGAAACATATGCAGACACAGACACCTAGGTAGTCCTTCGCAGTTATTTGGACTTCCGTAAAGGAAAGGGGTCAGAGGCAGCCGTATTAAATTACAGCATATCAAAAACTGCATTTTTACTAGCAATTCAACCTGGAGGGTTTATGGAGTTTAAAAATGAAATAGTTGGCAGAGGGAAGGTTTATGAAACATACAAAGTTTTCAGTAACATCCTTTACATTTTGGCTGGAACAAGGTCAAACACACCTTTTCTGTTCTTTGACAACTTTAACGACTGCCAGACTTACATGATCATTCGTTCAGTGCAAAACCAGTGTTTACTAGGAAAGGAGACAGAGCACTTCTGTGGCTGCTTGGAGGCCAAGTTGGACAGATAGATCCCTTCTGCATTGCACAAGCCAGCTGAGAGATAATTAAGTCATTTGAATGTGAGCTTTCTTGGCTTCTCTTCCCAATTTTCCCCTTGTCTCTTCTTGGAAGCAAAAACCATGGCTCTTGTCCCATGGCCTCCCCCCAACTCTTTTTAACATTCTCTCCTCCTGCCTGAGGTAAGGGCATGATATTTCTTCTTATCAATGAAAAAGTATTGAGGAAAATCACTAGCCAAGATACATAAGACAAACCTTAGGTTTCCATAGAGTCCTGTGCATATTTCCCTTAACCTTATATTATCCAGACGTGATCTATTTATGCATAGTTTCCCCTTTAGACTGAAGATTCCACCAGGACAGGGACATCATATTCATTGTACCTCTAGCACCTAATACAACAGGTGGTGAAGAAATACTCCTTGAACCAAACCGAACTGATCATCTAATCCAACTTCTTTATTGTACAGTTAGGAAACAGCCCCCAAACGTGAAGTGGTCTGCCCAAGTGTCCAAGTGCTAAAGTCCTTCTACTCTGCTGAAGAGTTTTAAAATCCAGCTTTTATTATTTTTTTTCTACCACAGATGATTTGCTTACTTTGTGCTGTGCAAGTTCAGCCAGAGAGGGACACATTAAACATCTGAGGCCACTTGGAAACATCATAAGTGATTCTGGGCAGTGGGACCATCATTTGGCTGCTGATGCTTGGCTTTCCACATTTTGTTCTGATAGTCCCAGATGGTGACATGACTTCACATACCCGGTGCCTGGCTAAATAATTTTGTTCAAACTCAATATCGAGAGGATAGTATGATGCAATTTGGGTGGAACTAATAATTTGGAACCTACAAATAATCTGGGTTCTTTTAATTAATGAAACACATTTATATCTTGCTGTATAAAGGCTAAGTAGACATCGATTTTATATTTTTTGTATCTTCAAATATAAGTAACCTTTAAACATTTAAAACCTTTCAGTATTTAATAGAATTTAAAACTTTTTTTGTCTAACAAAATTCTTACTTCCCCATTTATATGTAATGAATACATACATACAAAAATATTGTGTTGACAATGTTAAATGTCTTAAAATTGATGATGTTATGTATTTAGGTGTTTCTCAGACATATATTAGAATGTCAGTATTTTATTATATTTAGTCTCTTAGGTGACATTATCTTCTAAGAAATTATTTTGGGGTATTTCACTAGAAGTTAATTTCCCTTGAGTATTTAAAATGATTTTCCTAAATAACTAAAAGTTTGACTTACTTTCTATAAAAACAGTATGTACTATTCAAAATAAAAGATGTTGGCTGTTTTAAAAAAAATTGGTGTCAACTATTTAGTTCACATTTGATCTATAATAGAGCATTGTTCCTATTTTGACAGCTGTTTTGACATATTTAATGTTCAACAAATGTTAAATTTGGGGATAGAATTACATATGTTGGATGAAATGCAGTATGCAAATAAATGCAGGATGCTGCTGTTTAAGGACTGAGGTGCCCGGGGGAATAGAAGGTAAAACATTATTGAAATCAACAAGATCAGGCATCCCCCTTCATCAATTTGGGCTGCAAACCTACTAATGTAGATTTAAAAAAATGCATACATACACACACATGAATACCTTACAAACAGGTACAAAAGTGAATGCTTGTCAGAGGGGTAGAAGCTTAGCCAATCTAGTTTTTCCTATAATTCACCCTAACTTACTTTTGTGCCATTTGCTTGGCCCTCATCCAGTTACCTATTTAGGTGCAATGGAACTACCTTCAAACATTTTATGTGATCTTTCTTTCTTTCTTTCTTCTTTCTTTTCTTTCTTTCTTTTTTTTTCTTTTTTCTTTTCTTTTTTTTTTTTTGAGTAGAGGCCAGTGTATATGGGAAGGTCTATAACATAGTCTCCCAATTGTAAAGCTCAACTTCAAATTTGAACTATTTAAAACCAGGAAAACCCTTTATAGAAATAAAAGTATTGCAAAAATAAGTATATTTTTTATTTGTTTGATGATTTGAAGTTTCTTAATGAGCAGGATATCATAGATTGAAAATGTGTATCACCTTGGTGCTTTGTGGTATTTGGGTAGGATTCAGCAAAAGCAGAAATTCTTGGCATTTCCATGAGCTTTTATTTCTATTATTCCCCATACTTTAAATTTCAAAAAACAGTTTTGGTGCTAATTACCAGATTTTGACTTTTATGAAAACCCCACACCACATGTCCTGATTTTATAGTTGCATGTAAAATCTGAAATGTGGTTTTATCAAAATAAACTCACACTTGGTGTGTGGAATTTCACTTGTAAAGTAGAGATCATAATTTCAAAAACAAACACAATTTGCACTTGGTTTTGCTTGAAAAAATAAAACATTTGGCTGTGAGCTGATAAAAAATGTACTCAAGTAATGGATTTTCTCTAAAGATCATCTCCAGTTGGAGCCAAGTGGACATGAATAGCATCCTTTCCCACGCAAGCACCTTGTCATCTCCTTATTTATTTGGTATGAAATTTTTTTCCTTACTGTTATTTTATTACTTTTTAGAAACTCAAATATCCGTTCTAATATTTTCTACTTATTTGGGTCAAGAGGAACATTTGTAAGAGCAATTTATGGGAAGAAAAAAAGATTCTTAAATTACAAATTAAGTCAAATAAAACAATTGAATACATTGTTGAGTAAAGCTAAAATACCTGGTTATTTTTCCTTTTCTTTTTTAAGTACATTTTATTGATTATGCTATTACAGTTGTCCTAATTTTTCCCCCTTTGCCCCACTTTCTTTGGTACCTCTCTTTCCTCCAGCAACCACCCACTGTGGTTCATGTCCATGGATCGTGCGTGTAAGTTCTTTGGTTTATCCATTTTCTATGCTGTTCTTAACTTCCCCTTGTCTATTTTGTCTCTCCCAATTATGCTTTTTAATCCCTGCATCGTCTCCCCATTGTCCGCCCCCCCACCTCCCAGATGATAACTCTCCTAAAATTCTCCATATCTATGATTCTGTTACTGTTCTGGTTGTTTGCTTAGGTTTTTGGTTGTTTGCTTAGTTTTTTGTTTGTTTGCTTGATTTTTAGAATCAGTTGTTGGTAGTTGTGAATTTATTACCTTTTTAATGTTTATGGTTTTGATCTTCTTCTTTTTCTTGGATAAGTCCCTTTAACATTTCATATAATGAGAGTTTGGTGATGATGAAGTCCTTTAACTTGACCTTATCTGGGAAGCACTTTATCTGCCCTTCCATTCTAAATAATAGCTTTGCTGGATAGAGTAATCTAGGTTGTAGGTCCTTGCTTTTCATCACTTTGAATACTTCTTGCTAGTCCCTTCTAGTCTGTAAGGTTTCTTTTGAGACATGAGCTGATAGTCTTATGGGAACTCCTTTGTAGGTAACTGTCTCCTTTTCTCTCGTTGCTTTTAAGATTCTCGCTTCATACTTAAACTTTGGTATTTTAATTATGATGTTTCTAGTTGTGGTCATCTTTGGGTCCAACTTGTTTGGGACTCTCTGTGATTTCTGGACTTTGATGTCTATTTCCTTCTCTAAAATAGGGGAGTTTTCTTTCATTATTTTTTTCAAATAAGTTTTCGATTTCTTGCTCTTTCTCTTCACCTTCTGGTGTCCGTAGGATTTGGATGTTGGCATGTTTGGAGATGGCCCAGAGGTTCCTCAGCCTCTCTTCATTTTTTTGAATCCTTGTTTCTTGTTTTTGTTCTGGTTAAATGTTTATCTCTTCCTTATATTCCAAATTGTTGGTCTGGATCTCAACTTCTTTCCCTTCTCTGTTGGCTACCTCTGGATTATACTTTTTTCACTTAGCGTAACCTTCATTTCTTCCTTTTTTTTTTTTTTTTGCTGAACTCAAGGAGTTCTTTGAGCATCCTGATAACCAGTGTTTTAAACTCTGCATCTGATAGGTTAGCTATCTCCATTTCACATATTTCTTTTTCTGGGGTTTTGTTCTGTTCTTTCATTTGGGCCATTTTTCTTTGTCTCCTCAATTTGCAGCCTCCCTGTGCTTGTTTCTGTGTATTCTGTAGAACTGCTTTTACTCCCTGTCTTAGTAGTGTGACCTATTGTAGAAAAGGTACCTGTAAATTGTGTGGGGTGGAGCATTAGGTAATTGCCAGGGTGGGACAACCCACTTCACTGCTTTGTGTCTACGTGGGGAGCCTCTGAGAAGAGACAATGTCACTGCCTTGCTTCAGACAGTTTGCTCAACACTTGCCCCACTTCCAGTCACTTCGCCCCCTTTCCATGTGCTACTGATGCCCTTCCATCTGCTGCCCTGGTGGTGAATCCTAGAGTGGGTGGGTTTGTGTATGTTCTAAAACTGTGTTGGCCCTTTAATCAGCAAAAATCCGGCATTTTCTTCCACCACCCAACCCCTGCTGATTTTTACAGACAGGTAATGAGGATCTATCTTTCTGATGCTGGAACCCTGGTCTGTGCCATCTAGCCTGGGGCTGGGATCACTTGCTTTTAAGGTATCCCTTCCATTCATTCCACAGCTGCTGCTGTTGCCTTTCTGTGCCACACCACCTCTCTAACCGTCCTATGCATTTGGATGAATGTGTCTTCTTTAAATCCTTGGTTGTCAGACCTCATATAGCTGGATTATCTGATGGTTCTGGGTGTTATTACTTTTGAGATCTGGTTATAATTCTTTCTGTAGTTGTGCAAGGAAATGAAGTGTGTCTATCTATGCCTCCATCTTGACTGGAAGTCCAGTTATTTTTCTGGGATGCAGTTGGTGTAGAGGATGACAAATTGTATTTCAATTCTAGCTCTGCCACCTATTAGCTCTTTTACCTTGAACAAGTTACATAACATCTCAATGTGCAAGCTTTCTCATCTAGTAAATAATTAAAAGAATAATTCTGAAAATAAACTGAGAAGTGAGGTATGTAGAATCTCTAGTTAAGTGCCTGGAACATAGTAAACACTCAGCTGCTGAGTGTTTAAAATGTTTAAAATGGCATTTTAATTACAAGGTGGAAAAGAATAAAAACAAATGTCACCAGAATACTTGAGTTATTTTGATTTTTAACTTTTTCTATGTAAATTGAGAAAACAGTTTGTGCTAGTTTTACCTATCATCAACTCTATAAAAGTCTTTGATTGTGTTATACATTAAAGTTATTCCAAAAGAATTAGCACTCATAATCAAACAGATCCATAACCCAGTAACAGAAGAATGCAGAAAAGTTCCTGTAAGAAAGGGGCATGCATTGGAGTCTTGTTTTATAGTTTCTGAGCTACACAAGACATCTCTGGAGGCCTGCAGGTGGTATAGAGTGGATAAATATGTAGAGTGATTGTCTCCATAAATATGCAGTCCAATTGTCAACAAGTTTGAGTGGAGAGCCACTTCCACCACTCACTGTCATAAAACTTTCAGCAAGTCAATTAAGCTCACAAAGATGAATAGTTGCATGTATCTCAGAGTTTCTTTGAGAATCAAATGAGATTATACATATATATGTGTGTGTGTGTGTATATACATATATGTATACATATATATACACACACACACATATATATCCCGGCAAGGTCCCTGGCACGTGATAAACATTCAAGAGATATTTAAGTGTCAACATGATTATTCATCCTCCTTTCCTTTACAGGTTTCTTTCTTGGAGGCATTTACTTTCCCCTTTTGAAGGGACATAAATGGAATAGAATATATACAATTATGTACATACACTTTCTCTTTCTATTCAAGACATCCATCATTTTACATTAATATTGTTCTAGAGAGTTTATGGCTTTATAGATAGCTACCTTCCATTTTAAGAGGAATTATTTAATCTTAATTTATTAAACTATATAAGCATGATAATCAACTTTCAGTTTCTGTATTTCTTTACATTGGACTTTCTAGAGCAATGTCTACATAGGTAGCCATAGGCCTTTGGATTTTGTCATAAACAATCTTTCTATGGTTTGTTGTTAAACTCTTTATTGTCATAAGACTTTTCAAAGTAACACTGCTCTTCCTTAATCTCTTAATCCATGAATGATTTCTAACAAAGAGAAGTTACTTTATTAAAAGGTTCTTGTGCTCCAGAGGCTCTTGTGAACTCAAGGAGCTGAGTTGCCATAATTGTATAAGAAAAACGTATATGTTTATCCATGAGAAATAAAGAAGCCATAGGAAGTTTATCAATTTTCTGGATATTCATATTTTTCTCTTATATTCCTTTCTCTTATTTCTTTTTCTTAATCACCTTCATTTATTCATTCAACAAATATTTCCTGAATGTTACAAAGTTTTAAGCCTTACTAGAGAGGTGAATAAAACTGGCAGAGTCTCTACCTTTAAAAAGTTGTTAATGGTTCTCAAAGTGGGCTGTACATTAGAATCACTGGGGATTTGTTTATATCGATAAGTAGATCCATAGCCAACTACTATATCAGAGTTACCTAGGGTTGGATGAAGACCTTGAGGCAGAGGGAGCTTAATACTTTAAAGGGTTTGAAAAGAGGAGGGTAGGAGAAGTGTGTGGTGGAGAAGCAAGGGCTTGACATCTGGCCAGCCTCCTCATGTTCTGAAACTGTTACTTAAGATAAAACTGGGTTTAACAAAGTACTTAATCAGATTATCAAATGTAGTCCGTTTGTAACTTTATAATGAGTGAGATAATAAAAAGAGATTTTTGAAGTTCTTGAGTCTCATTTCAAATATATGTCACAATTTGAAATCTGCATAATATAGCTTCACATTAAATTTTCAAAGTAAGGAAAAGGGGTCCTCAAATATCTATAGTAAAGTTTACTTAATCATTTAGACCACAGATGCCAATTCTTTCATGTCTTTTTTCTTGCAACATTATTTCAGTAGACTATTTCATATACCTAAATGCTGACAATTATTCGCTAAAGTTTATGAATACAAATGTTCCTTTTGCTTGATTATTTATATATAGTATTTTAAGTCTATTGGTTAATTTATCATGTGGCTTCAATGTCTTCATTTAGTTACTATAAAGATGGGATGACAGCGTAGAACACCATAACAAAGTAAACATGAAATTTTGGGGATTCATCAGCATCATTTTGGTATGTATATTTCCTAAAACTTACTTAAAATTATGTCTAGATAAAGTTATGATTTGTGATGCATTTAATATGTAGGCATGATGTGAATGGATTAAATCTTGTTTAGAAGGATGGATGCATGCATAGAAAAGTTATCTAATGGTCTAGTAGTACATTGATTTGTTTAATCCATTAATACATAATGAATATATTGAAATAAATATGTTGTAAGAAACTACTGAAACACAGTTATGTGGTTATAATTCAAAAATTCTTATATGATTGCAGAGGATTATTTTTCTAGGAGAATAAAGTTTAATAGTAACCAGACATTTATTCTGAAACACAAGAATATTGTTGAAAATCTTCGTTCAAATGTTGCTTTACATTCAGTCTATTGTTTTTCTAGTGTAGAATCACATTAATATCCAGAATATATAGAGGAGCAAATATTACTTTTTTGTATCTTTCCTGGGTTTTAGAAGGCCAGATCTAGAAGCCAGAATGAAGGCCCATAGAGAAGCCCAAGAAACTCATGACAATAACTTCCTCACCATTCTAGCAACTTGAACCTACTAAGTGTTGGGCTGCTATGTCATTCAATTCCATTGAACTGTGCTTGAATGATACTCCCTTCTTTACTCCCCTCCACCCACACTCCCCACTGCATTAGTTCATCCTCAAAGTGTTTTTCATGTCTGTGGATCATGCATATATATTCTTTAGCTACTATATTCCCTATGTTGTCCTTTACATCCCCATGTCTGTTCTGTAACAACAAATTTATATTTCTCAATCCCTTCACTGTTTTTGCCTATCCCCCAGCTGCCCTCCCACCTGGCAACCATCAATATCTTATCTGTATGTTTGATTCTGTTTCCATTATGCTTGTTTGTTTATATTGTTTTTAGATTCAATTATTGATAGATATGTATTTATTGCCATTTTATTATTGATATTTTTTATCTTTTTCTTAAAGAAGACCCTTTAATATTTCATATAACTGGTTTGGTGATGATGAACTCCCTTAGCTTTTCCTTGTCTGAGAAGCTCTTTATCTGTCCTTTGATCTAAATGATAGCTTTGCTGGATAGATTAATCTTGATTGTAGGTCCTTGCTTTTTATTAATTTGAATATTTCTCACCATTTCCTTCTAGGCCACAAAGTTTCTTTTGATAAATCATCTTACAGTCTTATAGGTGCTCCTTGGTATTTAACTAACTGCTTTTCTCTTCACTGCTTTTAAGATTTTCCCTTTGTCTTTGAACTTTGGCATTTTAGTTATGATGTGCCGTGGTGTGGACCTCTTTGGCTTGATCTTGTCTGGGACTCTCTGTGCTTCCTGGATGTGTATTTCTATTTGTTTCACCAAGTTACAGAAGTTTTCTGCCTTCAGTTTTTCAAATAGGTTTTCAATGTCTTGCTCCTTTCTCCTTCCAGCACTCCCATGATACAAATGTTGGAATGCTTGCAGTTGTCCCAGAGGCTCCTTGTACTATCCCTATTTTATTTTGGATTCTTTTTTTCTTCTTGCTGTTCTGATAGGGTGTTTTATGCTTTCTTATATTCCAAGTCACTGATTTTACTCTTGGCTTCATCCACTTTGCTGTCAATTCTCTGTAAATTATTCTTCATTTCAGTTAGTGTATCCTTCATTTCCAACTGGTTGTTTTTTTTTGGTTTTCATGTCCTTTTATATGCTGTTGAAGTTCTTTCTTAGTTGATCTGCTCTTCCTGTTAGTTCATTCAGCATCCTTATACCCAGTGATTTGAGCGCTGCATCTAGTAGATTGCTTGTCTCCATTTAGTTTAGTTCTTTTTCTGGGGTTTTGTTCTGTTCTCTCATTTGGGCCATGTTTCTTTGTCTCCACATTTTGGTAACATCTCTGTGTTTGTTTCTGTGTATTAGGTAGAGCTGCTACAACTCCCTGGCTTGTCAGAGTGGCTTAATGTAATAGGTGTCCTACAGAATCTAGTAGCACATCTTCCCCTATTACTCAAGCTGTGTGTTAGAGGTGTACCCACTGTATGGGCTGCATACACTCTCCTCTTATACTCGAGTCTTGATTGCTGTTGGCACATCGAGGGGAGGGATTTACCCAGGTCAATCAGTGGCAAGGGCTAACTATAACCACTGACCACCAATCTACAACCACCGTGGAAGATCAGCTGTTCAAGGTCCCATTCCACAGTGCAGAATTTATTTCAGTAGGACTTTGGTGCCTGCTGAGTCCACCCCTCAAGTCTGTCACTTGTGAAAGTGGTTGGGTGGTGAAGCTCCAACATGGTCTGTAGCTGTCTACTAGGTGCCCTAGCTCTTGGGTTTCTTGGGATTTACAGGCCAAAGTCAGGGACCACCAGTGTTCTTTCTGGGGCCACCTGGCAAAAGCTATAAAGTGATATGCAAATGGATGCTACTTGTGATGGGCTTGGAGGTGTTCAAGTGAAGCCAATCTGTGAACCATGGCCAGCTGATGCTAGCTAATACCGGACCTGGGGCCACTTAGCAAGAGGTGTTGGTTCATGGAAGCTTCATGCTGCTTATTTGAGAGAATTTAGGAAGACTGAAGCATGAGCCAAGACAAGCCATTTGTATGGAAAAGCCACTGTAAATAGCTTGTGTGGGCCCAAAGGTGGGTGGGGTGGAACACAGGGAAACATTGGGGTGATGCAAACAGTGTTTGCATACAGGTTGATGGAGTCTCAGGTATGGCACTCACCTGCAGGTCTGGTGTGAGCCTGGGACCCCTTGCTCCCTAGATATCCCTTCCAATTTTTATCTGCCACACATGGTTGCAGAACCAGCCCTTTCAGCATCTCTGCCCTGCCTACCAGTCTTGATGTGATTTCTTCTTTAATTCCAGAGTTGCAGGACTTCCACTGAGCTCCATTTCTGATAGATCCGAATAATGGTTGTTCTGTAGTTTGCTTGTAATTTTGATGTGGTTTGTGAGAAAGCAAGCTGTGTTTACCTAGGCCACCATCTTAGCTTTCTTTTGGTCAGTTTTTGCTATTTCTTAGTTCAGGGAGAAGTAATACATTCAAGTTTCAGAATTATTTCCAAGTGGAAAAATGCAGAACATTGTATGCCATTATGTTGTGTTTTGGGGGTGAGGTGATTTAAACAAAGGTCCCAAACTATCACTGGAGTGATGGAAGAGATGACAATCAGGGTCTCTCAAATTTATCTTGTTCTAGCAGAACCCTACATTATCTAATATAGTTTTTAAAAATATACTTTATTGATTATGCTATTACAGTTGTCCCATTTCCCGCTTCACTCCCCTCCATCCTGCACACTCCCTCCCACCCACCTTCTCCCCCTTTAGTTCATATCCATGTGTCATAAGTTTTTGGCTTCTACATTTCCCATACTATTCTTACCCTCCCCTGTCTATTTTTCTACCTACCATCCATGCTTCTTATTCTCTGTACCTTTTCCCCCTCTCTCCTCCTCCCACTCCCCTGTTGCTAACCCTCCATGTGATCTCCATTTCTGTGGTTCTGTTCCTGTTCTAGATGTTTGCTTAGTTTGTTTTTGTTTTTGTTTTTGTTTTAGGTGTGGTTGTTAATAATTGTGAGTTTGCTGTCATTTTACTATACATGTTTTTTATCTTTTTCTTAGATAAATCCCTTTAACATTTCATATAATAAGGGCTTGGTGATGATGAATTCCTTGAACTTGACCTTATCTGAGAAGCACTTTATCTGCCCTTCCATTCTAAATGACAGCTTCGCTGGATAGAGCAATCTTGGATGTAGGTCCTTGCCTTTCATGACTTGGAATACTTCTTTCCAGCTCCTCCTCGCCTGTAAGGTCTCTTTTGAGAAATCAGCTGAGAGTCTTATGGGTACTCCTTTGCAGGCAACTTTCTCATTTTGTCTTGCTGCTTTTAAGATTCTCTCTTTATCTTTAATCTTGGGTAATATAATTATGATGTGCTTTGGTGTGTTCCTCTTTGGGTCCAACTTCCTTCGGACTCTGAGCTTCCTAGATTTCCTGTAAGTCTATTTCCTTAGCTGGAATGGGGAAGTTCTCCTTTATTATTTGTTCAAATAACTTTTCCACTTGTTGCTCTTCCTCTTCTCCTTCTGATACCCTTATAATTCAAATGTTGGAATGTTTAAAGATGTCCTGGAGGTTTCTAAGCCTCTCCTCATTTTTTTTTTAATTCTCGTTTCTTTATTCTTTTCTGATTGGATGTTTCTTTCTTCTTCTGGTCCACTCCATTGATTTGAGTCCCAGTTTCTTTCCCATCACTATTGGTTCCATGTACGTTTTCCTTTATTTCACTTAGCATAGCCTTCATGTTTTCATCCAATTTGCAATCAGATTCCACCAATTCTGTGAGCATCCTGATTACCAGAGTTTTGAACTGTGCATCTCATAGGTTGGCTATCTCTTCATAGTTTAGTTGTATTCTTTCTGGAGCTTTGATCTGTTCTTTCATTTGGGCCTTTTTTTTTTTTTTTTTTGGTCTTGCTGTACCTGTTATGCAGTGAGGGTCAGAGCCTTAGGTGTTCACCAGGGCAGGACAACCCACTCGCTGGGTTGTGATGCTGTACGTGGGGCTGGGGTCCGAGAGGGAACAATCACTCTTGCTCTGCTCTCTGCTGGATTTCGGTCCCTTCCCCACTATCCATGAACAAATTGGGCCCTTCTGGTGCTGATTCCCAGGTGGGTGGGTTTATGTACATCCTGGGACCCTGTGGGTCTCTCCAATGAACTCTCCTGTGAGTTTCTCCCAGCACCTCAAACCCAACAGGTGTTTTCAATTGGTGTTTTGAGGCTTTATTTCCTCATGCTGGAATCCCGATTGCATTGTCTGTTGTGCTCCCCAGTTTTGCCTGGTTTATCTGCATGTGAATGTGGGACCACCCAGCTGCCTTGTGCATCATGCCCCTCCACAATCTGCCACCTCACTGGGTCTGCCTGCTGCTGCCTTGTGTGCCCAGGGTCTGCCAGCCACCCTTCAATGAGCCTTCTCCATCCCAGCTCCCCTCTGCCCCTGCTACCAGTCTGGATGAATGTGTCTACTTTAACTCCTTGGTTGTCAGACATCTATACAGTTCAATTTTTTGTCAGTTCTGTTGCTTTTTATTTCTAAATTGTTGTTGTCCTTATTTTGGTTGTGTAAGGAGGCACAGTGTGTCTACCCATGCCTCCATCTTGGCCAGAAGTCCTAATATAGTTTTTTGTATACATAAACCTTAGAATAGAATTGGTAGTCAGAAGATTATTAAATATTTACTGATAGAATTATATCATGGGACTAGTAGCCTGTGAAAAGATGAAAGAAGGTGCTAAACATGGTGGAAGGTATCTCTCAGATGTAAGTCACAGTGCTATCTGATCACTTAAGATAGAGTCCTGTTCTTTAAAAAACAGGACTCTTGAGAGGCAAGGATCTAGGAAGACCCTGATGATAAGAAACTGCTGCAGATTTATTTATTGGAAGCTGCATAATTTGAATATTCTCATGAAGTACTATGAAAGCTCCATGAATGGCAGATTCATTCAATTAGGTATATTTGTAATCACGTATTCTACTCAGATTAGAATCAATTAATTTCCTTAGCTCTATTACAATATTCTATATGTGCTAGAAAAACTCTAAAGAATGGCCCCAATATACAGGACTCAGAATCAGATAAACATCATTTGTACCACAACTTACTGCTAAACTAGAAAACAAGCACACAGACCAAAAATGAATACATGAGAGTGGCCATAACTTTTCAATGGCTCCATAGTTTCTCTCTTCTAGGAGGAGCACCTAACATTCAGTGATCTGTGTATTTTGGACAGAGAGCAATTCACTGTGGCTCATGAGATTAAAGACAGCTGACTTTACTTCATGTAAGCTGGGTATGCCGTTATATCAGCACACAAGTGCTCAACTTATTACTCTCTAAGATGATTCTTACTGCACTGAAGTTATTTACTTCTGGCATGTAGCTCTTGCTGTATCACCAGGTCAGGAGTAGGTCTGGCTATGACTGCACACCTGCCCAAGTATTTTGTTCTCTTATTATCCTTATTCCCTAATTTTCATTTAGATATTTTGCTCTCCCAAATCTTGTCCCTGGCTCTATAGTGAATGCTTTAGGAATAAGCCTGTAATCCTGCTTGGTGAGTAGAGAATTAAAACTCAATCTCAGAACTTTCATTGGTGACATGATACTCACTCTTTCTTACTGCCCTTGAACAGGCACTGGTATGAGGCTGGAGCTGTGGTTGCCAGTTTGTTGGGAGAATGAGCCTGTTTGAAAATGAAGCTAGCTCATGAAAGAAAAGTCTAGTGGTGGAGGCAGAAAAGTTTAATGGTAGAGGCAGGAAAACAGTATACTGGTGACACCAGTTTATCCAACTGGTTTACTCCCATTCTACTACCTGAGTTGATAAATCTTATTATCTTAAAAAAGTTTGAGTTGAGTTTTTGTGTCTTAAACTATTAGAGTCCTAATAGTACAGTATGGCCAGTCAATGGAGAATCAGTGGGTCTCATTCATGCACAACTGTGGAGTATGTGTGCATTAAGCAATTGTCATCATTCTATGACTTTGTCCATGTCTCGCCACCTAAGTCAGGGATCATTTACACTCACCGACCATAATCACATACAGGGACTTCACACAATAATGTGTTTCATAGTCTTTGTGACTCATGAATCTTTCTGGTCTGCGGCTTACAAGCTTTTAGAGCTTCAGGTGACTCTACCTCTTTCTGCAATCAAGGCCTCAAATATCCCAGTACAGATGCAGCATAAGTACTGGTGTGTAAAAACTGCAGCTATCATGTTCTGAGAGGCAGAGATAATCCAAGTCATCTGAACAGTCCTCCAGTGCATCTGTTTCATATGCTGCATTTGTGAGATTTGTGAGAAGTATCCCTCCAGTCTTCCTATAAAACGAACATCAGTGTTTACCTATAAACAGACACAGAAGTAAATGCTGACTGTACTCTGCTTTGTATACAATCCTATTATGTAAAGAGCTCAAGCAGCATGTCTGTCTGCCTAAATGTGTGTGTTCTCCTTCTCCAGCTGCCAACCACCTAAATTATTCAGCAAGCACTGATCATGCCAAGTTTCTAGTCAACAATGGAGATACTGCCAAAGAGCTAATAATGTTTAAAAAAAATGTTTTTGACAATTAACAGAGCCTGCAGCCTGCAACACACGTTGGACTCATTTGTAAAGGAAAATTTAAATGATATGCTTTATTATAAATGGTCCCATGCAGCACATTGCTAATCAACCAAAGCAGCTTCTTTTTCTCCCCCCACCCTTCTTTTCTATCTGATAAACCCGAATGGCAGCACTGTGTCAAGGCTCTTGGCCACTGCTTGCTGTAGCTATAAACGTGATGTGGTTATCTATCACTATTCTAATCAGCTTAGGTCAAACTGAATAATTAGCTCCAACATGGATGAATAAAGCGCCAGCCTCTTATCTTCTCTATTAATAATCACAAGTATAACTTCACAGCCAAATCAAGAGGTATGTTACTGCTCCTCTGAGAGTCTGTTTGGGTAAAACCCCCTGTGACTGCACCAATCTCAGTAGTGCAGATGGGACAGTGAGCCCATAATAATGGGTTGACAGCTGCCAAACCCAGCAATTCCTTCCCCGCGCTCGGTAAAGGGAGAGAAAGGGATTGATTGTGGAAGTGGAGCTGATTCTCTATGCTAAATAACTATTATTTCTCAAATAATGGTCTGTGATCAAGGGAAAGGAGAAAGAAGAAGAAAGACTGTTGCTAGATATCCAAATTCCAGACTCAGTGAAATGAAATTTGAAAGCCTAGTCCAGCCCGGCTAATGGACACCTCAAAGGCACCCTGTGCCTTCATTTTCAAAGCATGACACTGCTCCTTTTGCTAAGAATCCCCACATAACTAGATTCCTCAAGCCATAACATTGTTTCATTTATAGTAATGATCTCCATTTGCCTTTGTAACAGAAAGGGTCAAAATAGTTCATAAGAAAGAACACATTATATTTTTAGTGTCTTATTTTTTAAAAATACCAAGTTCTCTTGTTCAATGTGGTCTTCATCTTCTTCAAATAATACCCAGAAGTGAAATTGCTGGATCATATGGTAGATTGATTTTTTTTTGAGAGAGATCTCCTTTTTCCCATAGTGGCTACACCAATTTTCGGTCTCACCAAAAGGGCACTAAGTTTTCTTTTCATTCCATGGCCTTGTCAACATGTTATTTGTTGACTTCATGATAATAGCTACTCTGACTGGTGTGAAATGTGGTATCTGATTGTGGTTTTGATTTGCATTTCTCTGAAGATTAGTGATGTTGAGCATCTTTTCATACTTCTGTTGGCCATCTGTATGTCTGCTTTGGTAAAATGTCTTTTCACACCATTGGCCCATTTTTATTGGATTATTTATTTATTTAGTCAGTTATTTATTATTATTGAGCTGTATGAGTTCCTTATATATTTTGAATTTAAACCCCTTGTTGGATAAATCAATAGTGAATATATTCTCTCATTTAGTTGGTTGTCTTTTGTTTTGTTGATGGTTTCCTTTGCTGTGCAGAGATTTTTAGTTTGATGAAATCCCATTCGTTAGTTTTGTTTTTGTTTTCCTTGCCTGAGGGACCATATCCAAAAAGATATCACTGAGACTGATGTCACACAGTTTACTAAGAGTTTTCTTCTAAGAGTTTTATGGGTTAGGCCTTACATTTAAGTCTTTAATCTATCTTGGGTTTATTTTTGTATATGGTGTAAGAGAGTGGTCTAGTTTTATTTTTTAAATGTACCTGTTCTGTTTTTCCAACATCGCTGTTGAAAAGATTGTTGTTACTCTGCTATAGAAAGGAAGTATATTCTCACCTCCTTTGTCATGGATTAGTTGACCATATAAATGAGGGTTTATTTCTGGACTCTATTCTGTTTCATTGGTCTATGTGTTAGTTTTTGTTCCAGCAATATACTGTTCTGATTATTATAGCTTTGTAGTATAATTTGAAATCAATAAGCATAATACCTCCAACCTTGTTCTTCTTTCTCAGAAGAACTAATGGCTATTTGTGGTCTTTGTGGTACCATATAAATTCTAGGGCTTTTTGTTCTAGTTCTGAGAATAATGTCACTGGTATTTTGATAGGAATTACATTGAATTTGTAGATTGCTTTGGGTAGTATAGTTATTTTAATGATATTAATCCTTCCACTCTATGAGCACAGTATATAGAGATCTTTTACTTCCTTGTTTACATTCCTAAGTATATTAATTTTTTATGAAATTGTAAGTGGGATTGTTTTCTTAAATTCCCCTAGATTTTTCTTTGTTAGTGTATGGAACACAATGGATTCCTGTATATTACTTCTGTATCTTGCTAAATTACTAAATTATTTTATTAATTGTATTAATTTTGGTGGATTCTTCAGGGTTTTCTATATATGGTGTCATGTCATCTGCAAATACTGATGGTTTTACTTCTTTTCTTATTTGATTGCCTTTAATTTATTTTTCATGTCTGATTGCTATGGGTAGGACTTCCAATTGAATAACAGTGGTGAGAGTGGGCATCCTCATCTTGTTCCTGATCTTAATAAAAATGCTTTCAGCTTTCACCATTGAGTATGATGTTAGTTGTGGGCTAGTTATAGTCATATAGTCTTTATTAACTTAAGGTAATTTCCTTCTCTACCCACCTTGTTGAGAGTTGAGTGTTTTGTCAAATGCTTTTTCTGCATCTGTTGAGATAATCATATGATTTTTATCCTTGGTTTTGCTGATTTGATCAATTATATTAATTATTTTTCAGATGTTGAACCAACCTTACATTCCTGGTTTAAGAGTGGGCAATCTTAATATACTAGCATATTTTGAGAATTTTGGCATCTGTGTTCATCAGGTTTATTGGCCTGTAATTCTTTTTTGTTGCTGTTGTTGCTATTGTAGTGTCTTTGTCTGGTTTTAGTGTCAGGGTAATGTTGGCCTTGTAGAATGAGTTTGGAAGCATTTCTTCCTCTTTACATTTTTGGAATAGTTTGAGAAGGATAGATTATAATTTCTCTTTAAATGTTTGGTAAAATTCACCTGTGAAATTTTATCCTAGGTTTTTGTTTGTTGAGTGTTTTTGATTACTGCTTCAATTTCTTTGCTGAAATCAGTGATCTGTTCAGATTCTTTGTTTCTTCCTTCTTTAGTCTTAGAATGTTTCTAAAAAGTTATCCATTCCTTATAGAGTGTCCAAGTTGTTGGTATATAAACATTTAGAATCTTTCTAAGGATCCTCTGCATTTCTATGGTGTCCGTTGTAATCTCTTCTTTTTCATTTCAGATTTTATTTCTGTTGTCTCTCTTTTTTGCTTGATGAATCTTGCCAGTGTCTTGTCAATTTTATTTATGCTTTCAAAAATCAGCTTTTAGTTTAATCAATCTTTTCTATTTTTATTCTGCTTATTTGTGCTTTAATCTGTATCGTGTATTTTCTTCTATTAACTTTGGATTATGTTTGATACTCTTTTTCTAGTTTCTTTAGGTGTAAATTTAGATTGTTTACTTTGAATTTTTCCTGTGTTTTGAGGTAGTACTATATAGTTATAACTGCTTTTGCTGTATTCCTATAAGATTGTAGGGTTGTGTTTTCATTTTCATTTGTCTCAAGGAAGACAAATGATTTCCTGTTTTGGATTTCCTGTTTAATTAACTGGTTTTAATTTTTTCTATTTTTCATTATTGTTCAAATGCAGTTGTCTCCATTTATCCTCCATCATTCTCCCCCACACTCCACCCCTACCTTTCACACTCAATCCCACCCCTCTTTGGCTTTGCCCATGGATCCTTTATACATGTTCTTTGATGACCCTTCTCCTTCTTTCCCCCATTATCCCTCTTCCCCTCCCCCTCTGGCTACTGTCAGTTTGTTCTTTATTTGAATGTCTCATGTTGTATTTGCTTGCTTGTTTGTTTTGTTGATTAGGTTCCACTTATACGTGAGATCATATGATATTTTTCTTTCAGCACCTGGCTTATTTCACTTAGCATAATGCTCTTCAGTTATTGCAAAGGGTAGGAGCTCCTTCTCTTTTTCTGCTGCATAGTATTCCATTGTGTAAATGGATCACAGTTTTTTGATCTACTCATTTACTGATGGGCATTTAGGCTGTTTGCACTTGGCTATTGCATGTTGTGCTGCTATGAACATTGGGGTGCATAGGTTCTCTTGAATTGGCATTTTCAGATTTTTAGGGCATTATCCCAGCAGTGGAATTGCTGTATCAAAAGGCAGTTCCGTGGTTTTTTTTTTTTTTTTTTTTTTTAGGAAATTCCATACTGTTTTCCACAGTGCTGTACCCGTCTGATTTCCCACAAATAGTGTACTTCATCAAAATAAAAAGTTTCTGGCTGAAAGTCACCAGAAGGGAGAGGGGAGGGAATTTCAGGGGAAAAGGGGAAGGATTTACAGGAACAAGTATAAAGGACACATGGACAAAAACTATGGGGGAGGGTGGAAATGGGAGGGAGGAGGGGAGGGCTGGGGTGGTGGGTTTGGGTGAGAATAAAAGACAGAAAACTGTACAAGATCAACAATTAAAATAAAAATTAAAATAAAAAAATAAAAAGTTTCTGCAAGACTAAAGAAAACATCAGCAAAATGAAAAGGGAACCAGCCGTATGGGAAAATATATTTGCCAATGTTATCTTGGACATGGGTTTGATCTCCAAAGTATATAAAGAGCTCACACAACTCCACTCCAGGAAGACAAACAATCTAATTAAAAATGAGTAATCCATTGGTTTTTAAAAATCATGTTTTTAAAAAATGTTAAAAAATTTTTTCTGGAGTTAATTTCTAGTTTCATGCCAATGTAGTCACAAAATATGCTTAATACAATCTCAGTCTTCTTGAATTAATTGAGACTTGTTATATGCTCTAGTATATGATCTATCCTTGGAAATGTTCCATTTCTAACTGAGAAAAATGTGCAATCTGCAGTTTTTGGATAAAATACCCTATAATTGTCTACCAAGTCAAACTGGTGTAATATGACATTTAAAACCAATATTTCCTTATGGATTTCTGTCTGGATGATCTATCCATTGAGGTAACTGGAGTATCAAAATCCCCACTATTAGAGTACTACTGTTAATATTTGCCTTCATGCCCATTAACATTTGTTTTATATACTTTGGTGCTACTGTATTGGATGGGTATATTTATACAATCGTTATATCTTCTGGTTTTATTGCTTTAAAATTATGTAAGATGCTTCTTTGTCACTTTTTAAATTATTTGTTTTAAAGGTTATTTGTCTGATATAAGTATTGCTACCTCAGCTTTCCTTGTATTTACTTATTTATCCACATAACAGGACATTTTTTCATTGTTTTTTGGAGACAGAGGAAGGGACAGAGAGAAACATTTGTTGCCTCCCATTGCCTTACATATGTGTCTGGACCAGGGATCAAACCCATGGTCTAGGCATGTGCTGTGACCAGGAATTGAACCTGCAACCTTTTGGTTACAGGACAACACTCCAACCAACTGAGCCACACCTGCCAATTCTCTTTTTATTTCTATTTGTATTTCCATCCCTTCACTTTTGGTCTGAGGGTGTCTTTTAATCTAAAGTGAGTCTCTTACAAGTAGTATATGGTGTCATTTTAAAAATAGGCAACCTTAATTTTATAATACTAAAAATTTCTTTGCACATACAAACACATAAAAGAAGAAGAAATTATTTGTAATTGGAGGGGTTTCCAAGAAGAAAGGAAGATAGCTTTGTATTTGTTCTGACATCCTCAAACAAGAAGTCAGCAATCATTTCCTAGTATGTGTTTATTGTAGGAGACATTTATACTTGAACTGGAACTTCAGAATTTCCCTAACATCATGAAAAAGTGATGGAAGAGAGATTTTGGCCAGGGGCACTTTCAGTCTTTCTAAATTGACATTTGGCAAAATCTACTAATTGTATGTGTATTCATTCATCCATTAGCTGTGTTGATCAGGATTCTTTTCTGATTAAAAGGGAGAAACCCAATTCAAAACATTTTAGCCAAAATGTAGAATTTGTTGCCTCATGTGACCAGATTACGAGAAGGTGAGCAGTAGAGCTGACTTTGTGGGCAAATGAAAATGGAGACCTAAATGCCATGAAGCTTTCTTTTGCTTTATTTTTCATTTTTGTTTCTTTACATGTCAGTTTTAATTTTCTAGACTGGCTGAAACCACTGTAGGGGATTCAGTGATAGGTAACTCCCAACTTGCATCTTTGCAGTGCTTTATACATAAGAAAAAGAGACTATTATTTTTCAATGTCAGCACCAGTGTGGAGTATCCCCCGGGGGAACAGTTCTGATCAAGCTGGAGAGATACTGATACCTGTTGCTGCCACTCTCATTTTAGCCAGGCTTTGCCTTGCCTGTGTCTAGCCCATCTCCCAGAGAAGCAGTATCCATTATTGGAAGGCAGTAGTGGGGAGGAAGGACTGGGAATGTCACCGGCAACGGTACTACACAAATCTAACTATGGTTATAAGAAACTATAGAGGTGTTTTTCACCTTTTCTTTCCAAGAGCCATACTGTATATATTATTTATTTAGTTTATCTCAGCTGATAAGAATTGAACAGAAATAAAATGATTACACCACTGGTGGGAGGGGAGAGAACACTAATGCAAAAATCCACCTTGTTTAAATTTTCAGGATAGCTGCATTTCACTGAGAGATCAAGTGTGTCTATCCTTTTTACACTATAAAAACATAAAGTGGCCTTTGTAAACGATCTCATTTGTTTTAAATCTCTTTAAGTATTAATGTTTCTAAGAAATACTCAATTTTGAAACACATGACAAATCAACTGCTAAAGGTGAGATGATTATTACCAGCTCTAAAAAGAAAAGAAGAATTTAAATTTTATTTTATGTTATTTTGTTCCTTTGAATAACAGTGTGACTTCTTCCCAATTAGTCATGGAGTAGTTTCATTCTATTTAACAGGATAGTGGAAGTCTCAAGATTTCTTCTTTCAGGGAAAAACAGCAGTAAGAAGTAAAGTGAGGAATGTTTTCTTGTTCTTTTGTGAATTTTATAGAGATGGTAACTTGGCACAGACCCACGTTTCTAGCATCTTACCCCTAAGGAGCTAGTTAGTATAAAAAAAGAGAAAAAGAAAAAAGGAAAACCCCACTTGGGCAAAGGCAAGCACCAATTCCCTCTCTCAAAAACAAGAGAAGGGGGAAATAATCCATTTTTTATGGTATATTACCTACAAGTGCAGACATGGCTTTGGAAATCATGCCTTTGCTGCACACAGGCTATAAAATATTGATGGAGACAATGTGATTTGGGTCAAGACATTAAATAAAGTAAAAGTTGCTTTATTCAATATGTGATGAACGGTATCCATATTAAAAACCATGGGGAAAAGTGTTCAAATGAAAAAATATGTCTGAAACAAATTCATCTGTTCAATGTTCATAAATGTTTTAAGAAATGCAGACAAACAAGTCTTAAAATCCATATTTACTGTCCACAGTTGAAAAACTAATAGCATTTATTTAATCCAGAGGGAGAAGTAACTAAAAATTTGGCTTTTAATGATCAACAGGAAATACTTTTCCTAAGAAATTACCAAAGTGTTTGTTGTCAACAAAGCTGCAATAGTGTTATCACTCTTTTTTCGGCTCACTACTAATGCTGTTAGACTGAGATTGACTTACAAAGGAAAAGTTTCTTCCAGACCTGCAGAAAATCTTATATTATGACTGCAAGTGCTGTCTAGATTGAGGGAAAATGTGTGTGAAGAATGCAAACTCAAGTGTTTACTTGAGACTTGGGCAAGTAATATATTCACTCAGTGATATTTTCTAGTGCTGATTAGGATCAAACTGTGGGGTCTTGTTCTGCTGGGTCATTCTCCAATGTCTTTTCAGAATTAAAAAAAATCTTGTTTATTGGAGCAAAGAAGTAAAACACAGCTACCTTGTTTAACTGTCTTTATGAAATATGCCCTCTGGTGCCTGCATTTGGGGTCAGCCAGCGAATTTAAGGTTAAGTTAATTGTGACAGTTTCACTCACTCATTCATTCCATATTTGCTAATTATTTCTAAATTCCTCCTTGAGAAGGAACAGAGTTATCTATTTCCACAAAAGCAAACTCCACATAGGTGTGAATCCAAGTTCAGCCTTAAGCATTATACAAATTAGTGCATGCTTTGCTTTCTTGAAAAAATTTTAATTGTAAATTAAATAAATGAGAGATGTGGAAAAACCTATATGACTTGGTTTGGGTAAACTTGAGGCAAAATTTGAGACCTAATATTAATACCAATAGCTGACATTTATTAATGCCTAAAAATATAGTACACATTAGGACTATACTACCTGCTAGACAGTGTTCTAGGTGCTTTCTTTTAGTTATCAAAGTGGATCAATACTTTTTGTTCTTGGGTGAATCATAAAATTTAATATAACTTGGCAAAGAAATCTTCTGTTTGTTTATTCTACTCTTTATGGGCACAAGAGCTCTGTGAACCAATACAAACTAGTCACAGGTACAACGCTTATCTGTGAGTGGGTTTCATGGAAGACTAACACTTAAAGAATTTATGCAAAAAGAATTAAAATTATTATAGTTCAAAGGAAATTTAAAATTTAAGAGCCAGTAATCATCTCGTTAGTGGTCTATTTCCTTAGCATTCATACCGCACTCTAGACAATAAAAAAAAGGCAAACTGAACACCATAAGAACTTGAGGTTGAAAAGAGATGGTTAAAAGACAAAAAAATTTTACATTCTGCCTGCAAAAACATCCTGTCCCAAATCTTCAACATGTTGGTGATTCTTCCAGACCAATTAGAATAAAGAAAACAAAAACTAAACTGATAGGTTTAATTTTCTTTTGGCAAATTTTCAATATTTTAGCGGTTGGCAAACTGTGGTTCATGTACCAAACCCAGTCTTACACATGCTTTTTGGTATAGTCTATGAACAAATCGTGGTTTTAAAATTTTTATATAGTTGGAAAAATGATTAAGAAAAATAATATTTTATTTCGTGTAAAATTATATAAAATTCAAAATTTGGGATCCATAAATAAAACTCTACAGGAGCACAGCTATCCTTATTAACTTGTATTTTATCTATGGTGCTTTTGTGCTATAATAGCAGAGTTAAATAGCTGCAAAAGGGAACGTATGGCCTGCCAAGCCCAAAATACTTACTATCTTGCCTTTTAAGACAAAGTTGGTTGGTAGTCTAACTCAATAAAGTGATGGTTTCATAGCCCAACTGGTTGTTGGAAACCCATCTTAAATGAGACACAATTGTTTGTCACGAACAGTGAAATGTTTGATATTTTACTCTACTTGTAAGCCAACAAGTTTGCCTGACAAATTCCATGAAAGCTGGTAAAAGACATGAAACTCCTGGGTCAGGGAAAAAAGACAGTTTATTAGTCACCGCATTAGCCATAGTCAGAGTATCAGCATTTCTGAGCTGGTTCCCCAGACCCCGGAAGATCAGATGATTTCTAAATGTTCAGTGGGTTGCACTGTGGAAAGGAGCTCTAAGTTTAAGGAACCAGAAGCTGTTATAGTTGGCATTAAGCATACCCAGGTTTTGCTCCAGAGGACACTATCTCCATCTTCTAAGGTGGTTCACACAACCATCACAGCAAACAAAAGAAAACAAAAAGGAAGGTAGTGCCTCACTTGCAAACCATGAAGAAACACAAAACAGCTATTCAGAATCATTTTCCAACACTGATTATTTGTGTTACCTTTAATGACAAACCTACCTGATGAGATCAAATAAATATTGCAAAAACAGTTTAGGAAAATCACGAAAACATCAGTTAGAACTGGACTTGACAAATTTCAACAATGCAAATACTTCTTATTTTTTCTATATATATTTAGAAGTCACTTATGTAAGTGAGGCAATGTGGAAAGTGGATTTTATCCATATAATTTGGAAATACAGTCAGATCTGTATAGCTCAATATCAAATGCCTCCTCTTTCTAATAGCTAGTGAGCTTTACTGTTTACGTTACAGTGGAATTATCTACCTTCTCTGTGATTTGATTTTCAGAATAGGATTTTATTATTTGGTAGAATTTAGAAATCTTCCAAAAAATATGGATTACTTGTACTATTGTGTTTCTCTGTGGCTATTAGAATCCTGATGGAAATGTTTGAGTCCCTTATCTCTCCAAAGTAGGAAGTCGTTGTAGCTCATTGTTCGCCAGTAGTCTGTGAGGGCGTAAACTAGCTAAACTACAGCCCCAGAGACGGGAATTCATGAGCGGGAGGCTTGGGCTGGCAAGGAGGCTGCATGAGAATCATGATATTAACCAGAGAAATGTCTTTAAAAATTACAAATGTGCCCCCCTTCACAAACACATGCTTCCTTTCTGTTTTAGAAGGTAAACAAGCTTGAACCCAGAGCGGGAGATGATATCAAGAGCACCAGCAGGGTGTAATCCCAAACTGTTCACATATTTTTTCTTTTTTCACTCTTTGTCAGCATTTTCTTTTCTGGTTATTCCTAAATATAAATAAAACAATTTTTAAGACAAGTTAGTCTCAATTACAAGCAACATGTTACTAAAACTGTCTTTTTTAAAAAAATGTTGTTTTACTTTATTTTTACTGCAAGTCTGAAAAAATGTTAAGAACGGAAACTACCTGAAGTCGGATAATTGGTGACTGAAATAGATTTTCATTCACCTCATTCTCATTGGATGGAAGATAAGTTTTGAGACGGCTTAAATCACCAAGCACTTAAGATACGCTGAGTTAAATTTCTGGATCACCTTGGTGACAGTTCCCTGAAGCGGGTAGTGAGAAGTTTGTGACACTAGAGGATCTATTTGGGGTGAATTTTTTTTTTTAATCTGGAAGTTGAGGTATGTCATTTATATACATCGTCTGGCATTTTGTGGTAATAAGAACTCACGGTTATTTTCTACTAAATATGTTGACCTCTCTGACTCCCAGCAATCCTGCTTCTCTCTGACTGACAGCAGAAGTTGAATGTATTTCACCTTCCAAAACACAGAAACTATTCTATCAGGAGCTTGCAGCCAACATCTGTAACTTCTTCCTCATTCATGTTTTCTTAGAGTGAAGGGACCTTGAAGTCAATGATGATATGGAGAGAGTCTCAGCAACAGAGTTATTGTGTTTTGTTTTGAAATTCAACTGGGCTTGGGTGCTAAGAATTACACACTATTTTCATTCAGAAGACACAGTATACTGGTAGATTGTTGATATATGAAAATGAAACCATTCCAAATGGGTCCCATTCTAGTCTTTAAAATTCTGCTATTAATTGCAGTTTTAAAATGACTTATACTTTTAGTTTTTATCTTTACATTGAGAACTCTGAGATGAACAATGATTAAAATAATATTTAGATTCTATGGAAAGACAAACACTATTTTCTTATTAAAACATGAGTTGGATGGATTTCCCATCCATTCTTAGTAAATTTTTCAAGAGAAATCAAGCTACCTTCCAAGAAATAGCTAGAACTATATAATTAACTCCTGAATCCTCCGGTGCCAGATACCTGACAGAGAGATGTTTGAGAGTAAAGGAGGACATGAAATCAGTAGGTACATTAAAAAATGATACTCCTGGTAACTCTTGCTTTCTTCTGATTTCATATTGTTGCTTTTACTATTCAGTACTGTTGAACTAAATTTTAAAATATTGTATTTTAACTATTTATTCCTGCTGTATAGTTAGTTTCTGAAATACAAAGATTAATCATGAATGGCCCTTGCTATTGATGGGTTTACAATCTAGAACAGTGATTCTCAGCCAATGTGTAGTGGGGCACTGGTGTGCCACAAAATTTTTAAAACATTCAATACCTGACTATTTAATCAGGGGCACTAACTTCTTTTCCCTTTGATTGTGAAATAAAAAAATGACAACAACTAACAAAACAATAGCTGTTCATTGTGAATGAATCACAGTTATACCTATTGTTTTGTCAGATTAGAAAAGCTTTTTTGTGTGTATGTGTGCTGTAGAATTTTAGTAATTAGTTTATATATGCCATGAGATGAAAAAGGTTGAAAATCACTGGTCTGATAGAACAGACAAGTACACACATGAACAGTTATAACACATTACGATTGTGTTTGTTAGTGGATAATCTCCCTTTCTATATTTTTAATATCATTGAAGCACATTAGTAAGCCACTCAAAAATATTGTTAAGGGACTGTTTGGGAACATGTTGAAAAAAATAGCTTAATTTGCCATGAGGCAGGGAGTACAGCACAAATAGGCTTCATAGAGAAAGTGCTGATTGAAGACAGTGTTGAAGGCTGAGTACAAGCTAGCTAACAGATAGAGTATGATTGGGGTAGAGTGGAGAGCATTGCAGGCAGAGAGAAAAGCAAAAAAAAGAAAGAAAAAAGACATCAAACTAGGAAATAATAAGGTATATTCATCTGAAGAGTTTAGTGCAGTTAGAGCATAGAGATTATGTCAAAAAAGAGATAACATTTGAGCTGGTTCCAGATCTTGGCTATTGAAATACAGTTCAAGTGCTCATCAGCAGATGAGTGGATAAAGTACCTGTGGTATATTTACCCAATGGAATACTACGTGGTGGTGAAAAAGAAAGAATTCTTACCTTTTGTGACAGCATGGATGAACCCAGAGATTATTGTACTAAGTGAAATAAGCTAGTCAGAGAAAGACAAATACCATATGATTTCACTTGTATGTGGAATCTAATGAACAAAATAGAAACAGAGGCACAGACCAAAGGAACAGACTGACAAATATCAGAGAGGATCAGGGAGGGGAGACTGAATGAAAGACGGTGAAGGGATTAACCAAAGAACATGTATTAGCATAACCCACAGACACAGACAACAGTGTGGTGATGCTCAGAGGGAAAGGGGGCATAACTGGGTTGAGATGGGCAAAGGGGGGTAAAATGGGGTCATTGGTAATAGTGTCAACAATAAAGTTAAAAAAAGAATGAGTTCTTGAAATGTAGACACAGACAATAACTTAAAGAGCCTTTGATACTATTTAAATCTTAGGACTTAATCTTGAATGAAAAGGGAAAATATTGAATCATTTTAGGTTTAGCTTAAGAAGAGACACAATTCACTTTATGTGTTGGAAAGCTCAATCACATTGTCATTGTGGGAAGAACAGACTGGAGGGGTGGCGATCTGAAGAGCTGAAAACTAACTGGGAAGGATTTGTGCTAACTATGGCATGAACCAAGGTAGCACCAGCTAAAATGGAGTATAAAGTCACTTGAAGGTATTTAGGAGGTAGAATGAATAAATTCCATTTATTACAGGTGGGTATGATACAGGTGAACTAAAAAAATTCTTCGACTACTAATTTGATGATAGCGCCATTGACAAATACAGAAAATAACAGAAATTAATAAATTTGAGGGAAAATTAAATTATACTTGTGGAGCACCAGAATGCCGATATGTAGGCTAAAAACAAATTTGGAATTGAGGCTGTCAGACAGACTAGCTTATGCTGTAGTTATAAATATACCTAAAATCTTAATGACTTAAAAACAACAGTTATTTTCTGCTCATATAACATATCACCCTGATCCTCAATCAAAGACATCAACAGGATGGTTTCTTGTCCTTAATGGAAAGAGAACTTTAAAAAATTTCACAGCCTTTTGGAGACTTATGAGGCCTGTCCATAAAGTATCCAGCCATGTGCTATGAAAATTAGAGACATTTATTGAAGAAGATACAAGATACAAGAAACATTGTATGTAGGACAATAATACCTCAGTTCCCTTCAAAATAGGCACCTTGGTACCTCACACAATTCTCTCAGTGTCTCTTCCACTCTTCAAAACACTGCAAAACCCTTTATTGAAACTGCCGTTAGTTACCCTGAATGTCATCAATGATCTGAAATCTCTTTCATTCCAAATGTGATTTTAGTTTCAGAAAAAGCCAGAAATCATAGGATGCCAAATCTGGGCTGTAAAGGTGCTGAATAACCTGGGTGATCTGATGTTTTGCCAGAAAACTCTGCACAAGACGTGATTCATGAGCGGGGGCACCTTGTTGTGATGAAGCTGCCAATCACCAGTTGCCATAGCTGCAGCCATTATCATCATATTGCATCTCTCAACCAATGAAGAGCATTGAGGTAGTACTCCTTATTAATTGTTTGGCCTAGAGTGGCATACACGTGATGAACAACACCTTCCCGATCAAAAAACACAGTTAACGTGGTCTTGATCTTGTTGTGACTTTGCTGTGCCTTCTTTGGGCATGGAGAACCAGGCGACTCCCACTGGGACAACCGGGTCTTTTTTCTGGATCATACGAGTCCTTCTTAAGGAAATCTGGTTCATTGGTAACACTTTGAATCAAGTCATTAGCAACTACAGCACGATGTTCCTTCTGCTCTGTTAGCAGAAGCTGCAGAATGAATCTTGTGATGACACATTTCATAGCAAGATCCTGTGTCAAAATCTCAGACACAGTAGTTTTTGGAATCCCCAGATCAGCTTCTAGTTCTTGCATTGTCAGTTGCTGATCTTTGTTGATTACAGCCCATACATGTTTAACATTCTCAGGTGTTCTGCTTGTTGCAGACCTTCCAGAACATGGATCACTTTCAATAGATTCTCAACCGTCTTTGAAGTGTTCGTGTCACACTTTTATTTGCACTGCACTCATTGCATTATCCCTGGAAGCCTTCTGAATAATCCAAATAGTTTCTGTGGGCAAATGTTCAAGCTTAATGCAAAATCTGGTGCAGATTTGTTGCTCTACTTGCTCAGTTATTTTGAATGCAACAGCCACACAGTTCACGTGTTCACTCAAAACCGTTTACTGCCCCTATTGACTAGTATGGTGAAGTTGTCATTATTCATGCATGTGCATTGCAGTGCACTCTGCTTGGCTGCCAGGTTACATCAATGTTGCATGGTAACAATGGTTGGATTTCTTCCTGGAAGTCCCAGAGGTCTCTTCAGGCCTAAGTTCTACTAGCTAAGTAAAGGCACACAGTCAGGTGTAACTTCAAATGGCTGGGAAAGCATGATCTCATCCATATATGTTCATAGAAGAAAATAAGCAGAACCTAACATAAATGGTCAGTGACATAATTTGAGAACCATCAATAATGGTGAGTGTTGTTTGAGGATATTACAGTAGATAACATCAACTCAGGATTTCTATATAATACGAAAATAAAAGAAAGGCAAAAACAGAATTCTTGGGTACACCAACATCTAAGTAAAAGAAGAGTTCTACAGTTGACTAAAAATGAGAAATCAGAGAGCTGGGTAAAGAATCAACCACAAAAACTTCAGTAAAACCATCTGTTAGAATTGACAAAGCAATTGCATATACAATATCATTTTAAAATACTTGTTAAGTAGTTTAAGACCCTAAGAGGTTAAGTTTTGTTGCATGGAACTTAATCTCTTATGCATTCCAATATTAACTAAGTGACTTATTCTTTAGGAGACTGTGGAAAGTAGGAATGTAGGTAATCATTAGTAGGGCAATAAAGCTTTTTTTCCCTAAAAAATATAAAACAGAAGGTTAATGGATATAAAAATGCATTGCAAAACCTGTGTCATGGAAAAAAAAAAAAAAAAAACACCTCCCAGCAAATAAATAAATAAATATGCACACAAAAGAACAGGCTCTGCTATCTTTTCCTTACACATCTTTTTGTTTGTTTGTTTGTTTGTTTGTTTGTTTGTTTGTTTCTCAGGGTGGCCAGTTTCTTATGGGGCAGACTCCATGGATATATTGGTAGGATTGTATAATGGTGGTAATCTTCAAGTGCTGTTTCCTTAAGATAACACATGGATGGCACGCATTAACTAAACTTAAAATGTTTCTATTGATCTACAATGTAGTAATCTACATTTCACTTATCAGATTTACTTACACCCATTCCCTGAAAGGATTTATGATGGCTGACTTTTTTGTAGGTATTTTTTTTTTTAACAAGTTTGCCTGCTCTCTTGTTTCATTTGTGTGGCTCTAGTTCCCCTGTTCAATAAAATATACACGGGAAATGTTGATGGAGAAAACAACCTGTCTAGGAAAGAAAGGCTGAATCCACACTTGGAGGACAACCTCTGCCAAAAGTCATAAGCACACTTTTCTCTTACCCTAGTGGCTCTGAGCTTTTTCTCATTGCTCGTATAGCGAAGGTATCTATCACTCGGCTAGGCAGTGGGGTGATGACAGCCAGCGATCGCTATGCTGGCTGCTAAGCTCTGACAGCTTTAATGTGAATTAGGTGCCTAGTGGAGGAAAAGACAAATACAGGCCCAGGCATCCTTAGTAAGTTATTTCAGAGATAAGGTGAATCATTATTAGAAATTAGAACTTGATATTTTGAACAGATAAACAGTTGGTTGTCATTCCTTCCAAATTGTCTAGGTGATTTGCAGAAGACTGGGTAATTATTTGATTCCCCTTTACTTTCAGAAATAGATGAAGTAATTAAAAATCTTCCCCAAGAGAAAGTTCTTGGCCCTGGAGAAGCTGCAGGAGATTTCCATAAAGCCTTTGGCTTAGTCCTCCCTGTAAATTTTCTTGATGAGCTCAATCACTTGAGGAACTCAGGTGGATTCATCCCTTTCAGTCCTTATATTCAGATTATCTTAATTACTAAAAGGGATAAAGATACCACATCTAGGTTCAAAACCCTGATTAAAGTGGATAGCAATGCTTGGAAAGGATCCTGACATTTCTCGTTATTTACAATCTAGGACACAGTAGTTAGGCAGTTGTTTGGGGGTGGGTCATTCTTTGCATATGATGATTGTTTTTTATTTTTTAAAACTGAATCTCAGTTTTGTTAAAATCACAGAGCACTATCAACCCCATTATTTTTTCTATTTCTCAATGTCCTTAGGGCTGAGGTGGGAAGGTGATATTAAATTACACCATTAGACTGTTTCTATACAACACACACACACACACACAAAGGTGTGGAAAGGATAAATTTAAAACAAAACAAAACAAAACACCTTGCAATAGGATTTCAACTATATGACATTCTGGAAAAGGCGCAACTATGGAGACAGCAAAAAGATCAGAGGTTGCAGGGGTTGGGGGCAGGGAGAGATTAATAGGTGGACCACAGGGAGAAGTGAAACTACTCGGCACGAGACTATGAGAGTGGATTCATGTCATTATAAACTTGTACAAACCCATGGAATATACAACTTAAAGAGTGGACCCTAATGTAAACTATGAATTTTGGGTGATAAAGATGTGTCAGTGTATGTTCCTCAAATGTAACAAATGTACCACTCTGGATATTATCAATATCCCCCTACCAGGCTGCGCATGTGTTAGGGTGCAGGTTGTATGAGAAATATATGTGCCTCCTACTCAACACTGCTGTGGACCTAAACCTACCCTAAAAAAATAAAATCTCCTAAAAAATTCCTTGCAAAAAAATTTTGGGAGTTCTTAAAAGTGAGATAGAGCCCCCAGGAAGTTTTCTGGGTAATTAATGCTAAAATATGCCAAGGCTATTCCAATAATGAAGGCAAAAACTTTTCTATATGAAATTTCTATGTAATTGCGTTCTCAGCATGATAGTCCAACTAAGATATTCAATCTGTACTTGCTTTACTAGAGCAGTGTCTCCGGATGCCCTGCTGTATCTACAGGCCTCTTCCGAGAGAAACTGCCCTATCTACTCACGAAGGAAGTTGTGCTAAGCTATTTCCTACATGTGGATTGTTGTCTTTTATACTAAGTGACTCCAAAGTCCTGAGTGCAGGTCAATTAAGCAGGGAAGGGCAATGGACGCCAAGGCATTCAATGGTCAATGGTCTTCAAGGGATCCTGGTAGAGAAGCTTTACCCAGCAAGGGCGGTAGGGGAATTTGCATGCAAGACATTCAAAGAGAAAATGAGATGGTTTTGAGGGAAGCATATGATATATTCACAGAACAAAACAGCAGAATAGCTGAGTCACGTTAACAGCTGACATTAGAGATTATTGAATTTCAGCTCTTCATGAAATGACAAAATAACTGAATTGCTATTATGGTGGATTCTCAATGATCTTCCAAAATATACCAAAGTTAATGAGAGCTGGTGATGCTGCAGATTCTCCTCTTTTAAAACTCTCCCTGCATAACTGTCCTGAGTGCCTATGAAAAAAAAATGATCATTCATTCAACAAATAATTACTGAGCACCTACTGCATCCCAAGCACTTTGTTAGTAGCTATGGGAAGAACAAAAAGCAAAGAAGACACAGTTCCTCCTTCATTAAGTTGATTGTATAGTAAGCTTTAGTCAGACACTTTATTTACTAGGAGAGTCAGGGTGGTGTGTGACAGGGAACCGTATACACCTTTTGGTAGGGTGCTCTAGCTCAGGCATGGGAAAAAGGGCTTCCTGCAGTGAAGATTCTTGTCTCCCTCATTTCCATGAGATCCTTAGAATAAGCTCTCTTTTATTCGAGTACTAACAAGCAAAGCAAAACCATTACATCTGTCAGTAAAATCATCAATACATATATTTTTTTAAAAAAGTGCAGTTTGTCATTTAGAATGACTTGGTGGTAATACATTTGTCTTTCAAAGATAGCCAAGGTAGAAACAGGAGAGGAATCTTCCTACTAGACTTCTATTCTGTGGCTCTTCAAAGCCAACATGAGCTTATCTTAAATGAAATAATTATCTTTCTCCCAAAAAGCACTTCAACTCCTGTTTTATTAAATGTTTCACTTACATTACCATTCCTTAGTATTTCAAACATAGCATTACCATACTCACTCCAGATTCTGCCTTCTCACTAACCAGGTGGATTTCAGCTCAGTGATGAACCCCATAACAGTCTTCTCCTGTTCTTCATCTTTGCTGTTACCTTAACCTAGACCAGAGATTGACAGACTATATCCCAGGCAAATTCAGCCCCATGCCTGTTCTTTTTTTTTTTAAATGAAGTTTTATTACAAGACAGCATGTCCTTTTGTTTAGGTATTATGTAAGGCTCCTTTTCGGCACTACAACAACAGAGTTGAGAAGCTGAGACAGAGGCCTTGTGTCCCATAAAGCCTAAAATATTTACTATCTGGGTATTTGCAGAAAAGCTTCTGGATTCTTGCCTAGACACTTCATATTCTACTTTAGCTATTAAAATAGTTCCATATTTTCCTCTGTCAGCATCTTTTCTCACTGTGTTCTGTTTTCTACACTATAGTATCTGCGACACTAATATGGAGTCACTCACCTTCTCCCAGTTCAACATGAGCACACTTTTGCTACAGGAAGAGCAGCTGAAAGGGACAAGGGCCTTCACTGTAAGCCTCAACAAGCCTGTCCACTCCTGTCTTCAGCAGTTCCCCATCACCACGCTCCCACCGCACTGCACGTTTTGTACACCATGACCCTTCGTACGCGCTATTCATAGACATATTCATATTGCCAGAAATGACCACCTCTCTCTCCATCTCTACCAAGTTCATGAACTTTCACCTACAAACTTCATATTCTTTCTTGAAAATAAGCTCACCTGCAGTTTCTAACGTGAAACTTTTACAACCGTCCCATGGACTCTCTTCTAGGACCCTTTTGTTTTCTGGGCTCCTTATGGGACTGAGTTTCTATACTTACTATAATACTTCCCCTGCTCTATTGCTGTTTATCTTTGCAGGCTGCTGGTGGCAGGGCTTTTACCTCATTTAGCTTTTCATGGAGAGGTACTTGGCACCCCTCAGGCATTCAGGAAATACTAGTTTCTACTTCAGTGTGTTACTGATTTTATATCTCTACAGTGTTCAGATTCACATCCTTAGAATTGTGAAAAACCTTGATAGACCAAAATAAGATGTATAAATATTTTCAATTTACTTTTCCTATTGTCAATTACTGTGATATAATACCTGTGTTCAAGAAGTTAATGAACTGTTTGCAAAAATGAAATGAATCTACATGGGAACAGAAAACAATGAGAGAATTCAAGTAAGAGGTGGAGGGAATTTTGAGGTGTGGGAGGTTTAATGAGGTGTGGGGGATTATATTTACATAATTTACATAGCTCCAAGTTACAGTGTACTGTATCCTAGCATGGAAATTTTGGGGTGCATTATTTTACCTCTATCAATAATTCTGCCCTAAATATCTGACTACAGATTCAATTTATGAGTGAGACTGAGTTGGACTGTTCCTTTGGCAGTAGCGGGTTATCACAGATTTTTAAAAAATCAGACGGCATCAGTACATGTGCATTTTAGTTTAATTCAGTGGAGCACTAGTTTTCAAAGGTAGGTCTTCAGGCGTGAGAAGTATTTGTTAATCTATGGAATCCCACTATAGGTGTGTAGATATGGGTATTATTATAGATGTAAGTATATAGATGAGTCTGTATGTAGACAGATGGACCTGGAGTATAAACTCCTACAGGTGCCTGTAAGTGGAAACTCATTTTTGCATACGGCTGTCTTATTTGTTGCTGAATCTTTGGTTCAGGAAAACATTGTTGTGTGGTCTTTTATCAATGTCACTGGGATTCTAAGAACTTTTAAAGGATGACTTGCTTCTGTGCCCTAGATCTTATTTCCCTATGCTTTGACTCAACAGTGGGTATTTTATTAATAACTGTTCTGCATATTAAATGGAAAGGTTTTCACTGAGAAAGACCTATTTTTTCTTTCAAAACAGTAAGTATATTATGTGCCAGATGGTTCATTCCCATGAGTTAATGAGTGTGCCCACACATTTCATGATTTGAAATATCCTGTGGACATTCCCTTTAGTGAAAGGATTGCTCGATTTTAATTTACATTGTATGAAGTACATATTTGCTGTTTATCTGCTGATAACTGGGAAAACAGATTTTTATTCATGGTTTGTGAAATATTTGCCATTTTAGTTATATGTTCTCCTCATGTTTGGGACTTAAATTACAGAAATGTAAGTTCTGGAAAAACTTTAAGATTAGATTTTAATTATCAATTTCGTTTGAATTAGAGAGTGAGAGCATAGCTTTCTGACGTGCAGGCGAAGGGCAGTAGTTGGCAGTGTTCAAATGAGTCATTCTTGTGTCCCTTGTAATAAAATTTGTAACTTTAACTGATAGTTGTTCATATTACCATGTTCAGCTAATAAACTAATAATTTATAGCCTTTTGAGATAAAGGATATTTTGTAAGGTGATAAGGCTAAAATGTTCCAAGATTGGCATAGACAGAAAGTACATTTGAATCTACAATGATAAGAGCCCCAAATAAAAGTCATCTCAATTTAGGTGTTTTCAAGGAGCTGAGTACTTATAATTTATCCATATAACTGCATTTATATAATAGTTTATGCTTCGGAGATTCTGGGATATAAAGAGTGAACACAAAAACCATTAAACTCATAACAAAATCATTTACACCAACAAACTATACATTTATAGATTTTTAATGAATAATATAAGGATATTTTTGTGGTATTTTATGAACGACTGTAATTTCTATATGCGACGAAATTATGTAGGCCGTTAGCAGCCTGTAGCCCATGGGGCCTCCCCCGACCTCCGTAGCTGACCAAGTTTACTCAAATGTTGCAGAGCTTCAAGATCAGACCTTCATGATCTCCAGGTGCTGAAGTCACTTTAAGTTTAATATCCACACTCAGTTCACAGTAAGTTGGACTGGCATAGGTCCTTCTATTGTTGGATGAAAATTAGAAAGTATCATCTTCTCCTTGGCCAGGTACTGGTTTGGCAATACACCTAAATTTACCCAGGGGACTGACCAAACAGTCCATCCATAGGCTGCTGGTAGGAGAAGTTCAGGTAACCAGAACTAGTAGGGGTTAACTAAAGCAATAGCTGAACAAACAAATCAAACAAAACCTTGCATATATCTTGGGTAAGTGGTGGGATGTGAAGTTCCTTCATCATTTTGCATATATGGAGTGATACAAACTCAAAATGAGAAAAAATAGCATTGTATACCTTGTCTTATGTATCAGAAAGTAAATGACAGGAAAGGGAGAATTTGGGGACAAAGTTTGAATAAGAAGCTAAATACAATGCAACAGGACGTTTCTGAGAGAGACAGAAAATAACTTAATGAAGAAATTAAGTGGCTTTCCTTAGCATTTCAATGTAAACACACTAAGAGGTGTACTAAGGGTATTTAATAAGATAAAATCAAGTAGCATTTAGACTAAAGTGCAAGAAAAATGTTTCATGTTAGAAAACTTCAAAGTTATAAAATGCCATTCAGAACAAAATGAGTGAAACTAGGATTTTTGGTATCCATTTAATGTTGGGCTTTAAAAAAGATGGTCTAATAACTTGCTAAGAGGTAAAAGTGGAAGACATGTGGGGCTTTTCTGACTCATCCTTATTTGTTATATCATGTAAGAATCAGCTCACCTGTCTGTAAAAGGAACACGTTATCATATCAAAGCTTTCTTTTTGTCCATTTTCACTTTACATTTAAAACCAAAATCAGATTATGGATGTATCACATTAAGTAACCAAGTTCTCCTGAGTCTGGTTATTTTGCTCTAATATTTTCAACTGCTTTATTCCTCCTCTATTTCATTTTACTTTTCCTTCATCTTTCCCCCCATATCTGTATATTTTTTTCTTCATCCTGTTCAATTTACTCTGCTGATATTTAGAAAGGATATTATAACTCAGCCTTGGTGTAATGGTTTATAACCTCTTGATTTGTGATCTTTTAAAGGGCTTTGACAGGTAAATTATACTTACTTCAGCTAATTGTATGTATTTATGTCATTTTAAGTTTAACTTTATCACTAGTTGTCAAATTCTCTCCTGTAGCCTTTTTAATGTTCTGATGTATTTGGCAATATATTTTTATTGACATTTCAATTTTGTTTTGCAGTGTGCTAAAGTTACAAGAAAACAAATGACTAAAAGTTAAACCTGAGCCAACCCAGACTAAAGCTGAATTTTAGGAGTCTTTGAGAAGTAATTATTTGTGTTGAATGCATTGACTTTTGGAGCCATTACAACCCAGAACCATCCAATCAAGTTCTGGATGTTGAGCTCTAGTTGGTAGGGCACAAGAACAGGGACACGAGAGCCTCACAAAATAAGTCCAAGATTTAGATTTGCTTACTAGCTTTATGTTTTCCTTTTTTGTTTGGTGATCAGTAAAGCTAAATCATTGAAACATTTTGGTTTGTTAGTATTTAGCACTTTCCATTAGTACATTAATTAATACTTTGCTTAATTGTTTACTATGTTTCTTATTCCATGATCGGTTTACTCCAGATGTTACAAATTGCTTTTTGCAGCCGTGCTTATTTTGCTCTCTGCCGTTTTCTTCTGCAGCCGGTATCAGGCATGGTGCCTGCTAGATAGTACATGTTTGATGACCTTCAGTTGCTGTGTCTCCCACACAGAAAACTCACACTTTACTATAACAGAAACATGGACTGCACACTATGGATTATGATTTATGTGTTTTCCATTCATTTTATTATGTGTTGATGAAAAAAGCAATGAACCCTTTTGATTTGATACTTCTGTTGGCTACTTGTGCTGTAAATCCTTAGAGCCACTCTGTCCAATATAGTAGCCACTGGCCACATGGGGCTATATAGATTCAAATTTAATTATAATTAAATGAAATTTGATAAAAATTTCTTTCTTAATGATTTTATATTGTTTTAGGAAATATCTGCTAGTTCATGTCTACAAGGATATAGGCAGGACCATTCCTGGTGTCTAATGGAATAAAATGACATTAAGTTGACTGCCATCAAAATCACAGAATAAGATTAAAATGCCAGGAGCTGTATTTTTCAAATGATTTTGTAGTGGTTCTTGGCTGCTTTCTCTAGCACTCTTAGTCATGCACCAGTGTCTTTAGATGTTGGTCTGGCTTATCTTTGTAAGGGATTGCTGTTGGACAATGGGAAACTTCATACATACGGCATGTTTTCTGGATATTATGTCCTTGAACAGAGAAAAAAGTCACTGAGAGTGTTGAGAATAGATACCTAATCTCTTATTCCACCTCTCTTAGCTGCTGCCAGTGAGTGTTCAAAAGGAAGTGTTCTGGTATCAATGTCTCTACCTAAGGAGAGATTCATTTTCTGGTTGAGAGCCAGATGAGGAAGTTATGCTTCTGGCCAAAAGGAGATTTAAAGACTTCACCTTCCCTGTATCACAAAGAGAAAACAGGTCACTCCAAAACCCAGACAGCAAATAAAAAGCAGATCCCTCTAATTAGGAAAAAGAGATGCAGCATCCAAGAAACACAGCCCAACCACTTCTGGACAGTAAAAAGAGAGAACCTTTAAGAAACCTCATGTTGGTGCTCCTATAAAGAACTTTTGATAAATTATACATGATGACTAAGATTAAAAGCCTCCATATGAAACCTTGACTATCCCAGGCCAGCAGAGAACTAGAATAGTATGGGATCTTAAACAAAAAATTGAACAAGATACAGATGGAAATAGGACATAAGTTGTTCCTTTTACCATTCTAGCCTGAAGGGTTTTCACCAGCTCTTGGTGAAGAGAAACTAGACATTGGTATCAGAAACTGCAAACATTTTCAAAGTATGTTCTGCAAAACCGTTTACTACTATAGGATAAAGGTTCCATGGTTAATAAGTTTAGGAAATACTGGGATAAAGAACATTAAATAAGTTTGAAAAACAACTAAAAGACTTTTCAAGACTTTCATTATGCTAATGTGTGTTGTGATTCTCTAAAGGGCCAAAGGAGAGAGAAAGTATTTCTTAAGCTTTTACAATAAGTACTTGGGATTTTAGGTAAAGCCTCAAGGCAAAGAAAAATTAGTGTAAGTAGCTTCATATTGCAAAGAGGGGGTTGAGTCTCATAATCAGCAAGTCTGAGGGAGATCCTACACATGAATGGGCCAAGAACGATCATAATTCCATTACAACAGGGGGCTCACCTAATACACATACAGGATGTTCTTAGAGCACAAAACTTGGATCAACAAGAAGACTGCACCACTGGACTCCACCAAATACCAACTACCTAAGGCTATGCCACCAAGACTAGGACTCATAGCAGATCTATAACACGTAAGAACAAACAGAAAGAGGCAGTCAGAATGGGGAGAGAAAGAAACATGCCTCAAAGAGAAGAAAAGAAATCTCCAGAAAAAGAGCTAAATGAAATGAAGGCAAGCAATTTATCAGATACAGAGTTCAAAGCAATGATAATAATGATGTACAATAGCATGAAAAAATATATAAACTGTAAAAAAGGACCAGTAAGAAATGAAGATTAAAATATCTGAGTGAAGAATATACTAGAAAGAATAAATAGTAGATTGGGTGAAGCAGAAAATAAAATTAGCAATTTGGAAGACAAGCTAACAAAAACACCCAATCAGAGCAGCAAAAAAAAAGAAAGAAAGAAAAGAAGAAAGAAAGAAAGAAAGAAAGAAAGAAAGAAAGAAAGAAAGGAAGGAAGGAAGGAAGGAAGGAAGGAAGGAAGAGAGGAAAGAAAAGAACTAAAAACATAAGCATATATCAAGAGACCTTTGGAACTACATGGAGCAGAACGAATCTGCATCATAGGGTTACAGGGAGGAGAAAAGAGAGAACGCCAGAGACTGAGAACCTATTTGAAGAAATAATGAATTCCTTAACTGGGTAAAAGATAAAGAAACTGAAGTCCAGGAAGCACACAGAGTTCCAGACAAACTGAACCCAAAGATACCTGCATGAAGACACATAATTAAAACGGCAAAGTTTAAAGACAAAGAGAGGATCTTAAAGTTCACAAGAAAAAGACAGTTATCTACAAAAGAGCTCCCATAAGATGGTGAGTCAATTTCTCAATGGAAACATTTCAGGCCAGAAAGGATTGGCATGAAATATTCATTGTGATGAAAAGTGAGGATCTACAACCAGGACTACTTTACCAGCAAGGCAATTATTTCAAGTTGAAGGAGAAAAAAGGGCTTTTCAGACAAGAAAAAGCTAATGGAGCTTGTTACCACCAAACTAGTATTGTGAGAGATGTTGAAGGGACTTCTTTAAGAAGAAGAGGTAGAAGAGGGTATATGGGGAATAAAGTTTTGGAAGATTGTATATTTCTAGGAATTTTCCCATTTTGTCTAGGTTGTTCAATTTGTTGTCATATAGTTGTTCATGATATTTTCCTATAAGTCTTCGTACTAACATTTCATTGTAAGGTGTTATTTCTCCTCTTTCATTTCTATTTTTGGTTATTTGGGTCCTTTCTCTCTGTCTCATTTTTTAAGGTGTATGGTTAAAAGTTTGTCAATTTTGTTTTTCTTTTCCAAGAACCAGCTTTCAGATTCATTAATCTTTTATATTGCTTTTTAGACTCTATTTTATTTATTTCTTCTCTGATCTTCATTATTTACTTTCCTCTACTCAATTAGGGCTTTATTTGTTGTTCTTTTTCAAGTTCCATTAAGTGTAAAGTTAGACTGTTTATTTGAGTTTTTTCTAGTTTCTTGAGATGGGTCTGTAATACTGTGAATTTCCCTCTTAGGACAGCTTTTGCTGTGTCCCATAGCTTTTGTGCTTTGATTTTCATTTGTTTCAAGTTATCTTTTGGTGGCCTATAGACATATGAGAAAACACTCAAAGTCACTAATCATCAGAGAAATGCAAATTAAAACCACAATGAGTTATCACCTCACACCTGTTAGAATGTGTGTGTGTGTGTATGTGTATATGTGTGTGTGTGTGTATACATATATATATAAAATCAATAAATCAACAAACAATAGTACTGGCAAAGAGATGGAGAGAGGGGAACTTTTTGCACTGTTGGTAGAAATGCAGAAATTGGTGCAGCACTGTGGAAAGGAGTATGGCGTTATTTAAAAAATTAAAAATGGAACTGCTATATGACCTAGCATTCCACTTCTGGGATTTATCAAAGAAAACTGAAACACTAATTCAGAAGAATATATGCACCCCATGTTTATTGCTATATTATTTCTAATAGCCAAGATTTGGGAGTAGCCCAGCTATCCTTCAGTACATGAGTGTATATAACGTCTATGGTACATTTACGCAGTGGAATACTACTATGCTATAAAAAAGAAGAAAAATTTTACCCTTTGCAACATCAAGGTGAACGTGGAGAACATTATGATGAATGAAATAAGCCAATCAGAGGAAAACAAGGACCATTTGATTTCCCGTAATTGTGGAATTTGATGAACAAACTGAACTAACAAGTAAAATAGAGACAGATTCATAGATAGAGAGTAGCTGACAACCCTGGGGTGGGGGATTGAGAGGTTGGAGGGATTGAGTAAAAATGACAAAGAACTCATGGGCACTAACAACAGTGTGGTGATTTCAGGGGAGGGGGTAGGTGGAGATGGAAGAGGGTATAAACGGTAATTGAAAAATATAATAAAAATTAACTATTAAAAAATCAAGTTGTCACCCTGGCTGGTGTAGCTCAGTGGATTGAGCATGGGCTGTAAATCAAAAGGTCGCCAGTTTGATTCTCAGTCAGGGCACATGCCTGGGTTGTGGGCCAGTACCCCAGTGGGGGCCATGTGAGAGGCAACCACACATTGATGTTTCTGTCTCTCTTTCTCCCTCCTTTCCCCTCTCTCTAAAAATAAAGAAATAAAATCTATAAAAAAATCAAGTTGTCATGTGTGAGTTTGTATACATATCTATGAATGCCCAATGGATAGAAGAGAGAAAGAGGTGGAGAGAGAAAGAGAGAGAGAGAGAGAGAGAGAGAGAGAGAGAGAGAGAGAGAGAGAGAGAGAGAATGCAGATGCTCTTATCATCCCAAATGTTTTGTTCAAATTCTTTCTTTCTGTACAGCATCATGTTTAACTCAGTTACTCAATTTTGAGTCTCTCTAATATCAAAAAGCCCCAATTCAGTGGCTTTCACTGTCATTTTGGGAAACATCTCTGATTATTTTAAGACATTTTTGAAAATTGTACAGTGATACATAACTGTCCAATATGATGAAATGTGTGATGGTGATAAAACTGTGTATCTCACTCATGCAATCTACATTTCCTGGGACCTCCTATATTCCATGAATTTGTTAAGTATTAAGGATACAAAAGAAATTGCATTTCATTAATTTCTCTCAAATAATTCCTCTATCAGGAGTTGGCAAACTTTTTCTGCAAAGAATCAGATGGTAAATATTTGCTGGCTGTAAGGGTTCCATTGCAACTGCACAAATCTCTGTATATAGCATAAGAGCAACCTTAGGAAATACAAATAAATTGGTATGACTGTAGTTATTGAAATAAATGGTGGAAGATATTGCCTCAGGGCTGTAGTTTGATAATCTATGTTCTATATAATTGAAGGACATAAAATTTAAGAGCAGTGAAGTGTTATAGGTAATACACTAGTAATAGGTACAGGGGCATGAAAAAGCAAATACTAGTTCTCCAAAGTAGAAGGTTGTGAAGAAAAACTTGGCATGAAAAATGATTAAATTTCTGTCAAGTGTACAAGCAAAAGAACAGACATTCTGACATTTCTATGGAACCACAAGTAGTTTGGAATGACTGAGCCAGAGCACACAGCCACCATATTATCATAAAAATCATGGAATTTTTAAGCTCAAAGAAACCTTTAAAGTCCTCTAACCCAATTAGTCATCAAATCAGTGATCCTTTAAAAATGTTGGTACTATCTTCATAAAATATAAAAATGTGAATACGAATTTGCTATGTTAGTTTTTGGTACCTCGGAAGGGACCTGTGTTAAGGAGGGGCCCTGAAGCTTAAGTCTTTTTAGTTTTGGGCAAATCTCCTTCTGCCTAACGGATGACAATATGACTTTTTGAACTGCATTGAACTCTACAGATTAAAAAAAAAAAAAAGTAACCCATACTCTTTCTCCTAAAATTCTAATCCTATATTTGGGATATGGCAATGCCTAGATTTTTGAAAACTAAGGATCCTAGGAGTTATTCTACTCTTGGATTTTTTAATACACCAAGGATTTTATCTCACAAATAGCTCAGCTCTCTGTCCCCATCATCCAAGCTGCCCCCATCCATGCCTCCTTCCACATTCCCTGCCCCAGTGTCAGCTCCCTCAACTCATTCTTCACATCGTTGCCTGAAAAAGACAGGTTACTTTCTAAAATGCAAGTATAATAAGATTACTCATTTCCTTAAAACCTTTTAGTAGCTCTCTGTGTTGTCATGAAAAACTTATTATAATGATGAACTAAGTCTTTCATGATCAACTTTTGTCTGCTATTCATTCTCATTCCATCTTTACTTCAGACTCATTAGAATGATCTTTCTAGCAAAAAAAAAAAAATAGACTCATTAAATTGATCTTCACAACAAAAAAATGTAATGACAAATACTGCTTAAAATTTTCCCATTATCTCTTTCTCCACTTTCATAGAAAAAAACACTTAAACTTCTTTGCACAATATGCAAGAAGTCTGTGAATTGGCCCCTACTCATTTGTTCTGCCTCGTTTCTCTGCAAGTCTCGAAACATACCATATTCTCTCAGGCTTTTTCGACTTCCACACACTATTTATGCTGCCAGGCATGTCTTCTTCCTTCTTGCCTGCCTGGTTAATTGCAATGAATTCTTTAAGTCTTACTCATTATAACTTCACCTTCCCTGAGTTCTTTGAGTCATACCAGGTGTAACTCTACATATTTTCTAGGTCTTCAATAAAGATATGAATTACGTTGTTATATTTACTTTAAAATCTATCTCTTTCGTACAATCTAGATTTAAGATCCTTTAGACAAAACCATAAGGGGAGAAAAAAGTGGGACAACTGTAATAGCATAATCAATAAAATATATTTTAAAAAACATAGCTTTTAATTTTTAAATTCCTGTTTCTTTGCACAATATTTCACGCATACGATGTGTAATTCTCAAATGAATGGATGAATGGATTTGATTTTGAAGACACACAGAGATGAACTACTTATAACCAAACAAATTTCACTGCAAGAAAAAGATACTTGCATATTAAGATTGTTAGAAGAACTCTGTCATTCGAGTATGAGATTTGTCACATATACAGTCCTTCCAAGTCACTTACAGGCTTCCATTGCTTGTTCAGAAGGAAGTCAGTGTCGCTTGAGTGCTGAAATGCTATCGAGGATGCCCCTTCATTATGTCAGTATGAGTTCAGTAAGTAACAGTCTTCAAAATCATTGCGACTGGAAAATACTTAATCATCCCTTGACGTACAATTATTTCCTTTCTTTCTAAGATTAGGGAGGAAAGAATGAAGGGAACGGGGGATCTATACTCCACAGGCCTAATTAGCCAGTGCTTGTGCAGCCTTCCCTTTTGGTGATTTTAGACCTATAGTTAAAGGTATTTGATCTGTCACCATACTGTGATAGCCTTTGCTCTGGCCAGTCCTATCTCCTTATTTCTTCATCACAATTTGCTTCTTCCACTGTAGATGTGTTCTTGCCTCCTTCCTATTGCTGCCTTCATCTTTCCAATACAGTGTCTCATCTTAAAATGAAAATCTTCCATTTATGTGAGTGCCATAACCTGCGGCTGGAACGCTGGTGCCTACCTTTCATCAGAGTCAGTGCAGTGGCAGAGTGAGCACAGGAAAAGGAGGAAGCAAAAGGTGGAGCTTCTGACAGTAGCACCCTCATTGCAGGCATCAGAATCATTTGGGGTACTTGTTCAATCTTCAGATCCCTGGATCTTACAAAAATCAGAATCTTAATTGACCCACCAGCCTATGAGATTCTTAGAAATTTGAGAACATGTGCATCAGAATTTAGTTTTAAAGTGTAATACTGAAAGGATTTTTAATTTAATATGTCTCCTAGTTAAGCAAACTTTGGAAACCAATGAGTGTCATTAAAGTGCTTATGAACCTGCGGGTTGTGAGTTTTGTTAGGATGTAAGTTTCTTGAAGGAAAAGCAAAAACCTTAGCATCATCTAAGCTCAACATTACAGGAACTAAGAAAATAGACATTGAATAAATTGTATTTCCATTTAATAACTTTGAAAAGCTGACACATCAGGTAGAGAACTTATTATTTACACATTAGCTTTTCATTCTGGTGCTAAAGACAATTCCTGTAATTAATTAGGGTTTTCTAGGGACATAGAAATTCCATCAGGTTTTAGCCCTAAGATTAATTGCATGTGTGGTTTAGCAAATCTTACATTATTTCTGTGCCTCAAGGTTTTTATCTCTCAAATGGGGAGCATACATATGGAAATTTCTATTTCAGAGTTTGTTTTAAATATTAAATATGGTTTCATATGGAAAAACTTTGGAAAAATAGCTTTTCTTCAAATACTCTTAATAATAAGACATGTGCCAGCATATCAGTCACTTATTTATTTTTTAATCAGTAGTATTTAGTTTAGTGGTTGCTAGTTCAAAAATCTGTCAATATTTCTATTTTCCTATATAGGTCTTTAATAACTGTCTACTTAATGAGGGAATGATGTGATGTTGGAACTATGTCCTGCAAAATCTGTAAGCTGTTTTCATGGCACCTAAGCTTGTTTTAACTGATATTTTGAGAGTTATTCCATATTATTATTTAGTTACTATATAATTTTAGAAAATGCACTTTTTCTTTATCAGTACATTGCTAACTTGTTTCATCTATTACAGTAGCAATAGTCAAAAAACTACCCACCACATCAGGATTTAGTATCACACTTAGGATCTTCCAGTTAATCCATCAGTAAGTGAATACAGAGACTCATCATCCTGAAATTCTTAGTTGCCTTTTTATATTGCATGTTATTTTCTATGGTTTTGTTGTTGTCCTTTTTCCCTTCTGTCCCCAAATTTTCCCCAGGAGGAAGCTAAAGAGGATCTGATGTTAAGCCTTCTATCTGCGGGGGATCATGTTTCGGTCTAACTGGAGTCGGGGCATTTTCCCACCCCCTTCACATTCCCAAGGTACTGAGCTAGGAGAGGGAAAAGAGGAAAAGGACCAGTGACGGGAAGGAAGGGCCACCTTTGTAGCTTTCCCGCAGCTCCTCCTCTGCCTGGTTCCCCTCGCTGATTCAAAGATGCTGCCTTCTAAGCCATCTCTCTCAGGGTCAGGAAGGGAGAGTGTGGTTAAGCAATAGTCACTCCTGCCTCTTCCAGGGAAACACCGGCATTGGAGGGTTTGCACCTCAGGGCATTGGACGCCACCCTCCACCCCTTCACTGTGGGTCACTTGTCAATAAGGAAGCACCGCAGGCAATGGAACAAGTATCCTTCCTCTAATCTACTCTGGACTGAGAAAACAAAAGAAACCAAACTGTCTTTTTTTTCTTTTTCTTTTTGCTACTGAATACTCTGTTTAAGGAATTTACAATAGCCCTATGACGTTACTGTTGTTACTTCTTGACTAAAAAGGAGATAATTTAAGCTCAGAATTTAATCACTTAGCATACTAAGAAATAGAACAATAATTAAAGTTAATATAACAACCAGAATCAAATTCAGTGTTAAATGACTTAAAATCCATATAGGTATGTACGCTCTCAAAATGGCTCAAGTAAGCCAATTTCTAGAATTATACATGTAGTAAATGTCAATAGGGAATGACCAAGGGTAAGAGGCCTCTTATTAATAAAGCTCAAATTCAAACAAAACAAAACAAAACCCAGAGTTTCTAAGGTGAGTGGTCTTTGGGTTGCTGAATATGTTTTCCATTTCAGAAGAATGCATGATACTAAGTCCTGATAATGGTTTTGCTTTATACTTAGTCAGGTATTACCAAGCTTATTCTTAACTAAATGTAGAGAGTATTGCTGAGTATGTTTACCTATTACCTCTCTCCTAAAAAATATTACCCTGCATTCACTGTACTGCTAGGTATGAATTCTATTTTGAAACATGCTCCAGTGTAGATACATCTTTTGTTTTCAGTCTCCAGATCTCCATGCTTGTCATTCTTATAGTTGGCAATGTGTAGTTAATGATTAATATAAAGCAAGAATAGCATTTATGAAAAGGAAGAAAATATTTCATTCTTCATATATGTAAGCTTCTCCTCACCTCCAAAAAAAAAAAAAAAACTATACAGTACATAGTACTATATAATTTTCAGTATGTTCAGGGCTGACCCTTGGGAAAATAATAAAGGGATAATGCTTGCCTTTCAACATCCTTAGCTTCGATTTTCTAAATTCTTTGCAGCATTGTTACTATATATTATTATTCTTAAGGAACAAACATTTAAACAGCCATGAATCTCTAATTGTTGTAATGCATAAAATAAAGAAGATATTGGGGGTTGGTTGATTTGTTCCAAAATCACCTCATAAAGGTAGGATCATGTATTATTTGTGAAAAAGGGAGACCTCAGCATTTGCCTTATGCAGTCCTAGAAGTAAGGTCTCACACATTAGTGACTACGGAGTGTAAACTGAGATACTAGGCAGAAATACTGAAACAATTCTCTGGAAAAAACCCCAGACAATCAGGACGACGAGTGCTTACTTCCAGCAGAGCTGGAGACAGAGGCCTTCCCACCCTGGTTCTGATCCTCAAGACTCTCAGGGCCATCTTTCCACAGTTGCTGTCAAAAGTGGATGAAGCAAATCCCTTGCTTTTCTCCAAAATTGTTTTTCTCCCTACCAAGATAAGAACAGAAATCTTAGTTCAAGTTCTTCTATTAATATTCCAGAATAAGCAGGCAGAACTGTAAAAGATTCTATAAGGCTTTAAATTGCCATTAGCTAATCAGAATCATTGTTCAGTGATAATTATCTTTTATTAAGTGACCAGTGAATCAGAATGTTCATACTGCTTTTCAATTAAAATGTAGAATAGCCAGAATGGATTCAATAGCACACAGAGCAGTCACAATATGACGCAGTGAAGCAGCCATTACCAGAGCTAATTGACCACTTAAGAACTTAAGTTAACTTCTTGATGCAGCCAGTTATTTCTGCTAATGTCATTTCCAAAGGCTTTTCCTACAGAAAGAGCATTCTTATAAACAATATACCTTGTAATAGGGTGTTCAAGATGAAAATGGCTCATAATTTTTAAAATTTCATCAAAGTATGCTATTTTTTTCTTATTATTTATTAAGAGTTTACCCCATATCCTAGGGGGATGAAATGAAGAAAGATAATAACAAAATAGAGGCAATATGGAGAGCTCAGGGTATGGCTGGTAGAGGACTTTATGTTGAATTAAAATGTCTCTACACTCAGGCTTAGACACAAACACAGGTACACACAACCGTCTGAAATACCAAAGCAACTGACAGCAAAATGAACACCTCAGTTCGTCAATGAATTCAACCATGACAGCAAATTGTTTGCCTTTTTCTCTCACAGAATTAATAGAATTGTCCCTTTAATTTTTTTTTGGAGTTGTTCCATGAAAAGTAGAAAGAGCCAAAATATATATCAAGGTAGAATGAATTAGCTACCAAAGAGTTAAGTTTTCTATGGGAAAGAGAAACACAGTTAAATACTACATCACAAATTACCATTTTTATGTCACTACCTCACCATGACTTTAGCACTGAGCCTGCTACATCTTCACACTCTCATTAGGATATAATGCATATTCATGGTCCTAATTATATAGCCACTTTCTTGACTTGTTTTAATTGTGCATAAAGACACTGTGACAGGAGACCTGACCTTTTCAAGATCATTTTCTCTCCATTGCTTTTCACAAAGCTATTAACTTGTCTCCTTCTCAAGGATTGCAATAATTTATTTCCCATTAATAAAAAATTCCTGGTGCCACGCAAATTAAAATTTATTCAGCAAATAGAATTCTTTGGATTATTTTCTAATAGCTTTAAATACTTCCAGCTTAGAAAGAAAAATAATATTAATGGGTACAGGCTGAGTGGATAATTGCATACAGTGAAGAAAAATGAATATACAACTGATGCTGCAGCTTGCCTCACATCAATTACCCAGAAAAGTTGCTTTACTTCTTTTTTTAAAAAAAATATATTAAATCACTTATTTCAGGAGGTATCATTATGGTCCTGAAATTATCCCCATTGTATGAAAAGCTCAGCAACTTACACATAAACAACACATGTTGGTATAAGAAAACCAGACCAAATTAAATGTGTGTAGGTGTAAATGAGATTATTTAAAGGGTTCACTTAGCTAAAGTGGCAACTGAATTTCAATTTAATATGAACAAAGAATAAATAAAGTGCAAGGAATTGGACAGTGGTACCTGCCTTTCTCTTTGTAATCAAGATTATTCCAGGAGAGAGTGAAATATACAGAGGTTGTTGCTTTTGAGCCGCATTATCCTGAAGAAGTGTATCTTCTTCACGCTATGTACTTATTTCTTTTTGTTTCATGTTAATGTGATGCAACTCTGGTGTTCAAATGTTAATATACAAAATATTTTAGACCTAAAGCAAGATGGGTAGCATAAAATAATTACTGTCAACCTATTTGTTACCTATGACAATAGCATTAGTACCTACGGGATGGCATTCCAGATGATATACTATAAAAATAGAACCCTAAAGATTTCACCAAAAAATTACTAATACTGGTAAATGAGTTCACCAAAGTAGCAGGATACAAAATTAATATTCAGAAATTGGTTGCATTTTTATATATCAATAATGAATTATCAGAAACAGAAATTTTAAAAATCCCATTTACAATTACATCAAAACAAGCCAAAATACCTTGGAATAAACTTAAACAAAGTGGTAAAAGACTTGTACTCAGAAAATTACTGGTATAAGACATCCAAGAAAGAAATTAGAGAAGATATAAATAAATGGAAGTAATATACTGTGCTCATGGATAGGAATAATTAATATCATTAAAATGCCCATATTACCTTAAAGTAGTCTGTAGATTCAATGCTATCACTATCTAAATACCAAAGGGACTTTTCACAGAACTAGAACAAGTAATCCTAAAATTTGTGGAGGACCACAAAAGACCCTGAATGGCCACAGCAATTTTGAGAAAGAATAATGTTGGAGGTATCATGCAACCTGATATAAAACTATACTACAAGTCTATAGTAACCAAAACAGTGTGGTACTGGCATAAAAACAGACACACAGATCAATGGAACAGAATAGAGAGCCTAGAAATAAACCCATACCTATATGGTCAATTAATATATGACAAAAGGCAAGAACATACAATGGGGAAAAGACCTTCTCTTTAATACATGGGATTGGTGGGAGGGAAGACAAATATATGCCCCTCCCCCAAAAAAGGAAACTATACTCCTTTCTTATTTCATATACAAGAATAAACTCAAAGTGATTAAAGACTTAAATGTGACATATGAAACCATAAAACTGCTGGAAGAAAACATAGGTAGTAAATTCTCTGACATTACTCTTAGTAAATATTTTTTCTGATATACTGTATCTCCTCAAGCAAGGGATACAAAAGAAAAAAAATGGGACTACATCAAAGTCAAAAGTTTTTGCACATCAAAGAAAACCATCAACAATAGGAAAAGACAACTTATTAAATGGAAAACATTCACCAATAGTACATCTGATAAAATAGTATTTATTTTATAAAATGAAATTTATAAAGAACTCACACAACTCAATACTAAGAAAAAACCCCAAACAATTCAATTAAAAAATGAATAAAGAACATGAATAGACACTTCTTCAAAGAGGACAGACAGATAGCCACTAGACATATGAAAAGATGCTCAACATCACTAATCATGAAAGAAATGAAACTTAAAACCATAATAATATATCACTTCACACTTGTCAGAATGGCTATCATCAGTAAATCAGCACAAATGTTGGCCAGAATATAGAGAAAAAGAAACCTTTGTGCATTGTTGGTAGGATTGCAAATTTGTTTTATCATGACAAGACAACAATATGGAGGTTCCTTAAAAATTAAAAATAGAACTTCCTTATGACCCAGCAATATCACTTCTGGGATATAACTGAAGAGATTCAAAACACTAATTTAAAAAAATATATACAACACTATGTTCATTGCAGCATTATATATAACAGCCAAGATATAGAAGCAATCCAAGTGCCTATCAATAGATAATTGAATAGACATGTACGTACAATGGAATATTACTTGACCATGAAAAAGAATGAAATCTTACCATTTGCAACAACATGGACAGACCTAGAGCATATTATGCTAAGTGTAGTAAGTCTGAGAAAGAATAACACACACTATATGATTTCATAAGTATGTGAAATCTTAAGAAAAAATAAACAAACAAAACAGAGAAAGATTCATACATACAAAGAACAGACTTAGGGTTGCCACATGGGAGGACCATGGGGGACTGGTTGAAAGGTTGAATGGATGGAAAAGAAGAAATTGGTAGTTACAAAGTAATCAGGGGGATGTAAAATATGGCACAGGGAATATATCAATAATATTATACTAATTATGTTTGGTACCATGTAGGTAATAGAATTATCAGGGGAATCAGTTTCTAAATTATGTAATAGTCTAGCCACTATGCTGTACACCTGAAACTAATATAAAATAATATTGAATGTCAAATGTAATTGAAAAATAAAATTTTTTTTAAAGGATGACATTTCAATTTTGAGCCATCATAAACATAACCTTTTTGTTTCTTGACATACTAATTGTGTTGGACAAGAATTAGAAAACCCAAGAGAACTACGGGTTTGAAATTTTTTCAATGGAAACAAAATCTTGGAGCATTTTCTTAACAGTTTAGGAAATTAGAAAAGGATGGAGTTAGTGGACAATCTTTAGTTAACTTGCCAACTGGGGCAATTTTTCCCCTTAAATAGAGGACTTCCTTGCTTGATCCAATCTAATTTTAAAGCCTTTTTTCCCCCGTCCTCTCTCATAGTCCAAAAAGAAAAAGAAAATTAAAGGATGAACTATTATTTTGATGCTATACAGTGTGCAGTGAGATTTTACACACATTATGTCATTGTATCCTGATAATTCTTTGAGCCAGTTAGGATAATTTTTAACACCCGATTTTACAGATAAGGAAACAGAGGCCCATGAAAATGATACTATGTGTTCAAGATTATAGTCTAGTAAATTAAGGAGCCAGTACTCTACTAAAGATTCCTTGGCCCTTCCTGCATGACCGCCAAATTAGCTGGAATAAGCTAGCCTTATTAGCCTCTAGCGGTGGTTGTCAATAGGGCACTATTGCTCCCCAAGGAAAATTCTACAGTGTCTGAAAACACTTTTGGTTGTCACAGCCTGTGTGTGTGTGGGAGGGTGTATTGGCATCTAGTGGGTCAAGGATGCTGCTAAACATCCTACAATACACAGGACAGCTCCCACAACTGAAGTTATTTCATTCAAAATGTAATAGTGCCATTGTTGAGAAATCCTGGCCTATAAACAGGAGATAAAATAAATAAATACAATACAGGTAAACAACTCTGTAAATAAAACACCTTATAGACACTGAATTTTCAATTTGACTGGTAGTGTTGATAATGATTCTGCAAAACAATAGAAACAAAAGTAGGAGATAACCAAAAGCCAACAAATGGAGCCAGAAAATGCAGCCAAACTGTCTTCAAGAGAAAACAAATCCTGGGAGGTAAAAAAAGAAAGAAGAAAGAAAGAAAAAAGGAGTTAAAAGATAATGCCTAGATTAAAGATTAAGGAAGGTCCTAAAGTACACAGCAGGTGAAAAAAATTCAAAACTTGTGCAGAAATAAAGACCAAAACTGATGTGAGTCACTGCACATCTAGAGAGTTATATAGAATGTCACGAGAATGGAGAAACTTGGTACAGTCCTGGAATGGTCCAATAACAATCACTACTATTATGTGAAGCAATCTGAGAAATGCATAGGAGGAAAGGAAAGAAACTCTAGGAAATATCTTTAGTGCAAGATACAGAATTAGTGTTTCAGATGCCCATAGCTTGGTAAGTAGAGAAAAAGAAAGAGAAGAGCTGAGTTGACTACTACTAAAGGTAAAGGTAGAAAATTGCCCAAAATGGGAGACAGATGTTATTTGTCTTTGTTGCCAGGCCTCAGTGTGTGAAGTCATCATCTGGTCTTTCCTGTCATTCGGGGCTCATACAATTGCACCGACACTTCTCCTGATTTTTCCCCTCTCCTTTCTCGGCCCCACACTAATTCAAACCTTATTATTTCCTGCCTCGCCTCCATTCTAGGCTCTCTGCTGCTGCTCCTCCTGGACATATTTCCAACTTCTAACTTTTTTCAACTACCAGTGTTTAATTGGTATTTCTTCTTCAAGACTATCATACTACCATTTTCTGTTTCTAAGAATTATTACTTTGAAATTAACTTGTTCATGTATTTTTTAAATGATTATAAGTCTCCTTGTTTTCACTCCTCTCCCAATCTACTCAGTTAGCTACAAAACAACAAAAATTTGGCATATAATCAACATACAGTTAATGGGGTGAGTGGATGGACAAATGAATGAGTGCGTGACCTGTCACATTCTTCCCAAATCCTCAAGACACAATTGCCTGAACTCCCACACAATTTTGTGTTTTTCCTTTGGAGCCCAGTTCTGGAGTCTCAATTGAATGCCTCTACCATCTCCAGAATCATTGCTTCCAAGGGCAATGAGGAACCACAGCAAAACATCAATGGCACAAATATTTCTCCCTATAACTAAAAATTACAGTTTTGCTTGATCATGATTTTTTCTATATCATCTCAGTATTGTTGCTTAAACAAAACTCTGACTTTTAAACATAATATACCTTCGACATTGTAAAAAAAACATTAGCATTAATCCATTAGCACAATTTAACGAAACTCATTTTCTTCTGTACCTAGATGAAAGTAAATTAAAGAATGCAGATTAAAACTGAAGTATGTAAACCCTGCTGTTTCTCATTTGCTAATGTAATCAAGGCTGCAGGAAGAAGTTTCTACCTCCATTAGCCTGTTTCCATTTTCTATTTCTTTCTTATATTTTCAGTCCTTAAATATTATGCCACACATCTGAATCTTTGACACCTTTTCAGTGTAAAAATGGATGTTATTCAAGCATAAACTATTCAAAACCCTGTGTTAATTATAGCACAGTAACAGAGAATCATTGTAAGGGCATACAAAGTAACTTATTTTATTTTTATTAACATTTTTCCTAAATAAAGAAAATACAAGTTCATTCTGAACAAGTTTGAAGACTACAGACAAGGAAATACACTAGACAGTACACGCTAAGTGCTTGATCACAGGTGCTGGCAATGAACAGGTCGGCAACACGCTAACGACTGACTTCTAAATGAATCTACACGAATTGGTGCTATAAAGGTCAGAAGGAGAATGCTGACCTGTAACATTTTGAAACAGACACTTCCACCCTCACAAGTGTCCTTAATCTACCAACATTTTAATCCCATTTCAAAGAAATTCCCTATTTAGTTCCTTTCCTTACTCTTCACTTTCCCATAGTGACTCATTGCAAAATTTTATATTATTAATCTTCAACAAAATACTCTTTATCATAGAAATTGATATGAGAAGTGCTGTCATTTTAGCAGGCCTGTTTGGGAATTTTCGGTCAGAAAATTCAGGGCTACCATGAGCCATTTTTGCTAAAAGTGATTTAGTGATCATTATTCAAGAGATAGCCATGGGATGTCCTTACCCCTCTGCCTGCCCCGCCACCAAGGCTCTTTTGAGTGCCCTAGTTTCCATGGCCATTTAAAATTATTGATTATTGCCTAGTGGCACTGGAGATATAGATGCTGAAATCAGGATTGGATTATGAGTTAGTTGAAAATTTATTCTGTGGATGAGTATCTGTTTGCATCCACAGAATGCATCACATAATTATTTTTTAATTCTCACCTGAGGATATATTTATTTATTTAAGAGAGAGAGAGAGAGAGAGAGAGAGAAAGAGAGAGAAACATTGATGCGAGAGAGAAACATCAGTTGGTTGCCTCACATGGCCTGACAGGGGATCGAATCTCTCCAACTTACAGATATGCGCTGGCTGGGCATAAACTCACAAATTTTTGGCGTACAGGATGATGCTCCAACCAACTGAGCCACCCAGCCAAGGCAAAAGTCATATACTCTTATGTGAGACACGCTTTTAGCTTTGCCTATCAAAAAAAGAATATAAAGAAAAGATGTCTGCTTATGAAGACAAAAGGCAGCCTAATGTTGATATAACAAGCCTGTAGTTATTGATCAGCCTCAAGCTCTAAAACACTCCATATAATTGGATGTACCCAGCGAGTAACTATTGTTTGAATTCCACTTTTACCTATGCTGAGAATTGTCTTAGCACTTCCTGATGTACCTAAACAATGAGGTTTTTGCCCCTATGAAATAATCATCACACAATCCACCAACCACCTATGGGATGCTCAGTGCAGCAGATGTTTTGGCTCAGTCTACTGGTGGGCTGCCTTCCTCCTTAGACTGTTTGCTGCTGCTTCCTTTCATTGCAAACATGTTATTTAATCAAATGAAGACTAACACGTCAAACGACATGAAATTCATCTGAACCTTTTTCAAATGAACACTGAATACAAATGTCCTCATCTTTAATTTCTTTTTGAAATATGGTATGAGAATAAGATGGTTACATTCATGGGCACCAAAGCTGCTCTGCTAAAAGATAAAGGGATATAAGAAACTGAGGAAAACACCTATGGGTTAAATCTCATTATTTGGAAAGAAAATCAACAACTAATAATGTATTTTTTTCTTTCTTACACTGAGAAAATGGAAATTTAGTTAAACATAGAGTGATAAAAAATTTCCCATTAGGTCTTATGACAATTTTCCACATACAAAACGTATGTGTAAATTGCGACATTTTGGACTTCAGGACATGGCCAACTTCATTGTAAACTTTATTTTTACAAGTATGAACATAAAAATGATAATTTTTCATGCTCACAATAATGACTTTTACAACAATTACAATATATATGTTTAGTAGAGTCTGTGGATTTCTGAAAATCCATTCATAATACTTTATTAAGTCAACTCATAATAATGCATCCATGATTCATGAGATAGCTCTGAATATTAAGCATCTGGGTTAGCGTCCTTATTCTCCATTATAACCTTCTTCTAGCTGGAGAGTTTGAAAAGTTCAAGAGTATATTTTTTTAATGCTGCCTCACAACCACGGTTCTAGTTTCAAATTAGAACTATGCTCAATAAGAGATTTGGAAGGTAGACTTCAGGAGAGGACCACCTTCCAGTGCCTCTATCTAGCCCAGGCATTCTCCAGATTTGTTCCCTGAACCAGCAGTAGTGCCAAGGCATGGGAACTTGTTAGAAGGGCAGATTCTTAAACCCACTCTAAACCTCTTGAATCAGAAATTGCTGAGGTGGGTCCAGTGACCCTTGTTTTAACAGACTTCTGTATAGCACCAACACATGCCGAAGTTTTAAAACCACCGCAGGGCTGTTGGCAGCTGATTGACAAGATGGTAGACACTAAGCCTTCTTTGGAAACAGTTCATTCTCCAACATCCTGGATGTTAAGAAGTAGTGGCAAAAGTGACATTTTTAATTGAACCGATCGGTGTCCACTCTCTGGGTTTTCTGAATGTGAGAGGAAATCATACCCTTCACACTGGCGTCTTATGTTTAGCAGAGTTCTACACTCTGCCTCCAAACATGAGCTGCCCTAATGGATCCCCTGTGCTGTTCTGGAGGTCATTTTAGGAGGACCAGACTAGAGCCTCTTGTGTCTTGCCTGTAATCTCATGAGCATCTGTCTCTATTAATACTTTCTGTGTAAAATATCTAAAATGGGATCTGTTTTCTGCACTGAGCTATGATTGAGGCCTTCACTGAGGCAGCTTTGAAATATGGCCCCCAAATTCCTTGAACTTATTTTCCTCGACAGGCAAAATCCTTGTGTTCTTTCCTTGAATTTGGGCTTCGTGATTGCTTGACCAATGGCATACAGCAGGGGTGACACAGTGTTAAGGTTTTAAGAAATTGGCAGCCTCTAACTTCCTGTCTCTTTGAACACTAGCTCTTGTAATCCAGACACTACCCTGTGAGGAAGCCAGGCAATAGTGAGCACTAACTTACCAACCACGTAAGTGAGCCATCCTGGCTACAGATTCTCAGCCCCAGGCAAGCTGCTCCAGATGATGGCACAACAGAGCGAAGGTGAACCTTTGCTGCTGAGCTTTGTCCAAACAGCGGACTTGTGAGGGGAAAAAATGTTCAATTTATAGCAATTGTCAACTTGCCATCTTAAGAAGTCTGATATTCCTTGATTTGGCTTTCAATTCTCCCTAATTCCACAGTTTTGAAGTGTACGTTGCACTGAAGGTACAACTAATGAAATGTAAACATTGGTCCCTTTAATTTGGATAAAGACGTCAGACAACCCTGCTGTTTGAAGCCACTAGGTTTTGTCTTGATCTGTTAGGCAGTAATCGATATTTGGGAGAGTCTCTAAGCCAGAATATTTGTAAAATAAGAACAAAGATGTCAAGTATATGCCGAAGTGTTGTCACAGTTTGGATTTCTCTAAAGTGGACCCAGATGTAAGGTGGCCGGGGTGTGATATTAAGAACAGATAGGAAGATGTTTTGAAAACATGAAGCCCTTCAGTGGTTTTCATATCACAAGATTAGTTCTAATAATTTCCCCGTTGAAGTCTGATTTGGTGGAAATATTATATTTTATGCCATGGAAGCACCTATGTAGAAAATATATAATTATTTCCTCTTTCAGTTTAATGGTTGATGTTTATTATAAACCTCTGGAATTAGGGATAATACGGGGCAACAAAAAACATGGCAGGTTCTTAGCCCCAAAGATGGGATTTTCTATAACTTGAACCCCTTCACAGCAGCGAGTCCTCTCATGTCACATCTTCCTCTGCCAGATTTTTCTTTATCGATGACCATCTCACACACCTTTCAGAAGTCGTGGTTATCCTGCGTTCCAGTTGAGGAAACAGAAGTGCAGGAAAGTTAGGAAACTCTGACGACATAACATATTTAACAAGTGAGTGAAGTGATTAGGTGCCCAGCCTTGGTCTCTCTGAATCCTGATTAGTATTCAGTCCAAATGCAGTGAAATGAAGCAGAGACATAGCTGTTCTTGTTGGAACCATAGACTTCCTTAGTGCGATCAGGCAAACTTTGCAATTCAAGATTATAACAAAGCAAATTATTTGTATTTATTAAGTATTATTATTTTAAATAGTTCACACAGATTTTATTTGATTTTCACAAAAACTTTATAAGATGGACAAGGCAGGGAACAGGCTTCATGTCTTTTCTTGTAGTTTAGAATAATAAGACTTATAATGTATAAGTGATCTGTCCAAACCAATGTTTGACCTGAGTCATCTATTTTGATTATGAACATGGAGCAAATTTTCTGGGAATTTCTAATTTTCCACCATGAAGGCATAACAAGTAGGTTATTTTAGTGCCCCCTTAGTGACAATTAATTGTTCTAGATTTTAATGACCTTTCCTTTGGAATTTTCTGGTTTAATTCTGTATTTATATCTTTATTCACTAAAGTTAAAGATTAAGTGTAATAAGTTTGAACTCTTCATTTTTTAAATTAAAGAAAAATCATAGAACCACAGAAATTTAAGACTTGGAAAAAATCATCAAGATCTTGTCAAATGTTCTTTTAAGCAGACTTTTTCAAATGTTCCGCCCCCCCCCCCTTTTTTTAACCGATAAAGAAACTGAGGCTCTGAGAAGTGACCTGACTTTTCAAACGTCGTGGTTAGATTGTGCGGAGCGGGATCTAGGGCCGCACTCTCTGACTGCTGTTCCCCCGAAGACGCGGACTACACAGACAGACGTGCTGTCCCCTTCACACAGGCATCCCACAGCGCCTGTCACTGTGGGGTCTGTCATGTGTATTGAATAAATAAACAGTATCAGAACTATTTTTGTTCCTATGATAAGCCACTTGAAGGCAGGATTTATGCTTTATTTAATTTGCATTTCCTACAGTGCATAAGATGGATTTTAAGCCTAAATCAAATACCCAAACAATTGATTGGCTTTGGTTTGGACGTGAGGATGATAGCATCAGATGTGCCGTGTATAATAGTAAGCCATTTTCTCTCTTCTTTCGCTCAAGAAATTTGCATTTTAATGTACGCTCTCTCCACAAGCACTTTCAGTTGTCACAAAATACTAATAACTAAGGTTTGCATGTTTCCTTCCAAAGGGCTTTTACATACATACCTTCATTTGATTCTGTCACAAGCGCATGAAGGTTTGCATGTGAAGGGAGCATGTTTTATAGAAGTTAAGGAGTTTATGCAAAACTACACAGAGAACACATGTAAAGCGGGGGCTTCCAACCAAGGCTTTGTGTTTCGGAAGTCATGCTCATTTCAGGTCCTGCCTTACACCAAGGGACCACGGAGGAGATCATTCAGTTCCGACAATGGATTGGGAAATAAAAAGTCATTCTTGAAAAACACTTTTACCAGACATATTCTGTCACCTTTAATGTTTCTAATTTGTTTACGGAAGAAATCCCAGGGCGAAAAAGAAAGGTGTGGAATGAACAGATACTTTCCCCTTTTCTGTAGTAAATGGCACCCTTTGTTTCTAAATGCTGTAGTTCAAGATGAAAAATTCTAAGCCCCCTTAAGTGCCCTACCATTTCAAACCATTTTGTTATCAAATAAAGACATTCAATTTAATTTGAAACAGAAGATAATACTTCATGTAGGTATTAGATTCCAGCTAATAAAAATGTGAGAATACTAGTTCACAGTTTGTGTTGCAGGAATATTGCTTTCGTTTCTTCCAGAGAATAAATAGCCGAGTGTCCATGTTCCACCTATTATGCTATTATCACTTTATTTGCAGTATATAATAAAACCCAAAGTGACATCTCTTTTGTTCACAGTGTGACTCTGCAAAGGAGAGGATGTATCTGTTGGCCAGTCTGATATTACAACAGAGAAGGGCTGTCATTAAAATCTTGCATATTATCAGGTAGGAAAGCAGGCCTATATTGCAATTACTTTCCTATTAGCTGCTGCCCATTGCTCCTGACAGGTATAAATTAGATCTCGCTAGGTTGCCTACAGATTAATGAGTTCCAAAATTGGCATGCAATTGTTTGGGAGTGAAAGGCAGAAAAGAGAGGTAGATGCGAAATCTTTATACACCTGTGATTAGAGGATATTTTCTTGCGTTTCATATTTTTCTTTCTCCCTCAGTATGGGTTGGGTGATAACTGACACTTTATCTGAGGATTCCTTTCCACACAGCAGAAACTTGCAGCTGAGGCAAGGCCAGAATTAATAATTTGCGTGAGCAAACACACAGCTGCTGTTTGTGGAGAGAGATTCTATTAACGAACAGTGAATTCTCATAATTAGCCGAACGGTTTCTGCAGCTGCCCGCCTGACCCCCAGACTACACAAATTGTGGGTGGTGTTCGGCTTCAAAATCAATCTTACCTAATTACTGTAAGCATGTTCCTCCAGTCCTAATGACTGCAAAAAAATTAGACATTTCTTACTCATTTGAATACTCTTCTTATTAGATTTTCTTTTGTACCTAAATTCGTAGTTGTCTATTAGCATTTCTAAGAGTGTACAGGTGTAGTTACAAATCAGACACAGAGAAATATAATTCATGTTCATGGGCCCACAAGTATCTGCTCCATAAACAGGAGCAAGGTCTGTGTATCCCTGGAAGCTTCGTTTCCCAAAAAGCATCTAGAGAACATGCTGTGGGTGGACAGTCATTCAAAGCCCTGCTTCTCTTCTACCTTTAGCCTCCTTCCACTCATCTGCCACTCCTTCTCTTTTCCCTCATCCAACTCCCCCAAACTCTATTCAATTAAAACAGAAAAGATTGCGCATGCACAGTAAGCCCTGGCCTTGTGGGAATCAGGTTTTTATCTGTCATCCTGTCACCCTGAGATCAAACCAACTTATCTGACATTGATTTGCTTGATAAGGGTGTGACTAAGTGCCCTACTCTCAATACTGTCCACGCACACTGCAGAATCTGTAAGACATGCCTAGTATTACATTGTGCAGGTAAATCACCACATTTCCTTTGCAGAAGCAAACTTTGAATGAGTCTGCCTGCTGGCTTGAACATATTGCTAGTCTTCAGTCTACCATCACTGGGCATTAGAGCTGTTCATGGCTACAATGGAGCATGTGCCCAGAGCCCACAGATATTTCAGCTACAGTGTTTTTCACTGAAGCTAAATAAATGCAAAAGCACTTATTCTGAAGTAAAGTAATTACACTCAGGCTGTGCACATCCTCCAGTCTAAACTTAGAAAATAGAGTTTGAGTTTTTTCTTCTATGAACAGCATTATTGAGGTCTGAGGGGACTGAGACAGTTGTGAGCATCCCTGAAACAGTACCATCTTGGTCAATGATAAGATCATTCTTATTGTCTTAGTTATCTTTCCCATCCCTCCCCTTTTCTCCCCTCTCTTTTCTGTTTTTTTCCTTCCTCCCCCCCACTTCCTTCCTTCCTTCCTTTATAAAGTGCCTATTATCTGCCAAATACTGTGTTAGGTATTAGGTTAACATTGATGAAGAGAATCAATATGTTCCCTCACATCATGAATCTTCTGCCGGAGAGAGAGACACACATAATAAACAAGTAAATAAACACACACATATATAATCACTAATTACAAGAGGCAGTACAGTATAATTTGATAAGCATGAGCTCTGGAATCAGACTTCATGTGTTCAAATCCTGACTCTGAAACTGATTTGCTGTTTGCGAGTAAGTTATGAAATATAAAATTTTTCATTCCTCAATTCCTTCATTTTTAACATTAAAATATGTATACTCATATGGTTAAAATGAGAATTAAGTAAATTGATAATGGCTTAAGAAAATATGGTTTGGTAGATAGGAAGAACAAAGTAATATTACATATTTTTCAAATCGTCATGAAGGAACAAAATAAGCTTTTGTAAGAAATAAAAGTGTGCCTGCTTAAACTGGATGGGAAGGATAGGACTTTCACTGGATCTAATGTTAGGAAGAGATGTCAAGTTTGTGGAGGAGCTGACCATGAGGAGAGTGACAGGTGCTCTCTTGGTAGTGAAGCCACACAGGCAGAGGGTCTGAGGTAGGATATGCTTGCTGTGTTTCAGAAACTGAAGAAAGGCCAGTGTGGCAAGGGATCCAAAACAAGGTAGATGAGAATAGTTGAAAGACCAGACGCTCCAAGGAGTAAGCACGAGGAATACTTTTAAACATTCTTTTGAGAAATTAATATTACAATTTCATGGTTATTATAAATTCTATGATAATCTTTGTTCTAAAGCTGAGAGACAACAGAGTCTTTTTAAATGGCACTCTGAGGAAAAATAGATGCAGTCTGAGGAAGCAGGTGGTCACATTAGTTTTCTCTTCTTCATTAAACCTTAAGTTCATTAGTCTTCATAGCAGCTACATAACTTTTGTGTGATTTTGAGCCTTTATTGAAGTCAAGAGTTGAAAACCACATAAGAACTCAAAAGGAAGGAAGAGAGGAATTTTGCAAGTCTGACCTGGTGAACTCTGGAGTGCAGAAAGTGAAACGGTCCTTCACACCCCCTGACCCCAGGTCATAGGCTAGCACTCACATTGGAGCCCAAATCTTCAGAGCAACCTTGACCTACCTTAGCATAAATAGATGTGGGAAGACCTACCTCTTATATCTCAGTTTAGGAAGAAGAATTTTATATTTTATTTGGAAGGATGAGAAGTGAAGGAGCCCTGGTTTCCAATTAGTTTGGAAAAAATCAGGGGCTAACAAAGGCTGATATTTAATTGCCCTGCAGGTGAGAGGTCATCGTGCTCTAACTACTTAATGCATCACCCTCCCAACCTCTGAGGCTGGGGCACCAGTAAAATCATTTCCTGTGGCTCTATGAACAGAATAAAATACCATATTTTACGGACTATAAATTGCCCTCCTCCCAAATTTGGGAGGAAAAGGGGGTGCATCTTATAGTCCAACTGTAGCATGGGAGGCAGCGGCCTATGTTATTTATCTTATTAAATATTTCACCACATTTTTTGCTTCAACATTTTTCTTCCTATTTCCCCCCTCTAAAACCTAGGTGCATCTTATGGTGTGGTGCATCTTACAGTCCAAAAAATCTGGTATATTTTAAAACAGCCTGAAGCCTTTCACCCAAAAGAGTTAATTTAGCATTAAATATATAGGCAGTATTATTTAGTGTTTTGAAGTATATGAACATTCTGAAATCAAATATTCATATTTGGTTAACAACCAAGATCAACTCTTTAAAGCAAAATTTACTTTTCGGTGAAGAGCGACAAGATAAGGAGAGTTAGCCCTGAGGCTTTCTCTGTTGGAGGTAATCTAGGGTCCCAGCTGCATCTCTCTCTGCTCTCTCCGACCAAGAGGGCTGGACATGAATGAAGGCAAATGGCAGTCACGGTTATGAGTGAATCTGGGAACATATATTCACATAGAAAAAAGCATTTAAAGGGTTTTTAATACATTGTGATGTACCTGGAATTTACGGCCAGGATCTGAGTTTCAGGTGTGAATTCTTAAAGTGTAATCTCTGCATTTGCATTGAAATCACTTGAAATGCACTAGGTTAAAATGCAGATTATAGCTCATCACACGGGGCCTAAACCCTAATCTGCGGGGAGCAGGACAGAAGACTGGCCCAGGTCTTCCCAGTGACTTGGTTGTTACTAAAACTTGAGGATGCTGCTGAAGGTTTAAGAATTGAATTCATAAGATTTACTCCAGAAAATGCAGGAAATTCAATAAAAAATTAAGGACTACTTTGTATATCATAGAAATTATTTTTTTCATTTTAAAGAAAATGTTTCAGTATATAATTTTGCAAATGTAAATTTCAAACTCATCGAAGTTCATCTAGTGTGGGCAATTCATACAGAACCACTTGTTGGGATAAAAATCGTTAAGCTGCTCACAACACTACCACCACCAAAAGCTGATAAGAACGTGGAGCAATAAGAGCTCTCACTTATTGCTGGTGGAAATTTTAAGTGGTACCATCACTAGGAAAGACAATTTGGTAGCTTCTTGCATAATTAAGCATAATCTTGCCATATGATACAGCTGTCACAATTCTTGGTATTTACCAATAGGAGTTAAAAACTTCCCCACACAAACAGGTGCACATGAATGTATACGACAGCTGTATTCATAATTGCCAAAGTTTGGATCACATTTTGCAACCAAATTTGCAACCAAAATGTCCTTCTGTAGGCGAATGAATAAATAAACTGTGGTATATCCAGACAATGAAATATTTTTCGATGCTAAACAAAAAATGAGCTCTGGAGCCATAAAAAGAGATGGTGGAATCTTAGACATTACTGCATAAAAGACACTAATGTAAAAAGTCTACCTGCTATATCATTTTAACTATATGACATTCTGGAAAAGTCAAAACTATGGAGACAGTTTTGTCTTCATCCAGTTTTGATGGACATGCCAGTATATACCTGTCCTAACCCCTAGAATGAGCTATGCCAGGAGGTAACCATAATGCAATCTATGAACACTGGGTGATCATAATGTACCAATGTAGGTCCTTTGACTAGTGCATTCTGGTGAGGGATGTTGATAATGGAGGAGTCTGCATGTATAGGGCTGTTGGGTGTATACAGGAAATCTCTGGACCTTCTGCTCAATTTTGCTGCAAATCCAAACTCCTCTAAAAATAAGAATAAACAAAATACTTTCTAAATCATTGAGCAACAGTTATTGGGTCTTCTCTACTTGAGACACCACATTAGGTGCTGACCAATGGCTCAGGCTCTCTACTGCCAGCCCCTACTACAATGCCTCGCACCAAGTGGTCCTCAGCAGTTACTGGTTAAATTGATATTGAGTGCTCACATATGTTATTCTTCAACTTCTGCATTAGAAATTGGATATTTCATTGCTTCATCTATATTTTAACTTGGAAAACAATTGTGTAAGCTGGTTGGCTTTTCCATAATTTATCATCATTTCTCCAGTCCCAAGCCTGAGTTTTTCTATTTTAAATTAAAGATGATAACTTTAACATGTGCTGAAAGCAAGAGATAAAATCATTTTTGTAAATGTGTTTGGCTGAACACACATAAATACATCAAATATATAATTAATAAACTTTATAGATATTTGGTAGTCGATTCCATTATAAGTGCCAGTTTGGTTAGAAGCAACTGTATGTATTCTCTTCTTAATTTAATCTTTATTGTATTTTTCCCCATTACTATTTAGTCCACTTATATCTCCCTCCCCCCAGCAATCACCACAAAGTTGTCCATGTCTATGAGTCCTTTTTCCTTTTTGCTCAATCCCTCTACCCCTCCCCTCCCCTCCCCTCCCTCCCCAACTAGCTGTCAGCCTACTCTCTGTCTATGAGTCTGTCCTCATTTTCCTTGTTAGCTCAGTGTGTTTATTAGACTCCACATATGAGTAAAATCATGTGGATTTGCCTTTCTCTGACTGGCTTATTTCATTTAGCATAATATTCTCCATGTTCATCTATACTTATTGGCTGTAAAAAAAAAGAAAAAAGAATGTGCTCTTAATACTTAACTCTTCCTCCCATATATCAACTGGCTGGCATAAAGTTTTGTTAAGATGGTTCAGGCTTCCCATATCTAAAATTATTTTAGATTTTTTTTAATCAGTATTTTTTAATTGTTGATATTGTACAGTTTTCTGTCTTTTACCATGCCCCAGCCCACCACCCCAACCCTCCCCACCTTCCTCCCATTTCCACCCCCCATAGTTTTTGTCCATGAGTCCTTTATACTTGTTGCTCTAAACCGTTCCCTTTTTCCCCCGAAATTATTTTAAAGCCCTTAAGATTTCTTCTACAAAGTACTTAACTCTTAAGGGAGAGGAGAAGAGTTTTGTGAAAGATATGACCCTCGCTTCCCAGGAAATTCATGTGTACGTCTCAGGTAGCATGCCTCATTTTATCATGTTTCATAGGTATTGCATTTTTTTCAAATCAAAGGTTTGTGAAAACCCTACTCTGAGCAAGTCTGTCACTGCCATTTTCCTAACAGCAGTTGCACACTACGTGTCAAGTTTTGCCAATTCCACAGTATTTTAAACATTTTTATTATTGTTATGTTTGTCATGGTGATCTGTGATCAGTGACCTTTGATGTTAATATCATAATTGTTATGGGGGTGCCGTAAACCACGCCCATACAAGATGGCAAACAATCAATAAATGTTGTGTGTGTTCCGACTGCTCCACCAACTGACTGTTCCCTGTCTCTCCTCTCCTCGGGGCTTCCTCTTCCCTGAGACACAATATTGAAATCAGGCCAATTAATAACACTCTCATGGCTTTGATGTGTTCAAATGAAAGGAAGAGGTGCATATCTCTTACTTTAAATCAGAAGCTAGAAGTGATTAAGCTTAGTGAGGAAGGTGTGTCAAAAGCTAAGACACACTGAAAACTAGGACTCTTATGCCAGTTAGCCAAGTTGTAAATATAAAAGAAAGATTATTTTAAAAAATTAAAAGTGCTGCTTCAGCAATGATGATGAAGTAAAACAACCTTGTGGATAAGAAGAAAGTTTTAGCGGTCAGATTGAAGATTAAACGGGCCACAACATTTTCTTAAGCCAAATCCTAATTAAGAGCCAGGCCTTAAGTATCTTCAATCTTACAAAGGCTGGGAGAGGTGAGGAAGCAGCGTAAGAAAAGTTTGAAGATAGCAGAGGTTGGTTTATGAGGTCTAAGGAAAGAAGCCCTCTTCATAACATGAAAAGCGCAAGGTGATGTGGAATCTAAAGAACAAAATAAACAAGTCAAATAGAAACAGATTTATATATACAGAGACTAGACTGACAGTTGCCAGAGGGGAGGGGGTTTGGGGACTGGGTAAAAAAGGTGAAGGGATTAAGAAGTAAAAATTGTTAGTTACGGAATAGTCACAGAGATGTAAATTACAGCAAGGGAATATAGTCAATAATATTGTAATAACTGTGTACGGTGCCAGGTGAATATTTGAAACATCAGGGAGACCACTCTGTAAAATACATGATTTTCTAACTACTATGCTATACATACACCTGAAACTAATACAGAATATCAAATGTTAGCTGAAATTTTAAAAATATGTATAAAAATACAAGATCAAATAGCAAATGTTGATGTAAAGGTGTAGTTTTTCAGCAGCTCTAGCTATGATAATTAATAAAGATAACTATACTAAACAACAGATTTTCAATGTAGACAAAACAACCTTCTCTTAAAAGAAGATGCCATCTATGACTTTCATTGCTAGATAGAAGTCAGTTTCTCAAAAGACAGGCTGACTCTGTTTTTAAGGGATAATGCAGCTGGTGACTTTAAATTGAAGCCAATATTCACATACTACACCCCAAACCCCAGGCCCTGAAGAATATGCTAAATCTACTTTGCTTGTGCTCTGTACATGGGACAACAAAGCCTGGCTGGTAGCAAATTCTGCTTAAACATCATCTACTAAATGTTTTAAACCCACTGTTGAGACCTGCTACTCAGAAAAAAATATCCCTTTAAAAATATTACTGTTCATTGAGAATGTACTTGATCATCCAAGATCTCTGACGGAGATGTATAAGATTAATGTTTTTATGCCTGCTAACCCAACATCCATTCTCCAGACCATAAATCAAGGAGTAACTTCAACTTCCAAGTCTTACTATTTAAGAAATACATCTTTAAGGCTACAGCTGCCCTCAACAGTGATTCCTCTGATGGGCAAAGTAAATTGAAAACCTTGTGGAAATGAGTCACCACTCTGGATGCATTTAAAGATTTTTGGAACTCATGGAAAGAGATTAAAAAAAGTCAACATTGACAGGAGTTTGGAAGAAATTGATTGCAATCCTCATGGGTGACTTTAAGGGGTTCGAGACTTCAGTGGGGGGAGTAACTGCAGATACAGTGGAAATAGCAGGAGAACCAGAATTAGAAGAAGAACCTGAAGATGTGATCGGAGTGGTGCAATTTCATGACTGAATTTTTTTCTCTATCTTTTTTTATTGTTCAAGTACAGTTGTCTCCATTCCCCACCCCCACTACTCCCATAATTGAATTTTTAAAAATATTTTATTTGTTTATTAATTTTTTAATTTTTTATTTTAATTGTTGATCTTGTACAGTTTTCTGTTTTTTACTCTCACCCCAGCCCACCACCGCAGCTCTCCCTAATTCCCTCCCATTTCCACCTCCCCATAGTTTTTGTCCATGAGTCCTTTATACTTGTTCCTATAAACCCTTCTCCTTTTCCCCTGAAATTCCCTCCCCTCTCCCCTCTGTAGCTAGTGGATTGAGCATGGGCCTGCAAACCAAAGGATCATGGTTCAATTCCCAGTCAGGGCACATGCCTTGGTTGCAGGCCAGTTCCCAGGAGGGGATGCATGAGAGGCAATATCAATATACATTGATATTTCTCTCCCTCTCCCTCTCTCCCTCTCTCCTTCCTTTCCCTTCTAAAGATAAATAAATAAATTTTTTAAAAAATCCCATGATTGAATTTTAACGAATAAGAAGTTACTTCTTATGAATGAACAAAGAAATATGGGTTTTTGAAAGGGAATCAACTTTTGGTGAAGATGTTGTGAATTTGTTAAAATGACAACAAAGACTTTAGAATATTATATAAACTTAGTTGATAAAGCAGCAGCAGGATTTGAGAGGATTAACTCCAATTGTGAAAGAAGTTTTACTATGGATGAAATGCTATCAAACAGTATCACATGCTACAGAAAAGTTGCTCAAGAAAGGAAAAGTCAATTGATGCAGCAAACCTTATTGTTGTCTTATTTTAAGAAATTGCTACAGCCACCCTGACCTTCAGTAGCTACCGCCTTGGTCAGTCAGAAGCCATCAACATTAAGGCAAGATCTGTCCTCCTTGGCTAGTTTGTTCTTGGGGTGCTGAGTTGTATTAGTTCCTTATAAAGTTTGGTTATTAGCCTTGTTACCTGATGAATTATTGGAGACTATGTTTTTCCAATATGCAGATTGATTTTCTTTTGTTTTGTTGATATTTCCTTTGCTGTGCAAAAACATTTTAGTTTTATATAGTCACATTTGTTTATTTTTTGTTTCCTGGTGAGATATATTAGAAAAAGTTGCAAAGAGAAATGTCAGAGAGCATACTGCTTATGTTTTTCTTCTAGGATTTTTATAGTTTTGAGTCTTACATTTAAGTCCTAAATCCATTTTGGGTTGATTCTCGTATATGGTGTAAGAAGGTCTATTGAGTTTCATTTGTTTTTGCATATATCTGTCCAATTTCCCCCAGCACCATTTATTGTATAGCCATGGAGCTGGTGTGGGCCTGGTGTCTGGGTGTGGTGTGATTGTCTTGGCCAACTGGCTGGAATACCTGGATTGTCTTATTGCTTTTGAAATCAAGGTGGAGGGCAGCAAAAGAAATTGCACCTTCTCATGCCTACAACATTGGACAGAAAGTTTGTGTAGTTCCTCCACCCCTTGGTTGGAAGATGCTCTAGGGTTAGTCAGTGGAATTCCTTCCCATATAGCCTAGTTGCCATTTAAACCATCTTTTCCCCTGTGCGCAGGGTGTGAGAGTCTGCGTGTGAGTCCTTTAGTGATCCCTCTCTATTGCACGTCAGTACATTGGAGGTGGGGCTCCTATGATACCATGTACCTCTGCTTCCTACCCATTTCTGTGTGGTTCGTCTCTCATTTATGGTACGAAAGCAGTTCAGTCAGCCCTCGGTTCTCCTGCAGAAGGGATTGGTCCATCTGTCAGTGTGACTGTATTCATGGAAGAAGCTGAGTTCAGGGTCTCCCTATGCCACCATGTTGGACTGGAAGCCAGGAATCTCTGTTTACATAGAACAGCTTTTCACTCTCTGAACCAGAAGGATCAAGGTGTTAGGATGTTCTTAGAAGGAAAATTCTTAAGCCTCACTGTGCTTAACAAATAACTGGGAAGCTTTTAAACTACTGATGCCTGCACCCCAACCCTAGACATTTTGGTACATTTTGTCTAGAGTACAGTTGGGCATTGATGTTTTTAAAAGCTCTCTAAATGATACTAACATGCAATGGGGTTAAGAACCACTGTGTTAGAAGTTTCTTTCACCTGTTTCTCAAAGGAAAGGGTTTTCTCAATAGTGACATTGATTATTAGATAAAGAAGTGAGTGAGGCTGCTCAGTGAACTTTAGTTTTTATTGATGCAGCAAACATACTTCAGTTATGCAATCCATTTTCACTTTAGCTGTAATAATTCTTGCAATTACAAGACACAAAGTAGAAAGACAGGCTACCTACACAAAGTTTTGCTTTTACCTTTAAAAATTATTAGTGCCAATTCATTAAAAAAACTTTAACTGTGGGTTCTTGCTCCAAATTAACATACTAGACTATGTGTGTGTGTTGCTTATTTCTATAAAAACTATTATGGTGCAAGAGTTTTCTCGTCTTTGTTTCTGTAAGATAATTTTGTGAAGTAAATATAATGTCAAAGGGTTAGCATTAAAGTTACTATTTCTAATTTTGAATGATATATTCTGGTTTTTACATTTTTTACTCTCGAGCTATTTCTATGAAAAAAAGACCCTATTTAAACAAAAAATGAATATCTAGTAGAGGTTGGTTTGCATCAGTTTGAAAGAAAGGGTGGGAAACAACCATTTTTTTGTTTGTTTTTCTCATCTGAGCAGAAAGAGTTTTGATGATCATGCTCTTTCCCAGAGTTTTCTCATACAGAGGAAGGGGTACCATATACTTCTGGGTTGGCAAAAACAACTTTTGCAGACACAATAGCCAGTGACTCTTCTGGAAGTTGGGGGAAGAAACATTTCCTTCATTTTTTAATTTTTTCTTGTTAACCAAAGCAACAGAATGTTCCTGCTTCTCACATCTGAGTCTGAGTTCCACATGTTTGAGAAATCCATTAAGGGCTCCAGTGTGAGGGTATATTATTTACAGTAAAAATATCTGTAATGCAAACATCCAGCGATTAACATGAGAGTAATTTGCTGGGCTAGCTGTGGATGTTTGCTTGGCAGATTTGCACTGGGCAGACATCCGTGCATAAAAATAAGTTCTCTATGATGTTCCACAGCAAGAAAAAGAACCTCTTTCTCTGACCATGAGAAGATGGATGCGAGCTTTTATGTGAACATTGATTTAGGCTTTAGGTAAGTCAAGGATTTTACAAGATCTGTGAAATCCTTTTTGTTTTCACCCTCTTTCTGTTCATGGGAACTAATGACTCATCGAGGTCTCATCTGATAGCTTTTCTGCTAGTGAGGGATGTTAAAACCAGTGGTACCTGATGGTAGAGGACACTGCCTTGGGCCAGAATATTTTAATCTTGTGGGCAGACCCACATTAATCATCCATTTTCTTCCATTTACATTTCCAGAAAAGAAATGTAAAGCAAGATAGGGGATTTATATATACATTCCAATATCTAAAACTGCTGGTTCCCGTTCTTCTAAATTATATAACAGGAATTTTAAAGAGTTGTTTCAACCTCCCTCAAACAAGTTATGATTCTATCTCATTTGTGGGCCCATTTGACGGGCAATAGAATTTTTTTTAATATAGTAGCCATGTATTCTTTTTTCTTCTTTTGTCTTCAATGCAGACATACTTTCCCAGCACTAACATGTCTCAACAAAACCTATTGTAATTTTGTCTCCCACTTAAATTAAATTAGATATACTTATAATATTTTTAGGTTTTATGCAATCTATCATAGCACGACAATGGTTTGGCTTGAAAACAAAGTCATATATGTGAAAACTGGTCTGTGAGCTCCGAGCTATTACATGTGTCATACTTCCTCCTGGATGACTAAAAAGGGTTTGGGTGGGTTAGCACCTACTCAGGTCCTTGGTGCACGGACCATGAGTCTCTGAAACCCATGTGTGTTTACACATGAAAAAAACCCAAAATACTATCTCAGAGGGCAAAGTCACAACCATCAAAAAGCTTTTGGACATCAAATAGCTCTTAAAAATCAACAATTTGATGAGTTAACTCAAAATGAATCAGAAACATATGGATTAAATTTCTTTTACCAAACACATGGGTTTAAGGAAAAAAGAAAACTTAGAAAATGTGTTTTGAGTTTTCTCAAACCCAAAATATTTGAAAAATAATTTGAAGCAATTGGTGGAATCAGATATGCTTGATTCTTCTTGATCTTGAATACACCTACTGACAGAATCTACAGTGATAACACTTCATCTTTAAAATGAGTAACAAATACTAAGGGAGATTCAGCTCTTCCTGGACTTCCCAAAACGTGCAAACAATGGGTGTGAAAATTGTTCAGTCAGCACTTTTTTATAATTACTAAGAATATTTTCAAAATGCCTATAGAATGTAGCTCATACTTTTTTCCTGAACACATTTTATTTTCAATCTGGAATAACAAGACTATATGAAATTAATTTTTTTGGATGGTTATATATTCAATTTACTGTTCTCTGGGCTGATAATAAGCCAAATGTTTAAAGGACCCTGTGCTCAGACTGTTTGCCTAAGTACAGGTTATATACAAGGCCTGTCTGGAAAAAGTCCAAACATTGTTAATATAACAACAGTGGCTGGCATTACACTGATGTAACCTGGCAGCCAAGGAGAGTGGACTGGAATACACATGAGTGAACAATGATGACTTCACTGTACTCATCAGTGGGGGTGGTAGACACAATTGAGTGAGCATGTGTACTGTGTGGCTGTTGCATTCAAAATGACTGAGCAAGTAGAGCAACGAATTGGCATCAAATTTTGTGTTAAACTTGAACATTCCTCTACAGAAACTGTTCAGATGATTCAGAAGGCCGCAGCTATGGGCAACTGGTGATTGGCAGCTTCATCATGACAACGCACTGGCTCATGCATCATGTCTCATGCAGAGATTTTTGGTGAAACATCAAATCACCCAGGTGACTCAGCCACCCTACAGGCCCAGATTTGGTGCCCTGAAACTTCCGGCTTTTCCCCAAACTAAAATCACCTTTGAAAAGGAAGAGATTTCAGACCATTGGTACAATTCAGGAAAACACAAGGGGGTAGCTGATGGTAACTGGGAGAACTGTGTGAGGTCCCAAGGTGCCTACTTTGAAGGGGACTGAGGCATCATTGTCTTGTGTACAATGTTTCTTGTATCCTGTTTCTTCTTCAGTGTGTCTCTAGTTTTCATATTACATGGCTGGATGCCTTCTGGACAGACCTCATACATACTTCTTACATGCTAGCAAATGCTGTACATCATATCAAATATGAAGCTCTCATTTATATTTTTCTATCATTTTAAGAATTTTTTCATTCTAAATTAGTATGAAAATAATCACATAAAATTATTAAAATTGTATATGGTGCTTTCTCACAGTTGATGTTTGGATTCTTTTCTGAACTGAACTAACAAGAGTTGATTATTTTGTCTTCTCATGGCAACATACCAAACACATTGACCCACTGTTTACCTTTATAATAATCATAAATGCAATTGATGGCTTTGTGGGAGTCAAAGGGCAATTTTGTATTAATATTGCATCTTATTAGAAAACTATAGGATTGTCATTACTTAAAACAAAGGCAAGTATGGGCACACTTCTTTTCAAAACCTTCCATTAACTGTGGTAAAACCTATGTATTAAAGTGCATTATGAACACACAGTGGAAGCCATGAGATGACATGGAATGTCAGGCAGTGGTTAAGAGCATGGGCACTGGGTCAAGCTCCCTGCATTCAAATCCTGATTTCCATCCCTTACTGGCTGTGTGGCAGGGAATGAGATCTTTAACATTTTCAAGCTTTTTTTTTTAAATCTGTAAAATGGGAATGATAATGTTGATATCATGGGGATTGTTCTGAGTATTAAATAAGGTAATTTATAGCACTGGCTGGTGTGGCTCAGTGGATTGAGTGTCAGCCTGCGAACCAAAGGGTCTCCAGATCGATTCCCATGCCTGGTTGTGGGCCAGGTCCCTACTGGGGGGCCAGTGAGAGGCAATCATACATTGGTGATTCTCTCCCTCTCTTTCTCCCTCCCTTTCCTTCTCTAAAATAAATAAATAAAATCTTTCTTAAAAAAGATAATTCATAAAAATTCTTGGAATGGTTCTTAGTAGGTAGTTATGATATCAGCTTTTAATATTATTGATAATGGAAAGAGCTTTGATTGTAGGAATTAAATAAGTGTGTACTCTTTTACATATATCAGGAAAGTGCCTTCTTTATTAGGACTTAAATCTTTAACTTTCTATTACTAAATAAAAATAATAAAGAATTTCTTACAATGAACTAGAAACATGGTTTCATACTTGAGTTCCAGAGGAGAAAGAATGTAGGAAAGAACAAACAAGAGAGATTTCTGACGTTATTGAACCAGTTCATACAGCCCTCCTAGACCACTTTATATAAGACACTTATCTGTAGAAAGGGTAATAGAATTCTGGTATAAATTTTAATAATTGCAGCAGTGATTACCTTTAGATCCTGCAAGTTCATTATTGGCTAAACAATTCCAGAGGCTCTAGTTAAATGGTCCATGGAATGACTCAGGCGTGGAATTAACCTATCTTTAGTTCCCTAAAGCTTATGTCCCATGAAGGAATTCTCATATTGCTTTGTGCCTGTACAACCTATACCCTTGATTCTTTAAAAAAAGTATTTAAAGGGGTTAAACCCAGAGTCCTAGGTGAACTGATGCTTAAGTGATTAAAAGTGAAAAGAAAAAAATTCCAGAAGCAAAAATTGTTTTAAATGACTCCCATCTTTTTCTTGCAGCTACCTTAACTGCAAACCATTGTTGGCTATGCCCTGTGGTTTAGATGCCAATTGCAAGGCAGCTGCCCTGTCCCAGCCTGGGAATTCTCTTCAGGGGAGTCTTCAGGGATGGAGGCATTTTGTGCAATGAAAGGATAAATACTGGGTTAATAACCACTGAGTATATCTTTTTCCAAAGCTCCAGTGACATTTAAATAGCATTTTAGTTGCTTAGCGTGTTACTGTCTAATAGGAATACTGAAATGGGTTCACTGATTTTGTGAGAATATGCCTTTGCCATATAATGTTTTCCTACCATGGAAGAAGTGGGCATTGCTGCTTTAAAATTGATGTCCTGAAAGTATCTTTAAATAAATTTCTATTTTAGAGACTTGCCATTTGTGAATTTGGAACACGCATTTTTAAGTTCTTCTTTGGGGACTCTAAAACATTATAGATTTGTTGAATCTGACAGTTTGTAGGTGATCTCATCCAATCTCTCAATCCTTGCTTGAATTTTTCACTAAACCAAATCTGTAATCTGCATTTCAGATATTAAAGAACTCATTATGTCCTAAGGCGGACTATGTATCAGATAACTATATTTGCTAGAAAGCTCTTCTTTATGTGCAGGTGAAGTTGATTCCCTTATGAAATTTACCAACTAGCCCAATGATATTGATACCACACAGTGTATATCCAATCCCTGTTCCACACCCCCGGTACCTGTTCCCAATGTATCTCAGTTTATTTCATGTACTGATATTACACTTACTGCATGTTGGCAGTCATTGCTCATTGAGATCATTTCAGCTCTCTTACCATCCAGTTTACTCTTGGGATATCCTCTGTCTTTCCTACTAGACAATGATATTCCAATAGTGTGACCAATGCATTTTATCGGCCTAATTATCATCAACTTTGGGCCAATGAAAAATAAGTTTACATGAACTCTTATGGGTAATGTTTGTACAGTTGACTCGCAATAAGCTTGAAGCTACTCCAGCACAAAGCACAGAAGCAAAGAATGAGCCTGGTGCCACCAACAGCCACCTTAAACATGAATTTCAGCATTAACCTCACTCACAGACTTAAGAATGTACAAAGACACTTATTGGTCTCAAAACTTCATGGGGAAACATATTCTTTTGTCACTTGCTTAGCTTGTCTTTTCCAAACCCTATATTGCTGTGTAATTTCCACAAAGAATCAAGGAATTGGGAATTTACTTCCATTGCCATCTTCTTAGATTTAGAATGCTTATCAGGTATACTGGGATCTTTATTTTGTCAGTTAATGTATTCACTATGCTCAGATTTTTTTCAGTTTGATCTGCTTATCATATCCAACAGTTACCAATACTAAAGAAGTGAGTCACATTTCAGGTTCTGTGTCTGCCACCTGTTTGATGACTTCAGAAGAAGCAAGTTTCTTGAGATAATTGTTCAAGTCTTTCAAAATAGAATCTCCAGAGGACATCAATACCCAGCTTTATTAATATTTCTTAAAAATCCTTTAAGAACTTTCACACAAGTTAAATTGATGTACAATAAGCAAATACACTTGTGATCATATGGATAACCTACCAGCCAATGAAAACTCCTCTTTCTTCAACATGGAAGACTTGGCCAGACATCCTTTATTTCATTTGTCCTGGATATTTTCTCATAAGCCCGAAGTAGGTAAAAACATGGTAACAAGTCAGTTCACAGTTTGTAGGACCTCATGTATAATTTTATATTGGATGGATGATTAAATAAACAACAATGAAATTTTTAAAGCTTAAATCCTCCAGAGAATTGGTTAAGATCCCCTCAGGCCTAATGGTAGAGCTATTGAATAATAACACAATAACAACAACAACAAAAACAAAACCTCACACACCCCTAATCACTAGTCCTCTCCAGGCATTGATTTATTGGACTCTTTCCACCAGCTGTTTAGAGGTTACAGAAAATGCACCAGACTTTGCTGGTGACCCCAAGCACTTTAATTCCTATGCATGCATATTTTAACATTATTACAGAAAGGTTTCACTTGCAATTTTCAGGCTGAGTAGCAATGAGTCTGTTTCAAAGAGGTCAGTGCTTTCACCATTCCTCCTAGTGATGGAATTATAGTTTAAACAGCTGGAGCACTGTCCCAGGAGAGACACTGGGGTATAGCTCCTTAACGGCAGAATAAATCCATCAGACATATTTCATATGTCTGATAACATTAATAGATAACAGGGCTGTTTAAATATTTAATGGACTCACTCAGAGGCTGTTTACCAAGGAGTGAAAAAGAGCTATCAGAAAGGATGATCACATCCCTTTGATCTACAATGACAATAGAACTGAAATCTCAGCCAATGGTTTCTCTTTCTGGCCGCAAACTCCATCAGGGAAACCCGTTTGCTACATGACATGTTTCATTTCCACAGTGCACACAAGACTGTTTTTAGTTTTGTAGTTCAAAAGTTAATCATTTCCATGTGGCTCACTACTTAATAGAGATGCCAGAAGTCATAGAATAGCTTTCAGTTGGGATGCAGAAAACAGGAGAGGAAAGACAATGAGAGACACAGAGCAAGCCAGCAGCGTAAAGTGCTTGGAGCCCAGAGGTTGTGGGCACGCTAATGAGAGGGCATCCACTAGCGAAGAGCCAGCGAGCAGAATTGAATTGTGGCTCCTGGCAACCTTGGCTCATGGCATCCAGGATCGCTCGCTACACAGCCCTTGTTTCTGGGGATGAATTATGGTCACTTAAAACAGAAATCACAGTCTGCCATTTGGCATACATTTATTTTAGTCTGAGAGAAATTTTGGTTTGGTTTACAAAATTTCCCTAAAAGCAGTTTTGCTAGGCAGATTAAAAATGGCTTTACTCTGTGGATGCAGATGCTGTTTGGTCATGCAAAACTGAAACAATAGCTAAATTTGAAATGGTGGGAAATCTCTGGCACTAACTCCTACTGTCTTTTGGTACCAGCAAACATTAATGTTGGAAAATGGTTTATTGCACAGTTTCCAGAACCTTTTTCCTCACTTATATTGACTATTATCTGCGTGGAGTTCTCTTTATGGGATTAAAGCTATGAGTAGCCCTCTTGCTCACCATCTTGGTCTGTTCAAACACCTGAAAAATTCAGCCTGGACTAGAATGAATTAAGGGTGCCTCCAAGACCTGGATAAAAATTTCTGGCCTTTTGACAATTTAACTCTAAAGCAGGGTGTAGGTATCAAAAAATTAGTGGCAATTTTCTTTGGAGACTAGGAAAATATCTTGGTTTAATTAAAAATGCATACTTTTTAACACCTCAAATGAATGCCATTAGCATTATTTATACCCCATTTTCTCTCAATTTTGTTTTGCTATAGGTTTGAAATTTGTAATAAGAGCATAAGAAAGCAGACGGTGGATTTCCTGAGTGCATAGTGTTGCTCTACTTTTTGAAGGGCTGTCATTCTCAGAAATGAAAGACCTACACTAGACCATACCTTTCCAAACAAATCATTTTCAAGTATATAAATAGTGTAATTAATCACAATGGAAATATAAAATGCTTAATTAGCAGATGGACTGAAACAAAGAAATCATACGTAGAAGTCTATTTGAAATGTTGAATGCTGCAAACTTTTAATATGCTTTTAAAATGGATTTCGGGGACTATGTTTTTTTATTTAAATTTTATTGCTAGAATTTTTTTCAAAAACATTAAACAGCCCATCTACCTGCTGTGTGAAGAAAGCAGCTGAGTCACTACCATGCATAAGAGAAGAGCTAGCTAAAACATACATTTATAAGGGAATGGTTCAAACTCTTCAAATTCTCCCTTTTATAGTAACCAATAGCAGAATTTTGCATGTCCTTGCAAAGAAGTAACTGGTAGAAACACTAGGCGGGAAAATGTAGCTGCTGTCCAAAAGGCACAGATCTTTGATGTTGATTATCATTTTAAATCTTTTAAGTTGGTGCCTTTTAGGAAAGAGAAAACTCTGACAGTTAAGGAGCAAAGACCTCCTTTTGGAAATCAAGTCTGGTTTGGATGAAATTCTGCAGCAATAAAAGCTGAAACTAATTTCCAGATGGAATAAATTGGTTCCAGAGTTTCTGAAATGTTGGTCAGCATGTTGCACAGCTGAAGTTGATCCTTGCTCAGAACTGTTACCACAGGGGATGGAGAGGGAAGGGCGGGAATGCTCTATGGGACTCGGTTCCCAAGAGATCACAAGGTTAGGCAGTGAGTGTGGTCCCACTTGTTTCAGCGATCCATTTCCTTGCATTTCAAAGGGTGGTGGCTCACATTCTGAATCTACTGAGATGGGAAAATGATGTGTGGAGGCCTGAAAACTGACAGGTCATCCCCCCCTCCCCGAAAAACAGAAAATACACTTTAGAAAATAATTTTGAAACATCTTCAAGTTAACATAGGCCATATTTCCCTGGAGTTGTGGCCTTCTCCTCATAGCATCATCATGGCATGAAGGCACAGAAGCACATCTGATGTCCCTGGTACCACCGGGTCATTAGGGAGATGGTGTCATTGATGTGCCATGGGCAATATCATTGCAATGACAAGGGAAGACTCCTGGGCATGGCCTCTTATCTCCCACCCAATAAAGGCCTCCAAAGTGGAACTTTGATTAGTAAAATTTAAGTATATTCCTATTTCAAAAATTCTTTAAGTCTATGTGACCAGAGGGTTTTTTTTAAAACATTTTACTTTTTTTTAGTATGCAGTTCCTCAAAAAATGAAAATGAAACTGCCTTGTAACCCACCTATTCCATTTCTGGTCACCTATCTGAAGGAATCCAAAACACTAATTTGAAAAAAATATATGAATTCCTAAGTTCATTGCAGCATTATTTAAAATAGCTAAGCTGAGGAAGCAACCCAAGTGCCTACCAATAGACGAGTGGATAAAAAAAAAAAAAAAAAAACTATGGCACATTTATTTTTTGGCCATAAAAAAGAAAAAAAATCCTTACCATGTGCAACAGCATGAATGGACCTGCTGGGTATTATGTTCTTTTATGGCTCTCAGTGGTTTTCCTTCTCTACTTTTTCTACTCACCTTCTTAAGTGGTTTTAGGTTGTCAAAACTTCTGACTCTTTTTTTCATTCTACCCATTGTGAAAACTACTGACATCGGAATATTTTCCATAATTCTGTAGAATCTCCCCACCTGGGATATTGCAACATTTTCTCAATGTTGCTTAGTATGTTTAACTCTCTTATACTGCTCATTCAGAAGCAGTTTTCAGTAGGGGTGGGGTACAGCTGGAAAGATTATATATAAAGCCCTCTCTCAGAGAGTGACAGTACCAGGCACTCCCTGGCCCATACTGGGAACTCAGAACTCATGCTCTACCTCAGTCAGCTCCGAGGTCACATTGGCATTCAGGTTTAGAATGTTTTACTCCATGCCATTTGGAGAGAGAAAAAACCTGTGTCTGTCTTTCTTTCTCTATTGCCTTGGCCTTATTTCAAGCTTTTATTGTCTCTCACCTGGAGTATTACATTAGCCACTTCACTGGCCTCCCTGCCTTCATTTTTGCTTTTCTTCTATCCTCCATGGAGCTGTTACACTAATCTTTCTAAAGTACAAACCTATACCCCGTTAACTATTGTGCCCTATCATACACAGTGTGAAGCCCAGCTCCTAGTTAATAATGGTTAAATAAGTTATTAATCATTCCGAGGGATTAAACCTCATGACTTCAGTTACTTTCACAACTGTATCTCTATCTCAATTGTCCTTCAGCTCTGTGATTCAAGCTCATGCCACAAGTCCAATTTATGAAATTAATCTATAATGACAGTAGGTTGGGTCATGTCACTAAATCAACATTGATGTTGAACTTCTTCAGGCGGTGAGACTAGGTCTTAGAGATAAGGGATAAACAGGCTAAGAAGATGCTCATTTTCTAAATCTATTCAGACACTCACCACCCTTTTCTCAATGAAATATTCCTTTTTTAACAAACCAAATGAATCATGCCAATTTTATCATGCTAAGCTATATTTGCAAAGCCATTGCCAAAATTGTTTGCAACTATCTAAGCTTCCGTTTCTTCCTCTAGACGTTGAAAAGAGTTATGAGGACTAAATAGGATATATATGTAAACTCTTTAACACAGTGCCCAAATTAAAATAAGTGCCTCCCAAATTTAAGTTGCTGCTTAAACTTCTGTACAAGGTACACAGATTTATTTATAGGGTTAATTGTACACTTTTTTGTGGTTGGGAATTAGGGTTTAACCTGTCTGCTTCTCCTGCTACGAGATACACCCTAGTGGTTGCCACACTACAAACACTAAATGTGTGCCAGGTGAGCGTAGAACTGCTGACTTCTCTGAGGTGTATGCCACTTCTGAACAGGCTGTCCTCTCTCTTGCTTGGTTCTAAACTCTCCTGATATGCCTTTGGTCAATCAAATGTGTTTCAGTTTAATTGAGTAGATTATCTTCTTTCTAAAGCCTTCTAAATGTGGGCATTTCCAAAATCTTAATTTTAGCTTTGCTTTTCCTCCAAAACTGAGCTGTTACTTGTCCCTTCTAACTGGTTTTCTCGGTTATAACCCTCAAAACATTCTTCAATTACCCCAAATTAATATTCTTTTAATACTGGTTTTATCATGTCAATAACTTCATCAAGAGCCTGTAATTGACTTCGTGCTCTCCTGGTTGTCCAGTGAAAAAGCTTCATTTTCTTTATGTAAGCATTCAGGCTCTTGTGTCCCATAGTTGCCACTTTCAGGACACACCATGTATTGCTGACTGTGGTTCAGATCCCCATCCATTCCCGTGTCCCTGGGTCCACTCTTGCCCCCTTCAATCCGTTCTCCATTAGTAGCCAGAGTTGTGTTTCTGATCGTATGATTACTTAACCTACAATTTTTCAGTGACTCTCTGCTTCCCTCAGAATGTGAATTCGAACTCCTTAACATGACTTTTGAGGCTTGCTATGGTCTGACCAGTATTTATTGCTCCAGCTTCATCTCCCATTACTCCACCACACTCAGAACAATTGCAGAGCTCATGACTTGGCCAATTCCCCTTTCACTGTTTCTGGGGCTTTGTATTAGGCTGGAGTCTTGTCCTCTCCTCTCCTACCACTTCTTTGCCTGAAAAACTCCTTCCTGCCCTGATCTTAGGTCACCAACAAGAAGCATTCCCCAACTCACCGAATGAGAGTCAGGTACCTCTTCAGTGCTTTTCTGACTTGAATCTTATGTTAGCCAAACATTACATTTTTCTCTTCTTTATTTCTCTTGACTTGAGACGGTGGCATGCTTTGTGAAGTTGGGGCATGGTGTGTTACTTATTTATTTTTTTTAGAGTTGTGTTCATAGTTCCTAGCTCCTTCCATCTCAAGTAGGTACTCAAATAAATATTTATTGAGTGAATAAATTCCACGCTCTTCAGGACATGTCTTCATCCAGCCTCATTCCTTAACATGTGTCCTGGTTACACTAGTCTTTTACTACTCCCCAGTTGCATAGCGCTTATTTTCACCACCATGACCTTGCTTGTTCTATCCCTAAATGGAGAATCTTAATCTCTTCTCCCACTCAGTCTTGCAATACAACTCTGGGGGATCTAATCATAAATTAGGAAATGCTCAGGTGCTTCTTCACTAGAGCTTTTTCACTTAATCAGATCATGCCTTCCTGTGGTTTTTAACTTTGTTTTTTGTGGAGGAAAGATTTCCGGTGCAGAAATTTGAATTACTCATACTCTGTTTCAACCTTGTATGAATTTCCAATTTATCTCTCAGCAAAATGGCAAGGTTCTTAAAGGTAAGAATAATACGTTTATTTCTAACATTTACAGCCCTCAGGCAATGTTAGGCACATAGAAAATAAATATTTTATATGAATAAAATAACTTGATTTTGAATTAATCATGAAAATATATTACATATTAGGAAAAGCATAGCAAAAGTATTTACACAAAATAAACAAAATGATTAAACTCTCATCAGTTAATAACATAATGCTAGATTTAGGTTTAAACTAATGGCCAAGCTGTGGCTGAGACCAAGTGACCTATGGGCCTGGATCCTAAAATGAAAACAAAACAAAACAAAACTTCTTTTCACTTTAAAGAAGGCATTAACCTCTTTGAAACCACTGAGGCACCAGGGCCAAGGATTTGCTACATAAGGTTATAACATACTGAGTTGTACACAAGTAATCGTAAATAATTGATATTCCTCAATGTGGTTTATTTAAAGCAAACAAGTAAATTATTCACCTTAAGAATATGGAAGGATTCACTCCTTTCTTGCTCTGTCTTTCTTCATGCTTTCACAAACACTTATGAATGGTTTCACTGGGCAAAGGGGTAAGTGCTTGTCTATACAGATGCCAGGCAGCTTTTTGCTGAGAGAGTTGCATTTCTGTGCCATGAATAAAAACAATAAGAGTAATTTGGAGAACAGAATTACTTGACATTATGATGTTTTCCAACCCATTCACAATTTCTCCTATTTGCAATTGTCATTAATAAAGGAAAATGTTCTATGTTTAGTAAAAATGATTCCATAGGAAATCTAATAGGTAACAAGAGAGTGTCTACTCTTCACTCTACATCTCCCTATTGTGTTAAATTAAGATGGCAGTTTTTTAATATTGAAATTTAGTTTTATATCCTATCCCATTTAATGGTTATATACAGGCACGTACAAACCTGATGCAACTTACCTTTCATGTTTAACAAACATGACGGATTGCACACTTCACCTTCATTACGGAACCCTATGCCTCCCTCTGCTCAGAGAATTCTTCTTAGTGTATATATCTCAAATGAGTGAGAACATTTACCGTAACTCATAACTTTTAGCTGCATTACCGGACAAAACCATACCATATACCGAAGACTGTCATGTCAGTGCTCTAAAAAATTATGATAAATTCATCATGCTGTGTGGTGCAGTGATGCAATGATATCATTATAATTACATCTGTTAATTCTATTTTCACAAGTATTTTTCTTTTTGACAGAGAAGGTGAGAGAGACTTAATATTATAATAAATAGGCTTTTTATTTTTTATTATTCTTTTTGGAAGCAACTCTTTATTACTTTTTACTCACTCATGGAGCTACCACATCCAGTATATTTTCCTTAGGGAAAAAAACTAAATGAAACAAAATATTTTGAGGTTAAATAAGTTATTAATCATTCCAGAGCAATTAAACCTCATGATTTCAGGTAGTTTCACAACTGTATCTCTCTTTATCGTAGTTGTCCCTCAGTTCTGTGATTCAAGTTCTTGCCATGAGTCCAACTTGTGAAATCAATATGCAAAGTCTGTCTGGAACAAGTGCAGCCATTATTAATATAATGAGAATCGTTTGCATGACATCCTTATAACTGGCAGCTAAGGAGAGCTCCTGCATGAACAATGATGACTTCACTGTACTAGTCAGTGGGTGTGGTAGACATCATTGAGTGAGCATGTGTACTGTGTGGCCGTCATATTCAAAATGACTGAGCAAGTAGAGCAACGAATCTGCATCAAATTTTGCATTAAGTTAGAACCTTCCTCTGAAGAAACTGGTTGATTAAGAAGCCTGCAGCTTTGGACAACTGCTGTTTGGCAGCTTCATCACAACAACATGCCTGCTCACGCCTCACGCCTCATGCAGGGTGTTTTGGTGAAACATCAAATCACCTGGGTGACTTGGCTTCCCTACAGTCCAGATTTAGCACCCTATGACTTCTGGCTTTTCCCAAAACTAAAATCTCCTTTGACAGGGAAGATTGCAGGTCATCAGTGAGATTCAGTGAAATGTGACAGGGCAGCTGATGGCAATTGGGAGAACTGTGTGAGGTCCCAAGCTGCCTACTTTGAAGGGGACTTCGAAGTCATCATCCTATGTACAATTTTTCTTGTATCTTGTATCTTCTTTAATAAACGTCTCTATTTTTTCATGTTATGTGCCTGGATACCTTTTGGACAGACCCCATAAGATGACATTAGATTGTGTCATGCCACTAAATCAGCATCGATGCTGAACTTTAGGATTTGAGACTAGGTCTTAAAGACAAGGGACAAACACACTAAGAAGGCAGTATGTGGTGTTTTCCATTCCTGATACAGAAGTCAGAAATTTAAGGCCTTTCACTAACTTTCCTGTTAACCTGGAATTGAGCAAGAGAGACATGGGAGCATATTTTGAAAATCTGAGTGACAAAGTACATGCAACACCATGTGAAGAGAAAATAAAAGACACAGCCAAGAAAACCGCATCCTGTGAGAGTCAGGAAAGCACTAAGGGTGCCGGCATGGGGCTTGGACTCGCTTCGCCTGACTTTGAATTCTACATCTATATTCTAATAACAGTTGGCTTTGAGCAAGTCCCTTAATTGCTTTTTTACTTGGTTGCATTTGTAAAATGGACATAATGTAACGTTTAACTCAGAGTTATTGTGATGTTTGAATAAGTTACTACTTTATCTTATGGAATACGACTCCTAATATTGACCAGATAAACTGTAACTTCCTAGAGGTTGTCTGACATACCCCAATGTCAGAGACGTCAATGGGAAAGAAAATGCTAAGAGAACTGATGAAATGTAGCCCATATGAACACCTGGGACACTGTCTGGCAAATTGCATATGAGTATTGACTGTTAGCTGTTATAACTTGTATTGTTTAAGTAATAATCTACTGAGGATAATCAGTAAGATGTATTTGTGTTGTTCTCATGTTTAATTTCTGGACAAAGGATAATTGGGTTCTGCCACAAAACAGGGTCATTGGAAAGAGAAACAGTTCATCTGGTAACATTAGCTAGCATTTCACTGCTGTTTAAAGATGATATAAGGGATGTACTGGTTGGAAGGGGCCACACGTCCCAAAGGCATCAGCAGCTGCCAAGGACAAAGACTTCCCTGGCAGGCAAAGAAGCTATCCCTTAGTCTAAGTTAGATGAGGCCCCGTGCTTCTTGCTAAACACACTCTGTGGGCTCGTGTATGAAAAATTAATGATAGGTAATAGAAAGACCCTAGAAGTCTTCATGAGAGTAACAGTTTGGAAATTCAAAAATTAAAGAAAATAAGATCAACTTACTGATGGCAAGCAGCTTATTCTTTTTTATTAATGAAATTGAGATTTTTATGGGCTAGAGTATACATCCATGTATGTATGGGTTATGAGTACATATGTAAATATGTATATATCTTCACCCATATATTCTCAGGCTAAAATTTGAATGATTTTAATAAAGCAAAAACAAACTCCTGAATCAGTAGGGTCCTAAATCCTTTTCTTAAGTAGGGAGCAATAAATATTGTTTACCAAAAAAAATGGATTAAGGAATGAAGCTACAAATTAAGCAAATGAATTAAAAATAAATAAATGAGGCAGGAAGCTCTAGTGGGATGGTAGGAACAGGGATGTCACATTTTAGCCAAAGTGTTGGCCTTGCCATCCCTCCCAGAACCAGGGCCACAGTACTTTTGGACAGGAAAGTATATTGCCTAATAGATTAATTCAGGAAGAAAGGGTTCAGCTAAGTCATGGCAAGGCCAAGCAAAGAGCGGACACTAAAATGGAAAGATGTGTTTCCCTGACTCATGTCAGCAAGGTCAGGCATTTCCTTTGCTAATAGCCAGTGAACCAATGAATGACACACCATTAATGGATGTCTTAAGTTATGGGAAGGAATCAGATTTCCCAAATGAGTGTTCTTTCAACGTACTAAAACAGAAATGATGGGCAACCTGGAACTAGAAAAGCTCATACATGAAAGAACTTCCTTTACATCTTGAAATGGGCACCGATAGTTTAGTTAAAAAGGAAATGAAAGATGACTCACCTCCCAAAGAAAAAGAAAGTACCATGTTCTTGGTGATGAGTTGGGCCAAATCGTCACTCATGGTCCTTCCCAGCTCTGGAAACAAATATAATTCTGAAGTTCATAAAGTGAAAACAAAAGTGTTGTTACAATAAAATAGGGAATGGCAAGTTAAAAGTGATGGGGTTCACTTACGTTCAGTTATGTAAGTTCTTAAATATGTCTAAAAATTTGACAAGATTTGTCTAAAGGAAAAAAGCAAGAATTTGGTTTCTTGGACCTCCACATGCTTAGTATTATCGTAACATAGCTGTGAAGGAAGGGTAAAGCTGTAAAACTCCCAGGGGTGGGAAAGAGATTTTTGACCTTCATATAGGATTTTTCGGTTGACTAGATATGTGATATTGTGGATTTTTCTCTTAACCCTTAAGTACCTGTCCCTATTGTAGGCACAGTAAAACTAATAAGAGCTATAACTGGGTACACAAAGCCCAATTTGTTATTTCATTTAATCACAACAGGGTCCTTATTGTGGAACATCAAGTCACGATCACTTTGTCAATTCCCTTAGCTGATAGAAAGTGAAAAACATCTTTGAGGAGGCTATTCATTGCACTATAGGCTAATGGCACTTGTCCGTCTTTTATAAAGAAACAACTTGCTTTCTCGGGTAATTCTTTCATCTGTCTCCATATCCTGTACTGCTGATTCAAGTTTAGTGATGCTTACTGACTTCAAGGGGGCTTAATAGTGCATGAAGAAAGACAAGAAATATGGCAGGAATATTTAAGAGAGGACTTTACAAGGTCAAGTTTCCTCTCTGCAATTTCCTTACGTACATCTCAAACCGTTTTGTCTTTCTATTTCAGGAACCAAGGGATGTTTGGCTCCTTTATTGTCCATGACCCTCACTAAAGTCATGAAAATGTTTCGTTTGAATTCTACACACAATACAATTAACACACGGGCTCTGCTTGCCTGTGCCTGCAATTCATATTACCTTACTTTGAAGCTCTCTCACCAGCACTCTGTGGATAAAATCAGAATTTCAATACTAACTTATAGTATCTGTCTCAGATCTGAAAATAGAATGTTGCTTTTCTTGATACAGCATCAAATTCAGTTTCATCCATGATGCTCCCTTTAGTCGTCTCCTCTGCCCCAAATTTCCTAATGCCATCATATTGACAATGGTAGAGAGTGAATTGATTTAAGTCCTTATTTTCCTTTAAGTCTTGGTATAAAATGCTTCTAAAAACACATTCCATTTATATAAAATAAATATGCATGCATACACAATGTCTACCTATGCCAAAGCATTTTCTTCATTATAATGAGATGCATCTTTCTGAATTTTCTGCACAAGCAGACTGTAATTAAGCACAGGAAGATGCAGGTAAGTGCATGAGATGCCAGTTTAATTAAAAGAGAAAATGCTGGTTAAGTATCGATTTGTATGACATTCAATCTACAAGGAGGATTCAGAAAGCTACTCTTTTTCACATTTCCTTTTATATGTATGTATTTACACAGATATATGTTTTCACACTAAAATCATGTTCTCATGTCATATGCTAGAATTGCTTGCCCTATGCACTGCCCCCATCCAAGAAAATATTGATATATACTGAAAATCCCCATGAAAAGTAAAATGCTAGCATAAATTTATGTAGGGCAAATAAAAAGGCAGCCAGGACCCAGCAGGCTGAGTCGATGTATATCTCACATATGGAAACAATGACATGATTGTTTACTCACTGGTTTAATGATATTCACTTTCTCCTAATAGCAACATGGAAAATGTGGATGCCAGATGCTGCGCCCAGAGCAGAGAAGAGAGAACAGGGGAAGGTCTAGAGTAAGAAATTTATCCTGACACCAGAATGTGGTGTGACTCTCCAGTTTATTAACTCTGTGTTTTTTCAGAAAAAATACTTTGAATGTCTGCAGCTTAAATTTCCATATTTTTGTAACAGTTCAGCAACAAATTTACATATTTCCTGGAAACTGCAGATATAAAAGCGGTAAAACACTCCAGGCATTATTAGACAGTAGATGATAACCCATTACTATTGTTTCAATTAGCAATGTAAAAGTGACCTGCAGTGTTCAGATGACCCGCTAATGGATTTAAACGCTTTCAAATATTAATGCAGGTTTTATAAAGATAAATCCCAAACCCATTATTCCTGGAAAAACTATGAGCTGAAAAGCTGGCAATGATTGTGCATTATGTGGAAAGGCTCATGGTTAATTAAATGAATACCTAGCATTACACTATTCACTTTAGTGCTACAAAATTATTGCTCATTGATTTTTACATTCTGAGTCTGTGATTCAATTTACTTCTGCAATTTGTGTTGCTGTGTCAATAAAAGAGAATGGCTCGAAGATGGAAGCATTAGAGACTGATAAATACATTAAGATCCAAAGAAAATTGCTGTTTTCCTATTGTTTTCTTCTATTGAAATATCATTTGTAGCAGCACTTTGTTATGTATTATTAATACAATTTTTGTTTGGTTCCATCTGCTCTCTTTTCCACTGTTCTATTCAGGAACTGAATGTTAGCGATTCCTTGAGGGTAAGTAGCTAATTTTTCAGTAACAAGTTCTCTCACTATCAAGAACAAAAGCACCATCAACATAAATCTGTTAAATGAACTAGAAGGCCAGATTCTTCACCAAAGACAGTGGGGCAAGTTGCTCTGTGGGCTTTTAATTCCAAAGAGTAAATGACACTCCTGTTTACTAAACCATGAAAGCTAAAAAAAAAATGACAAATAGTTCTAACTCCATTATTCAATTTATAAAATACAAACACAGTTGCTGCCTGTATGAAGTGCACATTTTATTCAAAAACCTTACTAAACATTTTATAATTGCATGTACTTGTGTCTTTTTTGCAAATTACTCAGACTTGGTTTTGTTAAAGTTTGAAGTTGTAAGTTGAGGTTCATTTTTAACAATTTTCTTTACTCCAAAATGTTGCAAACATCAGTTTCATAGTTTTTGGTGTCTAAAGAAAGCTCAGATGCACAACCTTCATGCCATTCAGACACACCAGCTGGAAGGTGTTTGGTAGGTACTGTAAATTTAACTTTTCCTGAGAAAAGTGGCTTTACCAGTCAAATGTAATAACCAGTATCTTCTACTTAGGATTATCTCATTGAAATTTAGTTTGCTAAAATTGCCTCCTTGAGGATGGTCAGTGGAACCCGTCATACTGCATGTCTGAATTTGTCTGCACTCTGCATTAGACCCAATGGAGAATCAACTCAACGCAGGTGGTAGGCCCATCCGTAAAGGAATCAGCTTCTATTGTCTCCAACCTCTTTATGAATTGTATCTTCGAATCATTATTTTATGTATTGAGCTCAGTTGACGACAAAATTTAGTTTGACTATTAATTTGATATCAAGTATACAACAAAGAAAATTTTATATTAAAAATCATTTTGCAAAGAGTTTTAAGAAAATCTCTAACATGGACATAAAAACTAATAAAAGAATATAAATGACCAACAAATACAATTTTGATTTTGCTATTAATTAATAAATACTGATTAAAAATGGTAAGTTTGCCTATCATTGTCAAATATGAGAAGAAAGAATGAAGTTCATATTGGTGAGGGAAATGACTCATGTGTAAACATAACTGGTAGAATGTACAATGGTGCAATATTTTAAAGGTGGTTTGCATACATACATTTTCTTTAAAGACTTTTATATACTTTTTCACTGTGAAGTTCTACTTTTTGGAATTTAACCTCAGGAAAAAATTACAAATGTGTGCAAAGATTCAACGTATAAACTGTCATCCAGACCTTATACTGTCACTCATGAGAGTAGCAAATTGACATGTAGAATCCTACATGTCTAAGATGAGGAAGTAGTTAATAAATTATGGTGAATTAGCATAATTGAACATCATTCAATGATTTAAAATAACATATGATAATATTTGATGATATGGAAATATATTTACAATATATTATTGATTGAATAAACCATATTGCACATACACACACTCATAACATGACCAAACTGTATAATGTATTTGGTGTTTAAATAGTCATGTTGTATAATTTCTTCAATAATTTTTACAATATTCCAAAATCATAAGTATTGTTTAGAGTGACTTTTGTAATAAAAAAGTAACTCATGTTCATTGTACAGCAATTTAAAAGGTCTTTAAGCAAACCAAAAAGAACAATATACATCTGTGCATTCACAGGTAGCTAGCTATACAGAAGGCTGGAAAGACATAAACTAAAATGTTATCAGAAGCTATTTTTAGCTATGTTATTTTTTCTCATATTTTCAACTTGTGTATTTAAATATGTCTAGAAATAACATGTATAACATTTGTAGTAGTTAAGAATATGATTGAGCCCTGACTGGTGTGGCTCAGTTGGTTGAGCATTGTCCCACAAACTGAAAGGTCACTGGTTCCATCCCCAGTCAGGACACATGCCTGGGGTGCGGGTTCCTTCTGGGTCAAGGCACACGGGGAAGACTTCTTCTCCCACCCTGATGTTTCTTTTCCTCTCTTTCTTCCTCCTTTCTCTTCTCTGTCACTATATGTATATATTCTCAATCATATATATACACACACACATATATATGTATATATATGTGTGTGTGTACATATATATACGATCGAGAATTTTCTTTTAATTTTTCTACAAAGAAACAAAGTGGAAAGAAGCCCTTGTAATTTTTATGGAAGAAAAGATAGAATAACTAAAACCAACCATGAAAAAGGAAAAAATACTGATTTACTTGCCAAAACCCTGGATTAGAATTCTGGCTCTGAGTTACCAGCTGGGAGACCCTAGGCAACTCATTTCATTTCTCTGAACTTCGGTTTTCCCCAGATATAGTATTTACATCTTTCAAAGCAGCAATGGTCAAATGAGAAAAGAAAATGCCTGCCTAGTTTCATCTAAATATTGAAATGTAGTGACTTCTGAGAGAGCTGAAAATGGGCTTAAATATCACTGATTCCTTACTCCTGTTCCAGTTCACTGTTTTGTACACTCTTCAAAGTCACACACACTAAAAACCAGTCCGACTTTTACCTTGCAATTCTTGCTCAGAAGGATTTTCTGTTATTAATATACACCTTTCAGAAGAGAGCTGAGCAGTGAGTAAATAGCAATGTTCTCAACACTTTTACTCCCAATAATTAGTGAAATATCATATTTATTGTTGTGGTCTTTGTGTGACCTCCTAGGATACAGGGTCCAAGTCTATTTTGCTCACACCTGCATGTCCTGCATCTTCATGTAGCAGATTGATATTGTCAAATGGATACATATAATGTACCATATGACCAAATGAGAGCTTCAAAATGTGAGCGTTGCCTTTTTACTGAATATTTATTCACCTCCGTTGCAACAAAATCAAAACAAGAAACTAAAAAAAATAATTATATAACACTTTGCTAATTATTTCACTGCTAAATAAAAACTGTGCGATGCTAAAAAAAAAATTAAGAGTTGCTGCTCTTGGAAGATGTAGTCCTAACATTCAGTAACTAGGAAACTAGCTCCTTCCTTTGCTAAGGGATCTAGCTACCGCCCTCACAGCCCCCAAGTCAAAGTTTTCTGGCTTGGAACTAGCTCCTTGTGCTCCTCAGGAGGCATGTGTGCTTGGTGAGGTGCTGTTAGCTGGTGGAGAGGGCCAAGCACAGACCTGTGGGCTATGCATGCACTTAACACTCTTTCCCTGGTAACTGGGCAAGGAGATTTTTTAAAAATGATTTTTTTATAACAAAATTTTTCAGTATCTACACTGCTTTGTAATCACCATCAGTGAAGGTAGATTCTAAGGATGAATGAACACAATTTTAAAAGCTGGTTTGACTTCATGCTGGCTCTTAGTTCAACATATTTACGGAAGAAGGAAACTTAGGCACTTAGCACGTCAGTTCACTCATCTTCAGAGTAGGACTATTCACAATGTTCGTATCAGGAAGGTGAGAGAAGTTAATATATGGAGAGCGCTTTCAACAGCGAAGCCAGAGAGCAAGCTCTCAGATACTGGCTCCTGTTTCTATCTCTGCTTCTCTACTGCTCCTACGAGAAATTGCAGTAATACTTTAAGAGGGCTCTTCTGAGGTGAGACAGAGCACATGAGAGTCTCTATAAACTAAACGATAAAATTATACAATGGTTTAGATTATTAAAACCATGAAGATATTTGGCTCAAATTCCTTTATACGTTCCTTAATTCTTTACTCAGTAGGCATAAACATGGTTATACATGTTAAGAAGGCATAGTTTCACCTCTGAAAGAAACCTTTCAGGGTATTTGGTGTGGTCACGCTACTTTATTCTTGCATCAGGGCGGTACAATGAATTGCTAAGTGGTGTCCACCAGATGCTGGATTAAACCTAGTTCTCAGGCTGCCTGAGCCAGATTCTGTCCCCTATTTTCTTCCTTAATGGCCTTCAGTAGATATCTTTAAATTAAAACAAAAACCTACAAAAACCCAAACGAAACTGTTTTTCTCAAGTCCTGAGGCATGGAGAGAGACTGTAGCATTGTGTTTTAATAAGTTACTTCATGTATTAACTAGACACACATGCTCACAACACATGCATATATGTATGTATGCCCCACCTCCCCCCTAATTACTGACCAATATGCTGTTAGATGTGGGGCTTAGAAACACATTTTTATAGAAAAATTCAAGATTCCCATGTGCAACCACGTTTTCAGTGTGTTTGGCAGAAAAATGACTGGAATAATAATGAAGCCTGCTAGGCTGATATTCAGGACATGGGCTGGCTGTATGGTGGTTGTCTTGTCCCTGGGTTCTAGGAAATGCTGATGGAAGATCTTGTCTGCTGCAATATAAAGAATACTCTTGATCAGGGCATGTCACTCTCATTCATTTTGAAAATAACATGTAGAGTTAAGTGGATGCAGGGCTGAGGTATGTAGCTCTCAGGGCCATAGAAGGGAATACTGCTGTCAGCAGACAGAATGTTATTCTATGCAGGATGGTGTCACCAATTGTAGCTTTGATAAGTTAACAGGGAATGGGAAACTCTTCACATTTGGCCAAAGTTCACATAAGATTAATTTTGTTTTAGTTTTAGCTTAGGTTATCTTTACTTATACCATTACCTGAATAATCACCAAGCAGATAATGGGATATAAATAATAAAATAACTGCAACACAACTATCTAGGGAGAAATTACTAAATATAAATAGAGTGGAATAAAAAAGAGCATTTTACAATGAAATAGACAAGAAGCACATTTTAAACATGAATTTTCTTCCAAACATTTTATAAGCTTGATAACTATGCTTATTTTATTTAAAATTAGCTAAGGTTAACTTATATCCAGATTAAAAACTTCTTTGTATTTACCATAAAAGCTGTAGAATCTAATTAGACAATAGAAACTCAAGAGACATTATTATAGCCAGAAAGAATTAGAACACAATAAATAGTATAAATCTCAGAAATTTACTGTCTAAGGCAGGTAGTGCATACATTATTAAGCTATGTAAAGTCATCTGAAACAATATTTACTGAGAAGAGAACTAGATGAAAATACCATCATTATTAAGGTCACTATAAAGATATTAAACCCCAGAGAGGGAGGAGAAAGATTCTGAAAACAGAACCAATGGAACGTTTAATTCCAGAGCTCTACAAAGAACAAAATATGTATTTGTGAAGACATATTGCATAAAAGTACTTTTGAATAGTTATAAAAACAGCTTCATTTTTCAAAACAACAGGAAATACATTATACATAATATAATCAGAAAACCAAAACTGCATTTTGTGCAAAGCTTGATGAGAATCCATTTTGTTTTTCACGGCTTAACTAGCCCTAGCCTCTCACCCCTGATCCTAACAGACTCCTGGTTTAATTATGTTTCTGTTCTAAAGATGACTTAACCACTTACATGGGGAATTTGACTGTCATTGATCAGGAAAAAAGCCTATGATCTGACAGACCATTTAACCAGCCACCGCCTCAGCTTCTCATAATGGTTATCTTCCAAGATTGGAGTTAAGAACCCAATGTACAGGCAGTATAGAAGAGGGAGTCCTCTGATAACACGGAACAACTGCAAAGAGTGTTATAAATTAGTTTCTCAGTGAATGCACAGAGAGCTGAAGAACTGAAATGAGAGAGAATTTTTACCCCAATGAAGGAAAGAAACTGTACCTTTGGGTACCAAATGGTAAAGAAAATTACTGAAATGAGTAAAGCAATTGAACCTGAAAGTGGACTGTGCTTCATATTCTTTTGTTCCGCTTTTAAAAAAATCAATGCCTCAGGTTACCCTGGCAATTTAATCGCAAGACCAATGAAATCACAGAAAAGCAAGCATGAGATTAGATCTGAAAATGTGTAATGTACTTTGGCAACCAAATAAAACAAAACTATTAAAAATGCAACATCCTTTTTACCTATATATTGATCATGCATTTTAACATATTTTGAAATATATGTTCACTATTGACATACATATTATAGTTTTTGCAGAAAGTAACTGAAAAACTAAACCCTCATGGTCTAAACATTAGGGTCCTGGGAAAGGGCTACTGAATCTTGTATTGTATTTTGTGACCATTTTTCATGTTTTGAGGCTGCAAGGAAGCAGCTTGGGCACTTAACATCATTGTCTTTCTTAGATTCTCAATATATTAAACTAAAAGCAATGATGTATACATATGAGAGAATTTGCTTTGGATGAACATTCTTTAGAACTGTACATTGCAGTACAGGCTTGAATTAGCTCAATGGATTTAACCAATATATATTCTTAATGTTTACTTTCCAGTTCAAGGTTTGCTGGCCACTATTGGTATTCAGGGAGAAAACATAATTTTGGTTACATTATATCCTTAATATAATCAAAGTAACTTGCCTACCTTTAAAATGAAAAAGACAGGGAAATAGCTTAAAAACAAGCAAGAAATACAAGACAGCTGCATATTCCTTAAAGAAATTACTTAATATTTTTTTAAAAATGTGGAAAACCTATAGAAATGTAATATATGTATATATTCAACCTTATTTAAGATTACAGTAAAATTTTGAGAGCTGAAATTCACTGTTGATAAGAAAAACAAAAAAGTGTTTGACTTTACTGGAACTTACCTTCATTGGAGCTTAGTATATACGATATAATAAATTCACACTTTCCTATGTTAAATTAGTTATAAAAAATATATAGACTGAAGAGTTAGTTGCATAATGAGATTTAATCTATGTAAAATATGTCCCAGAAGAAATGTCCTTTTCTTTGATCATATCCCTTGAAACAAGATTCCCTGCTGGAAACCACAATAAAATAAAAATTTGTAAAAAAAAAAAATCTCCTCTGGCAAGCAAGCTTGCTTTTTAAAACAAAAATTCACCATGCCCGCCAAGCCCATGATCCTAGGGTGGGCTTAATTAATGTCAATGAAATCTCAAAGGTTCCCTGAGGCTTAAAGGGTAAATAAATCTCAATGGATTCACCATGCATCTCTGAGGCACACATACCCTGCAAATGTGCACATGTGTGCATGGGCACACACAACAAACATATGTGAACACAAACTTCAGGTATCTCTTTTATTATGAAATACTTTTTATAAATTATTATTTATTTCAGAATCGGTTCACCCATCACTTTACCATCACTTTCAATGTGGATCCAGAATGTCAACAGCTATAGTGTAATCCTAGAATCAGAATGATTTATCTTATTTCTCGAAGTGGACATGGTAACATTTCTGTCTTGCATTGGGGTTCTGTCATTGACTCATTCTTTTACTGAATCTATAATGCTGCTCTGTCAAGCTTAACTGAAAAGACATACCTGAGTAGAATCTTCAGTGTTTTTTCATTAAAATTTTACTTCATGTTAAGTAATCTCTCATTGAATTAAAAGAGGGGTTTTTTAAAAAAATACACACTGTGTTTGATTTTATTCAGAGTCAATGAGATTCTAGACCTAATTACATATCCTTCTAGAGGAATCAAATGAATACAAATGCTAATAAAATATTTAATTTTCTTTTGTATTGGTTGTGTATTCAATGACTTATCAAGAGCAGGTTCGCAGGCTCATGGTTTCACAGAAAACCATGTTGTCCCTAAAAAGTGAATAAGGAAGCTAGAGATCAGCTTTCATTAAAAGCTAAATAAGTGGGTAATATAGATTCTCTGGCTTAGAAGTTACAATTTCACTCAGTAAATAGCACATGTGACTTTCAATGTGAAACACACACACATAAGTTTCAGAACTAGTAAGCTGGGGTACCACCCAGGGAAACCATTGTATTCACTCCTGATCTACGCTGAAAGATGATTAATTTAATGAAAATTCTTTTCCAGTTGTTCTCCTGTTTCCCCAATGATGCCAGCCACGTCATTTTGAGCCTCTGAGTCACTTTAAAAGTTTTTTTTTCATGCGGACTTCAATTCTCTAAATATCTCAGAAATACAAAGCGGTCTTAACAAATATGGTGTGACTGCCGTGTGGTATTGTGTTGCCCTTGTAGTTTCCAGGGCACTCTAACATTATTTAATTAGCTAAAATTTCTCCTTTCTTGAGAAGTGAAAACTCAATGAAATGTCAACAGTGTTGTTAGTCTCCTTCAGGCTAAACTCATTACACAAATACTAAAGGTAAAAATAGTCTAAAGCAGAATTCTTTGTCATAATTTGAGGCCCACACCTTATGCCAATGAAATCCATATGTGATTATATAAAAATGCTAAATTGGAAAGAGTAACGAATAAATTATCTCAACAGGGGCAATAACTGACCAGTCCTTGCATAGAAATTTATCTAATTAGCCAAATAACATATCGGGTTCTATTGGGGATTATCAGAATACTACAATTACTGCATGAGGAACCTTTGCTTTTCAGTTCTGAAAGGCCAAAAATGTGCTGTGCTGCTTTTTACTCTGAAAATGAACCTTTTCCCCAAGAAAGAAGAAAACAAAAACAACTGTATTTTTAAGCCAAGTAGAGCCAAAAACTGAAGAAAAATGTCTTAGTTTATCTGAATTATCGGGGAGCGTTTGGGATATATGAACTCATTACTAAAGATAATAAAATTTGGCATTTTCTGTTGTCTAAGGGTTTACATAGGCTAAATTTCTTGATTTATTTAAATAGATGATAGGAAAGAGCAAACTACAAAAACAAGTGCTATATACTGAAGGCATGTGAATTACCTCCTTCCCAAGGATAATGCAAATTAGAAGTATGTAAAGCTTTGTCTGCACCTGGGATCTTTAATGAGGATAAAGAAAAAGCAGACAGAGATTCTCCTGGGGAAAGAGAGGATCGTTATTTGAATAACCTGCAGTGAATTCTAATCAATGCGACGTGACTTTGAAAATGAATGTGGTCTTTCAACCCGCTGTACTTGAGCTGTAATATTAATCATAACTTCATGGTACAGTAAAGCTTATGACAAATGATTATTCAGTGGACTCAGGAAAAGACTGGCTTGGATATGCCAAGGAAATATGGAACCATGAAAATACAAAGGGCCTTTTTATTTCCTCCTCACCAGCCCATTTATTTGCTAGTGTATTCTATCTTTCTTTGATTATCTCAAAAGAGGTTGATGCAAATTGCATGTCATAACTGTAATTGTTTTTTTTCCAAAGGTGACATTTTACACGTAGCTTATTTCCTGACACACTCCTAGGAGTGCTCTTTAGCATTAAATTAAACCAGGATACTGGTGTGCCAATCTGCGAAGAATGCATTAACCAGCACAGCAAACCCTGGCAGCACAGAGGGGAATTTCAGCCTGGCCCCATTAGAGCCCTGCATTCTTTTAAAGTGCTTCTGGACCTAAAGAAGGTTGATCGTACGTGTAGCAGATTCTCTAGAATGCCAGGTAGAAAAGTGATGCTGACTTAAATAATAATTTAAAAAAAAGTCAAGTATCAAGTGTTCAATGTGAAAAAAATGTAATTACTTTTTGACAAGTTGACATGGAAAGACATGTATCAGAGAAACATAATGTGTTAAAATCAAATGCTCAAGAATCACATGGGGAAGGTAGAAAATGATAAAATAAACATCTTAAAATAATTTAAATCATCTTCTGTCAGAAAGTAATTCCAGGGAAAGAGCTGGGCATATTTGCATTGGCCTAATGGACACGGTACTCAGTGCTCAGTGTCGTCTTGGTCACTGCTGCTGCAATGCACTGATGAGACAAAGGGCGTGACTCAGACTCACCATTCTGCATGCACCACTACCCCACAGGGAAGCCTTGTTCATAAGGCAAAACAGAACTTAATTCTTCAAATACACATTTTCATAGGGGAGCAGTTTCTAGATTTCAGGTATGATGTAAAACGGAGTGGTTGATGGTAAGCACAAATCTACAAGCAGCCAGAGCAGCCAGATACACTCCAAACTTACTCTTGTTTTGCTGAATTTAAGAACCAGAAGGTCTCCTAAGACATCACACATTTTATCTCCTGCTTCAATGTCAGGATCAAATCATCATGGTCTCTGGGATATACTTACAAGCTCACACAGATGGCATATATATTGAATATAAATGGAATATATGTATTTTTGTATGTGTCTGTGTATGGACCAAATATGGAATATAATACCCATACATGTGGAGTATTTATATATGTGGAATGTACAAACTCATATACACATATACATGGAATGCACTAAGCTTGAAGTTACACTGAATTGCACCATGGACATTATCTCTAATGGTCCTTAATAGGTGTTTTTATGGAGTTCAATTACTTGACAAAATTATCAATTGTGAATAATTATAGCTTGTTTGTCATGACTTTTAACCCCAATACTGATAAAATCCAACATTTTGGGGGACTCTTCCAATATGCTAAGTTAAACGTTGTATGAGCTAGATACCATTTTTATCTCCATTTCAGAGATGAGAATCCAGAGCCTCAGGGTTGCTGAATTACTTTCCTAAGTTAATCCAAATAGTAAGCTACAGAGCCAAAAATGATATCTGTATTTCTAACATTAACACTTCATGCTTTTAAAAAACAACTCTATTGAGTTATAATTGACATGCCACAAAATTCATACATTTTAGGTGTACCAGTCAGTGATTATTAGTAAATTTACTGAGTTGTGCAACCATCACCATAATCCAATTTTAGAACACATTCATCTCCCCAGTAAGATCCCTCAAGCGCATTTACAGTTAATTTCTGTTCCTACCGGCACCTCTAGGCAAGCACTGATCTATTTTCATCTCTATAGGTTTGCCTTTCCTGGATATTTCATATAATTGCAATCATACACCATGAGGTCTTTGGTGTCTGGCTTCTTTCACTTAGTATAATGTTTTTGAGGTTCATCTGTGTTGTTGCCTCACGCTTGTTATAATGCATTTGTCCACTTTTCACTCTGCTTACTGCTTCTGCTCTATTCTGAGCTATTTCTATTTTTATCTCAACTTAGAATGAGAAGCAAAGAAATGCACTGTAGCACGGGGGAAAGAACACAGAGAGTAAGAGGAAGAAGGTCTAGGTTCAGGGGCAGTGGCCAAGACAATGTGATCCCACTGCTGCCTCACCTGTAAGATTTTGCTTACTGAGAAGATCGAATGGGATAAAGCCCATAATAGTACTTGTAAAACCATATAAAATGATAGTATATTATCATTATTTTTATTACTTCATCAAGAGGTGAAAAACTCAGCTTTGCAAGATGAAATTCTCTCTCTACACTCAAAGAATTTTGAATCTGGGGTAAGCAGGGTTGATTAACATAGTTTCAATAGCTGATAAATAAATCTAAGATTTTTTAGTTCAGGGAATGATTTCCTTGTAAAGTTCATTTGAACTCAGATTCGAATATGTATGCCACAAGTGGTAGTCTTTATTATTCAAAAGTTATAAACTATGCCCAAATGCTATTCAAGGAAGCGCATAGTAGGGGCCACCAGTCCCAAATTAAGAAAACTGCATAAGAATCACATGTAGTGTCCTTTAAATATGCAGGTTCTGGATTTACTAGCTTTGGAGCTTTAAAATCTTCATTTCTAAAAATTCCAAAGATGATCCATCTACATTTTAACATTTCAGAACAGAACTTGAGTGAAAAGAATTCTTAGATATGTTACCCAGGGAGAACATGGTCAGTAATGAAAGTTGAGCATTCTAGAATCATGTCACAAATTGTCATAGTGCAGGGGTTGCTCTTGGCCTCCGATATTCACTCTCTCTTTCTCCCTTTTAGTACTATTGTCCCAGAATAGTAAACCAATGACCAATATACCTGCTCAAAGGCATTCAATGTTCAGAAAACTCAGGCAAAGTAACTTTTAAATGTCTCAATTCCTAAGATCATTTTTTAGTACATTTACATCGCATAAAGTATGGATTTCTCTGCTATTCTGTGTAATAAGATGTTCAATTTTGAAGAGCCTGAAGATTAGGTCAGAGAAGCCCTCCAACATAAAAGATTGTGGTGGAGTTGGCATTAAAAGTGTAGTTTGCATGGCACGGATTCATATGCGGCCTCACAATTTTAGGCTTGATCAATGTAAGATCACTGGTGTTAGTGAACTGAGGCCAGGAGACTGGTCTTATCTTTACTTTCTCCAGGGAACGTGGCACACAGTAAGCACCCCAAACTATCTGCTGATTTGTTCTCAGCAACAGACTCCTGCAAAGCATGAGTGCAGATATAACAAAATTTGTAGGTTCATCCATACATAATGCACACCGACACTGGGACTATCTCTTTAAAAGGGACATACAGCAATGTGAGAGTGTACAGTACTAGGCAGGTATACTTGGTAATTGCTGGGTTCCTTTCAGCTCTAACACTTCATGGCTCCCTCTCCCTTTCCCACACATCTGTTGCTGATTCACTACTATTTTAAGAATAAAGTACACAAACAAAATTCAGCATCTCCATAAATGTACCCAAGTTCACTCTCTTTCCTGCTTCATCTCTTTCTATTCTTGTTCTGAATTCTCCCTGTCCTGATTTTCCTGACCTAACATTCTGTTTCATCTGTTTCCTCTGCTTGGGAACATATCTACCTCCCAAATCCCCGCCCTCTCTGTATGAGTGAATGCCCTTCAGTGTTGTGTGCATACAGAAATCCCCTGACGGCAGGGGTGGTGAACAGCCAGCCCGACAGCTCCTGGATGCCATTCTAGTAGATTCTGAATGATGATCTCTCACTGAAGAGACTCCATACGGCACAGCTCACAATGAGAACTCACAGCTGTAGATGTCTGCTGATCAAGAAGCGTTATCCCTATATTCTGGCCCCTGATGTCTCCTCTTTAGGTCAGAACTGATTCTCTGGTGCATTGCTTCCTGATGTTACTTCCATTTAAAAAGTCCTAGGGGGGCACTATCATCAAAGTACCTTCTAAATGCTCTCATCATCTCCACCATATCTGGGTGCCATCCATACCTCTCCCACCACTACGATCTTAGTTGCCATTAGCTCCTACCTGAACTTGAAGTACATCCCAGTTAATTCTATGCAAAATTCACTGATGATTTCCCATTGCACTGATTGTGAGTCTTACAGCAACTCTAATGATCTAGCTTCTTCCAGTCCCTCTGTCTTCCTCTTGTACTACCCTCCCCCTGTCCATTCTGCTTCAGTCACACTGGACTGTCTCTTAACATAACAATCTCTCCCTGTTTCAGAGCCTTTGCATTTTCAGTATGTTCTGCTGGGAACACATGGCCCTTTCACCTTTGCCTGACTTGTCACTGCTAATCAAACAAGTCTCAATTCAAAAGTTGCCTCTCAGAGAGAACTGTACCCTGATAGCTAAAATTCTTCTCTCACCATATCAGACTATTTTCTTCCAAATGCTTAATATTATTTGCAATTAATTTATTTTAATTGAGTACATCTTTGGATATCAAGAAATTGCTGTTAAATGCATGAATTTAGCAGAGTGTTTAAGAGATCCAGCTCTGGAGCTAATCTTTCTGAGGGAGTCTTGGCTCTGGCGTTTGAGATCTATGGGTCTGAGGGAAAGTTCCTTAGCCTCTTTGTGACTCAGGGTCCTCATCTGTAAAATGGGGGTACTGATGGCACTTACTGTATAAGGTTGCTGTTCAGATTAGATACATTAACACATGCAAAAGAGAGAAATGATGCTTATGTGAAACATCATATGCACTCATAAGTCAGGTCACAATTTAAAGAATTATATTTAAATTTCCAACCATTCTGAAAGCTGAAAAGGCATTTGTTTTCACCACATATGTTTATAAAATGCTTAAGGTTTTAGGTGGAACTGGAACCCTTAGTGATATGCCAAATTTTTAGGCCCCTGAATTGGTAAGGCAAGCTGCTGCTATTCAGGATTCTGATTTTTCTTCATTAATTCACTCATTTATCAAGAGCATTTTACAGAATTGTTAAATGCAATGATCTGTGCTGGGTTCTAAAACAGATGAATTGTCCATAGGTTTGAAAACAGATGTAAACAAGCACTTACAGTGCGATGAACATTGAAAGCTATGTATCCAGAGCCATAGGAACACTGAGAAGGAGGCAGGGAGTAGCACCTACCCCAATTCTCTCGGAGTCAGAGATGGATGACCAGGAAAGGTCTGTGATCCTTGCATGGCAGGATCTAGCCTTGGACTGCTTGGTGTTTTCTGAGCACCTGTGGACTCCCCATTGTGGGTTAAAACAGCACACAGGAAATACGCACCCACTTCGTGAGTGTGTAACCAGGAAAGAAGACAGTCATTTGCTCTGCCCAGCAGCACGTGAGTAAATGTGCCGCACATGAGTATTTACACAAATGCAGAATTACAGGCTTGCTCCCAGGGGGGAGGAAGAAGAGTGTTGAAACCTGATGGCATATCAAGCATTTCCTGAAGTTGTTATCTGTCAGTCTGTTTGTGCTGGCTTTGTGAAAAATCACATGTGGCTTTCAGATGTAGAAAAGGAGAAGTATTTGCATATAAAAATGAGAAGTTTTTTAGAATCATGCTTGGCATAAGTCACTTGGGCAATCATATGTTATTTCTGGGCAAATCTTTGGGCACAAGTTTTTGGAAAAAGAACATCTTCTTGGTTTTCCCCTTATTTATCTGGCTTGGTCCTCTTTCAGGAGTGGGGTTTGTTCTACCTGAGCTTTCTCTCATTTCCAATATCTTGCAGGGACATGATAAGGGTGTGAAATTTATCTCCCCCTATTTCCTCTTTAATTAATGCCAAATCTTACTACAAAAAGGGTGAATGGAAAACAAAATTCTTGTAAGTTTTATTTCATGAATAAAAAGTTCTGAAGTTGAGTTTTTAAATGGTTCCTCTTTAATTAATGCCAAATCTTACTACAAAAAGGGTGAATGGAAAACAAAATTCTTGTAAGTTTTATTTCATGAATAAAAAGTTCTGAAGTTGAGTTTTTAAATGGGCGGCTGAGGTCTGTGAAAAGAGCACTAAAGAAATGTAAGAAGAAAGGCAAATTAGCTGCTTATCAAAATCTGACTTAATTAAAAAGTAAATAAAGCTTCAGAAGAGGGAGTGATACATATAGCATTCCAGCTGACTGCATTTGTTTTGGGGTCAACTGGACCTGGTTCTGAACGCTGCCCCACTACTTACTAATTACGATACCATGGTGGCAGAAGCAGTCAGGGCTCCTCAGTAATCTTCTTTCTGCATGCATAGCCAGGTTGCATTTCCCAGCCTCCCTTGCACTTCAGTGTGGCCACATGATTGAATTCTGACCACTGACCACTTTCACACTGATCCGTGGCCAAACTGCATTGGAATATCACACGAGATAAACATGAAGTTTTCATGGGTTAGGCAGTAGAAATTTTGAGGTTGTTACAGCAGCTAGTGTACTCTTACACATACAATTAAGATTCCTAAATCTCTGCTTTAGTTTCATACGTATGGTGGGGCTAACATACCTTCCTTTTAAGTTTATGAAAAGCCTCAGGTGGTTCCTTTTGCTAGTCTTTCAGTTACTTATATTTTTCCTTATTAAAATAAAAAAAATTCTTAGTCTTCATTCTCTTATGCCCACTCTGCTTGCTAGTTGGAAACAATTATGGGAAAAGTAAAGCAGCCCCAGAACCATGACTGTAAATAAACCCTCACTAGGAAGGAGTAATAAACTACCGTAAGTCCTTAATTCAGTGTAAGATATAAGCTGGGACCTCCTGGGGCCAGTCTCTGAGCAGTTGCATTAATGGGAACACAGAGTGAACTCTAGGTGCTTTGAAGGTTAGCGTTAGACCATTGCTAATTTTCTCAAAGGGAATACCACAGGGATTTTATACAGACATGTTGCATGGAGTTTCTCAGAAATACTTTCTAGGCATCAAGCTCTCTCCTCCAATTTCACACTCATGATAACCACTAAAAATCTCACCCATGCTCGAATCCATTTGGCTTCCTTTCCATCAAAGTCACCATTGCCTTCACTCTCTTCTCCCCTGGCTGTCTCGTTGCTGCAGGAAAATGATGGAATTTCTGGCCCTACTCACCAGCCAAGCCAGACCACACATCGCCATGAGGCTCAGGTTTTATCTCCTACTTCGTAGAGGAAGGTGCACATGCTGAGAAGCGTGGTTCTAATTTCCTCCATCAGCTCAACTTGTAAATCATTCTCATGGAACATTTTCAGTGAATAGAGCTCTCTATTTTGTTATATGATTTAATCTAAGGAGCTCTCAGTGACCTGAGAAGGGAAAAATCAGAATGGGAATATTTACATCTTCATTCTAACAGTAAGCAGTCATGAACAGTTCTCCATAGTCAAAGGAAAGCTGAGAATTTATTTCAAGAAAGGGAAGGATGAACAGACCTCGCCTGAGAGGACCGGGTGAAAAACACAGATCCTTGACCTCTCTGAAGAGGTGGACGGAGTAAGTCAGAAGGCACGGGTTGGTGCAGTCCGGATATGCTCTGATTTAATTTACACAGGGAGAAGCCTCTCTTGCTCATAATTCCTCTTGCCTCTGGCTTCCCATGATACCTGAAACAGCCACATTATTAATGTATAAGGATAAGACATTGTGAAAATGCCATTTTTATGTATGAGAGGCAAATACAATAATCACTGCTATTACTTTAGACTGGTATGTTTATGCAGGCGTCAGGGGACCGAGACCCTAGGCGACTAACCTGGGAGCAAAACAGAACAAACCAACAACGTGGGGTCCCAGTGGAGTAGGCAGTGAGGAGCAACCCAGCCCCTTGTGATCTTTCATGTTACTGGACTCATGGTGGTTAAGAACTGTGAAGGGTCTAAAATTTTCTCTACTTCTAAACTAGCATGAGACATGCGACTCCTGAGTGGGAGATAAAGAAGTTTATTATTCATGGAACAGCAGGCAGCATGAGCTTTTGTGCTCGCATTGGTTCTCCTTGTCACCCAGCGCCCATGGGGACAATGTACATGCAGTGGGTTTGGGTCATAGCTGAATGACCTTGAAGTTAGGAGATTCTAATCATCTATAATTGGTTGTAGGCAAACCTATCCAAACATTGTCCCAGAGGGAGATATTATTTTTATTATCTGGACAGCAAATTTGCCTTTTTCTCCGGAGGGAGACAATAGTAGCTCTACCTTTCAAGGCTGTTTGCTCTATAGACATCCTTGAAACGATAGTCTTGAATTAAAGTTGGTCAGCATCTTTGTTCACCAGATGTGCAGAAACCTAAGAGATCCGTGGAGAAATACTTCCTATCAATGGTTGCAGTGTATATAGGAACAAGTCATATTGAGAGTAGGTGAATCTACCTGGGTCCCAATCCAGCTCCACCATAATTACTTAGTAGCTTTCGAGGAAGTTACTTAAACTCTCTGAATCTCAGTTTTGTCATTTGTGAAAATGGGAAGCATATCATCTGTCTTACAGAGATGTAAGTGTTAAATAAGATGCCCTGTAAATGGTAACTATGATTATATACACATACTATATGGGTAATGTATAGCATATTTTATTTTTTTTCCATTTTTATTATTTTATTTTTAATCAGTATTTTTTAATTGTTGATATTGTACAGTTTTCTGTCTTTTACCCCGCCCCAGCCCACCACCCCAGCCCTCCCCACCCTCCCCCCATTTCCACCCCCCACAGTTTTTGTCCATGAGTCCCTTATACTTGTTGCTCCAAACCGTTCCCCTTTTCCCCTGAAATTCCCTCCCCTCCCCCTCTAGTCACTGTCAGACTGTTCCCAAATTCAGTGTCTTTGTTTATATTATGCTTGTTTGTTTGTTTTGTTGATTAGCTTCCTGTTAAAGGTGAGATCATATGGTATTTGTCTTTCACTGACTGGCTTATTTCGCTTAGCATGATACACTCCAATTCCATCCATGCTGTCGCAAAGGGTAGGAGCTCCTTTCTTTCTGCTGCATAGAATTCCATTGTGTAAATGTACCACAGTTTTTTGATCCATTCATTAACTGATGGGCACCTAGGTTGCTTCCAGCACTTGGCTATTGTAAATTGTGCTGGTATAGCATATTTTAAAGTTTACAAAATAATGCTATATATTACTTTATTTTGTACTTCTTATTAACACACATATATTCTTTATTTTGGTTAATAAATCTAGTTAGCTTTGAATTGCTATTTAACTTGTTTATACTGAGCACTCTAAAGAGCCCTACAAGACGATAGGGTACCTGGGTTCCAAGTTGACCACGAACCAGCTGTGCAGCTTTAGCAAGCCATTGAAATGCATTGATGAAAGGGGGAGATGGGACAAGAATTCAGGGATAGCAAACAGATTTCATCCCAGTGGCAGGCCTGAGCAAGGCAGTGACTGCCTGCAGAGTTGGGTGGAGAAAATGAGCCAGTATCCAGGCTCAGGAGGAAAGAGTGCTCATGAGGAGCTAGCCATACTTTCAAGGTGCAGCCCTTTCTTTGCTGCACAGGCCTGGGTGGGGCTGGGGTGGAGTAGGTTGGAGTGGGTGGAAATTGGAGAGCACCCTTGCTACTGCTTTGCATGTAACAGTTGTTAATACGTGTCAATTTCTTAGTTGAGGAATTGAGCAATAAGGTATTTGAAACCGTGGATAAAGGATGGAAATGAGGAGGAAGTAAAGTGATGGGCAGGTGAGGGAGTGGCAAAGAACCACTTTCCCTTGTCACTTTGGGATGCAGAGAGGCCTACTTTCAGTTAGGCCATGACCTCCAAGCCAGGTTAAGTACTTCTGGAAGTCCCAAACTGTGATCAGGCTGTGTGTGGAGCCCAGATGGTCTTTTTTCAGATGACCTGGTGTATTGATGCTGCCTCTGGTTTCTCCTGGGCTCCAAATTGCTTCTATGAAGCAGCTGCTCAAACATTTTAACGGCCACAATTAAACAGTCCCAAAGGCTGACCTTTAGACATGGCAGTGGTTAATTGAGCCAACTGCCTTGGGGTCTGCCATATTTGGCAAAATCTTGTAAGTCCACTATGGTCAATATTTTCTTTGGTTTTCCAGCATGTTTAAGGGAAAAGCTTACCTCCAATTACACTAGTAGAAATGGCAAGAACCTGGGAATGAGATAAGAATTTTGTGGAAATTCCAATGTCTTTAAAAGAAAAAAGATCTTGTAAATGGCAATTTTGAAACTCTCTCAAAATTATCTGGGCTTATTAAATTCTTGTGACACAGGTAGAACCAAGCTTTTCCTAGAAAAGGAAAAATAGTGACTAGAATTTAATGTTTTCACTTATCATTCAATTAACTATCATTTAATTAATACTGACTAAAAAAATAAATAACAGAGAGTGCTTCGGATATGAAGAGACAGGTGCGGAAAATGGACTAGAATGTCAGCTCATAAGAGCAAAGATTACTTTTGTTAGATGCATTGTATTTCCTAAATGCCTAGAATGCTGCCTGGTACACAACAGATACTCAATTAATAATTTATGAACAAATGACTGGACAAAACTGTGCCTTCACTGAGCACACAGTCTACCGCACATGAACAAGATGTCTATGATTTGCTGTGAGTTCTATGAGAAAAAGAAGTGCTATTATGTGATGTGATGTGAGAGAGGTGAGAGCTATTTTGGTTAAAGCAATTTGAGAAGATCCCTGAGAAAGTTGTGTTTGAGCTGGGAGACACATGACGAGAAGGCATCTGTGGGATGGGGAGGGTATTCTGAATCAGAAAATAGCATAGGCAAAGGCCCTGGGGAAGGAAATACTGGTGTGTTAAAGAAACAGAAGAATGAAGGTGAGAAGAGACGCCTGGGGAGTTGAAGATGGTGAAAATTTTAATCTGAATGGTGGTCACGGGCCCAGTTATATAGGGTCTCCTAATCATTTTAGGGAGATTTGGTAATCCATTTATTAATTCCTGAGGGCTGTTAGCAAATTACCACAAACTGGATAGTTTAAAAATAACAGAAATCTATCCTCTCACAGAAATCCAGGTGTTGGCAGGATTGGTGCCTTCTGGAGTCTCTGAGAGAAAAATTTGTTCCACGACCCTCTCTTGGCTTCTTGTGGCTGTCAGGAACCCTTGGTGATGTTTGGTGTGTAGACACACCACTCCAGTTTCTGCCTCTATCCTCATATAGCTGAGTTTCTCCTTTGCTTTCTATGTCTTCTTCTCTTCTTATAGGACACCTACCATCAGATTTGTGGCCCATTCAGATAATCTAGGATGATCCCATCTCGAGATCCTTAACCTAGTCATATCCGAGAAGGCCCTTCTTCCATGTAAGTTCACAGTCACGGGTTCCCTGTGGGCACATCTTTTGGTGTGGCTGCCATTCAACCCACTACACTCTACTTGCAATGAAAAGTCATTGACAAATGCAATGTAGAGGAGTAACAAAAGTTTCATACTTTTCTGAGTGAGGAGTGGATTACAGAAGAGCGAGGCTAGAAGAACGAGGCTAGAAGATCTTGGCAGTGAAAGATGAAGTCTGGAGATTGCCTTGTCTATGCGGAAGAATGCATAGAGAGTAAGTTTGAGTTGGGGATGAGGCCAGAACTAGTGTCAAGGCAATGTGAGAGTGGTGTCAGGTTGAAATGGAGGCAGTGACACCCAAACAATATCTTAGCTCCAGGTACAGTTGGTCTAACACCACACAGATGCAAAGTCGGAAATCAGTCAGACCCTTTTGTTTTATGCTCATTGCCGTACTCTCTACCCTTCCAGGCATCCTTTTCTTCTGGGTCAGGTTGCCCTGAGCACTCAGAGTTGCTGCTTTTATGCCCTACAAATCTTAGGGCTCTGCCCCTTCCTATGCGGAGCTTACATAAATCTTAAAGCTCAACCACAAAAGTCTCTGAAACTCGAGCTTCTTTTTGCATCATATGGCTCTTCTCATAAACTTGGGGACTCTAGTATGCTTTGCCTGTTACAAGCTGAGATTTCCATAGACAGGAAAAAAGACCCCCCCCCCCACCATTTTTTCTGACTCAAATTAGATTTTGGCAAGGAGTTCTTGCTTTTCCACTATGCAGGCTTTTCCAATAGAGTTCATGGCTAACTTTCTTTAGAAGGAAGGAAAAACATAATCAATAAGTAGGTAGTATGGACCAAGGGTTGTTCACAATTACCAAGTCTTTCCCAGTGGCATGGAAGCAATGATGGGTTTTTATCCCTGGGAATATAATGTGGAACTGAAATATTTTCTTTTAGAAATCTGAAGAGCAAAAGTCTTAGTGTAGAGCTATTGGGAACTCAAACTTCCTGTCATTCTACTGTGACTACTTGTCATTCTACCTGTCTCCTTAATGAGAGAGACAGAACAACTCCCGTGGTGTAACAGGAATCTTAGTACTGCAGAGAAACATGGACCTGTCCTGAAATTGCCCGTTCCCCTGTTTGCAGGATCTCTCATTCTGTAGTGAATTCCTCAAATAGTGAGCGCTTCTAGCTCCCAGGATGATTGTAAGAATTAAAGTAAATTTATATGTTTCTTTTAACCTATTTGTATAGCTATCCACATATCTATTTAGATGAATACATATAGATATGTAGTATTTGACTTACTATAACTGCTTCGTAAATGGCAGCACTTTATAATTTGCTATTATTCATACCCACCCCCCTGCTTTTATTCAGTTTCTATACCATGACAAGCTGTTTCACATCTAAGGTCTTTACACATATATTTGCTTTTCCTGGACTTTGTTTTGCTGTTTCACCTCCACACTCAAATGTTATGTTAACCACGGTGTCTTCTCTATACTCTGTCAGTGGTTCTTTTTTTTTTTTTTTTTTTAAAGATTTTTATTTATTTATCTTTAGAGGGGAAGGGTAGGAGAGAAGGAGAGGGAGAGAAATATCAATGTGTGGTTGCCTCTTGTGTGTCCCATGCTGGGAACTGGCCTGCAACCCAGGCATGTGCCCTGACTGGGAATCGAACCGCGATTCTCTGGTTCGCAGGCCCGCGCTCAATCCACTGAGCTACACCAGCCAGGGCCTGTCAGTGGTTCTTAATCTTGTCTGCAATTGGGCTCAGCTGTAAAGTTTTAAAGAAATACAGGTGTCAGGGTTCTACCTGGAAATTCTGACTCAGAACATCTGAATATTTACTTTTTTAGCAAAAAAATGCCCCTCTACATTTTTGTATGAGTAACCAAAATCAAGAAGCCCTACTGCATTCTACACAGTTGCTTCGAGTGGTCTCATCCATGCCTGTTTCCCTCCATCACCAGCAGACAGCCAGGTCATGACCTCAGCCCTGGTTTTCCAGTGTGCTCTTTCTCCTGAGTGCTGTCCCCATACACACAGCTGCTGCTACTTGGATGCCCAGATAAAGTTCACATTTTACATGCCACCTCCCCTCCATCTCACTTTCTCCTTCTATATTTCCAGTGCCATTGAATAGCAACTTAATCTATTCAGTAAGTTAACAACTTACACTGGAATGTTATTCACAAAGTAATATGATTCATGTGTAACAATAACCTCAAAGGAAATTTGTGAAGGAAAAAATTCACCCATAATTCCACCTGTTATATGCTTTGTTCACATTGCTATATGCACTTTTTTAAGTTGAAAAATTAGTATGTTTCTGTGCTCTTTCTAACATAAATCAATTCATTGCTTTCCAATATGACAGATGACTAGGCCAGATAAAATTATATGTATATAAATTTATATATATGTAATTTATGTATAATAAATAAACCACTAAAATTAATTGGAAAGTGATGGATTATTCAGTAACTGATGTTGGGCTAAATGGTTAAGCATTTGGAAAAAATTTTAAATCATATTACCCTCTTATCCTCTATACTGTAATGAATTAAATACATAAACTAGATATAAATTCTAACAATTACATATAGTTTTTCTGCATTGGAAATATTTTTATAGAATAATACTAAACCTTAGAGCATTAAGGTAAAGAACTGGTAAACTTGACTATATAGGAATTAAAACAAAAAGCTTCTGTCCAATAAAATCATCAATGATAAAATGGCAAAAAACTGGTAAATACTCTTAACATTACTATGCTTCTTAAGATTAAAAAAAATCTCATATAAGAAGAGCATGTAAATCACAAAAGAAAAATATGAGAAACCAAATATGCAGATATATAAAACCAATTAAATAAGGGAAATATTAAAAATAAAATATAACTTTTTACTAATCAAATTGGCAAAGATGAAAAATGGGACAATAATTCATATATAAAGACATGTCCATTGCCATAATCTTCTGGTGGATGTGCAAACCGGTACAAACTCTGCTAATAGCAATTTGGCATTATGTGTTGAAACTTAAAACATACCAATATTTAATACATAATTCTCTTTGTAGAAATTTATCCAGAAATAATTGGATAAATGAAAAAAATGTATGTACAAGAATGTTTTTCAAACAGATTTAACATAAAAAATTGAAATAAATGTACTGTATTAAAGGATTGATAAAATATCTTTAAATTAATTAATATTTAAGTAGATATAATAATTTTATAGACAAAGAAAAATATCTATCTTAGAAGAAAGAAGTAATTAGTGATGTTTTGGTTCCTGTTTAGGAATTAATAACTGTAATATACTGTATAACATTCCCAAGGATTTTTTTATGCTTTGTATGCTGGTTTTATTGCATTCTATTATTTATCTAGATTTTCTGTGTTTAATCCAAGGGAAAATGTGGCCTTTGACTAAAAGAGACCCATGTCATGTGTGAGAAAATAGTAAAATATGGGAGAATATTCAGCTGCTTGTCCACAGGCCTGAAAGCACCTACTTTTTCCAACTGCCCAACAACTGGGTTGACTGCGTGAGAGAGAAAATCTTGAATTTGGCTGCCGACATCTCTGGTGACAAGCTGGCATCACTGGGGACTTGCTTCGGGACATTCGCAGACTTACAAATTCTGGTTGCCCATCCTGACTCTGATTACCTTGCATCCTATGCCAAGTGCAAAGTGTGGATAAACCCTGGAGCAGAGCAGTCCTTCCTGTTTGTCCACATGGAATAAAATGTTGGAATCTGGACTAGGTCAAATCACTGAAATACTTCTCAGTACCAGGGAGCGGTGGTGGACCCCATGGCAGATATTCCTTTGGGCTTTGGTGTGGCAGCGAAGTCTACGCAAGACTGCAGGACAGCAGACCTCATGGTGATTGTGGTAGTTGATCAAGCAGACACTGGGGAATATGCACAGCATGAAGGGACATTGACTTAAAATGAAATCATCTCAAGGACCCACGGCTGTGCGGAGGGGTCTAGCTCTGTTTTTTGTGTCTGTGTAGGCTCCACCATCATGCTGAATTTTGTCAACACTGTGACCTCCACAGGGATTTCTTAGTTTAATATATTCTCTATTATAGACAAATGCAGGCTGGATACTTATTAAGCAGAAAAGGGTCAAAAATGGAGTTTTGGATCTTTGTGTTTATTACTAAATAGAATATCGTCTTTTATATTTCAATCAGATGGCTTCTTGTTTCGAGTAACAGGTTCTAAATTATTGGAATTGAGGACAGGAATAGCTTATTATTATCTGTGATAACACTGTTTTCCAAACTCATAATAAGAACACAATATGTTCTCTTATTTACTTATTAATACTATGAAAGATACATATTGCCATATCAGAAAGTAGGCCATGTCTGGGATTTTACAAATAGAATTTAAATAAAGTACTAAGAGTAATTTATTCTGCTAATATTCCTTATAGTAGGTGCTGTGTGGTGTGGAAGTTAAACCCTAGTTCTAATACGTACCAACTATATGATACTTTAGATGAGTCATTAAATTATAATGAGCTTCATTTTCTTCTGTTTAAAATAATAGCTTTAACCATTTACCTGAGAATGGTTTTTAGAATTAAGAATAATGATTGTAGAACACCTAGCACAGTGTCTGGCAAATCATAGATGTTGAATAAACAGTAAGAATTATTTTTATGTTGCATATACTGTTTCTGCTACTAAGAGTAGGATCTAATGAGTGTAATTATATTATATTATATTATATTATATTATATTATATTATATTATATTATATTATATTATTTTGGTTTTTCCAAGCTGTTCTCTCTATCTCTTTTTTTCTTAGATGGTGTGATCTCAGGATGAAGATTATTTTCATCACCTTGGTTGCCTAAAACATTTTCCTTATGAAACTTTACTTATCTTACTGGACCGAACAAAAAGCTCTAATCGGAGGCCTGGAAATCATTTACCTCCTTCACTCTTCCTCATGAGTCCTGACATCACTTTTAGAATTACTAAAATATTTTAAAAAAATGAAAAACATTTCACAGACAAATATTTTTAAAACTACCCATATTGTAAAGCAGTTTCTCCAACGAATATACCACTTATTTTAAATTCCAAAGGTGACATCTCTAAAAATAGAATATTTTTCAACTTCAAAAAAATACATTTTTTTACCAGAAAAAATAAAATAAAATAAAGTAGGGGGTTGTTGAGTCCTGAAATACAGATCTTTTTTCTGTTGTAACACTGGTATTGGCAGCTAAAAGTTCAGAATATTGAATTTATCAGACTGCCCTAACAGTATATGGTTCAACGGCATGAAAAAGCAAAAACATGGTTAAGTTTCAAAGATTCATTTAACTTCTGCATTCATGTTATAGAAATAGAAAAAGCAAGGTAAACAAAAGAATGAGTTGATGTATAATATTTCTATAATATGTGATGGGTGTTATGTTAGGTATTTGCCACGCCGAAATAGTCATTCAGTGTTTGGATTATGGTCACATTTAGGAAATGGGCATTATCTGCTACTCAACCAGTAGCAATTAACTCATTAGGCATATGCTCCTGAAATCCAGAAATGACTTTCAGTAACTACCAACTACAGTCAAAACAAAATTTCCGCAATAGATTTTTTGGAAAGGCTTATTTGTGCACTTATGTAAAGGTGGCATGTGTTTTAATCGGCAATTAAGGCATACCTGACCCACTATGGAGCCTGAGGATGACATCTGGGAATAGGAGCAGGTGGAATGCCTGAGAAAACCACTTGTTCTTCTAATCTGGACCCCAGGAATTACACAAGGTGTGTGTCAACTTCTTTTGGAAAACCTGAGTCCTTTAGCTGTATTTTAATTTAACTTGTTCACTTGACACATTTATTCTAATTGGTATTACTTTGAAAATTGCTAAAAATATGAAAATACTAGTAATTGCCTCATTAATATTCAAGGAGCTCCTCTGGGAAAGTAAAATTCAATGACTGGCATTTTTTGCACAAAGACTCACAAGAGAATTATCTAAGTTCGCTTCACAAGTTGTACAAAGAAGACCCAAATATAAGACTTAGAATAATGTTTTTACTTCAGTCGTGTCACTGACAGTAGGCTGTATAAAGCTAGCTGAAAAGTCAACAAAAATATTTCTTGATTGAAACTTGGCTTCTCTTCTCACCTACCCTATCAAGTGTGGATTCATTTCGGCAGCAACCATCCCAGCCTTTGAACGCCTAGCTATCAAATCATGACACTTCGACTTGAACCAAAGTAAAAGCTTCTTTGAATGTTATTTCCAAACCTGTGAGTTAAGGATAGTGATAATATATACCTCATATGGCTACAGTAAAGATGAAATGAAATAAATAACCAATGACTAGAAATCAATCTAAAAATTTAATTTCATTTTCTCCCATATTATTGGCAAAAATTTTTAAGACTACACAAATAAAAGACTCTCAAGATTATGGAATGGTCACTTCCAAACAAAATTTTGAAAAGCATTTGGCTATATATTTCCAATCTGCACTTTCTTCAATTCATCATTTTACTTCTCAGAATTTACAATACAGAAATCCTTACCTGATTAGGTAAGGAAATATAAGTAGTATCATTTAAATGTCCATGACTAAGAAAATGGTTAGATATATTAGAATAAAACCAAGATATGGCATTTTATACAGCTCTTAGGAAAAAAAAACTTGTATACATCTATATTTCCTGATTACTGACTTAAGAAGATTGTTCTGGATGTATTATTGGAATAAAAAAAAACTAGTTACAACATAATGCATAGAGGATGATGCCATTTATGTTGAAAAGGAAAGAGAAGGAAAAAAGGAAGGAAGGAAGAACAGATTTTGTGCATAGAGTCTGAAAAACATGCCATAATATTGCCAATAACTACGCTTTGGAGTGGTATTGGCAGAAGACTTTCACCATTTATTATATATATTTATTATATATCATGCTACAAGGCAGAGATTTTCAACCTGTTTCATCTCACAGCACACATAAACAATTACTAAAATTCTGTGGCACACACAAAAATATACTTTCTGCTGATCTGAAAAAATAGGTAAATGGGCATAGTTTTGATTCATTCACATGAGATAGCTACTGTTGCATTGGCCGTTGTCTTCTCATCTGACAATCTCAGGGAAAACAGGTCAGTGCCTCTGACTAAATAGTCAGGTACTGCATGTTTTAACAATTCTTGTGGCATACCAGTGTGCCATGGCTACTATATCAAAAATTGCTACTATAAGGGTTTTTTTGTGGGGGTGATAGGGAACATGTACTACTTTGGTAATAAAGGTATAAAAGAGTGAAGAAGAAAAAATAAAATAAACTTGTAATGGCACTGGTTATTCAATATCCTTTCTAGTTTACTTTTTTCTCATTTTGAAAATATTTTTCTCCTCCTCTTCTCCTTCCCTCTCTCTCTTCTTCCTTATAGTTTATTTTTCTGTTTTTCAACTGTAATTCAAGCCAGATTATATTTCAACCCTTCTCAAATTCTTTTAAATTCTTTTTTGCTTACTGAGAAAAGCCAAGGTCCTTAATAAGTCATTTAAAGCCATCCATACTCTAGATGATACGATTAAAGAACACATGTTGAGTATATGAATTACTTCAGAGAAATATGAATGAATATAGGAAGTTGATACAATTTTGTAGGCATTCTGTTAATTACACTATATTATGCAGTCTCTTTTTGTATTCCTATTATCTGACTATTCTTATAATTTGGTAAAACTCTATGCATGCTATGATGGAGCCTAACTAAATTTCATAGCCTTCCAACACAAGGCATTTCCTCTTATACCATAAGCTTTCTATGAAATTGTCACCCCTTGTTCATTCTACACTTAAAACCCATATAATAAATTATTATTAAAAGACTATATAAGTTTTATTAAAAATCAAGGCATTTGATAATTAAATGATTGAAAAAGCAAGAAATGCTGATCTGTCTTATTTATGTACTCATTGCATTAACACGTGGCACAAGGATCATGGACCTGCTACGTGGCAGACATCACTCCAGGAGTGTCAACCTCATTTTTACCAGGGGCTACATCAGCCTCGTGGTTGCCTTCAAAGGGCCGAATGTAATTTCAGGACTATATAAAGGTAACTTAACAGTTAAGCAACAGTTCTGTGCTGCCACTGGGTAGAAACAAGGTGCCGGGCCGGATAAAATAAGGTGGAGGGCCAGATTGGACCTGCGGGCCTTGTGTTTGCCACCTCTGCTCTAGAATCTGGTTGACAATAGTGATTAAGATTCCTGCTCTTTCTGTAGTATTATTTATTATTCTTTTTCCTTTCTTCCAGCAACCATATACTGATTTTAGTTTGGGGCAGGTAAAACTACCTTAAACTACGTATTTGGATAAATCTCTTTCCATACCTAAATCAGGAACGTGGGAAGCATTGAAGTGGTCTTAGAGAATTGAGGCATCATTTCCCCCTAACTGCAGTTATAGTCAAAGATAGGCATGGGATATCCCAATCATGAATACAGTGCTAAACCCAGGACTTCTAACGGAGAGAAAGGGGGACTCTTTTGCATTTCCATTGAATATGGACTTTGAGGGGTTTGAGTCTGGGACTGCCAATAAGCCACTTTGAAAATTTGATCTTAAAGTCAACATGGAGAGAAAGAGAGAGAGCAAGCTTATACCCTGGTGACGCTGCACCAAGTCACACCTGAATCCAATAATGTGTCAGGGGCTTTCATTACTGATACAACGAATCTCCTTATTTGCTTATGCAGGCTTCGTAATTTTATAGTATATGATTTGAATCCCAGAGTTCCAATGCAATACATTATATTGTTAAAAATAGTAGATTGTCCCACTATTTTAAGCATTTGACAAGGGAATAAAACTAGCTATAATTTTTACAAATGCCTATATTCACAAAAACCTGGGAAAATGGTCACAAATAGTTAAGACAACATTGAGTTTTTAACCCTTAATTTTAAAGCATTTTAAAGAGCACTGACAGGGTGGCTCAGCTGGTTGCAGTGTCATCCCTTACACCAAAAGGTTGCGGGTTCAATTCCCCATCAGTGCACATGCCCGGGTTGTGGCCCAATCCCTGGTCAGGTCATAAATGAGAGGCAACAGATCAATGTTTTTCTCTCGCATTGTTGTTTTTCCCTCTCTCTCCCCCTTCCTCTCCTCTAAAATCAATAGACATATCCTCAGGTGAGGATTTAAAAAGTATGTCAAAGAATATGTGTAAATATTTATTATTTGCTGTATGCAGAAGATTAAATGTCTTCCGGTGGAGATAGGGTCAGACATGCCTTCGTGATCCAATCAAAGAAACACCCTTTTGTTTTCTCTGTGACTGCTGACTGTAATAATCTTTACTGCAAACAGGTAATGATTGTGATAATCTTTAGTCCGATGTTATTACTCAAATAGTCCCACAGACAGGACTAACGGTGAGGGTCACGTTCAGGCTGCAGAGTTGGGAGCGTGGCTTCCTTCGGACCACAGGCAGAATTCTGCACCCATTCATCTTGGATGTTTCTTTCTACTTGGCACGTGGTACATGTTCAGTGCCTTCATCAAAGTAATAACCATCATTATAATCAGTATGAGATCATATTCACTTGAGGTGTTGAATGCTAGCATTGCCTTTTTAGAATGTATGCCTTGTACTTTAAAAAGCCATGATATATATTGAGGATAATTTCAGTAAGCTGTGTTAACATAGATGGTCTTTTATCTGTAGCAGTGTATGGTCAAAAGATACATCGCATTAACGAAGAAACATTTAACTGTGTTCATTTTAACATTGAACACCTTTGTGATTACGATTTATGTGATTTTCAAAATTTAAGAAAAAAGACAATTTGAGACGGAGACCAATTACAACATCTCTGTTCTCTAAGGAGAGAGATGATTTTGAAAGGCATTTAAAGAAAGGAATGGAAGCTACTGAGAATCTAATTTTAATAATCTAAGCATTAGGTGACTGGGGACAAGTTTGGTGTACTCACTAAATATGTAGCTAGTGTCTCAAGCCGCAACTGTTTAAATGATTTGACAAATTTGAAAAACTAGATTCAAAATGTGTGCCCACTTACAAGTCTACAGTGAATAATTTAACACCATGGTCATCCCTAGAAATTTAGGAAAATATCACTGTTTTGAAAATGTTTATTTTTTTGTGTGTTCCTATTGCCAAATTTGGAAGAAATAAACTGGCAACATCATATTAACATATTTACATGATGAAATATGTAGATGTAGTATAATTTTTGCAGATGGTAGAATTAGAGAATATATATTGAACAGGAGGAAGGCCTGATATTTGAAATGTCAGACATGAAACTATTTTTGAAATAAACTTTCTGATTGTTTATTCATTAAAGAGCTGAGGTTCTTTATTAAAGAGCTTTACATATTCATATAGAGTACAGATATGTAGAATGTTGAGAAGAAATCTTTAAAAGAAGGTGAAGTGACAGACAATTCAAGATATATTATGTGCATGTTTTACTTGCCAGGCACTTTCTTAGCCATTTTGCCATTTTCCAAGTTCCCACAATAAAGTGAACACCCCACCTTACAAATGAGAAACAGAGGCTAAAGAAGAGAAATTACTTATCCAAATGCCCATAGATAGTGAGAGTCTGTCCAAAGCAAAGTTCACTTTCTAATCTTTTTTCTAATCTTTCTGATTTCACTGTATTCCATTGTGCACTTTCAGATTCTTCTTGCTAATATGTTCATTTTCTAGTCTGATAGCGCCTTCGCCTTCTTAACAACTAAACAATTCAACAATTGTAATTCACATTCTTCAAGGATCTCTCCAAAGAGCTGAGCTCTAGTTCTTCATAACATTCTACAGTTGAGGTTCTGAAACAGTGCCAATTGCAAATGCTTTATTTTACCTCTTGACAGCCATGATACAGAAATACAGAATATTTCAGAGATAGTAATAGTGATTAATACCAGATAAACCAGCTAAATCTTCAAAGTCCTTACTACATGTCAGCCATTAGACCAAGGGCTTTACCCGAATTATCTCATTTAATCTTCATAAAAAATCATACAAGTTAGTTATTATTTTGACCCCCTTTTAAAGATGAGGGAACTGAGCTTAAGTAAATTCCTCAGGATAACCCAGAAAATGGTGAAGAGCAAGTATGTTTCCATGTGGAATTGTTCTTGTTCTACCAGGCAAGCACTATTCATACATGCCCTGTCTCACTGGGGAGGACCCATCTCTGTGTCTTCATAGTTACTTTTGTGATATGGACATTTAGGAGGCTTTGCACGGTTCTGTTTATTTCCTGACCCCAAAGAAACAAAACTTACCCCAAATGTTCTGCAACTATTTAGTTCTTAGCAATTTTCAGTGTCTGAGAAACACAACTAAAATAATTTTATCCAGTTTCTTAAATAGTCACTATTTGATTTTCAGTTCTTAAAGCTTTGTTTCCAATTTTAACTATAGAACAATTGTGTCACCTTAGAAAATATGCACTGTCCAGGCAGCTCAGTTGGTTAAAACATCACCCCCATAGGCCAAGGTTGTGGGTTCAATCTCTGGTCAGAGCACATATAAGAATCAACCACTGAACGCATAAATATATGAAACAACAAATCTCAGCCTTGCTCTCTCTCTCTCAAATCAATAAATAAAATTTAAAAATATAATGAAATAAGAGATATGCACCAAGATGATGTTTAAGTTTGATTTATGAAACTATAACATTTTAAAATGTAATAGATGACTTCATTTTACTTATTATTTTTATCTATCTATCTATCTATTTATTTTTAGAGAGAGGGGAAGGGAGGGAGTCAGAGAGGGAAAGAAACATTGATGTGCAAGGGAAACATTGATCGATCTGTTGCCTCCTGTACCAGCCCCAAATAGGGACCAAAAACACAGCCCAGGCATGTGCCCCGACCAAAAACGAACTGTAACATTTCACTCTGCCAGATGCCCAACTAACTGAGCCACACCAGTCAGGGCAAAGATGACTTCATTTTAAACATTTTAAAATGACTCATTGAAAAAGGAAAAATACTTGGAATAAAAAGGGACATTTAACAGGGTGTGTTGTTAGTTGGTAAAAAATAGGTGTCTGATTCTGGGCAAATCCTTTATTAAGTACTTCACAGTGAGAATATAGAAATACAACATCTCACCACCCTTTGTGTGTGATATTTTGCAGTGGCTCATAATGCTAATTTTGATGTAGAAAGTTAGTATGCAACAACAAGCAATAAAAGCTATTTTTTCTTCTCTTCTTACTCCAAGGACCTAATTCACCATGTTGCCACCCATAAAGATATGCACACATACTCAGAAAGTATTAGAGAGGTGGGAAGAAATGCAATTCATGTTTGCTGGTCTAGATGGATTTTTTTTTTTTTTTTTTTTTTTTTTTTTGCCTGAAACAGCTGAAGGCAATGGTGCTCAAGGAAATGGTCTTACATTCATCTATAGTCTTTTTAAGATATAGGCAATTAAAAGTTTTAAAACTTTACATATGCTGTGTAAAATCTTTAAACACCCTGCTTCCACAGGAGAACACTGGAAGAGTCCCAAGATTTTCTTTCAAGAAACATCATATTAATATTCTTGTGTATTTGAGATTTAACATTTCATATTCTTTCCTCTGCACCTTTTATTGTTCCTATTTACAGTGCACCTGAAACACATTGTGTAATTGGCAGAGAGCCCAGATTTTCCATTTAGGAACAGTTTGATGATTTCACTTTTTCTTCTTCCTTTTTTTCTCCCAAGCAGCAGGTGCTCTACATTGTAAACAATGCCAGTCGCCATAATATTATTAGCTTTTGAATTTTTATTGCATTCTTGCCTCCCTACATATTTTAAACTTCAGTGCAAGGAATTTTTGGCACCAGCTCAGAAAGCTTCTCATTTCATAAGAAAGATAGATTCCAGCAGATAGAGTACTTCATTGTCATTTATAATTAGAAAGCATAAGATTTACCTAATCATAAAACCACCCAATATTTTCAGGTTTGTTTCTAATTTTTGAGGCAATACATTCACATCTGTCCTGTGCAGAATGCTAATTCCCTTTCAGCGCATTAGTTTCACAAATGTTTAACCCTCCCCTTGCCTATTAGCTAACGATTGCTCTCCTTTGGCTTATCCTTTGTGTGAAGGTTATAGTTAAAAGCTAGTGGGTTTTTTTTTTTTTAACATGTCTAAAATGGCCCAAGCTCATAAGAATCGATGCATTCAATTGAGTTATTTTAACAATCAATGTGTATCACTGCATGATCAATTTAGCTTCAGCAGTCAGCATGAAATAAGGAGATGGCTAAGGTGATACAATTGACCATGTTTGTTGCCAAATGTAATTTATTAATTCCCAGCAATGGTGTCCAAGCACTGGGCTAGAAAAGTGTTTTGCACATAGCAAGTGCTCAATAAGTATTTGTTGAAAAAAATTATAGATGAATCAAAAAACTTCCCCACTGTCTTAAGAATTTAAAATTTAATTACCTATGATACATATATTTACAATTTAAAAAATTTCCAAAAATCAGTTCAAATTGCTCTTGGAAATACTGAATTAAGCCAATTCAAAATTAATGAGCCAGTTAGGTGATACATTGCAAGAACTCCTGTGTGTAACTGATGAAACACAAGAAATTATTTCCAGCCCAAAGTCTAGATATTCATTGCATTTTCTGAGATGAATTTTAAGATAACACTTAGGATAAATAATATTATTTTCCCCCTCCAGTTGTGAGGGACTTTCCATTAGCTAACCAAAAGAGAAAAAAAATTAAGCTATTTTAATTCTACAGTTATGATCTTTCCCGTTAAACTGCATTTAGACCTACATTTTTTCCAGATCACTTCAATAAGTGAAAGCCCAACAGAGAACAGATGCAAATACAAGAGCAATAAAGGATGAAAAAAATTAAAAATCCTTTGTTCTCCCTGCAGATTTACATCCGTAAATGTATTAGCATTATTTTCCTTTCTTCTCTCTCTCTCTTCTCCTTCTTTTTTTTGTTTTGTTTTGCTTTTGCATCCCAAGCCAGATCTCAAGTTCTCTGAAGCAACCCTTAATCAAGCTCCCCAAAGGCCTACGACTGCATGCAGCAATTTCTCCCCTGCTCTCAGCACAGATGTTTCGAGCACATTCCATTACACCTACATGCCATTACAGCTAATGGCTTACTCTGATGAAGAAAGCTGCGTTCTGCTCAGTGCAGCAAAGGGGAAAATCTCCTCCTGTACAGTGCGATCCCTGCAACAATGAAATGTGGGGGCAGGTGGTACAACAGAACCCTCTAATGTTAATTACATACTGTATTACCCCCAAATTTGGCTGGTCATTAATTATGCTAATTTACCTTCTTGAAAATTAGCACCATCCATGTGAACATTTGAGCAGATTATAGCAAAACATAGTCCATCATAGTTGCTTGTAACTCTGAGCCAGCTAAAGAAATGATGACCCGTCTTAGAGGTAGCTGACTCAAGAAGAAATGGTTTATGGTTAAACTTGGTACTCTTCATGATAAATATTCTGAATTTTCAGGAAAATAATATGAAAAGGAGCAATATCTGTAAGTCTTGGGTAGAAATGTATTTTATTAATTTTTAAATTACTAAATATAGAAAAACAAGTATAAGACTTAAAACATCAAAGCAAAAAAAAAAAGGCTAGTTTACCTTCCATGGAATGAAAATCACAGGTATTCTTTTGGAGCCAAAAAAGTGGGGAAAAGTGGAAAATAAAACTTCACTGGCAGTGTCAAAAGTTTGAATGACATGGAGTGTTGTAGTGATTCTCTTCTATGCATTTTTCACAGAGTTTTGATGGAGATGAGCATTGTCTTTAACAGCTCCTACAGTTGTAGATTGTATTTATAAATTTATTACTCCATAAAAAACTAACACGTCTCTCCTTCCAATTAAAGCTCAAATTTTACCATATTGATCACAGGTTTAATAAAGTGTGTGCATCAGGTTAGATGATTTTTCCATATGAGTTAAATATATATGAATTAAGTACAATTTCATTTTGGCCTGCAGAAATTGATGGGATTTCAGAAGTAAATGGAATATCTTTTCTATGGAGAGAACAGTCTCCCTTTCCTCTTTAAGGCTGCTGTTTCCTTCTATCCATCTCCAAGAAGCCATCATCATATTAACATAGATGACAATCTGGCAAGGAGGTGCTGATCAAAGATAAATTTCACACTCTCACTTCGAATTTTCTAATTACACCATCTGTGTCAGACTCTTTCGTGGCAGTTCTGCCCAATCTGTCAAATGCTGCATGCCTATGGGAATGCAGAGGAGCTGAGAAAATCTCCTTGTCTTCCCCCACCCTCCCAGACAATCCATCACCCCCAATCGGAGCTGGGCAGATATATTAGTCTAATTGGGGACTGAAATGAAGGTTCCAGGTTGCATCAGAGATGAGGTGTTTTGGGGATGCAAGACATGAGATTGCAATTTGAATCATATTACAGGGCCTGCCCCAGCATGTCTCAGAGCAGGCTGAGAACAAGCCATGCATGCAATATCAGGAGGGGAGGGGTGAAGACAAAAGGACAGTTTTTAAAGGAATCATGAATGACGAAAATGTCTCCTTTCATTTCCCTTCCATTTTTTAATAAATGATTGCGAATAGGCACTGATGGGAAGTGCTCATCCTTTTATTATAATGTTATAAAACATAAGTATAAGGAGTTAAACACAATGACCCAGTTGATACAGCCAGATCTATTCTAATCAAGGCCAAGCAAATAAATCCAACAGTTCTTCCTAAATAACACAGATTAGTTCTGTGGAATATACATGATGCTCACAATTGGACACAACAGACTAAAAACAGGAGACACTGAAAGCTGCCAGCTGCTTTAAAAAAGAATGATCAGATATACATTAAACTTCAAGATCTACTTTGATCTCTCTTTTTTAAATTTAGGGTAAAAAACTTGTGAAATACCAAGAAAACCCCAAAATGATTGCCCTTTCAAATGAGAGTCATGGCATAACTAATATTTCTAGTTATTGATTTCTCTCTGCCACATGTCATTGCTTTTAAGTCATGTTGCAACTGATACCAAGGTAAGCAAATAAATGTAATAAATCATTTTTAACTCTTCAAGGGTGTACTCTTATGTGTGCTTACCTCAAAATGGTACTGCTATGAAACCAAGGAAAATCCATCCTTTATTTTTTAATATAAACAGTTCTTATGACAATACTACTTCTGTTGCTCTTGAGAAATTTGAAGTCACTTTTTTATCCTAGTTGTGCTCAAATCAATAGGTCTCTGGTCAAATGGAAACAGAAAGGTAATGGCTGTTAGACGATGTAACCCTGGACTGAACTCTGTTAATTACTTTTCTGATTCTCTGCTTTCTATAACATTCACTCTTCTCATTTCATATATTTGTGGCATATTCATGTAAAAGCATGTTCAAGATTAGACAACACCCCCAAAACTATAATGTCATATTGTTTATGCATTTAGATATAGTTGGCTGGAGAGATCTTTTCCCAGATATACTATCCCAATATCCAAATGTGGAAGTAGAGCTCTTCTGCACTCATTTCATCCTATGAAAAATCAACTCCAGTCTATGGCCATACCGCCCTGAACGCACCCGATCTCATCTGAAAAATCAACTCTTGACGGACAGGACTATCTCTGATTATTCTGTCTTGCATATTGTATGTGATCACAAGCTGTTTATTAAATAATATTGGTATATTTAATATTCATAAAGAAAGGAAAATGCTATTTGAATTGCTGAGTAAACCAAGCTGGTAGTGCTGACATGATTGCATTTGTAGGGAAGAAAACCTAACAACCGTCCCCTTTAGCATCTTCTTGCTTCTGAAAATCAGGACTTTGCCATGGAATATTTATGTAAACTGTGTAGTTTTATTTTGTTTTTAGATTGCAGAATGTTTCCTTTTCAAGTAATGGACAAGGTGAATTCAATGTGTCCAATTTCTTAATAACTTCATTGTGAGGGCCTCAGTAAGTAAATCTAAACCTCTGCCAACAGAAACTCTTCTCCAACCACGGCAATAAATCCACAGGAATACTGACATTATGGGCATTTATAGTTTCTTGATTTATTAAGACATATATTCATTATTGGCTTCTCTCCATCATAAGTACATATACATATATTTGTATGTACACATATACATATATTCATGTATGTCACATCTATCTATCTTTCTATCCATCTGTCTAACTATTACAACCTGAGTATTCAGAGAAAATGCAAAAGAGAGCATTATAGATGATTGAGCTAAAGCCCAGAGACTGGACATACTAAGAAAACACTACATAAACCTATCCTTTGGAATGAGAATTAGAAAGGAGAGTAGAAAGATAGAAAACAGTATTCAGTTTCATTAGGAGTCATTGTCCATGTTGAATAAGAAAGTGTTTTTCATGTCAAACCTTCCAAATGCCTTGAACATGGGCCTCTGTGAGGGTTCCAGTTACTAAATGTTGTCATTGAATTACTTAATCACTTCACCAGCTAATTCAATTGTGAGGGGCACTGGATATTAGCAGAGACTAATTATTGCCATACAATAGCATTAATGTCTAAAACCTGTCTTGAGTCTTCTTTATTCTCATGAATTCTTAGACCACTAAAAATAAAATATTCATAAATCCTGTGCACTTTTAGAGAAAGTAAATGACCACTTCCAACAATACTTGCAGAAGTGTAGATTTCTAGAGTATTAACTTCTCTCCATTCCATTTAAAGAACGTTGGCTATAAAGTAGGCTATGCTTTAGCATAGTTGGCTATACATGTGGTCTGTTGCAATGAATAAACTTCAAATTGCAAATTTAACTATTGTGTGTAATGCTTTTCTTTACATATACGAATAACTTTTTCTCCTTATATGTATTAGCTAGATCTTTAACAACTCCAGGATATTTACAAAGTAGTTTCAGGTTTGAAATTACTCATGTCTAAATAAAGATCTTCGGAGAGTTCGCTATAGTATTTTATCACAAACACCTTTAAAAACATGAAGTGCTTTATATCTTTTCTAAATTCACAGATAAAACTAAGAAAACAGTTGATGGTTTCCAAGAAGGGAAAGGCTGCGCAGGCCCGGGGAAGTCAGTAACAGTTTCCCGCCCGTTCGCAGGCGCTGCTGCGACTTGGTTCCTGCCCCGGCACCCACTTCCATGTCATGTTCCCATTAAGCACTAAGAACTAAAAATAAAGTAAATATATCACAACCATGTAATCCAATCCAAGGAATCATGCATTCTTATTTAAGTAATGCTTCAATGTATAAATATTTTAAGAATAAAGATTATTTTGTGCTCTCTGGCTCACTAAAACTCAACAACTTGAAGTATAATATTTACAAAAAGAAAAGTAACATTTTGGGCCAGTATTCACAGAGCTGTCTCCTAGATAAGGCATTAAAGATGGGAACCCTCCAGCTTCACCTCCATCATTCTGGAAACTAAATGGAGAAAAGCCTTGTTGCCAATTCTGTTTTGTCTTGATCACTGTCCAATCCCACCCCAAGCTATGTTTCACACCCCATTTAGAGCCTGCTTGGAGAGGCACCCGAAGATTTGGAAGTAGGCTCAAAGCTTATCTAGACTCTCCAGACATCAGCAGTGTGAAAAACGGGACTTTTAAAAATAACATTTCCTGTTCTTCCTGCTTCTGGTCAAGCCAAAAATTCCATAGGGACTGTTGTTCTCATGGAATTTTGGCACTTCCTCTGCAAGACGCAGCCAGAATCTGGATGTGCAGAGGGACGTGGAAATTGAAACTGATTGAGAAGTTTCAAACCAGGACCACAACAAATGCTAGGAGAGCACATCTAACAGGGCTGGAGTTCGTAAGAACACTGAATATATGAGCATAGTTTCCGTAATTATGTAGTTGAAGTCCAGCCAAACTCCCCATGATTCATTCTCAACATGTGTTTTGAAGTCAGAATATACGGGATAACCACATAGACTCGCAACTAGCAACTTCCCATTCAGTCCAATCTATAATTTAAAAAAAGTTTTACGACACTCTTGATAATTCAAAACTTTGCTTGCCATGAACAAACAGGAATAATTGACAAACAGAAAGAATAGTAATGAACCTGGGGTGGGTTTTTTTTTTTTTTGAAGAAATAACATTGGGATTTAAAACATGAAAAATTTTCTACGAAGGTAACATTTTTGAAAGAGCTGCTCACTAAAAGGTATATTAAATCACATAAGTACAGATGGTCTCTGACTTACAATGGTTTGACTTAGGATTTTTCAACTTTATGATGGTGCAAAAGCAATACAAGTTTAGCAGAAACCGTACTTCAATTTCGAATTTGATCTTTTCTCTGGCTAGCAATACGCAGGAGATAACTCTCTCAGATGCTGGGCAGTGGCAGAGAGCCCCAGCTCTGGTCAGTCCACAACCACACTCTACAGAGCAGTGATTGTGTTACTTGATTCTGCCCAACTGTAGGCAAACAGAACTGCTCCAAGCACACTGCAGGTGGGTTAAGCTAAGCCATCGTGTGCAGTAGGCAGGTGTGTTAAATGCACTTTTGACTTAATGATGGTTTCACCCCACAGTGGGTTTATTGGGAAGTAACTCCATCATAAGTCGAGTAGCATCATCTTAGATATTGATAAAATATGGCAAATAAAATGTATAGTCAACATACTAATAGTTACTTGAAGGATGAAAATGCAGATAAGGAAAATTTTTATTTTCTAAGGTAGCCAACACATTTTTTCCACCCATACACATTTTTGTGTGAAAGTTCCATTGTATTAATGTTCATTGGTTTATGAACCTCTTGATTTTTGAAAGCATTTTTTTTTTGATGAGAGGATGAAAAATGGGCAGTTAAAATTATAGCCACTTTTGGTAAATTTCTAGTCAGATAAAGTTTATTCCCAACCTGCATTTCCTCTCAGATGATTTTCCCTCCCCCCATTTAAAAATGGCATCTACTTATGATGAGAGGCTTTGTAACTGGCATGACGGGGATGTGGCCCCTGCTCCAGTCCTGTTCCTCTGGATTCCCGATGGCATCTTTCCTTTCCTAACGCGCCCAGAATGCCCTAGGCACAATGTTGGAAATACTACAAGTGATTCGATTCACAGAAAATGGGTAAAACTGCAGCTTACTATTTTATAATATATGTTCCCATTTTAGCGTTCATGTTATGATGATCCTGAGTGGTTACAAACAAACCTAGGAAGGTGCTATTTGCATATGACAGTATGATAACCATAGATGTCAAAGTGTATGAAGAGTTTCTGCCCAAATTCTCTGTGGACGGATGTGTGCTCTCCCAAGGAACACTGAGCTATGGGATCCCTCAGAAAACTGCCGTGAAGGGCAGTAGATGTGAGAGTATGCAGCACGCACTGAGGTGGAAGATTTCTTTTCCTAGACTACTGTATCATAGCATCAGTGCTAGACCCTTGGATTGTCAGGAGTTGCACAAGAAGTCAGGCGTGATTCTGTCCATTGAGGGACCTCTTTAACCAGCACGGTAAAAAGGGAATTTATACATCCAGGAGAGCTATAAAGCTGTCTTCTGTATAGGGAGAGTCACATACAACCTGACTCAGAGTTCAGTATGCAGGATGCTTTGCCTCAGCTCTTTGTCTTTAAGTTACCTGGTACATGCCTGCAGCAGCTAGGTACTTACAATAACCTGAGAGAAAGCCAGCTGTGCTCATCAAAACCATTTACAACTTACCTTGATTGCCCTGGATAGTTGCCCATATCTTTTCCATTACCATGTACACAATCACATTCGCATCCTTCTCCCATATCTTAGATTTTGCTTTTTGTTGCCCTTGCTTTTTTAAAGAAAGATTTTATTTATTTATTTTTAGAGAGGGGAAGGGAGGGCGAAAGAGAGGGAAAGAAACATCACTGTGTGGTTGCCTCTCATGTGGCCCCCTGCAACCCAGGCACGTGCCTTGACTGTGAATCGAACCAGTGACCCTGTGATTCGCAGGCTGGCACCCAGTCCACTATACGACACCAGCCAGGGCACTTGCTTTTACTTTTTGGCTTTATTTGTAAACTTTAGTTCTGACTCACCTCTCTGGTTCTTTTCTTTCCAGGTTAGAGTACCTTGGCCAGTATAACCTGCTTTGTCTGGGCCCTTGGGTTTCAACTCCTGGCTCTATTACCTAGTACCACCCCTACCCCATCCACAGTTGGGGTACCAACCAAAGAAATTCAGGCAACAAATGCTATCAATATCAACAAATGGTATCAAATTCTGATCTTTTCCGAAATGTATAGGAGAAACAGTAATATTCTCCCAGACTTTAAGATATCTGTCTATTGTACATTGTATTAGTTTTTGTTCTGAATTACATTTCTGTTATCTAGCTTATAACCAGGAGTGAAAAAGGGAAGTTGGATTAAAATTAAGACGAAAGACAAAAAGTGAGTTAAATGAGATAGAAGTACTACAAGTGTTCAGGGTCAGAGGAGGGGCAAGGAATGGGACTGTGTTCTCCCACAAGTGGTGTGGAACTAACATTTATGGAACACTTCCTATGTGGTAGACACTGAGCCAGGTGCTGATCCATGATGGCTTTCTCCTTTCAGATGAATAATTAAGCCCACTTGCATTCATTTTCACTTAGGCCATGCTTCCTTTCATGTAGGGGCAGAAAAGCTCTGCACTGTAGTATTATTTATAAAGTGTTCACATCTGCATAACACCTTGCTACCAAAAGGAACAATAAAAGGCAAGTGAAAATGACAAAGGCCCTGCCCTTTGGAACTTTACAATCAATAACAGATGGGTGAGAGGTACGGGAAAGGGGATCCAGCCCTCAAATACATACTCAGCAAGCTGAAAAATGTATGGAGACCCAGAATCAAGGTAATCCCACCGCAAGATCAGTTCCAACTGAATACACAGGGTCTGCCTCCGAGAGCAACTAACCAAGCTTTTGTCACTGTGAGGGGGCTAGGGTGGAGGGTGGGGTATAATCATTTTAACCTGGACAAAGACGATCTGCCCAGACTTTAGATTTGCCCAGACTCCTTACTCATCCACTATCAGTTCCCTTCCATCAGTTTGAAGCAAGGCTTTTAATCGGCTGTCATATTAGTGAGTTCTTCTGCTCCTCTGAGTATTTTGTTTAGCTATCATGTCACTCCTTGCTGTGCCACTCATTGTACGTGTGTTGAGAGGGCTGGGGTGGGAGCCAGCTTTCAGTCACACAGACCATCTCAATGCACACAGCAATGGAGTAGTGACTCAGACATCTATTTCAAAATGACTGGCTTTTTAAATAATGTTTCGAAGCAAAATGATATTAGGAGTGGAAGAATAGTCAGATGCTCTCCACAGCCCTTAAGAAAATGACATTTCTTCATATTTCAAAGCCTGGGCTAACAGTAAACTAAGCATAAATTGCTGACTTGGCTTCTTTCTGTTTCGCTTATTTAATAATAACATTCTGTATAAGGAAAAGAGTTATGTAGTATATATGGTTATGCATGAAATGAATAAAGTATAGTTAGGCTGTCTGAAGGCCAAGAAAGTAAAAGGGAAGAGAGAGTATTTGCCGGGGAACCTTGTATTGTAAATGCATTAAAATATGAATTAATGGTGAAATTATCCAAGCGATGACATCACATAATGATTGTTAAATCTAAAAAATGGGAATGGTTACTTTCAGAACATTTTAATGTTTTTCTTGCACACAGGCTGGCAGATTAGTATTGCATACACATACATGCATTCTTATACAACTGCTTACTCTAATGGAAATTTCAGCTCTAGGTGGACCTAGGCATCGGAAGTATTGTTTTCTGTCTTCTCAGTGGAATTTCTCTTTTCAGAGATGCATTACTCATTTGCAGTTTATTAGTCAGAGAGAAAAGTGCTAATAAAGAAACTGTACCTGTCCGGTTCTGATGTCCAACTCTGCTGAGAAAATCACTGAGAGCTTTGCCTCTTGCTCTCTTCCTTTTTGGGTGGATGTCGTCCTGGGCATTGTAAATCGGGTATGTGTACTGTATAATTATATTGTCCATGGATTTATGCAATTCCATCGCATATTCCATTACTTTCTCTGGGTCTGCTTATTAAAACTACATGTTACATGTCTAATAATGCAATTCAAATTGTACCAACCAAATATGCAACACCGGCACGCAACACAGGGAAATGATGCCTGAGCTATTTAACCTGATTCACTGAAGGACGAGAGAATTACATTTATTGTAATGAGCTATGGAGGGTGCTTCAGGCTGCTTTTTCACATTTGAGATTCTGTTATTATGCACCTTTCTCTTCAAGTCTAAAGTCCCTGTCTGCTCATATGGAAAACTTGGATGCGTTTCATACTATCATGCTCTCATCCAAGGGAAGGCGGTGGTGAGGGGAAGGAGGGGGTTGCTGTTGGTTTACAGAAAATCTGAACACCCATGGGATGCTTTTCAGAATCCAAACAGAATTCAAAACATAAACATTCCACGTAATTTGTTGTTTCCATACATCATTTGCCTCTTTAAAAAAAAAGACTGAAAAAAAATTTTCATGTGTGACTACAGTGACAGAGAGTGGGTGCCAACAGCTCTCTGGATGGCTTTTTATCTCATTCCCTCAGTGAGAACAGTTAACTAGGCACTGGTGAGAGATTCTGTAACTGCACGACACAAAGCTGGCGCCAATGCCAAGTGTGGCACGCCAGATGTGGGAATACGTCGTGGAGCGCAGCATCAGCAACCCCAACAGCTCGCCACAGCCATTAATCTCCAGACCTCTGGGAGTTCCTGGTAGTGCTGTAAAAGCCGGCCCTGCCAAGGCTGCATCAGATAAAGCCATCAATGCATTGTAAAAAAGACACAAAACCTATTTCATGGGCTGCACTGATCAAGCAATTACAATCATTGACTACATTAAGCAAAGAAACAGCGGGGTGCCCTATAAAATTGACTGCCAACTTGAATAATCAATAGACTCCATGTAGAGTAAATTAAATAACTGAAAAACTATTTGGAAAAGCTGAAGTTAAAAAGCTAATCAGTAATCCCTCATCCATGGCAAAACAATCCTGCTTCCAAAAGATCCTTTGGTGAGCTTTAATGCTTATCCCTGGGAAATCCTGGGGTGGCCATGAGCTTGGGAAAGGGGAAATTCTTCCACCACTTTTATCTTTCTCTTTTATAACTGTACGTTTAATTTGAATGTTATTTATAATCAATCGATGTGCTCTCCCTGTCATCTGGAGCTGACTGCACACCCAAGGCAGGAAGGTTTCACTGAAACGCAACATTCTGACTAGAAGCATTTTGGTTTAATCTAGGGTTTACTATAACAAGATTCTCTCTTCTATATTTAAGATAATTTGAAATTTGAGGACTTGTAAATTATTAAATTTTGTGTAGAATAATGCCATAAGGCAAGACACAGAGCTATGTAAAAGTCCTTTTTAAGTTTATGTAGATTTGCCAAGATACAATCTTAGAAGACAAACAATCACAACCAAATTTCACCTTTCCTTTTCCATAATTTCTTTGTGCTCCCCTGGAAGTGACAAAACATATTCACAAAGATATGCATTAATTTATATGCTACATTATTGGTGTCATGAAAAGTTTGCAGTATTTTCAAGATTATCATTTTTATTCACATACACATTTGTTTGTTTTGTTTAGGGCTAGGAATAAAACCATTTATAAACAATTTTCCTACTGTCTTATTAGAAAATCCAAGAGAAAAAATATGGAAATGTGAAAATAATATTTTCATATGCATACAAAAACACCAAGTCATTTTTATGGATTTCTTTCATGATTAAAATGTAATAATAAAAATATTCAGATCTCAGAAGTCAGGTTAGTTGGTAGCAATATATCTAGATCTAAATATGATAGCACTGGAAATATTACCAAAACTTACATATGCTTAATAAAGATATTTTTCCACTAGAAGAAAAAAATATTTAAAAGCATTATTACAGAGACAATATAATTTTCTTTGTAGTCAAGCCTGTTTCTGAAAACAATATATAATAGTAATAGTACAAAGACAACCACGGCACTGATGAATACATCATTAAGCAGGCATTATTGTTTTTCCCACTGAATGTAACATCACCCTAATATTATGAATGATTTGCATATTAAAATAATATTGAGGCATATTTAATGTAATATTTGAATTAACTCTTAACAGCATTCAGGTTCTTTGGGGACAGGTTTGTGAACAAACTGCAGGAGAAATTTGGCAATAATTGTCACTAGCTAGGCTTTGAGAACCAAAGTATCTAGAAAATAACTTAGCAATATTATTTTTAACACACTGATGTGTTTTATAGAGCCTCATAAATTGGAACATAATAAATTAGTTGTCAATAGACAGCGTGCTTTTAACAACATTTTGCTTCCTTTTCTATTATATCTAAAAAGGACAAAATCCTCTGAAATGGTGTATTTAATGAGCAAACTTTATTTTTTAAAAAGCTGCACAGGGGAAGGGAGAAATATGATGAACTCCAAATGATTATGTGTCACAATAAAATCCCCAACTTGTCTGCTGATGAGATGATAATGTTGCTCATAAAAGCAGGAGGCAAGCGCTGCTGAGCTCTTGATAAAATGTCTTATTGGAACCTATTGTATTTACTTCTTATTAGATTCTGAACTCAAATAGATCTTGATTGTTGAAAGCTTGGGTATTTAAAAGCTTTAAGATCATCAATTACATTACTCATAATTTTCACATCTGCCTTTCCCGCTGCAATTCAGAGAGAGAGAGAGAGAGACAGAGAGACTATTATAACAACCTTCCTGCAACTTGATTACTAGGAGTCTCTGTTACAATGTGCACTTGAAATGCTGTTAAGATGTGAACCTAACTGCAATTTTCAGTTATATGGAACTACTCCTACATGGACAGCTTTTGGTAATAATGGAAGTAAAATGGCAAGAGACCTGCCAAATGAGCTGGGAGAAACAGAGAGCTACCTGAAACCCAGACCTCTGCAGAGCACAAGAAAAGCTTGCAGTTTCCAGCCACCTTGTTTATCTTCCTGCTCAAAATTAGCTTTGTGAGGGCTAATAATGCATTTTGATTTAAACAAAGTGTTGATTAAAATGGACTTTATGTAATGAATTGAGTGGCTATTTGGTTGTGTTTAGGCTGGGTAGAAGCTGGCTGTGGGGAGCAAGAACCTAGCAAATTCTCACTGTCCAAATATTGCTAAAGCAGTACAGTTTTTTTTTTTTCCAGAAATACCTTGTTTCTTAATTCCTAATGGAGAGGTCAGCTTGAGAGTAATTTTCACAATCTCCTGAACACTTGCTGTGTGTTCAAGGTTCAGGTGTCCTAATAGGAGTAGTCTAAAATAGCCAGTTATCTTTCAATAAAGTAGCTCAAAGCACAGAATAGTACACATAAATGTTTACTTTGTCTCACTGGATCTCACCACACTCAAAGAATCAAATATGGAATGATCACGTAGTTCATGAAGTGGGAATTCCAGGTCTAATTTATGATCAAGATTCTGTATTCTGTTGGTGGAGTTTTATTTTATTTTATTTAAGACACAGGCTTGCACATTCATACATACACACATGCACATACATGCAGGAAGAATTATGGACATGTTTTCTGAGAAGCACAAAGACAGCATATTTGAATATTACATTGCAAATCTTGGGAAAGGGGGAGGGGAGAAGACTAGAGAGATATTTCTCTAAAACATTGTTGGGGAAAATTTAGTCTCTGAAATTATACTTTTCAGTAATTCTTTTCATTAGTAAATCTTTTTTCTCTTTCTAGTTGAACAATCAGCTTTGACATCAAAATTGGAGAAAAATCTAAGGTCTTATCACTTAGTCCTTAAACACAAAGAAAAAGTATGTTGGTTTTGGACAATTACTAAATAATCTAGATCATTTTATTGCTTTTTGAGTAAAAGTTTTGTTCAGTATTTAATCTATATACACTTTATAGCAATTAAGCATATGTGAAAATTGAGATAAAATATTTTGAGTTTTTTTAATTAAAATAATTTACTGTCAAGAAGGAAAATTTTCTGTTCTAGGGGTGCTCAATTTCCTCCACCCTCCAAGAAAAACATAATAGAGAAAAATAAGTGATGTCACTTCACCTAGAAGAACAACAGCCTACCGGTTCTGTGACAGTATTTACATGCTCAGAAATATTTGGAGAATGTGTTAGAATTGATTAGATAACATACAAAATATTCTCAATAGCTTCTTCATAACAAAAGACTGTGAAGTATATTTCTTCACACAAGTTGATGCATTATTCAGAATTATCACAAACAAAAATGAAAATCTTCCTGGCAGAAACTGCTTTAGAAATGTTTTGAGAATTCTTATCAAGATGGCAGAGTGGCAGAGTAGGTAAAGGCTGTGCTCACTTCCTCCCACCACCACATCAAAATTCCAACTAAATTATAGAATAATCATCACTGAAAACCACCTGAAGGCTAGCTGAGCAGAAGTCCTATAACTAAGAATATAAAGAAGAAACCACCACAAGTCTGTTGGGAGGAGCGGTGTTGCAACACTGGCTGGTTCCACGCCTACAGTGTGGTGACTAAAAGTCAGGAGGGATACCTCGGCTGCCGAGATTTCCCTGAGGAGCCAGGAGTCCCAGCCCCACACCTGGCTCCCCAGTACATGACTTCTTCCAGGAAAGAAGTATCCAGAAAACTGGGCTATGAAAACCAGCTGGAATTTCATCTGAGTGAACTGAGGGGCTGCTGGAATCCCAGGCGTTGCTCTTCAGGCACCACACACAGACTTGCTAACTCATAGACTTACTCACTCTGGGCTATGGTGCTGGACAGACAGCTCAAAGAGCACCAGGGACTTATGGGACTGAACTGAACTGACATGCTAGAGGGTGAGAGTGGCACAGGAGGTGTTGGGGAAGTTCTCTCCAGGGACAGAAGCACTGGAAGGCACCATTACTTCTTTGCTGAGCCCGTCTGTCATCCAGCCTGCAGGCACAGGGGGTTGCCAAATCTGATCTCTCCATTAACTTGGCTAACTGTTCACCTTGCCCTGGTCCCTGAGACCCTGTTCCACCCAACTCATGCATATGGTCCAAGCTTATTCTAGTGGCTCTTCCACACAAGCAGCCTGCCTCAGCTTATGCTGTAGACTTCTCTAAAATCTCTCAAAGGTCTGGAATCCCAAAACAAGCAGCAGCCAGCCTTGACATGCCCTATACCTCTTGCTAAGTGGCCCCAAGCCCAGATTAAGCAGTAGTCAGTCTCAACTTTCATTGTAACTCCCACAGATAGCATAAGCTATGCTGTGTGTTGACCTAGAACGCATTTTCAACTAAGCAGACATAAACCCAGCATAAGAGACAGCTGGCCTCCATCACACTGTGGCATCCATCAAAGGGTCCCTATCCTGGCACTAGTGACAGCTGGCCTTGGCTCACAGCATACACTTTCCCAAGTGCCAACAAGCCCAGCACAACCATCAACTACCCACAGGTCACTTTGTAGTTTGCACTAGTGGCTCCAAGCCAGGCACAAATTATGACTGACCTTGGCCTGCAGATCCCCTCCCAAGATCCCCTTCCAAGAGCCTCTAAAACCAATACACCTGGTAGTCAGTTTAGGACCAGGGCAGAGCCCTACACAACCAGCTCCACATGTCACTCAAAGGAGAGCAGGCTCATCTTCCACCAAAGCAGCCCTAGAGCAATTCCCACCTCTTGAGGTCAGCCCCTGCAAAACAGCTTGTCGTCCATAGTCACGGCAAACGCACCCATTCATTTTGAGGTCAAACTTATGCACTGAAGTGCCAACAGCAATCAAGGCTCACTATAACAGGAGGATACACATAATCCATAGCAGGGTCACTCCTAGAGCACTCGGCTTAGGTGAACAGGGAGACTGAGCCACTGGGCCTCTCAGGGCACTGACTACATAAGGCCACCACCATACAGGACTGGAAGGTGTGGAAGAGCTACCTAATACAGAGAAACAAACATATGGAGTCAGCCACAATGAGAAGACAAAGAAACATGTTCCAAATAAAAGAATAGGACAAAACTCCAGGGAAAAGACTAAATGAAATAGAGTCAACCAATCTACCAGATACTGAGTTCAAAACACTGGCTATAAGGATGTTCAATGAACTTAGGGGGAGAATAGATGAATTTAGTGAGATCATCATCAAAGAGAAACCATAAAAAAGAACCAGTCATAAATGTAGAATACAATAAATGAAATAAAGAATACACTAGAGAAAATCAACAGCAGATGAGATGAAGCAGAGAAGTGAATCAGAAATCTAGAAGACATGGCATTAGAAAACAACAAATTGGAACAACAAAAAGAAAAAAAGAATCTAAAAAAGGATAGCTTAAGGGACTTCTGGGTCCACATCAAGTGTACCAACATTTGCATCCTAGAGGTACCAGAAAGAGAGGAGAAAGAACACAGTATTGAAAACCTATTTAAAAAAAATAATGACTGAAAACTTACCTAACTAGATAAAGGAAATAGGCATACATGTTCAGGAAATACAAAAAGTTCCAAACAAGATAAAAAGACCCACACCAAGATACATCATAATTAAAATATCAAAGGTTAAAGACCAAAAGAGAATACTTTTTAAAATCTTCACCTGAGGACATTCTTAGAGAGGAAGGGACAGAGAGAGAGGGGGAGGAACATCAATGTGGGAGAAACATCAATTGGTCTCTCACACATCCCCCAACCGGGACCAAACCTACAACCTAGACATGTGTCATAGCTGGAAATTGAAACTGCAACTTTTTGATTTATGGAATGAGGCTCCAACCAACTAAGCCACACCAGCCAAGGCTCAAGAAATTTTAAAGGGACTTCTTTAATTAGAAAAGAAAAGATAAAAAATATAAAAGAACAAATACAGGAAAGAAAAAACTTCTAACAGACAAAGGTGAGCAAAAAACAGTGGCTCAGCCACATATACAGCTAGTACAAAAGTTAAAGACAAAAACAAGAAGAACAAACAAAGCCCAAAGTGAGCAGAAGGAAGGAAATAATGAAGGTCAGAGAAGAAATAAAAACATAGAGGCAAAAAAATGGTAAATGAAACCAAGAGGTTGTTCTGTGAAATATTAAATACTAACTTTTGACAAACTTTTAACCAGACTCATTAAAAAATGATAAGACCCAAATGAAATCAGAAATAAAAGAGAAGTGACAATTTACACCACAGAAGTACTAAGAATTATTAAGAAAAATTACAATCATTTCTGTACCAACAATTGTACAACTGGGAAGAAATTAATATGTCACTAGAAACACAAATGTCCAAGGCTGAATCAGGAAGATACAGAAAATTTGCACATATTAGTAACTACCAGTGATATCAAATCAGTCATCAAAAAATTTCCAACAAACAAGAGCTCTGACCAGACGGCTTGATGGGAGAATTTTACCAAACATTCAAACAAAATTAATACCTATTCTTAAACTATTCTAAAAATTTAATAGGAAAGAAGGTTGCCAAACTCTTTTAATTAGGTCAGCATTACTCTGATGCCAAACCAGACAGAGACACTCCAAAAAAAATTATGGGTCAATATCACTAATGAACATAAATGCAAAAATCCTTACCAAAATATATGCAAACTGAAATTAGCAATACGGTAAAAAGATCGTATATCACAGTGAAGTGGAATTTATTTCTGGGATGCAAGGCTAATTTAATATCCATAAATCAATTAACATGATACAGCACACATCCTTATGTTAACATAAGGATAAAAATCATATGATCCTATCAACAGATGCAGAAAAAGTTTGACAAGTCCAATGTTGATTTATAAGAAAAACTGTCAGTTAAATGGGGATAGAGGGAGCACATCTCAACATAAATAAAGGCCACATCCAGGAAGTGCAAAAAGTCCCACAGACTCACAGCTAACATCACACTCAATGGGAAAAGCTTTCCTCTAAATCAGGAACAAGACAAAGATTTTCACTTTCATTACTTTTATTCAACATAGTATTGGAAATGTTAGCCATACCAATCAGAAGCAAAAAAGAAATAAAAGGGTTTCAAATTGTAAGGGAAGTAGTAAAACCATCATTTTCAGATGCATAATACTATATATAAAGAACCCTAAATATTCCACCAGAAAACCCTTAACATTAAGAAATGAATTCATCGAAGTACCAAGATACAAAATTAACATTAAGAATTGGTTGCATATTTATACACCAATAACAAACTATCAGAAAGAGAAATTAAGAAAACAATCCTATTTATAATTATGTCAAAAAGAATAAAATATCTAGGAGTAAATTTAACAAAAGTGGTAAATGACTGTACTCAGAAAATTATGACATTGAAGAAACAAAGTGAAGGTACAAGTGGAAGAATATATTGTGTTCATTGATAGAAAGAATTAACATAATTGAAATGTCCATACCACCAAAGCAATCTACAAAATCAGTACAATCCATATTAAAATGCCAATGTCATTTTTTTCATAGAAGTAGAACAAATAATCCTAACATGTGTATGGAACCATGAAAAGCCATGAATAGCCAAAACAATCTTGAGAAAAAAGAAAAAAGCTGGAGATATTATGCAGATATCAAAGTATACCAAGAGGCCATCATGATCAAAATAGCATAGTACTGGTATAAAAACAGAGACAAACATCAATGGAGCAGATAGGTAGTCCAGAATTAAGCCCATGCCTATATGGTTAATTGGTCTATGACAAAGGAGGCAAGAATATACAATGGGACAAAGACAGTCTCTTCAATAAATGGTTTTGAGAAAACTGGGACAGATACATGCAAAAGAATGAAACTCAATCACTTTCTTACACCATATAAAAGGATAAACTCAAAATGTATTAGACTTAAATGCAAGAGCCCAAATTATGAATCTCCTTGAAGAAAATTTAAGAAGCAAACTGTTTAATATTGCCCTTACTATTTTTGTATGTGTCTTCTCAGGTAAAGGAAACAAAAGAAAAATAAACAAATGGGACTACATCAAACCAGGGAGTTTTTTCATAGTAAAGGAAACCATCAACAAAATGAAAAGACAACCTATTAAATGAGAGAAGATACTTGTCAATGGTATGTCTGATAAGGGGTTAATATCCAAAATGTATAAGGAATTCATGCAATATAACACCAACAAAAACAATCAGATTAAAAAATGGGAAGAGGACCTGAATAGCCACTTCTCCAAAAGAACATACAGATGGCCAGTACACATATGAAAAGATGCTCCACAACACTAATCATCAGAGAAGTGCAAATTAAAACCACATGAGATATCACCTCACACATGTCAAAATAGCTATCACCAATAAATCAACAAACAACAAGTGTTGGAGAGGATGTGGAGAAAAGGGAACCCTCATGCATTGCTGGCAGGGTTGTAAATTGGTGCAGCCACTATGCAAAACAGTATGGGGTTCCTCAAAAAAATTAAAAATAGAACTACCATATGACCCAGTGTCCCACTTCTGGGAATCATCCAAAGAAATGCAAAACGTTAATTCAAAAAGGTGTATGTGTCCTTGTATTCATTACAGTATTATTTACAACAGCTAAGATATAGAAGAAACCTAGTTTCCGTCTATAGATGAATGGATAAAGAAGAGGTGCTACCTACATACAGTGGAATATTACTCAGGAATAGAAAAGAACCCATATTGTCAACTGCAGCCACATGGATGGGTCTAGAAGATATTATGCCTCATGAAATAAGTCAGGTAGAGAAAGACAAATACCATATGATTTCACTTATGTGTGGAATATAAAAAGTAAAATGAACAAACTCAACATAACACACCCATAGATACCCAAAAGAAAGTGATGATTGTCACATGGGAGGGTTTTGAGGTGGCATGAGAGATAAAGGTAAAGGGATTAAGGTGAACCAATTGCCAGTTATAAAAACAGTCACAGGAATGCCAACTACAGCACAGGGAATATCGTCAGTAATATGAGAATAACTATGGATGGTGTCAGACGGGTACCAGACTTATTGGGGTGATCACTTTGTAAGAAACTGATAAATTAAAAAGTAAACAATTTCAGTTTGTCCTGTTTTAACTGCTTTTAGAACTTCCATTCTCTTGGTCTTAGCTTTTCTTTTCCCTCAAGGCTACAGAAAGGAACTTAACACTCTGACATGATTTAAACTTTATGATGTGCTTTGATTAGGCCCTTTATTTTTTAAAGCTGGCAGTCGCACTCAGAAGAAATCAGGCGATGTCTGTGGCATGCAGATGTTTAGACCTCACCGCACCATCTAGTTTAAGGCTGTATGTAACAGAATAGAAATGCACCTGGTGAATGGGAGAAAAGAAGGACACACTGAACAGAAGGTGGGAGGGTACATCCTGGCCAGTGACCAGAGCAGGTGTGTGGTTCGCATCCTGCCTTATTTTTAACACTCTGCCTAGAGTTCTTTTCAGTCTGTCACTGTCTTCATCAAAAATATAATATTAATTAACTAACACAAGGGCTGAATTGATCGAGCATTAATTAGCCATTTTGGCTTACAACATGTGGCCGGATACACGAATCAGAAAATAAATGGAAATGAAAAAGGAAAGAAATGCACAGCACTTTGATAATGTCATCCAATTCTATTATTAAGAAACTGTTGCCCACACTAATGTGCCAGTTAAATTCTATCCCAAAGTGTTTGTGGCACATATTTGGCAAGCAGCAATAAGTTTTCCAATTTCCCATCAGGACTGGAAGGAAACTTTAAAGACAATTAAGAATAGAATTACCATGTGACCCAGCCACCCATTTCCTGGGTATCTACCTGAAAAATTTGAAAACATTTATTCCAGAGATATATGCATACCTATGTTCACTGTAGCATTATTCAGCAAGGCCAAGACGTGAAAACAACTGAAATGTTTTTCAACAGATGATTGGATAAAGAAGTTGTGGTACATATATACAATAGAATACTACTCAGCCAGAGAAAAGATGAAATACTGCCATCACCATGTACTTGCGTCACCATGAATGGATTTTGAGAATATCATGCTGAGAGAAATAAGTCAGATAGAAAAAAAGGCAAGTAAAACATGATTTCAGTCATATGTGGGATATAAAACTGAAAGCAACAAGTGAACAAACAAGAAAAAGACACAAAAACTTATAGACACAGACAATAGTGTGGTGGTCATCAGAGGAAAAGGTGGTTGGGGAGTAGTGAAAGGTAAAGGAGGTCCAATATATGGTGACAGAAGAAGATTTGACGCTAGGTGGTAAACATACAACAGAATACACAGATGAAGTATCATAGCATTATACACTTGAAACCTGTGTAATTTTATTAAACAATGTCACCCCAATGCATGTAATTTAAAAATGTGCTCAGTTATCACTGTCACATTTTAAATGTCGTTAATAAAAAAGGTTATGGAAATTTTTTAAAAGTCCATTTCAATCATCATTCTAACTCTGATTCCTGAATTCCTTCAATTTAATTCCCTTTAGCTGACAGTCTGGCCTCACTCCACCCACTTTACTAGTAGAGAATTTGCTACTTCTCTAGTCTCTGTTTCATCTATAAACTCTGATTCTTAGAAAGTTCCTCGTTGTAGCTGACCTATACCTTCCCAAGTTCTCCCTTGGCTATATAGAAACAGGTCAGCTTTCTCTTTCATATGTGTGGCTTTCAAGTATTGACAGGAATGATCAAATGTCCCTCTGAGCTGACTGTCTTGCAAACTAAACACTTGCTTTGTTCACCAACTATTCATGTTACACTGAGGGTCACTCACTTTTTTGGTTACCTTTCTCTTACTCAGTTTGCTTCAATTTGTCTCTATTTATGCATTAGTCTATTACTAATTTGTACTCCTTTTTCTCTTTTATTTTTAACACAAAGTTAATTTTCTTTAGGATCAGTTAGAGTTCTACAGATATCTTTATTCCAACTCTGGCAGTAGGTGTCTGGGTACACATGGCCCATGGTGCCCAGGATCAAAATGTGGCATTTTATAGAAATAATTGTAGAAACTGACAAAAATGAGTTTCCAGGATGCATTTTCAGAGAATATGTGTTAATTTAGTAGAAAGGGTCCGGGCCTCTGAGTCCAATGAACCTGCTTTGAAGTGTGTTTCTATCCCTATGAGTTGCAGTGATAATTCTTTTGAACCTCAGTCTCCTCTTGGGTAAAATAAAAAAAACGCCCATTTTGCGAGGTTCTTTGCAGGATTAGAAACATGAGTTAAATGTCAAAAACAGAATGACACATTATCAGCAATCAATAATAAGAGTTTCTTTTATTGCTCAGGAAGTAAAAGAATTATTTCTAGATAATGTTAAATAATGATACAAATTTGGGGAAAACCAACAGAGGTACTGTCATGAAGAACCACTTACACCAATCACACATTTTTGAAATGTGACTCTTGCCCACGAACAACAAATTTAAGACCGAAATAAATCATTTCAGAGATCGCTCAACTGACCTCACACAGCATCAACAGTTTCTAAACCTGTTCTACATTTGGCATTAACAATACAAAGGTGAAAAGACCATGATTGACTTTCTGTCCCCAGAACATACCCAGTCCTTTAACACAGTGAATTTGGCATCAGCTTTTCTCATCAGCTTAATAACACTTGCTGAAATAATTTCTTTAGTTGGGGCATTTATTTTATTTTATTTTGTGCTTTTGTTTTTTGTTTCTCTTTTATTTTAGGGAGTGGCAGTGGATAATTTCTGAATAAAGTACTTCAATAAAAACATTAAATACTAGTTTTATTTATATAATGCAGCTGAGAAATAATTATATGAATATTCCAGTGCAGAAATATTTCCTACCCTATTAATATTTTTATTAAGAGTACTAATAAAGCAGCATGTCATGAGACTATGCTGTCACAGATTCTTACTCTTGTGTATTTTTATCTCTTCTACCCTGGATTCTTTATGCGTGGCATGCTGAGTATAACATTATTTCTGCTCTGCTAAAAGATAGTGTCAAATAAAAGTAGTCCTCTCAATTCTATTCTATAACACTGTCTATAGAAGTGTGTTATAGTCTTTATTTAATATATTAACTACATTTGTGCATATGTGTTTTTATAAATATAATGAAAGCCCTAACTCATTTTAAAATCCAGCAGAATATTCACTGAAGATAAAAAAAAGAGTCTATTCTGAACAAAGTCTCCTTTAAACAGGAGGAAAGTGAGGACATACAGCCTTGCTAAGAAGAGATTTTATTTGACGACGATGGACGGTTTATCACTGGGAAAGAACTTGTTTCCTATCCATAAATTAGAGCCTCTTGGGACAAAGCATTTGATTTGTATTCACATTCTGCTGTGTGTTTGTCTGTGAGTGTTCCATGTGATGGGGATACAGTAAGAGGTCATACTGCGAAACACAGGAATAGAATGGACAAGAGGAATGCACCACTTTAATAAGGATAAAATTTACATGGGCTCTTAGTCACAGGGCCAAGGAATGATCAAATCAAAGGATAAAGTTCTACATGAATGGCTAAAATGGAAGCTAGCCCAAGCTCTGTATTTCTAAGGTACCTGAAGATACTTAGAGAGACCAGAGAGAAAAAAAGCTCTACTCTTTAGTAAATGTGTGTGGCAAGTAACTGAACCAATGGAATAAACAGCTGAGCGAGTGAACAAACAGAAAATCCCGCACATGGCAGCCTTCATGGCCTCAGGCAAAAAGCTGCTAATGAAGAATATGATAAGTGAGTTCAACTCATGTTTTCATTCTCAGCTCTGTCTCTCCAAACCCCTGGGGTCTGGACTAGATGTTCTCAACCCTCCCTTCGTTTCCAGCTTGAGATCATGGTTCTCTGATTCAAGGATAAGCAAGTCAATTTCCCATATGGTTGAAGATTTTGCTTTCTTGGAACTTCATCAAAGGCTCTTATTCCACAGCCAGACCTCCGAGAGTGGTCGTATCTTGCTTTCTTGGTATTCTAAGAATTCTTTATGATTATATAGAAACTCAATAGATACGAAAGAGTCAAAGGCAAATCCAAATTGTAAGTCTGAAGGTTCCCCTTCTTCCACCAAATCAATCAAGTCATTTCTAAAGAGAGACAGGGGAATACCTTTAAGAGAAAATCTTTGTAGTAGCACTTAACAAAAGAAAAAAGTCTTTAACTTCTGTGAAGTATCAGATGCCTATAGCCCTGTTTAACAGTTGTGGTATAAGTTGACATTCTGAGACATTTCTTTGAATTTGAGAGAAATTATTTGGTGGACAATTGTTGATGTACTGAGGAAAACATGGGCTTTGAATTGAAGTCTTAGATATTCCACTGGCTAGGTTTGTGATGTTGGCCAAATTACTTAACTCTCATGAGCTCCAATTTCTCATCTGTAAAATAGCCACTATTGAAGAACACAGGGATTGTAAGAGTGTGTCAAGATTTTATGTGGGAAGCCCCTAGCATGCTTGTCCTGCTCACAATGCACTGATGAATGTCATGTCCTTCCCAGTGTCTACCCTACAGTCCCTGCATCTTATGAATTTCCTCAATAACAATTAGCAACAAAGCATGAGAGCAAAAGCAACTGACATGTGGTTATTGGGACTTCTGGTTCAGCGTCATAATCATATGTATTCATGTTCTTGAAACCCCCTTAAAATTATTATAAAGGAATTTTAAAAAGTGTAATCTCACAAATACAAAGGGGTCTGAAGAGGACGTAATAGTGGATGAGAGATGCTGGCACATACATGGAAGGAGAAAAGTAAATGGTTGAGAATTAACTGAAGTGTCGTGAGAAGGTTAATTGGTGAGACAAGAAAGACTGGCGTTTTACATCAACATCACCCTGAAATTATGACAGAAAATTATTTGATATTGTTGAATAATGCTTATGGGTGTGTGTTAGATTTCATACACACATTAGCGCTAAAAAAATTCTCTTCTCTGTAACTCCCGGAATACTTCTCCTGGTCCAGCATCTTATTTCCCTGTCTACTATTGCTGAATTTTTTTCCTTGGCATCCTGTCTACTTCTTAAATATAATTGTTCTGTTGTGTCTCCTCCTTTTTCCATTCTATGAATTGCCTCCTGGCAATCTAATCGCAGTCCTTGGTTTCAGTTGCTTTAGGTCATAGATTCTCTACACTGGCCGCGTATCAGCACCACCTGAGGCACTTTTAAAACCCACTAATGCCTGGGCTAGACCCTTTCTTGATGAGCGATCCTGATTACATAAATTGTTCTGGGGTCAGCTGTGTGAGTGGAAAGTTCCCCGGTGATAATCAACAGCTAAATTGAGAGTCTTTCATATTGATGTTGATGACTCATAATACTTAATATTTAGTTTCTACCTTCTGCTGAGTTTTGGGTACATATTTCCAAATGCCATCCGAGAGGCGGCAGAGAGTGATAATTAAGACTGTGGGATTTTATAAGGTCGTAGAATTCTTGCTTCAGCACTTATCTGTGTGAACCCTTGCAAATTATCCCCTTTGATGCCTTGTTTTCTCATCTACGAAATGGCTTTAACAACGCTACTCACAGAGTAGTGAGGACTGAATAGTATGTTTGTGAAGCATTTAGTGCAGTATTTGCAATATAGAAAGTACTTTAAAAATGGAAATTATTTCTTCTGGGTGACACAGGTTTTTTTCGAAATTAATTTTTTTATGGAGAAAACATTGGTTTATAACATTATATGTTTTAGGTATACAACATTATAATTCAACATCTGTATACAGCGTGCTCACCACCAAAGTCTAGTCTCTGTTTGTCCTCATCCATTTGGTCCCTTTTACACATTTTACCTGCCCCTGCCCCCAGGCCCTCCCACTCTGGTAACCACTGAACTTATGATCTGGTATTTGTATGCACTTATGATCTGGTATTTGTTTGGTTTGATTTTACATTCTCCATATAAGTAAAATCATATGGTATCTGTCTAACTTACTTCACTAGTGTAATACCCTCAAAGTCCATCCACATTTCTGCAGATGGCAGTATTTTATCTTTTTTATGGCTGAGTAGTATTCCATTGTATATGTGTATAATCTTCTTTATTCATCCATGGTGGGAACTTAGGTTGTTTCCATATCTTAGCTATTGTATATGATGCTGCTATGAACATTAGTACATTGGTTTTCCAAACTGATGATTTTATAGTTTTTGGACAAATGCCCAGATAGGTAATAGTTGGATCATGAGGTAATACTATTCTATTCTTAATTTTTTTAGGAATCTCCATGCTGTTTTCCATAATGCTGCACCAGTTTACAATTCCAAGAGTATAGAGAATTCCCTTTTCTTTACACTCTCTCTAATATTTATTTCTTAACTTTTTATAATAGTCATTCTAACTGGTATAAAGCGATACCTCCTTGTAGTTTTGACTTGAATATCCCTAATAATTAGTGATGTTGAACATTTTTTCTTGTGCTTATTAGCTGTCTATACATCTTTTTTGGAAAAAGCTTCTATTCAGATCTTCTGCTCACTTTTTAATTGGAAGGTTTGCTTTTGTTGTTGAGTTATATGAGTTCTTTATATATTTTGAATATTTAATTTCTTTAAGTATTTTCAAAATACATTTATAAAAATATGTCACTATAAGATTAATTTTAAAAGTAAAAAATTTTAAATGTTAAGTTTTCAATAATAAAGAATTAATCAAGTAAAATTTGGTGCATCTGTATGATAATATATACAATGCTATAAATCTATTAAAATTGTGGTGTGGGACAACATTTATTTACTTTGTAAAGATTTATTTTACTTTGTAAAATACATGTAATATATGTGAAATGCAAAAACAAGCTATGCTTCCATTTACACAAAACAAAAATAAACAAACAAAATCTCTATGTATAGTCATGTACAAACTGACACATAGCAAACTTGTATTAACAATAAAAGGTGGGAATTCAGGTTTTTTCACATTTCTTCTGTGTATTCCAAGTTTTCTGAATTTTGTATTTACTGCTTATTTAGGAAAAATGTTATTATGAAACAGAAAGAATTAATGTCATGTTCTTTTTTGCTCAAACTCACCTTTTTTTCTTTGTATTCAAGTTTAGCTGGGTAATTACCACCTACTCAATTCTGTAAATTAGAAACCAGGATTCATCTACGTATTTTCCATCTCGGCTCCATGCCTATAGCCTATCATGTTCATCATGTGTCTCTTTTCTGACCCTTCTTTATTCTGCCCTCACTGCCTTATTTTGAGTCCTCAACACTTGTCTCCTGATCTACTGAAAACTTTTCCAAGTATCTTTCTCTTACCAATCTTTTCTAATTCCATTACCCCTTCTATCACATCTGTCTTCCTAAAAGTCAAATCTGATTATATATTCCCCTTATAACAAAAATTTCTTTTGCCCATAATAAAACACAAATATCTTCACATGTTATATTGAGCTCTTCATGAGCTGGGCACTATTTCAGCTTCATATGGTGCATTCCAAATGTCCACTCTGTGCTCCATTTATATTAAACCCTAAAGTGTATGATTCCTTGAGACAAGGCCTTGATACTATTCACATTTAATTACTGTATGGAATAGCCTCTTATTCCTGGGAACAGTCACTTTATTCTTCTGCACCAAGCCTTTAATTTTCCTTCTTTAAGAAGCTTTCCTTGTTTCACTACATCAACCCTGTTTCACCTTTTGTGTATTTTTATAATCTTGTTTATAAAAATCTTGAACAAATTTCAATTTACATTATTCACATATTCTTTTAGTCTTTGAGTATCTACCTTATTATAGGACTTAAGTGAGATGGTGAGAATGAGACAATGCATAAAATAGACAAAGGCCATGTCACCAAGGAGCTGAAAACATGGAGAGGAGGGAATGGAAGATAAGTAAATGACAGAGTATGATATAAACTATTCTTTGGTGTTCTGAGACCCAGTTTCCAACATGTGTGTGTGTGGAGGGGGAGGGGTTATGCACCAAGAACAAGCTGTTCTCCAGACACGAGTGAGTGTCCTTCGATTCAACTCAATCCTGACATGGTCTACCTGGAGATAGCATCAGATCCCAGAGGTTAAGGGCTCAATCCTGCAAGACTGTCATCCCGCTGGCCCACTTCTGTGCTTCTGAGCGGCCAACTGACCATACACATCAGACGTTCCCACGACACTCCCTGGGGGTTCCATTAATTTTCTGGAGCAGTTTACAGAATTCATAGAAACATTTTACTTACTAAATCACCATTTCATTACAAAAGGATAAAATTCAGGAACAGCCAGATGAGAGAGATGCACAGGGCAAGATATGGGAAAAGGGCATGGAGGTGACGTGCTTTCTCTAGGTGAGCCACTCTCCCTAAATCTCCACGTATTCACTAACCTGAAAGCTCTCTGATCCCTGTCCTTCTGGGTTTCATGGAAGCTTCATTACATAGTCATGACGGATTAAATCATTGGCCTTTGGCAATTGAACTCAATCTTCAGTCCCTCTCCCTCTTCAGAGGTGAGGGGGTTAGGGGGGTGGGTGAAATTTCCAACCCTATAATCATATGACTAGTTTATCTGGCAACCAGCCCCCCCATCCTTGGTTTACTAAAGGGCTTTCAAACATTACTTCATTAACATAACAAAAGACAACTTTTGCTCCTTTCACTGGAAATTGAAAGATTTTAAGGAGCTGTTAGCCAGGTATGCTGGACGAAACACAAATATATATGAGAAATCGCATGCAGTTGGTCAGAGGTGTATATATATTAATATACAGTTGGTCAGATATAAATCACAATATCACAGCCACGAAGCACTGCAACAGAGTGAACTATTAAACAGCAGCTCTAAGGGTGTTCAAGGCAAGCCTCTCTGATGAGGCAAAATTTGAATTGAAACCTGAAAGATGAGAAGGAGCCAACTATTTATTTGAAGAGCTAGAAGAGTAATAGTACAGGCAGAATAAGTCAGCTGAAGGCTTATATACTAGAAAGAGTATGCCTGGTTCTCAATGCAAATTAAAGATCAGAGTGGTAACAGCTCATTGAATGGTCGGATGTGGAAGAAGAGAAGAAGCTAAGAAGTAGGGACTTTGTAGTCCATGGAAGAATTTGTGTTTTCTTTTCAAGAAACGTAAAACTATTAAAGGGATTTTAAGCAAAGGGGTAATGTTTTTTATTTAATGCATTACTCTAACCCTTTTGTAAAGAAAGAATAAAAACAGTCATGAGGTAAAGGAGGTTAGGGGGAGGTAGAAGAGGGTCAAGGGGGGATAAATGGTGATGAAAGGAGACTTGATTTGGGGTGATGAATACACAATGTGATATGCAGACAATGTATTATAGAATTGTACACCTGAAACCTATATAATTTTATTAACCAATGAACCCCAATAAATTCAATATTTTAAAAAATGTCCCCGAGTACAATAATGAAATAGGAAGATCTTCAGTAGCCCTGATAATACATGAGGGCACTATATACCAGAGAGGTGTCACTGGAGAGTAGGGGAGACCTAATGGATTTGGAATATTTCATGAAATAGAAATGACAAAGTCTTCTGACAAATAAAATAATAAGGGATAAGATTCTTGGCCTTGGGCTTCACATGCTAGCCAGTGAGGCTGCTAGTTACAAAAGGGAGGATGGAACTACATTCCATGGTTAACTTCTCCATGCTTTCAATTTGGCTAATCAAGAACATCAGTCTCTGCCTTTTCCTTAAAATTATATGATTTCAATCTGAGGCTCTTCAGCCCATGGGTGAACCTCGAATGCTTAAGGCTGGGCATTTCCCCGATGGTGCCCATCCCTTCCTCCTCATCTCCAAGTTCTGTTGAGCATCTGATCTGACTTCAGTATGATCACCCTATTTTCCTCATTACTGTAGCCTTAGTATCAGCACGACGTAACAGGTGACAGGTGCTTTGAATTATTTGCTCAACTAATCATTGTATGAGTAAATCAATAGCCAATAAACTCAATATAGTTAAACAGTAAGAGTTTGCTTCTTTCCAACAATTATCTTTGTTGAGCATATGTACTTACAAATCATTCTAAAGAATCGATTCAGATCTTGATAGGAGATGCTAACCCAACTTGGTGTGCCCAAATAAAACAGAAGGCATTATCTAGGGGTCCTGATTAAGTAGGTCAGAAAATGAGGGCCACAGATTTAGCCAACTAAGAGAGAGTGTACTTGCTTGGGTCATCTAGGCAAACACATTTCCACTTTCAAATGTATTTTCTCATTTCTAATCTTAATTAACTTAATGAAATAAGTAGGTCGGGTATTATTCTTTCCACTTTGCCTATGGCCACTAAGAACTTGTTTAAAGTAACAAGCCTGATGGATGGAACAGCCAGGAATGGAAGCCACTCTTTCTGACTTTTGGTCTGTGCTCTTTCTTCTATGCGGTGAGTACGTATTTTCCCAGCTGTACGCATGCAATAAGCTAGTGGGACTGTCTGAAATACCTTTGGAATTTGGCCTGTGCCTTTAACTAAATAGCTTAAAACAAATATTATATTTGCTTACATCATCATTCATTCCACGGTTTAGAATAACAAAATATTTTAAAAGTCAAATCTTAAATATCCAAATTATTTTATCTTTCAATGGGAAGTAAGTCCATGCATACTAACAGAAGAGGATTTCAGAAACTGAGCAATTTTACTTCATTCCTTCTCAGCCCTGAGTTTTCATGCTTTTCCAGTCTTTCTCCTTTTTTAGTAAACCCTTCAGCCAGTATTTCTGTGATAATAAAGGAGTTGAACTCCTGTGATAACTGAACTACATCACTATAAAATAAACATATATCTATACATCCATAATCACAACCAGCCAGGTTTTTTCGAGAGTCACCAGTAAGGGATTGTTAGGTATCTGCCTATCTTCTTCAAAGAGAAGAAGATTTCAGAAATGACTACATACACAGAAATATCCCAAACAAAGCAAGTTTTTCTTGTCTGGAATCATTATGCTATTCATTAGTAATCATAATGCTACTTCCTACAAGTCAGACTATAAAACACTGGTGTCAAATGAAGTTTTTAACAGAGGTTACTGGAAAGCATATCAATTTTAGATGATTGAGTTTGAGGTCACATTCCTTTCAAAACAAGGTAGAGATAATACCAAGTTTTGATGAGTTTTTAGCAGTGCAGATTACGACTGGATGCAAGTGAAGTTAATCTTCAGAATTCACTGTGGTCTGATTTTACTTGTCCTCAAGGATAGTCATTAGCCTGAGCTCACACTATTGGAATTTGGTTTTCAGGATAGGGCAAAGTTTTCCTGCCATAATTGCTTCCATCTGCTAGACTAACACATGTGTTCTTGCAATAAAATTTTCTAAAACTCTCTCAACTCCACATACCTTTTTTTGACTGGGTTCTTCTGCATTGATGTTTCACCTGCATTCTGTCTGGGTGGGAATCTGTCTCGCAGCTGGCTGCTGCTTTGACAGTGGGGATAAGATGGGGGCAATCTGATGTTTGCTGTGAGACTCCGGTGGCAAATCAAATGCAGACATTTGCCTTGAAAACCAAAAATTGTGGTCATGTGTGTTACATTATATACTCTGCTCATGTCTCGTTTCATTTCGATGATTTCTTTTTTACTCCATTTTTATTTACTCATTTTAAAGGACACCTAAAGCATGAGTATATTGTTATGGTGAAAATCTTCTGGTGGAATAGAAAAAAAAGGAAGTTCTTGCCCTAATTGGTGTGGCTCAGTTTGTTGCCCATCGTCTTGCAAAGTGGAAAGTCGCTGGTTCATTTCCAGTCAGGGCACATGCCTGGGTTGTGGTTTAGGTCCTGGTTGGGACACGTATGGGAGGGAGCCAATCAACGTTTCTCTCTCACATCAATGTTTCTCCCTCTCTTTCTTCCTCCCTTCGCCTCTCTCTAAAAATAAATTCATAAAAGTTCTTAAAAAAATAAAGCTCACTTTGAGCACACCCTCCTTCCTCTACCCCATATTATATGAGATGTTTTCTAAGAAGTTGGAATTTGCTCTCCTTAAAAAAACAAATTAGTTTTGTAGTCTGTTTGTTAGCAGATATTCAAAGATTTCAAAAATGTTTCCAAAAAAAAAATCAAAGAAAAATAACTTTATTAAGATACCCTAAATCACAAAAATGAAAATACCCTACGTGAAGCAAAGTATATATCAAATATGTGTATTGTCCTGGTGGAGGGGGTGGGGAGATTATTGAGTTGGTTTGAGGAGCCTAAAAAGTTTAGTATGCAGGTGCTTGTGTGCCAGAACCTCAAATTATTTTGAAGTACAAGCTTTTGAACAAGTGTGGTAATGCAGCATATTCTTCTGTAGAGACCTACGTGAGAAGCACTTGGCTAGTTCCAGGTTCTGAAGTCGCCTGCTGTGGTTGGAGTGAAATGGAGCTGGCTGCATCTGCAGCATCCCTGGGAACTGGGGGTCTGAGTCGTGGGCTTCCATGACCAGGATACCCCTGTGGGGCCACAAAGAGATGAACAATACAGATATTATCACTTTGTTTAAAATTGTGTTTGGAAGTTTTAGGATTGTCTTCAGAAATGGATTTTTCATGTATATTTTTGTATGTATAATATACATATTTATACCTTTAGTAATATATATATTTGCTATGATATATATACTTCCTAAATTTTTTATTGATAAATACATCACATAGACTCTTTAACATAATAATGCATAGTATGGATATGTTTGCATGTACTCCCTTTAGTCCCTATGGACACTAACATTCCTTGCAAAGGTGAAAAGTTCAAAGTCCAGGGTTAGTAGTTTAGCTTGTTAGATTTATAGGCCTTCTCTAATGAATGTTTTGTTTAAGAGATACCATTCACTTGCAAATAGAATGTCTATATCTCTCCTGGCAGACTGTTTAAGGTAGACACAGGCAGGGTGTGAAGCCATACTGTTGCCGCGACCCTGAGAAGAGGACAGACTGAAATACCGAGGACCACACGCTAAAGAGTATCAAAGAGATCATAGAACGCATCACTTGAGCATCAGTCTTTGAATAACAAGACCACTCCTAAACCACAGAAAACACGTGACTGTCAAACCCACACTAAAGTGTCTCAGGACGCATTCCCTCCCACTGTAACTCTTTCAGAATCCAACAAACTGGACAAAAAGTTCCCGCATGCCTCTGCCTTGCCCCCTATCACTCATGGAAATTTAAAAGGTTGTATTAGCATCTACCTCAGTAGAATCTCAGGTTTTAAAACGTTGAACTGCTAAAGGATTATTGTTCAGCTGTTTTTTTCCAGATTGCAATAAGTAATGTTGGATATATACATAACATATTTCGGTAAACTGTGAGGAATTTAAATAATAAAATAAATAGACATAAACCTACTACCAGACTTAAGAACACCTGCGTGCTCTTTTCTAAGACCATGGAGTCCTCCCAGGGATAACCATGACTATGAATTTTGGATTTAGCATCCCTTTTATTTTTCTCTTCTTCTGAACAGTTTTACTATGTATGCATATCATTTAAAATTTAGACAATTTAATTTTACAGTTTTAGCTTTATAAAAATGACATTGTGATCATTAACCCACGTCTGGCTTTTAACTTTGAAAGTGATATTTCTAAGATTCATTGATGTTTTGCAATAGTTCACTCATTTTCACTGTTAAAAAATATTTCTTTGTTTAAATATATCACAATTTAATTATGTTTTTCTGCTGAAGGACACATTAATTGTTTTCATGGGATTTTTTTGCTATTATAAACAATGTCATGAAATTTAAAAAATATATATTGAAGTTATTGAGGTGACATTGGTTGATAAAATTATATAGGTTTCAAGTGTATAATTCTAAATATATGGCTTGTCTTTCATATTGTATTTTCAACACCCAAAGTCAAGTCTTCCCTTACCAATTATCTCCCCTTTACCCTGCTTTACCTTCCCCCACCTCCTGTTGCCTGTGTCTCTGACTTTTTCCTTTTACTTAATCACTTTACATTTTTCATCCAGCCACTCAGCTCCCCATCCCCTGTGACAGCTGTTAGTCTGTTTTCTGTACCCATGAGTTTATGTCTACTTTTTTATTTGTTTATTTTGTTCATTAGATTTCACATGTAAGTGAAATCATATGACATTTGTTTTTCCCGACTGGCTTATTTTACTGAACATGATACTCTCCAGGTCCATCCATGCCGTTGCAAAAGGTAAGATTTCCTTCTTTTTAATGGCTGAGTAGTATTCCACTGTGTAAATATATCACAGCTTTTTTAGTTACTCATCTACTGATAGGCATTTGGACTGCTTCAAAATCTTGGCTATTGTAAATAATGTTGCTATGAACATAAGGGTGCATATATTCCCTCAAATTAGAGTTTTGAGTTTCTTAGGATATATTCCCAGAAGTGGAATAGCTATGTCATAAGGCAGCTTTGTTTTTAATTTTTTTAAGGACCTCCATACTGTTTTCCACCATGTTTGCAACAGTCTGCATTCCCACCAACAGTGCACAAGGACCAGCTTTCCTCCACATCCTCACCAACAATTGTTTGTTAATTTGTTGATAATAGCCATTTTGATAGGTGGGAGGTGATATATCACTGTACTTTTAATTTGCATTTCTCTGATGATTAATGACATTGAGAATCTTTTCATATGTCAATTGGCCATCTGTATTCCTCTTTGGAGTAGTGTCCTTCAGTTCCTTTGACCATTTATTAATTGTATTGTTTTGGGGTTTTGGGGGGTTAAGTCGTGTAAGTGCTTGATAAATTTTGGATTTTAATCCATTATTAGATGTGTAATTGACCAATAAATATGCTCTCCCATTCCATGGTTTGTTTTTTCATTCGTTGATGGTTTTCTTTGCTGTGCAAAATTTTTACTTTACTGTAGTCTCATTTGGTTATTTTTTCTTTTGTTTCCTTTTTCTGAGGAGATACATCAGGAAAAAATATTGCTATGAGAAATATATAAGATTTAACTGTTTTCTTCTAAGATTTTTGTGTTTTCAAGTTTGACATTTAAGTCTTTAACCTATTTTGAGTTTAGTTTGTGTTTGGTGTAAGGTTGTCTAGTTTCATTTCTCTTTCATATATCTATGCAATTTTCCCGTATCGTATCACACCATTGTATATTCTTGCCCTCTTTGTCAAATATTAATTGACCATAAATGCATGGGTTTATTTCTGGGTTCTCTATTCTGTTCCAATGTATGTCTGTGTTTATGTCAGTGCTATGATGTTTTGGTGACAATGGCCTTGTAGTATAGTTTGATATCAGGTAGTATGATTCCACCAACTTTGTTCTTTCTCAAGATTGCTGTGGCTACTTAGGGTCTCCTGTGGTTTTATATACATTTTTGGAATATTTGTTGTAGTTCTGTGAAATATGTCATGGATATCTTGCTAAGAATTGTGTTGATCTATAGATTGCTTTGTGTAGTATGGATATTTTAATGATGTTAAGTCTTTTCATCCAAGAACAAGGTATATGCTTCAACTTATTTATCTTCTTCATTTTCTTTCTTCTGTGTCTTATAATTTTCTAAGTACAGGTTTTTTACATCCTTGGTTAAATTTATTCTGTTATTTTAATTTTTTGCAATTGTCAATGCGATTGTTTTTCTTAGTTTCCCTTTCTGATAATACACTCTTCATTTGTAAAAATGCAGCCAATTTCTTGATACTTATTTTGTATTCCACTACTTTAACTGAATTCATCTATAATTTTTTAATATTTTTTGTGGAATCTTTAGGTTTCTTTATATACTGTATCATGTCCTCTGAAAATAATGACAGTTTTACTTTCTAATTTCAATATCTTTTATTCATCTTTACTGATTGCTGTGTGTAGGACTTCCAGTACTGTGCTGAATAAGAGTGATCTTAAAGTAAACACATTTTTCCCCCTATTGACTGTGATGTTAGCTGTTTGTCGTATATGACTTTTATTATGTTGAGGTATGTTCTCTATATTGCCACTTTGCTGAGAGTTTTTAATCATAAGTGGATGTTGAATTTCCTCACATGCTATTTCTATATCTGTTGGTATGATCGTGTGTTTTTTATACTTGATTTTTATGTGATGTATCACATTTATTATGTATATTGTATCAACCTTACATCCCTAGAATAAATCTCACTTGATCATGCTGTATGATCTGTTTAAGGTGTTGCTGGATTTGGTTTGCTAATATTTTAATGAGAATTTTAGCATATATATGCATCAGGGATATTGGCCTATAATTTTCTTTCTTTGTAGTATATTTGTTTGGTTTTGGAATTAGGATAATGCTGGCATAATAAAATGACCTCATAAAGTGGCCTCATAAAAGGAAGCTAAGGAGTCTTCCTTTTTCTTGAATTTTCTGAAATAATTTGAGAAAGATAGATATTAGTTCTTTTTTGAATGTTTGGTAAAATTCATCTCTGAAGTCCCCTCTGGTCCCGGACTTTTGTTTGTTAAGAGTTTTTATTTTACTGCTTCAATTTCATTAGTTGTAATTGCTCTATTCAGATTTTCTGCTTCTTCCTGATTCAGTTTTGGAAGTTTGTATATTTCCAGGAATTTATCTATGTCTTCCAGATTGTTCAATTTTTTTAGTGTATGGTTGCTAATAATATTTTCTCATGCTCTTTTGTATTTCTGTGGTGTCAGTTGTTACTTCCCCTCCTTCGTTTCTGATTTTATTTACTTAGGACCTCTCACTTTTTTTTTCCTCAGTGAGGCTGGTTAAAAGTTTCTTAATTTTAAGTATCTTTTCAAAGAACCACCTCTTGATTTCATTTGTCTTTTGAATTATTTTTTTAGACTCGATTTTATTTATGTCTACTCTGACCTTTATTATTTCCTTTCTTCTACTCACTTTGAACATTGCTTGTTGTTCTTTTTCTAGACTCTTTAAATGTAGAGTCAGATTGTTTATTTGAGATTTTTCTTGTTTCCTGAGGTAGGCCTTTAATGCTATGAATATCCCTCTTGGGACTGCTTTAGCTATACTGCATATATTTTGCATTGTTGTGTTCACATTTTCACTTTTTTCAAGGTATTTTTAGATTTCTTCTTTGTTTTTATTGTTAATTCATTCATTGTTTAATACCATGTTATTTAGCCTCCATGTTTTTGTGTGTTCTTCAGTTTTTTTCTTGTTATTGATTTGTAGTTTCAAACCAGTTTGTACAGAGAAGATGATTGACATGACTTCTATCTTTTTAAATTTACTGAAACTTGTTTTGTGCCTTAATATGTGGTCTCTTCTATAAAATGTTCCATGTGCACTTGAAAAAGAATGTATATTCTTCTGCTTTGGGGTGAAATCGCTGAATATATCATTTAAAGCTGTCTGATCTATTGTGTCATTTAAGGTGGTTGTTTCCTTGTTGTATTTCTATCCAGAAGATCTATCCATTTATGCTAGGAACATAAGGGTGAGGTATCACCTCACACATGCCAGAATGGCTACCATCAATAAATCAACAAACAAGTGCTGGTGAGGATGTGGAGAACAGGAAACCCTTGTGCACTATTGGTAGGAATGCAGATTGGAGCAACCACTACAGAAAACAGTATGAAGTTTTCTCAAAAAATTAAAAATGAAACTGCTATTTGATCTAGTGATCCCACTTCTGGGAATATGTTCTAAAAATCCCAAAACTCCATTCAGAAAGAATACGCACACCCCTAAGTTCATTGCAGCATTATTTATAATGGTCAAGATCTAATGTGCTATTTATTGTTTCTGTTGACTTTCAATCGTGGTAGTTTGCTTCCATATGTCATTGTTTTGTTGTTGTTCCGTCTTTTTAGTTGTGAACACATATTGCATATAACTTTAGGTTTGTTTTATCCTCTAGATATATTGAATCTTATATTGCATGATTCTCTAAACATTCTGAGATCTTAACTACAGAATGCTTTCATCTAGTGAAAATTTGTGTTTTATTCACAGTTACCTAAGTGCTGTTAGAACCATCTTATGTGGTCCTTCTTCTCAGGTTCAGGTCCCCTTCATTGTGGAGACTTCTGGTTCCAGCTGGTATCTGAATTTTTCTGAGCACATTACTTTTGTGTTGCTATTCATTGCCTCCCCAAGCTGTTTTTGTTATTTTATTTTAAAAATACATTTGTTGTAAATTATTGTGGAAGGTACTTTAGAGGTTAAGTATGCCATGGAAAAGAAGCGTAAGATTAATTTTCTTCTGTCTTTTCACCATTGCTATTTTTTTTCTTGGTGCATTTAAGAGAAGTGGAAAGATGTGCCATGCTTCTCTTTACCTTCTACTTTACACAGCTTCGTGATAACTCAGCATTGAATCTTTTTTATTTATTTCACTAAGCATGAGTTAGTAAAACTGTGAGAGTCATTTAAAATGTGGATCTCAGATATAGAGTTTCATTCCAAATTTATAGATCAGTTCTGTTTATTCATTATCAACTACGACTCTGTTTTAAAAATCAAAGATCTGGCTTCTTAGGACAGCTCTAAAGTCTTCTTGGCAATAATATTATTTTAAAAAGAAATTTGTTAAGTTAAGTTTAAGTGAATCAGAGCATATGATTACACATTTATTAAAACACACACATGGGTTGTGAAATGACGGAAAAATGTGTTTGGCAAAACCCATTTGGCAACTTTTCAAAACCAAAACATTTAAAAATTAGTATTTAATCACTTTCTAAACCCAGAACATGGCCAGATTTTTCTATACACAGGAATAATATTCTATGGTAATTTATTTTTTATGGCACAGAATAACCCAGACTAAGTTTAAACCATCATGCTATACGTATTACACATAAAATACTGTATATCAGGTTTTTCTGCATTGACTATTCAATAAACTCAAAATCTTAAAGTAAGCAGGGTGACAAAAGATATAAGACCTGACATGACTTCTTATTTTACACATGAAAGAATGCCTGTGTACAAAGGCAAGTCACCACATACGCAAACAACTTAGGAACAAATTTCAAACTTAACTGCTGTTTTTTTATTCTACAATTAATTTTCCAGAAAGACCAGAGAGTATTTCGAAAAGACCTTTGATTATCACTTTAATTCTAGAGAATTAACATTGTCTTCCAGGTTCTTGGATTCAAGCCATTATTTTCACATTTATGTGAATCAACAATACAAGTTGCAAATAAGGTTGTTACACCATGTGAGATTCATTTGATAGAGAAAATTAGGTTTACTTACCATGTGCTTCAAGTGGTTATGCTAAAACCTGTTCAGGTTCCCTATGGTATTAACTTCACTCTGACTTTAATGTTGTGATTAAGATTCAAATCTAGCATATTGATGGAAAATTATTGTTTCCCCCAAAGGGTAGAAGTTTGAGTCCTCCATCAATTCCTTCTTTGCAAGGAGTATCCAATCATCTACAAATTACCCCTTTCTCCCTAAATTAAATGAGACTTTTCTTGAGTTCAAGACTCAGAGGGCATCTTCAATAGCTCTATTCTAGAAAACCGAGATTTGTGAAGGGAACCACTTCCTCAACTCTTTAAATGCCATCAGAGCCACCTTTTCTACCACTAATATCAGTTATTGACTAAACATTTGCTATGTGCAAAGGAATACATTATCTGCCCTCAGAGCAAACATAAGGTAGATTACATTACCTTCATTGTGTAGAAATAAATTGAAGCTCATATTATTAGTTAGAATGTACTTTCACCACTGTCTTTCTCCTTCAACGAGGAAACCAGTCTGCCTCTGTGTTCTTTCTCTGCTAGATCTTCTATGTATCTTCAACCACTTCACACCTGAGATTCCAAAACCCAGGGTGGCCCAGTAGCCTGGTTAAGATCTAGCATACTCATAGGCAGCCTGAAAGTAATTTCCTGGGAATACAATGTCTGTTCAGAAGGTATCCAGACATGGAATATGAAAAATAGAGACATTTATTGAAGAAGGTACAAGAACATTGTACACAGGACAAGGACGTCTCAGTCCCTTTCAAAGTAGGCACGTTGGGACCTCACACAGTTCTTTCAGTCCCCATTAGCTGCCCCGTTGTATTTCCCTGAATCTCATTGGTGGTATGAAATCTCTTCCCTTTCAAAAGTGATTTTAGCTTTGGGAAAACCAGAAGTCTTAGGGCACCAAATCTGGGCTGTAGGGGGACTCAGTCATCAGGGTGATTTGATGTTTCTCCAGAAAGTTCTGCATGAGACATGATGCTTGAACAGGCACGTTGTCATGATGAAGCTGCCTATCACCAGTTGCCCATAGCTGTGGCCTTCTGGATCATCCAAATGGATTCCACAGAGGAATGTTCAAGCTTAACGCAAAATTGGATGCAGATTCCTTGCTCTACTCAGTTGTTTTGAATGCAACAGCTGCACAATACACAGGCTAACTCAACAGCATCTACTACCTCCATTGACTTCGTACAGTGAAGTCATTGTTCGTGCACACTACTGATCACTCTGTTTGGCTGCCAGGTTACATCGATGTCGCACAAACCAGTCTCATTATATTAACAATGGCTGGACATTTTCCGGACAGACCTTGTACTTTCTTGATTCTGATATTTTTAGCTCATAATGTAATAAAATTTACAAAGAACAATTCAATTTGGCTTTCTGTCCCCCATAAACCAAAACATCCCTCCTCTGACACTGAATATTGCAGTTTATGTACCTTTGTGGTCGCATCCTGCTTTGCCTCCCAAGATTGAACCCAGCTCTCTCCTCCACCACCTGAGTTACTGATGCATTACCAAAACCAAGTCAAGGTTTGGATGTCCTCGTAAGGTAAGCCTCAGCCTCCAGCCTTTCCAAAGGAAGAAAATGCTGCAGTTTCTAGTTCTTTCTTATGCCACTTCATTTTCCCAGTGTGCAAGCGGCAGAACACAGTCAATATAGCACCATGTTCTAATTATCTCCTAGATCATGATAGCTATCTTGAAAACATTTAAAATATTTTAAGTTTTTGGCTTTGTTTTCTAGAGAATATAATAAATGTGAAATTATTCTTTCTGAGCAGAAATGTAACTTTACAATTACATTTCTGCTATTATAATGGGACAATAATGACTCAGATACTTCAGTAAAAACCACAAAGCTTATCATTAATCTGAATCCAGAAAGCAGTGCTATAACTGTGTTGGGCCTTAAAATCTTAGCAGAAAAAAAGATACTACTAAGATGATACCTCACATCAGAACATTGTCATCTCCTTGGGGCCAAGAGCTTCATCTTAGACATTACCAAAAGAGGAGTTAAATAGAAAATAGGTCTTTTGTTTTATTTCATGTTATATGCATGGACGTAAGTATTAAGTCACTAAATTAAATGCTTTGAAAAAATGTGTTAGCAGTCACCGTGCAATAACGGACATATACTTAGAATATCATTGACAGCAGCGTCCACACCAGATTCTATACATAGATGCTACTTTTTCAAAGTTATTGCAATTATGTTGTGGAAGTTTGTTCCAGTATGGGGCCTGATTCAGGGGAAAAAAAAAAAAAAAACAAAACTGTGAAAACCTGCTCTTACTGATGCCTTAAAATCTTACTCATAAGAATTTGAACACTGTAAACATATAGCAATAAAAATTAGCAGCTGAAAAGTTTAGACACATCTATAACTACAATATTCAAGGCCCAAATGCAATCACTTTTTCAGGAGGTTCCATGTGAAAAGCATCACATCTTTTAGACATTCAAGGGCATTTCCTTCTCTGTGCAAATGCCAGAGGGCTGACATCAGAGGGATGGTAGATGGTACTGACAAATGTTTGTGTTGTGATAAAAATAGCTAAATTTAACAAAGCAAATAGTTTAGCTAATAGTGTTTTAACATGCGCTTTCTGTAAGAAAAATGTGAAATCATTACATAAATAACTCAGGTTGACAATTAATCACTCATAACATTATTTTATATACTTATATAACATTAGATTTCAGGGGAAAAAGGTGAAACATGCTACTTCTACTCCAAATTTTAATGATTTATTATGGAATGATCTAACTTTGTTTTGCCAATTACTCTTTTTTATTTTTTAAGAGAAAGGGGAAGAGAGGGAGAAGAGAGGGACAGAAGCATGCCTCTCAGATGTGCCCCAACCAGGGCCCGAACCCGCAGTCCAGGCCTGTGCCCTGACGGGGAATTGAACAGTGACTTTTGGTTTGTGGGTCAATGCCCAACCAACTGAGCCATACCAGTCAGGGCTGCCAATTATGCTTCTGAGCACAGTCTCACACACCTCAGTCTTATCTCTTCCTCAGTTGCACACAGTCTCAGCTTTACTTATGGATCATGGGACAGAACAGTTTCTCCCTCACTCACTGGTTCAGGGAGTTCTCCAACCATTTGCATAAAATAGAAATCATTAGTTTGGCTCCACGCAAATTTCTGCCTCACATAGATTGGTTTAAGTTATAAGAATGATTGTCTATATCCCACACATTTATGTACATAGGAGTTACAGCCCTGCCCCTGGAGTGTGTACAACCACATAATGGTCTAGCAACAGCATCTTTCTAGTCAGAGACGGTGATTTTCTCTCCCTTCACTCTTCTTAACCTTCAGCCCCCATTTTCCTTAAAGCCTAGAGCTGGTAAAAAAAAATTAACTTGCATTGAAATGTTTAAGATCACTTTCAGCCATTCTAAAAATCAACAAAACAAATAAGCAAGCAAAATATAACCAGAGACAGTGAGATTAAGAACAAATTGACAGTAACCAGAGGGGAGATGAGAAAGGACAATGGGGGAAAAAAGAGGGAAAGGTTTTCAGGAACATGTGTAAAGGACACATGGACAAAACCAAAGGGGGTAAGATCAAGGGTGGGAAGAGGGGATGGCTGGGGTGGGGAGAGTATGGAGGGGAAAATGGAGACAACTGTACTTGCACAACAATAAAAATTTTTTAAAAATTCAGATCTTTTGCAAGTAGTATTTACTTCTTAAAAGACTTGTGTAACTTTTTCAGAAGGCTTAGAAATAGAATTTAAGCCAAATAATATTCCATGTTTAAATAGAAATGACTGGCTCTTTCTTTATAGCCCACTCAAGAAACAAATATTTTTAGATTTCAGTTCCTAAACCTGGTATTTGAAAGTTAGGAAACATTCACTTTAAAAATACATACAAATCTTTGTTATTTTTATTTAAAAATACTGCCTGCCAGTCAAGCAAGAGAGTGACCTTTGGCATATCAGTTGTTCTGCAAGGTCATTCATGGACCTCTGGCAGTGAAAATGGGCTTGGCAGGCTTTTTAAGACGGTTTTCCTCTCTCCATTGGTACCCACATGAAAATATAGCTTATCAGAGAAACCCTCTATTCTTACCACAAATATCAATGTTATTCTTTCTCTTCAGCAGAGGTATCCTGTTTTATTGAGAAAAGAGAATTTACGTGGCATGAGGTGAACTCTCCTATCCTTTAATAAAAGGCCAAATTTTCAACCCATATTTTGGATCCCATCCTATTCCCACCTTCTCCAATACAATAGTTTGCTCTTGTTGCTATTATCCATATTACATTGGACTATTGATCCTCCATCTTTACTCATTAATTTACATCTCACAATGCTACTTCACTGACACTGTCTTCATCAGTGTTATGAGCAACCTCTATACTGCCAGACCCAACGAGCACTCCATTGTCATCAACTCCGTCTGCCTCTCAGCCCTATTCTCCATGGCTGAACCTCACCCTGATTTTTAAATCTCTGTTTGCTTGGATTGCACAAAACACAGCTTCCTGGCTCATCTCTCTAGTCTCCCTATTTTCCTTGTGAGTGTTCCCTTCAAAGAAATCTAAAACTGTTGTTCTTTGGGCTAAATCCTGAGCTCATTTCTCTTCCCTCTCTCTAGATTGCTAATTTAGGTGACCTTATCCAGTTCTACAGCTTTATATGCTTTATCTATGGTGATGACTAACAAATTTGTGTTTTAGATCTAGAGTATTTCCCAGATATTCATTTCCTCAATATCTCTATGTAGATGCCTTATAGACATCTCAAGTTCAACTCATATAAATAGAACTCTCAGTTTCCCACTAAGTTTCTTTTGCCTAGTTTTTCCTTAGGAAATAGCACTGTTACCCACTTACTCTCTCAGGCCAGAAACCTAAGGGTTATTACTTTCTCACCATGTCCTCCACTTCGCCCTACACTATTCATCAGCAAGTCCTATTAATTCTGCTTTTCAAATATACATCACAGTTGTCTATTCTATGCTTTTCTCTTACCAAAATTATTGCAATTGCCCTCAAGATATCCTTTTTACCCGCTCTGGCCCACTCACAATCTTCATGCTGCAGTTATGTTTTAAAACCAAAAATCAGCTCATTTCAGTTATCCCATCAATAACTTCCCCTGACTCTATGATCAAGTTCCAGCACACTTTTGCAGAATTATCCCATGCTGCACCCCTCGACACACAGAATTCAGACTGACAGTTTCTTCCTAGGTGCCTCTGGCATACAGAGATAGGAGGCCCAGCGTAAATGTCACTTCCTCTGAAAGTATTTTCCAACCACACCCAGAAGAGCTTGCCCCATTCATCATTAGCTCATCTCACCGTTTTAGCACTGATCACAATTTCTAATGGCACATTTTTACTTACTTTCAATTTGCCTCTTTCACTGGGCTGCAAGACCGCTGTGACCATCTTGTGCATTCTTACACCTTCTTTGCACAGTGCCTAGCATGAGTCGGTGCCTAGTAAATTACTGTTGAATAAATGAACGCAACACCAGGTGCTCATAATAACAGAAACTTTTCTGCATTAGATGTGTGATGTTGGGCTGCTAATTGAGCTTCTAAATGTAGAGCAAATAAATTGTGTAAAATATACCACATGAGAAAATGAATATTTCTTGCATAATGTGAACTTTGCATTCATTTAGCTCCTAGGTCCCGATTTTTTTAATCCAAGGGCTGCATTAATGTAGGTGTTTTTGTGATTAATTATTTATAGGGTTTTGAAATGTTCTGTGCCAAATAAAAGATCCAGTCTCAAATAGCTTTAATATATCTGAAGGCTCTGCTAGACGTAATTCACAAAATCTACACACAGATTACTACAGGTTTGCTGAAATTATATTAATCACACTACCTATTACACAAAATGAAAAAAGGAAACACTATTTGAAGACATTTGTAAATAATTAAATGGCAGCTGTTTTAGTATCCAATTGCTAAGGTTAAAATAAAAATTTACCTTCAACACTTTAATTCAAGAATTCTGTTAAAGGTGATATAATGAGCCTTATTTTCTTACTAAATGCTTGATCTAGTTTTTATTTAATGAAAGTTTATGGTATTTTTTCTATTTTCCACATTAAATAATGAGGCAATTTTTATATTCTTATGGTAAAAAAGAATTAATAACAAAATATACATAAACATTTCAATTCCTCTCAGATAATAAAAAGAAATTTATATAGAATAAAAAAGAAGAGAGTAAGCTTCAAAAGTCAGGAGAAAAAAATCTCAATGAGTTGTTCTTGTTCTTTTTTTTATAACTGGAGAAGGCTTTCTTCAGCATTCTGAATTGTGTGTGCATGCTGTATGTGTATACACAATATGTATGGGTGTGCATGGGCACACACCACTGTAAAAGTGAGACTGCTTTGGTTGGCATACAGATGGAAGATTGGTATCTTGCCCTCCTGGTTCCCTCTTACACCTGTGGCAGCCTTTGAGGTACTTATTGGACCACCTCCGTCTTTCTCAACCTGGGGACAAATAAACACCAGTGCCCTAAGTTATCCATTATATGTACAGAACTAACTTCCCCTCCATGCATCTAGTATGTACCAATTATATACCATTCTTTACAGAGTTGAGAAAGTCATCATTCAAGTTATTTTTGTATTCTGTGATTTAGATAAGAAGACTTATAAAGTTACATATAATTTGTAAACCACTGATGTAAAAGGTAGAAAAAGATGACAATATCACAATATAAAATAGGTTTGTCAGATGCACTGAAATGGGTCTGTTCTTTCCTTTTCACTTACCCACAGCAGACACTGTTAACAAATTATGGCACCCTTCACTCCTGTGTCTAGACAGTGCCTTCCAATTTGCCCAAATACTCTGCTCTAGGTGGCCATTATCAATCAATCAAATTTAAGATTACAAGATAAAACCACACTGCCATCTAGATGTGTGAGATATTTAAGGTAATTTATTTATTTTTAACTGAATTTATTGTGGTGGCATTGATTAATAACATTATGTTCTTTTCAGGTATATGATTCTATAGTACACCATCTGTACATTGTATTGTGTGTTCACCACCCCAGGTCAAGTCTCCTTCCATCACCATTTATCCCCCCTTTACACTCTCCTACCTCCCCCCACCCCTTTCCCTCTAGTGATCAACATACTGTCTGTGTACAAGAGTCTTCTCATCTTCTTCTTTGCTTAATCCCTTCATCCTTCTCACCCAGTCCCCAAGCCTCTCACCTCTGATGTTGTCAGTCTGTTCTAGGTATCCATGAATCTGTCTCCACTTTGTTAGTTTAAAAGATGAATGAAGTAAAGATTACATAATCAAATCAACTCCCCAGTGATATGCCTGCTTTCTCTATTTCAATGGTTGTAACTAGGGACAATATACATGAAAACATAAGATGAATCATGATATCATTGATTTTATTATTGGTTATTTAATATTTTCTAAATTTACATTAAATCCTTACATTACTTGAGATGTCTTTTTTCCCCCTGAAAATGGCCATATAACTTGGCATAAAGATAAGCAGAAGGAGAAAATGAAAGAAAGGTCAGCTGTGTACTTATTTATGAGGAAAATTACACCGTTGATAGTGACTTAAATAAGGGGAAAAATTAAGCACTTTTAAAATATGAAATTAAGGGTAGCCTCGGGGAAAAAGAGATAAAATCCAAAATGTGCTCTATGGAGTTGCTGATTCTTTTGTGTATTTGAAGACAGTATGAATCCTTTGATCTCTTAAACATACATAATTACAACTCAATAGACACCTTATTAATAGAAGGAAGAACTGTGTCCTCTGCGCCCAAACCTCCTTCCTTTGCAGATAGAGTCATATATTTATGATACTTCTGTAGATTCATTCCTGTCCAGAGTTGGAATAGATAAGATAGCTAGGTGAGGAGTTTGTCATTTCAATACCAAGCAGCCCTGTGCTATGCAGGCTTCCTATCGCAATGTGTAGATTTCTTCCCCTATGCTTTATTTTCTAAGCTAGGTTCAATTTTTTCCCCTGTGTCTGAATTTCTGCTGGAGATCTCTATCTTGAGTCTTAGATTTGTTTTGTTTTGCTTTGTTTCTTAGGACTTGTCTAGCATCTTGCTCCTTGAGTTCCACCCAAGTTGAATCTCAGATCACATAGGAGGGTCCTTGTAGCATGTGAAATTGATGATTTCCTTGAGTGAACTGATGATGATGGTGCTCACCAGCATCATTAGTAATATGCCCATGTATTAAAAGGAATTACACATACGTTATCTCTTATACAATAACTCTGTAACTTAACAATAATTATCCCCATTTTATAAATAAATACCTAGGCCCCTAAGAATTAAATAATTTGTGTGAGATCCAGAATTGGAGAAGGAAGAGGTAGATTCAAACCCAGGCCAACTGATGGGTAAATTCCTTCGCTCTTTCTAACATAGCACAAAGGAACTTCCTGACTGCTGCTATTGCTCTGCCTCGTGGGTCTACCCATCATTCATTTATTTATTTGTTTGCTCAGTAAATATTTACTGAGCAACTATTTTGATCCAGGCAAGATGTTAGGCACTGGGATGCAACAAAGTTATGTCAATAATTATAATTTGTGACCTGACAGACCTCAAGAACAATCCAAATATCCAAGAACGGGCATCAGCAGACTTTCCTTTTGATCAGTTTAGATGAGAAGCTATAAAAAGATTTCTACATAAAATTTGTATAACAGATAGGTATTTTAGAAATACTATCCTGATAACTAATTGGGGAGGATATATTAGACTTTATATGTGAAGGAGTAAAAGACAATTAATGAATGTATAAGTTAATAAGCAACAATGTCTCTAATCAGGTTATTATTAGGAATAAACAAAGAGGAGCCTGAGCAACACTCAGACTGAGTGACCGGGACTCACTGACGGACTGAATGTGGAACTTGTAGGAGAGAGAATCATCAGGAATAGTTCTGAAGTCTCTAACTTGGGAGGCTACATGGGAAATAACACATATGACAGAAAGTGAAAGTTTTAAAAAAAGAAACATATTTGTGGGAGAATAAACAGTTTAGTTTTCAACTTGTTGTGTTTAAAAAGCATGTGAGCCCTGGCTGGTATGGTTCAGTGGATTGAGTGCTGGTCTGGGAACCAAAGGCGGGGAGGAGTTGCCTGTTCAAATTCCCAGTCAGGGAACATGCCTGGGTCTCGGGCTAGGTCCCCAATAAGGGACATGAGAGAGGCAACCACACATTAACGTTTCTCTCCCTCTCTTTTTCCCTCCCTTCTCCTCTGTCTAAAAATAAATAATTTTAAAAAAAGAAACATGTGAGAAACCAGGTTCATGTTCAGTAAGTGGTTGAACATTCCAGACTGGAGTCATGAGCAAGTTAAGAAGTGAATATACAAGTTTGGAAATCATCCATGAAAAAATGATGGCTAAAACCATGGAATTAGATGTAATGATTCAAGGAGAGAAGGAAAATAAAAAAAGAAGGAGAGGTCAGATTGAACATGAGAGTTGAACTTATATTTCAAGGGCAAGTAAGAGAAGCAGAACTTGCAAAGGAGATTGTTTAATATTTAATATTGCAGAAAATGTCTACAATTCTCCTTTTGCTCTTTCCTGTATCTACTCCCCATGCAATGTCATTTTGAAGGTTTTCCTGTCAAGAGATAGAGCCAATTTCCCCTCATTTTAATCTTGATTGACTTTTGAACTTGCCTCTGACAATACAATGCAGCAGAAATGAAGGTTTGCCACTGACACTGTATTACTTTATGTTCTCTTTTAGAACTTTGAGCAGCCACCAAACATACAATCTTGGCTTGGGCTTTTGAAGGACGATGGGCCTCCCTGAACAGAGACAGACCATTCCAGTTGAGGCCATCCTGGACCAACCATCACCCAGCCAAGCTGGAAGCTACCCACAGATAAATGAAATGAGTGAGTGCAGATGAGACCGGAAGAACTGCCAAGCTAAGTACCTACTTGTAGAATTGTGAACTTATTAAGCAGCTGTTGTTTTAAGCTACTAACTTTCAGGGCAGCTTGCCATGCAGTGAAACATAACAACATAACTGATAGAGCAAGGAAGGTAAGCCAGCATTAACTAAGTTAAGAGGTCAAGAGGTAAGTAGAGCAAGAAGTACCCCCCAAAAAGAAGAAGATGCTTAACAATGTGAAGTCCTTTACATATATCAGGCAAAGAACTGAGAACTGAGAAGAGTCAATGCATTTGGCAATGAGCAGGACTTCACTGATCTTGGAAAGACCAGTTTCAAGTAATGAGGTGGGAGGGGAGCATAAAATGTAGAGAATAAAGACTTTGTATTCAAGGTAACTAAGGAAAAGTTCCCTGCCCTGAGAGGAAGAGATTGGATGCAAGGAAGTGACACTTTTTCAATATTATGCAAAGAAGTGACATTTTCCCACATAATGATCTTCAGTGTCCTCAACTGTAAAATAAGAAAGTTGAATTTGGTAACTGTGAAAAATGCTTCCTTTTCTTATATTCTACTGTACTTGGGAGGCAAAAGAACTTGGTAGTTGCACTCGCAAGTTTTGAAACCAAACAGATGTGTGATCTCGAACTCCTTTCCCTAATATACATGTTCTTTTTAAGGTTATATAAATAAAGTCTAAATGTTCTAACATATAATAATAATGATAATATTAATATCAATTAACATTACAGATGTTGTTAAATTAAATGCTATCTAAAATGGGCTAGTACACCGCCTGGCACAGAATAAATGGTAAGCAAATTTTTATCAATATATCATCATCATCATCATCGTCATCGTCATTGCTAATACTAAAGCTTAAATAAGATTTTCTACAATTTGAATTTAACTCTGCATTACTATATTCCCTACTGGATAGGTTAGTTCTGTTTAATAGCAATGCCTCCAAATGTCAGAGTCTTTGACAGTTTCACAATGTGCTTTACAGCTCACATTAGGATTTACTGAACTTTATCATATGGTTTCCCTTAGCCACCGTCACATTTCCCTGGTTTTATAACAGATGAGAATCACAAGTAAGGATGGCTTAGACTCAGAGCTTTGTCAGTATGTTTAAGTTGTAGTTGTCAGTAGAGGAGGAAGAAAATATTAACAATAAAGGCACAGCTATCTGAAACCATTCAGCGCAGGGGAAAAGTGCACACTTTCCATTGTTAACCACACTACTGTATTTCTGCACAGTATAATTGATGTGCATAATGGTAACCCTGCTTAATCAATGCAACATTTGATTAAATGTATATTCTGTTTTTTAAGGTAGAAGAATTTTTTAAGGCTAAGGTTGAGCAACAAATACGTTCTTGGCATGAAGTCTAATGCGGAAGCCCAGTATAGTACAGGAGGTAGACAAGCAGAGCTGTTCTTGACGTGGTGAGTGGGGATTAAGACCTCAACTACACCCACGTAGCCTGCCATATGTGCTGCACAGGGAGGGGTCCCCTAGAACTTTGGTGGGCCCTTAGAAATGATGCAAAGCAAAGTATGGAACGGATTTATTTTTTGAGGAAATGCCCACCAAAAATATTTAAAATTTTTTCGGGGGGAAAAGAATCACTCACCCAGAAAATTACAGTTACAGAAAAGTAAAATGTTACTCTCTTTTTAAGTGTAAAAAATCATCATAAATGTCATTTTAAATTTTTATAGAACAAATCTATTGGTATTCACAGAAGTGTAACTTTCAAAAAAAAATCTCAAGTAAAATTTCTTTATTTCTACCTCACGAACCATTCTTCCCATGCATAATACAGGATGAGGCAAAAGTAGGTTTACAATTGTGAATATGGAAAATAATACAATAATTATAAATAATAATTCAAGAGTAAATTCTGTTTTGCACACTCACAACTGTAAACCTACTTTAGCCCCACCCTGTATGTCCCCACCTAAGAAGTTCACATTAGCAGTCTCTTGAAACACATTATCAGTTAGTAACTCACTAACTTTTAAATGATTTTATCTGTGAACTCAAAATCCAATCTAATACATATTTGTTTCCAGACAAAGAATGAAGAATTTAGTGGTGAAGTTAAAGTCACAAATTAAAACTAAGAGTGATACAGTGTAGACAAAAAGAAAAATTCAAGTGATAGATACATAACCTCAGGGCTTTCAAAGAACTCCCCGTCAATCAGCATGACACATATATAAGTTTTACAAACATAATTTCTTTTTATTTTATTACCTAGGAGCATTAGGATATACTTTCTTGACTGCAATAATTGTTTGCAGTTAATTACAAATGAAACAGAAGTGCTGGTAATATTGGAGACTTGTACTCCGCATAAAACTGAAAATTACTGCTATTACTCTTGGTTGCTAGAGAATATTAGGTCAGAGATGCTAATTAGCAGTTCACAGCCCTCCTACAGGGGGAAATCTCATTACTGTATGAAACTGTCTTGCTAGCTAAACCTACCATTCATGGCACTCTGACCATTTTGTTTGAATAATTAGAAGGTATAATAAAACTAAAGATTTACTTTTTTACCAGAAGGAAAGCATGAAGGCTCACATACACAGTCTCATATTTGCTCACTACTTTGAGGAAAACAGTTGTCTCACACTTTGAGCCTCATAGTCAATGTGCGGGGACCTATTATAAACAAAAAGATGAAAGTTTTAATCAACACAAGGCAGAAATAACAAGAAAAAATTAGAGGACAAAATTATGTGTTGGACAGGAGAGAAATGGCCATGGTTTTACCAACTTTTTCTAATGTGTAATTTATCATATTAGTTAATATACACACCAAACTAGTCTTGATAATATATGTACATATGTGTATTTCACAATATTTTATATATGTGCACTTGTGTGTGTATATGTATGTGTGTGTGTGTGTGTGTGTGTGTGTGTATATATATATAGTTATTTTATAGTCTTTTAAAATATAGCCAGATCTATCAAAGAAGAGCCATTTCCTGGAATTATTCTGGATTTTCTTAAAGGGAACTTCTGATGCTGTGATTTATTAAAATATTTCCATTTCCCCAATAAACAAATATTTCGCTAAGCATATAATCATTTGGAGAAAGGCGCATTCAAAGAAAGAGGAACATGTTAAAATCCCAACCTGAATTTAATTATTGCTACTAAAGCAAAATAATTTAGATAATGCATGAGTCCTGATTGCTTAGTTAAATAAGGTTTTATATTGAAATACAAACTATATTTGTATTGAAAAAAGAATACTAAATCCTTTATAGTTCTATTCTGAGATACATATGTACCTGTACACACATACATAACACAGTAATAGTGGTCCAGAAAATCCCTTAATGAGTAAGACAAAAAAACCTAGGAATAAATCAGAGCCATGGAAATATATGGGTTCTTTATATTTTAAAAAAGGCATATTCATTTCTTCTCAGTGTAATAACTTATCCCATTTGAAATTGGGTTCTTTTCCTTTCCTAGAAATGGTACATCCATTTTCACTTGTGGAAGTAAAATTAATTAAGGGAGCAATAACTTGTAAAAATTGGGAGAGTAAATCTTTCACTCTATACAGTATTAGATGGTCCGTGTGATACGAATGCCTTTGCCTTCCCCCTAAGCTCTTGTCAAGCCTTAACATGGGCTAGAATCAAACATAAATGAAGTTTGAATTCATTAAGCAAAGGAGAGGAAGAGTTGGAGGTTGACTGAGAAATAGGGAGGAAAACAGGCTGAGTCTGGCGTGAATGAGGAAAGGACAGGAGTTGGGAGATAGAAAAGAGCTAATGGCATCCCATTGTCATCTACACACTTCAGTCTTACGGAAAGAGGGGTACCTTCTCTGCTTTCTTGAACTGAAGCAAATCTCTGTTATGGGTGGTCTTGGTTCCAAATATTCTGACCCATCGTCTTCATGAAAGCATTTTAACTGCTCGGACCCTGTGTTATGACTTTTATGTTTGATTATACGCCACATTGTCATCACACATGTGAATTAGTGTACCTTTTGATAAAATAAGGTTTTGTTTCATTTCATTTTGTTTCATTCCACAATAATGCATGTTATTGTGAAATAAAGGATTATTTAATGACTTTTAATTATTATTATTGATTGATATGGAAATTGATATAAAAATCATTATTAATAATTTTTTGGGAAAAATCATTAGAAAATTCATTAAGAAAGAAAATAGTTCAATTTCTATAACAAACTATTATATAACATTCTGTTAACATTTTCATATTGGTCTGCCTCTATCTGTCTGTTTATCATCTATCTATTTTCTATCTAAAACAGCTATTGCAACACCTTATATTTCTAAAGTAATTTACAATCCACACCATCGTCAAATTGTGATGAGCCCAGTAAGACTGTATGTCAGGGTGTGTGCGTGTGTATCTTATTTATCATCTTCCCCAACCAACTGGCCCACCTGTTCTATGAAAAGCAGAGTTAATCACACTTCTGTGGAGCTGTCCACAGGAAGGCTACTTTTTCCTTACTAGATCACAAGAGTAAATTAGAGGTTTTCAGAACTTCAGGGTTTTGATTGATGAATTTATTAAGTCACCTTTTTAAAGTGATGAGGGCTCACATTTTAAATATTTTATATACGATTTGCAAGTTGGTATTTTTCAGGGTTTTTAAAACAATTAGTGCATAAGAGGAAAGTCAAATCAGTCTCAGTCACCTTGGAGGTCGGACGCCTTTGTCATGAAGAGGAAGAGGAAGCATTGTCTTCCCTGTCGCTCTCTCTTCTGAAAAAATAGTCTGTCTTTGGCATCTCCATATTGTAATATGGGTTTCTCATAGTACAACTTTGGAACAAAAACAAATATGCTTAACGAAATCCTACAGTTTCATTCCCAAAGTGAAATTCTTGTTGTGTCAGGGAAGATATGGGGACTATTCAACAGAGATGTGGCTCTTATTTCACCTTCCTTATCAACATTAACTAATATATGGTCACGCCGTATCATCCCCACGTGAAACATTTTCATCCAAGTTTTATACACTTTAACATATTCTAGATCCAGCCATTGGTGCACAGGCATCTCCCTACAGTCCCAAGATGACTGAGCATGTGCCTGTAACTCTGCTAGAGCAGATTGAACAAATTATTTCTGGTTTGAGGAACATGCCTCATCCACACAGATGATGTGACATCAGAGAAACTGGATCCTATAAGCAATGTCATTGTTTTTTCTCTCCTCAAAGCTTGCCCCCACCATCCTACACTCGTAACACCGTTTAAACTTACTGTGGCCATTTTGAGAATTTGTGAAGAAATAAAGCAATTACAAAAGATTTATTTATGTTCCCCCCTACCCAGCTGATCATAACTAAGACTGATTTCTTTTTAAATATGAAGAGGAATAAAGAGAGATGGACGATCAACATGACTGGGGAGTATGCAAAATGGCCATTCAGTCTTTTATCTATCATCCAGTAGACATAAACTGCTATGCAGATACATATCTTGGCACAAATTGCAAGATAAGTCCCATAAAGCAAATTTTCTTTGAAAACATCTTCACATAAAGGAGGAGTCTTATTTTTAATGCCCCACCTGCTTGATGCAACCTCATCCAAATCAGTTCCTGCATGCCGAATATTAAGCAAGGATCTACTGTAATGACTGGGGTCCCCCAGACATTGAAGGAAGAATTACGAATGACGTACGGAGTTTCACCTTTAGGGAAATCTGAGGCAATATTTATGCTTCTCTCGCGTTGGGTCCATGGTATTGCTACCCATAACAGCGTGTACTGGCCTCATTCTCAGTCCGTAATTTGTACTTGAAAAATGTGTGCATGTTGAGCCAGATGCTCCCAATGCCTAGAGTAACTCTGTGATGAATCAGGCACTTGAGGGAACAGAATTAACTCTTTCACTAAGAGTTCTCCACAGGCCCACTCCACTTTACATCAATGCAATATCTGAAAATCTATCTCTATAAAGAAAGTAATTAAAGTTTACCACAGTTTACATTCACTACAGTTTTAAATGCTTACAAAAATGCTTCCATCAACAAAAACTGAAAAACTATTGAAGAACTTGTCTACTAGGTAAAGCTATATATCTCTAAAATAAAGGATATCCTCCAGCCTCCTGTGGGGGAAAACAGCTATGTTTCCCAAACAAGCCCCAGACTGTTCGTAATCCATGATGTTAATAGACAGAGAGGGCCTCGGGAGGCCGATCACTAATTGTCAACGGAGTGTTTGGAGCAAAGTCTTACATGCCTCACCGATCGAGCCTATTTTATCTTAATTCAAAAAATTTATTATGTTATTAAAAATATTTCACATCTATTTTTCTTTCAAAGGCTGGAGTTAGTCCTTTCTTCCTTTCATATTCTCTCTGCAGTTCAAACAATGGAATGTTCCTGGACAGTGTCAGCTTCATGTAGACTGAACATAAGCTGTTTATAATCTTCAGTGTGTTCCAGTCACACTTCTAATACTCTAATTTTGGACAGGATACTTCACAGGATTAAAAGGCTCGAAACAACCCTGAACAATTCAGCAGTAATTATGACTCTTGCAGCACAACAATATCACAGAGGGTGTCTAACAGCATCCTAATTGCACACATCATTTGATTACCTTTTTGCACCATGATGGGATGGGTTTTGTTTGTTTGTTTTTGAGCAAGGCCATCTCTAGCCCAGACCATATCATTTATTTATTTATTTATTTATTTATTTTTAAACGCTTTTTAATTATTTATTTTTAGAGAGGGGAAGGGCAGAAGAAAGAGAGGGAGAGAAACATCAATGTGTGGTTGCCTCTCATGCACCCCCTACAGGAGACCGGGCCCACAACCCAGACATGTGCCCTGACTTGGGATCAAACTGGCAACCCTTTAGTTTGCAGGCCAGCACTCAATCCACTGAGCCACACCAGCCAGGGCCAGACTACACCATTTAAAATACTCATAAAACAAAATCCTTTCATGTGCCAGCAAACTCACACCAAGTTATATATCCCATCACCTCTTGAACCTTTTGATAGAAACTTCTGTAACACGTATGTGAACATGGGTGTAGCAAAAAGCAACCTTGACTCATTTAGCTAAATTTGTGTTATTCCTGGAAAATGTTATAGAGATAAATATTGTGTCAGCATTGTAAGTGACTCCATGACCTACTCAAACTGCTAAGAAATCTTGAAATTCTTAAAGTCTGAACACTGAGCTCTGACTTTACACAGTCTTAAGGTTTCTTTAATGCAGGGTAGTTTGAAGAGGGTGAGTAAAAAATGGAATCCTAAAATGTATCTCACAAGATGTTGAAGTTTTGGTAGATAATATTTGTTTTTACTTGACAAAATCTCACCACTTGTCTTTCTTCCCTATTTCCCAGATACACACCACCACCCTTCTTTCTCATTCATGTCAAGTTTTTATTTCTTATAGTGCTCTGTAGGCTAATAACCATGTGCTGTATTTATTCCCGTCTGCTCTCTTTTTGATGAAGTCTAATTTGTCCTCCTTTTGTTGTCGTGAACATCTGCCCCCTCATTGACTGTTGAATTCATTTAAAATGAGATAATCCGCCAAGAGAAGGTAAATGTGTACCATCACACACCTCCTGCAATGAGGAATGCTTTTCTCCCAATTTTGTTAATACTGTGCCTACCAAACAAACAACAGCTATATTTTTAATTGGTTAAAAGGTGGCAGGATAGCAAGTTTTCAAAAGACCATTTCTATGGCAGTCACATTGGCCTTTATCTTGCAGTTTGTTTGTTTCTGTTCACCTTAAACCTGAATGTTCAGAAAAAGAAACTGAATGTTCTTTGGTATGAGATGTAGACCAGACTTACATGTCTCCCAAACTTAAATACTCATTGCCCAATCCAGGATTGGCTATCTAATTAAGAAATGTAATTGCAGAGTGCAATCATAAGGCACAGGTTACAAATTCAACCTGTATCTAAGTAAATACATCTTATATAATAGACATGATATAATGGATCTATGAGTCAGAAAAAAATGTAAAATGAAATGTGTTGTTTAAAGTGTTTTTTTGTAGGAGACTGTTCTGATTGGCCCAGCTCTTACTCAGAGATGCACAGGGCCAACGGACAGGTTCTCCCATGGGGAATCAGTCCTGCAACGTGCCTAGTCTTGCTTTTACTAAAAACTTCTTCACCCTGAATTGCAGCAACCATTTACTGCAAAGTAACTTCCTAAAATCCATGTTAAACCTTCCAAGGACCAGTGTAACCAGTTCAACCACTTTTGCCTTTTCATTTGCAAATATCCCTCTTCTGCGATGTGATTAGCACTATCATCTCCTTTGTTGTCTGTAAAAGGTAACCACTTAAAGCGAACCTGTGCATTGTAAATGAGGACCATCATGTAATGTACGAGAAACTCAATAAAGGGAAGGGCCAAGGTTTTTTTCTCCCCTGAAGAGAAAAGCCATGCTGTCCCTTTTCCTCCACCAGACTGGTAGTCCATGTGAATGTCTTGTATCTCATCCATAATGTAGCAGACCCCATGAGCCAGGGTCCGCATCATTTTTTCAAGTGTAGGAATGTTGAATTAAAAGTGAAAAACATTTAAAAACCATCCATTAGGACATTTTCAAATGGTCTTAGTATTTGACTTTATCCATAGACATATAAGATGTGGTAAAAATGACTCAAGGTTAAAACTGGGCCTTAGCCTGGCAACACAGGCAAAATATAAGACATCATCTCTGGTCTTCTGAATTTTAATCTCAACAATGACACGTAAGTGATTTGTTACTATGGGCAAGTAATGTAGCCCTTAGAAACTCACCGTTCCCCATCATCGAAGTTGTGGTGGTAATACCCAAGAGTCTATCTACTTCTCTGAAGATCAAAGTAATCTGATGCACATGAACAGGTTTTAAAAACACAGCAAACTATACAAATAGAAGTACTATTACTACTCAGCCATAAAAATTAATGTAAGAAAATACTTATGTGATGTTCACATTTTAATAACACCAACTCTAGGTTATTGAAAACCTTTTCACAACATTATGAAATGTTTTATTCACATGAATTACTTTCCGAACTGTTGTAAATATATAAAAAAAGAACAAAGTATGCCTAAAAATGTATCTCCATATATTTACCTCAGGTTATACATAGTTAAAATACATTTTTTGAAACCTACAACTACAGTCACAATTTTGGACTTGTAGATCTAATTTCTGTAGTTCTAAGAAGTAACAAAAATGATTTTTCTTACTTTTTATCTGGTGGATAATTCTGCCTAAAATTAGCCAGAAGCCAAAATTATAGTTGAATTTCACTATTTGCTGTAGTTACATGTTCTATCAAGTCATTGCAAACACTGAATTAGCAAATTTTTAATCATTGCTTTTAGGAAAAATATATGAGGTCTGTTGAGAAAACATCCAGCCATTGTTAACATAATGAGAATGGTTTGCATGACATTGATGTAACCTGGCAGCCAAGGACAGTGGACTGAAATGAGTATGGGTGAACAGTGATGATTTCACTGTACTAGTCAGTGGGGGTGGTAGATGCCACTGAGTAAGCACGTGTACTGTGTGGCTGTTGCATTCAAAATAGAGCAAGTAGAGAAACAAATCTGCATCAAATTTTGCATTAAGCTTGAACATTCCTTCACGGAAACTATTCAGATGATTCAGAAGGCTTTTGGGGACAATGCAATGAGTGCAGCACAAATGAAAATGTGGCAAAAATGCTTCAAAGATGGCTGAGAATCTGTTGAAAGTGATTCACACCCTGGAAAGTCTGCAACAAGCAGAACACCTGAGAATGTTGAACATGTACGGGCTGCAATCAGCAACAATCAGTGACTGACACTGTGAGAACTAGGTGATCTGGGGATTCCAAAAACTACTGTCTTTCCCCAAGACTAAAATGACCTTTGAAAGGTAACAGATTTTATAACATCGATGAGACTCAGGAAAATACGATCGGGCAGCTGATGGTGATTCCAACAAAGTATTTTGCATGTTGCTTTGTACAGAGAAAGAGACGCTGGGAGAACTGTGTGAGGTCCCACAGTGCTTACTTTGAAGGGGACTGAGGTGTCATCATCCTGTTCACAATGTTTCCTGTATCTGCTTCAATAAGTGTTTTTATTTTTCATAGTGCATGGCTGGATACTTTCTGGACAGACCTCATAGGATTAGACTCCTGCAGGTCTCTGGTAACAACTTTTAATCAGTTGATTAATACATAATCTTGTTTTATGTGTTCCTATTTAAAGGCATCATGCATGAAGTATATTGTTGATTCATTAATTCAGAGTCTGATTAAAGCTTTTCCTAGGATGTATTTTCTTCATAAGACACAACACAACCTTCTTATGCCTGGGAACAACAAACACTTTAGTACTATGTTTGAGGTCCATTTTAAACAGACAAATCACAAACAAAAAACACAAGACACAAAAAATGTGAAACTGTATCAACCATGAAAAGGGCACTTGTATACAGTGTGAGAACATAAATGAGGAGGTGGGATGTTGCCTTGTTCTGCTTCAGCTGGGAATGGGAGCAAGGGGCAAGTCAAAGTTTGCACAGCTCTGCACTGTCTGCACAGACTGCACTGTCTGCACTACTGCAGAGCACAACAGGATCGTCTGCACTGATGTGGGCTTACGGATAACTTTTAGCAGGAAGGCACGTTGTACACAGGGACTCAGCAAGTAATAAGGCTCAACTATAGCTTGTAAGAAGTGCACAGAGATTTGAGGTTGGACTAAATTAACAAATCATTAGTCTATCCTCCACATGTGAGCTCTTTTTGGTAAAAGTATCTGATACTTTTGAAACAAAACTGCAAAACCACTGTTCATTGATTAAGGTGTAATGTCTGTGGAGTTCATTAAAAGAGAAAAGATGCAATGTCTGTTTTTTATCCCCTTGACTTTCTCATCTAAAAGAGCAACACTGCAAATACCTTTTTTTTTTTTTACAAATTCTTTGCGCAAAACAGCTTAAATGATTATTTTCCAGTTATAATTTAGGACTTCTGGGAGCAAGTTTGTGTAACAAATTCCTTTTCCTCCCTCGGCCTCACTTCCGTTCACTGCAGCCATGGTATTTTATTATTTATAGTTCAAAAACCAGGTGCACTTTAACCAAACGGCACTAACCTAGGAAGGGTTTGCATTGCCATGGCCTTTTGGAATAAGGATGACTCTGACCTACTCTAGCGTTCATCCTGGTAAACTACAGTCACTGCAATGGAAAAGTTTGATATTTTCTCAAAGAATTATATTTCCTTTATTACTCTACCAGCTCCATGGGAAAATTTTCTGGGTTCAGTACTTAGCCCAAGATGAAGGGCTGGCCACAGTTGTCTCTGACAGGCTCCGGCCACTTCTTCCACTTGATCTCTGACACTCAGATCCGTGAGAGGAGAGGACTAAATGAATGTGGGAAAGAAGCACATCTTCCTGAATCCTAGGGAAGATCCCATTCATTAAACAGCCAATTAGAACCCTTACTGTTGAAGCCTGTTCTTAAGATTGCTATTGAGTATTTTCCAAATTGATCTCTGGAGTTCCGGAAATATTCCACAGCATGATTGTTCTCTGGATTCTAGCAGATATTCTGATATGATTTCTTTTTATTTCTAAAGTTAGGAGCCTGAACTAGGAGATTAAGTTCTGCAGCTTGGATAAGTCAATCTTCTGAGCTTGATTTTCTTCATCTGTTAAATATAGGCAATAAGATTTACCTCAAAGGGTAAATATGAGAATTTAATGAGATTACAGATGTAAAAGGGTTTTATAAACAAAGACCATAGGAACAGGACCTTGCCTATATCATAAGCCAATGTAAATGTAGTGACTACATAGTAATATCAATATTTATAAAATAAGCCTTTTAAACACAGTTAGACCAGCAGCTTCTTCTGAGCCATAACTAATAATGTTGCTATTTTTGTTCCATTTCAGAAAGGACTGTTACATACTGATGAGTGTCAGACAGCAATAGTGGAACCCTTGAGTCTGGGTCTCAGGTTCCACGTGTGTCCTAGAGGAGTGGGTCACCCCAGGCACAGCCTTTTATTTCCACGGGCAACCAGAACTTACAAACTTCATTCCAGATCCTCGAAGCAGAAAGACTTTAGGCATCGCACCATTCACGTGAGGTTTGTGAGCTGTGACTTTGTTGAACTGATAGCCACACCCTTATAAGGGTGACAGCAAGTACATGCTTCACTCAATCACACAGAATGTAAACAGAGAAAGAAATGCTACTTTGGCTCAATTCCAGGTTTGCGCACATAATTAATACTGACCAAAGTGACCAGATATTTGCCAATCTTGCCAAATGTTTAAGTTAGTTTTTTTTTTTAATTTTAATTGAGAAATCTGATTCAGATTTAGGCTTGAGAGTATTTGTTTTGAATTTCCACCCCCCCCCCCACCCTCAGCTGGATTGCTTTACCTTCTGTCTGCAAAGCCCACGGACACCTAACATGTGAGACATTTCATCCGGCCACATCTTACTTTGGAAAGGTGCTCAGAAGGAGCTGGGTCAAATGAAGATTCACTTCACAAATTCCTTTTTAGTAACTTGTTTTCCCTTATGATATTCACTCAAGTCAATTGTCCACACGCTATCTAAAATTTGATCAATATATGCTCGCTTATAATCTGTGGGGGTCTTTTATTAGTAATGCTTAAACCTGTTTAGTCTGTAAGCTTTAAGTAGACTTGGTCTATACTATATTTGATGCAGCATATCTAAGTTCAATAAATATTTAGCAGCAATCAAGGAACTGGACCAACTGACACATCAGCTTTGTGGATTTACTAGATGATTGGTATTTTAAAAAATTCTTTAAAGGTAGAGTAGATAAAGCACAAAGCATTTGAATTAAGTAAATATTCTAGGACTTGAAATATTACAATAACCAGAACACAGTAAAAGAATCCAGCCATTCCTCTACATAAAGACAGACATACTTCTGGACGTAGTGATTTGTAGCATTTTCTACAATAATCCTTAATTCAGTTAGGGTTGCCGGAACACTCTGGGTGAGAAATGGTTCTGTTTTAATACCCAATTTCAATGAAGTTGGTGTTGCTTTGGTATTTTTTGCTTAAAAAGTTACCTTAAAATCCAATCATTTTACCACCTTTAAGCTTCATGGCCCCATGTACAGAGATACATCCCAGGCTGATGAATAAGTCAGGGTAAGACACATCATTTTTGACAATAGGCTCCTCATGCACCACTGCTCACCCACAAAGAGATTAATGCCTTTTGGGGGACAAAATCAGATCTCTATAGAAGTACGTTTTCATTCATGCAGGAGCTGCAGTAAATTTCACAAGTCCTTAATATTCAGGGAAGAGACCTGGTTGATTCCAAAAACCATCTTTGTCCCTTCACATTTGGTCGCATGCTGTGATTATAATCTGTAAAATAGAAACGGATTGTGAATATCCCTTGACAATAGAAGTGAGCAGGAGCATATCCGTCCCAAGGTTCACAAAAACAGGCCTCCCTGTCCCCAATGTATTGTGAAGGCCCTATGGCCTTTGTAAAGGTTCTAGCTGTTCACCAGACGACTGCAATGAGTGGCCGGCTAACAGGACATGAGTGACGTCATTGTGGGATTTCTGGGTTTTGTTCTTTGGCAAATCATCAGGATCAACAGCAGGGAGAAAAATTGTATTAACATGCTAAGTATCAAAACATGAGTTACCTTCCCCACTTTTACCAATCAAACTTATTTTCCTTTTATAATTCAGAGAATGCATCAACAAGGAATTAGGAAAGTTGATTTTGTGAGAAGCATGTTTCCAACAAAGTGCGCAGCATTTTGGAAATCCAGACATCCGGTCAAAGCCAAGACTTAAGCTAGCTTAAGTTTAAACTTTGACTTATTAAAATAGCTAATTATATTATTTGATTAGTTAAGATAACATGTCACATAACTATCAGCAAATATCTGTGAGCGCAGACTATGTGCATGGTGCCATGCTGAGGGCCTTAGAAAGTCCAGAGACACTTGCCATGCCCTCAACGAGTTGATGATATAATTAGGGAAATAATGTATACACAGGAGGAATAGTTAAGTGGCTGTTCAAGACAGAAATAGCTCACAAGGATAATAAGAGTATTTGCTTTGGAAAGTAAGGCCACGGGTTCAAAATTTAAAATAATACTCTTTTAAAACTACGTACAGAGAGGAAGAGAAGACCAAGGTAGGAGATAAATTCAACCCTCTCAGCTCTTTAAAATTTCAAAATTAGCCCTGCCTGGTATACTTAGTGGGTTGAGTGCTGTCCCGGGAACTGAAGGGTCACCGGTTGGATTCCCCTTAGGAACATGCCTAGGTTGCTGACCAGGTCCACAGCTCGGGGCTTGTGAGAGGCCATGTCTCGTTTACACACTGATGTTTCTCTCCCTCTCTTTCTCCTTTCCTCTCTCTCTCAAAATGAATACATAAAATCTTAAAAAAAAATAAATGAGAATGAAATAAAATTCCAAAATTACAGTGTTTATTTTGGTTACAGACCCTCCCTAAAATCTTTTCCAAATTGTTTTGTGGTCAGTGTTGAGAGTGGGATGTTTAGAGAAGGAGAAAACTTATGACTCTCAGGGAGGAAAAGGAGATTTGGATATTCATAGAGCTATTTATAGAGGACTAATAATACACTATCTAACTGGGCCACACAGTTAATTCTTGCTCTAAAGGGTTTATAGGGCTTTCAACAGAAAAGTGTAATCATTGATACAAGTAAATTTAGTTAATGAGTCTGAGACACTCTTACTACTATTTATCAGCTAGAAAACAAGGTTATTGATTTGTATTAAGTGTCTATAGAAATTTAAATGTGACCCTTGCCCTCAGGGTCATCCTTCTGTGTTTATTCCTTAGGCACTTCAAACTCAACAAGTAGAAACTGAACTCCTGGTCTTCCCCCACCCCCACTCCCATGTCCTCTTGCATATCCCATAGCTGGAAGGGCATTGCTAACAATTCAGCCCTTTTCCTCATCGTCATACCCACTCAATCATCAATACCTTTAGCTCTCCTTCTGGAATGCCTCTTGCATACACCGACCTCCTCTCTGTCATACACATGCCATGTACATGGTCCTGTGAATATCCTCCACAGTGCTGCACCAAGAATTATGCTTTTACAGTGCAACCACTACTCATCTTAAAATCATCTAATAATCATGCATTGCTAAAAAGAGAAAGTCCAGTATTTTAACACAGTAGTAGAAGGTCATTTGCTCTCTGGCCCCCTCTTTATTCTACTTTTCAGCTTCTTGTCCCTTAACCTAGGTTCTAGACTCTGTGAACTTTCCCAATTTTCCAAACCTCCTAATGTAAATCTCTCTCTGTCCGTGATGTTATTTCTACTCACCCTTCAAGATACAAGTCAATGGTCACCTCTTCTTGACCTTTGCTTTGCACAGCGAGCCAGTTATTTCTTCCTCTGTCCTTTATCATAAAACTTTGAGTGTGTTAGTGGAATTCATCATGCCCATTGGTCTGTGTGCTACCCAAGAGTAGAGGCCATAAAGGCAATTCATCTTTGACTATCCATCATCTTAGCAGTGCTCAATAAATTTCAAGCATTTGACTGAATGAATATCTTGACTAATTTTTTTATATTGAATGTGAGTTGCTCTGTCATGGACTCTATCTGATTTATCTTTGTGTTCAAGTTGTGGTTTCTAAGAGAGCAGCATTGCTATTTGTTGAATGAATAGATTTAAAATTGCCTGTCTACCTGAGTATTGGTTGACCGACTACATTTACAGGGTCGTAACTGGTCACCATGTTGCCCCCTGGGGCAGGAAGATTTTAAATTATTTTAATATATTTTGTTTTCCAGAATAATTATTCCTGTGATTTATTTGCAGTACACTGATAAATTATTTTTTAAACTGTGTTTGTAGGCTAAACTTTCTCAAATTTTACTCAAAACTGATAGTGATTTAAATATTTTATTGTGAAAGATAAATGCAGTAAGTTATGGGAGTGACATCAGCAATATGGTGGTATAGGAATTTCTAACTCCATCAACTCCTAGAAATATCAATTTGAACAACCATCTTCACATAAAAATACCTTCACAAGAGCTAAGCATTCCATGTGAGGGATTATAGCACCTGGGTGGAGCACAGAAATAAAAGCGATGGGTTCCAGAAGGCAGGAAAGGCATTTCACATTACCCCCAACACCCCTCTTGCTGGTTCTCACAGCCCCACAGCTCAGCGTGGAAAGAGGCACCCTGCTCATGGGAGAAGGAGAGTGAATGAGCATCCAACCTTACCACAGAAGCCAGTACCTGCCCCACACCATCACCAGGTGGCTCCGGTAAACCCAGGCTTCCAGCTGACCATAGCAAAGGCCAGCCACCATGAACACAGATGCCAGGCCCCGGCCGGGTGCCCCCGATGTCTTCTATTCAGCTTCCACAGACCCAGAACCCATGCCAGCCACTGTGGCCCCAGCACTAGGCCCGCCCACCTCCTGGCCAGGCACTTAAAATGAAATAGACTTTTGCTAGCATTTCAGAAGTCCACATCTGCATCTTCCCAAATGTTATTTCATACCCCCAAAGAAACTACTCTCCTGAGTTCTAACATTACAGTTTAGTTTTGCCTGTTCATAGAATTTATACAAATGGAATCTTTGAGTGGGTATTTTTGAGTCTTGCTTCTTTCATTATGTTTATAAGATTAATCCATTTTAATACATGTAGTTATGATTCATTCCTTTTCATTGCTGCATAGAATTTCACTGTATATGAATATATTTATATGTATATTACAGATATGCATATATACATACATGAATTTCAATTCTATTTTCATAAGTATTTAGATTGCATTATTCCCATAATTTATCTGTAGATTATTTGGCTTTGTGATACTATCTATTAGATAGTATAATATTACATATGTCAATTATATGTAATATTACATATCTACTATTAGATATTCTTTCTTTCCAAACCTTATTTATTTTCTAGTCATGTTTAACTAGCTGAAACCTCCTGTTCAATATGATTTATTCTGTTAAAAGCAATGTAATTTCTAACATATTTGCTTTAAATCAACCATCCAACTAATAATATTTGCTTTTAATTTGTGCTGTCTCTTGATACATTTTCTTTGGGAATTATCTGCTATATTTAAAATTATTCTATTTCTATATCTATTAGCTTATTTTATTTCTTTTTCAATTTTAGTTTGTATTGGTTTCAGGTGTACAATTTTATGGTTAGAAAATCATACATTTTACACAGTGTTCCACTCAATATTACAAGTACCCTAATAGGCACCATTCACAGTTATTGCCATATTAGTGACTATGCTCTGTGTGCTTTACTTACGTGCCGATGACTACTTCAGAACTACCAATCCGTGCTTCTGAATCCCTTCACCTTTCACCCAGTCCCACATATGCCTCACATCTGGCAATCCTTAGTTTGTTTTCTTGTATCTATGGGTCTGTTTATGCTTTGTGTATTTATTCAGTTATTTAGATTTCTCATATAAGTGAAATCATATGGTATTTGAGAAAGTTCTGACAGACTTATTTCGATGAGCATAACACCCTCTAGGTTCATCCATGCTGTCTCAGATGATAAGCTTTCATTCTTTTTTATGGCTAAGTAAGATCCCATTGAGCAAACGTAATACAGCTTTTTTATCCACAGCTCTGTTGATGGTCACTTGGGCTGCTTCTACAGCTTTGCTGTTGTGAATAATGCTGCAGTAAACATAAAGGTGCATATATTGTTTTGAATTAGTGTTTTGGGGTTTTTCTGATGTAAAATTGCTGGGTCACAAGGCAAATCCCAGAAGTAAAATTGCTAGGTCACAAGGCAAATCTATTTCTAATATTTTGAGGAAACTCCATACTATTTTCAATAGTGGCTACATGAACCTATGTTCCCACCAACAGTGCAAGAGGGTACCCCTTTTTCCACATCCTTGCTAGCACTTGTTACTTGTGGATTTATTGATGATAGCCATTCTGACAGGTGTGAGGTATTATCTCATTGTGGTTTTAATTTGCATTTCTCTGACAATTAGTGAAGTCAAGCATATTTTCATATGTCTATTGTCCATCTGTATGTCTTCTTTGGAGAAGTGTCTATTCAGGTCCTCTGCATATTTTTATTAAATGTATTGTTTGCATCTTAGTGTTGAGTATTAGAAGTGTTTTGTAAATTTGGGATATTAACCCTTTACCAGAAGTGTCATTGGCAAACATGTTCTCTCATTTAGTAACTTGTCTCTTAGTTTTGTTGATGGTTTCCTTTGCTGTGCAAAAAGTTTTTAGTTTGATATAATTCCACTTTTTTCTTTTGTTTCCCTTGCCCAAGGAGAAATATCAGAAAATATACCTAAGAGAAATGTCAGAGATTTTACTGCCTATATTTTCTTCTAGGAGTTATTATGGTTTACCATCTTACATTTAAGACTTCAATCCATTTTGAGTTTATTCTTGTTTGTTGTGTTAGAAGGTGGTTTAGTTCCACCTTTTTTGCATGTAACCATCCTATTTTCCCAACATCATGTATTGAATAGACTATTTTTCTGAGGCAATGTTCTTGCCTCCTTTCTCATCTATTAATTGACCATAAATGAGTGGGTTTATTTCTGGGTTCTCAATTGTGTTCTATTGATCTATGTGTTGGTTTTTATGTCAATATCTTGCTGTTTTGGTTACTATGGCTTGATAGTACAGTTCGATATCAAGAGTGTGATACATCCAACTTTGTTCTTCTTTCTTAATATTTTTATGGCTATGTGGAATCTTTTGTGGTTCCATGTAAATTTTTTGGACTATTTGTTCTAGTTCTGTGAAAAACACCATTGGTATTTTGATAGGAATTGCATTGAATCTATACATTGCTTTGGGTAATATGGACAATTTAAAGGTGTTAATTCTTTTTATCCATGAGCAGGTATGCTTCCATTTATTTTCATGGTCTTCAATTTCTTTCTTTAGTGTCTTATGATTTGGGAGGTAAGTACTTTGATCTCCTTGGTTGATTTTAAAACTTTTTGATGAAATCGTATATAGGATGGTTTTCTTATTTTTCATTCTGATAGTTATTACTGGTGCAGAAAATGCAACCAATTTCTGAATATATAGTTTGTATTTTGCTACTTTACTAAATTCATTTATCATTTCTAATAGTTTTTGGTGGAATTTTTAGGATTTTCCATATACCATGTCATCTGCAAATAATGACGGTTTTACTTCTTTCTTTTTCTAATTTGAATATCTTTTGTTTCTTCTCTGATTGCTGTGTCTAGGACTCCTAATACTGTGTCAAATAAGAGTGGTCAAAGTGGACAGCCCTGTCTTATTCCTGATCTGAAGGAAAATTCTTTGAATTTTCCTGTTGAGTATGATGTTAGCTGTGGGTTTGTCATACACAGCCTTTATTATGTTGAGAACTGTCTCTCTGTTTCCACTTTGATGAGACTTTCTATCATAAATGGGTGCTGGAATTGTCAAATGATTTTTCTGCATCTATTTATATGATCAAGTGATTATTATACTTCATTTTGTTTATGTGGTGTATTAGGCTTATTGACTTGTGAATATTATGCCAACTTTGCCTCCCAAGAATAAATCCTACTTGATCATGGTGCATGATTTTTAGAATGTATTGTTGGATTTGGTTTGCTAGTATTTTCTTCAGGATTTGTGCATCTATGTTCATCAGGGATATTGATCTATAATTTTCTTTCTTTGGTGTGTTTTATCTGGTTTAGAAATTAGGATAATGCTGTTTTCCTAAAATGAGCTTAGGAATCTTCTCTCCTCTTGAATTTTTAAAAATAGTTTAAGAATACAGGTGTTCTTTTTCTTAGCCAATGTCTGGTAAAATTCACCCATGAATGTATCTGACCCAGGACTTTTGTTTCTTGGGAGGTATTTTGTGTATATTTGTGAATGTGTGCTTTGTTTTCATTAGTTGTAATTGGTCTGTGAATGGACAGGGAAAAAAAGAAGAAAAAAAGAGAAGAAAAGAAAAAAAGAGAAAAAAAAGAAGAGAAAAGAAAAGAAAAAAGATTTTCTGATTATTTTCGATTCAGTTTTGGAAAACTGTCAGAGCTCCTTTTAGATCGCTGGTTTTAGAGTCACTGGGGACATAAAGGGACTGACCAGTAATGGAAAAATTACAACAAAGATCAAAGTAAAAAAAAAATGGGTTATATTTTGGTTACAAAGTTTAATTTTGTTATTTTCAAAGTTATACAGGCCCCATTCTCCCAAATACAACACTTTGATCACTTACCTCAATTATTTATTATGCATAAGCTTATAACTTTTTTCTTCTTAGAAAACGAAATCAAATCCACAGGATAAAAATAGAGAGTGGATGGATGCCCCTGAACATTTGAAAAGCATGTCACAGTTTCTGAAGACTCTCCTGAAGAAAAGTTTCAAATATTGTTTGAAAAAAATAACAATTTTATTGAGGTGCGTGTAAAGCCTCCTTAGTTGTCAACTTTTAAAAGAATGCTAAATATTTGGATGCCCATGTTCTTGCATTTTTAAAATGAAAATTAAGTTCTTAATATTATAATCATTAATTTTAAAAAATCTTAAAATGTTTTATCTTCCTTTATCTTTGATCAAATAAGTGTAGAAAACACAATCAACACAGTGGCATGTTCATTTACCAACACCTTCGCTATGGACAATATTTTGACTGTCTTTGAAACACGATGAATGTCTTTCAAACTTTGGCACTATCGGTTTTGTCATATGTTCAACATAGTGCCTTAGGGTTGAACATAAGAGTTCTTTATTCATAGGCCACAGATTGCAGGAGACATTTGACCATTCACAGCTGAGTATCTCTCATACTTGGAGAAGAAGGCTTTCTCGCCTGTTACCAGTAAGGAGCATGGTACCCCCACTGCATTAACATTCAGTCCAGTTTGGATCTCCCCTCTGAGTTGCCTCAGATGGGTTGATTACTTTTTATTAAAGCTAAGCTGATCAAGTTCTAAGTGACACGGAAAACATTCACAGGCCTCCATAGTTTCTTAATCTCCTTATTACAGCTTCCTGGAAAGGAGTCTACTTTGTTTCTGGTTCACCAGCAGTTCCGTGTAGAACCAGCCGCAGTTACGGGAGAGAATGCATGCAAGGATAATCCTGCATCATGGTGTGCATTACTGGACCCTCCGCCTGCACCCTGGGTGTGCGGTGAGGCCCTCGGCAGATGTTCCTGGGCAAAAGCATTATTAACAGGGCAGCTGTGCACACAGAAGGCAGTTTAAATTTCCACTGTTTCCTCCACAGGCCCTTTTGGATTCTAATCTTCAATTTTCCTTATCCCAGAGCCCTTTGAAAATTTTACAGTCAATTTTTAAAAAATTGAATTTAGAGGCCTTGGGAGATTCACGAATGCAGGTGCTAAAAGACAACCAATTCTAATGTGGCTGATACATTTTTAGTGCTGTACTATAGCTGGAAAAAAAAAATAAGGATTTTTTTCTCCCTGAGAGAAAGCTTAACTGCTAGAAGTTAAAGCCATCCCTTTTTAGAGAGAAAATGTCTGCTTCTTTTCTGAGACCTGATTGCCCGAGGCTATCTGGGGAGAGAAAAGGTTATTTCAAGTACTTGGATACCTCTATACTTGTACTTCCCAAGAAAATAAAACACTTCTTCAAAAACTTGACAGCCTACAAGCTGGCAGATATTCCTGTGTGGCCCTTTCTGAAAAATCCTTATCTAAGTGAATTTTCTTTTTCAGCTTGAATTACCTGGTTTCCTAGCTATGGTGATCAGATTAACTAAATTGTTGCCAAATCTATACTTGATTGCTTTGCTTCTCAGACATATTTTTAAGCTTACGAAGATGAATATAAAACAGGAGGCACAGTTTTTGTAAATATGTTTTGTGACACCAAAAGCCTGTGAAAATCCTGAGGTCCTGAGGCCAAATATATTCTATTCTCAGCTTAAAGAAAGTGTTCTTATATAGAAGGAAGAGGAGAACATGAGCAGAATTGCATCCCTTTTATAAGTCAAAAGTATTAATGTGTATGTGGTTTTTAAAGGGTATCACAGTTTGTAAGAGCATTTTGAAGAGATCCGTGCTGTATCACAAAATTGAGTAGGAGGAAGGAGCCATGGACTTTCCATCCTACCATGGCCATTTCAAAGGGACAGGGTCAGGCTAACGAGGGCCAGCTTCTCTGGCTTAGTTCCGCCCTCCCCATTCAGGTTACAAGTTAACGTCACTGTTGACTGCTGCTTTTCTTTCATGGTGGCCGTTTTCACGGGTTTTCATGAGCATGTGAAGGTCACAGGGGTTAATGAGTGCTACAATTGTCAGGGTTGGTTAACTACCCCAACAACCACTCAAAATCTCAATGGCTTTATACAATGCAAGTTGATTTCTTGTTCATGTCATAGTCCAATGGCTGTCAGCAAGACACTCTACTCAGGCTCCTATTGGAAGCCTTGGAGACCCCAAACACCTTCTCTGAAGTCAAGGGACAGAATGTAGAGGGTAGAGCAAGGAATTTTATTAGCTGGGCCTGGAAATGGTGCACATCACTTCTGCCCACATTGTACTGGCCAGAATGCAAACCCACAGCCATTCCTAACCATGATAGAGGCTGAAACATGTGACCTAGCTGTGTGTCTAGAGGAAAAGCCGAACAGCTGGTGACTAGGCAGATGTTCCCATAAGACAAAAAAAAAAAAAAAAAGGAATTTTTTTTACCTCACAAAATGACTTAAAAACTTTTGCATGCTGATACCCTCTTCAACTCTGTTTAAAAGGACTCAGGAAGGAGAAATATTTATTTAAAAGGAAGACTCAGAGAATACTAAGACTAAAAAAATGTGGCATAGAATAGGCTCACAAGCCATGTGTGTTGAGGCCAGTGGAGAAGAAATCACACTGTCTGCATATAATCCTTTGCCTGCTAACGTTATCAGGTGATTTTGTGCGCATAGAAAAAAAAAAGAAAGCTGCAATTTTTATAAGTGGAAAATCTCATTAAATTTGAGGTGAGTCAGGAAACTGAAGTAAAGGAAATTGTCTATTTTTGAGTTCTTTGAGCACAGCTGAGGAGCCCGAGACGCCTGCCAGAGAGACACAGCTGCAGGAGCCTTGCACGACTGTCAACCACCTGCACACGAGGCAGAGCACCTGGCAATTTTCTTGTCGTGTTTCTGGTCCTCTATTCTGAAAGTTAGAAGAAGCAGAACCAAATATGACAGCATTTCCAAAACTGTTAAGTAGCCTCATATGATTCTGATAATTAAAATATCCCAAGCAAGACAAGCACTCATCTACATAAAGAAACTTCATCCAATTTGCCAAATGTAACTCTCCTATACATAAAATTCATGTTCTGAGTAGCAAAATATCTTCGTTTTGCCTCTAATTCTGTTTACGGAGTGGTGGTGTTTTCTTGATCATTAAAAACCACATCCTATCTACAACCTTTCGAAGCTTATGACAAGGAAAGTTGTCAGGTACAGTAAACACTGGTTTAAAGTGGTATTACCGAGCCTTATTTTATAAGCTCATTTAAAGTGGTAACCTGGCAACCAGCTTGCTTTTGTCCAAATAAATTACATAGCCATAATTTGCACTCAGAATTTCCAAATAAGTTTCTTAAAAACAAAAGTCACTTCCAAGTAAATATTTAAATGGGCACACGCTTGGAAAATGTTCAGAGAGGACTTGCCATCCTACAAGAACTATGTTGTTCTAGAAAAAAAGCTTGCCAGAATTTCTTCAACTATGCAATTCAAAATGAAACAGATTATGATTAATCTAATTTTATATACTAAGAGTTCTAAAACCTTAAAAAATGAAATTGAAGTAAGTGAATGACATAGATAAATTAAGAAACAAACAAATAGTAACCCACTATTGAATTAGTTGGGAGAGGCAGAGCTTTATTCCCCTTTACAAAGATCCCCTATGGCAATTCATTCATTCACCAATAGGCAATAAGCACCTCCTATGTATCTGGTGCTAAGGTGGGTACCAGGGATGTTAATGATGCACAAAACAGGTATAGGCCTTGACTCCTCAAACTTAGAATCTGGGTGTTGACAAAGGTGACATCTTACAACTCAGGAAGTCTGGCATATTCTGGAGGGTTATATCTTTTGAGGCTGAAGCATCAAGAAGAGTATTTCAGGAGAAGTGACATTAAAGCTAATCCAGAAAGATAGTAGAACCAAATAAAAGAAGGAATTTGGGGAGGGCCAGGATTGGGAGATAATTCTTACAAATTCTACAGCTTGTTCAAAAAGACCTAAAAATCAGAGAGGATGGGACATATGCTCAGAATTCATAGAAGTAAGAATATCTGGAAAATAGTTAGCAAGGGCCAAAGTGGTGGGAGAAGAGGCTGCCAAGATGAGCACTGGGTAGCTCGTGGGAGGATAAACACTGGGACAGAAATGGAAAATAAGTGCAACAGCAATAATAACACCAAAGTATATACACCCCCTTTTAATGGCCAAAAAAAATACCTGTGCTATTTTAGCCAAATGCATGGTAATATTTTGGGGCAGCTACATAAAAGAAGTGCATCCTAAAACTAGAATCGTTTCCCTAGTAAAGTCCAAGAAAAGGTATTGTCTAGAGACTAGACCCACGCTGGACACTGTAGCCGGGCTGAACAAACAACCAGGACATATTAGCGTCTACTATATTTCTATCACGTACTTGTTAGGCAACTGGGGTAACAGATGAAATACACTTGCTGAATCTATCAATGAAAGAAAGTTCAGACAAAACCATTCATTCTTACAATATGAGATTGTGGAGATAAAAAAAACCAGAACCTTGAAGCAGCTGAGGACAATTGAATGTTGTGCTGGGCAGCGCATGGTCGGCATGCAGGTAAAAGAATGATCCAGGAGACAGAAACATCGGACAACAGCTGATGAAGGACGTGATGCTAGAACTGGGCCTTCGAGTAAGGATGGAAAAGAGAAAGGGAAGGAGGCCACGTTAGGGAAAGAGTGTGAGCAGGAGGCATGAACAGGGCAGAGAAACTCAGTAGAATGACGATGTAAATAGAGAGAGTGTGTGTCAAAAAGGACTAAAATTGATGAAAATTCAGAGGCTTTAACAACACCCTGTGTGTCTTCCCTGGAGCCAGGCAATGAGGAGGAATCCAAATCATGGACTTCTACATTTCTGCCTTTAAGGAGAAGGTTCAGAAACATGCAAAAATAAATAGAGAACCTTATAAAAAAATGACATACACATAAAAAAGTCTAGAGGCAGCATATGCTTGGCAGAATGGACAAGACACTGAAAGTAAACTTTTAATACTACACATTTGGAGCTTGAAAAGATCCTTTGTAATTACTTTGGCCACAGAGGGAGAAAAGGGACATTATAGTAATCTGCAGGTGTTGAGCATGTGGATGCTTGTCTGTGCATGCGTGATCAAACATGTCTCACACATATGAGTGCGCCCATGACTATAATGTTTCAATTGATAGCTTTTACTTGTTTTTTTACAATGCTTAATTAATAATTTTGGCTCAATCTCACTTCTGTTTGTGTGAAGTCATGAAATTCATGGCCCGAAGGATGGTGTTGGTCCTTCGTTGCACCTGGACTAAACCTCTAGCTTCATAAGGTCAGATACAGGTACATCTACGCAAGTTTTCTTTACAGTCCTTAGATACTGGTGAAAAAAAATGCTTTACAGCTAAACCTGACAATGAGAATAATGGAGTCAATTATAAAAGCTGTGCATAGTTCTCAAGTGCATGGTGCAGTGGGCAAGTCTGTCGGGTGTAGGGTTAATTAGTGTTTATCTTTAAGACAAAAAAGGGGACCAAGCAGGAGCAGGATGGAGGGTGTTAGTTTTTCTTTTTCTGGTTTCTGCTTTCATTCTGGCATCCAGGCTCTCAGACAACTTTCTGCCACCCCGTGGCTTTGGCTACATCTGAAATCCCTTAACTTCTTTGGTTAGACTCTAATTAGACTCATTTGAATGACAGTTACCTTTCAAAGAGCACCTTCATACTGCCAAGTGCTGTGCATTTTTATTCATAGACATTATCTCATCAGATAGACAAAACAACCCTGTGAACTTAAGATCAGAGTGGTTCAGTAACTTGTCCAAGGTCACACAGCAAAACAGTGGCAAAACCAGTCTAAATTTGATGTTTCCCATGTCCAGGCTTTTTCTTCTCTTTCTATCTGACTACCTTGAGAGATAGGACTGACTAATAATAGCAAGGAACTCTGCAGTTTACAAGCTTTTTAAAATATGTTAATATCAATATCAATAGTAATATCAATAATCTCCAGTGAGCAAAACTTCTTTTGAAGTGACTTTGACCAAGAATGGTACCATGAAGTTTAGTTAAGCCCTCACTGAAAAGTACCTTTATTGGGCAACTCTGAGAGACTGGGAAGTCATACTCATTCCACTGTCTTCTTGTTTGGGCCTATACAGGTCCTGCATAATCTGCATGTCGATGGCTCAGTCTTCTTCAGTAGGTCAGCAGGCAGAAGCAAGCAGAAGCAGGCAGAAGTACCACATGCCACCAATGCCTTCATTGCAATCCGGAACTTCCTTTGAGCTGCTGAAATTGTCCGCAGTGGGGACAATACTGAATTCCTTTGAGCTTCAGGTTGTTCACTTTCTAATATCTACTTCACTTTTACTCCAGAATTATTGTAGGAATCAAGGAAGAAAATAAAAATGATAGTATTTTGAATATTGTACAATTTTAGTTTGAAGTCACTGAAACAGAAAAAATAAATTTGAATATGAATAAAAATACTGATATATTGAATTTTTCTCTTACTAATAGTTGAAACTAATTTTAAATGATATACTATATTCATTCAAAAATACTTGAAGTGAAACATTTTCAATAAAGGATTGAAGTTTCAAGAACCAATTCTTTGATTTGATATGTTATGTTGATATGTATAGAATTCCTAGACAGAGAGTAAATATTAACCTATATATGTCTGCTACCTACTAGCATCAAATTTTTATCTGTAGAAATGTGTAATGACCTGATAGAGATTTCCCCTGCAAAGAAAAATGCAGTGATGTATTGATGAATAAATATACTATTTTACACACATTGGTGATGAAAGAAAAATAAGATTGTTCAGCCAGTGACCAATGTATTTCTCAAGACGAAATTAACTATTAGCAAGACTCTCTGCAGAGCTGGAGAGCAACTTCAGTCTCCGTAGTAAGAAGACTGCCAAATTTTCTTTCTCCTGATTCTCTACTTGCATTCACTTAATGAACTCCATAAGTGCTAATATCCCAATTTAGTGCCCCACTTTGTGTTTCCCTGAGAAAACAGATCAAAATAAAATAAACATGCATAAGGACATAGGGTAAAAGTATACTCTGCATACAATTTTTTTAAAAGCATGTTTTACTTCATGAAAGAAAAAGAATCAATTTATAATAGTCTAAAAATAACACAAAAATGTGAGGAAAGATCATCTGTGTCAAATATCAGAATTGTGCTATCTCAAATTTCCCCATTTCCTTCCATTAGTTAAAGTCAAAACAAGGTTTATATCTAAAGCAAAGACAGAGTACATATCGCAGAATGATGCTGAGAAGTTCAGAAGGCACTGTTAGAGCATTATGGGAGAAGTTGTTTGGAACCAGACCATTATGATGAAATTTGTGCAGATAAAATCCTCGTTGCTATTTGGTCCATGGCAGTCATTGTGTTAGTTGAGTTGGAAGGAGCTGGGGAGATACCAGTCCATTCTAGCACAGTTCAGAGTTCTGTTTCAGGCTGCAACTGCCAAGGAGTAGTAATGAAGCCCAAGAAGAATTCCGGGAATGATTCGCAGTTTCCAGTCCCCACCCCACTCAAAGACTCTGATCTGTTTGAGAATGGTGTTGAGGAATCCCAACAAAATGGGAGATTTGATCAACCACCATTCTCATCCCCTCACCTGGAGAATGCAGTTAGAATCTCCTGAGATCTTGAGTCCAGAAAAAATTTCTGAGGATGATCTATCTCCCATTCTTGTAAAAACAGAGCCATCTACCTAGTTGATTAGGGCTTTGAAGAGTAATTGTGTGTATGTGTGTGTGTGCCAAAGTACTTGGTACATAACAAATACTGTATAATAAAAATGTATACACTAGCTAAATGATATTAATAAAAAGCAAATCAGGTAGTTCTACTTCATTGATGATTCTGTTTCAATGCAAATATTTGACTGCTCATATTAGAATTGGTAGCACAGTTGATTACTTTTCTTGCTTCAATATTACTGTCTATTTTTACAACTCAACAAACAGACTTCACACATTTTTTTTCTCTTTCTGGTTCCCCATAACCACATAGCTGCTGCTACCAGCATGCCTGCCCTCTTCTATGTTCTCATTGCAGCCACTACTTTTATGGCACTTGAGTCAATTGGAATTCTATAAATATTTATACAGTCCGTTAATATTTACTTGTTCCACAGTAGCAAAAGCCCACAATGCTAGGAACTACATTCCTTTTACTTGTTGCTGTGGCCATAATGTTACTATCAAAATTTTGGTATATAGTACGTGCTCAGTAAATATCTATTGAGTAAATAAATGAGTTTATTGAAATATAAATCAAGTTTTTTGCTAACCACTGTGAGGGATTCACAGATAAATAACACAAGATTTCTAAGAAGCAGTAAGATGTACAGAAAGAGCTATACTGCCAAGCAGAACATAATTAATATTATAATAGATATATAAGAACTAAGAACATATTATTTGCGGAGAAGGTGATTAATTCTGGTCACTAATGAAGACAATAATTCCCTTATATAAATATTCATATGCTTGTGTAGAGATCTGTAGACAGTGTGTAATTCACTAACTTTGACAGCTAGTGCAGAATACCTCGTTTTTTACATTTGGTATGTATCATAGAATGGAATGCCAATCTAAACATTTACTTCATATTCTGGAAGCAGGCATTATGCAAACAACTATACATAATGGAATAGAAGTACTAATTGGGAAGTCATGAATTCTACGTCATTGTAATTTTGCTCTCCAGATCCCATTCAAGGGTGAACATTAATTAATGAATAATATTAAGCTTCTTTACAGTAATTTATGAATGTTCTTATCCACATTTCAACACAAATAATTAGAATATTCCCTATTTTAAAATGTAACTGAAAGATTTAACAGAGAAATAATGCTCAATGAAGATAAAATAGTAAACACATACTGCTGGTAAGGAAGAAAATTTGATTATTTCATTTCTAAGGAAATTAACCTTAACACATTCATACTCTGTAAGAAATTCCATTTCAATATAGTATTTATATTCCTAATATTTAAAGATGAAATGTTTATTGAAGTTTTTTTAATAGTAAAATATTAGGAACAACCAAAATTTAAAAGTAAAGAATTGGTTAAATTATGAAAATTATAAAGCCATGAAAATCATGAATGAAGAAAAAAATTTAAGCCAAATAAAATCTTTAAAAAAAAATTTTGTCGTATGCTTTCCATTACCATTTATTCCCCTTATACCCCCTCCTTCCGAAATCACCACATTGTTGTCCGTGTCCATGAGTCCTTTTTCCTTTTTTGCTCAATCCCTCTACCTCCTAACTTCCTCCCCCAGCTGTCAGCCTGCTCTCTATCTATGAGTTTGTCTCTACTTTGTTTGTTAGATTAGTTTGTTCATTAGATTCCACGTATTAGTGAGATCATATGGTATTTGTCTTTCCCTGACTGCCTTATTTCACTTAAAATAGTGTTCTCCAGGTCCATCCATACTGTCACAAAGGGTAAAATTTTCTTCTTTTTTATGGCTAAGTAGTATTCCACTGTGTAAATGTCCCATAGTTGTTTTATCCACTCATCTACTGATGGACACTTGGGCTGCTTCTGTATCTTGGAAATGTAAATAGTGCTGCAGTGAACGTAGTTGTGCTTATGTTCTTTCCAATTAATGTTTTGGGTTCCTTCAGCTGTTCCCAGAAGTGGGATCACTGCATCAAAAGGCAGACAAATTTTTAATTTTTTGAGGTTTCTCCATACTGCTTTCCACAGTGACTGCACCAGTCTTCATTCCCACCAACAGTGCAAAAGGGTTCCCCTTTCTCCACATCCTTACCAGCTCTTGTTGTTGATTTATTGATGGTATCCATTCTGACAGGTGTGAGATGATATATAATTGTGGGGGTTTTTTTGCATTTGCCTGATGATTAGTGATGCTGAGCATCTTTTCATATGTGTATTGGCCATCTGTATGTCCTCTTTGGAGAAGTGTCTATTCAGATCTTACGCCCATTTTTAATTGGATTGTTTGTGTTTTTGGTGTTGAGTTTTGTAAGTTCTTTATAAATTTTGGATATTAACCTTTACCAGATATATCAGCAAATATGTTCTCCCATTCTGAGGGTTGTCTATTTATTATGTTGATGTTTTCTTTGCTGTGCAAAAACTTTTTAGTTTGATGTACTCCCACTTGTTTATCTTTTCTTTTGTTTCCCTTGCCTGGGCAGCTATATCCAATGAAATTGCTATGAGCCATGTCCAAGATTTTGCTGCCTATGTTTTCTTCTGTGATTTTTATGGTTTCAGATCTAACATTTAAATCTTTACAAATAAAATCTTACGTGAAATCCTATGTCTCCTACATCCACTGCCTAAACACAGATCACATTTCACAGTTCACAAACTACAGCTAAGGAAGAATATTAACTGATGTGAGACTTTTTAAAAATAGACTGTTATAAAGATCTACAGGGAAGATGGAGAGATAATCACATCTTAAAGTACATTACAAAATATTGACAGTGCTTGTCTCTGAATAATGGGATTATAGTTCATTTGCTTCTGCTTTTTATAGTTTGCAAGTTTTCTAAAAAACAAACATGCATTGATTTTGCAAGCATGGAGAGAAGTTATCTTAAATAATAAATGTAACCTAATTTTTTCTTTAATTTTCTAAGCTCAGCACTGCTTAAAATGTGATGTTCTCACACTTTCCCTGATGATCATTTCTGCTAAGAGCTCTTCCAGGAGCAGAGAGGAAAATATGGGCAGTGCCTCTGTGGCCCTAACTCTGCTCATTCTCTTTCAGCCGAGTTAATGCAGTCCAGAGAGCTATGTGCCAGTACCATGCTCTAATAGACATGATAATGATTGTGCATGATTTTATTTCGGAAAATTTGAAAGAGTACATTATGAAGGAAAATCATTCTCTAAGTGAATCTCTCACAACGAAATTAGCTCATACAAATATTTGGTTAAGCAGATGCTATTTGATTTTGCAAGTGCCAAATGGGAGGTGTTCTTCCCCAATATTAATTGTGGTGCTTTAATGTGTTTTCCTCCAGAATAAATAAGTTTTCTTGAAAGGGATATCACCAATAAGCAATCCTATAATTAGTTATGCCTGTTTACCATGTGTGGGAATGGTTGCCTTTAAAGGGAGCCCAGTGGGCTGTCCATTGCTATTATCTTATATTCTTAGTCTACAATGAAGCAAAAACAGAAGAGTTCCTCTTCTCACTTCCCCTAAAGCTTTCCCTTTGGTAGGACATGCCAGTACCCACCAGCTATTGGGGGCTGGATTTTCAAGTATCATTATAATTCTGCCTGAACATTTCCCCTTTCTGGACTGCTTCTGTAGTTCACTCTTAATTGCATAAAAATATTTATTAATTCAATTCACAGTATTGCCAAAAATTTTTAAAGTAATTTTTATATCATGCTGTACATAGAAAACATATTTGCTTTGTGTAGATAAAATAAGAATAAAGGAATGATACCAAATTTTAGTTGGGTGATATTATCCACAAGGCCACTGCCCAGAAAGGCTCCTTGTCTCTTTGTAAAAAGAGATTGAATGGGATTACCGGAAAGGATGATGAAAGCTGAATAACTCTAATGTAAGACTTACCCAAAAATATTGACAGGGAACTAAAAGGGAATACTTTTTGGTGATGTGATTCAGTGTTATTCAATGCCATGACTGTGAACCACCCAACAGCATCCTTGATGCTTCCAGTGGTGTTTGTCTCCTAGTGCGGGAACTACGGTTTTAGAATGGTGTGGTGATATACGTGTGTAGTCGCCAGCTGGGATCTTCCTGCCCATGGCTCTCCCTTCCCATTTTCAAAGGACTCTAACAGTGCTCTAACAGCTCTTTGCTTTAGCTCATTCACTCTCATCTCTTGTCTTAGTTCTCATGCTCAATGGAAAGAATGGGATTCAGTATTTTATGTCTCTCATAAATTTTCTTCTGTGTCTTTGTGAGCCTTTTCATATTTAGCTTTTCTTGAGACAAACTCTATATTCAAATTCAGCCAGGTGCTTTACTTTCCACTAAGCCTGGTATGTTTTTGAGGCACTAAATAAATAATAAGTAACGCCAAGTCTTACTTTACTATATGCTGACAATTTAGTATCTGTGTGGGTACCAGATGATGTCATTGCTCTGAGCTTTAAGACTTTTTTTTTATTACAGCAAAGCTAGCATTATTTTTAGCCCAGCAGGTGTCAAAAAGGTTTATTTTGAAAGAAAGAAAACATAAAAATGAATTATTTATGTGAGTTAAATCAAAATGTACTTGATATAAATGTTTAATCAGTTTTTCACCAACTTCTTTCCATATGCTCTGCCCTGCTCAATGGTGCAGTTCTAATGGAATTACTAAATATATCTTAATAGCTCAGCAGACAGCATTATGCAATGGTATTTACACGAGATAAATTTTTCAACTTATATTAAACAGGTCAAATAATAAAAATTCTGTAGAATGTTTACTGTTTTTACAGAAGATTATCATTTAATCGGCATAGAAAAATTCAGTGTCTGACACTTAAATATGCTATGTTGACCATAAAGTTTCTCATTTTTAATAAACATGAAATTAGAAAATAACTTTAATTTTGATTGTAATTGCTTTTATAAGTAATCAGCAGATTTGCTGTTACTTCAGGAATATAAATGATGCAGAATTAAAATAAGAATTCCAAGAAAGACTACAACTGTGACTAAAGGACAAGTTTTATATTATGTAAGAAACCAAAAAATTAAAAGCAGGACACGTATTTTGTAGTCTGTGCCAACTTCTTGACTGACCTTCAATTGGTTGCTTCTATAATTCTGTTCTTTGAATTACTCCTTTGAGCTCAGTAAAGTCCAAGTCCTTATTTTTATTATGTGTCATTTTTTTCAGCCAAATAAATGTCTGCAAAACTCTCCTTATTGCTTTTTTTATGCAAACCCTTTGCACATCAAAATTTTCTGATTTTAAGGCTGTGCTCTAAGAGAGAATCAATCAAGTAACGGGCCAGTGTCCAAGTCTGAAACTGATTTTATAAGAGGGTTCTCAAGCTTCAACTGAGCTATTATGATAATAATGATCAAAATTATAATGTTAGTAAGTACTTATTGAGGGCTTTCCTCCTGCCAGAAAATTGTTCAACATTCTCTACATTCTGTGAAAAATTTTCTCCACATAACCCTGTACGGTAGGCACCAACCATAACCTTATTTTCTAAATAAATAGTGGGAACACTAAGAAAGAAAGAAATTCATAAATGAAAAGAGAATGAAATAACTGAGTTAAAGAAACTGAAGATTATTTGGGGATGATGGTCAACAGGTACATTTATGAGATGACTTTGGGCAAATATCTCCAAAAGAAACATCAACACACGTACAGACATAGGCTCTGCTCGCCGCACGTCAACAAAAACGAACCAACAGCGGAGGCAATGTAGGGAAGAGCAACCAAAGTGAATAAAGAGCTAAAGGCTTTCTTAAAAGAATTGACAAAAAGGATGATAGACGTTAGTATGGAAAGCTAAAGGCAAGGCAGTACTATTTTTTAAATAATAAAATGGAGAATGTGGATTTTATGGACAAAAAATTCTTTACCAAATTTTGTACTATTGACAGAAGAATCTCCCTGAAGTGTGAAAAATACAAATTTAAAGGAAAAGTGGAAAGTTATGGTGTTAATTTAACTAGCAAATAAACATAAGATATATCTTATGAGAAAACATCAAAGAAAAAGCAAATCAGTCCAAAGCATCCAGCTATGCGCATTTTGAAGAGGTATGTTAATATTTCCCTAATGCTCTGCAGTTAACCTCATCAAGAATCAAAACTTCCTGCCACATAGCACTGACAGCATCATCAAAACCAAGAAGTGTGGAACTTGATCTCATAAAGAGGAATCTATAATAGAAAGAGAAAAACCATCAGAGACCAAGCCTTTACTCTATGGCTGTGTATTGAAAATGTCCAACATGCTGATGGAGATTAGTCCCAAACTTCCTGGCACCACAGACACGTAGGGGCCTCATGGATTTGAGTTGACAGGACAGGATGCACGTGACTACGGTGGATGCTATTTGTGGAATCAAAGGGAGAATCTGATTTCCTTAGACTCTCTGGACACAGTTTTTATTGGGAACACCTATTCTAAACTTGTCTGTTTCCTACTTTAATTCCCTTTGTATTTTCTCTACAAAGAAAAGTGCAGTAACAACAGTAAGTAGTGGCTAATGTTGGCAATAACTGAGAACTTGCTGTATGCCAAACACTATGCTCAGACCTTTCCTGTACAGCTTCATTTTATCCACCGACCACGTGGAAAGAGCATCTCTGGTTTTTGCCTCTTTAGAATCCATTCCCTTCTTCTTCTAATGCCATCACCCATTTCAGACCCAATGCTTTCCACTTTCTGTTTATGTGACCCCCAAGTCCCCCTGGCTTCGTTGGTAAGAATGGGACCTAGGCATGGCTAGGTGGTATTTTATTATTCTGGGCATAATGACAGGTGCAGGGATAGGCAAATGTTTCAAGTTAAGCCCATGATAATTTGTCAGGAGGGCTTTGGTGAAATAATTGGGAAAAAGAAACTCTCTCACTATTGGGTGCTATGTGTAGGGGGGGCATGAGCCTGGAGAAGCAGAGCTGACAGGTTGGGAGAGAAAGCATGGCAGTGAGGAGAACAATAGTGAGAGCATCCGTATGTGCAAGCGTACATCTGTGTGTGTGTGTATGTGAGAGAGAGAGAGAGAGAGAGAGAGAGAGAGAGAGAGAGATTGATTGCTGGGGTGTCAGGCACTGAATTTTTGTTTCTGGTCACTTAAGCATATTTGTGTGGACTGCCTGTTATTCATATAGCCCTGACCGTTAAAAAATCCATGAAGAATGTATTATTGCCATTTTACTGATGAAAAAACTGAGCCTCAGAAAGACTCATTGAAAGACTCACTAATTTCAGCTGATATTTTCATACCTTTAGTCTTATTCCAACTTCTTTCAGATATTAATTTTCAATTTTTGTATTTGAATCTCTCCATTCCTTCTTAGTTTCATGTATAGCTTTTTCTAATTATCCTTAACAAAGAATTTTTATTCTACATGCAATAGACTAAAATCATGAACTCAAAATTATCTCTTAAGGGTTTTCGGTGTTCATTGTCCTCACTCACTTAGGCAAACACCCACCTGAAAAACGGTTTATATTCACAATTTCTTCTCATGGTTTGTAGAACATTTTAAAAAAGAGATGTGATATTTATAGAAATTGTGACATTACGACTGCATTTAGAAGCTTTTAAACCAAATTATAGATTCATGTAAAGGTTATAAATTAGAAGCTTTACAGAAAATGTCTAAATATTTATGAATTTAACTACATTTAGGAATAAATTTGCAAATTTTACATTTGCTTTTTTACATTTATGAGCAAATATGAGTTTTCTAATAATCTATCGAAATGAGTCAGCACTCAGAAAAGCATAAAATCCAAACGGAAATGTTATCTTGGTTTTCTCTGGGCATCTCCCTACCCTACTCTGTCTCTATCTCTTCCTCTTTCCTCTCCTTTTCTCTCCCCTATTTCTTTCCCTGCTAGAAATAAAATATGCAAAATTCACCACGGAGATTTCAGTGCTCCTGACAATCCCTGGTATTTATAACTTGTCAATCATATTATCTCTTTATTTTTAATTCTCTAATCAATCATCCATCAACCATCATAATCCAGGGGAAAAATATACACTCTGAGGCTTTTAAAATATCAAGACATAATCATTCAAGTTATGCTATGGTCCATTTGAACATAGTTGGTGCAGACTCAGGCAAAGCTATTATTTCTTGATGACTACACCCCCGGGGAAATGGGAAAAAATAGAAATGTCAGGGTTTTTCTATTTCTTCACACCTCACCTTTGGGAGTTGAAGGAAATAGGAGACCATCTCAACTTCTGGTGTTTCCAGTTAGACCACCCCTCTTGTCAACTCGCTGATCTGCAACACTGAGAGCCACCATGGAACTGGTCAGCCAGTATGCAGGCCACCCACTGCCGGACCCACTCATATCCAGGGGCCTTTTTCTTACACTACCATGGCCACTGGACCTGGTTATCATGAGTAGCTACACTAATGCTGAAATCTCAACTGCTAGGCATCCTACTTTTTGAGCCCCACTCACATTTAAACATTTCTTTGGCCTCACCGAGACATTCAGCTCATAAAAACTACTATTTCAATACTGTTTTTAGTCTGTCATATTATCACTCCCCTTCTTACTCAGCTAACACTTCCTGGTCCATAGTTATGCTCCTCTCCTTGCAAACACTGCTAAGTCCCGAACTTTCTCTCCCTTTGCCATCAGGCCAAACTTGGTGAACCTAAGTACCTCACAGAATTCCTGAATATGACTGGAGACTAACGAGGCTGACTTTACCTTCAGAAAGAAAAATATCTAATCAGTACTCAGCAGTACTACCTCACACTCTCAGCTGCGGAACTGCTCTCCTTCCCGTGTTACAATGAACCGGTTTAGGGAACTCAGGTCCGCGTCACAGTGAGTGTGGAAATGGTCTAATGGGACTGGTTCAGCGAGGAGTGTGCAATAAAATTACAGTGGATTAAGTATGAAGAGAAATTTCATGCGGTTTTGACTTATTTCAGAGAGCATCTAGGACCTCACTGTTCTGTTCTCCCTGTCAATTGTGATGACATGAATTGCATGTATATAGCCTAGATGGCTTCAGCCACTTTCCTGCAATCAAGAAAGCAAAGCTGCCTCTGCACTGTGCTACCACTATGGAAGAGGGCAGGTAAAATGAAAGAACTTGGATCCTTTATGATCTTTTTGAGTTTATGAATCATTTAATTCACCCTGCCTCCACACCTTGCAGGTACATTAGGCAATAAATACCCTTTATTGTTTAAGCTGGTAAGAATTGAGTTTCCCCTTACATGCTGTAAATAAGAAGCCAAAACTGGTAGACTTTCTTAGTATGATTACTTTCTTGGTCTCCAAATACCTTACTTTTGCAGTCTCTTCTTTTATTAAATACATAAAGGGTTGTCAGAAAAAAATGCTTGCTTCAAGTTGTTAAATGGTTTCCTAATATTTTACCCTGAGGCTCCAGGATGCTGTAGTAAAGCCAGTTAGGAGAGATATATGAAAGCAGTACATGGGAAGGGACCACAGACAGTGATTTTCATGGTATTGGAGATGCACGTTTTGAAGTAGCTCTCAGCCTCAAAATTGTTCTTTTCCTTCCTGGAGTCAAAGTGGCCTATAAAACTTTGCCACCTTCATCGGGGAATGGATGATGCCATTCTCAGGTATTGGCAGGCAGCTGAAGCTGTCGACAGTGTAGAGCACACATCAGAAGAGATCGATATTTATTTCTTGCATTAATATAAGCAAACTCTTACAGTATATGCTAAGAGAAAAAGAGCTAAAACTCTACATAAAATTAATAGCTGCTCCTATTTATTTAGAGTCTATTACATGGTAGGCATTATGCAGTTAACCTAAGGTACGCTAATCTTCAGGAGAGTTCTACAACAGGCATTTTAATCAGTACTTTAAAAATGGTAAAAACTGAGACTGACCAACGTTAAGGAACTAGTCAAGGCCACATGGATAGTGGTGGCCCCACAAAGGTATGTCCATGACCTAACCCCCAGATCTGGTGAACATGACCTCATTTAAAAAAAAAGGGTCTTTGCAGATGTAATTAAATTAAGTATCTGAAGACGAGATTCTCCTGGATTTAGAATTTCTAAATCCAATGACAGGTTTCCCTGTGAGAGAAAAGGCAGAGGAGGATCTGAGACACAGACACAGAGCTGTCCTACGAAGATGGAGGCAGAATGGAAATGGTATATCCACAAGCCAAGGAATGCCAAGGACTGCTGGCAGCCAGCAGAAGTTAGGAGAGAGGCCTGGAACGGATTCTGCCTCAGAGCCTCCAGAAGGACTCAACTCTGCCGACACCTTAATTTGGGGCTTCGGGCCTCCAGAGTTGTGAGAAAATAAATTGCTGTTGTTTTAAGCCACCTGGTTTGTAGCGATTTGTTACAGCAGTCTTGGGAAATTAATAAAAGCTGAAATTCAAACCCAGGACTGCCTGGCTCTTATGAGTTCATTCATACTTTGACTAAAATATCACATTGAATAGAAACTACTTAAAAACTGGATTTTAGATGAATACAGATGAGAGAATTGCGTATTCAGTGAAATCGTCACAGAACCTTTATAACAGAAATAAACATTCTGATGCACACTGGTCCGGGGGAAAGTGCAAAAGAGCCTTTAATGCAGAGCAAGAGCAGTACCAAGATAATAACTGTGAGTTTCTCACAAGTTTGCTAGTCAAGCGAAATTTCAATTCAGTATCAGAAAGCACTTGAGCCACTTCATTGCTTTAGATGTGTGTATGTTGTTCATGAGTAAATAGGTATAAACAGACATGTGTATGCTTAACTTGTTAACTAATACTAGAACATGGTATGAGTGTAAGTATGCTAACATTTTGGTTTTCTTTTCAAAGTTCTGAGTGTAAACACTTATTTTTAGGAAAAAGATTTGATGGATATTTAGTGACTCCCAAATTGCTTCATGAGTTGTCTAAATCTTTGTAGCCAGCAAGCACTGTTCTCATTTTCAAAAATGAGAAAGTTGGGCAGGGCTGACACTAGCCTGTGTAGCATCTTTGCGCAAATGACAAAGGCGCGTGCAAGACAGCTGGCTTAGCAAGAGCAACAAAGGGTTTAGTTCAGCTCCATGTTGTCCCCTAGCTGTGTCTACAAGCTCTAAGGCAGAGGAGTTGGTGCACTGCTGCCCACACTGGTCCCAAAGCTAAAGCCCAAGGAGCGTGGTAACAGTGCTCAAGTCCGAATCTGAGTACACGCGTGTGCTTTGGGTTGAGCCCACTTTTCTCTGACTTCACGTTCTGTATTTTCACGACTACATGATTATTCAAGTTGCTTCAGATTTTACCATAAAAAGATATCTCAACTAATCAATGGAAATGACAATCTCAGTACATACTCTGGGGTAGGAGAAGCAAGTAACCCTTCTGAAGAGTGGTTCCAAAAGACACATTCACCTTCCCCAGGTGGGCAGGAACAGCTGTTGAATTTGTAGGGCCCTGTGCAAAATAAAAAATGTAGGACCCCTGTTAAAATATTATTAAGAATTTTAATAGGGTAACAGCAAGGCATTAAACTAAACACAGTCCTTCTAAGTGTGGGGCCCTGTGGGGTCGGTCAGGTGGCACACCAGAGAAGCTGACCCTGCACATGGGCCATGTGAAGCCAAACACCTACCTTGCAGAGGAGCAATCAAGGGAACCTTGAGAGAGAAGATCTCTTGCTTAGCTCAGCACTTTCTCCTCTCTAGCCGCTTATGCTCACATGGGTTTCAGCAGTACTGAGAAGAAGGTGGGTCAAGTTATAATTTCTCAAACAGGTTCTTAACACAAGTAGGCTACTGCATTTTGCTGGGTGGATCTCTGTGTGATCTTAAGGTAGGGAACTAGAAATTCAAGTGTTTCATCAAAAGTGTTTTTATTGTTGGGGTCTATTAGTGAAATAGGTGGGAACCTCAATTGATTTATGTTCATATTTGATTCAAGCTAAAACAAAATAATGAAGGATAGTGGAACAGAAAGGGAAATATCAAATTCCACTGCTTTGGGGGAGGCCAGGCCTTTGTTTAAATATGCCTTTGAGGTTTCAGAAATGCTGCCTATTTGTTTCTGTAAGATACTAGCTATATTTGAATTGCTTTTTAGATCAGTGTTTTCCAAAGCGTGTGCAACTGAAAACTATTTTGAAAGATACTAAAAGGTGAAACATCAAAGTGTTTCACAGTCAAATAATTTAGAGCTTTGCACTCAACAGTGTTTTACTAGAGGATGTTTCCTAATTTTTCAGAGGCTCATACGTTAGAGTAGAATGAGGTATGCAACTTTTGCATAGAGCATCTTGTGGGCCTGTGCTCCATGAAGCACACTTTATGAAGGGCTTCGTCATGTGAAGCTGCATTTAGGAGGCATGCCAAAGAGGGCGTTTTCCAAGCTCTGTAAGTCCAGACACACTTGTTTAAGAGCTTGCTTACCTAGGAAATTCTGATTTGGCCATTCTTAGCTCATTACCTCCCCTCCCCAAGTCCCAGGTGGAGGTTGGTACACCTGTTCTCACAGTGTCCTGGCATTTGGTGCTCAGTTTTCACCTGAGGAGCAGATTATGAGCGTGAAGATTGAAAACATCCTCAGCTAATCTTAGCTGTGGGGTTAATACTGTTGTGGGGTTCTTTTTTTGCAGTTTATGCAGATTGCACTGCTCAAAGATCCATCTAACACTCAAAATGAGGCTCCCTGAGTCTGCGCCCTGGAACCTGCCATCACCGCCGGAGCTGGCAACCTGCCTGGCTGTTCTTGTGTGGCCCAAGGCAAGTTGCTGTGTTCTCTAAGACAAGTAGCTGCTGTGCTCTTCCTAATTTTAAATACACCCACAGAGCAGAGAGGGACTTGCAATTTGATAGCTAAGTATTTAGTTTGCATCAGGAACGACTGAGTTTTCCATTCTGCTACATTTGAACAACCCACCAGACTATAAAAGCAGCAGTCGACGAGAAACCACCAACCCAGCCTGTATAACCTGGACCTTTGGGGGCCAGGCCAGGTTCTGTGGGAAGGTTGTCTGCCCATCTCACAGACCTCTAAGTTTCAAGAAGGCCAGGAATAAAGTGGATAAGTACCTGTGCATTCTCCGATGGGGCTAGTCCCTCTCAGCAGTGTGCATGTTTGTTCATAGAAAGGGAAACTGAAACCGCAACCATGTGCTTCCTAATGTCTAGGCTATGATAAAGGAATATTCAAAGAACATCAATATGTGATAGTCAAACTAATCTTTCTTAGCCTAAGTAAAAAATCGCTTTATACATTATTTGAATGATTATCTCTAATTTCTTAACCCTTTCAATGGAAAGCAGCCAAAATATCAAGCAGATTTTATATGTTGAAAAGACCCACAATTTCTACCAGTATCGGTTTCCTGAATGCTAAGAGCCACACTTCTGGTGGTTCCTGAGCAGCAGATAACAACTGCCTTAGACTTTAAACAACTTGCTGCAACCGTCACTGTTGAAAATCCTATAGGTTTGGTGTTGAAAGATTCACATTTCTTGCCACATTCTGTTATTTATTTACTCACTTCACAGATATAGTGAGCCTGTCTTTTACAAAAAAATCCTGACAGACCTATGAGAATAAGGGAACATGATGGACAAGGGCCTCAGTCTCATGCTGAGAATTAGCATCTTTGATTGCCATGTGCTCCAGGGCATGACCATGGAAGGACTGTGTCCTCTACTGCTACAGGCCTGGGATTTCCCCTGCAGCAGCTTCCCCAGGATTTTTCCTGCCTCCCACACCCTCAGAACATCACAGCTTACATCCCAACTCACTGACTCAGACCTTCCCAAATTCTTAGCAAATTGTGTTTGAGGAAACAATAGATCATGATTCTCAGTTACTCCACCCCTTCTTAGGTACTGAGCCTTACCTTGAATCTTCTCCAATTGTTTGTATTTTCCAAAAGCCTACTTACTATCAAGTAGACGCCCTGCTGATTAAGATCCTCCTGACTCAAAACTATACAATGAATTATGACTTAATTTTCTACAGATTTTGGACAGCTGATCACTCAAAGTCAGAGTCAAAAGCTGGAACATAATTCCAACCTACAGTTTTGTCCTAGCTTTTGAGCTGATTGTCAAATTTTACTTCGCATCTCTTTCTTCTTGATTGGTGATGTCCTACACGGGCCTTGAGAAACCATGCCTGCCATCCAGACCTGGCGGGAGATGGGGATGGGAGAAAGCTACTCTGGGACTGGGAAGGCTCACGGCACCGGAAGTTAATTCTAAGTGCAGGGAAGTCATATTCTTTATACTCCTCAAGGAGGTTATAAGTTGTCACGATATTTCATTTTGCCTAAGAAAATGGATAATTACATAGACAGGAGGAAGTTACTGTGTTCTTTTGCTCAAAATTATAAAGCAAAAAGGGTAAAAATAGAGGAAGAAGATAATTTTTTCTTTTTGCTTTTCGAAGACCAAATTACAGAAACAACTAGGACATTTCTAATAAATAATACCTTGACTAAAGGGGGAGTAAGAGACACAAGGAATGAAAGCAGATAGAAGTCATAGTAGCTCTATTAGTCTTTATAGCTGCTGTAACAAAATTCCAGACTGGATGGATTAAATGACAGAAATTTATTTGCTCACAGTTCTCGAGGCTACAAGTTCAAAATAAAGTGCTGTCAGGTTGGTTTCTGGTGAGGACTGTCTGCCTCGCTTATAGACGGCTGCCTTCCTGCTGTGTCATCTCACAGGCTGCTTTCTGTGTGAGCGAAGACAGAGAGCTCTGGTGTCTGTTTCTCTTATAAGGCCAACAGAGAGAGTAGACTGGAGCCCCAATCTTACAATCTCATTTAACCTTAATCACCTCCTTAAAGACACTATCTCCAAATACAGTCAAACTGGGAGTTGGGGCTTTAACATACTAATTTGGGGGAGACAATTCTGTCCAAAACAGTACCTAATGCATGGGCAGACCATAGCCAGGCCAGGCTGAGCAATGTGGGGTTATACACCCAGTGGTTAAAGAGATAGATGCTGAAAAGAGGAAAAAAAAAAAAAAAAAAAAACTGTGAGAAAAAAATAAAAACCAGAAAAAAATAAATAGTAAAACAACATGGGGACATGGTCTTCTTTTATGTAACACAAAGCTCTTTATAATCAGACAAAAACCAAACTAATCTTTTCAAAATGAACTTAATACATGAAGTGGCGACTTACAAAAATCTACCCCAAGTACTCTCTTCTTCTGTGCATCCTAAAGCAGGTAGAGCTCCTTGACTGCTCGACGTACCTGTTAAATGCCGGGGCTTTGGGGGCAGACCTGCTTGGTTTAGAGAGTTGGCTCGAGGCCTCTGCCTGGCAGGCAGTGTACTCAATAAATATGTATTTTAAAACGCTGAGTCAATAGGTAATGATTCTGCTCTTTTTCGATGGTAAATCACTTAGCTCTGTGTGCTGCCGAGGTTTCTCCACTATGAAATGGGAATAGAAACAGCGCCCGCTCTGTAGACTTGTCAGGAGGTTTCAGTGAGATGGTGCAGGCGGGGCACCGCACCCCACAAGTGTATAGAAGGTTAGCTGTCGTCACTAAGGGAATTGTCTCAATAATTCCCTGGGTTGTTTCCATTCAACAACGTTTAGTCCATCCAACAGCAGTTTTCCAGGGTGGCAATAAACGCAGGCTGATGTCCTTGCTGAAAGTAAAATCTCTGGTCCTGGTGAGAGAAGCTGTCAGATCCCAAAACGAGGGTTTTGGTAGCAAAACTGTCTACCACTTTCTCCCTTCGCCTCTGAGTAAGAACCCTTTATTTCTCTTCTCACTTCATACCATTTGGGATCAAAGTACTCTTGTCCTGCTTATCCTCTAAAGCACATCCTGTCAGTAGGTTAATAGTTGCAGGTCACAGACCTCCCTCTCTCTGTACCTTGTTCCAACCATGCTTGGTAGCAGACAGGGCCCCAGCTGGCATAGGGTGAGTTGCAGTGAGCACACTGTTTGTGAGCCTGGCAGATGTATAAGGCTTGGTGCAGAGAACTGGGTGCACCTGTTGGTTTGCTACCATCTGTTAGCCAAAATGTTAAAGAGCCACACCCTTGGATGGCCAGCTGAGGAGAACTTAATCTCTTCCTCCGCAGGCCTCCTCATATAGGCTGCTGATCATATCTCACAAAAAAATAAATAAGTAAATAAATAAAAGGTGGGGCAAATACAAAGAAGAAACTGTCTGAACCCATCCTGGTGGAAACGTAATCTTTTGCCATTGCTGGGGTTTATTAGGCTGACAAGAAAGGGCTTTTAAATAAATCTAAATTGCTAATACCTGATAAAAAATCTTGTTATAAACTCATTAAAAAAAAAAGAAAAGAGGGTATTGCTTTAACATATACTAACACTAAGCGAATTAAGTGGTAATAGTGTTTTGGAAGACTACTTAGCGAGATGAAACTATTACAAGGCAGCTAACTTTTGCCTCTGTAGGAGAGAGAACTGGAGTCTCAGGAGCAAAAGGCTTGGGAAACCAGCCCAGAAGAAACAATTACCTAGGAGTTCAGGACTTGGAATCTCCGAGATCAGAGAACCATCCCTCTAAGTGAAAACAGAAACCTGTGTGACCTTTATCAAATCATGTGGCAGGCTTTGCCAATTTGTGCCTCTCTCTCACTGTCCAGAGCTTCACTACGCAGAACAAAGTCTTAATTCCAAAAGGGTCAAGGAACACGCAATTGAATCACTTTTTAGCCAGTGGAGATATAATTGCAGAGCTAGGTGCCACTCTCATTTGGCTGAATACCAGATAAGCATCTTTGAAAGCAGGCTGAGATAGCACAGATCTTTTATTAAATGACTGGTCTAAGTCTTATCAAAGTTAAATTCAGCCAGAATATGCATCCAGCATGATTCTTGAATATGTACCCAGGATAACTCAGAGCAAATGTTAGCATGCTTTCTTGTCTTTGTTGAGAATAAATAGGGAGAAAGAAATTGGCTTCCATCACAAGTTGTAAAATAAGGTTTACTTTGAAATTTAAGATTTTAAAAAGCATTTTACATTAGAAATGACTTCATCTAGTCATGAAGTTTGGCTTCTTAAATTTTTTTGGTGATGGGCAAAACAACTTAAAATTTCTGCAGCCAATCTCTTGTATGGTCTCTTACCTTGCATATTGATTCCCTACCCTATTTTTTCTTACAAACTATCATTCAAGCTAATTCTTAAGGAATCTTGAATAGAATTCACACCTTTATACCAATCCCATTAGTGTGCTGTTAAATTAATGGGTTCATTTCTGCCCTCCAGCGAGATGCGGATTATAATCTTAAAACAAACTATCTTGAGGCGGTAGGCAATCACTTTAAAAACCTGAAAGCAGGCAACATATGGCACACTACACAATATAAAAGTGTTTAAGAGGTACAAGTTTCCACCTTTCACGATACATGCCCAGTTTTAAATAAAACATAGCGTCATCTGGTACACGCTTAAACACTGAAATTGAAATTATTGGCCATATTGTCATTTTCAAAACAATAGCTAACGGTTTGCACATGTGCTGTTTACAGATCCACAGCCTGTAAACACAGTCACCAACCACAACTTTACAAAGGTAAATGACAGCTTGAAAAATTTTGAGTCTCTCGAACTCCTGGGATTTCCTCATTTTCCCCCTTTCCATTCATTCCTTGTTCTCGCGCACCCTGACTCTAATCATAGCCACAACAGCTCTTCCCCTGCCTAACCATGTCACCATCACCACCACCCCCCTACCCCCACAACACGTTTCCTGCTGTTGAGACCAGCTGGCATGTATTAGTCATGCTAAAGCACATCATGTAACACAGCAAAATATCAGGCAGCCCAGTGTCATGGGAAAAGCGAATCTACTTTATTATCTACCTAGGGAAAGGAAACAGGACCATGGCTTCAATGGGCCTGGCCTTCCCTTCTGTGTTGTTAATGTCTATTCTATTAATGCCATTAAGACTATTCCAGGTGCTGGTATTGGTGAACACAGTACATTAGGTGGTAGTACTGTGGTGAATATCTGTGCTCTGGGGTCTTTTTTCTCCCCTTTTTGTTCACATGCAAATTTCCTAAATGTTAAAGGCTTTTGATTTACATAAATACAAGAGACGGACACCATATCAAACTAAGAACAAACTAGTATGTCCTAAAGAGAGTCCGCATCCAGGATATAACAGAACTGTATGACATCGCTTTGGAAGTTTATAGGGAAACCAATAATGTGTTGTGTAGCACTGATTTTCAAACTTTAATGTACATTTTAATCACATGGAGAGCCTAGTAGAAATGCCGTTTGTGAGTCAGGCACCTGAGAATCTGCATCTCTACCCAGCTTCTAGGTGATGCTGATGCTGCTGGTCTTCAGCTCAAACTTTGATTAGCAGTGTTGTATAGAAAGGGCAACATTTAGGACAGTTCAGCTTTTTAGAACTACTGAGGACTGACATTAATCATGAACTGATATGAATGCGTTGGAAAATACCTAGAGCTAAAGATGGTGCAGGGAAGGGGCTACCCCAGGGTCTTGCGGGGGGTATATTTTGGGGGCACAAGGGGGAAGATCTGCGTAACAGGCATCAGCAAGAGACAAGGAGGATACTTCGGTTAAGTTTTAATTTTTTTAATTCTTAAAAACCTGGACAGATCCAGAAAGCCCCAAAATTTTCTTGAGAAAGTATGTCCTAAAATCTCAGTATTTTGTTTTTTTGCTTTTTATTGGAGAAGCAGAGATATAAAAAGATTTTTTCACTGAAAAAAATCAAAAGATGGGTACAAAAAAGTGCAATTAGAACTGGATTCTGACTTAGTAGCAGCATTGTGGTATAATTCTTGGGGAAAAAAGGGGAAAATAATTTTCCCAACAAAAGATGGTTAAAGAAGCTATGATAATGCAAAGCATTAGGTTTTTATTACTCCTTGAAATAATGTACATCTGGTATTTTCTCTATCATTTTTCTCATGGGAATAATCATAGTAACTTGAAAATACTTGACAGTTACACAATTATTTTATTTTCATAACAATACAGAGTTTAAAAGAGGAAATAATTTTTAAAAATTTTAAAATGTTAGTGAGTGCTTTCCTTCATGATGCTAAGAAACATGAGGACTTTGACTCTTTATGTTAAAATTAAACAAATTTTGAAAATTAAAAAAACAAAGAAATTGGTCAAACTTACTGTTTTTATTTCTTAAATTGTCTCATGATGTTGCTTAGTTGCCTTAGGCTGCAGTAACAAATGAGTACAAACTTGGTGGCTTGCAACACAGAAATGTGTTCTCCCACAGTTTTGGATACCAGAATCTGCAAGGTTCTAGGGTAGAATTCTTCCCTGCCTCTTCTTGGCTTCTGGTCATTGCTGGCAATCCTGCATGTTCCTGGTTTTATAGACGCATCATCCAATCTCTGATTCTATTCCCACATAGAGTTCTCTGGGTATCTCTTCTCTGTATCTTGTCTCCTCTTCTTATAAGGACAGCAATTATATGGGATTAGGACCCACCCTAAATAAGTACAACCTTATCTTGATTACATCTGCAAACATCTTATTTTGGTTTAAGAGGACATTCACAGGTATGGGGATCTGGACTCTGACTTATCTTTTTAAGGGACACAATTTGACCCATAGCACATAATACAGCATAGACTGTCTGTACTTTGAATGTAAATTCCTAGGTTTTTTTAAATCTTACTGACTGATTTCCTTCCTTCCTTCCTTCCTCCCATCATTCTTCCTTTTTAAATAAAGCAAGAATGACAGTCCTTTTTGGTGTTGAAGTGCTATGATTATGAAGAGGAAAAAACGCAAGAAAGTCACTTTTTAACGTAAAAAATATTAACTGATTAGACAAGTAGTAGATATTAGGAATCTTTGTTACGGAACTAATGGGATTCAAATATCCTTATGAAGATTTATATGTGCTTTTATCCAGCAGTTTTTGCTTCACTATTTATTACTAGGAGTACCTGGAAATGTAGTACTCTATTACAGTGTATAGTTAATAAATTGTAAGTTTCTTGAGGACGGATATTGTCCCATTATTTTGATTTCTTCTGTTTTTCAATGTGCACTCTTCATATATGGTTAGTAAATTTGGGTTGATTCTTTAATAATAACTTATACTGAATTATTTTGAAGGCAAAATAAAGCTTGTTTAATTATCATTAACCTCTGATTTATGCTATTGCCTATTGGACTTTGGGAAAAATGCTTATCAGAAGAGATGAGTGACATTTTACCAAACATTTATTATCTATAACATGTTTTTAATGCTAAAACATAAAACAAACTATCGCAAACAGTAAATAATTGGTATTCTAGGTTCATTTCAAGTCCTCAAGTCTGTAAACTTAATACCTTATCCCACAGGTCATGCAAGTTACTTCAGAGTCCTGACGTTAGCTAATGTCCTGCCCCAGCTTGCTCGGTTATGATATATTAACTCAAACAAGTCCCTAGCACACTAACTCTGGTCCAGGATTTCTCAGAGACAAGATGAAGAAATTTGATATGAAACTATTTTTGACTTAATGTTCTCCTAGAACCCTTCTCATAACCTCTTTCCCCTGCTCAACCACACACAAGCAAAAATATTCAAAGGAGCATCTTTGTGGTTAGGATTCAAAAACTCATCTTGAACTTAAAGCTAGCAAATGTCAGCAGTTCTGGGCTAGTTTGTCCTAATGTTCTCAGAAATCTAAACTATGGTGTCTTGCCGCATTTAAAATTCTTCCCTGCTTGCTTCAGTCCCTAATAATATCCTGGCCATGTACCTTCATCTATATTCATGAGAGTGCAGATGCAGCCAAATTAGTGGCAGCAAAGCACATTTTACAGTGTAGGAAATACAATCTGGCTTCCTTTAAACATTTTTTGACAAAAAAAGTTTTATTAAAAGAAAAAAAGGAAACCAGACAGCTTTAAATTCACCACCACCCGTCAGAGGAGTCTGTTACAAACGCACAGCTGGCTTGCTGATGAGTGACAAATCAAAAGTCAGAGAGAAACTTCCCGATCATTTGAGCCCTTGCCACCCGATTAGCAGAAGAGAAACAGGGCAGATGGAGGGAGACGCAGCAGTTCGGAGTGAACAGATGGCCACTACGAACTTGATATATGAAATTAATAACACTTTCTCAAATACAATTAGTAGCACGAATACATTACCTGAATTTTCATAACTGTGAGCAAGCTGACATTAAATGAGGTTTTTCAGATTAACAGTTGATGTGGCATTGATATTTGGAAGGAAATAAAAATATATAGCAATAAGAGAAACCTCTTGCTTTTTGGTGCCATTGATCAGGATGTTGTAACATATGAAAGGAGCATTGCAATTCAAAGAAATTTCATATTTAAATTTCAATAATTAGAATTTTTCCTAATGTAGCCATTTGGATCTCATAATGTGTGAGATACTTAAGAGCCTCGCAGATGTATGCAACATATATTGCCTTAGATGAATTATTCTTTAGGAAGAAATAAACCATTATGCATCTCCCTATGGATAAATTTGGGGGGAAAGCAAACAAACAGAAACAGAGACAGGGCAGTAAAAATGTTCCAGGTAAGATGAAATCAAGAGGCTAGATTTCATGGTTTTCAAATATATAATAATTCTAGGAAAGTCATTAAGCTTTCTTTCTCTGTTTTAATGTCCAGTCTCTAGAATAGGCAAAATGCTTATGCTATATGTCTTAATCAAAGCATTCAAAAACTACTTCAATTCAAAATCCATGATAATGACACTCAGGATTATGTTAACCAGCCCTCTGGGAAGCCAGAACCTCCATGAGCCGGGTGAGGTTGGTCCGTAGTGCAGGAGGCATCTGTGCTGAATGGGACCCAACCCTGGCCCCTGCAGAGGGCTGAGGCAACCTGGGGTATCACAAGATGAGGCCACAGCAGCAGGTGCATGCGCTGTCTGACTGTAGCAAAGGGCACATCCACACTTATGGGCAAGAGCTGCCATAGGCTCACCAAGGCCTGTGGGACAGGTGGGCTTGAGTGTCTCTGGAGAGGTGCAGCAACTGGGTCTGATCCAGCAATAGAGCAAGGAGATCCGAGCACACCAGCCCTATGCACTTATCTAGGGTGGCAAGAGGAGTGTCTCACAAGTCCCAAGAGGCAGATCATTAGTTCCGCTACAACATGAGGATGGCTGTTGCCACAGCTGGTGGCTACAGAAACTGGCAGAGAGAAAAGGTAAGGACATCTTCTCTTCCTTGAAAGGAATAACCGTGGGTATGCTGGTAAACACAGAAATCAAAAAAGAAGTCTGTTGTGTGTCAAGGAGCTAGCACCATCTTACTAGAAAGGGAGAGAGTAGAGACCAACGATATCAAGATGAATTTCCCTCTCCTAAACAATCTCGAGATACATATTTTCCAAAAGACTTGAAACAGGTATTATTGGGAAAGCCTGGAAGACAAAATGAATACAGAACACTTGACTAGGCGTAAATGACATTAACTTTTAAGTAATATCTGAATTTGATTTGTGGTTTCAGCTGTGAAACCAATTAGAAGTGACACCTTAGGTAAGTCACTTCCCAAATTTTATACCATCTAAGGTATAAGAAGTATTCATGTGTAAAATAAAGGGCTTAGGTTTTATTTAAAAAACTATCACTTCTAAAATATTTTATTATATTCAAATCTAAACGTTAACATACTGATGGATATTTTGTTAATTGTTCCAGGTCGCAGTAACACATCCACTGTAACCAAAAATAAGAGACTTCCTAGAAAGGTTAATACTCAATGTTCCCAAAGGGTTCCATCTGCTCCTAAAGTAGAAGATACTGCTTTTCAAGGTGAATATGTTTTCCCTAATTTGAAACAAAAACATAATCATTACACACATGTGAATTAACCTAGGGCAGTACAGATAAATGTGAATTGAGTAGGCATGTTTCTGAGTTTGGGTTTCCCTGGAAGCAGACACAATACCTTAGGTGCAAGTAGTTTGTTTGGGAAGCAAAAGAAAATACCAGTGTGGGTGCCTGTGGGGGAAATGAGACAGGGAAGTGAAGACAGGCAATAAATGTCACATTATCAAAACAGCCACCACTGCTGGTGACTGTTGCCTGATCTCACCAGGAAAACTCTGGGGGTCTGTGTAAAACACAGATCCCGGTGTTAGCCTACTGGGGGTGAGGGACCAGGGGCACTTATGCACCAGCTCCTGTCATTCATTGGTGAAGAGCTACTCCTGGGATTTGTTAATTCCCCTGCACTGCTCGTCTATGCCGGTGGCCAAGCAGGCTCCAGTGGCTAAAGAGAACCCTAAGGCTAAGATTATCGGAGCTGGCAATTGGAAGTTGGGTTGCTGCACCTCAAGAGTGTCAGGGGCAAGGGAATACGGCAAGGCACCGGCAACATCTGCCGGGGCAGGTAATGATAAACACACTGTCAACAAATTTCCCATCCAATCACTAATTATTCCACTAAACCATGTGACCTCAGACTTTACATCTCCTCCTCTTCTCACCTTCGGGAAATGGGCAGACTCCACTAGGCATCCAGACACCAAGCAACTAGCTGCTCCTGCAGGCTGCGGAAATGAATGAGAAACACCCCTTCACTCCAAGCTTATCTGGATACATCTGAGTATTTCCTGAACTGCTTCTAGCTTCCTGAAGGGACTAATCTTCATTTTCTGAATGGTCTTCACTCCACAGTTGGCTTTGCTCATTCTGGGAATAAGGAGTGAGACAACGGTTTGCAGAAAAGCTACTCTGGTGATCTGCCTACCATTCTAGTGAGGGCAGGGAAGTAATCTGACCTCCCTGCTTTTTTGTTATTATTCTCCTGAAGATGCAAATTTTGGATGCAATTCTATTAGAATGTCCTTTTTACTTTAATGAAGCTCCTCTCTTTTTACTAAAATATGCATATTGAAGAAAGCTAGTAAGCATGATATCCAAACAGAGGGGCCTTAAGCAGGCTATTTGATGGTGTTTTCCATTCTCCCTTGATGCAAACAAATAGCATGCTTTTCTGAAAAGGTCCTAACAACCTAGACATGCTGGGTCCACAGTCTGCTAGTCTCATCTGTTCTATGACAAAGAAACCTCATTGCATGGTAGTGCTGGAATGCTTGGGTCTCACTTAGAGATTTTTCTCAAGGATCCTCCTAAACACTGAATGATGATATAACCTCTTATCATTTATTTCATTCTCTAAAATATAAAAGAATTAATTCAGTTTCCAGGAAGTTATCTTCATTTGCTCAATCATTCAATGCATATTTACCGAGTACTACTTACATGCCAGGTACAGTACCAAGTCAACATTTCAGGTAAAGATTTCTGCCCTTGTAAAGTTTACATTCTTGTGAGGGAAGTCAGACATTAGCTGTAAATATTAAGAAATTTGTGTAGTATGTAGGAAGGCAATAAGGTCTACAAAATAAGAAAATATATAGGGTAGAGGAAGAGGGCGTAAGAATGACACGTTCATCATGAGAGGCCCCAGGGGAAAGTGCTATTCACGTGAAGACTTACAGGAGATGAGAACACAATCCTGAGTACCTGGCGCATTTCTAGGACTTGCAACACTGCAATAAATAAGACAAAATCCTTCCCTGGAGAAGCTTATATTCCAGTGAAGGAGTTCAGTCATAAACAGATAAACAAACAAATATAATATGATGTCAGGTGATAATCATTAAGAAGAAAAATAAGGCAAGCTAATGAGATAGAGCAGGGTTCAGCAATTTTTTTTTCTAGAAAGGGGCAGATAGAATATATTTTAAGCTTTGTGGCATAATATTAAACACAACTACTCAAATCTGCCACTACTATGTATAAATGGTCATAGATATTAAATGAATGAATGGATGTGGCCATGTTCCAATGAAACTTTATTTACAAAAATTAACAGTGAGCAAGAATTGGCCTGTGGGCCATAGTTTGCTGACCACTGGTCATGGAAACATTTAAGGATATGATATTTTAGCAGAGACCTGAATGAAGTGTAAAAAGTCATGTGATGATCTGGAGGAAGAGCACCCCAAGCAGAAGGAAGCATGAGTTCAAAGGCCCTGGGATGGTGGTTTTATTGGCAAGTGTGAGCCTTGATAACGAGTGAGCAAAAGGAATAAACGTAGGACGTTGGATCAGAGCATGAGATAGACTGCCTTACTGGTCTCCACCACATCCTTCTCTCTGTATGCACATCTGCTGCCATGTGATGTTGCAGCTTCTTTTTCTAAAGGCGAGTAGAACATTTTCTTATTCTTGACTTTGCATTTAGCCATTAGACTTGCTTGGGTCAACAGAACAAAGTAGAAGTAAGAATATGCCAGTTCTGAGTCTAAGCCTTAGAGACCATGCTTCTTTTTGCTCCCCCTCTCACACGCCTGCTATTGCTTTAAGAACAGCTCAGCCTACCATTCTGGTACCTGCAGGAGCACAGCCACCCAACCAAGCAATCCCAGTTGAATCCCACCTGGGTTGGTCAACTCTTAGCCAAGCCACAGACACAAAAGTGATAATAAGTGCTGCTTTAAGTCACTGAGTTTTCAGGTTGTTTATTAAATAAAAATAGTTTTGTGAGCCCTGGCTGGTGTGGCTCAGTGGATTGAGTGTGGGCCTGGGAACCAAAGGATTCCATTTCGATTCCCGGTCGGGGCACATGCCTGGGTTGCAGGCCAGTTCCCAGCAGGGGATACACAAGAGGCAACCATACATTGATGTTTCTCTCCCTCTCCCTTTCTCCTACCCTTCCCCTCTAAAGATAAATAAATAAAAATCTTAAAAAAAATAGTTATGTGATATAGAGATGTAGTCAAGGGGCAGATCATGACAGCCTATGACTATGGGAGAACCTTGAATTTTATTCTCTGAAAAGGAAAACCATTTAAATGTTGAGAGAAGAGGTAAGGCAAGACTTGTTTCATATTTTAGATGAAATTCTGGAATTACTACAGGAGAATATACTTCAGAGAAGGTAAATGGAATATGGAAGACTAAGTGGGAGAGTTTTAAGCTGACAGATGATGGTAGCTAAGACCAAGGAAGCAGAAGTGAGGACAAGAGAAGTGGTTACATTTAGGAGACAGTCTTTGGGTAGATTCAATGTGCTATCTATATTTATATTTATATCCATATCTATAGATACATATGAGGTTTGTTCCAAAAGCATGCAATATGGAAAATGGAGACATTTATTGAAGAAAATACAAGATACAAGAAACGTTGTACATGGGACAATGATGCCTCGGTCCCCTTCAAAGTAGGCACCTTGGGACCTCATGTAGTTTTCCCACAGTCATTAGCAACTACAGCATCATGTTCCTTCTGCTCTGGTAGCAGAAGCCTCCAAACGAATTTTGCCACAAGTTTCATGCCAAGGTCCTACATCACAATCTCAGATAGTCGTTTTTGGAATTCCCAGATCAGCTTCTAGTTCTCTCCCTGTCAGTTGCCAATCTTTGTTGATTGCAGCCCGTACACATTCAACATTCTCAGATGTTCTGCTTGTTGCAGGTCTCCCAGAACATGGATCACTTTCAAAAGATTCCTGACCATCTTTGTAGCATTTGCACCATACTTTTATTGGTGCTGCACTCATTGCATTGTTCCTGAAAGCCTTCTGAATCATCTGAATAGTTTCAGTGGAGGAAGGTTCAAGCCTAACACAAAATTTGTTGCAGGTTCGTTGCTTTACTTGCTCAGTCATTTTGAATGCAATGGCCACACAGTACACATGCTCACTCAATGGTGTCTACCACCCCCACTGACTAGTACAGTGAAGTTGTCATTGTTCACACATGTACATTCCAGTCCACTTTCCTTGGGGCCAGGTTACACTGATGTGACTGTTCCCATTATATTAATAATGGCTGGACTTTTTCTGGACAGACTATATATACATACAAATACACGCACATAGACACATATATATGGATTTGATGTGGCATGTACAAGAAAGAGAATAATCAAAGATGACTGAAATTTTTATCTGAACAAATGATTAATTTGCCAAAATAGTGGGTGATCTAGATAGTGAGATGATTGAAAATGAAAAAGAATACAGAATATGGAGAAATATTTGGGTGATATGAAAACATTACTTGTTTTCAAAATTTTGAACAAAACTTTTTCAAGTATGCTCTGTAAGCTACTGTATTACTTAGCTAGGACTGCCAAAACAAGATACCAGACAAGGTGGCATAACAAAAAACAACAGATAATTACTTTCTCACAATTCTGGAGGCTAGAAGTTCAAGATCAAAGTGCCACCAGTGCTGATTTCTGGCGATACCTGTCTTCTGGCTTGCAGATAGCCATCTGCTCACTCTGTCTATTCATGGCCTTTATTCTGTGCACAGGAGGAGAGAGAGATAGCTGGTATTCTCTCCTCTTCTAGTAAAGGCATTGGTGCTGTAGAATTAGAGCCCACCCTTATGACCTCATTTAACTTTAATTATCTCCTTATAGGCCATCTCTCCAAATACAGCGACATGTCCCTTAGGGTTTTAACATATAAATTTGGGAGGAAACAATTAAATCCATAAATGGCTACCTTCATAATGGGCTAGAGCAATTTGATTTCAACTCCAGTTAACATTAACTTTTTTTGTTCCCATCACAGAGTATCTTTTTGAAAGTGTTATGAATATTCTTTCTTCTCCACCTTTCTCATTTAGTTTGTTTTCTAGCATTCCACTACAATTCTTTTTGGGTCAGTATTGACTGCTAAGCAGTTCATCCCATGACACTTTCCTTTGTTCTTCTCACCTGACCACTGCAGACTGGACGCAGCTAACCATGTCCTCTTTGAAACACGCTCTTCTGTTAACTTAGATGACTCTGCACTGTCCTTGTTTTCCTCCAGCTTCCCTGAGAGCTCCTTGAAGTCACCGTTTCTCACTGCTCCGTGAGATGCTGAGATTACTCCAAGCTTGAGCCCAAAGCCACTGTTCTCTTCTAAAAGCCCCCAGGCCCTGTGTGGTCTCATTTACACTCTGACTCAACATCTATATATTCATCTGTGACTTTTTCACTTTGATCCAGCCTTTTGTACCTAATTGCACCCTCAACTTCTTCACTTAGATGTAAATAGGCATCTCAAGCTCATAGAGTCCAAAACAGAACACAATTTACCCCTACACCAAATCAGTTTCTTTACCAGTTTCTCCAACTGAGAAAATATTATTGCCTAAGCTACCCAAGCCTAACACCAGAGTCTTCCTGATGTCTGCTTGTTCTTTTACCCTTGGTACTCAATCTACCAGTAAATCCTTTCATCTTTATCCCACCCCCATTCCAACTGCTTATTAATGACTCCATTGAAATTGCTTATTAAATATAAAATTTCTAGTTCAATAAAATGACTGCCAGAACTTTAGTTCAAGTGTATGACACTTTGTAACTCCTTCATTGAAATATGTAGCTAATACCGTAAGTAAATAATAAGAAAAAGAATATATATGATTTAATAAGCAAAACTTGCTGAGATTTTTTTAAGAACCTAAAATACAAGTGAAAGAAATGCTATTTAATAACCCATGGCAGTTATTGCTTGTGGGAATTCAGTATCAAGCAGAAAAAATATATACCTGGAACAAAATTCCTTTTGTGGGGATTTACACTATTACTCATCTGGATCATAGGTTGTAATATGAAAATCCTATAGAAAGTCAATTCATAGAACACTCTGTCCTTTCAAACCTAAAGAAGGAGGCTATTCATGGTAACCAGGGATAATTCGTTCATACAAAGGAAAAAAGCCTTTAGGGAGGAATGGCAGAATATTTGGGGGCAGATGCTGGATTACTTTTTGGAGTCCTTCAAATTTAACTGCTGCAAGTACATATGAAATAGGTTATATCATTATCACTGCTGTAACAAGATAAGTAAAAGCTATTAAAAAGGAAAAAGGACACTGTCAAAGTGAGCAGCACTTTTAAAAATCTATAAAATTATGTGCAGTTTTAACCAATTATAGTACTGCCTTCAGTTAAAAAAAAAAAGTGCCAAGAGTTTGTTAAAGCCAACCACAGAACTGAATTAGAATGGAAATTTAATTGAAGACTGCCAGCCAGCGGCCAATGAAAAGACTGTTTTGAAAAAGCTGGTGGAGATCAATGTTGAAACCATATTGTGACTTACCTTAGGAACTGTCACCATTCAGACCTGTGAAATCGCCTCCTCTGTGGTGGGGGTCCACTGCTTTCTCCTTCATTTCCACCGCTGCTTAGAGTTAAAATTAAGGAAATTCAACAATCTATTGGGAACAGTGCTCTAAATACTTTTCAGGGCCCAGAACAAAATGAAAGTTAGGGGTCCCTTGTTTAAAACTCAGGAAAAAAATGTGCTTCTAAAAGTATTAAGATACAATTTTCTTTTTTCTGAGGTCTCTCTCAACCTGTTACGTGCTTTTCATTAATTTTTTAAAGTCACACTCCCTGGGGCATGTGAATATACATGGGGTCAAGTCCCTTTTCCATGTCAGCCGCCCAAGCCATGATGGACAGCTGTCCCTGAGGGATTCCGACCTCTATGGAGGGTATGCTAGTTACCTTGATCAGGAGTGGATAAGAGCTCTTCCTCCCACAAAAGTCACCTGACAAATGCCCTGCGATGCTGCTAAACCTGGATGAACAGTCATTGCAATATCCTGCCCTTAGCTGCTGTGGGGTTCAGGCTCTCCCAGCCCCAGATCTTCCCATGTTCATGTCGAGGCCCCTGTCAGGGGTGGACAGCAATGTTGGGGTGTAGGCCTTCCTCTATTGATTCCATCATGTCCTTGGTTGAGGATGGCAGGGTGGGAAGGGGGAAGTGCATTGGGCTTAATTCCCAGAGCTGGGAGATGGACCTGCCAAAAACCCACCCCAGGAAGGTGGTAAGGTGGCTGGAGGTAGCACCAACTACATATTAGCTGAAGCCCTAAGCCCTAGCCTCCATTCCATTGTCCCATTAGACTTCATTTACAAAACACAAATTGGAAGACAAAACTATTAATAGTTTCAAGAGCATAGAACTTCAAGACCAGCTTTATCTGAGACTAAGACCACAAGCCTATGCACCTATCACAACCCATGATGTTGACCCTGATGGGAAGTGGATTTGCTGGTGACATCACAATGTCCTGACCCTGGATCATCTTGGAAGACTGTGTGCCTTCACCAGCCGTGGCTCTTAACCAACAAACACAGTCTTGTTTTTGAAATGTGATTTCAAATATTCAGAAAGGTTGTTGGCCTTGCTATGTCAGAAAACTCAACTTACAAAGATAGAAGTGTTAAACCTAAAGTTATAATTTTCAAAGTCTATTAAAAACAAAATGTCATGCATTTTTATGATTAATTATTCAGAGGCTTTAAAACTGTTACAATCTGGTCATATAGTAGATGATAGCTTTTATCCTGCTAATGCAGAACCGCAAACTTGATTAGATTAAAAGAAAATCTGTCTTAATTGCACCTTTACTTAGTTCCGAGCATTTAAATGGCAGAATAACTTTTTCTATTGTAATCGATCATATATAGAATAACAAACCAAAATGGAAAACTACTGCGGTCTCACATTTTAAAAAAGCCCTCCTATAAAATATTAAGAAGGAGCAAAAATATCATCTCTTACACAAGGTAACAATGTCAAAGAACAAATAAAACCTCTAGATAAAAATCTTAACATACACATAGCACTTGGAAAAAAAAACTTTTTACCTTAGTAAGACAGAAAAGAAAGAACCATTTAGAAATTTAAAAAACAGTATACCTTTTATGTCATGGGCTTATATACATCATTTATAGCATTGCTAGAACTTGCTGAAGAACAAAAATAACTTCATTTGAAATCTGTTTCTAGGCAGTGCCATTCTAATCTGAATGCAATTAAGGCGTTGCTCCAAGTGGTCTTGGCTGAGCTCAGTGAGCTTAGACAGACACAGCTCTCTGAGTCCTTTATAGCCTAGACTGAATTAGCTATCATCAAAGCCTCACATAACCATTTTTCTTCATTTCTATGGCTCCTTTTGTTGGTTCGTATTGTTGCTCTCAAACCGTATCCAGCAGACCCTAATGTCGTTCATGATGAGTCAATGCACACACTCACTGCTGCATTCACAATACTATTTTGGGTGGTCATGTTCATGGTGGCACATATATGAAAAACCTAAATAAAAACTTAAATTTAACTAATAATAACAAAATTCTTCATAGCTCTGTATATATGGTTTTAATTCATTTATGTATGTATGTATGTATGTATTTATAATATGATATTGCTTAATTAAGGGAGTGATTGTTATAATGCATCATATTCACTATAATTATATATACAGTTATATATATATACTTCTAAACATAAATGTAGTATATGGTTTTAATTATATATGTGAATATTTTTGAATGCTTAATATCTACCAACTATAGTTCAACTCAGTTAATTTTCACAACAATCCTGTGAAGCAGGTACTCTCAGGACTGTTTAACATGTGGAGAAACTGAGTTTTGGAGTGACTAACTTGCCTAAATCCACATAGCTGGTGGTGGCAGCATTTAATGAGGTCTTACCATAGCCAGGTACTATGCTAACTCTTCTAAGAGGTTATCTCATTTAAACCCCTACAACTAACCTTTGGCACTGTACAATTGTTATCCTCATTTTACAGATAAAAGAAACTTGACATTGGCGAGGCTAATTTTTTTAAAGATTTTATATATTTAGTTTTAGAGAGAGGGGAAGAGAGGGAGAAAGAGAGGAGAAGAAACATCAGTGTGTGGTTGCCTCTTGCACACCCCGTACTGGGGACCTGACCCACAACCCAGGCACAAGCCCTGACTGGGAATCAAATCGGTGACTCTGGTTTGCAGGCCAGCGTTCAGTCCACTAAGCCACACCAGCCAGTGCAAGGCTGATTTTCTTAAGGACACACTTGCTACTGCTACTAAGTGCAAGAGCCAGGATTTTACCATAGACATTTGGACTCTAAAGCTGGTATTTTCATCCATTACACTGTCTATAGAGGGTTGTATTTTATAAAAATGCTCAGAGTAATATTTACATGCCAATATCCTCTCTCTTCCAGAACCTTGAACTCCCTCATCAAGACGTGGAGTCTATTTTCCCTCATCATAAAGCTGTGTGGGCACGGTGACTGCCATCCTTGGCAGGCAGCATGTGGGGGAAGTGATGCTGCATGCTTCTTCGGCTCGCTCAGGATGCTCGTCTCTGGAAGTCAGCCACTGTGGTAGGCAGGTTTATCTGCCCCGCCCCCACCCACCCCAACAAAAGTCCGTGTCCTAATTCCTGGAACTTCTTGAATATGTGACCTCACATGGCAAAAGGGACTTGGTAGATTTGATTAAAGACTTTCGGATAAGGACATTTTACTAAATGATCTGAGTGGGCCCAATGCAATCACAAGAGTTCTTAGATGTAGAACAGGAGCAGAAAGTTCAGAGTCAGGAGGAGATGTACTACTGAAAAATGCTCGTAGAGAAGCAGGCAGAAGTAAATCAGTCAGAGGGAGACATAATTATGAAAGAAAAGGCACAAAAAATGCAATACCGCTGGCTTTGAAGATGGAGGAAAGATTCTGCCTTAGAGCCTCTGGAAAAGAACGCAGCCTTGCAATACCTCGACAGTAGCCCAGTGAGGCCCAGATTGAACTTTGGCCTGTAGACCTGTGAGATAATAAATTTGTGTTGTTTTAAGCCACAAAATTGTGGTAATTTGTTGAAGCAGTGATTAAAAAAACTAATACAGCCACCATGCTGTGAAGAAGCCCAGGAGTCAAGTGTTTTAACTGACAACCCAAGCTAAGGTCTCGGCCACCAGCCAGCACCATTCACTTGTAGTCAGGTGAGTGAGTGAGCCTTCAGAAGGTTCTGGCTCTCAGCTTCTGAGACACTCGCTCCCGAGGACACGAGGACACGGAGGAAAGCAGGGAGAAGCTGCCTCTGCTGAGTCCTGCTCAAATGCCCTAGGGTCTGTCGGAAAAGCAAAACAAAACAAACAATGAGAGGTTATCTGTTACTTTATTCTACGCTTTGCTCAGCTTGGAAGAACTTTACAGTCAGCCAAGCAATTTTTTAAATTTCTTTTTCTTCTTCCTTTTTAAATTTCTTTTTTATTGTATTTTTCATTACCATTTACCCTCCTTATCTCCCCTCCCTGCCTCAATCACCACAAGCAAATATTAATTATTGAATTTCATGATCATAAATTACAACAAGCATCAGCCTATTCCTAATTGCTGAGAATGTCCTATCCTGTTAAAGTGTAGGACCCATACTTAGGGATAAAATGTGAGAACACAGTGAGCAATAACGAAGGGAGTATATCAATGGAAAGAGGGCACCCTTATTGTTAGAAAAAGAAAAAAACCTCTATGATCAGTGTAGCCCTTTATGCTCTGTACTGATTACAAGACTATTGCATATACAGTCCAAAAAAATTTCTGTTTGAGTGATTCTTGAGCTCCAAATGAAAAATTGAGAACCTTGATTCCACATTAAATAGCATAGAGAACACACAGAAAGTTGTGGGGGACCTACTAACAAACATAGATACCCAGTGTGATTCCGACTTTGTTTTAAGAAAGAAAACATAACAGAGATACCAGGATCATGAGCTGGCACTTATTATTTTCAGCCATGCCTATTTTCTGTATTGCTCCCTTAAAGCAAATAATACTGTTCTGCATCTTTCCACACTTTACATAGAATATCATCAACCTGAAACTTTATTTTTGGTCATCATTATATTTTTAAGTTTTATTCATTGATACTCATAGGTCTAGCTTAATCATTTTTTTCATGCATAGTGTTGTGAACGGACGTTTTGTTTGTTTTAGTTTTTTCACTTTACTTAAAAACGCTGCTGCCTGCATTTCTAAACATCTCCTTGGGCGCCTCTACTGGAGCTCACTGTGCCACGTAATTAGGGGTGGACTGGATGAGATGAAAGGAAATAGGTGTTTTCAAATTTGCTAGACATTTATTGCCAGATTGTTCTCCAAACAATTTTTAATTCCATCATAATATTCAGATGTTCCACTATTCTATATTCTTGCCCATGTCTGCTCTTATGAAACATTTTATGTTTTATTAAATTAATTGATAAAGGTTATGAGGGAGGGTAGGGAAACTTTCATATGTTTATAGGATAATTTTCCATTTTCTGTGAATTACCCATTTGTATCCTCTTCCTGTTTTTCTATTTTGGAGGGATAGTCTTTTCATTTGGAAGCATATTTAAAGTTTTGGGTAATAATTTTTTTGTTTATATACTTTGCCAAAGTCTTTTCTCAATGTGGTCGAGTATCCATATAGACATCTTGTTTATATTGTCTATAATGTAACATGGATTTAAATTTGAATTCACTTTATATTTTTCAATAGTATGTGCATTTGTTTCTTATTTACTCTATCTTAATGTTATAAATATATTTTTAAATGTATTCTTATAAGCTTCTCATATTTCTTTTACTCCATCAAGAATTTACTTTATGTGTATAGTGTATGGTAGGGGTTCAATTTTATTTATTTCCACAAGGATATCTTACTTCTCAGCAGCGTTCATTGAATAGTCAGTTACATTATCTCCACTTACTTTAAATGACACCTTCATATATTAAGTTTTCATATGTATGTGAGTTATAAATACACATCAGACCTTCATGAGTTTGCCTAAGCTATTACCTTTGTCTAGAATGTCTTTGTTTCCTTGCAAACATTTCATTCTTCTATTAAGTCCTAGTTTAAAGGTCACCTCATTTATGAGATGACTCTCACCTTTCTTCCCCCTTCTTTGTGTTAATTACAACCTTATTGCAACACAAACTGTGTCACTGATATTTATATGAAGGCAGTTTTCACTGCCAGGTTTTTAGCTTTCTTAAATCTAAACACATTGTCCTGCTATTTTGTACTGTCAAACATCTTATAGATGTTTAATTAGCCTAACTAAATGAATAAATTAATGACTGAATCTTCGAAACAGAATGGCCTGAATGACACTCAGCAAATCTCAGTAATGCAACTCCGTATCCCTGGCCTTTGCTGATTACGTTGTATAGAGGCTTTAATATCATTATTATGGATGAAATACTTCTTTCTAAAAATTGCTTCTTATGTCTATCATTTGTGGTGCTATGATCTTACCTGTTACATTCTTTATTTCTGTCTTCCTTTAAATAAATGAAGTATAAGGACTAAATTAGCAACCTTACTGGCTTTACCCCAAGCCCCCCAGAGCTGCCTGGTTGAGGTAGAAGACCAGGTCTGTACTCTGAGTGTGCTGCTCTCGGTACACATTGCTGAAGTCCAGAAAGCACACCAAAAACTGTATACTCACTTAATGTTACTTGATTATATTTGGACAGTCCCCTTACAAAATGTAGAGACACCATAAATATTTATTCAATATTGGCATAATAAGAAACATGATTCTTCAGCAGCCTTCCTCTTGAGGTAAGAAGGAGTATCACTGGTTTCTGTACATCTATCAAAGCACACACATCCTGTGATTAACACTGTCATATCCTAACTGTGTCAGCATCACCCCGAAGTTGCCATGGTCCTTAGCTTCTGGTATTGTTGGAAGGTAGGTTTAGAGTACTTATTCCTGGTGTTTCATTTACAGTAAACATTCAAATGATTAACAGTCCTTCATTGCTTTCAATTTTGCTATTGACAAAACTCACAGTAATAAATAACTGCCATCAATTCCAATAGCTAAAAAAAGTGAAAAACAATCTACATAAGAAAGCATAGTCATCAAAATCTCATACTCAGCCAGTTACTTAGGCTTCAAAACATACCTTAACCTGGGAGTGTGGAAGTTTGAATTTCTCACGGTTTCAAGCTAGCAAATCATGCGGCTAGCTTCACCTTGTTTAAAGGAGTCTTATCACAGCCTGTTACACACTGTTTATGTGCCAAGTAAAGCTGTGTCTTCGATATATTTAATTCATGTAAGGAAAGAACAACCACTTCCAAGATTTCACCCAAATCATTCTTTTAAGTCATCCTTGACACCCTGGGCTTTTTTTTTACATCTTTCTTTTCCTTATCCCTAGAAATATCCTTTCATTGTTGGCTATTCATGGTGTTCAGCTGATACAATTTCTAAAATTTGTCTTCTCAGTTCCTGCCTTGGTTAATTTATTTAACTCTTTAGCTTTCATTATGACCTTCTTAAATTCCTTTCTGGTGAATTTTTTTTTTTGACCACTTCTTGCTTCTACTCTTCTATGCCTCCCTCCCCGCACATAAACAAAGATGTTCTACTTTCTTTATAATCTCAGCCTTACTAGGTCCACATTTTCTCATTCACCTCTGTTTATCTCTGTGTTAAAAAAATCTGTTTTATTTCAAATCAGTGGTTTAAGTACTAAGTTCACATCTAAAGGGCATAAATAACTCTCATCTACAACCTCTGCTGGACTCTTCCCCTCTCAAGTTCAGTTTCCTTGTCTGTAAGAGGAGGCAGTTAGAAGGGATCTGCAAGGTCTCTCTCGCCATAACCATTATGTGACTGCGTGAATATTAGCAATACCTGTCTTCTTCAGTACACTTCAATTGATTATGTTTTATTTGCCACAAAATAGGCTATCTTTGTCACATGCAATGTCTTGAACACTTTGGCCATGACATTAAATGTAAAATTGCATCACAACGTGAAGAAGCAGCCAGTTCTAGCACTGTAATTGTATTTGTCTTCATGATACAAGGTGGGCCTGGTTGGGAGAAGAGAATGCAGCAAACGCACAAGAATCTGCTAAAAGCTGAACTGAAATAGGGTAGTTTCGGGCAAGGATGTAAGTTGACATCCCAGAAGATAACCAAAGAAACTAGCCCAGTGTCAGGACTTTGGGGAGGGAACTGACAAAAAAGAGTAAAAAGAAATTTAGAACTCAGTCACCAGAAAGATGCTATTTTCTTAGGTAAGCTATCTCCTCAGGTTTTAAGTTCAGGGGCCAATGAGACACAGCTAGAGGCATTTCTGAGGTCTACCAACAGTTTAGAGGCAGGTGTAAAGGTGTGGAGCGCAGAAGGGAGTGTGAGCCCAGATTCTAGTCTTTTTCCTCACTCCCCAAATAGCATGATTCTGAATGCAACGGGCAGAGACCTCTAGATTTTACTTTTAGCCAAGGTATCTGTTAAACTACCTCTCACTGAATTCTTCTTCATACATATGATGAGACTGTTATGTCACTCAGATAATAAACAAAATGCAATTATATTTTCTCCATTTTATTTGGTAGACAACACCTCAAGAGATGGGCTATGGTCTTCTTTAGAAGAGCAACCATTCCTGAAAGAGCAGAAGTCTTAAAAAGAAACTCCTGTTTTCCCAAATGAAAGTTGGTGTAGATTCTTTCCTTTGCAAGGTTAATTTATTGAAGTCTTTTTTTATATTTTTTAATAAAATAAATAAACTTTTTTGAATTTAAGAATATGTGTGCTGCAAATCCATGTGGAAAATGGGTAATTTTATTGGACAACTTTAAAGTTACAAAAAATTGTGTGGGTTCCCTTATTCCTAGATTTATTTTGTAGATGGGGATATGGATGTTTAGTGTGTTAAGTGAATTAAAGCTGGTCACATAGAGAGAGAAACGAAGCTAGAATTTAAGCTATGGCTTCTTGACTTAACCTCTACGCTTCCAGCAGCTTTCATTAAAACGGTGATATATTTAGAAGGATATATTCTTTCCCATCCTTCAACTTGCATGTACTTAGTCAATCAATCATCAGAATGAAACAGATATAACGAACATCTCAGCGGAATCAGTGATGATCATCCAACACTCTCTTTACATCTCTCCTCCCCACCTCTTACTTCACATGAAACAAACACATCTTCCTTCCTCCATCTCTCCCCAATTTTCCTTCCTTTTTGTCCTTCTTCCTTTCTTCCTTCCCTCCTTCCTTCCTTCTGTCCTTTCACAATTTGCTTGTGGGGCTTTATATGAACAATGGTGCTGTATACACCAGAGACTCCTGGCAGAAAGAAGATGTACTCATTAATTCTTTCATTAAATCACTCACTGTATATTATTATTTTTCCCTTTTTATTAGATTTATTCAGGTAACACTGGTTAACACAATTATACACATTTTAGGTGCACTGTATATTAAGTGACATATCAATTTTTGCAGTTCCTCACGTGAGGCGCATAACTGGGCATCATAGAATGTTAATGCTAACTAATGGATGTAGCTGTCTGTTTTGCTTTATGTAATTATAAAGTGTTTTAAATGGTTTGGAGGGAATTAAGAAAATGAATCTTAGTTCAAACAATGAAGAGTCCTATGTGAAGAAGAAACTGAGCTGAGTTTCGTTCAGCTTTAAAATATAATCAAGCTCCTAAACACACGTTTTCAAATATCAGTGTGGAATGAACGTTGCAAATACCAAAGACACGTCATCGGGTATGGTGTGTCTCTCTCCCCATCAAAGATTGCTTCTATTAGCCTAATCTCTTCTTGTCTCTTCCTCTGCTTGGAGGAAAATGCCTGCTAATGGCACTTCCTGGCATGACAGCAATTCTGATATTTTCAGTGTGCTTCATCTTTTGGTGCTCCCTTCACTCACTGATTCACCCGTGCTGGCCAGAGCTGCATTAACCAAGTTTTGCCTGAACAGGAGAAATTCCTTTCATTCATCAGTAGATAAGAAGTTTTGACAAGCCTCTCTGGGGTGCAAAAGGGGAGAAACACATACACAAAAGATTGCCCTGTTACTGGGAAGCACAAAGTGAAAGAGCCAAAGAAAAATTGAAGGAAGCTTTGAGGCAGCCAGGGCAGACAGGGAGTCTGCTATCAGAATTAAATACGATGCTGTCCAGAGCCCCTCTTTCTAACTCTACCTGCTTCTTTTCAATGTCACTATGGGCCAACAGTTTGATACAAAACAGATCCCCAGAAGTATTCCAGTAACTCCTCGGGACCACCAGGGCAAAAACACAAACATTCAGGGCTTGACACTTACCAGGGCAACTTGCCAAGCTTATCACATGTGAAAAGAGTTGCTTGGAGAGAGTAATCTTGCTCATGTTCACAAGGCCGGGTGTTAAGTCTCCGAGAACCCAGGGCATTTTCCATCCAGGTCAGCCTAGGAGGGTTGGAAAAAACACTTTTCTATGAGCTGACAGAAAGGGCAGTTATATGTTTTATGGAAGTAAGGACTGAGGAAGAACTTGTATGGTCATCTGAGCGGGAATGGAGAGGATTAGTTTACCTTCTTGTCTTTAAGTCTGAATACACTGAAATAACCCCAACTTGCAAGGACATTTCACACATTCTTTATGTAAATCTTTTCGGCAAACCTGGCCTTGGGGAAATTCTGACACCCAACCTAACACTTTCATGATGCGTTTAGTTCTTTCCCTGCAAGCTACCTTGGAGACACTAAATAGCACACCGCTGCTAACCTCCCTGAATGCTTTAACGTGGATCTTCTCCATACGATCCCCACAAATGCCTTATGAGGTAGATATTATTACTATCTCCATTTTCCAGATAAGAACATTGAGGCACGAAGAATATGGCACAGGTCATATGGCTAATGAGTGCTAGAGCAGGAATTTATACCTGCTTCTCATTGGATATTAATACATTTTACTATCGTTTTACAGGGATACCTCCCTCATCGCTCAGTCTTCTCTGTTGGCTAAACTATCCTTTGTCTCTAAGCCTCTGACTTCAGTCTGATGTCTTTTCCCTAGGTATCCCTCTAATAAGGCTTATTTCCCCCAAACTGCAAAAATTCTAATGTGTGTTATTTTAGGTTTAAAGATAGATTAGCTTGTATATGTTATACAGCATGTGCTCTACATCATGTTGTTATATATTTTTTTCAGGGGAATCATGTATCTGAACTGCATTCTTTGTAATTCTTTATAAAGCCTATTAAGTTTCAAGTTTTGGATCCATAAAGATAAATACTTCTATCTCAAATTAGACCTCACTTCTCAGATGTGGCTTTTTACATTAGCAGCTATACCCATGCATTTCACCCCTTATGCAAATTTGTGAGGCCTTGGGTTCTACACCCTTGCTTCTCTCCCCAGACTGTAGATAGCCATCACTGTTAGCTAAGATCATGGCAAAGCGGTAAAATCTCCGTACCCCACCTGGATGACAACCAGTTCCATTTCTTCATCCAGACTTGAGAGGCACCTAGTCCCTGATCTGACACATGACACTTTAACTAAGAAAATGGTTAAGTTGGGCTTTTCCTCTGTATAAAACTTTTATTGATTGGTCTAACAAATATGTATAGAGTATCAGGGATATTCTAAGTTCTAGCACTAAATCAGTAAACCAAACAGATAATAAATTCTCTGAATCTTATCCTCTAGTAAGAGTTTACAAATATGCAGTATATTAATTATGCGAGAGAATTTGGTAAATGAGAAATGAGTTCATTCCACTAAAATTGATTAAACAACTACCTGTTAAATACCCCATCTATGTTGTACAGTGTTTGTCAGGTGCTAAGCTAAGGATAAAACAGGAACCATACAGATATATATACCTCCAGCCCTTAGGTTACTTATATTCCAGTGGACTGAGCCCATAATTGAACTCTTTGCACTTATCCATTTTTTTACCCTTCTTCTGCTCTTCTGAAGGTAGATAGTCCCTGCACACTGCATTTCCTAGGTTCCCTTGCCAAATGTATTTTGATCTGTCCTTACAAGAGCAGGCACTGGCTAAAGTCTGGAGGGCAAGAGGAAGGTAACAGACCTGCTTTTTATTTTTGTCTCTCTGTCTCAGGATATGGCTGCCTTTCCTGTGAGTCCTAGTGCCTGCTAGCTATGGTTGTAAGCCATGACAGGCACTCCTTACCTCTGGGCTCTGGTAATATGACCTGCTCCTGTACTCCTGCATTCCTTAGGGTAGTGATGGCTTCTTATTCTGAATTGCTTCACTATCCTTTTTAACTTGTCTGCTCTTTCATAATTTCTGTGACCAAATCTTGTATTAAATTCCCTCTCTTTGAAAGACTTAAAATGATTTCTGTTTTCCTCATGGGACCTTAAGTAGGGGAGATTTGATCAAGAAATCATAAATGTGATTAGCAAGGCAAAAGTCGAAGTGTTAGGTAGTATGGAATATATGAGAAAATATTGATTGTATTAGTTTGCTAGGACTACCATAATAAAATCCCAGACAGTGCGGTTTAAACAACAGAAATATATTTTCTCACAATTTGAAAGCTAGAAGTCCAAGACCAAGGTGCCTGTAAGTTTGGTTTCCTCTGAGGCTTCTCTCCTCAGCTTGCAAATGCCTGCCTTCTTGCTGTGCCCTCACAAGGTTGTCTTTTGGGGTATGCATGTCACTGTTATCTCTTCGTATAAGAATATCACTCAAATTGGATTTGTACTTACTCTAATGGTCTAACTGTAACTTAGACACCTCTTTGAAGACCCTGTCTCCGAATACAGTTAATTCTAAGGCACTGAGATTTAGGGCTTCATCATATGAATGTGAGGAAAGAGCTCAATTCAGTCTGTGACACTGACCTAGTCAAAATGTCAGGAAGTCCTGACTAAGAAGAACATTAACACATAGAGTGGCAGGGAAGACGTTGGCAGGCATATATCCATTTATTTAATTTTCACATATTTAACATACATTTATCAACGCAATGTGCTAGCCACTGGATATGTAGGTCTGAATAAGATAAAGGTTCTCTCCTGCCCTTTGCGTTGGCTAAGGGTGAAAAAATAGTAATTAAAATATAATGTGATTTATCTCAAAACGGGTTAAAATGGGGAATAGCTGGTGTATGGAGAACAGGAGCATATCACCCTGTGGACAAGGTGAAGAAAGGCTTCCTCTGAGTAGATGTCATCCACAGTCAGTCTTACAACACAAAAGTACCAGGAAAGCGAAGGAAAAAAATGAGAGTGGGGAGGAAGTTCCAGGCAGATACAAAAGCATCTTCTCTAGAGGTTAAACCTGTGAGTAAAAGATAGCAGAGCATTTTCATCCTTCATGAAATTGAAGGGACAGGTCTTTCTTCATATTTGTGTAAGAACTAAGAACTTCTCAAGACTCATTGAAGTACTCTTCCTGGCTCTTTTAAACAATATTGGAAGTTAGACTCTTTAAATCTCTTTGAACTGATGTTCTGATCCCACCCTTTTTTCCCCTTCTATAGGAGAAAGTCACGGCACTCTTTCTTGATCACTGTGCCTCTAACTTTGATGTGACCATCTCCGCTATTGGGCCCCAATGGTTGGTGCAAAACCAATGTCAGAAATAAAATTTAAAACTAAAATTTTGCCATGTGCATTTTAAACTATTCCAGTACATCTCTTTACTCACTCACTGCCTGAAGGTGTCATCCAAAAATTTTTAAAATCACTCTTACGTAGATTTTTGGCTTGAAGAATAGGCAATTGTCTAATGACATTATTTAGGAGGAGAGTAACTAAAAATAATGTTTTGAATATTATAAATAACTTATGGACACTTAGAGACATGGCACTTTATCATATGTATTATAGATAACAGACTTAGAGAAGTCCCTCAAAAGGCTCATAAAAATCCTCAGATGAGGTTTTTTCCTTAGGAAAAAAAATTTTGTTCAGTGATTCTAAAGAGATTTTATGCAGGTATTGTTCTTATTCAGAACAAAAGTACATTTGGCTATTCATTCAATTAGTGTCTATTACTAGTAGATAACTTCATTTCTCATTGAGACTAAACAGCATTCTATTGATGAGAGGAAAAAATACCACATGCATCTTTCCAGCCATTGAGATTGAGGACATTTGACTTGAAGGCTTTCTGGATTATTAGATTGTTTTACATTTTCATCTCTGAGGAGGAAATAGATTCTACACTATAGTAAGAGATCACTGAGTTAGATATAAAGATCTTTGTGTGTCAGGCTGATTAAATACTGAAGCAAATTAGCAGGGAAGCTTATGGAATTGCCATCTGTGGAGGTATTTTAAAAATAGAATTGACAATTTTCTTCTTTGGATGATTTAGGAAATGCCCCTACTGGCAAGGAGATGGACCAAATGGGCTCTTGAAATCCTTTTTGGTTTTCTGCTCCTAAGAATCTTTCTATCTAGTTCTTGGAAGTATTTATTTCCTAAGTAGAATGTAGAACAGAATGACTTTAGCAAAGGTGGTGTGTGTGTGTGTGTGTGTGTGTGTGTGTGTGTATCCATGTGTTTAGGTAGAAGTGTGAGCAGGGAACACTGTGTTACTTAAGAAACAAAATTATCATTTTCTAACCAGTCATTATTACCTATGTCAAATGAATAGGACTTTACCAGTCCTTGTAGAAGCTTCCCACTTACCTGACTACTCCCTCTCTGTCTTTTCTATGCTAACACTTCAAATCTAGACATGATCTCCCTTCTTATTTTCAGCTCTTTTTCCCTCTCAACCCTGTCTCTCCCAAGACAACTTTATGTTCTCCTGAGCTTTCTATTATTTGGTGAGTTGAAAAATGTACTTCCACAGCTATGAGCATTTTTCTGGGTCCCAGACCCACATTTCAACTTTTGCCAGGTAGATCTGTGTGAGAAGACCATTCAGCAAATCCAGCTTGATATCCCCAGACTGTAGAGCTGGTTGAAGGGAAAGGGGTGCTGCTTTTAGAGCTCTAAACTCCAGACTCCTGTGACCTTTTCGTTCCTCCCCCATCCCCACCCATGCACCATCCCAGTAGTCCTGTCTCCCATGCTCACCAACTGATGCTCTTATCTCTTCAGCCCCGTTGCACAATGACCCTGTCCCAACTCATCTTTAGTCACAGAAAATAGTGCTTGACTCCCTGCTCTGGCCCCACACCATTCTTACAGCTTACAACTCTGTGAGCTCATTTGCCTTCCTTAAGCTCCTTATTCCTCTTTATGTGCAGTATTTCTTCTGCTTTGAATAACCTTCAATCCCTCCGACTGTGGAATTCTATCTCTACAATGCAACTCATGTTTCTAGTCTCAGCCCCTCTTCTTAGGAAGTCTGACTGAGTCCTTTCTGATGTGCATTAATCATCCCCCTGTCCAAGTACCCACAGCACATTCTTTATATGACTGTAGAAAAGGCATATAGCATGAAGAGAGGACCACTTGGTATCTCGAGCTAAATGGTCTACCTCACATTACAGCTGTGAGACCCCGATAATGACTTAACTTATAAATGCCTCAGTTTCTCCAGCTCTAAAAATGATACTACCCTATAGAAGTGAGAATGAAAATGTTCAGTTGGATACTAGGGAGAATAAAGAGGTGAATGTCCCCTTAATCAAGGAGCTTATAGTCCAAAAACTCTAATAAGATATACAGTAATATTCAAATAATTATAAGAAGCTGTGAAAGTATCAGTGCCATCATCACGATTAAACTTCCTTCAGTGCTTACCATCCTGGCCAGCACTGTTGTAATCTGAATGAATCATTTGGTGGATACATGGAGGTATGTCCAGAAAAATAGAGACATTTATTGAAGAAGATACAAGAACAAGAAACATTGTACACAGGACAATGACACCTCAGACCCCTTCAAATAAGGGACCTCACATAGTTCTCCCAATCTCGCCTTCAACTGCCCCATTGTATCTTCCTGAATGTCATTGACCATCTGAAATCTCTTCCTTTTCAAAGGTGATTTAGTTATGGGAAAGCCAGAAGTTGCAGGACATCAAATCTGGACTGTAGAGGGGCTGAGTCACCTGAGTGATTTGATGTTTTGCCAAAAAACTCTGTACAAGATGTGATGTATGAGCATTGTCATGATGAAGCTGCCAATCACCAGTTGCCCATAACTGCAGCCTTCTGAATTTTCTGACTAGTTTCCATAGAAGAATGTTCAAGCTTAACACAAAATTGGATGCAGATCCATTGTTCTACTTGCTCAGTGATTTTGAATGCGATGACCACACAGTACACAGGCTCACTCAACATCATCTACTGCCCCCACTGACTAATACAGTAATGACTAGTGAAGTCAGCATTATTCACACATGTGCATTCCAGTCCACTCTCCTTGGCTGCCAGGTTACATAGATGTCATACAAACCATTCTCCTTGTATTAACAATGACTGGACTTTTTCCAGACAGACTTCATATACTCAGAGATATGCAGTAAATGTTTTTATAACAATAAGGCAAAGAAAGTTAGTTGATGTTTTTTCCTGTTAGAACAGAATAATTCCCTATAGCATATTCTTAAGTATTTAATTAGTCTGTTTTAAAATGACTGAACATATTTGCTCTTACCACACTTTATGGAAGATTGCCCCATAATGTACGAAAGTTCCAGGAATTTACTTTTTAATTTTTCTACTACTTATTTAATATGCCTTTATATATCATAATTTCATTTTAAAGAAGTATTGTCATTGTTCAGTAATTATGCCTAGTATTTATAGTTAGTTATGTCATTGTTTCTAAGTTTTTTCTTAAGATGTCATACCACATTAACTCCTATATTCTTTGAACATTAGACTTAAGTAGCCAAATCAGTTATCTTTGACTCTATTTATATCTTCAAAGTGTCTTCCATTTTTTTAAAGTTCTGCGGCAAAGTCTCAAAGACTTAAATATCACTGTATTTGGTATAACGATGATAATACAAACAATAAAATAATAGAAGGTAAAATATATAAAATAATGGTACCTTATATCAGTTTACTATCTTATCATGTACAATACAGTTTTCACATCACTTGCAGTGAAATTTCGAGGAGGTTGGACTCTCAAACCAATATGCAAGGTGAATATTGTCTATAGTTCAATTACCCTCCAAAATCCCTTAGGAAGTGCCACATTTGATATCAACATCCTAGTTCTTAGTAAGTACAAAAACCTCTTTTCTCCTTCATCCATTGGATCTCTTCTTTCTTTTCTTGGTTGAGCTCCAGATGGAAAAGTTGGCTTGTGTTTAGAGACCATTTGCATGAAAAATAAGTATCTTTAAGCACTAGATTCACACTCCTGCACCGGCAGGTGCTCACATTAGGGGAGCCACAGTGAGACAGAGGCTTGAGCAGAAAGAGCCTCTCGTGTCCTTCTCACCCTCCAGCACGTGCTCAGGCAACGGAGGGCTGGGTGGACAGCTCAAGTGTTTCATGTGTCCCTCTCTGCCTCTCCCCTGTTTGCCTCTCTTTCTGTCTCTGCTTCCTTTTCCTCTTTCTTTTGAAGAAAGGGTGTGAGGGGACATGTCTACAGCTGAATATATTTAAGTGAAAAGGCTCATGATACACCATCTTTATACGACACTGGGTATCTGAACAAGCAGATGAGGTAGCTAGGGACCATAATCTTAATTTGAAAATGAAAATATACTGAAGCCCAGAGTCAGGTTGCCTGATTTAACAAATAAAAATGTAGGATGCCCAGTTTAACTTTAATTCCAGGTAAACAATGAATGATTTTGTAGGATGAGTATATCCTATGCAATATTTGAGTCATTCTTATAAAAATAGTTTTTGTTTATCTGAAATTTATTTTAACTGGGAATCTGTATTCTATCTAAAAACCCAAGCATACTTGTCCCCAAGTCTTGTAGCTTCCAGACCCTTACATTAAATCATGATACTGCTCACATTTTGAGTGTATTAGTTCTCTTTGTATAAACCTCAACAAAGCATTTGTCTAGATTGTATTTAAGTATAAAAATATTTAATCTATTCTTCAAAATTACTTAATGATAAAAGCAACATATACATTTTCCAATTAAGACACTTCATAAGTTAACACTAAGATCTGAGCTTTATTAGTCCATTTTTAACAAGGAGTCACAAATCTCCTTGGCTTATACTTTCAAAAATAAAACATCCAGTGAATTTGATTTTAGGGAATAATGTGAAACCCAGGAAAAGCTGTGAATATAGTGAAAGTTTTAACTGCTCAGATAAAATGGAAAATGTTTAAGCCAAAGAGATGAATAAAGGTCACATTCACATGTCAAATATACTGGACTTGCGCTCATTATGACATCATTCATAGCCAATGAGAAAGTACTCTTGGTATTCAGCCTTCTGACTCCATTGCACAATAATTGGTATTGATAGCATTTTATTACTGTTGTGTACTTTGCCAGTACCAAGATTGATGGTTTCTGATTGAGAATATGAGTGATGCTTTAAACAAGGCGAGCACGCAGTTATGTTATTTTTACTACACCCTGTTACCTGGCAGGCAATTACGGTTCTGGACTGTAACATTGTTTTCCAAGAATAACAGTCATTTAATATTTACCTTGGCTTAGAAAGGTTTTGTGATCCTCCACCTATGAGAAGCAAAACAAGGCATTCCTTTGGATGAAAGATCTGAGGTAAATAATGAAGTTTTTTAAAAGGTGGGGGCAGGTAGTGTGCTCTGTTAGCCACAGTAGAAATTGTCAGACATGGGAAAATTACACAATTGACAAAGTTCTGAATATTACAGATCTTTTGATTACTTAAAGCATCCTCCAAATACTATTGCTCTTGGGCCGGGTGGAAGACTGAGACCCTGCGGCGTTCCTCTGGCCCAGCTCCAGCTCTCTGTCTCAGTGCAGAGGGTGAGGGAAGCACCCCAGAGGGCTCATGTGGCCAGAACAGCTGGCAGTAAAGCAGCCATTTAATCATGAATCAAATGCAGAACAGCCTAGTGTTTTTGAGTTTGTACCCCAAAAGGATACAAAACTGGAATGATTATTAGCTCTCCTACTTACCTGGTGACCCTAGGGAAGTTGTACTCTTTCGCCCTTGGTTTCCTCATCTGTAAAATGGGAATAAAAAGGTTGTCAGGGTTGTTTTGAAGAAATTAATGTAACTAAAAGAATAAACTGCGTATCATATAATAACTGCCAATAAATGAAGGTAGTATCAGTGATTCTAAGCTATTTTAGTAAGGAGAAGAAGACTTTTTGTTTGCTTGTTGGTCAGCTCTTTTATTTTCTTTTTTAAAATATATTTTATTAATTATGCTATTACAGTTGCCCCAATTTTTTCCCTTTGCCCCCCTCTGCCTGGTACCCCCTTCTCTTCCAGCAACCCCACCCTTTAGTGCATGTCCATGTGTCATGCATATAAGTTCTTTGGCTTCTCCATTTCCTATACTGTTCTTATTTTCCAATCATTTAATGAGAGTCTCGTGACACTGGTATGGGTACTGAAGAATCAGACCTTTCAATCCCACACTGGTGTTCTGGCTTGGTCCTTCCCCCACACCCTTTCAGTCCACTTGCTACTCCCAAACCAAAATGCAGAAGCATACGTACAAGTACCAAGTACGTGATAACATGAAATGCCATGTCTTATGCCCATCACTATACACTTTGTTTATATTAATTAATACATAAAGCATCTGTGTGGAATAAGAACCATATTTTTTGTTACAGATAAGGTAACTGAGGCACACAGAGTTCTCATAGCTTATGTAAGTTAGCAGAGCTAAGGTTTGTACCAAGTTTGCATGACTACAAAGTAGATTCCTTTAACTATTCCAGCCAAGAGATAATAGCTGAGAGCCACTAAATAGGTGAGTCACCATCCTGACGTGAAAAAAACGTAAAGGCCAAACCTATGGTTATTTCTGTGGTAACTGAAAACGATCTTGTCTCGCATCCAGTATGAAAACTGAAAGCCAATTCTTATATCAGAGTGCATTTTATCAATTCCCTGACTCCCCTCCACGAGTACGCATTCATTAACATTTATGTAACTAGTCCCTCTCAGTGCTGATGCAATCAAAATCAAAGGCCTAATGAACTAAGCCACCCTTGCTAAAAATAGTTTCTGCAGAAACCACATGGTAATTCTAATGAGCTACTTTACAGTGAATGTACTTACAAAGAGTGCAAAGGAAACAAAGGAACAGAGTTCTCAAAGTCAAATTAAAAATCAGTAGTAAAAAGGCCAATCTAGAGCCATCGTATTACATTTTAATCCTTCAATATCTTTTTCACCAAAGATAGTATCACAATTTATCAATGAATAGTCATTCTTAAATATCCACAACGCACTTACATTTAGTTTCCTAATGGGAAACTGGTCAACAGAGGATTAATAATTTCTCTAATCTTTAACATGTGAATTTAAATCAATAATAAATAGATTTAGTCTAAGATGACAGAATAAGGGGAAGTTTCATTCACCTTCCATGATCACATCAAAAATAAATTATAGAAAAATAAGCCTGGGTGACTCTCTGAAGACTAGCTGAACAGAAGTCTTATACCTAAGTACATACAGAAGAAGCAATATGAAGATTGGTAGGAGAGGCAGAGAGTAAAAATAAGTTGGCCCTTCACCCATGTGTGGTGGTTGAGTATCCAAAGGTGGATACTCAGTTGTGGAGGTCCCCTCTGAAGAGCAATGGGTCTCAACCCCACATTGAATTTGCCAGCCCGGAATACCAGTGCCAGAAAAAGGAGCCAACATAACATCTGGCTACGAAAACCAGTGGGACTCCATCTGCTTGGGTGAGATTGAAGGCTGCTGGAAACCCAGGAGTCCTCTTAAAGGTCCCATGCAGAAACTCTCACTCACAGGCACTCACCAGGGCTCTGGCAGAAGGACAGCTACTTAGAGGGTGCACGAGTCACACAGAGAGAGACTGAATTATGTGTGGTTTTTGGGGGAGGGCTAGATGGCCAGCCACCAATGACCCTGTCCTGCACCAGTAGAGGCAGCCATGGGACAATGCAGGGGGCATTGGGTCATTTGTCGAAGTGCCTAGGCCTGGTACGTGTGACTTCTGACCTTGGTTCTCAGCTTGACTCCTTTCATGTGCAACCAGGCCCCCAGCTCAGGCAGCTACTAACTGGGAATTACTTTGTAGGTAGTAACAAGTAGCCCATGACCAGTCACAGGCAGCATCTGATATTGACCTAAACTAGAGTCTCTCCAAAGAGGCTCCAGAACCAGCACATCTGATGGCTGGTGTCAGACCACAACAGAGTACAACATGATTAACTCCACAAGCAGCATACTGAAAGAGAGGTCTTGGCAGGCACCATATATGCTGGGGCAAATTCAGCTTCATGGGGTCAGCCCCTGAAAGCAGCTCATACACCGTGCCCATAGCCAGTCCTCAGACACAGCTAGCCTGAGGTTTAACCCAACACATGATGTGCCAACAGCAATCAATGCTCACCTACAGCAGGAGGGTACACATAACCAATACAAGTGATACTCCTTGAACACTTGTCTCAGGTCAAAGAGACTGTGCCACTGGGTCCCACAGGACACCAACTCCATAAGGCCACCCTACCAAGACTGGGAAACATAACAGATCTACCCAATACATACAATAGAAACAAAGACAGGGAGGCAGCCAAAATGGGGTGACAACGAAATATTTCCCCAAAAAAGAACAGAAGAAATAGTCCGAAAAAGAACTAAATAAAATAGAAGCAAGCAAAATACCAGAAACAGAGTTCAAAACAATGGATATAAAGATTTTCAAGGAAATTAGAAAAAGAATAGATGAACTCAGTGAGAACTTCAACAAAGAGAGTATCTGGACATGAATACTCACAAAAGGACACAGAAACTGTTAAAATAGTTATAAATGAAATAAAGAGTACACTAGAAAGAATTAAAAGGTTAGATAAAGCAGAAGATAGCATCACAGATTTCAAAAACAAGGTAGCATAAAACAATAGGTAGCAGAACAAGCAAATAGGAAAAAGAATTAAATAAGGACAGTTTAAAGACAGCATGAATTGTAACAACATCCACATGATTGAGGTACCAGAAGGAGAAGAGAGAGAGCAAGGAATTGAGAACCTACTTGAAAAAATTATGAGCAAAAAATGTTCCTTATCTGCTGAAAAAAAAAAGTCTAGAGAATTCAATAAAAGATGAACCAAAAGAAGCCCACACCAAGACGCATCATAATTAAAATAGCTAAGATTAAAGACAAAGAGAAAAATCTTAAAAGCAGCAAGAGAAAGACTGTTAGTTACCTACAAAGGAGCTCCCATCGACTGTCATCTGATTTCTCAACAGAAACATTTAAGGCCAGAAAGGATTGACACAAATCCTTTTGATCAAAGGATTGACTACAAAATGATGAAAAACAAGGGCCTTCAACCAAAACTACTCTGCAAATCAAGGCTATCATTTAAAGGAGTGATAAAGAGTTTTCTGGATAAGAAATGTTACAGAGACCACTTTAAGAAGAAGAAGGAAAAAAAGGAACATAAGTATAAATAATAAAATGGCAATAAATACATACATATCAATAATCACTTTAAATGTAAATGGATTAAATGGTCCAAATCATAAGATATGGGGTAGCTGAATGGATAAGAAAATAAGACTCTTTACAAATTATGTCTATAAGAGACATACCTCAGAATGAAAGACATACACAGACTAAAAGGAAAAGGGTGCAAAATAATATTTCATGCAAATAAAAATGAAAAGATACAAATAAATGGACACGTATACCATGTTTATGAATTGGAAGACTTAATATCATCAAAATGTCTATATACTAACCAAAGCAATTTATAGATTCAATGCAATCCCTATTAAAATACCAATGACAATTTCATGGAGATAGAACAAACATTTCAAAAATGTATATGGAACCATAAATGACCCCAAATAGCTGCAACAGTTTTGAGAAAGAACAAAGTAGCAGGGATCACCATAAAATGACATCAAACTATATTACAGGGCCACAGTAATCAAAACAGTCTGGTACTGGCATAAAAACAGACACATAGATAAGTGGAACAGAATAGAGAGCCCAGAAATAAACCCATGTCTCTATGGTCAGTTAATACTTGAAAAAGGTGTCAGGAACATAGAATGAAATAAAATTAGCCTCTTCAAGAAATGGTGTTGGGAGATCTGGACAAGTACAGGCAAAGAAATGAAACCAGACCAAAAACTTATGCCATACACAAAAAATAAACTCAGGATGAATAAAAGACTTAAATACAGGTTGTAGCAACAAAAAAGTCCTAGAGTAGAGCATAGGAAGGAAAATCTCAGATATTCCCTGCAGCAATATTTTCACTGGTATGCCTGCCCCTAGAGCAAGAGACATAAGGGAAAGAGTAAACATATGGACTAGATCAAATTAAAAAGCTTTTGCATGGCTAAAGAAAACATTAGCAAAATGAAAAGAGAACAAACTGTATGGGAAAATATATTTGTCAATGTTACCTCAGACAAGGGTTTGAGCTTAAAAATATTTGAAGAACTCACATAACTCCACACCAGCAAGACAAAAATCCAATTAAAAAATGGGCAAAGGAGACCTGAACAGACACTTCTCCAAGGAGGACATAGAGAGGGCCCACAGACATACAAAAAGATGCTCAATATCACTAGCCATCAGAGAGATGCAAATTAAAACCACAGAGAAATACCACTTCACACAGGTCAGAATGGCCATCGTAAATAAATCAACAAACAAGTGCTGGCGAGGTTGTGGCGAAAAGGGAACCCTAGTGCACTGTTGGTGGGAATGCAGACTGGTGCAGCCACTATCAAAAACAGTATGGAATTTCCTCAAAAAGCTAAAAAGGGAACTGCCTTTTGACCTGGCAATTCCACTGCTGGGATTATACCCTAAGAACCTTGAAACACCAATCCAAAAGAACCTATGCACTCCAATGTTCATAGCAGTGTTATTTACAATAGTCAGGTGCTGAAAACAACCTAAGTGTCCGGCAGTAAATGAATTGATCAAAAAACCATGGTACATTTACACAATGGGCTACTATGTAGCAGAAAGAAAAAAGGAACCCCTACCCTTTGAGACAGCATTGATGGAACTGGAGAGCATTATGCTAAGTGAAATAAGCTGGGTGGTAAAATACAAATACCGTATGTTCTCCTTCACTCTTATCTCCTTCCACACAAAGCAGTTTCATTCCCTGTGTTGTCCATTATTTTTTATGTAGTTCCTCTGTTTTCACTCTCTCAGACATCAACTTATTACCCTAATTAACATTTCTTGACCTTGACTTTTTTTTCTTTTTTATTAGTTCAACTTCCTATCTGTTTTCACTGCTTATTCCACACACCCTAATCGCTCAGAGTGCTCTGGAACCTTCAGCAAGTATACACATTTATTTTCCTACTCTCTAATATGTGCTGGAGATGCCACAGGATATTTGAATGGCCTCTTAAAAGCTATTAGTAGTCCTGAAGAAGGGGAAAGCTGGCATAAGATATTGTGTCTGACGGTGCTTTGAGTAATGAAATGCCCTCTGTAGAAGACACGTGCCCTTACTTGGCAGCACCAGATGCATTCCAGTTCAGTATATTGTATTAGATGGTAACTGGAAGTGGGGTGGAGTTTCTTACTGATTTGGTAACATTAACAAGTCCATTTCCTTCTCTGTGCCTTAGTGTTTTCAACACTGAAAAAGAATGAAGGTCTGGGTATTCCGAAGCAGGACAAGCACAGGTGCTAAAAAGGAAAAGAGAGAATAGTTGCTTCTCTGCCAAAAGCAGGACATGACATGTTATTGAGGAGCCAAATGTGTGAGGTGGCCCAGTAGTCATTTTTAACTTTAGTTCGACCCAAACAGTTTGAGATGAATGTTTCTAGGTTAACTGTATTTTTTTTTTAACTGGATTTCTCTTTTCTAGCTAGCACTGATACGCACTAAGCAATGCCAGGGACTTAACATCTCACCTAGTTTCAAAAGGAGAGGACTATGATTAAGCAACACTCTGGCAGCTAAAGTGTTTTGAGAGCTGGCTAATGCTCTAAGTTGGCTAAACCAGCAAAGCCAACTGTATTTCCTTCCTCAGCAACTCAGGTGGAACTCACAGAGGCTGAGCAGAGACAGCTGACAAACAGTACAAAGGGAAGAGAGGAGAGCGAGGTCAGGGAAAGAAGGAAGAAAAAGACTGAAGAAAGAGAAAACAAAGCAAAATACATTGCCATAAAACAGTAAAATATCAAAGGCAACCATTTAGAAATAAAAACATGCAAGAGCTCTCCTCCATTAGCAGCGCAGCGGGTGGGACCTTGTACCTCAGGGCTCACATTCAAGTCGCCCTAGTGTGCGGAATTGCTTTAGAAGTCCCAGTATTGTTTAACATTGGCCAAGAGCTTCTGGGAAAGCTTAGAATACTTCAGGAATCTTCCAAAGAGGCAGCATTTAAGAATATTTTAATCTTCCTGGAGGTAAAGAAACCCAACAGAGAATGAGCTGAATTTTGGAGATTAGTAAGTATACTTTAAAATTAATATCAAGTGATAGCAACAGAACTTCAAAGAAGATGCCTTTTTGAATTGAGAAAACATTAACTTGACCAATGTCTGGAAATGTGTATTATCTAACAGCATATTATCATTTGGTTGAGTTTCACTTGCAGGCAGAGAAATTTCCACCTTCTTGTCTATGAAGTGCTGCTGTGGAGAGAATAATTTTCAAGTCAGTCTTAATAAGGATCATCAGTGTACAATTTGCTACTCGCAATCAGTGGTGTCAGGCAATGTGATAACAGAGGAATGTCTTCTGGGGGCACAGTCCATAGTATTCCTAATGAAAATTCATTACATAGAGAAATGTCTTCTTAGTCTGTATTGGAGTGCAGAAATACCCTAGTACTTGAATTTTCAGACTGATGTAGAGAGAGCAAGAGCTTTACAAATAAAAGTCAATATATGGAGTTTGAAACACATTTTTATTACCTTGAAAAAAAGACAACAAACAGGTGATTCAAGTCCATGTGCAGGCAAATTTTACAATTACAAATTCATGTCCTGATTTTTCACTGACTTTTTTTGGCCAAGTGGATCTCAGTCTGTTCTAGTTGTGAGCACCTTCCATGAACTCAAAAGACTTATAAGTCACATTTATTACTTGCAGGCTACTTTTATCACCTTCTCTCAAAAATATTTTAAAAAATACTAAAACATACAAATCTGTATACTTAAAATATATAAATATATACACTTAATATAGTGAAATAATTTTGAATAATAGTGTGCCTCTTAATATATCATTGATGGATTTATGAATATTATATAATGTTTCAGAAACTGAAGATTGAGCAATTAACATCTTATAATGTCATTATAGACACTGATGTTAAATTATAATATTCTGAATGGATTTATAGAAATCTGTGGGTTTCATGGCTAAGAGCTGTACATTGACCATGCTTTGACTTTGACTGATGGTTTAAAATATAAATTTGTTTTAATAAATAGCTGTGTAATCCAATGAAAAGAGCCCAGAACTTGGCATTAGAAGCTCCAAGTTCAAGACCTAGAAACACCAATAATTGGATATATAGTTCTGCACAAGAATTTTAATGGTATTGAGTCACAGTTTCTTAGCAATAATTGAGAATACTGCTCTGGACAAGTAGCTCAGTTGGTTAGGGCATCATCCGATATGCCAAAGTTGCAGGTTCGATCCCTAATCAGAGCATACACAAGAATCAACCAATGAATGCATCAATAAGTAGAACAAGAACTTGATGTTTCTCTTTCTCCTCTCTCTCTCTCAAATCAATCAATAAAAAAAATTAAAAGAGAATACTTACTTTGTAGGTTAACGCAAAGATTAAAAGAGAAAATATATATATTAAAAGTGCTTATATAACATAAATGCACATGGCTAAGAATAAGCAATAATTTATTTAAGGAGTTTGAGCAAAAGAATCTCTTCAACACCCACCCTGTTGCAAAACTGCTTAGTATCGATGTCAACATCTTTTTTTTTTTTCAAAAACTTTATTTATTTGTTTTTAGAGAGGGGGAAGGAGGGAAAAAGAGAGGGAGAGAAACATCAGTGTGTGGTTGCCTCTCACACACCTCCCACTGGGGACCTGGCCTGCACCCCAGGCATGTGCCCTAGACTGGGAATCAAACCAGCTACTCTTTGGTTCGCTGGCCAGCACTTAATCCACTGAGCCACACCAGCCAGGGCTTGATGTCAACATCTTTATAAGGAGAAGAAAGAATCTAAGGAAAATTTCAAGTTGCTTACTATAATTTTTGTGGAGATATTAACATGGTGAAGTAATTAAATTTTATTCTTTCCCTACAAAAGAGAAGGAAAATATTTAAAGAAAATACATTTGCATCTTTCCCTCAAAAATCATAAGATGCAATTAGTGTAGCGTAATCAAATACATTAATAATTGTTTTGTAAAACACAGTGCAACTTAAGTACAGAGTTTCTCAGCGTTGGAGAGCTGTCTGTATCACTTAGATGCTTTGAGGCTTCCTGGCATACTAAGAGAGTGTGAATATTCAAACGGAGTTATAAAAACTGTAGTATATTTTAGGTGTTTGTATGTAGCCAAATAATAATTTGAGAAACAAAAATATAGTGGTGGTGTGTGATATTCCATTAATACCCCTTTGTGACCAGGGTACATGATCCTTCTGTCCATTTCCAACCATCTCCCCACCTTGTTGTAACCAAGCCTTAAATACATTATTTTCATAATACAGCAGCTAGATTTGAGTATGAAATATGTATTGGGTATGGGTAGCTGCAAATATGCTCCTTAGAATGGAAAACAATGTTACTCCACAGAATCTTATCTGCAGGAATTATCTAGGTTCAATAGAAAAATTCAGTGTATGTGAGTAGCATCTGAGATGTGCCTCTATTTTTATCAGACTCTGCAGGAATGAAAAAAAATTCCTTTTATTTCAGAAACTGAGCATTCAGTTACTTACCTCATATATACTCAAAAGCAAAGAATAAACTAAGAAAGCAGACTTTACATTTGTCTTTCATACACAGTTTTCATATAGCCTTTATTTATGTTACCTCTTCTTTGAAAAAGTAATTTTTCTCCATGGAGTTACTCTTGCAAATTGGCACACGATGGGGGAAAAAAGCAATGCCAAGAAATGCTTTAAATATTTTAACGGATCGCCTGCATTCTTGATAGGATGTTTTCTGTGCATGGTGATCCGCAAATATTATCATTCCATGACAATGCAGTTTCATCAAGGTACGTCTCAATCCACGGGATACGAGTCCCACACAACAGACGGAGAATCTGGCGCAGCCCCGCACACGCTGTGTGCGTTACTTACTGGTTATACTGCAGTGGTCACACTGAGTCCCGTATGGTGCCGTATTAACAAAAGGCATGCAAGCACCTTCTGTTGAAACATCTGTGACAGGGAAATTTCAGGCATTTTTCCAGATAATTTTTGTGTGCTGGACCAAATTTTCATTAGGACTATAAAACCTGGCAAGCGGCGTTGTTGTGTATGATTTTTTAATAAACTGGGACATGCCTTTGTTAAAGGAGTGAGGAAAAGGGGCCTTTGGAGACTCTTCTCTATCATAAAAAGTTCACAAAACATATGACAAATCACAAAATAACATCTCCCAACTTTTTTTTAATTGCAAGTTTCCAAGCTTTCATAGACATATAAATAAAATTCACAGTTTTGGATGCAAAAGCAAAAATGCAGATTTTTATATCGTGGAGTTAATGATTCCAACACTGGCTTTTCCTACACATGTGTGTATTAAGAAAGCACGCAGCCAATGGAGATGATTCTTATGTATTTAATTTTTGGTACTTGCTGAGAAAATGTTTATGCAAGGATTTTTATTTGCATTAAGATACACCATGTCTCAGAATTAGGGAAAAGTAGAGTTCGGGCCCACGACTATTTGTACTCATAAACAATGTGAACGTAACAACTAGCACGATTCTTTTTCTTTGCTCACTCGAGTATGTGTGTTTCCATGTCTTTCTTCTCACTGCCAGTAATCACCTGACTACAATAATAAAGACTAGAAAAATGTCCTTTTGTAATTCTATAACTCCTGGTGCCCTGCTACAAACACTGATGTAAAACCAACATGCTAGGCAGTAAATATGTGCATTATCATTATGTAAATAGTCATGCTGTCATTCTATTTGATGATGTTATTTTTTGTAAAGGTTTTTTCTCTTTCAAAATATGTTATTCAATATATTATTCAATTTAAGTTGTAATGCACATTATGCCTGGGGCTGTATGAACACTCCAGTTCAATGAGAATTAATAGACTGTGTATAACACAACAAAATATTCACCATGTATGAGTGTGATGCAAAGACCACCAAACAAACATACTGATGTTGCTGCACATCATACAATTTCACCACAGTAGTGCACAGAAACCTCTGAAATTAATATCCACCTCAGTGTTCACATGGAGTACCACATGATGACATTTTATATTGACAGCATTATAAACTGAGATGGTACATTTTGAACTCTATGAGTTGACTGATCTAGCACTAGCAGAAAGTAAGCTGTATATCTGAACCTTATATGAGCTGGGAATGACTCATGTCACAGTCTGTTTGGAAATGTTACAATGTTTGCATAAATCATTGCTCATGCATAAGAACCAGAATCCTGAGGCAGGCAGTAATCTATAAATTTCTGTGGTGTTTGATAAGGATGCATGGTGCATCTCTCATTCTTCTTAGTAAATTGCAAATGTTTATGTAAGAAAGAACATACAGCTGCACATTGCATGAAAAGATCAGGACACACTTCTTCATTAGGAATTGGAAGCGGGTACAGGGAGAATGAGCATAAGGAGAAAAGAAATGAAGTATATCTTCTACTTTATTTAGACCACAAAAAATGAGAAAGCTCTCCTGAAGAAGTAGATTTCTGGACCTATACTTTGTCTTCACATTCTGTAGTTATCAAAATTATTGGACATATCAACCATTTATTTTAGTTTACCTCTAAAAAAGAGCAGTGCCAGCAACTCAAGTAAGGGCGATGATGTTTCCTTGCTTTCATTATTTTTTTCTTTTTGAAGCAAGTAAGGTGTTAACTCTAAAACAACAGGATAATTTTATTTATCTTCTGTTTAAAATAATTCTGTGAATTTTTTCAGTTACAGTTGGTGTTCAATATTATATCACTTTCAGTGTACAACACAGTGGTCAGGCATTTGTATAACTTATGAAATGATCCCCTCAATACATCTAGGACCACCTGGCACCATTCATGGTTATTGCAATATTATTGATTATATTCCCTATGCTGTACTTTACATCCCCATGACTATTTTTTTTAACTGCAAACTCGTACTTCTTCATCCCTTCCCCTCAAATTTCCCCAACTAGTCTGGAAATCATCAGTTTGTTCTCTGTATCTATGGGTCTGTTTCAATTTTATATTTTGTCCTTAGATTTTGTATGTAACTGAAAGCATATGCTATTTGTCTTTCTCTATCTGACTTATTTTATTTAGCAGAATACTCTCTAGGTCCAACCTTGTTGTCACAAATGGTGAGATTTCATTTCTTTTTAATCCAGGTAATATTCCATTGTATGTATAGGTGCCACTTCTTTTTTAGCCAACTGTCCATCAACAAACACTTATGGCACTTCCATATTTTGACTATTATAAATAATGCTACAATGCACATTTTTCTTTCAAATTATTGTTTTGGATTTCTTCAGGTAAGAATCCAGGAATGGAAATGATGGCTCATAAGATAGTGTTATTTTGAATTTTTTTGAGCAACTTTCATACTGTTTTCCATGGCAGCAGCAATTTGCAATCCACCAGTAACACAAGGGTTTTCTTTTCTCCACATCATTGCCAACGCTTGTGGTATATTGACTTACTGATGATAGCCATTCTGGCAAATGTGAGTTGATATTTTACGGTGGTTTTAATTTGCATTTCTCCAATGAATAGTGACATTGAGCATCTTTTCAAATATCTATTGGCCTTCTGTAGACCCTCTTTGAAGAACTGTCTATTAAGATCTTCTGCTCATTTTTTTAATTGAATTGATTTTAAAGTTAAGTTGTATCAGTACTTTATTTATTATGGATATAAACTCTGTATTGTATGTATCAATGATAAATATCTTCTTCCATTCAATAGGTTGTCTTTTTGTTTTGCCGATGGCTTCCTTTGCTATGCAAAACTTTTTGCTTCACGTAGTCTCATTTGCTTATTTGTTTCTGTTTCCCTTGCTGGAGGAGATGTATCAGAAAAAAATATTACTGAACGCAATGTCTCAGAGTCGATTGCACATATTTTCTTCTAGGAGTTTTATGGTTTGAGGTCTTACAACTTAACTCTTTAAGCCATTTCAAGTTAATTCTTGTACATGTTGTAAAAAAGTTGTCTAGTTTCATTTTTTGCATGTATCTGTCCAGTTTTCCCAACAGCATTTATTAAAGAAACTACCTTTACTACATTTTATATTCTTGTGTCCATTGTCACAGACTACTTGACCACACAGGCGTGGGCTTCTTTCTGGGCGCTCTATTCTGTGTCATTGATCTGCATGTCTGTTTTCATGCAGTGACATACTTTTTGTTTATTAGGGCCTGTAGTATAATTTGATATTAGGCGGCATGATACCACCCTTGTTCTTTTTTCTCAAGATTGCTTTGGCTATTTGAGGTCTTTTGTGGTTCTATATAAATTTTTGGATTATTTGTTCTAATTCTGAGAAAAATGCTATTCATATTTTAATATAGATTGTATTGAATCTATAGATTATTTTGGGTAGACTGACCATTTTAATGATCTTAATTCTCCCTATCTATGAACACAGTATGTGCTTCCATTTATTTGTATCTTCTTTAATTCTGTCTTCAATGTTTTATAATTTTTTGAATATAGTTCTTTTATCTCCTTGGTTAAATTTATTCCCAGGGTTTTTATTTTATGTCATTATAAATGGGATTGTGTTTAAATTCTTTTTCTGATAGTTTGTTATTGATTTATAAAATGTAACCAATTTCTCAACATTAATTTTGTATCCTGCCACTTTAATGAATTTATTTTTCAGTTATAGTAGTTTTTGGTGTAATCTTTAGAGTTCTCTTTGTACAGTATCATGTCATCTGCATATAATGACTGTTACATTTCTTTCATTCTGATTTAGGTGTATTTTATTTCTTCTTGTCTGATGGCCATGGCTAGGTATTTCAGTACTATGTTGAATAATAGTGGTGAAAGTGGTCATTTCCCTCTTCTTCCTGATAATAAGGAAAATGTTTCTACTTTTTCACTGTTGAGTATAACGTTAGCTGTCGGTCACATGTGTCCTTTATTATGCTGAGATATATTACCTCTATTCCTATTTTGCAGAGAGTTCTTATCATAAATAGTTGCTATATTTAGTCAAATGGTTTTTTGGCATCTACTCATATGATCATATAATTTCTAACCATAATTCCATTTATCTGGTATATTACATTAATTGATTTGCAGGTGTTGAACCATGTTTTATCCCAGGAATTATTATTCCAGGAGTAAATCCCAGTTATTCATGGTGCATGATTTTTTAAGTGTATTGTTGAATTCGGTTTGCTAATATTTTGTTGAGGATTTTTGAAACCATATTCATCAGGAATATTGGCCTATAATTTTTTTGTAATGTCTTTGTCTGGTTTTGAAATCAGGAGAATGCTGGCATCATAAAATGAGCTTGGGAGGCTTCCATCCTCTTGAATTTTTTGAACTACTTTGAGAATAATAGGTGTTAATATTTCTAGAATATGTGGTAATGTCTTCTGTGAAGCCATTTGGTTCAAGACATTTGTTTGTTGGGAATTTCTTGATTACTGATCATGTTTTATTAATAGTTGTCAGTCTATTCAGAATTATTTTTCTATTTTCTATTCTTGAAAGATTGTGTGTTTCTAGGAATTTATCCACTTCTTCCATGTTGTCTTAATTGTTGGCATATAACTTTTTGGAGAATTTTCTTATAATCTTTTGTATTTTTGTGGTGTCAGTTGTCACTTCTCCAGTTTCATATATGATTTTATGTAATTACACCCTCTTTCTTCTATTCTTAATAAGTTTAATTAAAAGTTTATTGATTTTCTTTATCTTTTCAAATAGCCATTTCTTGGTTTCATTTATCTTTTTGTTTTTATTAGATTCTATTTCATTTATTTCCCTCTGATTTTTATTATTTCCCCCTTCTCTTTTTGGGGGCTTTGTTCTTCTTTTTCTATTTCCTTTAGGTGTATGATTAGATTATTTATTTGAAATTTTCTTGTTCCTTGAGGTAGACCTGTATTGCTTTAAATTTCCCACCACGGAACAACTGCTTTGGTTGTTTATTGTGTTTGTTGCGTTTTCATTATTATCTGTCTCAAGGTGTATTTTGATTTATTCCTTGTTCTCATGGTGAACTCGTTCACTGTTTAACAGCATATTATTTAGCCTTCATGTGTTTGTAATTCTTACTCTTATTCTTGTAATTGATTTCAGGTTTCTTTTATTTTTAAAAAATTTTCATTGAATTTAATGGAGTTAGGCTGGTTAATAAGGCTATATAGGTTTCAAGTGTACATTTCTATAATACATCATTTGTATATTGTATTGTGTGTTCACTATCCAGAGTCTAATCTCTTTCTGTCACTATTTACTTCCTTTACCCTTTTGTACCTTCTTCTATTCCCCCTTTCCCTTTGGTAATCACAATACTGTTTTCTGTATCTATGTCTGTGAGGGAATTTTGGGGGCTTCACTTTTTTCACCCAGGTTCTCTACTCCCTCCCCTCTGACAGCTGTCAATCTGTTCCTCCATTCTCTGTATCTGTGAGTCTGTTTCTGTTTTATTAGTTCATTTTGTTTATTAGATTACAAATGGAAGTGAAATTTTATGGTATTTGTCTTTATTTGACTGTTTTATTTCACTTAAAACAATATTCTCTAGGTCCATCCATGCTGTCACAAAAAATAAAATTTTCATTTTTAGAGCCAAGTAGATATACCACAGCTTTTTTATCCACTCATCTACTGATGGATACTCAGGCTGCTTCCAAATCTTTGCTATTGTAAATAATGCTGCAATGAACATAAGGGTGCATATATTCTTTTAAATTAGTGTTTCAGGTTTCTTTGGATATATTCCCAGAAGTGGAATCACTAAGTCATAAGGCAGATCCATTTTTAATGGAGGCCTCCATTTTTCGAGGCAACTCTATACTGTTTTCCACAGTAATCGCACCAATTTGCATTTTTGCCAACAGTCCATGAGTACTCCCTTTTTTTACATCCTTGCCAACAGTGTTGTTTGTTGATTTATTGATGATAGCCATTTTGACAGGTGTAAGATGATACCTTACCTTGGTTTTAATTTGCATTCCTCTGATGATTAGTGACATTAAGCATATTTTCATATATTTAGTGTCCTCTTTGGAGAAGTGTCTATTCAGGTCCTTTGCCCAGTTTTTAATTGAATTTCTTGTTTTTTTGTTGTTGACTTTTGTTAAGTTTTTTATAAAATTTGGATATTAATGCCAAAGCTAATGTATCATTGGTGAACATGTTCTCTCATTCAGTGGGTTGCCTTTTCATTTTGTTGATGGTTTTCTTTTGCTGTGAAAAAAATTTTTTAGTTTGATATGGTCCCATTTGTTTATTTTTTTTTGTTTGTTTCCCTTGCCTAAAGAGATATATCAGTAAAATAGTGCTACTACAAATGTCCTATATTTTACTGCCTACATTTTCTTCTAGGATTTTTATGGTTTCAAGTCTGATAGTTAAGTCTTTAATCCATTTTGAGTTTATTCTTGTGGATGGTGTAAAAAGGTGATCTAGTTTCTTTTTTTGCACATATCTGTTCAGTTTTCCCAATTCCATTTATTTTATGGATATCTTTACCACATTGTACATTCTTGCCTCTTTTGTCAAATATTTATTGACTATATAGGTGTGGGTTTATTTCTGGGCTCTCTATGCTGTTCCACTGTTCCATGTGTCTGTTTTTATGCCAGTTATATGCTGTTTTAATTGCAATGGCCTTGTACTATATTTTATAATCAGATTGTGTGATTTGTCCAAATTATCTCTTCTTTTTGAAGATTGCTGTGGCTACTTGGAGACTTTTTTGTTCCATATACAGTTCTGGAATTTTTTTTTATTTCTGTGAAATACATCATTGGTATTATGAAAAATTTAACCCAGGACATAAAAGAACTGTACTCAGAAACTTATAATACATGGAAGAAAGAAATTGAAGAAGATACAAATAAGTGGAAGTACAGACCATATTCACAGACAAGAATTAACATCATTAAAATGTCCACACTACCCAAAGCAATCTATAGATTCAACACAATTCCTATTAAGATATCAATGATGTATTTCACAGGACTAGAACAAATATTTCAAAAATTTACATGGAACCACAAAAGGCCCTGAACAGCAAAAGCAAGAGCAAAAGGAAGAACAAAGCAGGAGGGATCACATTACCTAATGTCAAACTATATTATAAAGCCATAGTAATGAAAACAGGATGGTAGTGACACACAATCAATGGAACAGCATAGAGAGCTCAGAAATAAACCTACACCTTTATAGACAATTAATATTCAACAGAGGAAACAAACACATACAATGGGCTAAAGATCATTTATTCAATAAATGGTGTTGGGAAAATTGGACAGATATGTGCAGAAAAATGAAACCAGACCAAGTTTTTATACTGTACACAAGAATAAATTCAAAATGGATCAAAGACTTAAAGGTTAGGCCCCAAAACAAAAAAAAATCCTTGAAGAAAACATAGGCAGCAAAATCTTGGGCATTGCTAGTAGCAATATTTTATTGGATCTCCCTAGGTAAGGGAAACAAAAGAAAAAATAAACAAATGAGATTACATCAAATTGAAAAGTTTTTGCACAGTGAAGTAAATAAAAAGCAAAATAAAAAGACAACCCACAGAATGGGAGAACATATTCGCTTTTGCATCTGATAAAGGGTTAATATCCAAAATTTATTTAAAAAGTGCTAACCTCAACAACAAAAAAACAAACAACTCAATTAAAACATGGGCAAAAGACCTGAATAGACACTTCTCCAAAGAAGACACACAGATGGCCAACAGACATATGAAAATATGCTCAACATCACTGATCATCAGAGAGATGCAAATTAAAACCACAATGAGATATTACCTCACTCCTGTCAGAATGGCTACCCTCAATAAATCAACAAACAACATTTGCTGGCAAGGATGTGGAGAAAGGGGAACCCTTTTGCATTGTTGGTGGAGATGCAGATTGGTGCAGCCACTATGGAAAGCAGTATGGAGATACCACAAAAAATTAAAAATGGAACTGCCTTATGACCCAGTGATTCCACTTCTGGGAATATATCCAAAGGAATCTAAAACATGAATTCGAAAGACCATAAGTACTCATATCTTCATTGCAGCATTATTTACAATTGCCAAAATATGAAAACAGCCCAAATGTTCACCAGTAGATGAGTGGATAAAATAGCTATGGAACATTTACAAATGGAATACTACTCAGCCACAATAAAGAAAATTTTATGCTTTACTATGGTATGGATGGACCTATAAAACATTATACTAAGTGAAATAAGCCAATCAGAGAAACACAAATACCATATGCTTTCAGTCATATGTGGTGTCTAATGAACAAACTAAACGATGGGGAAAATGGGGACAGACTCATAGATGGAGCGCAGGATGACAGCTAGTTGAGGGGAGGTTAGGGGGAGGAGAGATTATGCAAAAAGGGGAAAGGACTCATTGACATAGACAACATTGTGGTGATTGCTGGGAGGGGAGGGTATAAAGGGACTAAATGGTAATGGAAAAATACAATCAAGATTTTAAAAAATTAAAAAATATTAAAAAACAAATATGTTATCCAATGTCAGTAATCATGCACACTATACCACTGAGGTTGGAGACAAAGCTTATGTGAGGGGTTTCAAATATTTACCATACATCAGACTTTCCGCTTCTATCCAAGGAAAAAAACATTTCTAGTGTATTATCCGTTCAAAATTGGGCATGATTTGAGAAGAGGGGGCTAGTAGGCAGATGTTGCATGAGATAAAATAATGTATGTAAGACAGAGTTTTGCTAAGTTTTCACTTGGAGAGAACCACTATTCTGTTACTCTGGGCTTTTTACGCCCCCGTCCCCTTGGTCCCAAACCCTCTCTCTTCTAATTTATCTGGATGATTTCTAGTTGTATAAGTTGCCTACAGCTGCTATAACAAAATACCATAGACTTGGTGACTCAAACCACAGAATTTTATTTTTTCACAGTTCTAGATCTTGGAGGTCCAAGATCAGATGCCTTCAGGGTTGGTTTCTAGGGAAGCCTCTCTTCCGGGTGCTCAGACAGCCACCTTCTTGCTGTGTCCTCACATGGTCTTTCTTCTGTGCATGTGCAGACAGTGAAATCTCTGGTGTGTCTTTCTTTTTTTACAAGAACACCATTTTTGTGAAATTAGAACCATACTCTATAACTACATTTAACCTTATCTATCTTCATGAAGTCCCTACATTCAAATAGTCATATTGGGAGTTAGAACATCAGTATGAGTTTGGGGGATACAATTCAGTTCAGACTACTAGTCATCAATCAGGTCATAGTTAAGATCTGCTTTCCTCCTATGAGCTCTATCCATCCTTATGTCTAGGTCAGGTGGCAGTTTCAAATTAAGCCAGTGGTCCAGTGCCATTTTGCATGTCTCAGTAACAAGCCTTGTATTCTTTCTACCCTATGACAATAGGGTAGAGTTAGGAAGCTGAAATACGTGTCTGTGACATTATCCTAGAGAAAGTGCTCCACCAGTTAGACATGTGTAAATCAGGACCTCGAAGTGTTATTTGATAAGTAAGCCCTTTTTAGAGAGTGGATCCATTTATTGCCTAGGGGGTTAGAATCCACAGAAAGTGGAGTTACAAAGTTTCATGAAAAGGTTAGCTGGGCATCTGATGCTTACAGGTCTGCTGTGGTTGATTAAGATGAGACAGAATTCTTAATGGTCAACCCAGCTCAGGCTGGGAACAGACTGAGAGCGGGATCTGGAGGCTGCCAGTTACTTATCTACACTCTATTCAAAACCCATGAAGTCAGCCAGATATTACTTCATACCTTCCTTGGAAGGATGGGTGAGGGCCTGTCATCCTCCCCTGAGTTCATAAACTTTAATGTGTAATAATGCACCCCTCATCAATTTTATTTTCAGAAATTCTACCTGGCTTCTAAGAAAGCTCTTAGGGAGTGGGGTAGTGGTAATCACTCACATATCTGGGCTTATCCACAGGGCCTTTCCAAGAAGCCCTTACTGCCTCTTTCTTATTTCTCAGGATTGACCATGATTGAGATTAGATCAGTGTTGAACAAGCCTTGATGAACTTATAGAGCTTTTCCTAGATCATTTAAATTATACAGAAAGCTGAGAAAATCACTGTATGGTGACAACATGGAGAGCAGTGATTTTCTCCTCCTAGAAGACATTTGGTAATGTCTGGAGAAATTTTGGTTAACACTAACTTGGGGTGTGCAGTGGGCAGGGAGAGTAACACTAGCATCTAGTGAGTAGTGGTCAGGGATTTTACTAATCATCCTACAATGCCCTGGACAGCCCCCCATGACAAAAAAAAAAAATTATCTGCTCCCAAATGTCAATAGTGGCAAGCTTAGAAGCCCTGATGTAGAGGTTAAGAAAAAGGGCTTTGAATTAATAAGTCACTTAGGTAATTTCTAAACCTGTGTCCAAGGTTAAATTTGCTCACCTATAAAATGAAGATAAAAATACACGTTTCTTAGTACTGTTATAAGGATTAATAGTGATAATATATTGAAATATTTATTGTTAACTTAGCATAAACCAGGTGTTAGATGAACTCCCAAGTGCTTAGTGCAGTGAAACTCAGGGAACATCAAACAAATGTCAGGAATATTGTGATACATTTCTAAATAAATAAACATACTGTTGTAGATACATAGTATTCACACTAGATTATGAATTAATGTGTCATGTGAGTGTGTGTATGCACACGTTAGAGGGAGTGAATGAGTAGGTGTGTTAGACTGGGAAATTATCTGTGCCTGCCTCATTGTTCTGAAAGAATGACAATGAAAGAAAGAAATCAGAGGAGATAGGTCATGTTTTCTCATACCTGTGATGTATGAGAAAAAAGGAAACTCAAATCACCAGGCAAGAAAATCCCAGTCAAATCCCACTCACATCTCTTGAGAGATCAGTGGACTCTGGAGGCAAGAGGGAAATGGCGAGGGGACTAGGAAACTCTGGAGACACATAAAAAGGGAGGGGCTCAGGAGACAGTGGGAGCTGGGTCAGAAGAGGCAGAGACTGGGAAACCTGAGTGAAATTGAGAGTCCTAGAAATCCTATCAGGAAGAAACACAAATGTGGGGAGACCAGAGGATTCTGGATTGGAAGTCTCCAACCAGTTTTTATTTGGGGCACAAGTTTGATGTAAGGATCCAACCTTCCCAACTGATAAAAGAACTTAGTTTCCTTTTTATTTTTTTAAGATTTTGTTTATTTTATTTTTAGATAGAGGGCAAGGGAAGGAGAAAGAAGATGAGAAACATCAGTGTGTGGTTGCCTCCCGTGCGCCCCCTACTGGGGACCTGGCCGGCAACCCAGGCATGTGCCCTGACTGGGAATCGAACCTGAGACCCTTTGCTTCGCAGGTCTATGCTCAGTCCACTGAGTTATACCAGCCAGGCCAAACTTAGTTTCCTTTAATGAAAATACTTGGAACTCAAGGCTCTACTGTAGTTATTCTAATCTGTCCAAAAGTTTTGCTCCGCATCAAGAAACTGTCTCCCACACTTTCTACATTTTTGTCTACCTCCAGAAGGTTGTGCAAAAGAGAGGATAATTGTTCCCACACGGGTGTTGGCTGGGCTCCAGCTTTGTGGGGACAGTGGTCTTTCTGGCATCTGCAGGTCAGTGTGTATCGAGTTATACCCAGCACGAATCCCAGAGGAAATTTTAATTGTTTTTAAAGTATCAAACATAAGAACATTTGAAATTCCTGAAAAATCACTGGGTATAACTGAGCCTGGTATTGAGATTATTGAAAAGTTGGAAAGTTCTTGATGTTAGTTTTTTTAATCAGTAAAATCATAATATGACCAGCTTTTTAAAAGACATCATATATCCATTTACAAAGGAGTTATCTTCTCAGAGTGTTGTTTTCTTTTTTTCTGAACTCAAATTTACTTCTAACCCCCTTTAACTGACAGCTCTCCCAGCAGTGGGGGCCTTGAAAGGAAACAGAGCCCAGCTCCGAATTCACAACGGTCACACCAAGCCTGCATTTTCCTCAACTCCGTTCAAGCCCAACGCACTTTTCACAAAAGGGGGAAAATACAAATGCTGGAGTAGCCTTTTATAAACAAGCCATTAAACTTCAGAGCCAATTAGCCCCCGTCTGTTTTTACCTTCTGGATTTCATAGCCTTGGCCTTCCTGATAATTTACTTTAGAAATTCTCAAGCCTCTTCGGCGGGCCTGGGTGAGTTCTGCATTTACATGTGTGGCTGCTCGGAGATGCGGAGCTGCCACGGCCAGTTTGACGAAGTATACATAAGCGTTTGGCACCGCGTATCTGCAATATCATGGACGGTCAAGGAGGCGCCTGTTATAAAAATACACAGTGAAACACAACTGAAGGACTGCTCTTTCTCAAAGACAAGCGTAATGCATTCCTTCTGTTTAGGCTCACTTTCCAGCCTTTCACATTCTTTGTGAATAAGAGTTATAAAACAACCCCGATGCAGGCCAATTATTTTTACTTTGAAGGCCATTAATCAAGATTGACTACGAAAATGAAGACAGCTAAGCAAAATTTCATATGTGACTAGAGTGAGATTAAAATAAAACCAGATGGGATGGACAGAGACACTAAGCATTTTTTTTTTTAATTTTTGGACTCATGTAATAAATGTCTTTTACAAATTACAGCACTCTTATTTTCTTACAGTAAATCAAATCAGGCCATAATGTACAAGTGGTCTCATTGATGAAATGTCAAAAATAGAACCTGCCTTGTTCTTGTAGAGTAATTCCTCAAATCTAAACCAGCAGTGCGGGCTAACAGTCCATAAACCATGTATCTGTGCGCCATCAGAACTGTACCTGATGAATGTGTTTCTCATGGCCCCAGAGCAAACTGCACAGTGAAATCACAGAATTCTCACCATGAAATGATTAGAGTTTTGAATCAGTTATCAAGTAGTCTGGTGCTCTGTAAGTTAAGAAAAGGTGGGGTCAGGACCTGTTAAATATCCAGACTCTTTGTCATGCACATGAGTAGGGAAGCAGCAAACTACTTGGAGACTTTAAAACGGTTTCCTCTTGGATCTTCAGGATCTAATATTGCTGTAGATTTATCATTTGTGTCACATGGATCCATAGTTTGAGATGCACATTTTAGGAACAGAATAGTAAGGTGTGTGTTTAAACAATGAAATGAAATTTTCCTCCTGAACTTTACGGTGCCTTTTTATTCTTTCTAATTTTACATGGATAGCAAGGTTCTATCTCCTTTACTTCATACAGCAGCAGTATCTTCCCATAGTGAGAAAATGACTGAAAATAACCAGCTGTGTCAGGATCTCTACTGAAACACATACCATAATCCCAAAGAATTCTTGCCCATTTAGCACTGGCAGGTTAAAATGTCTGCTTACGTAATAAAATTAAACTTTCTTTTCATAACCCTCAATGAACTACTTCCACAATATATTTAGGGAAGATATAGGTATTTCTTAAAGCAGATTCAAAAAAATTATAAAGAAAATGAAGTTAATTTTTGTCTATGCTAAATTTTCTTAACTACTATAATGTTTTATTTTCAAGATGAAAAAGATAATTTTGACCTAAAAAAAACCCTCTTTTATTTGCAAAATTCTTTTCCTGAAAAAAAGAAAAACACAAAACACATCAATTAACCCATTGGAATGAAGAACACTCACCATTTCTCCTCCACAAATCAGAAAGCATTTGTCCAAAATCCTTTCGAAAACAATACAGTTCCCTAGACGTAGCTATATTTTACTTAAAGCGGTCGATGTGATCCTCAGAAGTCACATTAACATTGCATTTCTGTGAGGGGGTTCGTCATTTAATTGTTTCCTATTTAAAGCTTTCTGGTGAATCCTTCCATAAATAAAGATGCTTATCGATACGTGGAGGCTAACACCAAGGAATTAAATGGGCAGAAATGAACTTCTGAAAGTTATGTATTTTTAAAGTGCAGATTTTTACATGGATTTTCTTGATCAGTCATTCTACCTCTCCAGGAATAAAATCTCCATACACTGATATGTCTCTAACTCATGCACAATATTATGATGGGAATTTTCTGACTTGATCTCAACAATAGAACAAATCCAAACTCAGTATCTTTTTTTTTTTTTTTTTTTTTGGTCAAAACTAGCCACTTTTCTGAATGTGCAAATGTTTGTCAATTGCAATTTAAGTCTCCAAACCTAAACCTTAAAATCCCTCAATTTTAACATTTTAGAGTTCTCTTTCGTATCTCAAACACCCACATCACCTTGATCCACTTGTCCTCCAGCTACCAACTGTTATCTGTCAAAGTCAGTCCAGGCTCTCCCCAAGTCCCATGGTGTTGTTACTAATCATCAGCCTTCTACCCAAAGAGAGGAAAGTCAGGCTACCACCTAAAAAAATGAAGTGGCATAGATAAATTTAAGACAACCAAAACCTCACTGTTAGTATTTTCCACTTCCCTAGTTCCATAATTCATGCTCAAGTAAAAAACACTAGGAATTATTCTAGATTCTGACCTTTCTTCATCCACATTTAATCCATCAGTAAGTGCTACCAATTCTGCCTTCAAAACACATCCCAACTCCCAGCACTTCTTACCTACTGGTTACTAACCTTTAGCCAAGGGTGCCCCTCACCAATAATCTCTTACCTGGACTAAGAGACCCCTCCATGATTTCCTTACCTCTCATCTTGCCCTGATGATCAAACCTCAAAACAGGGGGCAGAATGACCTTTTAAAACTGGGAATTTGGTCTTATATCACATTCTTCTTAAAAATTTTCCAATTATTTCCCATCCCAAATAGAATAACACCCTCATTCATTAAAAAGGCAACACCTTAGCTCACTACGGTGGCCTAAACCACCTTATCCTGTTTTTACCTACCTTTGAGATATTATCTCCTTTCATTTTCACTGCAGCTTACCATAGTCAAGCCTAACTGGTTCTTTTTTTGTCCAGGAACAAGCTAAGATCATTTCTGTCTTGGGGCCCTTATACTGGCTATGTCTTATCTAGAACACTAAAAAAGTATTTTCCAGTATTTTCTATGGCTGTTCCCTGCTTGTCATTCAAATCTGTTTAAATATCACTTCCACAGAAGGGCCACTTTAACACTCTGCCTAAATTTCTGCCAGTCATCGTCTGTTACATTACTTTATTTCAGTTATCTGCCCTTTCTCCTGTCAATGTGTTTATTTATCTGGCCACTATCTTTCAACAATAGAATGTAAGCACCATTTTGGCTGAGGCCTTATCTCTCTCATTTAATGCTGTATTTCCAGCATTAGATCTGTACTCGGCCCTTTACAGGAATAAAATAAATTTGTTGAGTAAATAAAGGAATAAAATGAAAAGAAAAAATGACATCAAAGTCAAAACACACAAAAAAAGAAGAGTAGAAATGAAATGGATGGAGATGAGAATAAGGAACTAATATTTCCTTTGGAATCCAAATCCACAAATGTGTGCCTCTGCGGTGGCTTCTCCTTTTTATGGGAAAAACCTGTTTTTAAAGAGACCAAGTTACACTGAGTACAATCAATGACTCACTAGGAAGGCCTTTATAAATCCTTCCCTTCTTGACATTTCTAGCTATATACACATGAGGTTTTTTTTTTTTTTCCCCTCGGTTCTCTATGTATTCCTGGCTGGACAACCTTATTCTGATCTTGCCTATTCCCAGTTCATCCAGTGCACTGGTACCAATTAATCATACTAAAAACAATTTGTGTGATGTCACCTTCTAGTTCAAAACACTATTCAAGTGGTTCTCATTACTAAAGGTAAAGGTCAAACATTTTAGTTTAGCTCACAAAACCATGAAGCTGCATCAAGACAGCTTTCCTGATTTTATCTTCCATTGCTCCCAATAGAAATCAATTCTTTGGTTCAGACTCCTTACGTCCTTCACTGCCACTCCAGCTCATGTAACTCCTACCTAAGAAGATTAAAATCTTTCTCTTCTGCTCAGCTCGTAGCCAGTGATCATTATCCAGATAGAATCCTCAAGAATCTTTTAAAAATCCTAAATTGTTTATTATTATTACTTATTATATCTTTGGCCATTATTACCCATTACTTTCAAATGATTATAATTTTCTCATTTACATGTCTTGTTTTTCTTTAAAAATGATAGTATATTTTACTTTACCTTCTCCATTCAGCTGTGATAGTGAACATGTTATTAGAAATTGTAAAGACTGAGTTTCCTCATCTGGAAAAGGTAGGAAAATAATAGTTTTGTTGATTTTTCTAAAGCAATTAAATGAGATAAATTTAATAAGCCTAGCACAGTGTCTGGCATATATAAAGTGTTATTCGTTCTTTATATATATATAAAGAAATATAGATATATGATTTTTATATATGATTATATACATATGATTTTATATATATGTATATATATGTATGTATATACATATATATTTTATATATATGTATATAAAATCAGATGATTTATGGTCCCTCATTGACCATGCATGAACTTCTGGAGTCTACTGAACCCTTAGCAAACCATGACATCCAATGTCAAGACTCTGACCACTCTTCCCATTTCTGACACTTCGAAAATGCTGCATTGATAACCAAACACCAATCTGCAGCAGAACATATAAACTCACCTTGTATTTTTGTAAAGACAAAATTAAATGAGCTGAAAGAAAACTAATACAATAAAAAAATAGTAAATCTGTTTCTCTTAACACTTTTTGTGGCAAATGCACTATGATGCTTTTATATTGGGTTTCAAAAACATGGACCACTCACTTTAAGCTGTTCCCCCTTTTTTTACATGTGAAATAGAAAGCTGCAAAGCCAAATTTGAGATTTTAATTCTCATAAACTTTTTTCTTCCTTCCTTCCTTTCTTTTTACCTTTTTCATTCTTTTTTCCTTACTTGAAGTAATTGAATGCTCATTCAGTGCCATGGTGTACCAAAAATTGGACAGTCAATAGTGAGCAACACAGTTCCCAAGCTAACAAATCTTATTATTAAATACTCATATGAACAAATATGTACTCAAAATATAATAAGTGCTAAAAAGACAATCATTGTAAACTTTAAGAGTATATAAATTTAATATACTCTTATATGTAGACTAGAGAGAGATGACCCAGTCAAGGCATCAGAGAAATCCTCTTGGAAAAAGACACAATTTAATGGAGATTTAAAGATTGAGTAGGAGTCGATAAATGAAGTGAGTGGGTTGGGGGACTGGATGGTGTTATAGGGAGTCATCAAAGAAGGAAGGAAAATTTTAGAAATTCAGAGAACACTCATATCACTGGGAAGTGGGAGAATTATGAAAGGTATTGTAGGCCATGTATTTCTGTTAAGACTCCTTTTAATTTCGAGTAATAGAAGATCTTACAAACAGTGGTTTAATAACGTGGGTTCAGTAGCAAAAATTTAACAACTAGGCAATTATTGGCATTGGCTTGGCTATCCATTGATTTTACTGAATACCCGGATTTATTCTGATTTTCCTTTGTTCGTGATTAGTGGACTGTCTTGCAGCCTCACATTTGCTGTCTCATGGTCAAGATGGCTGTTGAAGCCCCAGGCATAACAGCTATAGTCAAGGCAGAACGAAATGAAGGAATTGGGGCAGCACTTGTTACATCTGTCTACCTCATATAAGAAACAAAAGTTTTCTCAGTTGCCAACAGATTTCCAATTATACCTGATTGGTCAGAAATCTGTCACATGACCCCTTTAGTTAAAAGTGTAAGGAAGACTGAAAAAGTGAGTATATCGCTTTTCCAGATCTACTAAGAAGCGGGGTAAGGGAGAACTGAGATAGAGACTGATATGGGGCTAGGCAAACAATAATGTATGCCACTCGTGTAAAGGGTTTTATTTTTTTATCGTAAGAAACAACATGAGTGAAGCCATTAGGCAGTTCTAATGTAAAAACATATGATAACTTGAAAACATATGTCTCTCGGTTGTCATGGTGAAAATTGATTGGAGGAGGCAAGAGATGACATGAAGTGATTGACAGATATTGATCAAGGTGAGAGATGGCTACAACTTGAACTGAAGTGGCGGGGGCGAAGAGGGAAGGTAGAAAGAGATAGCAGGAGATTTAGGGTGGGTCTGATTATTCACAGAATCTTTGTGTGTAGCAAATCCAGTTACACATGTGAATTTGCTTTACAACTATAAAGTTTTATACCAAATTCGAGCATTTTAAAGTCAGAATTTGATTAACTTATTATTAACATACATGTCGTCCTTGAACTTAAAATTCTTCTCCATTAATGAAACTCTGGGACATATGAAATCTGGTTAACTCATTTGGCAAGATAAAGCTACTTTCTGATCCTTTTTCTTTACAGAAGTTAAAATTGCATTTCTATTTAGTGATGCAGAAAAGACAGAAAATATCTCTGGCCAACCATATTTTGCTCCCTACAGCATAATAAAATAATTGTGCTTTTGTATTCACATCAAGAAAAACCCAAACTTAGTAGGTAAAGGATATCCTTAAAGACATTAAAAAAAAAAATCCCTCCAGTCTCCCTTAAGTAACACAAATTGTTCTACAAGATATATAAAAAAAGGAGGAGATGATGGGAATAAACCCATACCCTAATGTAAACCTCATAGAAAAATATTTCTCAGGATTTTCTATAGCTGCTATTAGAATTCACTCTTGGGCTGAGATTTTTTTTTTATTTCAACACTCACATTAACAGTTCAATAATAAACCCTTGATTAAAGAAAAAGGGTTACAGAGAAAGGGTTGAAATAAGCTTAATTGTAGAGGTGTGATTAGTGCCATAGTGATAGACTCTCAGGTAATGATTTTAAAAATTTTATAGGAAATGTTTAACAAGATGATTGCCTGACTGTAAAATGTCTCTGCATAGGAAAATAGTCTTTGAAAGCAGCATTGGGCCCTGTTGCACTAATACACCCATGAATGGCAGCATTTATTTCATAGTTCTGATAAATGCTAAAGTAAAAACTTTATTATAATGATTTTGAACCCAGAACTGTGAAAATAGCAGACAGAATGTGAACACTTTACCAAATCAATCAATTTTTCTACAAAATGCTACATATCGTATATGATATAAAAGTATGAAAATGTAACATTTCAAACTAGTGATTTCTGTCCTACTGAAATTGCAGCAGTTTGGGGGCGGGGGTTTGAAGTAGATAGGATCAGCATTAGAGACAGCATGGTGTAACCAAAAAGGAAAAAAAAATGCTTGTGTTCTAGTCTCTTTTACCTACTCATTCAATTTGATAGCATGCACACATGGCCTAAAAAGTACACAGACCTTGAAATAGAAAGACTCCTGCCTTCTCCAAGAATTCTTCATAAGAAATGCTTAGGTCTGATGTAACCCAGTGCTCCTTTGTCATGATGAACATGTAAGTTTGGGGGAGCATAGAAGAAGACATAGGAAGGGGTTTACGGACAGCTTCCAGGAAGAGGTGATACATGAACAAAGACTTGGAATCTTAGAGTGAGATTGAGCCCGTTCAAGGAAGAAAAGAATATCAGGAATCAGTGCCCTTTTATAGGGCTCAAGAAAGCAATTTGATGTCACCAGAGTGTAGAAAGTGTCAATGAGGCAAAACAACACTGATCAACACTGGCTAAGTTGATTAGAAAAAAAAATTCTGTAATGGTATATACATAAGATGGCTTGTGAAGAGTTCTATTTCACTTACTAAGGAGTGTGTATTTCATTCTTGACGTGATAAAGAACCCCTTGGAAAGTGCTATGGTCATATTTAAATTTGAAATAATTCACTTGGTTGACTCTAGGAAGGGCGAATTTAAAGGAGGGCTTTGGGAGTTTCTTGGCAGTGAACAGAGAGAAAGAGGATGAAGAGCTAAGAAATATTTGGGAAGTAAAATCTGCAAAAATAGAGAAGAGCTAAGAATAAAGGACTCATTGAGGCTGTCCCAAGAATTGTGAGAGGAAAGCTCACTGGTGTGATGGAGAAGGTGATGGACATTCAGACATGTTGAGTTTTAGGTACCTGTGGGATATCCAGATAGACATGCCAGCAGAACACCATATACATGAGTCAGAAACTCAGGAAAGATATGTGGGCTGAAGAGAGCCACGAAGAAATCATCATGATGCAGCATAAAAGGAAGAGGGGGCATTAGGCTGTAGAAATTTTGGTTATTAATAATGCCACTCAGGCAGAAAGAATAGGAAGAAATGATGAGGAGGCTCTGTCTATGTTGTGGGATTTCTGAGAGATCAAATGAGAGAATATATGGAAAAAGAGTTTAGAAACAAAAGCGCGGTGTTGTTATTACTTGAACTTGGACTCAGTTGCTTGAATGGCATACATGACAAACTCAGGACGAAGCTATAACTGTAAAAACATAAATGCTCATTACCCAAATATTTTTATGGTTGTGAGACAGATACAAGAAAAAAGCAACATGTATTACTAAAATTTGTAAAATGCCACAGAAAAAACTGTCTAGATGAAATTATTGGGAAAAAATAGTTGATGAAGGAAATAATACTAATATTTGAATAATGATTTCAACTTTTTAAAGTTGCCAGATTTTATTTCTTTCTGTGTTTTCTTATAGGTGCCCTCAAGAACAAATCAAAACAATTACAAAAACACTCTTTGAGGTTAAAATTTCCAGGCCATCTCCTCAGGTAGAATTGGTTGTTGACAATTCTGGAATAGTATTGTATTTAAAGAACAGGAAAGGGGGATAGTTCACAATACTTTGGGAACTATGTCCAATGACTTCATACTAATTATTGGATTTTTATTATATCAAAAGTAGAGTGTAGTGATTTAAGATCTTTTTTTTGTTTATGCCTTCTGTATTCAAATTTAATTCCACCTTTTTTTTTTCATAGTAACTGATCCAAAAGTCATCTTTGCTACTTTTCCAGGAATACTTTTAAAGTTGATGTTCAGTAATAAAATCCTCACTTAAGAAGGAAAAATTAGGTGACTTGCACTCATTATTGTGTAGAGATTTTCTGTTCTTAGTTATAATAGGAAGAAGTGAGATGCAACATTCCTTGGGCTTTGTTTAAACCCATCAATTATGGACTGCATAGACAACTGTAGTCTCATAGACTGTAACGGAGCTGAAAATTCCTATTACCAAAGGATGTTCTAGCCCCATAACAACATTGTGGTGCAACATGTTACTCATGTATTTGTGGTGATGCTGGTGTAAACAAACTTATTGCATTACCAGCCATGCAAAAGTATAGCATTTACAATTATGTACAGTACATATACTTGATAATTATAAATAACTGATTTATGTATTTATTATACTTTCTATTATTATTTTATATGATTTAATCTTCTTGAATTTATTAAGATTTGTTTTGTGCCTTAACATGTGGTCTATCCTAGAAAATGTTCTGTGTACACTTGAAAAGTATGTATATTCTGCTGCTTGGGGTGAAATACTGTGAAGATATCAATTAAGCCCATTTGATCTAGTGTGTCCCTTAAGGCTGCTGTCTCCTTGTTGGTTTTCTGTCTGGAGATCTATCCATTGAAGTCAATGGGGTGTTAAAATCCCTGACTATGACTGTATTTCTATTGCTCTTCCTTTACGTCCATCAAGATTTGCTTCACATATTTAGGTGCTCCTATGTTAGGTGTGTAAATGTTTAGTAGGAGGGTTATACCCTCACATTGGATTGTTCTCTATATCATTATGTAGTGTCCTTCTTTGTCTTTTACTATAGTGTTGGTTTTAAAGTATTTTGTCAGCTATAAATATTGCTACCCCAGCTTTTTTTTCTTTTTCATTTACATGAAATATCTTTTTCTGTCCCTTTACTTTTAGGCTGTGTGTACCTATCAATGTAAGATGTGTCTCTTGGAAGCAGCATGTATATTGGTCTTGTTTTCTTATCCATTCAGCTACTCTGTGTCTTTTGGTTGGAGCATTTAAGCCATTTACATTTAATGGCTTAAATATGATATGGCATAAATGATTATTGATAGATATGTATTTAGTGCCATTTTACTGTTAGACTATTTTCCTCTATTTCTTTTTTCTTTCTCTTTTTATTCTTCTTTTTATTCAACAAGTCCTTTAACATTTGTTGCATTACCGGTTTGGTGTTAAAAAACTCCTTTAGCTTTTTCTTGTCTGGGGAATTTCTTATTTCTCCTTCAATTTTAAATGATAGCCTTGCTGGGTAAAGTAGCCTTGGTCAGAGGTCCTTGCTTTTCGTCACTTTGAATATTTCATACCACACCCTTCTGGCCTGAAATATTTCTGTTGAGAAATTAGATGACAGTCTGATTAGTGCTCTCTTGTATGTAAATACCTGTTTTTCTCCTGTGGCACGTGGGCTTCTCTCCTTGTTTTTAAGCCTTGTCATTTTAATTATGAGGTGTCTTGGTGTAGGCCTCTTTGGGTCCAACTTGTTTTGCGCTCTCTGACCTTCTTGGACTTGTGTGTCTTTTTCCTTTACCAGATTGAGAAAGTTTTCAGACATTATTTCTTCAAATAGGTTCTTGATCTCTTGCTCACTCTTTTCTCCTTCTGGTGTTCCCATGATGCAGATGTTGTTATGCTTCATATTGTCCCAGAGGTTTTTTAAGCTCTCTTCATTTTTTAAAATTCTTTTTTTCTTTTTGCTGCTCTGCTTGGGTGTCCTTTTGAGGATCACTGATTCAATCCTCTGCTTCATCTAACCTACTATTTATTCCTTCCAGCATATCATTTATTTTAGATATTACATTCTTTATTTCTGATTGGTCCTTTTTATGGTTTCTATATCTTTTTTAATGATGTTGAGTATCCTTATAGTAATTACTCTAAACTCTCTGTCAGATTAATTGCTCGCCTCCATTCCATCATGCTCTTCTTCTGGAGAATTCTCTTGTTCTTTCACTTGGGGTCTGTTTCTTAATTTCCCCATTTTGGCTCCCTCTTTGTGTTTGTTTATATGTAATACTTAGATCTTCAAGATTCTGGTGTAGATCTAAGTCAAATCCCACCTATGACTGGCCCTGAGTAACCTGTTTAGAGCTATCAATAATCTACAGCTTGTGGCTCTCCCTGCTGGGCCTGGATTTGTGCAGAAAGAACGAGGCTATGCAGCAAGGTGGCTTTTATTGGCACCAGGCCTGGGGAATCTGCCTCTGCCTGCAGGTTTTCTGTAGGGTTAATCAGTCAATGTCTCCCAACTGTACTCCTCAGCAGCAGGACTTAAGCATCACAGGGTGGGGCAGAGTAATTCCTGTTTTGGGGGCTATTGCTTTCCCTCAGACTGATGCCACTTGGAGGGGAGTGCTCCTCTTGAGAAAGATTGACTCAGCATGGTTATCCTTGCAGGTGTTCCTTAAGTTCTCTCCCCAGAGCCACCAGCCTCAGACTCTCCTCAAGTGTCTCTAGTCCATTCTGCCCTCCCTCTGCTGGAGCCCAGTGTAAGTGGCTGAAAATGGAATTTTGTTTGTTGGTCTTTTAAGAAGCTCTCTGCATCTCTAGCCATCTCTCCCAGCAGACAGAAACCCTGCTGCTTTTCACAGCCATGTTATTTGGGTTCCTTTCCTGGTTCTGGTGCTGTAGACTGGGGAATCCAGCTTAGGGTTTAGATCCCACACCTCTCAGGAGGAATCCCCCCAGCCATTGAAATATCCTTCCAGCACTTTAACAGCCACCCGTGGGAGCCCAGGCAGCCCTCTCATGCCTCTGTTGCATTCCCTACCAGTCTTGTTGTGGTGATGTGGCTTCTTCCATCTCTCTACGGTCATAAGGCTTCTCTGCAGCTAGTGCTCATTTGGTTATTGGTTATTCAGGATGATTTTTCTATAATTTACTTGTAATTCCAGTTTGGTCCTGGGAAATTAGTGTAGCTTCCACTTACTCTTCTGCCATCTTCTAAATCCCACTTTCTATTATTATTTTAAACATACTTTTCCTACTTACAAAAAAGTTGCTGTAAAACAATGTTACTCTGGCAGAAGCCTCATACATCTCATGTTTATTGCCTCTCTGATTGCATAGTTTCCTCTTGCACTTTATTTAATCTCATTTTGTTTTATCATCACGGTCCCTAAGAATACAAAATCCACTTCTATAAATATATTTTAGTTATTATTCTTCCCATTTTAATATTTAAGTGATATTTAAAAGTTTATCTTTTGCTCCATTTCATTATTCCTATTGCCAAAAAAGTTTTTAATTTATGTTCAGTAAACACTCAGGACTACCTTGAGATAATGACTCCAACTGAGTTATAATGTAGATCCATTTTGTCTATGTTTCAGGGATGTAGTTTCCAAATCCTCCAAACATTGCGCAAATGAATGATTTTAGGAGTCTACTTTTAAACACAGTAGCCACTCGGTAACTTGAAATTCATGGATTGTTTTAGTTTCTTTTTCCAAATACCATCTCTTCAATCCAACCAATGGATTAAGAAGTTGTAGCAGCTCTTAAGTACTACTGCCTGAGGAGGACCTTTGCCCAGGTTATTTGTGCAGTTGAGGGAGACACTGAGAAGACACTGATGCAATTCTGGCAGAATTGCCATACTTCCAATTGCATCGAGCCCTTGTTTGGACTTGAAATGAGGTCACCAAGGGGTGTACAAATAGCATCTGGAAGAAGATGTTCAGAAGTTTTGTCTATGATATCAAAGGATTTGCCAAGGCTGAGAAGGTGGCAAAATCAACAAGGCTGTAATTAAGATAGCAAAAACCTTAACCTGGGTCTGGATAAGGATGACATTGAGGAGGTTATAAAAGGTGGTTCCTGATGAATCAACTAGTGAGAAGTTGTTGGAATTGGAATAGGAATGCATAGCTAAAGAAGAGGCAAGAGGAAAAGGAAACTACAGGAGAAGAAAAAGAAGAAAAACTTCCCCCAAAAAATTATTAGTGAAGGCTTCAGCAGAAGCTGTTTTAGACCTCAATGAGCTCCTTACAGTATTTGAAAATATGGGCATGACACCAAAAGGGGTTTTTATTAATAGAGAGAACTGTGCATGGTGCATTACCTGCTTACAGGTAAATCCATGATAAAAAAAAAAAAAAAAAAAAAACAAGCAAACCACTATGGACCTATTTCGGAAAAGAGTGACACCTCCTCAAAAAGAACCTCATGTAGATCCTTCAGGAGGTATTCCAGAAGAAGGCATTGCTATCTTCGGATATAACAGTTCCATGTGTGTTATTTCCCTCAAAATCTCCTAGTGGGACAAGACATGAGGTGGAAGCCAATGATACTGATGATGATCTTGACCCTGTGTAGTCCTAGGCTACTGTGCATTTGTGTCTTAGATTTTAACAATAATGAAAAAATATTTAAAAAGCAAAAAATAGAGTTTAATGGAAAAATCTTATAGAATAACAATACAAAGAGAAAAAAAATTTTGTATAACAGTTCAATGTGTTTGTGTTTTAAGTGTTATTACATGTCAAAAGTTTTTAAAAATTAAGTTTATATAGTAAAAAATTATAGTAAGCTAAAGTTAATTTATTATTGAAGTAAAAACATAAATCAGTTTAGTGTAGCGTAAGTGTACAATTTAGAAAGTCTACAGTAGTGAACAGTAATGTCCTAGAACTTTACATTTTCTTATCACTCATTCACTGAGTCACCCAGAGTAACTTTCAGTGCTACAAGATTCATTCATGGTAAGCGTCCTATATAAGTGTATTGTTTTTCTTTTATATCATATTTTTACTGAATCTTTTTCATTTTTAATAGATGTTTAGATATACAAATACCACTGTGTCACAATTGCCTGCAGTATTCAGTAATGTGTCATATAGGTTTTAGCCTAGAAGTAGTATGCTGTTCCACATAGCTTAGGTGTGTGGTAGGCTATGCCGTCTAGATTTGTGTAAGTGCACTCTATGATTGCACAATGACAAAAACACATTTCTCAGAACATATCCCTATATATAAGTGACATGTGACTGTATTGAAGTGAATATATCCTGTTTTATCTGGGTGGGCCCAGTTAATCACAAAAATTCTTATAAATGGAAGAGAGATGCAGAAGAGAAAGAAATGTAACATACAATGTCAAAATGATGCAGCATTGTTAGCTTTGAAGATGGAGAAGGAAGGTCATGAGCCAAAGAATGTTAGCAGCTCCTAGAAACTGCAAACGGAAAGGAAAGAAATTATCTCTTAGAACCTCCCTAAGAAATGCAGACCTGATGATACCTTCACTGTAGCCCAGTGAGATCCATGTTTGTCTTCTTACCTGCCTTACTCTAAAATAATACTTTTGCATTGTCTTAAGCCACTAAGTTTGTGGTAATTTGGTATGGTAGCAACAGAAAATTAATACTTAGTGCTTATTATTATATAATTTTCTAAATTATAGCTACTGAGTAAAATGTCTGGAAATTGAAAAGTGAGGGTGCTACTCTAGCCTAGACATTTCTAAAAAGCCCCTTCCTAGTTTGAAATTCTATTTTTCCCATTTAAATGTACACAATTAAAGTAAACTGGCTCCCAAATCATAACTTTGACAGAGGGTGCTTATGAGACTCCTCTTTCTTTTATCCTTTCCAAAAATTTATCTTTTTTATTATCTCCATTCATTTGACTTCATCAGACTTCTACATCTAGAAAAGACAAGTTTTGGGGGGAGAAAAGTATGTTATTGATATACAATACATACCGCCCTGGCTGGTGTAGCTCAGTGGATTGAGCTCGGGCCTGCGAACTAAAGGATCCAGGTTCGATTCCCAGCCAGGGCACATGCCTGGGTTGCAGGCCAGTTCCTAGCAGGGGACACACCAGAGGCAACCATACATTGATATTTCTCTCTCTCTCTCTCTCTTTCCTACCCTTCTCCTCTAAAGAAAAATAAATAAAATATTTAAAAAAAAAATACATACCAACTTTTTTACTATGAAGTTGAATGTTCCAGCAAACACACTTATTTATTCATTTGTTAGGATGAGATGAATCCCTTATCAAGACTAATGGGGCCAATACTTATAAGGTCAGATGATGAAGTAACTAAATAGACATCCTCATAATCACTAAAGGCCAATGGTACTCTGGAAAGAGATTTTTCTTTCAGTAACAAGCTCTTGACATGAGAATTCCCACTATCCCACAATAATTTTTGGCTATATTCTCAAAAACTTGGTAATCTGAAAGGGACAGGAATACATTATTTCACAGGATGCAGTGAAGAAGGTTTCTGCATAGCTTATTGAGACATAATGAGCGGTGTGGTCTGCATGGCCCAGAAAGTCCAGAATGAAGTCACCACATCTTCCAGAAAGACTTCTGTAAAGGTAATTGGTTATAACTTTGAATAATTATATTTTAAAAGAGTAGATGTTCTTAAATATTCTCACCACACAGAAAAAATGGCTATGATATGATGTGGTAAAAGTGTTACCTAGTGCTATGGTGGTAACTAACTTTAAAATACATAAGTACACCAAGTCATCACATCACACACCTTAAACTTACACAGCGTTTTATGTCAATTGTAGCACAATAAAGCTGGACAAAATTTTAAAATATAAAAATTAAAAAAATTTTCTTCTATATTGTTATTGATTTTTTTTCTTAACCAAACTTACTAACTAGAGTTTGATTTGGTGGGTTTAAGAATTATTTTTCCTGCATTAAATATGGATGAGCATCTCAGGCCCATTTAAGATTCAATCAAAATTGTGAATTGTTTTTCAAACGTTTGGGATTGGGAAGAAAAAAATGTATTCAGTAACATTCTGCTTATTTTTTTAACTGTTGTGTGTTTTAAGGGGAATTTAATCCATATGTTTCTGATTCATTTACCATGTACCAGTCAGGCTGGTTTTTGTTGCCACTTTTCGTAGGAGAGATGTTCAAGGGGTATATTCAGAGAATTTGACAAACTTCTTTAAAAAAAAATAGGAAAGCTCACAGAACTCAGATTTACTCATCGTGCTGTGTGCTGGTCTCTGGTGTGTTGGAAAAAAAAAGGCAGTTCCTCATGTCAGGAGTAGGGAGGGAAAGGAACCAAACATAAGTGTTCTAGCAATCTGGAAAATGATTATTTATGATTAGGTACACAGTGAAGAAAAAGGGAAAATGAGTGAGTAGAAGAGAAAAACAGAGGAAGGGGAAAAAAGAGGGATATTTCTGGAAAAGTTCAACAGTATAGAATTTCCTTTGTGCTCCCGGAGGACTCTTGGCCATAGATCTTATAGGTACATGTACCCTAAATAGCTAATCCCTGAGAGTGTTCTCTGTCCCTTCACAAATTTGGAATAGGCAAATTTAATCTATACTATAGCCACTTGTAAAAAACTGTTAAATGAAGCAATAAACATTACTTATTCTATTCCCACAATTCATGCAATATATTAATTTATAGAAACTTTTAAAAAGTCACTATTGTCACATGTCTTCATTTTAAATTTTGTTTTACTTTAAGCTTTTTTGCATTGCTAATCCTATTTCAGAAACTAGAAGTGCTAGTTTACAATAAAAGGTATTGCATTATTTAACATTTAATATAACTTTTTTATGTACAAAGTTTTATACAGGTGTGTGGATATCTGTGTAAAAAACTCTTGGCATCAAAACCACTTAGTTTCAGAACTTTATTTTTTCTATCATTAATATTGCAGCTATATAAATTGAGTTAAATATAAAAATACCATGCCTGAGTCATAAAAAATTTATAGAATTGTATAACTAAATTCTGTTAGCCATTAAACAAATATGTATTGAACACTTTCTTTGTGTATAGTATTGTGATGAGGAATTAATATACTGAGGCACAGCTAAGTCCCTGAGCTTAAGTGTTTAACAGTTAGAATACAATTTTAGAAAATGAGAACTAAGATGATATGAGGCTTCCAGTTCACATTTTTTAATAGCAATACAATCCATGTCTTCTTTAATGGTATAAGAAATCTGCTTTGAAAGCATCCCTCCACTTTATATTTAGATTTGCTTAATTAAAATTTTTAAAAATTCCCAAGCTCTATAGCTCTGGATGCCAGTATCTTAAGAAACTTCTCTTAATTTACATCAAACTTTTGTTTTTTCTATTGAACTTATTGGGGTGACATCGGTTAATTAACACATACAGGTTTCAAGCGTACAGTTCTATAACACGTTATCTGCATTTTACATCCTGCTATCTTTCTGCCACCACTCATCCCCCCTTTGCCTTCTTCCATCTTCTCCCACTCCCTCGTCCCTCCAGCAATCACCATACTGTGGTCTGAATCTATTTTTTTCTTAATCCCTACCCATTCTCATCAAGACCCCAAACTCCTCGTCTCTGATTCTATTTAGTTTGTTAATTTATTTTGTTCATTCCATTCCACATATAAGTGAAATCAGATGGTACTTGTTTTTCTCTGACTGGCTTATTTCACTTAGCTAATACTCTTCAGGCCCATCCATGCTGTTGCAAAAGGTAAGATTTTGAGATTTTTCATGGCCAAATAGTATTCCTTTGTGTAAATGAACCACAGCTTTTTTTTATCCACTCATCTACTGATGAGCACTTAGACTGCTTCCATACCATGGGTATTGTAAATAATGCTGCAATGAACATACCTCCCAATGAGATGCAAAAATTCTAATTGTAATGTCCAGTGGACATTATTGGACAGATGTTTCTGTTGCATCTGACAAGGTTTATCATTCCCTTTGTCTTGAAACTTTGACTCTAGCTTTCCATCACACAACTCTACCTCTCTGTCTTTATTTACTTGTCTCTGAGTACTCCTTCTTGGCCTATTCCATGAATTTTGCCATCATTCTTTATTTCTTAAATGTTGATGTTCCTCAAGATCTGCCATCAACCCCCATTTCTCTCACCTCTTGCAGCTCCTTGAGGGAATCAACTTTCAGAATGTTCATTGTCACCAGAAGTAGTAGCTCCCTCTAGTAGTCCTGGTGGCATTATGTCAATTATGCTCCATTATCTCTCTAGCTCTGAATTGGTCCCAGAAGCTTCTGGCCATCTTCATCTGCCTGGCCTACAAAAACTTTTAGTTTCATGTACTGCCCTAAATCCTTTGGAATAAGTCAGAATATCAACAAATAACTAAAAGGAAAATGACCAATGAGTAACTTATTACTATCTCCCCCTCAAACCTACTTCTCCCAAAGTGTCTGGCTCAATTGAAATCACACCATTCATCCAGTCACCCAATGTAGAAATTGGGGCTGAGTTCCCACCCTTAAGTCTTTTCTTTCCTTTGACTCTCATATCAAAAATAATTAAACTACTATCCTAAGTACTTGTCAATAATCTTGAATAATTTCTTCATCTCCAAAACTACATGTACTTCTTAATCCAAGCCCTAGATTATGGCAATGGTCTCTTACTTCTAGGGCTATCTATCTATTCAGGTCCAACTTCTCATAGTGGACAAAAGAATGCATCCGAATTTTATTCCGATCACTTCAATCCCCTAGCAAAACTCGATCTATTTCTTTGTCATAATCTTACATGACCCTATGCCTCATGTTTTGCTTTCCTACAATACTTAGTTATTTATAAGTATACTGATATGCTATATACTGTTTATCCTGCCAGTGTTTTTACTGTCTTACTCCTCTCCTTGGAATGTTCCTATTCCCTTCACCTGATTAACTGATCCTAATATTTTAAGACTTTTCTTGAGTGTTACCTACTCCAAGGAGCTTTTCCTGTTCTCTACCCATACCTCTTGTTGGACAGGGTAACCTTCTCTCAACTTCCATAGTAATCTCTATGTCCTCACTAGACTTGTAATTTCACATTGTAATTATCTACTTATGTCTGTCATTGAGTGAAAGCACTCTATTTATTTTAATTTCCAGCACTTAATTTAGTATCCATCATACAACAGGCACATAATAACTAATTTTGTTATGATAAGAGTTAATTTGAGTCTTAAATTATGAGCAGAACTGAGATCATTGCAACAAAAGAGAGAGTCCAATGGAAATAAGACTTTGAGATAAGATTCAGACACAGAAAGGTCCCAGGAAGATTTCTGGAGTGAATAGTCAGCCTATACTTATTGGAGTTGGAAGTTCATGTGTGTGTGCTGGTGTAGTGGGTGAAGAGGCATCTACCCGCAGGCTGAACAGATAGACTGGGAAAAATATGAAAGTACTGAAGAGTCGAAATTTTGATATTGAAGACAACACAGAGGCATTGTTTTTTTCAATGAGGAAACAACATAATGAGAGTGGAGTGTTAAGAAAATACTTTCAGCAACAGTAGTTTAATAGATTAGAGCAGGAAACAGAATAAATTATTATAAAATATAGTAGCTCAGGAATAAAATGATAATTATTTGGGGCAAGAATAATGGCATTGAAAATAGTAAGGAAGGAGTATGTATGTCAAAACATTCTAGAGAAGACTATTATGGTGACTAAATAAATGGTAGGTCCAGGGAGAGAACTGTGAGGTCAGGGATAATGTTAATTTTGTTCAACACTGTAAATTCACCGCTTATCACTAATCTTGGAATATAATAACTGGTAAACAAATGGTTCTTCAGTAAAAGAATATATCCCTTTCACATGCACTTCTTCCTTGAGAGAATAGCATGAACTGTTTTTGTTTGTTTTCGGTTTCTTTCTTATTTTGTTTTATTTTTGTACTTCCACCAGCACTGAGGCCATGATCTGAGTGATGGTGTTAGAGTAATAATGTGACTTTGTTGCTGCTTAGGTCACATTTGTTTTCTTCAGATCATTTCCCCAGAATCTCATGCCTTAGCACAACGAATGCTATTGTTTTGAAATCGGCTTTAGAACTTTGATCTCATGCTATAAATATGCCTTCATTGCAACAAGCAACACATCCAACGATAACCATATCACCTGCTTATCCATAGGATTTATGTATGTTTAATTAATAATTGAAAACAAATGTCACCATCATTGCTGCAGGCTAAACAGAGGACCATTATATTATCTTATTTTTCTGCTGGAGGGGTATATGAAGCTTTCAGAGAAGTTTACTAAAAATTCAGATAATTAAACTTTTATTTTTTTGCACACTAAAACAATTTATTTTTGAAAACAATTAGCATAAGTTACTTGTGTATTCAAAATCAATCGAACAGAGAAACCTTCCTAACGTGCAAAGGTATATGCTTATGTTCAGGAATATTAACTGCAACACTGTTAACAAAAGCGAAAGTCTGGAGATTACTTAAATATCCATCAAAAATCATGATGTACTTTAGGCAGAATTCTAAACAATTGTTTTTTAAGTAAACTATAACAATATATACATTGATAAGGAAAAAATTGCAAATTTATTGGGTACTATGTTAAATAGAAGGCAATTTATGTGACCAACAAACACATATCATGTGACTATATGCTTTATATACACACACATTATACCACTATTGACATTAAAATTACCTGCAAATATTCCTTAAAAAGTGTTAACAGTAGTTAATTCTGGTGTTATTTTAAGCACTTTAAAACAGTTTACAACAATCATGGATTAATTGACAGAAAACAATAGAAAAGTTCCTCAATGTTATCTGAGTTTTACTGTGCATTCCCCTTACATATTAATGTTAAGAAATTAATATTAGAAGCAAAATAAAAAGATAACTTTTATGTCCAGGTGGTTGCTGGAAGTAGGAGAGAGTATAAGGGGGATAAATGGTAAAGGGTAAAAATGCAATAAAAAATAAACTATATTAAAAATGTTTTCAATCATATAAACATGTCATAGAGATAAACCCAGCTTCGCATTACTTTGATGTCAATTTATTTATTTTCAAAAGATTATTTTTTATCTATTTTCATTTTCTAAATGTGATTTTTAATTGAAGTTGATATTTAATATTATTTTATATTAGTTTTAGGTGTAGAATCGGGCAGGAGTGTCCAGCCTGTGGCCTGTGGGCCACGTGCAGCCTAGAATGGCTGTGGATGCAGCCCAACACAAAATCGTAAGTTTACTTAAACAATTATGAGATGTTTTTGTGATTATGTGTCACAATGTATTTGATGTGTGGTCGAAGACAACTCTTCTTCCACTGTAGCTCAGGAACACCAAAAGTTTGGATACCCCTGAATGGTTAGACACATATCAATTTGTCAAGTGATTCCCTGGAAAATGTAAGTACCTGATACAGACACTAGCCTGAAGTGTCCACGTCATTATGGATGAAATGAGACATTCACATGGACTACTGAGTCTGGTGGACAAAAAAGGACAGCACGGCTTTTCTCTCAAGGGGAGCAAAAGCCACAGCCTCCACCACGACAGGCCTTTATTGTGTTTCTGCTCACATTACATGATGGTCCTCATTTACTATGCACAGGTTCACGATAGGTGGTTACCTTTTACGGACAACAATGGAACCAATGCCACTAATCACCTCACAGAAGAAGGGTATTAGCAAATGAAAAGAGAAAAGTGGTCGAACTGGTTACACTCATCCTAGGAAGGTTTAGCATGGATTTTAGGAAGTTACAATAAACACTTGCTGTTCCAATCCAGGATGAGGGAGTTTTAGCAAAACCAAGACTCAAAGTGGCTTAGGTATATTGCAAGCTGATTACCCACAAGAGAACCTATCTGTAGGCATGGGTCCTGTGCATCTCCAAGTGGGAGCTGGGCCCAAGCCACGCAGAAGGGTCTCCCACAAGTACCCTCATGGGACTATACATTGTCACTACAATATTGCTGACTGTATTCTCTGTGCTGTACTTTACATCATCATGACAATTTTGTAACTACCAGTTTGTGCTTAATCCCTTCACCTTTCCACCTAGTCCTCTAACCCTACTCCCATATGGCAACCCTCAGTTTGCTCTCGGTATCTATAACTCTGTGTTTAGTTTGTTCATTCATTTTGTTCTTTAGATTCCTCATATCTGTGAAATCATATGGAATTTGTCTTACTCTGTCTGACTTATTACATTTAGCATAATACTTGGGACCATCCATTCTTTTTAACAGCATAGTAACCTTGCACTGTATGTATGTACCACTACTTTTGTACCCACTAGTTTATTGAGGGGCACTTAGGTTATTTCTATATCTGAGCTATTATAAATAATGCTACAATGAACATAGGGGTGCATCTATCTCTTCAAATTAGTGTTATAGGTATCTTCACATATATCTCAGAGATGGAATTGCTGAGTCTTAAGTTCTATCTTTAAATTTTGAGTTCATCTTGTTTAGGACTCTGCACTCTTGGACTTTTATGTTTATTTTCTTTGCCAGGCTAAAGAAGTTTTCAGTCACTATTTCTTCAAATGGTTTTTAATTTTTAAAAAATTCTCACCCAAAGATATGTTTATTAATTTCAGAGAAAAGGAAGGGAAAGAGAAAGAGAGAGAAACATTGATTGGTTGCCTCCTATCCATGCCCAAAATGAGGATTGAACCTAGGTATGCACCCTGACCAGGAATTGAACCTGCAACCTTTCGATATATGAGGTGATGCTCCAACCAACTGTGCCACCCAGCCAGGGCTCAGATAGACTTTCAATTTCTTCTTCATTCTTTTCTTCTGGTAACTCTATGATGTGAATATTGTTACACTTGATGTTGTTCCATAGGCACCTTAAACTATTTTTGTTAAAAACATTTTTTAACTTTTGCTATTCTGATTTGGTGTTTTCTGCTACCTTATATTTTAAATTGCTGATCTGACTCTTTGCTTCATCTAATCTGTTGAACCCTGTGCTGCATTTTTCATTTCAATTATTGTATTCCTCATGTTTTATTGGTTATTTTTTATGTTTTTTTGCCTCCATTTTTATGTTCTCTATCTTTTTGTTGAGGTTCTCATTGAGCATCCTTATAACCAGTGTTTCGAACTTTCATCTGGGAGATGGCTTTCCTCCATTTTGTTTAGCGGGGGCTACAGGTGACTCTCTTGTGTAGGTTGTTTGTGCTCCCCTCTTGAAGTTGAGCTTTTATTGCTATTGGCTTCACAGTGGAAAGAATTGAACTTCAGCTGATTAGCAAGTGTTTTAATTTTAAATAGCTATTGTATGTTATCAAATGTTTTTTCTGCATCTGTTGATAAGATCATATGATTTTTATCCTCTGTTTTGTTAATGTGGTCTATTACATTGATCAATTTGCATGCATTGAACCATGCCTGTGCCCCTGGAACAAACCCCACTTAATCGTGACTTACTATTTATTTTTAAAGATTTTATTTATTTATTTTTAGAGAGAGGCAAAAGCGAGGGAGGAAAACATCAATGTGTGGCTACTTCTCTCATGCCCGTTACTGGGGGCCTGGCCTGCAACCCAAGCATGTGCCCTGACTGGAATCAAACTGGCAACCCTTTGGTTCGCAGGCCCGCATTCAATCCACTGAGCTACACCAGCCAGGGCGTGATGTATTTTTTTTTAATGTATTGTTGTATTCAATTTGATGGTATTTTGTTTAGGATTTTTGCATCTGTATTTATCAGATATCCTTGTATGCATTTTTTTGTGCAGTATCCTTTACCTTTGGTATCAGGGTTATGTTGGCCTCATACCATATTTTGCCATGTATAATGCACGCTCATGTTATTACACCCATGGTATGTAATCATTATATCCATGTATAATGCACATCCTTATTTTCCACTCAAAACTTTGGGCAAAAAGTGCACATGGTACACAGCAAAATATGGTAGTCTTTCATATGGTAGTCTAGCATGATCCCTTCTATTTCTGTGATAACTTTTCCTGCCTCATTTCTGATTTTGTTTGAGTCTTTCTTTTTATCTCAGAGATTCTAACCAGTGGTAAGTAATTTTATCAATATTTTCTAAGAACCAGAACTTCACTGCATTAATAAAAATTAACACAGTATTCCTATATACTAACATTCCTATATAATAACAATGAAATTTCAGAAAAACATATAAAAACAATTCCTTTTGCAGTTACAACAAAAAGAATAAAATACCTAGGAATAAAACTTAACAAAGGATGTGAAAGACCTATAAAGTGAGAACTACAAAGCATTATTAAAAGAAATAGAAAGAAACACAATAAAATGCAAAAATACTCCATGTTCATAGACTGGAAGAATCAACAGTTAAAATGTCCATATTACCCAAAGCAATACACAGATTTAATGTAATCCCCATAAAAATCTCAATGTTATCTTTTAAAGAAATAGAATGAAAACAAGTCATCAGATTTGTATGGAACCACATAAGACCCCATTCAGCCAAAACAATCCTGAGGAAAAAAAAAGAAAACTGGAGGCATCACACTCCCTGATTTCAAATTATTCTACATGGTCTTGATACTCAGAACACCATGGCATTGGCAGAAAAACAGACACAAAGACCCATGCAACAAAATTTGAGGACCCAGAAATAAATCCATATGCATATAGGGAAATAATGTTTTACAAAAAAGCCAAAAACAGGAAATGGAGAAAAAGCTCTTTAATAAACAGTGCTAAAAAAATTGGAAAGCCACATGCAAAAGATTGAAACTAAACTACAGCTTATCCCTATATACAAAAGTGAACTCAAAATGGATCAAAGATCTAAATAGACCTAAATATAAATAGAAGAAAGCATAGATACTAAACTTATGGACCTTGGTCTTAGAAAAGAGTTTATAAATTTGACCACAAAGGAAAGAGACATAAAGGAAAAATACACGAAGGGGATTGTAACAAACTAAAAAGCTTCTGCACAGCAAAATAAACCACCAACAAAACAAAAAGGCAATCAACTGAAAGGAAGAAGATATTTTCAAACAACAATTCTGACAATATTTAATATCCAAAATATATAAAGAACTCATACAACTCAACACTAAACAAACAATCCAATTAAAAAATAGCAGAACACCTGAATAGATACTTCTCCCAAAAAGACATAAAAGCAGCCAACAGATATATGAAAAGATGCTCAACTTCTTTAGCTATTAAAGAAATATAAATCAAAACTATAATGGCTATTGTCAAGAAGACAAGTAATAACAAGTATTGGAGAGGTTGTGGAGAAATTAAACCCTATTCACTGCTGGTACTGCCATATGGAAAAAAAGTATGGAGGTTCCATAAAAAATTAAGAATGGAGTTATCATATGACCTAGCAACCCCTCTTCTGGGTATCTAGCAAAAAAATTGAAAACATTTATTAGCAAATACACCCTTAAGTCCATTGCAGCCATTATTCATTGTGGCAAAGAAATGTAAACAACCAAAGTGCCTTTTGACTGATGATTGGATAAAGATGTTGTACATATATACATTGTAATAGTACTCAACCATAAGAAAAGATGAAATACTGCCATTTACAACCTCATGGGTGAACTTTGAGAATAACGTGTTAAGCAAAGTAAGTCAGAAAAATTTAAGATCATATGATTTCACTGATATGTAGGATATAAAACTAAAAGCAACAAATGAACAAACAATAAAAACTCATAGACACAGACAAGAGTATAGTGGTTACTGATGAGAAGGGGGTGGAGATTTAATAAAGGGTAAAAAAGTCAAATATATGGTGATGGAGGAAGTATTGGCATTGGGTGGTGGGCATGCAATGCAAAAATACGGATGATATATCACAGAATTGTACACTTGAAACCTATGTTATCTTATTAACCAAGGTCACCCCAATAAATTTAGTTTGAAAAATGACTAGGAAACTGCAAGGAGCATCACTTTGAACAACTGGCCAATCTGCAACAGCCTATAAAATCCTAGTCTTCCCAACTTAAATATTAAAACAAAACAAGTAAAAATGCCAGTGAACAAACTAAAAGCCTTCCCCTTTTTTGGTGTTTGTCATCGTATTTTCACCATTAACTTTTGTTTCATAGATGTGTCCGTTACGAACACTACTGTGCTATTGGAAACACTACTGTGCTATACTGTGCATGAAGGTACTCTGCCAATGTACTCTAGATGTTAGGCAGGATCATTTGTCTCATGACCAGCCTCGACTCCCAGGTGCCTGATCTTACTGGACATCTCCACTTGAAGTCCCTCTGACACCTCAACTTCTAAAATCCCCCAACTAATTTTTTTCCCCTGAAATCTGCTCTGTTCTTGTGTTTCTTATCTCATTTGATGGCACCAGTACATTACATTGCCAAAGCAACAGATTTCATAAATAATAAGAACCTTTGAAAACCCTAAGCACAGAGAAGACGGTGGTGCAGCCACACCCCACTAAACACCCATATGTTTTAAAAAATTCATAGTAAATATAAAGAAGCCCAACACAATTAGAATTTTTGTCCTCAAGACCTTAATATCTTTTTTGGACTCTATAAATGTCAAATTATGACAAAAATATTGTTGATGCCCTACTTTGAAGGTAGACTCACTGTCAACTGAACAATCAGCATTGGATCCAACACCCCCACCACTCGCCCAGTTCTTATCCTCAGCAGCCGCATTATCCTCCTGTTTTTCCACCTTTATCTTTATCACTTCCAATCCATCTTTCACAATGTTGCAGGAATAACCTCTGGTAAACACAGGCCTAATCATATTATTTTTCTTCTTCAATACCTTCCCTGGTCCCCATCATCATCAAAAATAAAACTCTTAATTGCTTAGAAGAACACTTGAAGCACTTCCTGAATTGGTAACAACCCACCTTTCTTGGATCATTTCCAGTTATTAACTTCCCTCCTTACACCTCAGACCTCTAGCCAGAGCACTCACTACAATGCTGTGTTATTTCATATCTCCTTGCTTTAACTTTTGTTGCATACTCTGTCTTCTTCCCTTTTCCACAGAACACATCTTGTCATTTCAGTAATTTTCTAAAATTACTCTTTGTCTTTCAATACCTTGTTCAAATGTATTTGCTTTAGCCATTTCTAATCACCCTTACACTTACAGCAGAAATAATGACTTCATCTAGATTTCCCATGTGAGTTTGTTATAAACACATAAAGCTCTTACTATGTTATATCATGGTTAGACTTCATTTTCCTGCTAGACATGATTTTCATTTTTTTCTTAAGAATAAGAACCATGTCTCCTAGCATTTTTTTTCTAGTTTTCATAGAACATAGCTGTCCATGGAATTTAATTAACTATGTTTTCCATGTGAAACCATCATCCGTTGGACAGGAAGGGACCTCTAAGCCTCCCCCAACTGTCATGCTGGATTCAAGGAAAAGGTAGAGCTAATTTGGTTGGAGGGAAACACTGATGGAGTCAAATGCTCTAGCTTCCCACTTGATGGAGGCACTGTAGCAATGCCTTCCAATCCCTCTTTCCCTTGAGAGCACCAACTCTGGTTCTGGTGGACAGCTGTAGCTAAGACAAAGACAAGCTACAGCTGGATCCAGAGGCTCTTCTTGAGCCGTAAGTCTGAGCCAAGTGCTCAGCTCAGATGTCCAGGGAGCTTTAGTGACAGAACACTGGGGGACAGCCAACAGGAATTAAGGCATGTTTAAGTATAGAATTTGCCCCCACCTCTGGATACATGGTTTCTTAAGAGGTGGGGGTGAAAGCAGAAGTTGGAAATGCTAGGTTCCTTGATTCTAATATTTTCTACTTCCATCAAACTAATCCTGATTCTTAACAGCAAAATTGGACAATTATATTCTATATATTGAGATTAACACATTTAAAAATTCCTCTGTCCTCTGACTTACTTTGGCAGGTTCAATTGATTCAATTCCTAAGCTTCCTTACTATAAAACCTTTTAGTGTGAAGTGACTAGATACCAATTGGGATGGGGTTCATAATAATCAAATCATAACCTTTAATAAGATTTTTACTTGTTTTACTGGAATTTTTCTTGAAAATTTTAAAGAAATTTCATTCATTCTTTCTCCTCCCTCCCTCCTTCCCTCCCTTCCTCCCTCCTTCCCTTCCTCCCTCCCTTTTGTTGGTGCTTAAGGTTGTTTCCTAGCAATATTTCAAATCTTTTATTATCATCTTCTGACTCTTTTATTACAAGTTCATGAGGGTAGAAAGATTTGGTTATTACCTGTCAAGTTTAACATAAAATGATCATTCTTTCCCATTCTGTACATTTAAAGGGTGAGGTTACAGTCTCTGTTCAACTTTTATGTGTGCATGTTCTGATCTCAAATTTATCAACATTTTAAGCAAGGTATACACATAAAGGAAAAATGAGTCACTCACTTCAAAGCTGAAGCTATAGGCTATTCATGCACTGCACAGAATCACAATCCCTTTTCAAGTTGTAAAGTTAAAAATTTTAAGAAACCACATGTTCATCATCATAATTGATACTGCAGTGATGCTGTCCCACAGCTCTTTTATCCTCAGATGAATATAAATATTTCCCTTAGCTGACAAGATTTTATTTCTTTCACTGATACCCAGTGTTCATGGGCTGAGTGTGCTGTCTCCAGCCATAAAAGACTGTAGACCTCGATGAATGGTACCTGGGCTTCCTTTTTACAATGTGGGACAAGAGCATTTGTTGTTGCTTTACTGTTTCTGGATAAAGTCCTTATTCCTACTGTTACCAAATTATATGACCTCGTGTTAGATTTTATTCATTTGAATTGTGGTTAACACATTCCTCAACTACGACATTAGTTATGGCCTGCCCAGCACTGCTGAAGAGTCTATTTTGTCATTTACCTGACTTAGTATGTGATCAATCATCTCCACTATTGAAGTAAAATGAAAACTTTCACAATCATGGTCATGCAATAGAGGAAACAATTTTACCTCAGCACTAAAGCTCAGATACAACAGTAATCTATAGTAATTCTATATTGCATTGGGAAGCAATTCCTTCTATTGACTCGGAGATAACCGTTACAACACAAGAGACTGCCTCCTGGCTTTTACCCCTTTGAGCAGAATGCCCTGTTCATTGCAAAGAAATTTGGCAGTAGTGGGCTGTAGTGTTTGTTTTTATGTGAATTAACATGTGCTTGAAGGAGGTTTGGTTTGTATTAGGAGGTTACAGCAGGACTTACAATTGGGATACAGGACACTCAAGTAAAATATGCATTAGGAGGAGATTATTAGCTTCCTCAGATTTCAGTGAGAAATTTAATATAATATTTTGTGACTCCAGTAGTCCCACCAGCCCAATTCTGACTCAAGAACTGAGTTACCTAGATGGTTTTGGTTTCATTAGGTAGATAAAATTATATGGTAAACAAATATTACACATTTGCTTTCCATGTACCAGTGTGGACTGCACTCATTGATTGTTCTCTTTGTATCTTAAGTTTAAACTTTGTTTCCAAATTTAAATCAATCACTCCAGGGAAAAAAGAACATTCATTTTATTTAAAACAATAAAATTCTTAACTTTCTTAACTTGCATTTTTGCTGTTGACATCTTTACATCACAAAAATGCTCCCTTTCACATCTGCCTATAAGTCGTCACATAATTTTATTACCACTGTCCACCTAGAGTGCGGAAAGGATAGCAATTTAATATATAAAAAACATAAGAAACATTAATCTAACAGTAATTTCATTTTTCTACTATCATCATTTTTAAAATTTTCTACTTTATCAATCTCTAAAAACTGCCCTATGGGAATATTTATTTGAAAACATAATTTTGGCCTTCCTGATCTTTAATAAAATAAAGCAAATCATCAAGAGATGACAGGTTATTTTACAGTTGGCATCATTGTGTTTCTTAGTTAAAAATCCCTGTTAAATGTTAAGCGTTTAGGCTCAGAATGTGATTCTCATCACAGTATGGTGTCAGCTTTCATGCAAACAAGCTAAAATAAACACAAATGATATAAAGCTTATAACTGGGAAATCGACAGTATCTGGGGAATGTAAAAGAGGAGAAGTTGAGTATATACAGCCCAGAGAATTCAAGAAAAGAAAAAATCCTGGACTAATTATTCTAGACATCGTTGCTTGATTTGTTTAAAACATGTTTTAAATGATGGGATATGTAGATTTAAAAATAGTAGCAAGTAAAACTACAACTCAATCCCTCTATAAATTAGAGAGATGAGGTTACATTATTCAAAGGACTTGACAAAACCTACTTTTTTCATCTCTACCTTTGTGTTTCCTAAGAATCTTGTGGTATATGATAGGTGTTTCTGAAGTGAAATGACATCATCCCATCTAATGCAGCAAAAGGGAAGGAGACCACATACTTTTACAATAAAAATAGTGCATCTGTTTTGTATGCAAGATGAAATGAAAGACTCTTACTGACTTTTGAAGGCTTTGTTTTACAGGATAAAAAATAGTGATATTTTTTATCACTTTCCTATATATCAAATGCTTACTTAGATTTTGCTGCAAATCTTTAAAACAAGCTGAGTAATGGCAATTATCAATTAAACAAGTAATGACAAGTGCTGGAAAGGTTGTGGAGTAAAAGGAACCCTCATTCACTGCTGGTGGGGATTTAAACTAGGACAGTCTCTATGGAAAACAGTATGGTGGCTCCTTAAAAAGTAAGAATAGAGCTACCATATGATCCAGCAAAACCTCTTATGGGTATCTCTACCTGGAAAGTTTGAAAATATTTATTCACAAAGATATATGAACCCCTACGTTCATTGAAGAATTATTCATAGTGGCCGAGACATGGAAACAACTGAAGTGTCCTTCAATAAATAATTGGATAAAGAAGGTGTGTTACATATATAGAATGGAATAATAGCCATAAGAATAGATGAAATACTGCCATTTGTGACAACTTGCATGAATCTCAGAATATCATAGTAGGTGAAATAAATCAGACAGCAAAATTTAAGAACCATATGATGTCACTCATATGTGGGCTATAAAACTGAAAGCAACAAATACACAAACAACAAAAACAAGCAAAAACTCATGGACACAGACAACAGAATGATGGTTACCAGAGGGAAGCGAGTGGGGTGGAGATTCGGTAAAGGGTAAAGGAGATCAAATATATCATAACAAAAGATTTGACTTTGGATAGTGGGCACACAATGAAATATACAGATCATTTATCATAGAAATGTACACTTGAAATCTATGTAATCTTATTAACAGATGTTACCCCAATAAATTTATCTTTTAAACTTTATTTGTTTATTTTTATTTAGAGAGAGGGGAAGGGTGGGAGAAAGACAGGCAAAGAAACATTGATGTGAGTTCAAACAGTTGCCTTTGGTACATGCCCCAGCCGGAGCCTGAAACCACAACCTAGGCATGTGCCCTGATTGGGAATGGAACAACTGGTGACTGTCTGGTTTGCGGAACGCTGCACAACAAACCGCCAGCCAGGGCACCCAGCAAATTTAATAAAAATAATTAAATAAATAAAAAGAAGTGCTGAGTGACATTCATGTGCTAAAAGCTGTGTTCTATTAATATTCAAAGAAAATACAAAGCGATAAGTTGAAATTTAAGTATTGAAAATATTCTTTCCACATGTCCTCTCGTATGTTACTGACATATAAGTAGATATGCACCCTCATTCTCTAGTAGTAACAGTCATTTCCGTGTATATATTTTCACATATAATCACCCCCCACACACACTTTTTTTCCTCAACTGCAGTTGGAAATGCTACCCAGGAGGCAGAAGAGGTTCACATTGCAAAGTCATGAGCACAGAAGTAGATACTTGGAGGTTTAATGCGGTGCCACAAACCAGCAAAAAGGGGAACATGTCACTCAGGCATCTATCCTTCTAAACTTCTCACATTCTTCCTTTTGAACTTCTCTTGTACAAATGCAAGCAAGCAGGAGAAACAGAATATTCTCTTTAGGAATATCATTTTAACATTTGGCTTGATCCCTGCCTCCTCCACTGCACCCCACCCTGACTTTTTAGTTAGGCCAGTTGAAGCTTTTAAGTAAAGCTTGAATACTCAGGGAGACAAGTTCAGAGGATTCTTTTTTGACTTTGTAGCTTCTCAGTTTGAGCTGATGTTAGGTGTCCCTGACTATTGTCAGCCTTGGAAGATCTGTCGTCCAGTCTTCCCCTCCTGGATGAAACATTACTGACTGTACCTTTGAAAGCCTCATTGCTTTACACTCTCAACATTTAGACTGGCTTCTCTCACATTGTTACCAACACTGAGTTCACGCTCTGAAAACCATATCTTCTAAAGGATTTCTCACTAACATGAAAGCCCAAAGCAATGAACAATATTTTTTTAAAGTTTCCTTTCCTACCTTTATAGATATCACTTTAAAAAGTCTCTTATATGTAAATATAACTTTCCTAACAAAACTTTTTGGGGGAGCCATCTGGAATAATATGTAAATGTTCATATGGAATCGTTTCCTGATTCCCTTTCCTTTTCTCTGATCTCCTTGGCATCCATATCCCAGGTAAGCCTGGTAGGTGTTTGCCTCCTATGTCCATCTGTACTTTCTTAATTCAAGTTATTTTGTAAAAGATTTTATTTATTTATTTTTAGAAAGATGGGCAGGGAGGGAGAAAGAGAGAGACATAGACTAGTTGCCTCTCTCATGCCCCCAACTGGGGACCTGGCCTGCAGCCCAGGCATGTGCCCTGACTGGGAATCAAATCATCAACCTTTCAGTTTAAAGGCCAGTGCTCAATCCACGGAGCCACACCAGCCAGGGCTAATTCAGGTTATTGAATACATGACAACTATAATAAGGACATTGATGTATTGGAAATGGTATTTTGGATAGTTCCAAAAATAATTGTTATGGCAATATTGTTTTAGGCACTAAATGTATACTTTATGGGAGAGGTTTTAAATTAAAAATTTTTGATAAAATATTCAGGGTATATGCAAAGTAAGAATAAGCATAACCCAAATGGGTGCCCAAGTTGGGTAAAAGTATCAGAGAAATCAAGTCTTCTACTCTCAAAGAATAGAAATATTCTAGTTTGCTTATTCGGTGCTATTATTTTTTAGATTGTCAGGTTTGAAGAGGTAAATGTGCTTCCTATGTATGGTAGCCATCGTTTGGCCACCATGACCTGACTCATTGCTTTGTGTGACAATCACTGTCCTGATAAACATCATCCTCACATGAAAAGAGCATGTTTCTTTCTTCTTCTAGAATAATACTTAATGTGTGCTGAGTGCATCCTGATAACGTTCCATATGTGTTCATAAACATTCTTCTTGGCTATTACTATCACAAGGAAAGAGTTCTGTTCTTTCTATTCTTCTCACTGGGAAAATTCTCTTTCCATGTCAAGAATTCTATTTCCCAGTGCTTCCCAATCTGTCACAGAGATCCATCATGAAGTTTTCTGTACTTATAGTCCTTCACAGACTGGTGTTTGGGTGTCTGAAGTCTCATTCTACTATTCTGGCTCATAATTATTCAGATAATTTCTCCCCTTTTCTTTTTCTCTTTGTGTTCCCTAAAAATCTCCTCTAGAAAGCAATCCCTCACTTCTTACTCTTATTGGAGACCTCCCTAGGTATGTTATGAAAACTTGTACCTTAGTAAGCATCTGACTTCACAGTCTTCATTATTTCATTCTCTTTCTTCCATTTCCACCATAAAGTCCTTTGGGTCCGCACTCTATTTATATTCTCAGCATCTACTACAGTTCCTGGGACATAGGATGCAATCAGTTAATGTTGATTAAGTGTACAATGAGTATACTTTTTATTGTATACACAAAAACACAAATGTAGAAATATACAATTTATTACCTTTAAAAACACTGCTTATTCTTCTGAATTTTGTTTCTATAAGAAAAATTACTTTGTATAAATTCAAATGCTTTTTCTCAAATATCTTTATTTTTGACTCAATTATAAGCCACAGAAAAAAATCATTTAGGTAACTGTGATCTCAGAAAAGAGATTCTTTACATTCTGTGATGGGAGTCATTAATTAGACATCTCATTTATGCCAAAAACTAACTAGGAAAAAAAAGGACAAAGAATAAGAACTAACACAAGATTCTGGTTTTGTTAAAAAAAAAGTTCAAGGAAACTGTATTTAATCAAAACATACAAAACAATCTCCAGATACTGTCTGGCAACAAATTTAGGATTTGCAGAGCTGAAATGTTGATTTGCTTAGCTATAAATATTACCTTGATGAAAGACAGTCCTAGGTCTGTCTTCTACCATTTTATGCCTGATAAGAAAGTTACTATCACATGTGTTTTCTTAGGAACCCATTAGATTTTAACATTTCTGGAAACATCCAAAAAGATACAATCATTCAACATGAAAAGAGAGATTCAGATTTTACAAAGAAAATACCTACAAAACAAGGGTGCAAAAAAATGAGAGACAGAGAAAACAAGGACAGCATGAAAATTTTATTCAAATCTAAGGAGTCATCCAGCAGCCTCATGAAAAAAAAGAAAACTTTTTGATGTCAATGAGAATTCTCAATTTTCGAGTTTGGGCACAGAGCCCATTCTGTCATATGTTAGCTAAAAGAAAAAATTCTTTTCCAGGCATCTGCCTTCCTTTCTCTTCATTTTCATGGCAAGCTGTTTCAAGGTGCTTCATAAAAAGCTTCTCTAAACCAAGTGTTCTAAAAGCCACCAAGTTTGATGGCTGATGAAAGCGTCACAAGAGAGGTTTTGCATCTCTTCTTTAATAGCAACCTTGAAAAGCCAAATGACTGAGAAAGAGCATGATTCATCCCCTGCAAGAGCTGAAGTGTATGTTTAACTGTCGCCTACTGAATTTTGCAGAAGTACCTATTCATAAGCACCCCAAAATATGCAAGCGCCATTCTGAGGAGAGAGTAAAAAACAAAAAACAAAAAAACTGAGTCATGATAAATCTCATGCTTAACTTTCTTTCATTTATGGAAATTGTGAGTGTTTAACTGTTACAAATAGTCACATTTCTATTCACATTATGTGAAACTCATACATTAAGTCCTCAGCTATTCAGAACTCCCTGGAAATGAGTTATTCTGAACAGCTGAGTGTTCCAGATGGCTTGGGGTTAACTCACTAAGTTCCAGGTGTAGTGTAACAAATATCTCCAAAACAGACCAGGTTTTATCCATCTAAAATTTTTCAGAGCATACACTATGCTAGAGATTAAAATTTTGCAAAATTTATTCTATAACTGTACACATTATTCAAATATTTGGTATTTGAATATACTGTAAATACTTCAAAAATAGTAGTAATTGTTGCTACTATTTAATAGTTGTAATTGTTGCTACTATAAGCTGCTGCTTTCTTGACTATATTACAATTTTTTTAATTCTTTATCTTTTTGGTAAACATTGTGTTAAAAATAGACCATCCTTAGGTCATTTCAGAATGACTTAAAACAGAGAAGAATTAAGAATTAAGTGGATGGATGGAATATACCACAGACACTTGTGTCTCCCTAAAATTCACGTGGTGAAACCTAAACCCAATATAATGGTATTTGGAGGTGAGTTCCTTGGGAGGTGATGACAACATCAAGGCAAAGCCCCTATGAACGGTATTAGTGCTCTTATAAGACAAATCCCAGAGAAATTCCTCACTCCTTCTGCCATGTGAGGACACAGTCCAAAGATGGCCATCTATGCACAGGGAAACAGGCTGGCACCTTGATTTCTGGACTTCACAGCTTCCAGAACTGGGAGAATAGTTTGTTGTTTATAAGTCACCAGTATATGGTATTTAGTTTCAGCAGCTCGAAGAGACTGAGACAGTACATACGGGGTTATACCATAGCTTTGGGTCACTCAGTATTTGCAAAAGAATTAGTGATACTTGGTGACTCCAATGTTATGTAGGGCAAATTAGTCATTTTTTCCATTGATTCATCCACACGTTACAGAATTCTTTCTATACATGGATGCCAGTTCTTTTAAGATTAGCACAGTTTTTGAGATTTCTTTCCTTTATTATGTGAAAGAATTATGTCTACAGTTTAACATAGGAATTGATATATAGCAGGCACAAATACTTGTTTAATAATGAACTCTATAATGCCCTATGCTATGCTCTGTTTATACTTGACATTGCATAAGTTTTCATACTTTTTTTCTGTTTTATTTTGTAACTTGGTGAGAAGGGTAGAGTGAACAATCTTCCAAAATCATTAGGCTACAGTGATGTATCTTCAAATGCTAATCTGTAAATTCCTTGCAATTGGGGACCATGATGTACTCAATTGTATACAGCAGGACCATTGGAGATTCCAATACACAGTGGGCATCCAATGTTCATGGACTGAGTAAGCATAATACTGGTATTTTCTAATCGTGTCATTCATCATCATTTTTTTTGTTTGTTTGAAGAGATTACCACTGTAAGATTCAGGCAGACTGTTATTTTAGCCCAGCAGTGGCACTCTGTCTCCCATCATATAGCTAGTAAATAAAAATTAGTATAATTATTGCTTTCACAAACTGTTACAACTTAGTGATTGAATGCAAGATCTTTGGAGAAAGAGATAGGAATTTGAAGCCCAGCTTCATCACTACTACTTTTGTGATCTCAGAAAAGTGAGAGCTTTTCATATCCCTTGTAAATAAAGTCTATAAAGACCTTATGACCGTTGAGAGGATCCAGAGAGTTCATCTCCAGATAACCCCTAGGACAGTGTCTGATGCCCAGTAAGGTCCTAAGTACCCCGATGGGCCTTCAAATATCTATATGTATACTTAAAAATGAGAAAGATAATAAAGGGAAAAATTAGCTTGTTAAACTTCTGGTTGGAGAAATATTTTTCTCATTTTCTTAATATCATACACAGATACACAAATACTTAACTTTGACTTACCGTTCTGTTTCATCCAAAGCTCTTCTTTTATCATGTTCCTAGCTAATAAACATGGAACTATTAAGCAACATTTAATATTTATAGTTTTATATATATGTAAATATAAATATATTTTATATATACATAAGAACTATTAAGCCACACTTAACATTTATAGTTGTACAGTTTTATATATACTTACATATAAATATATATTTATGCATATTTAATACCAGTTAAAGTATATATGTTTATATTTATAAATATAAAAAGTATATCTTATATGTTTACAGCTACTTATATTTATATATTCATATATATTTTATATAAATACATATTTATATATATTTACTACTTTTACTGGTATTAAAGGATCTACTGTTTAGTCATTCAGTTCCTACTTAACATGTTTTCCCTGGGTTTAACGAGGTGAAATTCACCAAGTGCCTTCACTGAGACTGTTGTTGCTGATTAAAAGGATTCAGTCACTGGTTTAAATTGGAGCTCTGTAATATAGTAGCTATATGTCGCTGAGTAATTGATTCAGCAATTTTAAGCCTCCAATTCCTCTCTGTAATTTTGGATAATGCTTGAACTTACCTCATAAGACTATTATAAGTACTATATAAAATAAAATATTGAAAGCATGATTCTTGCCTCAGAGAAAAGTAAATAGTAGCTGACATATTATTGTATTAGTCTATATAATGAACACAAAGAGCACCCCATGCAGTGATGTTGTTATGATATATTACAGATAAAAAAAGATAAAGAGCAATTAAGAAAAATGTACCTCTCAGGAAGTTACGTGGCCATGGAGTACAGCATGGGTATAAAGCCAGGGCTAGATTCTTTGATTAAATACTGCACACATGGAAGCTATCTGTTAACTCAGCAGAATGTTTTGTTTTTGCGACTGTTAGCATCACATCAACTAGGATAATGTTTGAAAAGAAAATTTATACAGAAAGAGTTTAAACGTACTCAAAAGTAAAGAGATAAGTACAGTGAACCTCTGGATACTGCCATCCAGATTCAATAATTATCAAATATTGGAAAATGATGTATTTTGAAATTCCTTCCTTTATGATAATGTATTCCTCTAAAGAAAAATATACCAACAACTTCTAAAATGACAGATGAGTTAAATGTAACAAATTAAACACTAGTCATCTATTATTCAGCATATATGTTCCAGGTCAATTCGATGTACCAGCCACCATGCTAGGCCTTGTCATGGAATGGTAAAAGATGCCACTCTGTCCTGAGAGAGATCACAACCAAGTGTGTCTCCAAAGGCGCTAATTCGTCTTTTAGGAAACTCTTCAATAGTTCCATAGTTACTAAGGGAAAGAATGGGACTACTTGCCTCAATGGGACACTATGATTGCTTTTTAAAAAAATCTCTTGTGATGGTAACTGATTCTGCTTACATGTCAATAATAAATCTAATTAGGTAGTTGTAAAAAGTTAAACGATCCCACATTTTCAAAGATCTGTTCAAATGAACAATCATATTGATATCCTAATAAAACAAAACAAAATTTAAGCTTTATTAAGACACAGTCAAAATTGTCACAATAACTGATTCAAATGGAGAAATACCATTCAATATCTTGGATATTGTTCAGTTCTTCAATGAAAGGTGCTAAAATACCAAAGACAATTCCAAGCTAGAGATCCCTCGTACAGCTTTTCTGTTATATTTAAAATTGCCATACTGCCACCCATTAAAAAGTTTACTGGCTTAATGGTTGTGCCATATGTCTGTTGGGAAGGCAACATCATTTCTCTTCATCTCAGCTCGTCTTGGTGCTGCACAGGCTGGAAGCCCAAGAACTGGACTTTTCAGATTTTCTGTCGGAGAGGTCTAAGGAAGGACCCTCTGAGGAGAGGCAGTGCATGAAACATGAAAGGTGGAAAGGATTCAGAAGCCATATTATCATTCTGGCTGCAATAGTAGACATGTGGATTTTGAAAGATGTGGCATATTTGCAGCAATCTCCAGGCATTTTTGAATATTTGGCTTCATTGCTAGAGGAAATGATGATCCTTGTGTAAGTTTCTGGCATTTTCTATACCTTTCTGCCTGCTTAGATTAGTAGTAGAAGTAGGGGCAGCTCTTCCTAACCCCTGTTCTTCATCCCTTCCCACAGTTTGATGAGCACAAATTATCTGTATCTTTTCTGCTTATTTCAAGTAGACACACACGTTTCTGTTTTTCCAACTGGACCTGGACAGATAAATTATTTATACATTAAATCAGAGGAGATGGAATATGAGAAAATAGTTGACCTAAAAATCTAACAGGAGTATTTTTATGATTGTCTTATGTTGATACTTCAGTTAGGCAAATAGTAAGTATTTATTAAGGACTCCTTAAGTCAATTTTAACTCACTGAAGAAATATTGATAGTATTTGGATAAATTCAGTATGTGAGAGAGAAGCCCACAGAGGATAATTTTAAAACAGAGAAATAAGCCTAGATTTTAGAATATTAAAACAAGGCCATATAGTGTTTTCACTTTGGTATAAAAGAAATAGTAAATTCTGAAAAGAAAAATATCAACTTATAAGCAAACACCTATTTTTATACTTTAATATTTTATATTAAAAGTAGGTGTTAGAATAATGACACATCTTTGTGGAATTTTTTAAAGATGTTTTCAGATTGTATACCAACTAAATAACTGATAGAGTGTCTTACTGCTACTCAGAACTGGAATGTTATCAACTTAAAATAATGCATCCATCTAGGTATATCATTTTTTATAAATTAAAAAAATCTGCTAATAGGTATGAAATTATCTTTGCTTACCCTCCTGCATTAATAAAATGTGGCTAACAGTCATCATACTCTTCCAGGCCACAGTTGTCACGAAAATGTGGTTGCTAGGATACCTTCATTATTTCTTCATCATGTTACACCAGTCTATCAATTAATAAAGAAACACTCAAGTTAATTCTCAGTCACATTGATACACATTCTTAGCATATAATTTTCCTTATCTCCAAGTGACATTTCTCCCTCTAGCATTCACCTTTTACTCCAAAAAATATTAAACAGGAGGTTATCACATCCGTTTACAAATTACAGCAATGATGCATGTCTTCTACTTAACCTTTCTGCTGTCTCTCCATCACGGTGAAAGTTCTTACAGCAAATATCCATGCACAGAGTAAGTTATGTTTTCTACTTCTCGAATTTATTTCCAAGAAAATTGATGCCTGGAAAAAAATACATGTACCAAATTGATATATTTAGTCCTTTTCAGTCCTTTCTAAGGAAAACTGCGGAGCAGGAAATAACTTTGAAATTCACTCCCACATCTTTAGATATTTATAACTATTGCCAGGTTACTGTTTTGCATTCCAGGGTTAGATTTACAGAAGAGTCCTGATATGCGCTCTTATAAATACATTGTGATGGGTACCATGTTGTGGTAAAAATCACCACAGGCTGCCTTGAGTTGCCAATTTTCAGGGCACTATAAATATAAAAATAATAAATGAAAATAAAAATCTTTGATATGATAAATTCACCTCATTTATGCCTGTTCAATTCAGTACTTCTTATTAACTCTAAGTTGTGCTACCAAAATAAAATAAATTACATATTTTTTCAAAAACTAAAAACGCAAATTTTTCTGAAAATTGGGAAAACAGAACATATTGATTCTGATTATAGATAATATATAAATATAGAAATTTTCTCAAGATTTCATTTAGTTTTGATACCTTCCTTAAAAATCTAATTTAAAAATGTGTGGTTAACCTCACTGTACAAGGAAACAGTAATATTCAGATAAGGTCCATTGCAAAGCAACACTTAGCAACTTCAATAGTCAAGGATAGAATTAATATTTCCTATTGTTTACGATAGTTGTACCATTTCTTCAAATTTAAATGTCAATATTTGCATTTCAATACTTATACTAAAATTGTTTACCCAGTAGAACGCAAGTAAAGGGGGGGAGAAGACACTGTATTCAAGGGGTGGATATCTCAACTTTTAAAAACGTTTTGAAGCAGTTCAGCATATTTTCATATTTATATGTAAACACATTAATGACGATTGGATCAAAACCCAAACAGACTGTACAGATGTAATCTTTCAAAAATTTGGCCTATGCCAAAGACTGTACACAGCTGTTTTCAATTTACTAAAGTATATGTGTGGTCCTCTTTTCAGGTCAAAGAAAAATATCTTTCTTTTTTAAAGTTTCCATGTGTGGTCAGCAAATCATGTAGTTAATATAAAAATGTATTTATGTAAAATAATCTTCTTTATCAATCTTGATGTCCTGTGAAAAGGGTTAAAACAGTCATCTAATGAATTAGAGGAAATTTACTAATGTACTTGGGGTTTTATAAATGTCTCCCAAGTGTTACTTATGTGTATTTTGAGCATAATACATTTTTTTTAAACTTTGAGAGTCAGAAATTAAAAACCTAACAACAAACTAAAGCCCAGGATTATTGTATTTTTGATGGAATAATTTGATTTAGAGATTTTTATGCTTTGCATCAGTATCAGTTTCCTTTTTATCGAAGATCACTCTTGATTTTTCCTTAGCACTTTATTTCTCAGACAGCGTCCTTCTGATTCATCTTCGTCTACGTATTTGTTAGGTTTGATACATTTTAAATAGTGTTCGTTAGGGCATTTGAACACATGCTCCTCTTAAAACTTAAAAAGGCACTGGGTGGTAATTTTGCTTTGCTGTGATTTTGACAAGCTTAACAGAATCTAAACACATGTTTATTTTCTTGTGGATTCCACTCCTTGTTTTAAATTTATCATGAAACTTCTCTCTGAAAATATTATAGTGAGGTAAACTTCAATAGGACCAATTTTCATCTACAAGACCTTTGTATTTTTTTGGTATTTTTAAAGTTAAATTTATTGTGACATTGGTTAATAAAATTATGTAGGCTTCAAGACTATAATTCTGTAATGCATCATCTGTGTTTTTAAATATAAAATTTGAGATTAGGGTCCAACAAATGATTATTGTAAACAGTTACAACATGAACATATATTTTCTCAGTTTTTTAAAATGGCTTCAATCATCATTCTCTCTAGAGGCTGCAAGGATAGCTTTTATTTTATGTTGAACAGTATGCTCTCACTAACTCAAAATATTAGTCCCTTCTTTTGACAATTTATTCTCCTAATATTCTTTTCATCACAATTTTAAGCCCTCAGGGTGAAATCGATTTACTTTTTTCTTATTTCTCCTTGCCATAGCCATAGTTAGATAATTCTAAGATGACATGACACATTCAACAATAACTTTTTTCCTAGTCAACTTAATCACATATTTATCAATAGCCTACTATGTGTAATGAACTATCAAGGTATGCTACTCTACCCATCCTCCTCTAAGCTAGGTACCATTATTAAAATGGCACATTTGGTACTAAGTCATCAACTTGTGTCCAAGTGAATGGGATTAATATTGCTTGACGTAGGGTACTATCTTTTAATCTCACTTCATCTTTCATTATCAGTGTTTCCCATGTGTTACCTCCAGTTCATAATTTTTATGTCTCAGAGAAAATAAGCTAAATTAAAAAAAAAAAAAGAAAAGTCAGTCAACAATGGAACAACATCTTTATAACCTACTGGAAGTGTGTATAGTCTGGGGCAGGGGGAGGAAATTATTGTTCCACGGAAAAATATGGAAAAATGTAAACAAGAGAAGATGCAAGAGGAGAAGATGCAAAACGAGCTGACTCCACACCCACATGTGACACTTGAAAATCAGGAGGGGATCTCAGCTGCAGAGCCCACTCTCCCCAACCCCCAGGGAGCAAAGGACTTCAGCCCCTTGGCAGGCTCCCCAGCCGAGAGCACCAGTGCTGGGAATAGGAAAATCAGTGGGAATTCTGTTCACCTGGGAGAGACAGATGTCTGCTGGGAATCTAGGCATCCTCTTTAAGGGATGACATAAACTATTCCCCATAGCACTCATCCAAGGCTTTGGCAAAAGGACAGTGGCTCAATTGGTGTCAGAATTATACAGAAAGAAACTAAATTGTGCGTCTTTAAATTAAGGTCTGGGAGGGACAGTCTTTAATGCCTGTGGGCTGAGTCTTCTTTTACTGCGTGGCCCATGAGCCATTTTTCCTGAACTGGGCAATCCTCCCACATGGCCACAACCTAGTGAGCTACACTAGCTTTATTCTGATGCTTCCCTGGGGCTTCACCTTTGCCAGCACCTACAAGGGCAAGGGCTCTGTCAATGGCAACCAGCCTGGACCCATGTTCCAGACTTTCTTGGAAAGCTTTTAAGGAATTTCAATCAAGCTCAAGAAGTTTCAGAGCCACACAAGGAAAAACTGAGTTGCGTGGCTTCAGATTGAGGGTCATCTTTCCCCAAAGCTGACAGGTGCCCCCTTTCCTATGTTAAGCATCCTGTCACATTGCCAAATCTTAATCTACTTTAGCCAAGTGCACTCCACCCTGGAGCACCATGATGACTCCCTGAGACACTTCCCCACCACAAGGGCCCCAGGTGGGTGACAGCTGGCTTCAGTGTACCCTGAAACTTTTGCTGAGTGACCAAAGACCCAGCACTAGCCAAGTTTGAAACCATGTTGACCTTCTGAACACCGCTCACACTTACCTGGTGACTTCTTCAGAAAATGTCTCATGCAACTTGCTTACCATTGGGGCTTTTCAGGGGCTGAGTCTAATGAGCAAATGGCAGAAAGCAGGAAATCTTGCGGTGCCTTGAGCCTTTTGTAGACCCACCAAAGGGATGGTATGGTGGCACCTGCCTCAGACAACAGTACGGCCCCTCTCATGCACAACCAGTCACAGCAGACATCTACTGACTGTGGATCACTTCGTAGCTACAAATAGAAAGCCCAAGGCTGGTCACAGGCAGTGCCTGACATTGACCTACAGTGGAGTGCATCCCAAGAAACACCAGAATGAATACACTTGGGGGCTGGCTTCAGAGCACCACACAATTAGCTCCAAAAACAGCACACTCAAAGAGAATTCTCAGCAGGCACCTGTTGGGACAAATTCTGTTTCATGAGGTCAGTCCTCACACAGCAGCTCATACACTGTGGTAGTGGCCAGTCCTCACAACCATTCAGCCTGACGTATATGCTAGCATCAATCAAGGTCCAAATACAACAGGAGGGTGCACATACTACACACAAGAGACACTCCTGCAGCACCTGCCTCAGGTGATCAGGGAGACTGTGCCATCTCGAGCCATGGGGCACATACTACATAAGGCCACCTTACCAAGACAGGAAGACAGAAAAGATCTACATAATACACAAACACAAACACAGAGAGGCAGCCATAATGGGGAGACAAAGAAACATAACCTAAATGAAATAACAAGAGAAATACCCAGAAAAAGAAATAAGTAAACTGAATAAAATGGAAGTAAGCAATTTACCAGTTACTTAGTTCAAAACAACGGTCATAAGGATGCTCAAGGAATGTATAGCTAAATTGGATGAACTTAGTGAGAGTTTTTGATAAGCATAAAAAGAGACAGAAATCATTTTAAAAAGTCAGAAGCAGAAAATACATGAGAATGAAGCTGCAGCAGATTATATAAAGCAGAAGACCAGATCAGTGATTTGAAAGAGAAGGTAAAAGAAGACACCCAATCAGAGGACTAGAAAAAGAAAAAAACATTAAAACGAGGCTAGTTTAAGGGAAATCTGGGACAACATCAATGTAACGACATCCATATTATTGGGGTACCACAGAAGAAGAGAGAGAGCAAGGGATTGAAAGCCTATGTGAAAAAAATATTGACTCAAAATTTTCCTAACCTGGTAAAGGAAAAAGACACATAAGTCCAGGAAGTACATAAAGTCCCAAAAAAGATGAACCCAAAGAGACTCACCCCAAGACATATAATAAATGAAATGGCAAACATTAAAGACGAAGAGAGAATCTTAAAAGCAGCAAGATAAAGACAGTTACCTACGAGGGAGCTTCCATAAGACTGTCAGCTGATTTCTCAACAGAAACATTTCAGGCCAGAAGGACTTGGCATGAAATATTCAAAGTGATGAAAGAGGAACAATCAAGCGTACTCTAGCCAGCAAGGCTATTATTTGAATTGAAGGAGAAATAAAGAGCATCTCAGACAAGAAAAACCTAATGGAGTTCATCACTACCTAACCACTATTATAAGAAATGTAAAGAAAAATAATTTTTAAACAGAAGAAAGAGGGGAAAAAAGAAGAACATAGATACAGGGTGGGACAAAAGTAAGTGTTGAGTTGTAAGTATGCAAAACAAGGTTTATTCTCATATTATTATTTATTATTGTATCATTTTCCAGACTACTGTAAACCTACTTTTGCTCCATTGTGTATGTATAATAAAATGAAAATAGGAATGTACCTATTAATAATCACTTTAAATATAAACAGAATAAATACTCCAATCAAAAGACATAGGGTAGCTGAATGGGTAAGAAAACAATACCCAAATATTGTAGTTTTTGTTTCTAACTGGTTCTTGAGCATCCTTATAACCATTCTTTTGAACACCATGTTCTTCAGTTTCTTGCCTCCATTTTATTTAACTCTTTTTCTGGAGATTTCTCCTGTTCATTTACTTGCAGTATGTTTCCTTGCCTCGAATTTTGGCCGCCTCTTTGTGTTTGTTTCTACGTATTAGGTAGATTCCCTGTCTTGGGAATCTGTTATGATTCCCAGACTGGAAAGTGTTGCCGTATGTAATAGGTGTCTCTGGGACCCAGTGGCGCAGTCTCATTTTTCCACCTGATCTGGATGCTCTAGGAATGTCCTCCTGTTGTGACTGAGTCTTGTTTGCTACTTGCCTTTTTGCGTGTGGTGTCGACACTTACTTGTCTCGCTGCGAGGTTCTACCTCCACCACATTGTATGAACTGCTGTGTAGTTGTTGGCTACATGAAATAGAATTTTCCTCAGCAGGGTCTGGTGCCTGCAAAAATTCCTTTTGGATATACCACTTGGGAAGCTAATTGGATCTTGCTCTGATGCTGTCTGAAACTGACCACTGGGTGTATTTGTTCTGGGGCCCCTTGGTAGAGAGGCCCCAGAGCCTGGTGTAGACCAGTGTCAGACACTGGCAATCTATCTGGGGCTACAAAGCAATCCACAGTTATTTGCTCCCTCTGTTGGGCCTGGATATGTGCAGGAAGGACCAAGCTGCATACTAGGGTTGGCTTTTATCAGCACCATGCCCAGAGACAGGTCAGCAAAAGTCCCAAGGCATTCTGATATCTGTCTGAGATCCACCATCACCTGCCTCCTCCTGCCAGGTGCCTGATAGGCTCAGTGAAAGAACCTCTGATGGTACTCAAATTGCATGAGGTAGCTTCTCAGTGGGTTACCAGGTAAGGGCGAGTGGTGTTCATCAGATTGACACAGGTTCAAACTCAGAGCCAGTGCTGAGTCTGAGGTCACTCAGAAAATGTCCCAGCATATACCAAGTCTAGCTGCCAGCTCTCAGGTACCAGCTCTCAGGTGTCCCCAGTTCTCCTTTTATGAAGAAGTGGGGTCTCAAGGAGTCAGCAGGGTGACATCAACAGAGTTTATCAGAACCAAACAGATCAAGATGTGTCCATATGAGGGGAGTCAGGCATACAGGGGAAAAATGACTCCTGCCCTAGAACCACACAACTCAGTCTGCCTACAGTTCTGCCAGGAGCCCAAGCTCAGCAGAATGGGGCCAATAGGAGTCAAGAGGGTGAGGCTAGTGGATCTTCCATGAGAGGGAGGTACTGGTAGCTTGAGAGAATGTGGGGAGAGTTGCCCTGCCCAGAGCCACACAACTCAATCTGCCCCTGCTTCTGCCCAGGCCTTGGCAGGGCAGGGCCACCAGGAGTTTGGAGGGCGGGACCTTCTGGAGCCAAGAGAGTGAGGCTAGTGGGTTTCTCATGAGAGGAGGCACTACTCAGGTGCACTGGAAAGTGCAGGAAATGGACCCCATCCCAAAGGCACACTACTCAGTCACTGCCACTCCCTGAGTTTGCTCTGACATCTACACTCTGGCCCAGCTGCTGACTCTCAGCAGAGCATGAGCTCTGCTGGGCATGACAATAGGTGGTCCAGAGGTCAGGGCTATTGAATTCCTCCAGGCTGATGCCATATGGAAGGGAATGTTCTACTCATGAAAGGTGGAGTCTGTGGTGTGGGAGAGGAACTCAGCACAGGGGTCCTAGCAGCTGTCCCCTCAGCTCACTCCCCAGAGCTACAAACCCCTGTCTCCCCTCACACAGTCTGCATAGTCCTCTCTCCACTGGAGCCCAGGGTGAGTGGCTGCAAACAGGATTCTGTACACTGGCCCTGAAAGAGCATACCTGTGTCTCTAGCAGATTTCCTTCTTTCCCTGGAAAAAAGAATCCCCACTGATTTTCATAGCCAGATGTTATGTGAGTGCCTCTTCCCTGTCCTGGTGCCATGGGGAATAAACTGATAGTCTCCAGAGAAGAAGGGGTTTGGGGGAATTGGTGAAGGATTTAAGAAGTGCAAATTGTTAGCTTCCAAATAGTTCTGGGGATTTAATGTTCAGCATAGAGAGTATAGTCAATAATATTGTAATAACACCATAGGATGCCAGTTAGGTACTTAAATTATTCAAGGGATCACTTTGTCAATTATATAATTGTGACCTGAAATTAATATAAAATCAAGAACAAAAAAGAGGGGGAAAATGTCAGGGAAAATTTTTATTCATCTGTGTGTTTTTTCTTGGTTTACAATTTTGACATCCATACTACCAGTAAAATATTTTAGAGCTATCATCCTAGAAAATATGATATTTATGTAGAGAATCAATATATTCAAACAAGGAAATGTACTTCTTTCTATAGATTCTCTACTGAAATATACACAATACAGTGAGTAACAGCCTTGCCAGTGTTGGACTGAAAAAGAAAAAGAAAAACTGGAGTATAGAAGCCGAGTCTGAATAGAGATTAGAATAGAGATTCTGCTTAGAGATTCCATGTGCAAAATCATACTAGATCTCTGAAGCTCCACCCACACTGTATTGAATACTGACACCTGAGCTCTAAAAGGAAGCCTTCTCTACAAGGTCTCAGGATTCTTCCCACTATTCTCTCAGCCTGTGTATTCATCAAGAGGCAGTGCCTGAGATTTAAATCTATTTCTGCAGACTATTTCAAACAGATGCCATTCTTATTCAAACTCTGGGCTAAAAAGATGCTGAAGATTGCCCGGCATTTGGGTAAAGAAAACTGAGGCTTGATTTCTATTGTTCTCTGGAGAGCATAGCTTTTATAAGCAATCATTTACTCAACAAACAAAATGGGAATACATAAATTCCCTAAGTACATGCATTAGGCAACATAACGTGGCAGGCACACATAGCGCAGTGTCAGCGGCCTTCCTTTTACTCGGACAGTGAAGACACGGTTTTTCTGGTGAAGGGGAACAATACCCGGCACAGCAAAGAGCACCCTGAGTGCACACATCTAAAACTGGACTTGGGTCTTGCAGAATACTCTTGATTCCACACGGAAGCGAATTGTTTTAGGAACATTAGGGAGTAGTTGTGAAAGCCAAGAACTGCAGGATGCAAGTCTAAATTACAGGATGAAACTGTACAACTCCCCACATATTAATGCAATTCTTGGTTTTCTTATTCTCTCTTCAATTCGTTTCTAATATGTGATATCTATTACAAAGAATATGATTAGATGTATTCTGTTCCTTGAAAGTTCACAGTTTGCAGCTAAAGAGAAAAAAAGAAATTTAAAACTGCAAGTTTAAATATATGCTAGAAAAAAATGCTAATAGTCAAAGATTTCACAATTAGTTTTTTATTTAAAATTTTGATAGCAGAGACAAAAGCCCTTTCGATTCTTTCAGGATTTCTGAATTCCTCACTACCATTTCCTCAAAAATTTCAGAAATATTTGGGACCTGTATTGGGTCTTCAATTGTTAAGATGAAAAAATAAAAGTATAGAAATTTATTCAACTTTTATGTTCACATTCTCATTCAGCAGTATAGTCAGAACTCAGAAAATACCTTGGGTTTCCTGACACCGCACATTTGTGAAATCTGTAACCCACACTAGACTCAACAGCATTTTAAAAGTGTAATTATTTTTCCTTATCCTTTCCTGCCAACACTTGAAATGAATTCAGCTGCAGTTGCATTAGCAGTGTGGACCTGGCGATAGCACACAGAAGTACAGAATTCAGAGGAAATTAGGAAGGACTGTGAGAGATCCTGCAACATTTCTTCTAGGAAGTTCTCTGCCACTTTATTAGACAAAAAAAAAAAAAAGTTATTTGCTGCTTTGCAGCATTTGGCCATGTCAGAAGACTCATACCTATGAGAATGATTTTTGTTGCCTTGAAAAAATAATTCTTGAATCATACATAAGCATGTTTTAAAAAAAAATCAATCAACTCAGAAATAACCATGAATATTCACTTGTCATTCACTTGAAACCCCGAAATATGAACTTAGTGTAGCTCACTTCTTATTGTTTTACAACATGTTCGTGAGAACATAATGAAAGGAATATTATTCCTTTAATTTGGGAGAAGTGGCTGCACATTTTGGTGTGGCATGTGGCCTCTGTGTGTACACAGTGATGCCCTGCCATGTACCAGCTTTCTCGTGCTGGCATGTCACCTGGCCTGAGGCGTTCCCCATTCTCATGTTCTCACACTTGTGCTGTAACCCAGCTCGCCAGTGCAAGCCAAAGCCGGAGAGCAGGTGGGGCGCATGCCTGACAGAGACTGGAATGGCATGCCACACGGCTCTCCAAGTGCCATAAACAAACAGGGTTTGTTTGGAAATTCCATCTCCTAGTTGCAGTAAACAAGAGTTGATGAAGCATCCAGCAGAGAAATGCTGAACACTTTCCTACAAAAAGAAATTTAAGAAAATAATATAAGCTATCAGTGAAGTGTAGAATAATTCTTCCAGTCACCTATTTACTGTTGAGCTGTATTTAAATACAATACAATATGAGGCGATCTGATATTTCATGATGTAATATATAAAATAACACATATGACATAATCACTTATATTTCTAAAACTCAGAATAAATCTTGGAGGGTATTTTACTATAGATTGTATATTGAAACAACATAGCTTTTGAGTTTTGTACGACTTCAAAGGTGAATGTATACTTGTTTTGTAGGAAAAGATTAAATTACAACATAGCATGATGATTACCTTTCATCACATCCTTACAACTCTAAAAGAACAATTCTTCTATTGTTTTTTAAATATATTTTTATTGATTATGCTATTACAGCTCCCCCATTTTTTTCTCCCTTTTAGTCCCCTCTGTACTGTTCTCCACCTCCCACCAGCATCCCTGCCCCACCCCCGTTCATGCCCGTGAGTCATACATATACGTTCTTTGGCTTTTCCATTTCCCATACTATTCTTAACCTCCCCCTGTCTATTTTGTACGTACCATTTATGTAACTTACTCTCTGGACCTTTTCCCCCATTCTCTCCCCCGCCGCCTCCCCGCTGATAACCCTCCATGCGATCTCTATTTCTGTGAATCTGTTCTTGTTCTAGTTGTTTGCTTAGTTTGTTTCTGTTTTTGTTTTTTTTTAGGTTCGATTGTTGAAAGTTGTACATTTATTGTCATTTTACTCTTCGTATTTTTAATCTTCTTCTAGAAAATAGTTCTGTGAAATTCTCTAGTCTAAAAATTAAAAACTAATCAACTGCATAAAAATGAGATAATGTCCAGTACTGTATCAAAGGTTTCAGCTTTGTGAAAAGACTAACAACTTCTGATGAATTTATAGAGTTAAGACACAGCAACTTTATTTCCAGTGCACTACTGACATTAAAAGATTACCTTAAAACTATGGACTGCTTAGCTCATGATTTAAGATTAAGAATCTGTTTTTCTAAATTAGATCATACACTTTAAAATGTGTTTCCTTTGGTCCTCTTTTTATACCTGAGTATGTAAGCCATATATTTCTTTATCTCTCTTACATTGATCCTAATTGATTATGTGATTTTTTTCATGTAAGGACAAAAACTCATAACTCTATGTATGATATGTCCAGATTTATTCTTTTTTTAATTTTTTTATTTACACTTTACATTCAGCATTATTATGTATTAGTTCTAGGGGTACAGCATCATGATTAGACAGTCATATACTTTATAAAGTGTTTCCCTGATATTCCCAGTACCCATCTGGCACCAACAGTATTATTGATTATATTTCCCATGCTGTACTTTACATCCCCATGACTATTTTAGAACTACCAATCTGTACTTCTGACTCCCTTCACCTTTAACACAAACCCACACACAAAAACTTATATATACCAAGAGTTTAATTGGGAAGTGAGTGGTCAGTATCAAAAAACTAGACTCTAATCCTCAGCTCTACCAATTGATTATCATAATCCAGTTTATGAAGTGATAATAGTTAGAATAATTTTACAAAGATTTTGTCTTTCTACAATTATGGTTCTAAATCAACTGGTTTTATGCCAGTTCGGAATCATCAGTTCTCCACACTATCATCTGCAGTGCAATTGTCCTGAGGGTGCTTTAGGAGTTTTTATTGACAAGGAAGAAGATCTGCTCTGATATTTATTAATGAGGCTCTCAGCCTTACCGCTGACAGCATAGGTTAGATGGCAAAGAAAAATGAAATTTTTATTGAGGGCAATAGGGATGGTGTCATGCCCTTCTGTTCTCTTTGAAATCGAAACACATTTTCAGTAAATTTCAATTTTAATGTTAAAAGAAGTGTTAAAAAGTATGGGTGAGAAGTGCTTAAAAGATTTATAAAGTGAATAGATAAGAGTGAAAGAGTTCTTTTCTTTTGATCTCCCAGAGTTGTTGCTAGATCTTTTGTGTATCTATCTCCAAAATGTTTAGTCTACCTTATATGTGCAAAATATGGCATAGATTAAAAAATACGCTATTAATAAAGTTAGGCATATTAGCCTATGTCTTCAAATAGAACAAAATATTCAAATAGTTCCTCTCAGACCATACTAATTCCAATAAAAGCTATAAAGTATTAAAGGTCTTACAGAAAGAACATATTTGATTGTGGAAATTTTTTTAAAGCATCACAGAGAGGGAGAAATCTGAATACTGGTAAAATTTTGACGTGGAGGGAATGTAGAGAGTATTTTCGGCAAAGGGAGCAGCTTGAGGAAAGATATAAAGTGCCCAGTGTGAGCTTGGGAACTAGCCAGTGGGACAGTTTGTCACTTGGAAAAAACAGAAGGAGAGGAGGGTGAAACAACACTGGCGGGCCTGCTTGGCCCGGATGATCAGGGGTGGTCCAGGATGTCAGGCTGAGGGATGTACTCAACAGGCGATGGGAAGCACTGAGCTCTATTTATGGTTAGAAAGTGATGTTCTAGGAATTGTTCTTTAAAAAGATTTAGTGGTCAGCTCTGCACAGTGGAGGGTAAATTTGAATGTGGAGAGCAGTTAGATAATATTATAATTTCAGGTAGATCTAATGGAGTAACTAACAGCCAGATCTGACATTTTTGTAAGCAAGTAGTTGTGTAACTTGAGCCAAAAAAAATTAACCTTTTTTATTCCAGTTTCCTGATTTAGATGATCTTTGAGTTCCTTCAACCATAACATTCAGCGATTCAAGGTAATAGAAAGCTTGGGCTAATACAACAAGTGTAGGAATGGAAAGTAGAAAATCAGTAGGAGGCATTTGAAGAGGTAGATTCTATTTGCATTTCTTAGTGGGGTCTACACTGATACTTTGGGATCCACGATTCTTCAATACGAAGTCCCAGAATTGCAGATATTTTAGCATCTTTAGTCCCTACCAACTAAATTTGAGTAAGACTTTCCAGTCATTACGATAATCCAAAAGCCCCACATAGTTTTAAAAGTTCTACATAGTTCCAAATTTTTCCTTGAGGATTATAACTACTTGGACTTTTCCTACATACACATACAATAACCATTGGGAGTCTATTATAACTAATATTTGATATAGTAGACAACTGAAAGACCACTGATGCCATTAGTAGCCAAGGAGAATTCATGAGAAAAAAATTCATGTTGAAAAAGATTATGTTTCATTTTAGACATATTGGAGTTTAGGCACCAGTGGCATATTCAGAGACCCCCATTTATATATGGGTAGTGAGGAGATAAGAGAGAAAAACAGCAAAAAAAGTTTAATAATTTGTCTATTCAATCTTGAAAGAGAGAAGAAATGTTTCTTATTCACCTACTTAGATATTTGTGAAATAATAGGAAGTATCTTGGCTTTGCTGGAATCTGCTTTCTTGTTCACTCCTTATTGAAACATACTTCAGAATTTCCAAGGAAGAAAAAGAAAATTATCATCTCTTGGGCACCAATATGTATCAGATGCTTGCCAGGCACATATATTTTATATTGTCCCTGGGTCTCAGGTTGAGTACTTTTCTCAAGATGACATTGTTAAGTAGCAGAAAAGGAAGATTCAAACCCAGTTCTGTCCATTTCCAAAACTGCGATTAGTTTCACTGCAACAATGTGACAGTTAGATGATTTGACTTTCAAAAATCCATTCTGACATGAAAATTGGTATTATATATTCATGTATCCCTCCTCCAAAGTCTTCTGAGGCACAATGCCTAGGGCAGAATGACTGGTGGGATATTCAGGCACCACTCTAGGGAGGTGAGTTACAAACCGTTCCATACATAGATCCCATCCAGGAATACAAGCTCCGGTTTGAGCAACGACATGATTATTTAGGCTTGTTCATTTCACTCAAAACACCTTCCCAATAATGAAATGGATTCTTTTGGGTTTTAAAAAATTATTTTAATATATTTTTATTAAAATATAGTTGACATACAATATTGTATTAGTTTCAGGTGTACAAAATAGTGATTTTAAATTTGTATACCTTATGAAGTGATCACCATGATAAGTCTAGTAACCATCTGTCGAGGTACCAAGTTTTTATGATATCATTGACTATATTCCCTGTGTTGTACTTTACATCCTTGTGACTATTTTATAACTGGAAAATTGTACTTTACTCATCCCTCAACCTCCCTGGTATCAGTTTGTTCTGCCTTTTTTTTTTTTTTTTTTTTTTAGATTCAACATATAAGTAAAATCATATGGTATTTGTTTTTGCCTGTTTGACTTCTTTCACTCAGCATGAACCCTTTAGGTTCATCCATGTTGCAAAAGGTAACATTTTATTTTTTATTGCTGAATAATATTCCATTGTGTGTGTCTGTGTGTGTATACACATATGAAAAACCTTCTTTATCCACTCATCTACTGATGTACACTTAGGTTTCTTTCATATCTTGGCTTTTGTAAATAATGCTGCAATTAACATAGGGCACATAGATCCTCAAAATAGTGCTTTCCTCCTTTTGAATAAATGTCCAGAAGGGAAACTGGTGGGTCATAAAGTATTCTTATTTTTAATTTTTTGAAGAACCTCCATAACATTTTCCATAGTACTGCACCATTTTACAATCCCACCAACAACGTATGAGGGTTCCCATTTGGAAATAGGTCTTTTTGAACATTCTGAATTCCTCAAAACTCAGGGGAGTGTTTTTCCAAAGCTTACTCTGAAGAACAATTCCAACTTGTGTGTCCCCTTGTTTACCTGGGTATGGCGTTATTCTACCCATTTTGTACTTGACTATGCATGTTGTTGATATGACTCCTGTATCTACATATGATGCCTTGGGGTGGCAAGAGCTCCATGACATGTATAATTATTCCTTTATGGCCCTAATTATATCTAGTGAATGTTCTGATGTACCTACTTTGCTGTTTTGTATTAAATGCTTCCTTTTTTAGCTTTATCTCAGCCATTTTTTCTTTCTTTAATCCTGATATCATGTAGCACACACAAATTACATTTTAATTTTAATTTTTAATCTCGACTCAGTCTTGATATTATCTCTGATGCTATCCTGGTACCTAGAGCAATAAATTAATTTCCTTTCTTCCCCTATAAAATTCATAGTCATAATTTTTTCTCTTCTTTTCCCTTCAATTTAATACAGCATAATATCTGGTTTATATTTCACTGGTGGACAAGTGTATATTTGAGAAAAACAAATAAATGCGAGTGACTTAAATTACCCCTTAAAGACCATTGTTGGTTAAATTAAAATTTACTTTCAATAGTTACATAGTAGCACTTTGGGTTCATATATACTATAAACAAAATTATATATTTTCCTATGTCCGTAAAAATGTAGGGGTTGCAGGTTAGCCAGCTTGAGTTCAGCTGGGTGATAATTTTACTTCTTTTTCATAGTGTTCACTGAGAAAATGTATACTTAAAGCTGCTCTCCCAAAATGACCCAGGAGGAAACATCTATCTTCTGACAGTCTCAGGCATCCTGCATAGTACCTACATGCAGTAAATCATTCAATAAATGTCTATTCTTAAAGGATATGATTCTTGTTAGAATTAAAAACATTGTGTGGTCCAGGTTAGAGGATAGAGAAAAATAGCTCGTTTTGATACATACATGGAGTAGTCCAAATAAAAATTTGAAGATGAGTGAAAAAATATATTAATTTTCTGACTTTGAGAAATTATATGTGAAACACAGAATTTATTCTTATATTATTATTTATTAATTATTGTATTTTTTATATGAACAACTGTAAACTTACTTTTGCCCACCCTGTTTATTGAATTGTTTTGTCCTTCAGGGTTTAAGTCAAAATTTGTCTCAGAATCCTGCTCCTGGTCTCTCTGGGTATTCACAGTATGGGTGGGTGTTGGTCAGAGTGACATCTTGCCTAGACATCATTATTCTGTATTTCTCTTAAACCTTTAATTGGCTTTATGTGTCCCAGCTATCAGATTTTCTGGTCTCTCCCCTGGGTAACCCTGTTATAAAACAACGCCCCTTTCCTTGATCACTTTAACACACCAGAGAGAGAGAAAGCTATGAATTTGTATACTAAGAAAATGTGAAGGTTTCTTCTAAGTGTTGCATGCATTCTGAACATTTCCTGGTGAATGTTAGCCACTCCTCCTGCCATTCTCATCCATGTGAGGATCCTGCCGTCTAACTGTTCCTTCTCATCCTCAACAACTGCACTTCAGGGTACATCTCCAGATTTATTTCCAGAGTCCAGCCTTGCTCCATTTCTGGGCTCCTTCCCCATTTCCTTTTGTCTACCTCCATAAATAAAACATTTTTATGCAGAGCAATTTATCTCCTTTTGTATAACCCTTAAAATTCTAGCAATGTTCTGTAGTGATCTGCATCATTACAGAACTAATACGTATCTATTGGCATGTTATTTTGAGAAACAAAATAAAACAGAAAGTAATCTTTTCTAAGATAAATCTGATGCCATCTTTGAACTAATGGGTTTTTTTCCCCTCTGATTAACTGTAAATTACCCAAGCATACACATGCATGTAAATAAAATATGTACACATATATATTTCACTTTCATCCCATTTTATCCCATCCTCTAGCATTTCATCTCTATTTAGTTAATTCCAGCTATAAATTTAAATATTCAGACTTCCCTAAGCTTTACTTAAGTTACCAACTAGGTAATGCTAACACTTGCTACTACCATAAGCCTGTTTTCTCCTTACACTTGATACTTGAACATTCTGCTGCCACTTCTCTTCACTAATCTGTCCTTCCTTAATCCTCTCAACTTGGCATCTTCTGTTGCTACCACTCTGCTGAAAGGATTTGCCAGTTCTCTTCTCTCAGGGAAACTCTTTCTTTTCCTCTCTATTAAAACCCTTTTCTTTTCACAGCTCTTCCCCACTGTAGCTTCTCTTGCATTAGGCACCAAGTGGGTACCCCTACTTGATTTCAATTCTCATATTTCACCATCCCACATGTTTCCTCCCGCTTCCCCTTATCTCATTCTTTAATGTTCTTCTGCTTCTATTTTTACTCATAAAGAACTCATCCATTTGTTTTGGTCCAGCGCCTGCCTCTGAACAGACATTTCCCAAACCTACAATTCCAATCATCACTGATCATCTTCTCAGTCTTGTACTTTAACTCCGTATAGATGGGACTTGAAGAATCAAAAACTGAACTCATTATTTTCTCACACAAATCTGTATTTTGTACTTTATTGTCACTATCCTCATTTAATAAATCTACTCCAACACTCTTATTCTACCAAACTGATCAAGTCCACAGACTATTCCTTTAACTATCAAACAAGTTAACTCTTCTTCCCCTGTTTTTACAACCACCATGCTAGCTCTTGCCTAATAACTATAAACTATAGTCTTTATATCTTCCTCATTTATAGAATAATTTTCTTATTTTTTAAATGATTTTATTGTTCAATTATGGTTGTCTGCATTTTCCACCACCACTCCCCAATTTTCTTATTAATCATCATTCCAAAATTGTTATTTAAATTTTTGTGTACACATTGCCAGTAGCTCATTCCACTATAATCAGCACACATTTACTTATATAGAGTGAAATTTTAATTGCATTATTTTAGGTGATATGGGATTATATTTTCATTGCCATTTTTCTAGTTTGCTCTACTCTAAACACTTCTATAGTTCTTTGTTAATTGCCCTTCCCCCTCAGCAGGAAAACTGTTCTGCACAGTGCTTACCCATTTCTTCTGCTCACTACCTCTAACCATAGTAATTTCCCTGTAATGATCCTTCCTTCCTATCCCTCACTCAGGCTGACCACATCACTAAAGGTTTTCTCAACACTTACTTCCTCCAAATTGCCTATTCTTCACACTTGCACTCCAAGGTGACCACTTGTAATCTTTAACATTTTTCTGCACATGGCAAATGATTATACCATGTCAGATATGATCTTAATGAAGACCAGTTCCTCTACATTATAAACTCCAGGGGCAAGTACTGTGTCTTCTCCAAACCCTTTAAACCTTATTATACCAAGTACAATAATGTGTATTCAACAGGTGCTAAGTAGCAGGTGACCTAGAGGACTAGGCACCAATGTATTCCAGATGGAGAATCATTAAGAAAGTAATACAGTCTTTCCACCTGTAACTGTAACTTGCTGCTCTTCCCTAGACATAGCCCTCCCTTCATGTTGTAAAGCTCAATTATTACTGTAAAATAAATGAACAGAGCCAGGGAAGAGTAGATACTAAAAATTCCTGTTTATTTTGACCCACCCAAGCTGAACAATGGAGAGGTGGCACTCTGCATCAGTCATCATATTTTAAACTTCTCTCCGCTCCAGCTCTTATTATCTCCCTACTGCCACAGCTGCATAATGCTGTAGTCAGTGGTAAAATGAGACATCTCTGCTTAGAGGGCAGGGTAAATTGCCTTATCTACTTTTAACACACTTTTACATGGCATCCTGTTCATAAGCCTTAGTTAGGCAGCCATCATATGAAAAGCAAATAAATTCTCAGAGAAATATGATGTTTTTAAAAGAAAATTAATATATAGAGTATGTTACAAGTATATATAAAAACATACAGTATATCTACAACATATAGAGTAGCAAAGTCAACATGTTAGAGACTGCAGAACTTTTGAGTTGTCAGAGTCTTGTCCACTTAAATATAACCAGAGACATTGAAATAAAGAACAAACTGACAGTAACAAGAAGGGAGAAGGGGGGAGGTAACAGGGGGAAAGGGTCATCAAGGAATACGTACAAAGGACACATGGACAAAGTCAAGGGGGCTAGGATTGAAGGTAGGAGGTAGGGATGGGTAGGGCTGTGGGGGGAGTGCTAGGGGGAAAATGAAGACAACTGTACTTGAACAACAATAAAAAACATTCAAAAATATAAAATAAGAAATAAAAAATATTATAGTGAATTAAAAGAAGCCATCAGCATCCATGTACCCTGCAAAATCCAAAGGTCTTATCCTTTTTTTTTTTTTCCTTCTTGGCAGCAAATGGTGAAATTTAAAGTCTAGGAAATTATTAGTGCAAAACAAGCAGACTGATGTTATCTCATTGACAGTCTAGAAGAGTAAATTTTTAAGTAAAAAAGAAAAAATTCAACAGAACGTTTTGTGACTTACTTTGCTTATATGATTAAATTAACTACCTCCATAATAAATACATTCATTGTATGAGTTTTTGGTTTTAGATTCCATTTTCATTTCTTCAGCAGTCCAGAAGATCTTCCACAACCAAGCTATTTTTCAGCTTTTAAATAATAAAGAGAATTAAATCACAGTTAGATCCATGGTATGTTGGACAGCAATGCCATTTAATAAAAATATTTGATATTGACTCTCTGTCCTCCTGTTGGACAGTCACATCTTCCTGCTCAGCTGCCAACCACAACCCTGAGATGTGATGGTGAAAGTCAGAGTGAATGGATTTGGCCATACTGGGTGCCTGTCACCAGGGCAACTTTTAACTCTGGCAAAGGGGATATTGTCATCATTAATGACCCCTTCACTGACCTCAACTACATGATCTGCATGTTCCAGTATGATTCTACTCATGGCAAGTTCAAAGACACAGTTGAGGCTAAGAATAGGAAGTTTGTCATCAATGGAAAACCCATCTCCAAATTCCAGGAGCAAAATCCCACCAACATCAAACGGGGTGATGCTGGTGCTGATTATGCTGTGGAGCCCACTGGAGTCTCCACTACCTTGGAGAAGGCTGGGGCTCATTGAAGGGTGGAGCCAAGAGATCACCATCTCTGCACCTTCTGCAGATGTCTCCATGTTTGTGGTGTGTGTGAACCATGACAAGTATGACAACTCCCTCAAGATTATCATCAATGCCTCCTGCACTACTAACTGCTTGCCCACCCTGGCCAAAGCCATCCATGACAACTTTGCCATCATAGAGGGACCCATGACCACAGTGCATGCCATTACTGCCACCCAAAAGATCATGAATGGTACCTCTGGGAAGCTGGGGAATGCTGGCCAATGGGGCTTTCCAGAACATCATTCCTGCTACTACTGGTGCTGCCAGGGATGTGGGCAAGGTCATCCCTGAACTGAATGGGAAGCTCACTGGCATGGCCTTCCGTGTCCCCATCCCAATGTGTCAGTTATAGATCTAACCCGACACCTGGAGAAAGCTGACAAATATGATAACATCAAGAAGGTGGTGAAGTAGGCATCAGAGGGCCCTTCAAAGGCATCCTGGGATGTACTGAGGACCAAGTTTTCTCTTGTGACTTTAACAGTGACACCCAGTCCTCCACCTTTGATGTTGCATGTGACATTGCTCTCAATGACCACTTTGTCAAGTTCATTTCCTGGTATGACAAAGGAGTATGAGCCCCCCAGACCACCAGCCCCAGTGAGAGGGACAGAGGCCCTCAGCTGCTGGAGAGTCCTTGCTCCAAATCAATCTCCAAGCACTCTGAGAATTTCCTGACCTCCATCGATTCCATCCCAGATTGCCCAAAGAAGAGGAGGAGCTTAGGGAGCCCTGCCTTGTCAAACACAAGCAACTTCAGTGGGTAAAGTTCACTGTACCCAGAAAAGAATTGATATTTATTATTGCTTGGAATACATACCTTATAGTTTGCAGAGTCTGAGTCATATACAAATTCCACAGGTTCCTCTCCTGATCATTATCAGCAAAAATGCATCAGATGTTTTCCCCCAACAGCATCAGAGGAGATCACAGGCTCTGCACTCTGTCATCATTGTAGCCCTTCCAATATAGCTAGAGGAAGCAGGGTATTGCCCTCAAAGATTTGGTTCCTTATTTCCTTGGAGATCACAGGATTACTGACTATAACCTTCAGGCTGTAAATAATAACTGGGCTACACTGTTTATTTATTGCTGCTTTGGAACAGAAAAACAACTTGAGTCCTTTAGTGCACTGGGTGAAAAGGACTTTCACTAAAAGAAGCTGACATTGTAAATACTCATGTTTTGGCAGGGTAGCTGCCTGATTAGGGACCCCTAGTTTCTTTAGTTCCCATATTGCAGGCATCTATACATATTTATAGCTTGTGAATTTCTTTTATTTTTGCTATATCATGGTTTAGAGAGTATAATTTAAGAGGTGAAGGTAAGGGGCCTATTTTAGAAGTGTCTGCATTAAACACTAGTAAGAATGTACTAATTTTCATTTTAGTCTTTAATCATTAGCATTGTTGGTTAAAGAGTTCTCTGTACTCCATGCACAGGGCAGGACTGCACTTTCTGGTCATCTTGTGCTTGGGTGTTCCCACATAGCTATTTCTTACCAATGACACTTAATGGCTAAGATGAGACCTTCTAGAACGCTTCCTCTTTCTGCTTAGGCAACCAATAATGATCAAGATGGTAGCTGATTCATCAGTTTCAATCCCAGAGTGAAAACAATGTGAACAGCTGTGTTAGTCATGTAGCATGAGAAAGAAACAAAGTTTGCTATTTTAAATGATGAAGATTCTATTACTTTTTTGATCCACTCATTTACTGAGGGGCGTTTAGGTTGCTTCCAGCACTTGGCTATTGTAAGTTGTGTTGCTATGGTCATTGGGGAAGACCACTGTACTTGAACAACAATAAAAAGAAAAGAAAAGAAAAGATTTTAGTACTTTTTGTTTTTGCAACATAATCTAGCCCAGCCTGATTACCACACTCGTTTTATTAATTTTACATTCTCAGCACAGTTCCACCTGATATACTTTTAATTTATCTCCCCAAACACACTTTGATCATAGTACTTACCAGCTAAATTATATTTACATTGTCTCTCTCCTTTATTAGTCCATAATTTTCTTGAGGACAGAAACATCTCACTCATCTTTATCTTTTCAACCTTTAGTACATAGTATTTATGTTAGACACTCAACACTGTTGATTTGAACTAAATTGAATTTACCCTATGTTGACATTCAGCTCTGTGCTTAAATGGTGAATGACTTAGTGACAGTTAACCTAAAGTAACATTTTTTTGGATACGTGCCTCTCTTAAAGTTAAAAAAAGGCACAATGATGATGTTGATTTGATGGAGTAGCATATACATTGAATTTAGCAGGTTTGGCTATAACTTCTGTTTCTAGCTGTGTGACAGTTGATAATTCATTGTGAAGAATATTTATTAGTTGTCCACTTATTCTATGCCAGACTATGTTCTAGCCCCTGAACATGTTAATAGTATGTGCTCATGACCTTGTTCAATTAACAAGGTCATTGCAGGTCACATAATGAGTTAGATTTTCATTCTCTGATACTAACTATGCAATACTTTAATTAATAAGTTTGTTGGAAGGTTTGAGGGAAATAATATATGTAAAAGTTTTATAAATTTCAAATATTTTTATAAATATAAACATAAGAATTTTTATTTTGAAGTTTCTGAATAATATATTTTTCCTAATAATTAACCATATGGATATGTCTAATAATTCAGTGTTCTGGATATTAGATGACCATTTCATGTAACTAACTGGGGTTCACAAAGAAATAACTTTTAAATTATTTAGTAACCATTATAAAATTTTAGACCAATGTTTTAATTTGAAAAAGAATGTGTGTATTAGAATACCAACAGCAATAAATATATCTTTCATTTGGCAAGATGTAATTCTAATTTCTAATTTTAAAAAAGACAACTATTTCCTGGAAAACAGCACTGATTTACTGTACATTTAGTACAAAATAATAATTGGAGTGGATTATAAATAGGAAGGAAGTGGATGGGATTGGACCTACCAGGTGATACAAATTACAGTCACCCCTGGTCATAAAATGATTGATCCAAATGCATATGATTCATTCAAAAAAGAAACAAAATTTTATGATTTTTGAATATATAGAAACTATATATATTCAAAGACAAATCTATGCTTAATGTGCCAGAGTCAACGGATATGTATCAACAGCTACCAAAAACACTACCCCAAGTTTTCTAGGCAGCAGATTTAATGGTACATTTCCTAAACAGTAGTTTATTTTATATCTCAGTAATAGGAATGAGGTCACCTCACATGCTTCTAGAGAAATTTGTACACTCCATTTGACATATAAAATACAACATTTTGTTCACTTTGTTCGACATTGTTTCATCAGAACATTGATGAGATGTTGTAGGAACTTAACTCATATTTAAATCAATTGGCCTATAATAAAATTGATTTTGTTATATGTTGTTTTGCTTAAAGTCACAATGTTAAATGAAGACTTACAGTATATCAATTTATTTATTGTGCTTTTTAGACATTTCATCAATACTTAACTTTGGCATTCATTCATTAAAAGAAATGTTGATTGAGTGTCCCTTCTGATCCAGATATTGGCTAAGCTCTATAAATATACAAAGGTGAGGTCCACATATTTCCTGCCATCAAAGAGCTCATGATATTTGGAAAATGTTTACAGCATTGCAGAAAAAATACACAAGGTTAAACTTCATTGAATTGCCATAGTCAAAATAAAATTAAAAACAAATTGTAAAATAAAGCCTTTGCTCTTAAGAATCCTAAACATCTAGTTAGAGACACATGAAACAATTATATAAGTAACGTGACTTCTCCATAATGTTTAAATCTTATTGCATGTACCAAAATGACCACAATTAAATAACCCAGAAATATTTTTTGTGTTTATCTTATACATACGTATTCTATAAACAAGGCCAATCTGTCAGAGAGTATAACGTGTCCTCCGAAAAAAAATAGAAAACTCTGCTAACATATGTAAATTCACATGAAAATTTGGTAAACTTGACCTTATATTGGGATTTAAGAAAAAAAATCTTCCCTTTCTCTGAGACATAGAATCAGGTAAACTCTCTAGGTAGACTTAATTGCTATGAATCTGACAGTGACAGCAGGAAGTGACCACCCTTGGTCATGTGGAGGCTGGTCTGGGGATGGCATGGAGCCAGGCAGGGATGGCGCCCACTCTAAGATTCTAGGTCAAGTGTGGGGGGCAACTCTGGTTGCCCTCTATTGCTTCCTCTCTCCAGGTATAGCAACCTTATAGATGAAATGGCTTTAATCCTCCCTTAGCTTTCTGAGTCCTCATTGACTTAAACTATTTGAATGGCATCCTTTTGTCAAAGTTACTGATTCAAGAATAGGCTTGTAAGCCAGGCCTAAATCAATCAGCCATAACAGTCTTATAGTTATTAGGTTTGGTTCAGGCAAGGGCATATGATCTGAATTGTTCTAATCAGAAAGAACCACAAGATTCCTGTTCAGTGGTTAGAAAAGGAGAAGCTATCTATCTCTCCTTAGTTGTGAACCAGAAAGCACACATCTCTGGAAACTACTAGCCACCATTTTGTGAGATGGAGAAGCTGTTTTATGGGCAATCTCTAGAGGAAGGCAGAGGCAAGGGCATGACAAAGCAATGGAGCCAAGAAAACAGTTACACTGTGAACTCTATTTCCTTTCCAAGATTGTCAAATGTCAACAAATTCCTATAAGTCAATAGTACTATGGGCGAATTAGACACAGACCTAATTGGATCTGGGACAGAGGAAGACATTGTTCCCTCCCCCACAGCTGCTATCACCAGCAAAGTATAATTATGCTCACCAGGAGGATCATTAGTTTCAGAGAGAGCTACCTGATTAGACAGCTGGAGGGGAAGAGGCAGAGAGACTGCACCCAGCATGCATGTAACAGAACCCTAGGAAACTCTTAGACGTATCTGGGCGACACTTGGTGACAGTTTGTGGGGCACTTGCCATCATAAAATATTCAAGATATTCTAAAACTGAGGCTTTCAAGAAATTCCAGAGAGACGGATTTTTCAATCCACTATTTTAGGTGTTCAGTGACATGTAATCTCTTGTTTTATTCTTAATCTGCCTCTTTTTTATTCTTAAAAATTTAAGGTGATCTAGACTTTCTTATCTTTTAAGACTTCTCCTTGTTATATAAATCTTTATTTCTAGGTGTTAGAGTCTCTTTATAATATGTTTGCCTTATGATACTTCACGATACTTTCTATTAAATGATGACTTTACAATATTTAGCAACTTTTTTACCTGGCATCATGGAGTTGGGAGCAGGGAGACTGTAGGTCGGGGATGGCCATTCCCTACACCTGGATTCAGGTGCCAGAGTGACTTCTGCACACCTCTACTCACTGGTCCCCACCCTCTGTCCCCTTGGGCGTGGCACCAAAGCCCCCAAGACTGTATTTTGGCTTCTTTTATACTTTCTCTCTGATTGTCCCTTCTCTCCAAGTCCAGGGAGAATTCAAGTTTAGTTTTTCATTTATTCCCTCTCTATGCCATAGTAAAAATGAAACTGGTTATTAAAGATTTTGCCCCTAAATCTATGGCTCATACAATAATTTGGGCCTTGTGTCTTAAAAAAAAAAACACAAAAATTAACTTCGTTTTTGTTTTTGTTTTTGTTTTGTTTTGTTTTGTTTTGTTTTGCATTGGACTGTCTCATTTCTCTACAGTGCTGGATTCCAAGGTCTATTTTGCAAGACTGTGTGTGTGTGTGTGTGTGTGTGTGTGTGTGTGTGTGTGTGTGTGTGTTCAAGGTAGAAGTAAACAAAGGTGTTATGGGAATTAATAAACATCCTTGGTAAATATTACTGTATACCATGGCGGTCTATTCAGTGGTGGTACAATATTTACAAAGTACACATCAGTGGCAAACTGCATGGCTTAGAGAGAAATGGTCTAGAATGTCACAAAGAAGGAAGAACTCAGTGAGATGGAGAGAATCAGGGGAGTCTTCAAGGAGGACATGGAAATTTAGTGCAATTACGATAAACGAATCTATTGGGTCATGGAATTCTAAGTTAGAAGAGCAAAAGCACAGATAAGATAATAAATACGTGTGTCCTTGGAAAAGTGAGAAAGTTCATGGGTCTCTTGGTGATATTTGATAAAGGGTGGAATTAAGACAATTGAGATAGATTATGAAAGATTCTAAAACTGGGGCATATTGGTTTAGATTTCATGAAGTAGAAAATAAGGATGTATTTGGAAAGGGTATAATATCATAATAGCTATTTTTTATGGAATGGGTACATGTTGCTTAGTGACCTGCCTTTCAGTGAGTACATCATTTAAAAAACATATATTTAAGCAAAGAGTTAAAGAAATGGCTGAAATGTGAGACAGCCCATCCTTTTTAACAGATATACAATAACTCAGTTAAGCTGCAGGTCAGCGAGGACCAAAGGGACCTTGAGGCCTGTGTGTTCTGAGCCAATATTACCTCATTACAACTAGGCTCTGACACTTCTTCAGATCAGTCTTCCAGTGGCCAGAAGTTAGAAATGTTTCCCAAACACACTGCCACGGACCCAGACAATTCCCGTTTTAGGGGTGCTCTACGCAGGCACACCTTCCAGAAGCGTGAGGTGTTTGGATTCTTAACAGGTGACTTTTATACACAGAAACATTATTCACTAATTAATTTAATTTTTAAATTAGCATTGAATTTATTAAAGGTATAAAGTCATAAACCTAGTTCTTAATCTGTTAAATTCAATTTTATATCATGTTTTTGTATTTTAGTAATCAGCATTTGTATTCTCTTTATTAATTATTAGCCCTTCCTTAGAATTATATTGGTATAACTTCTGAAGTGTCAAATTTAATTTGAACATTCAAACATTAATGTTATTATTTAATAAATTATGTTAAACTAATTGTTTTTATCCAATCATTGGTTCCTATGCTTCCCATTGGTTCTTATGTTTCAATGTTTTAATTTTTTATATGCTCCTCAAATTTGTGTTGTGTTAATTCTAACTAAATATTTGAGATATTTTTTAACAGTTCCCATATAGCGGTGTTTTATTTTTAATTTAAATCCATTATTCTATATTGCTCAAATAATTTTGTCAGTATTACTTTTACTTTAGGAATTTGAATTTTTATTCTGTTACCTAATAAAATGGTCAAATATTTTTTACTTTTTCATAAACACTTGAAAAAAATATGTTTACTAGAAGGCAAAGAGGGAAAAATTGGGACAACTATAATAGTATAACAATAAAAATGATTTAATAAAAAAATAAAAAGAATACTAATTTAATATGCACTAAATAGATCTACTACAATAATTATGTTAATGAGAATTTTCCAATGCCTAATTTGATTTATTCAAACTGCTATAAACTGGGAACAGTGAATTAAAATTTTATTTATTTTTTTAAAAAATCACTGTTAAGAGGACTTTCATAACTTGAGCAATTCACCTTACTTAAATTTGAGCTGACTTTATAAATTCAGAATTTTTATTTTTTAAGTATTTCACATTTTCTAACTAACAAATAAAATTTACCCACATAGTTAAATAATGCCTGCACAACCAATACATTAAATTTATGGATATAGTAAGCCTTGCATTATCTTAAATGTCACAGTACTCTTTAAATATGACAGATTCTTATAACTGGGAGAAAAAATCAACCAAAATCCATCATTCAATCATATGCTAAAATTGAAATCTGTTAAATAATTCACTAGGCTAAATTCTCTTTAATACTACAAGTTCTTAAGTTATCAAGAATGCATAGGTAGTGGCTTTTCACAAAATATTAAATCTATAAATTTGATTTGGTTCATTATTTCTCCATTTAACTCTACATTTTACCCAAGGTAAAAAAAAAACAACCCACCCAGGACACCAATTATGTCAGTCTAAATAACTAGGAGCTCCCTTTCAAGACAAATTCTTAGAATTGCCTTCCTCGTTAGTCAGAGCTGTTTCTCAACCACAGATTGTGGCCGGTGTCAGAGCTGTAGCTGCAGACATCTGGGAACATTATTCTCAAGATCGTTAAGGACAGATAGAGCTGCAAATAAAGTGATATCTGGCTTTTGGGTCTACAGTCAAATTACACTTCACTAAATTCTTTCTTTCATTCAAAGAATTGGCAACCCACTCTTAAATTAGCTAACTTTCCTCATATGGCAGAGTTTTTAAATTATTTCTTTGGCTCTTTTAAGATATTAAGTGACATCAGATTGGATTTTGCATTTTTTTTTCTTTTACTTTTCTGGCTCCATATTACACTTTCTAAGATCACTCTAGCATTCAAATGACAATACCAAATGGTGAAATGTTGTCTAAGCAAAGTGTAAAAGAAAAATATGCCCTCATTTTAAATTCCTCTAATATATCAATAAACCTGTTATACATTATGCTCTGTTGAAATTCAATGCATCTTGAGAATGTTATTGTGAACGAAACAGAATTCTCGTCCTCAAGTAATACACTTCAAGTCAGGGAAATAGACAACCAAAGAAAAATTTGTGTGAGTATTGGCTCTGGAACTAATGGAAGAGGAGACTGAATTTTTTTTCCTCAAAATTATTAAGGAAATTATTCCAGAGAAAATGTCGGCCTTTGCATTATCTCTTCAAATCACTTTCATGCTATTAGGGTAATGGTGAACCATGGGTTGCAGGGTGCTTTCCCAGACTGCAAAGAGCATCAGTGTCACCTAGAATTGGTTAAATATACCAACTCATCATTTCAGATCTACTGAAATGGAAACTCTTGGGTGAAGCCTCAAGTATGGATTTAATAAGTCCTCCAGGTGATTCCGATGCACAGGGACGTTTAAGAGCCACTGTGTTGGACTAACGCTAAACTAGGTAAGGTTGATCTTGAATTATGTATATCTGAAAAATGACCACGTTCCAAAGTGAAGCTGTATATGACATGTAAACTATGAAGAGTTTTATATACTACCAGTTTCTCAACAAAGGCTACTAATTCTCGTTTTAGATACTGAACTCCACTATAAACTAACGTTTAAAAAATGGTGCCAGATCTCTCAAATGATAACTGGTCAAATATTTAGCATTAAGTGGTTCTGAATCTGATAATTACAGGACTATCAGCAAAAAGATGAAAAAACTAATGAATAAAATACCTTTACATTGAGCACTTTATAGATAGTTTAGTTTCTAAAAGCATAGAGTAAAAAGAAAACAAACAATAATCACTAGTTTTCTGGATATTTTTCTATTGGGAAAAAATAAATAAAGGTAGAATGAGCAGTCTTTCAACAGGACAATAACTTTTCTAGTGCAAAATCACTTTATGCTAAACCTAATTTAAATCACTGACATATACTGCATGAATAAAAGCACCAAAGGAACTAAAAAGAAAGCAAAACACGAACAAAAGTTTGACCTTACTATCTTCTGACATATTTAACAAATTCCAGGTTCATCAAGATCAATATCTTTGAAACGGAATCCTCCCTTTCCCCCTATCCCATCTCCAGGGAATCATTTAAAAAAAGTTCAAAGATGTGGCATGAGAAATCAAGTCAAATGAAAGAAATAACTTGCTGCCCCCACCAAAAGATCCAAGATGGTCATGTAGAGCCCCAATGATTTTTCTAGATGATGCCCCAGATTAAGGATAAGACAGGAATTTGGCAATTAGCTATTCCTTCTTAACTCAACATTTACTCAGTGAGATAAGGAAAGCTATTAAAAATTTTGAGAATAAATTGATTTTTTGAAAATCCTACTTTAATATAACTAAGAGATAAAAAATTTAAAGCCCATTTATAACTAGTAATAATCCAAAAAGAATATGTTTGATTTCTGTGGCTAATTCCCCTAAAGAAACAAAGAAACATGAAATGTTGATGCTTCTGAATTAATGCAGCTCTGATCACAATTAAAAATTCTATTTCTGTGAAAACAGCCAAATATCCTGTTATGTTACAATCTCTTGAATTAATAATGAGATTTCCTGGTTGAATCAGTATGTATATAACGATTTTATTGTATTTTAGAGTCCGGCGTAGGAAGGTGGTGAAGGCCCTGTGCAACTCGAAGACAAGAGCTTCCCTGGGTTAGAGCGTTAAACTTCACAGGTGGGAGGAAGAAAGTAGCTGCAACTCTCTTCCTATGAGCATTATTACTACAGCAATTGATGCCAGAAAAATGACAGTACAGAATTTTTAGTGCACATCTCCTCCCAGAAACATCAATTTTAATAGCTATCCACTCATGAAAATACCTCAAGAAGAGCAAAAGATTGCAGGCAAAGGATTCCAGCACCTAGGTGAAGCACAGAAATAAGAATAGATATGGTAGCAAAGAAAAGATAGATTCATATTACTGTCATCACCCTCCTTTAAATTCAGCCCACCAGCAAGGAGAGTCAGTCTGGTGTTGGAGTGGCCCACTGCTGAGGTCCACAGTGAAGCTGGACACCCACTTCACTCTCCTGGCCTCAAGAGTGGCCCCAAAATGCTCCCAAGTAGCTCCCATCAGGCTCCAGAAAACCCAGGTTCCCAGCCTATGTGAACTTTGACCCTAGACACCTAGACCCAGGGTTCTGGCTCACCCCAGCACCAGGACACCCTTGCAGCCCCAACCTTGAGAATACCTCCTACAGACATGCTCCCAGACTACCCAAGTGCCAGACTGTTCTCCACAGATCCATTCTCCAGGGCAACTCCCCAACCAGGTACCAGCCTACAAACTGACTCACATGTCCCCAGGCTTTAGTCTTTCTTCAGAACCTATGGCCTCAGCATACAGGCCATTTCCTGCAAAACAGGCTCACAGATGCATTAGCCCCATCACAATGGTCCTTGGCACCTGTTTCACCCTTGAGGATCCAGAATCTAGGTCCACTCACACAGACCTAGGTTCTAGGCTTATCTCCACTGACCCAAGCACCAGGCCACTCCAGCGAACCTAGGCTCCAACTTGCTCCCAAATACCCAGGTACCAGGCTGGTTCCTGAGTACACAAATAATAGGCCTTTCCACCTGCTGACTCAGGCAACAGCCTTACCTTCCCAGGGGTAAGGAGATCTGTCACACCCTACCTGCAGCTTCAATCTACTGCCTGTGGGTTTCTTGCAACTTCTTCCTAACTTAGAGGAGAACAGCCTTCCATGTTGCTTCAGCACTCTCAGCATCACTCACCTCTGCTCATCTACCTGGCCAGACCCCCCTGTTACAATATCATAGGAGAAACAATCTATGCATTATTGAAATTTTTAGAAGAAGAGAGGAAGAAAGGAACAGAAGTTCTGAAACTTCAATAGAAATTCAGATGCTCAGTTTCTAGAAGCTAATGAGTCATCCCAAATATCCAACCCTGAACAATTTCCTTCAAGACATACTACAATAAAACTATCTAAAATCAAGAAAGAGAATTTTAAAAGCAGCAAGGAAAAAAAAAACCCTTAGTTATAAGACACTCAGAGGATTTGCCAGAAACCTTATAGACAGGGAGAGAGTAGAATACTATATTAAAAGTTATAAAAGAAAAATAAAACAGCAATTCAAGAATACTTTATGCATCAAAGCTGTCTCTCAGAAATAAAAGATAAATACTTCTCCCACCAAAAACACAAAGGCTGAAGGAACTTACCAACCAGACCTGCTTTACACGAAATGCCAAAAGTTGTTCTTCAAGCAGAAATAGAAAGATGCCAATTAATAACATGAAAACATAAGAAGATATAATACATAATGTTAAAGGTAAGTAAATAGTCTAATTAAGAACACTTTAATATTATAATATATAACAATCTCCAAGATAGATCATATATTAGCTCACAAAACAAGACATATCAAATGTGAAAAGATTCAAATTGTACTGAATTTTTTTTCTAAACACAATGGTATAAAATTAGAAATCAATAACAGGAGGAAAAGTGTAAATTTACAAATATGTGAAAATTAAACAACACAGTTCTGAACAACCAATAGGTCAAAAAAGAAATCAAAAGAGAAACCAAAACATATCTTGAGATGAATGAAAATAGAATTATAATATACCAAAATATATGGTATGCAGCAAAAGTAGTTCAAGGAGGGATGTTTTTAGGAATAAATGAAAAAAATTCAAGAGAAAAATAAAGAAAAAAATTTCAAATAAATGACTTAACTTTGCAACTCAAGAAACTAAAAAACAAGAACAAACTAAGCCCAAAGTTACCATGGAGAAGAAGATAACAAAGATCAGAGCAGAAATAAATGAAATATAGAATAGGAAAATGATAGGAAATACCCCTCTAACTGAGAGCTGGTTTTTAGAAAAGATAAAAGTGACAAACCTTTAACTAGACTTACAACAAAAAAAGAAGAAGGACACAAATAAAATCAAAATTAAAAGAGGAGATATTAAAACTGACATCACATTAATACAAATGAGCATAACAGATTACATCAAACAATTATATGCCAAGAAATTAGATAACCTAGAAGAAATGGATAAAGTCCTAGAAACATATTATACAAACTACCAGGATTTAATCATTAAGAAACAGAAAATTTTAATAGACCAAAATGAATTAGGAGAGCAAATCGGTAATCAAAAACTTCCCCAAAACAACAAAAAAACAAGGATAAAATTGTTTAACTGATGCTTTCTACAAAATATTAAAAAATGAATGCCAAGACTTCATGCCATCCTCAAAACAATTAAAGGGGAATGTACGCTCCCAAACTTATTTTACAAGTCAGCTTTTAAAGAATTTTTATTTATTAATTTTTTGGGAGGGGGAGAGAGTGAGTGAGAGAGAAACATCAAGTTGTTGTTCTACTTAATTCATATGTTGATTCTTTTATGTGTCCTGCCTAGAGATTGAACTTGCAAAGTTGGTGTATCAAGATGACACTCCAACTCAACTGCCTGGCCATCCCAGCTTTTCTACCAAAGTCAGATAAAGAAACCACAAGAAAGGAAAACTACTGCCCAGTACCCCTGAACTATTAATGCAAAAATTCTCAAAAAAAAAAAAAAAACCACAACAAGAAACAGCATTCAAGAGTACAAAATTGGCTTCCGGCCAAGATGGAGGCGTAGGTACACACACTGTGCCTCCTCGCACAATCAAAATTAAGGACAACAAAAATTTAGAAAAAAACAATCGGAACTGACAGAAAATTGAACTGTATGGAAGTCCGATAACCATTCACCCAAAACGGTAAGAGGGGCGGAGTCCATGGCTGGCAGAGAGGGGTCATAGCAGGAAAAAGCCGCAACTCACAGACCCTGGGCATGCAGGCGGTGGCTGACAGACCCCAGGCGCAGGGTGGCAACAAGCAGACCCAGTGAGGTGCACAAGGCGCCATGGTCACACATTTGTGCGCAGATAAACCAGGTGAAAACGGGGAGTGAGACAGACTGTGAAACCCAGGGCCCCAGCACCGGGAAATAAAACCTAAAAGCACCAACTGAAAACACTTGTGGGGGTTGAGGTGCCGGGAGAGACTCCCAGCCTCACAGGAGAGTTTGTTGGAGAGACCCACAGGGTCCTAGAATGTACACAAGCCCACCCACCTGGGAACCAGCACCAGAAGAGCCCAATTTGCTTGTGGGAAGCGGCAGAAGGGACTGAAATGTGAGAGAGAGCAGAGCCAACACCATCGTTCCCTCTCTGACCCTGCCCCTACATACAGCATCACAACCCAGGGACTGGGTTGCCCTGCCCTGGTGAACACCTAAGGCTCCACCCCTCATATGTAACAAGCATGACCAGACCAAAAAAAAAGAAAAAGAAAAGAAAATGGGAGTACAGATCAAAGCTCCAGAGCAAATACATCTAAGCGACCAAGAGATAGCCGACCTATCAGATGCACACTTCAAAGCCCTGATGATCAGGATGCTCACAGAATTGGTTGATTTTGCTCACAAATTAGATGGACAAATGAAGGCTACACTAAGTGAAATAAAGGAAAATGCACAGGGAACCAATAGAGATGGGAGGGAAATTGAGACTCAAATCAATGAAGTGGACCTGAAAGAAGAAACAACCAAACAGAAAAGAAGGAAGAAACAAGAATTCAAGAAAATGAGGAGAGGCTTAGGAACCTCCAGGACATATTTAAACATCCCAACATCCAAGTTATAAGGGTACCAGAAGGGGAAGAGGAAGAGCAACAAGTGGAAAACTTATTTGGACAAATAATAAAGGAGAACTTCCTCAATCTGGCAAAGGAAAAAGACTTCCAGGAACTCCAGGAAGCTCAGAGAGTCCCAAAGAAGTTGGACCCAAGGAGGAACACACCAAGGCACATCATAATTACATTAGCCAAGATTAGAATGAAGGAGAGAATTCTAGAAGCAGCAAGGGATAAGGGGACAGTCACCTACAAAGGAGTTCCCATCAGACTGTCAACTGATTTCTCAAAAGAGACCTTCCAGGCAAGAAGGGGCTGGAAAGAAGTATTCCAAGTCATAAAAGGCAAGGACCTACACCCAAGATTGCTCTATCCAGCAAAGCTTTCATTTAGAATTGAAGGGCAGATAAAGTGCTTCCCAGATAAGGCCAAGTTAAAGGAGTTCATCATCACCAAGCCCTTATTATATGAAATGTTAAAGAGACTTATCTAAGAAAAAGAAGATAAAAATATGACAGTGAAAAGACAGCAAACTCACAGCTATTAAGAACCACACTTAAAACAAAAGCAAACTAAGCAAACAGCTAGAACAGGAACAGAACCACAGAAATGGAGATCACATGGAAGGTTAGCAACAGGGGAGTGGGAGGAGAAGAGAGAGGGAAAAGGTACAGAGAATAAGTAGCATAGACGGTGGGTAGAAAATAGACAGGGGGAGGGCAAGAATAGTGTGGGAAATGTAGAAGCTAAAGAACTTATGACACATGGACATGAACTAAAGGGGGGAATGTGGGTGGGAGGAGATGTGCATGGTGGAGGGGAATGAAGGGGGGAATGGGACAATTGTAATAGCATAATCAATAAAATACATTTTTAAAAAAGCACAAAACTGAATTCAACAGCACATTAAAAGGAATATATACTCTGATCAATAGGATTTATCCCTGAGATGCAAGGATGATTCAACATATGTAAATCAATAAATGTGATACATCATATTAATAAACTGAAAGGTAAAAAAATAATGACTATCTCAATAAATGCAGAAAATTATTTGACAAAATGCAAATCTATAATGAAAAAACTTTCAATAAATTGGCCATAGAAGGAACATACTGTGACATAATAAAGTCCATATATGACAAGCCCACAGCTAATATACTCAACAGTGCAAGGTTTAAATTGTCCCTCTGAGATCTGGAGTAAGACAAGCATGCCTACTTTCACCACCCCTATTCAACACAGTACTAGGAATTTCTACAGCCAGAGAAATCAGGCAAGAAAAAAATAAATAAAAGGCATAGAAATCAGAATGGAAGAAGTCAAATTTTCTTTTTAGATGATATTTACATATAGAAAATTCTAATGACTCAACAAAGTATTAAAATAAATCAACAAATTCAATAAAGTTGCTGGATAAAAAATCAATATGCAAAAATTAGTTGCATTTCTGTATACCAACAATAAACTATTAGGAAGAGAATTAGAGAAAAAAAATCTCACAATAGCATCAAGACTAATGAAATATGAAGAAATAGACTTCACCAAGGAGGTAAAAGGAATGTACACTAAAAACTGTAAGACATGGATAAGAGTAATTGAAGAAGACAAATAAATTGAAAGATATCTGTTCATGGATAGGAAAAATTAATATTGCTAAAATGTCCATGAAACACAGGCCATCTATAGATTTTATATAAGGCTTATTCAAATTTTAATAGTATTTTTCACAGAAGTAGAAAAAATAATACTAAAATTTTTGGAGTCACCAAAAATTGGAATAGCCACAGCATGTCTGAGAAATAACAAAAAGGAAGGCATCATGAGTCCTGATCTCAAATTTTATCGCAAAGCTATAGTAATAAAAAAAAATGGCATTAAAACAGACTCATCAGCCAGTGGAATAGACTTGATAGTCTAGATATAAACCCATGCATATACAGTCAACTAGTATTTCATAGGCATCCAAGAATACTCAATGGGTAATGAATAGTCTCTTCAATAAATTATGTTGGGAGAAGTGGATATTCATATGCAAAAGAATGAGGGTATTATGCTAAGTGGAGTAAGTCAAACAGAGAAAGACAAATATTGTATGTTCCCACTTATTTATAGAAACTTAAAATGATGGATATTAGATACAGAGAGTAGAATGGTGGTTGCCAGGGGCTGGAGGGTGGGGAAATGACAGATGTTGGTTAAAGGATACAAACTTCAGCTACAAGACGAAGGAGTTCTGGGGAATCTATTGGAAGGCATGGTGACTACGATTAACGCTGCAGTTGACGCTTGAATATGCAGGGGTTGGGTCTCAAATTCCTTTAGTGGCAAATCCACCTATAACTTTTGTGCAGTACTTGAGTTCAGTGTAATGGCAATAGGAGGTGGCTACAAAATTATTACAGTAAGTACTTCAGTTAATTTAATGAATTTATGATTTAATGCTACATCTTAACGTTTCATTACATGTCTCTCAATTGCAAATGACACCATGTACTGTCCTTAGGTGTTTGCATAAGTTTTGATAAAGTTTAACTTTTTACAATAGGTTTGTATGTAGGTTATGGTAACAAATGATAAAACAGACTAACATCTAAATACGTTTTATGAAGTCATGACATAACTTTTTCCCTAATTTTTTCAATATTTCTAGGCTATATGGTTTGTGAGGTTTTTTAAATGTAGCAAATCTTCAAATTTTTTTCTGATGTATTTATTGAAAAAAATTTACATATAAGTGGACAGGTGTGTTCAAACCCATACTGTTCATGGGTAAAGTGCACTTTATTATATATTTGAAGCACACACACAAACATGTTAGTTATGTGATAAGATAGAAATATTAACTAGCATTGTTGTGGTAATCATTTTACAATATGTATGTAGCAAATCATCATATTGCATACCTCACTTAAACCTATATATATTGTATTTCAGTAATATCTTAATAAAGCTAAAAAATTGTTAATATGATAATGTTTAGATGAAATAGTTTTAATGTGAGATAAAATTGAGATGTTTAATATCTACCAATGTTTAGAATTTGTCATTTATTTTGTGTTCCATTGGGAAGTGTGGGACCTAAGGTTTGATTTCGTGAGTCAGTGCTGGGTGGCCTATTCATTTAGGGGCAATGCCAGAAGAATAGAAAAAATAGAGTAAATTTTTGTGGTAGCCTTGAAAGCACCAAGTAAGGAGCATTATAAAACTGGTTTATACACCTTATTTAGATGGAAGTTGAGTTACTGTTTTCCAATCTATTTGTGGCACATGGGCACACCCAAAAGCAGAGAGGTTTTTTTATCAGTAAACAGGAAAATCACATCTATATCGTGAATAGGGAATTCTTTACCTTCATATAATCAATCCCCCAAACAAGTATTAGATAGATGTAACCTAATAATATCTTAACAGGACACCCATAAGAGATTTTTGTATGTTTTAGTTTATATACAATAAGTTATGACACGAATGGTAGGAAGCACAGAAGTTAGTCTGCAACAATAAATGGTATGTTTATTTGAGTCCCTGTGCCTAATACATAGCTATTAATTCATCTGTTGCTCCTGTAGCAATATTTTAATAAACACCATAAGGGTAGACCTGCAAACCAAAGCATTTTGTGTGAAAAAGTTATTGAATGATCTTATTCAAACCTTTTTGGGGCAAGATGGAAAATATGCCAGGTTTCTTCACAAGCATTTTTCATATAGAATTATTCCCATGGAAAGCTGCCACCTCCAAAGTAAAGCACTCCTTTGCCAGTTGGTCCTTTTTCTTGAATGGCAAGTCTACTTTCAGTCTTGCCGCACCCTAAATAATGGATCTCTGAAGCTTGCACAAGCTAATTCCCAGTGCAGCCCAAATTCCCAGCTCTTCACATCCATAAACTTAAATGTAACAGCAAGTTTTCATTATGACACTGTGACTCCAACTGCATTCATAAGGGTTTCAGAAAAATTACAGCATGATATGATTTCCATACACATATATTTCTTGAGGTTTCAAGTACAACATTTTTTCAGACCCACTTATGTAAATAACATGATACTCTTAACAGAAGAGAGATTATTATTACATTTCATTTTAATGTGTAAGAAAGAAAAATCTCATGGCAAAAATTTGAACTAGCACATTATTTTCTTGATTTGCGGGGTCTGAAGAGGGACACTGAATGAGTAGCTCTCCCTAAAGCAACATTTCATGTAGTTTCTATAGGTCTGTGAAATTTCTATAACACCGCAAAATCAGCCTTGTCTCAGGTTTAATGTCTTCTGTTTATTAGCAGAATACTGTGCACCTGCTCAGGACACCTGCACATGCTAACTTAGTGTTTTAGACCAAATTCAATCGAGTGCACATTAGCACACTGACTCACCATCAGGTACATTAAGGATTTAAAGTTCGATTCATAAATTACGTAGCAAGATGGATGTCCTCTCTCCCCTGCCTCCTTGTTGCTCTTCCAGCCTCACCACCTCATGCAGAGGATTATCTATCACAGTGGAACGGTAGCTTTATCCTTACTGTCAGGTGGAATTAGGAGGTTAACTCTTGGAGGCAAATTCATAAGACTCATGTTCTGTTGTTCATGAGACAACAGGAATTTTATTTGTGATTATAAATAGGCATATTTTCTAAAAGAAACGTCCATCAATCACAAGAACATAAACCTTGTGCGTGACAATTTTTCTTTTCATTTGTACTAGCAGCTGCCAAGTCTGTTTCCTATAGGTAACAGAAAAAAACACTGGAAACACTTTTTGTCTCTTCTATGTAGATTTGGATTTATTGCTGCTGTCTTACACTCTCTGAAAATACATGTATTTAATTTTCAAGTAAAATAAGTGCCTTGATAAAATTATTTCTTATTTAAAAACATTTTCTACTTCTCTTTCTAAATCTACAAACAATCATTCTTGGTTTCCTTAACCAGCTTCTGCTCTTCAGCAATTTTTTAGAGCTCTTGCCATCTTTCCAGCACCATCACAGGTGCTGGGACAGAGCAGCCAGCAGCAGAGAAGATGTTCATTACCCTCATGTAACTTCTATCCTCGTGGTGGTGGAGGATGAAAGTAGACAATAAATAAGTGGGTAAACAGATATTCCAAAACAAGGATGTATTTACTATACTGGTAAATTATATGAAAGAAATAAGCAGTGTAATACAGTAGGAGGAAATTGAGTGGATTTCCCAATTTCTCTTTTTAATTAAATTCAATTAATTTTTTTTATTGTGTACTAACTTTGAACTAGGTCCCACTTGACAATGGGTCTACAAAGCTAAATAGATTTGGCTTATACCTTAACAGAACTTAACATTCCAGCAGAGAGAGAAAATTTTAAAACAAATACCGTAGACTGTGATCAGGGCCGTATTAAACTCTCTATGGTCACTGGAATAGGGAAATTCTCTGATATGCTGCCTATGGAATGAAGACTTCCCAGAGCAAAGGACAGCAGAGTGGACCATCAAAGGAGCAGTCAGAGTGAATTCAAGTAGTTATTAAGTTAAAGAGCACTGCTGGTAGATGTGCAAAAGAATGGGCATTTGGTTCACGTGCATTTGAGGGCTTGGGTTCAGTATGACTGAAAGCATCATATTGTCAGACACCAGGTCCTGAACATTTGTGTGTTAAGCTTAAGTGTTTGGTCTTCGTCCTGTAGGCAGTAGGGAACTAGTGGAGAATTTTAAAGAGAATAGCAGTAAGGTCAGACTTGGGTTTTGGAGAGACCATTCAATCAACTTGGATGGAGATATTTTTCTAGGGAATGGATGCAGAGCTAGGTACAGGTGAGGAGAGCAATGAGAAAACACTAAGGGCAGTAAGTAAGGGCAGTAAGTAAGGGCAGGATTCATAGGGTCCGAACTCAAATGACTAGCACAGTTTTGGACTTTTAAACATTTAGAGGAAGGCCAGATAAGAGAGTGATCTGGGAAAGAAAATGGCTTATCGATTTTAGTGAACTCGATGATGGCTTATTGTTCTAATACAACATAATGTAAATCATAATATTAAGTAGAAGAACTGAGGGAGGAATATGTCCAAGTCCCAACACAGGTGTTCTAGAGCAGTAGTCTTCATCTAGGGTTGACTTTGACCTTCCAGGAACATTTGGCAGTTTATGGAAACACTTTTTTGTTTTCACAACCTGGAGGCACAAGGAGGTCTTAATGGCATCTAGTAGGCAGAGGTCAAGGATGCTACTATGCATCCTACAATGCACAGGACAGTCTCCCAAAACAAAGAATTATCCAGACCAAAATGTTAGTCGTGCCATGGCTGAGACACCATGGTCTAGAAGAACACTCTCATTAAGTGTGGGTAAGCCTACTCAGTACAAAGCCCAAGGGCAGAAGCCACTATATTAAAGGTGATGTCTAAAAGCAGGGGCCTCACTCCAAGATTTAAAAGGACTTTGGCTCTAGGTCCACAAACTTTGTTTAAGTCAGTTCAGTAACTAGGCTGTTTGCTTCATTGCTGCTTTTGCTTTCTATGTCTTCATAAAAGGCACAGCTAATGGAGATATCTGTAGCACGTCTCCTCATTGACATTTGCCTCTTTGTAATGTGCACGCATATTGCTGTTGGTCATGGTGCAATGCTGGGACTTTCTAATCACTTTGGGAGAGAAAAGGAGCAATGTGTTATATACTTGATAGGTTAATATGCCCAAGTTTCAAAATCTGTGTTTAAATGCATGGTATAATCAGTCAGGAGAGAGGGGGCTAAGAATGGAATTGAAATAGCTGAGATTAGTCTCAATTAATAATGATAATAGCTAATATTTACCTCATGCTTACAAGTCATATATCCTTCTATGAGTTTACATGCATTGTCTCACATAAGTCTTAAACATCCCCAAGAGAAAAATAGCATATCTGCATTTTGCAGACAAGGAAACCGAGACACAGGAGGGTTGGCTGATTTAATGAGTGTTGGAACCAGTACTCACATCCATGTATCCGACTCCAAAACATCATACTCACTGGGATGCTGCCTCTCTGATTACTTGCTCCAATGATTATTATTTTACCCTACTTTCCATGTGGGCAAAAAATGTAATCTCTCCTGGAAATGCAATGGGAACAGAAATGCATGGTGTGGCAATGTTTTCTTAGCAGAATCTGTTGAAGAATTCAAATTTGGTAAGTAGAACAGAGACCAAGGGCTTACCATTCTCACTCAGTTTGTGGCCTGGTGAGGAGTGGTGAGTGATTGAGTTGATCTTAAACTGAAATGAAAACTACTTCTTCTTTCAACTGAATAGGAAAACTCTAGCTGAAAGAAAACTTGAAATAAAGAAAATTAAAGCATTTTTAATGAAAAATAATGCCGCACCATGTAAGTATTGGGCAGCCTCTTTGTTTTGTGTACTAAACGTATTAAAAGAGAAAATCCATCTAGTGCTGAAGAGAAATCCAAATCCATTTAGGAATTAAATCTTGAAACCAAACATAGCTTGCAATGAGTAAATTCTGTATTGATTCTATCTTTGTATAACTAAACAGAGAAGCAAAAAAAAAAAAAAAAATCATATATAAATTAGGTCCCCAATATACAAAACATTTGGCAAAAGTAATATTGGAAAACATTTTTAAAATTTTCTTGTTAAAATAATAAGATTGTAACAGAACTTTGTCTTCTGTTTTTTTAATTATGCTTTAATGGTTTGTTTCTAAAAAAGAGAGAGAAAGAAGTGAAATGCACGGGGCATGTTTAAGTGTGCATTGTTTTCATACAAAGACATAAAAACTAAATGTTTTGACTGAAGATGGCCATTTGAAAGTAATTTTTAAGCTATCCAGCAACTGGTATAGAATCTTTTCCATAGTGGGTATTTGTCAAATGGTGAAGTTTTGGGAAATTCTCCTGAAAGCTTAAAGAGATTTACAGGTAGTGCCCATTTTGACATAAACAAAATCTATCTGAGCAGGATGGAGAACCCAAGGAATTTTTAAGCAATTTGATTAATCTGCTTACACATTAAGTGGCAGAACTGAGGTCAGGGCCTTCAAGAGCAATTTACTCATACGTTATGACTAAAAACTGCACTTAAAATGGCATTTCATGTTCCTCTTTATAAAGAATATCCACCCACATCATTTGAAATAGCCCTCTAACCATCTTATGAGGGCAGTGTTATCAGTTTCCCCATTTTTTAGCCTCAGATTTAACAACCACCCTAACCTCAGTTCTTAGACAATTAAGTCAGAATGTTTTTCTGTATTAGAGTTTTGTATGGTCCCTCAGTTCATTATTTTTCAAGGGAGGAAAAAAAAAAGCCATTTCTATCTTCACGTGGTCATTACCCAACTAAAGTGTGGCAAGCAGCCCAGAGTTCCATGAAAGCAAAGTAATTCAAATAATTTCCCACAGTTTCCTTCCAATCTCCTGAATCATTCTATCAATAGTCCTATGGTTGTAACTATCTTGGAAACCAAACTTGCAGATGTATTATATCATCCAGGGATAACTATCTTTGGTCAGTTTTTGACCTTATGGGTTTTCTCTAACATGGCTTGAGGCATCCTTTGCTCTGTGCATCCCGACTCTCCCCCTCCAGGACCCCCCATCTTTGGGGCTGGACCCAGAGAAATGGATGTGTGTTTGTTAGCATGCACCAGTGCCATACCCAGTCGCTCTGTTCAGACATGGTTTCACTCCTCAAAATCTTAAGTAAGGCAGGCCAGCCACTTTCACAGCTCATTGGTAAAGAGCTTGCTGGTTTGGGGCACTCGGTGGGGGATGGAGTAAAAACATGGTGAATATTTTTCTTCCCTTCCTCATGGAACATGTGCTATATTTCCTCAGTCCCCCGTACCGAAGGAATGCATGTCTGCACCTCCACACGGAGAGGACTTTAATCCGTTAATAACTTTACCAGGACCAGTGAGCTGTGTCTTTTTCCTTTTTCTCTCTCTGGGTTTTTATCATGGTAGTGGTGGGTTTTTTCTTTTCTTTCCTTCTTTTTTATTCATTTTGCATGAGAATAGGAAAAACAGACAAAATTTCTCACAAAATATATGTGTACGGTAAAAATTATGACACAAATGCTCCAAGATAAATAAGCCACAGTTTGTTTCCCCTGAGAATTCAGCTCTTGCTGTCATTCATAGGTAACTTAGGTTTACTTCTCTGAAGGATTCATGAATCAGTGGCTTAAACTGTAATTGTTTTTAGAAAACCAAATGGCAAATTTCCACTACAGAAATGCAAGTTGTTTGTTAAGCATAAATGAAATTCAGAACCAAAGTGTTCAGTAACCGTTCCACAGAGAAATTCTTTCTTTTACCAAGTAGTTATTTAGATAATATGTTTATTTTAAAGCCTGTCCTTTTTAGATTAAATTTGATTTTTTCTAGCTAGGGAATCTGCATTATTAACTGCTACCTTAACACAATAAGAACACCATGGGGGAGAAAGTCAAGGAGAAACAGAAGCAGGTAAGATTACAGTTCTTTTCAATTTCCCTCTTTGGGAGTAATAAAATGTTGAAGTCAATAGTTACTACAGGTAAGGGGCACAATATTTTTCCTCCTTTAACTCTGATGATTGTATTTTTAGTAAGCAAGCATTTTTAAGCCCTTCTACTGCTTCCCTCAAAGAAATGATTAGAATTACTCTGTTTTATATAGCAACAGGAAGTGACAGAAGGAGGATCCAGTGCTCACTTTTAGTAAACCTGTGCTCACACTCCCTGTCATTAAGTCAGGAGGATCACTTGCTGTGGTCTGTTTAATGCCTGTTTCTGCAGCCAGTTCACTTTCTGAAATACGGTACCTGAAATTCACATGCTCCCATTAGTTTACTATAAAATTAATTCATACCTAGCCTTGAAGTGGTTAGTCAAGGAGTTACAAAATCTATCACATGTGTTTCAAAAATATTTAAAGTATAGTTTAAGAAAAGTAAAAATAAAATACATTTATGAGTTCTTTTATTATCTTTTTAATGTGAAAGGCAGTGAGAGGTGGAAAGTGAGTACTTTATTTCAGATTTGTAAGGGAGAAATTTCAGCAAATGGACCATACATTGTGTTTTCATTAACCTTCATTAGACCTATCAGACTATGTGAGGCTTGACTCATTCTTCCAAGCTCATTATGAGAACAGGAGAGCCACATATGCAAGCCTCACGAACCATGCTGTAGACTTTTACGACATTTACCTTTCTGTGTATGCCAGTCTATTTAGCCAAGTGTTATAACTACCATACCTAATTTTAGAAATGATTGAGTAAGGATGAAAAATAGAGGAAGAAGTGCAAAATAGAGGAAGAAGTGAGAAGGCTATGCAAATTGAAATAAAGAAAAATAGTTTTGGCTGGTATGGCTCAGTTGATTGAGTGCTGGCCTGTGAACCGAGAGGTCACTGGTTCGATTACCAGTTGGGGGTACATGCCTGGGTTGCGGGACAGGTCCCTGGTTGGGATCATGTGAGAGAAAACCTATTTGTATACCTCTTGTGTATCATCGTTTCTCTCCCTCTTTCCCCCCTCTCTAAAAATAAATAAATAAAATCTTTTTTAGAAAAGAAAAACAGCCCTGGCTGGTGTAGCTCAGTGGATTGAGCGCAGGCCTGGGAACCAAAGGATCGTGGTTCGATTCCCAGTCAGGGCAAATGCCTGGGTTGCAGGACAGTTCCAGCAGGGGACACACAAGAGGCAACCATACATTGATATTTTTCTCCCTCTCCCTCTCTCCTACCCTTCCCCTCTAAAGATAAATAAATAAAAATCTTAAAAAAATAAAATATTTTAAAAAAGAAAAACATATACAGGAAACCAACTATGAAAGGAAGGAAACCAGGTTTTAAATCAACAATTTGGAACAGAAGAAAGAAATAAACATTTAATTGGAACAGAATGAAGAAACAAGAATTCAAAAAAAAATGAGGAGAGGCTTAGGAACATCTAGGACAACTTTAAACATTCCAACATTTGAATCATAAGGGTGCCAGAAGGAGAAGAGGAAGAGCAAGAAAACTTGAAAACTTATTTCAAAAAATAATGAAAGAGAATTTCCCCAATATGGCAAAGAAAATAGACATGCAAGTCCAGGAAGCTCAGAGAGTCCCAAAGAAGCTGGACCCAAGGTAATTAAATTGCCCAAGATTAAAGATAAGGAGACAATCTTAAGAACAGCAAGAGGGAAGGAGAGAGTTACCTCCAAAGGAGTTCCCATAAGATTATCAGCTAATTTCTCAAAAGAAACCTTGCAGGCAAGAAGAGGCTGAAAAGATGTATTCAAAGTCATAAAAAGCAAGGACCTATATCCAAGATTACTCTATCCAGCTAAGCTATCATTTAGAATGGAAGGGCAGATAAAGTGCTTCCCAGATAAGGTCAAGTTAAAGGTGTTCATCATCACTAAGTCCTTATTATCTGGAATGTTAAAGGACTTACCTAAGAAAAAGAAAATCAAAAACTATGAACAGTAAAATGAAAACAAACTCTCAATTACCAACAACTGAAACAAAAGAAACAAACTAAGCAAACAATTAGCACAGGAACAGAATCACAGAAATGGAGAACATATGGAGGGTTATCAGCAAGGAGGGAGTAGAGAATGAGGGGAAAGTTACAGGGGATAAGAAGTATAATTGATAGGTACAAAATAGACAGGAAGAGGCTAAGAATGATATATGAAATGGAGAAGCCAAACAACTTATATGTATGGCCCATGGACATGAACTAAGATTGGGGGGGATGCTGTTGGGAGGGAGAGTGTAGGACATAGAGGGATAAAGGAGAGAAAAAAAAGGACAACTGTAATATCATAATCAATAAAATATACTTAAATAAACATTTGATCTAAATGTGATGAGTGTGAACCATCCCAGATGTTTCCAAAAGAGCTTGAATCTCAAAACAATGAGATATAAAGATGTTTCAAAGTTAGTCATGAGCAAAATATGTAGCATGACTGTTTCCCATTTCATGACCTAAGAATGTTATTTATACCCTCATATTTATTGATGGTGGGAATGAATGGGTACAGATTTTGGAAAACAATATGTTAAACTATGTATTTTATTTACATAGTATAGGTATACATAAAATTTTCAAAGTAGCATTACCCTAAGCTGAAAACAGTACGTATATGCACACACACACACATGTTCAACAATAGGAATATAATAAATTTATTATTGGGGAGCTTTTTATAATTTGTATGACAGTACTAGCATGATGATATTATGGGCAAAGAAAAATTTTACTTATACTGATCACAACTATCCAAAACAATGTATAGAAAAGCACTGATTAAAACAAAAATATATTGCGGAAAGACTTTTTAACTTACTAAATCTCTTTTCTTCCCTAGAAAAAATTGATGTTCTTTAACTGTTAAGAAGAATTTTGAAAACTTTAGCAACAACAAAACAACTGTTAATCTTCAGAGCATGTTTCTAAATACAGTTCTGAAATATTTAATTTAAGATGGAAGATAGAGGACTCGGTTTTCACACTTTCCTCAGGCAATCTAGGATTCCAAAAAGGTGCCTGTGTACTTACGTGTGGTAGGCAATGTGCAAAATTACAATCCCTCCACTCTCAACTGAACCACAATTCTTCTATTTTTATCTGTTGTATTTATTATGGTTTTGTAACTATACTGTTTGAAATAAGAAGTCTGTTACTAAGATCAAAGAAGTTTCCCAAATGCAGTTTGGGCACTAACTTCTTAAGTTACAGATGAAGATAGGTGAAGACCAGGTGACACAAGGGTTTCCACTGAGCTTAGTGGAAGTGGTAAAGGAAGATTATAGACACTTTCATATTCCCTAGTTCAGCATTTTCCCCATCAAATGTAAAGATGGGTTTTTCTCTGCACTACCTCACCGGCTTTCTCTATAAACCACACATTACTTTGTGCTAAGAAAAAGATCACATCAACTTAACCTTCAGTGTCAAGTGTCTTAAGTGTCAAGTGAAGACCTGTTTTCTTGATTAACTCACCTAAACCCATCCAGCATGTGGAGAGTTTCCTTCTGAAAGGTAAATTCACTCTTGATAAAGCCAGACCATCTTGAATTGATAAATCCTCTAATACAGTGAAAGGTGAGTTTGCAAATATTCGAGAAGTTAAAAGGAGAAGAGAAAATGTAAGTTGGTTATTTAAAATATCACTTCTGTTATCAAATGACAACATACTGAAATGATATTTCTGATACTGAGGCCTTTTTAGAAATTCAACTTTACTGAGGTATAATTTATACACAATGAAATACATTCATTTTAATTGTACAACCCGATGAGCTTTGATAAATGTATATAAGTGCATATACCTTCATAACCACTGTCCCAGTGAAGACAGAGCACATTTCTATGACCCGAAAAACTTTCCTCTTGCCCTTTCCAATTGACATCATCCTCAACCCAGACTTGAAGCAACTACTGATCTCCTTTTAGTTGCCAAAAATTTGTTGTACCATTTTAATAATTAGCTTTTATTAAGGCTGCTTCCATGTTGTTCCAAAGGCATGTTTAATAGTATGTTGTACCCTCATCGTGAAAGCACAATTTGGCAAGAGCTGACATTCGCTATTCAGTTATGAGCCACATAAGGTGCTAGAAAGGTCTGCACACTCATCCATCAGCCCCAAAGTTACAGAGCTGCTGCAGGAAATGCGGTCTCTGTCCCTAACGCTGGAATGGGTTGGACCCGAGCCCAGGCTCCTGATATTTCCCCTAACACTCAGCGTTTTCCGTCGAGTCTCAGAGAGAACAACTTTTCACTTTTTAGATACAAAATGTATTTTAAAATGTGACCCTGCTTTGAAAATAATCATAGAGACTGTCAATATCATATCAGGAGAAGAAAATTTATGATCCAATATGAAATGATTCTGTTTCCCTCCTAACCGCTCATATTAAAATACCGCCAATTGGTTTTCAAGATTTTCCTCCTACTGCAGCAACTTAAAAATAATTTGTATATCAATTTTTTTTTTGCTTACTGCTGTGTTGTGATTCTTTCCTCTGTTGTCACAAGTATGAATATCAGGTAATGGGTACCATTCATTTTTGTGCTTAGTAGTTTTCCTGGGGTGCCAGTGACAGGGAAAATGTATGCATTAAAACAAACATGATAAAAAGCAGCTCCCTTTACAATTTCAGCCCAGCTGCTGTATTGATGAATACAATCTCTATCACATGCTCCAGGTGGCTTCTAATGCCTGGCTCCCTGCAGAAGCCTCTATTTGCACATCTTAAACCACTTATTGGATTTGAGCAGGATTTTTCAGCCTGAGTGCAGTAGCAATGTTCACTTGTGTAACATTTGTAAATCCTAGCTTTATATTTCATTCACTAAACCATCGTCAGAAGATATTTAACAGTGCTATTGTGCATCCCCGATCCTCTTCTTCAGAGTAGATGGTGTCTGTTTTGTGTAACTAAAAAAAGTTTGTTAATAATTACATTTTCATCATTGTTGGCATGAACAACAAAGAGCAATGCAATTAATCAGCCTTCTCCAATGGTGTATTTATCTCTCAAATTCATATAAAATTAATTTAAATAATTTGTATTCAAAGTTCACAAAAGTTAACCTTTTTTTTTCAATTATTTATCTCAAATGCCTCTGCTCAACTCATTTGCTACTGTTTAAAACTCTACTTACTACTGTATCAGTTGCTCTAAATTATTGTGCTTAACACCTTTCTTCAATGCTGACAACACTTCAGTGTGACACCCTGTAGTGTGCACAATTTAAGGCTTTATAGTTATGGATGAGAGCTGGAGATAACTCAAGCAGATGTCTTTGTTGGGTTAGGAGTGTAATACAGACCAGCAAACTCCAAGCAAATATTTGGCTCTGCCCTTTGTACGCAAGTAACACAAATTTCAGGAGTTCCTAATATAACTAATACTCTCCTCATATATCTAGACCATGTAACAGTTAATAGACTTGATAGTAGGTTAGTTCACCAATTAACAAAAACAAACAACAATGATTTATAGGCAGTGCCTCACATGTGATTACGTTGTTGAACCACAAAGAAACCTTATTTCTTAACTGTATGCCACTAGAATTAACTGCACACTAACATATTTATAGCTCTGTACCTATAAATATGTTATATAGATTTATTTTAAGGATTCCTATCGCTGAACTGGTGGGCTTCTTTCATCTGAAGTTCTTCCCTAGCAAACACCAGAGGTATTCAGGACATATATGTCACATGGGCTAATCTTCGGCATTTCTGTATCCTCTGTACAGAATAAAGATGTAAGTGTTCTCTTGCAGAGTGATGCTTCTGGGTTGGGATTCCAGAACAGGTGGCTTGAGTTGTGACCTGAATTCAATTATGTGTGTGTGCAATGTTGATTATTACAACAGGATACTCTGAAAGGTGCTGGGGAGATAGAGAAACAAGAATCGTGACCTAATGGTTGTGTTTAGCGTTGGCATGGGCTCACATCAGTGTTCTTCGCTGAACTTGCCAAGGCACAAAAACTAAGCATGCCTGTGTGTCAGGGGTGGGCTGTACATAATAAACTAAGGATCTATTAGACATCCTGTGGGTCAATAATTTCGTGCTAAGGGGGATTTGCGTTCCGACAAGAGCTACTCCTTTACCAGTAGTACTGTCTGACAGGTTCAAAGTTCACTTCCTGAAAGATACTAAAACATAATCGAATGTGTTAATTTTGTATCCTTGCAGTTATCAAAATATTCATTAAGTATATAAATTCAAGATACTTCTAACAATGTTTAAGGACCTTTGGGAGTTTGGTGGGGAACCAGTAAATAAGGCATAAGGCACAAAATAAAGTATGACAAAGTAAGTACGACACTTTTTAGTTTTATAGAATTTTCATGGTTTGTATCATGAGGTAAGTACACATAGATGTGCTTACACTATATAACTTAGTCTTTGTAGTAAAAGTGTTCACGGATATGTGAGACTTTTTTAAATATAAAATGGAATAAAAGCTCAGTTTTCACAGTTATTTATGTATGGCAATGAAGTATGTTAAACTGCACAGACATTTACATTTGCTCTCCACATTCTGAATGGACTCCTTGTGATCTATTTTTTTTTCACACCTGCTTTCTGCTCATTTGCAAGTAGCCTGAACTTTATCAATTATTATAATGATCCAACCAGATGATTTGGTAAAATAAGTCCCTCACATATGTTTCATCTGAGTCTCATTCACATCAGAGATAAATTTCAAATAAGAATTCTATGTTCTCTGGCTGATGGGTACAAACACACCAAGAGAAAATGGCTTCAAACTAAGCCATTCTTTACTATTTTGAAAATTCCAGAATACAGCTCTACTTAAACGAGAACCATTAAACAGTGATGTCCTTACCTATCAGTTGTAACATACCTTGCTAAGGATGAGATGGTGTTGCTGTCACATCCCTTTCTCACATAACTGGCACTGAAGAGAAAAACCACCCAGACAAATTCCATTGCAGATCTTTGGGATTTGTGTAGTTATAGTCACCCCAAAGATATTTCCTTTTCCCACTTTCTCCACAGTCTCATGATAGTGACTGTTAAATACATCAGACTTCCGGCTTTAACAGGGCAGCATGTCTTTTTAAGAAGAACACACTCATTGTCTCATTATCATTCAGCAAGACAGAGAAGAAAAATCGCTTTCCATTCAGGGTAGCCTAGACAAATGGCTCTTACGTTTTCTCACTAAAGACCAGCGAGTAAAAATGGGAAGGGAGAGCCCTGTAATTACTCCAGTGTCACAAGCCAAGATAACCACAACATTATAGACAAAATAACACAGCAAGAGCCACCATATGTTGAGATACGCTTAGGAGGACTAATTTAACTGCCATTATGACCAAATTTGTTATTTGTGAGGATTCTTATAAAATTCACTTTATTACTATGTGCCCCCTGCTTTTCCATAAAACATGATAATGTCTAAAAATAGTTAAGAAAAAGAGAGTTTTAAAACCTGGTTTGAGTTGGGGATTTTTTTTTTAAATAATCAATCACTCCCTCAATACACACACACACACATACACAATCATCAAACAAAACAGCAAAGAACTTGCACATAGAACCTGAACAGCAGGTTCTATGCATTGGCCATGGGATTATTATTCTATCTGAAGCAGTCGTAGCTTCACTTTAGCTTTGAAGCCTTTTTAAAACAACTAATCAAAACACAAAAATCTGTCTCTACTTACCATGCATAGACAGACCCCAAGGCTGTTGCACAGTATATTCGAAAGTCAGAATTAGCAATTTGTTATAAGATTATCTGTTAAGATTGCCATCTTAGAAAAAGCCTGCACTTTCCCATCGGGTTGCTCAGAATTTCAGTTTCCCATTGTAGTCAGTGTCCATGTAATGTGAATCCTTCTTAAATGTACATTCCAGCTTTTCAAGAAACAGTTCTTATTATGGCCACTGAGAAGTTGCCTTACAATGTGCTTATTCAAAAGGGAAAATAAATTTGTTTGGGAAGAGCTGGTGAACATTTCTGTAGTGAAAGCTGTGGAATCATGATGGAACATGAGAATTTGTATTTGATAAAGCCCCTCGAACTGCACACAACCCAGAAAAGGATGACAGACACAATTGCAAGTCAACTGCACACAACCCAAAAAAGGATGACAGACACAACTGCAAGTCAATTAAAATAGAGTTAATAATTACAGAAGGCAGTTGGACATAGGTGTAGTTAGAATCTACTGGTCTGGAGGGAGCCATGGTACCGTGAAAAGTCTGTGAGATCTGCTAAATGAAAGTGGAGCTGGAGACATTACAAAGGGGTTAGGAAAGTAAGTGCATTTGCAGAACCATTCAGTCACAAATAGACCTTCTCTCAGTTCAGCCTCCATCGCAGTACTTCTACTTAATTATCTTTACAGTGAAGTAATTGGGTATAGCGGTCATTAATTCTGGGTACAGTGTATGTCTGTACTTCTTGGTCTCCTTATATTTGGGGTCAAATATCTAGTTCTCACCAATGAGTTTTGAATGGAAATAACCTGTTACTCACAGGCTATAGCATTTAACTGTCCATTCAAACTCCACCACAGCATGTTCCTTTTCCCTCAGCCATGATGAATGAAAACATTCAAGATGATGGCTGTCCCATCAGTCTGGGTCTGGGTTACTCAATTTATGGAAGCATCCCTGCCAACCCACAATGGACAGATATAGAACATGAACAATGTTGTTTGGAGCCCGTAAATGTTGGCATTGTTACTACAGCATTGCCTAGTTTTTCCTAAAATATACAATAATTTCTGCTAAGAAAAATTCAGTGATAGAGAAGACAGTATTTAAAAGGTATCCTGTTTCCATTTTTGGATATTTTTGAGGTTTAATTTTTATATTTCTGGAGGTGGAAGAGGGTTTAAGGGGGATAAAGGTTAATGAAAAAATATAATAAAATTTGTTTATATTTCTTATATTACCCTATATCTGTCTCCCTGTGACATTTTATTACTAGACTAGTTTTACCTCTGGAGATTATAGAATGCAAAACTAATTTATGTGATTACACAGCCTATTTATTTAGCTGTTTATTAAGCAAACATTGTCAAACATCTATTAAATGTCTGGCCATGAGCTAGATGAGGGGTACCAAGAGTAAACATAATGCCTTAAAGGAGTTTATACGCTGATCGACATATCTTCAGCCCTACATGTGAACGCCACAAGGTAGTGGGCAGTGTTGGCTGGAGCTTGCGAAGAACCACGCCTGTGCTGGCTGGCACTGCAGGGGGATAAACTGCCTTGGTAAACATTATCTTGCTTAGTACTTATATTACTATTACTATTACTAATATTATTATTATTGATAGCCTTCAAAGTCCTATAAATAGGGAAACTGGAAAGGTAATTTACGATTAGTACTGTTATTATCCACTTTTTAGACAGATCAAAAACAGATAATGTCTAATAAGAGTAGTTACACCGTTTGTTCACACTCTCACACTTACTAACTTTTGGAGCTTAGGCTTATAGCCAAGATTTTAGCTCCAAAGAATGCACTACTTTCCAGGGTCCAATGCTGTTCACATGTCAAATTCTCTGGGAGTTTCCCCAGACTGAAATGCCAGCCAACAGAAGTGGGAGGGATATCGTTTCTGGAATAGCATGACCCGTGGAAAACTGTTGGAAGCGCCAAAAGAGACAGGTTGTTTTGTTCACCAGAAACGATAAAGAACTGTAAAGAATTACAGGCTCTTCAGTACTCTTGCCATTTTAGTTTTGTCTGTCTTCTTATATTTGTTGTTGTCTATTTTTTATTAAGTTCTCGAATATAGCTCAGTAATGGAACTTTTAAACAAAGATCAAGTAAACTGTAGATTAGGTATACAGCCTAAATGACCTGAGAACATTGAGAAGACTTTAAACCAATAAGTAAGATTTAAAAAAAAAATTTGTGGCAACCCTTTGTGCACTGAAATCTTTGTTTTAAAAAATGTTTCTATTACATTATGGTTATCTTAGAGCCTTTCCTTGACAGCACAACTTGGTGCAATATACATGCTCGGCGATTTTGTGTCACCCTACGCATCCATCCTCACTACTCCCTTCTGTACCAGAATAGCTGACATGCCTTTATGCGTGCCAATTAAGGTTCCCACTTCAACTAACTCATTTGGCAGGAGCAAAGTTCTAAGCCAATGCAAACATGGAAGTAAGGAAAAAAATAATGCATAAACAAGAAGGATGAAAGGGCATTTGAAAATTTCACAAAATGAGTACCAGTATTACATTCTTTATAACATCAGAAAGATCGCTTTTATAATTTTTAAACCAGTATCAAACTGAAGCTAAGCAGTTCACAACAAAAAAATAATAAGGCAAAAATAAAGACCATTAAAATCAGAGGCAAGAAGTACAGTTTACATTAAATTACAAGGATTATAAAGGACATACATAATTTTGGATTTTCTGTTGGATGTGTATTTTTTCCATTCCATATTTTACCTAAAGATTGATCATTTTGGTTTGCTTTTAACATTACCCATTATGAGCATTACAAAACACCAATTCTAAAACTGTCTTATGCCCAGGCTTCAACTAAAACAAGAGTTTAAGTTAAAGCTGCTAATTCTCCTTATTGTGCTGTGGGCCTTCAATTACACAGAAGAAAACTCTGCGGGTGTTTTGCTTGCATAGTAACAGGAGACTAGGACACAGCAGGGTGGGTCATTAAATAATAAATATGTAAAGTATAATTTTAACATATTTATGTTAAATTATTTTAAAATACAAGGATAACAAATAATATAGAATTAACTGATTAGTCACATTTAGACTCTGCATATGGCCCACTATAGTTACCATTTAGCTGAACATCTAATAACAATAGCTAATTATTATGATTACAACTCCAGGAAAATATTTTAAATCATCTATGCATATGTTAAATGAAGAAAAATAGATTGATTAACTGGCTATATCTATTTTAGCCTCAAAAATTAAAACTGAAAACCTCATGGAGAAACGTGGGGATGTGGACAGAAGGTGAACAAAGCACCGGCCTAGCCCTGCTCCGACGCTGAGCCAAACCCCTGCCCGGAGCTGCACCACGGCGCTAACACGCTGCCCTGTTTCCGCAGTCCTGGCCCAGGCCATCGAAATGAGATGCGTTTCTCTCCAGAGAAAAAACAGGTGGAAAATTTATATTTCTCCCCTGCCACATCCTATTCTCTTAAGGAGCCAAAGCAAAATACATGGCAGAGCTAACGTAAGGCCCAGCGTTTTTATCCGCATGCGTGCTGATCTGTAACTGCAGCAGTAAAACTTTCAAAGTCAAATGACCCTTTTTACATCTACTTTTATTTGTCTTGTATTTCAATTGCAAAGAAAGTCTATAAAACAGGTGAACTCTGTAACTTGTGATATTTGATTCAAGTGGTCAAAATAATAAAAGAACAGCTAAAGTTTAAAAATAGATTTGCCTGTGACCTTCATTAGATGTAAGTAAAAGAACTTCAGTATTGAAAGAAACTGCACTAAGAACAAAATTTATCTAACTTTAATTTCTAAGCAATTAAAAAATGGAATTCAGGACACTCTAGTTGGTACAATTTCCCCTTGAATTTAAGTAGTTTTTAAGATTTTGTTTCATGTCAAAGAATAAATTATTCAATTAATTTTAAAAGCCCTCTCCATTATTTTTTATCTTAGCTTAAGGTTTAGAGGTTTTGTGTTTTTTTTTCTATTTCTATATATCTTAAAAGATAAATAAATGGATAATATTTCAATTAACTGTAATTTCTGAGCAAGTGACCACATTGTATGATCAGTAAATTATCACAATTAAGAACCTGTCCATAGCATACAATGTCGTGAGCAAATAAAACCCCCACAAATTAGTGTGCAGCACACTTTCCCAATAAGAAAAAATGACAACCGCAGAGCATGGTAGCTAGCCATCAAAATTATGCATTTATAATGTCGACTCAAATTCAGAATACTTTTACACATCCAAATAACATGTTTGCAGTTTTCCTTTTCAGATCTTCCCAGAGGATTTTGTCTGTCTGCTTCATTTGATCATTCACTGGCCTCGGACACATCAGTTCTGACCGCTGTCATCTCTGCCACTGATGTCCTGTCTGGGCCTCTCTTTTCCCATCTAGGAGCTAAATAGTTGGATTAACAAATCCTTAAAACCACTTCTAGGTCTAGGACTCAAGAATACTTGAATTAGATTATAATCTATTGATCTTTTCAGCTATAAAATGTTATGTTTTTCAATGACTTGTGCTCTCTAATCCTTACAGCAGTAGCAGTAACAAGGCTAGTCCACAATTCATCTTGCAGGAAAGAGTGAACATTTAGAGGTTAGCCAACCTCCACAATGACCCCGAATGATCCACACCGCTAGTATCTGTAATCATGTATAGTCCTGTATCAAATGAATCAAGACCAGCCCAGCGTGATCGATAGAACCATTCGCAAGTGACAATGTCTGACTTCTGAGGTCATGTCATGAAAAGCACTGCAGCTTCTGTTGTGGCTTCTTGGATGACACACTTGGGAGGACACCAAACATCACATCGTGAGGGCCCCTGTGCACAGGAATTTGGCTGACAACCCGGGGAAAGTAGATACTCAGCCCCAACCAAGGCTTCAGGGAGCAGCAGCCCTCAGACTTCACATAAACTCCGAGAACTGCCCTGCCAAGTCCTCCCTAAAATCCTATCCTAAAGAATCTGCAAGCAAAATAAACAATTGTTGACATCACTAAGTTTGTATTACTTGGTTATGTAGCTATAGTAATCAGAACACAGGGAAACAGGAAACCTTTCTTTAGATGGAAGCAAGAAGAGGAAATGAATAGGATAGAGAAGAAACAGCATAATTTCCTATCTTATTGATTCTATATTACCCTAAAGCAAATAAATTAATTTTTCCTTAGTATCTGATAAGTTGATGTAATATATACTCAAAATACACTGGTTACCTAATATTCTAAAACATGTACAGCTCTACATACAAAGAAAGCAAAATCACTGAGGTATGACTGTTGACCTTAAGGAGCTCAAGGTAAAATGGTAAAGACAGATTTTCCATAACCACTAGACTCTAGACATTAAAGACAATCTCAGTTGAGGGTTTTGGCCCTTCTCAGTCTTCTACAGGAAGTGCTATTTTTCTCTGAAACTTTCAAATTCAAAATTAGGAAGAAAAGGGACAGACAAGAAGGGTAAAAGTCAAGTGGGACAAAGTATGTTGAAGAATCTTCAGGGAGTTTGGAAGAAAAGGGTGCTCTGACAGGTTAATTGAGAGAAAATTGGAAAGAGCAAATAAAATTTTGGTGAAGAATGTTAATGTATTGAAACTATCAATAATGTTATTCAGTAGCCCTGGCTGGTGTGGCTCAGGATTGAGCACAGGACCTGTGAACCAAAAAGTTGCTGGTTCACTTTCCAGTCAGGGCACATGCCTGGGTTGTGGGCCAGGTTCCCAGCTGGGAGTGTGCGAGAGGCAACTGATTGATGTTTCTTTCCCTCTCTTTCTCCCTCCCTTCCTCTACCTCTGTAAATAAATAAATAAATAAATAAATAAATAAATAAATAAATAAATAAATAAAATCTTTAAAAATAATGTTCTTCAATAAACATAGGTAACAATGAGACTCACTGAATTATTTTTACTTAATTGGACTGTGCATCTTTTGATGCCATTATTCCAGCACTGTACACACTATAAATGTTTGTACTAATTATAAATGTAATAAAGTATGAAATGCAGTCTAGAAAGAATGGGCTTAGAATACTGCAAAAGGGGCTTTCAACTCTTCCAGAGCAAGCACCAAGGGTCACAGAGGGAAGGTGACCTCTAAACCAGGAGGGAAGGAACCACCAGGTGTGCAGAGGAACTCCAGCTAGAGGAGGGTGGCTGTGCACAGTGGGGAGGGACAGGCAAGGACAAACATGTAGAGGGTTCGTGTACCTTGCCTTGTTGTTTCTCAGGTAGATCTCTAAAACTGGTCCATAAAGTGGTTTCATCTAAAGAACTGGGTGGAGTCTTCAGGGACTCCTTTGCTCCAGCAACAAACCTTCTGTCGGTCACTAACTGAGGGTCTTTTAAGGGAATAAAGACTGTCATTTTATCATTACTGAAAAAAATTTAAAATCAAACCATGCCTGGTTGAAGAGTCACAGTGGAAATAATTTACACACAGAAAATTTAATTAGAATATTAACTAAAAAGTATGGTAAACTGGCATTAGATTATTTGTTCTTTAAATAAGAAGGGTCATTGCAAAGGAAAAATGTACTAGGAATGATTAACAACTTTCTTAGTGACTTCGTAATTTTGCCTTCAAGAATAAAGGGAAGCTCTACCAATTTGATGGGATATGGGTCACCACTAGGTAAATTCAACCTTCTTGAGCAAAAAACCCTAAACTTTAATTTGAACTGTAAGTTTATTTTGTGCATGTATGACGTTTCTAGTCTAGAAGAATATCTGAGTATTTTGAGCACATCGGGAACAAAGACCTTGCCTTGCTCCGTGCTGATAACTTTATCATCTATTATTTATCTATTTGTTGATCAAATACGTTTAAGACAGTGTATCCAACATTGCTCTAAATGCTTAATAAATATGTTATTCTCCATAGAACTTGATAAGGTTGATAGTAGTAGTAGTAGTTATAGTTTCTTCATTTCATGGAAGAGGAAATTGAGGCACTGAGAGTTTACATAGTGTGCCTCAACTCACACAGCTGGCAAGAGGCAGAGCTGATTTGAATCAGGCAATCTGGCTCAGAATCTGTGATCTTAGCCACTTTCATAATAGTCTCCACCAATATTACTGAATAAAAGAAAGCAAAAAATAAATAAATGAATGAATGATTCACTACATGGTTCATAAATCCATGAAACAAATGTTTTTCTATTCCTATCTTGTGCTAGGAACTGCATTTTACCTTACATTGCAATATAATCATATCTTAGGCAACACAATATTATACATTAATAATTATAGTAGCTGTAAAGCAAGATGTGCCTGAGTTCAATCCATGAGACCATTATTCTCAATACAAAGTACATGTAGTTGAACCTTCAGGAACATTACCTTTCATTTCATTACTTGAAAGTAAATTACTGATTTCCTGGGTTCATTTTTTTAGAGCACCCATAGTGAAGCTTAGACCATAAAAATTCAAAATCAACAGTGACTATTAATAACAAAATGGATTATCTTTTCTCTATAAAGAAATTCCAAATAGGTAAATAGATCATTTTTTAGAGACTAAAAATTTTTAAGAGATACTACTTCCATGAAAAACTGCACTAAAAGAATAGACTTTAGGAAAGAAATACCTAAAGATATGTACTTATTAATTAATCTAATTAATTAATAATATAACCAAAATAGCATGTGTGCTAGAAGGAGTGGAGGCAACACAAAAGATATTATATTAACATATTAGACCATAACTAGGATGTTCCAGAAATGCACATTATCTTGAGTAGAAAAAGAAAACTTCACTTTTAAAACCCTGAGACATGAACATTGACTTGGACTTCATGTTGGTTATTTTATACATAGATGATAAAGGCATCTTTGAAAAGGCAAAAATAAAATCCACAATCTGACAGAAGATTGCTGACAGAAGGTTTGCTGACAGAGGGTTTTTAAGATCTTGTCTCCCTGTTATTTCATAAGAGCTCTTCACTTCCTTCTCAGACTCACTTTTAGCAGTCTTTGTGTCTGTTAACAATGAGTATTAGATAGTAAATATGTTGAGAATACTCAATTTATGGGGAGCCCAGAAAGCAACTTTATCAGATACATTGTAAATAAAATTGTTTGGATACTATTTTGGGATTACAACTGTGAACCCTGAGGAAAAAAGACACCTACTGAGAAGGGCTCCTGGTGACTGACTGGGCTCACATTTTTAACAACGGAGCCTAGCAGCCATTTCAGCACAGGGTCCTCTCACGCAAACTGCACTTTGGGGAGAGAGAGGCAGGTGTGGGATTGTCTGTCTGTACTGTGATTCTGCCACCTGATTCAGCACTTCTAAAGGAGTTCCTGAAGTCTTATTTCGACCAGTAGGATTGAGACTTTCCCCATTCAATCAAAACTAAACAGTTCAGGGCAATTAGAGTGGGTCTATCCTGACCAATCGGGACAGTGCCTTTTGGACAGAACAAACTGCAATGATTCGGAGCTCTCATTTGCATGAGGACCGACCTAGCAGGGCCCAGGGGTGGGGACCTCTGTCGGTAGAACCCAGCTCGCCTCTGGCTTGGAGAGAGCACTTTCTCTTTCCATCTAAGACTAAAGACTGCAGACTGAATCTTCCTGGCTGAGCTGGAACAGAAAATATCTCTCCAGAGCAGAGAAGCTGACCAGCACCATGCAAACCAGATGGGCATAAAGTGGAACAGAGTAGACCATGGAGCAGCAGAGCATAGCCATGTAGCTAGACAGGGGCCGGCCCCAGGGCTGTCTTCCAGTTGTGCTGTTTTCACAGTCACACTGTACCACAACTGAGCTATGTTACACTGGACAGTTTGCATGTTCACTGCTCACCAAACTGGGGATTCCTGTTGGTTTTGAACTGGCACCAAAGACCATCATCAACACAACGCTACAACTTGCAATGCGATCTCTTATTGGGGAGGTTTTTGAAACCACTGCCTCATTAAAACTTCTCAGTTGAAGAAGTGGAAGAACCTCTAGGGTGGAGCAAAAGTAGGTTTACAATTGTGAGTACATGAAACAAAGAGTTTATCCTTGAGTGGTTATTTATTAATTACTGTATTATTTTCCATATGAACAACTGGAAACCTGCCATTGCCACACCCTGTATTTCTTTTATTCCCTTGGAATATTTGGGGCTACCTATTTATCTGGAGAACTTCAATTCCCTCACTACAATGAATATGAGGTAGTAATTTAGTACCTGGTGTATAACAAGAATTATCTATAACAACACTGAATAATATATGAGGTTTTTGGATGTCATGTAGCAATAATGAAGGAGCATTCTTATAGAAGAACACTTAGCAGCTTGTGAAAGAAATTCCAGTCTAATAGAATTATGAATAAGTATCAGATATAAATGAATTAGTTATGTGAGCAGAAGGAAGTTCTAAGTGGCTTTGGTATTAGGGAGGCTCTACAACATGGGTGGGTTTAGTCTTTTCTGCTGCTATTCTACGTGAAATGCTGACTAACATACCCTTTAAATTAGATTGAATAAATTTGAGATATTTTTTCCCTTCTTAAATTTAGGATGAAGCTAAGGATTTTTATAACAAACAGGTTTGCAAAATTCCAAAAGCATTTGCATTTGTATAGTTTAGAAGTTTTTTTTTTATTATTGTATTCTTTCAATAGTAATTTTCCTTCTTTGGGAAACAATTTTTTCTCTGGCTCTATATTTGAAAAAAGATATAGCTGTAGTTCATACAATTTAGAAATAGAAGTTAATTAAATTTTAATGTTAATAATTAATAACCTTTTAATAGGTTAAATTATTTTAATGTGTGTTAATACTTTATCATTAATAGTTAATAATATTTTTAATCTTAAAAAGTCATTACAATGTTTAATTAAAGGCTTCAAAACAGGTAGTATATTTCTAGATTATATTTAGAGTTAACAGAATGGGTGTAACTTTCTCAATCAGACACCTCCCATTTCTTTACATATTCTGAAGATTATATAGCTATTATTGGTCCTTCACTGTCTCTGTTATAGACTGCCTACAGAGTTCAAAGCAAGAATAAATTATTGGTTTTCTACTCTATATTTATTTTCTGTTCACAAATAGAGGTATGCTCCTGGTTGTTCTTCTTCTTTCTCCAAATACTTTGAGCAGAATCTAGACACACTTCCTACTATTTGTTTCCTTATCAATGCCTCTTCTTTAGGTACTTTTCTGGAAGGAAAAGACTACACAGCAACAAAACTTCATAGCTGTTACAATCTCTAAAAGACAAAAATATACAGCCAATTCCATTGAGGGGGAAATCAGTATTTACGTGTCAGATCCATGGGATGAAAAGGTTATACTGTTTTATTTAATGCATTTGCTTAATGATGACTAATTTACCTTTAGAACGCTGATATAACATTCGGTACAATATCAGAGAATCCAAGATGGTAGTGAAGCAGGTAGAAACTACACACACTCCTCCAAGACCAAACTGGAAGTACAACTAAAATATAGAGTAGTCAACCTGAATGACCACTGAAGACTCACTGAAGAGAAATCTTATAACCAAAGATTTACAGAAAGAGCCATATAGAGCCTGCCACTCCCCTTGGGCTTTGGCACAGGGAGGGCAGAGCACGCTGGTCGTGGAAGGAGAGCTGCGGTTTGTGGCTCTAGTGAGGAAACTGAGGAGACAGCTGCTGAGACTCCCTGTTCTGAGTCACTCTACCACGCTTCAGATGTCATCTTTTTGAGGTAGAGCATGCCGCTCAGCCTGGGGGAAAGCAATTGCCCCACCCTCCATTCTCCCTGTCAACCCACCCAGGAGAGCTTCTGCCTTTACTAAGGAGTCAGTGGCCTGGGCTGAGGTTTAGAGGTCTGAGCAGACTCAAGGGGTGTCAGAAGATGAGTTGTATGGCTTAGGGGTGCGGGCCACTCTCCTCAATTTCCCACGATCCTGACTGGTGATTCCCTTTTATGGCAGATCCACCAGCCCCACTCTCTAAGCTCCTGACATGTCCAATTTGTTGACTCTTGGTGGCTCTACCCTGCTGAGGTCTGGGCAGAATTTAGGACATTCTGAGTTGTATGGCTCTGGGGTGGGGGCGACACACCCAATATCCCCAAACCTGACTAGCACCTCCCCCTCTGTTGACTCCAAGTGGCTCCTCTGTGCTGAGAATGAGCTCTGGAAGAATCTGGGGCAAACAGTTGCATGGCTCCAGGACAGGAGAGAGTTTTCCCTCACAGGCCCAACTGGTGCAGAGACGTCAATTTGCAGGGACAAATTTTGGCCTATTTAGGCCTGATAAACTCTGCTGGCCTCACCTGATGATTTCTTGAAACCCTATCTTACCACAAAGGTGGGCAACCACCCAGGGAGGGGCAGCTAAGCTTGATATATCCTGGGACACTTGTTCAGTGGCCTCAGATGCATCACTGGCACCAAGATTGAACCCATATAAATCTGGAGAACATTTCTCACCCCTACCTGGTGACTCACTGAAAATTTATCTCATGCTACTCAAGTGGCACCAGAGAATCTTTCAGTGGCTGAGCCTAACAGGCGGTTGGCAGGGAGAGGCAGACAAGAGCAGACCTCAAAGTTCCTAGGGCATTTTGCTGCCCTGCCTCCTGGTCCAGTGCTGGTAAAAGCGAGCCTTAGCATGCAGCTTGATCCTTCCTGTGCACACCCAGGTCAAACAGAGGCAACCACAAACTGTGGGTCACTTTGTAGCTCCAAACAGGTTATCCAGGGATAGTCACAGGCAGCATCTGACGTTGACCTACAGAGTTCTTCCCAAGAGGCCCCAGAACCAGCACACGCTGTGGCCAGCTTCAGACATCGGAGCAGGATACAGTGAGCTTTATAAGCAGGATACCCAAAAACAGATCTCAGCACTGCTGAGGCAAGTTTTGCTTTGGCAGTCAGCACTGCCATAGCAGCTCATACACTACAGTCAGAGCTAATCTCAAAGGGAGCCAGCCTGAGGGTTCACCCTACTCACAAATGGGCCAATAGCAATCAAATCTCAATTACAATAAGAGAGCCCACATAATCCACATGAGGGACATCCATGGACCCACTGCTGGTGATCAAGGAGACTGTGCCCACAGGGCTCCAGATAATAGCTACTAAATGAGGCCACCCTACCAAGACTCAGAGTCATAGCAGATCTACCTAACCTATGGAAACAAACACAAATAGGCAGACAAAATGGGGAAACAAAGAAACAGGCCCCAAATAAAAGAACAGGATAAATCTCCAGAAAGAAAGCTAAATGAAATGGAGGCAAGCAATGTACCCGATACAGAATTCAAAACAATGGTTGTAAGAATGCTCAAGGAACTTAAGGGAACAATGGATGAAATCAATGAGAACTTAACCAAAGAGATAATAAACATAATAAAGATATAGAAACTATAATACAGAACCAGTCAGAAATGAAGAATACAATATCTGAAATGAAGAATACATTAGAAGTAATAAACAGTAGGTTGGATGAAGCAGGGGATGGAATTAGTGATTTAAAAGACATGCTGGAAAAAAACACCCAATGAGAGCAGCAAAAGAAAAAAGAATGAAAAGAAATGAAGATAGTTTAAGGGACCGTTGGGACAACATGAAGCATAACAAGCAGCAAGATAAAGACAGTTAGTTACCTATAAGGGAGCTCCCATTAGGTTGTGAGCTGATTTCTCAACAGAAACATTGAATTGACATGAAATATGCAAAGTGATGAAAAGCAAGGACCTACAACAAAGACAACTTTATCTACCAATACTAGCATTTAAATTTGAAGTAGAAATAAAGAACTTCCCAGAGAAGAAAAAGCTAAAGTAGCTCATTAGTTACCACCAAACCAGTATTACAAGAAGCGTTAAAAGCTATTCTTTAAGAAGAAGATGAAAAGGGGAACATAGTTATAAAGAATAAATTAGCAATAAATACATACCAATCAATAATCACTTTAAATGTAAATAGCTTAACTACTTCAATAAAAGGCATAGGGTAACTGAATACATAAGAAATTAAGATCCATATATATATATGCTATCTAAAGAAACCAATTTCACGATTCCCAGTCAGGGCACATGCCTGGGTTGCAGGCCAGTTCCCAGCATGGGACACACAAGAGGCAACCATACAGTGATATTTCTCTCCCTCTCTCCTACCCTTCCCCTCTAAAGATAAATAAATAAAAATCTTAAAAAAAAAAAAAAAGAAGAAACCAATTTCAGAACAAAGGATACACATAGACTAAAAGTAAAGTGATGGAAAAAGATATTTCATATGAATGGAAATCTTTTAAAAACTGGAGTAGTAACATTTATATCTGACAGAAAAAGATTTTAAAATAAATGCTAAAGTAGGAGACAAAGAAGGATACTAGCCCTGGCTGGTGTAGCTCAGTGGATTGAGCGCGGGCCTGCGAACCAGAGGATCGTGGTTCGATTCCCAGTCAGGGCACATGCCTGGGTTGCAGGCCAGTTCCCAGTAGGGGACGCATGAGAGGCAACCGTACATTGATATTTCTCTCCCTCTCCCTCTCTCCTACCCTTCCCCTCTAAAGATAAATAAATAAATAAATAAATAAATAAATAAATCTCTAAAAAAAAAGAAGGATACTACATAATGATAAATGGAGAAATCCAACAAGAGACTATAACCCGTGTAAACATTTATGCACTTAATATAGGAGTAGATATATAAATAAAGCAAATCTTGATGGACATAAAAGGAGAGATCAACAGTAATACAGTTATATTATGGTTATATTAACACCTCATTAACATCAATGGAGAGATCTTCCAGACATGAAATCAACAAGGAAACAGGGGCCTTACGTGACACACTAGATCCGACGCATTTAATTTATATCTTCAGAGCACTTCCTTTCAAAGCAACAGAATATACATTCTTTTCAAGCAACAGAATATACATTCTTTTCAAGCAACAGAATATACACTCTTTTCTAGGATAGACCACATGTTAGAACAAAAAACAAGTTGCAATAAGTTTTAAAAGATTAAAATCATATTAGCCATCTTTTCAGAACACAATGGTATGAAACTAGAAATCAATCACAAGGAAAAATGGGAAAGCACACACACACATGGAAGCTACATCGCATGTTACTAAACCATGAACGGATCCACCATGAGACCAAGGAAGAAATCAAAGGATGCCTTGAAACAAGTGAAAATAAGAACACAATAATTCAAAATGTATGGAGCACAGCAAAAGCAGCCCTGACAGGGAAATATTACAAGCTTACTTCAAGAAACAAGAAAAAACTCAGATAAGCAATTTACCTTTACTCTTAAAAGAACTAGAAAGAGAATAAATAACAAAGAGCAAAATGAGTACAAAAAAGAAATAATAAAGATCACAGCAGAAATAAATAAAATAGAGTCTAAAAACAAAAAAGATCAATGAAGCCAAGAGCTGGTTCTTTGAAAAGATAAACAAGATTGATAAACATTCAACCAGGCTCAACAGAAAAAAAAAAAGAGAGAGGACCCAAATAAATAAAATAAGAGATGAAAGAGAAATAACAACAGACTCTACAGAAATACAAGGAATTGTAAGAAAATATTTTGAACAACTATATACCAGCAAACAAGTGTTGGCAAGGATGTGGAGGAAAGGGGACCCTCATGCACTGTTGGTGGGAATGCAGACTGGGGCAGCCACTGTGGAAAGCAGGGTGAATTACCTCAAAAAATTAAAAATGGAACCGTGTTATGACCCAACAATTCCACCTCTGAGAATTTATCCAAAGAAACCTAAAACACTCATTTGAAAGAATATATGCACCCCTATGTTTTTTGCAACATTATTTATAATAGCCAAGATTTGGAAACAGCCAAAGTGCCCATCAGTCGATCAGTGAATAAAAAATCTATGGTACATTTACACAATGGAATACTACTCAGCCATTAAAAGAAGTAAGTCTTACCATCTGCAACAGCACGAATGGACCTGAAGAGTATTATGCTAAGTAAAATAAGCCAGTCCGTGAAAGACAAATACCCTGAAATTCCACTTATATGTGAAATTGAGTAAGCAAAACAAAACAAACAAACAAACAAAAAAACAGAAACAGACTCATAGCTTTCAGAGGGCAGGAGGTAAGGAGGTTGTGTGAAAAGGTGAAGAGACTAAGAAAAACATCTGATAGACAGACAACAGTATGGTCATTACCAGAGGAAATGGGGGTGGGGGAAGACAGGAGAGGGTAAAGTGGGGATAAATGCTATTGGAAAGAGACAGGACCTGTGGTGGTGAATACACAATACAATATACAGATGATGTACTATAGAATTGTACACTTTAAATCTATGTAATTTCATTAACCACTGTAACCCTAATAAATTCAATTACAGATTTTAAAAAAACATATATGATAGAATATCATTAAAAATCAATTTGAAATCAGTAATTTGTGATGCTCTAAAAGGCAGGTCTTATATAGGTACACTTTGAATCAAAAGGCTTAGTTACAAAAACCAAGGTGCAACCTTAGGGTGCAACTCTGCTGTATAACTTCATTTCACACCCAGGGAGCAAGCATTCAAATCCCAAATGGAGGAGATATACACACAGGGTTCAGTATGCACACACTGCTACCCTGGAGCTGGGAATTTTGCACATCCGTGTACACAGTATATGAATGTGTGCGCAGCACGTGGGGATTACAGCTGAAATACAGCACAACTAAATACGCCACTACCACCAAGAAAACCTTTATGGGAGCACACTTTCAGAGTGTGTTTCTATGAGAAATTCCATAATGTTTTCTAATTACTGCAATGTGAAAATAATTAGAATAAATAGAAACAAGTTTCTTTTCCTCCCTGATTCCCAATTACAATATATAGGTTACAGATAACAGCCTTTTTCAGTTGTCACTAGACAGAAACTGGGAGCCAGTTTTTAGCGGTCCACCCTCTCCGTTATTATGATGCTATGAATTGCAGCACAATTCAGCACATCAGTGTGTAATTTCCCCAAGGTTTTATAAAAATCATTAATATAAAGCATTAATGCTGAGGGCCTGTAAGCCTTTTTTCTTTTTTCTTTTTTTGTTAATAATTTAAATCCATTGACTTGTAACTGGCTTTTAAAATGACATTTTTCCTTACTGCTTTCAATTCAGTCCAAATTAAAAAAAAAAATAAAATAAAAAGATGCCAGATGTCATGAGGCCAATAAGCAGGTGGGCTGAAGCTTCTGTACCAATTCAAACTGGCACCACATCAAACCTGGTGGGTATAACCTTTAATTCACTGCTTCCCTGGCACCAGATCTAGTGCCATCTGCTCAGCATTGCTAAGCTGTGCTTGTTTCTGTGCAGGGACGATGCCAACAATGCAAACTGTCTCCTACATGTGCAGGGAATCATCAGTGTAACTAGTTTTTTGAGACCCATATGGTGGCATCTGCGAATGCACACTGTCAGCATCACTGCCTGTACCACCCTTCAAGTTTTAAGAATGGAAGGAGAGAATGCCAGTTTGTAATTCACTGTTGAGAGCCAGGAGGAAAACTTTTTCCTTTCTTCTGGGTGCTTTTATTAAGGTCTTTCGGAGAGAGCACACAAGACATTGGAAGAGGCTTGACTTGAGCTCAGAAGCCAGGAACTCTGGGAAGAAGCCTCCATGAACATTATACCTAGAAAGAGGCCCCTTGTGTATTTCCTAAAGAGTCTAGATCAGAAACCAAAGTCATTCTCCACTCAAGGACCAACACTCCAGAAGGCTATCTCCTAAGAATTTTTTCTTACTTCCATTAAGACTTCAAATACTAATGTTTGAACAGATAGGAGCTGGCGGGGGGCAGGTCTTTTTATTTTTTAACCCCAGGAAATAAACGAAGATAAGAAAAGAGACTTGCCTACATTCTGTCTACAGTTAGCGTGCCTCAGAAGTACTGAGCAGTCTTGAAATACATTTTTATGAAGAGTGATCTTTAATTTACTTATTCATTTTATATCATTGGGGGAACACTGGTAAGGTGATTTGAAGGAAATGCATGTGCGCCTGCACCTGTCAACTGGGCTGTGTGAAGCAACAGGAAAAGCATAAGCTGCATGTGTGCCGTGTATCTTAAAGCCCAGAGCTCCCAAGTGAAACAGTGGAGTCTCGATTCGCACTTTTGGATAATTCCCCACTCTGTTCCCTATCGCAAGACCTACTCTACACCTGACTTCCAGTGAACTTGGACAGCAATCCTTGATCTACAGTCCATTGTTAAATAGACACATAAAGATACATTTGTTAGATTGCTCATTTATTACCTATTCCTCATACTAAAATTTCTCTGAAAGGAAGGATTTTGGTCAAATCACCTACTAAATCTAGCTTCCAGCAAGGGATCTAGCATATAGTAATTACTCATTAAGTATGTAATAAATAAATTTATAAACACAGAAAAAATGCTTTTAGATAATCTATGACAAAAGACACATATATTTCAGAATGTGCGAGATATATAAAATTTGTAAATACAACTGATTAACAATATTAGTAGTAAATAATAATATGCTAACAGCACTACCTACTAAACACTGATTTATACTGAATATTGTGTTAATCATTTCACATTCTGCATCTTATTTTATAACTTAGCAACCCTGTTAGTTACTAATTTGGTCCCCATTGTACAGATGAGAAAAGTGGATCTGAGGTCTAAAAAGCTTAGCTAGTAAGCATCAGAAAGCAAGAGTCAAATTCAGTTCTATCTGACTCCAGAGTCGAAGGCTTTAATCACAACATTAAATGGCCTATCTTCTATCAAAATATTTGGTAAATTCAGCCTAAATCAAATGAAAAAGTGTCACACAAATAGGTTTATGTTTCTGCCATATGTTAGGTATTATTTTGAAAATTTCCTATCTATTAAACTCATGATGATGATGATGATGATGATGATGATGATGATGATGATGACAGTGATGACTTAGGGCAGGTATGTGTCTAATTTTTTTTTATTAATAAGACGTTTATATTTTATCATATATAACCAATATGTATCCCACTAAGAAGCCTAAAATTCTCAAGCATAAAAAAAGAATTCGCACTCTGTTAACACCCCTCTCTGATGGTTACATTGCTACACAAATGGGAACTCCTGATTGCTGTATTAGTGATCTCAATACCATCTGGCAAAATAAAGATCTTGAAATACAAGGCGGAATCATTTAGGGAAAGGACCATAATTGCAGTGTAATATTTATCACACTCATATTTGAGAATATTAATTCACCTGGAAAACATTAACAAAACTAAGAATGCATTCTCTAAACATAAAATTACTAAAAAAAAATTAGTTACCACTCATTTTAGTTGTCACTTTATACAGTGGAATAGTTTAAACAGCACAATCAGATCCTGACAGCATTGTCTCACCAAAAGAAATATGCCCCATAAAATCATAGTATAAATGCACACCTATCTAGACCCTGCATTTAACCTCTAAAGGATTTCTTTTGAAACTTTATGATTTTCTTTACTTTGTTAATTCAATTCATCCTCTTTCTTATCCTTAATTTCTCCCCTTCTCCAGCACACACACACACACACACACACACACACACACACACACATTTTTTCCTAGCAAAGGAAGGAAGGCAGGAAGGCAGGAAGGAAGGAAGGCAGGAAGGAAGGCAGGAAGGAAGGCAGGCCTGAGACAGGGAGCATTTCCAGCAGAAATTCAGGGATGAGTTCAATGACGAGTGTGCATTTCTTCTCAATAATTAGTTTTGCTAATGCTAGCAAGATATTAGAACAAGATACAAAAGGTCAAAGGATAGGGAGGTTTTAGAAAGGCAAATGGAATATTAAAAAGTAAAATTTAAATAGCAGAGCATATACACTGCAAACAAAAAGGAGGTCATTATATGTGGAAGCACAGGAGCACACATTCTAAATGGATGCTAACAAGCATGGGTCCTTTAAGAATATGCATAACCTCAGGCTGCGGTAAGTTTACTAATTCATTGAATTGCTTCAAGGATCAACACAATAATGGATATGACACTGCATTGTTTAATGTGGCATGTGACACAAATGTAAGATGACTTTTTTATAAACAGTATTATTGTTCCTTATTGCCAGTCATGGTTCAAACACATTGTCAACAGAATAGGGATAAGCAAGACTCTCCTAATCAGGAAAGTCTGACTCCAAATGGCAGATGCCTGGAAAATAACCACTTTGCACATTTAAGTTCCACCTCATCTCACACCAGAGCTGCCAGGTCAACGGACTTGAGCTTCATAAGCCTAAATCAGCACATTTAGGTTCTCAGTGACTATCCTTCTCATTTGCATTTAGGTAGGTCTTGCAACTTGGAATCTGTTCAGAGTTTAAATCTCACTGGAAAATCCCCTTGGTTGAGATTCACTGGAAGAGGTTAAATATCACCCCATGGCAGCTTCCTAAGATGGCAAGACTAAAGACATAATCAAGTTTAGAAGTACTGTTGTCCCTTCTTACTACAACATCTTACTTTGTACCTCTCCCATAAATACAAAAACTACCCAAGCTATACACTAAAGGGTATGGAGGAAGAAATTCACAAGATTCTGCTCTTCTCTTTCTTCCAGCCTTGGTTGCATTATTTCTGCCTTCTTTGATCTTCTAGTGTTTCCCCTCCCCAATTCTTTCAGAAGTCTTCCCAAAATTAGTCATGTAATAGCACCAGCTCTACCCAGTCCCAGCAACAACACAGAATAAAAGTACATGCTCCTTGATCAAAACATTTTGACATAAACATAGGTGAAAATTTATTTACCAGACCAATTATCTAGGCCTGTCATTGTAGCTAATTCTCACAACAAAACCAGGGCCTGGAAAGGTGAAGGGGTTTGCTTAAAATGTACAAATATCTTCGTGTATCTTAAGCAAGTGGCAGAGATGGACTTTATACCCAGGTGCATCCAATGTCCACACTTGAGCTCTTGAACTCAATCCTAGAGCAGAGCAAACTGTAGGAGAGGTGATATGCTGGGAGCACAAAAACCCATGGAATCTTCACTATGCATCATGCAAGGCACTTCTACTTGAAGATTTTTGTGAAAATATATTTTATATTAAATGGAACAGAATGCGTTATAGAGTATTAAGCCATGAGACATTAATTTTTAATTATAAAAAATGTAAAACTTAACTTAATTGCATGCATGTCATGGCTGCCTTGTCATGGTAGAAGTTCCCATCTTTCACTCTGCCATTTGGAGTAGCCCAGTGAGGGGCAAGCAAACATGAATACCGCAACATACACACCCCTAGTGAATTCCTCTGCAGACAGGTGGCTCTCAAATCTTCCCACATTTTAGTATTGCCAGGATTGTTTTTTTAAATCTCCATGTGTAGGCTCTACCAACAAAGATTTTGAGTTAATCTGGCCCTGGGTCATTGTCAGTATATTTCAAATGTTCCCCAGCTAAAGTTGAGAATGACTCCACAAACAAGAAGTATCAAAAATGTATAATACTCTCATTTAGATAAATGATTTTACATGTTTCTCCTCATTCGATGCGTACTCATTTTATGACAACGTGAGCAGGCCACTGAGCTTGGCACAGTACTACTTGGAACCAATATAACAATTCAAAACTGAAACGTATCTCCTATAGGCCTGAAAGACTATCAGTTAATTGGGTTGTCTTCTTCTTTTCATTGCCTCACTTCTGCCCTTAAACACATTGCCTTCAATGGTATTTTAAATGAACTCTTTCTATAGCCTTTATCTCTACTTGTTAGCAAATAAAATGGTAGAAGAAAAAAGTGGTAATTTTGTCCTGCTGTCCCAACAACAAACTTATTATAAAGACCAGCACTAGGTGAAGACAAAGTAGAGGTAGAGGTAACAGAGAAAGGAAAAAGAATGAAAATATGACAGAAAGAAATTCAGGTCACCTACTGAAAATATACCCCACTGAACTCTGAATTCCTCCAGGTTAAAGGTTAAATGATCACTAAGCCGTGTTGAAATAAAAGATGCTCATTTTAAGCATATAAGACATTTGTGCCAAACTAGGCATTGCAAGAGTGACACCCAAGATTGAGAGCAAGAGTGACAGAGAGCGTAAAGGGACCAACAAAGGAATTACTAACTAGTTGTTTTAGAAATTTGTGCTTTAAGGTAATGGTCAAAGAAGATAATGAATGGCCATTAAAGTTGAACAGTTTCTGGTTTCAATTACCAGTATCAATAAATAGACAATTTGCAGAGTTTTGACTCATGAGTTCAGGACCCACTCACCTTCCATGTGTCTGTTTGCAAATGTGGGTTTCAGGCTTCCCAACTATGTTGAATAACATATGTAACCCAAACATTGAAATACATCCTTGCAGGTGATAACTGCCATACTATTTTGAACACATTTATATGTAGAGCACTGTTCTAAATGCATTTAATGAATTAAACTATTTTACCATTTCAATAGACCCACTACATAGTGAATACCAAGGTCTATCTAGAAAAAATCCAGCCATTGTTAATATAACAAGAACAGTTTGTGTGACATGTAACCTGGAAGCCAAGGAGAGTGGACTGGAATTCACATGTGTAAACAATGATGCCTTCACTGCACTAGTCAGTGGGGGAGGTAGATGCCATTGAGTGAGTATGTATACCATGTGGCCATCGCATTCAAAATGACTGAGCAAGTAGAGTAAAGAATCTGCATCAAATTTTGTATGGCAAGTAAAGAATCTGCATCAAATTTTGTATGAAGCTTGAGCAATCCTCTGCAGAAACTATTTGGATGGTTCAGAAGGCCACAGCTGTGGGTGACTGGCAGGTTTATCAGGACAATGTGCCCATGCACACATCATGTCTTGTGTAGAGTTTTTTGGTGAAACATCAAATTGCACAGGTGACACCCCCCCCCCCAACAGCCCACATTTGGTGCCCTGACACTTCTGGCTTTTCCCAAAATTAAAATCACTTTTGAAAGGGGAGAGATTTCAGACCATCAATGAGATGAGATAAGGCAAACACTACAAGGCAACTGATGGCAATTGGGAGAACTATGTGAGGTTCTAGGGTGACTACTTTGAAGGGGACTGAAGCATCAGTGTCCTATGTACAATGTTTCTTGTAGTCATATCTTCTTCAGTAAATGTTTGTTTTTCCTATTACATGGCTACATACCTTCTGGAAAGACCTCACATGTGTAACAGCATGCACTGCTCAGGTCTCCCTTCCAGAGAGAATCTGCTGTGAGGAGCCATAGTTAGCTGACAGCCTCCAGCCATGCATTTAGAAATCTATCACAGCATCCACTCTAAGACCATTCTGTCCTCGGGGCTGCTTCCAGACAATGACTGAGCACAGTTGGGGTGTAGAGCCAAGACGTTTTTGTCCAACATAGGATTCCTCTAATGCTCTATATTTGAGTGGTGACTCCCCATCAGCCTGACCAAGACTTTCTCAGAACTGCACTGCAAGTTAGGTTCTTCCTACACAATTCTTTCTCCCACTCTCCTTTCGTGGGTATTAGATTTGTCCTGTGGTCAATAGGTTCTACATGCCTCTTCTTGCTCTCTCTCCCCTTTATGCTTCATAGATGCTTCTCCCAATGTCTTGCACATCTAAATCTGCCCTATCTCTGCCTTTCACAGTTTGATTAACCATACTCAATGGAGAGGTCCATTAAACACATCTAAAAATCACATGACCAGGAAGTAATGGGGCTATTTCAATCCAGGCAGAGAGACTTCAGAGCTGTCTCTCTTAATGATTATTTTGCTTCAACTTTCCCAACTGAAAACTCCTGGGAGGGAAGGAACTGGAATCCAGGCCATATTCCTTCTTTACTGGCATGTATTTATAATGGATTTGGGAGGTACGGTAACAAAAAATAAATAAATGGAGTTGCTGGCAAGATACTCATCCTAGCCACTGTGAGATTAGGGGAGGGACTGCTGTACTCTCTGACGAGCTGTACTCAGCTCTCAAGTCCAGGGAATCAGAAAGGATGGATCTATCATTGAGATTTAAGGTGTTGAAGTAAATATGCCCTGTCTTCTGGGTAGTGAAAACTGTAACCTATAATCCTGCCCAGACTGGGTCAATTATTTGGAGCGTCATCCCAAAAACTGAGAGGTCATGGGTTGGATTCCTGGTCAGGGCACCTGCCAAGGTTGTGGATTTTTTCCCAGTCAGTGCATATATGAGAGGCAACCGATCAATGTTTCTCTTTGGCACATTGATGTTTCTCTCCCTTTTTCTCTCCTGCTCTTCCCCCTTCTCTAAAAATTAATAAGCATGTCCTTGGGTGAGGCTAAAAAAAGAACTGTAACACCAATTACACGTGACTCGATGCACTGAATGGCAAAGTTAGAGGAATCTCTCTTGGTTCTTTGCCAAGTTACTTCCAGGCCCTGAGCTATATTACGGAGAGCAATAATGCGGAGGACACTCAGAGAGCAATAATGCGGAGGACACTCAGGCTCTGGCAAGAGGCAAACGTGAGCTCAAATTTCTGCTCCTTATTATCTGAGTGACATTATAATATTTAATCTAATAAATCTTCAACTTTTCCATCTAAAGTAAAGAGATAATATTTTTTAAATGTTAGCATTGTGTGTAATAATATAAATCATGGTGAGATATGATGGTAGCCCAACAAATATTGATTAATTTTTCCCTGAATGCTTTTAATTTATCTATTTAGTTCAGTTTCCCCATGAACTAAGATGATTTTCAAGGACTGGGAAAGCCTTGCCACCTATGGGTCAGAGTTTACCCCTAATTCTCATTATGTGAACTCTGATGGATTAGTTGGCATTCCTTTGTTGTCAGTGTTTCTGGAAGATGCAGTGATTCCTTATATAATTCAAGAAGGAAAGTCAATTGCTTTTCAACCCAGTGAATAGTACACAGTCGAATACCTGTTTTCCCCATGCTTATTTATTCTCTCTTTGAAATTTGTTAAAGAGACTCAAGATTTTCCTGTTCTTGTCTCCAAAAACATCATTTGACTCCGAACTATTCCATAAAGTTTTGAGGGTTCACCGAAGTGCCTTGGGTGCAATAGAAGAGGCAAGAACATAGTCCTGAGACCACCATCTCATTTAAATTGGAACTTCCCTTTTCAAAATTATCTTTGGAGAGGCTTCCAGAAAGCCAAGATGAAGGCATAAGTAGATACATTTTGTTATCTAACACAACCAAAAGAAGGATAACAACCAACTTAAAAACAAAAAACAATCTGAACTGTCAGAAAATTGAACTGCAAGGAAGTCTGGGAACCAAGGAGTTAAAGAAGAAACATTCATCCAGACTGGTAGGAGGGGCAGAGATGGGCAATTAGGGCCAGAGGACACATGACAAAGCTGTGGCTGGTAAACCAGGCAGTCCCACATTTGCATGTGGATAAACCAAGAGGAACAATTGGGGACTGAGACAGACTGAGCAACCCAGGGTTCTAGTGAAGCAAAATAAAGCCTCAAAATCTCTGACTGTAAAAACCTATGGGAGTAGCAGCTGCAGGAGAAACTCCCAGTCTCACAGGAGAGTCTGTTGGAGGGGCCTAAGGGGTGCTAGAATGCACACAAATCCACACACCTGGGAATCAGCACCAGAAGAGTCCAATTTGCTTGTAGGTAGAGGGGAAAGTGACCAAAAGAGGGCAAGAGCTAAGCAAGAAGCATTGTTCCCTTTCTGACCCCTCCCCACAAACAGCACCATGGCTCAGAAAGGAGATTTGCCCGACCCCAGCAAATACCTAAGGCTCCACTTCTTACAATGTAACAGGTGCACCAAGACAAAAAAATAATATGGTCCAAATGAAAAAACAGATCAAAATTCTAGAAAAAGAAGTAAGCAACTAGGAGGCAGCCAATCTATCAGGTGCAAAATTCAAAACACTAGAAATCAGGATGCACACAGAAATGGTTGAGTGCCACCACAAAATAAAGGAAGAAGTGAAGGCTATACAAAGTAAAATAAAGGAAAATATACAGGGAACCAACAGTGAAGTGAAGGAAATTGGGACTCAAATGAACAATTTGGGACAAAAAGAAGAAATAAACATTCAACTAGAAGAGAATGAATAAACAAGAATTCAAAAAAATGAGGAAAGGCTTAGGACCTCTGGGACAACTTTAAACATTGCAGCATCTAAATCATAGGGGTGCCAGAAGGAGAAATGGAAGAGCAAGAAATTGAAAACTTATTTGAAAAAATAATGAAGGAGAACTTCCCCAATCTGACAAAGGAAATAGACTACCAGGAAGTCCAGGAAGCTCAGAGAGTCCCAAAGAAGTTGGACCCAAGTAGGAACACACCAAGGCACATCATAATTACATTAGCCAAGATTCAAATGAAGGAGAGAATTCTAGAAGCAGCAAGGGATAAAGGGACAGTCACCTACAAAGGAGAGCCCCTAAGACTATCAACTAATTTCTCAAAAGAAACCTTACAGGAAAAAAGGGTTGGAAAGAAGTATTGAAAATCATAAAAAGCAAGAACCTACAACCTACATTACTCTATCTAGCAAAGCTGTCATTTAGAATGGAAGGGCAGATAGAGTGCCTCCCAGATAAGGACAAGTTAAAGGAGTTCATCATCACCAAGCTCTTATTATATGAAATGTTAAAGGGACTTATCTAAGAAAAAGAAGATCAAAACTATCAACAGTAAACTGACAACAAACACAACTATCAACAACTGAACCTGAAAAAACAAAGATAAAAACAAAAACAAACTAAGCAAACAACTAAAACAAGAACAGAATCACAAAAATGGAGATAACATGGAGGGTAATCAGTGGGAAGGGGGGGGTGGAGGGAGAATGAGGGAAAAGGTACAGGTATAAGAAGCATAAATGCTAGGTACAAAATAGACAGGGGGAGGTTAAGAATAGTATAAGAAATGGAGAAGCCAAAGAATTTATATGTACGATCCATGGACATGAACTAAGTGGGGGGGGAATGCTGGAGAGATTAGGGGTAGAGAGGGATAAAGAGCAGAAAAAATGGGACAACTGTAATAGCATAATCAATAAAATATACTTAAAAATAAAAAAGAGATTATCTTTGAAGAAAAGGCTGATAGACAAACAGACAGTATGATTTTTGTTTTATTGCTGCATAACGAATTATTCTACAGCTTAGTGGCTTAAACCAACAACAATGGCTTTATCTTCCCTCAGAGTTTCTCTGGGTCAGAAATTTGGGTAGAACTTGTATCACTGGCTGTTCCTAGCTCAGGGACTCAGGCAGCTATGTTCAGATGGTGGCTGGAAATGGAGTAGCTTGGGACAGTCAGGGCTTCTCTTCATTTAGCCACAGAGATTCTCCATGTGATCTCTCCATATGGACTGGTTCAGATTTTCACAGCATGGCAAGCTCAGAGCAGGGTTCGAGCTCCCAAGGTCAAAGCCATGTTGCTTTTTATTACCAAGCATCAGAAGCCATGCAGCTACTTCCACTATATTCCCTTTGTTATGAGCAAGTCACAGTTCCACTCAGAATCAAGTAAAGGCTAATTAGTTTTTACCTCTTACTAAGAAAGTGGCAAGGTTTTAGAGCAATGTGTGTCATTGTTAGGCCTGCTTGGAAAATACCATCAGTCACAGAAAGATAGATACATATAGGAACATGTAGATATAGATATTTTAATTTTCGAACGTAATGTATATATCACACACACAATACACATACTAAAGTTTTTCAAAATGTGTTCTCTGGACCACTTCCAGTAATGGAATCATCTAAGTGCTGACTAAATTTGCTTGACAGGCATACTAACCACCCTCAATGATGGTTTGCATTTCATTTTTCTTAAATTGCAATAGATTCTAGTCCTGTTACATCTTCAATGAGGAGTATGAATGTGATGCAATTAGAATTGTTCCCAAGTGACCCTGGATGTCAGGCTGAGTTGCTTGAATAACAAGATAAAGGCTCTTCTTCTAGGGGAATGTAAATGAGATTGATCCCAAAACCCTATTCTCCAATGAAGGGATTGCACCCAAACTCAGCTTGCCATAGAATCTCACTATAAGAGGAGCCATAATTTCCCAAAAGTATTTATCATCATTTCCAAGTATTTATCACTCTTCATTACCTTACAACTCCTATAAATAACCAGAACCCAGTAACTTGGACTTCTGTTGTCCAAGCAGTTTGTGTCTCCCTGTCAACCTTAGAAACCACTCAGAACAGAGATATCTCTGTTCCAGAACACAGACTCACACCATGCATGACCTCCCATCCTTAATGAGGCTGTCCTTTGCTTTGAATACTAAAATGTTCCTTTCCCAGAGTCCTTTAGAATATCCATTTTTTCAAAGTGGACATTTATAGACATTGAGGTTTATAAATTTTGACACTATTGCTGTATGAAATATATGTGTAAGAAAACTAAAAGGATTCACTTAAAGATCCTAGACATAAACTGGAAAATATTGGCTTACTTACTTGTTATCTCATTCACCTTTACAATTGCAGTTCCATTATGCTGAGATGTCTACTTAATGAGTTGATTATTTGCTGCAAAATTATTGGTCTTTATATCAGAATTATTTACTTGTAGGTGCCACAAATCAGACAAGTTTACATATCTGCAAGTCAGAGATCAGAAACTGGGTTCTCCCAGGACAAATGCAACTTGCAAGCATGTTTCTCTGCCTTGTAAAGTTTTAACAGGTTTGAAATAATAGCTGTGATGTAAAAATAGAGAGGTAGCTTTAAAAATTGGATGTGTAGCTTCCCTTGAAAAAGTCATTAGAGCTGACACCACAAGGCCAATGTTGCTTTTCAGCAATACAAGTAGCCCTCATTTTATTGAACTTCACTTTATTGAGCGTCATATATGTTGCATTTCTTACAAAGTGAAGGCAAGACCCTCCACCAGAAAAAGTTTACAACTCACATTAATTTATCAAGATACTTGTATTATTGCAGGGGAACCGAACCTGCAATATCTACAAGATATGTTTGTAGTCAGTCGATGATGAGTAGCTGTTCCCTTCACACCTGATTGTCGGCCAATCTGTTTTACTTATTTTGCATAACCTTCTTGGCCCTTGAGAGGATTAAGTTCAAGATGTTTAATAAATTTTATATCTCAAATATTCAGCTTATCACATGATAAATAGTAATAAAGCTTGTATTATAACTAGCACATCTTTTGAACTACAGAGGGTCAGTGGAAAACATCAAGAGAAATATTCAATGTATAACCACCCAAGAGTAATAATGGAGCTATTTGGAGGTAATGTACCTGTCAACCACAACACATACCTAGGCTCAGGAAGGGAATAAAGAATATCTGGAAAGCCTGGCTATTGCTATATGGCATAAAATTCATGCAATAAAACTCATGTCATTTATCCTTATGTGGGTAACCTAAACCCTAAATCAACATCCATTTACTCTTATTTTAGATCATGCAAGTAGAAAACTTAGAAAGAATAACAAGTCTATAAGTAACCTATAATGTTATCATAGATAATAGTGTTTACATTATACTCTAGAAAGAGTCTCTTGGTCTTTTTAGGAAACTGCATGGGAATTTAAAAATTAATATTGGTAGTGTACTGTGTACATACTACATATCTTTTATAACATTTATTTTCAATTAATGCATCTCTAATTTTCTCCTTGTTGTTATATTTTCTTGTACATGATTTTTTAATAACTGTAGTACTCCACTTTGTGGTGGCACCATGCCTTATTTGATCCGGCTTTTCCTCATTTTTATTATTATTAATATTATGTCATAAACATCCATGAAGATGAAGTTTTTCCTCTATATTCATGAGCATTTGCTTAGTATAATGCAGAAATACAAACATACTACAAAGCACTAAAAGTGGGGATTTCTGGTTCAAATGACAAGCATATTCCTATGGCTTGGAATACTTATCTTAGAAAGGCCTTTCTCTTACTCCATTCAGGCTGCTGTGACTGAATGGCTTATAAATCACAAACATTTATTTCTCACAGTTTTGAAAGCTGGGAAATCCAAGATGATGGTGTCGGCATGTTTGCTATCTTTACATAGTGGAAAGGGCAAGGGAGGTTTTGTTTTGGGGGGATTTTTTTTTTCAGGCTCTTTTAAAAGGTCACTAATCCCATTCATCCATTCATAGGGTCTCTACTCTCATGACCTAAACACCTCTCCATGATCCCACCTCAAAACACCATCATATTAAAAATCAGGGAGGGACATAAACATGCAGTCTATAGCAGTGTCCCCAAAATGCATCCTTTTATATTCTAATCAACAGCATGTGCAAGTTTCCATTGCCTCAGAAACTCTCTTCCCAAAACTGTGCTTTATCATTTCTTACCATTAAGATTTCAGGCCTGAAGAAAAAAACACAGAAAACAATAAAAAAAGAAACTAACTGCCATTTAAGGAAGAAGGAACAGCCATCCTGAAATCATCCCTGGTATGACAGTGCAAGGTTGGATACTCAAAATAATGACATAAGGAAAGATTAATTTATCCTTAATTAACTCTGTTTTAAAAGATACAAATTTGGAAAAAATAATCTGATGGCATATACCTGGAGCCTTTAAATGTTATACCATTTTTCTCAGTAATTCCACTTCTGCTACTTCATTTTAAATTAGCAATCCTTATATGGAAAAGGGTCTCTGTACATTAATGTTCACCAATATGTTATTTATAATAGCAATAAAACATGAAAACTATATATCCAATGAGAGCAGCATACTTGTATACACTATATCTACTCTAGTGCTGTGATAAACAGCCATTACAGTAGCAGTTATTTACTATTTGTAATAATTTAAAGCAAAATAAAAATGTTTATACAAAATTTTGCAAACAATATAGTCACAGTTATGTTAAGTAAGTTACATACTGTATATGCAAAGAAATAGACCAAAAGGAAATGTGTTAAAATATAGGAAATATTGACAATTGTCTATTATTTCTGAATGTTAGAACTAAAGATGATTGTCTTTCTGTTATTTTTCCATGTGATACAAATTTGCTATGATGATCATATATTATTTTCATGATGAACACAACCAATAAACATTTATTTTTAATGTGTATTTTCTTCAACACAATCTAGGGAAGGATCTCAGCTATTTCAAAAGTTTGTTTCTAAATAGTTAAATTAGTAAACATGTTTTATCTCTTTTAAGTAGTAAGTTACAATTATCTGAGGAAATTCTCATCAGCTTAACATGTTATTCATCAGTGATAACAGATAAATTAGATTTACTACTTATGAGATATCTCCCTACAACTTCTACTTCCATTCCTATCAGACTAAAAGGTATTCTGGTGAAAGTATTAATAATAAGTATGGCAAGATTTTTTTGAGAATCCAAATATGTGTCAATTATCCATTGCCATAATAATGCTACCTTATAAATGACAACAACAACTTAATGGCATACAGTAATAAATATTTGTGAAGTCCATGAGTCTGCAGAGCAGAAATTTAGGTTGGGCTTGGCTGGGAAATTTAGGTCTTGAATGAGCTAGGCTGTTCTTATACCTATTCGGGCTTGGCTGGGTAAAATGTATCTATGTGGCTTTTTCCCACGTCTTTCTTCCTCCAGCAAACTGCTCATGAAGTCAAGTTCTCAAGGTGATGGAAGAAGAAAGAGTATGACTAAAAATGCTCAAGTGCATTTTCTAGATTCTTCTTAGATCACATCCCATTGGCCAAACCAAGTCACCGGGCCAAACCCAACCAGTGTGAGGAGACACAACAATCAAACAGCAGTAGGTGTGGCTCCAGAGAGGTGTGACAGATTTAAGCATCAATGCAATTAGTCCTCCACTGTGCAGAAAACATTTCTATGTTTTGTTATTTTTTAGGATGTTACTCCAGGTTCTGAAGTTGGTGTTGCTGTCAGCCTGATTTTTCAAAATATACTCCAGAATTCATCAAATCTGGAAAAGAGTGCAAGTGTGGTTCCTCTTCATAACCCTACACTGTAGGGACAAACCAAAAAACTATTGTATTCAAATGGGGGGAAAAACATGTAGGAAGCATCTATCAGAATGCGGCTGGGCAAATCTGTTGTGGCTGGAGAAAATATCTTTTGGCCTTGACTGACATGTATTCATTTCTGAACCAAAGACTGAAAAGAGCATCTGGTATTTTATAATGTCTTTGTTACAGTTTATTTTTAAGTTTACGTTTCATCATCCAACACTAAGTTAATTTCACACAAAACTAATTCCATGAGAGCATCGGGATAAATAAATGCTCACTGAGTAACTGAATACTAGATTTTCATCAATTATATTTGAATTGTGTACTAAAACAAATTAATGGAATTTTCTGTGCCTCCTCACTCATCCAACTCAAACAGATTATGTAAGCTTTTCCATTTTTCCCCACCACCAGATTCATTTTAGGTATGGAGAGAAAAAAATGTATTTGCTCTTTTACTCACAAAATTTTGTCTTGTCTGGGATCTTATTAACACAAATCTGTCCAAAAAGTATCCAGCCATGCAATATGAAGAATAGAAATATTTATCGAAGAAGATACAAAATACAAGAAACATTGTTCATAGGACGATGATGCCTCAGTCTCCTTCAAAGTTAAGACCTTCTTGAGGAAATGTGGTTCACTGGTTGCAGTTCGAATCAAGTCATTAGCAACTGCAGCATGATGTTCCTTCTGCTCTGTTAGCAGATCCCACAGAACGAATTTTCCCGCATGTTTCATGCCGAGATCCTGTGTCAAAATCTTGGACACGGTAGTTTCTAGAATGCCCAATCAACTTCTAGTTCTTGATCTGTCAGTTGCCGATGTTTGTTAATTGCAGCCTGTACACATTCAACATTCTCAGGTGTTCTGCTTGTTGCCGGCCTTCCAAAACATGGATCACTTTCAACAGACTCTCGACCATCTTTGAAGCATTTGTGCCACACTTCTATTTGTGCTACACTCTTTGCATCATCCCCAAAAGCCTCCTGAGTCATCCAAATAGTTTCTGAGGAGGAATGTTGCAGCTTAATGCAAAATTTGATGCACAGTCATCGCCTTACTCATTCAGTCATTTTGAATGTGACAGCTGCACAGTGCACATGCTCACTCAACAGCATCTAGCTGCCCCACTGACCAGTACAGTGAAGTCATCATTGTTCACTCATGCACATTCCAGTCCACTCTCCTTGGCTGCCAGGTTACATCAGTGTCATGCAAACTGTAGTCACTATATTAATGGCAGCTGTACTTTTTCTGGTCAGACCTCGTACAATAATTTTGAAGAAAGTATTAGATGAGGAAACTCAGACTGAAAAATAGAAGGTGCTGAGAGGTTGGAGGTGACATATCCATTCTCAGTCTACAATTAACCATTTTGATAGTAAAATAACAGTGTTTTAGAATTAAGTAACACATATTAATATATTTTGTTTCATCATTAAAGTGAGCATATTATTTGAATCATTTTGAAATGTATTACCTGATGGAGACAAAACAGATGTATAACAACATTGTAAAAAATAGAAACTATTTGAGCAATTTTTAAGTGTAAAATTGTTATTATTTTTTATTATTATTATAGTAAAAGGGTATAAAGTATTGATACATGCCACACTATGGATGAAACCTGAAGGCATCATGTTAAGTGAGAGAAGCCATGCTGCATGTTTGCATTCATAAGAAATGTCCAGAATAGACAAACCCATAGAGACAGAAAGGTTAGCAGTTGCCTGGAGACAGGATGGGGTGAAGGAAAGCAGCAGGACTGAGAAATGACTGCTAATAGATATCGTATTTTTTTTAATTTTTAATCTTTATTTTATATTTTAGAGAGAGAAGAAGGGAAGGAGAAAGAGAGAGAGAAACATCGATGTGGGAGATAGACATTGATTGGTTGCCTTCTGTTCGTGCGATGACCGAGGATGAAACCTGCAACCTAGGCATGTGCCCTGACCAGGAATAAAACCAGCAACCTTTTGGTCTGCAGGGCGATGATACTCAACAATGAAGCCACACTGGCCAGGGTGGATATTGTATTTCTTTGGGGGTTTTAAAATGTTCTTAAATTAGATTGTAGTGATGTTTTCACAACCCTTGAATACACTAAAAAGTTTTTGAACTCTACACTTTAAATAGGTGAGTTTTGTATGCGGAAATATATTTGATAAAATTATAAAAAATGAAAAGCTGTAAATCTTTAAGATGAAGAAGAAAAGAAGATAAAAATATAAATAATAAATTGGCAACAGACACATATCCGTTAACAATTACTTTAAATACAAATGGGTTAAATCATCCAATCAAAAACATGTAATAGCTAAATGGATAACAAAATAATACCCTTATATAGGCTGCCTACACCTACAAGAGATTCACTTCAGACTGAGAGACACAGAGACTGAAAGTAAAGGGATGGAAAAAGATCTTTCATGAAAATGGAAACAAACAAACAAAAAAAGGTTGAAGTAGCAAACCTTTTATTGGACAAAAGAGACAAAAGAGACAAAGAAGGATCCAGCAATTCCACTTCTGGGTATTTACCTGAAGAAATCCAGAATGCTATATCGAAAAGATAAAAGTATCCATATGTTCATTGCATCACTATTTACAATAGCCGAAATTGTGGAAGCAACCTAAGTGTCTATCAGTAGATGAGTGGATAAAAACGAAGTGGTGCATGGAATATGACTCAGCCATAGCAAAAGAATGAAATCTAGCCATTTACAACATGGATGGATCTAGAGGGTACTGGGCTAAGAGAAATACATCAAAGAAAGATAAATGTCAAATGATTTCACTTATATGTGGAATCTGAAAAACAATAAATGAAGAAGCAGACCAGAAACAGACACATACAGAGGTCATTAGGACCTTTGCCAGATGGAAGGGGTTTGTGGGGTTGGATGAAAATGGTAAAGAAATTAAGAAGTACACATTGGTGGTTGCAGAATAATCATGGGGATGTGAAGTACAACATTGGGAATATAGTCAATACAATAGTAACAACCATGTATAGATCCTGATGGGCACTAGATTTACCAGGGTGGTCACTTTGTAAGTTGTATAAATGTCTAGTCACTGGGTTGTACACTTGAAACTAATATTGTAATTGAAAAATTAAAAAATTATTTAAATAATAAGTACATTTCCTATCTACAACCAACTTTTAAAAATTCAGATGAAAAGGCAGCTACCAGGCCAGCTCCTGAAATCTGCCAAGAAGCCAGGTGCTTTGTGGGAACCTCTTTCATAGCTTAGCACCTGGGTTTTCTAAGTTGTTACTGAAGAAGGAAAAAGTAAACAGATCTACCACAGTGTGTAGTGCTGAGGTAACTGGCCTCTTCAGAACAATAATATGAAAATGTCTTCTTTTCAACAATGAGACTTCAAAATGAGAATAGAAATACAAAATATTGTATACTTTAAAATATCTTTTCTGCATGAGTTTTAATTTATGTTAAGAGTATATTAGCTTCAGAGTGTTTACCTCTGTCCCCAAGAGAGGATTAGCTGGGAACATTCTTTGAGATAAACTAAAAGAACTATTTGGTTCTGGCACCGTTGAATTTTTCCTATGTGCAGGTGTTCGTAGTATTTGTACAGTTGCCTGACTGGTTTCCATCCAAGTACGTCTACAGAGGAAGGACTATCGTTTCAGGACAGAAAGGTATAGAGACTATTACAGGGTGTCCTGAAAATCTGCCACTAGCCACTTTCATGCCATTTTCAGAAAAGTTTCATATTCTGGGTCTGAGAATATAAACATGCCTTCACTTCCTCATTAAATGTTTCTAGCTGATTTTTGCTAAATCCTATGCATCTTACTTTTTTCCAGTATCTTTCATAATCAACTCTGCATTCATAACTCATCATCAGTAGTGCAAAATAAGAATATGTATTGTTACTGACAAATAATAAAATATACCAAAAAGCTTGTTATTTTTGCATATGCTTTAGAAGAGTTCTGGCAAAAGAGTTCATCCACTCTACTCCATCAACAAAATTTTGCGGAGTGTCTGAAATTTTTCCAGGCACTGTGCTTGCTGTGGAAGATGTAAGAGTAATCAAAACAGAAATGGTCTCTGTCTTCATGGACTTTATGGTTCATGGGGAAGACAGAGACTAACTGGGCAGCACATTGGAAGTTTCAACTATGATATCAGTGTAAACTAAATACTTTTTTCCACAGGATGTAGTAGGCCATAGGCTGAATTCATAAATGATTTACCCAAAGATCCCTCTCCCTTGAAACCCTTCATTCACAGCGGAGCCCATAGAGTTGGGGGTTGGGAAAGATTTGTTGAAAACTTTACATTGAAACAACTTGTGCCATGAGTTCTCCAAAAGAAAGGGGCGGGGACTTACTATCCCTGTCCCTTATCTCAGCCCTTTAGACACAATGAACTGATGTCTAACTGCAACCTAGAAAACCACATTGCAGAAACAGCTGGCCAGTTGGCTCTGTAACAGAACAAAGAAGAATTGATACTGTGTCAGGATTATTTTGTTCACCCAGAGACTGTCCTGCAAAGGGAATGTAAGACTGTTCTGGGCATTATACATGGGGGAGAGGAGAGAAAAGTGGCCAGAAGCTCTTCTAAATTCTACCTTAGAAGGCTGTATAAGAGGGTGATGAGACCCAAAAGATGAAATTTATGTGGCACAGACTTAAAAAAAGAAGGGGAGGTGCCAAGGGGAGTTTGACCAGTCAGAGAAAGATGTATATTCTACGTCACAAGGAGTACAGAGAATCAGGACTGGGACACGGTGTTGCAAGTAAAGTAGTCCTCTCAGGCACAAAATTTAAGGGAATGCCTAAAAACAAAAATCTCAGCAATTAAAATAAATAATATTGGATGTAATATTTCAAAAATATCAGAATTAATGCAAAACAACCTGTGACAAACAAAGCACCAAAAATATTTTAAAAGGACAGGCTCCAGCCCCCATGTCTTAACCTAAGCACTGGGAATGCTTCCACAAAGGGGTTCTGGAGAATCAAAAAAAGTACCAAAGCACTAAACACCTGCCCAGCTGAGAGGCAAGGATGGTGCTCTCTCACCCACAAAAGAGCAGGTAAGACTGAACTGCTCCCACGGTCTTCCATCCTTCCTCTTTTCCCAATGCCACCATCAGCTCCCATTCCTGTTGGAGTCGGAAACTGCTGCTAGTAGGTAGAGGATGAGTAATGGCTGTTTGTAAGGAGTGCTAATGATACTAGGTTGAGCCTGTTTTGTGTCTTGGCCTGATCACAGGGCCTTTTATTGTTTCAAAGTTATGGTGGATGTCAAAATTTGTATCCCGTGACAAGTGAAGAACTAGCCAAATGTGCAACTCCAAATGCCAGTGGGAGACAAAGATGCTTTCTGTTAATTTAGTATAACAGTTTCATGAGAAAGTAAATAAATTTATAATTACAAATCAAGACACATGTTCTATAGAAAGCAAGCATGGTGCTAAGTGAAGTAAGTAGCAGTGGGTTACTAGACCATTTGAGACAGGCTGGCCAGGTGAAGTATATGGAGCATCTCTGAGGTGTTGAGAAAATGCCAGGCTTTCAAGAGTTGGAGGCAACGAAAAACCTGGGAAAGGCCCTGCAGCAGAAGAGGAATGGCTTCTTCCAGATCCTGAAGGCCAAACTGCATCGAGTGCATGCACTGAGGCATCAGAGAAGTTAGAAAGGGCAAAGATGGCCAGATCATACAGGCTATGGCAGGGACTTCGTATTTTTTTTCTGAGTTCTGTGAAGGTCCATTTAAAGCTTTGAGAATGGACTGACATATTATGCTCTCACCACTGATTTCCCAGACACTATAATAAGGCAAGAAAATAAAATACAAGGCATGAAGACTGGAAAGAAAGAAACACAGACAATACAGAGTAATCTAAGGAGTCCTCAACCCAATTCATAAGAAAAACTAATAAATAAATTTAGGAATGTCTCAGGTAAAAAATTATGAATTTCTAAAATTTAAGTATAGTTGGTTTAGAACAGTATATTAGTTTCAGGTGTACAGTGAAGTGATTTGACACCTATGTATCTTACAATGTTATCACTACACTAAGTGTGGTAATTATTTGTCATCATGAAAACTTATCACAATATTATTGACTACATTTCCCTTCACGGTTTGTACCTATCCCTCGCCCACTATCACTCTGGAAGCCATCAGTTTGATCTCCATGTGTATCAGTCTGTTTTATTTTGTTTGTTCATGTGGTTTTTAGATTCCACATATAAGTGAAACCATATGGCATTTGTCTTTCTCTGCCTGACTTATTTCACTTAGCATAATACCATCTAGATCCATCTATGTTGTGGAAAATGGCAAGACTTCTTTCTTTTTATTGCTGAGTAATATTCCAGTGTCTGTGTGTGTGTGTGCATACCTATAAATATCACATTTTTCTCTATCCATTCGTCTATTGATGAACACCTAGGTTTCTCCCATATATTGCTGTTGTAAATAATACTGCAATGGACATAGGGGAGTATATTTTTTCAATTACTATTTTCATTTCTTTTCTTCTGAAAAATACCCAGAAGTGAAAATCCTGGGTCATATGGTAGATCTAATTTTATCTTTTTGTGAGAAATATTTATGTATTCCATAGTGTCTGCACCAATATGAGTCCCACCAACAGTGCATAACAGTTCACTTTTCTTCAAATCCTCACTCACACATATCTTTTGTTGATTTTTTGGTAATAGCCATTCTGACTGTCATAAGGTAGTTTTGCATTCTGACTGGTGTGGTTGGTTTTGCATTTCCCTGATGTTTGGATATGTTGAGCATCTTTGATATATCTATTGTACATCTGCACGGCTTCTTTGGAGAAATGTCTCTTCATATTCTTTGCCCATTTTTTATTAGATTGTTTACTTTTTTGTTATTGAGTTTTATGAATTTCTTGCTTGTTTTAGATACCAAATCCTTGTTGGACTTACAGAGTTGATCAAGGTCAGGCAAGTTCCTTCTATAAGCCATTTGTTCAGAGATTTTATCATATATGGATATTTGTTTTTCTGCATCTATTGAAATGATTATATAGAATTTATCTTTATTGATGTGATGAATCACATTAATTTTTTTTGCAGATGTTGAACCATCCTTGCATCCCTGGTATAAATCCCAGTTAATCATGGCGCATAGTTCTTTTAATGTATTGTTGAATTTAGTTTGCTAGTATTTCATGGAGAATTTTGGCATCTATGTTCATCAGGAATATTGGCTGGTAATTTTCTTTTCTTGTAGTGTCTGGGTTTAGTATCAGGGTAATGCTGGCCTCCTAAGGTGAGTTTGGATGCATTCCAAATCTTTCCAAACCTTCCTCTTCAAATCTTTAGTATAGTTTGACAAGGATAGGTACTAATTATCTTTAAGTGTTTGGTAAAATTAACCTATGAAGCATGTCATCATGGGCTTTTGTTTATTGGAGTTTTTTTTTTTATTACTACTTCAATTTCACTGCTCATAATCAATCTGTTCAGAGTCTCTATTTTTTCTTGGTGTAGTCTTGAAAAAGTTGTGTGTTTCTACAAATTTATCTAGATTGTCCAATTCAATGACATGTAATTAATTATAGTATTCTTTAATGATCCTTTGAATTTCTGTGTTATCAGTTGTAATCTCTCCTCTTTCATTTCTGATTTTATTTATTTGGACTCATTATTTTCTTGATAAATCTTGGTAGAGGTTCATCAATTTTACTTATCATTTCAAAGAACCAGCTCTTACTTTCATTGATCTTTTCTACTTTTTTTAGCCTCTAATTTGCTTATTTTGCTCTGATCTTTATTTATGTTCATCTGTCTCCTTTGGATCTAGTTTGTCCTTCTATCCTAGTATAAAGTTAGGTTTTTGTTTTGTTTTTAATTTTGGATTTGTTCTTATTTTCCTAGTATAAAGTTGAATTTTTTATTTGGGATTTGCCCTGCTCTTGAAGTAAGCCATAATCTTCACTTGTATAACTGCCTTGGCTGTATCACACAAATTTTGTAAAATTGCATTTAATTTTCATTTGTCTCAAGGTAGTTTTTTCCCCATAGTTAATTTCTAGTTTCATGCCACTGTATTCAGAAGATATGTCTGATATAACTTCAAAGTTATTAAATTATTAAGTCTTGTTTTGTGGCCTAGTATGTGATCTGTGCTAGAAAATGTTCCATGTGCATATGAGAAAAATGTGTAATCTGCTGTTTTTGAATGAAATGTTCTATTAAGGTCTGTTAAGTCAAGCTGATCTAATGTGGCATTTAAGGACATTATTTTCTTACTAATTTTCTGTCTGGATGAGCTATCCAATAAAATCAATGAAGTATTAAAGTCCCCAGTTCATATTGTATCACTGGTAATTTTTACCTTATATCCATTAATATTTGTTTTGGGTGCCCTTAGGTTGTGTGCATAGATATTTGTAATTGTTATATCACCTTCTTGGAATGACCACTTTATCATTAGGTAATATCCTTCTTTGTCTCTTTTTATATTTGTTGCTTTAAATTCTGTTTGTCTGATATGAGTATTGCTACCCCAGATTTCCTTGTTTTTAGTTGCATAGAATTTTTTTTTTTTATCTCTTCACTCTTTGTCTGTGTGTCAAATCTAAAAGGAGTCTCTTGTAGTTGGGTCTTGTGTTTTTAGCATTCTGCCACTCTATGTCTTCTGACGGCAATATTTACTCCATTTACATGTAAAGTAATTATTGTTAAGTGTGTTCTTATTTCCATTTTGTGAAAATTTTTATTGTTTTTTTAATTTTTATTTTAATTGTTGATCTTGTACAGTTTTCTGTCTTTTACTCCTACCCCAGCCCACCACCCCAGCCCTCCCCACCTCCCTCCCATTTCCAACCCCCCCCCCCCCCCCAGTTTTTGTCCATGTCTCTTTTTCCCCTTCCCCTTTTCCCCTGAAATTCCCTCCCCTCTCCCCTCTGGTGACTAATGTCCTTTGTTTCTTTTTTCTTCTCTTGATCTTTTTCCTTTTGATATGGTGGCTTTCTTTAGGATTTTGATTGGGTTCCCTTTTCTTTATTATTGTTGTATTTTTTGTTGGTTTTTGGTTTGTGGTTACCATGATGTTCATTTATGTCCATCTATATCTATAATAGTCTATTATAGGCAGATAAGCACTTAAATTCAAATGCCATCTAAGCCTTATACTTTTACTCCCCCTATTCACTCTTCACATTTTTGACATTTTGTTTTTTACCTTTTTACTCTGAACATCCCTTGGCTATTTATTGTAGTTATAGTTAATTTTTACTTTTGTCTTTTAACCATCATAATAGCTCTATAAGTGGTTGATTTATCATGTTTATTATATATTTCCCTTAACCAGTGAGATTTTTTTTCTTTCCTGTATTTTTTTTTTATTTCCAGTTATGGCCTTTTCCTTTCTGCCTCTAAGATTTCTTTTAAAGCTGGTTTAGTGATGGTTAACCTCTCTAGTTTTTGGTTATCTAGGAAATTCTTTATCTCTTTCAATTATTAGTGACAGCCTTCCCAGATATAGTATTCTAGATAGTAGGTTCTTTTCTTTCAGCACTTCGAATATTTCCCGCCACTCCTTTCTGGCATGTAAAGTTGCTTCTGGGAAATCAGCTAATAGCCTAATGGGGTTTTCCTTATATGTAACTTGTAGTTTTCTTCTTGCTCCTTTCAAGATTATCCCTTTACCCATAATTCTTGCCATTTTAATTACAATATATCTTGGTGTGGGGCACTTTGGGTTTACATTGTTTAAATCTCTTTGTGCTACTTGGACCTGGATATCCCTTTCCTTCCCCCAAATATCCTTTCTGATCCTTTCTCTTTTCTCTCTCTGTAATTCCTATAACATGAAATTAGAATTCTTGGTTTTCTTTATACAATCCTCATTTTTAAAATAATTTTTAAAATTTTCTGTTCTAATTCAGTGATTTCCACTAATAGGTCATTAGTCTGTTCTTCTGTATTGACTAATCTGCTATTTCTTCTAATGCATTCTTCACTTCAGTTATTATATTGTTCATCTCTGGTTGTGTCTTTATTACATTTTTTAAATTCTGGTTTACAAGATGATGTTCTAATCAACTGAGTCACATTGCCAAGGGCTGATCATTTAATTTTTTGACAAAAGTGAAAGTTAAATTCAAGGGGAAAGGAGAGCTGTTTCAACATATGTTACTGGAATAGCTTGATAGCCATATCATACTCAGAAAAGGAATTTCAGCCTTTATGTGATGTCATAAACAAATATTAACACAAAATAAAACATAGACTTAAATATAAGATCTAAAATTATAAAACTTCTATAAGGATACATAAGGGAACAATTTAATAATATTGAATTTGGCAAAGGTTTCTTAAAGAAGACACACAAAGTGTTAATATAAAAGAAAAAAATGGCTAAATTGGACCTCATTAGAATTAAAAATTTAGCTAATAAAACACTCTATAAAGAAAATAAATGACAAGCCTACACTGAGAGAAAAATTTTTTCAAATCATGTATCTATAACCTTTACATATAAGTAAAGAACTCTTATAAACCAATTACAAAAACAAAAAAATAATTAATGTTTAAAAATGTATATTAATAAGCACAAAACAATTAATGTTTAAAATTTTTTAATGTTTAAAAATGTATATTAATAAACACATGAAAAGGTACTCAGCATAATTAGTAATGAAGAAAATGTAGACTGAAACTAAACTGAGATTCTATTTCTCATTAACTAGGATGGCTAAAATTAAAAAATACATATATTGACACCACCAAATGCTGAGGAGGATGTGGTAGGCTTGCAGTTCTCACACATTACTGATAGGGATGTGAATAGAACAGCAACTTTAGAAAACAGTTTGGCAGCTTCTTATTAACTTAAATATAAACCAACTCTGTAACCTAGCAGTTACACTCCTACATATTTACCCAGCTGAAATGAAAACATACTTCTACAGAAGGAATTGTTGATAAGTGTTCATATCATCAATATTCATAATACTGTGGACAGAAATGGGTTCAATGGTAAGTAACTTCAGGGTGATCTGGTCATAAATTCCTAACTGAGCAGCTGATAGTAGGTAGTCATGCCTCAGGCATGTAAGTTCTTTACTAAAAGGCTTACCTTTGCCTTAAGCAAGACTTGTCTGTAGTTTTCGTGTATCCAGGTTAACACACTTTTGAAACGTCTTTTTTCAGACCCCCCTCTTCTAAAGCATGACAACTCTCAATAGACCATATAATCTTAACTATCCTGTAACTGGTCCCCACCTTGCTTTCTCTGCCTCCTAATAATCTTTCTTACCTTCCTCCTTAATTCCAAATACATAAAAGGAACACTAATCTGATACCGTTAGGTATATTCTGTTTGGCTCAAATAAATTTTAATGAAAATTTTCTACAGGTCTGAAAGTTCTTATGTCAACAATACCCAGGAGTAAAAACAATATGAATGTCTGTTAACTGGTAAAAGGATAAACAAGGTATATTATATTCATACAATAGAATATTCCTCGGGAATTAATGTATCAACTTTATACATGTGCACACATATAAACATATAACAAAGAAGGCTTACCTTCTTTGTAGTTTTATGAGTTTTTTATTTTATTACCTTTAAATATTTATACGCCTTTCAAAGTTTCAAAATAGTTTACCTGTTCACATTCTAGAAAAACATTTAAAAATATTCACTTTTGTAATGGTCTCAATAGTGAAGACATAAAGCCAGTGTAATATACTGAATTCTACATATTCTCTTCCGATATGCTTAAAACTGGGGATTTAAACATAAATTTCATTTATTTTAATATGAGATTACAGTGAGTAAAAATATTAAAGCATAATTAAAATATAATAAATTCTTCCAATTTTGTTATAAAGAACCTTAATACAGTAAATTACTTACTTGAATTTTATTATGTGTAAAAACCACATTCATATTCAAATTTTCTTTGAAGAATCTAAATTAGAAGGAAACATTTGCTTACTTCTGTTAATTGAATAAAAAATGAAATTAGGCTAATACAAATTAAAATAAAAAGAAATCAAAGAAAAATGATTTACCAAAACTTATTACAAAGGGCTTTTTGGCTTCTCTCCAGAACTATTGGCACACCTACAAATTTGAACAAATCTTTCAATGCTCTTTTATTCTGATAAATCCCTTCACTACAAATAAATACTTATTACAATAAGCAAGTAACATTTTATATAGTTATTATATTTCTTCATTTCAAGAGTGGGTGTATGCCTTGTCTCATGGTAGGCAATCCCCATATGTGGGGTGTTACAGCTTTTGTTAATGTGTGTTCACGTACAATTAAAGCAACAGCTGTCACTCAGTACCTTGTATCTGATGCTGTGCTGAACACATCACCTACATTATCTCAATTAATCCTCACAACAGGCCTGTGAAGTAGGGATATTAATTAATCCCCATTTTACAGATGAGAAACAGTAGCTCAGAAAAATTAAGAAACATAACTAAAGTCTGGAACAGAGTTTGACTTTAGTTCTTTATGACTTTAAAGCTTGTATTTTTAAATGCTAGAGTATACTACTGGTGCTTCCTTCTCTTAACTTGATATATGTTATTTGTATATAACTAATGTCACACACAAGGGTGTGAGACCAGATGTTCCAGATAACACAAAGAGAAATTGTCCACAGCCTTACTGTGGCTCTTCCCTTAGCCTAGAAATATCTAGCTTAATGGCATTAAGCAATATAAATACTGAAATTACCTAGATGCAAATGCCTACCTGTCACTACGCTTCAAGTACAAATAATTTCTAATTGTATTGTACTTTAAACTTTGCTCATAAAGACCCCATTACCCTAAATGTCAGATTAATTATGCATTTTTTCCTCTCTATAAAAACCATGCTACAAGAACAATAAACATATTTAAAATGGTATTAACTTACACAGACAATAAGACAGGAGGTGGCGTGTTATCCCTTCCAGGAGCACCCCCATGCATCTCTCTTCCCCCTCTTTTTCTTCCACAGGCATGCGTCTTCTAAACTCTAAGGGTCCCCTTGAGACTTGCAACCAGGGGAGCAATGGTCAGGAACAGCTCATCCCAGGCTAACCCCCTGAACCTGTCCCCAAGGCCCCCTTTCCTCGCACTTTCCAGTGAGTCGGAGCAGCCCCACCTAGGCTGTCTCCTGCTGCTCCTTCCACTCTAAGTTCTCCCTTTGTTTCCTGTCTCCAGCTTTAATATATGTACTCTCAAAAAGAAGAAAAAGACAGGAGAAAATGCAACAGAAATAGATGCTTTAAATGAATAGGAAAAAAATATAACTTTAGAAATTATAAAATATGAAAAAATAAAATTTCTTTGGAAATAAAAATAAATCTCATAGAGTATAGAACAGAAAGATAAAAGACAAGAAAAAGTATAACAGATAAAGGCAATAAAATTTTTCAATATAATTCTAACAATTCTTCTCAATAAAGAACAGAGAAAATAAATGGGAGAAAACTGTCACATACGAAGTACAAGACATAATTTTAAACTGGAGGACACAAACGCCCAGGTTGAAAGGCCTCGCTGAGTGTCCAGTAAAGTGAGTAACAAAAAAAAAAAAAAAAAAAAAAAAAAGATGGACCATGAAAGCATACTATCTTGAAATTTTAGAAGGGTAGAAACTAAAAAGAAAGCTCTCATAAAAAATAAAGAAATCATCTAAGTAGAACAGAAACCAAAATGGCATCAGATCTTCCATACTAACAGGGATCCTAGAGGACAATGCAGCCATGTCTTCAAATTTCTTAGGGAACAAATATTTTTAGCCTAAAATTTTATACATAGCACTTCTCAAGTGTGAAGGTAATATAAAGATATTTATAGACTTCTGGCCAAGATGGAGGCATAGGTGGACACACTGTGCCTCCTCGCATAACCAAAATTAAGGACAACAAAGATTTAGAAATAAGAAAACATTCAGAACTGATGGAAAATTGAACTGTACGGAAGTCCAACAACCATTCATCCCGACCAGTAAGAGGGGTGGCATCGTGGCAGGAAAAAGTGGAGGTTGGTGTACCCAGGCACCCAGGCAGCATTGGCTGGCAGACCCCAGGTGCACAGGCAGTGGCTAGTGGACCCTGGGTATGGGATGGCAACAGTGAAGGCCCAGTGAGGACACACAAGGCGGCTGGCTGACCAGGTGGTTCCACATTCGTGCGCAGATAACCCAGGTGAAGGGGAAGCGGCATAAGGGACTGGAATCCGGGAGAGAGCAGAGCAAGCACCATTGTTCCCTCTCAGAACCCACCCCCACATACAGCATCACAACCCAGAGACTGGACTGCCCCACCCTGGGGAACACCTAAGGCTCCTCACTATATAACAGTCGTGACCAGACCAAAAACAAAACAAACCCAAAAATGGCTCAAACGGGAGAACAGATCAAAGCTCTAGAGCCAATTCATCTAAGTGACCAGGAGATAGCCAACCTATCAGATGCACAGTTCAAAGCCCTGGTGATTGGGATGCTCACAGAATTGGTTGATTTTGCTAACGAATTAGATGAACGAATGAAGCTACACTAAGTGAAATGAAGGAAAACACACAGGGAACCAATAGAGATGGGAGGAAAACTGGGACTCAAATCAATGGAGTGGGCCAGAAGGAAGAAAGAAACCAAACAGAAAACAAGGAAGAAACAAGAATTCAAAAAAAATGAGGAGAGGCTTAGGAACCTCCAGGACATCCTTAAACGTTCGAACATCTGAATTATAGGGGTACCAGAAGGGGAAGAAGAAGAGAAACAAGTGGAAAACCTATTGGAACAAATAATAAAGGAGAACTTCCCCAATCTGGCAAAGGATATAGACTACCAGGACGTCCAGGAAGCTCAGAGAGTCCCAAAGAAGTTGGACCCAAGGAGGAACACACCAAGGCACATCATAGTTACATTACCCAAGATTCAAATGAAGGAGAGAATTCTAGAAGCAGCAAGGGATAAGGGGACAGTCACCTACAAAGGAGTTCCCATCAGACTGTCAACTGATTTCTCAAAAGAGACCTTCCAGGCAAGAAGGGGCTGGAAAGAAGTATTCCAAGTCATGAAAGGCAAGGACTTACATCCAAGATTGCTCTATCCAGCAAAGCTGTCATTTAGAATGGAAGGGCAGATAAAGTGCTTCCCAGATAAGGCCAAGTTCAAGGAGTTCATCATCACCAAGCCCTTATTATATGAAATGTTAAAGGGACTTATCTAAGAAAAAGAAGATAAAAAATATGACAGTAAAAAGACAGCAAACTCTCAGATATTAACAACCACACCTAAAACAAAAGCAAACTAAGCAAACAGTTAGAACAGGAACAGAAACACAGAAATGGAGATCATATGGAGGGTTAGCAACAGGGGAGTGGGAGGATGAGAAGGGGAAAAGGTACAGAGAATAAGTAGCATAGATGGTGGGTAGAAAATAGACAGGTGGAGGGCAAGAATAGTGTGGGAAATGTAGAAGCTAAAGAACTTACGACACATGGACATGAATGAACTAAAGGGGGGGAATGTGGGAGGGAGGGGGTATGCAGGGTGGAGGGGAATGATGGGGGAGAAATGGGACAACTGTAATAGCATAATCAATAAAATATATTAAAAAAGATATTTATAAGCATATACAGTATATTTTACTAGGTATTCTTGCAGGGGACCCTGTCCTGGGTGCCAGATGTGAGGTGGGGAGGCTTCGCCCGCAGAGCCCCATCCCTCCATCACGGATGAAAGTAAAAACTACCAAGACATCTTCTGCTTGGGGAGGAAAGGGGTCAAACTCTCAGAGGAGAATGACCCAGAGCCCCCTCCTCACTGGGCTTTTATTGGGTTCAAATACACAGGAATACAGGTATGTCAGGCGACAAGGATCAAACAATGGTTAACATTTCAAAGCAATCTGAGGGCTTAATCTGAGCCAGTGTTTGTCAGGAAAGGGGGTTGTCAGACTTTGGGAGACATGCTCATTTCCTCCTGGGACACTTGTCACCTCAGAAAGAGCACTCTTAGCAAAGCAGGTTTCACAGGACTTTAGGAATTCTTTCTTATGTCCAGATCACCCAGGGAGCCGTCCTGGCCAGGACAGGGCTGCACCGCTCACCCCCACAGTTTCAGGCTTTAAGGCAATTAGGAAGCAGGAGACATCTCCCAGATGGAAATGAGGACTCGGGCTATAGCCCGGGGGCGAGGGTCCATCACATCCTCTTTGCTGCAACCCCCCCGAGTCCTTCCATGAGGCCTCTCAAGTGGTTGCGTCTGGCTTAGGTTGCCCCTCCCATGAGGAGTCTTACCCGTCATTGACTGCCAACCAAGCTATGGGGCCAGAGATGGGTAAGGCAGAAGCAGTGCCCCTGCCAGGGAAATAAGCTTTGTCTCCTTAGTAGGTCACGTCCTTGTGACAGAACAGACCCAGATGAAGTGGGTCCCTCGGGCTCTTACACAGCCCACCATGGGGTGAGGGTTACAACTCCTGAAACCAGGCTGAACGGTCCGCAACAGTATGATACCACTTGCTAAAATAAAATAGATTGCTAATATGCATGTCATATATACAATATGCTCAAATATAATTGAATGTTCTTTCTTGTTCTTCTAACAAACACAATAATTGTCAGTGCTAGTGGCCATAACTCTGCAGTCATTCAGGGAACTGAGCTTAGAAGTCCCTGGGTCTTAAACAAGTATCTCATAGGTTCCCATGGTTGTCTCTCTCCCAGTTACGCAGGCTGGGGAAAACTCGGAGGGCCATACCTGGGAGATTTTTGCAAGTTAGGCCTACAAGTGGCATATATCAATTCTTACATTTCATTGATCATAATTTAATTTCATGGGGGATGGGGCATATATGCCTAAAAAGAAGAAATGGACTTTGGTGAATAGCTACCAGTCTTTGCCATACAGACTCCAAAATATACTTTCAATGATCAACTTTCTAAGAAAACTGCTGGAAGACATGCTTCAGTGAAATGAGAGAGGTGGCGCTGGGTAATGACAGTGGTTCGAGAACTATAGAGGGAACAGGCCAGACTGAAGCGTAAGGAACACGTGGTTCTTCGGTCAACCACGTATGACTGTGAATTCTGTCTACCAACGTGATGAAGATTAGTTTGTATTACCAACTCTCGAAATATTTGTTCCACTCAAAGAAATTTCCAAACAGCCAACTTTCCTTCTTCACTTTTTAGGTTTTGAAACACAGCTTTATCCCAGGTCTTCATTGCTTTGAAACTGTCGCCCCCTCCGTGCTCTCTATCCTGATCTCTCCCCCAAGACTGCATGCTCCAGCTGGGGCTTGACCCTTCCTCCTGCCCATCCCCCTCATGCCTCCTAAGAAGCTGTGAAAATTGGATTTGTTTAGCCACACGTTCAGGATCTGAGCTCTGCTTACCACATTAGGTTTCTACTTTCATTAACCTTTTACTTGGTCCTCTGAAAATTGTTTACTTTGTAGTCAGATCATTGATGTACTTTTAGTAGTGGAAAAGCCATTTTCAGCAGGAGAGCCATTTAAGGTCTTATGAAAATGTAATTCTTATTTTATCCTTTTAACCCAATATGGCTACTTAACTCTGTGAACATGTATTAATAAAGATGTCGTCAATGCTTATTTGTTCACTACTTCCAGGTTCATAACCCTACCTAGAAACTGAATTTCCATTCCTTGCCAAAGGAAAAAAATATGAACAAGGCTACATCAGTCCATCATTCCTATTTCCAAGTCAAACAAGTGAAATTCTCTTTTAAAAAGCATTTATTATAAATCAAAAACTAATTAACTTTTTCCAAAATAACTTCTGCCTGACCCTATACAACCTTCTCCTATAGCCTGCCTCATTCTTCTATTTGGAATAGGCAGTTATTCACAAAAACTGGATCTCTGGCTCAAACTCATCAGAACTATCTCATAACCAAGCCACACATCCAGTTTTTCCTGAAAATCTAACACTGGGAAAGAGAAACCCTAATTAAGTTAAAGTTGAGTGCTAAAAGTACAAATTCATGAAGGGCAAGGACAGACCATTGGTGACTTTATTTTCCTTTATGTCCACAGAAGACCCAAGAATGCTACGGTGACGAGAGCCCATTTGGTCAGAGAGAAGTGCAGCTCTTGATGACTTGTGCAAGCCCTCTGAGGGACAGCTAAACCGACTTCACTTCTGTGTCTAAGACTCGTAACCCTTAGGTCAGACTTATAATCCTGGCCCCACCAACAATGTGACCCAACAATTCAAGCTAACTTTGCTTGAATTTTTTCATGTATGAAATGAGAAGAATAATATTTTGAGGTTGTTAGGTTGTTTTTATTTGTCTGTTTCTAATTGTTTGTTTCCTTCCCTGTAAGAAGATTACACATGCCTGCCCATTTATATGTGACTGTTAGTGTACTTATGCACTATTACAGTCAGCCCTGGTCCTGTGACTCGCTTTGACCAGTGGAATATGAGGCAGAGTGACCAGTGGCACATCTGAGTGGCAGACAGAAGAAACACTGCATAGTTTAGTATTGCTTCTTACCCCTCTACCACAAAACCTGGTTTCTCAAATAAAGATGACACTTCAGGCAGTGCCACGGAGTGGAGCCAGTGCTGACCTTCCATGGACATGTAACATAAGCAAGAAAAAAATTTTTTTTGTGATTAAGTCACTAAAATTTATGAATTATTTATGTGTATGAAAAAGTGGCTCTGTAATAAATCTGATGGAAAGTAACCTCACAGGATGGTCTGATTATACCATCCAAAGTAGGCAGGTCATGATGGGGTAGTCATTTCTCAAGTATACATCTTCTTTATAAAAACCTTCTTAAGTAAGTAAGCCCTATCCATTGTTCTCATGCATCTGGAAATGTCGGGGTACCTTTGAAATTCCAGGGTAATCCTCTTTTTTAGATCCCTCAAAGGCATCTAAAGGCACCACCCTTAAGAGAGCACATAATTTTTTTATCTACTCTGTAATCTAATCTCTGACTTACTTCCTTACTGTTCTCTTCTTAATTCCAAATGTATATAAGAAACTGGAAAACTCATTCTCCAGAGCATTTGAAGTCTTGCTTCCCTTCATGTCATAAATTTGGCTGAAATAAACTGTTATAATAATTCTCTACAGGGTTAGATATTTCCTACATCAGCATGTGATAACACAGAATAATTTAGCAAAAGCTAACCATACAGAAATTGGTACTCAGAAGTAAGAATGTGCAATACACAGAAGTTGAACATTTCATGGCTAGCTAGGGAGGGGCAAGAAAATGGTTACTGAAGGGTGAAAAATGGTGACTCGTGTTATGTAATAGCAACTATTTAAAACATTTGGTAGGAATGTTGCCTGCTATAATTTGAAGGACAGATAGTGTAATAAGAACTTTGACTTTACATAAAAATATGGGCTATCAGGATTTTGATAGTGTCCACTAGGTGCTTTTGAGAACTTTTGACCAAATGATGTTAGTGAACAGCCTCCTGCTGTTTCAGAAGAGTCAGTGAGGTTCTATTGCTTGCCACCTAGAGGCATAACTCTGAAGACAGTTTTGCGAAAAGGAAAAAGTTTGTGTATTTAAAAGTTATGTAATTTCAGAAAGGTGGTAGTTTTTTGCCTCAGGGCCCCATCCCCTGTAAAATACTCACAGACAAACAGCTCTGTCACCCTCTGCCAGTTCAAGAATGCACCCCTTTTCCCACTCCTAAAAGCACCATCCTGCATAAAATGCAGATAACTGCAGCGGGATTATCCAGGCAGCTTGGAAGTTTCCCAGTCACAGTTCAGATTGTGCTGCTGCTTTCTGTGCCAGAAGGGTGCAAGGGCTTGGAGCCTGCCACTCCATGGAACCTGCCAGTCTCAGGAACTCAGGCTCCCTGTAGCTGAACAGGCTAACCAGCAGAGGGGAAAGAGAGCATGCATCTCTGCCTGTTCCGTTTTAAAGACTTGGCCCAGAAATCCCTGCATGGCAGAACCTCCGGCCTTTTAACCAATGCACACTAATATCCGACATGTTTGCCTTTGCCCCTCTTCCAGTGGCATTTTGCACAGGGGGGCAGAAGTCTGGCACCAGGTATGCTCTGCACCAGCCTCCTTCTGCTGAGTGGAGAGCTGCTTGTCTGACTCCGGCAATCTCCCTCCTCTCACAGACCCTCCCTATGAAGGGAGGACAAGCCACTTTTAATCTTCGGTTCTACCTTCAGGTTTTTCTCTCTGCCCCTGCCTATCAGGACAATTTGACCTGATCCCTCTGTTACAATAAGACAAGAAACTCTGGATGAAAATGTGGGATCTGGAGGGTGTAATCTCACAGAGTGATCTGACCATAAAATCTGAATCGGGCAGGCTATGGTGGTAGTCATGCCCCAGGCCTATTCCTCAAGTGCAAGGTTTTTAAAGCAAGTCTTATTTTGGTTAACACATTTTTAAATGCCAGAAATAATACCCCTCAAAGTCATAAACGGGCTGAAGAAAGCACATAATCTTATAGTTCAATCCTCTCCTTGCTTTCTCACACCCTCATGCAATCTTCCTCATGTTCCCTCCTTAATTTTAATGCATAAAAGAAACTGCAAAACTTGTTCTCCAAAGTACTTGGATCTTGCTCCCCAGCATATGTCATCAGTTTGGCTCAAGTAAACTTTTTTGGATGTTTCTTATGTTGACAGCTCAAAAACATTGACCAGTTTTCAAGTAAAGTTGAAAGAGTATATAGAAAGCTCAGAAATTCCAGAAGTTGTGGAGTTGCAAAATGAAAATATGTCTCACCAAAATAGGTAAAAGATAAAATAGAGCGTTTTTTTTTAATGACAATTTTTGAGTAAGAGAACTCATGGCAAGAAAATAATGAGTAATGTGGTTAACAAACCTTTTGTTAGAGCTTTTGAATCAATTAAGATAACATCCAGCAAATACTTTTAAATAAAATAGCTCAGAATAAAGGGTCTAACTAAGGGTGTAGCTTACTACAGAAGCTTGATAAACTCAAGATATCTGTGATTAAGAAAGTGAGAGAGCAGAGAGACAGAAATGAAGACAGAGAGGAGGAGAGACAGAGAGAGATTTCTAAATAGAAACTGTGGCTATTCGTACATGGAGGTGACTACAATCAAATAAGTAAAAAGCAGATAATATTGTGGAGACAGTTGCACTGCCAAAGAACTGCTTGCCTAAATCAAGTTTTGAATGGAGATAATTTATTTTGGTCCATCTCTCACCATTGTGTCTTCGATTCCTGCATGGAAGACAACTTTTCACTTTGATTCCTAGGTTTCCAAATCAAGAAGGGTGCCATTGAATGTAGAAATGGGAGAAGAACATCAAAAAGCACAGACACAAATATTGTGATGAAGAGGAAGGACTGAGAATGATTGTATTAATTGTTTTAAATAGTTTCTGCTCTCCCACGAGAAGGCTGTATCATCCTTATTTGTTGACATTTGATTTACAGTGCTGCATACTATACGGGGAGAACTAATTTCCCCCTCCACTGACTATAGGACTTGCTTTGTTCAATATACCAAGTGGAAGCATTAGCAACCATTTTATGTTTTTGCTATTTCTCTCTTTTATTTCCTCTGTCTTGAAACTAAAATAAAGTTACCTATTTCAGTTTGGTCCTTAAGTAAACAACATAAAATCAACATTAAATTGGAGCAAAAAGTAAATATTTGATATTGTAAACTAATGAGATTTGAAGTTATTCGTTATCACAGCAGAACCTAGTAAAGACTGATTAATATAGAAATAATCTAATTAGGAGAATGCTTGGAATAGCTCCTGACACATACAAGCATTAAGTGTTTGCAGTAATAATACCTCCTTAGAACCCTAAACTCTTCCAAAGATTTCTTTTTGCTTAAGCAATTAAAAAAAAATCAACACTTCCTGCATATGATCAAAATGTTGTGTTAAAAAGTAAAATTAATTAACTGGTAATGTTTTATGAGTTACTCTGTGTTCCAAAAATATCATAAACAATTGACTCAACGTAATTACAAGCATGTCATCATACTACAAAACACAAGGTATAGTCTTTCAAACCATAGCTACTGTTTCTATTGAATAATATCCAATAAGCAGAGAGTTGTCTGAAATGCAACTTTGTAATTTATTAAATGATAGTATTAAATGAGGATTAAAATTCTCACAAATTGTTGGCCCATATCTTTGCTTTTTTAGTTCTTTCAAATTTTAAAAGGGATGACGTGAAATATTAATGAAGAAAATAATAATGTAGAGAATTTAACAAGAATGTCAATTTGAAATCATAAAAACTCTTTAAAACTGCCTATCTGACTATCATTGTACATAAAAGTGTTCCCATTATATGTATAAAGTCTAAAGTTCTGTCAAATTTTCCCATTAAAACCAATATCTTACAAATAAGATATTCAAATCTTTGAATTTCAAGATTACAGTTAGACATATGTTATGAGTTGGATTCTTCTTACCATTGTAATCTCTTAAATTACACATGAAAGTGTTATATTAAAATTCACCATTGATAATCCTCAAAAATAAAATCTTGCACATGTTAAATTTCCTTTCCTTAAGAAAGATTAGGATATTAAATATTCTGTTTTATTAAATGTGCCAATTAACTGAATTACATGTTACCTATACATTATCCATTTTTAAAAAAGAATGCAATTTAATTCTTAATCTAATAATTCTTACATTTTATTTTTTATAGTCTTTGTTTCTTTTGTTGACACAGGGAAATCAACAATATTAATTACTATTATACGGTTATGTATACATACGAATTCGTAGTATGACTCTCTCACATATGGCAGATACATTTGTCAGTAAAACAATGCCCTCAACAATCCATGTTTAAGATTGTTAATCATCTAATATATATGAGTTACTGTTCGAGTGTTGTGGATAAAAGAAATAGAAGACATAATATTTCTTTTCAATGTTTATAATTTAATTTAGGTGATAAGCCAAAAAAAGTAAAGGCCTCACAGGACCACAAAATTTCATTCCCTTCTAACCAGTTCACAGAGATACCCAAACCTCTTGAGAGAGTTGTTCCTACTCACAGTTCACTCCTCACTCCCCATGCACTCCCACCTGTTATGTATAGAGTGGCTTCCATCTCCAGATATTCTTGGGAGCTGTTCTCACCCAGTTAGACCACCTTGCTGATAAATCACATACATACTTCCAATCCTTATCCTGGCAGTTTTAGTTACACTTGACCTTTTGCTGTTCCTTAGAATTCTCTGGAATCCTAAACCTCAATGATATCATATTCATTTTCTCTTCCTTTCTCTCAATGGTTCCATTTTATCCACATATCCTGAGCTTCTCATCCCCTGAAATTCCTTAATTTTTTGTGCTGCTTAGTCTAATTTCTGTCTTTTTATTTTTTTACACATTCTCATCTATTTGTGGTTTACATTTTTGCTTCTACATTAATAACTCCAAAATAAACATTTCCAGCCCAAATTTCTTTGTGAATTATAGACAGAGACCTCTAGGTGGATGCTCAACAAACACCTCAAACTAAACATACCAAACTAAAGTCCAAGCTTTTTAAAGTGACTCGTGAGACTGCAGTAACCTTGCTTCTAACTTAAATTCCCTAAATGAGTCATGCTTTCATTCATCAAATGATTTCGCTAATGCCAGTACACCAACCTCTTCCTGACCCATTCTGCTTGATATAATCAGCCTGTCAAAATTTGCTTCTTCCACAAAGTATGGATTTGGGACCTTCATAGGTATTCTCCTCACATAGTATCATAATGTCCTATATCTCATTAGACTATGACCCAAATGAAAGTAAATGACATGTCTATTTCATTTCCCAATACATGTTCAGAATCTGGCATAGTAGCTGGTACCTATCTGCCATCCTATTCTGTGCAATGTAGTATGGTGGCTAAATAAAGGCTAAGGTTCCTAAAGAAACTTGGGTTCAAGTACTTGGTCTGCCATTTACTACTTATGTTACTTTACACAAGCTACCAAACATCTTGGTATCAAGTTTGTGAATATAATTGTTTCTGTGTCATAAAATTATTGTGAGAATTAAATGAGTTAATCTTTACAAAGTATACAAAATAAGTGCCTGACACACAAGAAGTGCTAAACAAATAATAGATTTTTTTCAGATAAAAAATTATTGTATTGTGTTTCTTCTGCACCTATTTGTCAACAAATTTACCACAAACAACTTTAATGCTAAGCACTAAAGTTTTATGGTCTGGGAAGACATTACAATATAACTGGAATGTATTGTTAATTATAGCAGCCACCTTATAATGTACACAAAGTAGGGAGAAGTCAATTTTACAGCCTCTTTCTTTGCTATATCCCTACCTTGACCCTTCCATTTCCCACAAGGAAAGAACCTGGTTATTCAGAGTCAGTAAATGACTGGGCCATATTTATTCTAATAGGGCTCTCAGTCACTTCATAACACTCAGTGGGGAAAAAGTCTGTCTTTTCAGTATTTCTCTTAAGCTGCCTTCTCCAACTAGTCAGTTAGATGGGAAGAAGATTTCCCATAAACCTTGAATCTTACCATGCATTCCAACGTAGCCTTGTACCAGAATTCTCTTTTTAAGAATTGGTTGCTTGCATAACAATGAAAGTTCTCTGATTCAAATTCTGCCCCTGTTTTTTGTATTACATAAAAAGCCTTGAGAAACTGACAATGCAAGTTTCTAGCATTCCCATGTGGCCTTGACCAAAGCACTACTATAAAATAAAAAACTGAGCATTACATTCCGAATACAAGCCAGTGTTCACCAAGGGGGCTAGACTGGAGAGGGTAGGTGATCAGGCACTGAGTCTTGTTCTAGAAACAGAAAATACAAAGATGTATAAGAGAAACTTGCTCTCAGAGAGGGAATAGTCTGACAAGAGGGCATGTATGCGTATAACACGCTACAGGTAGTGACAGAGATGTGTGCATAGATAGAGATAAGAGGGTGTGGTGAGCTCTCCTTAAGAAGTCAGTAGAAACTTCAAAGGAAAAAAAACATTCAGTTCTCTAGATTTAGAAAAAGAGGCAAATGTTTTCAAAAGAAGCACAGCCAATGTCACAGAAAGGTTAAACTGCAGGATGAATTTGGGGAAATAGAAGTAATTCCATGTGTCTTTAGGGTACAAAGCAATGAAGGGACTGTCTAACAGTGACACTGCAGAGTTAGGCAAGAACCACATAAATCTTAGAGGACCACATCTGGTTGGACTTTGTCCTAAAATGAATTGGAAAGCCAGCAGAGAGTATGAGGAAGCTCTGTTTAAGTTGTAGTATAGTTCTTTAGAGGAAATGTGTTCTGTGAAAGGAAATGCAATTTTCCCAGCATGAAATTTGCTTCTAGAGGATGAATTAAATGTTGAAAATATAAGGCTGAAATTTTCTTAAAAGAAAGATAAGGTTATTAATTCATGTTATCACAACCGTAGTAATAACTTAAAGACAGAGTACCCTCAACACAATGTTAATTTAATTGACCCCTAAAAATGACACAAATCTACTTAGCAAAACAATTTCAGAACATTACAATTAGAAATGAGCTCATGTTTAAGTTCAGTTTTGTAGTGTTTTTTTTTTTAAGTGGGTTTCAGAAAATCTAGTAGTTTCCATAAAATAAAATATCCCAGACACCTGGTGTAATTAAAGGAACTGAACTAAATAGTAAAAATATCTCTTATTAAGGCTACATTTGATGTCTAGCCAAAAAAAACTACGGATTCTATGACTCTAGAGTCTGAAATTATTATATAACCTGGAGTGTGAATACAGCGAGTTATTTCTTGGGGGCCATGTAATCACTACCCTGTTTAATAGGTATAAGAAGGCAGGCAGGACTTCCGGTCAAGAAAGCAATGTAGGTAAATGTGTTATTTGCATCCTTCCACAACCACATCAAATTTGCAATAAAATTATAGAACAACTAGCACTCAGAATTGTCTGAAATCTGGCAGGATAAAAGGCCTATACCTACGGAATTAAAGAAGAAGCCACATCTGACGTGGACAACGGCCCACAGTGTCCGCGGCATTATGGATGAGATGCGAGATAAATTCACAGGGACTACCATGTCTCATGGAGGAAAAGGGATGGCACAGCTACTCTCTCAAGGGGAGAGCACCTGGTACCCTTGCTCTGACAAGCTTTTATTGGGTTTAATTTGCACAGGAATACAGGTAAAGCTCATTAATCATTGTCAGGCTGTAAGGCTCAAACAATAGATAACATACAAAGAACTCTGAGGGCCTATTTCGAGTCAGGGTCAGATACCTAAAGGGCCATAAAACTTTGAGGAACAAACTCACTTCTGGCTTGGACCTTTATTTAATTGAGAGTGTTCTAAACAAAACAGGTTTCACAGTATTTTACATATTCTTTCTCAAGCCTAATCGCCCTAGGGAACCCGCCCTTCCCAGCACAGAGCCTCACCCACCTCCAGCATTGTTTCAGGCTTAAGCCATTGTCTCAAGCTTAAGTCAGTCAGGGGTAGTAAGGCAGCTAAGAGATTACAAGGCTTCTTGCAGACAGAAAGAGGACTCAGGCAATGTCATAGCCCAGGGGTGAGGGTCTATCACCCCTTTTGCTGTAGCCCCCCAAGTCCTGCCTTGGGGCCTCCACGTGATCGTGCCTGACTTAGGTCATTCCCCCCTTGGGGATTCTTACCTGTCATTGGCTAACCGATCAAGCATTGGGGGCCAGTTATGGATGAAGTAAAAGGAGCAGAAGCAGCACTCCTGCCAGGGAGATAAGCTTTGTCTCCTTAGTGGCTTATGGTCTGAAGGTTGCTCACTCAGCCTTAGCTGTGTGTGTGTGTGTGTGTGTGTGGGTGGGGGGGTGTTGCAGCTCCTGAACCTAGGCAGGGTGGTTCCCAACACACATCAAGAGTGGTAGTAGTGCAGGGTTGGGGGCAGAAACAGAACAGGCTGGTCCTACACTCACATGTAGCAGATAAAAATTGGGAGAAATATCCCAGCTGAAGAGGTCACCCTGAGGATCAAGGGGTCCTAGCCCTACACCAGTTCCTTGAGCCCTGGATTTCAGTGCCAGGAAAAGGCTATAAAAGCCAGCTAGAACTGAGGCTGAGGGAGACAGAGCGCTCCTAGAGTCCCAGGCAGTTCCTCTTAAAGGTCCTGCACACAGACTTACTTGGACTTACTCCCTCTGAGCTCCAGCACTGGAGCAGCATCTCAAAAGGCATCAGAGATGTACAGGGAGGAACCAAATTGTCCAGTATCAGGGTGAAACGTGAGGGGACAGCTTTGTCCCAGATAAAAGTACTGGCAGAGACCACTGTTTCTTTGATAATCTCTCCCTTACACAGAGTAGGCACCATATTTGAGACTCCATCGACCTGGCTCACACTGTTTTCTCCACCCTAGTGATCCCATGAGGCCCTGTTCCACCCAATTTGAGGCCCACTTGAGCTTCTTTCCAGTGGCCTTTTCACATGAATGGCCTGTCTTGGCTCATGTGTCTGTTTTCCTGAATATCTCGAAAAGCAGCATCTGGCCTCAACATTCCCCATCCATCTCATTATGTGGCTCCAGGCCTGGCACTAACACTGGCCAGCCTTGTTTCCTACCTTGGCCTATCCTAGCACCTCCAAATTCAGCATAAGTAGCTATCATCTGCAGTTCACTTTACAGCACTTGCTGGGTGGCCCCAGTCAGAGCAAAGGTGGTGGCTGACCTTGGCTTACACCTCCCAGAAGGTCCCAGAGCCAGTGCACCAAGTGGGCAGCTTAAAACCATATTGAAGCATCACCACCCAATTACCTCCAAACCTGGCACACTCAAGGGGTGGACTCAGCAGGCACTAGAACCCCACTGAAGTAAGTCCAGCTTTGTGGGGTGGGTACATTCACATGGTTGGTGATCTCTCCAGGTGGATAGTGGTCAGAGCCAATCCTTTCAGCTGATTGGGAAGGGGGTAAATCCCTCCCATTGATGTACCAACAGCAATCAAACCTCAACTACAATAGAAAGCTGTAACAACAGCACACCTATAGTGCCCAGCTCAGGTTATCAGGGAGTTTGTGTCACTGGACTCTACAGAATATCTAATATATTAGGTCCCTCTACATAATACATCTAAACATGCACAGAGAGGCAGCCAAAATGAGGAGAAAAAGAAACATGACTGAAATGAAATAACAGAACAAAATTCCACAAGAAAAACTAAACAAAATGGAGACAAGCAATCTACTAGGTGCAGAGTTCAAAACATTGGTTATAAGTATGCTCAACGAACTTAGTCAGAACTTTAACAAAAAAAAAAAACAAAAAAACAGGAAACAAAAAAACAGCTCATCAGAAATGAAGAATACATTACAGGGAATCAACAGTAGAGTAGATAAAGCACAGAGTCAAATCAAAGATTTGAAAGATAAGAAGCAGAAATATCCAATTAGAACAGTAAAAAGAAAAAAGACAAAAAAAACAAACCATGAGGATTGTATAAAGAGTCACTGGGACAAATTCTAGCATACCAACCGGAAGGAGGAGAGGGCAAACAAGTAATCAAAAAGTTATTTTAAAAATAATGATGAAAAACTTCCCTAAACTAGCCCTGGCTGGTGTAGCTCAGTGGATTGAGTGTAGGCCTGCGAACCAAAGGATTGCGGTTTGATTCCCAGTTAGGGCACATGCCTGGGTTTCGGGCCAGTTCCTGACAGGGGACTCACAAGAGGCAACCGCACATTGATGCTTCTCTCCCTCTCTCCTTCCCTTCCCCTCTAAAGATAAATAAATAAAATCTTAAAAAAAAAAAAAACAACTTCCCTAAACTGATGAAGGCAGTAAACATAAAGTCCAGGAAATGCAGAGGGACCCAAAGATGATGAACCCAAAGAGGCCAACACCAAGACACATCAAATTAAAATTAAAGGACCTATTAAACAAAGGCAAAGGGGGTAGGATTGAGGATGGGAAGTAGGAATGGCTGGGGTCGGGGGGAGTAGTAGGGGTAAAATGGAGACATCTATACTTGAACAACAATTAAAAAAGAGAGAAAAATTGGTAAAGTGGTAAATTTTATGTCATGTATATTTTGCCACAATAAAAAAGTGAAAAAACAAACAAACAAACAAACAAAACTAAGTGATGAAGAGGTAGCCAAACCTATCAGATGCAGAATTCAAAACACTGGTAATCAGGATGCTCACAGAAATGGTTGAGTGTGGTCACAAAATAGAGGAAAAGGTGAAGGCTATGAAAAGTGAAGTAAAGGAAAATATACAGTGAACCAACAGTAAAGGGAAGGAAATCAGGACTCATATCATGATTTGGAACAGAAGGAAAAACTAAACATTTAGCCAGAACAAAATGAAAAAACAAGAATTCAAAAAAATGAGAGGCTTAGGAACATCTGGGACAACATTAAACATTCTGACATCTGAATTATAAGGGTGCCAATAGGAGAAGAGGAAGAACAAGACATTGCAAATTTATTTGAAAAAATAGTGAAGGAGAACTTCCCCAATCTGGCAAAGGAAATAGCCTTCCAGGAAGTCCTGGAAGCTCAGAGAGTCCCAAAGAAGTTGGACCCCAGGAATCTCACACCAGGGCACATCATCATTACATTACCCAACATTAAAGATAAGGAGACAATCAAAGGCAGCAAGAGAAAAGGAGATAGTTACCTCCAAAGGAGTTCCCATAAGACTATCAGCTGAGTTCCCAAAAGAAACCTTACAGGCCAGAAGGGGCTGGAAAGAAGTATTTGAAGTCATGAAAAGCAAGAACCTACATCCAAGATTATTACTCTATCCAGCAAAGCTGTCATTTAGAATGGAAGGGCAGATAAAGTGCTTCCCAGATAAGGACAAGTTAAAGGAATTCATCATCACCAAACCCTTAGTATATGAAATGTCAAAGGGACTTACCTAAGAAACAGAAGAAGATCTAAACTATGGACAGTACAATGACAACAAACTCATAACTATCAACAACTGAACCTAAACCCACCCCCCCCACCGCAAAACTAAGCAAACAACTAAAACAGTAACAGAATCACAGAAATGGAGATCACAGGAGGGTTATCAGTGGGGAGGGGGATGGGGGAGAATGGAGAAAAATGTACCAGGAATAAGAAGCATAAATGGTAGCTACATAACAGACAGGGAGAGGTTAAGAATAGTAAAAGAAATGGGGAAGCCAAAGAATTTATATACACAACTCATGGACATGGACTATGTGTCCGGGGTTGCTAGGGGAAGAAAGGTGCAGAGAGGAGGGAAATAAAGGGGAAAAGATGGGACAACTACAATAGCATAATCAATGAAATATACTTTACAAAAAAGAAGAAATTTTAGAAGCAAAGGCCAGTGAAAAAGACAAATAATTAATCAACTCCCATACTCTTTGTTGCTGTCCCACCTATCACCTCTGAGAGGTAATGGGCAAAATTGGAGACACACACAAAAAACCCAAGGTTTGGCCTAAGGAAAAATTTAATAATGGCAGAAGCTGTATTTGAACATATTTCTTGATGTTTGTTTCAAAATACATTTCACCCTCAAATTTGTGATGATCCTGTGGTAAGAAGTAAATAATTGTATATCTTTTAAAAAAAAAGAATAAAATTCAAAAGGTTAAAGACAAAGAGAGAATCTTAAAAGCAGCAAGAGAAAAGGAGTCAGTTATCTACAAGGTATCTCCCCTAAGACTGTTAGATGATTTTTCATCAAAAGCTTTGCAGGCCAGAAGAGATTGGCAAGAAATATTCAAAGTGATGAAAAGCAAGGACCTACAACCAAAATTACTTTACCCAGCAAAGCTATCATTTAGAATTGAGGGACAGATAAAGAGCTTCCCAGATAAGAAAAAGCTAAATGAGTTTATCACCACTAAACCAGTATTATATGAAATGTTAAAGGGTCATCTTTAAGAAGAAGAATAAAAAATGATTAAAAAAATATGAACTATAAAAATACAATAAATACATATCTATCAACAATTGTATCTGAAAACAAAATGAAAGAACGAGCAGAACAGAAACAGACTCATAGATACAGAGAACATTTTGATGGTTGCCAGATGCAAGGGGGTTAGAGGGATGGTGAAAAATGTAAAGGGATTAAGAAGTACAAATTGGTTGTTACAGAGCAGTCATGGGGATGTAAAGTACAGATAGGGAACACAGACAATCATATTCTGATAGCTATATATGGTGTCAGATGGATGGGAGATTTAGCAGGATGATCACTTAGTAAGTTACGTAATGTCTAATGACTGGGGCGTACACCTGATAATATAATAACGTATGTCAACTGTAATTGAAAAATAAAATATGATTTAAAAAAATAGAAGGCAGGCAGATTGTCCTTTGGCTCCTTAAATAATTCAAACCTATGGACCCTCCTACATATATCATGTAAACTATCTTGAGGAAATCTAGTTCTTAAACATGTGTTGAACATAAATTCAGTATTGGAGTTAACAGTGAAACTCTTGGAAGTCCTCAAATGCTTTGTCATGTCCTTCACATTCACTAAGAATTCACACTGATCTACCATATGAATTGTCAAGTACTTGTTGGCATATCTAAAAAAAGGCGGCCTGCAGTTTTCCATTCTAGCTCCCTGGAAATGGTTCTTGATTGCAAAATTTCATTATCTGTCACTTAAAATGTCACCTTAACACAGGGGTGTTAAATTCTAGTAAGAGATACAGTTAGAAGATAAGAATTTTTTCTAAAGTGTTTTAAAACCATTCTTAAGTTAATTAAGAAGTGGTTTTTCCTTCCCAACCCAGAGGATGGGTGACAGGAAGTGCAGGGCAGCAGTCACTGTAAGGTGTTTATAACTTACAACTTTTACACGTTGTGATTCTGCCTCCAGTGCACAGTTTCTATAGCAACCACATCATCTGATGCTCAAGCTATTTTTAGGATGAAAATAAATTTCTTAAGGAAACTTATCAGGATCTCAAGGTAAATTTATTTTCTAAACCTACTCTGTTCCCAGTGACACCAACAAAAGCCTATTTTTGACAAAAAAAAAAGTGCTAGAACAAGTATATTTGTGTGTATTACATGTATTAATTTTAGAGCTTATTGAAAATAAAATTCTGTTTTACTCCAAGTAAGTGTGGGAGATGAATAAACTTTCCTCTACCCCTACGGTTCTTCTGGCTGGTTGAATAATCAAATATACATGAGGCAGGTTAGCAAGAGAAAATGACCAAATTTAATACGTACATAAGTATTCAGAGATCCCACAGGCACAAGAGGTTCAGAGACAGAAAGTGGGACTGCGGTACATGAGACATTCTGAGCCAGGGATTAGGTGATGGATGCACTTCCGGGGTTTCAATGGGTCATTGCAGGATCAGAAGAGCGGACGTTTAGTAAATAAAAGTTTCCTCTGCCATACAGATGGGTCAGAAATGTTATTGCTGATCAACTCGTATGGTGGGCAAGGCCCCTAATTCAAACTAAAGGGAGCAGCAGAAGTTTCTCTTGATCCTGCAGCTAAAGTTGACTTTAGCTCAAATCAACCTGAAAACCACAGACGCACATATTGGGGAGACTCATTCTGGATCTTCACAAGAGCATATTTACTTTTTCACTTATTTATCAGCTTAGTTATATTATATAAATAACATAATAAACTGCAGATATTTAAAGAGTAGTATTAGGTAAATTTGACATGTGATACACTGTGAAACCATTACATCAAGGCAGTGAACATGTCCATTGTCCCCAAAGTCCTCACGCCCTTTGCAATGCCTCCATCTCCCTTCTGTCGTCATCCCAAACCATCGCCCGTCAACCAGTGCTCTGCTTTCTGTTACCATCAATTAGTTCACATTTTCTAGAAACTTCAGCAGAAGAAATTGTACAATATTTACTATTTCTCACCTGGATTCAGTCACTCAGCACAGTTATTTTGAGATTCATTCATGTTTAAGTTTTATCAATGGTTCATTCCCTTTTATTGCTGAGCAGTATTCCATTGTATGTATAGACTACGATTTATTTATCCATTAATTTGCTCATGGACATGTGTTGTTTCCAGTTCGGGACTATTAAAAGTGGTTATGAGCATTTATGTACAACCTTTATATGAACATATGCTTTCATTTCTCTTGGGTAATTACCTAGGAATAAAATGTCTGGATCATATGGTAGGCATATGCTAATTTTTGTGTATACGTTAATTTTTAATAAACTGCCAATTCTTTTGCTAAAGTGTTTGTTCCATTTTACATTTCCACTAGTAGTGTAAGAGAATTACAATTGCCATTCTTACCAACACTTAGTATGATTAGCCTTTTTAATTTTGGCCATTCTAATAGGTGTGTCCTGATATATATATATATATATATATATATATATATATATATATATATATATATATATATATATATTTATTTATTTATTTATCTATATATTTATTTGTTTATATAAAATTTTTGTTTTAATTTGTATTTCCCTGTAACTAATGACATTGAGTGCATTTTCATGTATTTATTTGCCATAAATACCTTTTTTAAAAAATCTTCTGTTAAACTTTCAGTATTTCTCCTCATCTATGTGTTGTTGTTATACATTTTACTTCTACATATGTTGTAAACTTACACTATATACTTACAATTCTTGTTTAAACAGTTATCTTTCTATGAGTTTTAGATAATAAAATAACTTAAATATTTACCCACATAGTTAACATGTCCAGGACCTTTCATTCTGTTGGGTAATCCGTATTTTCATCTGGTGTAATTATCTCTCCATATGAGAAATTACCTTTAATATTTCTTATAATATTAGTCTGCTGGTAACGAATTCTTGGAGAATTTGTAGGTCTCAAAAAATCTTTATATCACTTTCATTTTTGCAATTATTTTGTGCAGGCATAGAATTCTAGTACTTTTTTTCCACTCTCAATACTTGAAAGGTACCGCTCCACTGTCTTTTGCTTGCAACATTTCCAACAACAACAAAAAGTCTGTCAGCACGCTCATCTCTTTTCCTTTAGTGTGCAACGTGCTTTTTCCTCTGTCCACTTTTTAGATTTTTCTCTTCATCACTGATTTTGAGCAACTTGATTGTAAACTAATTTTATAGTTTTCTGCGTGTTCGTTGTGCCTGAATTTCATTGAGCTTCTTAAACTTGTGTTTATAGTTTACATCACATTTGGAAACATTTTCTGTTTCCCTCTACACACCCTTTCAGGGGCTCTAATCGCATGTGGCTTAGACTGTGAAGCCTCCAAACTCTCTCTTCTTTTCCTTCCTGTTTAATTTGGGTAGTTTCAATTTCTATGACTTCAGGTTACTAATCTTTTTTGCTATAATATCTAATCTATCATTAATCTCAAGTTAATTTTCGTATCCTCCCCCAAGGATATGTTTATTGAGTTTTAGAGAGAGAGAAACATCAATGTGAGAAGGAAACATTGATTGGTTGCCTCCTGTGTGTGCCTTGACTGAGTATGGAACCTGCAACTTAGGTATGTGCCCTGACCAGGAATCAAACCCACAACCTTTTGGCCTATGGGATGACAGTCCAACCAACTGAACCACTAAGAAAAGGCAAGTTAATTTTTTGATCTTCGATATTGTATGGTACTTTGGTGATTACATATATAATTTATGTCTTCTTCTAACCTGTAATATTTTCTTTAGCTTTTTGAATGTTTGAAATACAATTTAATAACCATTTCAAGGTTCTTATTTGCTAATTCTAACATCTGTGATAGTTTGTGATTGGTTTGAATGTATCGATTTATCTCTTCATTACGGGTTTTATTTTCCTGCTTCTTTGCATGCTTGTAATATTTGGTTGGATGCCATACATGGTGAATTTTGCCTTTTTTGGAAGCTGAGTATTTTGCATTTCTGTAAATATCTTGAGTTTTGGTTAAGTTTTGGTTCTGGTATGCAGTTAAGTTACTTGGAAACATTTCATTTTTGCTTTTAAGATTTATTGGTGGAATAAGAGCAGTGTTTAGTCTGAGGCTAATTATTTCCTACTGCAGATGCATGACCCATCTGAGTACTCTACACAACGTCATGTGAATTATTGTTTTTCCAGGCTGGCTAGTGGAAACAGGCATCTTTCCCAGCCGTGTCTGAGCTTCCTGTACATTTCTCTTTAACCATTTTATTTGGTTATTTTTTTAGTCTTGGTTAGTTTCTTCACATACATGTACTGATCAGTACTCTGCTGAATACTCAAGGGGAACCACTTGAATATTTGAATAGTTCTTTCTCTGTGTAGCTCTCTCCTCACTTATATTCTGTCTTGAGTACTATAGCCAATTTGCTGTCACTAAAGGCTCCATGACTAAGGCTGTGTACCAGGTTTAGTCTAGCTCCCTCTGGCTGTGCCACAGCTAGGAAACTCTCTTAAGATCATAAACAGGATGATCATAGGGTCATCTTGTTTGTTCCCTGTCTGTCAGGGTTCAATATCCTTAGTTTTGCTTGTTTCTTTGTTTCAGAAAAGACGGTAATACCAGTCCCTTACTCTGCCTTGTTTCAAAGTGGTCATCTAAATTTATGTTTTAAAAGTCTAATAACATTAACTCTTCAAAATATGAAAAGCATATGTGATCCTAGAGAGACGACGGTTCAATGGAAATAACTAAAGAATATTAATATCATAGCAAGTGCCTTAGCTATGGTGATTAGAATCTGTGCTTGTTCAACTCAACTGTAACAACATTTATATGTTGTTTTTATCTAGAGAGGAGTATCACCCAGAGCGAAGATTGTCCTGAATTGGATATTTACTACAGGAGTAAAAATGGTGAATTATAAAATTCTGCTCTTCAGATTTTCAAAGGAAGCTGGATCTTGCCAGAGTATCTAAACACTGAGTCCATCCAGATAGAAGGGAATGTCTGTAGTTACCATATAGACCCAAGCTCCTGAGCCCAGTTATACTCAGCCACTGGTGCTCATTCCTGCAGTCCTAAAAGTTATAGATTTATACAGTGAATACATGAAGAAATTATAAAAACAAAACCTGTCATTTTGCAAATACTTGAGGATATAACACAATTTGTGTACTATTTTTATTGTATATGAACATTTGGGTTTTTTCCAGGTTTTGTCTATTATAAAATATGGTGCAATAAACATTTCTGCATATGTTTCTTGGTGCACATGGACAGAAATCCCTGTAGGGTACATGTTTAAGAGTAGAATTCCTGATTCATATGGTATGTGTATCTTAGATTTACTAGATTATGCCAGAAGGGCTCATACCAATTTATACTCCATCAGCTTTAAATGAGGATCACTTCTGGTTCATGTCAAACCTATACAATGTTTTCCACTTTCACACTTTTTAAGAAGTCAGAAAAAATGATAAAGATTGTATTCCTTCCTTCTTCCATGTATTTCATCATTACATTTATTCTATTCTTGCATTTTGGGTGCTCTGGATTCAAAGATGAAAACGATATAACCACTGCTAGGAACCAGGAAGCGAATTCTCACTAGAAAACGAATCCGCTGGCCCTGTGATCTTGGACTTCCAGAGCTGTGAGAAAGAAATGCTTTTTATTTAAGCCACCCAGTCTGTGGTATTTTTGTGGCAGCAGCCTGAACTAAGACAAATTTACTTTGAGATTTTTTTTCAAACTCTGTTTCAAACTTTGTCCTCATCCTTGCAAATCAATCATTCCCTCTTCAATGCTTCCTAAGCACCTTGTTCCTGTTCATATGGCACTATTTGCACTGAGTGGCAATAATTGGCTTTTGTATTTGCCTTTTACTTGGGCTGTGGGCTTCTCAGGGATGGAAAGCCTGTACAGTTACCCTCATGTCTCCAGAAACTTCTATCCATGGAAGGCACACAGGCACACACATGTTTGGTAAATGGTTGAAAGAATGCATGCATCAATATGCCCTCCAATCATTGGTTCCAAGATTGCTACCCACCCCCTAGAAAAATAGTGAAGATAATATCCAGCAAGTCTAAAGACAAACCCTTCTTAAAAGATGCTTTTTTAAATCGAAGACATCTGTCTCATTTATTGCAGAAGTCTGTAAGCACTATTGCAGAGTGTTGCTAATCTAATAAATGGCAAGCTCTGCAACTAAGAAGAAGCCATGCTAACACGTGTTAGCTGTCCCTAAGCTATACATGCTGTTGCTTTGTCTTCTCGGAGAATCTTCCACAGGGACACAGCTATAACAACTTACCTCCTTCAACTTTTAATAATATTGTTACGGAATCTCTTATAAGAAATTACTGAGAACACTTAGGGCAATTGCTAAATAACTCCACAGTAGTTCTACCTAAACATCTTAAGTGTTTGGCTGCATGACACCACTACTTTTTCATTTTGTTTCGTGTTTTGTTTTGCATGAAACAAAGTGAATATCACCACTGTTGCCTTTCCAAATAAAATTTTGAAAAAGATTAGATGTTCAAAGCTTTCATTTTGCTGGATTAAATGGAAATAAGTTTAAAATTTTTAAGTGGTGTTTCAACTTAACACATGAAATAGGCTTTTCAAAATACTACACTGGAGGGGGAAATTGCAAAGTAACTACTCATTCTTCTGCTTTGTCTTCCATGACATAAAATCTTTTGCTTTTTTGTAATGGTATATATATATATACATATATATATACACACACACACACATATATATACACCACCCTTTGAAAAGCAATAATTCTGCATTGTAACATGTTTGTTTTTGTTACAATGCAGAATTATTGCTTTTCAAAGGGTGGTGTCACGAGAGGCATGCAGTAAAAATTCGGAGATGCTGCCAGTAATTAGGCAGCTGGATAGCCTAGAAATCATCTTCATTATACTGTTGTTTCTTTGCCAGTTTTCCCTGTTCTTTTCTGAGAGGGAGAAGTGCTTTGTTTTCCTTCACATAGTTCATATAGACAGAATGAATGAATAAACTTTTTCTCACTTGCCAGAGTCTTCTGATACATCAACTTCCACATTGATGATTCACGGTCCTTGCTTTCATTTACAGTCAATTGTCAAAAACATGTTTAATGAATAATCAGGGCTGTGATATTTAATATGTTAAGGAGGTTCTACTCACAAATCCATGCAGTTCACACATGTACATATGTTGTCCACATGGATTAATATTGCTTCCATTTTTTAAATCAAAGCAGTTCTAAAGTATGTATCACTCTGATAATCAGGATAATGCATACCTAGTGCTTATAATAAACGTCAGCCTATGAGACAAGAAACAGCTTTTGCTTCTCTTTTCCTGTCTCTGTCTCTCCTTCAATGTCTCTCCCTTCTCTCTCTCTTTGTCTCACTCCCCTCCTCTCTCTGACATGTTCTGCTTCCATGCCAACATGTATTTGTAAGAACTGAATGCTAACGTGTATGTGTGTATGTGTGTGTACATATACATACATACATACATATATATGTTTTGAATTCTCTTATTTGGGTGTGTGAGATTTCATAACTGTTTACTGAAATGAAGTGTGGGTGTTGGATATTTTTCAAAACTTTTTGAGGCTGGCTGTTGTACGCTGAATGGTGTCCCCCTTAAAAGATTTCTCAACAACCTAATCCCCAGAACTTTCTAATGTTTTTATATCTGGCAAGAATGTATATTACCTTACATGGTGAAATTATGATTAAATTAAAGCTCTTGCAAGGAGGACCTTATCCTGGATTATTCCTCAGGCCTTAAATGCAGTCATGTCACCCTCTGGAGGTTTATGAGCCATGCATGCTTCAGAAAGAAGACAATATCATCAACCCACCACTTGTAAGACATGTTCTCTGAGTGAGTTTTGTTTTAGTATTGACAGTGTTTTCTGATAAACGTGAAATCACTCTCATGTTTCCTTTACAAACAGCAGCACATGCATCTATAAATGGCTGACTTTGAGCACTGAGGCCATCAGAAGCCTAGAGCTGGAACAAAGCATACTCACACTTATGTGAGATCAAATCAATGACCCTAACCTCATTAGCACGTTTTCCAACCAATGGCTAAATCTACAGTGAACTCCTTCCTCTGGGAGAAGTTGTCAAAGCTGATTCTTATATGAAGGTCTCGAACTTCTCTCTAAAGAACAAAATGAGAACAAATAATGATTCAGTCCTTATATCTGGCTTTTAGGTCTACACTTCAGTCACTGATTGATCCATGTTAGTGAAGGAGGGTGATGACTTCAATTTTATGTTTGGATGTATCATGGATATCAGATTTTTAGGAACATGAATGGTTCAATTTTGTAATGCTTTTGGGGAAGAGGAAAAAAAATGTATGTATACAGGAGAGAGAATGTAATAAAAGGGACCAAAAATTTAATTTGTATACCAGCAGATATATTTGTGACTACTCTAAATGATTACAGTTTCTATGTAATATCATATACATAGTGAAGAACATAGTTAGCCCACATAAAGAGTTTTGAAAATAACCTAAAGTCAGAATCACACTTGGACATCAAATAAGTTCCATCCAAACATACTTCATAGGCTTGATTAAATTAAGGGGACTTAGTACGACCAGCACTGAGAACCTGAAAACATCTCTGTTTGTTCTGAAAACATGAGATTCTCAAACGTGGCAACAGCTTTTATTCCAAATTTGTTTTCCATCCCTTTGTTTTTGTACCAGAAGCAAATAATTTTTAAAGTGCTAATTGGCAGTTCCGCAAAGATTCTACAGTGCCACACACTAATTGCATCACCTGCAGAATTCTCAGTCAGACTCCACTTCCAACTTGTATAGTCAGAGAGTCTGACAGGAAAATGTGTGCTAAAAGTTCTCAACAAAAGAAAATTACCTTACAGTCTTCTATAAATATATGAAGATGGCTGAAACATCCTTCATTTCATTCATTAGGGATGGTCTAACTTGGCTAATCTACCCTGTGCTTAAATTATATAGCTCTGTGTCCTAATTTTTGGATAAGTGTTATATTTATGGCCCACATACTGAATATTTAAAATAGTTTGAACTGATATATGTGGCATTATGGCTTGTTTATAGTTGAGTTGATTAAATTGCCCCACTCCACATTTTACGTGGTTCTTTCTAACACAAGGTATTCCAATCAACATAAAAATTGCTTGACAGTTTGTCATTGGCTCCAAGCAGTGGATCAAAAAAAGTTCAAACTGGAGGAAGCCCTTTGCAAAATTGAGAAGCTGATGTGATACACAACAATGGAGCAGATTGGAAAGAGAGGGGTATAGTCATTATACACTTCATTTTGTGTTTCTGATAGTTACAACTCTTACCTACAGAAAGTTAATTTCTTCCTGCTTCAGATTTCTCTTCTGTCAAATTCGGCTAACACTTGCATTAACCATGTGAAACTCACCAATGTTGTAAATCAAAGTAGTCAAATATCAGTAATTTCATCTGATTTGATCTAATAATAACAACTACATCATAGGACTGTTAAAAAGATTAAATGTGAATAAAGCACTTAACACAATGACTGAAACATATTAAATACATGCATAGTAAATGTTAATAATACCTAAAATATAATTTTCACTATTTTTTAAGGCAGGGTTAATTTGAAGAGAAGTGTACATCAGATACTGGCAATTTCTGTTTCAAATGTTGCCTCTATAACATCTCACTTTTTACTGATACAACCGGCTAAAAAAATTACTAAGCAGTAATTCAATTCAAGGCAAGGACACCTGCCTATAGGCTGGGGTGTCTAATTCAAGATAGGATGGTCCAAAAACAAAGCCAAGTGCAAGGAGGCAATCAGTATAGGTGCCAAGAGTTGAGTCTGGGAGCCATTATTTCTTTCAGAATCTTGTTACTGAAGCCAAGTTTGAAAAATTCAAATAACACAGCTAAGTGTCCTTAAAAAGCCAAGTTGTAGTTATGGGCCATTAAGAGAAGAATGAGTCAGGAAAGACTCCACAGCCTCGATCGAGTATGGTGTGAAATGGACAGCCTCCAACTGCCAGTGTCATTGATAAAGCTACCGGCCTCTGGGTTTCGGTCATCACATAGTCAAGTCATACAGGGTTGACCACTTGGGGAATTATGTGTGCCTTTTTATCATCAGCTCATGGTGATAATTTTCCTTCCTAATGCTGTTGACTGCATGGGGATGAGAGCACTCTCTCTGTCACAGCTCCTATAAGATATCTCGTAGAAAAAGACAGATGAGATCCAGATATGAATTTGATACATTTTCTTGCTATTCAATTGAAAGACTATAGCACCTTCTAAGAAAATTGCCATGAGCCTAGCTAACAATGTCCTCAAAGCTCCAGTTTCTCCACAAATTATTTACCTAATATGTTTCAAACCTAGTAAGACAATTTGTTCCTTATATACATACACTATCCAGCTTCATCATGAGGTCACTTAAAGATTTAAGAGATTACTAAAAGAAATATAAAATATCTCTTGCCTTACTTTTTTTAGTATAACTGAATTGTAATAAGCTGTGTTAATGACCCTCAGTAGCATGCATAAATAATAAACCCTTTTCTAACTATATTAGGTATGTTGAGTATCTTAGTTTTATGTATATATAATATATAGTATACATACTATATTATCATCTATTATATACATGTATCATCAAATATATACAGACGTATACAATCACAATAAAGTCTATCCATGCACTTGTTTTACAGAAGCCTCCCCCTTAGTTCATGTTACTTTATATCAACTATTAGAATGGTTATTAATGAGAACAGCACCATGAAAAGATCCTGACATAGGCCCAAACCCGGCTCTGCCAATTACTCTAACAATGCCTAGAAAAGCAACTGAATACTCCAGAGCTTGGTTTCATCCCCTATCAATAAAGGTGGAAAAATCTACTTGAGGGGGGTGTTGTGAGAAATACGTGCGAACTAAAGCAACTAACACAGTTCTACAGAATATGGGTATACCAGTAAACCTTAATCTCTTTTCCTTGTTCTCAGAATCACAAGTCCCATCAGTAAGAATTGGTTTGAAGTGAGCAATGTCAATGTAATTAGAATTAAAATTCCCACAATAACTTCAGTAAGAATAGTGATAAAAAGAAGTACCTGCATATCTCTATATAATTTACTTAATAGTGTTTAATGCTCCTGAAAGTACTGTTATCTTTATCTTACCATTAAAAAAATATTGAGTCTCTGAGAGTCTGTGGTGACCTGCCCGAGATTATGTAGTCATTTAACAACACAAGTTGAAATTGAACCTGTCTTCTGACCTAAAATATGATGATCCTGCGATCTAGTTTCTTACTTGCTTTGCCTAATAAAATGCCTCAAAACTTTTATCTGGATAAATGGGCTGTCTTATGAATCATTATACTGCCAGATTAAAATAAAATGTTTATTATAAAATATTAATGCATTATAATTATAGAGAAAGTGAGAAATACCTGGGAGATGGTACGGAGCTCTAGAGCTAACTCCTGACTTCTTAGATGGATTGATTTTGCTTCCCAGCACCTATGTTGCTAGGTTTCTTTCCTTTAGGGATAAACCATGCTCATCTATTAGTAAGCTTAGTATTGAAAAAGAACATTTTCATTCAGTTAATTAACCTTCTAACCAGACATAGATTCAATGAAGAAGGGCCTTGGGAGAATCCAGTCAATTTGTCAACAATTAACTTCCTTCTTCTTGTACACAAAAAGGGGAATAGAGTCTGTGGTGTGTCAAATACTCAAAGGGCCAATTCAACCAGAAGTTTCAGATACAGGATGTTGATGTTGAGTTGGTTACCAATACTTTTTAAAGATGAAGGATAAAACATGTTACACAATCTTAAAATCACCAATTCTTTTTGTTTATTTTGCTTGCTTTTTTAAAAATCTGATAGTCATTTCATCTTTGCTAGTTCTTGACTCCAAATTTTTTCATGCAACTAAATTTCCAATGACAAACAGAACAATTTGACTATTACTGAAAAAAAAGGTAATGCCAAAGAGGCAAGAAATGTTTCTCTTCTTTTCCTAATATCAAGAATACCTGAGAACAGACTGAATAGGGAGTATAGCAACACAATGCAATTTGTAAATGATAGAATTGACTAACATTCTTAAAACTTCTTAACTGTGTAGGAATTAATACTAATTTTAAAGAAATATCTGTCTCCTAGATATTACCATAGGATAAACTACTTATACATTACTTACATGTTGGGCCTTGAAAGGCAAAGCATACATATAAACTGTGACATTTCTGTCTCTGTTTAATTTAATAAGTTCAAAATTCTTTTATATTTCCAAGCCTCATTATTCATCAATGCTTGCTTATATGTAGAACATACAGTCTTTGCAGAGGTCACTTAATTTTTTGGTAAGTATAAAGCTTTTCTAAGGGTGCTTTCATCTTCTTAAGATGTCAAACAGCACCAACTGCTGTACATTCTGGTGGTGGTGATATTACAGGGGTAGCCTCCTGTCTTTCTTGTCAAACCTACATCAGTGCTTTGAGGAAATAAACCAGGTTAAAAAAGGTCTGGCAATACTCTCGTTTGTTTGAACAGAAAAGTAATCTACATATCACTGTCATCCAGTACCTCTGAAGATGTCAGAAGGCAGGTCATTTCTCCCTGCTGAAGTGCTTTTGCTTTTATTAGCAGCCCTAAACAAGATTATTGAAATGATTCAACAATAGTCATGCCACAGCTATAGATACTTGTTGAAAGTAAATAATAAAAGCATTTTATCTGAGCGGCTGTCATTTTCCCATTGAGGGATATATCTGGTACATAAGCACATGTCCATCCGTGTCTGCCTTATGTGAACTGCTCTAATTTGGTTATCCTGAGAGGTGTCATTGTAGCTTCATTCCAACAATATTAGCTGAGAGGAAGAGGTCAGTCGTTTTCAAACTGTAATTTCCAGTCACTCCAGTCAAAGGGCTCGCAGCAAGATTGAAACCCAGTAAGAAAGAATTTTAAGGAGACTACTAGAAAACATTCAAGCACAATACAATAATCTGATGTTTCAAATCACCATAAGCAAAACTCAGAGAAAGTAACAAGTTCACTGAATTCAGATTTAAAAGTTAGTAAGAAAGTGCAAGCTACCGTTAAAGTTAGAGGGTTAATTGCTCATATATATATATATATATATATATATATATGCACCTATATATATAATGCTTATATATATATATTTATCTTCTAATATATTCGCCTTCTAAATTGTATGAGAGCTGGGTCAATTTTAAAATTAAAGTAATATTTTTGCCCTTTTAAAGTTTTCATAAATACCATTTTTCATTTAAAATCTTAAGCAAAGAGACTCAATAATTGCTCATTATTTCATAGTTTTCTATTTTATTCCTACTAAGAAACCAAGAATTTTGCAGAGATTTGATTAAATAAAAATTTTATTTTTCTTGCATTCCAAGTAAATAATATTATCTAAGGAAAAACTGCTTAGACTGACTTACTAAATGCAGAGAGAGAATGTCATATGTATATGGAGTCAATTCATTGTATTCCACAAATGTTTATTGAGTAGACCCCATGTGTGAAGACTTTTGCAAAAAGCCTTGTCCTTATGTACCTTATTATCTACATGGAAAGAGAGAAATCAAACAAGCAATTACAATGAAGTGGGCCCCATGTTAAAAATGAGAGTATGAGGTTTACTTGAGCTGAGTGGCTAAATTCCAGGAACCAGAAAAACCTCATGGAAGAAGTAAAGTTTAAATTGTTAACTAGTGGGTAAATAAAAGTTAGCTCAACTAAGAGATCAGGGAAGAGGACATCAGAGTAAAGAAACAGCACCTGCCCAAATCCACTCTCTAGAGAATGGAAAGTTCAAAGAACAAGAAGTTTTGTATAGCAAAAATGTAGAGCACAAAATGAGATGTCAGAATGAGGCTTAGACTTGGAAAGCTGGATATTCATCTAATTAGAAATTAGAAGCCATTGACCCCATTGAAAGGTTTTAAGTAGCATAGTAACATGGTTAAGTGGTGAACATTGGACAGTCATTCTGACTACAGTTTCAAGAATATTTTAGAAAAGAGCTTGAATTAGTCTATTGCAACAGTTTATCTGAGAACTAATGGTCTGGCCTAGGGAGTTAGTAACGGCCATGGCCTAGGATATGGGACAGAGAAGTCTTGGTAAATAAATGTAACAAACAAAGAAAAAGAAGAAAAAAATCACAGTCTGGGGGGGCAATTTGGTGTTTCGTAGTGCTCCTTACTGAGATGGGAAACAATCAAGACCGACTGAAATTCTCAAATTTTGGATGCATGACACAAAATAAAAGTGATTACTTTGCTATTTAGTTCCATGTAAATATTTTATGTAAAATATATAAAGATGCATGATGTTCCATTCTATTTTTCCAGAAAGCCAGACTGCATAATTTGTTAGTCATTATTTTAACAAAATATAGATCTGGAATTATTAATACACTTTTCCACACAGGAAATTATAAAGCCCTAAACAATTAAGTGGCCTTCTCACGACAACACAATGAAGGAAAAGTTTAGTTATAGCACAAATGGATATCTCTTTTTTTATATAACAAATTCAAAGTTTTAAACTGAAAATGCCATGTAGAGCTAACTTGTATAACCAAAATACACATTCTGTTCATAGCAATGAATATTGAACATTTATGTACTCAGTACTCAGGCCTCCAGGAAGAAAATCAAAAGTATAACCAAACACATTGTATCTGACTTAAATTTTTTTTTTTGTAATTGATCATGAATTCACTGTCTCACCAGTGCATTAAATACCAATTTGAACCACCTTAAACTATGTTTTATAAACCTGGGTTTACTAGTCTATGAAATTTATCTAGTCTCATAAACCAACACTTCACACAAAGTATAGTTAAATAATATATATAACATACAAATAAGTTGAAAGATTAGAAACATTAAAATGTTATTGTGGGTATATATACAAATACAGCATCAAAAATTATGATGAATACCTGAGACATTTCACAATTTATATGCAAAAATTATGTTGTTGTTGCAAAATTTGTTGTTCATGAAAGGATTTTAAAAAGCACAAAGTTTTGTTTGTTTTGTTTTGTTTTGTTTTGTTTTAATCTTGCACCACATTATACCCAAAGCATCCATCAGCTGGCAACTTTCAACGAAGAAAGCTGAGTTGACAATACTTAATGGAAAACATAAAGAGTAATTTTAATGGAAAGAGAACTTTATCTGACCAGGAGTCTTTTATCCATTTCACCCCAGTGGTGCAGTTGTTATTTTGACATTGACATTCCCATGAGTTATAAACTGAGAAAGAATTTCCATAAAAATAGCTAGCTGGCTTTGTTAAGTAAAACAGGTTCTTTTATCTCCACAGTCTAATAAAGAAGTACAACTAAAGAACAGTGAATGAGAAAGAAGGAACCTGTTTTCCAACCTAGAGCCTCTTCAATGTTTATATTTTATGTACCAAGGAGGCTAATCACATCATTTCACAGATACACTCAGTGATGCCATAGCATTTAATTTAATTTACTTTTGAAAACTTGTCTTTGTTGGCGCAACATTTTATAAACCAGGATGCTTCCACAGATAGGCACAAAAGATGACTTGACTTAGATGTTCTGGTCTGCATCTTTTCCACTAGACAGAATATGTTAACACTCTCTGGGAAATCCTGAGTATGAGTTTGTCTAAGCAACAAACACCTCTTGAACAGCTTTATTTTTTATTGTGTTTTTCCATCAATCTACTTTATTCCGAGATAATTGTCAAACAATTTGCACTCATCTGTTCAAGTATGTGAATATTAATGTTCACCATACATACATTTAATTATACCCTGAAATACAGTATTAATATGCTGCAAAAGAAAACTAGTTAGAGCCGAGGCTTACATATCCTATTTGGAAATAAAAACTGGAAAGAGAATTATCATTTACTGAATATTGGTTTACTAGGAGTTAGCTATTGTCCTAGTTCACAGAATAAATCATTTCATTTCATCCTCATCATTCCATAAGTATTATTCCCACCTTTTTTGAGAAATTTAAGTTCAGAGAAATTAATTAAATTGTCATCCTCACATATCATCTAGATCCCTGACTCTTTAGGATTTTTTTCCCCTGTTATACATACTGAAGGTAAGCTGTACTTCCATATGAGGAGAAAAAACATATTTACAATTTATCATACTATTAAGGAACTTAAGACAATAATCTGTCAGAATGTTAGTTTTGGAATCAATAGTAAGAGTGGAAAATAAATTAATACAATAGTGATGTGCAATCTTTATCCCAAAAGGATATCAATTGGTAATTTTAGGTAATTAATAAATGTTAAAAATTTTCTAACATTCGTGAGTATTCTGTCTGGTAAACTTCTATTCATCCTTCAAAGACCAGCTCAAAGGTGACCTCCTCAGGCAGAGTTAATCACTACTACTACTGTGCATTTCCCTGATTTCAATGTATCTCACACTGCATTACAATTTGCATTCACCTGCCTGCTTCCCTTTTGATATGTTGAGGTTTACAGAGTCTGTACTTTTCTTCTGCCCCCAAATTTGGGACTTTAATAAAGGTGTTTGCTATACAAATTAATAAATTATTGTGTATTAATTATCTCGAGCATTAATGTTTTCCAGCCATCAGAAAATCATTCCTAATAAATGTTTTAAAGCTCCCTTTCTCCTTGGTTGGTGATCTTACTATATTTCGTCTTACTATATCTTAGGATTTTTTGGAAGTTTTTAATATACCTCTATTCTTTATTTAATCTCATGGCATATCAGTACTTCACTGACATTCTAGTCAATGCATGTATTGTTGAAACAATTTCTCTAAAATTTAGATAATTTTACTTTTATATTACTATGTTTACAAGTAACAGTAATAGACTTTTTTCTCTGTAGTTTTAAAACTAATGGTAAACATAAAAAATACAATATTTTAATATCTGTGTAGTTTTTCACTCTTTTTCCATTAAATGGAGGAGAAAACAAAGTCTATTATGAATTCCTTATGTTATCTATCTTTTTATTATGCAAGTTGGTCCAAATATGAAAAATTGCTTTAAAGAGCAAAGACATAGCAAAAAAGCAAATGTGTGTAAAAACATAAGTCTCAGTCTATGGCACTATTCTTCAACAAACCCTATTTTCTTTACTTCCATATGAAACAAAAGAGCCAGTCATATGTAAGTTAATAAAATGAACACAAGGGAGATGCACTCAAATTAGAGCCAGACGGTGAATAACATAGCAGGAATGTACGTAAAGCCTGGTACCAGCTCGTGACAAGGTCTGTTCTCTGTCTTAGCCATCGATTTTTGGAAAAGCTTCAGGAGCTATGAGAAAAACTTTCAACCTGACAAGCACTTCAGGGCTGGGAAAGGCTCCTGTTTTAATTCGGTCCAGATGTGATCCTTAATGAAAGCATTATGGTTCTGCAGCTGCAGTGGATGGTACAAGAATGTTTAAAGAATAAATTATTTAAAAATTTTTTGTTTTCCCTCCTACAATTATGCTGTCCTGCGTTGGGTGAAATCTTAAGATACACTATCAAGTAATTTATGGTTCTGTGCTTTGCAGAGTCTGAACATGATACTACAAACTTCATGCAAAGGAGAGAGATGTGAAAACTCAGGATGTATGGAGTAGATAAAATACGTTTATCATCCTGACATAGAGTGCCTAAGTCCATAATTCTCCTAAAGTTGACTTTCAAGCATATGTAATATGAAAATATTAAACCAACTACAACACTGATCCTCATAATATAAGCCAAATTATTTACTTGGACATTACTTGCTTATTCATATTTGCATTGTATTACAATCCCTGGCAGGAATATACACATTTACAACATAAATATTACATACGTTAATTTAAATTTCAAAAAGTCATAAACCCAAAATTAATGTCATGCTTAAAAGGCAACAATAGAAACAAGATCTTACAGAGAGGAAACCCACGTGAGCAATCTGACCTGCTCCTTCGACATGACATTTCGTGTCGAAGCAACACAGCATGTCCTGGTGCCTACATACCAAGCTGACTTCATCTCTACGTGAGAGGGAGGACTCCACTCAGTATGACTCGTTTTCATTGGTAAAATAGAAAAAGAGGTGGACCATGTTTGGAGGGAAATGGGAAGTTATGATTATTTTGAAGCATTCTTTGCTTGCCTTGTTTATTGTTTTGAAAATGCTCCAGTTAGGAGGCATAGAGTGGGGGCTGAGGGAAGAGCTTGCATATTTATGGACACATTTGTAACCATATAACATTCCAGCTAAAGAAAAACCTCCATTAAGTGCAAAAAATAGTTTTTAGGCTTTTACAGCAAGTTATTTTCTAAGAGTAACAAGAAAAAGAAAAAAGAGGGAAGAACCAAGTAATTGAAAGGCATTAAACGATTCTGCTTGAGAGTAGGAGATGCAGGTTATTTGCTGACGGATTATTCAGAATGAATTTCATCATTCTTGCTACAAATGTTTTTTTCGACACTTTAATTATGAAGGAACTATTCTGAAACACAATATGAGCAGAAGATGCTATAAGTTTAAGTAAAATGCTATTACATCCTCATTTTACAGAATTCACAATCATGTTGAAATTAAACAGCATTTCTTTTTTGCAGAAACACTTATTACAAAAATGGAATGCATGTAGATTCACTGACATTTTAATCATTTTATTTTATGTAGTATTTAGAAATATGACAGTGAAAAGACAGCAAACTCACAGCTATTAAGAACCACACCTAAAACAAAAGCAAACTAAGCAAACAGCTAGAACAGGAACAGAACCACAGAAATGGAGATCATATGGAGGGTTAGCAACAGGGGCGTGGGAGGAGGAGAGAGGGGGAAAAGGTACAGAGAATGAGTAGTATAGATAGTGGGAAGAAAATAGACAGGGGGAGGGCAAGAATAGTATTGGAAATGTAGAAGCTAAAAAACTTATGACACATGGACATGAACTAAAGAGGGGAATGTGGGTGGGAGAGGGTGTGTAGGGTGGAGGGGAATGATGGGGGAGAAATGGGACAACTGTAATAGCATAATCAATAAAATATATTAAAAAAAGAAAAAAAGAAATAGTGGGAATTGAATGAGGAAAGCTTTAGAATTCAGTGCATATATACAGCGCTATGTCTATAGGACAATCTCACATGCCATGAAAATGGAACACTTTTACTTCTATCTAGTGAAGCAAGATACTCACTAAAGACCGACAAGTAGGTAACATGTGTTGGTACCTGACTACATCTGCACTCAGCTAAGCTCTGTGCGCCCAGCTGGTTTTTACTTCTTCTATCCTCACGCCCTCAATTTCCTAACAAAAATCTTAGTTTGTAATTTATTTGGGGATATTTACTCTAGAACAACCAGCCACCAGCCCAGTGACCGTACTTTAAACAAATAATCTAAAAGTCATTTTTACAAGCTATGTTTATTAAGTTGTGATGTGTTGATAAATTTAACAGAAAATATGATGGCATACGAGGGGCCCTAATTACATATGCATTCCAAATAATAGAATATCAACTGATTAAATGCAAATTCTCTGAGAATTCTCAATCTGAACTAAAGTAGGAAACAGAACCACTAAAGTTGAAAATCCTATTTTATCTTATTTCAGCTGGTGAAGATAGGCAATAATAAAAATTCGATGCTTAAAGACTAACTTACTTTTAGAACACAGGTGTCAAAAACAAGGCCCACGGGCCAAATCCGGCCCAGCACCTTGTTTCTATCCGCCGGCGGCGCTGACCTCCTCACCCCTAGGTAAGGAGTAGTTACATTTATACAGTCTGAAAATGACATTCGGCCCTTTGAAGGCAACCACGAGGCTGATGTGGCCCCCAGTGAAATGAGCTTGACACCCCTATGAAATTTCCACCTAACTCAGAAGACAATCATTTCAAATTTTCACTTCTGTGTGGTTATGTAGGCTCACTTCCCACACCTGGCAAGATTACTGAAATCATTGTTTTCACCTATAGTGTTTCCTTTAATGTATTTCTCTATAGTCTAGAAACTAGGACCGTTGGGAGAGTACTCCCTTCATTATCATGAGTCGTGCTTACTTCCCATGTAAACATGTCTGCTCCAAAGTGTGGTTGCTCTGAAGACCAGAGCCAACCACCACAAAGGTCTGCATATTGGAAGAAATGGCCATTCAGTGAGTTAATTTTATTTCCAGACAAGTTAAAAAAAAGTTTGACAAAGATTTTACTTTGCTCAAGGCTATTGAAGAAAAATCTATAAAAGCTAGTTTTGCTTTCATTCTAAGTAAGAGCTCCAGTTTATAAGAAGGAAAAGCAAAAAAAAAAAAAAAAGGAAAGAAAAAGAAAAGATCATTACATCAAGTGAGTAAGGAAACATGTCCTTCTGTAATGTTTAATTAGGCCTTCTTCTCTAAGTGTCACACCCCCCAAATGGTAACATATTTAAAAATCCATACCCTACAGGGAGAGGAATATTAAGATAATCAACTTTCTGCCACCCTCCCAGAAGCAATTTTATAATAATAATATTATTGATAATAAATTATATGATAATTTATTAAATAATGTGAAACATACAAAAATAATTATCCATTTTACTTAGCTTGCACCTGTAAATCCTTATTTAAGCAATATATATTACCCTGATTTATAATATCAATCAATAAGTTCTTAAAACACAGGTAGTGAATCGATTTCATCTTACAGGTGATCCATTCATTAGTTCTCTGTTTTCACCAGCTTTTTAAAAGCTAGCTTTTAATATTTAACACATAAGTGATCAAATATTTCCCCTTATAAAAGTTAGTCTATATAATCAAGCAACTATTAAGAGATATCAAATCATAATCCTTATTTTAAAAAGTTATCTTTGGAGATAAGAAAATCCTTTCATTTTTTTGGGGGGGTGTGTGTTTCTTAACCAAAGAAATCATAATTTCAAACTGTTTTGCCTCTTAATCCCTTTTGTATGGCTTAAAATTAGTGATGCATATGGTTCTGAAATTCAAATATAATGCAAAAGACTTTCTACATCTCAATCATATGAATTCATATTTCATGTATTGAAAAATCAACATAAATGGAATATTTTCAAAATGTACATATCATATGTGAAAAAAAGCATAAAAAATTCAGTTTTGGCGTTGCCTAAGGCTGGTTCAAGAGAGTTTTAACTATGGCAAGACTTCAGTATTTTATCCATCTCAGAGAGGCGGCAGGACCATTCTGCTTGTTCCTACAACTTTTCTATGCCACTTTTGTAGAAGATGCCCTGATTTAGCAGCTACACCTCCACGGTTCAATATGCAGAGCAACATTAAATTTAATAGAAGCCACCCCTCCCTGTTTTGAAGACACACTTGATTTAAAGCCACTCGCAATTTGAAACTGCGGGAAATGTAATTAAATTTTACAGAAGCCACAGCTTCTAAATGAAGACACATGATCTATGTGCATGTGCGAACATACACACACATGCAGTAAAAATGAGACATTTAAAAAGCTATTTTCCATAATCATTGATATCATAATACAAAGTACAAGACATTATTGCTCAAGTGATATGAAGGTTGTTTTTATTCAGATGATAGGTATAACTATAAGAACATACCAAAATAATCATTATTTTATTATTATAATAGTACTTTATAGAGTAAATTGATAAATATTCCTCTATATACATTTTACTGTTAATATTACCTATTCTTGGCACTGCGCATTAATGGCAGTGGCAGCAATGGAGAAAATGCTCTGATAAATCAGGTATCTGTTGTTTTTTTGCTGCTTCCACACTGAAAAGATTTACTAAAATAATGTGATGTTATTTAAAATAATCTGAGAGTACATTTTACTTGTTTGCATGCATATATAATTCATAGTTTATTTGAAGGTGGAAAACATTATATACAGTCTTATGTATATTTATACACTGTTCATTCATGCATCTAAAACAATTCCAATGTGTGGGAGGAATCAAGATACAAATCTATCACAAACTATCTCTTACCTTCAAATTCTTAATTTAGTCTGTAGGGCTATCTACACTGTTCAAATGTGATCAGTTTTAAGCTTTTATTTAAAGGGAAAAAATATAAATTAAGACTCCCAAAGTCATTAAGTAAATTTTTTATGTGGGGGGAAAACCCCTCCTTTGTAGATTAAATCTTTGAAGACAACTCTGTGAAAACTCTTGAGGCTGGCTTTGTCCCTTTAATGTCTGTTTAATGCCTTGGAGAAGATATCTTCTGTTTTGACCTCCTTGAACCTTAGAGAGTAGCTCAATAAGCCACAGAAAGACACAAAGTTTCAGATAGAATGGTCTTTAAAGCAAAAAACTTTCCTCAGGGCTATAGCCTCAGTGTGAGAATAAACCCAAGGACAAGGAAAAGTCTCCAATTTTTGCCATCATTAATTATCCACTTAGTAATCTACCCCTGCCATAAATGCAACACTTTCCTAAAGGACTCTTCTTTCCCATGCCTCAAGCCATGGATTATGAGCCACCCCAACCTCCACCACCTCCTCCAAACCCCTCCTTTGTTTTTCAAGATCAACTGGGTAAATTGTATAACCAGTTTTTAAAGAAAACCATTCGATTTTTGTTTTTACTCTGAAGCTCCTTAGGGGCCCATATAAGGAATTTGTGAAGTAAGAAGTGTGAGAATTTCTGTATTGGTCTAAATGTGTAGAATATTCTTTTTCATTTACTGATATTTATCAGTTAAAAATAATACCAGTTCTTTATATAACGCAGGTTGTATTGATTTCTTTTTTTCCTTCTAACGAATTCTTTGTTTACTCCCTATACTTTATAAAATCATTGTAAGTTATATTCCATGATACTATTTATCGTATTTCATGCTACAGAGAATATTCAGGAAAGAACTAAATAAAAACAAATCATATACATTTGACATCAAGTATTTTTTTTCTCTTTGAAGAAAATAATCAGTGTAGTAATCAGATTGGCCAGATGTATTACTAATGACCTCTTGCCAGAAATCACCACTGTGTTCTAGATGTTTAAGGAATGAGGATATTATGAAAATGTCAACAGTTGTTATCTACAGGTAATGGGATAATGAGTGACATCGATGTTCTTGTATTTTCTATTTTGAAACTTTTCACAAGAAGTATTTATTACATTGAATAATGTAAAAGTGTCATTTATATTTTGTATATTTACTGTGTAAGCTGTATTTTTTACTTAAATATAGTTAAAGATAAATATGCTTGATTACATTTCAAAATGAAAGAGATTATTTATATAAACTAGATACATAGAAAGCCTTGTCTCTTTTTTGTAATGAAAACTGTTACCAGACCTATTACAGTGTCTGCTTCCTTATGTATAGTGCCTACTACTTAGATGTATTTTTGTTTTACTATCTTTTTTTAGTGCATAAATTAAGAGAAAATATATCAAACTAAATAGTAAATAATCTTCCACAATAAATTTCTTAAAAACATAAATTCTTCATCTGTTTAAATATAAATTTATAGACCTAATTGTGATTTAAAAGTCTCCTCTAGCCTTTATTAATTCTATTATTGGTTACTGGATACGAAATCTTAAAGGAGCTCGTATTTAGGATTTCCATATCTTAGTCAACTTTTTATTAACTTACATGTGCTAAAATGTCTAACTAAAGTTCAACTTAAAAGGAAAAAGTGAGAAAATTGATCTTGATAATAGAATCATAATTCATGATTGGCTTTATTCCAGTGTTCTTATCTTTGAACATGAGCCAGAACTGTTTGTTTTTATTTGTGTTATTATTTTCATTGTTTTTTTCCTTACTGAGTTATTTATTATTGTGGTTAAGACAAATGTTTTGTATTCATACTGTCCTGGCTTCAATTCCCAGTTTCTTTTCTCATTCAGTACATTTTGATAGAGTGTCTTACTTGTGCTAAGCATGTCTGACCTTGTAATTCAACTCAGTTTCATTTCCTCATCCATAAAAGAGAAATAAAATATAACTCATAGAATTATTGTGAAGATAAGTTAGATTATCTAAAAAAGGTTTTAGCACAGCATGTCCCATACAATAAATATAGAAGCTATCATTGGAAAGCATCTGTTTCTATGGATATATTTATAAATTGCTGCACATAATTTATGTATGTATTTGTTATTATTAAGCATACAACAGAATTTTTTATGGGATTTTCACTCAGGAAGCATGTAAAAGGCAATTGAACTGGATTTCTTTTCTTCAAAGACAAACCCAAGTCATTTTCTACATTCTTGGACTAGCATCAGTGGTTACCAAGAGTCACAACATAGAATATTTATAAATTTACTGAAGACAGGAAACATATTTCATTCTTTCTCTATTTCCTTCGCATATCACAGTATTTGCCCCCAAACTGGTGCTAAACAAAGTTTTATTGACTTACAAGCTGAAGTAACAGAAAACACCAATATTAATCTGATATAAAAGTGAAATGATATAAAATTTCAAATACACTAATTTTCCAGGGAAATAAATAATCCATAAAATTACAATATGCTGAGACTAATAACCAAAAGATTTAAATAAAGAAGTGAAATAAGCCAGGCGGTAAAAGACAAATACCATATGATCTCACCTATAAGTGGAACCTAATCAACAAAACAAGCACGTAAAATATAACCAGAGACATTGAAATAAAGACAAACTGACAGTAGCAGAGAGGTGGGGGGAGGGATGGCAGGGGAGAAGGAGGGAGGGTCATCAAGGAACATGCATAAAGGTTTACACATGGACAAAGCCAAAGTGGGGTAGGATCAAAGGTGGGAGGTGGGCTGGGGTGGGGGAAAAGTGGGCAAGGGGCTGGGGTGGGGGAAAAGTGGAGGCAATTGTACCTGAACAACAATACAAAAATAAAAATTAAATTTAAAATATTTAAATAAGGCTTCAAATAACAAGGTTAACTTTAATAAAGATGATTAATGTGAACAAATAAACATCAAGATGCAGAATGCTGAAAAACAAGTTCAAGAAATGAAGACTGCTGCAAGCATCCAGGAAGAAAAAAAATAGCTCACATGTAAAAGGAAAAAAATCATACAGATTTTCAAAATTTTTTCATATATTTCTATGAAACCTAATGTCAGAAAACAATGGAACAACTTTTTTAGAGTATTTAAGGGCAAAAGGATGTAATTGAAGAATTCTATGCCCAGCCAAGTAGTCAAATAATTAATGGCTCACAAATTTTAATACTAAAAATATTTTTCTGAAAAAATTACTTACATATTATCACCTAACCAAAAGATGCACTGAAATACAGAATTCAAAATTGAGGATGGGGGGGCAGTTGAAATGGGAGGGAAGGTGGAGAGGGCTGGGTGGATGGGGTGGGATGGGAGTAAAAGACAGAAAACTGTACTTGAACAACAATTTAAATAAAATTAAAAAAACAATTAATTTCAATGAACTAAAAATAAAGTGTATTTCTGAACTTTAAAAAAACTGATGACTTAGCTTTAAAAGAAAAACTAAATGCTTTTATATATTATAATAATTAATGAACTGAATGGTTATAAAACATAAGGCAAAGTGATTAATAAATACTCTTGCTAAAAAGTATATAAAAATTCACCAATAAGACCAAAATTCCAGATTACATAAACAAGAGCTGTACATAAGAATTCAAGTTGAGGGAAATCATAAGTGTCCACCTTTTTCTTTCCTTCTTTTTCTTTACCAAATTTTCTGAAAATGAAATATTTTACCCATTGAGCCAAAATTCATACAAAATAAATGAATAAATTTAGTAACTTATCCTACATATTTTTGTATTAAATGTTAATATCTTGGATTAGGAGAATAAGTTTTATGTACTATTTGAGTAAATACAATGCAAGCCACAGCAAGGGATATATTTCAGGTTTATTCTGAAAGCAGTATTGCTTCCCAGCTATATCCCAGACTCATCTGACCAACCAGATACTTTCAAGTTACAACATTCTTTTCCTCTCCCATATATTTTGGTTTGTTTTCCATTTTTAGTTGAAATACCTCCCAGGATCTAGTCCCATCCAGACATAAAACTGACTTGTTTCTGCCATGCTCCATCTCCCAACCTCATTGGAAGACATCATTCTTTCTCCATACATGGTACAACGAATGAATGGCTCCATTCTTGCCCAACTGCTCATAATTACACAGTCACAGAATATTCCATCTCATCGTTGGCCATCAATGGATGGGACCCATCCTTCCTTTGCTCTGTCAGTTATGATTCTTTCCCAAGCTTGACAAAGTTTTAGTTCAGTTCCTGTAATAGTCACTTGCTGTGGTCAAATTCGTACCCCTAATCATTCTCGTTGACCTTAGTTATGGCTCATATCCATTGTACACAAGTCCTATATGATTACTGTTAGTATAACATTTCTTTGTCCATTATATTCCTACTACTTTTCTTGTTATCACAGAGAGCAGTAATACTATTGATTGTTCTCTTTAAACTAATTAAAATTTATCATTCTTTTTCTTGGTGAAGAATAAGAAAATTTTAATAAGAATATATCCACATGTAAGGTTGTTTTGTAAATTAAAAAAAAAACGGGTGCATAAGGTCAACTACAGAAAGATAAAATAATAAAAAAAATCAATGAATGTGATCAAATTCCAGTTTAAAATAGATTCTGCTTAACAGTTTCTGATATATTCTCTCTAAAATTCCCTTTAAAATACTTCATTATTTTTCATAATTAGCACTATTATGTAAAATTAACATGTCGACAGCCTTTGGCCAAAATCAAGATAATATTTTATCAAACATAAATATGGGGCAATGAGAATATGGAAAAATCTCTTAATAGACACAATGCCTTACCTCATTTAAAAAAAGGTAGAAAACAATGAAAGACCCTCTTAGCACTCTCCTAGTTGAGAGAGTGTCAGAAGGAATTGTCATGATTTCTGACTGTCTGCTTTCTCAGTTCAAAGTTCAAAACATGTAGCAGCTCCAAATATGGCTCTGGTCCTTTTTATTCACCCTTGCTATTTTTTTTGCAAGTTACACATTATGTTATTCTTTTTCACTTGATTTTCAATATCCCTTCAGGCATGACATCTTCCAGACTATAACAGGACCACAGTGGGAATGTGCTTGTAGGAGCACCTTGCATTCAGGGTGACCTGAAGGTAGAGTAGGGAGAATATTTTCATCAAAATTATCAGAGACTCTGAGGTGGGAATATGCATGGCGTTATTTAGGAAGACTAATCTGACTAGGGCATGGAGAACCACAGAGCAACGGAGGGATGATGTCAAAGATGTAGGCAATGTAACAAGTTTAGATTTTACTACCTTACCAAATGTTGCCAGAATAGGGTATAAGTATGGAAATGATGTAAACTGGTTTATGCTTTTGAAAGGTCAGTCTTATTGCAGAATGGATGGTAGTTCAGAAAGCACTGAGAGTAAAGATAGGGAGACCAGATGGAAGGCACAATCACAGCAAATACAGTGCGTTAATGGTGCTGTATTTGTGTGTATTATGGCATCCCTAGCAAGAGAAGGAGCAGAGCTTTGTTAGAGCCAAGGGGACAACTGGAGAAGTAGGGAGTGTGTGCAGAGTTCAGAGTGTGGTTAAAGAGCTTAATTTGGGAGGAAAAGCACAGCCAGTGTCTTTCCCATCTGGCAATTGTCAAAATGCTCTCTGTACCTATGAATCTGTTTCTGTTCTGCTTGTTTGTTTATTTTATTTTTTAGATTCAATTGTTGATAGATATGTATTTATTGCCATTTTATTGTTCATATTTTTCTTTTTTTCTTCTTAAAGAAGATCCTTTAACTTTTCATATAATACTGGTTGAGTGGTGATGAACTCCATTGGCTTTTCTTGTCTGGGAAGCTCTTTATCTGTCCTTCAATTCTAAATGATAGCTTTGCTGTGTAGAGTAATTTTGGTTGTGGGTCCCTTGCTTTTAATCACTTTGAATATTTCTTGTCACTACATTCTGGCCTGCAAAGTTTCTTATTGTAGTTCCCTTGTAGATAACTAACTGCTTTTCTCTTGCTACTTTTAAAATTTTGTCTTTATCTTTATTTAACCTTTGGCATTTCAATTATGAGGTGTCTTGGCATGGGCTTCTTTGGGTTCATCTTCTTTGGGTCTCTATGTACTTCCTGGATTTGTATGTCTATTTCCTTTACCAGGTTAAGGAAGTTTTCTCTCATTATTTTCTCAAATAAGCTTTCAATTTCTTGCTCTCTCTCTCCTCCTCCCAGCATGCCCATGATGCAAATGGTGGTGCACTTGCAGTTGTCCCAGAGGCTCCTTAAACTATCTTCATGCTTTGAAGATTCTTTTTTGTTGTTGTTGTTGTTCTGACTGGTTGTTTGTTTTTGCTTTTTGCTTTCTTGTCTTTTGAGTCTCAGCTTCATTTACTCTACTATTAATTCCCTATAAATTATTCTTCATTTCAGTTAGTATAACCTTCATTTCTGATTGGTTCTTTTTAAAGATTTCTATGTCCTTTGGCATGCTGATGAAGTCCTTACTGAGTTTCTTAAGCTGCCTTATAACTATGGTTTTGAACTCTGTGTCTGGTAGTTTGCTCAAATCTGTCTGGAGATTTCTCCTGTTTTTTCATTTGGGAACTGTTTCTTTGTCTCCACGTTTTGGCTGCCTCCCTAAATTTGTTTCTGTGTATTAGGTAGTGCTGCAATGTCTTCCAGATTTGGTATAGGAGACTCATGCCGTAGGTGTCCTGTATGGCCCAGAGGTGCAACCTTACCTGTCACCCAAGCTAGGTGCGCTGTGTGTGCTATGCTTCCGTGTGAACTGTGCGCACTGTCCTATTGTAGTTAAGCCTTGATTACTGTTGGCTTCACTAGGAGAGATTAATCCCAAAGCCAGTGGGGTGAGAGGGCCAACTTCGACTACAGTGGAGGCACTACTGTGCAGGAGCCGACCCAAGGGAGCAGCACTTGCTTCACTTGAACTTTGGTCCTCACTGAGTCCACTTCTTGAGTGTGTTGCTTATGGGGGTATAATCGGTCATGGTCTGAAGCTGTCCACTGGGTGCACTGGCTCTGGGGCTTCCCAGAAGGTGCCAGGTCAGCCACCACCTTTGCCCTGCTTGGGACCACCCAGCACAAACTACTTAGCAATATACAGATGGCTGCTACTTATGCTGGGCTTGGAGATGCCTAGGAGAGGCCAAGCCATAAACCAAGTTCAGCTTCTTCTAGTGCCAGGCCTGGGGCCACTTAGTACAAATTATAGGGCATGTCAAGGTCAGATGCTGCTTGTTTATAATTTGTGAAACTTTAAGAGATTTTAGGAAAGTCCACACCAGGAGCCAAGAAAGGCGGTTTGTAATGGAAAAAGCACGGGAAACAGCATGGGTGGGCCTGTAAATTGGGTGAGGTAGAGTCTCAGGGAATCACCAGGGTGGGACAAACAGAGTGAGCCAGGTTGATGGAGACTTAGATATGGCACCTGCCTGCTGGCTCTGTGGGTTGCGGGGTGGGGAGTGTGGAGCCTCAGAAAATGAACCATGGCCTCTGCCAGTACTTTTTTCTAGCAGAAAGCTGCCCCTTCAGCTCTCACCTTGATGCCAGACAATTGAGTTCTCCCCTATGTGTCCCTGGTTGCTGCCCAAGTGCTGGAGCTCAGATTGAGTGAGTTTAATATATCAGTGTATGGTCCCTTTAAGAGGAACTGCCTGGGACTCCAGAAGCCCTCCATCTCCCCCAGCCTCAATTCCCACTGGATTTTACAGCCAGAGTTATAAGGATTTCTCTTCCCAGCACTGGAACCTGAGGCTGAGTAGCCTGGTGCGGGACTGGGACTCCTTGCTCCTCATGGGGAACCTCTGCTGCCAAGATACCCCTCTTGATTACTATCCAGCACACACTGGTACAGGTCCAGCCCATTCTGCACCTCTGGCCCCCTGGCCTCTTTAAATCCCTTGCTGTATGACTTCCATTCAGCAGAATTCAGGTGGTTCTAATGATAGTGGTTCTGTAGTTTAGTTGCAATTTTGATGTGGTCGTGGAAGGATTCGAGCACCACGTTTACCTACGTCGCCCTCGTGACCAGATCCCAGTCACTCTTATCCACAGCCAGTGTCGATATGGCCACTCACAGGGCCACGCTCTCCTGAGCTGGGTCAGGAAAATGTTAAAAAAAAAAACAAAACTGTGGATGTATAACTAAAAACAGCTTTTCCTAGGACCTCTTAGATGAACTATTTTCAATTAATGTATTAATTAGCTTTTACTATGTAACAAATCATTCCCAAGCTCAACAGATCAAAGCATCAATCATGTATTTTCATTTGTGTCTGAAGTTTGGGCAAGCCTGACTGACACAGGCCAAGGTCATTTGGGCTTGACTTTTGCTACAGGTTCAGTCTGCCATGGCCTCGTGGGTTAATTGAGACAGTTTTTCATACAGCTGTGACAGAAAAACAGAGGGACAAGCAAAGACATCTACTGCCTTTTTAGGGCCTAGAGAGACCTGGCACACATCACTTCTGCCCACATTCCATTGATTAAAGCAAATAATATGGTCAAGACCAATGTCTTAGACCATTCAGGCTGCTATAACAAGACTGACATAAACTGTGTGGCTTATAAACAACCAACATGTGTTTCTCACAGTTCTGAAGACTGGAAAGTCCAAGATTTGGTGTGTAATGAGAGCCTGCTTCCTCATTGACAAACACCTTCTCACTGTAAAGTCACATGATGCAAGGGGAAAGGGAACTTCTTTGGTCCCCTCTTGTAAGAACACTAATCATGACCTAAACAGTGCTACCCTCATGACCTAAACACCTCCCAAAGCCCACACTTCCTAATACCATCATCTTAGGCACTAGGATTTCACTATATGAATGGGGGGAGGGACACATTCATATCATATCACACCATATCAGTAGGAGGGGGGCTATGTTTATATCTAGAGGAAGAAACTGAAAAGTCCTATGGCAAATGTTTTGGGCAGGACTGAGCATGGGTGTGTTACTTTACAGTCACATAGAGTCCTGTGCTTAGGAGGATCCCATGATTGGTTTAACGGTCTGCTGTTGCTGTATTGAAATTCTTAACCATTTTGAGAAAGTGGTGAGAAAACAAAAGTTGAAGTCTTTTGGAAAACAATTTTAAAAGCTAGAGGAAAGGACTGACAGAGGAAAACAGAGAAAATAAGAACATTCTAGGTAAACTGAGTAAAGAAGAAAATACTGTTTTGGAAAATTTAAAATATTTCTCTCCTGAATTTTACTTATCTAAGAAATAGAAAATAATATTTTTAGATAAATAACTAAATCCATCAACAACTCTTGGAAGGCAATTATGATAATCCGGTTATGCAACAAAGTTAGCCTTCATTTGGGATAAAAATTATTTCTTGTTGATAATTTTAGTTGGCAAGATTTCTAACATTCTATTGTACGATGATCATACTTCTATTGACAGAATTATGACCTGCATCATAAACCACTGTGAAATGTATTATAATATTAAAATTATTGGTTATTTAAAATATCATATTCAAATTGAAATAAAACTTCACATCTGTCTACAAATGAGCATGTAAAGGCGAAGTGCTCCCAAATTACGTACTCCATCACTCATTCACTCTCACAGTCCTTTTGTTCATTCTGAGGAAGTTTGTATGCCTGCAGTGTATCAGATACTTTGTTTTACTGTTGCACTGAGTGTTGTTACCATAAGCAAGTAGCTTTTAAAACTCCACAACCAATACCTGCTGTATATATATAGTTACTATCACTATGACTTTGTGTGTGTGGGTATAGCAAATAAATTCCGGAAAAGTCCTTAAAGTCTTCCTTAGTAATAAAGAGATGTGGTTCTTTCCCACAAGATTCTGAAATAACTGGGGCTGTCAGTGCAATTGTTTCCAGGAGGACATAGCTGAAAAAATTAAGGTTGTCGAAGAGGGAAATGTGGTTATTAGAAGAGATTGGGAGGCTCTGTATAAGGAAGAGATCGGAGGGTCTATAAAGGGGACAAAAGTTTATCGAAAATATGTTGATAGTCATTGAGGAGCACAGAATAGGAAGATTCAGCAAACAGAAAAGGAGACCTGAAATGATAGGGGCGGTGAAATAAATTTACTTTTCAATCACCTTGGCGGGTGTGTGCTGCAGAACTACTTTGGACCCATTTTGTGGTACTTTGCTCATAGCAAAAATGTAGGCCATTCAGCAATTTATCTCCTTGCCAAACTCATAAAATATGGTTCAATGTTCTAACATACCTCAATGAATATTCAATAAACGCAAGATTGGACTAAGAGGAAGCTATATATACAGAAAAACCCCTATTTATGCTATCACAATTTTGCATTTTCTCATTTCCTGAGCCATGAAGTTGTCTATGTTGCTAATGTACAGATTTCCTGCCATTTGCTATCATGTCTCAGAAACTGTTAAAACATAGTCCCATGTTTGCTGTGAAATTACCCTTGAAAAGAAAGCTGCTGAAGAGTACATAGCACCTTCTTTAGTAGTATACATCTCCCCAATCGCTACTGCCTTCCTATTTGGGAAGAAAACTATGATATCTTTCTGGTCAGTGAACAAACAGGCATTATTAAATACACTTTATTCTAGGCACTGTGCTGGATACAAGGATTCTTGAGACAACAGCCAACCACACCTCCTCAAGAAGGTCATTGAAGGGTGCCGAACAAAGGGTTTCTCTGACTCAGGTTGTGAAAGGGTTAATCTCCCTGCTGCGTGACTGTGACTGCGCCACACAGGGTGGGTGAGCTGGGCAGGCGTGGGGGGTGGTGCGGCAAGAGTGAGGACAGAGGGTCCTGCCAGTGCTGCTGCCGCAAATCAGGTAGGACAGTGGCTTTGGTTAGAGCATCATTAGTGAATATTGTGGGAAGTAGTCAGATTTAAGAAATATCCCAGAGGTGGGATGCGTGTTAGACAAGGGTCAGGTATGGTAATAGGGTTTTTTTCCTCTGACTGAAAATGAATGGTGAAATCATTCACTGAGATAGGTAAAGAGAAGAAAGGGAAGTGTTGGGGAAAAATTAATGAATCAAGAGGCTGTTATGGGGCACGTTAAATTTGAGATGCCTATGAGATATCCAAGGGGAGTTGCAAGTAGGCAGGAGAGAGGTTGGAACTGAACGTTAGCTTTAAATCTCGTCAGTGCATCAACGGTATTTCAAGCCAGGAGGCAGGATGAGCGCACCAACAAGTAAGTTACATGGAAAAGAGAAGATACAGTGGCACAGTGTCTCATGGCCCCAGAGTAGCTTGGCCCACAGCCGACACGCTCAACTCCCCCCAGGAGCTGGGTGACACTGGCCGCTGGTCACTTCCTGGAAGCCACAAAAAACCCATCCATTCCCTTGCATGGATGCTGCTAGCCTCCTGCTAGTCTCAGAGTGCTGTGTGTCTCCTCCTTCACTGTCCATTTCTGAGCATGTGTAGGGGAACCTCCTTGCCTCGTTCTCTCAGCCAAATGTACTGGTAACACAGTATTGGTGTGTTAAGAAGACTGACAACAACCATTATCCATCACAGGAAATTACAGTACAGAAAAGGAAAACTTTCTTCTTCTATTCCTAGTACCACAAACTGTGCCTTTCGTACCTCTTAACAAGGCTACCTTTCCTTTAAAAAAATCACAATTTAGTTTTGCTTTTTCTTAACTTCCTAATCCCATACAGATTCTTTACCCTATCATGGTACCTTTAAGAGTTCTAGTAAAATGTTTAAAAAAAAAAAAACAATTTTCATCCTATAATAAATTCTGCTAGTTTTTACAGTGTGAAAAGTACTGCATTTTTAAAAAAGTGACATCTTTCATTTTTCTTTTTTTCTAATTATATTCATATTACATGAGAATTACATATCACACTTCTAAGGAGATTCCTAAATTTAGTCCCATTCACGTTTAGGTCTGTTACTTGAAAAAGTTCTGCCAGTTACTTGGGATAAGTCAAGTTTAGGGGAAAAATGCACCATTTAAATATGTAATAAACCAATTATTGTATACAGCAGAAACGAGCACATAATAATCTTTGTAACTGACTATTTTTTACTTTACAGTTTCTTCCTGTTATTATTAGTGTCTCCCTCTCACTGCAAAAGTGAAATAGAAATAATTGACTGAGTTGTAGAAACAGGAAATTGCTGGGAAGCCAGCAACAGAATGTTGGAAGCAGCCCAGCGTGGGAGCTGGGCATATATATCTGCGTCTCACCCAAGCTTTTCTCATTCCTAGCTGCTGTAGCCCTGAGATGCTCATCCCACTGACCCTCAACACTTCATCTGCAAAACAGTGACCATCACCTTGGAGAGTCATTCTGACGATAGAGAAAATATTTGCGAATATCTGCCACATCATAGGCACTAAGTCCTGATGATTATCAGAGACTTTCAGACTCCACGTTTTTGTTAGGGCTACACAAAATGGCCACTGGGATGGTTGGGCAGAGCCATGGAACTTTTGTTTAAACTCTGACCCTGGTAAATGCAGGAGAATGTTCCCTGGGTGGCCCGTTTCACCTGTCAGCTATTATACTTGACTCCCGTCTGCCATGTGAACGTCACAGGGCTCCTGCTCCTGGCAGTGAGTCCTGCACTGTCAGCAATTCCTGTCAAGTGAGACCACTGGCCGAAGATCAGAAAGCTTGCTTGCTTTGCAGAAGGACCCGCCTCACCTGTCAGCTGTCACAGTCACTCTATTTACACTGCTCCACTCCAGGAAAGGTGATATCTCGTTCAGGAGAATAACAGCCTGGAGTTATGAAGTACAAATGAAGTGGCAGATATTGTTTATTAGACTGCTTGTGGTGTTTCTTAGAAATGGTTTGCTTTCAGTGGGTACCTTTAGAAACACCTTCTTTCATGGCACTTTAGAGTCACGTTTGAAGGTTGTGCGGCTGACTGCCTGGCTGAAAAAAGTGGGGTTTGTTGCTTAAAAGATCCCAAATTCATCAGCTGATTCCAAGGGACAGGACGGGCTCAGGGTATGGCCACATGGTAACATGGTGGGCTCCACCTGTCAGCTGGGTTCCCATCCAGTCTTTCCTCATTTAGAGACCTGGTTCTAAATGTGAAATATTGAGCTGCATGACATCAGTGGTCTACCCCCAGCATCCAATGAAAAAGAACGTCCTTAAAAAATAGTAAACTGTAATGTTAAAAAACACAACCTGCCTCATCATTATTCATTAAGTGTAAGCATCATCTAAATTCCACTAAAATCGTAGCCTGTGAGCATTGTGGCAATTATGTCCTCTCCGCTACTGACATGCATGAGCACATGTGTGAGGCATGCCCCCCCACATGTGAACGTGTGTGCATGCAGGCAAGCACGCACACAGTCTTTTTTTCGGGGGGTAGAAAAAACTATCCTCTTAGAAAGGATCTTTCAAATACAAGCTACCTAAAATTAGAAATAAGGTAATAACCACAAAATATTGGAATAGCACAGTCAGAAAAAAGCAAAAACAAGAAGAAACAATAGCAACAATTTAAAACTGCACACTTTTTTATACACCAGTAATTCATGGCCCTAAAATTCAAATAGTAGAGTGTACAAAGTAGAACATTTACATAACTTCCTTAAATACTTCCAGAGATACCTAGGACACGACTTCTTCACGTAGCTTTTTAGCTCACACGTTTACTCATTGCTGTCTTCTCCCACTGGGATTTCACCTCGGAGGTGCTGTTTGTCTAGCTCCCCGTAATCCCACCAGTGTTGAGCTCAGTGTCTGGTGCAACTAGTCACCCAACACACTGGTAGAATGACTGAATAGTTACACCCCTTTATTGAAAGTCGGTTCTTTTTTGGCACCAGACCATCAAGAACCCAAAACGCAGAACTTTTTCAATCAGTGGCATGAAGTGCATCTACTTTATTCTCCTCAGTGAGCTCCATCTTGTGTTGGCTGCCATCCATTTTCTATCAAAAACAGTTAAAAAATTCATATTTGAAAAACAGTGTGTAAGGCAGTGTTTCCTAACTTGAATTATGTTATACACTGGAAAACTTTCAACTTTTTTTCAAACAGACATGAGTATTTTAGGGAATAAGGAGAGAAACAACCAAGTTACTAAGGACGGGGTTAAGAGGAGAAACAGTTAAGTGGCAAGAGTTTTCCTTCTAGAGCTGGATTTGTGGTTGGGACGTAAGTTCATGTCATCTGTTTTTAACCACAGACAGGCTAGATTCTAGACCTATCATTGGTAATTCATTACTGGTGACAAATAACTGGAATATGTGACTACATTCCTGTTAATGTAAATTCAAGAAAATTGGAGGTCAATATTGTCATTCTTGCTCACATATTTTAAAATTCTTTCTTTGAGAAAAGGCAGAGAAAGACAAGGCATTTCAGCAATGCACTTAAATATGCATTTCTTTTTTTTTCCACTTCAGTTACAGGTTGGATAAAGTTTGAAAGGCACGCGCAATCATGGTTAGACATAGGGAGACCCCACCAGGCTCTCTGCACCTCAGCAGAAACTAAGTGACGTCCGGGTACCACGGCCAGCCCAGCACATGGGTTTCCCCAGCACAGAAGGAATTCGAGGGCTTGAGGAACTCCTGCACTGAACGCAGGATAACACTGCAGTCCCGGGTGCACAGGAAGCAGCCGACCAGTGTCCGACCATGTGTCATGGGAATGCGCATAGTCTTGAGTGGTGCCTCCAGGACCCCCGCTGGGGGCTCAAAGCTCGCAAGTTCTCCAGCTCCCTGAGTCCTCTGTGTGTGGGGAGGGGGTGGGGGACATACGCTGAAATATGCATTTCTAACACAATGAAAATGGCTCATGCTTGTCGAAGTCATCCTTCATGTGCACTGTGGCAAAAAGTGGTAATGGACTCCTGGTCTAAAAAAATATTTACCATTTTATTCTCTAGGCTATATACTTTTTTCAGACTAGGACATCAGAATGACATGAGTTTCCCATGTGAAAAAATTTTTATAGGTCATATAAATCCTTTTGCATGCATGCGGAGTAATAAAAATATTATCATTTAATATACATTCATTTTATTTTCTTTTCTTTTTTAATCTATTTTATTGATTATGCTATTACAGTTGTCCCGTTTCTCCCCCATCATTCCCCCCACCCTGCACACCCTCTCCCACCCACATTCCCCCCTTTAGTTCATGTCCATGTGTCATAAGTTCTTTAGCTTCTACATTTCCCATACTATTCTTCCTCTGCCCCTGTCTATTTTCTACCCACTATCTATGCTACTCATTCTCTGTACCTTCCCCCCCTCCTCCTCCCACGCCCCTGTTGCTAACCCTCCATTGATTATGCTATTATAGTTGTCCCTATTTTTTCCCACTTACTCCCCTCCACCCAGCACCCCAGACTCCCTCAGGCAATCCCCACACCTTTGTTCATGTCCATGGGTCATGTGTATATATTCTTTGGCTACTCCATTTATTATACTGTACTTTACACCCCCATGGCATTTCCATCACTGCCTATTTGCACTTCTTAGTCTCCTCACCTCTCCACCCATTCCCCCATACTGCCTGCCTATCTGGCAACCATCAAAACACTTTCCATATCCATGATTCTGTCTCTGCTCTTCTTGTTTGCTTAGTTTGTTTTTTAGATTCAAATGTTGATAGTTATGTATTTATTGCTATTTCATTGTTCATAGTGTTGTCTTTAACTTAGAAAAGCCCCTTTAGCATTTCATATAATAATGGTTTGGTGGTGATGTACCCCTTTAGTTTTTGCTTGTCTTGGGAACTCTTTGTCTGCCCTTTGATTCAAGTGATAGCTTTGCTGGGTAGAGCAATCTTGGCTGTAGGTCTCCACTTTTCACTACTTTGAATATTTCTTGTCATTCCTTTCTGTCCTGCAAAGTTTCTTTTGAGAAATCAGTTGACAGTCTTATGGGAACTCCCTGTAGTAACTAACTGCTTTTCTTTTGCTGCTTTTAAGATTCCTTATCTTTAACCTTTGGCATTTTAATTATGATGTGTCTTGGAGTGGGCCTCTTTGCATCCACCTTGTTTGGGACTCTCTGTTCTTCCTCAACTTTCATGCATATTTCTTTCATCAAGTTAGGAAAGTTTTCTTTCATTATTTTTTCAAATAGCTTTCTAATTTCTGGTTAGCCCTCTTATCCTTCTGGCACCCTTATAATGCAAATGCTGGAATGCTTGAAGTTGTCCCACAGGCTGCTTACACTTTCCTCATTTTTTTTATTATTTTTTCTTCTTATTGTTATGATTGTTTTTTCCCTTCCTTACGTTCCAAATCATAGATTTGATTCTCAGCTTCATTGACTCTATTGTTGTTTTCCTGTAAATTGTTCCTTATTTCAATTAGTGAGTCCTTTGTTTCTGACTGGATCTTGCCTATGCTGTTGAGATCATCACTAAGTTCTTTGAGCATCCTTATAACCAGTGTTTTATACCTTGCATCTAATGGATTACTTATCTCCATTTTGTTTAGTTTTCTGGAGTTTTGATCTGTTCTTTCATCTGAGCCATGTTTCTTTGTCTCCTCACTTTGACAGACTCCCTGTGTGTGCTTCTATGTATTAAATAGAGCTTCTATGACTCCCTGTCTCGGTGTTCTGGCCTAATGTAATAGGTGTCCTGTAGGGTCCAGTGGCATAGTTTCCCCAAACACCCAAGCTGGGTACTCAAGGTGCACACTCTATGTGGGCTGAGTACACTACCTCTTGTCGTTGAGCCTTGATTGATGTTAGCAGGTCAATGGGAGTGATTTACCCAGGCCAGTCTGCTGCAAGAACTGGTTGTGACCACTGATACCCAACCTCCACCCTCCATAGGATCAGCTGTGCAGGGGCAACTTGGTGGTGCTCCAATGTGGTCTGTAGCTGTCCACTGGGTGTGAAAGCTCTGAGGTTTCCCAGATGGTGCTGGCCAAGTTCTGCCCCCATCCTTGCTCTGCCTGGGTCCACCCTGCCCAGAGCTATAAAGCAATCTGAAAATGGCTGCTACTTGTGCTGAGCTTAGAGGTTCCCAGGTAAAGTAAGTTGACTGCTGCTAGTTCCAAGCTTGGGGCCACTTAGCAAGAAGTATAGGGGCTGAGGGCTCACTGAGGCTGGTTGTTGCTTGTCTGAGAGAATTTAGGAAGTTGTGAAGAATGAGCCAACACCAGCCATTCATATGGAAAAGCCACTGTTAACAGCTTGTGTAGGCCCATAAATTGGTTGGGGCAAAGCCTCAGGGGATATCTAGCATGGAGCAAATAGCATTAGCCAGGTTGCTGGAGTCTCAGATAAGGCACCTGCCTGCTGGCTCTGTGGTTCTATGGAGGGAGGGTTGAAAAAAGGAACAATGGCTTCTACCCACCTTTCTGTCTGGGAAAAAGCTGTACCTCAGTTTTCAACTTGATGCTAGACACTTCAGTTCCTCTCCATATGTCACTGGTGCCTTTTAAGCTGTTATCCTGGTGCTAGAGCTCAGAGGGAATGGTTCGGAGTAAGTCTTAAAAAAGTGGGTTTTTAAGAGGAACTGCTTGAGACTTCAGAAGTTTCTTTCACTGACTCAAATCCTGCTGCTTTCTGTAAATTTCTGTAGCCAGAGTTATGGGGATATATCTTCCTGGTACTGGAACTCTGCTCTGGGGTACCTGAGCAGAGTTCAGATGTGGGGTTGGTACTCCTCATTCTTGTGATATCCTTCCCAAATTCTTATCCACCACAGGTGAGTGTGGGACCAGCCCATTCTATAACCTGCATCTCTGCACTTCCTACCAGCCTGGGTGGATGTGGTTTTTTTAATTCCATAGTTGTTGGACTTCTATTCAACTTGATTTCTGACAGTTCTGAGTGATGGTTGTTCTATAATATAGTTGTAATTTTGATATGGTTGTGTGAGGAAGCAAACTGTGTTTACCTACACCTCCATCTTGACCAGAAGTCCCCTATACATTCATTTTACATTGAATATATTTTATGATTCCATTTTATCTGTTCTATTGGTTTGATTGCCATAAGTCTATGCTTTATTTTAATGGTTGCTTTAGGGTTTATAGGACACATCTTTTCCTTATCACTCTATCCCCAAGTGATACTCCAATACTTCACTGTAACAAAAAACATAGCAACACTAATTCTTGTATTTCTTCCTCCTGGCTTTTGTTTTGTTGTCATATATTTTAGTTATGCATATGTGATAAGTGTCACGCTGCACTGTTTTTTTTTTTAATTTTTGCTTTGTCTATTTTTTCATCTTTCATTTATTTTTTATCCTCACTCAAGGACATGACTATTGATTTTAGAGAGAAGGGCATGGAGGAAAAGAGAGAGGAGAGAAAAACGACATTCGAGAGAGAAACATCAATTAGCTGCCATACCAATGTCCCAGCTAAGGACCGAACCCAGAACCTAGGCAGAATGCGCCCTTACTGGGAATCAAACCTGCAACCATTTGGTATACAGGACAATGCTCCAACCAATTAAGCCACACCAGTCAGGTCTGTTTAGTCAATTTTTAAAAAGAGATTTAAATAACAATATAATCTTGGACATTACCCCAAGGTAGTCACCATTTTCTGTGCCCTTCATTCCTTTGTATAGATCCATATTTACTCCTGGTATCATTTTCCTTCTGCCTAAATGGCTACCTTTAACGTTTTTCACAGTATAAATTTGTTGGTGATGAATTTTTTCATGCTTTGTGTGTCTGAAATTCTTTGTCTTTATTTTGAAAGGTATTGCCATTGATAGAGAATTTTAGGTTGAGTTTTTTTTTCTTTTAGTATGTTGAAGATGGCACTCTACTGTCTTTTCATGTGCATTGTTTTCCATGAGAAATCTGCTGTCATCATCATCTTTTTTCTCTGACCCATTTTACAATATTTTTCTTCATTGACAAATTTAAGCAATTTAATTATTATGGGTTGTGGCATGGTTTTCTTTATTTCTTGTTCATAGGATTTGTTCAAGTTTTTAGATTGTGGGTTTGTAATTTTTACCAAGTATGTAGGTAGATTTTTGGCCATTACTTTTGAACTTTTTTTCTTCTCCTCCCTTTAGGCATTCTGTAATAAACAATATGTTTACTGTTCACCCATTTGAAGTTTTCCAAAAGCTTAATGGTACTGTATGTAATTATTTTATTTTTCCTCTTGTGTATTTTATTTTAAGTAGTTCTTACTGCTGTCTTCAGGACAGCTAATCATTTTTTCACCAGTATCTAATCTGCTGTTTTTCCCATCCTGTTTACTTTTTTATTTTATACACTACAGTTTTAATCTGTAAAAGAACAGTTCAGGCCCTTTTTATATCTTTCTTGTTTCTATTTAACATGTTCAATCTTTTCTCTAGCATATTGAAAAATACAGAGTACTGTTATAAGTTTTAATGTTTTTGTTTGCCAATTCTAATGTCTTTGTCAGTTCTGGGTAAATTTTGAGTGATTTTTCACCTCATTATGGGTTGTGTGTTTCTGCTTCTTTGCAAGCTTAGCAATTTCTTATTGGAAGTTTTGTTGAATAATTATGTATTGTTACAAATATCCTTGATCTTCATTCTGGGACAAGTAAAGTTACTTGGAAACAGTATGCTTACCTTACATCTTATTTTTAAGATGTGTTAGGTGGGGCCAAATCAGTTTTCAGTCTAGGATGAATTATCTCCAAATATTGATAACGTACTGTCAGTACTCTATTCAAAGATCCATGGATTATGAGTTTTTCTTGTGTTATTGCTGGAAATAAGCATTTTTCCCTGGCTTGTGTGAGCTCACTATAGAGTTTCCATGAATATTGTTGAGTGTTTTTTCCTCCCCCGCCCCCTGCCCCACACAAATCAGTCCTCAACTGAATACTGGAGGAGGGGTCTCCAAAATTCTCTGGAGTTCTCTCTTGACGAAGTTCTCTCAGTTTTAGTACTTTGTCCTGAAGACTCGAGCTGCATCAGTCTGTCTGGAATCTCAGTTTTGTCTTCTTATCTCCAGGAGTCAGCAAAGCTCTGCTGGGTTTTCTTTCCCTGCCCTGTGTCATGAAAGCTCTCTCAAGGCCATAAGATAGGACCATTGTAGGGCGCACTTCACTTGACTGCCCTTTGTTGCCTAATATCCAATATTTTAAAACCACTGTTCCCTATAATTTGTCTGGTTTTTGATTGCATGAGTCAGTATGGTAAATCTGGTCTCTGTTACTCCATCATAGTCAGAAACATAAATCTGACTAAATACATTAATTATCTAAATAATAATAATATTTAAATTAAAAGTTTGCACCCCCAATAGAGGAATTAAATTATATAAATAATAATAAATTCATCAGTAAATGTTAAATGTTTATTGTTTGGTTTGTACCTCAGAGTTTTTATTTTTCCATCTTAGGAGGAAAACATACTTTTCTAGCTTCCTGAAAAACTGAAGTGATTGCTGTATATATATAAAATGACAGTAATTCCCACCAGAAATCACCTAAATACTTGGGGAACACCTTATGGAATATGTTTACAATTTTCATAGTTAGGATGCATACATTTCAGATGTTATCTAAGTCACTGAGTATCTGGTACTGGGAAACTTATTTGTATTAATTGCTTTTATATTTTTGTTTCTACTTCCTGGCAGTCCTTTGGCAAGCATTTATTAGTTCTTCAAGACTCAGCAGAAAGAAAGAAGGAACTCTTACCTTTTGTGATAGCATGGATGGAAATGGAGAATATTATACTAGGTGAAATAAGCCAGTTGGTGAAAGACAAATACCACATGATCTCACCTGTAAGAGGAATCTAGTGAGCAAAATAAACTAACAAACAAAATAGAACCACAGACATGAAAACATGGAACAGACTGGCAGTGACCAGAGGGGAGTGGGTAGGGAGTTAATGGTAGAAAGAAAGGGAAGGGACTAGTCAAAGAACATGTGTGAATGACCCATGGACATGAACCACAGTGTGGGAATTGACTGCGGGAACAGAGAGAAGATGGGTGGAGGAGGGCAAAGGGGGAAAAACTGGGATAACTATAATAGAATAACAATAAAAATAATTTAAAATAATAATAATAAAAGGATTCATAATTAAATAAAGTTTTTTTTCTCACACTTCTTCCAGGTAGACACTAATCCTGTCTTCTTCCATTGGTCCCATAGCATTTTGTAAATAGCACCATTTTAGCACTCACGGACTATTTGGTAATTATTTATTGCCATGTCTCTTTCCACCAATAAAACTACATGTTCTCACATGACAGGGTTCTTAAATTTATATTTATATTACCACTTCCCACCCACTCTTACTACATAGAGGTGATAAATATTTGTGAAACTGAATTACATATGTAAGACATTCAGGGATGGTGAAAATAAAATGAAGATGATAGGAACCAAAACTAACTTATAAAGAGTAATGGAAAGTAAAGTTTCATTAACAGGTTGGGTCAGATTTGGAAGGATGGGGAAAGTTAGTAAGAGCATCTGTATTTCAATCAGAAGAAATAGCTAGTAATTGAATAAGAAAGACCAAAAAATGCATAAAACAACATTGTATTTTTCCTTTAAAAAGTATAAATTTGATCATTTAAAAAATCTCTCATAATTTCTGTATCTCAAAAATACTTGAAGTGAAATAGAAAATAAACACCTTAGAACAACTCCCTCAACCTTCTCCCTTCTCCTTCCTCTTATCCTTCTCATATTCCATTAGGGTATTTTCTAAGTATATAGTTATTATTATTTCTAGATTTTTCAAATTTATTTATTTTTAGAGAGAGACAAGTGAGGGAGAAAGAGGGGGAGAGAAACATCGATGTGCGAGAGAAACATCGACTGGTTGCACACCCCCAACTGGGGACCTGGCCTGTAACCCAAGCACATGCCCTGACCAGGAATCAAACCAGTGACCTTTCAATTTGTAGGCCAATGCTCAATCCACTGAGCCATATTTTTAAAGCTACCTCTGTAAGTTTTCAGTAGTTGCACTGAGATCTGCAATTCTTTTAAAAAAATTAATATTCTACAACCATGTAAGGTCAGTTGGGGCAACTTATTCACCTCCCTGCAGCTCTATGATTTCTCAATTAAAATAAAGATAGCCATTCCTGCTGTAGTTTGGAGTCCCAGTCACATAGTCCTCTTCTCCTTCAAGGCCTAATGGTAAGGAACAGAACAAGGAGTAAAGTATAATTTAAAGTCTCAGCTTATTTAGGGATGTCTGTCACTCCTGAGTATAAGAATGGAGACAGTGACTAATAACTGAGGTCAACATGGCTTTCTCCTACCCTCCCCATCTTTCCTGAATCTAGACTTCAGCACCCAACCATGAGGAAGGATAAGGTCTGCAAAGAAGCCTCAGAGTATATGTTCTGTGTTTGCTGCTTTGAGAATCTGTCTCTATCTCCGAGAAATGCTCACTTACCACTGTTACAAGGGGAAGGCACCAGGGAGCCCAAGAGAGTACAATGAGTTGTGGAATTTTCTTCAGTTCTGTCATTTCAAGGGCAGAAGGACCCAAGGAAGGGCTGTATATCTCTCACTCATTTGAACAAGCAGCCCAATAGAGCCAAAATGGAGCATTTCTTCCACTACTATGGGGCAACTGTGTCTGGGATGTGGGGGATGTGATCTGCTGGCTGGTAGATTCTCAGCAGTCATATTACCTGTTCTACCCACTCTGGGAAGAAGGAAGTATGGAATAGAGGGAATAAAGCGAGAAATGTTCCCTTCAAAATTCCCCAAACTGGCCCCTTCTATGGGAATATAAAGATAAAGGATTCCTCCCTTAAAAACCTACCTTGCAGGGCTGATAAAATGATTAAGTGAAGTGTACATGGAAGGCTCCTAAATATCACCTTCCACATAATAGGTATTATATAAAATTAGTTTAAAAGTAATGATAGTCCTTGAACTATGGTGTCTGAACTCCAATGGGAAGAAGTTGCCAGTAATTACTAATATTGACTAATTTTTCAACAAGCACTTTAGTCACTCCTCATATATTATTGCTATTATTAAGTACCTAACAAGGTTTGTTGGCATAGAACAATGCATTGCCTTGAATTGAAAATAGACAGTAATTCAATAGAAAAATTTATAGGCAGTGTAGAACTCTTTAAATTGAATTAGAGTCTTAAATATAGTACTTATAGTACCCTTGATGTAAGCTTTTTTAAAGCATTAGGGGAATCAAACAAACAAAGTCTATATTTTTGCATAGGGTGTTTTATGTTCAATGCTGCAATATTTATGTTTGGCACTATTCACTCCATGGGGAAAATATAGGCTGTGTGCCTCTTATTTGCTTGCTCATTCAGTCTCACTGATTCTCAAGGGCTTACTACACCCACGGATTTTGTCACAATATGTATATTCTGAAAAGGAATTTTACCATTCAGAAGTAAGCCAAGTTTAATTTGGTAATTGTTATATACTGTAAGATATTATTATTTAGTATGTGTGAAGTACCTAGAAGATCTATCATCAGTGAATATGACATAACATAATCTATTTTACATAGTAAAACGGCTTGCCAGGATCTGTTTCATTTCCAACAAATGGATGATTTAAAAAGACTTATTTTTTCCCCGCTCTTAGCCCATTATTAAATTTACTATCAACGTAATCAAGAGCAAATAATCCAGTTTTCTTACACTTATTAGACTCTGACTTTATCATTTCAATTAATGTTTTGCCTATGGACTATTTAAATAATTTTTTCTTTTAGGAATTCTAATTGTGCAGGTCTTTAAATAACAATTTTGAAGGTCAATTCAACAATATTCTTATTTCTCGGAATGATGTAACACTAATTTTTCTCTCAGAGATGGCAAACAGCAAGCATTTTATCTTGCTTTTATTGGTGCACATCCAGTGATGTTTATTGGTTGGAGATGGTAAAGATTAACGATAGCATGGAAGAGACTGCAGCAGCCAAGGGTCTACTGACGAAGGCTCAGAGTCAGAGCGAAGAAGCAAGATGGTGACTACATGAGGTTCAAGACTTCCTGAAAGGAAGAATGTAGATTACAAAGTTGTACTTTCTCCACCAGACTATTCTAGGCAAATGCTTACTTACCTAGAAACTATGTTGGTTACAGATAGTAGAAATTAAAATAAAGATACTATTTTTACAAGTACAAGGTTCGTGTGCCCAATGTTTAAGAAAAAAAGACTATATTCAATACACCAGAGTTTGCGTAAAGAAAGGTTTGTTGATCAAGAAGGCCTAGCTCAAGAAGATGGGAGAACTAATTCTCAAATCCATCCTAAGACAATCTGGAATTCAGGTATCTTTTATTGTCAATTTGTCAAAGTGTTAATAGGGAACAGCACCAGTATGTTAGAATTCGGTCCTTGAGTTCTGGCTAAGAATTCAAAGCCAAGACTCAAATACAAGGAAAAGGTTTATTTAGAAAGTTACAGAAGTATAAGAAGCAAGCCATGGAGGAAGTGAACCAGCTAGGTTCAGGAAACAAGATACAGAGCAAAAGAAAGGCCCTTGGACGTTAGGAGAAAGAAAGGCAAAGAGAATGTACCGGGGAAAGGAGAGAGGAAAGGCTTAGGTGTGCTGGGGGGAGGGGCAGGGAGACAGAAAGAGAAAGAGAGAATGCTGGGGAAGGGGTTGGGGAAAGGCATGGGAATGCTCAAGGGAGAGAGAGTAGTACTGCCTACCACAAAGGGAGAGAAAAGAGCGGAGGCAAGGTGTGAGTGCATGACATGGGCAGGTAGGCTTCAAGAGGGATCCAGAGAAGAACACGAAAATTTCTAGACCCTTGTTCCTGGTTCACCCTGGCTGATCTGAGCCTGGTTCTGGAGTCATTACTTTGTGCATATGTCCCCACCTCTCCTTGGAAAAGGAAGGCTTCTCAAGCCTCAAGCAGAATTCCTCTAGTTAATTAGCATATCTATGGCAGAGCTGTTAGCATAAAGGCCATCAGAGAGAGCAAGCATTTCATCACTCTGTTACATTACTAACAACAACAAAAATAATAGCCATAATTTGTTGAGTACCTATTATGTGCCAGGTGTTTTACAGATCCACCCAAATGATTTCTCTCTCTCACACACACCCAAGAGCTCAGAGAGGCTGAGTGCATCTGGCAAGATCATGGTTCATAGATCATGCAGCAGAAACTCAAGCCGATTTAAAACCTAGGTTCTTCCTCTTTTTAAAAAAAACATTTTATTTATTTATTTTTGTTTGTTTCTTTTTTATCTAATTTTTACTGTATTTTCCCCAATACCATTTAGTCCCCTTATACCCTCCCTCCCCCAGCAATCACCACACTGCTGTCCATGTCCATGGGTACTTTTTCCTTTTTGTTCCTTCCCTCCACATCCTAACCACCCCCCACCCCGACTAGCTGTCATCCGGCTCTCCATCTATGAGTCTGTCCCCATTTTCTTTGTTAGTTCAGTTTGTGCATTAGACTCCACATATGAGTGAAATCATTCACTTAGCATAATGTTCTACAAGTCCATAATGTTCTCCAGGTTTACCCATGCTGCTGCAAATGGTACAATTTTCTTCTTTTTTATATTACCGAGTAGTATTCCATTGTGTAAATGTCCCATAGTTGTTTGATCCACTCATCTACTGATGGACACTTGGGCTGCTTCCATATCGTGGCAACTGTAAATAATGCTGCAATTAGCATAGAGGTGCTTATGTTCTTTCAAATTAGTGTCTCAGGTTCCTTCAGATACATCCCCAGAAGTGGGATTGCTGGATCAAAATGCAGATTCATTTTTAATTTTTTGAGGTATCTCCATACTGCTTCCCACAGTGGCTGCACCAGTCTGCATTCCCACCAGCAGTGCACAGGGCTTCTCCTTTTACCACATCCTCACCAGTACTTGTTGTTTGTTAATTTATTGATGATAACCTTTTTGACAGGTGTGAGATAACATCTCATCATGGTTTTCTCTGATGACTAGTGTTCTTCCAATTAAACTGTTGTTATGGAACTAAAGGGGTTTATTTGCCTTTGCACACCAAAGCCCAATCAAACACAAAGTGGAGTTTGCAGCCAAGAAAGTCAACTTTTATTAATTAAGGAAATGGTACTGAAACTGAAAAAGCTGGCATTTGTGCTTCCGGTCACCTACCAGACCCAATAATCAGAGACGAGGACTGAATCTTTATGGGTGCTTTATTCAGATGGCCAGCGAACTGGGAAGATGGCAGGTTTGTACCCTAACAGACTGTCTTACATTTTCTTTCAAGCCAGACTTTTTATAAGGGGTCAAAAGCGTAGGTAAGAGGTTTGGAATTCAGGGGAAAAGTTAATCAGATAAAAGATGCAGCATTCTTTCATCTGTGTGCTGGGCAGTGGGCATGTCCCCCTGGAGCACAATGGCTCAGATACCATCCTGATTGCTTGCAGTCCTGAGACACACAGGTGGAACTGCTTCTGGTCTCCTGGAGCCAGGGCGGGTCATACCTCCAGTTCCTGAAACGATAGCTTTTACATGCATCAATTACTAAGTTTATTAGCTACTACCTAAAATTTTCCAACATTTGAGTCCTCTATCAGTATCACACCAGAGTCGCAGCTGAGTGCTCAAAGACCTGGCTCCCTGGATGGTTTCTAGTGGCTAGGTTATATAGGAGACTAAGGGAGTTTGGGTCATAGTCTCTTCCGATTGGTTAGAACTCAGATGGGGGATACTGGATCTTTACATCTGGTCCTGATGTCAGCCATGGCTTTGCTCTGTCTGGTTGTGAAAGGGTGTGGTGGGTAGAGTCTTTTATCTTTTCTGGGTCTGGAGATGAAACACAACTGAGGCCTAAAAATTATCTCTAGCTTGAGTGAAACCATCTCCATGGTCAACACATTCCAGGCTTTGTTCCTAAACTTATCTGATCCTGACAAGAACCTCATTGCCCTAAGGGCTGATTCTTAAGGGAATGGGTAATAAGAGAGTTGGAAGCGGGTGAATCGGATGCTGGATAAGGCTAGCATCAATCAAAAGGAAGGAAAAGATAAAAGGTCATATTAAAAAATAAAGTTTCTATATGGTTACATTGTTGTCATGTGAGAAAAACCTATACTCATCAACCTGATCATTTGTGTTTAATTTATACAGAAAATCTAAGCTATTTAGATTCTAGTCCACTGCCATTTGCCAGCACTGTTTCTGTAGGGATGAACTATACTACTTTCAATTCAGTTATGCTGATTCAAAGGCATGCATTGGGTTTATGAGTGTAAGTACCTCTATGGTAAACTGTTCAATTTTTTTTTCAGTCTATCAAGTTGACTCTTTGCTTCAGAATAAGACACTGCTATATAAGGTATTGCATGTTGATATAAGCTTTTGAACAAAGAAAATGAATTGGTATTCATTATTGAAAGAATAAAATCATCCCTATTTGTTATTGTGGCACCATTTACTAAGCAGGCCTATGACTTTGTTAAACATGACTGCCATTTTATTCTTCGAAGCTTGTCCCCAGGAAATTACTGGAAGCAACATCAGAACTAATTGCTCCCTACAGCCACCAGCAAAAAATAACATTGGAACAAACTGCAGCCTCCTGTTCCGATGCCCCAACAGCCCAGCCCAGGGGCCACAAAACAACTGCATCCCACTCTTTTTTGATCCGATTATAATCCAATAAAAGCTCCCAGCCCCCACCCCTCAATGTTGGTCCATCTCTCCACACCATGGCCCTCTCCCTTCTCGGAGAGTGAGTAAAAACTTTATTCTCTACACTTTCCTCTCTTTGTGAATTCTTTCACAGCCTGCATCACCGAGCACCCTAACAATTATAACAGGTCTTCTGCAAGAATGTGATTTCTTGATTGTAAAAGAAATTCATGGGGGTGTATACCAGGTTCATTTTCTGAATGAGGAATTAAAAACTCACAGAGAACAAGTCAGTTGCCAAAGAACACAGAGAAAGCCAGCTGTCTAGTTCTCTTAAACACAGAGTGGTGGCAACAGAGACGCAGGAGGAATGAGACAGACCTAGGGTCCAGTCCTGGCAGAGCTTTTAACCATGACAGGACGGACTCTGGACTAGGTATAAGGATGCCAAGAATGACTAAGTTCCTTACACTTCATGAGCTCATGGCAGCAGTGCCTTTGATGACCCAGGTCTGTGGTGTGGCTTTTGAGTCATTTTTGAGAACTCGATCAAAAGTCTGTTTTTTCCAGCTCACAGGATGATTTTGTAACCCATCGAATTCCCTGCAGAAAATGTTTTCCTGCTTAAAGAAGCTGGAGTAAATTGGCTCTCTGTTCCTGAATTCGTACCGATACTCTTGTGAGTATAATGGGCTATTGAACTCTGAGAATCAAACTACATCATTTACACCTTAGTATTCCTTAATATTTTAGACTTTAAACGTCACAATTTACAAAAATATGGACGCTTGTTGTTTGCTTACTGGAGTGGCAGAAGGTTTGACTTTTCTTTAAACTCAGAAAACGTGACAAGAGGTAGGGCTAAAGAAAAAAACATGCAACAGACGCAGCTGCCCAGGGCAAGATGGCAACTCATGGTTTGTCGGTGGTGTGTTTTCATCTTGCTTTGCCTCATCCCTTTGTCATGTGTGTGATGGAAAGGGAAAGGCCAAGGGCGAGAATGAAACAGTCCTAGCCTATATTTTCTTTTAATTGAAGAAAAAAAGAGTAGAAAAAAACAACATAGTAGACAATGCAGAAAGATTAAATATTGTATAAAAATTATCTCTTGATGTTATATTACAGCCTACAAACATCATTAAATGAAGTTCGAAACACAGGGGTCTGACAACATGGTGTCGGAAGGAGTCCGAATTCCTCCATCTTTGGTTAGCAGTAAGATTGCCCACAGTAAGGAGACATTTCTCTCCCCCAACTTCTGCCCTTTTATTCTTCTCCTTTTTTTTTTCCAGAAGAAAGTCTTAAGTGTGTCCCAATAATTGGAATTTTGCCACTAAAATCAACCCTTCTTTCTAGCCCGGTCCCTGATCACTGAAACATGTAGGCTTGTTGAATTTGTCTTATACCCAAGATGTCAAAAGACCAAATAATTAAAATAAATCATGTCCAAACTTAACAAAGTATCAATTAATTTTACAATATTTCTGAAGATCAGCCATGTAACCTCTGCCTGAATAGTTATGTTATTTTTATTATTATTTTTTTGTCTTTGTCGCTTAATTAAGAGAAGGAATTCAGGTCAGATGTGAAGAATGGTCAGGTATTGTTCTCTAAAAGCAATTAGCCACTTGGTTTTAACATTTATGTTCCTTTAAAAATATGTTTATTTACATGTATTTCCTCCTCTATCTCCCCAATTCATGTGTAAACAAAGTGATATACTGTTAGCCATTTCTGGTGCATCTGTTAAGAGAATATTAGCTTCTAACAGCTGAAGATGACTGGACCTTCACCTCTAATTTATTTCCTGAAAATAACAGTTGTCAGATGCAAAAATATGTCTATATAAATACAACCAAAGAAGTAAACATATGCAGAGAATCATATGCTCGTAATAAAATATCTTAACACAACTCAATTAATTGATGTTTTAGCCTTTTCAAGTTCAAGTGACTGTCAAAGATTTATTCTGAGCCAGGCTGATGTGGTCAATTACATGCAAATACAAGGCAGCTAGGAGCCCTTGAGTGTTTGGGTTCTCTAGAAAGAAATAAAATCATTTTTCTAGATTGGGAGCCAGAGTCATAAACTCAAAAGCCCACAGGGGCCAGGCAGATGGCAGAAATGAGTGAAGTGGTGAAGAACAGTGGCCTCCTCAGGAGCCTGTGCCCAACCAAACGCAAGTCCCCCTGACTAAGTCCTGGCAAAGTTTTTCTGTCAAAACATGTAGGCTCAGTTGTCTAGATTTTTCTATTTTTAAAGGAAAGCCAGACAGCTTTTTCTTTCTTTCTTTTCTTTTAGGAAATCTCTTCATTTTAAAATGTGGGACACTAGCTCAATTAATAAAGAACAAAAACTCAGACAAACTACCGGGCACACAAAATATATAAGCAAAAGTTCACATGTGCCCAGTTAGGTGAACTTCTTTTAGGCAGATAGTCCCATTTCAGTGTCTTCCCTAAAACTCAATATTTATATTCATCTATATACTTACTCAGGAGTAAGTTATTTTAAAAATGTTTTTAAAGTGCTTAAATTAAATTAGGAAATGTCTTTGAGATAAATCACTTTAGAGCAGCGTCTGCTAGGTAAGGTAGTGACAGTTCTGCCAGGTTGTGGAAGAGCAAGAGAAGGCAGAAAAGTACATTTTCTGATAGAAATTACTGTTAAACAGTATTATAACCCACCCCACCATTTTTTCACATTGTTACTATAAATGCTGACTCTAGCCTATAGGTAGCTTATAGATAAATGGCATGTTTGTAAGAATCCTAGGAACTAACTTCAAAGATACAGACTCAAGCCTTCAGTCATTCCAGCTCCAGGAGATTTGCTGACCTTCAACCTTATAGCCAGGAAGACACACATCAGACCATCACTTGACCAGTTTCAAGGTCCTTATCGGAATAGAACGTGCTGGTCTGCACATAGAGACCCCTTCCCTTTGATCTTTTGTTTTATTCTCTCTCTCCCTCCTTATTAAAGACCAAAACAAAAACAAAACCCTCTGCCTACCTCAGAGGGTTTGGCGATGCTTAAAGGAGATCATAGTGCAGGAAAACAACAAAGTATGACACCTGAAGCAGAAGGATTACCCAGTAAAATAGTTGTCATCTACATTAATCATCACTGTCATTTGGTTCCAGGCAAGCATTGGAAGTATTCAACCAATAACACATTTCTTGAAAACATCCAACAGTTGAACTGTGGAAGGGTTGGTTCCTCGGTGGGACAACATACTAGAAAACAAATATTTGACCTCAAATTGAGATACCATAAAATCTATTATCCAACCTGGCCATTTTTGTCCAAGATAAAGGCTAACGAATGGAATGCCTAGGCAGCAGATGAAAATTGGGATCCTCCCAGGAAAATCAGGAAACTATGTGCTTATTCTGTTTATATTCCAACCCCCACTGTGCAAAGAGCCTGTCTTTGGGATGGAAGATACCAGTATTGCACAGTCTGTCACTTTCACTGTTAATTTTCCATTAAGTAAGTTATTTTATTGTGTAGTGGACTGTATTTGCCAAGTGCAGTTAATTTTTAGGTTTGTCACCTATGCATAATAATATAATGGGTAAAATTACAAAAATTGATTGCTAGCAGGTCATAATTTAATTTCTGTGGTTGTAGGGTAAAGTTTGATGCAATCGAGAACCATAAATAAGGACGGTTAAATAGTTTGGATTCTCGTCCTGGTGCCATCACCAGCTGGCTGTGTGATCACAGGGAAATTACTAAACTCTGCTGTGTCACATAGCTCCATCAGCTGCAAAATGAGAAAAATGCCACGTGCCCTAAGTGTCTCGGAGACTGGTAATACGATTAAATGAGATGTCAGAGTAAGTGCTTTGAAAAAGTACGACAACACTTTTTTCTGTAAAAGATGGAGCCTCACTTCTTGAACAGAAAGCACCCATATCTCTTTTTAAGCCAACAAATGGAATTGAAAGAGGGTATGTATAATTATAACAAAGCTCAAAAGATCTGGTCTCGTGGGTCTCATTTTCCTCGCCCTCCCATTGTTGTGGCAGATGATTAATCTTCAGGTTCTTGACTTCCCACTTTGCTGACTGGCCACACCAGGGTCGTAGCCACTTTTCAAATCCATCTTCGGGCTTTGCAGCTATGCAGGGCAAAAAGCCTTTCCTAGTGTTAGGTCATGCCAAAGCTAAACCCGGAACCCCCATTAGCCTAATTGACAGCATGCCTTTCCCCTGGGGAGAAGAGTAATAATCTAGCTATTTATCTTGTCTGTAGGTTTATCACCACTGTGCTCAGGCAGAGATGTTTAAATATAAAAATGAGGTAAAGCACATTCTTGCCAGACCATGTGCCATTAAAGCCAGGTTGGGGGTCAGAAGAATGAAAGGGGAGCATCTGGGATTGTGGTCCTCTCCGTTGCTGTTTAATGTCTCAAGTGGCCTTGGAGTAAGTGGCTGCTCAGGAGGGCACTAAAGGACATCTCTTTGTAATTGGGAGCAGGCTGGAGCTGTGTGGCCACCGCTACCCACAGAGCTGCTGCCTGTAAGCGGCTAGACTGCTGCTTTTCTGCAAGGCAGAAGAGGCCCATTAGAATCATGAAGGGGCGGTTTAATTCTGCAACAAGATGTGTACAAATGTATGCCTCCTATTGAAACCCATGCAACAGCTTCCAAAGTTAATTAAAAGCTAATTTTCTAATGAGGTGGCAACACTGGCAACAACACACTATCAGTATGAGAGCGGCAGCCAGCAGCCGGTGAGGGAACAGGCAACCGCCTTCTTACAAGATGGAACGTCCTACCTGCATCTATTAACTACCTTCCAGCTGCATTGCTTCAATATTAGATACCAGTATAGACTTTTAAAAAAATCACAAATTGCTTTGGAGTTGCCAAAATATCGTTGATACTTATTTTGCCGCAGGATGCTTTCCAGCTATAACATCACAGGCAATGAAATCCATTCCTGGAAACATTAAATCCAGGGGCAGTGCCATGGACACTCAGTCAAGTGACGCGGGCGTTGTAATCCTTTGGTCAATTACTAATTGTAGGCCAGAATTGCAATTAGCTTTAATAAATAGAAAGTGCCTTAAATTAACTGCACTTATGTTGATTTTGTCTCTTATTTTGATTTCAAACACACAGCCAAGTGAGATGACTCATGGTCATTATCCTAATGATGCTGGTCTCCTGGCCACAGTCTGAGTGTGCCAGACACCTGTGGCCATCCCTCCACATTCTTCATAGGGAGTGTACAATGAATGGTGTTATTCAAGTAGATGATAACAACTATCAAGAAAATAAATAACATAGAAATAAAAAATAAGATTTCCATAGCAACTCCAGGATCCTGGATATTTAAGACAGCTTGTAGACATCATTAAGGTCTCTAAGATAATCTAATACATTGAATAGGAGTTTATTACATAGTCATTTAACAGTAAAGCAGCAAGTAGAAAGATGCACTTTGAATGTGCTGCTTCTGTAGGACATTTCTTGTCAGTTCAATAAGAGAGTAAAATTTTTAATTTATTTTTATTTTTGATTTTAAAGAGGAGAAGGGAGGGAGAAAGATGGGGAGAGAAACACCAATGCAAGAGAGAACTATCTACTGGTAGGCTTCCCTACGCACCCCAACTAGGGATCAAGAGCCCACAACCCAGGCATGTACCCCAGACCAGGAATTGAACCGGTGACCTTTTTATTTGTGGGAAGATGCCCAACTGAGCCACACCAGGTGGGGCAGGAGAGTACATTTTTGTTCATCCTCTTGGAAAATAGTATAGTTAGGACTTTTCAGTTAACTGGTCTTTACGTACACTTTTCTCTCTCTTATTCTCAAACTCATTTTCTCTCTTTCATGGTCTCTCTTTTAGCTTCTCTCTCTTCTCACTCACTTCTTATTCTATCTGTTGTATTTGTTCATTTTTCTTACTCTCCCAGGCTTTCTTGTATTCACATACGCTAGTGCTCTCCAGAGTTGTCTGAAGCTTATGATATGGTGTTATGTCTATGTTGTTGCCAGTTCACAGAAACTTCAAAAAATGCCCCTCACATCTCACTGGCCAACACTGAGTCAAGTGTCATGTTAAAACCAATCACCAGAAAAGAGAATGAAGCCACGTGATTGAAGTGAATTGTCACGGCTCATTCCCTGGGACTGCAACTGGGCCGACTTCCCCTGAAGCAATAGCTGTGTGAATGTGTACATACCTGAACAGAACTTGGGTTCCGTTAGAAAGGATAAAGTAGGGAATGGCTATGAGGTCAGACACCAACGGTATTTGCTACAAGGATCATTAGCACTATTTAGAGTGTGGCAGAGAGAGCAGAACAGGATCTGAATAACAGCTCACAGAATTGTTCCCAGAAGAATAACACGACTAAAGTTGGACCTTCTAGAGAGGAAGCAGAGTGCCACGTTCTGTGAGATGAAGACCTACACACATTAACAGGTGTGAGGAAAAGCTTAACTTATCCTCGGAGGAACCAGAATTGCATACCATTCATTTGTTCTTTAGTACATGTTTGTTGAGTGCCTGACACTTCAGTCGACTCTTGGTTATGACAAGTGAACAAGACAAAGTCCTCAATCCCATAAAACTTACTCTCTAGCAGGAGAAGTAGATGATAAGCAAATCAAACACATAAAGTAATTTCAGATAGTGAAGAAACTGAAACTATGAAAAATAGGAGAGTTCCTGGTTTAGAAAAGGAGCAGGAAAACTTAGCTAGCTTTGTCAAGAAAAGCATACTGGAGGCAACCGATAGAGGCTTTGATCGATGTTTCTCTCTCACATCTCTCTCTCTACACCCTTCCATCTCCCTCTTCCTCTTTCCCTAAAATCGATAAACACAGATGAGGATAAAAAAATTTTAAAAGGCACTCTGAGGAAGTAACTACAAATATAAGGTAATAAAGGGAATTTAACAATGAGTTAAACACCTGATACAAGTGCAATACAGTTAAAAGGCATGTTCCAGACAATTCTTGACTTTCCTGGTGATAATTTTGTTTCTGAAATATTATTGCAACCATTGTGATTTAAAAATCATTACTAAGGACATACCATCTGCTAAGAATTTTGTGTGCTTTATTGATTCGTTCAATAACTATTCATTAAGCACCTACTATATGCCAGGCACTGTTCTGGACTTGTGCTAAGAAATAGCAATTAACATGTCTGCTGGTGGGGAGCTGACATTCCCATGAGTCGATTTCTCATCAATTAAAACAAACAAACAAAAAAACTAATGAAGTATACCCTAATCACATTTGGCAGATGGGAATATTGTAGTTTAGAGATATTAAATACCTTGATTAACATAATATTTCAAACCCTTGAATTTTGCTATTATATACACTGCCTTTAAATGAAACAATAATACAAAACACAGTCGTAGTAGAAAATGCAAGTGGCAATTAAATCTTATCAAAGCAGTCTTCAAAATATTCAGAGTAAAGATAGGTATACACCTGTGAAGTGAGATTTTAAAATAAATACCATTAAATTATTTATATTAAAATTTTAATTACTTTAATACAATTGTGATAATTCTAATGAAGAAAAATGAGAAAGTCTTTAGTATTGGTGTTTTTAATTAGAATTTTATCCACAAGCATGCATGGATGAAAGTCATTGGTTTACATACAGCTCTCCCCAACAAACACAGGCAGTAAAATCTCAGGTATTTCTCTTAGTCATGTTTTCTCTGATATATCTTATTGGGCAAGTGCAACACAAGAAAAAAAATAAGCAAATGGGATTATATCAAACTAAAAAGTTTTGTACAGCAAACAAAATGAAAAGATAAATCACTGAATGGGAGAACATATTCACCAATGATACATCTGATAAGGGTTTAACATCCAAAGTCTATAAAGAACTCAACACCAAAAACCACAAAAAATCCAATTTAAAAAAATGGGCAAAGGATCTGAATAAACATTTCTCCAAAAAGGACATACAGATGGCCAATAGACATATGAAAAGATGCTCAACGTCACTAATCATCAGAGAAATGCAAATTATAGCCACAAGGAGATATCACCTCACACTTGTCAGAATGGCTATTAGTAAATCACCAAACGATAAGTGTTGGCAAGAATGTGGAGAAAAGGGAACCCTTGTGCACTGTTGGTGGGAATGCAGACTGGTGAAGCCACTATTAAAACAGCATGGAGTGTCCTAAAAAATTAAACATAAAACTACCATATGGCCTATTGATTCTACTTCTGGTCACTTATCTGAAGAAATGCAAAACACTAATTTGAAAAGATACATGCACCCCTATGTTCTTTGCAGTATTCTTTATAATAGCCATGATATGAAAGCAATCTAAGTGCCCATCAATCAAGTGCCACTGGATAAAGAAAAAATGGTACATATATACAGTGGAATATTAGTCACCCACAAAAAATGAAATCTTACCATTTGGGACAGCATGGATAAACCTAGAGGATATTATGTTAAGTTAAATAAGTCAGTCCAAGAAAGACAAACACAATATGATTTCACTTCTATGTGGAATCTAAAGAACAATATAAATGAACAAACAAAAAAAGAAACTGACTCATAAATGCAAAGAACAGGCAGATGACTGCCAGAGTGAGGGAGGTTTGGGGGACTGAAAAAGGAAGATAAACCCATTTAGAAGTACAGTCTGGAGGTTACAAACTATTCATGGGGATGTAAAGTACAGCATAGGAAATATAATCAATAATATTATAATAACTACATGTGTAGCATGGAGAACACTTTGTAAAGTATATGCTTATCTAATCAACTACTATGCTTCATACCAGAAACTAATAAAAATAATATTGAATGTAAACTATAATTGAAAAAAGAGTCATAAAACCCTAAGACTAAGGTCCATAAGTTTAGTAGCTATGTTTTCTTCTATGTAAGTTATTGTTTCAGATCTTATGCTCAATTTCACTAGCTATTAGGGAAATGCAAATACACACTACAATGAGATACCACCTCATACCTGATAGAATGACTATTATTAACAAGACAAGAAATAACAAGAGTTGGAGAGGTTGTTGATAAAAAGGAATCCTCATTCACCTCTGGTGGGAATGTACAGCCACTATGGAAAACTGTAAGAAGGCTCCTCAAAAAATTAAGACTACAGTTACCATATGACCTAACAACCCCTCTTCTAGATACCCACCATTTTCAAAACATATATTCACAAAGACATATGTACCTCTGTTCATTGCAGCATTACTCGTAGTGGCCAAGCCATGGAAACAACCGAAGTGTCCTTTGATAGATGGCTGAATAAGGAAGATGTGGTACACATATACAGTGGATTACTACTAGCCCTAAGAAAAGATGAAATACTGCCATTTGTGACAACATGGATGGATCTTGAGAATACCGTGCTAAGCAACTAAGTCACACAGAAGTTAAAGAACCATACGACTTCACTCAAATGTGAATTACAAAACTGAAAGCAACAAATGAACAAACAAGAAAAAGAAAAGAAACGAAAACTCATAGATACAGACAACAGTATGGTGGTTACCAGAGGGAAGGAAGTGGGTGGGGAGTAGTATAGGATAAAAAGGGTCATCTACATGGTGACAGAAGAAGATCTGTTTTGGGGTTGTGGACACACAATGCAATATACAGATGATATATCACAGAATTGGACACTTGGAACCTGTATGATCTTATTAACCAATGTCACCCCAACAAATTTAATTAAAAACATAAATAAATAAAAATAAATTCATTGAACTTAAACTTGAATGTGTAGGGTAGGGGTGTCCGTAGCTTTCATAAGATTCCCAAAGCCTGTTCATTCAAAATGGTCTAGAATCATCTCTTTAGAAGTTATATATATCACCAAAGGGAACTTTCTAATAGATTTCAATGTTAAAGGGTTTGTTAAAGGAGAACACATACCAGAAAAGTAGCAGAGGTCTCTATAGAATACCATCAGGAATTCTTAGCTCCTAAACAAATTGTGGTTAGTAAAAATTGTTAAAAATAAGTATTAAAAAGTTTCACTTATATTACAAATAAGAGCCAGGAAGATCCAGCTTTGCCTGTTGCTCAAGTCTGATTGTATAATACTGACAGATGCCAAGCAGAGGACAGATGTGATAAGATCCAATTTATTTTTTCTGCCTTGGTTGTCAAGTAGAGTGATCTTGATATAGAAAAGGTAGGACAAATGCTGAGAAAAAGGAAATGGAAGCCTGAAATCTGTGAAAAGGCTGTAAGAATTTCTGTCTCAATTGCATTTGTCTCTTAACTTGCAAACGTTATTTAGAACTTTAGGTAAACTTAACACCAGTTCATTATTCTAGCTTGTATATCCTTAAGGAATTATGAGGATCTGAGATTTTGAAAACCATACATGAGCAAATTTAGCTCTGATATTCCAAATCAGGTCAGAGAACTTGGCTCTAGTCAAGAGTCTGACATGGACTGCTTAAAATATATCTTGGATACACTTGAAATGAAGCCAACCTATGTCAAGCTCAACCTATGTCAGTTTCCTTTTAAATTGGTGTTTCTCAAATAAGAGATGATGGAAATGCAGTAAACATAGTGCATACCATAATATGTCTAATGAGTTCCTTATTTAGGAACATTCATTATTTTTTGGTAGAGCAAAATACAGCATAGCTTTACATATGTTAAAATATGAACACTGGAAAACAAAATGGAAGTGATATCATCTACTCAAACAATGTCTTGATGAAAGCAAAAAGATCCAGAAGCTAAATATCCATAGTCAAAAGACCGGCTCTGGAACAAGACATTTTTTATTTTCTGGAACCTAGATCAATTATTTCTAGATTGTGACCTTGAAAAAAAATCACTTAGAAAAGCTTCAGTTTTGATGTAAAATGGGGATAACAGTATCATCTACCTCTCAGGATTCTGTGAGTAATCAAAGAAAAATATAAACACAGACAGCTCACCAGTGAGCCCAGGCTGGCATAGTGCTCAGTAAATGGTAGCTTTTGTTGCTTTTATTATTCCTAGCTAATTAAATGCAGTGGTTTTGGTAGTTGTAAGCCCAAGTGATGCTCAAGGGAAAGAGTTCAATATAGTGGGATAATAAATTTTAAAACTGTTAAAGGAATCATCATATGAGGAATATTAGTAGAAAGTCTAATAAGCTCTAATCTCACATGTTAATATAATGCTCCATTAAAATGTAATTAATAATCATTAATGTTAATTTTATTTCAGAGTGAAATTTGCCAAAGTACTCAGAGAAGTGTGAAGTTATACATAATAAATGTCTAAAACATTATAAAAACATGTGAAATAACAGTATTGATATACATATAAATGGCTCTCTGAAAATAACAGAAGAAAAGATAACCACTATAGTTTGCATTTGTAAATGCGTTTCTATATTTTAGCATCCAGTTATTCAGAGCTGTGAAAGGATACCTACTTCTTAGGGAAACTGTGCCACACTCATCACTCACTGAGATACTTTGTGAACAAAGTATAGTAGCTAAAACATAGGAATTTGTTTGTTCAGTCCTTAATTTGGGAGTGTGCTAGGTAATTCTAGAAGTTGCTAACTAAATGACCTTTTCATAGTGACTGTACTGTGTCATTATAATATGAAGATATTCTTATTTGTTTATTCTTCATTCAGTTCATTTATTGAGTTTCAGGTATTGCAGACCAGTGTAATTATGAAAAGATGAATTAGACATGGAGCCAACCCACAGTTGGATAACAGACCACATAAATCATACTATTGCTTGTTGAACTGTGGTAAGTGCTCGTGAAAGGTACAACTAAAGTGCCCTGGAGAGGAAGGGAAAATGCCATCTCGGTCGAGTCTTGAAGCACCAAGACTATAGTACATGGGGTGGGTTGGTGGTGAGAGTAGGTCAAAAACCTGAAGAGTAGAAGCAGCACAACTAAAGAGCAAGAAAGAAGATGAAGGTGAGCATTGAGGAATACACAAGTTTAATTAGATAGGAACAAGGGGTTCCCATAAATAAAGACCAAGGTGTGCTAAAAGGACTACGGATTGAACTCTGAGGAACACCCAGGCTGCAAAAAATCAGAAGGAGAAGAGTAAAAGAAGGATACTGTGGTGTGACTGAACCACAAGAAGAAAGGGTGTCAAGCAAAACAGTTTCCAACAGTGTCATGCTACGGTTCGATTACTGGTAACCTCAGGTAGGTCACGCGTGGTGGAGATTGAGGACATAGGGGAGTGATGAAAAGGAAGAGAAAAGGAGAGTTAATGGATGTAGATGAGCCTACGAGGGATGCACTTGGTTACGAAGAGAAGATGGAAAGGGTGGTATTGAGGGCTGAAAGATGTCCGCAGCAAGAAAGGAGAGGACAGAATGCAAGTGAGAGCACAAAGGTGAAGTGGGCAGGATTTGAAGCCAACACAGCTAGTCCCTTGGCCAAAAAGGGACAGAAGAGGAACATGTAGGCCAGCTAGTCTACAGAAATATGTGCCATTGACAGGACATCTTTGGAGAACAAAGATAACTGAGAAAGCAGGTGTGCAACTCTTTAGACAGGCTCAATCTCAGCTCCCTTCAAGCCTTCATTTGTAGATCAATGATCTCCAAAGTGGAGTTTGTGCATCTTTAAGACTTTAAAGACATTTGTTCATTTACTGGGACACATTGCATTTTATGCATATGTATTGTATGTGGCTATTTTATGGCAGAATATAATGCTTTGTAATGAGATTGGAATGAAAATAAAAATGTTTTTACAACTTAGAAATATAGAGGTTTTCTTGCAGGGTACTGTCAAAGGAGTGACAAACAAAAAGTTGAATATTGCAAATTTGCAGACCTTGTCTTTATTGAAACATTTTCTTTGCTTGGACTATAGGAGTAATGCTTAGTTTATTTTCCTCCTACTTTTCACCATCTACCTTTCTCAGCCTTTTTCCTTGGAGCTTCCTCATCAAGCTGATTTCTTAACATTGGCTGGCCTACGGATTTCTCCAAAGATGACTCCTTTTCTTCATTTTTACTCATTCCATAGGAGATCTTTTCCAATTTTATGACTGAAAATGCCACCCAAAATGACTCCCAAATCTGTATTTTTAGCCAGGACTTTCCCCCAAAACTCAAGTCTTAGTTTTTCCACCACCTATTTAACATCTCCACTTTAATCATCCCACAAATATATATATATATATATATATATATATATATATATATATATATATATATATTTAACTTATTATGTATTAGGAACTCAGTTTAGCCCTTGGAGTACATTAATTACTAAGCCAAAATCTCTGCTCTTTTGAACCTTGCCTTCCTGTGCAGGGAGACTGAAAATGGACAATATGCGTAATGACAGGGTTAAATACGTATGCAGAGTGTTCAAAAGTAAAAAGTGTTAAGTAGTGAATAAATAAGACTATTGCAAGTGGCTTGAGAGTGCTAGAACAGGACAGGTAGCATCAGGTTGCAATTTTAAATAGGTTGTTTAGGATAGGCCACACTGAGAAGGTGCCATTTGAGCACAGGTTAGGAAGAGATAAAAGAGTGAGTCAAATAGAAAGAATAGTCAAAACAAAAGCCCTCCGTTTGACAGGTCTGAGGAAATCAAGATCGGTCGGACTTGTGCTGTGGTAGAGCAGGTGGAATGGGTGGGGTCTCTCATTCTCTGCCTTCCTATCTTCTTGTCCATAGCACTTCTCACCACCTGGCTTATTATGTTTATGTATTTGTATTATTTTCACTTGTTTATTTCATCTCTGCTTACTTATTTCTCCAGAATGTGGGTTCTATGTGGACAGAGATCCTTATTAGTTTTAGTTCACTGCTATATTTCCAGATGCTAAAAGTATCATGCATGTAGTAGAAGTGTAATAAATATTTGTTGAGTAAATGAATAAGTAAGAAAGAATATGGCAGTATGGTAGGTCTGTATCTACATTTACCAATCTTTTGATTAAAGACAGCAAAAATTTGGATATTACTGTAGTCATAGGCTATTGGGGCTTAAGAACAAATAAAATATGTATTTTTATAAGAATATGAATTTATCATAAAGTTTAGAAGGCTAAAATCAAAATAACAAATACATAAACATTATTAGGGACTATTTCTGCCTAATATGATTTGGGTTGAATTTTTTATTATTCTTTGTATTTTTTATAATGAACATATAATTTTAAAGAATGATAAAACTTTCTCTCTCTCTCTCTCTCTCTCTCTCTATATATATATATATATATATATATATACACACACACACACACATATACACACACACACATTTTAAACCTGTGATATTTTCTGGATTTGAACTTTTGAAACAGAGGTGCATATTAAAGCTGTGAGTTGGGACCTCGTTATAATTTTTGGTTCAATAAAATATAATTGTGGTATACCTCCACAAGCCACAATTTAATAAACCTGGAGTCTCATTTCTAGGACCAAAGAGGATGGGAAACGTGGAGCTCAGTAATGCTGTTTTGTTTCATTAAATGTCCTCACTGTCTGTGTGGAAATGTGGCTTGTCGCTGACAGATGATAAAAGGCAGCAGACATCGTTAGTGCCCATCACGTGACTCCTGACACCGACCAGGGCGAGGGCCTCTGTTTGCTCACGATCAGAGGTGAACTCTTTCTGCAGATTGATTTGAAATTACTTCTTAACTTTGGTGTTCAGATCTAGCCATGAAGCCAAGAGTGCCTTTCTATTCCAACCTTAAAAACCTTCTTGTGAGGTTTTAAATCTTTTCAGCTCTGCATTTCAGAATGCTTCAAGGGGTTACTATGTTCACAAAAGAAGAGGGTTCATCGAGTAGTTTATTAGAATTTCAAAAAAGTGCCATCTCTCAATCTGCTCATTACTAGGAACAACCTGATGCCAGGCAATTTATGATTATTAAAACATATCATTTGCATTTAAATTAAATGAATTAATGAAGATTACAATAATGTTATATTTTCTCATTGTTTGTTGCTTTAATTTTTACACATGCTAAATAAAAATATGAGTTTTTATTTGTTTCTTACAAAGAAGCTATTAAGAAAAATATGTAGTAAAAAATTACTTAGTCTCCAATATTTCTAATTTTTTCATTAGAATATGTTCTCAGGTGGGTTTTTCCCTTAAAATGTGACTTCTTTTTATGAACTTTATTTAAGAAATAAAACAAAAATTCATTTTAGTGATTTTAGAAGGTATTTCTCAACATTGATATACATCGAAAATCTTTTTAAAATATGTAGTGGGTGGGGGGAAAAGAAATATATAAATAACCCAAATGTTTTGCTTACAACTTTTTATATAAAAAGGTTTTCTTATGTCAATAAAAGATAATCTTAGTAACTAAATAATTAGTATTTATGGAGAAACTATAATATGTGGGTTATTATACTAGGTACTATGATGAAAATTAAAACAACAAATTCCCTCCCCTTAATATACAGAGTGCAATTAGGATGTGCAACTTAAGACACAAAATATTCTTAAAATCAAAATATAAGTCTATCGAAAACAAACTGAAGGCGACTTTATATGTTTATCCGAGAAAATGGTCAATTTCAAAACTCTATTTCCAAGGAAATTATGGGACTGGAGATAATGGTGTCCTCCTGAACCTGAATCTCTCCTCAAGTCCTTCCTCAAAATAATAGTATCAAAAATGGGGTGTAAATAAAATCACAAACGATTCAAGCCTTTAAACTCACTAGGGAGGAGGAAACACCACAATCCAGTTACCTACAAATAGAGATATAAACTTCACATTCCAACAGGCCCCCTAAGACTAATATAAGCCTGTGGGTGCTGAAAGCAAGAATGGGAAAGCTTAAAAGATGTTAAAAAGTAGAGCACCTAGAAAAAGAGTAGATCCAGAAAAAGAAAGTGCACAGTAAGTGGCTAATTTGTAGGTCTGGTAGTTCACAGTATCAGCTAGAAGAAAAAGGAAAGAAAATGATTGGTATTGAAGCTTCAAAATGTGTTTTGGAGAGAATCGTAAAAGTAAAGATTATGCCCTTGAGGGTGTAACAGAAATGAGAAAGAACGTAAGAGGGGGAAACTGAGGATCTTTCAGAAATGAAAGAGAAAGGAGGCATGCCAATCCTCTAGCTCTCTCCTATCACTGAGCATTCATTGAAACAAAACGGCTGATGGAAGTTGGCACTCCTGGACTAAAGACTCTACTCCCAAAATGACTAGGAATAGAAAAAAAAAATCACGCCAAATCCATACAAAGCTAACAAAAGAGGAAAACAGAAAATTCAAATCACAATACTTCAGCTGACGAAATGCTCCCTCCCGGTAAAGAATTAAGAAAATCACAAAATGGAATAATGCTCTAACATGATTTTTCCTGAACTAAAATCCTCAAACAAGTATCTGAAAATCAGACGTAAATATGCAGATATACATAAAGATATAGATATAGACATAAACGAGGATAATCCATCTTAAAAGTTAAGACCATAAGTGGGGAAAAGAATGTACGCAATAAGAGTTGATTGATCTCATTAAAGAAATTAAAAAGAAGAAACAAGTCCATCTTAGAAATAAAGAATAAATTAAAAGATACCCATAGCATAGTACATTACAGTAAAATTTACTGATATACTTTGAAGAAAAGCAGAATAACAATGAGATAAAATTTTAAAAGGTCAAAAAGAAAATGGTTGAAATAGAAGACATGCGGAGTTCGACATCCCTGTAGCTCAAATCTCTGAAAAAGGAAAATGAAACATGTACTATAACTGATTTCTAAAACTATAATCCAAGAAAAACAATTTTTTTCATATTCAAAGGGTAAAAAAATTCAAGGTATTCAGGCATTAGGATCAAATTACTAGGGTAAAAAAAAAAAAAGGCTGGCATCATACTTCTCAAGTTTGATGATAAACCAAACAAGAGTGGAGCAACATTTTAAAGAAATTCATAAAAAGAAATTAAAAACCCAAGTGTTTTATAACCATCCAACTGCAATAGAAAAACACTTATAAAGATTGTCAACAAATCCAGGGGTGCGTTACACATGAGCCATTCTTTGTTTGGATGAGCTTCATTAAGCTAGGAAATACCTGGGAAAATTTGAGCAAAAGAAGGAATGAAAATCATTCCAGATATTTCGTTTTAGAGTTAAATTTAAGCGTTACATACCTAAAAAGAGAGTGGTGGCATGGGTGAAAAACTGTGTGTGCATGTTATGTGTTACATATAAAATGTTCTGGCAGAGTGGAAAGAAAATAACTGGGATGGAGGAAGAGAAAGACAAAAGTGATAGAGTAAGATTATTGGCTGTTTTATAGGAAATGGACCATAGTCAATGATATCATGTAAGACTGACAGCCCACAGAATAAAACATAATTTATAAAAATTATATTTAAGGGCACTACAAGGGAATAAAATATAAGAGAATCCTCTAAATAAAAATACCAATGTTCCAAAAAATTTTTAGAGCAAAGACATACCAAATATAGATGCATAATATATATATAACAAAATATATAGGGTAACATAAAATTATATACAGAATGGACACCAATATATCAACCATCAAAAAATGTGAATGGGCTTATCTCATCTATTATGAGAAAAATAATTCACATTGGCTCACAAAGCAAATTTCAACTCTATGGTTTTATGCAAGAGGCTAGTAATTCAAAGGTTGAAATTATGTATGGGAAAATATATATCAGGAAAATGAAAGACAGTGGTAATTGTGATATTAATAAAGAAAAGTAAAATTCAGGCCAAAAAACCCCATGGAAAATAAAAACAAAAAACCCAACAAAGGCATTCGATAATGCTAAAAGTCAAAACTCACAATAAAGATATGAAAGATATAAATTATCAATATACCAAATAGCAGAGCAGGCATGTTCAAAAAACAAGAAATACAGAAGATGCATGGAGAAATAACATAATAATAGATGCCATACTAATCTCAGTACAAGGCAAGTCAAATGGATGAAAACTAAGACTTTTAACGTACATTGCAGAAGTACCTTCTGGAAAGGGAAACTGATCAGGGACCTTAAGAGTGGGAAAATTTTAGTGTTAGGTAATAGTTAATAAGCTTGGTAGTTAGTGCATATGAAAAGCTATTGTTTCAGGAACTGAAGGTCCGGCCCACCCTGATTCCAGGAGACCTCAGGCAATTGACCTTTGTTCTCCAGAACAGACCCTAAGCAATCAAGATGGTATCCGAGCCATGTGTTCCAGGGACAGACATCCCACCACCCAGGACAAGGATGAAGAAAATCACCCAGGACATAGGACACAGGACACAGATAGAAAATCACTGGTCAACAGATGAAAGGACAATAGGGAAATTGCTGGACTGCAGCTTTTACCTGATTAACCTCTTTCCTGAATCCCAAATCCCTTACCTACAGTACTTTTTCCTCCTTATAAAAAAAGGTGGCTTGAGATGAAAATGGAAGACAGTCCACTTAGGGCACACAACCTGCTGCCTTCCCAGATCGCCAGCCATCTGAATAAGGCATCCATAAAGATTCAATTCCCATCTCTGCTTATTGGGTCCGGTAGTGACAGGCAGCATGAAGTCCAGCTTTTTCAGTTTCCAGATTACCATTCCCCCAAGCAGCAGAGGAAAGAGACTGTTGCCTCACATCCTTAATTTACAGTGGGTAATAGACTGCATGTTATGTTTTAATTTAATGTGTTATAACCCAACAGTAATTCCTTTATGATTTCTGACTCATGAATCAATGACTAGAAATAATTCCACTTAAATATTCCAAAACTGTCTGCGATTTCTTCTAATAGTTTTTATGGTTTCACTTATTTCATACAGAAACCACAAATACCATCAGTAATTAATCTTGTTTTAAGTCATGGTCCAAGCACCTTTTAATTTCCAACTGAATACTCACTTTTTTCACTATATTTAATAAATTATCTTTTCACATGATATATATTCAAATGCATTGAGAAATTTTATCCATAAGTAGCTAAATCATCAGACTTAGAAACAGATACATAATTCTTAGAGAGCTTTTTGAAATGTTAATGTGTAGATTATTTTTTATGAATGCAGTGATCACATCTGATTCCCATTTACTGTTTTTAATCTGAAATGACGCAAAAATTTTTAAAAGCACTTATTATTTATATATGTACATGTATGTTATTGCAAGAAAAAGAATCAAATGAATACCCATGTAACTAGTACCCCATTTACATTTGGTATTGTCTATGATTTTTATTTTTGCCATTTTGAAGTGTTAAAGACATTTCATTTAAAAAATTTTATATTCCTCATGATCTTTGTCATTTTACTTAGTTTTACCATTGATTCTCTAAAAATTTCAAAGTATGCTATCTTATCATTTGTAAATAGAGATAATTTAAATTGTTTTTTTCTATTCTCATTTGATTTTCCCTTTAATCCAAGTGTTCCCTTTAATCCAAGTGGCCTGTTATTTAAATTTTAATGTTTAAGTTCAAATTTTACTGTACTATAATCAGAGTGCTGTTTACAATACTCTATTTTATGGAACTTGCTGATGTTTTCTATTTGACCTGACATATAATTAGTTTCCTTATATAATTCATGGACCTTAAAAAGATGGTGTCTTCTATTGTAAGGTATAATCATTATAAAAGGATGCTAAAAGTTTTAGTTAAAATATTGATGTAGAACATTATTTTGGAGGAAATCAGGTTATTACATAAACCCACCGATAAATTTCAGCATCATCACAAATGAGGCAACCAGATATTGTGTCTTAAGTATTATGAAATATTCTTGCCTTAAATAACAACAGAATTGTCTGGGTCTAATCTAACCCAAGATAGTTTACAGAAAATAGAGAGAGTAAAGGACTAAAATGAACATCACTATGAAAAAGACCAAATCTACAATGTTGGATATTCAAAGGGATATATAATTGAGCTGCTTCAACAGATCAATAGCATCAAAGAAAAAAGAGGTTTATTACAGAATAAAAGAGATATACAACCTAATGCAGTACAGATCTTGATTCAAGGCCTATTATAAATAGACAACTTAGAGACAGGTAGGGACATTTGAATATTGCCTTGGTAATACATGTTAAGAACTATTTGATTCTATCAGATGTAATACTTCCTAGTTAATGCAAGGGGTGGGCGGGAAACAACAAATAACAAACGAAACACCAAAGTTCTTGCCGGGGATTTATACTGCAATATTTATAGGTAAAATGTCACCATATCTGAGGTTTCCTTTAAAATACTTTACAAAAATAGGGGGCAGGATATATGAGTGGCAAAATATTGGTAATTGTTGAAACTAATTATTGAAATTAATAGATGGGTAGACTTGAGATTCATTGTACTACTCTCTCTAGTTTTGTGTAATGAACACATGTGGTTAGTAATAAGTAAAAAGATATTGAAAAAACAGGTAAAGATTAATGACAATTCTAAGTAAAAGACTAGAGGTAGTTAATATAGTAAGCACATAATAAAGCATGACAAAGTAGAAGTGAGGTTCATACACCCTAAGAAAGGGAATCTTAGAGATTGCCTGGAATTTAGGATTGAGGTAGATAGAAGGCAAGGAGTCTATAGAAGAGAGCAAGAGTGCTCAGTTAAGATGCCTAGTATGGCACCTCCTATCTGGATCACGAATGTTTGGAAACTAGAGTGATAAGTAATTTTTTATGTCTGGATTCTATCTCTTTGGTCTACCTACTCCTCCCATGCTGTTATTCTATGTAAAGCATCCTAATAAAGGCTAAGATTATGATCTCTCCTCACAGCAATTACTGCAGGAGTTATAGCTCACCATTGTTTATCTATAAAGCCTTCTCTTAAAAATGAATTGCTAGAATTTAAGAGACTTTTAATGGCTTTGATCTCACTTGATAAATATGAAAACAGAAAAAGAGACCTCTGACCTTGGTGTCATCCTAGGATGTATAGGTTAAGCAATCCACTGAAGACTCACCTGCCCTTTCATATTCAAGAGAGCAACTACAGAAGCAATTTTTCACAATCAGATGGACAGCTGAACACTAAAGAGGATGATAAACTAGGGTGAAATGAGACATTGAAATCAATTTCCTTTGGGCTTACCAGGAACCTTCAGATTTACACAAACAATTGCATTTAAAGAAGTTTTGGTGGGGGGATGCCATACTAAGACGGATGTCCTTAAAAAGAGAATTTGACACATGCTATAGCCTTTATAGTCACCATTCACTTGGTTGGTCCAAATATTTATAGTTCATTGTTATGACTGCCAAAACTGGCAACCACAGGATTGTTGTCTCAATTAGGACAGTAAACAGATTGTCTCTTTTTTTAATGAAAAAATCTAAAATGTAAAACTTCACAGTTTAACATGTTTATTCATCCAAACGAGCTAAAAAATAATGGTGTGACATCTGCTCAAGAGGCACTGGCACCTCGAATTTTGGCTGCCTCCCCACCAAATCGGTTGTTGTTTTAAAAAATGAAGAATAGGGGGAGGTGCTGTCATCAAAAAAAAAATCTTCTGGCATTTAAAAGATCTTATTTTTCTTAAAATAAGGATCTCAAGTCTGTTGCCTGGTGATAAAAAAAATTAACAAGGAGGCACAATGCAGAATACAGCAGCATTGCCATGTTTTACATGAATTTACTGACTCACTATGGATAATTCCACGCTGCTGTAGTTCTTCACGTGGCTCTCCCGCATCCCTCTCTATACCTGCGTAGCTAAACCCTGTACAAACAGTACGAACGTTTCGGTAGGTAATGAATTCATCTGCTACAGTTTTTACTGCAGATGGCACTGATTCTGGATATGCTGTCAAAGAAACAAAGTGTAGCAAACATTACTCTATCTAGTCTGCACTGGAGCCATTCTAATAAAGGAAGGCAGTGCTGCTAGGAGAGAAGTGGTAGAAATCTCCCTGGAGAAGCCCCAGGTAGGTATAAAGAAACCTGATTGTTCCTGGCTGGTGTAGCTCAGTGGATTGAGTGCGAGCCTGCGAACCAGAGGATCGCGGTTCGATTCCCAGTCAGGGCACATGCCTGGGTTTCGGGCCAGTTCCCGGCAGGGGACACACGAGAGGCAACCGTACATTGATATCTCTCTCCCTCTTCTTCTCTCCTACCCTTCCCCTCTAAAAGATAAATAAATAATAAATTTTAAAAAAAAAATCTTTAAAAAAAAGAAACCTGATTGTTGGTAAGGAAAAAAAAAAACATTTTGGATAGTCTCTGGCTTGACAATCTTATGCTATGAATAAAATAAATTAAAATTTAAAATTTAAGTTTAATTTATAAAAGTTTACTTTTGAAGTTTATCTAAAGCACGATTTACACTACTGAAGTATCACTGACTACAAATTTTAAAATCATGGAAAATATAATGCTTTAGTATTCACATAAATAGAAACATAATGAAAATTTAGTTTTATTTTCATAGGGAATGAAGAGGTACATACTAAGTTATATTAAAAACATTGAGTATGGTCTTTAACAATACTAAGATAAAAATAATATATTTGATTTCCTAGAAAAGAGCAATTCCTTTATTCCAGAGTAAATGAAATGCTAGTTGTCTTGATCTCAAAGAGAACCAGGATGAAACACATATATGACCCAATACAACCTGTGACCATAAATGCTAACTGTTGACTTGATTAATATTGTGATTTTTGTTTAATTTATTAACTGCAAGTAATTTTGATCACCCACCACATACAAAAAACTGTATCAGGCTCTAAGGGGACTAAAAATATTAACTAAAATTTTAACATGCATTTATGTAGTATGGGTAGACCACTTTATTATTGGAATTACAAAACTGAGTAAGAATATATTATCAGAATCTTGCATCATTGGTTGGATGGGAGTATTCCTTCCATCTTTAAGAAATACTGAAGATAGAAAATCTTGAAGTATTTTGCTACCTTAAAACAATAACAGCCCTGGCTGGTGTAGCTCAGTGGATTGAGCGCAGGCCTGTGAACCAAACAATCGCGGTTCGATTCCCAGTCAGGGCACATGCCTGGGTTGCAGGCCAGTTCCCAGCAAGGGACACACGAGAGGCAACCACACATTGATATTTCTCTCCCTCTCCCTCTCTCCTACCCTTCTTCTCTAAAGATAAATAAATAAAAAATCTTAAAAAAAAAAAACAATAACAAAACTTATGCTGGTACTAAGATAGGTTTTTACAGGGAACCTATCCACATGGCATGGCAAGTGTAGCCCAGCCCAATTCAGAAAACCAGTGGGCAGCGAGTCAGCGCACAGGAACCCAGCCCAAGGATCAGTTTTTGCATGGGGAATCGGGTCTCATTGCACCTAGGCTGCTATGAGGCTTGCTCTTTGCTAAAACTCCCTCACCCTGAATTGAGGCAGCGAATGTTTACTGCATATCTTTAAAGTAACTTCCTAAAATCTATGGTAAACCTCCCAAAGATGGAGTGTAACCAGTTCAACCACCTTTTCCCTAGCATTTGCAAATATCCTTTTTCTTTATAGTAATTAGCAACTTCCTCTCCTTTATTATCTGTAAAAGGTAACCACCTAAAGCGAACCTGTGCATAATAAATGAGAACCATCCTTGATGTAAGGTGCCCAGAAAAGCAATAAAGGCCTGTCCAGGCAGGGGTCAGGGCACTTTCTCACTCAGAGTGGCTGTGCCATCCCTTTTTCTCCATAGGACTTCTGTAGTCTGTGTGAATTTGTTCGTTGCAGCCATAACACATGGACCGCGCTGGGCGGAGTCCACATCAGGTTTTTCTGTTCATTTGTTTTAAAAGAAATTCTAAATGAAGTATATTTCTTACATTTCCTCTCAAGTGCATTTTACATTCTTGATTTTATATGCAAAGTAGGAACCAGCAACCCTTCCAGCTTCATTCACATAGGCTATATGTTAAGTCTGCTGAGTTAGTAGCAATTTATTTGGCAGAATATGTTAACAGACTCTAACATTCTGAAAAGTCATTACAATTTTTTTTTGTCTTTGTCTTCTGAATTTCTCCGAGCAGTCAGTTATTGGAGGGGGAAAAAAACGTGCTTAAAATTTGTGTCTGCTGCCAGTCTCTGATTTACATGAAACACCACTTACTACTCACAAAGCGTGGTCCTCTGAAACTGCACGCTGACCATCACCTCTTCAAAGACTGAAACCAGACTTCAGTCTGAGATTTCTCTCCAGAGGACAGCCTGCTTCTCAGTTAATGTGAGTATGAAGACCTGCACTTCACAAAAACTGTGGTACATAAACATATATTGTTTCACTCTACCTGCTATTTACCAAAATCAGAGTTTGGCCTTTGGGACTTAATAATTGTCTGAGGTCATTACAAATCAATCAGTTATACAAATGGACTAGCCATAGGTTCAGGGTATCAGAAAACTAAGTAATGAAACTTGACTATAATTAAACTATGCTTAGACTAATATTTATTGCTATCAGAAAGAACATTTTAATCAAATAACTATGTTGTACACCTGAAACTAATATAATATTGTATATTAACTACATTTTTAAAAAGAAAGATTTTTTCCCGAAAAGAATACCTCAAGAATAGAACAGAGTAGTGAAGTTCCTCCCCGCCCCACCAGGGTAATGAACATACAAACATTTCCAAGAATTTAATTATCTATTTTATATACTGCAAATTCTGTTACATCTCACTTGAATTGGTATGTAATAAATAATTAGTACATATCCTTCCATTTAAATTACCACTGAAATTAACAATAACTTTATTTAATAAGAATGTTTTTTACCACCATATGGGAGGGGAAATAACTACATGAAAATTGTTCACGTAAATGTGATAGGAGCGGGGAAAAGTATTTCTTGACATGTGGCACGTCACTCGGGAAAGTAAAAGGCCCATCATATCCAAAATGCCAGCTTGGATATTCCCTTGCCACCCACTTCACAAACAGACACACCACATGGCATTAAATGCTGTAACCTTTCCTAAAAATGCCACTTGGATTGGTCTGCTGTGGTGCGTGTATAAGAACTCTTGGTCTGTCTCTTGAGTTTGTGATTTCAAGGGGAAGAATCCAGTAAATAACACTGTCTAAATTGTGCCCTCTGATATTTGACATAAATGATTTGTGAGGATATTGGAAATTTTGGCTGTTTTTACACTGATGAATAATTATGCTACTTGAAAACATTCTGCAGAACATAATGCTACAGTCACATCAACTATTTGCAAAAGTCTCAAAGAATATGGAGGGTATTTATGAAAGCTTTCTTCTCTTGGCAAGTATGGAAGCAATCTTCACATTTTATTTACTCGTCATAAATACAATGTGTGCGCTATAAAACACTGTGCACATGTTTCACACTGTTCGTTTTCTATAAAACTTCATGTAAGGTAGCGGCTAACAATGCTGCAATGTGTGTTTTTCCATTTTTCCATTTTCTAAGCTTTATGCATTCATGTGCTCTAAAAATATGGAAAAATTCAATTACCAGTAAAAATATTGAATATATGTGTCATTATATTGCAACAAATGCAAAATACCTTGAAAAAACTACATAAACAGAAAACTGCACATGCAAGTAATATGAGACATATTTTATTCTGTTTATTTTTCATGAAAGAGTTCTACATGATTATCTGACAAGAGACAAAATGTAATTTTTTAAAACAACTTTGTACTGTTCAGCTTTAAGAGATAAACCACGAAGATTACTCTGAGGAGGTAGGACTTCTGTTATTGTTACGGGAAGGGGACCGCACAATTACACGACAGATTGCGACATACCTCCCTAACAAGAAGAGCAAACCGGTGCTGCAAGCAGCCAGAAAAACATAATTAGAATAGAATTCCAAGTTTATATTAATAGAGTAATCAGTTAATTAAAATCAATATCAACTGAACTTTCTATTTACATCAGTTTAGACAGCCTAAGAGGAAAGGAACTCTATTTTAGAGACATATGTGGCTCTTTGCGCTTCTGTCATCCAGGTGCCATTTCTGATGGAGCACATGTGCGCCGAGCAGTTGGCAAAGGAGGAAAAAGATTACTGTAGATGTATGTGCAGATAGTCTCTCTAATGATGCAAAATATGTCTGGAAAGAAAGCAGGACTTTTCCGTAAAATGAAAAATTTCCCATGACTTCTTGTTCCTTCTTCAGCTTTGAATATGGTTTGAGTATGTTTTTGTAAATAAGGATATATACTTTTACTTCTCATATATGTGTGGAACAAAAACAGATTTAGTAATCTGTAAATGATGGAGTAACACACATAGGTTGGCTGACATATCTGAAGAATTTGGAATCTGTTTTCCATTTTATCTAAATGCACCATGAATAGGTTGCCTGTCAAAGTAGAAAGATTTATAAAGGTATTCGGTAGCATACATTATGCTACATTGCTAGGTTAAGGTTCTTTTCTTGACATATTATGCAACTCTTTAAAAAGATATATCTGCAAACTGAAAATACCAGCAAAAAGAATTCAAGATGTTGTAGTTTCAGTATTTCAGAAAGCACTGGTCCCAAGAGGTGCTTTCATAAAATTATCTCCTTATAATGCACTGATTGCTGCTCAGCTAATCTTCATCAGATTCCAGATCAGGGTCAACATCTGCAGTCAGTCTGAGATAAAAGAACGCATACACAGCCAGTAGGAGGGCCAATATAGCTGCCAGTAGAAGGCCAACTTCCTGAGGAAGAAAAAAAGTGGACTTGATGAAATGAGACTGCCTAATATTATCAGTTTAGTATTAAACAGCCATATAACTCCACAGTCTAGAATGAACAATTTGAACCTAATAATCACATTAATTTTTAACACTCTTTGCCACTAAGAAGCTTATTTGTACTTGACAAGAGCCATTTCAATGGCAAGTACATCAATGGGTGAGTCATTTCTATTACTTTTTTAAATTTGTGTGTTACTAATAGTAAAATTAACATTTATACTTTGCAATAATTTTCATAGTTGGGATATAAAAATGCTGGGGCAAGCAATGCAGATTGTGCCTACAAAGTTTACCTATAATCTATTTGGTTTAATTTTATTTCTTGCTTCAGTAAATTCGTTATTAGTTACAGCAATTGGATACAGTCTTTTTTTAATTATCATTTCTTAACGAGAAGAAACTAGTATAACCAGTTTCTAGATTATGCCTCTTTTTAATAAACATCTTTATTAATTATTATTTGTTGAACCTCTTTTATATTCTGAAACCTACAGTTTAGGACGTGCTGGGGCAAAACTGAGCACTCAGTACGTGAGGCACGACTCAGGCTGATGTATCACAGCTGTGAAGGGTGGGCCTGGCTGCTTCCGTTGCTGGTTTAACGTGCATTATATCCATCAATCATGTTGAACTCATAGCCAAAATACTTACTACATATACAATGGCAAAATTCATATTGTATCTCAAAAATTCTATATTTTAAAATATAACACACTATCAAGGAATTTCCTCAATATTAACACATCATTTGCTAAACAGAGAAAAGAGTAAATAGTTCCAGTTCACTCTCTGAAAGGGCCTAATATCTAATTTTCATTCATTTATTATACCCCTTCCTGGCATTATTTTATGAAAAAGTAATTTATTTGCATTTACATGAATGCATTTTACATTTCATAAGAATGCAATATCAATAATTCAACATATGCTAACTAAACATTGAAAACATTAAAGTGAATATGGTTTATAATAAGCATGAAAACCTGAAAGTTGAAATTACAAATGGATACCTTATACAGATGTGTAGCTCATAATTACATTTGTTTAGATTTCCAAACTCTCAAGATAAATATGAATAAAAACTAGGGGGTCGAAAGACTCAGTGTCAACTATTTTTCTAAGATTTCATTTGTCAATCTAATATATCAATGTTATGACAAATGAAAGTGAATTTTTCTTTGCTGAAGTTTGTAACACGGTGGCATCTTGAAAAGGCATGGTAGACTCAAACAGGTTTCATTTATTTTCTTATACCCACAGCTGTGCTCCCAGACCCATCTGGTTACACAGCAGCCAATTTGAAGAGGATGTGATGAACAAGTGATACACAACTGCAGGACCCATCTGTCCTGCATAGGGACAACAAAACCGTTCCGCAGCAGAGATGACCATTCACACATGTTTAATGCGAGAATAACGTTTTCACTCTTGATTGGAGGCCATCATTCTCATCTCACCGATAAGCACCTCTCAGAGGCGCTTTTCAACAACTTGTCTTTTCAAACAACTTTTTTAATTACTAAATTAGTAACAAAGGTTCAAGTAAGATTTACATGCAAAATATGCTAAGATTATGTAATGCGTTGAAAACTTTACAACACCAACAATACAATTATAAAACACTATCTCCACAGCAAAACTAAGAGCATTCTGTAATGTATAACGTAGTTACACAATGCAGACTTAGCTGAGGTAGGGAATCTTCAGGCCAAAGACAAACATCCAAGGAAAGTCCAAGGAAATTAGTTATTACTGGTTTATTAATACAAACCAGTAATAACTACTTCAAAGAAATACTTTCTCAACCTACTAGTAATTCATAAATGACTTTGATGTGCTAAGGTCGATGTCAAGTGTTTTCATTTTATTACTTGACTCTCCTGACGACACTGTGAAGTAAATGGCATAATCTCCACTTCACAAATGTGCCAGCATGCACCCAGCCGGGTCATGGTCCGAGACAAGAGGGGTTTGATCCCAGGCCTCTTTGTTTTGTGTTCAGGGTTTTCATCTCTGTGACTTTTCCGATCCGTGCAGCTCTTCAAATTTTCTGTATATTAAAATTATTTTAAAAGCATAACTCTGATTCATTTTAAAGAACAAGTACTGAAGTAATAAAATATAATATTATGGCCATCCCATATCGACTAGGTAAGAGTCAAGCGTGTTTGATGTTCATTAGTCCCTAGCTGCTTCTCTGACATTATCAATATGGATAAAATCACTCACTGGGGAAATTAAATAGCATTAAATAGCAATTGCTAAAAGAAACTTTGTTATTCAAAATCCTATGCTAAAATGACAACGCAATCAAAATTTGACAGGGCAAACTAATTAGTATGCCAGATTTGAAATGTAAAACATTGCCATGGTTCTGATTTTTAAAAGTTTCCTATTATTTTAATGAGCCCTTTACATAAATTTCAAGCAAAGTAAACAATGGTTAAAGTTAAGGCTTTTTCCCCATAGGTTCATAAATCTAAATATGCTAGCTTATTTTTTAAAAAGTTATGTTCTGATGTCAGAAACTCTTCTATACATACTTCAAATTGTAAATGAAACCTAAGAAAACAATTCTCATAAAAAGATAAACTCCACATTGCTTTTAAAAAGACAAACAATTGCACTATAAGGTAGACTTATACTGGGAACACAGTTATTTCCTTAAATTAAAACAATACCAAAAATTGTAAGACTATATTAAAAAAGGGTATGTATAAGAAAGTGGTATATATTTATAGACAAATGGCTGCACTGTTTTTCAAATTCTGCTTGACAGCTGTTCATTATATTGTGCCACAAGTGCAGTTTGCCACCCCAATGTTTTTCTTAAAAAGATAACAAAAACAAAAAACAAAAGATAACTAAAGCACCACATTGTGAAAGATAAAAGTACGTGTCATGCCCTTTGGTGAAAAACAACAAACAAATGCTCTCGTTACAAGGCACGATAATTAGGTAACTAATCGCAGGATGGTGAAACTAAGTGCTGCTTTTAGAAAGGTCATATCATGGAAATAATTTTAAAGGTGAATGAAATTTCATATGAAATTAGAAGAAAACTTCAAAAGATTAATCATCTCTGTTTTTGACAAAAAAGCAATTCACTTTTTTTCTTTTTTTCCATTAAAAACTGACAGCAGTAACTGGGGAGATTGCATTGTAAAAACATACTGCATCACACAGCAATGCTTGATCAAAATCAGCGATCAGGAGCAAAAAGAAGGCAGCGTTTCATAATCATAATAGCAAATTCTGGAAGACAACCAAATGTGTCATCTGGCAGCTCAACAGCTGCTACAGCTTTGTGGTAATACCTTGGCATTTGCTATCAGCTGTAACTTTGAAAAATTGATTTTTCTTGTCTGTCAGGTAGAAAACCAAAATCGACTTTTCACATTCTAATATTTAAATAAAATATAAGTACTAGTCATTATAGTTTTACACACTTGACAGTGGAGCCACCAAATTAATTTTTCTATTTATAGTTTAATTTGACTCTAAATACTTGGCAAAGAATTGACACAGGTAATAATGGAAACGTAATTTTGTTGAATTTCATTGTACTAACACGTTGGATTAATACCTGCTAACATCATTCTCAGCTGCATATATCCCTCTTAAGTAGTTAAAACACTGCTTTTCTAAGAGAACAAGTGTAGGAACATCATTAGAATTTTATCACAGAGAGCACTGACAACCATAATAATTCAAAGAGTATATTTACATATATTAATAATCTAAGTATATATAATTACACGTAAAATTTAAACAACTGTCAAATGGATTTTATTAAAAATGAGAGTTTTTGATTCAGGCCACATAAATCAGTGAAATGCATATACAGTAGCTAAAGAAAAAATAAATTGCAGTTTAAGTAAAACTGGTTCTTGCAAATGACATTGTGTTTTACGTTAAGACCTGGTAAAATCTCAGGATAGGAAGGATGTTGCCCATTAAATAAATTCATTATACAAATCTTTGATTCTGGCATTCAACTTAGATTTTGAAATGTCATAAAACATTCAGAATTCAACATTTATGCAATCCAGTTTTAGAAACTACAATGGCATGCATATATCAAATTTTAAAATTATCTAGTATATGTACCTTTATTCCTATTGCTGTTTTCTTTGCTTCTGCTTTCAATTTGGTAGCTCGTAAAATAAGGTGGGCTTTTTTATAATCCTGTTTACCTAGGAAAAAATAATTTCAGACAATGGGTTATTATTATATGTAGTTTATGTTCAACAGCCACCTGCAATGTCAAAGAATGTTTAAATAGAGTAAAACCGGGCCACAAAGTTACAAAGTAGTTTCCAGTTATGGAGACCATGACCTTGTCTCCCTAAAGTCAACTTTTCCTCCTCCTCCACATTTTTAGGAAAAAGATTGGACAGGCATCTTTGATTTGCTGTGCAGTGATTATAAAAAAAAAAAAGACAAAAACTTCTTTTAGAGAATACGATGTTTAAAGTACAGAGAGTAAACCTGTGGAAGCATTTGGAAACAGATATGTAAATAAATGAGTATACATAAGATCCCATTAATAGGTAAAGCTAACTTTTTGTTCATAATCTAACAGCTCATTATAAATTTATTTTATTAGGGATATATTATTTAAACAATCAACTTCTGAACTATCCTCAAATTTTTCCAAATAATAATCTAAGAAAAAAAAAGGATCTGTAAATAATTAACTTTTACTCATTGAATTCATCGGAGAAAAGATGTATTTAACTTGTTTGCCCTTAACAGAAGACAGAATACACACAGCTTGATAAACAACACAGGGCAGCTACACCTAGATATTCGTTTTAATCTTCTCTACCACATTTCACAGGAAAAAATGCACAAAAATGACTTAGTGTCACCAAATTTCTTTTTTTGTGTACTATCTATCTCATGACTCTACTGAGTAATAAAAGAGCTCGTACAGCCTGTGAAGAAAACAGACTTAACAACAACAACAAAAGCACTGACTAGAATATGCACTTTTGTTAACCTCACCCTCAACTAGGAGCTGGGTCGAATGAGTCTCAGAGGGAACAGTATAATATGTCATTCTGAGTGGGAGTCAACATTTGAGCAGCAATTTCACATTGGTATGCAGCCCTGTTATTTCCATCTTACTGTCTCTCCTTTCAGTGATCGGTTCCTTTCCAAAACTTCCTCCTTTATTTTCTTTAATTTCCACATTTTCCACGCACTGAAATAAATTTGAAAGCAGTTGATCTAAACTAAAATAAATCATGAAAATTCAATGTGTAATGTATTTCTTAATGTGACTGCTAATGATTCAAATTTATGTTTAAAATTCCTAAAAGGTTTTTAAAATTAGAAATGGCAGAGAAATGAGTCAATTGGATGAAAGTAATGAAGATATGCTATAGATGTGTTCACTAGACACATAAAAGTGTGTGTTTGTCTGGAGGTCATTTTTTTTTTTAAGAAAAAGAGTATATGCTATGTTCTTAACCACTGTTACATAGCAGTCATTCTGGATCTATGCACATGCAAAAGCTTAATAAATGTTATTTGATGATGCAGGTCTAATAATCCAGAAGTAAGTGAATTGTAAACATGTGTATCAAATGATCTAAATTTAAATTATGGAATAAACAAAACACAGAAAAATATTGCTCTGACCCATTTAAAATTAGCAACATTTAATTTCATAGGAAAACCCTTGACAAATATTCATTCTGATTTCACAGGTCAATGGTCGGACTATTCATGTCATCATTCCTGCTGAGATATGAAACAGTTCACAACCATGAAAATGGTGGCATATCAAATGTCTCTAGGGTTACAAAGCAAGTTTCTAATGAGAATCTACAATGAAATTGAAAGATTATAGATATGAGGCCAAAAAGTCATCTTTGTTTTATCTCATATATACCCTATAATAATCCCTGGGTGCAATGGGGAAAAATAAACAAATGAAAAAAGATTAACCTAACCCATATGCTTTTCATAAAACAGATTGAAATATGCTTCAAAGAGTCAGTTAAAGTGAGATTTTATTACTCTACTTCACATGCCTTTAACCATTGGTTAAATAAATGTGTTCTATTTTGATACAAATCCTATAATCTCTTAGAGAATAATATTTTAGCTATTAAATTTGATATGAACATTTGAAACTGTTTTTTTGAGTAGTTTTAAAAATTATTGTACATCTGGTACTGCTCCAAATACTGAATATGTCATTAATGTAGCATTCTTCTTGCTAACTATGATAATTATGACTTCAGTATATCCAAAAGTATATACTGAAAAACACAGTTTCAGCCTACTCAGTGAAAACATTTACGGCAGCATCTATTAAATTCTTTATAACTAAAACCAGATCTTTCCATTATATCCAAAGAGGTGTTCAACATTTTATTTTTTTAAAGCTTCAAGAAAGGTACCTATGTGCACCTGATTGTAAAAAAATACAGAAGCCCCCACTTGTTGAATACTTACACTTGGAAAAAAATACATTTATAAAATCTAGATTTTATATATAGATGATTTCTTGAATACAATTGGGTCTGATTTTGGTTACATTAATAATGCAATAGACAAAGTTGGTATTTATTTAGCAATTGCTCATTACACTTTCTATGAGGGAAAACATGGACAATTCAAGCCAAAGAAACCAATCTGGAGTCTCAAGTCATCTAGTTTCTCTATTCTCAATGATATTATTCGCGTCATTTCTTCCCGAGATACAATTTAGGTAACAATAGCATTTCCTCCCATTTCTCCTGTTGATTGATTTGTGCTTCTGTCCTCCCACATGATCCTGTAACACTTTTATTTTATTGTTTTCATTTTATACCTTTAAAATAATTTTCAGTTACAGTTGACATGCAATATTATATTAGTCTCAGGTGAACAAAATAGTAATTAGACATTTATATACCTTAAAGGTAATCACCGTGATAAGTCTAGTCCTCGTCTGACACCATGCATAGAATTACATTCAAATTTTAAATTATCATACAGTGAAGTTGGTATTTTTTTTTCCATTTTGGTGTAGAGTTCTATAAATGTTCACGTTCATGTATCTATATTCATGTAACTAATACCATAATTAGGACAAAGTCTAGTTCTATCATTCCAAAAAACACCCTTGTGCTATCCTTCTGTACCCACTCCTCTTCCCACCTATATTTCCTGGCAACCACTGATCTATTGTTCATTTCTATAGATTTGTCTTTTCAATCATGTGGCATAAAGTCTTTAAGTTTCACCCAAGTTGTATTCAATGTACATAAGCAACTCATTGTTTCCTAACTGCTGATTAGCATTCCGTTTTATGAAGTTACCATAGTTTATCAATTTTCTCACTGAAGTACCTTTAGGTTATGTTCGGTGTTTGGCAAGCATGACAAGAGCTCCTATAAACACAGGTGTCCAGGTTTTTATATGAACATATATTTTCAATAATCTGAGAATTGCTGAGACATGTGACAAGAATGAGGTGTGTCCAGAAAAAGTCCAGCCATTGTTAATACAATGAGAACAGTTTGTGGGACATTGATGTAACCTTGCAGCCAAGGGGAGTGGACTGGAATGCGCATGTGTGAACAGTGGTGACTTCACTGTACTAGTCAGTGGGGGTTGTAGATCCCGTTAACTGAACATGTGTACTGTGTGGCTATCACATTCAAAATGACTGAGCAAGTAGGGCAATGCGTCTGCATCAAATCTTGCGTTAGGCTTGGACATTCCTCTGTGCAAACTATTGAGATGATTCAGAAGGCTTTCTGGGATGAATGAATGAGTGCAGTGCAAATAGACGTGCGGCACAAATGCTTTGAAGATGGTCAAGAATCTGTTGAAAGTGATCCATGTTCTGAAGGCCTGCAACAAGCAGAACACCTGAGAATGTTGAATATGTATAGGCTACAGTCAACGAAGATCAGCAACTGACAATACAAGAACTAGAAGGTGATCTGGGGAGTCCAAAAACTACTGTGTCCTAGATTTTGACACGGGATCTTGCAGGACACATGTTGTGCCAAAATTCATTCTGTGGTTTCTGCTACCAGAGTGGAAGGAATATCATGCTGCAGTTGCTAATAACTTCATTCAAACTGCTACCAATGAGCCAGATTTCCTCAAGAAGGTCATAAATGGAGATGAATCATGGGTGCCTACTTTGAAGGGGACTGAGGCATCATTGTCCTAGGTACAATGTTTCTTGCATCTTGCATCTTCTTCAGTAAATGCCTCTATTTTTCATATTACACGGCTGGATACTTTCTGGATTGACCCTGTACATTTTCCCTGCTCTGACAGGAGTTCATAGCTCTGCCTTACCCTTCACTTCCTGCTAGCTTTCTCCAATCAACAAGAGGAGAAATTACATCCCCTTACATCTTTCTTCGACATGGGATAGCTGTGCAGAGTCTCGTGACTTTTGATTCCCAAAAATCTATTTCAAAGATTTTTAAATACCCTACGGGCATCTCACTGACCACTTTTACCTACAGTTTTAGGTCAGCCACATGCTAACCTCCAACTAGTAATGCTGACTCAGGTAGTCGTGATGTTAAGTACTTGCTACCCATTGTCTAATGCCGTGGGGAAAGGGCTTGTCACAAAGACTAAGCCCTAAACCAGTCAAATAAAGACAAGGTCTGAGGATGGGGCTTTTCAGTGAGCTGCCAGATATGCCAAACAGCAGCAATTCCCTGAGGCTAAGTTTTGGGGTAGATCCAAACCCACGATGCCTTCTCTAGTGGCTACAGGATGTTGTTTTTCACAAAGACTATAGTTGCAAAGCTAAGGAAAGAAATATGGAATTAAGGCAAGTTTTTAAAAAAAGCTTGACATTCTTATCAAATTCCAGATATTTTTCTTGAATAAATATTCTTTGGATTGTTGTAAGTCTTTTGTTATTTTCCAAATGTCTGAAAAAGTTGATTTTGACTTGTTTTGCCATTGTTCTTGTTGCTTTTACAGAGGAGCACAATTTTGAAGTCCTTACTTTCCATTCAAGAAGCGTTTCTCTTTTTAAAAAATATCAGCATATTTGAAATAATTCTCTTATATACAACACATATTTAGGTCATTTTATAACATTTCAACTTTAAAAAATTTTCAAGCCCTCTGTTCTTTAATAGTAAGTTTAGGCCATTCACATTTTTCCCTTTTTACTGAATTTTTATTGGAGTACACTGGATAAAAAATTATACAGTTTCACATTTCAAGTCTGAAGGGATTGGCATGAAATATCCAAAGTGATGAAACCAAGGCTACTTTACCCAGAAAGGCTATCATTTAAAATGAAGCACAGATAAAGAGCTTCTCATATAAGAAAGAGCCAAAGAAGTTTATCATCGCCAAACCAGTATTACAAGAAATGTTAAAGGTGCTCTTGAATAACAAAAGAGGAGGAAGAGGAACAGGAATACAGTTAAAAGAATAAATATGAACTATCAATAATCACTTTGAATGTGAATGGCTTAAGTGTTCCAATCAAAAGATACAGGGTAACTGAATGAATAAGAAAACAAGACCTATTTCATATACACACTGTTTATAAGAGACCCACCTCTAAACTAGAGATACACACAGACTAAAAGTAAAGGGATAGAAAGAGATATTTCACGCAACAGAAAAGAAAAAAGCTGGGGTAGCATTACTTATATCTGACAAGATAGACTTTAACACAGAGAAGACAAAGAAGACTACATAATGATAGAGCAATCCAATAAGAGACAAGAGGATATAACCTTGTGAACATTGATGCACCAAACATAGGAGCATCTAAATATGTAAATGAATCTTGATAGATATAAAGGTAGAGATTGACAGTAATTTAAAATCATAACAGGGGATTTTAACTCCTCATTGGCATTAATGGACAAAACTTTCAAACAGAAAATCAACAAGGAAACTGTGGCCTTAAATTACACACTGTAGCAGATAGATTCAATATATATCTTCAGAGCATTTCACCCCAAAGCAGGAGAATATACATTTTTTTCAAGTATACATGGAACATTTTCTAGGATAAACTACAAGGCACAAAAGAAGCCTCAATAAACTTAAGAAGATTGAAATCATAGCAGGCATCCTCTCTGACCACAGCAGAATGAAACTAGAAATGCCTCACAGGAAGAAAACTGAGAAACACACAAAGGTATAGAGACTAAATAATATACAAAGGCATGGAGACTAAATAACATGCTACTAAACAATGAACGGGTTAATAATGAGATCAAGGAAGAAATCAAAAGATAGCTTGAAACCAATGAAAACAAGAGCACAAAAGCCCAAAATGTATGGGACAAAGGCAAAGCAGTCCTAAGAGGGAAATTCATAGAATCACAGGCCTATCTCAAAAAACAACAAAAATATCAAAAAAACAATCTAACTTTACAAGGAACTTGAAAAAGAAAAATGCATTAGCAAACAAACAAACAAACAAAAGAACTCAGAGGCACAGAAAAGGGTATGGCGATTACCAGAGGGGAAGAAGGAGTGGGAAAGGTAGGAGAGAGTAAAGTGGGGAGAGTGGTGATGGAAGGAGAAGGGACTTGGGGAGGTGAACACACAATGCAACATGTGGATGGTCGGTATTATGGAACCGTACGCTTCAAACCTATATAATTTTATTAACCAATGCCACCTGAATAAATTCAATAAAATATTTTTTTATTTAAAAAAAAGGGGAAGAAATAACTTATGGATTGCTACCAAGCTCTGATGCAGACTGACTAACTGGTCCTGAGCCTCTGGGACCCTCTGTCCTGAGCTACCAGACATGAATCAGGGTTCATCTAATTCAACAACTATAAATTTTAGCAGTTAAATTGTTTGTAGAAGGCTCTCTATAATATACTGCCCCAAAGCTGGAAGTTAACTGCCATCCTTGAAGATGACCTTGAAACAATCTAAATATAATGGAAATCTTCCCAGTAGCAAAGTTTGAGTAGTACATTTTGTTGTGCACTTCACCTGGAAAGAGAGATAACCTGAAAAAGATACGATGTTCCTTTTTCTTACTTAGAAGCTGAGTCTGTCACCTAGTCAGTCTGGATTATTCATGCTTATCTGTAAACAGGCAAAATGAGGAATCAGTGTTGGCTGGAATAACTGATGCTGGTTATCAAGGATTTTATGGTTCATTAATACATAGTGAAGGCCAGAAGGAACATGAAAACATGTGAGGGAACTCCTAAGGTAATCCCACACACTATGATGACCAACGGTAAAATTTAATGCAATTTCTCTGTAACTTTCTAACTAGAAGCATCACCTAGAACCTTCAGATATGAAGACTTGGGTTACCCACTAAAGCAAAAGGCTCATCAAACCAAGGTGCTTGATAGAGGCAAGAAGATCTAGAATGAATGTTGGAGGATGCAGGTCAAAAATTATAACCACTATGACTAGCTAGAGTACTGACAACGAAGACTGAACTAATATTTCTTTGCTTACTCCCAGAGTGTAATGCCCATTTTTATAAACAACTAATTTCTCTGTAAAATCAGCATTATCAAATTTATAAAAATATTTCTTCCTCTTCCCTTAGGCTAGATCATATTAGAAGATAGAAACAAACAGAGAGAGTAGGAAAGAAAGACAAAATATCACTCAATATTATTCGATATCTCAAGATCCTGCATTTAGAGAACAGCAAACCCAGGCTTGGTTGGAAAACACCTGGATGATTGTTGAGGATCTTAGATTTTCTTCAGGTTTATTTTCATGATAAAAGACAGAAAATTCAAATTGAAATAGTACAAAAAAAAAAAAATGACGAAGAGGGATAGAAGGATGGCAAAGAGGAGGAAGAAAAGGGGAGATTAACTATTGATAGATTCCAGGAGATAAGAATAAGAGTTTAGTTGTGATTGACATGAAGTCAAGTCTTCATTGGCTATGCAGAACTTTCTCTTTCCATCACCAGTTTCTACTTCTTCTTTTACTCTGGGAGCATGGCTATTTCCGGCTCTGGCTCACATTCTTATAAAACTAAGACCAAAGTGTAAGAGATATTCTTCCTTGGATTCACTTCAATCAATATTATGCCCAAAACAGGTATCAAGTTTCTTCCGATTACAGAAGACTAAGATTCACCTAGTAATATGTGTCCACTTCCCACTGCAAACAATTTTAACAAATCAAAGCAGTCTGTCTCCTATTTTTCCTGTTAAACGTGGATTGAAAATACATACTTGAAAACTCACGCTACATAATCAACAGAATTTCCTGCTTCAAGTCTTAAACAAGGATTATGGGCATCAACTAAAAGCAAAATCATAACTAAAAAGAAAACACTGGTACAAAAATAAATTCAAATTATGCCCAGATTTTTGATAGCAAAGATAATACCACATATATTCATAGTTTTTATTTATATGTACTTTGAAGATAATCTATGTAGTATCTACTTCTTAAACAATATTTTAAAAAGCCATGTTCAGTTATAATTTGTAATAAGTAGATAGTATCTGTGTTAAAATGTCCTTTCTTATTCAGTATAATTAATATATTTAACTTCAGCGTGGCCACTGTTTCTATTAATAACTACAAGTAGTTATAAAAACATATAGTTAATAAAAAACCATAAATATATTTTATATACCTTAATATTATCATTTACCAGTCCTCATATTACATTAATTTAGAAATAGAGCAATTTACATGCTCTATTTAATACAACATAAAAACCTATGTTTCTGTCATGAATTATTTAATATTTAAGACAATACTCAGTTTTACCTATGCCACTGTTTCACTGAGTTACCTTAGTTTGGTGAAAAATTAGATTACTTAACTGTTTTTGGTATTTGCTTTTTGATTCCTTAGTTTTGCCCAGAAGTAAGACTGCATCTTTGCCCTTTGCTGATTGTGCTACCAAAGTTCATTATCATGTAAACATCTGGTTATTGTTTTATAAATGTTCATCTTTTGGAAGCCCAGTTCTTTTTTTTTCTCAACAGTGGACTTTATACTAACCACACTCATTATCATCATGTGCCAGTACGGCTCTACCTCTGCCTTTGCTGCTTTAAAAATTAATGCGCTGTTATTTTCTGAATACTGCATAAGCTGCTTATGAGTACATTATGCTATCAAGCAAGCCCATGCAGAAAAGCTTCCTAAACTGTTATTCTTTCCATGAAAATACAGCTGGTTCTGCTTCAAAGGCACATCTTTTCACCTGCAAATGGACTTGCTCCTACACTTATTCCTCAATTCATTGTCTTTTATTTGTGTCTGGAAATCTTTAATTGCCTTTAATTAGAAAAAAGTAAATTCAGTGCTTTAATCTTGCAAATACATTCAATCATAATTCTGTCTGGGATGAATACCAAGTTCTTTCTATTCACTGTCTGATCTCTATAACAAAGATATATAATTTATTGTCCATTTATATAGACCACACCAATTAAGATACAATGGAAAAGCAAAGACATAAGAGTCAAAATATTTGAAAAGAAAAATTTGCAGTCTAAATTTAATTGCTCAAAGAAATTACTAGAAAATGAGTTATTTACAGCATGCCAAAAATACTGACAAAATTAAAATTTGGTAATCAACAGTAAAGACTTTTATATTCCCTTCAACATTTTTAGAATAATTTCTCATCAACAGCTCCAAACCCCTCCTTGTCTGTTCCAAAAGCAAAACACTGTTTGGCATCTTACTGTTCTTAGATTAACAAGATTATATACAAAAGGGCAGTTCGATTTGGAATATAAAGTAATTTCTCAACTGCCCTATGAATACAATTTTTTAGTTGCTACATTAAAAACCACAAGTAACTGTAGAAAACTCATTACAAAAGTAAGGGTCAATAGTGTTGCTTATGGAATCCTACAGCAAACTCAGTAGCTATGTCAGTACAAAGGGTGGACTTTTTGATAACAACGAAATGAGTAAAATCACAAATGCCATGGTCACAGGCAAACAATAATAAAAATGTTAATCAAGTTGATAAAAAGAAAAGTATTATAAAACCAGAAACACAATATAAAATACAGATCCAGTGGATTATTACCATATAGCACATTTTATAGTTAGCCAGACATACAAAATGATGTCACATACTCCCTTAAAAATAAAAAGAGATATTATGTGTGGAAGTAAAATTTGCAAAAAGTATTTTTCTCAAATTTATAAATATCTTGGCAGATGAGAGGAAGCTGGTAAATAAATTCTTACAAATGAAAATCTCATGCAAACTTTTAAATATTATGTAATAGAGGCAACTCAAACCAATGATAATTTTTCAATGCTTGGACAGAACAGCTTGATATTAATCCTACATTATAAAGGATACACCATCCCTTAATACCACATTAAGTACTAATAAGCAAGTGCTATGTTTTTGGTTGCTATAAAGATGGACACGTTGCTCATGCGATATAAATTACATTAAAAAAATCATACTAAAAATGCTAACCAAGCAACTTACTTATGTACGCAGGGAAATGTAACTAAAAAGGTATTATAAAGTATATCAATTTTAGCTTGCTCCTAGCCAAAAAATTCAACAAACATTTTTCTTAAATACCTGCTATTTGCAATGTACCCTTGGGGGCAGAGAGATAAAACCAAAGGAAAACAACAAAAAGTATCAAAGGAAGATTTAAAAACTTCAGAAAAGTTAAACAGCATTATTTAAATACATTTTCAAGTCAGTTAAATACACTGCTTATTATTTGAAGGGAAATCACTAAACATTTAAAACTAACTTAGAGTAGTTTAAACAAACAGTATACAGAATTTTATCTAAGAATTAGGGAAATTGTTTTATTGATTATTTTAACAAATGTTCAATAAATACTTTCTATCATTAGAGACAATCATTAGGGATGCAAAAATAAAATTAGGTAGAGCTTCTACCTGCAAGAAGAATGTTTCAATCCTTATAGGTAAAAATATAAATATATAAATACACACATGCATATATATTTAAAACAGGTAGAAAAAAGTGGTATGAGCAATCAGTGAAGCAAAATATTCAAAGGTCTTGCCTTGGCCATGTAGCTCAGTTGGTTAGAAAGTTGTCCCAATATACCAGGCTGTGGGTTCCATTCCCAATCAAGGCACATACAAGAATTAACCAATGACTGTATCAATAAGTGGAACAACAAATCAGTGTTTCTCTCTCTCTCACTCTCAAATCAATAAATTAAAATATATTAATAAAATAAAATAAAATAAAATAAAATAAATTATTCAAAGGACTTCCAGTCCTGAAAGCACGGTAGGCTGAACTGAGACAGACCCTTTTCTGATATAAGTACATAAAAACCATAGGAAAATGTCCCTTCTATAATGCTATAAATGTATACATTATGTTTACAGAGACACACATACATGCAAGTATTTATGGTAAAAGGAAATAAAGATGTTCAAATGCCAGAAACAAACAACAAAATAACCTGAAATCAAGATAGCTAGTTTCTTAGCTGACAGTCTGGTAACCCTGGTGTGGAGGTGGTGGGCGGTGTGTCGGTGCTTGGTTTTGGACGTCAAGTGCATTGGTGTTTAAGGCCCAGGCATGTACAGTGGCTCTGTGAGACAAATGCTGAAACTGAGATACACGAATTAAGTTTAGGTCTTCGAAGGCCTAACCGTGTCATACAAAGAGAAGAGGGAAAAAATCTGCACTTGTTTGGTGAAATAGAAATGAGTCTTCCTGCTTCTTCTAAGCTCTGGGTATGGGGGGAAGATGTGTTCTCCTGTGAGAAATACAAATCTTAAGCCTTTAGACCCAAAACAAGGTGTGAGGTTCAAATTTCAGGAATATTAGACCAATAAATAAATCCAGAATAATCGTCCCCAAACCATAAAATCCTTACTGTTGGTAATTAAGTAGCATATGGCTCTGGAAAAAAATTTCGTAATTCACACTGCTGGGACTCTCACAAAGGGAGAAAACAGAAACAAAAACATACGAACCTCTATTGAAGTTGAATGCACACACTCAGAACCATAAAGCCCAAAAGGATTAAAAACCGGAAAGGAAGAAGAAAAAATACCATGAGGTGAAATAAGTCAATACAACCAATGGGAAAGTTGGTACCATAAGAAGAAATAGTAGAAGAATCTATAATTGGAGTTTAAAATAATTAAGGGAGAAAACCAAAGAAATAGAATATAAAAATGATTTCTAAATTATCCAATAGACATCTTACACATGACTAAAAAGTCACTGAAATTATACATTCATGGGTGCAAATTAGAAATAGCAATAAATAAATGACAGAGAGAGAGGCAGAGACCGAGAGCTGATTCAAATATCAACTAGCATTATGTACCCAGCTAAATTATACTTTAAGTATGAGTACAATATAACAGTACTGTCTTAGAAGTAGACATTGAGAAATTTTGATGCTAATGAATACCTGCATGATGGCAAAAGGAGCAAGGAAATTCACCAGAAGAAAGATGGGAAATACAAAAGGCAGAGGTTAGTAAAAGCAGCAAATATAAACTTAGCTCTAAGTTATCACTGGTGATTAAAAACTTCAAAATAATCATTGTAATCATTGAGTGTGTACTTTTAAAAACAAGAGAGAAATTAATAAAACAACATAAACAACAGAAGGAGTAATTTGGTATAAACAGTTAAAAACTTTATATTGTTTATGATAAAGATATTGATACATTTTAGATTTCATTAAGTCAAATGTGCCAGATAATTTGAGAAAATTGAGAGAGAAGAAATCGAATGCAAAACTTTAAAAATTTTTAAGAAAAGAAGGTTATTATAGAGATTAGCAAGAAAAAAGATCAAAAATACATAATAAAATTGTGAAAAGATAATCTGGATTGTTCATTCACAATAAATGATATGGGATTCAATGTGCTTGCTCAAAATCAAAGAGTCTTAGACTATATCAAAAACACAAAACAGTGTCAAGGTTAGATGAATGGAAAGGGGTAAAAAATTAAATATCAGAATACTAAACAAAAAAAGATATTTACCAATATCAATGTGAGACAAAAACAACTCTAAGAAAAAACTTCATAGCATTTATAAAGGAGTCCATTACTTAATAGAAAAAGAGGAATTATCAGAAACATACACCAGTTTAGAAATGCTATGCGACAAAAACATAGCCTCACACTATAATATATAAACCAACACTGAAAAAACAGACAGCTCCGCAGTCTCCACAGTCTCCGAGATGATGTGTTAGTTCTCCTTTCTCAGAACGACAGTTCAAACATTCATGTAGAGTACAAAACAGTATGAATAACACAACTAACATAAGCAGTGTTACATCTTAATGTTAGAGAACACCTACTCCTTTCAAAAACAGACAAGTTAACAAAACTGATCACATACTAAGCAATAGAGGAAAACTTAATTCCAAAATCTGACCTCATATTGAAAATATTCTCTGAAAATAAAAATTAATCAGGTTAAAGACAATTTGAAATACAAAAAATCTGTATTTATCACTAATATATATAATTCAATGGATATTATACTGAATGTATATTATATAACATATGATTTATATAATTGAACAAGTTAAGAAAGCTCTAAATAATGTAATGATGCCAATGATATAATGAAGAAAACAGATCCATTAAATGAATATATTAGTAAAAAACATTTGAATAATAAAGAGTAAAGCAACCAGCTCAAATATCTAAAGAAAAAATTAAAGAATTAAAATGAAGGAAATCATAAAGACAAGAGTAGAATCACACAAAAAAACCCCAATAGAACCTAGAGTAACAAAAGCTAACTCTTTATAATGTCTATACAATTGGATAAGTCTTAGTCAATGTGGATGAAGAAAAAAGAGACATTGTAAAATTAAATAATATCAATTAAATATAGAAATTACAGCAAATACATTTAAAATATTACTATTATTTTCAAAGAAGCAACATTTAGATTCAGCAGCAAAAATAACAGTCTAAATGCAGTGGCATGATATTCTCATGTGTTGAAAGAGCACATGATGAAATAAAAATACTGTACAAACTGCCAAATGAGCATCTATAAGCAGAGGAAACTCGTTTCAAAAATAATGGTATGACAATATCATAGAAGAAGGAAACTGAGAACTGGTCACGGCAGGCAGATATAGGAAGTTCTGATAAAAATGTCCATCAATCACAAAGAAAATGATTTCAAGAATCATAGAAGGTCTGGGATGGAAAAGAGAATTAGGATAAAGGAAGTGGTAAATATGTATACAACTGTACAGGATAAATAAACTATAATAAAGTCTTAGGTGTTTGATAAATACGGAAAGAATTAAGAAATGCAAGAATCATATTTTGGTCTTAGTGTTTCTAAATTAGGAGCAGAGATGCTGAGACTCTCACCACAGCTACAGTGCTATTGCACCGTCGATTTCATGAACTTAGATCTTGTGACCTAAGTATCTTTACATCTGCCAATATCTAATATATGGCCAGAGAAGTACTATAGTAAAGGGCTTCTGTGGTCAATTTCTTGAAATTGAGTCCTGGCTCTAACTCTTACCAATTGTAGAACCTTGGGAAAATTCTTCAACCATCTGTGCCGAATTTTCCCGATCTGTAATAGTTAAGGTAATAATAGTTCCCATTTCATAAGACTGCTGCGAGGATAAAAAAAAGATGTTCCCAGCACAAGATGTCTAATATTCTTTAGCTACTTCTATTATATAAAAAAATTGAGTTTTAGAAGTAAATTAGTTGTATTTTTATATAACTTGCATAGCACATATAAATATTTGGACTGATATACTTAATAACAACTATTTATAAAATATCTTATGTTAAAACAGTTTATAAAATTCTTGCTTTCATTTTTGAAATTATTTATCTCTAGAATAATACATGGAATATCAGCCAATGTCATAACACCTATTTTTTAAAAATTATTTCTGAAGAAATGATAAGGCTCAAACCAATTTATTTCTCCTTGTAGTCAGCAGTATTTCATTTTCCTTAGTTTATTGCCTTGAAAGTGAGGTTTTTCATCTTGGTTCATTACACACTTCAAGATCATGCTACAATAATTAAAACAGCATCCACGGACTCTGAAGATTCTGTAACTACAAGGTATTTCCAGTGACAGTGTCAGCTCATTTGATTCTTACCTGAGCGAAGAATATTGTTTTAAAAAAAGGCTTTTATGAAAGCCATTAATCACTGTCATTTAGTATATAATTGAAAGACAAAACTTTTAGCAGATGATAAATATTAAACAATAATGTTAAAGCCATTATTCCAAGAATGGTCTTGCCAAATATAATTATTGACTGACCATACTAAGTTTACAGAAATGAGATCTAGTAAAAAGGGGACATTATACACATATGTGAAAGTTTATTAGCAATCTAAATTAGCTTACTAATAACTTTAATATTCACAAAACTCTTTAATACTCACTTCATTTGCTATTTGTACTTTTTAAAAACACCAGTGCTGAAATATCTCCCCAAGATCATTCTAGCTGCTTTTAAAAGCCCTTCCTCACATTTTGGATTATATCTTGGAAACATCTGCACAGAGCTCTATTTAAAAGAGATGCTATCACTTTTAACAGGAACCTAATCAACAAAACAAGCAAAATATAACCAAAGACACTGAAATTGAGAACAGGTTGACAGTCAACAGAGGGGAGAGGGGAGGGAATTTCGGGGGAAAAGGGGGAGGGTTTGGAGCAACGAGTATAAAGGACACATGGACAAAGACTATGGGGGGTTGGAAATGGGAGGGAGGTGGGGAGGGCTGGGGCGGTGGGCCGGGATGGGAGTAAAAGACAGAAAACTGTACAAGAACAATTAAAATAAAATATTAAAAGAAAGAGATGCTATCAGTAACAGAAAATCTATCATCACTCACAGTGTGAGTTCAGGCTCGTGGTAATTTCTAACTCTGTCACAGAAAATCAGAAAATCCTTCCTTGAGAAAATCCTTCAATTAGCTATGTTAATTATTTTTTATTAGTTAACTAATAACTTTCCCATTTCATTTCTTTCTCTACCTTTACAAAAACCTTTTATTTATATGACATTCTAGAGTGTATGTATGAGAATCTTAAAACTGCAGGGCATTATCCTTAAAAAGACTAAACAAAAGTAAACCCTCACTACCCTAATTTTAACATACTTTGTTTGATTATCAGCACTGTATTTATAAAGTACACACAGAGTAACTCATATTCTGTGACACCCACACAACACTTAGTTTACCAACTGCTGTGATACTTCTCACAAACCTCACAAGAGCCCTGTGAGACAGGTGGGTCAAAAGTAGGTTTGCAGTTGTTCACATGGAAAATGACACAATAATTAATAAATAATATTATAAGAATAAACTCTGTGTTTCACATACTCACAACTGTAAATCTACTTTTGACCCACCCTGTATTTTGCAGAGTAAGTAAAACAGAAAAGAGAACTTTCTATCTATGGGAACATAATGCAGATACAAGGAGCTATCTGAGAAGATAGACATGTTCTAGATTGTATGTTTAAGAGTTGGATTGTGGATTGATTCACAATATGGTTACTCTTCATCTCTGTGGTTAGCACATTCCATTTGATCAGAGACTTCAATCTGGTAAGTCAGTCCTTCTATTTACACATATAAATAACATAAGAACTCACTGTTTATCCATAAGCTATCCTGTAAGTGAAGAAAGGATAATATGAAATAAGTCAAATATCATAAACCTCCCCTATAGAAATTATTTAGTTAGAAATATTGTTTTGTAATTTGCATTTATCTAACTCCCAGTTAGGTGAGTTAGATATTTACATAACACCCTTTAAATTAATTTTTTATTGTAATAGCTGTTTGTTTTGTTGTCTATTTGTTTATTTGAATTTCTTTATTTAGAACTATCTCTTTTTGTAAAAAAGTAAAAAACCCATTTTACTATGTAAAAAATGTAAAAAACCCATTTACTTTTTGTAAAAAAGCAAAAACTCATTTTACTCTGGGTTTCTAAACTATTGTATTTACTTATAGTAGGACTTTATTTTTCTACATATAACTTTTAATTGGTTATATATATTATAAATATTTTTCACTTTGTTTGCATCTCTTTTATTTTGCAGAAATATCTTTTCCTTTATGGAGAGCAACTTATGTATCATATTTATGAAATAGGTATATATTCTTTCAATATCAATTATTTCTACTTATTTTCCGATTTCTATTGCCAACCTCTTCGTTTATTCTTTAATTATTTAAAAAGTGTTTTATTAACTTTTTTTTAACATGCAAAAAAATGAGAATGAGTAGAATTGAAGAAACGTGAAAAATAAAGAGGGGGTTGGTAAGGGTAAGTCACCTTGTTTTGCTTCTGATTCCTAATTTGCTACACTTTGTTCAGATTTGTGGTTGTAAGACTTGGGGGACCTGGTTTGTGACTAGTATGTGGGTAATTTTTTTAATAAATATTCCATGCATTCTTGAAAAGAATGAGTAGAAGATCCTACATTATCTAGAGCATAGTCTAAAACAGGTAAGATTCTTGTTATCTTTCTATGCTGATAAGTAGACTTTCCACCAGTCCATCATTTTACTGAGGTAAAATTCTAGAAGGGTCAAGTCAAGGAACATGTATAAAGGACCCATGGACAAAGACAAAGGGTGGGGGATTGAACGTGGGAGGTGGGAGTGGGCGAGGCAGGGAAGAGTAATGGGGGGAAATGGGGACAGCTGTAATTGAACAATAATAAAAAATAAATTTAAAAAAGAATTTTGAAGTTATCAAATAATTATTATTAATAGACAACAGAATCAAAAGCTTTACATGGATAAAAAGATTTAATTAAAAAACACTAAACACTAATAAAACCAGCAGGCCTTAAGAATAAAAACATTTTTTTTGCTTTTACTAAATTAAGAAAATTATGAGAGCTTTGAAAAAGCACAAGTACACAAAAGGTATTTTCCCATTGGTAGGCTGATCTGTACTTAATTTTTTGTTTCTCAAAAACTTCACATATTCTCTGATTATTCATATTCTGCATACTATATGTATTAAGGAAAAGTTATTTTCTTCATACCACATATAATTGCTTTCTTTTCTGTATCTTAATTTGCAGGAAATGTATCAAAGGGAAGTCACTGCTTACCGATTTGCTTTCTGTACTGGTCAACAGGAAGTTTTATAGTGTAGGCAACTTTTCTCCCCATCTTTGATCTCCAAAATGTCTGCTGCAAAGAAAAAAAAAGTTATGGTGAAGTCCTAAAAAATCAAAAGCACTAACTACAAAATTCAGGAATAATTTATTCCATACAATTCACTTCTAAAGCAATGGGTAAAAGTGCCTTTGACTTATTCCCATTAGATATCAGTAAAGAACACAAAATTATTTCAAATAAATTATCATGGATACAATTGGAGGTAATTAAATTTTCAGTCATTTCTTCTTGGCAACACTCATTTTATCAAGCACTATGAATGCTCAATTAACACACTATTAGAGCATTATCTGTAAATGTGAAAATAATGTAGTGCTTAGGCAGTGGGTTTGAGGCTGTAGGCATGTTCTTGGCAGTGTGTTTCTTTCCAGTTACCTACTTTGCTACCCAACAAGCCTGAAGTTTGAATCTCAGGTACTTTGACTTTTGTTTTACACAACATGGCATAGGTAACAAAAGTACAGGAATTTGAGTTCTAGTTCTGCCTCTTTTCTTTAAAATGGCTTAACCTACTACCATTTATTCTCATTCTTACTACATTATATGGACTATTTGATTTAATTCACTACATATCTTTCAAATCCTAGAATTTTTTTTTTTAGTTTAAATATTGTGACTGAGATAACCTACTAACTAAAATCCATATTCTCCTTCTCTTTCTGGTAGAGTTAGACTGTATTTCCTAACTTGAGTTCAAATGGGTAATTGAGTTGTCAATAGAGTAAATGGAAGTGATGTGTCACTTGCAGAACTGAGCATTAAAAATCCCCCCCTCGAATCATACTTCCCCTGCCCTAATTGGCTAGAATGTAAATGATCCCTAGACAAACCATAAGAGTACTTTTATAGGAACACAGAACCTTAGTCAGCCAGGGCTGTAGGAGAGTATTCTGTTTACCAACACAGTACTCTACTGAAAAAGGAATGAACTTCTATGACTGAGTGCATGACACATTGGTGCGGTCTCAGTATAGAACTAAGTGTTCGCACAGTGGTGCCGAATGTTTTTCTTCTGCTCTGATTAGGAAGCTACAAGATAAAGATGAAGTCAGGCAAGAACAGACCACTGTTTAAGCAAAAATATAAGGGACTATGAAGCCAAACAATTTGGAGACTAACAAGATTAGAAAAGCCAACTTCTAAAAGCCAAAAAGTTGGGAATAAAAGTGAAAAGGGTGTTGAAGAACAAAGCACTAAACTACTAAGGCTTCTTACTTAAAAAAATAATGAGCCAAAGTGGAGATTAAGGATGCCCCTCTCTCTCTTGATCCTTCTCTTTCGAATCATCTGAAGGCAGCCACTATTTGGGTGCAAAGAGAAAAGCACAGAAAGTCCTAAAGTATAGAAAGGAGGCGGGAAAGGAAGTAGATAAGAGAACTATATCTAAGACATATACTGCAGTGTGTTTACTGGTACATGGAACTAACTAGAAATGCTAAGAAGGTTACCAAAATCTGAGGAAACCAGAAATTCCATCTAAAAAAAGTCTGTGAATGAAAACTAACTGTTGGGTCTCTACACTTAACGAAGCAAAGTGTGAGCCTTCACGCAATGCAAACACTGTAGATTTGTACCATCCACTTCATATACGAGACCAGAAAGGAGAACCATCTAGAAGACAGAGCCATGGAGAACAATACACAAGAAAATTTATCTAAAAAAATCATAATCAGGATCTAAGTGTAATCACTGAACCAGCTCAAAAAGGTCCTAATCTATTTAACAAGATACTGAGTTGCTTTTCAGAGAAAACAGACCAAAGCCACAAGTCATGCAGCCAAGGCATGTGGAGAGATGTACCCAGGAACCAAAGTCTCACCCTATCTCTCCCCTACCCCCCAACACTAGAAGCCTTTCAGAAGCGAAGGGCCCATTTGTCCAGGAAGTTCGGTGCTAAAGCCTTTTTGATAAATGGCCAAGCCCCAAGGTCCTCCAATTAAAATGTGCTCCACCAGCACTTCCGCATACCTGTTCCCCATCACCCCTTACAATTCCACATGAATCCTGGATTGGGGAGCTCAGGCTTTTGGGCCATAGCTTTCCCTTTATTCTTGCTTAGTCCTCTGCAAAAAAGCGACTCTAATTTCTCCACTGCAGTTCTCCTCAGTGTTTAGTGTTTGGCTCTGCTAGTGCTGGGTGGACAAACTCTTTCTGTGGGGTAACATAAGCAAGTAACTTCTACTGTCAGTACAATGGGCCTTCTAGTGGTCTTCTGTGTAGCAGATTTCATCATCATGACAGATCAATGACTCCTGTGTTCTCCATTCTTCCCTTTCAAAATGGGAGCGCTTATTGGAGATATTGTTTATCTTCTGCTTCATCATTACTCATTACGGGTTTGGTGAGGCTCAGGAAGAATAAGTAAACTTCATAGTCTGTAAGCCTCAAGTGGTAACCACATTCCAGTCTGAAAGTGGAAACTGCGGTTTGGCTGTATGTCCTTGACTTTGTGCAAGATGCAGTAGATAGAAAACTTTTGGATCTCCCTTGCCGGGAGGCAGGAAACAGGATGTGCATGGCTATTTCATGACCAGAAAGAGAGACTATGGGGAAAACTGTTGGCTACTAACTCAAGTACACTCTCTCTCTCTTTTCTGAGCACACTGGACTACATATTCCAGACTCCTTTAATGCTACCTTATGGGCATGTGACTGAGTTTCAGCCAATGAAATAAGAGTAAATTAATGTCTGCTACTTCTAGAACTAGCCTGTAAAAACTTTCCCTATGTACTCGTCCATCTGGTTGAAATGGAGGTGACCTCCAAAGTGACACTGGAGAAGAATGTGATGAAAAAGACAGACATGACATCCTGGTTGCAGAATAATTGCACAGAAAGCAGCTAGTCAACCAACTTGTTTTCCTCTTTCACATTGCTGTGAGAAGCAGCAATAAACTTGTAGCATTTGAGCCTCTATACCTTTTGTATTAGTTACATTGAGTAATATCACCCTAACTAAAACAAATATGTTTAGATGCCTTCATATACAATGATGTAATTATCAAGGTGTAATTTTGCTGATGAACATTATTAAGGTTCTCAAATATCAAATGAATTTGAATATGCTCAGACAAAACTGTACTGTTTACTTATATATGGTCATACAGAGAAGTGTTAATAATGCTCCCACCTAATAGTAAAAGGCATCCCCAAATTAATAATTCTCATGTGTAAGAAAATTACAAATTCAGCTAAAAAATTCCTTTCTATTGATAATAATCAAATTTATATTATACATATATTTAATATAGAAAGACAAAAAATAAAATATATTAAGTCTTCACTCCTCATAAAGAATACACCGTATTTTTCGGACTATAAGATGCACTTTTTTACCACATTTTTTGCTTGAAAAATTTTCCCCCTACTTTCCTCCTCTAAAACCTAGGGGTGTGCACCATAAGATGCACCTAGATTTTAGAGGAGGAAAATAGGAAAAAAAAATTGAAGCAAAATATGTGGTAAAAAATTGCATCTTATAGTCAGAAAAACAGTAAGTTCTTTTTTAAAATTACTTTAATGTTGTTCAATTACAATTGTCTCTATTTTCCACCCACAACTCCTCCCCACCCAAGCCAAACCCACCTCTCTCCCTTGCTTCCCCCCTCCCCCTTGGTTTTGTCCATGTGTCCTTTATAGTAGTTCCTGAAAACCTTTCTCTCCAATGTCCTCTCCCTCCTCCTCTCTGGCTATTGTTCTTAATTTCAATGACTCTGGTAATATTTGTTTGGTTTTTTCTTTTGTTAATTATGTTCCAGTTCAAGGTGAGATCATATGGTATTTGTCCCTCACTTCCTGGCTTACTTCACTTAGCATAATGCTCTCCAGTTCCATCCATGTTGTTGCAAAGGGTAGGAGCTCCTTCTTTCTTTCTGCTGCATACAATTCCATTGTGTAAATGTACCATAGTTTCTTGATCCACTCATTTGCTGATGGACACTTAGGTTGTTTCCAGCACTTGCCTATTATAAATTGTGCTGCTACGAACATTGGGGTGCATAGGTTCTTTTGGATTGGTGTTTCAGGGCTCTTAGGGTATAATCTCAGCAGTGGAATTGTTGAGTGAAAAGGCAGTTCCATTTTTAGTTTTCTGAGGAAGTTCCACACTGTTTTCCACAGTGGCTACACCAGTCTGCATTCCCACTAAGAGTGCACTAGGGTTCCCTTTTCTCCACATCCTCTACAACACTTGTTTGTTGATTTGTTTATGATGGCCATTCTGACTGGTGTGAAGTGGTATCTCATTATGGTTCTAATTTGCATCTCTCTGATAGCTAGTGATACTGTACATCCTTTCATATGTCTCTGGGCCCTCTGTATGTCAACCTTGGAGAAGTGTCTGTTCAAGTCTTTTGCCCATTTTTTTAATTGGGATTTTTGTCTTCCTGGAGTGGAGGGGTGTGAGTTCTTTATATATTTTGGAGATCAAACCCTTGTCCAAGGTATCATTGGCAAATATGTTTTCCCATATAGTTGGTTCTCTTTTCTTTTAATGCTGGTTTTTTTTAGCCATGCAGAAGCTTTTTAATTTGATGAGATCCCATTTATTTATTCTTTCCTTTATGTCCCTTGCTTTAGGCGACATATCCGTGAAGATGTTGCTACATGGAATGTCTGAGACTTTCCTGCCAATGTTTTCCTCTAGGACTTTTATGGTGTCACAACTTATATTTAAACCTTTTCTCCACCTTGAATTTATTTTTGTGTATGGCGTAAGTTTGTGATCGAGTTTCATTTTTTTGCATGTAGTTGTCCAGATCTCCCAACACCATTTGTTGAAGAGGCTATTTTTGCTCCATTTTATGCTTCTTTCCCCTTTGTCAAATATTAATAGACTATAGAGACTTCAGTTTATTTCTGGGCTCTCTGTTCTATTCCATTGGTCTATGTTTCTGTTTTTATGCCAGTTCCACACTGTTTTGATTACAGTGGCCTTGTAATACAGTTTGATTTCAGGAATTGTGATCCCTCCTGCTTTGTTCTTTCTCAAAACTGCTGCAGCTAATCAGTCATTTATGTTTCCATATAAATTTCTGAAATGTTTGTTCTATATCTGTGAAATATGTAATGGGTACTTTAATAGGGATTCCATTGAATCTATAAATCACTTTGGGTAGTATGGCTCTTTTGATGACGTTAATTCTTCCAATCCATGAGCATGGCACATGCTTCCATTTGTTTATGTCTTCCTTAATTTCTTTCTTCAGTGTTGTATAGTTTTCTGAGTACAAATCTTTTACAACCTTGGTTAGGTTTATTCCTAGGTACTTTATTTTTCTTTTGCTATACCAAATGGGATTTTCTTCCGATTTCTGTTTCTGATATTTCATTGTTGGTGTACAAAAATGCCTTTGATTTCTGAGTATTGACTTTGTATCCCTCTGTTTTGCCAAATTCATTAGGTTGAGTAGTTTCTTTGTGAGTCTATTGGATTTTCTATGCATACTATCATATCATCTGCAAATAATGAGTTTTACTTCCTCCTTTCCAATTTGGATGCCTTCTATTTCTTTTTCTTGTCTGATTGCTGTGGATAGGACTTCCAGTACTACGTTGAATAGGAGTGGTGAAAGAGGGTATCCTTGTCTTGTTCCTGATCTTTGTTCGAAAGCTCTAAGTTTTCATCCATTGAGTATGATGTTGGGTGTAGGTCTCTCACATATGGCCTTTGTTATGTTGAGGAATGCTCCCTCTATTCCCATTTTGCTAAGTGTTTTTATCATAAGTGGGTGCTGTACCTTATCAAATGCTTTTTCCGCATTTATTGATACAATCGTGTGATTTTTGTCTTTTGGTTTTTTTGTGTGGTGTATTATGTTTATTCATTTGCAAATATTGTACCATCCTTATATTCCTGGGATGAATCCCACTTGGTCATGGTGTATAATCTTTTTAACGTATTGCTGGATGCGGTTTGCCAATATTTTGTTGAGGATTTCAGCATCTATGTTCATCAGTGATATTGGCCTGAAGTTTTCTTTCTTTGTCATGGCTTTATCTGATTTCAGGATTAGGATGATGCTGGCTTCATAAAGAGTTTGGGAGTCTTCCATCTTCTTGAATTTTTTTGGAATAATCTGTGGGAGATGAGAGTTAGCTCTCCCTTAAATGCTTTGTAAAATTCTTCTATGAAACCATCTGGTCCAGGGCTTTTGTGTGTCAGAAGCTTTTTGATTACTGTTTTAATTTCATCAGCTGTTAGTGGTCTGTTCAGGCTTTCTGCTTCTTAATTCAGTTTTGGAAGATTATATTTTTCTAGGAACTTTCCCATTTCACCTAGGTTTTCAAATTTCTTGGCATATGGTTCTTTGTAGTAATTTCTTACAATCCTTTGTATTTCTGTGGTATCAGTTGTAATCTATCCTCTTTCATTTCTGATTGTGTTTATTTCGGCCCTGTTTCTCTTTTTCTTGATGAGCCTGCTTAAAGGCTTGTTGATTTTGTTTATCTTTTCAAAGAACCAGCTCCTGGATTCATTGATGCTTAGAATTGTGCTTTTAGTCTCTATGTCATTTAAATCTGCTCTGATCTTGGTTATTTCCTTCCTTCTACTTGCTCTGGGCTGTCTTTGTTGTTGTTCCACGAGTTCTTGTAGGCATGGGGTTACAATGTTTATTTGAAATGTTTCTATCCTTTTTTAGGTAGGCCTGTATCACTATAAACTTCTCTCTCAGGACTGCCTTCATTGTATCCTGCGAGTTCATTTTCACTTGTTTCCAGAAACTTTTTGACTTCTTCCCTAATCTCATTCTTGACCCATTCATTGTTTAATAGCATTCTATTCAATCTCCGTGAGTTTGCGTGTTTTGGTTTTTTTCCTTGAGCTTGGTTTCTAGTTTCAGTCCCTTGTGGTTGGAGAAAATGCTTGATATGATTTCAATTTTCTTGAATTGGTTGAGGCTTGTTTTATGTCCTATCATGTAGTCTATCTTTGAAAATGTTCCACCTGCGTTTGAAAAAAATGTGTATTTTGCTTCTTTGGGATGAAATGCTCTATATATACCAGTTAAGTTCATTTCATCTAGGGCATTGTTCAATGCCACAATATCTTTGGTGATATTTTGTTTGGAAGATCTGTCCATTTTTGAAAGTGGGGTGTTAAAATCCACTACTATAATTGTGTTGCTGTCAATATCTTTCTTGAAGTCCTCCAAAATTTTCTTTATGTATTTGGGTGTTCTTATGTCTGGTCCATATATATTGACAATGTTTATGGCTTCTTGATGGATTCTTCCCTTGAGTATTATGAAGTGACCTTCTGGGTCTCTTTTTATGGCTCTTTTTTTAAAGTCTATTTTGTCTGATATGAGTATTGCTACCCTCGCTTTTTTCCCCCGTCCATTTGCTTGGAAAATTTGTTTCTGGCCCTTCATTTTCAATCTGTGTAAGTTTTTTGTTCTGAGGTGGGTCTCTTGTAGGCAGCATATGTGTGGGTCATGTTTTCTTATCCATTCAGCTATTCTGTGTCTTTGATTAGGGTATTTAATCCACTTACATTTAAGATTATTATTGATAGGTACTTATTCATTACCATTTTTTGTACCTGTGTTCCTATCTCTTTCACTGTTTTCTTCCTCTTTTTAAAGCAGACCCTTTAACATCTCTTACAGAGCTGGTTTGGAGGAGGTATATTGTTTGAGGCTACTTTTGTCTGGGAAGCTCCTTATTTGGCCTTCCATTTTAATTGAGAGCCTTGTTGGATAAAGTAGAGTTGGTTGCAGGCCTTTGGTTCTCATTACCTGGAATATTTCTTGCCATTCTCTTCTAGCTTGGAGCGTTTCCATTGAGAAGCCAGCTGCTAGTCTTATCGGGGCTCCCTTGTATGTTACTTCCTGTTTTTCCCTTGCTGCCTTTAAGATTCTCTCTTTATCTTGAAATTTTGCCATTTTAATTATGATGTGCCTTGAAGTGAGCCTCTTTGGGTTCCTTTGGATCGGGACTCTCCGTGTTTCCTGGACTTGTGTGACTTTTTCTCTCATCAAATTAGGGAAGTATTCCATCATTACTTTTTCAAACAGGTTTTCTATACCTTGCTCTTCTTCTCCTTCTAGTATCCCTATTATATGGATATTATCATGTTTCATGTTGTCCTGCATTTTCCTACCTTGTCCTCCAGCTTGCTGATCCAGCCCTCTGCCTCATCAAACATGCTTTTGATTCCTTCTGCTGTGTTCTTCAGTTCAGAAATTGTATTCTTCATTTCCTCTTGGCCCGTGTTGATAGTTTCTATTTCCTTTTCCATGTTGATATAGTTTGCAGTGAGTTCACTGTAGTTCCCCTGTAGCTTTTGGTAATTCTCTGTGAGCTCATTGAGCTTCCTTATAACTATTGCTTTGAACTCAATTGTTGGCTTGCCTCTATTTCATTTAGCATTTTTTTCTGAGGCTTCCTCCTTTCCTTTCATTTGGGGACTGTTTCTTTGCCTTCCTATTGTTTGTGAGACGCTTTTTGTTAGCTTTTGCTTTTTAAATTGATCGGTTCTGACTCTTTTGAGTTTCTGGTGTAAACTTCTATAGTAGAAGACCTGTGAGAATCAATGGTACAGTCTCCTTGATCTCCTGAGCTCACTAGTCTTGGGCTGTCGTTTATATTGGCTCTCTGTATGTCTTTGGGTTTTGATTGTTGTTGGGTCTTTTTTTGGCAGGTCCTTCTCTTCAGCTGGTTAACTGAAGGCCACTCCGTCCACAACATCTTGTATTCTGTTGTGCAGGTGTGGTCAGGTTGTATTGAAGTTGGTTCTTCCATGTGCAAGGTTTTGAGGATACTCTCTTGCTCTTGTTCAGTTGTTTGTTCTGAGTAATTTCTCTACCATTTAGCTGTATTTTCAGATCAGTCCTGGGTTGAGTTAGCGTGGCTTCCATTCCCTCCTTCACCTTCTTCTGTTGTTATCTGTTGGTGGTTTCTTTGTTGGTGGGTTTCCTCTTCCAGCAGGCATCTTGGTGTTCATAGCTTCCATCTACTCTTTTTTGTTATCAGTTAGAAGGAGAAGGCAAATGGTTTAAGACAGCAAAGTGTGTTCTATGGGATTTAAAGTACCAACCTGTAGAGAAGAGATAGGAGACCCTTTGGATATGTATAGTGTTAACTGTGATATTTCACCCAGCTAGCCACTTTTTAGAAAGGGTGGAAAGAAGGTAAAACTCTTGTTAGGGAGGGAAAGATTGTGAGTTGGATCTACAAAGCAGTCAGCTTGTGGAAGGTCAGATTATGAGGTAAAGTGAGAGTAAAGGATAGAAAATAGGTGTAGTATGTGAGAGAATAGAGTTAACCACAACAGTAATAAAAGTTCAGGAAACAGTGAAGTGAGCTAAGATCTGGGAGGGGTGCTGTGTAGTATTTACAATTGTATGGAACAGCAATTATTTACAATAGTAATGGAGCAACAATCATATGACAGAATCTATGTGATCTGGATAACAAGAATAAGAAGTATAGGACCTAGAGTAGTGTGCTAATGGAACACAAATGAAGTGAAAGATGGAAAATTAAAAATACACTATGAAAGAGAGAACAAGGGGAACCAGTCAAACAATGCAATTTAACAAGCCAAGCGAAGAAGACTAAACAGAAAAAAGAGAAATAAAAAGATACTAATAAAATAAGAGATGCAATATACAATAACTTGCAAGTTCTCTGGAGTAGCAAAGTGAAATTTGTCTCACTGTCTCAGCTGATGGGATGACCCCTCTTTGGGTCTAACTCTTTTATGGTCTTCATAGCTCCAGGTTTTATTGTCTCACTTGTGGGAATTTAAAAAAAGGAAGGAAGAAAGAAGAGATTAAAAAAAGGAGAGAAAGGAAGAAAGGAAGAAGGAATAAAAAAGAAGAAAAGAAAGGAAGAAAGAGTTAAAAGAAAAAAATTACTTTAAAAAAAAGAAAGGAAAAAAGAGCCTTCTGCTGGCTATAAACCAGCCAAGCCAGTTCTGGTGGTCTTCCTGCTTGCAGCAGGCTGAGGGGGGATTAGTTTCGCTTTTCTCCCTTCCTGAGCAGCACTCACCCAGCCTCCAACCCAGTTCCTCAGTTTGCTGCCTGGTCCCCAGTGGCCTTCTGTGCCCAGGCTATGCCTTCAGTCCACCAGTTGCGCTGTTCTTGAGGTGCACCAATTAGGGGCAGTTCACACACCACCTTCTTGCTCTTTGCTGTCTTAAATGCTAGGGAGTCCCTTCAGGCTAGTTCAGCCCCTACCCCTGAGTTAAGTCTTTCTGGGAATTGCTGACTCCAAGTCCTGCAGTTCTCCTTTGTGGGGGCATCTCCGCCTTCCTCTTAGAAAGCCAGTTGGCCCTGCAGGGCAGGGGTACCGCCATGGCTGTTCCTGCTGATGCAGGTGCATGCCTCCTCTGCTGCTTCCCCCAGAGCGCAGGGGTTGAGTGTGTGACGCCTCTGGGCGGTGATGGGGCCAGGCATGCTCCCTCCAGGTGCTGTCAGCATGAGCACTTGGCCTCCACTACAGGAGCAGGATGGGCAGCTGCCAGTCCAGCAGGTTCAGGTACACACCCTCCCTAGGGCTTCGGGTGTGAGGGAAGGGCCTTCCACACCACCACGGGAGCGCCGCGTGGCTGGCAAGGTTAGGGAGGCAGGAGGCCAGGGTGGCTGCTGCAGTAGAATTCCCCAAACAGCCACTGAGTACCTCTTTTTTTACTTTTTCTTTTTGAAAAATTCATCTTGCTCAAGCCTGCCACTCCAGACAAATGCCTGGCCTCTCACACAGCCCCACTCTCCAACCAGACAGGGTACCAACCCAGTCAGGATCCATCAGAGCCCAACTCTCCCCAGCTACCGTTCACAGTCTCAGTGGGTGCACACAGCCTCTGTGTTTGCCACTTGGTCCTTATTGCCCCCCTGAGACTTCAAGTAACCAGGTCTCTCCCGGTGCTGCTCAAACCTTGTTTGGCAGGGAAGGGAGCCATTGACCAGGCTTTCTCCCAAGAATCCTGCGGAAGACCCCATGGGCAGTGGACCTGGGGCTGCGGCCACCCCTGGTCCCCGAGCTGGGCCCAGGGACCTTATGGTCCTGAAGCACTCTCCTTACCGTCTGGTTTTTCAATGTCCTCTATAATTTTTGGTCTCCAATCTTCATAAATGCTGGGATACTGTTGGCTGTTCGCTCTGTTCCTCAGTAGATCGACTAGGTGTTTCACCCATGTGCAGGGGGAAGTGGACTCCGCTCCCACCTATCTCGCCGCCATCTTCCTTGTCCCAAAATCAGAATATAAGTTCTTACATCTAAGATAACACACATCCTTAAAATTCCAGAAATAAAACCAGAACATGACCTAATCCTATATTCTCAAGTTTTATAATTCAGAACATTAAAAAATAAGTGTTAATACAAGCACCCTAAAAATGTCAAAATATACATTGAATAGTATAGAAACAGTTTGCATAGTGTTTTGTATTTATTAATTGTAAAGAGGAGTCAAGTTATTATAATCTTGATTTCTTATTGTGTGGGGCTAAAAAAATATATCACTTAAGTTTAGGAGATAAGTTAGTTTAAATGAATAAATACACAAAACATTATTCCCTGTTAAATTTAGTTTTGTCTGTTGCCTTTATGGAATACTTTACATTTTTAAACAGCAAATTACTCGCACTATCTACCAAAACAGTCACTCACTATTATTCCTCCAGTTCCTTCCTTGTCATTTCAACCAATAACCCAAAAGAGGTAACATTTTAGAGGCCAGCATTTTATTCATTCATTACCTGTAATAAACAGAAAAATAACAGATCCACAAGCAATGTGTCTTCACCAAAGTAAATTGAAATTTATTTATTTAAAAATAAACTTTAAATAAACAATTAAGGCCAAAAAAATCTAAAGAACCCAAATTTTTATAAGGACTTATACTCTGTAAGCAGACACATATTATATGAATAACAACCTATGAATATAAAAACTTGAAAAAAATTTCAACCTAGAAAATTAAAGAGAAACAAGTTTAAAAAAATTTTCCTGTTTTTTAAAATATATTTTAAAGATTATGCTATTATAGTTATCCCAATTTTTCCCCCTTTACCTCTCTCTGCCCAGTACCCCCATTCCCTCCTGCAATCCCCACCTTAGTTCACGTCCACGGTTCATGCATATAAGTTCTTTGGCTTCTCCATTTCCTATAACTATTCTTAACACCTCCCTGTCTGTTTTATCCCTACCAATTATGCTTCTTAATACCTGCAACTTTTCCCCATTCTTCCCCTCCTCCTCCCAGCTGATAACCCTCCAAATGATCTTCGTATCTATGAGTCTCTGGTCCTGTTCTGCTTGTTTGCTTTTTGCTTTTTAAAAGACTCAGTTGTTGATAGCTGTGAATTTGTTGGCATACATGTTCATAGTTTTGATCTTCTTAAGTAAGTCCCGTTACTATTTCATGCAATAATAGCTTGGTGATGATGAACTCCTTTAGCTTTACCTTGTCAGGGAAGCACTCTATCTGCCCTTCCATTCTAAATGATAGCTTTGCTGGATAGAGTAATCTAGGTTTTATGTCCTTGGTTTTCATCACTTTGAATACCTCTTGCCAGTCCCTTCTTGCCTGCCAAGTTTCTTTTGAGAAATCAGCTTAAAGTCTTATGGGAACTCCTTTGTAGGTAACTCTCTCCTTTTCTCTTGCTGCTTTTAAGATTCTCTCTTTATCTTTAACCTTTAGCATTTTAATTATGATGTGTCTTGGTGTGGTCCTCTCTGGGTCCAATTTGTTTGTTTCTTGGACTTGTATATCTATTTCCGTTGCCAAATTAGGGAAGTTTTCTTTCATTATTTTTTCAAATAAGTTTTCAATTTCTTATTGTCCCTCTTCTCTTTCTGGCACCCCTATGATTCGGATGTTTGCACATTTGGAGATGCCTTAGGGTCTTCTTCTGCTATCCCTGCTTTTTTTAATTCTTTTTTCTTCTTCCTATTCTGATTGAATGTTTATTTCTTCCTTATGTTCCAAATCATTGATTTGTATTCTAGTTTTCTTCCCTTTATTGTCGGTTGCCAGTAGATTTTTATTTACTTCACTTAGTGTAACCCTCATTTCTTCCTTTATGTTGTTGCCATACTCAATGAGTTCTCTGAGCATCCTGATCACCAGTGCTCTGAACTCTGCATCTGATAGGCTAGTTATCTCCATTTCATTTAGCTCTTTTCTGGGGTTTTGTCCTGTTCTTTCATTTTGGCCGTATTTCTTTGTCTGCTCAATTTGGCAGCCTCCCTGTGTTTGTTTCTGTCTATAGGTAGAGCTGTTTGGACAGCTCCTTAGTAGTGTGGCCTATTATAGAAAAGGCACCTGCTGTGTGGGGAGGAGCCTTAGGTAATTACCAGTGCAGGGCAACGTGCTTTACCACTTTGTGGCTCTATGTTAGGGGGAGGGCTTGGAGAGGGGACAATGCCGCTGCCTGGCTTCTAGAGCTTTGTCCAGCACTCACCCTGTTTCTAGTCACTTCACTTCCTCCCTGTATGTGACTAGTGCCTTTCCAGCTATTGCCCTGGTGCTAAATTCAAGAGTGGCTTGGTCTGTATAAGTTCTAAGTCCGTACAAGCCCTTTAAGAGGACTGTGCTGAAAATCCAGCAGTTTCTTCTGCTGGCCCAACCCCACTGGCTTTTATAGCCAGAAATTATGGGGATCTACCTGGCGCTGGAACCTTAGGCTGTGTGGTCTGGCCTGGGGCTGGGATCAGTCTCTCCCAAGGTATGCCTCCCAATTTTTATTCACCACATGTGAACATGGGACCACCCATTTCACCACCACCATCTCTCTATGCCCCACTGAGTCTCCTCACCTCTCTGCCATTCTCCGAGTATCCGCCTGGATGACTGTGGCTTTTAAATCCTTGGTTGTTGGACTTCCATACAGCTCAATTTTCTGATGGTTCTGGGTGGTATTTGTTTTCAGGTATAGCTGTAATTGTCCTGTCGTTGTGCAAGGAAGCAAAACATGTTTACCTATGCCTCCATCTTGACCAGATGTTCCTATGTTTGTTGAGTGATTGATAATCCATAATCAAAATGTTAAAAATGTAAACTTTATTCTTGTGTTTATTTTTTTTTATTCTTTAAGCAAAATGACATCCTACCAAATGTTGAAACAAACATGCCTAGAAAATGTACACATGCACAAATACTCACATTTTATTAGCTACAATAAATATAAGAAGTTAGAAAATATTTTACTTTCCTATTAAAAACACTCAACCTATTTTAAATGATACCTATTCATGTGTATGGTGATGAATACTGTCAACTGTCAAGGCCTCAAACATCAGGAACTTCTAAAATATTCTGACTTTCCTTTGTTGTTCAAAGTCTTATAGTAATCAGCATTCATTTATATTGCCTTGATGGTTAGATAGCAAACTTTCAAGAAGTCCAGGGAGAAATTAGCACATATAGCCACAATTTCTACTGAGACAGCTATTTGCATACATGTTCATTCACAAGTTAAAATGTGTTCTTATATATGTGAAAAGGGAATAACAGATTTATATTAGCATGTACAATACCAAAACTGTTTTCACAATTTAATTCCTTGGAGAGGATATCTTATCACCTTCTTTTATAAAGAACACTAAATTCTCTGAAGAATTAACTTGCTCTGAGACCTAAAAAAACTAAATTATGAGTTAGTAAGATAATATTTATTATTTATAAATCTTACTGTAGGAATAATTTCATATTAAATTATCCAAGTTTACAATATTCTTGAAACTTGATAACACATATTTAGGGAAGAAAATACAAATTTATTTAATATGTAAATTGCATATTTAAATATTCATAATTACTTTTTTATTTAATTAAAATTTTACACTCTTTAGAAGTTTTAAGATTAAAGGGTGTTTTAGTTTTTAATATAATTTCTTAAACTTGTTTTGCACAGCAATTTTCCACATGTATTTGTAAGCTTAATATGTGACCTTTGAAAACAAAAATAGGAGATCCCAAACGGAGGCAAGGTAGATGGAAGCTACACTCACCTCCTCAAAATACCAAACTGGAATTGTAAATAAAGTATAGAATGATCATCATCCTGAATAACCAACTGAAGACTAGCAGAAGAGAAGTCTTATAACCAAGAATTTACAGAAGAAGCCACATAGAGAATGGTAGGATGGGCGGAGACACGAAAAGTGCTAGACCAGCACCCACCGGTGACAGCTGAGGTTCTGGAGAGATATCTCAGGGGCGTAGGGATTTCCCCTGAAGGGTGGGATCTAAACCCCACGCCTGGCTCCCCAGCCCAGAACACAAGAGCCGGGAACAGGTACCTATATAACATCTGGCTGTGAAAAGTATTAGGGTTGTTGTCCCCTAGGGGCAGATGGGAGTTTGATAGAGACATAGGCACCCTCTGAAAGGGCCAATGTACAAAATCTCATTCACGGCACTTACACAGGGCTCTGGCAAAGTGAGGATAGAATGGACTAGATTTGTGTGAGGAAAGTCTGGGCTTTGTGGCTCTGGGGAACTGAAGAGAGAGCTCCCAGGATACCTTTGTGAAGTTATTCTCCTATATAGGAGATGCCATCTTTCTTGGGTGGAGCACTCCACTCTATGCAGCACCAGTCTTGGGGAAAGCAAAATCCCACATCCTCTATACCCTCTTGCCTATCACTGTGAAGTGTAAACTGTGCTGAGGACTACAGACAGAGCTCTTTCAGTAACCAAGCCCAGCAGGCAGCCAGCAGGCAGAGGCAAGCTAGGCAGATCTCAGATTACCTTGGGACTTTTGCTGACCTTCCCAGTGGTCCAGAACTGGTAAAACTTGGCCTTGGTGCATACCTGGTCCTTCCTGTGAGAGCCAGGCCCTGTGGCAGCAGCCTCATACTGTGCGAAAGCCAGTTACAGGTAGTGTCTTACACTGGCTTGTACCAGAGTCCCTCTCAAAGAACAGAACCTTCAGACAACATCAAAGCAGGATCTAATAAGCTTCACATGCAGCATATCCAAAGAGAAATTTTGGCAGGGACCAAAACATGCTGAGACGACTTCTGCTCCATGTGGTTACCACCTGAACAAAAATTTGCACACTGGGGTTGAGGTGCCTCACAGTCAGCCAGCCATAGGGACGATCTCATGCACAAACAGGCCAATAGCAATCAAGAGTCAATTATAACAGGAGTGCCCACATAACCCACACAGGGGACATTCCAGGAGTACCCACCCAGCTCAGATGATCAAGGAGACAAGCACCAGACCCCACAGGACACCTACTACATAAGGCCACCCTGCCAAGACTGGGAATCATAGCAGAACTAATACACAGAAACAAACACAAAGAGGCAGCCAAAATGGGGAGACAAAAAAGGTCCTAAAAGAAAGAACATGAGAAATCTCCAGAAGAAGAGATAAATGAAATAGAGGCAAGCAATTTATCACATATAGAGTTTAAAGTAACAGTTATTAAGGATGTTAACTACATGATACAGGATATAGACACCATTCAGAAAGACGAGTCAGAAAAGAATACAATATCCGAAATAAAGAACACAAAGAAGGAATAAAAAGTAGGTTGGATTAAGCAGAGGATCTAAATAAATAAAATCAGAAATGAAAAAGAATTAGCAGCACCAAAGAAATACAAAAGATTGTAAGAAAATATTACAAGTAGCTATACGCCAACACTTGGACAATCTGGATGAATGGATAGGACAATCTGAATGAATGGATAAATTCCCAGAAAAATACAATCCTCCAACACTGAATCACGAAGAATCAGAAAATTGCAATAGACAGATTACTACTAGTGCAATTGAAGCAGTAAACAAAAAACCTCCACCAAACAAAAACCCTAACCTGGATGGCTTCAGAGGTGAATTTTAACAAACATTCAAAGAAAGACTAACACTTACATTTCTCAAACTATCACAAAAATTGAAGAGGGATGACTCCCAAGCTCATTTTATGAGGCCATCATTATCTTAATTCCAATACCAGATAAAAACACCACAAAAAAGAAAATCATAGGCCAATATCCCTATTGAACACACACACACACACACACACACACACACACACACACACACATAAATCCTCAAGCAAAAATTAACAATCTGAATCTAGCAATACATTGAAAAGATCATACACCATGATGAAGTGGGATTTATTCAAAGATGCAAGGTTGGTTAAATATCTGAAAATCAATAAATGTGATGCAGTATGTAAACAAAATGAAAGATAAAAACCACATGATCATATCAATAAATGCAGAAAAAGCATTTGATAAAATCCAGCACCCATTTCTGATAAAAACTCTCAGCAAGGTGAAAAGAGAGGGAACATAACTCAAAGTAGTAAAGGCTGTATATGAGAAACCCATAGCCAACATCATACTCAGTGGGAAAAACTACAATCATTTTCCTAAAGACCAGGAACAGGACAGGGATGTCCACTTTAACCACTCTTGTTCAACATAGTATTAGAAGTGCTAGCCATAACAATAAAAGAAGAAATAAAAGGTATCCAGTTTAGAAAGGAAGGAGCAACACAGTCACTATTTGCAAATGGCATGGTGCTCTATATAAAGAACCCTAAAGATTCCACCAAAAAAACTCCTAGAACTGAAAAATGAATTCAGTAAAGTAGCAGAATAAAAAATGAATATCCAGAAATCAACTGCATTCTTATACAGCAATAATGAACTATCTCATAGATAAACTAAGAAAACAATCCCATTCACAATTGCTTCAAAAAAAAAAAAAAAAGATAGAGAGACAGACAATAAATTTAACCAAGGATGTAAAAGATCTTAACTCAAAAAATTATAAGACACTGAAGAAAGTAACTGAAAAAGATACATGTAAGCGGAAGGATATACCATGTTCATGGGTAGGAAGAATTAATATTATTTAATTGTCCATACTAACCAAAGCAATCTGTAGAGTCAAAGCAATTCCTATGAAGATACCAATGGTGTATTTTGCAGAATTAAACAAATATTGTAACAATATATATGGAACTACGAAAGATCCCAAATACAAACAGCAATCTTGAGAAAGAAAAACAAAGTTGGAGAAATCACACTACCCAATATATAACTATCCTACAAGGCCATAGTAATCAAAACAGCAAGATAATGGCATAAAAACAGACATATAGATCAATGTAACAGAATAGAGAGCCCCCCCAAAAAACCCACACCTTTATGGTCAGTTAATATTTGACAAAGGAGGCAAAAAATACAAGGGGTAAAGACAGTCTATTCAATAAATGATGTTGGGAAAACTGGACAGTTATGTGCAAAAAAAGTAATATTACACCACCAACTTGTACCACACAGAATAAACCCAAAATGAATTAAAGACTTGGATGTTAGACTCAAAACCATGAAATAAGAAGAAAACAGAAAATGTTACACTCAAAACCATAAAATTAAGAAAATGTTAAACTCGAAACCATAAAATAAGAAGAAAACATAGGCAGTAAAATCTCTGATATTCTCTGAGCAATATTTTTTCTAATATATACCTTCAGGCAAGGGAAACAAAATAACAAATAAACAAATGGCACTAAATCAAATCAAGGAGCTTTTTCACAGCAAAGGACACCATTGATAAGATAGAAAGACAAGCCACTAAAAGGGAAAATGTATTTGCCAATACATCTGAAAAGGAATTAATATCCAAAATTCATAAGAACTTATACAACTCAACACCAAAAGACAAAAATACAATCTAATTAAAAATGGGCAAAGGACCTGAATAATCACATCTCAAAAGAGGACATATACATGGCCAATAGACATATGAAAAGATGCTCAATGCCGCTAATCATTACAGAATGCAAATTAAAATCACAATGAGGTATCACCACACATCTCTGCCAGAATGGCTATCATCAATAAATCAACAAACAGCAAGTGTTGCCAAGGATGTGGAGAAAAAGGAACTCTCATGCAATGTTGGTGGAAATGCAAACTGGCATAGCCACTGTGGAAAACAGTGTGGAGTTACCTCAAAAAATTAAAAATGAAACTGCCAATGACCCAGCAATTCTATTTTGGGAATTTATTTAAAGAAAACTGAAACAGTAATTTGAAAGTACATATGCACCCCTATATTCACTGTAGCATTATTTACAATAGTCAAGTTTGGAAGCAGCCCAGTGCTCATCAGTAGATGAGTGGACTAAAAAGCTGTGGTACATTTCACAATGGAATACTACTCAGCTGTAAAAAAGAAGAAAATTATACTCTGCAACAGCATAGGTGGACCCGGAGCACTTTATGCCAAGAGAAATAAATCAGTCAGAAAAAGACAAGTACCATATGATTTCACTCATAATTGGAATCTAAGGAATAAAATGAACTAACAGTGGAAACAGAGAAAGGCTCATAGAGAGCAGGCTGTCGGCTGTAGGAGTGAGGGGAGCTGGGTATAAGTATGGAGGGACTAACCAGAAAAAAACAAAGGAAAAACTCATGGATATGTACAACGGTGTGGTGATTTGGGAGTGGGGGGTGGATGGTGTTGCAGGAGGGTATGGAGGTGTAAGTGGTGATGGACGAAGACTTGATTCAGGGTGGTAAACACAGTACAGTGTGCAGATGAAGTGTTGTAGAATTGTGTACCTAAAACCTGTATAATTTTGTTAACCAGTGTCACCCCAATAAATTCAATAAAAAAGAAACACTAAAATGAAAACATACAAAGAGTAGTTTCATATTTAATCACATTCTGAGCAAGTTATTTAATTGTTCATTTATACCTTTCTTAGGAAACCTATAAAGAACAAGTAAAGAAGTAAGAAACCTGATGTCTTCACATATGTCTCTGCTTCCAAAAAAGAAGTATTCAATCCAGGCTGCGACATTTAAATACAGATCAAAACAGAGGTCATTAAAAAAAGTTTAACCTATGACTCCATAAAAATAATCATCTCAGTTTTTAAGGCTAAAAGATGGACTTTACTAAGAAAACTCTTATTTAAGTATGAAATTATAAATAGGCAAAAAAGATGTTTGGTTATCACTGGATTACAACTGAGAACCAATCATGAAAACACAGTATCATTCTAAATGCAGGGATGAATAAAGCAGGAAATAAGGAGACACGTGTCCCTGATCTTTGGAAACATTACAATATTTGCAAAGTAATATTTTAAAAATTCAAATTGATCATGTAATTAATACAATGGCCTATTTCCTAGATTAAGCAAAAATTCTTAGTATAAAGAACCATTAATGTCCAAGTTTGTCATTTCTTCTCCACCCATGTTCCAATGCAGTATCGAATCCAGCTTTTAGTTCCATGATTTTGGCAAGCTCATTGACATTTTCATGAATGTACTCATGCTCTTAAATTTACTTTAAATGTCACTTCTATGCTCCCCCAGTTGTGGAATCTATATCTTAATATTTCAAGCAAGGGTTAGAAAATAGTCCATTTAAAACAAAATAGTCAATTTAAAAGACTAACAAAATATATGCCTTTGTATCCAAGTAGAAAATGTATATCTTGACATAAATAAATTGAGATAAGTCATTATATGGATGAACGAATTCCTATTGAATTAAACTGCACAACTAAACAGTGGTCTTCCTAATGATTTCTGAGATCAAAGTGACCACCTCATCTTTTCCTTGCTAATTAATTTCCTTTATAGCTGCAGAGAGAGTATGTAAAATCTTTAATATGTGAAAAGATGATTTCTAAATTCTGATCACTTGCCAATGCTGATACAAAAATTCATAAGAAAAGTAACTACAGGACAGTTATGTGTGTAACCCCCAAAATTCATGTTCAGGAAAGGAATCTTAGTCATTGGGACTAACCCTCCAGGCATATTACGGGACTAAAATGAACAAAGTATCAACAAACAGTGCTGGAACAACTGTACATCCTTAGGGAGTAAACAAACAAACAAAAGACCTGGACCCCTATCTCACACCATCCACAAAAATCAACTGAGGATAGATCTTAGACCTAAAAAAAATAAGAGCTAAAACAATAAAGCTACTAGGAAAAATATATTATTGTCATGAATTTGGAATAGGCAAATATTTCCTAGGAGAGAACATAGATAGTACAGACCATAAAAGCAAATAAAGAATGTACTGGATTTCAAAATTAGTTTCTGCTCATCAAAAGATACAGTGAGAAAATAAATAATCAAAAGGAAGTAAATAGTTACACCTGTTTCTGATGAAAGAACTTGCATCCAGAATGTATAAAAAATAAATAAAATAAAATACAACTCAATAAAAAAATGACTAGATGCCTTGAACGGAAATTCTGCCAAAGAAGATATTCAAATGAGAAATAAGAATATAAAAATGTTCCCATGATTTGTCGGTAATCAGCAAAAGGCAAATTAAAATTTAGATATGACTACACACACACTAGAACAGTTCGAGTAAAGATTTATCATACAAAATATTGGCAGGAAGTGAAGCAACTGAAACTCTCATACATTGCTGATTGGAGCATGAAATCATACAATCACTTTGGGAAATTGTTTGGCAATTTCTAACAAAGTTTACTGCCAGCAATTCCACTCCTAAGAAATTACCTAAGAGAGATAAATATATATGGCAGCAAAAAAAAAAAAAGCTTTATACAAGAATGTTCATAGCATCTTGATTAATAACAGCCAAAGATTGAAAACAGCCCCAATAATGATTGACATAAGAACAGTGGTTTATTCACCGGTGTAATATACTACTCAGCAAAATAACTGATAATACATTAACAATGGAGATAAATGTGAAAAATGCTATGCTGAGTGGCAGAAGCTATGGCTCTTTGGACCTAAATTGAAAGGGCATTCAACAGTTGTACAGGTCCTTGAAACATGATTAGTTTTACAGGTGCTTGTAACATCATTTAACAATGATGATTATCCCTGCTCCTTCCCTGATGCACATTGAAATGCTGACCCCCTATAAGTAAGGAATAAGTAAGAGGTGAGAAAGCAGAGATGAAAAGTATGGGCAAATCTATTTTAAAATAAAAGGAAGGAGAGAAAGGATAGTATGTAGAGAAGTTCACATTGAGGTGGACAGATTTTTTTTGGTTATGCTTTATCTTGTTTTCCTATTGAGGACTTTGGTTTTTGAATACAGATGGAAATTTGAGCTGATCAAAATAAGTAGGAGGAGCCAGTAAAAAGTGAGGGCTGAAGATACAAAAGTAAAACATGACAGAGGTGTCCAAGTAGATAGAAAGGGAAAGAATTCAGTGCATACTTGAAAGAATAATCATATTAGATCATATTACATCTTTCACTTTAACAGGAAAGAGGAAAAGGATGGTTAATAATACATGTAAGGTTTGAGGTTGGGTTGAGCCAAGTAGAGGAAGCTCTATCTAGTAACTCTATTTTCACTATGATGTAAAAAGCAAGATTATCTCCTAAGAGTGAAATGGAAGGTGGGAAGTTTGGAGATGTGAGAGTACAGAGGCTGGAACTTAATAGCGTGGAGGAATAGAAAGAGTTATCTAGGGAAACCAGGATTAATGAGAAGCACTAAGTGACCAAATTAATTTGGTAACTGTGAAACATGGTAGCAGCAAACTACCTGATTGTAAATAATATATTTCTTTCTGAGTGCTCAGCAGCTCACTGCTAGCACAGGGAAGGGACAGACGGCTGGGTTATGCACAGTTTAGGTTTCCCCAGACAGGCATGGCAGAAGGGAGGTAGGGCAAATAAGTTTAGGAGACTATAAAAAGTGGGTGAAATCATGCATCATGGAGTCTAGAGAAGTGAAGAGAGCAGGGGGGTTCAAGTTAAACAGAAAGTAGATCAATCTTTGAACATAAAGATTTGGATGAGATCAGATAACCAAAGTATTGGGAGTAGAAAGAACTTTTATCACAGAAGAACCAAGGTTATTAATAAAGTATAAGGTAATTAATGTTATTGAGATGGAGAAGGTTATGATCCAGGGTGAGCAAAGTGATAGGAAAACATGATGACTATAAGTTAAGGAAATGAGAGATCAGGATAATACCACATCATACATGTAAATGAGGAAGGCACCCAGGATGGTGGCAGGATTGGGGCTACAGTAAAAGGAAACTCTAAGCTACTATACATTAGGAAGACTGAAGAGTGACCTGAATATCCACAGGTAGCAGTAAAAAGAGGTGGAGAGCACTACAGTCAAATGGAATGAACCACAAAGGAGTTGGGTTTATTTTGTTTCATTTGTCTCATTGGTTTTCGTATGCACAGAAAAGTAAATGATCCGAAGGTGGTAATAAGGAAGTAAAAAAAAAATAACAACCAGACTCTTGATCCACAAGTATGTGGAGAACAGTTTCCACTTAAGATGGGTTCAGGGACATTGTGTCTCTAAGAGAATCAGATTTCAATTAATGCCAAGAGGTAAAAGAAATAATCACTTAAGTGCTTGAGGACGGATGGGATTCAAGAGGGATATAAAGAAAAATATAAGGAGGGATGGGAATAGCAAGAGATTGGCTCATGAAAAAATTAAATAAAACACAGAACAAAATGAGCATAAGAGTTCAGGGGGAGACAAACGGCCCAACAGGTCATCTTGGACAGTGAATGAAGGTAACAGAAATGTGTAGCATCTGAACTACCTTATCTCAAAAGCACTGAGAACTGCACTGAGTACGAGACCTGTCAGGAGTTACCTGTGTCCTGGGGAAAATGGGGAAATCCCAGTCCCTCTGGAAAGGGTCAGCTGGTTTGGAACCAAGTATCTCAGGAAAAACTCAGGTCTCAGGAGTCTAATTAGGCACACATTCTCAAGCAGAGACTAAAGGCGCTAGATCAGCCCTTGTCAAAATGTGATCCATCCATCACTTGGGATGCTCATTCAAATGCACATTCCTGGGCCCCAGCACAGTCCCACTGACACAGTGTCAAGGGCTAAGGTCTAGGAACCTCCAGTTTCTTGGTGTTTTTCTGTGGGTTTTTTTTTGGGGGGGGGGTGGCATTAATGTTTGAGAACCACTACTTTTTTTAAAACCATTCATGGGAAATTGTTCTGTATGCCAACATTTGAGAAACACTGCTGGAGGTAGATGTGAGGCCTGAGCAAGGGCCGTGACATCCTTTGGTGGAGGCTGAATGGGGTAGAAAGACTAAATTGTGAAAGCTTTCAGTAACTGTGTGAGACTTTAGACTTTTTCTGAACTCAACAGGAAATCATAAAAAGGTATTGGTGGTAAGATAACCAAATCAGACACCTTTTAATAGATCAGAGAGATGGGGAGATTTGATAACAATTAAAACTGATGAGGAAAAATGCCTGATGAGGCAATCCATGAAGGGAGCAATGCAGCAAATGGAAAGAAAGTAGTATTTGGTATTTGACTTCTCAGAATTGGGGAACAGACCAGATGGGGGCAGGAGGCAGAGGAAAAACTGAAGATTAAAACTGAGTAATTAAATATAGTTTCCCAGGCCTCACTCTTCAAAGATACCCACTCAGTAAGTTTGGGGAGGGGCCAAGGAAACTGCATTTTAAGCAAACACCAACTCCCTGCCAGGGTTTTCAAGCTCAGCTGTTTCATGCACCATATTGGGCAAAATAGTTAGACAGTTACTAATGCCATTAATGAACATGGGGAACATGGAGGGAAAAGTAGAGATGAGGTAGGTGGTAAGGATATATATAAATCTGTATCATAAAAATGTTTATAATTGCTGCAAGAAAGCAATACACTTGTCTGTCCTAAAACCTAATAGAATCAGTTGACCCAAACATGATTATATCACAGATTCCCTGGCCCTCTCCAAGAAGCACCCGCAAATATTTTACTTACTTTTATTAATGCCTTTTTAATGCACAGATTGTTGTGGCATCTGGATGCACGACACACTTGAAAACACATTAAATTTATACCGCCCAGAAGAGACAAAAAGCTGCCTCGCACATACCATCAATAATGCTCGTCACTGGGGGCTTTCTGCTTTAGCTTGGTCTCAGCGGATTTTTTTATAATTCTGTATTTTGCATGGTTATCAAAGGAATGGGCATTTCAAATCTGGGAGGAAGAAAATTTTCATCAAGTGACAATTTTCCTACACACACACACACACAAAAAAAAAATAAAACAAACAAACAAACAAAAAAAAACGATCATTACTATTTACCAGGGTTTAAATTCAGCAAAATGGGAAATGAACTGCAGTAATTTCTTAAGTTAGTTAAGCTACAATTGGCCTATGATATAACTTTTAATGGTTGATTTTAAAAGTTATTAAGGACATAATCTATACTTTCTTTCAAAAAAAGGTAATATCCTATGTAAAGTATACTACTTTCAAAAGAGTTCTACAGGTTACGACGATATCATACCAAATAAATAAAACTGCAAATGCCGTTTTTACTATTGCAAAGTGTCACAACAAGAACAGACACATAGCCAACCAAGTAAAAAGAACAAAAACATCTACAATTCCAGTACAAAACCAGTGGGGCAGGAAGATTGTTCCACTGAATGCTAAGAGCCTAACAAGCCAAGAGGAATGAGAAGCCAGTATATGTTTGGGTTCTTGGATTCTGAGGTGAAGAAAGGGCAGCTTCAAATTAACTTTGAACATTAAAATCCACCTTCAGATGGTTTTTCCTGAAGAGATAAAGGCCTATCAAAAGTAGGGTTCTAGATCTAAAGGTCACAAAATTAGTTCTTCAATACTTATAGTTCTTGAAACTGAACTATTTTAAGGAAATTATATGAAACCCAAGGTTATTTCAAGTATCACACAGATCATAAAAAACTTAACTCCATCTACATGGCACCAAAAAGTGCTGGGTAATTGATTAGAAAAATAATAAGCTCTAGATGCAAATATCTCAGATGGCATCTATTTTTATCTCTGTGATTCCTAAGTAAAAAAAATATATATAATATATATATAATAATTCTTCAATATGCACTCCCTCTTCTTGGTTCTAGAGCAATAAAACATTTTTATGACTTAGAGCTTTCAATAAGTTACTTGAAATAAAGGTTTACTAGGGAAAAAACTACATTTTTAATGTTTAGCGCAAATGCTAAATGCATTTGGGAACTTCTAGTATATCTATATGTGTTCAGTGTAAATAATAAAATGCTCTGATACATTCTAAATCTATCAAAATCACTATTTATAACCAAGTTTGGCTTATTCGAAGTAAAAATTTTTATTTTTTCTTAATTTACACGTATTTTACATGGAAGCAAACATGAGCCAAGTGCCCAATACACACTAGTTTTAGGACATAAACTAGTGAGTTTGAGAAGCCCACTGAAAAGCTTCTGGAGCCTCCATGTGCACCTTGTCAGTCTCTGACAGAAGACTTGACATTGGCACGTTGACAATGCTGCTTGTCCAACTTTTCAAATTTTGCTCATAATCCATTGAACTTCCTTGATCGAGTTTAATGGCAAGCATTACTTATGCTAATTTTAGTCATTTCAATGTGTATTATCTATTTGAAGTAATTAGGTTTCCGTATTTAACAAAAACATCCTAGGAAAAGTCACTTAATTGTAATAAAGTGGGCAAAAAATAACCTAGATTTGTCTGTCTCTCTCTTTCTCCCTCTCTCTGGCTAACTAATTCAGGCATAATGAACTAAAAAAGAAAGTTCTAGATTGGCAAATAGATGGTTTTCAAGAAAACACTCAATGTTTGCCCTCTGGCTTAATACAAGCATAGAAGGGAAACAGCCCGCAGACATAAAACCTCAGTTTAGCCAGTCTTTTCAATAAAAGACTGAATGACCTTGACAAAGTCAAGCTGTTGCCCTTTTTAGACAATTCCTAAATTTTCTTCAACTGTATAAACCTAGAATACATAAGCATGTATTTCAAGTTAAGGATAATTATTCCATGCCTAGAAACGTATAATTAAGATAGGACCAATAATAATACTACGTACTTTTTTAACTTACCTTTTAAAACCAGTGACACACATGTTCTCTGAGATAAGCTTAATTTGAGAATGTAAGGCAAAATAAACAGCTCAAGGCAACCATCAGAATGCCCTTTATGGCTATTTTGTTTCTACTTAGTTTCATAGTTCTGTATGACTTACTAAAAATAGCTTTATTAGTAAATAGATACAAAAAATGAATAGTATATATCTAATTCATAGAAGTTGCAAAAATGTATTAATTATATTGAAATCCCATGTGATATCATTACTTATATAAGAGTATTTCAGGCTCACAGTTTTCAAACAGATCATGTTATTAAAACTTCCATTTACAAACATTGACGCAAATGACATGACTATAAAACCACCAAATTATACTACCAGAGGTATACAATAAAGAGTATGGAATTTAATAATATGAGAAAATGATGTGGAAAAAGGTTAATGGGAAGAAGCACTGGGTTATTAACTAATATAACTCTACAATATGGAAACATAAACAGAAATACAGAAGAAAGTACAATTCTAAAAAGTATATTTAAATGTTTCTAAAACAACAGATTGATACAGAAAAGAATATAACAGATATAAACCAAAACACAAACAAGAAAACCAAATTTCTACTTTGCAGCAGGTTCTATCCCCATCTCCTATTCCCTAATCCCTATGATATCAAATGTGTAATGCTTTCTATGAGGCATTTCAGTTTGAAAGATGTCAAAGTACTGCTTCATCACTGGCCTTTTAAAATAATGTTCTGTTTCACAAGGAGAAATGAGTCATAGAAAATGTAGACTTGAAATAGTCAAAAAGCAATAAAAGAACTTCAAATTCCATCAATGCTATGGACTACAGAGATTAAAACACTTCAACTACAAAATATACAGAAATTATCAGGGTTCTGGGTACATGAGTGTTCATTTTGTGAATATTCACCATACAAATTTGTATCCCATCTCTATCCTTTGGGCTATTGTTGTCATATATTTTACATCTGCATTCCACTTAGTCAAATGAATTCTCTTGCATTCCACTTAAACAAAAACAAAACAACATCAAAAAACCTTTCTTCAGATGAAGCACAGGACAGTGCTTAGCAGTGAACAAGAACGACAGACTCAGAGTAAGCCATAGCTAGTATGTGCACTTTAAGCAAATGTTTTTAAAATGTTTTAAATGAGAAAAATGGTTTTTATATTTACCAACATATTTACCATTTCTAGTACTCTCTACTCCTTGTATACATTAATGTTTCATTTTTCTTTTTTCATAAAATACTTCAATATTCCTTATAATGCCAGTCTTTGGGAAACAAATTCTCTCAGATCATTGTTAGATACAAAAGTATTTATTTTGTCTTTTATTTTTGAAGAATATTTTTGCTGGGTATAGAATTCTAGGGTCACAACTATTTTTTCAGTACTTGAAAGATGTTACTCCTTTGTCTTCTGGCTGATATAATTTCATGAACACTCTTCAAATTTTTCTTCAATTCACATTCCTCCTCTGCTCTGGCTACTTAAAAAAAAAATCCCTATTTTCATCGAATTAACTGTGATATGCTTTGGTGTCTGTTTATTTTTATCCTAATTTGGGTTCCTTGAGTTCTTAGATCTGCAAGTTTGAAGTTTTCATTAAGTTTAGAAAATTTTCTGCAATGATTTCTTTAAATATTTTTCAGTCCCCCCTTCTAGAACTTTAGCTACATATATATTAGACTATTTCATATTCCTCATAAATCATTGAGGCTCTGTCTTTCATTTTGGACTGATTTTATTACAATGTCCTCAAGTTCACTGACGTTGTCTTTGCAGTGTCTATTTTATTAATATTCAGTGACATTTAAATTCAGAAATTATATTTTTCATAACCAGAAGAAGTTCCTCCAATTCCAATACCTTCCTTTGCTCCAACATGTACATATTTTTCTTAAAAATAATTATAATAACTGATTAGCTTTCTTGCTGGTAGTTCCACCAAATCTATCAGTTATAAGTCTTTTTATTGACTATTTTTTCTCCTGGTTCTGCATCAAATTTTCCTGCTCCTTCGCACATATCTTATTTTTTAATTGGATGATGGGTATTATAAATATTACATTGTGGAAGGTCTGGATATTGTTTTCTTCCTCTGAAACATTTTGTTGTTGTTGTTATTGTAAAGAAGGGGAGCCAACTAAATTACTTGAATATCAGTTTGATCAGGGTTTATTTCACTTTGACTAGATTGTATCTGGCATAACCTTCACTCCAAAGATAGGTCAGCCCTGCTTATAAGAAATTATCCACTCTATAGTCTCCACTAAATGCCCTGGTTGATCATGATTTAACACCATTCCGACTGGCTAAAACTCTAATATCTCCCCATTCTGTGTAAGCTCTCACAATTGTTCAATTTAAAATGCCCTTTCAAAGCTGTGTCATGCCATGTGGAGTTTTGTACTACCTATGCATGGTCTGGTTAAAGGATCGTCAATCTTGTCTACTTATTCAAAGAACCAACTCTTGGTTTCACTGATCTTTTGTATTTTTTTTTACTCCATGTCATTTATTTCTGCTCTGGTATTTATTATTTCCTTCCTTCTACTCATATCAGGCTTTGTTATTCTTTTTCAAGTTCCTTTAAGTGTATAATTAGATTGTTTGAGATTTTTGTTCTTCCTTGAGATAGGTCTGTAAAGCTATGAATTTTCCTCTTAGGACTGCTTTCACTGTGTCCCATAAATTTTGGGTTATTGTGTTCTCAGGGAATAAACCAAAATGATAAAACCTACAAAGGCACTCACTTTATCTGATTAAAGGGATAGTGATTCTTTTGTGTATTGAAGGTTCACATTTAAAGGATTTATTCAGAAAGCAGCCAGAAACTTTCAAGATAATTAATTTGTTTGCTACTAGCAATGGCTGGTTTCATAGATTTAAGCAATATTCTAATCTTCATGATAATAAAGTAAATAATTTAAATGTGAGTGCTAAGAGGCAATAAAAACTTTTAAATAAATGTTTTTGTTTCAGTTATTCAAGAGGAAAAATATACAAGCCTGATATAATCTTATTTGTGTATTTCATATTCAGGAAGGTAATTTCTACATAAATTGTGAAGCTTCATTTAATTTGACAAAAAAGCTGTACAAAAGTATCAGACATATAATATGAAAAATAGAGACATTCATTGAAGAAGATATAAGATACAAGAAACATTGTACAAAGGACAATGATGCCTCAGTCCCCTTCAAAGTAGGCACCTTGGGACCTCACAGAGTTCTCCCAATCGCCATCAGCTGCCCTGTCATATTTCCCTGAATCTCACTGATGGCCTGAAATCTCTTCCCTTTCAAAGGTGATTTTAGTTTTGGGAAAAGCCAGAAGTCACAGGGTGCCAAATCTGGGTGGTGGTGGGGCTGAGTCACCTGGATGATTTGATGTTTCACCAAAAAACTCTGCACCAGATGTGATACATGAGCAGGCACATTGTCGTGATGAAGCTACCCATACTTTCAGCCTTCTGAATAATCCAAGTAGTTTCTGCAAGGGACAGTTTAAGCTCATGCAAAATTTGCTGCAGATTCATTGCTCTACTCACTCAGTTATTTTGAATGTGACAGCCACAGAGTATACATGCTCACTCAAAAGCTTCTATCACCCCACTCACTAGTACAATAAAGTCATCATTGTGCATTCCGGTCCACTCTCCTTGGCTGCCAGGTTATGTTGATGTCATGCAAACTGTTCTCACTATATTAATAATGGCTGGACTTTGCACAGACCTCATATAAGTTATCTCTTCATAAATCAATAATTATATTAATTCACAATAAATCAATATATTTATTATAAAATACTCTATGAAAAATTGTTTATGTGATGGTGCATATATAGAATGCATATGCACAAGGTTATGTGTATATACAGGCAACAAACATTCATTCTAGTACTATCTTGTGTCCAAAAAGACAGCACCATGCATTAAGTTTAGACTATAAAATACAACTAATTTTCAATTAAATAATAAAAGGAAAAATGTTTCTAAAATATGTCCAGACAAAAACAGTATTATTTGAAAATAGAAGCAAAGAATAAAAAAAAGAAAAAATCTATCTCATAGCAAATAATGTATTTAGTAAAGAGAAGAGAAAGAGTTAATTTCCCAGTGAAAAAGGTGCTTTGTGTTGAATGCAAATGACTGAAATATCAAATAAAAAATTAGAAAGTGGTTTATTTGATAACATAGGCTAACTCTTAATGAAAATCTACTACACTACCTAGAATACATTGATATGAAAATGATGAGTAAATTATTTCTCAAGTGTGATATATCTAGGAAATAGATCAGTGAAACCACAGCATACAAACAGAAAAATTCACATATAGAAGCAAAAAAAAAAAAAAATCACAGTTTACATTGTATTCACATTTAAAATCAAACATCGTTTTTTCACATTCTGAAAATCCCCACCTCCCCAAATATGGAAAGAAAAACAAGCCATGGCTTTAATATAATATTTTTTCTAACCTAAAACAGCTGCAAAAAACAAATCTTGCTGGAGATAAGCTTGGTTATAAATATCAACATTCCCTTTAAATAAGGGAGTCCAGTTTTCATACCATCTGCCTCCTTCTAAAAGGGAAGAAAACATGAAAATTGTAAACCAGAACATTATTTCAAATAAGACTTTTAAAAATGAAGGTAGTAAAAAGGCTATGAATGCCTCTAGCCTTTGCTTTTAAACTTGCCCCGTTTAGCTCAAATCAAAAAATGGGATTTAGTGAAAGTAAACAACTCTTATTCCATGAAAAATCTGCCTGAAATAATCAACAAAGAACAAAAAGAATGTTGTTTTCCAAGTTCTTCACATTACTGGCCTTACAATATTCAATTAAACAATTTCTCCTTCAGCCCTGGCTGGTATAGCTCAGTGGATTGAGCACAGACTGTGAACCAAAGGGTCACTGGTTCGATTCCCAGTCAGGGCACATGCCTGGGTTGCAGGCCAGGTCCCTGGTGGGAGCCACGTGGGAGGCAACCATACACTGATGCCTCTCTCCCTCTCTTTCTCTCTCCCTTCCCCTCTCTAAAAATAAATAAAATCTTAAAATAAATAAATATTTTTTAAAAAAACAATTTCTCCTTCATGTGTCATACATATCACTGTATATTTTTCAACTATATGTCACACTTTTGTTACCTTACTTTTTCCAAGACTTTTTTAGAGCCTGTTCAAAGACTTTAATGTTATTTAAGTACAAAAATTTAGTTATTAACAGAACTAGGCTCTTCTATTTATATAGATTTTATCCTCTGCAAAAATCATTCCTATGCCTCACTCAACAAAGTGATTTTTTTAATACTCCAGTTGGATTTTATCTTAAAACCTTCTTTGTTCTTTTGCCCTTAAATATTTTTCATTCTTTGTTAATGATTTGTGATTGAACATTTTAATTTTTTACTGTGTCACATCATTATAACTTCAATAATTATGTCCATTATCTGTATCCATTATTTAACTCCTAAAAGCATTCACACACACACAGAAAAAGGATTAATGCAAGAGGGTTTACCAAATAGAGTGGTTCAGACTAGTATACTAGATACACCTACAAAAATGAATATCCAGTCTGGTAACACCTACACAGCTTAGGGAAAGTAGGAGAAATTTAAGACAGAAAAATGACATACTCTTTTAAAAATACATGTAAATATGTAATCCATTCCCTCAATTACAGAGGCAGGACTCTGAAAAGCTACTGAAACCAAAGTGCCTAGGAAGTCCTGGTATGTTTCATCCTCCTCATTTTCATTCTCCCCTTCCTTTTTCTCACTCACACACAAAGACACAGCTATATATTGCAAACAAAAAGAAACAAATTAAATCTTCAATCATGAGCATCTGCAGTTATTTTAAAGGGCTAAGACTGTACTTAAATGTGTCCTTCATAAGAAAAATATGTCCTAAGATGTTTTTTAATTCATTTTCACTCTGTTTTAACTATGGACCCCCCAGGCCTGTAATTATTTTTTAAAAAGTTCTATTACAAATAATAAATGGCATTAAATTGCTTTCTTGGAATGCTGTATCTTCAGTGTGTAAGGAGAAGGAAAGGAGATTTCTTCAAAGTAATGGTCAATAATATTTAATCTCAAATTAATTATTTAAAATAAATAACCATTTTAAGCAATCAATATTTCATTTTTTTCATGATCTTATGCAGGCACTACAAAATGAACAATAAGATTACCAATGTTACAAGAGAAACTTTTATTCTGGACCTGTCAACTATTACTTTAAAAGTAAACAGCTTTTTTCATATTAAATTAGTCTACTGCTTATTTTCTGACTTCCCTCCACTAGAATGTAGTAACACAAGAGCAGGCATCTTTGTTTTCTTCACTGAAGAATCAAAACAAAACAATGTGGCATATAGTAGATACTCAGTACACATTTTTACATAAACATTCTCCACGTTATGTTAACTCAAAATATCCATGTTATGCTTAATTATATAAATGTAAATAAAAATAATCTGAATTTTAAATTATTACCATAAGTTATCCTTTATAAGAATATGAGCCTGATAAAAGGTGGGTTAACTATTCCCTACTTTGACTTGTTTCCTTTCTGGTTCTGTCACTTTTTATATTTTATTAAATTTATTGGGATGACATCGATTAATAAGATTATATATGTTTCAAGTGTACATTTCTGTGATACATAATTTGTATATTGCATTGTGTCCTGCACTCAGTCAAATTAACTTCTATCATCATACATTTAACCCCCTCTACTTTTCACTAACCCCACCTGTGCCTTCTAATAACCCCCATATTCTTTGTGTCTATGAGTATTTGTTTTTCTTGTTTATTCATTTCTTGCTTTCAGTTTTCTTTCTAACATATGAGTAAAATTATATGGTTTTTAACTTTTTTATTCTTTTTTTTCCTTTATTTTGATTTGGTTTTTAACTTTTTTCTGGCTGATCTATTTAGCTTAGCATGATACTCTCAGTATCTATCCATGTTGTCACAAATGGCAGTATTTCATTTTTTTCTTATGACTGAGTAGTATTCCATTGTATGTATGGGCCACATCTTCTTTATCCAATCACCTATCAAAGGACACGTTTCAGTTGTTTCCATGTCTTGGCCACTGTGACTAATGCTGCAAAGAATATAGGGGTACATGCATATTTGCAAATAAATGCTTCCAAACTTTTCGGGTAGATACCAAGAAGAGGGTTTGCTGGGTGATACAGTAACTCTATTCTTAATTTTTTGAGGAACCTCCATAGTGTTTTCATAGAGGCTGTACCAATTTACATTCCAACCAGCAGTGAATGAGAGTTCCTTTTTTCCCACAACCTCTCACACCACTTGTTATTACTGGTCTTGTTGATCATCACCATTCTAACAGGTGTGAGGTGGTATCTCACTGTAGTTTTAATTTGCATTTCCTTAATAGCTAGTGAAGTTGAACATCTTTTCATTTATCTGTTGGTCATTTGTATGTCTTCTTGGGAGAAGTCTCAGATCCTCTGCCCATTTTTTAACTGGATTGTTTGTTTGGTGTTGAGTTGTATAAGTTTTTTACATATTTTGGATATTAACCCCTTGTTGGAGCTGTTGTTTGAAAACATTTCCTCCGATTCAGTTGGTTGCCTTTCTGTTTTTATGGGCATTTCTTTTACCATGCAGAAGCTTTTCAATTTTATATAACCCCATTCATTCATTTTTGCCTTTACTTGCTTTGCCTTTAGGATCAAATTTATAAACTCTTCTCTGAAACAAAGGTTCATAAGTTTAATACCTATGTTTTCTTCTGTTATTTACTGTTTCAAGTTTGATATTTAGGTCTTCAACTCTTTTTATTTTTTGTATATGGGGGCAAACTGTAGACTAGTTTCAATCTTTTACATGTGGCTTTCTGATTTTCCCAGCACCATTTATTGAAGAGGCTTTTTTTCTCCATGGTATGTTTTTGGCTCCTTTGTCAATACTTATTTTTCCATTTACATGTGGATTTATTTCCAGGCTCACAATTCTGGCCCATTTGTCTGTGTGTCTTTTTTTTCTCTGTCAATACTAAGCTGTTTTGATTATCATCACTTTGTAGTATAATCTGAAGTCAGGTAGTGTGATACCTTGAATTTCATTCTTTTTTCTCAGGATCGTTTTGGCTAAATGGGGTCTTTTGTGATTCCATACAAACCTGATGACTTTTTGTTCTCTTTCTTTAAAAAAATGATATTGGGATTTTGATGGGGATTGCATTAAATCTGTATATTGCTTCAGGTAACATGGACATTTTAACTACTGATTCTTCCAATCCATGAACATGGAATATCTGTCCATTTCATTGTGTCTCTTTAAATATCTTTTAATTTAATCTTTATTATATTTTTCCCCATTACCAGTTAGTCTCCTTATATCCCCCACCCTCCTGTAATCATCACACTGTTGTCCATGTCCATGAGCCCCTTTTCCTTTTTGCCCAATCCCTCCATCCCCTAATCTCCCCCACTGCCCGACTAGCTGTCATCTGTTCTCCATCTCTGAGTCAATCTCTTCTAGTAATGTTTTGTAGTTTTCAGCATATAGGTCCTTCACATCTTTGTTAAGTTTATTCCCAGGTATTTTATTCTTTTTGTTGCAACTGCGAAATAAATTGTTTTTCTCATTTCTTTTTCTGAAATTTCATTGTTAATATATAAGACTATGGTGCATTTTTGCACATTGATTTTGTATCCTGCAACTTTACTTGTTTATTTTTTCTAATATTGAATAGTTTTTTGTGTGTGTGAATTCTTTAGAGTTTTCTATATAGAGATTCTTGTCATCTGCAAAACACGACACTTTTACTTCTTCATTCTCAGTTTGGATGCCTTTTAGTTTTTTTTCTCTTGCCTGATGGCTCTGGCTAGGACTTCCAGTACTATATTTTTAAAAAATGTGATAAGAGTGGACATCCTTGTCCTGTTCCTGATGTTAGAGGTCAAACTTTCAGTTAACTGTCACTTATTAGTTGATCCAGCTAAGCCCTTTTCCATTTTTTAAATGAGTACGGTAATAATTTAAAGGTTAAATTAAATAGTTCATTCATATAAACTACTTAACATGGTGTTTCCCAAATAGTAAATGCTCTATCTTTTTAGTATCATTACATCAGGCTGGCTTAATCAATTACTGTTGAAGCAACACTTAGTCCAAATCGTTTTTAAACAAAAATAAACTGAAGTTGATGACCTCACACTCATTAAAGAAGTTAATGAACTCCTTTATATTTAAGGTTCTTAGATATAAAAACAGACTTAGATATAAAAATGGTCTTTACGATATTAAAATAACTTAATCACATATAAAATGTACACTTTCTACTATTGTTTGGTCCTCTAACCTTCTAATCATCTATCATCAGCTAAGTGACTGAATAAAAGTATCTCTGGATAACTTGTAAAATGCTAAATTATATAGTTGTCTTACTGTCAAGAAGTGTTGGAGTATATATATATATATATCTACAAATCCATAATGAGTACTCAAAAGTATTTATCTTCTAAAATGGAAGGTTTCTGAAAAACAACAAAAGCTCAAGCACTAGTCCTCATTTTTAAATTTGACAACTGAATATCTAATCTTTGTCAGATGTCCCAAATTACCCTCCAGTCCAAGAAAAGAATCTTGTTAGGTGAACACTTCCGCCAATTCTTTGTTATTATCTCCCCAGGAGTTGTAAGCTCTTGACATTACTTCAACTAATCTGCATGTCACCGTTTCTCTTACGTATCCACCGCAGGCATGGGCAGGGCAGGACAGTTCCTACCAGAGCAGCAGGAGTTTGACTTCAGATAAAATTGGTTCTTTTGAGGCCTCAAATGTTTAATTTGCAATAATTTAAAATCCCAAATGTTTAAAATAACCTTGGGCCTAACACATAATGAAAAACAAGAAACACAATTTTAAAATACCCTTTAAATTATACTACATTCCTAACAATGTCTTTCAAAACCTTTAAGAAAAATATTATAAATATTCCAATGACTTTTCTAGTTTTTTTGAAAAATAAACATGACTGTAACATTATACTACTTTATTTAAAAACTTAGCATGAAAATGACTTTATGAAAGCTCTGAGTAGCTATTTCACTAATTTTAAGAAATTTCCTTTGTTATGAAATAATTAGGTCTTCCTTATCATATTAACCCAAATTTGGGGGCAGGGATTAGATTATATGAGATGAGTTCTCTAATGAAAACAATATACACAACATTTTTCTAAGTGTATATTTTTAAATTATTGCTGAAGTCTAAACAATTTAATGGGAAAAAAGCCAAATGAGCTTCCCAATGCAATTTTTATTGTAAAATGTGTAATCTAATTTGTTATAAGCACATAACACTGCCCAGCAACCTCCCTGCTCCGAGTCAGTAGTTATCACAACTTGCAGGGCTCTGCTCAAGTCCTCAGCCCTCCTTCATTTCAGTCTGGTCTACCAAGTCACAAAGGGAACAGAAATCATTATGTAAGAATCGCTGACATTGCAGTCTTATTCTCCCTCACCACACATACCAACACACGCGTGCACACACACCAAACACAACAAATCCACATGTACCTGTTCAGTCACACTGTCCATGTCAATACCTCTAATTTGATTCAGTGCCCTGTCTCCTGCTAAGCCATCTCCTGTGGCCCGGAAGCCCACCCCGTCTATATACCTTTCCCTACCTTGTGTTCCCCTCCTTTATCTCCTAGACCTTTGCCCTTCTTCTCTGGGGGCCTCACGAGCCTTACTGCATTAGCATTATAACTGGTGTTATTGTGTCTAGTCTCCGTCCCCTCAAATCCATCTCCCCCCACTGCTTGCAGAATAATTTCTCACAAATAAAATTTCATCAAGAAATATCCCTGATATATACCACTTAATATTCCTCTACATCCTTTAGGATACAGTTCTAATTCCACGGTTTGGTATAATCTAACCCCTTTTCCCCACCGCAGTCTCTTCACCTTCTTCAACTCCCACACACATTGTGCTCCAGCTACTTTGAATCACACACAGTTCCCTGAAATAATACTTAACAACTTACTGACTGCCCATGCTCTTCCTTTCTCTGAAAACCATTTCAAATATTTCTTTACCCAAATATCTTACACTCCTTTAAAACAGAAGAAAGGTGTGTCAGTCAGTCATTCTACTTACATATCTTCCAATTTTCCTTTCCCCCGAGTAGAAAGTAATATTGCACTTCCCAGTCCCCCATTTGAAATTAAGCAATTTGCTTTGACCAGTGAAACTTGAAATGCCAGTGCTTAATCAGCCTCTCTCCTCCCACTGCTGCAATAATAACGGAAGTACATCCAGATGCAGCCTTAGGTGGCACGGGTCACTCTCCTACCCAGCCCATTCTGCACATGTGGCCTGTGTGAGAAACAAACATATGGGACACCGAGATTTGGGCTTGTTTGTTCCTAGAGCACAACCTAGGCTTTTCTGACTGACACAAAGGGTTACCTTTTTCAGGAAGCCTTGCAGAGGCCCAGCACAGTCTGATTCAAATGCTGCTTCCCTGAGTGATGACAGCACTCCATTCATATACTCTGATCATAACACAACGCTGCAGTTAGGTGGCTGCTGTAATTGTCCATCTCCCTTCAAACAGTATTTCTGAGGGAGGAAGCTGGTATTTCATCCCTGTATCCTCATTGCTTAGCATAGTGGCTAGCTCACAGCAAGTGCTTAATTAACTGTTCATTCATGTGTTCGTTCATTCATTCATTCATTCATTCATCCATTCACTCATCAAGGGTCAGGAACTACTCTAGTTGCTAAAGAGAGAGTAAAATCAGAGCAAACAAAAAGCCCTGCTTGCACTCATAGGAACTAATATCCTTATGAACAATGGCAATAAACAAGACAAATAAGTATAACAAATGCTGTTTATAAGATAGTGATAAATGCTATCAGAAAATAGAAAATATAGAACCAGAATACCAGATGAGAACTCTTTTTAGAAGGTGACCTTTATAATAAAACTTTCAAATTGAAGTACATAAATTGTCCATGCAAAGATCCAAGAACAGCAACTCTGTAGAGAGAATACTGCAAAAACTGAGATGGGAACATGCTTGGTATACTTGAAGAACAACAGGAGAGTCAGTACACATTCTCGAATGGGTGCTTAGAGATGAGACTGGAGAGGTCACAAGGGGCCAGGTCCTACATATAGGTCAGTTTCAGAGTTGTGTCTTTTATCTTCAGTGAAATGGGGAACCATTGAAGAATTCTGAGTAGAGTGAGGGATGGAAGGGGACAGAAGATAAGATCAGACGTATAATGGAGGCCCATATACTTTCATATTATCTTTCCTCTCCCTACAATACATGTGAAAAACAGATGTGCCAATTAGTCAAGAAAGATTAAACATAATGTTGAACAACTGATATTTTATGAAGATCTTAATCTCTTTATTAGTTACTATGCAGGGACACTGATTATAACCAATACATGTTTATCAAAATATAGAAATGTACCAAAGGATCATGGTATATCAAACATCAAGAGAGATCAAATAATTAATGCAGCAATGAATCCTAGTATGCAATCAGTAATACTAGGCAATTTAACAAATAAATCAGATAAAGATTTATAGCTCTGTAGCTATTGCCTCATCTACTTGCATTTGTCAAAATACCAAAAATTAATACAAGCACAATCATTTTCACCTTGTTACACTGTTTTCCATAAGAAAGAACAACATTCTGAACCCGAGTTCATTGCCAGAAGCAAACAAACCAAAACAAGAAATACAAAGTGAAAGAAAACAAACCACAAGTCAAAAACCCTTTTGCCAAATGTTAAATCAAATAAACACACCTTGCGCTGTGTCCTCGCCGCTGCCAGGTTGGAACTGTGGGCAGCTGCCAAGTGGAAAGCTGCCAAGGGGTGCTTCCAAAGGCAGGATTTTCACCAAGGAAGCTGTGCTCGCATTCCTGGCACATTCAACTCCGGATACCAATAATAATATTCTTAGCTGTTTTTCCTTACTGGAATTCAAACTTTAACATAAATAGTAAATGGATAATCTGCACCTCCCTAATTGTCCACAAAATAAAATCACTGTGGTAGCACTTTCCAAAAGGTATTTTTAGGTTTGTTAATTCTGTTTTATGTTCAATTGAATTAAGTTCCATGACCAAACATATTTGGAAAATATCGCGTACTATGCCCCTGTTTTCATAAGACACACTTTCATGAAAAGGTTTTAAGAAGCTCCATAATAGAAAACCCTACTTACATTTACATGACCTAGTGTGTCCCAAATTTATTTATACGAAGACCCCTTTTTCACTGTAATAAATAGCAATGTTATTTTTTCATATCACACTTTAAGAATGTACATAGTATAGTAAAAATCTCTCACTAATTAGTGAAAGATGTTTCCACAATATTTTAAAGTTGAATACGAATGTAAAGAGACTGATGCAAATTTATTTTCTATATTGCAACTTGTACAGAGTTGACCTATAAAAATAACTATATTTATCCAACCATAAACTTTTCAGTATAAGTTAATTTTTAAATTAAATGTTCATTTAAAAAGCAATAAGGAAAATAATGTATTATATATTCATTTTCGTTCAATGAATGTTTATGTGCCAGCCACTGATGTTATCTCGTTTTACGCTACCACTGCTCTCATTTAGATAAAAGTATCAAATTTAAATGGTTCTAAACACTACCTAATAAAATAATACCAACTCAAAACTTAACCCCAAATATTTGAAAACACAAGTTTTATTCATTCTAATCATACCATTAAAATAAAACAACTCACAATTTTGGGTAATTTTAAATAGTGATAATAACCCAGGTCAAGCATCGTAACATGAAAGCAGTCTTCTTTTAAAAATGCTGCTGTGAAAGAACAAAGTGGAACTACTACTTCACACCACCTACAAAAATTAACTCAAAAAAACATCAAAAGATCTAGATGCAAAGGCTGAAATTATAAAATGCTCAGAAGCAAATACAGGAGTAAAACTTCATGACCCTAGGTTAGGCAATCATTACCAAAAGTACAAACAACAAAATTAAAAAAGAGATAAAATGAACTTCATCAAAACAAAAAAATGAAACTTTTGTGTGCTCTAATGTACATGATAAAGGACAAGATGAGTGGCAGAATGGGAGGAAATATTTGCAAATCATGGACCTGCTAAGTGCACCCAAAATACATACAGAATTCTTTACAACTCAATTGCAAAAATACAAAGAACTCAATGAAAAAAAATGGGCAAAGGATCTAGACAGACATTTCTTCAAAGAAGAAATACAAATTGCTAAAAAGCACATGAAAAGATACTCAATATCATCAGTCATTAGGGAGTAAATCAAACCACCATGAGAAACCAATTCACATCTACCAGGATAGCTGCACCAAAGACAGACAAAAAGAAGTGGTTGCTGAGGCTGTGGAGAAACTGGAACCTTCATGCATGGCTGGTGGGGAAGTAAAGTGGTAAAGCCATTTTAGAAAACAGTTTGGCAGTTCCTCAAAAAATGCTAACGTGTAATGACCCTGTGACCCAGCAATTCCACCCCCAGATGTATACATAAGAAAAATGGAAACATATGTGCATAAAAAGACTTGGGCACAAATGTTTCTAACAGCATTTTTCTTATAGCACAAAGTGGAAAAATATCCATGATGAACAGATAAACAAATGCAATATATCCTTATAATAAAATATTATTCAGCCACAAAAAGGAATAAAATACTGATATCCACTACGACATGAATGAAGCTTGAAAACTTCATCCTAAGTGAACGACACCAGTCACAAACGTCCAATTAATGCATCACTTCTACAGTTCCCTTTATATGAAACGTCCAGCATGGGAAATCTATAGAGACAGAAGATAGATCGATGGTTGCTTACAGCTAAGGGTAGGGGAGAAGAGATAGGGAGCAGCTACTAGTGGGTGCAGAGTTTCTTTCTGAGGTGATAAACATATTTCTGAAATTTTAGAATATTGCACAACTCTATAAATATGCTAAAAAACACTGAATTGTACACTTTAAATAAATCTTATGGTTTGAATTATGTCTCAACAAGGCTGTTATAAAATAACAGTCATAATAATTTGGGTATACAGTCCTTATCTAAAATGTTTGGTCCAGGTGTAACCTGGAAGTTTTAGATTATAGAAAGGTAACGTCCCATCTACAATGAAGAGATGATAAATTCCCATCTCAACTGGGAAAACTGAGTTTTCTAATAATGAAGTGACTTTCCCAATCATACACATTTAACAAGGAAAAATGGCAGCAATTTTAACTCAAATCTATCTAATCAAAGAGCTCACTCACTTTCCTCTACAAGGAAGAATGTGTTCAGATCAGACAGCAGAGAGATTTTACATCTATAAAATAGAAAAAAAGAATCTTTTTATATACAGTAAAGAGATTACTATACGCATGAAATGAGATCATTTTTGAAAATGTTTCAAATATAAAGTTTGTATAAATGTGAGACATTATCTGGGAAACTATTTTCACTATATATCTAAATCAAGGTTTAAAATAGGGTATACTTAGTCAAATTAGATACAGGCATTCAAAGCAAATATGTGAATTTTCTTAGAAGAATGCTAAACATTCATTTAAACAGTTTTTTTAATATCTAAGAAAGAAAATTCAAATATATTCAAGTGGTCCATAACTAAACTTCCATCATCTCAAGTTTCCATAAAGTTTTAATAAGCCACACATAAAAGAGGCATAGTATCTTAGAGCAGCTCTATGTGCCCAGAAGCCAGAAAGATTACTTTTACCTTACAGGTAACTTCTTAATCTTTTGAAAATTTTAAATGACTTCAGTTTATTTAACAGCCTGGTCACCTAAGTTTCCAGGGTAACTAGGGGATTGTTTCTATATCCTCCCTCAAGGAAACATTTGTTATAAATAGGACCTGAGTGGGTATAACCCAAGGTAACTTTCATTCTGTGAAAGTACAGTCATAGCATTAAAGAATTTTATTGTTTGCTGTATTTGGAAAATAGTGTAAGAACCATTATTCTGAAATATAAATCTAATCATGTTGTTCTACAGTTTAAAAACCTGAAATGGATTCTCATTGTCCACAGGATGAAAATGGCTTTCTATGGCATTTAATAGCCTTCTCAGTCTGGTCCAGCAGGTCTTTACTGCCTCAACTCCAGCCACTTTTCTCCAAATTACATTGTAGCCACCGAACTTCTTTCGTTTCCCAATCATATGATCCTACTTGCAATTTAGTGGTTTTACAAATCTCATTCTCCTTGTCTCAAGAGCTTCAATTCACTGGCATCCTTCAGGATCTCATTTCAACGCCACTTCCTCTTTTTAATCACCTATTCCTGCCAAACAAATCTTTACTGAGTAACTGACTGACTGGTCTATAACTCACTTATTACGTACTGTACATGTTTATCTGTACAAGCACAGAGTGTTGATGTGCAATGGTAGCCATTATTGCTTACAATATTACAGTATTGGCTGATTTTTGCCTTTGGAAATAAAATTCTAAAATCTTTACATAAATTTTGTTTCATTTAAGGTAAAGGTGGAAAATGGATTATTAAATATAAAGAATAATAAATTCCTGTTTTTAACTCCAGTCCATATAAGACCAAAGAGATGCTGGAGTAAGCCAAACACTGAAGAGCAATAACTGAGTAACTTTGGTTCCTTCGAATTAAAAACTTCAGTGTTACACACAAAAACTTAGAGATCAGGTCATGAGATGCAAAATTCTTCTGAAAAGGGCCAAATCATAAATATCTTAGGCTTTCTGGTCAAAAAGCAAAATCAAGATATAACTGTGACACTGGATTTGTGTGCCCTGAGAAGCAATGCAAAGCATGAGAGCACCAAACTGCATTTTTGTTGCAACCCTCAACACAGCTGTTTTAGTTCCAAAGTAGCCACAGACACATATACAAACAAATGATTGCAGATGTGTTGCAATAAAACTTTATTTAGAAGCAATAAAATTTGAATTTCATACAATTTTCACATCACAAAATACTATTTTAATTTTTTCAACTATTTAAAAATATAAAAACTATTCTTAGTGGGTCATACAAAAACAAGGCAGTGAGCGAGATTTGAATGGGCCGTAGGTCACAATTTGCCAATCAATGGTTTAGGTATATTTTTAAATCTATTCTTACTCTTGAATTACCAGAGTAAATTTTTGAATTGAATTTATCTTTGGCATAAATAAATCAGAAGATCACAAACGTTTACTTAAATCTAGAGTATTGTTATTGAATTTTTACATTATACATCTTCTCTTGCAAGCAGTTTATTACATTTGCAGTCAGTTCTTAACTAGATATAACATATTACTTAGAGCTACCTCTATAAGAATATAGGAATCTAGGATGTACCATTAATTTTTTATTTCTATAAATCATGACTTTTGTGTTTATATCGTATGATCTTTTAATCAATAGTTGTATGTCTTACTGGTGTTTTTTTCCCCAAAAAAGCAAAACAGGATGTAATTTAGTCCCTTCTGTTCTTAGGAGTCATTTTCTATTGCCATCACACCAGAAATACAAACTGCATGGAAAAAAAAATTTAAGCTCTAAAAATGTTGTTTCGTTTTCTTCTTGTATTTAATTCTACAGAAAAGAAGCCTGAGACCAGCCTAATTTTTGTGTCCTGATAGTGATGTGCCATTTTTTTCTCTTTGTATGTTTTTAAAGGATTTTTTTATCATAATTTGAAAATTTTTTTATATTTGGTCTCTTTGGGCTATTACATCTTATATAAGTCCTTTCTGTACTCATAGGTGTTCTTAGCTCAAAAAGTTTTATTTCATGTTACCTCTTTATTATTTTTTTAAATGCTATTTTCTGTTTAAGGACAATTATGTATATTACAGTCTCTTCCACAGAAACTCCAAATATTCATATAGTGAACTTCATTCTTTCTCCTCCATGTATCATCTGTTCAAGAATTCAATATTTTAGCTACAAGAACTTTTCAAGTCTATTCTCCACGATTAAATTTTCTACAGTGATATCAATTCTGCTGTTTACAACATCATGTGTGGATTTACATGATATTGTGGTATGCAGAATAATGCCTCTCCCCAAAAAATGTCAAAGTCCTAATTCCCAGAACCTGCGAATAGTAACCTCACTCGGCAAAAGGGACTTTGCAAAAGTAATTGAGTGAAAAACCTTAAAATGGAGAGATTATCCTGGTTTATCCAAGCGGGTCTTTAAAGCTAACTTTTCCTACCTGTAGTCACAAGAGGATTTGTCTGCAGAAGAGTCAGAAAAATGCAATGTTGGTGGCTTTTAAGATGGAGGGTGAGAACCATGAACCAAGGAATATGGGCAGCCTCCGGAGCTGGAAAAGGCAAGGTCACAGATGGCATCCCAGAACCTCCAGAAAGGAACCCAGTGCTGCTGATACCATGTTTTTGGTCCCGGCAAGACCTATGTCAGACTTCTGAAGTATAGAACTATAAGATGATGAGTTTGTGTTGTTTTAAGTCACTAAGCTTGTGGTTGTTTGTTACAGCTGGAATACAAAACTAATCCAGTTCTCATATTTTCAGGGTTTTTGTCATCTTTTTGTTCTACCTTACTGTCTTCCTAGTCACTTCGCTTAATCACTACCTGTTCTTTTTACATACAGCTCTCCTATCCACAGACGCCATGTAGTCTTGCACATGTTAGATGTCCAAGAATTTTCTTAAATGTTCTTAACTTAAATGTCTTAGATTTTCACAGATATGTCTCTGAGTCTTCTACTGATTTCATTTCCTTTGGTTTTATAGGATTTATTATCCAGAACATTTTGGCATTGAAAGGGACTATACAGATCATTTCTACATATTCTAGTGTTTACAAAATGTGCATATGCTTGGGAGGGGCATGTTGAGGAGAAGAGACAGAATGGACCTCTGGGAAACAGACAAAATAGAAGCAGAAATTGAGACAGAAAACTGTCCTTGAACAACAATTAAAATAAAATTTAAAAAAAATTAAAAGCAAAAAAAAAAAAGAAATTGGGAGGTTCTTTTTAAAAGTATAACTTCCCATCTGGAAGAAATGATTTACCTTGCCCAGAGAGGATCACTGTGAATAACGAGAATAAATTATAATATGCAAGCATATTCTTGAGAAAAAAATGGTAGCAAATCACAAATCAACTCTTTTCATGAACAATGAAAGCACTCGATGCCTGGAAACATTATAAAACCCAACAAATGGTATGTCTACCCTGGAGCCAAGTCTAAAACTTTCGGTCCAGTGCACCTTCGACCTGGTGTAGGTAATAAACTGAAATTGACAATAAGGATTTTGCCAGAAGTATCCATACAATTTATTATTCTACATAATGTGATATATAAATATTTTAATATTCAAAGTATGTAAAAAATGTTCTTCAGATTAAGCCATCTTCCTTCTCTCTTTGCTTAAATTTTAAGTTGGTTGATTTAAATGGTCTGTTATTTTTGGCAACTAAGTCACTACTTTCTGAGAAAAGTAATGGAAATAGTAGGGGGCAGGAGGTACTAGTACCTCATTTATGGTCTCCAATCTAAAGCTCCATGTCCAATCAGGTCCTTAGGAACACAACTGACAATGCAAACTTCACTTGTCTATTGACAAACCCAAGAGAAAGAATGAGCTTTTATTTACTAATCCCCTAAAAGATGTCATTCTCTAATCTATTTGTCCTTATTTCCAGTTCTCTATCAGAAATGAAGTGAGTAAAGAAAGGGATAGTTAAATACTTGTTAAAAACAAGACAACAGGCCCAAAATGGAGTTACTTTATGTTCAGCCCCACATCACCAACCCAAGACTTCATTATAATTTCAGCTCTTCCAGGACAGAAATCTTAAACCAGTCTATCAGGAATCACCTGATCAGCACTAACTAGTTAGGTAATCTAGGTAATCTGCCTGATAGGCCCCTGACATCCACCTCCCACCCTCTGTCCCGTAAAGGAAAGTAACCTCACAATAATCAACTCTTTTTATTTTTGTCAGTATAAATTCTTCATTCCCATTCCCTTCTGCCTAAAAGTCTAGTTTCTTTCTATCTGCTAGACTGAACGCTGTCCATTTCAAATCAAGTTTTGCTCAAATAAACTCTCAAACATTTTAATATCTCTCAATTTGTCTTTTAACATACTAAACAGTTTGAATAAAATTGTAAGTGGTAAAGAAACAACAGGTGCTCCTATATACTGTTGTGTTTATTACAAAAGCCGTACACTTTTTCCTCATTGTTGTCCATATCCGATGACAATATCCACTACTGATGCCCACTTTTATTGATAAAGCTAGATAAAGGAACTTGGGGGAAAAAACCCTCTATTTATAGCCTTCTATTTTAATACAGAAATTAGGAAAACAGTCACAGTGTAACCAACCATAATATTTTTTAGCCACAGGAAATTAAAGTGTTATAAAAGATTATTGATTTAAATTTAAGAAAAGAGTTTTAGGAGTCAGGTAATCATATTTGAGTGGCATCTTTTCTTTGTCCAGATGGACCCTGATCAAAGAGAAAATTTATGTACTTAATGTTTACTTCAAAAATTCAATTCAATATTTCCCAAAATATTTGATAAATTCTCTTTACTTCTTCATATACAGAAATATGATTTAAGAGAATGACCAAAGTAATTTGGAATAAAATAGAACTGACATGGTGTTGAAAGATAGCAACAATTTATTGAGCAATGGTAGTTCCTGTTTGCTAAATGTTTTAAAAAAAGAAAAAGAAAAAAGATTGGGGATTGGCTGAAGACCCTGAACTAAAGTAAGCTATAGTAAAATACACTCTGGAAGAAACAATATCCAACTCTGCTCCCAGCTATGTAGCTTGGATATAAGTTACCCAGTCTCTCTGTGGGATGAGCAAAGGGAAAGAGTAATTTCCTTTTTACTTAAGAAGTTGATCGAAAACACATGTTCTTAATCTAACATCCACTTATGCTTCAGATTTGTCTTTTTCTAAGAGGAGAGTCAATAGCTTTCCTTGGCTTCTCAGAGTATATGTTGCCAAAAAGATATTCATCTTTGGATTACAAGGTAATCTTTCCCAATCCTTTCAGGATATATATAATCTTGAAAAAAATCTAGTGATGTCAGGGGGAAAAAGTGTCATGCATGACATTCCTGGTGCACCTAACCAGAACTAATCAATAATGGAGAGAAGAATGGGTTTCTTCCCCATTTCTAAATAACCCAAAGATAAAAAAGAAATTACAAGGAAGTCTGAAAATATTTTAAGCTGATTGATCTTAATCACGTATGTTTACAAATTCAGATGCTATAGACAAAAAGAGATGAAACTCTAATCAATTACACTTTACATCTGTGTAGATCATTGCTTTAAAAATACTTTCACAATCAATTATCCTCCTTACTTTTTAGGAACAAAGGGCACATAAATATCCCCACTTTATAGATAACAGTTATGAGGTTTGCCTAAGGACAAACATTCTCTAATCCTGCCAGTTTCCAGATTTCTAGGCCAAGGTTCTTCCCAGTGTTAACAAGCTATAAAAGCTTCCTTCTTGGAGATTTATACACAGTACACCTAGCAGAAAGAAAGTAAAAGCAGACTTTTAGCTCCTTTGTTTTCTCTCTGGAATGTTTATTCTGCTGAATCACAAGGGAACAGCTGATATGAGCAAGGAAGAGATTTAAAATGGTTATTTGTGATTACCATTTCATAGTTAATTATTTAATATGGGCGAATTAAGCAAAATGGGGATTTATATGCTAGTATCAGCCCTCTCCACAGTTAGGGTCTGAAAGAGAGACCATACATATATTGTTCAATAATGAATTGCCTCAACTTCCCCAGAAGCTCCTTGGGCTCAAAACAGGCAGCAGCAAGAAAATGAATTCCACATATAAGAATCCAGATCTCCTGGGCCCCTATTCCTAGTTATCTACATGGACACCCTCGCGCGCTCAGTGATTCACCAAGCTCTGGGGAAAAGACTCCCCCCATTCCATCCGCCCCTAATAAAACCACCTCGCGCTGCCTAAAGCTCTTCTCGGCAAATGTTTTAGTCTGCAGACACTTGTAGATTAAGAAGGTAAGATGGGAAGTGTGGAGAATCATAAAATGGTAGATGAACGACAGAGAGAGAACCACACAACCCACTGAACTTAAGAATGAAATAAACGGACACGTATTAACTGACAGCACAAAGGGGCCAATCCCTAGTTGAAGGCCGTAGAAAGGTGGGCGTGGCTAGGTTTCCAGGGCCCAGCCGCCTCCGCCCGACACTTTGGCAGAGCGGAAACCACGCGTTCCTTAGCAACCGAGGCAGTCATGCCCACCGCCAGCCCGAATCCAGTACAGGTTATTTCCCACCCCCACCGTGAGTGGCCAGTTCGCTGGAACGGGACCTTAAGTCATTACCATACCTAGTGGGTTTCCCAGAGCTCGGGTTCCTCCTCTTCCAGATCCTCCCTCAGCCCAGCCCGCCCAAGTGCCGTCCCCAGAAGCGGAAAGATCGTCTCCAAAACGCCTTCAATCCCGGATCCCGAGCTTCCTGGCCAGATCCTCCCCCGCCTCCCAGAAATAACCCTCTCCGGACACACACATACACACACTCACACCTCAGCTCAGCCAAAGCAAGGACCGACAAACTTCGTGACCGGCTAGAAGTGTTGCTGTACAGGGTCCTGTCACTTAGAGGCAGGGGCTAGACGAGCCAGCGACACCCCTCTACTCCCAGAGAGATGGACGGAAAAGAGGCGGTGCTCGACTAAAGGAGGCAGGACCAGCCCTCGGCCTGATCTCCGATTGGCCAGTCTCTCTCCCGCCTCTACGCTGGTCCTGGACACAAACGCGTTTTCCCTGTGGTCTTAACATCCTTTGGAATCCTAGGCTGAAATACCTGCCTAGAAATGTGACTGTAAAAATTCAAAACAAGGACTGCATTTGTTTTATAAGTATGAAACACAAAAATGTGTTACTTTGATTATTGAACTCTTCCCACCCAACAGATTACCCATTCACATTCATCCTAGATGTATGAACTGTCTCAGAAAGCAATATTGTTTGCCAATTCAAGCTTTTAACAGCAGATTAATCAACACAGAAAAGGTGATTCCTGAAATACAACCAACAACTGAGGTTTGGAAGTATGTACAGGAATCCAGTTTTCACAGCTACAAAATGGGAAGAAATATCATTAGTTATAATTTGGAAAACATTTGACAATTGAATAATTCTGACTCTTGTAATCCTCACAGTACACAATGAGAGAGATTATCTATAACCTATAAATGATGAAAATGAGGCTCAGAGAGGTTGCATTTATTCAATAATTCAACTAATGAAAAAGTGTCTGTAGTCAGTATTTTTATATTTGTGATAAATTAAAATTCTTTAAAGAATTATGCGACTTCCCATTTAATTTTTCTCTTGCACAACTCTGTCACTTTCTTTTAGTCCAATGATTTTCAACCAATGTGCTGCAAGAATTTGCACAGACCTCTTTTCCCTTAGATTGTCAAGTTAAAAATTACAACAGCCAAAATAACAATAGCTGTACAGTGTGAATAAATCAAAACTATCTATTATTTTTGGCAGATCAGCAAAAAAATAATTTTTATGTGCTGCAGAATTTTAGTAATTAGTTTATGTGTGCCATGAGATGAAAAACGTTGAAAACCACTGCTCTAGGCCAGTCCAGCCTAGTTTAAAAATGCCCTTAACTAAGGAGATATGAGCAATTTATACATTCAGTGCAATCCCTATTAAAGTACCCATGACATATTTCACAAATATAGAACAAACATTTCAGAAATTTATATGGAAACATAAATGACCCTGAATAGATGCAGCAATTTTGAGAAAGAAGAACGAAGCAGGAGGGATCACAATACCTGGTATCAAACTGTATTACAAGGCCACTGTAATCAAAACAGCCTGGTAGTGGCATAAAAACAGGCACATAGACCAATGGAACAGAACAGAGAGCCCAGAAATAAACTCAAGTCTCTACAGTCAATTAATATTTGACAAAGGGGAAAGAAGCGTAAAATGGAGTAAAAATAGCCTCTTCAACAAATCGTGTTGGGAGAACTGGACAGCTGCGTGCAAAAAAATGAAACTCGATCACCAACTGACACCATACACAAAAATAAATTCAAGGTGGATAAAAGACTGAAATATAAGTCATAACACCATAAAAGTCCTAGAGGAAAACATCGGCAGGAAAATCTTCACAGATATGTCCCCTAAAGCAAGAGACATAAAGGAAAGAATAAACAAATGGGACCTCATCAAATTAAAAAGCTTCTGCATGGCTAAAGAAAACAACATTAAAATGAAAAGAGAACCAACCATATGGGAAAACATACTTGCCAATGACACCATGGACAAGGGCTCGATCTCCAAATTATATAAAGAATTCACGTGACTCCACTCTAGGAAGACAAAAAACCCAGTTAAAAAATGGGCAAAACACTTGAACAGACACTTCTCCAAGGAGAACACACAGAGGGCCCAGAGACACATGAAAAGATGCTCAGCATGCCTAGCCACCAGAGAGATGCAAATTAAAATCACAATGAGATACCACTTCATACCAGTGAGAATGGCCAACATAAACAAATCAACAAACAAGTGTTAGAGAGGATGCAGAGAAAAGGGAACCCTAGTGCACTGTTGGTGGGAATACAGACTGGTGCGGCCACTGTGGAAAACAGTATGGAACTTCCTCAGAAAACTAAAAATGTAACTGCCTTTTCACCCAGCAATTCCACTGCTGGGATTATACCCTAAGAGCCCTGAAACACCAATCCAAAAGAACCTATGCACCTCAATGTTCATAGCAGCACAATTTATAATAGGCAAGTGCTGGAAACAACCTAAGTGCCCATCAGCAAATGAGTGGATCAAGAAACTATGGTACATTTACACAATGGAATTGTATGCAGCAGAAAAAAAGAAGGAGCTCCTACCCTTTGCAACAACATGGATGGAACTGTAGAGCATTATGCTAAGTGAAATAAGCCAGGCAGTGAGGGACAAATACCATATGATCTCACCTTGAACTGGAACATAATCAACAAAAGAAAAAAGCAAACAAAATATTACCAGAGTCTTTGAAATTAAGAGCAATCTAACAGTAGCCAGAGGGGAGGAGGGAAGGGACATTGGAGAGAAGGGTTTTCAGGAACTACTATAAAGGACACATGGACAAAACCAAGGGCAAGGGCGGAACCAAGGGAGGGAGATTGGTTTGGAGGGGATGGGTTGAGGGGTGGGGAGAAAATACAGACAACTGTAATTGAACATCAATAAAATAATTTAAAAAATAATAAAATAATAAAGTAAAAAAGAAAAGAAAGGAGAAATGGGCCCTGGCAGGAGTGGCTTAGTGAATTGAGCACCAGCCAGTGAACCAATGGGTTGCAGGTTTGACTCCCAGTCAGAGCATGTGCCTGGTTTGCAGGCCAGGTTCCCCTTGGTTGGCACGCAAGGTGCAACCACACATTGATATTTCTCTCCCTCTCTCCCTCCCTTCCTCTCTCTAAAAATAAATAAATAAATAAATAAATAAATAAATAAATAAATAAATGAAATCTTTAAAAACTATAAAGGAAATATAATACAAAAGAACTGAGAATAATTCTAAATAGACTAACCAGAAGGTTCTCTGAAATCTCCCAGAATATGAGAGCCAGGAATTGAATCCACGATATAATTTTATTTTCTCTCCTCCTAAATCACTTGCTGGTCTCCAGTTCCTCTCCCAGAATAAAGGTACAGTTAAATGAGATTGTTTTAATACTCTTAACCAGATTAGGGGGTGAGGGATTAATATAGTGAAACCCTTTCCTGACTATATGAAACCAATACCCAGAAGTGTGTATTTTGTCAGATACAGCAGCAGTAAGAAAGAAAGAAAAAATAAACCAAAATACCTTTGGAGAAGTGTTTTGAGATTCAATTCAAAGGTTCACCACACTATAAAACTGTTGGAATAACAGAAACATTCAAATTGCAAATGATTTTATTCTCTTTCCTGCCGAATTTTCAATTATTCTGAAAGCTTGCTAACTATGAATACCTCTACACAAAATTTTTTTAACTTGTATGATTCATGATCCCCATTACTTCTTTAATCTTCTAAAATATTTGGCTTTAGACTAAAAAGAAAACACTATTATCATATATTAATAAGTACATTATTTAAATAAATACTGTAAGATTAAATAAAAGGAGTGAATTATTTATTTGAATCTTTTCAATTGCATATTTAAATAACTACAGCAAATGCATTTGTTTGAATATTCTCACATATATGAGATGATACGTTTAAATAAATGTATTATAGTCGTGTAAATGTGTAATCATTGAAATAAACACAGCTGTATATGCCCCATATGTATATAGCTCCAGACGTTTGAGGCATACATTCAGAATTCTGGAACTCTACACCTTGGTATCTAGTTAATCATCCAGCAGAAAATACCATGCTACATATGCACAAGAGCACACTTTAAATTTCTATCCAGAGTGAGGAAATAAGGTGAGAACAGTGAATAATGAATCTCTGGAACTGGACTTCTTATTTTGAAAAGATTTTTATGAAATAACTTGTCCTAGCAAGTTGTTCTGCAAATGGTTTATTGATCTACAAAATGGGCACCAGCTCACCAGTTATATGAGTATGACTATTGCAAAGTAGTCTTTGAGCACTTTTCAAAATAATCAAACAAAAAAAATAATGTTTCATTTAATTGGTAATACTCTCCACTTTTGGAGAATGAGAATCTCATGTTATCCGTGCCTCAATTATTTATTTTTTAACTTAAGCTTCTGCTTTAATACTTGGAAATGCATATTTTGAAATTCCCTCATAGACACAAATGTATATTAAAAGAAATTATGAAAAACAAACTAACCAAATATAAAATAAAATATATCTTAAGGACATTGAACAATTTAAAATGAAAACATCCAGATATATGTTATGAATAGCTTATTTCTTTGTCACATAGTGAAAGACATGACATTTAGCTAAATTCATGGTAAGTTGAAATATAAACTAGAACCTGATATTTATTTGTGCTAACTTCTTTGGCCCACACTACATCAAAATATATTGAAATGTAGGGGAACCAATTTTAATCATTTGCATATATTACATTTCTGCTATAAATATATAAAATTCATTGAATATATTAAAATAAGAAACATATCATCAAATTACTTAATCTTGTTGAGCAGTCTTTTATCTAGCTAAACTTGTAGCGTGGTCTGCTGGCTGCCTACTTGCACTCTGCAATTAGCCCCTCCTGGTCTGCTCATTAGACCTACATGGTGCCAGAAGACCAAGTTCCAGTACAGGTTTGCATCCTGATACCAACAGCAACAGCAATCCCTGTGGTGGCCAGTGCTTATACAGCTAACTATAGGCCACACAGGAGGAGGTGGACCCCTTAGGCCAGAAGAGCTGAAAACAGGAGCACTTCATTGATTCCAACGACATTGTCCAGTAACAGTCTGCCACATGTACATGCACTAGCTGCTAGACACCCACACTGTGGGCCTATTCTCCAGCTGTAGGGCTAAAATCTAAATACCATCCAACCATTTCAGTGCAAAGTCATTTGGAGTGGGTCTTGTGTCATGGAATGCAGCTCCAACTCCAAACTAATCCAACAGAAGGTAAAGACCAGGCTCTTCAGCCTCAGGCCATTTTTACAATGAGCTCTTCCTATTCCAAAAGGGCTAGACCAACATACAATCACCATTTGTGATCTTCTATTTTAGGGAGAAGTATCTTGACTATAAACCTTGGGAGAAAAAGTTCATTACTGTCTAGGTGGTGTACAAAGTCTCCAGCTTGATTATCACGGGAGATATTTTCAGTACGGGTTCTTAGTTGGTGGAGAGGATCCAGACAGAGTTCTGAAAAATTGCATTATAAAATAGAAAACCTGAAGAAACTTCATCACATCTGGCATTCCTAGCAGTTTCGGGCTGGCCCTCAATCGATCCTGGACCTTCCTTTGATGCTGGTCACGGGCTATGACTCATTCATTCACTTGACACGTAATAATGAAGCTGAAGATGCCAACTAGCTCAGACTTCCCTAGGAGGCTATGTAAACAGATATGAAGGTGTGATGCTCTCCATGGGAACCTTATGAGTTTAAGCCTGTGTCTTCTTCAGGGCCTTGTCTCTAGGGTCAGGAATTGGATTTTGACCAAAAAAAAAAAAAAGAGGTTAAGAGAGACAGAAAGCACTGGTTCTTCCTGCAGAAGCTAAGGTGGAAAATGAAAGGCAGCTTTGTGTGTGTGTGTGTTGGGAGGTGGGGTTTGGGGGGATTCTATCTTCCTTCAGACCTACCTCTACTGTACTATTTCTGGCAAGTCTGGTGCCTAAAGACACTCACCTTCCAAGCATGTCACCTTCCCCAATCAGCAACAGTGACCATGAAAGAAACTCCCATACCCAAGGATAACTTGTTATATATGAGGTATTATTCTAGGTAGTCTGTTCTTATGGCCTTCTCAATTTCTCCTGGTAGGAAACAAGTGATATTGTATCATTTCACATAGAGTAAAAGAAGCTTAAAGCAGTATACTTCCAATTCTCCAGCCTTTGTATTATTGTTGTCATGCATTTTATTTCTGTATATGTTGTGAACTCAACAATACATAGTATTATTCTTCTCTTAACAATTCAATTTTTATTTAGAAAGATTTAAAAACATACATTTTTAAATATTCATCCACATATTTGTGATTTGCAACATTCTTGATTTTTTGTATAGATGCATGTTCTCATCTGGTATTATAATTTTTTTTCTGCTTGAAGAACTTTCTTGAACATTTCTTAAGGTGTATACATGCTAGTGATGAATTCTGCATGATATTCTCTTGCATGAATAAGTCTTTATTTTGTATACATGAATAAGTCTTTATTTTTGAAAGATATTATTGCTAGATATAGAATTTCAAGTTGGCAATTTTCATTTCAGTATTTGAGTGATGCTACTCACTTTCTTCTGCCTTGCATTATTTCCAACAAAAAGTCTGCTATCCGTTATTATCTTATATTTCTTCTTCTGTAAACAATGATTCTTTTTCTTCTCTGCTTCTAAGATTGTCCCTTTATCAGTCACTTTAAGTGATTTTATTGTATATCTTGATGTAATTTCCTTCAATTTTTTGTATTTGGAGTTTATTAAATTTCTTGGAGCTATGGGTTTATAATTCACATCTAATTTGTAAAAGTTTCAGTCATTATTGCTTCAAATGTTTTCTATCCCCCAATTCTTTCATCTCCTTAAAGGAACCCCCCAAAATACATAAGGCTACTTGACATGTTTATACTCTTTCTCTCTTTGTGTAGTTTTGGGTATTTTTTATTGCTCCATCGCTTTCTATTTCAAGTTTGTTTCTATTTTCAGCTGTGAATCGTATCCAGATTTTCATCAGGTATTTTTCTCTATGTTTAGAAGTTCAATTTGACACATTTTCTGTATCATCCATGACTTTTCTTGATATATTCATTCACTCCTCTGTTTCTTGGGCATTTGGAAGATAATTATAGTAGCTGTTTTTTACCCTTGTCTTCTAATTCTATCACCTATGTCACTTTCTGGGTCTGTAATTATTGATTGAATTTTTTTCATTATATGGGTCATATTTTCTTATTTCTTTGCATACCTGGCAATTTATTTTTTAAACTGAATATCATACATTTTGAACTTTACCTTGTTAGGTGATAGGGTATTTTTTGTGTTCCTGAAATATTCTTGAGCTTTGTTCTGGAATGCAGCAGTTACTTAGAAACAATTTAATCCTTTCTAGGCTTGTTTTAAGCTTTGTTAGGCAGGAGCAAAGTAAAAAAATCGTCTATTAATCTCTCCCCACTACTGATGGAATACACTTGTGTTTATTCTAACCAATGCCCTTAGAAGTTATGATGTATTTCCATTCTGACTGGTGGGAACACAAACCATTCCTGATCCTCTGTTAGCCCTGGGAATTGTTTTCTTTGCTTCTACCAGGTAGTTCTTCTCTCAGACTCAGGTTATTTCCTCACACACATTCAGTGATGAATATTTGATTGAAATTCAATGTAACTTCTGTATCTAAGCTCTCACTGTGCAGTATTCACCCCTGTGAGCTGTAGCTAGCCTTGACCTTCCCAGTTCCCAACTTCATTGTCTTCACTGAGGATGGAGGCATCCATAGACCTCACCTCATTGTTTTCTCTCTCTCTCTGAGGAATCACTGTCCTGTGCTGCCTAATGTCTAATGTTCAAAAATCATTGTTTGAGATGTCCAATTTTTTAGTTGGTTCAGGCAAAAGTTTAGTTCTGGTGTCTATTACTTAATTATTCATAGCTGGGAACAGAAGTTTTGAACTGCTCAATTTTAGTTTAAAATTATCACATTTTGAGGGGTGTAGGAGGAAGCTGCAGTCTTCAAGAGCTGATGTGTATTGCCCTATAAACACATTATGGCAATAAGAATGCAGAATAATTTAAAACTTAATTGAAGTGTAAGAACATCAAATTTTGGCTGCAAATATATGCAGAGTCAAGTTTTTGTGTACAACTTTTCAGGGATTTTTTTCCCCCTTTCTCTGCTCAGAATCAGGGCAACCATAGTCCTTTGGGAATAAAAGCATGAATATATTTATTTTGCTTCCTCCTTACACTGAGGTTTCTAATTCAGTGTTTGAGAGTTTGTTATTATATTTTCCATCTTGGGTGGGCCCTGACTCCTAAAGTCTGTGAAAACCACTACAAAGTTTCTAAACAACATTTCTAGCTTTGACATAAACTTTTAGAGCAAAAGTAGTTTCAGTATTCCTACTGCTTGCTGAAATACAGCTGTTTTGATTACCTTGTTACATAATATACCACCACAAATCTAGCGGTATAAAACAACAATGTTATTATGGTCAAAAATTGTATGGGTCAGGAGTTTGGACAGGACTCAACAGGAAGTGCTTGTCTGTTCTATGATGTCTGGGCTCTCAGCTGGGAAGCCTGAACTGCCAAGGAATGACTCAGATGGCTGGCAGTTGGAATCGTCTCTAAGCTCCTCTGCACAAATGGCTGGTACCTGGGTGAGGATGTTTCAAAAGCTGGATTGCACTTGAGCTGGGTGTTGACAGCAGAACCTATACGTAGCCTCACAGTGTGGCTTGGAATTCTTGCAGCAGAAGGTTACAATTGCAGATGTTGGGATGGAACAAATTGTTGCAGCCATCTTTAGAAAATATAATTTGCCACACCTCTGATATTATTGATTGAAAAATGCTTTCATCTTACTAGCCCTTTGGATGTCTAAATATAGATATAGATCAGACATAGATTAGTTCTGGATAAATAGATATAAATAATATAAATACAGATATAGATAACTCCAGGATTTTTAGTTGTTTTCAGCATGAAGAAATTAACATGAAAAATTTCAAAGGTCAATTTGGATATATAAGCTCAATAATAACACTACATATTGGACTCTCAATTTTCATATATATTTTTCAATCAATTTTTTAAGTTCCATGAAAATTTCATTGGCATTTTGGTGGGTATTTCACTGATACTCATTACTAATTTTTAGATACCTTGTAATAGTAAGTGTTCTCATTCCTGAACGTTACTAGTCTTTTTTATATGTCATTAACTTAAGTTTCATAATTTTTTCTATTCATAATTTTTATATCTCATTAACTGAAATTTTATAAGTTTTTCTACTCGGGTTATGCCCATTTCTTTTTAGTTTTTTTATATTACAGTTTTGTGGTTTTATGAATGGAATTTACGATGTGCTTTTATATTTTCTAATTGCTTACTGATGGTTTCTGGGAAAGATTTTGATTTTTATTGTATGTTGGTCTTGTATCTAGCTATTCACCTTGCTTTAATTTCTTAGCTGTTACAAAATGTTGTTTGTCAATTAACTTGAAATTTAGAATCATGTACAAATAATGGTAGATTATCTTGGAATTTAGAATCTTGTATGAATGTATATATCAATGTACATATCATTTTATTTTCATTATTCCAGCTAGGACCATCAAAAAATTGAAGAGTAGATACAATAAAGAAAGTTTTCATCTTGTTATCAATTGCATTTTAAAATATTTTAATGTTTCATCATTGTCATATGATATTCACTTAAATCTCTGGTACTTTATTAAGTTAAGAATCTTCTATTCTAGCTCTGTTTCATTATGTTTTTATTGCAAATAAATATTTCTATTAAGTGTTTATCATTCATTACTCACCAGAATAAACAAGTAACATTTTATGTTACTACATTAATAGATATTTTAATATGGGAATATACTTTATCCTGAAAAAACACTACCCAGTCATGTCTTTAAAAAATGTTGCTTAATTTTACTGGCTAATATATTCTAGTTTATTTTGTATCTATTTTCTAAGTGTAATTGGCATAGAGTGTGTGTGTGTATAATCCTGGCTTAGTTTTGGTCACTGTTGAATATACTAGCTTATGAGTTAGATAGTTTTTACTTTATTTTCTTTTCTCTGAGAATCTTTGTAGACAATAGGAAATTGTTTATTTTGTAAAGTCTACCCGGAACTCACGTTGGGTAAAAATTATCTGAAGTTGCTACTACTTCAATTTCTTCTGGAGTTAAAGTGTTAATTCAATTGTTGTACTTTCTCTTGAACCCACTTGGAAATTCACATCTTCCCAGAAGCAGATAACACTTTATATAGGTTTAAAAATTTATGAGATAAAATTGTACATTTCCTTACACTAGTTTAAATTTTATTCAGTAAATTTGGGTTTCTAATGTGCTTCTTCCTTTTTTCATGACCATATTTTCCAGTATTTTTTTACATTTATCTTTGCAAAAATCTTGCTTTGATTTATCTTGATCAGCTTTAGAAATCTATTTTACTAGTATGTTTTAATTTTCTTGACTTTGGTTTTTCTAAGTTTTTTGTCATTTTTTTGTTCTATATTTTAAGTTAGTTTTATTGCTTTCTAAAAATGTATTTTAGTGCATAAATTTTTCTCAGAGTTCTGCCTGGGCACACAGAATACATTTTGATAAATAGTGCTTTTTATACTTTTAAAAATGGTTTATAATTAAGATTTATTTTTCTTAATAAAGAACTTCTTAAAAGCATTTTCTTTAACTGATAGTTTTATAGATTTTCGGAGTGCCTGGAGGGGGAGCTATTATTTGTGGTTAATTTCTTATTTCCTTGCAACACCATCAGTGAATATGTCCTCTATAATATCAATTCTGGGGTAGCATTTTTTGACATTTATTTTGTGGTTTAGTACATGGTAAGTTATTTTTTATTTTGGTGCCCTATTTGTGTTTAAATCCTCCATTGAATACAAACTTCTATAAAAATGTATGTTAATTTACTAGATCAGGTTTGTTAATTGTGTTATACAATATTTTGTATTCTTATTTTTATATCTCCAATTCATAAAATAATAAGTTTCTAAAGGTAGGTATTAACATTTCTAACTATGATTGTGAATGTATTAAATTTTTTAATATATTTATCAGCTTCACTTTATAAATTATGCAGCTATATTGATTGGTACATAAAGATCCTTTACTGTTCTATACAGCTAAAATTCTTATATTATACTACATTAACATGCAATACTCCTCCCCCCACCCCACTTACTGCTGCTTACCTTATTTTCTATTTGGTCTAATATTAGTATTGATATTAATTTTTTAAACAAGTTTCTGGCTTACCTAGTTTCGTTTGTTTGTTTTCTGGGTGGAGTTTTGGGGTATTTTTTTCCTCCATCATTTCTGTCACTTTGTTTCAGGCGAGCTGTCTTATTTCCACTGAATGAAGTCCTCTGTGGGCCTTTTAAAATTGCTCATAGTTTCTAGACCAAATGGTATATCCTGGTTTTCCAGTGCAATCACAAATATTTTAAAAATATTTTTACTATAATCTTCAAGAAATTGAAATGGAAGAACAGGATACAGCATTTACTTAGTGCCATTTTGATCATAGTGTATGACAGTATTTTTAAGATCTGTAGCTTATCATGATATCTCAAGAACAGTACTTTTTCTTATGAAAATAACCTTTATTTTATATTATAGAATATACAATAAAACTTCATTTTTAAGATATCCAGAATCAAGGAAATAAGTTTTTGAAATTTTTGTATGAATCTTAGAAAAATAAATAAATGCTGACAAAATACATATATTTTTGATATAATTAGCAGTAAATTTATACTTTAAATATCAATGGGAACGATTATATTCTCTTTTTCATGCAGCCAACTGTCTTCTGTTAGGCTTCCTGAAGAGAGTCACATTATAAGCCCAGAAATAAAATGAAGTTGTGATAGCATATTGAGGATTTTCCTTCTCCTAGATAGTGGTGGGAGGCAGGGGGGAGGGGGATAGTGCCTAAAGGAAGTAATAAGAGAAAGGTAGACTTTATTACAATCCATTTTGGAGAATTTGGGGCCCTTTCAGACCTGAATTTAAATTGTAGATCTGTCCAGTCTCTGTGTGATAGGTTGGGCAAGTTATTTAATGTCCTCATGCCTTAGAGTTCTCATCCACAAAATTGGGATAGTAATATCCAGTTCACAGGGCTGCTGTAAAAATTGTATATGATAATGTTTGAAAAGTTATAAAATTTATAAAAGTTATAAATAAATTATATATGACATTTGAAAAGTTATTAAAGAGTTATAATAAATAAATAAGTTGTTTAAAAGGCTATAACATGTTATAACTTTTTGTAAAAGTTATAAAAATTATACAATGCTTGGAGAGTTTTAAGTGAATTATACATGATAATGTTTGAAAAGTTATGAAGTTATAAGTAAGTGTTATAAATGACAGCATATTTAAATCTACTCTAAATTACTTTTATTTACTCTGTAAATTGGACTAAAGAAAGGAGCAGGGTTACCATGTGTGTGCTGGGACATTACTAATCTCCTCAGACTGTGCTCTTGGAAGTGATTCCGCAGTCGACACAAAGCAGAAGCAGACAAGAATGGCTTTTTTCTTTGTTAATCTGTAAGAAGTAATCAGTAACATCCTTTCTGTTGCTATCTGCAAAAAAGTAATTACCTAAAGCAAACCTAAGTATAATGAATGAAAACCTTTGATGTGTGCTATTAAAAAGCCAATAAAAACCTGTCAAAGCAAGGGTTGGGGCACTCTCCCCTTGAGAGAGTGGCTATGCCATCCTTTTTCCTCCACAGGACTTAAGTGGGCCGTGTGAATTTGTCTCATCTCATCCACAACACCATGGACACTGCGGGCCAGGTCTGCATCATCCTACCACTCCTTATGTAACTCTGGAACCACAGAACATGCAGTAACTAGAAGTTTTTCCATTTACTATTGGAATCATTGCTCAAGGCTCTATCTCCCACATAGTTCTATTTTCCTATTTTATACATGGCAGAAGGAAATTTGTTTTATTATATTTTTCTAAATTATTAATAAATTACTTTTATGAGATAAGTGGAATAGTATCCTACTCGTCCCTTTTCCCTTCTTTTCCATTCTTGCCTGGTAGGTAGATGACCATTCTTTCCACAATGAACTGCAGTGGATACTTCGTTATAAATCATTAAGTGATGATGCCTGTATGAATATTCATGATATAGAGGCCAAAATGTTTGTTCTACAGTGGTTCTTTACCAAATGTAGAAATTAGAGATTTGGGTACGGACATGCAGGGACTCATATATCCATGAAGGAAAATAACTGGATGGAATCTAAGGATTACAATTAATTGTCCTTTAACAACTTGACAATAAATAAATTACTCTTTGAAAGTGAAATAAATTACAAATCAGGGCATGAGATATGACCCATTTCCCCAGATGTGTGCCTATCAGGAGAGAATGGAATGACCAGCTAAAAAGTTTAAGTCTCACTGTAATTTTTTTCAGTTGAATTTGTTTTAATTTTTATTTTTTATGTATTTGTTCTATTATCATTTATCCCCATTATACTTTCTTCCACCTCTACCCATGCCCTCACGCCTACAAACACTACACTGTTGTCCATGTTCATGAGTCCTTTTTCTTTTTTTCTCCACCCCTCCACCTCCCAACCTCCTACCCAACCCAGAGCTATAGGCCTATTCTCTATCTATGAGTTCATCCCCATTTTCCTTGTTAGTTCAGCTTGTTCATTAGATTACACATATGAGTGAAACCATATGGCATTTGTCTTGCTCCGGCTGGCTTATTTCACTTAGTATAATGTTCTCCAAGTCCATCCATACTTTCACAAAGTGTAAAGTTTTCTTCTTTTTTTTTATAGCCATATAGTAACCCATTGTGTAAAAGTACCATAGTTGTTTTATCCACTCATCTACTGATGGACACTTGGTCTCTTTCCAGATCTTGGCTGTTGTAAATAACACTGCAATGAACATAGGGGTGCTTATGTTCTTTCAAATTAGTGTTTTGGGTTCGTTTGGATATAGTCCCAGAAGTGGGATCATTGGGTCAAAAGACAGTCCATTTTTAATTTTTTGACATATCTCCATGCTGCTTTCCACAGTGGTTGCACCAAATCTGCATTCCCACCAACAGTACAAAAGTGTTCCCTTTTCTCCACATCCTTGCCAGTACTTGTTTGTTGATTTATTGATGACAGCCATTCTGACAGGTGTGAGATGGTATCTCATTGTGGTTTTAATTTGCATCTCTCTGATGATTAGTGACATTGAGCATCTTTTCATATGTCTATTGGCCATCTGTATGTGATCTTTGGAGAAGTGTCTATTCTGGTCCTTTGTCTTTCAGAACTTTCCATTTGTGGCAATTTAATATTATATGTATCAACCTTCCTGAGTCTAATCGAATCTGGAGCACTAAGAAGTCATTTTTTTTTTCGTTGCAGAAGTATGAAATATCACAAATTCAGGAAGATAACATCATCATAAAAGCCTCTAGAAACAATAGCAGCTAGCTTACTTTGGTGACATTCTACTGAAAAGGTCCTCCTACCTCTACTTTGTAGTATAATGACTGATATTTTTAAAAGAGGCTCTTAAATATAAAATTGTAATGTAAACAAAATTAAAATTGTAAATGTCATAAGCTTTCTAGATTCTTCAAAGAATTTACTGTGTTCCTTAAAAACCAGCAAAAAAAGAGAAAAAAGAATTAGTTATCCACCAGAGAATGTGAACTCTATGAATAATAATTTAATGTATAGGCTTATATGTGTGTATGTATCATTTGGTTTTACGTGATAAGTATTCGAGCTTCTACATAATTAGCACAAACATAGAATGAATAGGTACTATTATTGTCTTTCAATACCAGCAGTCTAAAGAAGCAGCTTAGTTTATGGTGAGCTATTATCAGAAGTAATTGCTTGGCACAGTTAATAATAATCAAAATTATGGGAGGTAAATATATAATTCTTCAGAATAAATGAAAATCATAATTCTCTGAAAACAATGATTAGAAAAATTGTCTACTCTAATGCAAAGACTTTCACAATATGTTCATATTCTAGGATACAAAGTACTTATTAAAGTCTTATTTTTGAAGAATATTTAAAACATGGAGGTGACTTCTCAAGTGATAAATCAGGCTAACAGTGTATTTACTGTAATGTCAATATTGATATTGATGGATACAGAAACAAACATAGATACGGTATATGGCTCTCAGTATTATCTTTGGATGACACACTGGTAATTTTTATTTTTACCTCCGACTTACTTATATTTTCTAAAATTATTATATCCCAAAAGGTACATTTATATTCTTTTTATTCTTTATTCTTTTTATTCCCTTCAAAGGAGGGAGAGAGGAAGAAAAGTATGTGTTTGTGTATGTACATGGTTGTATAAATTCAAATGGTAGCTTTTCTGGCATTTAAATTAAAAAGCGTTAGATTAATTGGATACATTCAATTTTTACTTTCATACCAAAAAATAAAAAGTCAGTCTTATTTTCAAGTGTTACAATTTGTTCAGTGATCCAAGTTATTTAAAAGTATTCTATTCCAGATAGGCTCTGTTCTAGTTAATCTTCAACATTTACTTGGGTAACATTTAATAATAAATAGGTAATCTCAAACACCATCTGTTCTCAAAAGCTCTCCAAAATCCCCAGTTTGGACCATGTGTTAGTTCTCCGTTTTAATTACAACAAAGATATTTCTCTCTGAACATCTAGCAAGTTTTATTTACCACAAATGTCTCAAAATCAGGGATTACATCTTACTCACCATTTTATACCATGGAGTAGTATATGATGAATTTGTTTTGAAGCAACTATTATTAAAATGTCTACCCCTTTTCCCCAATTTGTAATTTTAATTCCATTTCAACCAACATACAGTGGTGATTTATTACCTTTTGGCAGTGGGCATACAAAAACTATTGTAAAGTTTTATTTTGAAAAGTAATAAACAAGAAGAAATAAGAAAATTATTGCACTACAGAGATAAAATATATGGACAAATCAGTGAAAGAGGACAATCTATAAACAAACGCGTTAGCCATAAGGATTTAACTTACTACGTGATGAAGATGGTATCTGTCAGGAAAGAAAGAATTAGTCTACAAAATGTGCTCATTTTAAATAATCAATTTAGAAGTATGATTCATCCCAAAAGTAAATTCCAGGTGTATCAAAAGTTAAAACTAAACCATAGAAGAAATTATGGCTATTTAGAATAAAATACAGCAGAATATCTGGATAATCAGAACAATTTAAGCCTAAAAGTAAGCGAAGATACCATCAAGAAAGATCTATACTCGTAAACATTAACTACTCTTTTATTAAAAATATAACCCAAAGCTATTTAAATGATTCAGGCCACAGAAAAATATGAAAAATTCTTCATTGAAATAATTCTTAAATTTGATCCTTAGAAGACAAACAGAAAAATGTAGACCAATTTTACTTATAAAGCTGTATTTCAAGAATATTAGCAAATTGAATCTAGCACATTAAAAATAATCATACGTTATCACGAAATACGGCTTATTTTAGGAAAGTTAGGAAAAGCTTATATCCATACATGAAATTAATCTCATTAATGCATTAAAGGAGGAAATCATTATGAATAAATAATTACATGCTTCAAAGTATTTGACAAAATTTAGGTGCCATCTTAATTTTTAAAAACTAAAATTGAAAAAGAAATAATTAAATATAAAAAAGACTTGCAACAAAAATAACATTGCAAACAGTGAGACTCTATGTTTTAAAATTAGTAATACAATAGGTGTTCTTCCTGTTACCAGGATTTAGCCCACCCTCAATATTGTTCATGAGCTTCTGTGATTTATCATCAGCAGCACTAAAAACCGTACAACACTTGGTGTATTTTACTTTTTATTCTGGCTTGTTGTCTGTCATACTGACCACATGGAAACTCCATAAGGAAGAGTTTTTGTTTTGTCCTCCGCTATATCCTCTAGAGCAGGGGACCCAACCCCAGGGCAGGGGCAGTCTGCAGCCTGTTGGGAGCTAGGCCGTAACTGAAGCTCCCCTGAGCTCCATCTCCTGCCTCCCCAACCACCCCCTCCCCGGCTTCCGCAAAACCAGTCCCTGGTGCCAAAAAGGTTGGAGACCGCAGCTCTAGAGCTTTAGATAGTGCCTAGAATAAGAAGTGTGTAAACAAACCTGACTGGTGTGGCTCAGTCGGCTGGGCATCTTCCATAGGTCCACCGTCCCAGGTCAGGGAACATGCCTGGGTTTGGGTTTGGTTCCCTATCAGGAACGATCAATGTTCCTCTCTCACATTGATGTTTTTCTCCCTCTTTTTCTCTCTCCTTTCCATTCCCTCTAAAAATAAATAAGTATAATATTCAGAAAAGAATTAAGCAGAAGAATTAAATAAGGAATTTAATTTAAGTAACTTATTCTATTTTACTTTTTTCTAATTTTTATTGATTTGGGAGAAAGAGACAGATGCCAATTTGCTATTGCACATAGGCTGATGCTTCTACATTCCTCTCATTCACATTTCTCAGTTCTATGACCCGGGAATAAATTCCATTTTCACGGCTTATGTTAATCAGTACATTTTTGTTGCTTGATAGCAATATATCCTACAAGCTGTAATAAGTAGAACTTGATTTTAACGTTTTTCTTTAATTTATAAACCAATAATATAAACAGAACTTTCACAAATCTGATGCCCTCCCCCAAAATATAGAGAAAACACAAAGAGAAATTATAAGCAGTACAGCAAAAATAGCATCAATATCAGTACCATAATTGACTAAAATTCTTAGAGAAGCAGATGTTCTGGTTAATTTAATTTTGTTGTTGACAAATATAAAACAAGTTCCCAACATTTGAGGAAAATAAAATAAAATATGTTCCATTGTGTTGCTTTAATAAGCAGTGTTGTGAGCATAATGCGCGGTTTCTTTAGTGATTCCAGTGTTGCGTTTTGATCTTCCCACATTCCGACTGATACCAAAAATCGTTATGCCAATATTTTATTTTTAATCTACATTTTTATGAATTTCTTTTTTATGACCTAAGTCACTGAGATAGTAGTATTTTTAAAAATCAGTTATTACAAATTATCTATTAATGCCTTTAATACCATGGGAATAGTCCCATTATTTGTTGCTTGTTTTTTAATTCCCTAAGTTTTTTAACAATCAAGAGGTTTTTCTTTAAAAAAATTTTACACAGTCAAGTGTCATATATTAACTTAGTTAATTATCATAGCAACTCTGTGAGGTAGACATTATCCATATTTTACAGATGAGAAAACCTAAGCATGGAAAAGTTACACAGCATATCTAAGTTTACTTGAGTATGATGCCTTTTTTTAATGGTTGATATTAAGTACACTTTCAATTTAGTTTATGGTCGTTGATCTACTCATGCTTTCTTCCTCTTGGGTTGATATTATTAACTTAAATTTTGCTAGAAAAACATCCATTTCCACCAATTTTTCAAATGTTTGCCAAAAGCTCAATTTTTTTCTTTTATAATCTTTGATTATCTATATATTTCTGACTATGTTTCTAATATTATTCAGATTATGTGTATTTTTACTCTCATAACTATGTCTTTTATCAGGCTCATTAGGAGATATAACTATTTTATTGATTTTTCCATATAATTTGCTTTCTATTTTTAAAAGTTTTATTAATGTCTGCCTACAGTTTTCTAATTCTAATATCCTACTATTTTTTAATTTACTGAGTGTTATGCTCCTTTATTTTATCTTCCTTTTATTAATATTAAAGGATTTTTAAAGCAATAAATTTTTTTCCTGTACTTTCGCTTTCAAACTTCTTCTGTCTTTGGATGTCAAGTGAGTCTCATAGAAATGACTGCTCCTCTTTCGTCTATTTATCCCTGCCACCTCTTGGCCCACTCCTTTCTGTTCACCTTTTTTTTTTTTAATCCCTTTGTTTCATTCATTTCATTAAAAATAATTACAAAACATGTTTTTCTTCCCAGACTGATATTTAGAGGAACAAATGTTTACTTTATTGTTTCTTCTCTTTCCTTTTTCTTATTTTTTCCTATATCATTTATTCCTATTTTTACCTGTGTTAATTTAGAAGTTTTAATGTTTACGTGTTGCAATTTTAGTTCACAGGGGTCATCTAAGTCATCTATTTTAAAGGATCAGTTTGGTTTCCTTAAGAGTACAGATATTTTTCCTTCCTCTCCTCATGTCTTCATCCAACTCTACTGGCTAGGTCAGGTTTCCTGAGTTATTCATACAGTGGGAAATCGAAGTAGTAGGTACACAGATTGGCTTCCTGTGAGCAGGCGATGTGTACCTATCAACTGGCAGGTCTCTGTTGAAGCACCAGAAGGAGGCTTCTCTCATCTGTGTTCTCTTCAGTTAAAAGTCTTGATGTGTTTCCAGTCTTGGGCGTAACAATTACCTCAGTCCATCTGTGTGTCTTCTTTTGCTGTACTCTGGGCACAGGAAGATCCTGAATTTGAGCTCCCTTACACCCACCACCAGGATTTCACATGTTTCCTCCTCCAAATTTTGAAAAAGACCTTGAACAAATACACATTGTTGCAGCTCTGTCAAGCTATTTGTCCTGTTTTCTGCATTTCAGAAAAAATTTAGTCGATAGGATATTGGGAATATGGGTATACTGAGCTTGAGTTCAGAATGTCATTTTCCCAGAATCTCCCTGAATGACCTTATAACAGTAGAAATCAGATTATGTCACTTCCTTGACGAAAATTCTTCAACAATTTTCTATCCACTTGAAATTGAATATGAAGTCCTTTCCAGAGTCTGTAGAGTTTGCCTGATACAGATGTTGTCTACTTCCCCAGTCTTAGCATGCGTCACACTAGCGTTAGTCTTTCTGTTCTATTTTCTATTTTCCCCAAATTCTTTAAAATTCCTAGCCCATTGATTATACCCTTTATTATTGTCAATGTTCTCATGGAATTTTCAGTTTACATTTTTTTGTTATTTCAGTGAAATTAGGAGGTAAATTAATGTTTAGGCTACTTTCTTGAACCAGAAAGCAAGACATACTTGTAGGTTTAAATGTGTGTTGTGTCCTGTGGATGCTACAACAGTGATGTGTAAGGAATAGTGTTGGGCCTTAAGGAGCAAGTAGCTACTTGTAATTGGAGTAAATGGTTGCTAAGAAAAATAGTTCACAAAGAAAAGATAACATAACTCACAGACTGTTATCATCTGGACATTAAGAACTGAGAGCCATTCTTCTCTAAGTCATCTCAGTGCCGGTTATTTATTACTATAAGATGGTAGTTATATATTCAATAGTGAATTAAGTGAGATGCTGACCCCTCTTAAATTCTTGGAAGCTTCTACTTTTGTTTTTATTACTAAATTTACAAGAGCTTGAATTATAAACCACTCTTTTTTTCTAAGCTGTTTATGAAAAAGCCTATGTGAATTTGCACAGATAGGCCTATAATTACAACCAGAGTGGATATTGAGAGCTAAGTTAATCTTCAAAAAAGATTAACTGAAATTTTAACTATCAACAGAAAGTGTCAGCAGAACAAACGGAGGAATGGGAGCGTCACCTCTGTAGAGGTTAGGGGCAAGGAATAAATATGGATAAAGAATGAGGCCTATAAACACTGGTGTCCACTAGGAAATTCCCTGAGCTGAGGATAGATAATTTTGAGATAACTAATACTCAATTATATTATTTCACTTTCAATGCTGTGGTGTAATCCCCCTTTACATCTACAAACCTTCATTAAAAGATTTTACAAATGTCATTTTTTGCTAGTAATACCTCAAAGAACAGTGGAGCAGAGAGCAATTGAGAATGGAGGATCACATGAAGTGAGACAGTGGAATCAGAAACTATAGACAAACTGGCACAGGAAATTCAGATTGTGCCAAAGAGCAAAGAAGTAAGTCTTCTAAGAAACTCTCAAAAATATTATGGACCTTGCTAGAATTTACACAACATATGTGACAGACCTTTAAGACATTATATGAATATAAAAAATAAGGATAGCTCCAACTCTATAAACCCCAGGCGACTAGAGGACTGGATATCAAGGATAAAACTTTTTATCATTTTTAAGTGAACAGTATTATGTCATCTTAAATGTAGCTCAATTCCTGTCCTTACATCTATAGTCATCAGTAGTAAGACTTGAGGTCTGTGATTTACTTGGATTTCAAAATATTGAAGAATATTTCTTTGATGTTGTGATTGCTAGTAGTGGATATAAAGGCACTGTGGAAAAGCACTTAGCACCTACGCACAGGAGATTTTGATATATATAATGAATAATAAGTTAACCAAGGCATGAGTGGGTGAGAGAATAAATGTATAAGGGAAATGATAATGAAAAGTTAAGGAACTGGATTTAATTCTGACTGTTAACACCTTCAGGCTTCAGCTTATTTGTAAATGTAGAGAATCTCAATTTGATCTCTGAACATTTTTCTAGCTGTAATAGACCAGGTAAGAATATTAAAAGATTTCCAACAATAAGAGAACACATAAACATAAAATAAAGAGGAGTCTAGGAATGTTATAATTCTAATCAATCCAGACTAATTATTTATAGAATTAATTTTGTAAACATTCACATAAATCAAGTATATACATATACACACATATATATGTGATTAGTATGAGAAACAAGAGCAATTATCAATATAAATGAAACAATATAAATGTTTAGCTAGTCCCAAGGCTAAAACTTTATCTACTAAAACTTCATCTACTAAAACTTCAATAAATAGTAACTATAATTTGCTCATATTTTAACCCTATATAAAGCCCCAACACAGTGTTTGGTCCTTAATCATTCCTCAGTGTTTGTAGGATAAAGACTTTTGGTCAAGATGGTGAAGTAGGTAAATGCTGTCCTCACCGCCTCCCGTGACCACATCACAATTACAACTAACCTACAGAATGACCATCATTGAGACCACCTGGAATCTATCTGAACAAAAGTTGTATAACTAAAGATGTACAAAACAAGTCGTGTAAGACTGCCATGGGTGAGGGGGAGATGCTGAACTGCCTGGTTACAAACCCATGTGTGGTCATTAAGAATAAAGAGAAATATCTTAGCTGCAAAGATACCCTCTTAGGAGCTAGAAGTTCCAACCCCAAACCAGGCTCCCCAGCCCAGCAGTGCAGTGTCAGGAACAGAAGCCTCCAGTACTTCAGGCTGTGAAAACCACCGAAGATTACAGCTGAGTGAGACAGAGGGCTTCTGAAGTCCCAGGTGCTCCTCTTAAAGGGAGCGTGCAGGGACTTGCAGAACTCGCCAACAGACTAACTTGCCCGGAACTCCAGCACTGGGGCAGCAGCTTGAGAGGTGGCAGGGACATACCAGGGAGGGCCTGAACCATCTGCCTTTGGAGTGAGGACTGAGAGGGCAGGCTTCTCCCTGACAAAAGTGCCAGCGGAAGACACTGTACCTTCATTGAGCCTTTCCCCTGCAGGCATCCACCTGGCTAACACCAGTAGTCCCAATTTGGTGATTCCCTGAGATCCCACCCCACTGAACTTGCAGGCCCACACATGCAGGCCAATTCCAGGGGTGTTTTCCATACAAATGGCTTATCTTGGTTTGTGCTATGAACCTTCCTAAATTCTCTCAAAAGTTCACCACCTCCAACAATCAGCTTCTGACCTCTGTGTGCCCTGTGCCCTTTGCTATGTGGCCTGAAGCCCGACAAAAGTGGTCACCAACTGCAGATTTTTTTGTAGGTCATATACAGTGGCCCTAGGCAGGTCACAGGCAGTAGCTGAACTGGCCTGTACCTCTCAACAGGTCCCAGAACAAACACACCTGGTGGTCAGCTTCAGATCACACCAGAGTGCCACTCAACCACTTCCACAAATGACACACTCAAAGGGCAGACTTGCTAGGTACCAGAGCCCATCTAAAGAAAATCCTGCTCCATAGGGTCAACCCCTAAATAATAACTCCTCCACTAGTCATGACCAGTCCTCATTAGCAATCAGCCGGAAGGTTGATTCCTCCCACTAATGTGCCAACAACAATCAAGGCTCAACTACAATAGGAGTGCACACACAACCTGCACAAGGGACACACCTAAAGAAGATGGTGCCACTGTGCCCCACAGTACGCCTACTACATAAGGCCACTCTACCAAGCCTGGGAGATGTAGCAGCTCTACCTAATACATAGAAACAAATGCAGAAGTCAGCCAAAATAGAGAGATAAATAAACATGTCCCAAATGAAAGAATAGAATGCTAGAAAAGCAACCAAACAAAATGGAAATCAACCATCTACCTAATACAGAGTTCAAAATACTGCTTATAAGAATACTCAATGATTCAGGCAGAACTTCAACAAAGAGGAAATATAAAAATGGAAACATAAAACATAAAAAAGAACAGTCAGAAATTAAGAATACAATAACTGAAATGATGAGTTCATTAGAGAGAATCAAGTAAATTAGATAAAGCAGAGAATCAAATCAGTGATTTGGAAGATAAGGTAGCAGAAAACATCTAGTCAGAACAACAAAAACAAAAAAAATTAAAAAAACTGAGGACAGTTTAAGGGGCCTCTGGGACAACACCAAGTGTACCAATCATTGGGTACCATCATTGGGTACCATCATTGGGGTGCCAGAACAAGAGAGCAAAAAAATTGAATAACATATTTGAAGAAATAGAGAGGAAAACTTTCCTAACCTGGTGAAAAAAATGAACATACAAGATCAGGAAACACAGAGAGTCTCAAACAAAATAAACCCGAGGTGGCCCAACCAGGACACATCATAATTAAAATGCCAAAATTCAGATACAAAGAGAGAATCTTCAACCCAGCAAGAGAAAAGCAGTTAGTTACCTACAAGGGAGCCTCCATAAGACTACCAGCTTCTTTCTCAATGGAACTTTGTGGGCCAGAAATGATTGGCATGAATTATTCAAAGTGATGAAAAGCAAGGATCTACAACCAAGATTACTGTACCCAGAAAAGCCATTATTTAGAACTAAAGGACAGATAAAGAGTTTCTCAGACAAGAAAAAACTAAAGGAGGAGTTAATCACCACCAAACCATCATTACAAGAAATGTTAAAGAACTTCTTGAAGGAGAAAAAGATAAAAAATATGAGTAATAAAATATCCATAAATACATATCTATCAACAATTACTTTAAAGGGATTAAATGCTCCAATCAAAAGACATAGGGTCCCTGAATGGATAAGAAAACAGGAAAATATATATACACAGAGACTCACTTCAGATGGGAAGACAGACTGAAAGTAAACGGATGAAAAGTGTATGTTATGAAAATGGAAATGAAAAGAAAAAGCTGAGCTAACATTACTTATACCATATAAAATAGACTTTAAAACAAAGTCTATCAGAGGAGGCAAAGACGGTCCAGCAATTTCACTTCTGAGTATTTAATTGAAGAAACACAAAACACTAATTCAAAAATATATATGCATCCACATATCCATTGCACGTTATTTACAATAGCCAAGATACGGAAGCAAACTGTGTGTCTATCAACAAGTAAATGAATAAAGAAGTGGTGCATGTATACAATGGAATATGACTCAGCCATAAAAAAAGAATGGAGGACTTCCGGCCAAGATGGAGGCGTAGGCGGACACACTGTGCCTCCTCTCACAACCAAAATTAAGGACAACAAATATTTAGAAACAAGAAAACAACCAGAACTTATAGAAAATTGAACTGTACGGAAGTCCAACAACCATTCATCCAGACCGGTAAGAGGGGCGGAGTCGCAGTAGGAAAAAGTGGAGGTGCGGACCCAGAAACGCAAGTAGCAGCGGCTCGTAGTTCCCAGGTGCACGGGCGGTGGCTGGCGGTCCTGGGGCACACAGGCGGCAGCTGGCGGACCCCGGGCACAGGCGGGCAACTGTGCAGATCCAGTGAGGACGCACAAGGCGGCTGGCTGACCAGGGGGTCCCACATTCGCGCGCGCGGACGGTCCAGGCGGAGGGGAAGTGGCGGAAGGGACTGAATCCAGGAGAGAGCGGAGCGGGCGCCATTGTTCCCTCTCAGACCCCGCCCCCACCAACAGCGTCACAACCCAGCGACTGGGCTGCTAAGGCTCCACCCCTCATATGTAATAGCTGCGACCAGACTAAAACCAAAACAAAACAAAACAAAAAACCCCACCAAAAATGGCTCAAACTGGAGAAAAAATGAAAACGTCGGAGTCAATTCCTCTAAGCAGTGAAGAGATAGCCAACCTATCAGATGCACAGTTCAAAGTACTGGTCATCAAAATGCTCACAGAATTGGTTGATTTTGCTCACAAACTAGATGAAAAAATGCAGGCTACAATACGTGAAATGAAGGAAGACGCATGGGGAACCGATAGAGATGGAAGGAAAACTGGGACTCAAATCAATGGGGTGGACCAGAAGGAAGAAATTAACAACCAAACAGAAAACGAGGAAGAAACAAGAATTCAAAAAAATGAGGAGAGGCTTAGGAATCTCCGGGACATCATTAAACGTCCCAACATCCGAATTATAGGGGTCCCAGAAGGGGAAGAAGAGCAACAAGTAGAAAACTTATTTCAACAAAGAATAAAGGAGAACTTCCCCAATATGGCAAAGGAAATAGACTACCAGGACGTCCAGGAAGCTCAGAGAGTCCCAAAGAAGTTGGACCCAAGGAGGAACACATCAAGGCACATCGTAATTACATTAGCCAAGATTAAAATGAAGCAGAGAATTCTAGAAGCAGCAAGGGATAAGGGGACAGTCACCTACAAAGGAGTTCCCATCAGACTGTCAGCTGATTTCTCAAAAGAGACCTTGCAGGCAAGAAGGGGCTGGAAAGAAATATTTGAAATCTTGAAAAGCAGGGACCTACATCCAAAATTGCTCTTTCCAGCAAAGCTGTCATTTAGAATGGAAGGACAGATAAAGCGCTTCTCAGATAAGGTCAAGTTCAAGGAGTTCATCATCACCAAGCTCTTATTATATGAAATGTTAAAGGGACTTATCTAAGAAAAAGAAGATCAAAAATATGACAGTGAAAAGACAGCAAACTCACAGCTATTAAGAACCACACCTAAAACAAAAGCAAAGTAAGCAAACAGCTAGAACAGGAACAGAACCACAGAAATGGAGATCATATGGAGGGTTAGCAACAGGGGCGTGGGAGGAGGAGGGGGGGGAAGGTACAGAGAATGAGTAGCATAGATAGTGGGTAGAAAATAGACAGGGGGATGGCAAGAATAGTATGGGAAATGTAGAAGCTAAAGAACTTATGACACAAGGACATGAACTAAAGGGGTGAATGTGGGTGGGAGAGGGTGTGCAGGGTAGGGGGAATGATGGGGGAGAAATGGGACAACTGTAATAGCATAATCAATAAAATATATTAAAAAAAAAAAAGAATGAAGTCTCGCCATCTGCAACAATATGGGTGGACCTAGAGGGTGTTGTGCTGAGTGAAGTAAGTCAGAGAAAGGTAAATATCATATGATTTCACTTATATGTGGAATCTATAAACCAAAATAAATGAATAAACCAAACAGAACCAAACATAGAGAACATTTTGATATTTCCCAGATGGGAGGAGGATTGGGAGACTGGGTGAAAAACTGGAAGAGATGAAGAAATACAAACTGGTAGTTACAGAATAGTCATGAGGTTGGAGAATACAGCATGGAGAATACAGCTGATAATATTGTCATAACTGTGTATGGTGTCAGATGTGTACTAGATTGGGACAATTGCTTGGTAAGTTATATATAATTGTCTAATTATTATAGTGTGCACCTGAAAGTAATCCAATATTGTATGTCAACTGTAATTTAGAAATAAAAAATTATTTAAACAAAGAATATTATTCATGATTTTAGTCTTTTTATTTTGATGTTTGAACACTGTGTCTCATCCCCACCCTCTCTCTCTTGGTCCACTCTCTTGTGTATGTCACCACAAGGGAGATACGATGGAAAATACTTGTAAACAAGAATAATTGTAAAGAAATTCTTCATGGGTCAATCAGTCTTTTGTGATATTTAAGGAACATATCACAGCAATATATTTCAATCTAGGAATCAGACTTGTTTGAATTTTGCTTTGACACTGCACAAAGCTCCTCAGGAGTTAAAAATAAGTATTTGTAAGATAAAGAATGAATGATTAATGATTACATTATGTAATCAAATATTAAATATGTTTCCTACTTAATATTGATATATTTTAATTTCCTTTCTATATTAATTTTAATCTCTCCATTAATTTTCAGTGTTATAATAAAAATGTAGTGAGAGAGAGAAATGAGGTTAAGCTTCAATGTGAAAATTTATATGCAGTTAAAAAAAGACAATTGGTGAATAAGGTGGTCGGGTAAGAGTGTACTTTACTGATAGAAACTGGGAAATTTAGAAGGGGCTAGTGTTGCACAGTAAAAAAGGCAGCATATTAAACAAATCAGTACTTTTAAACTTCTATGCTTTATAACCCATCAAAGACTGTCAAGAAACTTGAGAACTACCATGATAAAAACAAAACTTTATGGGAAAAGGACAAGTGTTTTACATGTAACATAAGGGGAACTGCAGGTAAATATATAAACTACCATTTGGGAAATATTATTATTGATATATCTCAAATGCAAAAAAGTAGTAATTTCATTAGTTTTTATTCATTTCAAAAGATTGTTATAGAGGCTGTATTTTTGTTACTATTTTAGGCATGAAACTACAAAAATGAAATGACCTTTAAGATACTCAACTTCAAGGATAAAGACAAGTAAACAAACATTCAAAAAGCGCCTAATATGTATTATTTATTTGCTTATCTTACTGTTGTTCAGGTACAGTTGTCTCCATTTTCACTCCACCATGCTCCCCACCCCACCCATCCCCACCTCCCACCCTGGAACGTACCCCCTTTGGCTTTGTCCATGTGTCGTTCATACATGTTCCTTGATGGCCCTTCTTCTATTATCCCCCATTATCCCTCTCTCCCCTGCCCCCACTCTGCTTACTGTCAGTTTGTTCTTTATTTCAATGTCTCTGGTTGTATTCTGCTTGGTTGTTTAAAGCAGTAAAAACCAAGGGGCACTGGGAGCAGTGAAGAAAGGACAGCTCAGAGTTTCAAGAAAAGTTTACAAAAATGTCTCTAGAGACCAACAGAAAATCTCTCAGGTGTGAAAGGGAATGTGTCTGTCAAAGGGGTGTGGATGTAATAGGCCCATCATGTTCAAAGTCATAAAGGCATGAGAGAGCATGGTTTATCCGAACACAAAATTATTTAGTGCCTATTACGATGTTCTAGGCACCTGAAGTGCTGGGTATATACTGGAGAACACATCTCCAGCTTCGGAAGCCACAAGCTAGTATTTGCGAAGAGTTTGCTAACACTTAATAAAATTCAGAGATCTGTGTGTGTGTGGAAAAGAGAAAGAGAACAGACCGATATGAACCAAATCACATTTTTCTAGAGCATCTGAATAAACAAATACAATTGGCTCAACAGTATTTAGTAGGCATTTCCCTTCAGCATTCAAGAGTGGTCGTGAAGCAACACAGGTCCTGCTGCCTGCTGCAATGGAAGTCAAACTACTGAGACAGGTGCTGAGTAGAAGGACAGAGGTTTGTCCAAGTGCCACAACCTGAGAAGATGGGGAACTCTTGTCCCCAAAGCCCATTTTAACAGCTCTGTTCAAGCTAGCAAATTTTATAGGGCTGCTAGACGGGGAGAGAAAACTGCAGACAGGCAGGACGTGTAGGTTAAAAATGGCTTATTTTTAATAAAGTCAAAGAACAACATGAGCATTTCCAGATTCCTTTCTCTGGTAATGAGATGGTTGAAGAGATGGGAAAGTGGAGATTATAGAAATGTAGGTCTAATGGGAACAAAATTTGTGGGGTGAGAGAAGAGAGGAAGAAAGAGCAACATCATCACTTAAGCATTCACTGTGTGCCAAACACTGGACTGTACTTTACATCGATCATTGAAACATTACCACAAAACTGTATGGCGGCAATTAACCCTACTTACAGATGAAGCAACTGAGCACCAGAAAGGTTGAAAATTTGACTCAAGTAACACGCTACTAATTGAAAGGGATGGGATTTTGATTTAATCTAAACCTAAAGCCCACTCTCTTCCTACTATCCTTCTACTTCAAACTGCAAATATGTCAGAACCAAATATATGCAAATCTGAAAGCAGGAGACACAAGTGGATGCAGAAAGCTGAGGGGAGAGAGAGTAAATATTTGTAAGCTTTTTAGAAAAGTCTCTGGAGAGGGTATAAAGTAAATATCTATGGCAGGACTATTATTAAGGTAAGATATTTTTCAAAAGCCAGGGGAATGACATAGAAATTAGAAATGAGTGGGAAGAGATAAGGCTAATTTTGGACGCTTGAATTTGGATGGATCAATCCTATCCTGTAAATTCAGAGCTAAGAATTTTGGTGAGAGGGCAAAGATTATTTGAACTTTGCAAAAACAACAATTACCATCTGTCTTTGGGGCAGGGGGTGCAGGAAACATCCTAATTAAAGCTTTGTTTAGTAACTTAAAATTAAGTGTCATTTTTGTTTATGCGCTTCTCTTCCTTGTTAGATGGTGAGCTTCTTGTGGTTAGGAGCCCATGTCTAACTGACCTTTGAACTGCCTTTGTCGGCTTGCAGAGCCTGAAACTCAGTACGTGGTCAATATATGTCAATGGAAGGAAAGAGGGCAGTCAGAAGGGAGGTTAGGAGGGAGGGAGACAAAGGAACCAACTTGAATGAAATAAATTAAAATAGGGTTTTCAGATGAACAAATTCAATAAATATTTTACTCTGGTACATGAATTTGATTCTCAAGTAGTGTGTGGTCCATGAAATAGAAGCATCCCTCAAAGTAATCAACATATAATAAAACTACAGAGAATAAATATGCAGTTAAGCAGATGCTGTCTGTGTTTGTAGGTGCCAATTTTTACATATTCTTTTGTAACATTATTCATGCAGTTTTCCTCTGTGTTTTCTCCCACAAAACAATCCATTTTTCTTAAATAATAATAATTGCTAGCAGCCCAATTCTAATAAACAGTCCTACAATAACAAGTCAGTATGAGCCCATATAGAGAAAAGAGAAAGGATTACTTCAGAAAACAGATGTCAGCGTCAAGCTTCCAAGGATTTATTATAAACAGAAATGAGTAAAGAACATGAAAAATACTTTGGCAGTGCTATTTGAATACAGAGCTAATGAAAGGCTATATTCACCATCAAATGTATGCTAACAGCCAAATTGCCAGGAAATCTACTGTTTCAGGAGTGGTCTATGCCAAAACACAGACTACAATTATACATTAAAAAATGGTTAAACAAAATGTGAAACAGCAGGATTAACTTTCTACTGGGAAATCTGTTTCAGTATAATTACATTCTGTTGTGACAAATAGAAACTATATGCAAATAATGAATTAAAAATCAATTTTGAATAAATAATGCTATAGAAAAAATAAATCCTGAGTTAAATTTATAAATTAACAGTTATTCTGAATCACTTCTTTCTTTTTAATATTCATTTCAATAAACACCTTAAAATGTAGAGGAATAATATATATGTAAACCTATTTATAGCTAGCTCTGAAAATGATTTTATCATTTTTCATCCCAGTCTATTTGCTCTGTGAACAAAGATTAGTAAAAATGTTTCACATTTTTATAGGTAAAATTCAACATTTTTAAAGACACAAGTCTGTTAAATAAAATCAATGTTTTACATTTTGCAATTTTGTGGATCTTATTATTTTATTTTCATTTTTGTAGTTTTATTGCTATTTTGAGCACCAAGTGAGACCATAAAAAGTAATTTTATAATTTTTAATCACATATATTTCAAATATCAAACAGAATATGCAGACAATACACTGTTTAGAAGACCCTATTATATGGACTAGTGTGGGATAAGGAGATGCTACATTTATTTTAAGAGAGGAAAAGAATCTGTATTTCATTTGTTACACTGCTAACTTCACTTTAGGTAATTGCATTCAGCTTTATTATTGCCCAGAGCAATAACTGATTGTTAGTTATTGAAGTCTGAAATGATTTTCTCATTTCCCAGGGGAATCTAAAGATTTACATGGTACACAGCAGTAACTAATAGATATAATCTGGTCATAATGTAGCCATATAATGTGTTATTTACTTGTGGAGAACATAGATGTTTAACATTTCAACATTTCCTCAAGAAGAGTGGGATATTTCACTCAAGATATATAAATAGTAACTGAATAATGCTTCACAAAAACTTGCCCAGAAATAATATTTTGTTAGAATTTATGAAATTATGCATTATATATAGGCAGTAACATATAAAGTTTTTTTCTTTTGTGATATTTTTAAATTTATTTTTTATTTAGAGACTTCAAAAAGTAATTTATATTATTTTAAAATTCTTTTCACATTGCTAAATTTCAGCTAAATCACAGCATTTAATGTATAATCAGTCATACTGCAAAATAAATTTGGTGTGTAGCTCTGTTAATATGTCTATTTATTTTTACCCATTATAAATTTTTAGTTATAGTTTTAGTACCCCCTAACTCAGAAAGTTAAACAAAAATAAGCTTTCTCTTATTTATCATGTTAATTTGAGACCCAAAGCTGACATAGGTTTTAGAACCCAGGCTAGGACTGACATACACACAAACCCAGGACAATGGAGAAGCATGCAGGTTTTTACCAAACGCCTCACTTTCATTGTGCAGAGGCCATTTTTCAAAACATAAATGTGTTGGTATGCTCTCATTGTTTGTGCAATGTACATGCAATGTAAATTTATTGTATGATTCTTCAATAAAATTCTCATGGCAGCATAGTGTAATAGGGGCAAATGTTTTATTAAAGGAGGCTTTCTGTTTTTTTTTTTCTATTCAAGTGATATAAATGTTTTATGAAGGTTCCACAGTATTCCTCCTGGAAATATTATGAGGCCTGATCTTCTCACAAAGCAGGAGAGATTTTTGCATCTTAATGCCATTAACCCTAATGAGTGTTATCCACAAAACACCCTGTGCATCAGAAACATAGCATCTTTTCTCTCAAATAAAATAATAATAATAATAATAATAATAATAATAAACCAAAACTTCCCTGGGCTGTACATAGAGATTTATATTCCCCAGAACTGAACTTAGTATACATAAGGTATGTTAAATACATACTAATTCTTTTACTAATTCTGGAAAGCCTCACTGAAAACTTGTTCTTCTATTCTTAGCAAAGAGTTAATAGCAAAAAGTCATCACTGAGGGCTCATATTATTCAGGCTATAAACTACAGTATAAAGTACAGTTAGTATAGATAGCTAGATATTAATAAAGGACGGGGACAGGGGAATCATCCATAAGAAGCCAAATAAACTAGGAGCTGAATCCGACAATGAGCCTGCATGCTTCCCTAGGAAGTTGCAGCTTCACACACTCCCAAAGGCATCATCTGCCCTCGGGATCTAATCCCCGGAAGTTGGCAGGAAGGATTACCAAGGGAGGAGTAAAAACCGGAGAAATTCCTCTGCTAGGCGCATCCATGTAGAAGTCTAGATGGCACGCGGGGTGGTGCTCCTACTATGAGGCATGCACAGTAGGAACTAAGATGATGACCATAAAGGCCATCTGTCTAGCCTGGATGGGATTGGATAACGGACCCAAGACCCTGACAGATCTAAAAAATGGATTTGTTAGGGGGAGGATCCAATGCAAGCCCACAAAAGATTAGGAAATTGATTGGTTAGTTCGAAGAAAAGCCTGTTCTTCCCAAACCCAAGATAACATAATCCAAGTTAAACAAAGCTCTTTTTCTCTCTTGGTTCTATCTCTCTCCTGGAAATAAAGGCTCTCCCTTTGTTCGCATGTTCTCTCTCCCTACCAGCCACGTGGCCCTGGTAACAGCCTGGGGCTTGGGGTCTGGTTGTGTGAGCTCCAAATGTGGTCCTGGGGACAGCACCAGCCGGAGCACAGCTGGGAACACAGACTAAGCTACCCCGGTGGGGACAGGTGTGGACTAAACTGGACTAAGCTTCAGCATGGCATGGAATATCTACACACTCGCCTTTGTGCTGGACTTGATGAAGGCGAGGTTGGGTTTTTTTCCATGGTGGGATGGGTGGAGATGGGATACTGGGAACCTGGGAGCAGCCTTCTGTTCCCACCCCGATAAATTTTACCACAAACCAGACCTCCCGTAAGTGGGTCCCTGGAATGCTTTCCTTGTGACCTAGTGAAAGGACTTCATTTCCACCAGCAACAGTATCACCATAAATAATTTAAACTAGATTTTAAACAAAGTACACAATAAATGGACAATACATTTTGCAAAGAAATGTCCTTTACGTAAAATAAAATGCTGCCCATTTTTTAATTTAAAAAGACAAATTTCTTGCTTTGTCCTCCAACATTGTCCTCCATCAATATGTCCTCCAACATTGATGTAACTGAGAGATTTTAAATCAGTGGACGTGATTCTATTATAATCAGAAATTCTTCAGTGCAACATGTAAAGAGAATATGAGATGCACATTTGGCTTCATAACCAGCGAGCTTTCTAACCTAGTCCTGGAGAAAAAGGCCTGCCAATATACAAAGTTTATTTTTACTTTTAATTTGCTGAGATATAACAGAGAATTTGCAAAATGTCACTCACCAATATTTCACTTGTGTATAGAACTCAATCCTGTTTACAAAATACTTCCAATTTCAGGACTTATATTTAAACTATATTTTCTTACAACAATCTGGAAAAGGCAAGACATGATTCAGATTAGAGAAAGCTTTGTGAAAGAAGTACCTGTGCTGAGTTAGCCAGGCAGTGAGCCCTGGGCATGGGAATGGGATGCGCTGAGTAGAGGCAGGTGTTCCTGACAGAGGAAGCGGCAGGTGAAAAGACCAGAGCTGAGTACACCATGCAGCGAGAAGAACCGAAGCATGACTACAGCAAAGATATAAGGCAGGCAAGAGAATTTCCATCACAGAGGGAACGGGTAAAAATTTATGTTACATTTAAATGATATTACATCACACAATAATTGCAGACAAACTAGCTATACTAAGATTGGTATGGGTAGAACTTAATAACAAAATTTAGTGAAACACAAGGTAAAGGATAATACATATAATGTGTAACTGTTACCAAGGACAGTCAGTCAGAGCACCAAGGAGTTTCTCCCATTGGCCATGATGGTGGAAGGAGGAAGCTCTTACATTGAGCACGTGGAAAGCTAGAAAGATGAATGGACAGGGTCCCCAGTGCACCAAAAGCTACTGATATAATTAGATAGAAAAAAGCCCTCCCCTTCCTCTCCCTGGAAGAAGGACAGACTTGAGTGGGAAGATGAGAAGGTCTTTGAGACAAGAGTCCATCATTCTCCCAGGTGGTGTGACACCTGAATAAACCTCTCCTTTTTGCGTCAACACCTGCCTCATGCATTTTTGTGGCAACAGGCAGCAAAACCTCAGTTTTTGTTTGGTGACAGAACATTTTTGTAAAGTTTAAAACTATACAAAATAATACTGAATTTTTAATGGCTATGGATAAATGTTGTCAAATGTAAGACAAAACCAAACAAACCACATACTGGAAGAATATGCACCAGTATCAGGAAGCTATTTCTATGAGGGAAACTGGAAGAAGAAAAGGAACAGGGATGTTTGAGAAGTACCAATAATTGATCTCGACTTACCTTAGCACTGAGTAACAAACAAACAAAACTATTTGGCAGCTGGAGAGCAACATATTACCTTTATTTCAGTGAAGTCTAGATTAAGGGATGTGATACAGGAATGCAACAAATAGGCTTCTTAATATTGAAAATCAACATACACAAATTGTGTGCTCATGCTCTCATGAGCTGCTCTGAGCTTATACAGACCATTCCTGTGGGGTCGGGGCTTCCCCCAGGAAAATTAACATTGCGTTGCTGCTGAAGAGCAATGCCCTGCTTCTGCTCCCTGGAGAGGAGGAGATGAATGCTCAGACCCAGCTTCTTCTCCCAGACTCGCCAACAAGAGAAATGGCTCCTCCTCACAAAAGAGGCGAGAGCCCGGGGAGGCCAGTATTGCTGTGCTAATAAGTTACCTTCACGTAGAAGGAAACGGCAGGAGGCAGGAGTGGGCAGGAAGTTTTTCTCCTCTAAAAGGTTTTGAAATAACTTGCAAAGAATGCAAACTTCCCACTAGCAGCTATTGTGGTTTGTTTTGCTCACTGATGTATTCTAAACACTATGGCTGGCTCATAGTAGGTACTCAAAAAATATTTGTTGAATCAATAAAGTTCTTATGTCCTTAACAAAATGATCTGAAAGAAACATCACTAAGTGTTATCACTCATTTATTTTTGATGGAGGATACATGAGTATTATAATACTTGCTTTATTTTCCTGTAAGTTTGGAATATCTATGTACAAAAAGTAGGAGGCTAGGTGTAATCTAGCAGTAAAGACAGGCTAGGAACAGATCTCGAAGACACTTGAATACCTCGTAGGAGGATTAGACCCTAAGAACACATGATGAAAATTTATTGAAGACACATTGCTTCTGAACCTATTGAGCCTGAGGTCCATTTGCTAGCTTAGAAATCATTTGGGACAGAAATGAGAAGCAAGGAAATGAATCTGGTGAAGAAAAATTTTGACACAAACTATGGTGATGTTTTTGGATCCTTCCAGCTCTGTTCCTGGGGGTGAATTTGTGGACACTGCCTCATCACGAAAACCGTGAGTGGAGAATGATGTCACCCCTCAGAGCATTGTATTTCAGATAGGTGTTGGGATAAAAATACTGTCAGAGTAGCCAGACTCCAGTTTGTGCGTGATTGAGTTTTATTGGAGAGTGTCTTCTAATAGCCAATATTCCAGCAGTGGTAAGAGAAATAATCTGGCCATTAATGAGAGTTCATTCACCACAAGGAAAGGCAGGGTTTTTATAGTAAAATGAGTGGCATAAAATGTATGGCTTTGATAGTTTCTTTTGTCCTTGCTTCCAAGTAAGGCTAAGTAGGTGCTTGAATCAAGGCTCACTGGCATTGTAATTAACAAGCCAGTTTTTAGAAAACTCCAAAACTACAGAGAGACACCCTCCCCCACCAACACACATGTGCCACCTTGCTCACTGCTGCTTTCCCCAGTTCCTGCACCTCAAAATGGGTGTAGCATGAGCTCAACCAGTCGGCTGTCCTCGGCGAGTTGGAAAACAGAGGATCCCATAGAACTAAGGTCAGGCTGGACAGAGGCCTCATCACGTTTAAAGATGATTTTTTAACAACAATTTAAGTTAGTGGACCCTTGGGTAGTCACAAAAATTTAGAGAAAGTAGTTTAAATAGTTTAACGTGTGTGTATGTCTGGAGTATGAAAATTAGACAGACTCTTAACACTGGCAGACCAACCCACTCTTCCTGAAAATCAGTCCTCAGAATCAACTTCCCTCTTTCTTGCCTTCTCTTTTAAAGCTTCTTTTCTTCTTCCTGAATTTTTGATCACCTAGTTATCTAAAAGTTGAAAGAAAAATTTATTTCCTCAACAAAATCACACAGGGAAAGTAATTTTCCTCCATAGTCAGGATAATCTATCCCTTCAAACATTTCTCTCTGGTAGCTAGGATGGAACACTGATGATGAAGAGAATGGGCTCTCAACTTGGGGTGCCTGTCACCAAATCGTGGCCCCAACACACAGCAGCTGTGAATTGACCTTGAGCAAATAATTAAACCTCTCTATGACTTAGTTTCTTCATCTGTAAATAGGGATAATTAATATTTGTTAACTCATTAGAATGAGATATTAAAAAGTTAACTTCTCAAAATAATATTTTATATTGTATGTAACACATAATAGGCAGTCAAAATGTTAACAAATGGGCTATTGACATTTTAAATTACTAATAAGGTACCTGACTTTGCACATTTATGGCATATCTTAATCTAAGTGATAGGTATGTAACACTAAAACACATAGGTAACGATGAAAACATTGGCTCATTTACATATTGATTTGAGCACGTGGTTCTAGACCTCCTCTCTTAGTTAATGTAGTTAGGCAACTAATGGTTTTATTTTGTCTCAATAAAGTTTCATTTGGTAAATCTCTAGAGCCTTAAGTCTTATTTGTATTTTCCCTATATAATGCCAGATACTGAGCATTATTTACATTTTTTTGTTTGATCCTAAAGATAATGTACTTGTTTCTGGTTTTAATTTTGTCTACATGCTTCTCAGTTTTCTAGGGAAACTGAAGCCCTTTGAGAATAATCCACAGTTTATTGCAGAAAGAGTGCTCAAGTCAGCATACGACAAAGCAGCTGTGCCACACTCGGGAAATGTTAGAAGCAAGTACCATTAATTTAATAAAGGCCTGCGAAGAGGACTCCAGGTGGCAGTTGAGTCATAGGTGGTCACACTGTCTGCCACTTGACCCTGCCATCTTGACCACAGTGATTTCACCCGGGTGGGCAACTCCAAGGCAACCAGAGGCTCCTGAGGTAGCATGAGGTGACAGTTCTACCTCACTGTGACACTGATACCCAAACTAGTCATATCTTCCTCCCGGATGGGATTGGATTGGGAGACACACAGAAAAGTGCTCAGTGGTGGTAGAAGCAGGCATGGAAAAGTACCAAAGGAAGCCCCGACAGGTAGGAATTAGATGCTGAGTGGGGAGGAATGGGGCCCAGACAGTGGAGAAAGCAAGGAAGTAACTTGATAGTTCCTTTGGCTCTCAGAGGCTGCATTCCATTTGCCACAAGGCCTGGCTGTTCAGCGTTTCTTATGCTTACCTAAAACAGCTTTTTGTTTCCCCTGGCTTTCCTTGAGGATTGACTAAAATTCCTGTTTTCCTTATTTTTATAGGATTCCCTGTATGAGGAAACCTGAATAAATCACTGTTCCCTGAAAATGAAAAACCTATATAAGAACCAAAATGATACACACACACACACAAATGGTTAACTTTGGGACTTAAAATATGCAGGTACACTAATGCAGCTTCTTAGTGTACCTATGATCAATAATGAAAAAATTACATTTACAATATTTTAATACTAGACAAGCATTTACATTTTAGAGCAATTTTTTGTTTGCTTTTCATGCCTAATCTATGGGGGGATTTCTGAGCATATTTCCTAAATGCTCCATATTTTAAGCACTTGTATAAGATATAACACATTAACCATTTATGCTAATTTCATAAAGCAATATTACAATCATTGAAATAGTCCTATTTTAAAATAATATTTTAGTTACATTGTTCATATTACAGAAATTTAAAGATATTGAGTTTCTAAAAATATCCATTGTGCTTTAACTTTTAAGAAAAGTGATTAGTCTTCTTAGATGTAAAATATACATTTGACAAACTGCACTAAGCAGTTTGTTTTGTTCAATTACTTAAAATTATTCTCTAGGTATTATTCTATTTAAATAGTTGATTATTTTGTTTTCCTATATAGAGAGTATGTAAACATTTTATTTTAAATATCAATTTTTAATAGCCCCCAAATACCCTGCTATAAGATTAGGTTGGCCTCCAAAGTGCTTCCATAAACATTCTGTGAATTTCTATGTATTAAATTCACTTATGCATCTGCTTGTCAGCGTCCCTTGCTAGCTTGTAGAGAAGAAGAACTCTACCTTCTGTATCTTATAGCTCCACCATCAGGAACATAGTGGTCATTCAATAAATATTTGTTAAATTATAGAAGTAGAAAAAAACACATTTTAGAGGACTGTACATCATACATTTACTTATATGTTATGGCAGAAACTGAATGTTTCAATTGAATACCTACCTAAGTTGTTGGTAGACTCATAAGGCTATGGTGCTGCAAAAGTGATGAAAGCAGATGGGCTATGCTGTTTAACCCCAGGAAGGGGAAAGAAATTGATCAAAACTTGTCACCAGTGCACAAATTAACAGGACCATTAAAACATCATTTGAAACCTAACATGGTCTGCACTTCATGTGGCTATTAGTAATTTAATTATCAATGATAATTTTGATAGTAGAGACCTTTGATACTGAAGTGTTGGAAGCATAGCAACACCTGTCTTAGCATGCACTTTCTTTTGTGTGTTTGAATATGGAGCACTAGGCTCAAGCTACTTTATGCTGATGGAAGTGGAAAGGGAGACAGAGGTGCAAGCCTGCCACTGAATTCAAATTATAGAGGGAATATAACGTGTTGTACTCTCTTGTCAATATCCCCTTCCAGCTGGTGCTGACAAAATTAGGTACATCAAGCACAAAAGAAGACATTTTAAATTCAAAGTCCTGTTCCAAGTCCTGTGCATAGCTGTGAAAGGTGCCGGAAGTAATCAATAACACCTGGTTCGGTGTGTGGCTCTAGTAGCTTATTCATCCATTTTGAGTCTATTATCAGATATGAGGAACTAGAAAAGCCAAGTTTGTTAACTTCTTAAAGAGTGGCCTTGTTTAAAAAGTTTGACTTACTATAGTGTATTTTATTTTAAAATATATGCTTAGAATTGAATCTTTTAGCACCAGCATAAAGCAGATAAATAAAACTTCCTGAGACCATGAATGTCAGCCTCCTCTGTTTTCTACTCTACCACAGAATCTAACATGGTTTGTACCACCTAATAAGCTGTCAGCAAGATTGCCTGTTGCGATGAATAGCCTGTCAGTAAAGTGGGAATATCCTGTGCATTATGAATTGTTATATGGATTAAAAATAGAATATATAAAGCATCTCCACAACTGTAGCAACAGCTGATGCTCTATAATGTGGGAGCCATATGTAATTACTATATATAATTTATATTATAATGAAGTATGGTATACATTTGGCTTTTGAGAATAAAACTCAGGAACCTGTTCCTTACTGTCTTGCCTGAGTCTCACTGCTTCTTCTCTCCCCCAATTCTTTTGCTTCATTCTTTTCCAGCCCTCTATTGCCTATACATATGGTCAGCAGACGAGTATAGTTATCATTTTAAAGTTCGTCTTCGAAGTTCATGACTTGATGGTCTCAGGTGCAACACTAAAAGACTTACCAAAGTATTGTCCTAAACAAAGACAATTGTCTCCCAAGAAAAATGTTGGTGCCACCTATGATTAATTTTTTCACCATTAATGTTTCAGATATGTAATTTTCACTGTTGTTCATAGAAAGTTCTGTCGCAGTTGAAAAAAAGACACCATATGGAACAAGGTCCATAAATAGCTTCTTAACACCTTGGGGGTAAAAATTTAGTTTGTGATCCCATAGCTTGGAATAATCTTCATGGCGGTTTTCAAAATGCAAGAGGGAATTCTAAGAGTCTCTGGGGAAGAGAGGTTGAATGGTTGAGTCTCTAGACCCTTAAATACTAACATTTTTATTTGCTTAATAGACAAGTATTTGTTTTAAAAAATCCATACTTAAAGGAATGAAGGTTTGAAAATCACTGGATATGCCATAAAGCATCATCAGACTATAAGGCAGTGTTTACTAAGAATAAAATCCCTTGTATTTACAGCATTCTTCAAGATGATAAATGTAAGGCATAATCTGCACCACAGACCGCACAAGTGTACATGGTTTTGCAACATGCCATCTGTGTATATCACCATCCATAGCTTGAAACCAAGCAACAGAGTCATAGCTTGTGATGTGACACAAGCTATTAGTGTTACATGTTGCTTCTAGTGAAAAAAAGTCTCTAGTGAAATAAATATGGGATGCAACTGTGGAACATGAGTGGTAGGCCTTTTTTTTTTATTCTACACCTTTGGAGAGAGCAATAATTGTAACTGTAACCTTACAATAGCAGTTAATGCTCTTTCAAATAAAATAAGTGCCCAATCTCCTATGATATATGAGTATGTTGAGTTTACAAGTATTGCTGAACAAATTTTCCGTTTCAGTTCTCTGAGAAGTAGAAGCCAAGGGAAGATCTGATGTACAAAAGATTTAATGAGGGAAACCTGTGTGAAGGGTAAAGTGGAGGAAGCAGGACTGTGAGGGGAAAGGCTGCAATCTGTAGGGCTAGTCTGACACCTGGGAGAGGAGAGGGAGGAAGGAGACTTGGATAGAAAGGGTCTGAGATTGCGGAGCAATCCTAAAACAGATTTGGCCAGGCCAATGCAGTTCCTAAGCCAAAGGTGCCCTCCTGGGGAGACCTGTTTCTGGTCAGCACCCGCAGGATGCCACACTTGGGAGCAGCCTGAAGGGCATGCAGCCTTGAACTAGCAGTGGTTACAGATCTCTAGGGGCAGCAGCTGGGGTTTGTCAATCAACTCTGCTGCCTCAGCAGATCTGAGTATTGTATTTCCTAGTTGCCACATTTTCCAAATGGGGAAATTCTTTGTTTTTGGAGAACTGTTAAAAATTCTACCAGGGCAGACCATAAATTCACCTATGCCTTTTAATCAATCTGAAAAACCACTCCTTTATCTTTGCTTTCACAGCATAACCTCTCCCCACAAGTCATCTGTCCGGAACAGGAAGTCTTCCAATGAAGGACTTTGGATTACAAGGAGAATTACGCAGTTCGCATTTTGAGAAATTTGTTATTGTAGTAATATATTTATATATTTGACAAACATAAAGTAATAAAGTAAGTGCTTACTGAACGCAAGCAAAGCACATATCATTTCTTTCCAACCCTAAAAGTATTCTTATGCACAGAATATGCATTAACTCAGCAAATTAATTTCAAAATCCAGAGTCCAGAAGACACATCACCTACAAAATAGAAAATGCTCAACAGATATTTGGTGACTGAAGGGGAGAACTGGCACCATTCTGCACGGTGAGATTCGCAGTCACTTTGAGAAGGCGTATTGGACAAGACAGTTTCCCGAGGTCTCAGACTCCTCCTTTAATATAATATACTACCATCTCTACTTTAGAGTCTTTATTCAAAACAATGCATTTTAAGTTAATAAAAAGTTGGAAACTAAAATAGTTACGAATGGTGATTCTGTCATGTGATATTTCCAAAATAAAAACAACAAACTGCTTTGAGAAAATATTTGTTTGGAATTTTCAAATTCAATTTTTAAGGCTATATTTCCTAAAGTTTAATCTTTAAAGATAATATAAAACCAGGAATACAAACCACACACTTAATAATGAGATTTCCTAGAACCCAAAATGAAATATTTTCGAAGCACAAGGCATTTTAGCCTGACTGAAAAACATCTGATTTTTCTGTTTCCAGCTAACTATATGGCTTTATAAACTCTGTTTCCAATAAGATCATATTATATTAAGTTTAACAAGTAAAATTAATAAAATCGTAACTTTAGAAACAGATGGTACCAGTCCTCTTTTCCAGTCATGACATATAATATGAAGGCGTTTTATAGTAGTAACCCAAGCAGGAAACTATAGTGATATTGTGGTTTTGAAAAAAAATCTCATTTCTTTCAGGTCTATAGACAGTTAAGAGACTGAAAGAGTGTCTGTTATCACAATGTAAAAAAAAAAAAAAAAAAAAAAAAAAAAGCCAGAAACACTAAATTCAGCCTCTACACTTACACATAATTTCCTGAAATCTTATAAATCACACTGTAGTACCTTTTCCATAACCCTCTTGAAAGACCACTGAGGAACTATCTAAAGGGTTTTAAAAGCTTGAAGGTGCTGCAGGATTTGTACGAACCATCAGATGCTACCCAGGCTTGGGAGATGGACATTTGTTATGTATTGGTTGTCTGGCCTATTTCAGGTCTTGCTATATAGCTCTATACTTTTAAATAACAGGAAATCATTCCAGGTAATGATTATAGGAGGTCTTGATTTAATTGACCAATTTTGGGCTTAAGTCTAAAGGGTTTTTAATTGTTGTTTTGTAAGCTTTTAGAGTTTCCAGTTACCCCTGTCAATTCCACAGAAATAACAAAATGCATTTTATAGTTAAAGTGAGAATATTTCCCTGTCGAAAATTGCTTGTTATTGTTATTGTAAGAATTGGTCCGCTGAACTTAGCTCAGGCTCCAAGGCCTCAGTGAGAATGCTATGATTAATGAGGTAGCCATTAATGTCAGTAGATTGAACAACCAAAATCTGATTATATTAAAGTGCTTCCCAAACATTAGGGTCACATTAACAGTTTATTGAAACAAGCTGATAAAATTTAAAATGGTCATCTAATTCCCTTGGGCCTCTAATTGTTGCATGATAAATCACTCTGTAGAGAAATCTTTTACAATGTTCCGAATGAGAAAACGTAATTTACTGTACCATTACTAGGGGTTTGAAGCATTTCAGTTCTTTAACAGGAGGATTTTGCTAGAATAGGGGGAAAATGCTCAAATTTTTTGGAGGCTAGCCTTGAATAAAACCTCTTAATGATAAATCTTCCATTGGGTGAGAAAAATGATGCATTTTATGAGCCTGCATTATATAAGAACAAATTACATTTAAGCTCCTATGAATCGATTACTGAAAGTTCAGCGTGAATGAGCCTTTATTGATGCTCATCTACTCTTTAGAAGGAAATCACTGCAGAAATCAACTGTACCCTATAAACGAGTTGAAATATTTCTTCGCTGTGGAAGTCTGCCCTACTTCCCTCCACAGACTGTGTCTGCTTTGAAAGATAAGTTTCACAGGTCCAGGCAGAACAAGTGAAATCTTTGCCTGTTCTGGCTTCTGATTATACTCAGATGTCATTATCTGAATGCAGTATTTCCAGGAATGGCCCCTCAGTTTCATATATTGTTAGGTATTTGAGACCATGTCATCACTTATTACTGGAAAAACCACTGGCCAAGAAAAGGGAGGTGAGGTGAGCATTTCCGGAAAGGGTCTGAAAAGATGGTGACCCCATTGTTTTTACATACTATAACTGATAACAGGCATAGTTAAAGGAAAGGTCTATAATCATGTGCAAATAATGGGAAATTGTAATCTATGCAGTGTTTATGGTAAGGAAATATTTTGGGCTTTTATGCTCTAAATTACTGGAATTATTATTCAAATTCAAAGAAAAACATGTTTCTGGGCAGAATTTTTTACCTTTTCTTCCCCCCTACTCAGAGTGGAGCTTGGCTTCCCTCTTTGCCTTCTAAGTTGGCTGCATACATCTTTAACAGACCACTTACCAAATTGTATTGTAATAAATTGTGTGTTTTTGTGGCCTACTAGCTTTTCAAGGACAATGGTTATATGTTGAAACACTGTTTAATCCCAGACACTATCATCAAGTCAATGTATAGTAAATGTTCAAGAAATGCTTATTGAATGAACAATGAATGAGTGAATAAATGAAAAAACAAATGGATCTCCAAATGTCAAATTTGCCATATTATTTTCCCAGTACACCATGAATATTTTACATATTTAATTTTTTATCAATGTGTCTTAAAAACTCTTGCCGTCCCTTAGTTTTAATCTTATTACCAAAAATATTGTTTTGGTATCCTTTCTTTTCCCATCTATATGTCCCACCAAGAAAGACTTATGCTTGATGGTAGTTCGTCCAGGAAAATAGCAGAAACTCAGAAGGTAAAGTGGTTCCAGAGTGAACTATGTTTTTAAGTGTTGAGCAGGGAGAATAGAGATGGCTATTAGTGTTTGTAATAATGATTACACTCACAGCTTAGACCAGCCTGCGATGAGCCCCTCAAAGTAGGGCTATTGGAAAGGCTGGTTGGGCCACCTGGAAAATGGTAACGACAAATCCTCAAATTACCACTTGTATTTTAAATGTACCCAGGAAAGTTAAGATACACTTATTACATTTTTATTACTCAATTCATTGCTGAAAAACTCTTTAAAGAGTTTTGCAAGAGTGTTCTGTGCCTCTTGGTAATCCTCTTCTAGTCTCAGGGTTTTGACTTGAGGAAGGTATTACAGGGAAAGATAGTACATAGACAGGAGCCAGGTTCTTCTGCACACAGAGTTTACCTTGGGTAAAATGGGTGAAACACATATGTGCCTTAAATGGCACAATCTTGCATTTTCTATAGAAACATTTTTATGAAAATAGTGGTAAAATGTATCTGTATTGAATCTTAAATGTTTCCGTGCTCCAAAGATTACAGAATGGTTAATTCAACCAGCAAGAGAGTGTGCAGAATTTCAAAAGCTGTATCATATTCTCTTTACTTCAGAGAAAAATATTCTTTGTTTTAGTATGAGTATTTAAAACATAATTTTATTCAGATGCTAGGACTTCCTCTCATACTTTAAACCTTAAACAGGCATAACACTAATGTATTGATTACGTTATTGACAAATACAGAGCATTTACTGTTTGATAACTGCCTGGCTTGCTTCCTCATTTCCCTCAAGCCTTTATTCAAATTTCTTCTTATCTGAAAGCCTTTTTGTTTCATTTTTAAATTACATTTTACATTAAATATTATTTTGTATTAGTATCAGGTGTACAACATAGTGGTGAGAAAATCACATACTTTACAAAGTCTTCCTCCTGATATTTCCAGTACCCACCTGGTAGCATACATAGTCATTGCAATATTATTACCATACTCCCTATGCTCTGCTTCACATCCCCATAGCTGCTTTGTAACTACAAATTTGTCATTCTCAATCTGTTCACCTTTTTCGCCCAGCCCTCCAAGCCCCTTCCTACATGGCAACAACCATCTGTCTGTTCTCTGTATTTATAAGCCTGTTTCAATTTTATTTGTTCATTTATCTTATTCTTTAGGTTCCACATATAAGTGAGTCATATGGTGTTTGTCTTTCTCCGACTGACTTATTTCATTTAGCATAATACCTTCTAGGCCCATGCATGTAATTGCAAATGGTAAAACTTTGTTCTTTTTTATGGCTAAGTAATATTCCATTGCATACATGTACCTCTTTTTCTTTATGCAATTGTATGTTGATGGGATCTTAGGTTGCTTCTATATCTTGGCTATTATAAATAATGCTGCAAGGAACATAGGGACGTATATGTATATTTGAATTAGTGTTCTAGATTTCTTTGACTAAATACCAGAAGTGAAAATGCTGGATCCTAAAGTAGTTCTATTTTTAATCTTACAAGGAAGCTCTATACTGGTTTTCATAGTGGCTGCACCAATCTGCATTCCCACCAATGGTTCAAGAGGGTTTTCTTTTCTCCACAACCTCTCCAACACTTGTTTGTTGCTTTGTTTATGATGGCCATTCTGACCAGTGTGAGGTGGTATCTCATTGTGGGTTTAATTTACATGTCTCTGATGATCAGTGATGTTGAGCATCTTTTCATATGTCTATTGGCCATTTGTGTGTTCTCTTTGTAAAAAAATGTCTATTGAGCTCTTCTGCCCATTTTTTAATTATATTGTATTTTTGATATGGAGTTGGATGAATTCTTTATGAATTTTGAATACTAACCTTGTATTGGATGTATCGCTGGTGTATATCTTCTCTCATTTAGTAGGTTTTCTTTTTGTTTTGTTGATTTTTTTGCTCTTGAAAAACTTTTAGTTTAATGTAGTCTCACTTGCTTATTTTTTTCTTTTGTTTCCCTTGTCCAAGGAGATATATCATAAAAAAATCACTAAAAAGCAATGTCATAGAGGTAACTGCCTGTGTTTTTTTTCTAGAATTCTGATGGGTCAGGGTCTTACTTCTAAGTCAGTAATCTATTTTGAGTCTATTTTTGCATAAGATGTAAAAAAGTGGTCTAGTTTCTTTCTCTCTTTTCTCTCTCTCTCTCTCTCTCTCTCTCGCTCTCTCTCTCCTTTCTTTCTTTCTTTCTTTCTTTCTTTCTTTCTTTCTTTCTTTCTTTCTTTCTTTCTTTCTTTCTTTCTTTCTTTCTTTTGCATGCCTGTCCAGTTTCCTCAGCACCATGCACTGTATAGACCATCTTCATCCCATGTGTTTTCTTGCCTCCTTTCTCATAGACTAATTGACCACACAGGCATGGGTTTATCCCTTGGCTCTCTATCCTGTTCCATTGAACTATGTGTTTGTTTTTATGCTAGTACCATGCTGGTCTGATTACTATATTCTTATAGCAGATAGAATAATAGAAAATAGTATAATACCTCCAACTTTGTTCTTTTTTCTGAAAATTGTGTGTGGCTCTTTGGGATATTTTGTGGTTCCACATACATTCTTGGATTATTTGTTCTATTCTATAAAAAATGTCATTGGAATTTTCATAAGGTTTGTATTAAATTTAATAGATTACTTTAGGGAATATAGGCATTTTATTAGTGTTAATTCTTTCTATCCATGAGCACAGACAGTATGTGGTTCTATTTATTTGTATACATTTCAGTACCTTTCCTCAACATCTTATAATTATCTGACTATAAGTCGTCTACCTCCTTGGTTAAATTTATTCTAGGTTTTTAATTTTTTTTTGATGAAACAATAAATAGGATTGTTTTCTTAATGTCTTTTTCCGATACTTTGTTTTTGGTGTATAAAAATGTAACTGATTTCTGAGTATTAATTTGTTTCCTGCTACATTACCGAATTCATTCATGCATTAGGTAGATTTTCTACATTTCCCATTCTTTGTTGGGTGATCTTATGTACTAGGTGTCCTATGGGCCCAGTGGTACACCTGATCACCTGATCACCTGAGCTGGGTGCTTCAGGAGTGTCTGTTGTGTGGGTTGTGCGTGTCTTCCTGTTATAGCATAAGCACAAGTTGCTGTGCGGGGTCAGGGTGGGAGGTGACCGCATGGAGCTGCATTTGCTCCAGTAGGATCTAGTACCTGCCAAGACCACCTGTTGGGTGTTCTGTCTGTGGAGCTAACTGGGTGGTGCTCTGTAGTGGTCTGAAGATGGCCACCAGGGTGTTGGTTATGGGGCCTATTGGAAGGGCTCTGCTGCAGGCCGAGGTCATCTGTGGGCTGTGGCAGGCTCAGGGCTACTTCGTAATAGCTACAAAGTGATCCATGTTTGATAGCTGTCTGTGCTAGGCCTGGAGGCTTGTGGGAGAGGCCATACTGAGAATTGAGGCTGGCTGTCACCAGCCCTAGGCCTGGGGTCACTTAGCAAAATGCTCTTGGCATTCTGAGACCTGCTGCTGCCTGCCAGCAACTCATAAGGCACAGCACTGGAATAACAGTATATATAGTATGCCAGTTGGGTGGGGTGGGGTCTCAGGAAGTCATTAGGGTAGGGCAAATGGCGTTCATAAGACTAATGCAGATTCAGATTTGGTAGTGTGGGAGAAGGACTCAACACAGGAAAAATGATGTCTATCTGAGACATAGGGACAATGGTGGCTGTTCTCCTAGCCCTCATCCTAAAGGCACACAACTCAGTTTCTTCCTGTATGTCTCTGGGGCCCTACCCCCAGCTGCTACCCTTCTGCTGGAGCCCAGGTTGGGTGCCTGTGAACAAGTTAGACTGTGCGTGGGCCCTGTACAGAAATATCTGGGTTTCCAATCTCACCGATTTTCACTGCCCGATGTTTTGGGGCCTCCTCCTCCTGGTGCTGGTGCTGCGGTCTGGGGAGCCTGGTATGGAGCTGGGACACCTCGCTCCTCAGGAAGCACTTCTGCAGCTGAGACATCCCTCTCGGTTCTCAACCACCACGTGTGGATGTGAAGCCAGCCTGTTTCTCACCTCTCCTCTTCTTACCAGTCTCAGTCTGGCTTCTTCCTATGTCCTTTGTTATAGGACTTCTGTTCAGCTCGGCTTTCAGATGCTTATCCAGGTTGATCTATAATTTATTTGTCATCTTGAGGTGTTCCTGGGAGGAAGTGAGTACAGCATTGATCTACTCCGCCATCTTAACTGGAACTCCCATTTTAGGAAACACCTTGAGAGTTTATTTGAAGTTAAATACACACTTGCCATATTCCCTGGCCATTACATTCCTAAGTACTTACACAAGAGAAATAAAAGCACAGGTCTATGCTTGTACACCAAGGGTAAAAGACAGAACATGGAAGTAAACCAAATGTTCATTAATAGCCAAATTGATGAATAATTTATAGTATATTCATACAATGCACTACTACTAAGCAATAAAATACAATTAAATAATGGGACATGCAACAATATAATGAATATCAAGATAATTCTGCTGTGTAGAAGAACCCACAATTATACTGTATGAGTTCATTTATATAAAATGTTAGGAAATGCAGACGAATGTGTAGTGACCAAATGCACATCCGTGCTTGCCTGGGCATGGAGGGTCCAGGGGAGAAGGCGTTACAAAGAGGACACAAGTATCTTTTAGGGGCTGATGGGATTGTACATTACCTTGATTATGGTGATGTTTTCACAGATGTACATATATGTCAACATCATCAAAATACACATTTCAGGCGTGTGTGACTTATTGTGTCTTAATAAAGATGAAACAATACAAAAATCAAAAATGATGTCATGTGTAATAACTTAGATTTAATATTCTCAAGAAAAGATGCTCCTTGATTTTTCTACAAAGAATCTGGGTGATGAGTCCTATATACATTCGGGCCTAGCAAATGCTTTGATTCTGTGCTAGTTCTCTTCAAAAATAAATTCACCAGATTCTGTTTTTGTTTGGAGACTTTTAAAATGAATATTTCAAACTCATTATCATTATTACTATTTATAGGAATTAAAACTCATATATGCATGCATCAATATGTCAATTTAATATACCAAAAATTATCATCATACTTGTTATCTAAATTTCTTCATGTTTCCCCTTTTCTATCATGAAAGGATTGCATAGTGCTTTTTTAGAACGGAATGTGTTCAGGTACTCGCCTGCTGCTTGGATATCCAGAAGTCTCTTACCACATCACAATTATTCCCATCTCTAATTCACCTCTTCCGGTTTACCCAACACCCTTGACCTCTCTTTACGTGTAATTTTACCTGCCAAATTATTCCCAACATCAGCTCTTTAACTTCCAACAATGGCATGAAGACCATGATTCCTTTTTCTTGCCCCACAAATCCAGAGTAGACAGGCTTGGGATCATCCCCTTCTGCCTTTTCCAACAGCACACACCATGCAGAAGCATGACAAGAAAGGTATGAGGGCCATTGGTTATGAAGAGGCTTACTTCATTCTCTTAAGGCAGCTCTCTTCAAGACGCTGGGAGTAAGCTACTAGGATAGAAGAAAAATTAAGGGAAGGAAAAAGAAAGAAAGAAAAATGGAAGATGTGAAAGGGGAATGCAGCCAAAATCTGGCAACTCCATGCAGGTAGTCGATACTAAATAAACCCAGTGCATGTGATGCTTTATGAAATCTGTCACTTTTTAATAGAATGAACGTCCCAACCTGCAATGACACTTCCTGCATTCCTGCACTCATTCAATCCATGCATAGCAATAAGAACAATCTTCCACAAATAAGTTATATCACAGACCTCTTAGGCTTAAAATCTTTCAAAGTCTTCCCCTCCCTTCCCACTTATGAGGACGAGTAGGGCCTATGTGCTCCCAAATGTTCCTGTCCCTGCTTGCCCCTCCAGCCTTCCTTTGCACTGACCCTCTCCACCTCTTTCACTTTGTTTGAAAGACTTCACCTTTGTTAGAATATGCCACACTCTTCCCCTCTGCCTCACAGTCTGCTCTTACAGTGCTATCCTCAGCACTCCAGCTTCTCATCTCACTGACTCCTGATCATCCTTCAGGCAGGTCTTAGTGTGACAGATAGACAGTTTGAAGACACAGAGTGAATTATACACTCCTACTCTACACCCTTCTGAAAAATGTAATATACTTTTCTTTTCTAGTATTGGCTACGTTTTATTTACATGACATGTATTTGTAGGATTATTTGCTCTGTGTCTCTCCTTCTCCAGATTTATTATGTCAAGGACTGGTAAAAACTTTTGTTACTTTGAATCTCTATTTTGTTTTTGCTTTGTTTCTACTCTCCATTATATTGCTAGTACTAAGTACAGTAGTGACTGGCACATACATGTCCGATAGGTATTTGTATAATGAATATGTGAATGGGTGGAGAGATGGAAAACAATTTGGTGAAATAGATTCTTATCCTCTCATTACCCATGAGAAAATTGAGGCTCAGAGAGTTTAAATTGCCAAGTTAATACATGCTCCATTATCCATGGATGAGAAAACAGAGAAGATAAAGGAAAGAAAGCCAGGTACAACTAAGGAAATCTCTTTTAAAGGGAATAAGAATCCGTCATAAATATATGTTGGTTTATTTTTAGTTTCACTGAAAATGTATTTATTACATTTTCTACATTAGAGTGCCTGATGAGATCCCTTAAAACTAATAATCTCAAAATTTTAGTTCAATATTCTCTGTAGCATATGCTTTTGTGCCCTGGACCACATTTGTTTAGCCTATCTAGGATTTCAGCTGCAATGGTCATTTCTGCACAGATGGCAGAATATTCAAGTTTCTCCCCTCAAGACTTTTTCAAAAGCCCAGATCTGACTCAGCTGTGCTGCAAGTAAGTCTGGAAGAGACAGAGAGTTAATATTGCTAGGGCAACCGATAACGAATGTTGGATGAAGTGAGTGGATAAATGCCCCCTTCTCCCTGTCTTTTGTTGTGACAGTTTGGAGATGCTTTCCATACTGTCCTTAGAGAGTTCCCAGAAGTCCTGCTCCACTACCCGCAGCAGTGTTCACCTCAATAACTAACTGGTCAGTGCATGATTGAATTTCCCTCCTCTTTGTCTCATTCCTCCTTCTCACTCAATCTTGTTTCTTAAATTCCCTTCCAGAAAGACTGCCTACACCCAAGTCCTTGCTTTAGGCTCAGCTTTTTGGAAACATGAGTTAAGCCATCCCATTTATCTATTTAAGTATTTAATATGAGCATAGTCGGGTGCTGGAGAAACCACAGTTAAGTGGTATCCCCTTGCCCTTGAAAAATCCACTCTTTAGTGGGGTACAAAGAAATGTAAATGTGATAAATACAATATGACAGAAGCTTTGTGATAGCTGAATTCACAAATAAAATTGGGAAGTAAAGTACAGAACTGTTATTTTGGTTGAAAAATGAGGGAACAATTAAACAGATAATGAAGATTTCATGAGTCTTGTAGGATCTGTTTCTTAACAAGATCGGGGGTAGAGAAAAGATATCTAGGAACCGGTTCAAAAGCAACTACTGAATCACAGAAAGACATGCTATATGTTAGCAATAATGAAACATTCAAAGAATCTGTAACATAGGTACCAAGGTTGTATTAAGTCCTCTGGGATCAGTCACCAGAGAGGGATGTTATAGGCAGTAAAGTGATACAAATTCCAGGAAAAGGGTTTTAAGGGATTAAACACCCTGTTTTAAACTGTTTCAGTGTAAGCATCTGAAGTTTTTAAACAGGGAGTTTTTGAAAGGTAATCCTGTCAGCCATGAAGAGAGTGATTGAAATGGAATTAGGAAAAACTGGAGGCAGGGAGAGATTATGAAGGTGGTTTGAGTGAGGATGGAGGAGAGGATTCAAGAGATAAATATTACAAACATTTAGCTCTGAATAAAATATTTCAGGCATTCGCAATGTATCTAAGGTTGTTTGTTTTTAAATAGGTGCCCCATCCCTCCACGATTCTCTATTTTTGTTCCTGTGCACATAACATATTTAGACTAATCAAATCCTGTAAACACCAGGCACTATTTTCCTAGAGGTTGGTTTTTCAGCTCCAAATCTGAGAAGGAGATTTGCACGCAGGGAGTTGATGGGGCATGCTCCTCAGGCCCACCCCTGTGGTGCAATGAGAGAGGTCAGGTTGGGCAGAGGGAAGATTTGAACTGCCATGCACTCGTGACAAAGGCTTCCACCAACTCCCCAAGGACCGCTCTAAAGCTGAGATCGTCTCCAGAGCTGTCTGGCTCTGCAGCAAGGTGACAGGGCCTTTATACCCTACTCTGTGCATCAGTACATCTGTCATTACACGTGAGCTATCCTTAGGCAGAAGCAGTGACCTTGGACATGGAGGGTGTTTTCTGCTTGGGACAATCCTGAGAAAGGGATTTTCAGCTTTAGACCCGATCAGCTCAGGCCAACACCCCTGACGTCAGTAGGAATGAGTGTCTCAGTCCTGAAGGAGAGATCTGACCATATACTACAGGGTCCACCACAGTTCTTTATTACACCTCGTCCCATTTGTCATGTTGGGGTCCTGACAGATTTCAATAAGTCAGTCTTAACATAAGGCTCCCCACCTTCTGTAACACCAGAGTGTAATCAACATTTTAAAACAGAAAGACAACATTCTCCTTTACGGGGCTATTTTGTTGTTGTTTTTCTTTAGGAGATGAAGTCAAAATACGGTATAACCCTTACTGCCTTGCATGATTTTTTTCTTTGGTTTTGTCAAAAACAACTTACAAAAACTTCTAAAATTTTCTGAGCAGTAGCATGAAGAAGCCTCCTTGAAAGAATTTTTTCCCTTTTTTTAGGTTATTGCTGATGCAGACTGTTGAAAAGCTACCTACTCTAGTACCAAGAAAATAAGTTTTAAAATAAGTCACTATGTCAAACTGCAATGTCAGAGAGGTGCCCATATTCAGCAACTGCTATAATATAGATAAATAACCAGAAGCTGGTACTGCCACTCTGGTGACTGAAAAATAGTATTTTAAGTCAAGACAGTGTAACAATTGCATTAAACACCTTCCAACCACCCCCCTCCCAAAATATCTCCACAAATAAGTGCCCCAAAGAAGCATTTAATCTGTTATGTTTTCAAAGCATTCTATTCTGGTTTACTAATTTTCAAAGAATACCCACTTAAAATTTTCAGGCATGCCATTCTCTTGAGATGCTCTCAGAGATGCTCTTCCTCATCCTCTTTTAAAAGGCATTCTTTTTGGAGCATTTTCAAACTCTGATTAGAGATATCAATAAATTTCTACTAATAATTTGTTATAAAGACATATTTGAGGCTTTGTTTTCCTAAATCTTTATTTCAAATACTACATTTTCACAGTGATTCTAATACTAATGTCATCTTTAAAATAAATCATTATGTGTACTTCATGTGATCTTTTCAGAAGGCAGTAAAACAGATTGTTTTTAATGGCTGCTCCAGCAATGAAAAATATCTGCGTTAGGTGGAAACAACAAATTGATGCTTTTTCAATTCCTTTTAATAGCATGAGGATCTTTGCAACCTGCTGTGAAAAATATTCTCTTAATGATAAGCCTGTGGCACAACTTAAAGAGTCATCAAGAAATAAATGTGTTGTTGTCTGGTTGGCAGCTTAGTGTCCCTTAATTGAAGTGCTGTAAGATTCTGCGTGGAGGAAAGCCTCCAGGGTTCCGTCGCTAACTGGCACAGGCACCTCTGATGAGACATGCAGATGAAGATGTGTCAATAAAATCTTCACCAATTTGCTGTAATTGCACAGGCTGATTAATTTTATAACCATGGGTGCTTCTATTAGCGAACCTAAGGAATGATTCAGACTTTATTAAGCAACTTATTTCTATCTTTTTTCAAGAGAGACTATTGCAACATAGTTTATCTCTGAGTGCTACACTGGGCATATTTTCTAATAAGGGTTCTAAATTTTTTATTAAAGAGAGGATCACGAGCTTGTCTTGGCTCGGAGGGAGTGTAGTGGCAGCAACTTTGGGGGACTCCTACTGTTTCAAATGCACTTCAAACATTGGAGTTGCTCAAAACTAAAGTAACTTTATGTTTGAGGCAATGGAATTGGCAGCTCTTAGCTACATTTTTAGCGTGCAAAGAAAATGAACTGAATTGAGAAAATATGGCTGTATATTTTTATTTTTGCTTTAACATTTTATTATAACTGCCCTTTGACATCTAAGATCATTTGGCTACTCATAGTCAATTAACACTTTATATTTGAAGGCTTTGTTCAATAAAATATTAATTATTATGCATAGGTGGGCAATGTGTTTGGAGTTTGAAATACATGATTTTATGCATAAAACAGGCTCCATTTTATGTATTTAAACCAAAATTGCTATAACGTTCACAGTGCAATAAAAATCAGATACAAAGAGTCATTTCAAACTTCTGAAATGTGAGCTCAGAGACACATGTTTGTAAATTTCAAACTATAAAAAGAAATTAAACTGCAAGTTGAATTTCCAGTAAATTTATTTTTTAAAAAGGCTGAGAACCCATTAAAAGCCATTTTATTCCATAAGCAGCCTACACAATGAGACCATTATTAGTCCTCGATACCATTATAGAGCTTGGGATTGTAAAATGCCTATTATAGATGTGATATTCAATAAATAACAACTGACGTCCTTCTCTCAGGGCTAAGGATGTTTGTAAACAGCCTTCAGAAGGAAGGTCACAGACACATCTCTGTCCCACTCCAAAGTTCTCTTCTACTGATGGTGAATTTAAAGAGATCTGGGGTCTCAGAGGAGGCATCTCCTAAAGAATGTTTGTAGTCCTAAAGTAAATGCTTTAAATCTTCCCATATTAAAAGTCCATAGTAGATACGTATAAAATGGATTTTTCTTGATTTTCTTAAACAAAGATTCAGGAGATTAAATTTCACTTTTTTAACATAACTTTGGGAACTGTAAAAGTATATGAAGAATGAAATTATACATTAAGAAGATGATACTTAAAATAGTTTTGGTAAATAAATGTAATGAACTTAAAATTACAGTTTTTGCTAATATTTTAATATCTGTTAGCATTGATGCACAGCTCACTGCATTTGAGTAAAGTTTTAGCAAGTTCTGTGGAGTCCTTTAGCAGTGTAATAAGGAAAAGAAATGTCCTCTCTTTTGTTGTGATATCACAGGATTACAATTCTGTTACATAGTTAGGATGACCTCCATCAATAACAGTAAACATTTTTTGAAAGAGTAATAAGGTCTCTCTCAAGCCATTTGTAAGATTACTGTAGTTCTTGACTATACTTTGGGCGAAATAGAAGAATGTAAAAGTGAATGAAGAATGAATAAGTGGATTGATGGATGGATGGATGGATGGATGGATGGATGGATGAGTGAATGAATGAAGAAAACTGCTCTTTTTAATGTGTTTTGCATGACTGAAACATTGTTCTCTGATTAATTTTAACTTTTGTAATAAGTCAATATAAAACATAAATAGGGAACAAAGTCAACCTTCTATTAAGGTTTTGGAAAAAATACAATAAAATGTCTATATTAAAATAAATGAAACTTCTTAATTTATTTTTGAGACTGACAACTGACTGAAACGCATTACATACATCACATGATACAATAAAAATAGCTGCTCTGGCTACATCTGAAAGTCTTTGCAGCTGCAGGGATACTTCTTGGAAATAAAGTTTATGTTTACACAGGTGCAGCCATATTTAACAAAAAAAATTGTATGCACTATGCAAACAGCTGCCTGTCTGTTTTCTTTGGCAGAACTCTTTCCAACTGAAACAATTTGTATCAAGCTCATCACTCTGTGATACCTATGTAAACAATCCTGAAAAATTCCTGTACAGAGAAGGTTTCTCACAACCATCTTTTAGATAAACTGTTAAAGCAGGAGCCACTTGGTTGAGCCTGCTAAGAAATTATGCCCTTAGTGAAATATTTACCATCTAATATTACATGTATAAGCTGCTAAAAAAAAAGCATTAAGATTGTAGGGAGCAACTATCAGGGGTGTTATCTAACTCAGTAATTTGAAGGGAATAATGAGGATTAAGAAAAATTGAACATTTTTCCTTAACAATTTAGTATTCTATTCCAATTTTAGTCACATTGTACAGATTATTTTTCAAAATAGCTCATTGCAAAGTGTATATTCTTTCATTATGTTACTATTAAGATTTAATTAAGTGCAGCCACAGCTGATGAGAGAGATACAAAGAAACTCTTTTCTTAAATGTTGTTACATAGATCGGGTGCATAGGTTCCAGGTTATGATTCGCTTGGACGTTATGGCCTAACATAAGTCACTACAAACTCATGTGCACCTGACTTATGTAACAATATTTAAGAAAACAGTTTGTTTGTGTCTCTCATATCAGCCACAACCTCAGCTGGGTTAAGAATGTTCTATTTCAAAAGTCACATCTGTTTATAAAATTATACTTAGCCATGTTACTTTTGATTTATTTTCTAAAAAACAATTTATACACTGTGCAATTTATTCTTATTGAAATCAGAAATTTTTTACAAACAGTGTGAAGAATTGATTAGCTTCCTTTCCAATGATTATGTTAATTCATTCAATAGCTCTAATTATGTTTCAGGCCCTCAGTATTCTAGGCACTGAAAATATAGGAGTCAGTAAAACAGAAGACAACACTTATCTTGAAAAAAAAATACTTTAGAAGACTGTTAGAAGTTGCTGCTCTTAACCATGTGAAAATTAGTGAAGTTGAATCAGAAATGTGAATGATCAAAGAAGAAATGATGTAGGATGAAGTGGTAGTGACAAAGGGAGTGTTTGCCCCAAACTCCTTAACTCAAAAACTTTGCTCATGGTATGTCGGTTAATTCCTCATCACTAATTGTCCCTGATTAATTTGAAAGGGATACAGAAGTTGAAATACCAATTATCCCTAAAATATGGCAACTATAAGAGTAATCTCTCAATAGTCAAACTAGTTATTGGAAGAGTTTCTGAATAAATTGCATCCAAATTAGTACCTTTGACCTTCTCTGAGATGGCCAGCCAGAGGCCAGGTTGGAACAGAATGGCTTCTACAATGACTGAGAATCTTTCTCATCATAGCACTGTTTGTATAGCTTTCAAAAATCTCAAACACGTGAGACTGTAGTAATCTTGAATTCTCCGCAATACAAATAGAGGTTTTGGCTTGCTGAAATGCTTGCTTTGTGGTATAGAATACACTTCTATAAATGTTTCAATGTTTAGTATTAGAAGCTGTATAACCAAACACATCATGTGAGTATTCAATATTAGAACACTTTAAACCTTCTTTAAAAACTTTTTAACTGTTTAGAATAGAAGTCTGCCTTAAGTGCCTTTGTATATCAGATTGAAATTTCCATTTATTCATTTTTTTATTGTAGCTTAAGCTCTGCACAAACTTTATTAACACTTCAGTTCAAAGTTACATGTACTCGGGCATATTCAGAGTATCACTGTGTTATCAAGTGATCCTGGCTAATACCAAACAAACAACAAATGTTCTCTTCACTGTGGTGAAGGAGAACAAATGAATTGATGAAAAGCTCTTCATTTTGTGCCAAGCCCTGGAATCCTAAGAGGAACTGATTCAAATTCTATGCTGTCGGCTGACCTGCTAAAATTAAATGTCAGTCAGAGAATCCAGAACATTCACCGAACCTACAAAATATCCAAGATGTACTAGCTGTGTCCTGAGGCAAATATGGAAATTTAGGTAGGGTTTCTAAAAAGTCACAATAGTAAACCATTATATCACCAATCATCAACAACAACAACCACACACGCACTAACGAATGCTTGATTTTTCTAGATCTCTAGAATCAGAAGCCAGGGGAAGCTATTTGAATATCCTTCCAGAGATTCTAAAGTTTAAACAATGAGAAAAACAGAGCTGAAAATCAAACAAAGAGATTTCCCTCATTACCCTACTTGGGAATGACTCTTCTATGATATATAGCTATACTCTAAGGAGTAATCCACAAAATTAGCTCAAGGGGATAGGTTTTGCACTGTTAATTGCTTTTCAAAGTGTGAATTTTTAGCTTGGTCTTACTTTTTCTTCGAAATTCCATTATTTTACTCATAACAAGTATATATATATCTTTGATTTGTGAAGACAGTGGATGATGTTTCAATGTAGATGCAAAAATCAGTCAGGAAAATCTTCCTTTTCACTATATTCTTTCTTTTCTACCTCTATATTCGTTCTCTTCTACCTCTACATTTTTTCTTTTCTACCTCTTTTCCTTTTTCTTCTTATATTTTATTATTCTTCCTGGCAATCAACTGCTTTTTGTAAAAATTATTTAAAAATACAAAAACATATAAAGTAGATAATTAAAAACCCCAAGAATTTTATAATCCAGGGCTGAATACTTCTAATTTGGGGTGCATTTCTCCCTGTACTTTCATGATTTTTGTGCACCAACAGAATTACTGAAGTAGACTTTCTGGGCCATAAAGAAGGAGCTTGTTCTAGGGCCTAACAGATACCACTGTCATATTTCAACCAGAGACATTGACTCACACAGTGTCACAGTGCCTGTCTCATTGGAGCTTTGCCAGTAGTGTGTACTTCGCCATCTTGCCTTCGTAGTTGAACTTATTTCAGTTTTCTGTCTTGATTACTATAAAGTTAGTTTTTGTCATATATATAGCTCAATAGTTATATATATATATATAAAATCGTGAAGATTTTTCTCATTGATTTGCGTTCTTTATATTTTAATATGTGCTAACTTTTTATTTTCATGATAGCAAATATTTCCCACTTTTCCATATGCTTTTAGTTTCATTAATTTATTTAATGAATAGAAGTTGTTAGTGTTTATGTAGTCTAATGGGTTGATCTTTTTATTTGAGGGCTTTTTATTTACTTTTTTTTTTTGCTTGTTTCACACTTTTATTGATTTTATTTCATTTTATTTTCACTTATTTCACTTATTTCTTTTTTCTAAGTATTTTATTTATTTTAATTACATTTTATTGATTATGCTATTACAGTTATCCTGATTTCCCTCCTTTGTCCCTCATCCACCCCAAACCCCCTACTCCCTCAGGTAATCTGCTCACCATTGTTCATGTCCATGGGTCATGAGTATAAATTCTTTGGCTACTCTATTTCCTATACTGTCCTTTACATCCCCATGGCTGTTTTGTAACTCCCTATTGGTACTTCTTAATGCCCTAAACTCTTCACCGATTGCCCCACATACCCCTCCCACCTGGTAGTCATCAAAACACTCTCTGTAGCCATGATTCTGTCTCTGTTCTTCTTGTTTGCTTAGTTTGTTTTTTAGATTTAATTGTTGATAGATTTGTATTTTTTTTACTATTCTTGCTCCCAAGATATCCTTCCCAAATTTTAACCTACCACATATTGGGGAGGGAAGAGCCTGTTCTGCATTTGCGTCCTTCCTACCAGTCTGGATGGATGTGGTTTCTTTAATTCTGTAGTTATCAGACTTTCATTGAACTCTATTCTGACAGTTCTGAATGATGCTTGTTCTATATTTTTAGTTGTAATTTTGATGTGGTTGTATGACGAGGTGAACCATGTCTGCCTACTCTACCATCTTGACTGGAAGTCTCCATTTACTTTTATACTTGTAAAGACATTATGACTTCAAAGACAAAAAAGATTCTCCTGCATTTTATAGCCTTTTTTACAGTTTACTCTTTGTAAAATTTAATTGCTTAATTCGTCTTGAATTAATTTTGGGCTATTGAGCTGAGAATTTGCCACTTCTGTATCTCTGTACTCTGATTTATTTTACTTTGGAGTTCTTATCACATGCTACTATTTTATTATTCATATTCTCTTATTGCCACTAGAATGTTTGATGCTGGAGGTAGAGTCTCTAACTATTTTATCCACCACTATATTCACAGCAACTGGAACAGTGCTTAGTCACCTACTTGGTCCTGAATAAATGTTTGCTAAATGTATGAATGTAGTATAAAATGATTATTTTATAAAAATAGCTTAGTTTTCCTAAAATTTCCTACTGCAAACAAACTTTTCTTTGGTTATAATAGTTGAACTAGACCAAGCTTTTGAAAGCATTTTTTTCATAGGTATAACTAAAATCATCAGAATGGACAATTTTGTGAATGAGGTGACTAAGTCAAGAAAAGAGGAACTACCAGTCACACTTGAACTCACAAGTAACATTGAAAAAGGCCCTGCTTTTATTTGAAACTTCACTTATTTATAGAAGAAACAAAAGAATATCAGAAAGAAAATAACATTTTGAAAATAATTAGAATCATTTTTAATTTAATCTTTATTGTATTTTTCCCCATTACCATTTAGTCTGCTTATACCTTCCTCTCCTCAGCAGTCACCACACTGTTGTCCATGTCCATGAGTCCTTTTCCTTTTTGCTCAATCCTTCCACTGCCTAACTTCCCTCCCACCAACCAGCTGTCATCTGCTCTCCATCAATGATACTGCCTCTGTTTTTTTTTTTTTTTTTTTAATTTTAAATTTTTTATTTATTTATCTTTAGAGGGGAAGAGTAGGAGAAAGGGAGAGGGAGAGAAATATCAATGTAGGGTTGTCTCTCGTGTGTCCCCTGCTGGGAACTGGCCTGCAACCCAGGCATGTGCCCTGACTGGGAATCGAACCACGATCCTCTGGTTCGCAGGCCCGCGCTCAATCCACTGAGCTACACCAGCCAGGGCGATACTGCCTCTGTTTTGTTTGTTAGTTCAATTTGTTTATTAGATTCCACTTATTGGTGAAATCATATGGCATTTGTCTTTCTCTGGATGGCTTATTTTGCTTTGCATATGTTCTCCAGGTCCATCTGTACTGTTGTAAAGCTCAAATCTTTCTTCTCTTTTAGGGCAGAGTAGTATTCCATTGAGTAAATATCCCCTAGTTGTTTTTATCTACTCATCTATTGATGGACACTTAGGCTACTTCCATTTCTTAGCATTTGTAAATAATGCTGCAATGAACATAAGGGTGCTTATGTTCTTTCACATTAGGGTTCCTTCAGATGTACTCCCAGAATTTGAATCACTGGGTCAAAAGGCAGATCCATTTTTAATTTTTTGAGGTATAGCCATACTGCTTTCTGCAGTGGCTGCACCAGTCTTCATTCCCACCAAAAATGCAAAAGGTTTCCCTTTTATCCACATTCCACATCCTTGCCAGAACTTGTTCTTTGTTGATTTATTGATGATTGCCATTCTGACAGGTGTGAGATGGTATCTCACTGTGGCTTCAATTTGCATTTCTCTGATGATTAGTGACATTGAGCATCTGTCATATGTCTATTGGCCATCTCTATACCTTCTTTGGAGAAATGTATATTCAGATTTTTGCCCATTTTTTTAATTAGGTTGTTTGTGTATTTTGGTGTTGAGTTTTGTAAGCACATAGTACTGGAAGTCTTAGCCACAGCAATCAGACAAGAAGAAGAAATAAAAAACATCCAAATTGAAAAGGAAAAGGATACAAAATTAATATCCAGAAACAAGTCGAATTTTTATATACTAATAACGTACTAACAGAAAGGAAAATTAAGAAAATAATCCCATTTGCAATTTCTTCAAAAAGAATAAAATACCTAGGAATAAACTTAAACAAGGATGTAAAAGACCTGAACATAGAAAATTATAAGACACTGAAGAAAGACATTAAAGAAGATACAGATAAATGAAAGCACACACTATATTCATGGACAGCAAGAATTAACATCATTAAAATGTCCACATTACTCAAAGAATCTCTACATTCAATGCATGCCTATCAAGATTCCAATGACATATTTCACAAAACTAGAATAAATATTTTAAAAAATATATATGGAAACACAAAGGCCCCACATAGCAACAGAAATCCTGAGAAAGAAGGACAAAGTTGAAGGAATCATACTACTTAATATCAAACTATACTAGGTCATAGTAATTAGATATCAATGGAACAGAATAGGAGCCCAGAAAAAAAAACCCACACCTTTATAGTCAATTAATACTTGACAGAGGAAGCAAGCACATACAATGGGCTAAAGATAGTTTATTTAATAAATGATGTTGGGAAAATTGGACAGGCATATGCATAAAAATGAAACTAGACCACCTTCTTACACAACACACAAGACTAAATTCAAATGGATCAAAGACTTAAATATTAAACCCCAAACCTTAAAACTTCTAGAATAATGAGCTACCAGAAACTACAAAGAAACTACAATGAACTCAGTGCAAACTATGCCAACATAAAAAAGGAAATAGAAACTATCAACAAGAGCCAAGAGGAAATGAACAAGACAATTTCTGAACTGAAAAACACAGGAGAAGAAATCAAAAGCACGATCAATGAAGCAGAAGATCGGATCAGCGAGTTGGAAGACAAAGTACAAAAAAAAAAAAAACACCCAGAAAGAGCAAGAAAAGGAAAAGAGGCTCAGAAAGAAAGAAGAGGGATTAAGAGAAATGCAAGACAATATGAAACTTAATAATATCCATATAATAGGGATACCAGAAGGAGAAGAAGAAGAGCAAGGGATAGACAACCTATTTGAAAAAGTAATGAAGGAAAACTTCCCTAATTTGATGAGAGAAAAAGTCAACAAACACAGGAAACACAGAGAGTCCCAATCCAAAGGAACCTAAAAAGGCCCACTTCAAGACACGTCATCATTAAAATGGCAAAATTCCAAGACAAAGAGAGAATCTTAAAGACAGCAAGGGAGAAAAAGGAAGTAACATACAAGGGAACCCTGATAAGGTTAGCAGCTGACTTCTCAATGGAAACGCTCCAAGCCAGAATAGAATAGCAAGAAATATTCCAAGTAATGAGAACCAAAGGCCTGCAACCAAGACTACTTTACCCAGCAAGGCTCTCAATCAAGATAAAAGGCCAAATAAGGAGTTTCCCACACAAAAGAAGTCTCAAAGAATACACGTCCACTAAACCAGTTCTGCAAGAGATGCTAAAGGGACTGCTTTAAGGAAAGGAAGGAAAAAAACGAGAAAGAGAGAGAGTGAGGAACACAAGTACGAAAATGGCAATGAATAAGTACCTATCAATAATAACCTTAAATGTAAATGGATTAAATGCTCCAATCAAAAGACATAGAATAGCTGAATGGATAAGAAAGCATGACCCATACATATGCTGCCTACAGGAGACCCACCTCAGGACAAAAGACCTTCACAGACTCAAAGTAAAGGGCTGGAAACAAATTTTCCAAGCAAATGGACAGAAAAACAAAAGCCAGGGTAGAAATACTCATATCAGACAAAAATAGACTTCAAAAAAAGGGCCATAAAGAGAGACCCAGAAGGTCACTTCATAATGCTCAAGGGAAGAATCCACCAAGAAGATATAAACATTGTAAATATATATGCACCTAACATAGGAGCACCTAAATACATCAAGAAAATCTTAGAGGACTTCAAGAAAGATATTGACAGCAACGCAATTATAGTAGGGGATTTCAATACCCCACTGTCAAAAATGGACAGATCTTCCAAACAAAATATCAACAAAGATATTGTGATATCAACAAAGATAATACCCTAGATGAAATGGACTTAACTGATATATATATAGATCCCTTCATCCCAAAGAAGCTAAATACACATTCTTTTCAAATGCACATGGAACATTTTCAAAGACAGACCACATGATAGGACACAAAACAAGCCTCAACAAATTGAAGAAAACTGAAATCATACCAAGCATTTTCTCCAACAACAAGGGACTGAAACTAGAAACCAACCCCAAGGGGAAAAACTCAAAACACTCAAAACCATGGAGATTGAATAGCATGCTATTAAACAATGAGTGGGTCAAGAAAGAAATTAGGAAGGAAATCAAAAAGTTTCTGGAAACAAATGATAACAAACTCACAGCAACCCAAACTTATGGGACACAGCGAAGGCAGTCCTGAGAGGGAAGTTCATAGCAATATAGGCCTACCTAAAAAAGATAGAAACATTTCAAACAACCTAATCCTACTCATAGAAGAGCTCAAGGAACAACAACAAAGACAGCCCAGAGCAAGAAGAAGATCATCAGAGAAGAATTAAATGACATGGAGACTAAAAGCACAATTCTAAGCATCAATGAATCCAGGAGCTGGTACTTTGAAAAGATAAACAAAATCAACAAGCCTTAAAGCAGGCTCATCAAGAAAAAAAGGGAGAGGACCCAAATAAACACAATCAGAAATGAAAGAGGTGAGATTACAACTGACACCACAGAAATACAAAGGACTGTAAGAAATTACTATGAAGAACTGTATGCCAAGAAATTTGAAAACCTAGGTGAAATGAACAAGTTTCTAGAAATATAATCTTCCAAAACTCAATGAAGAAGAAGCAGAAAGCCTGAACAGACCAATAACAGCAGATGAAATTGAAGCAGTAATCAAAAAACTCCCGACACACAAAAGCCCTGGACCAGATGGTTTCACAGGAGAATTCTACAAAGCATTTAAGGAAAAGCTAACCCCTATCCTTCACAGACTATTCAAAAAACTCCAAAATGATGGAAGACTCCCAAACTCTTTTTATGAAGCCAGCATCATCCTAATCCCAAAACCAGATAAAGACACAACAGAGAAAGAAAACTTTAGGCCAATATTGCTGATGAACATAGATGCTAAAATCTTCAACAAAATATTGGCAACCTGCATCCAGCATTACATTAAAAGATCATACACCATGACCAAGTGGGATTCATCCCATGGATGCAAGAATGGTTCAATATTCACAAATCAGGAAATGTAATACATCACATAAACAAAAGAAAAGACTAAAATCACATAATCATATCAATAGATTCAGAAAAAGCATTTGATAAGGTACAGCACCCATTTATGATAAAAACACTCAGCAAAGTGGGAATAGAGGGAGCATTCCTCAACATAATAAAGGCCATATATGAGAGACCTACAGCCAACATCAGACTCAATGGGCAAAAACTAAAATCTTTTCCACTAAGACCAGGAACAAGACAAGGTTGTCCACTTTCACTTCCACTTCTATTCAATATAGTATTGGAAGTTTTAGCCATAGCGATTAGACAAGAAAAGGAAATAAAAGGCATCCAAATCGGAAAGGAGGAAAGAAAACTATCGTTGTTTGCAGATGACATGATAGTGTACATAGAAAATCCTATAGACTCAGCCAAAAAACTGCTCAACCTAATAAATGAATTTGGCAAAACAGCTGGATACAAAATCAACATCCAGAAATCAAAGGCATACCAACAATAAAACAGCAGAAGCAGAGAAATCAAGAAATCAAGAAAAAAATCCCATTCGATATAGCAAAAAGTAAATAAAATACCTAGGAATAAACCTAACCAAGGAGGTAAAAGATGTGTATGCAGAAAACTACACAACACTGAAGAAAGAAACCAAGGAAGACACAAACAAATGGAAAAATATACCTTGTTCATGGATCAGAAGAATTAATATCATCAAAATGCTCATACTACCCAAAGCAATTTATAGATTCAATGCAATACGTACTAAAGTACCAATGGCATATTTCACAGACATAGAACAAACACTTCAAAAATTTATATGAAAACATAAATGACCTTGAATAGCTGCAGCAATTTTGAGAAAGAAGAGCAAAGTAGGAGGGATCACTATACCTGATACCAAACTGTATTACAAGGCCACTGTGATCAAAACAGCCTGGTACTGGCATAAAAACAGGCACATGGGCCAGTGGAACAGAACAGAGGGCCCAGAAATAAACCCAAGTCTCTATGATCAATTAATATTCAACAATGGGGTCAGCAACATAAAATGGAGTAAAAATAGCCTCTTCGACAAATGGTGTTGGGAGAACTGGACAGCTACATGCAAAAAAATGAAACTCGAGCACCAACTTACACCATACACAAAAATAAATTCAAGGTGGATAAAGATTTAAATATAAACCATGACACCATTAAAGTCCTAGAGGAGAACATAGGCAGGAAAATCTCAGATATTTCACGCAGCAACATTTTTACTATATGTCCCCTAGAGCAAGGAACATAAAGGAAAGAATAAACAAATGGGATCTCACAAAAATAAAAAGCTTCTGCACGGTTAAAGAAAACAGTATTAAAATAAAAAGAGAACCAACCATATGGGAAAACATATTTGCCAATGATACCTCAGAGAAGGGTTTAATCTCCAAAATATATAAAGAACTTACACGACTCCACTCTAAGAAGACAAGCAACCCAATTAAAAAATGGACAAAGGACTTGAACAGACACTTCTCCAAGGATGACATACAGAGGATCCAGAGACACATGAAAAGATGTTCAGTATTGCTAGCTATCAGGAAGATGCAAATTAAAACCACAATGAGCTACCACTTCACACTGGTCAGAATGGCCATCATAAACAAAGCAACAAACAACAAGTGTTGGAGAGGTTGTGGAGAAAAGGGGACCCTAGTGCACTGTTGGTGGGATTGCAGACTGGTACAACTACTATGGAAAACAGTATGGAATTTTCTAAGAAAACTAAAAATGGATCTACCTTTTGACCCAGCAATTCCACTCCTAGGATTATATCTAAGAACCCTGAAACACCAACCCAAAAGAACCAACACACTCCAATGTTCATAGCAGCACAATTTACAATAGCCAAGTGTTGGAAGCAACGTAGGTGCCCATCAGTAAATGAATGGATCAAAAAACTGTGGTACATTTACACAATGGATTCTATGCAGCAGAAAGAAAGAAGGAGCTCCTACCCTTTGCATGGATAGAATTGGAGAGCATTATGCTAAGTGAAATAAGCCAGGTGGCGAAAGACAAATACCATATGATCTCACCTTTAACAAGAACCTAATCCACAAAACAAACAAGCAAGCAAAATATAACCAAAAATGCTTAAATTGAGAAAAAGCTGACAGTGACCAGAGGGAGAGGGAAGGGAATTTTAGGGGAAAAGGGGAAGGGTTTACAGGATCAAGTATATAGGACACATGGACAAAAACTAGGGGTGTTGGAAATGGGAGGGAGGTGGGAAGGGCTGAGGTGGTGGGCTGGGATGAGAGTAAAAGACAGAAAACTGTACAAGAACAGTAATTAAAATACAATTTTTTAAAAATCCTAGAAGAAAACATAGGCAGCAAAATCTCAGACATTCCTTATAGCAATTTTTTAAATCAGATATAGCATTCCAGGCAAGAGAAACAAACAAAAAAATAAACAAATGGATTACATCAAACCAAAAAGGGACAAAGGAAATCATCAACAAAATAAAAAGACAACCCACAGAATGGAAGAACATATGTGCCAATACATCTGATAAAGCATTAATATCCAAAATTTATAAAGAACCATTTATCTTTGCTTTTCACCTTAAATTTCTGCTGAGAGCAATACATTTTAAATGCCGACTTTTCCCCCATTAGTGTCTTTAAAAACAACACTCTTAAAAATACGTTTGTTTCCTTATAAAAGAATTTTCAAGTTTTGTGTAAAAATAACTTAATTATGCCAATTAAAACTTAATTATATGTCTACGATTTACTTATACCAATTTTATTTATAACTGTACATAAACTCAACAAATTTTTAAGGTTTTTCCTCCTTGGGGGTATTAAAAATTACATATATTTCATTCAAAGTATCAAAATATAATAGTTTCTCTAAACTCTTTTCTTTTTCAATATAATATCAAAACATATGCCTAAGACTGGAAAACATAGACCAAAATAAATATTTCTCCATCAGATTGCTAAAGGAGTCTATGCTTGTATGACTAAATTAATCCACTTTTGCAAGTAATATAGGCACTTATTATTACAATAAACAGAAGTCATATGATTAAGAAAATAATCAACAGTCTTTGGGTTTCTAAATCTTCCAGAATTTTTCCTCCAAAATCCAAATTCTCTGAGGAGTCTTGATTCATATTTACCAAATATTTGGTAAAAATGTAATTCTGTGAGAAGAACGCATGTTGAACTAATTAATAAAAGCCCTTTATATTGCTTTAATCATTTTTACAAGTTTTATTTATTTGATGTTATAAGACTATTTTCCTGGTGACCAAAATATAAGTTCTTGTTAAAAGATGAATTAATGTTGTTTTATTCTGTAGTATAACTAGTAGTTTTTTTCTGAGTAATGCATTTATATCTGTCACCCAAGTCACTGCACATCACTTCAAAACATTTGTTCCTTAGAGTGTTGTTACATGTATATTCTATCCCTACTTCTAAGTCCCATTCTTTCTTTACTTGAAAGTAGAAATATATCCTGAAAAGAAAATTAAATAATCATTTTCTTTGAAATAAACTTCTTAACTTTCTTTATCCTTTGGATAAGTGATAATGAAGAGGATTTTGTTGTTTGTTTAAAGCACATAGGGAAGACCAGTGCTAAGATGTCCATTCTAGTTAAGGTTCTGCAGCTATTACTACCACCATTACCAAAATCTATATTTTCTGAATATTTGCCATATGCCAGTCACTGTGGTAAATACTTCGTTTAAATTCCTTCATTCAATCCTTTCAGAAACCCACTTTACAGAAAAGCTCCAAGAAGCTAAATAGCTTTTGCAGGGTTACTGGCCTGACAAGCAATGGTGCTAGAATTAAAATCAGGCCTCTGTGTTAGAGACTCTTAAACATGATGCTTAGCTGTATTATCCTTTCTGGACCTCAGTATCTGAGTATGTGAGGATTGATTTCAGTTAAGTCTGGGTTTTGATAAGCTGCGAATTTCTTTTCTGAAGGAACAAATCATGCGATAAAAGCTGAGTGCTCTGCTTGATGCTGGGTTGGGAGTCCCCAAGTCTGCCTATCAATCACAGCTACCCTTCCCTGGAGGGCCCATGAGCCAACTCTCTTGAACCTGTAAGACGCCACAAAACACTATTGGGAAACACAGTTACTTTTGGCCACCTTTGAAGTTTTTTCTGGCTCTACAAGTCACTGGTTAAGTGAGCAAACACATACATTTTTTTAATCAGAACTGGCAACAAGTTTACTTAAAGAATAGGTGGTCTGGTTTGTTACTCCACCTCTCTTACATTCTCTCTGTTGAAGGAATACAATGTATTAATGCATTCAAACCCACATGAAGAGACTAAGCATTATTTTAAATAGCACGCTCTCATTCCTCTTTCTTGGAGCAGAAGAAACATAAATACCAAATCTGAATCTCAAAAATGAAAATATATAGTAGATATAAACATCAACTTTTGATCAAAGGTATATATCCTGTACCTCATTTCTTTTATTGCTTCACGTAGGTTTCAGTTTGCTAGTAGCATCACTTTCAAGAATATAAGAAATAAAACTTAAGCAAGTAGATTAAATCCCTGAATTTATTTACAATTTACTCTCTCTGCTCCTGCCATTGTCTTAGGCAGCATCACAATCCGCCATGGCCCTGAGTTTCAGTTCACTGCTCATTAGCCTTTAGGATGGAAAAACAAAGCAAAGAGCAAGCTGCTTCTGCAAATAGCTATGGAAACATGTGGTCTCAGTTGACATAAAAATTGAATTTAGCAAATATGTGCAGAGCACCTATTAGGTACAAGTCTCTGTGCTAGAAGCTTGCTAGGGATAGGAGATATAAAGACAGGCTCTTGCCCTGGCTAGTGTGGCTCAGTGGATTGAGTGCCAGTCTGCAAACTTAGAGGGTGCTGTTTCAATTCTCAGTCAGGGCACATACCAGGGTTGTGGGCCAGGCCCCCAGTTGTGGGGTGTGTGAGAAACAACCACACATTGATGTTTCTCTCCCTCTCGTTCTCCCTCTCTTCCCTTCTCTCTAAAAATAAATAAAATATATTTTTTAAAAAGACAGTCTCTCTTCTATCAGCAGATTCTCAGACTTGTAAAAAATGCAGACCTGCCACCACAGACAGATTAAATATAAATAAATAATCAAAGTGCCTGCTGAAAATCATAGACATGAAGTTAAGAGGGTGAGCAGCTCTGTACAGGAGAGTTCTGCATGGCATTTAAACTAGACCCGATGATTAAGTGAATGTGGGAAGGGAACCTAGTGGTTGGTGTTTATTAAGCATTTTGGTCTGAGTGAGTTTGGCAATGGTCCTGGTTTTCACTGCAGTGTATTGAAATCTTGCTTCTGCTGTGTCTGTCCAGAACTGGGAGGGGCTGTTCAATACTCAAGGGAGAAGCAAGTAGCAATGACATGGGAGTAGCCACAAAGCAAGGGTGTCTCAGAATCTCTGTTGCCTCCCTTTTCTTCATGAATCAATCCAATCATTCCTATAAATGTTGCTCCTTCAAGTGGCACAAACATCTTCCTCTACCCATACCACTTCCAACTTTATGTGCACGCCCCTTTCCATTTGAATTATTCTGAGAGCATCCTGGATGTTCTGAACACTTTCAGGTTTTGCTGCTTATTTCTGGATATATTCTCCCCAGACAAGAGCCACTTAGAGGCATTTTCAAAGGTAAAAATCTGATTATGTCATCATCCAGATCAACTTTCCAATGGCTGTTAATTACCCTCAGGGGAAAAAACAAAAACAAAAACTCTGAATGGCACAGTTTACCTGATCTTTCATCCCAGCCCTAGATGGCTTTCTAAACTTATCTCTTGCAAGTCCTCCACTTAGACTACACGCTAAAATTGCACTGAGTGCACTGAACTACTGGCCTGTCTCACAAGGACTCCTGCTCTTTCTGGATTCTGTTCCTCTGAATTAAACCTCTGCTTGAAACCTTTGCTCTTCCACTTCACTGGCTAACTCATTCACCTCTTGAGTCCCTGTTTAGATGCCGCTTATGTCTGGAGGCCTTCTCGGACCCTTGTGACTTGACTCAACTCCCTTCTTATGGATTTCCACAGCCTGCCGTAATTATTCCCATTGTATTCCATATTACTCTGCATTATATTTGCTTGCTTACTTATGCATATCATCTATAGGATGAGATTGTATTTCCTGATGGAAAAAAGGGAAGAATGAAGAAAGGAAGAAAGCAGGAAAGGGAGGGAGGGGGAGGGAAGGATGGAGGAAGGAAAGAATCGAGGAAAGAAGGGAGGGAAGGAGGGAGGAAGGGAAGGAGAAAAGAAAAGAGTAAGGAGAAAAGGAAGGAAAGAAAGAAGTAGGGGAGTAGAAATAAGACCCACCCCTCCTTGTCTATAGACAAGCTGAGAATAATATGACAGCAGTAGTCCCTGGGTAAACACACTTAGATAAAATACCAGCCTTCTGCAGAAAATTATATTTCATTGGAAATTAACTGACAGGTCAGCTTTCTCAACATTCAAGGATAGAGAAAGGAAGGAGTATGGATATATTTCTATTTATGGTGCTAAAATTTTGCTTTAATTTTCATCTCTAGATCATATATTATAACATAGTTCTTTATTTCAAGATTAATGTAAGTTTACCAGTCTTCCTAGAGAAGACTGAATTATTTATAACCGAATAAACATTTGTGAGTTATGGATATTGCACAGGTTGAAGAAAAATCTTTGTTTTCGGTGTGTGTGTGTTGACCTGAGAGCTGGTAGAGAAAATGGAGTATTGACACTAAGGAAAGAAGAAAATTTGAAACTTACACCAAGACTTTTGTCCTCAATGAAGCTCAAAGCTCTAACTGAGCTATGCAATATTTTGTCCCAAATGATACTATTTCAGGGAGATTTTGAGAAACAGTCTCCCTTTGATCTTTATTCACTGAATAGGACTGAATTTAGTAGATGTTATGATCATGCAATAAGAAGATTTAAAAAAAAATTCCTTTAAAATATCTGAAGCATCATCTTGGCTCCTTTTTCATGGCATTTGACTAAATTCTGTGACTCTTTCATTGGCTCTTTCCTTATCTAAGATTCTAGTTCTCCATTAACAAAAGGTTCGTGCTAGCTCTTGGCAGATTCTATTATGTCATTTTTCTTTATTCAGTGCCCTCAGCTTGACTAGAATCTAAGCAACCTCTCACTGTCCCAGTGGGCAATGCCTTTCATAAACAATAAGGACATTAAAGGAGAAAAAAAGTCTGAGAACCATGTATTTTAAGAGATTTCAATACAATATATTAGTAAGTGAATTTCATGTCACCGTCTTGAGAACTGACAACAGTCAGCAATGTAAATATGGACGTGACAAACGCCAGCAGCTTGCAGACTGCAAAGTTCATCAACTCATTCAGCGAGACAGATGTTTCATTTACTACTCTTCATACTAGAGATTAGGATTATATTTTTTTCTTTTCCTATTTTTTTAAAAAGGAGTTGGGGGAAATTTTCCTGACATGCTACTAACATCATCCCACACTGAGGGCCAGATGGCGAAAAATGCAAAGGCTGCAGCTTGGTTTATGTACTGTGTTGTGGGGAGAAAGGAATTTTGTTGCAGAATGAGTTTCAGCTTGATCATTTGTTACTCTAATCTAAACATGAGTCAATGAATAGAGGACTGCCAGCCAAACTGAAAAAAGTTCTTGAGAGTGCTTTCAAATGAAATGCATCTGGACGAAGTGCCCCCGTGCATCCCAACCTGCCGCACCCAGAAGAGACAGGGAATAGGGCTTGAATGGGTGCTTTAGCACAGGACCCTTTGCAAAGATATTTGGAGAAGAAATTTTACATCTTATACTTCTGCCACTTCTGTGATGAAGATTTTTAGAATGGTTTTTCCTTCTGTTTTTAACATCGTTTACATCATTTGAGTTTAGGAGTTTGACTATTATGCCCCTGCAATTCCACAGCTTGCCCTCGGATTTCTGGATGGACCCCAAATCCCAGTAAAGTCTAGAATAAACAAGAGTCTATGGGCACTGTTGCTCTGAGTATTAGTAATGCACATCTGGAATTTTCTATGGGTGTTTTCATCACCTGCAGAATTGGAAACAGGCAGGGACGTGTCAAAGAGACCACTGTAATTTGCCTAACTGCAGGTTTGATTTAGTTAAGGAGAGGGAGAATATTCCTATTCTTTAAACACAGTGAGACAGATGTTTCTGCTGCAACAAGCTTATCTACTGGGCCACGGCTCTGGAGGCAGGCGGTTAGCATATGTGTGGCAGAGGCGCATCCAGCCAGGTGCAGCAGGGCCACAGTCCTGGTAGGGCGGGCTAATGTTCTGCCTTGATAACCTCATGCTCTAAAATACCATTTTTCCCTTTGTTTTGTTTTGTTCTGTTACATGATCTAGGCAACTTCTACTAATATGCTGTTAGCCTCTCCCAGTTTTTCCCCTCCCAGTCCTAGTTACAGAAAATTTTGTCTTCTGATCCTCAACATCCCCACTCACATTTTCCTCTAAGGAGAGCTGTGGACTTGCTGGACTGATTCTCAGCTGTTTTGTGATGCTGAAACACAAGAACAGGGAAAGGGAGACAGAAACAGAGAGAAAGGAGAAAAGGGGCAAGGATTCTAGATTGCTGGGTTGGACCCAGACTTCCTCCCACTGAGAAGCGTCCGGACCACTGGAAACTAGAGAGGGTGTGTCAGAGCATTCTGGGAGGCTGAGATACCATATATGTGAAAGAGTTAGGAGTGGGCAGAAGTAAAACCATAGCAAGTGTTTGAGAGAAATGGACAACAGGTTCCCGGGTAAGACTAAGGAGCAGCTACGAGATGTAGTTTAATTGGGGAGGAAGGCAAGGTAGTCTTGAGAAATGTTGCTATGATTTTGAAATGTATTATATATAATGATTTTAAGCACATGAAAGTAAACATTAGAATCATTTTTCAGAAAGTTTTTTCTGGTTCCTGAACTCTAAATACAGCTCAATTCCGATACCACAGCCCAAGGAGTCTCACACCTAATGAAGATTCCGCTTGTTCTTCTTTTCTCCCTGGCTTTATCATCAGCATTGTCCATGAAAGGGATAATGCATAGGTGTCTTAAAACAAGCAAAACTTTATCAGCATCAATGCTAACTGTCAAGTGAAACATATATATTTAAAATAATTATTCACCTTAAATTCATCTCCCTTCACTGATAAGCATGCATGTACGCAGTATAGCAAATTTTATCAATGGTGAAGAGAGAAAGTACATTTCAATCAGTTAGAGGCTTTTGGAAAAATGTGTCTATTTCCCAATATTTCACACTTCAGTACAGTTACACAAGGTCAGCAGCATGGAGGTCATTTAGGGCAGCAGTTTTCAAAGGACTGTCCATGATAGAACTTTTACTGGTTCAAAGTAAAATGTAAAAAAAAAGGACAATATGGCAAATTTATCAAAAACCTAAGTGCATTTAGTCTAAAAGGACATATTGCTATAGTTTTTATATTAAAATGTCATTTCTTCTGGGAAATGACAGTGTTAGTAGGTGGTAACATTATTGGAACAAGATATATGTTAACCATCCCCTTTCAAGTAGCTCACGTTCTTTGAAGCTTTTTCTGATGTATGAACTCCAAAAAGAAGCCCAGAGACCATTCACTCAGGGCTCTGAGGCTGCAACACCCTAAATGAATCCTACAGACATAAAGGAGCCTAACTTTGTATTTCTGTAACTTGTAGTCATTAGCAAAATTCTAGTTCAATAAATTAAATTAGCAGAGGTACACAAAGATAAGGACACTATTTTAGTAGAAGAATAATGCATTTCCTAAGTGAAGCTACAACTCTTGAGCACAGAAGAATGCTCAAGAGCATTTAGAGAGGTACAATTGTGCAGTGAATGTGTGTTTGATGAATGAATAAACAAATACAAATACTTGCCCTAGATAACATACTGGTAGTAGGTGTGTAAAAAAAGATGCAACTTGTACATGTCATTAATAAGGTGCTTTTTAGTATCAAAATTATTTAAAACATAAAGAAAAAAGTGGATTAGTTTAACAAACATCCATGTACTTACAACAATAAATTACTTTAGCTTATTTCCTTGAAAACTTTTTTCTTTAAGGAATAAATATTAAAATGATGTTGAAATTCCCCTATCCTCACCAATCACATTATCTCTTTCTTCCTGAAAATTAACCATATTCCACAGTTAGGGCATTTTATTTCAGGTATGCATCATTCTAAAGTATTTTTAAAAAGTGTGTCCACAAATCATATATAGTACTATTTTGCAAGGTTTAAAAAGTTAACTGAATAGTACTTTTATTGTAGTTATCTATCTGCAATTAATTTATAAATGTTATTTTTAAGCTCATTAATATTGAAATGTATAAATTTAGCTAATTTATTTTAACCTATAAAGAATGTTCAATAATATACATATATTCAACTATATTATGAAATCCCAAATTACTCTCCAAATTATTTCTCAAATTTGAATTTCAAACAATAGTATATTTGAGTTTGTATTCCCTCACATTCTCATCACCATTTATTATTATTAAACTTTAAAATTTTGCAAATCTTTTGACTATGTTTTTCCTTTGTTGCTTTGTTTCAAGTGGTAAATAAGTTTGACAGCATAACTCAGTGCTATTCTTGCTCATTTTTCTCAAGTACATAACAGAAAAATATCCTCAAAACTATTTGTGGATCAAAATATTTGTCATATGTCTCAACTATTTAACTTACTTGATTTTAACAACTTTCAAACACTCAATAAACAGTACCTGGAGAATTGTTTTATACTGTCTTGTTACAGTTCTTTGTTGAAATTGTTAGAAGAAACATAACGGAAAAATTTTATTATGTGGAAACTATAAGTCACATATAACAAAAATTGACTCTTGCTGTACAATTACATGACAAACTTCTAAAATCTTTTTATATTACTTAACAGATAATGATCATATTACTCAGAGATACAATGGGTTATTTTCAGATTTTAATAAATATGGTACTCTTAATAATGCTTACTAAATTTCTGTATTTGTAGAAGAAAACACTTCGTAAATACAAATTATACTGTTATTAACATAGGCTTCAGTTTTCTACCAATGTAAAAATCTAATAATTATTGCTAAGACTACTCCCTGAAATTAAGTACTCTTTGATAAATAAGGAACGAGAATGCCATTTATTTCTTTGCATTCTAAAGGCAAATTTATCTACCTATTATCCTTTTTAATAATCTGACACAATGACAATAGAATAGAAGGTTGTCACAGCATAATAGTACCTGGCTGAGAAATTAATACTGAAGTGCTGCAAAAGCATTTATCAAAAATAAGTGTCGAAGTGAAAGGGAAATGGTGATTTTTTTCCTAGGTGAGACACATTGATCTTATGATACTGTTGATTTCTGTTACATCAATTAACAGATTTTGACATACTTACTTTTTAAAATAGACTCTGATGTTCTGTGGTCCAAATCATTTCTTAGGGATTTATTTACATCCTGTGCTTCCCTTCAGCACTGTGACATACATTTTCAAAGCCTGAAACAAAATGAGGAAATAGTACCTCTATCCATCTGTTACTCTTCCTCCTATCCCAGCATCTGAACTTTGACCTTCCTTCATGCACGTTACTGAGTTCTCAGGAGAACTAGAATAGTGATGCTCCCCATGAAGGACACTGGTCTGTGCATTTTCTTCATTCTCACACGCTTAGCCCAATTTCCATTCCATGAGGTCTTGGAAAATACGTATTCCACAACACCATTCACAGTTATCTAGAGAAAGTGCAATATTCCAGCTTCACTCCACTTACTGTATTGTACAGCTGAAAATATAACACATAAACATAAAAATTTAGAACAGTCTTACATGACCACCTCAAGACCTGTAATTTTTTCATACAAATTAATATTTAGCAGATTTCACCTGTGGAAGATTACAGTTGCTTACAATTTTTTTTATACAGAGTGCTGCCAGATTAATAGAGTTTAAAAATACAAAAATAATGTAGAAGTTATAAAATGTGGTAATTTAGGAAATCACATTATAGACAGGATAAGTATTTGAGTAATCTTTGTATTAGCGTAGAATTAGTAGACATGATTTGTATAGTATATATGTTTAGTATATATATTTTCAATAATAGTGTAGTATAGTACATAGTATGGTATATTTGCAATATATAATCATTGCTGTTAAAAGAAACATGTTTAAAAAATTAAAATCCTCATTTTACACAAGATCTGAGCAGGCTACCTCAGATCCTGACAACCTCAGATGGTTCTTCCATCAGGGACATAGTGATGCCTAAGGAGAAAGAAATGTTTCCTCAGCAGCCTAGGGGTATCCCTACGTAAGACACAAGCATGTCTAAAGGTCTGATCTGTAACTGCATAATCCCTGGAAATACTTTCATGGAAGCCTCAATTTAGGTGAAAAGGATTAAGAAGTACAAATTGCCAGTTATAAAAATAGTCACAGGGCCCTGGAAGGCTAACTCCGTTGGTTAGAGCAACACCTCAATGTGCCAGGGCTGTGGGCTCCACCCCCAGTCAGGGCAGTACAAAGAGAACAACTGATGAATAACCAATGACCTGCATGAATGGGTGGAGTAGCGAAATGATGCTTCTCTCTCTCTCTTTCTCTCCCTCTCTCCCACTCTCCCTTTCTCTCTCTCTCTGTCTCTTTTTCTCTCTGAAATCAATAAATAAAATAAAAAAAATAATGCCATGGATTTAAAGTACAGCACAGGAATACAGTCAATAATATTGTAATAACTACCTATGGTGCCAGGTGGGCACTACACTTATCAGGGTGACCACTTTGTAAGGTATATACATGTCTAATCACCACGTTGCACACCTGAAACTAGTGTAACATTGTATGTCAACTATAATTTTAAAATAATTCAATAAAAATAAACAAACATTAAGAAAAAGAAATCCATAAATTATTCTGAAATTCTCACTATTGTCATCATCATTGTAATTTCCTTTGTTATATTTTTAAGGTATTGTTATAGTTTATTAAATGCATTTTAATGGCCTAAAAATACATACATACATACGTACATACATACATTCATACGTACATACAGCAGCCATCATAGATCAGAGAAACTGGAACTCTACAGAATTTCATTTTTATGGCATAAAAGGTAATTTTCTGAACATGTGAGAACATCATTACATTTGGTTCATTTTCACTACATTTTCATTTTTTAAAAGAATAGTTGCTGACCTTATCAATGAGGTAAAAACTAGATTTTGTTTTTAAATTATGTAACAGAACTAACATTGTTCCAATAAATATTTTTTAACATTTTATTTATTTATTTTCAGAGAGAGGGGAAGGGAGGGAGAAAAACATCAATGCGTGGTTGCCTATCATACACCCCCATTAGAGACCTGGTGCAGGAATGTGCTCTGATTCGAAATGGAACTGGTGACCTTTTGGATCACAGGCAGGCACTCAATCCACTGAGCCACACCAGGCAAAGCTGACCCAATAAATCCTATCCTAAGTTTTGTTTTATGCTTCACACACTCACCAATATATCCAGAATTACAATTCTACTCCTTGGTTGTTTTCACATGAGTGACATTTTAGTATAAACCACATAAAGAGGAAAGACAGTTACCGGTTCCTATGAAAACACAATAAAAGTACATAAAATGTGATTTACAGTAAGATATTTGTTGTATAATAACAGCCCACCAGCCTGCCTATAATACAAACCAGTAGGTGGTCAATAAATATTAATTGATGATGATAATCATCATTTGAAAAAGCCATTGACTTGCTTGAAGAAGTGAAGCTATAATGAATATCTGATGTGTGAATTGTGCTTCACCTGAAGGTGAAACTGGTAAATAGAGGCAATGGGTATTGCTTACAGGCTTACCAATTTTTTTGTGGCTCATAAGGTGTTTTTCTTCCTTTGTACCATGGGGTTTTATATCTTGAGCCTCACATACTGCCCACCTCCTGTGTAAAATTTACACAAGCCTTGAAAGATTGTGGAATATCCAAGAAAATAATTTTTCAGTCGATTGAGTTCTTAATGGAAAAAGCTCTCTGAATGCTATCTCACAAATTAGAAGATCCCCTGCTTTCTAAATAGTTCAATTGAAACCAGCTTTGTATTTATCCTTCAGGTCATTCAGGCTGAAATGTTGTTAAGTCTTATGTCCAAAAGTCAGACTTTTAAAGGTAAAATGTCAAGTCCTTTTAGGCTTCAACTGACCTTTTAAACCAGATTAGGGATTTGAAGCATTATACATGGATTTCTACATTTTATATCCCCATATTTAACAAATGATCAAATATAATTCCCGAGAATACTATTTTTACAAGCTTGACATTTTGGGTCTGAGAGGTGGCTGTCTTAGTCTTTTTACATAAATTTACTGGTGGGGGAATACTTTGGTTTTCCCATTCCATTTCTTTGAAGAAACTTTGTATGTTTTTCAGTATGAGGGACAATAAATAACCAATGCCTTACAAGAGTCACAAAAAAATTGCAAAATGACCAAGTCTTTATATCTCTTTAAGACCTAATGCAGTGATAATAAACACAGTACCTTCTTCGTATTGATGATGGTGGTGATAATTCCCATACATGTCCCAGATACTGGAATTTTCTTGAGGCTTTCCTTATCTTTGGGTTCTCCACAGGGTTTTGGTCCATAAGTGATTTATAGTATTGAATCCTATTTTTCATTGTCATTATTTCTCTCTACTGGTTCCCAACCTTGGCTGAACATTAGATGAACAGGAGAAGATGTTTTTAAAACACACAAAAATTTAGGCTTGGACTGAACTAAATCAGAATCTCTGATCAACTAAATCAGAATCTCTAGGGATGGGATCCAGACATCAGTGTTTTTTTTTATTGATTGATTAATTGATTTTAGGGAGAAAGGAAGGGGGAGAGAGAGAGGAACATCAATTTTTTGTTCTACTTCTCTATACATTCATTGGTTGATTCTTGTATGTGCCCTGACCAGGGACTGAACCTACAACCTTGGTGTATTGGATGCTCTAACCAACTGAGCTACCTGGCCAGGGCTAATATTAGTCGTTTTTAAAACTCTTCAAGTAATTCTTATTTTTGGACAAGGTTGTGTACCACCCCTGAAACTATTCATAGTTTTTGCTGAGAATACCAAGGCACACCTTAAAAATCATTTTTAAATGGGTTATTCATAATCTGTTAAATGAAAAAAATCAGATGTTAGAGCCTAAAAAAGAGCACTTTTGACCCATATCTTGAATAACAAATATGAATGCCAAGGTAACACAGAGAAAAGCTCTTTGAAGGTGGAGGCATGGCATGAGTAAAGATGTTAAGTAAAGTGGAAGACAAACTCAAAGAATGAAGAACCATCCATTTGTAAGAATATGGCTTAACACAGAGACATTATCACCCTGAAAGCTTTAGAAAAGAGTTTTTGTTTGGTCTTGGTGGACAATGTTGAACAATTTTGAATGATTATCTATACATATTACAATATTTTGAAAAGACCAAAGAGGTAACCTAGTCCAATACCATGACTTTGTGAACAAAGATAAGGCCAAAAATTATAATAAAGGAAAAGAAGATACGTTGAATATACTAGCTGGTGACAGAACCAGAAGCAAAATGTAAAGGTCCTGAATCTTTTCACCGTAATATGCGATCTTAGACACCCAAAGCTGGTTATTGAATATTCCACCTATGTAGGGAATCAGCCACTTTCGTTATTCCTAGCTGATGTTTTTCTGCATTTATAATTTCCTTATTTGAATTATTTGAACTAAAGTATTATTATATCCAAAAGAGCATATATATGCCAGTTATGCTTCCTTCCCTTTAAATTTATCCACTATTTGTTGTTTTGCCATTATTATTGTTTCTGCCAGATTCTTTCTTAACTCTAAAAAAAGTAGATTTTATTTTAAAAAATCACAGTTCCAAAGCAAATTAAGTAATAGGATGCCCACAGACAAGAAGTATGGATTATTGTTAATGATCTGTTTTTAATGAATTACAAATTAGACCCAAGTAACAGCTTTCTGAAAGTTGGAGATGAACCACATTTGGGAACCTCAAGTGTTTGTGGGAATTTCTTTGTTAATCAATTGCGCACTTAGTTCTCCTGGATGATTTATATGCAGTCTTGTCTGGTAGAAGATAAGAGCTTGATCTCTTGAGATGTCTCTCAAAAAGGAATTAGAATAATAGATATTTCAATACTGTCATGAACTCTTACCTCTTTGGTTTTCTTTGGCCTGAACTAAAAGACTTTATAGAAGAAGGGAGATATTGAGTTACTATCGAGAATTAACAGGGCAATATTATTTTCAGATAATCAATGCAAAAGATAACGGATTTCAGTATCATATGAAAATTGAGGATCTCAGTATGGAAAACTTGGCTAATAATTATCTGTGTAACATTTCCTGCACTGAGTTAAGATACATGGTGTACACCTAATGGCATGGAAGTGAATTAATACTTCCTACCTCTCCATTCCCATTTACTGTAACATAGTAGTCACTATGTAAATTACCATGCATTTTTATAGACAGAACAGAAAATGAGAAGAATATACAGGAAATACAATCTATGCTTTTTGGTAAAAAAAAAAAAAAAATGTCCTTTCTCAGTAAAACAGTAATCATAGCCTTACGTTTTATTTTAAATTGACTTGAGCAGTACAACATAGAACTTATCCAATGGGCTGAGGCCTAGGAACATAAAGATACATAAACTACACTCCCTGTTCTTAAAACACTTAGCATTTATAAGGGGTTACGGACAACTAGAATTAAAGGTGATATTAGAAGAACAGTAGTGAATAGCCAGAATTTGGGATTAGAAAGGAGTGGTTTTAAACTGTGGCTCTTCTATTTACTACTCCAGTGGCCATGGACAAGTACCCTCACCTGTATCATAGTTAATGCGTATTATGACTTGTACTACTTATCAGTCAATCTCCTAAGGGTCTTCTCTCTATCAATCATTTAATCCTCATGATAATTTTCATCACCCTGATTTTGTGGATGAAAAATAGAAGCATCTGAAGTTTAAGTAACGTCTCTCAAGAGAAGCTAGTAAATGGTAGAAACAACATTTTAATAAAAACAGATTACTTATCAGTAATAGTACCTGTCCTCCAGGTGAGACTACAAGGAGAAGATGAGAACTCTAAACTGTTTAGTAAAGAACTTGGCACAAAATAAACACTGTAAAATTGGCCTATATTTACTGATATTATCATTGTTACTGTTATTATCAATGCTACCATGATTACTATTACTAATAGTTCAATCTACTTGTATGTAAAAGAAAATTATGAGGGATGGGTAACATATTGATAATATGGTTGACTTCACCAAGCACTCACAAAAATTTTTCTTAATAAACAGAATGATAATTATAGCAAATACAAACTAATGTTTCAAGGTTGATTTTAAATTTTTTTATCCTCCAACCTCACCACACTTTTTTCTTTGGAGGCATTTTTATTCTATTATCACTTTAATAAAGCAAACAAAAAAATGTGGCTCTGATAAGGCAAGGAAAAAATTGTACTGGCTAAGACACAGCAAAAACTGAATACATATTGAACAAACCAAGGAATGTGGAAGGGTTTGTTTTCCCTAACATTTTCCAGCCTTCAGAACTGAACATAAATGGAAAATATCCCTGCTATACAAATATATTCCTAAAGTATTGAGGCAATCCAAGGAAGGAGGAGAAATAACCCCTCACCCATTGTAACATTTCGTAATTTTTGTGTCATTTACATTACAACAACTTCTTATTTAACTTCATATTTTAATTTCTTAGTTTGGTGAAACATTATGAAATAGAAAAAAGACAATGTTGTTTATTTCAACTTATAACCACAACTTGAGTATGGTCAAGATGCTCAATACGGAGGGAAAAAAGATGGCGGCCACATAGGTGGAAGCTGAGTCTACTTGCTCTTGCCTCCAGCTCAGACATTTGGCTGACTCCAAAAAATAAACTGAGTATTCCACAGAATCTTAGTTGATGGGAAGTTTGAAGCCAAGGAGTACAGAAGACGCTTCACGATGGGCAGTAAGGAGACTTTGTAGGTTGAAGGGGAAATACCCCATGCGTGGTGCCTATAGCTGTGAAGAGCCTGGTCAGAGATGGCAGCTTTGCAGCTCCCTCACCTCCCAGGGCAGGGAACCCTCAGACCTAGGCCAGGAGTGACTCAGATACACCAAGTCAGGGAGATCAAGGCCACACACACAGAGCAGCACACCCACAGCTACAGCGGCAAATGCCAGCCCAGAGAGTGCTAGAGAGAGATTCTATTTGTACTTGAGTTGGTGGAGGAGGCAGGCTACAGCCAGCTGTGACAGTGAGAGACTCTTGGCTTTTTAGAGAGGTGATGCGTACAGAAAGCTGGACAGTGACTCAGTGCTACTGTGGGAGAGCCCAGAGGGACTTTTTAAAAGGGGAGCTTAGGCATGATAGGCAGGGACCCCGTTTGCAGCTGCCTTGCCAGCAAGCAGAGAGGATTTTGGGTATGGTTTGCTCCCACTTGGTGCATCTGGGCAGAGGGATCAGAAAGGTACACAGCAAAGGGCTTTCTCAGACCCAGCCTGGTACAGCTGGCAGAGGGGAGCCTGCTCAGAGTGGAGAGTTCAGGACTCTGCTGCAACAGCAGTGGGCTGAGAACTGGAAGGGTGGGAGTTGAACACCGGAGATTGTTTACAGCCAGACAGAAGAATCCCCTTCCCCAGCAGAGATAAAACCTCAGGGAAGAGAAGGTCACACCCAGCCCAAACCTCCTGCAGGATTGAAACCACCACCAACTGTGAAGATCTGCAAAACAGGCAAGTCATGTTCAAGAACCCCTACAGGGTGCATATCTGGAAGAGAAAAACAAAAGGAGGAATGCCTAAAGCTCCCATTTTGAACTTCTCTTTGGGAGAAAACAGGTACTGGTTCCTAGGACCCTATTTCACTGAGGCCAGAAAAGTAGGGAGATCAGAAATCAGTGCAGCAAGGGGAACTCAGGGCCCCACCCAGCTTCAGCTGGCACACATTGCTGTCATCAACACCATGCAAGAAAGAGCTGACCCTCTTACACATATTGCCCTTCTCCTTGAAACAGACAAATAATCAGAAACTATATTTTATTGGAAATAAGCTGGGACAGACCAAGACAGGTGGTGCAGGGGCAGGGGAAACACACCCCAAATTTTCCCAGAAGACTGAACAGTGCCTCCCAGGGGGATCCCAAGGGTCCCACCCTCCTGATTGCAATAGAAGCTCCCTTTAGAGGCAGGTGAAGGTGATACAGGTGGTGCTGCTAGAAGTTGGACAACCTATCCTGGGACCTTGAGCTGATAAAAAGCCAGAGGTGGCCCCAGAAAGAGAAGTCAGAAGGCAAACACCGAACTGCTGAGACAAATTTTAAATTTCACCTCGTTCTTCTTCATAATTCGTGTTTTTTTTCCTTTCATATAGCCTTTTAATATTTCTTCTTTTGCTTCAGTTGTACTCCAACTAATTCACTATTTTTTGTATTTTGGTTTTTATTTTTTATTTAGATTTTATATTTTTACATTTTATTGTTACTTCAAATATCACATTGTACCCTCTTCCCTTGTCTTACTCCATTTTGCCTTTATCTTACCCTTTATTATTTACATTGTAAATGTTACGTTTCCCATGCTATGCTGTGTTCCTGTTCCTTACTGTTACTATTTCTCCTCCCTCTATCTTCTCAAAAGCATTCTTCCTTCCTTTTGTCAACTCACCTTCTTATAATATTCTTGTTTCCTTTCTAGTTTTATAAATTGTGGCTTGCTTGGCTTAGATATTACTGTTATTGCTGTTGTTCTTCAACTGTATTCCTTTTTGTTCCCTATTTTTTATTTCAAATCTCATAAGTTACTCTTCCCTGTCTTACTCTATTTTCCTTCTTTCTGCCCTTGCTTATTTGAGTTGAGAACCTTATTTTTTCCCTTTCTGAACCTAGATTCTGTTCCTTAGTCGTATTATTTTTCCTCCCACATCCTCTCATAATCATTTTTCTTTACTGTAGACATTTCATTCTCTTCTCCTTTTGTATAATATTCTTATTCTCTTTCCACTTTTATTAATTTTTGCTCAGCTGTCATTGTTATTGACCTTGTCGTGGTTTTTCTGCAATTTTATCCCATTTGGCTCACTATCTTTATAATTTTATTTCAAACCACATATTACACTCTTTTCTTACTCCATTTTTCCATTGTCCTTACCTGTTTTACCTATGTTTTAAATTTTATTTTCTCCCTTTCTTCACCTTGTTTCTATTCCCTACTCTTATTATTTCTCCTCCCTCCTCCCACTCAAAATTGTTTTTCTCTCCTGTAGTTGTCTCATATTCCTTTTTTTACTATCTGATAATTCTTAATCTCTCTCGACCTTTATTAATCTTTGCTCAATTTCTGTTGATATTGCTGACATGGTAGGGGGTATTTTTGCTGGTGTGGGTTTGATTTTCTGGGTAGTATTGTTTGGTTAACCAGCATCTGTACAACAGTATACAAGACCTGGGGGTATGACTCCAGTCATCCAGCTAGAGCGGAGAACACACTAACAAATAGGTCACCAAAAATCAAAGCCCAAGCACACAAAAGCCACATAAACTGAATAATGAGCAACCCTAGAATATCCAGATCAGGAGATCAAAGAGATTGCACCACTGAGTCCCACAGAACTTCTACCCCAGAAGTCCAACCCATGAAGGCGGGCAGGAAAAGCAGAAAAACATGAGATGCAGAAACAAAAAAAAAAAAAATAGGGTAATCTAAAATGAGGAGACAAAGAAATAACTCCAAATTTAAAGGAAAGGAGGAATCCCTAGAACAAGAGCTAAATGAAATTAAGACAAACAATTTAACAGACATAGAATTAAAAATAATGGTTATAAGAATGCTCAAGGAACTCAGAGTTGAACTACAAGGAACTTTATGGAAGCCACAAGGAACTTAGTGGGAACTACAACGGCATGAAAAAGGACATAGAAACTCTGAATAAGAACAAGGGAGGAATGAAGAATACAATATCCGAAATGAAAAAGCAGGCTAGATGAAGCAAAACACTGAATCAATGAGCTGGAGACAAGATAGAAAGAAATACCCAGTAGAGCAACAAAATGAAAAAAACACTCAAAAGAACTTTAAGGGAGCTTTACAACAAGCACAAAATATAACAACATTGGCATCATAGTCATACCAGAAGCAGAAGAAAAGGAGCAAAGGACAGAAAATCTGTTTGAAAAAATAATGACAGAAGACTTCCATAACTTGGTGAGGGGAAAAGTCATGCAGGTTCAGGAAGCATAGAGGTTCCCCATCCAGATGAACCCAAAGAGGCCTACTCCAAGACACATTATAATTAAAATGGTAAATTTTAAAAACAAAAAGAGAATCTTAAAGGGACAAAGGGAGAAACAGCTAGTAACAGACAAAGGAGCTCCAATAAGGCTATCAGCTGTTTTTTCAACAGAGACACTACAAGACAAAAGGGATTGGCATGAAATATTCCAGGTGATGGAAAGCAAGGACCTACAACCAAGACTACTCTATCCAACAAGGCTTTCATTTAAAATACAAGGTGAAATAAAGAGCTTCCCAGGTAAGAGAAGGTTAAAAGAGTACATCTCTACCAAGCTAGCACTGCAAGAGATGCTAAAGGGACTGCTATAAAAAGAAGAGAGAGGGGGTAGGGAGAGAAAAACATAAGTACAAAACAATGGGTATGAATAGGTACCTATCAATAATAACTTTAAATGTAAATGGATTAAATGCTCCAGTCAAAAGACATAGAGAAGCTGAACAGAGAAGAAAGTACAACCTGCATAGGTGCTGTCTACAAGAGACACAACTCAGAATAAAAGATCTACCCAGGTTGAATGTGAAGGGATGGAAAAATAGCTGGAGTGGAATACTTATATCAGACAAAACAGACTTCAAACAAAAGCCATAAACAGGGACAAAGAAGGTCACTACATAATTCTTAAGGGAATAGTCCAACAGGAGGAGATAAACTTTATAAACATATATGCTCCCAACATAGGAGCACCTAAATATATAAAGAAAATCTTGGAATACTTCAAGAAAGATACTGACACCAACACAGTCATCATAGGGGATTTTAACACCACACTGTCAACAATGGATAGATCTTCCAAACAAAGAATCAACAAAGATATTGTGGCACTGAACAACACTCTAAATCAAATGGACTTAATTGATATACACAGAACCTTTCACTACAAACAAGCAAAATATACATTCTTTTCAAAAGCACATGGAACATTTTCAAAGATGGACCACATGATAGGACACAAAACAAGCTGCAAAAAATTCAAGAAAATTGAAATTATATCAAGCATGTGCTCTGATCACAATGGCTTGAAACTAGAAACTAACCTCAAGGGAAAAAACTCAAAAACATTCAAATACATAGAAGCTGAATAAGATGTTATTAAATAATGAATGGGTCAACAATGAGTTCAAGGAGGACATAAAAAAGTATCTGGAAACAAATGAAATGAACATAAAACAACCCAAAACCTATGGAACACAGCAAAGGCAGTACTAAGAGGAAAGTTCATAACAATACAGGCCTACCTAAAGAAGGTAGAAAAATCTCAAATAAACAAGCTAACCCTACACCTGAAAGAACTAGAGGAACAACAACAAACAAAGCCCAGAGCAAGTGGAAGGAAGGTAATAATCAAAATCACAGCAAAATTAAATGACATAGAGACTAAAAGAACAATTCGAAGGATCAATATATCCAGGAGATGGTTCTGTAAAAAGATAAACAAAATCAACAAGCCTTTAACCAAACTCATTAAGGAAAAAAAGAGAGAAAACCCCAAAAAATAAAATAAAAAAATGAAAGAGAAATTACAACTGATACCACAGAAATACAAAGGACTGTAAGAAATTGCTATGAACAACTATATGCCAAGAACTTGGACAACCTGGGCAAAATGGACAAATTTCTAGAAACATACAATCTGCCAAAACTGAATCAGGAATAAGCAGAAAGTCTGAATAAACTGATAACAACTAGTGAAATTGAAGCAGTAATCAAAAAACTCCTGTCACACAAAAGTTTTGGAGTAGATGGTTTCGCAGGTGAATTTTACTAAACATTTAAGGAAGAACTAACTCCTACCCTTCTCAAACTATTCCAAAAAATTCAAGAAGAGGGAAGACTCCCAAACTCTTTTTACAATGCCAGTATCATCCTAATTCCCAAATCAGGTAAAGACACAACAAAGAAAGAAAACTACAAGCTATTATCTCTGATGAACACAGACACTAAAATCCTCAACAAAATACTGGCAGTTTGGATTCAGAAATACATTAAAAAGATCATACACAATGATCAAATGGGATTCGTCCAAGGATGCAAGGATGGTACAATATTCACAAATCAATAAACGTAATAGACCACATAAACAAAATGAAGGATAAAAATCACATGATCACATCAACAGATGCTGAAAAAGTATTTGTTAAAACCTAGCACATATTTATGATAAAAACATTCAGCAAAGTAGGACTAGAGAGAGCATACATGAACATAATAAAACCCATACATGAGAAACCTACAGCCACCATTATACTTAACAAGCAAAAACTAAAAGCTTTCCCCTTAAGATCAAGAATATGACAAGGTGTCTGCTTTCACCACTTTTATTCAACATAGTACTGGAAGTTCTAGCCACAGTGATCAGACAAGGAAAAGAAATAAAATGCATCCAGATTGGAAAGGAGTCAGTAAAACTGTCATTATTCTCAGATGACCTGATAGTTTACATGGAAAACTCTATAGTCTCCACAAAAAAACTGCTTGACCTAATCAGTGTATTTGGCAAAATAGAAAGATACAAAGTCAATGTTCAGAAATCAAAGGTATTTTTGTACACTAACAATGAAATATAGAAAAAGAAATTAGAAAAAAAATCCCATTTTTCTAAAGCAACAAGAAAAGTAAAGTACCTAGGAAAAAAATTTAATCAAGGAGGTAAATGACCTGTACTTGGAAAACTATAGAACACCGAAGAAAGAAATTTAAAAAGGTACAAATAATTAGAAGCATATACCAAGTTCATGGATTGGAAAAATTAAAATCATTAAAATGTCCATACTACCCACAGCAGTCTATAGATTCAATGCAATTCCTATTGAAACACCAATGGCATATTTCACAGATATTGAACATATATTTCAAAAATTTATATGGAACCAAAAAAAGACCCCAAATATCCTCAGAAATCTTGAGAAAGAAGAACAAAGGAGGAGGGAATCACAATACCAGATATCAAACTATACTGCAGGGCCACTTTAATCAATACAGTCCAGTACTGGCATAAGAGCAGACACATAGGTTAATGGAACAGAACAGAGAGCCCAGAAATAAACCTAAGTTTCTATGGTCGATTAAATTTAACGAAGGGGGCATGAGCATACAATGGAGCAAAGATAGACTCTTCAATAAATGGTGTTGGCAGAACTGGACTTCTACATGCAAAAAGAAAAAAGAAAAGAAACTAGACCACCAACTTACACCATACACCAGAATTAACTCAAAATGGAAAAAGCACTTAAATATAAGTTGTGACACCATAAACATCCTAGTGGAAAACATAGGCAGGAAAATTTCAGATATCCAATGTAGCAATATTTTTGCTGATATATACCAGAGGAAGGGAAATAAAAGGAGAAAAAAAAAACCTCGTGGAGTCCGCCACATTGTGGATGAGACATGAGACATTCACACAGACTACCGAGTCCTGTGGAGGAAAAGGGACAACATGGCTTTTCTCTCAAGGGGAGCAAAAGCCCTCGGCCTCTGCCATGACAGGCCTTTATTGGGTTTCTGCTCACATTTCATGATGGTCCTCATTTACCATGCACAGGTTTGCTTTAGGTGGTTACCTTTTACAGAAAACAAAGGAGATGATGCCTCTAATCACATCACAGAAGGATATTAGCAAATGAAAAGAGAAAAGTGGTTGAACTGATTACACTCCATACTGGGGAGTTTTAGCATGGATTTTAGGAAGTTACAGTAAACACTTGCTGTGTCAGTTCAGGGTGAGGGAGTTTTAGCTAAAGCGAGTCTCAAAGTGGCCTAGGCACATTGCAGGCCTTATTCCCCACTGGAGAACCCACCCGTGGGTGTGGGTCCTGCGCATCTCCAAGTAGGAGCTGGGTCCATGCCGTGCAGAACAGTTTCCTACAATAAACAAATGGGACTACATCAAACCAAAAAGCTTCTGCATGGCTAAAGAAACCATCGCCAAAATAAAAAGGGAACCAACTATATGGGAGAATATGTTTACCAATGACAGATTAGACAAGGGTTTAATCTCTGAAATATACAAAGAACTCATATGACTCAACACCAGGAAGACAAACAATCCAGTTAAAAAATGGGCAAAATATTTGAATAAACTCTTCTCCAAGGAGGACATACAGATGACCTGTAGACATATGAAAAGATGCTCAACATCACTAGCCATCAGAGAGATGCAAATTAAAACCACAATGATATGATCTCACACCTGTCAGAATGACCATCATTAATAAATCAACAAACAACAAGTGTTGGTGAGGATGCAAACAAAAGGGGACCCTAGTGCACTGTTGGTGGGAATGCAGACTGGTGAAGTGACTGTGGAAAACAGTACAGAATTTCCTTAAAAAAGTAAAAATGGAACTTCCTTTTGACCCAGTGATTCCTCTGCTGGGAATATACCCTAAGAATTCCAAATTACCAATTCAAAAATACTTATGCACCTCTATGTTTGTAGCAGTGCTATTTATGATAGCCAAGTGCTTGAAACAGCCTGTGTCCATCAGTAAATGAGTAGATCAAAAACTGTGGTACATTTACACAGTGGAATACTATGCAGCAGAAAGAAAGAAGGTGCTCCTACCTTTTTCAACAGTATGGATAGAAATGGAGAATATTCTGCTAAGGGAAATAAGCCAGCTGGTGAAAGACAAATAAGATATGATCTCACCAATGAGAGGAATTTAGTGAACAAAATAAACTAACGAACAAAATAGAATCACAGGCATGGAAACATGGAACAGACTGAAAGTGACCAGAGGAGAGGGGGAAGGGGATAATTGTGGAAAGAAGGGTAAGAGACTAGACAAAGAATATGTATGAATGAACTACAGACACGGACAACAGTGTGGGAATTGATTGTGGGGCGGGAGTGGGCAGAAGAGGGCAAAGGGGAAAAAATTAGGACAACTGTAATAGGATGCCTACAACACAATGATTTAATAAAGTTAAAGCTATTATTATTCCCCAAAAAGATACTCATTCTTTCTGAAAGGCAATTTTTCAGTCTATAAAACACAATAATTCTCTCCCTCAAATACAAAAGCAATATGAATTTTAAGTAAAATTAAATAAAATGTCATGAGGTCCATGGATGAAAAATTTTCAGAGAACCAATAATAATTTTGTTATTATTATGTCTATATTGGAAGACCTAAGAGGTTTGAAAAGTCCCACTCCATCCAAATAATTGTTGGTTCAAACATATTGGCACTACAGGGAGATGTTGCAGCCAGCTGGGAACACTGCTTGACTCTCACATCTTTTTTTTTCTTTACTCTTTAAATTTTAGTCTACAAACTCCCTGCTGTTTGAATCTGTAGTCTAGCAATAAGAATTAAATATTTCCATTGTTCCTCTCTTTTTAATTAATGTCTTATTTCACTTATTATCTTGAATAATTTTGTAGAAAACAAAGAGATGCTAATTAAATTACATTTATGAGATTTGCTGGAGTAGAGATGTTGATAGTGGCTATTGAAATGTGCGGGACTCTCCTTGGATGAAAGCAAAAGGAAGAGATGAGTGGAACAGACACACCAGGTGTGTCTGTTTGGGCGATCCCCCCATGGTGAGAGGCTGTGGGTCACAATGTCCTCTGTGCTGTCTTGGGAGCCAGAATCTGAATTTACTCCCTTCTGAACAATGAGGTTTCCTGAAAATGGAGATGTCACTTTATAGAATGAATTTTTAAACAAATAGTCCTTTTTTGAGATATTCATAACTTTAAGAAATTTGCATGCCAAAAGGGATAACAAAAAAGTGTAGGTTTCAGGCAATGTTATATATCAGACTGATCTGAATATGTAAGGTCTATCCAGAAAACATCCAGCCATTGTTAACACAATGAGAATAGTTTGTGCAACATAGATGTAACCTGGCAGCCAAGGAGAGTGAACTGGAATGAGCTTACATGAACAATGACAGCTTCACTGTACTAGTCAGAGGGGGCAGTAGATACCATTGAGTGAGCATGTGTACTGTGTGGCTGTCACATTCAAAATGACTGAGTGAGTAGAGCAATGAATCTGCATTAGATTTTGCATTAAGCTTGAACATTCCTCTGTAGAAACTATTCAGATGACTCAGAAGGCCACAGCTGTGGGCAACTGGTGATTGGCAGCTTCATCACGACAATGCACCTGCTCATGCATCGTGTCTCCTGCAGAGTTTTTTGAAAAAACATCAAATCACCCAGGTGATTCAGTCCTGCTGCAGCCGAGATTTGGCACTCTGTGACTTCTGGCTTTTCCAAAAACTAAAATCACCTTTGAAAGGGAAAAGATTTCAGACCTTCAATGAGATGAGATTCAGGAAAATATGATTAAGCAGCTGATGCCAATTGGGAGAACTGTGTGAGGTCTCAAGGTGCCTACTTTGAAGGGGACTGAGGTGTCATTTTCCTATATACAGTGTTTCTTATGTCTTGTATTTTCCTCAATAAATGTCTCTGTTTTTCATATTACATAGCTGGATACCTTCTGGACAGACCTCATATGATTTCAAAAACAAACGGATGTATTCATTTTATTTCCTGATAAACTTTAAACATAGGTAAATTCCAGTTATCTATATGGAATTTTGCACTCAGTGCTATGCTCAGAATATCCCTCTCTCCTTCTCTCGCTGTCTCTCTGCCTCTATCTCCCTCTCCCTCTTTCACATCCACCCCCAACCTCACCCATACCCATTCCCATCCCCTCTCCTCCCCCCTTTTGTTTAACATAGACCCTTCTCCATAACTTCTATGTAGAAGAGCACCACAGTTTTTTTCCAAGCCAAGTGTACGAATGTTAAAAATGTCCTGCCAGTCTACAGTTAAATTCTCATACCACCAAAACAATTTACAATTTGTAAGCCCCAGTGCAACATGGCATACATTAAAATAAAGATTTCCTTGTGAAGAAATTGTTATAAAAAGAACAAAGTGATTCTAATAGGCCAAGAAAAAAAACTTCAGTACTTAGGAAATTTGAGTATCTACTAACAAGTTTACTGAATATTTACACAAGTGCATTATGTGTTCACAGAACTGCAGATACTGAAAATGTCATCATAGAGATTTAAGACTGATCTGATGAGCCAAGTTTTTGCCCTACTTGATTTTCTATCATAGTGTTGTCTTCTTGAAAATTTGCAAGAAATAAATGCATGTGCTGGACCAAAAACACAAGATATCTCCCATAATGGGCCATATGCAACATCATCATTGTTGTATACCATATTCTTTTTTTACACACTTGAACATGTGTTTTGTAATCTCCTGTGAAAACTGAACATTTTCTTCTCCCTTATTTTTGGGGTGGCTATACTGTTCCTCACATGGGTGTCTCTAGACTACTTTGATGTACGAGAGGGAAAATGCTGATCAAAAGATGGCAATAATCCTTCTGATAGCAAGAAATTGAGGCACTGCTACAGGGACTGCGATCAGCAACTTTTACATAAGAAGAAAGTCTCCTGCCAAGGCTACACTGTGACTTCTGTTGTTTGGATGGATGCTTCCTTACTTAAGACAATAATGATAATGCATTTTCTAACCCTAGGTAGTGTTGTCAACATACACCAACTCTATCTTCCAAGGGGTAATAACCACAGTTGATGTATTGGTTCTCTCTGCTATTAAGGTAATGGAGTAGAAATATTTGAGAAGGTTTCTCATTATATCTGATTTTATCTTTTACCAAAAACCATACAAAGAAATAATGTTGATTATTCTTATTAATTAATGAGACATATATATATATAATTCAAGAAAAATTTAAAAAGACAAAGCAGTAAGATTTATATTACCAAGAGATTACTTAATTGTATATTATATGCACTGATAAACACATTCTTTTAGTCAAGTTTTATGATAATTACAATAAATTATTTAAGTAACAATTGAGGTTGAAAGTTATAATTATCACCTGCTTCAGAAATCTGAATTTTTTATTTTTAAATCTAACTTAACTACATGTATTTCCTGAGACATGGAAAAAAAGTCATTTCCATAACACTGCACATGATAATACTTGAAAAATAACATTGTTCAACCAATTTTTTTAATATAGTCATAAATATTCGAGACTTAAAACAAAAACAAAAGCATTGAAAGATGTAATTTGTAGAATGGGCTCCAGTAGCAACTGATAGGTTATAGTAGTTCTATCATTAATACTTGTACTAGAAAAGTACAGATATTAATCAAAAAAGATACATACTCGTAACTCAAAATTTCTGAATGTGACTCGAAATTTGCCTTTGCTATGTCATTCATCATAAACTACAATTTGGAATCAGAAGCAGAATGTGTTGTACAAATAAGGTAACAAACATCATTCTACACTTTCCACTATCCTGACTCAGTCTAATATATTTCAATCACTCAAATAAAAACAAGGTGAAACATAAAAACAAAAAATTGTGGAAATAAAGTATGCATTGTAAAATAACATGCATAACTTGTAATAATGTTAGTAAAATTAAAAGAACTTTGACGGTTTGGATCCAAGATGCTAGTGAAGTAGGTAGAGGGTACATTCACCTGAACCCAGGACCAAATTGGAATTACAACTAAAATATAGAACAATCAACCTGAATAACCAACCAACTGAACACTAGCTGAACAGAAGCCTTAGAATCAAGGATTTACAGAAGAAGCCACATTGAGACTGGTAGGAGGGGCAGAGGCAGAAAAACGGCTGGCCCCACTCCCAGAGAAGGTGGCTGAGATTCTGAAGGATGTCTGAGCTACAAAAGTTTCCCGAGGAGTGCGGAGTTTCAACCCCACACTGGGCTCCGCAGCCTAGAGCACCAAAGCAGGGTAGTGGTATCCTCACAGCACCTGGCTGTGAATGTCAACAGGGATTACAGTCATCAAAGGGAGACAAGAGTTAGCTAGAGACAGGTGTACTCTTTTTTTGTTTGTTTGTTTGTTTTTTGTTGTTGTTGTTGTTTTTTTCCCTTTCTTTTTTTATTATTATTTCTTTTTTTTAATTTTTTTTAATCAGTATTTTTTAATTGTTGATATTGTACAGTTTTCTGTCTTTTACCCCGCCCCAGCCCACCACCCCAGCCCTCCCCACCTTCCTCCCATTTCCACCACCCATAGTTTTTGTCCATGAGTCCTTTATACTTGTTGCTCTAAACCGTTCCCCTTTTCCCCCGAAATTCCCTCCCCTCCCACTTTGGACACTGTCAGATTGTTCTCAAATTCAGTGTCTTTGTTTATATTATGCTTGTTTGTTTGTTTTGTTGATTAGCTTCCTGTTAAAGGTGAGATCATATGGTATTTGTCTTTCACTGCCTGGCTTATTTCGCTTAGCATGATACTCTCCAATTCCTTCCATGCTGTCGCAAAGGGTAGGAGCTCCTTCTTTCTTTCTGCTGCATAGAATTCCATTGTGTAAATGTACCACAGTTTTTTGATCCATTCATTAACTGATGGGCACCTAGGTTGCTTCCAGCACTTGGCTATTGTAAATTGTGCTGCTATGAACATAGGGGTGCATAGATTCTTTTGGATTGGTGTTTCAGGGTTCTTAGCATATAATCCAAGCAGTGGAATTGCTGGGTCAAAAGGTATGTCCATTTTTAGTTTTCTTAGAAAATTCCATACTGTTTTCCATAGTGGTTGTACCAATCTGCAATCCCACCAACAGTGCACTAGGGTCCCCTTTTCTCCACAACCTCTCCAACACTTGCTGTTTGTTGCTTTGTTTATGAAGGCCATTCTGACTGGTGTCAAGTGGTATCTCATTGTAGTTTTAATTTGCATCTCTCTGATAGCTAGAGATATCGAGCATCTTTTCATGTGTCTCTGGATCCTCTGTATGTCCTCCTTGGAGAAGTGTCTGTTCAAATCCTTTGCCCATTTTTTAATTGGGTTGCTTGTCTTCTTAGAGTAGAGTCTTATAAGTTCTTTATATATTTTGGAGATTAATCCCTTGTCTGAGTTATCATTTCCAAATATGTTTTCCCATACAGTTGGTTCTCTTTTTATTTTAATACTGTTTTCTTTAGCTGTGCAGAAGCTTTTTATTTTGATGAGATCCCATTTGTTTATTCTTTCCTTTATGTCCCTTGCTCTAGGGGACGTATCAGTGAAAATATTGCTGCGTGAAATATCTGAGATTTTCCTGCCTATATTATCCTCTAGAATTTTAATGGTGTCATGGCTTATATTTAAATCTTTTATCCACCTTGAATTTATTTTTGTGTATGGTGTAAGTTGGTGCTCGAGTTTCATTTTTTTGCATGTAGCTGTCCAGTTCTCCCAGCACCACTTATTGAAGAGGCTATTTTTGCTCCATTTTATGTTGCTGCTCCCTTTGTCGAATATTGACTGTAGAGACTTGGGTTTATTTCTGGGCTCTCTGTTCTATTCCACTGGCCCACGTGTCTGTTCTTGTGCCAGTACCAGGCTGTTTTGATTACAGTGGCTTTGTAATACAGTTTGGTATCAGGTATTGTGATCCCTCCTACTTTGCTCTTCTTTCTCAAAATTGCTGCCGCTATCCGGGGTCGTTTATGATTCCATATAAATTTTTGAAGTGTTTGTTCTATGTCTGTGAAATATGCCATTGGAACTTTAATAGGTATTGCATTGAATCTGTAAATTGCTTTGGGTAATATGGACATTTTGATAATATTAATTCTTCCGATCCATGAACATGGTATATGCTTCCATTTGTTTGTGTCTTCCTTGATTTCATTCTTCAGTGTTGTGTAGTTTTCTGCATACAGGTCTTTTACCTCCTTGGTTAGGTTTATTCCTAGGTATTTTATTTTTCTTTTTGCTATATCGAATGGGATTTTTTTCTTGATTTCTGCTTCTGCTGTTTCACTGTTGGTATACAAAAATGCCTTTGATTTTTGGATATTGACTTTGTATCCAGCTATTTGGCCAAATTCATTTATTACGTCGAGCAGCTTTTTGGCCGAGTCTATAGGATTTTCTATGTACACTATCATGTCATCTGCAAACAATGATAGTTTTGTTTCCTTCTTTCCAATTTGGATGCCTTTTATTTCCTTTTCTTGTCTAATTGCTGTGGCTAAGACTTCCAATACTATATTGAATAGAAGTGGTGAAAGTGGACAGCCTTGTCTTGTTCCTGATCTTAGTGGGAAAGATTTCAGTTTTTGCCCATTGAGTATGATGTTGGCTGTAGGTCTCTCATATATGGCTTTTAGTATGTTGAGGAATGCTCCCTCTATTCCCACTTTGCTGAGTGTTTTTATCATAAATGGGTGTTGTACTTTATCAAAAGCTTTTTCTGCATCTATTGATATGATCATGTGATTTTTGTCTTTTCTTTTGTTTATGTGATGTATTACATTTATTGATTTGCGAATGTTGAACCATCCTTGCATCCCTGGGATGAATCCCACTTGGTCATGGTGTATGATCTTTTTAATGTATTGTTGGATGCGGTTTGCCAATATTTTGTTGAGGATTTTAGCATCTATGTTCATCAGTGATATTGGCCTGAAGTTTTCTTTCTTTGTTATGTCTTTATCTGGTTTTGGGATTAGGATGATGCTGACTTCATAAAAAGAGTTTGGGAGTCTTCCATCATTTTGGATTTTTTGGAATAGTCTGTGAAGGATAGGGGTTAGCTCTTCCTTAAATGTTTTGTAGAATTCTCCTGTGAAACCATCTGGTCCAGGGCTTTTGTGTGCCGGGAGTGTTTTGATTACTGATTCAATTTCACCAGCTGTTATTGGTCTGTTCAGGTTTTCTGTTTCTTTTTCATTGAGTTTTGGAAGGTTATATTTTTCTAGAAACTTGTCCATTTCACCTAGGTTTTCAAATTTCTTGGCATACAGTTCTTCATAGTAATTTCTTACAATCCTTTGTATTTCTGTGGTGTCAGTCATAATCTCTCCTCTTTCATTTCTGATTGTGTTTATTTGAGTCCTCTCTCTTTTTTTCTTGATGAGCCTGCTTAAAGGCTTGTCGATTTTGTTTATCTTTTCAAAGAACCAGCTCCTGGATTCATTGATCCTTAGGATTGTGCTTTTAGTCTCTATGTCATTTAATTCTGCTCTGATCTTGGTTATTTCCTTCCTTCTACTTGCCCTGGGCTGTCTTTGTTGTTGTTCCTCGAGTTCTTGTAGGCGTAGGGTTAAGTCGTTTGTTAGAAATGTTTCTGTCTTCTTTAGGTAGGCCTGTATTGCTATGAACTTCCCTCTCAGGACTGCCTTCATTGTGTCCCATAAGTTTTGGGTTGTTGTGAGTTCATTTTCATTTGTTTCCAGAAACTTTTTGATTTCCTCCTTAATTTCATTCTTTACCCATTCATTGTTTAATAGCATGCTATTCAATCTCCATGATTTTGATGATTTGGGGATTTTCCCCATCAAGTCGGTTTCTAGTTTTAGTCCCTTGTGGTCGGAGAAAATGCTTGGTATGATATCAATTTTCCTGAATTTGTTGAGGCTTGTTTTGTGTCCTATCATGTGATCTATCTTTGAAAATGTTCCATGTGCGTTTGAAAAAAATATGTATTTAGTTTCTTTGGGATGGAGGGCCCTATATATATCAGCTAAGTCCAATTCGTCTAGAGTACTGTTCAATGCCACAATATCTTTGTTAAGATATAATTTGTTTGGAAGATCTGTCCATTTTTGACAGTGGGGTGTTAAAATCTCCTACTATAATTGTGTTGCTGTCAATATCTTTCTTGAAGTCCTCTAAGATTTTCTTGATGTATTTAGGTGCTCCTATGTTGGGTGCATATATATTTACAATGTTTATGTCTTCTTGGTGGATTCTTCCCTTGAGTATTATGAAGTGACCTTCTGGGTCTCTCTTTATAGCTCTTCTTTTGAAGTCTATTTTGTCTGATATGAGTATTGCTACCCCGGCCTTTTTTTCCTGTCCATTTGCTTGGAAAATTTGTTTCCAGCCTTTCACTTTGAGTCTGTGTAGGTCTTTTGTCCTGAGGTGGGTCTCTTGTAGGCAGCATATGTGTGGGTCATGCTTTCTTATCCAGTCAGCTACTCTATGTCTTTTGATTGGAGCATTTAATCCATTTACATTTAAGGTTACTATTGATAGGTACTGATTCATTGCCATTTTCGTATCTGTGTTCCTCACTCTCTCTTTTCCTTTCTTTCCTTAAAGCAGTCCCTTTAGTATCTCTTGTAGTACTGGTTTGGTAGAGGTGTATTCTTTTAGACTTCTTTTGTCTGGGAAGCTCCTTATTTGTCCTTCTTGATTGAAAGCCTTGCTGGATAAAGTAGTCTTGGTTGTAGGCCTTTGGTTCTCATTACTTGGAATATTTCTTGCCATTGTCTTCTGGCTTGGAGCGTTTCCATTGAGAAGTCAGTTGCTAACCTTATCGGGGCTCCCTTGTATGTTACTTCCTTTTTCTCCCTTGCTGCCTTTAAGATTCTCTCTTTGTCTTGGAAGTTTGCCATTTTAATGATGATGTGTCTTGAAGTGGGCCTGTTTGGGTTCCTCTTGATAGGGACTCTCTGTGTTTCCTGGATTTGTGTGACTTTTTCTCTCACCAAATTAGGGAAGTTTTCCATCATTACTTTTTCAAATAGGTTTTCTATCCCTTGCTCTTCTTCTTCTCCTTCTGGTATTCCTATTATACGGATATTATTACGTTTCATGTTGTCTTGCATTTCTCTTAAACCCTCTTCATTCTTTCTGAGCCTCTTTTCCTTTTCTTGCTCTATCTGGCTGTTTTTTTCTACTTTGTCCTCCAACTCACTGATCCAATCTTCTGCTTCATCGATTCTGCTTTTCATTCCTTCTACTGTGTTCTTCAGCTCAGAAATTGTATTCTTCATTTCCTCTTGGCCCTTTTTGATAGTTTCTATTTCCTTTTTCATGTTGATATAGTTTGCACTGAGTTCATCGTAGCTTCCCTGTAGTTTCTGGTAGCTCATTGAGAGCTCATGGAGCTTCCTGACAACCATTTCTTTGAACTCCTTATCTGATAGTTGAGTTGCCTCTGTTTCATTTAGCATTCGTTCTGGGGCTTCCACCTTTTCTTTCATTTGGGGATTGTTTCTTTGTCTTCTCATTGTTGGTGAGACTCTTCTTGTAAACCTCTGCTTCTTAAGTTGATCTGTTCTGGCTACCTGCGTTTATGGTGTGAACTTCTGTGGTGGAATACCTGTGAGATTCAGTGTTATAGTCTTCTTCAGGTATCCTGGTGTTCACAGCTTCCACTGTCTCAGCTGTGGGAATACCCCCTCTTTTGGTCCAACTCTGGTTTTTCCACAGTTCTAGGATTTCTTTGCCTCACTCGTGGGTATTCAAAAAGAGAAAAGAATAAAGTGAAAAAAGAAGAGAGAGAAAAAAGGAAAAAAAAAGAGGAGGGAAGGAGAGATAGAATTGGAAAGAAAGGAAGAAGGAATAAAGCCAGAAAGAAGTAAAGAGAAGCAAAAGGAATTGAGGGATAAAAAAGGTAGAAGTAATAAAGAAATAAAAAATATAGAATCAAAACAAAACAAAAAGAACCCCACAAAAACGAAAAACGAACCAAAACAAATAAACAAACAAAAAACCCAACTAAACAGACAAAAAACAACTATCAAAAAAACCCCACAAAACAAAATGAAACAAAACACCAAAAAAAAAAAAAAAAAAAAAAGAATAAGAAGAAAAAAAAAATCTCTTGCTATTTTCACACAGGCCAACCTGGATTTTCTGGACTTGCTGGCTGTAGCAGGCTGCGAGGCGACTCGTACTGCTTTTCTCCCTGTTCCTCACTCAGTCAGCTTTGGGCTACTGTCCTCAGTGCCAGCCCAGCACTGTCCCCAGGGCTAATGGCGTACTCTCCATGCAGGGCCTTGGGTGTGATTTCTGAGCCTCCTGCAGGGGGCGAGCTTTCCAGAGTTTATGGGTTTCAGCTGGAATCTCTTACAGATCCATCCCTCCCCGAGCCTATTGCTGTGAGCTCCGGGTCTCCTACAGGGCGCAGGCGCCTGCCTGAGACTACGGGCGTGGGCTCCGAGAGTTTCCTGAGTTGCGCGCACTCACCCCAGGATCACAGATGTGAGCTCCGGGTCTTCCAGAGTCCCCTTCTCTAGTTGCAGGGTCGCCTCCGGCCGCAGGGCTGCCTCCAACCCGGTCGCAGAACCGCCTCCTGTCGCGCGGCCTCCTCCAGTCGGTTGCAGAGGCCCCTCCGGTCGCGCGGCCGCCTCCAGTCGGTTGCGGAGCCGCCTCCGGTCGCCGGGCCGCCTCCGGTCGGTTGCGGAGGCCCCTCCGGTCGCCGGGCCGCCTCCGGTCGGTTGCGGAGGCCCCTCTGGTCGCCGGGCCGCCTCTGTCCCGTCTCCGGGCCACCTCCGGTCGCTCGGCTGCCACGTCTAGTTTTCCAATGTCTGCTACGGATTTTGATCTCCTATTTTCATATATACTGTGGTATTGTTGGCTATCTGCTCTGTTCCTTTGTAGATCAGCTAGGTTTTTCTCCCATGTGCAGGAGGAAGGACAATCTGCGTCCTCCTACCATGCCGCCATCTTGAACCCGACAGGTGTACTCTTAAAGGGCCAACACACAAAATTTCATTAGCAGCTGCTCACCCTGGGTTCCCAGGGAGGGCAGAGAGCACTAGAGTAGTATGAGGGGAGATTGGGGTTTGTGGTTCTGGGGAGAGGGTGAAAGGACAGCCACCAGGGTGCATGTGCTGAGTCATGCTCCATGCTGCAGACTACTTTCCTGGGCGGAGTATTCTCCTCACTACAGCATCAGCCTGGGAGAATGCAATAGCCCCATCCTGTGGACTCCCTGTCACCCCACCCTGCAGAGCTCGTGCCCTACTAAGGAGTCAGCAGCCTGGGCTGGGGAGCAGATGTCCAGGCAGATTCAGGGGGTATCAATGACCAAATTGTGTGGCTTTAGGGTGGGGGCCCCACTTTCCCATGAACGTGACCAGCACCTCCCCCTCAGGGAAGATCTGCTAACCCTACACTCATGGGTGCCCCACCGTCCTGATTCTTGGAGATTGCACCCTGCTGAGCTCAGGATCCCTAGGAAGAAAGAACCTGGGCAGAATCTGGTTCAGACTGAGTGCTGTGGCTCTGGGGTGAGGGCCACACACCACCTGCCCCAAGCCTGACCAATGCCTCCCCATCATGGAAGATTCACGACCCCACCTTTCTGACTCCCAATGACTCTGCTAAGCTTGGGCTTCTGGCAGAATCTGGGACAGAATGAATTGTGTGGCTCTAAAATGGAGGCCAGCTTTCTTTCACATGCCAGACTGGTGCAGAGCCTTCCCTTCACACAACCAAATCTTGGACTGTTTGAGCCTGATAAACTCCGCTGGCCTCATCCTGATGACTCCCTGATACTCTGCCCCACCACAAAGATTTACGGGTAACCAGCAGGGTCAGCTAGACTTGGAATAGCCTGGGACTTTTGCTGAGTGGCTTCAGACTCAGTACTGGCACCAAGATTGAACCCATATCAATCCGGTAAATACTACTCACCTCCTACCTGGTGACTCACTGAGAACCTACCTCATTCAAATCGTAAACCATCAGAGGCTCTTTCAGTACCTGAGCCTAGAGAGCCACTGGTAGGCAGAGATATGTGGAGGCAGATCTCAGGATGCCTAGAGCCTTTTGCTGACCTGATCCTGTGCTTGGTATTAGTGGAAGCTGGGCTAAGTACAGAGCTTGGTCCTTCCCATGCACAGCAAGGCCCAGGAAAGGCACTCACAAACTGTGGGTCACTTTGTAAGTCCAAACAGGTTGACCAAGGCCAGTCACAGGCACAGGTAGTGTGTCTGATATTCAAGTGAACCAGAGTTCTTCTTAAGAGGGTGCAGAGCAAACACAATCAGAGGCCAGCTTCAGAAAACATCAGAGCAGCATCCAATTAGCTTCACAAGCAGCAGATCCAAAGGGAGATTTTGGCAGGCACCAGATTCCACCCTACTGAACTTGATCTCCAGCCCAAGCCTCACCCAGAGCTTCTTGACACAAGTGGCCTTTCTTGACTCATGCTGCAGACTTTGCCAAAATCTTTCAATGGTTCACAAATGTCAAACAAGTAGCAACCAATCTCGGTGTACTCTCTTGCTAAGCAGCCTTCAACCCAGCAAAATTGGTGACTGATATCAACCTGCACTGTAACTTCCAGAGGGTGGGCCCAAGCTTGGCATAAGTGGTGACCAGTGTGGGCCTGGAACGTAGCTTAAAGTAAACTTCAACAAGTCCAGCACAAGTGTTGGCTTGCTCTTGCTCCCATTGAGGCACCCACTAAAAGGGCTCAAGCTTGGCACAAATGACAGTTCACCTTGGAATACAGCATTGCTTCCACTAAGCACCTCCAAGTCCAGCACAAGTGGCAACCAAACACAGATCACTTTGTGCCCCCTACCAACTGCCTCACTCCTGGCACGAATGGTGGCTGACCTTGGCCTGCACCAGAGCCCTTCCCAAGAGGCTCCAGAAAAACATACTCAGTGCACTACCAGAGCACCACTTAATCAGCTCCACAAATGACACACCCAAAGGGCAGACTTGGCTGGTGCCAGACCTTCACTAAAGTGACTCTTGTTCTTTGGGGTTGGCCATCACACAACAGCTCATCAGCTGTAGTCACAACCAGCCCTCACAGCCAACACCCTGAAAGTCAACCCCACCCACTGATGTATCAGCAACAATTCAGGTCCAACTACAAAAGGAGGACACACACAACTCATACGAGGGACATGCTGAAGCAGCTAGTTTAGATGACCCTGGAGACTGTGACGCTGGGCCTCACCTTTTACATAAGGCCACTCTGTCAAGACTGGGTCAGATAGCAGTTCTATCTAACACAGAGAAACAAACACAGAGAGCCTGGGAGAATGAGGGGACAGAAAACGCATGTCTCAAATGAAAAAACAGGACAAACTTCATAAAAAAATAACCTAATGAATGGGAGACAAGCAATCTACAGAATTCAAAACACTGGTTATAAGAATGCTCAGTGGACTGGAAGAATAGATGAACATAATGCAAACTTCACCAAAGGGATTAGAAAGCATTTAGAAAGGAAACAGAAAATATTAAAGGCACCAGTCAGAAATGAAAAATACAGTAATTAAAATGAAGACTACTCTAGAGGGTATCTACTAGATAACATCAACCATCCCAATATTTGCTTTATAGGGACACCAGTAGAGAGATCAAGGGATTGAACACCTGTGTGAGGAAGTAATGACTGAAAAATTCCCTAACCTGACAAATGAAATAGGCATGTACATACAGAAAATGCAGAGTCCCAGACAAGATGAACCCCAAAAAGCCCACACCAAGACACATCATAAATAAACTTCTAGAGGTTAAAGACGACGAGAGAATCTTAAAAGTAGCAAGAGAAAACCAGTTAGTTGCCAAAACTGTGTAAGCTGATTTCTCAACAGAAATTTTGCAAGCCACAAGGAAGCAGCACAAAACATTTAAAGTGATGAAAGGCACAGACCTATAACCAACATAACTCCATCCAGCAAGTCTCTCATTAAGAATGCAAGAAAAGATAAGAGATCCCCAGAAAAGAAAGGAACCTGCAGGAGTACTATTAACTGTACTACAATATAAGTTAAAGGGATTTCTTTAAGGAGAAAAGATAAAAAATATGAATTAAAAAACATAAAAAGAAAATTCTCACTCACAGAGACAATAACAGTAAAAGCAGTGAGCCAATCAACTATAAAGCTGGTACTAAGATTAAAGACAATATAGGAAGATCATGTGTAATTAGAACAATAAATTAAGGGATACACACAAACATATAAAAGAGGTAAAAAAATAACGACAAAAACAAATGTGGAGCATGTCAGTAAAATTGTGGTGATTTTAGAATATGTTCCAAATTATGCAAACTTTAGTTTATAATATAGTGTTTAAAAATAGCTTTGTATATATAAAGCGCATGGTAACCACAAAGAAAAAGTTTATAAGAACTATACAGAAAATAAAAAGAAAGGAATCTAAACATAATGCCATAGAAGGTTATCAGCCTACAAGCGTGAGGAGCAAGAGAGTAAGAAACAGAGAACTACAAAAAGCCACATAGTTAGTTATTAATAAAATGGCGTAACTACATACCTATCAATAATTAAATGTAAATGAACTAACTGCTCCAATCAGAAGACACAAAGTGGCTGAATGGGTTAAAAAAACAAGACAGGTGTGTATGCATCCTCCAAGAAAACCCCGCAGCTCAATGGATTCACGAAGACCGAAAGTGCAGGGATGGAAAAAGTTATTTCATGCAATTGGAAACAAAACAACAACAAAAGCTCTGTTGGCAATACTTGTATCAGAAGCTCTAAGCACTTCCAAGTGTTTGAGTCATATTTTAATCTCCTAATGTCATAAAGACTTGGCAAATATTTTATGAAAATGCCCTGTTTACCTATCTTTTAAACTTAACTCATGTTAGAATTGTACTCATTTTTTTTAATCTTCAGTTTAGATGCCCCCAAAAATCATCCCAAAAGAACTACCTGATGGAAAGCATTCATTCTCTGCCCTTCTGTTTTTATTGTGACTCCATTGACATACCATTTAGAAAATCTAGGCTGGTGGTCTGACACCCATGTCCAAAATTATTGTAAGATAAATGTCTTCCTATATAATAATAACAGTTAGAATAATAGTAATATTAAATGGATCTATCTTTTAAGCACAAAATTGCTACATTTAGAGGATATACAAAAAAAATCTCTTCTGCTCTAATTAAGATTTTTTGCCTTCAAGGCTCATTTGTCATCTGATCTCATGCAACCTAGTATAAAATAGTAGAGTCCGTGTTGCCCCACACCTCCACTCTGTTGGGATAGGTGATCTCCAGGGACTGCTTCTCTGAGGCTCCACTCAAGTGGCCTAAGAGAGTGGAATCAGGGAGGGGCTATGAGCAGGAGTACAAATTGTACTCCAAAATTATTTTGGGGTGACCTGAAAGCTCTGATTTCCCAATAAGCTCATTGTGGAGATGTACCTGCTATGGGAATGGGAAAGGGCAGTAACAAACAATGATCTGTGCACCAGAGAACAACAGTATTTCATCTAGATACTCCTATTTCCTACTATAAAGTTCCAGGAAACTGTCCTTTATCTGCTGATAAAAAGTTTGAAAGCCATGCCAAAAAAAGAATAAAAGAGTAGAATATAAAATTTATGAATATATATATATATATATATATAAAATCTTTATTTATCCAGTATTCACTAAACCTTAAGCAAAGAAGTTGAGCATTTCGTAATCTTCAAGACCTGCCAACTGAGTCTTCACCAACTTTATGGAGAACTTCCCTTTAAGACAGGGGACTTTAAGTCATGGAATCTTAAGGGACTCTACAGAGTCCCTTAAGGGGGATGGAACCCTAAGGGACTGAGAACAGACTGACAGCTGTCAGAGGGGAGAGTGGCAGTGGGGATGACTGGATAAAAGACAGGGCAGGGGTTAGCAAAGAGCAGATACAGATGGCTGGTAGTCACAGACAATGGTGTCATGATGGCCAGAGGGAAGGGGGGTGGGGGCTGGGTGGAGGTGGGCAAAAGGGGGGTGAAAATGTGGGCATTTGTAACAGTGTCAACAATAAAAATTTAAAAAATATTAAGAAACAATGTAGGCACAGGAGAGTGCAGGTACATATGAGAAAGTGTTGGAATGGTGCCATTTTCCAGACTTTAACAAGGAACATAATCTTGAATTCAGAAAGACTGAGAGAGGTCTGGAAGTGCTGGGTGAGGTGGCCCAGGGCGGTTAATTTTAGGTTAAATTCATGAGTATTCTGACCACTTCTATCCCACAGATCAGGGGTATCAAGCTCATTTTCCCCAGGGGCCACATCAGCCTAGCAGTTGCCTTCAAAGGGCCGAATGTAATTTCAGGACTATATAAAAGTAACTATTCCTTAACTAGGGGTAAGGAGCTCCCAGGTAGAAACAAGGTGCCAGGCCAGATAAAACAAGGTGGAGGGCTGGATTTGGCCCGCAGGCCTTGTGTTTGCCACCTGTGCTGTAGATCATATTATTGCTGTCTTAGTTTTGTTTTATACACTTTAATTTAGGTATTGTTATTAATATCTACTATTACTTTTATTGATAGTATTACATAAAATTGCGTGTTTATGTTCACACATTTATTCCCAGACACTTTTGCTTACTCTTTTATTTCTTACTTCCTGGCTTAATTTTCTTAGACCAAAATTCATTCTTTAGTCACTTTTATTAAGAACTTTGATGGTGTTACGGCTTATGTTTAAATCTTTTATCCACCTTGAATTTATTTTTATGTATTGTGTAAGTTGGTGCTCGAGTTTCATTTTCTTGCACGTAGCTGTCCAGTTCTCCCAGCACCACTTGTTGAAGAGGCTATTTTTACTCCATTTTATGTTGTTGCCCCCTTTGTCGAATATTAATTGACTATAGAGACTAGGGCTTATTTCTGGGCTCTCTGTTCTATTCCACTGGTCCACATGCCTGTTTTTATGCCAGTACCAGGCTGTTTTGATTACAATGGCCTTGTAATACATTTTAGTATCAGGTATTGTGATCCCTCCTGCTTTGCTCTTCTTTCTCAAGATTGCTGCCACTATTCTGGGTCGAATACCATATGATCTCACCTTTAACAGGAAGCTAATCAACAAAACAAACAAACAAGCATAATATAACCAAAGACATGGAAATTGAGAACAGGCTGAAAGTCACCAGAGGGGAGAGGGGAGGGAATTTCAGGGGAAAAGGGGAAGGATTTACAGGAATAAGTATAAAGGACACATGGACAAAAACTATGGAGGGGTGGAAATGGGAGGGAGGTGGGGAGGGCTGGGGTGGTGGGTTCAGGTGAGAATAAAAGACAGAAAACTGTACAAGATCAACAATTAAAATAAAAATTAAAAAAAGAATGTCAAAAAAAAAGAACTTTGATATAACAGCCTTTGCATGTCTGAAAATGTCTACAAGGCAAATGTCTCATTGTAGGTTGATAATATCCTGAGTGTATAATTCAAGCTATGTCAGTTATAGTAATTTTCTCTCTACATTGGATGATGTTCCATTGTCTGTTGGCATATATCACTGTGATAAGAACTTTTCAGTGTAAATATTGTCATTCCCTTTAAAGTAGTATATCATTTTTATAAGCTCTTCTTTTTCTCTTTTTTGGGATTCTGCAATTTTTCTCCAAAGTGGGAACAATATTTATAATACCTGAGATCCTTATGCTTTCTGGTCTGAGGATTCATATTTTTTCAACAGTTAAAACCTTTCCCAGACATTTCTCTTCCAGTATTTCTCCCAATTCTATCTACGCTTTCCTTCTGATGTTCTTATTTAAACTTCTTATGTTTAAACTTGTTTTTACATTTTTCATGTTTTATTTCTATGTGTAACCTCTTTCACAATCAAAGTGGGTAACTTTTTGAGATTTTCATTTGTTTGTTTTGAAATTCTGGATTGTGAATTCTGTTTTTTGGAGTAATGGAGTTTCACCCAGAGAGATATTGCACTTATTTCTGCAAGATGCTCTAGAATTATCGCTGCCCTGGATCCACTTTTTGTGCTGATTATCAGACTGGAGGATATCTAACCTTGTAGCTAATGAATACTTGAAATCCAAGGTATAAAAATTCTCAGAGTAAACTATTATTTTTCACCCGAAACTCAGACGAAGAAAGGCTGGCATCCTTTTCCCTTCCATGCTAATGGACAGATCCTTTCTGGTTCTTCCATCTCAGCCCTTGCAGTACCCAAGCTTTATGCCTAGGGGTCAGTTCCAGCTCTGTGTCTTGCATGGGCGCAAGGTCTGACCTTCCACACACTCCCCTAAGGAGTAAAGTCTGACCCTCTGGATTCCCAGATCCTGCACTCGCATTCCCATTCCCATAGTCCAGCAGCCATGACTCAGCTCTGGCTTCCACGTCGCTTATGAGTCCCTAGGGATTCTTTTAGTTTTCAGTTTAAAGAGATATTTGTTATATTCCTCTACCATTTCTAATTTCTACCACATGTGTTTTCAGATTATAATCCCCTAAACATCACTCTAGGCATTTTATCTTCTTGGTGTGGGGACACAAGAAAAAAAAAACTTACCCACCTTCTAGGTTGTTCTCCCTGGGCTACTAATAAAATTAACATAAAACATATTAACAAGAGAAAATTTCCAAAGATTGCTGTAAATGCAGGGGTGCCACAAAATGTGAGACCCAAGGAGGCACTGGGCAGTTGAGATGCACATGCCATTCTGGAGCTAAGGACTGAAAGGGTGGGTATGGTGGTTAGGGACTTTAAAGAGCAGGAAGCCAATTTACACGAAGATGGAAAAGCAAGTGTTTGGGAAATAAATGTTTGCTGGGTCATTTTTAACAATGGGACACGGAAAGAACTTTTATCAAACTGACCTCACTAGGTTCCTCTCCATCATCACACACTAGTTTATAATAAACTATAGTTCTCTGTGAGAATATCTCCCTTCCTCAGATCCTGTGTCCAAATTCCTTTTAGGCACGTAGGGGGAAGGTCAAAGGGTTTCCCTGAGTCTTTTGTTTCTTAAAAATAATCAGCTTAAAAGAATCAATATCTTAAAAAAAGCATAGTTTGGCACAGTAGACTCTGCTTCCTTTCATTGGTACTCACTAATTTCATTCTATTTCTCTTTAACTGCTGTTATAATTTCCAAAATGTTCCTATTTATTCTGTATCCAAATATCACAAAAGGAATGTTCAATATAGCATCTCATACAGAGCGTTCCATGGGGCAGTTTTACGCTAGGCTGCCTCACGACTGGCTGGCCTTCCATTGGTGCTTCATTTTAGTCTGTAGACTTTGGCTAAGGTAGAAAGTTTCAGTCAAATCAGTTGTGGTTCAGGATAGTCACATCCCACAACATAAAAAGTGATACATTGTAGACAAAGAATTACTTCTGAACAACTTTTCTAGAAAAGTGCTTTGGAACAACAAACATTGAGACTCTCTGGAAATTTCAATTATAATTTAGTACTTAATTGATTGGTGCTTTTTAATTATTTAGTGTGCATTTTTCTTATCTCACTAAGCAAAGTTATGTCAGGAATTATCTCCTATCAACACTATTACATTTACTGTCAATATTCAATAAGCACATTTTGATGGCCTGATCAAATACAAGGAATATCATGGACTATAATGAGTTTAAGACAGGTCAAAATAGTTAAAATAGTTGTGTAAAGACAATAGAGAGCAGAGAAGCTGGGTTAGTTACACAGGCAAAAGGTTATATAATTATAAAAAGATGAAAGGAGGAAGAAGAAAAGATATTAAATATATAGGAAAAATAAGGTCTTATGTTAAAAATAATACTAAGAAGAAAATCCTGGTTTTCTGAAGGAAATTATAGAAAATAATCATGTAAAAATATACTGCAGAAAAAGAGAGAGGGGAAAAATCACTTAAAGAAGGAGAAGGAGGAGAACATACGATTTTACCTCTGAAACGGTAGCAAGTTCAAATGCAAAATATTTTATAGAGAAAAATAACTGGATGTGAAATAATTTTCACAAATATTTTATCTGCAATAAATAAATATCCTTGACAATGAACGAGAGGACACTTCGATTTAATTTTCTATACACTAGAAAAATAAAATGTCTAAAACCATCCTGAATAAATTGTCTTATAGTGCATTGGAAAGGACTGATGTTTGATAGTTCATGTTTAACTTTTAATTATAAATCCTAGACTCAAAAGTTTAAAATATACCCCATTCACGCAAAAAAAGAAAAAACAACCCAAAACTGAAGTTTTCAAATCTGGTAGCACAGACTCATCAATTTTAGTAAGTAACACCATTAACAATATTTAGCTTAGTTACAATTTCTAATTTTGCATTTGTTTTTCCAGATGGTAGAATATTTATATCACAAAAGTTTTTCTCTTAGTAATAATACAGACTTATTATTTTGTTAGAATTTTCTGTGAAAAAGTAAGGAATTTAAGTGAAAAGAACTTCAAAATAAATGTAAACATTCAGGCCATTTTGAGGGGGGAAATGTTTTATTGCAAAGAGTTTCTTAAGAAGCATATTGTCAGTGAGCCTTCCTGAATAAATATGGTTTGATCTTACCAACCTTGTTCATTTTGCTTCTGTGCTTTGGTATAGCATTGTAGGATTGGAAAAATTCCCAGACCTTATGAGGCTGGATAGAATTTTCACCTCCCGCAAACTTCTGTGTCTAGTTAGTGCCTTTTCCAATTACAGCTGCATTCTGACAATAACTAGCCACCATCCTGAGTGGTAAGCAATGAATGCCAAAAGGCTTGAGGCTGAAGAGGTAAGTGAATATAATCTCCAATTACACAAGCAGCCAAAAAAGCTTGCTCCTAGGTTCATTCTAAAGTTTTCTATATCAGGGGCGAATCAGCATGAGTAATTTTCACAGATGCATTGTTGAGACATCGTATATATATTGTAGGGGTATAGTAGCTATGAGGTGATGACAAAGTTAGGGATCCCATTTGTTTTGCTCTTATATCAAAATACCAACAAATAATCTGCTGGTGAAATGAATCTATTTTATTCAGAGTGGCAAGTACTCCACAATGAAATCAAATTAGTGATTATAAAGAAAAGTTACGTCTCCATTGTTATTGACAATTTTATTTAATAATGATATTTCTAAGCAGTTAATGTTTCTAAACATTTTTTAAAAAGGTGTCTTGGATGATTTTTTATTTTTTTTTAAGATTTTATTTATTTATTTTTAGACAGAAGTGTAGGGAGAAAGAGAGAGGGAAAAAAACATCAATGTGTGGTCATCTCCTGCACACCCCACCAAGGACCTGGCCTGCAACCCTGGCGTGTGCCCTGACCAGGAATCGAACCAGTGATCCTTTGGTTCACAGGCCAGCGCTCAATCCACTGAGCCACACTGGCCAGGGCTAAACACATTTTTTAAAGAGTAAAGGAAAAACTGAGGATTTTTGAGTTGAGTATTAGCTTTTATATTTCAGGATATGCTGTTATTTACAAGTGAGAAGATGAGAAAAGACAAATTACTGTCTTCAGTAATTCAAACTGAAAAATCCACAAAACTGTTAAAACAAAATGTACACTCCACTTGATCTTAAGTCATTGCTTTTAAACACTAAAAAGCTGTGCTTTCTGCATCACATACAACACAGGCACATGCACACACACACAATTACCACCAATGAACAACAATCTAATTATCTGATCTATGAACCCATCCAGACATTAATAGACTGTTGGTGGCAAACACCACACCAGGTGTCAGACGGTGGGTCAGACCAGACCCTGGTTCAGCAACCTCAGTACTCAGTTCTGGCTGGGAAAGAATTCAGAGCCTAAGCTCAAACTCTAAGGCAAAGATCATCTAGAAAGTCACAGAGCTGGAAGTAAGCTGTAGAAGAATAGGCTCAGGAAACAAGTTGCAGAGGCGAAAGGGTCCTGGAGCTTAGGAGAGAGAAGGTAAAAGTACTATGCCTGGGGTAGGGGTGGGTACATGGGACAACTCCGGGGTGGTCCTGGGAGAGCAAGGGGTTCTTCTGTCCTAAGGGCTTTTAAGGTGGAGATTTTAGGGGAGGTCTCAGGGGAGGCTCTTAAAAGAATATTTATCAGCTTTCTAGGTGTGTCCCTTTGGGGTCATGCTCTCCACTGATTGGTTGGCACTAGGGGTTAGGGGTCATAGACAATATAGCTGGTCCCGATGTCAGTCATGACATCCCTTGTCTGGTTTTGCTGCTTTTCTAGGCCTGGAGCTGAATCAACTGAGGCCCAGATGTTATCCCTAGAGGCTAATGCTTAAGGAAGTGATTGTACAGGGACTCACACAGGAGTCTCACAAGGCCACTCTTCCGCCCCTTATTCCTCCTTACGTGGGTCTACCACATGACTAGCAACATGCCAGGGGAGGGTCTGAACTGAGTGACCAGTGATATGCTAGGGGAGGAAAGGTTATCCTGGGGCAAGGTCCTCGTTGTCCTAGTTTTGCCCATTGCTAGGCACCCAGGGTTTTCTGCCCGACTGACCTTCCGTTCCTGGCCCGTCCTGTTTGCCCTGCTCACGGCTATCTAACTGCTTACCACAGATTTGAAAATAAAATTGCATTTGCTTGCAATCCAGTGGGAATCTGACTCATAATAATTTCTATATCAAATTCTTTGTTGTGAGTTACCAATTTTCTAAATTGCTCGAATATTTGAAGTAATGACAGAAAACCAATCCAAATACTTTTTCATTTTTAATCACTTGTGAGTTTATTTCTGAGGTGATTATATCCCCTTTGAAGCTTTTTTTAAATCATGAGTCTCATTTGTTCACGTCTTGTGTTAAAATCCAGCAATCCAGGCTCTTCTAAGCCAGCTTTTCCTGAAGTGCATTTGTGAACATTTGTTCCATGTGATGGTATTAGACATCCCGATTTTCCACGTTGCAGAAAAGGTGGATTAAGGAATGCTGTATGGTTCCTTGGTGGTATTGTTCTTTAGAACTTTTATCATTATAAATGCTTCCTTGTGAATGTCCAAGAAGTGACTACTTTATATGATGTTTCCCAAGGATATTAGTCATGAAATTTTTTCATTGAGCATTTTTTTGAGATATCCTCTAGTTGCAGGAGTTTTTAAAGTGACATCTGAGATAATTAGACCCGTCTAACTGCAACAGAGCCCCTTTCCTACTGAATAGGGACAAAAGCCACTACCTTAGTACAGACTACAAGTCACTCAGTGACAAAGTATGTGGGAAAATGAGGGGCATTTTTTTCTTTGAATTTCAGTATAGGCACTTCACAAAAGAGGATACCCAAATAGCGAATAAACGTATGAAAAACTGCAGAAAGAAAATGCCCATGAAGAGGAGAAGTGAGAAATAAATTGTGGTATGCTCAAACAATGAAGTACTATAAAATATTAAAAATGAATCAACCACAGCCTCATAAAACAGTATGGATAAATCTCAAAAACTTAATATTGAGTGGAAAAGCATAATATAAAATATTATATATTTATGATTTTATCTGTGCAATTTTTTTTTAAAAATTGGGAAAACTAACCTTTTGTGTATGGGTGGGAGTGGGGAGGGATGACTGCTTAGGTGTTACAACCACCAAAAAAGGAAAAAAATAGTTGCCATGACAGGCAGGATTGAGGTCACCTGTGATGGGGAGCAATTCAGGGGACGGTGACTGGGAAGAGCCTTTTTAGGTGAAGGTAAAGGGGCTTGAGGTACTACAAACCTTCTATTTCTTTTCGTGGGTTATAGCTGTTGGAAATCTGCAGGCTCTCTATCCAGGCTGTGCTATGGCTGCAAGACGATAATAAAACACCACAGAAATGGTTACTCTTCATCAACTCTCTTACCTCTCTTTCTAACAGTAGCTATGTCACTGTATTTCTTTTTTCTCCTGAACACTGACACAGCAATGGAAGTAAGCTGGGGACTAGAAGAAAGCCTTTCAGATTGAATCTGGTGTTATAAACAACAGCCCTCCGCTGTTGCTCCAGTGACAGAAGTTACAATGCTTTTTGTGAGGCAGTATTAGACTTCCCCTCTTACAGCAGCTGTTCAGCGTTTTACCATTTCGGTGCCACTTTTGTGAAGGCCAATAGTTCTCAAATTTCAGTTGCATGTGAATTATCCAGGAAACTTACAAAAAAAAAAAAAAAAAAGCTGTTTCTAGGTGTTCCCCTTAAAGCATTTACTTTAGTCCATCTGGGTAGAATCTTAGAATCTTCATGTTCCTAGTTCCCCCAGGTAATTCTAATGCAAGTAATTCTACGGACCACAGTTCGAGGAGCAACCTAATGGATTTGCTGCCAACAGCGCCAGCACTTGCAATGCTGTCTCAGCCTTAGGTAACAGACCCATGTGAAAGCTCAACTATTTGTGTTTTTTCTTTATTCCTAGCATCTTTGGACTTTCTCATATTAATAGCCTAATTTAGATAAACCAATCTCCTGTCAAGTGGGAATATAAAGCCTATTTCACAGGGTTCTAATAAGGGATCAGTAAAGTGTCTAGCATTCTGAAAGCACCCAATAAGTAGGGGTTTTTTTTTAGCTTTAAAAAATTAAAATACAGAGTCTGGCAGAAGTAACACCTGCTTAAGTCTGGTTGGTAAGGTAATAATATGGGTGTAATAATTTATAGTTGTAATTTGAACATTTCACCTACAATGTCCTAAGATGTGCTTGAGTGTGATATTGTTATGTTACAGAATTACATGCTTATGATTTTGTAATAAAAGGGGGCTTTATTTGTGCCAGAACCTGTATATCATCATTAACAGAAATAGCATATCAGCATAGAAACACCAAATTGTGTTTAGGAAACTGATTGCCTTCATCCTGACTTTCCATTCCCTTCACCCTCATAGGGAATTAAGGTTACCTGAGTCCAAATTAAAGGTCAGTAATCCTGGCTTCTACCCCATAAATGACAGACCATCTGATTCTGTAAAAATTACTCAGGGGCCTCTGATTTCTTATATCTAAGTTGGAGAGTGGATGTGACCTAAATATTAAAAAAGCATAAACTAAGAAATGTGACTTAGGGGAGTCTGGTGAGATCGTTGGGTGGCCTTCTGGAGCAGGGAAAAATTGCTCTCAGATATTGTTACAACAACAAACCTTGAAGTCTTGCCTTTTAATTTTTATTATTTTATTCACTTACTGATCACTTACTGACCATATCTCCCCCCACCCAACCCCACTGTAACGTACCACATTTTCTAGAAAAACCAAGTGCAAAGGCAGATGTCAGCCTTCCCAAATTGTGACCACCCTTCCTTCGAGGTCGTTTTGGAAATGACTTGATATCCTTCTTATAAAGATTACCATTACCAGTGCTCAGAAGATGTTAACTATAGAGAGGAATGTGAAACAGGCTCCCATTATATAATGCATATTCTCTCAGAGCACAAGCAAAGGCATTTGAGGTCACAGGCAGTAGGGGGAAAAGTCATGAGTGATACTGTTCATCTAGTATGAAAACATCCACGGCTTTAGGTGAACTCAAACTTCAGCAGTTCTAGGCACTCTTCTAGACACATAGGACTGATTTATTCAGACCTGGGGAAAATGTAGCATATTGCTCAAATTTGGTCACCAAATTACAGTTCTAAATATTCCAGTTAGCACAGATACAGTTTTCTAGTTTCCATATGTTCAGGAATCACACCCCAGGGATTAGGCTACTCCAGGATTTCTATATTCCCAGACATTAAAAGGACTAACTTTATGACCTTGGATGAGTCATTTTACTTTTCTGAGCTCTAAAATAATGGTATTAGATGCTGCAAGTATAAAGTCTATCTCTATTGTGATTTTTTAAAAACTTTTTCTATGTGACCCAATACTTTGGGTATGAGAACTTAGAAAATGCTCGATAAAGCTAAATGTTTCTTCAAGATTAATGAAAAATGTCAGCACTGCTGCATCTGGAAACTTGAGTGCCAAGGGATAAGTGGTATCTAATAATTAATAAAAAGTGGTGGTGAAGCATTTTGCAAATATAAAATGCCAGCTAATTTATAAATATTTAAATAGTTATTAAATTTAATATGAATATTACATAGATACCATTTTGATTTCCTATGCTACTTTATTGCCTCAGAGTACTTCACTAATATTAATTATGTTACTGTTGATATTATTACGGCTACTTGTATGGTTTCTTAAAGGGTACGCACCCGGTAAAGAAGAGTAATAGGGTGCAAATAATTAGTTGTACAATTTTACCTCTGGAAGACAGTATGCTTTTCTGTTACAATGTATTGGAAGTTTAAGTCATTTAAGTGCCTGGTTCATAATTCACATTTTCTCTTAGATCTGATTCTGACTTTGCTTCTTCTTGTCTTATTCACTCAATTACAAAGTCCTCCAAATCACATGTCATTTGATTCATATTTTTCATCCCTCCACAGTTTCTCAGTCTAAGGTTTACTTGACTGCTGAAAAAACAAAAACAGTACCTCCCTCCTCTCCCAAAAAATCACTTGCTAAGGGTTCAGCTAACAGGAAACACTCGCAAGTCTCAGGGGCCCCCCCCAGAGCTCAGGTAATCCTTCTGTCCTCAAAAGCAAGCACAGCCATCTCACCTAAGAGATGAAGAAATGGAGTCCAAGGCAGGCTGGCAGGAGCACTGAACTAATCCACCTGGAAAATGACGGCACCAACTCTATTCAATGCCAAAATGAGTGTTCTTCTCATTGTTTAATACTATCTCCATAGATACATATCAATTAATAAAAAAGTAGAGTTGTTGGGGACAGGAGTTTGTAAGGAATTATTGTATTTTTTTAAAAAATAATTAATTGGGAGTTAGAAAAGACTCTGGAAACTTGACTGAGGAGTAGGGGAAAAAAGAGTCAGAGGAGGCATAATGAAGAAGAGGGTCAAACAATGGATAGGAGGTCAAACAATGGATAGGTCTAGAATAGGAAGAAAACATTTGAATAATAGTAATGCTGCAATAACTTCTTTGTAGACAGGAAGACAGACCAGAACTCACAGACCACTCTTCATGGTAGTAACTGCTGTAGGGAGGAGGATCAGGAATAGAATTTACCTAATGCCCTGTGGGCTTAGCTGTGGAGGTGTGAAGGAGTCTGTAAGCAAAACCACAAAGCAAGCAGGAGAGAAAGTAATTGGCTTTGCTGATAAGGGACAGGAAGAGAGCTGGCTGCAGGTGGGCCCAGTGATAAGCAGAATGTATGATGCTGGGAAGACTTGATTGAAATAGTTTAATAAAAGCATGTGACTGTTGCCAATTAGAAACTGGAAGTAAAATATGATTCTGCTGCTAATTTTGTATCCAAGTAGAATTATGCTGTGATTAGGCTAATAGAATGACATTGGAAATCTGTAGGTACTGCATTGGAGACCCACTATCTATCAAGCAGCTGAACAGAAGCAGTAAAGCATCACTATCTCTACTTCGCCTGGCCCATGAGAGGCTCATGCAGAAACGGGCTTGTGTGGAGGCAGCTCGAAGGGCAATGGAGGCTTCCCAAGGTGCACAGGAAGAGGGTGCAAACGTCAAGATCCAGGCCCCAGAGGATTCTTAGTCTACTGGGAATGTGTACCTCTGAATGTGCCATACCCAGAGACGTTTAGGACAATCTGAAAATCATTCTTCTACAACCTACTAAGTGTCTTGCCCTGTGGAAATCCTGCACTTACTAGACAGAGCTTCCCGGAGGAGCAGACTGGCAACTAGTGTCCTCTGTGATATAAAGCCCTCGTGTTTTAAACCAAGAAGGTCCCACTGGGGATCCCTCTGATGAAGGTCAGCCACCACTCCAGCTCCAGTGAGTAAGAAAGAAGGAGAGTGTCCAAAAAGGTAGAGGTGAACTGGTGCCAGAGAGTCATCAAAGGGTCCGAGCCGACTGAAGGAGCAGGGTGTTCTCTCCCATCCTTCGACACTGTTGCACTCTTTCCCCTTGATTCCTGCCACCTCTCTCTTCTGCGCCGTCCACAGTGGGACTTGGATTAAAGGCTGCTTTACAGCTGCTGTGTGTCTTAATTTCCCAAGAGTATATGAATTAATTTACAACAAAGGAAGTCTCTTTTTATTTCCATGAAATGTGATGCGCGGTGTCACTCAGCAGCTAGTGACATGTGGGCTGGCAATAATAAGGTCTTGCTTTTTGAAATAATCTGTGAACAATCCATATTTAACTGTTCTTGCTATTCAAATTAATTCAGATATTGAAATTATATTGCAGAGCATCTGAATTCTTAAAGCACCATGCAACCTAAGGGTAACCTGGTAGAAGGAACCACTATCTTTTCTTTGAAACAAAAACTATTTAGCAAGTACTTAAAGTAAGATCAAAATATACAAACCACAACCAACCTGAATGAAGGACCTCAGCCTCCTGATGCTGGTTTCCCACCCTCATTTCCCCAATAGTGCCACACTAGTATTCAAATTCAAGTATGTAAGTTAGCCCTGCTATTCTTTCCCCAAGATGATAATACTTGCTTGGTTTGGAAATACCAAAGTGAAACCTATTAAACAGATAAGATTGAATTACTTCTACGTCCACATCTCAAGAAAATGACCTATTTTTTTAAGTCAGAGAGCCTGATGTTTGGTTCAAATTTCATTAGTTCAAGTTCATTTACTAGCAACAGAGATACACAACATAAAAGAACCATACTCTTGATGTGTTTTGACAAGGAACTAAATCTTGAGTCATTATAATAGTCTGACGCTGATTTTTACTTTATTGGTTCTGCAGTTTAATTGAGAAGAAAGCTGATTTGGTTAATTAAAGAAGTCAAGTTGCCAGGAAAATGCTTATCAAACAAATGAGTGAATGAAAAAATGACATATATGCACATAACAAACATTAAAATAATACAAACTCAAATATGTACTATTCTACCTAATTGTCTTCTTTCCATCCTGTAGAAGTAATAGTTGTAACAGTTATCCTTTTTTTTTTTTTTTTTTTTTTAGTGTATGGACATTATTCCAGACATTATGTGTGATTAAGTTAAGGATTTTGAAATGAGACTATTACCCCCGATTATCTAGATCCACCCGATTAACCACAAGGGACCTTACAGTGAAAGAGAAAGGCAGCAGAGTCAAGTCGGAAGTTTGAAGATGTTCCAGTGCTGTCTTTGAAGGCAGAGCAAGTGGCCACGAGCCAAGGAATGTGAGAAACCTCCAGAAACTGAGAAGGGAAAAAAAAAGATTTAAAAAAAATTTTTTTTTTATGAGAGGCTCCAGAAGGAATACAGACCTGTTGATGTTAGCCCAGTGAGACTCATTTCAGACTTCTGACCTGTGGAACTGTAAAATCATAGCTGTTTTAGGCCACAAAGTGTGTGATAATTTGTTGCAGCAGCAATAGGAACTAATATAATACATGTGTAAAAATATAAATTATCCTTAATAGTGTGCACCCGAGAAGATTCAGTTGACATGAAGCTCAAGAAGTAATGTACCTGCTAAGATGTACTCCCCACAGTCAACTGAGGACCAGATTTTTATAAGTAATAAGAATCTAGCAGCCATTTGCTGAAGGGATTCCTCAAGTGCTCGGCAGAGTGGGAAGAACCTCAGACTGAACTCTTAGGCTTCCCACACTGTGCCTGCTTGTTTATGCTCTGAGTCAACCACTGCAAGGAAACCCTGGCTTTGGCTTTCTACCATGGGGCTCAGATCTGCTCTGTTCAATTTGAACACCGTATTTACATAAAACAGACCTAATTGGGAACCCGAATAGGAAATTTCACTATAAAAAGCGGCCTTTCCATTAACTTGGTGGAATACAGCTTAGGCTGCTATCTGAATCTATGTCTGCCAGGCTGCAGCTTCTTTTAGATCAAATAAATGCTTTCTATTCCTTATTGCAGTATAATGTTAACTTTGGTTTACAATAGGAGTAATTCAATTGACCATAACGCACCCCAGGGTCAGGCCAGTTAAATGCAATAAGAATTGGATAATGAAAGGAGAAAACAATATTCATAGAGTTTACTCTGTGGCATCTTAGGAGCCCTTTACTGGCATTAACCTGCCTGACTCTAAATTTCACACCTGTTTTACAGATGAAGAGACTGAGGTCTAGCAGGGTGAAATGCTTATCCAGGATTACAATGGTAATAGGTGGTGGAGCCAGAAATTACCCTGTTAACGTGTCATGTATTAACCTCTAACATATGACATATGAACCATTGTGCTAATCTGCAGTAGTCAGTCAAACAGAACCTATTTGTATAGCATGTAGATTGCTTGCTCTTGTGAAGTTTCCCTCCATTCTGTCACAATCGTCTTTCTGAAAGTTTCTCCTTTCAGAGTGATAATCACTTCTGTCCTTAGTCATCATATCAGAGATTGTACATCCACAGCGTGCAGAAAATAAGGGGCAGAATCAGTGTTCTATCTTGTGGAATGTTCACTGCCAGCTATTTTACCAAGAATAACTTTAGTAAAGTCCTAATTCAGACTGAGGAGAGGGCTGGATGCCCAAATGACTGAAGTAAAAGTTGGTGTAGACAAAATTAGGTACTAGAGATAAGTCTGAGTTAGAACATAAAAAACATTTACAAACAAACAAAAAACGATAGGTTAGAGGAATTAAAGTAAGTTTTCAATGAATCCTTCTCTTGATTATAAGATCATTCATGGTAAGGACTATGTTTAAATTGCATTTTAAATCCCCAGAATCTAGTACAGTTCACTGAAGTTAGTAGAACTTGATTAAATGGTCATCAATTGACTACATCATTCAGAAAAGAGATCTCATGGTCATTGTTCAATTGCTCAGGAGCCTCTTTTCAAGGCTCTGGGATTTTTTTCCCATTAGTCTTGAAAATATAGCTCTTGACTTTCTCAAATGACACTTTAAAGATCGGTAAACCTACTTCTGCAATTTTCTTTTTAAGCAACAAGAGAATGTTGGTGTGTCTGCATAGCTTAATGTCATTTCGCCAGAATCTTCTAGAGCATAGCAGTTCAAATTGTTTTTTAAAAAGCAATAAACAAACTGGAAAAAATACGGCCCATGATAGATGTAGCCACCGTCCCAGGGCTCAGAAAAACAAAGCAGCCGCAGCACACTGAACCAGAAACGGCCCGAGCAGTGGCTCTCTAAAATATAAGCCCTTTCTTATGAACACTTGGAAATCAACACACATTACTTACAGAAAATTAAAAGATCTCAAACATAAAACTTCCTTTGGTAAAATAGTCATAATATTTAAACTCTCAAAATGTATAGAAGTTTTAGAGAATGAGCAGGCAACCATACTAGATCCTACTCTTATTTGAATTGTATGTCAACCAGGGCAATGGTTTGTTTTGGTTTGGTTTTAAAGCAAATGTCTTAACAATTCCTGATTTAAGATAACAAAAACAATCTATGGGACCCACTGAAAAGGAAAAAGTTCCATAGGTAAGACACAGAGCTTAGATTAAATCTATGAAAAGCCTTCCTCCTGTCTACATTTTGCTTGAAAGGGGAGCTAAACACAGGTTCTGACTGAGCAAGCTTGCAGGCGTGAGAGACTGGAAAGACAGAGAGCTCAGCATCCCAAATGTGGACCCACCAATTGCACGGGGGGGATAGCAAGTGAGGCTCAGAGGATGTGGCTGCGGGGAGCAGGGGACTGTTTGCGAGGGCTCTCTAAATTCTTCCTGCCCCATGGTAGTTTCCTCTTCCTCCTAGATTTTTTTCACAATTTGAGTACTATCGTCTTTCTTCTTTAGTTCTGCTCTTCCAACTCACTCCTCTTCCTTTCACTTTTTCTCTTTCTCTACTTTATTTCAATGTATAAATTTTTTCTGTCTCCTTTTTTCTTCCTGTTTAACTGGTTGTAACAAGGAACTGAGGTTTATTTTTATTACTTTATGAATATGGAATAGTTTTAAGTTTTGTTTTAAAGATTTTATTTCTTTATTTATTAGAGAGAGGGGAAGGGAGGGAGAAAGAGAGGGAGAGAAACATCAACGTGTGGTTGCCTCTCATGCATCCCCTACTGAGGACCTGGCCTGCAACCCAGGCATGTGCCCTAGACTGGGAATGGAACTGGCAACCCTTTGCTTTGCAGACCGGTGCTCAATCACACCAGTCAGGGCAGTTTTAAGTTTTTTGATTTTCATTTTTAGATAAGTTGGATATTTTAAGTATAATTTTTAAGCACAATTTTCTTTTCTAAAGTTTGTTTCTTTTAAGTTCCTTAAAATTGATATTTTTCTGTAAGTTGTTGTTCAAAGACAGTGTTGCCACCTTTCAGTTGATAGACCTTCTAATGTATCTGCTTTTCTTCATGTTCTTCAACAACAGATGCCATCCAAGCGGCCCCCATATTTTAGAGGGAGAAGTGAAGTGTGGCAGAGAGCGCTGCTTTTCACAAAGGAGCAGTCATTCTGCTAAAATGCACAAACAGAAATTGTCAAATTTTGTTTGGGGACTTAGATTTAAATTTTTGCTGCTGCACTGACTGAGAATTAAAGTGAGAAGTATTTTACTTGTGTATTTTTTCTTTAAATGTGCTTTCAGAGTCTAATGGTAATGTGGAGACGTGATGCATTTTCAATTCCATTTAGATTTTTGTTACTGACAAAAATAAGAAACTCATTGATGCCTGAAAATGTATTCTTGTGACTCAGGTAATATTATCCAGGATAAAGCAGTTTGAATTCCAAATTCTTGAAAGCATTAAAGACAATGGCCCTATATTCCAATGGGATATAAAAAATACTTTTATAGTTAATCGTAATGTTCAGATGTTAACATATGACTAAATGTCAGATGGACCTCAACCTATATGACAATTTCTTATCTAGATATTTTAATAGAATTTAATTTCTCTCAAGAAGGATAACAAAAATTGCATCTTGTATCATTTTCAGATGAGGGGTACTCATTTGAATTAATATCAAGATGCATCCCACGCAGAATTTTTAAAAATCATCAATCTGCCATCTTAGCCACATAATTTGGTACCTCCAGGCTTTTGCTGTAGTTTTTATGAACAGGATTCAAATAAATTGGCTCTTTTTCCTTGGTGGTTTCTTTAATTACTTTGTTATTATCCAAGGAACAGGTTTAATTTAAATGAACACTGTGTTCCTGCTACCACTATCCAGAGAAAATACAGACTCAGAACATGCTGTTTTGTAGTTAAAGTATATTCTCTGTGTGGGGGTGCCAGAACCTGAATGTTCAATGACATCTTTCTATTATATATAAAAAGCAAATCCAGCCCATCTTGTGAAATCAATGACTTTCCCAAATGCCTATGTATTTCACTAGATACAAAGAATAAATGGTAAACATGTAATAATTTGCTTTAAGTAAATCTGATAAGCATTTCATACAATCAAGCAATCCAGCAGGTCTATATAGTTCTTTTCCCTCACTTGTCTTTATTGGGGGTACTCTTTAAAATTAATTATGGGCTGGTTATTTGATTATTATGAGCGATTCAACTTCCCCCCACAACCCCCCAGATACTGACATTACAGAAAGCCTTATTAAAAAATTTATTGGAAACTGAGATGTTTGCAAAGTTGCAGGATTCCCTCTCTTATTGTCAGCTTCCACCCAATGAAAGTATAGCATAAATTCGAAAGGAACAATATACAGATATACAGTATACATATATATAGACAAACATTAGGGTGCCATAAAAATATTTTACAGCCTCCCTGAAAATATAAAATTGTATTTTATTTCTTAAAATAGTTACAGTTTTGAACACCAGCTCCCTCTCTCTTTAAAGCCATGTGTGAGAAATTTTAACCTTTGGAAACACTCTGATTTGGGCTATCTACTGAACCTGTACAGAAATCTTGGTATTTCTTCTGTTGCAAGTAGAATGGAGAAGAGACTCGCACATCTGATGGGGCTGAGCTGAAAATGGAGCAGTTGAGGGAGGTGTTTGCCTGGAACCTTCACCTGAGAATTTACATTTTTGTCATACAATAGAGTCTTCTCCTTCTAAAGTGTCAACAAGTAACCTAAAACATGACCCTTTGCCAGGGTTGGCAGTAAAACCTGTGGCACTGAGGGCATATATGTGGCTATTGGAGAGGAGAAACATCATCACCGTGTGTTTTAAGGTAAAACTAGAATTGCAGTTAGATGCCTTCTGAAAGTAAGTACTCTGAAATTTAAATTTTCATTTCCCCTGTTGTCATGTAATTTCTTTTTCCCATCTTGGTATTCCTAACACCATTTCTTCCCTCCATTTTTGTATTCATACACCGAATAGCATCTGCAAAAGTCTTCTACTAATCAATGTGGTACCTTGTTTGTACTGATTTCTATGGCTTGCGATGTTACTTGCTCAGTCTCACTCATAACTTTGTCTCTACCTCTCTTAGGGGTTATAAATCTCTCAAAGGCAAATGCTCTACATTGGACTTCTTAGATTTCTCAATTGGCCTTGAGTGCTAAGTGCTGGGTTCTGAAGTTCATGTTCTTGAAATATCTGTTAATGGGGAGGTATAGTTCATCATATACACACATCTAGCTCCCTTTGCAAAGTATGAGAAATGGAAGTCTTGACAATTCGTCTGATTAGTTTCACCAACACTAAGTAGGACATATATTATATGCCTCCTGATATGAGGAAATACAAAATCTACAGCATCGCCCACAAAATACTCTTGCTTAAAATGTTAAGCCTTCTATCAAATTCAGAGAGTGGGAGGAGCTGCTAGATGAATGACGGACCAATGGCATAGAAAAAAGAGTGATAGGGGACAATGTCAACAAGTAAAGAGGGCTTTAGAGAAGTACTGTTTGCAGTATGTGGAACTTTAAGATAATCAGGGAAATTTGAATGTGGACTGGGCATTTCAATAAAATGAATACTGGCTATTGAATTTTTAGGTGTGGAAATGACATGTTAGCTGTATTTTGTATGCTTTATTCAGTTAGATACATATACTAAAATATTTTCAGGAAAAATGGATGATTGCGCTTTAGAATATTCCAGGAAAAAATATGGAGGATAGATGAAACATAATTGGCAAAATGTTGATAACTATAGAAGCTAGATGAAGGGTACATAGAATTCAATATAGTAGCTTTTCTGCTAATGTATAGGTTTGACTAACACAAACTTAAAAAATATTTGGGCAAAAATAATTCATACTCATCTTTTTAATGTAATGAGAACAGAAATGCTGTTTTAAATATAAAAGGTCTTGCTTTCAAAGCAGAGAGAATTTTTGAAAGCTACCACTTGGAATATTTTAAATTTATTATTTATGTATATATTTATAAGCTGACTTGTTTCACAAAGGATTTGTGAATATAATTGCTACGGAAAACATTGTTTATTCATTTGTTCATTTAGGTCACTTGGAGGAGACTGCAGCACCAGGGGTCTCTGGTTGCACATACAAAGAGAAGAAGATAATAATCTAAGGGACCCCCTCACCTGAACGATTCTCCCATGTCAATCAGGCAAAAGCTTGACTGAACAGATGGGCCTTAAGCTGTGCCCTGAAGGCCAGCCGACTGTGTCAGAGCAGAGGGCAAAACAAACGGAGTCATATGCCTTCCCTGTAAGATCTTTTCTTTCTGGCAGAAGCAAGTAAGCGAAGTACTGGCATTAAAGTCCTGATTGACTGATTAAAAATTTATTCCATTGCTACTTGCGAAAAAGTATTTGAAGCAATATCATGAAAATATATTCTCGAGGCCTCCTGCTACAAAACTGGGGGTAGGATTGTCGGGGGCTAGGTAGGATGCATGACCACAGGAAGGCCTGAACTATGTAGGCACAACTGGAAAACCAACATCTTGATATGCCCTGCAGAGACCAGAAAATACTTCAAATATTTAGAGTTAAGACCAGGTTGAGCTGTCTCATAAAAGACCACAATCTAAACTTTATTAATTCCCCATAAATCCAAGTAGACAGCTCTGAGCAGCTACCGTATTATAATGAACCATTTGAAATTGCCATTCCCGACCATGTTGACCAAACAGAGTGGTAGTTTCATACAGTTCAAGTTAAAAGCTCAGTTGTCAGATGCATTGTGGGTTGGCAGCTAGAAAAGGGGAGGAAACAGAAGAAGAGACACAAAGAACGCTGAGGAAATAATAGCTGACAATAAGAGATAAAGAAGACTAAGTCAAAATTTATTCTTTGTTCACTTTGAGGCTGAGAACCTGTGAATATCGTGAAATCATTAACAGAAATCAGGGAAGCCAAGACTGGGATGAGGGGGGTGATAAATTAATCATAGGCATATTGGTTTTGAGATAATAGCAAAATGCTTAGGTATAAATGTCCATTAAGCTGTAGGAGAGATAAAAGGTAATAATGGGAAAACAAGGTCAGCGCCAGAAATAAACCTACTACCAAAGCTATAGCTAGTTGCATATGAGTGAGTAGATACATTCACCAAGGGAAAGATCTAGAAAAAGAACAGAAGCTAAGCACTAAAACATAATAGGGTAGATGAGGAATTAAGAGAATGGAAATAAGAAAGATGATTCAAAGAAGCAGAGAAAGCCATGTGGCATGGCGGCAATTGAAACGGTAGTTCATAACACAAACTTATCTGCAGAGAATCAAAGGGGGTTGAAAATGCAGTTCAAAGGCTGCATTTGAAGAGTGATGTCCCCATTAACTCTTACTGTCTTATCTTCAAAGTCAATCTTTTTTGTTGTTGTTCATGTGAGTAAATAGTATTCAAAATATTTTGCCATTTCATTGGGGTTTTTTAGAACCATTCTTAAAGTAAAAAGTATTCTCTCTCTGTGTGTCCATCTCTCTCTCTCTCTCTCTCTCTCTCTCTCTCTCTCTCTCTCTCTCTCTCTCTCTCTCTCACACACACTCACATTCTCTCTCTTCTCTCTAATTTTTACATTCTTTCTCGATATTAAACACTATGTTTTTCCTTTTTTTTCTTATGAATGTCATATATCCTATGGCAAGTAACGTGGTGGCAAACTGAGCAGCCCAGACAAGGTAATGCAGCCCTTGCCTGCTTGCCTCTACTACTTATGTTACGTGGTTGGTTCGGTGCTTATCTCAGCTGTATGCTGAGCATAGCCAATAATGCTTGTGGAGCTCACCCCACTCTTTTCTTTTTTAAATCTTTTTAATTCATTTTTCAGTTATAGTGACATACTATATTATATTAGTTTCAGGTTTACAGCATAGTGATCAGACATTTACAAACCTTAAGAAGTGATCATCCCAATAAGTCTAATACTGATCTGATTATTACATTTTATAGTTATTATAGTATTATTCACTATATTCTCTATGCTGTGATTTACATCCCCTTGCCTCTTTTTCTAACTGTACTATTCCTTTCCCCTTTTCTATATTTTCTTATTCATACTTTTATCTTATTTTTGTATTCTTAAAGAACTTCCTTTAGCATGACTTGCAATACTGATTTTGAGGTCATGAACTTCTTTAGCTTTTTCTTGTCTAGGAAGTTCTTTATCTTTTCTTTGATTCCAAATGATAGCCTTGCTGGGTAGAGTAATTTGATTGTAGGTTTTTGCCTGTCTTCACTTTGAAAATTTTATGCCACTTGCCTTCTGGTCTGCAAAGTTTCTGTTGAGAAATTAGCTGCTGGTCTCATGGGAGCTCCCTTGTACATAACTGCTTTTCTCTTTCTGTTTTTAAGATTTTCCCTTTGTCTTTAATTATGATGTGTCTTAGTGTGGGCTTTTAAAGGTTGATCTTGTTTGAGACTATCTGCAATTCCCAGACTTGCACGTCCACTTTCTTCATCAGGTTAGAAACATCTTTTTAATTATCATTACTAATCCTCACCTGAGAAAATTTTTTCATTACTTTTAGAGAGAGAGAGAGGAAGGGAGAGAGAGAAACATTGATTGATTGCTTCCTGTACATACCCAGGCCAGAGATTGCATATATCCAGACTGGGGGTTGAACCCAAAACCCAGGCATGTGCCCTGTCTAGGAATCAATCTGCAACCTTTCAGTTACAGGACAATGCTCCAACCAAAAGAGCCACAGTGGCCAGGGCTAGAGGAGTATTTAGTCATTATTTCTTTAATAAGGTTTTCAATTCCTTGTTCTCTCTCTTCTCCTTCTGATACCCCTACAATGCAAATGTTGAAACGCTTGCTGTTGTCCAAAAAAGCCACATAAACTGTCCTCACTTTTTTGTTGTTCAAAATGGGTATTTTCTGCTATCTTGGATTCCAAATTACTGGCTCTATCCTCTGTTTCATCTAATTTGTTATTATATTTTTATTTCAATTATTATATTCTTCACTATATACAATATTCAATATTTTTATGGTTTCTATCTCTTTGGTTAAGTTCTCACTGAGTTTATTGTTCCCCTAAGTTCATTGATCATCCTTATAACCTGTGTTTAGAACTCTGCATCAGGTAGATTGCTTGTCTCAATTTTGTTTAGTTAATTTTATGGAAGTTTGTCCAATTCTTTTATTTGGAACATATTTCCTTATCTCCTCAATTTTCCAGACTCTTTGTGTTTCTTTCTATGTATTATAAAGATCTGCTAGATGTCCCAGTCTTGACAGAGTGGCCTTATGTAAAGGTGTCCTATGGGGTCCTAGTTACTTGAGCCTGTTTCTCCATGGATGTCCTTAGTGTGGGTTTTGTGTGGTCTTTTGTTATACTTGAGCCTCGATTGTTAGCAACACTAGTTGGTGGTTGACCCTCAGGCTGTGTGGCCATGAGGAATGGCTTTGACTATAGTTGATGAGCTGTTATGCAGTAACTGACCTCACAAAAGAGGAATTGCTTTAGTGGGGCTATGGTACCAGCTAATCAGCCTTTTCAGTATATCATTTGTGGAGCTGACTGGGTGATTTTCAGGTGTGGTCTAAATTCGGCCACCAAGTGTGTTGGTTTTATAGCCCCTTGGGAAGGGTGCTAGTGCAGGTCATGATCAGCTACTGCTTGTGCTTGGCTTGAGGCCACTTGATAGGAGCTACGAAGTGATATGTGGTTGGTTGCTGCTTGTGCTGAGTTTGCCAGCATTTGGGAGAGGCTATGCTATGAACTGAGGCTGTCTTCCATTTTTCCTGCACTTGGGCCCTTTCAATAGCCACCATGATTTGAGGTGAGGCCATTTGCCACTTGTGCCAGGTTTTTTACTACTTGGTTAAAGCTATGTTTTAGGCCTAGCCTGTCCATTGCTTATGCCAGCCTTGGGGTCACTGGATGGAAGTTACGATTCAAGTTCAGTATCAATTTTCCTGACCTTGGGACCACTTTTAGCAAGTGGTGCAAGACACCGTGATTGGTGTTGATAGACCTTTGAAAGATTTTGGGAATGTCTTAGCACAAGCCAAGGCAGGACACTTATATGGAGGAGGCTCCAGCCAGGTGGGCTCGTTAAGTGGGGCAGAGTTTCAGGGAATCACCAGGGCTGGACAAACAGTGTTAGCCTGGTTAATGGAGTGTTCAGATTTGGTGTTACCTGCACCTGCCAGCTGGGTGGGAGGAGGGCACAGGAGAGGAACACTGGAGCCTAACAGGGCTATAATCCCCAGAGAGAGTTGTCTGAACCCCTGCCCCTCCAACATTCACTCTGATGTTAGTCAATTTAATTCCTCCCCATATGCCCTTTATGCTTTTTCAGCTGGTGCCCTTGCACTAGAGCTTAGAGAAAGTGAGTTTGTGCTTAATGAGTCTGTGCATGCTTTTCTTAAGAGGTTCAGCCCCAAAAGCCTCTTGTCCTTCTAGGATGCAATTCCTGCTTTTTTTTACATGCAGATAATAGGGGTATTCCTCTTCCTGGCACTGGTGTCCTGGCCTCAGAAACCCACTGTGAACTGGGGCTCCTCACTCCTCAGGAGGAACACACAGCCAGGACATTCTTGATCCTTAACTGCCACACCCCGGTGTGGGAATTGTGCATTCCACATCTCCACCCCTCCTACCAGTGGTTGTGGCTTCTTCTTCATATCCTTACAGGAAGTCTGTTCAGCTAGTCCTTAGGTGATTCTAAGTGGTGGGTGTTCTATAATTTAGTTGTAATTTTGATGTAGTCATGGGAAGAAGTAAGCAGAGTTTTCCTGCTCTGCCTTCTTAACCGGAAGTCTTGAGCAGACCCTTTTGTTATCAGTGTATCTGCACAGTGAGGTCTCAGCAAAACTCTCCTGATCACGATAGGCATGATTTCCAGGGAGACTATCTGTAAGTTAGAGAGAACAGAGCTTCTGGCTTAGTGCACTTCTTCCAGCACTAGAAACTACTTGAATTCTGGAAAATAAGCACATTTTTTAGATTCCCTAGGGGTTCATCATGTTTTGGAACTATGCCATTGTGTAGGTTGTTACTAATAATCTCGTTTTCCCTAGTTACATTCTCACTGCCAGGACATAGGAGGAAGAGAGAGAACAGAAGGGGGAAGATTTTGCTTTCATTAAACTTGACCTCCAATCACAAAAAGGCCCAGCACATCTTACTAAACAATTCAATCTAGCTTTTTATTCCACCTGACCTCCCAGCAAGGAAGGCTTCTTGTTGAACACCTGAATCCAGCCCCAGCAGTTCTGGGCTAAGTTCTAGCCCTGACTCATCCCCCAGCTGCATGTGTGCTGATTTCTGTTCTTTTTTTATACAAATATAAGCATCCCAACTGGAGAGGGTGTCTGGGATAAGAAGGAACAATAGGCCCTTCAGGGTCTTTGGTCTTTGAGATGCTTGGAGATGTGTTTGTCTAATTAGTTCTGCCTGACTATCAGTTTGGATGACCATCATGATTGGTTTGACAAAATTAATAGATGATCTGCTATGAAAGCTTGAGCACCAAGGAGCCAGCAAAGCTCCAGCTGTAGGCTAAATCCCAACTGTAGTCTTTCTGCACTTCATCTCACACTTATTGTGCCTGCACAGTAATCCCTACTGCAGAAGACTTGAGCTTCTTTGCTCCACAAAATATAAGCAGTCCTCATTTTTTTTCCTCCATTGTGCTAGGCCCCCATGGCCTGCTGCTGGCTAAATTTGGAACAAGTATCATATCTAAGAGTGTTCCAAGATCTTGAAAGGACGAAATCTTTAGACCCCCTATTGACACACAACAGAGTTAAACACAATTTAGCTTTCAGCCATGCCTTTGAAATTTGTCTTTTATATCAGCAATGAACAGTGAGATACAGTACTATCCAGATCAATAACACCCCAGAATGCTGTAAGGAAGGAGTGGCTTAGAAAGTTCATTTCTGTGGATTATGGACTTTGTTTAGTTCTTGCTGTCGCAGCTCCTCTGGACTTGCCTGTAGTTGTAAATGTGACTGATCAGCATATAAATGCCACACAGGTCCTGGGGAAACTCTGATGGTAGTAAGAGTTTTTCTATAAGATGACAGAGGAAAAAAAAATTGGAGCAATGTATGTCTATAAACAGCACTATTTTGTGCATTTTCTACTTAGTCATTTATTGAATACCTGCCCTGTTGTAGGTACTAGCCTAGTTTCTAGGGATGCAGTTTTAAGCTAGATAGAGTACTTTTCCTGAAGGAAGTTTAATGGTCTAATGGAAAAAATAGGCCTGTTTCTTATATTTTCTGCCACCTCCTGTCTGTTATTCCAGACATAACACTTATTGAAAAGTGGATGCGGGATAAAGAAAGGTTCTGGTTTCTCAACACACCACAGAAAAAAGATTCCCTGCTTAGTTTTACTCCAGCAGACTGTCTGCAACATTAGTCTCTGAGATAATTCATCTTGCAATGACTGTGGCCAACATTTCTACCCTACTTTTATAGCTTTGATGAGACTGAATAGTAAGTCCAAGGACAGTGTAACAACTGTAAGAAAATACTATATCCTCAGTCTTGAGGAAAATAGAACTAAAATAGGCAATGTGTTTTAGGTGTCTAAAAACTCAACTCAATTTGACAAGGACAAAGATAGTTAATAACCTGAAGAGAATTAGGTAATACAGTTCAGCCATGGTTGGGATATGGAAACTCAACAATGTCAACAGGCCTCAGAATCTCTGTGTCTTTGTCCTGCATTTCTTTGTATTTGCTCTACTCTCCGTCAAGCTCACTGAACCATCTGAAGGGTGATCTCTGCCACCAACTCCCACCTTGAATCCTCCCAGTGCTAAGTCCAATGAAAAAATGTTTGCTATCACCAATCCACAACAGTAGTTTCAATAAAAGTTCTGACTCTTATTGGCCTAAATTAAGTCACATTCTCAGTGCAGGAAATTAAATATGTTCATTGTATTGGGTCACATGTTCAGGGTGGTGGCTCATGTGGTCTCAATATCACCCAAAGACACAAAGAATGAACAACTAACTGGGCTGAGATGGCATTCCAGAGGAAACTTAGGGCACCATACCCATAAAAAAGAAAGGGAAATGTTTGCTAGGTATAAAAAAAAAACCCAAATACCACAAATGTCAACTCTAAGAAATTGATTAGATGTATTCCAAAATGTGCTTTCTGTATTCATTTTATTTCCAAAAAGTAGAAAAATATATGGGATATTTGTGTAATTGGCCAAAAGAGAAACTAGGAATAGTTAAATATTCCAAAGTTCATAAGAGACTTTTAGAAAGACAAAACTTAAGGACAAAAAAGAAGGCATAAATTGAGGACAGAAAGCCTCAGTTCTAGAAGACCTGGGGCAGGTGACTGAGGCAGACTCAGAGCAGAGATTTAGCTAACTGAACTGGAGCGCTGTGAGGCTGGGTTGAAGACTTAGTCTCACTATCAAAATCAGAGCATTGCATTGACTCTGGAGGGGTTGAAAATCAAAGGGTGAAGTTAGACTTCCTGAACTCCCAGGTTAAAAGGCCAAGGTAAGCTCTGGAGATATCAGGAAGGCTCAAAGGACATATAGCTGACAGTTGCATTTCACAGGCTGATATGATGCACATGTACTGGAATAGAAAATACAATTCAAAAATATATATTTATTATATAACTCTGAATCCAATTTTTCTTGACCTTACAGTTCTAACTGGGAATCAGATGTTTGGGTCTTCCTAATTGGTGGGACATGGACTCGTAAGTGTAGGTCTAAGTCTATGAACTTTTGGGGGTGGGAAGTGATCACTCTTTCTTCTCAATGAGAATGTAGTTAGAAGCATATATCTGTACTAGGAAGTGAAGGGTAACCCATTAGTGGGTCAGAGAAGTGCAGAGACCTAGTTCCAGACAGACACTACACAACCTTCAGTAAGAAGCTTCCCTTCCCCTGTGGCCTTCAAATGTTGTTCTTGAGACACTTGGCACCTGATCTGACAATTATTGCTAGACGTTGCCCTCCTGGCAGTGGTGGTAGCCACATGTCCTGGAGCCTTCAGAGGCTAAGACCTTTTCATATTAGTGGACTTTGCAGCCGGTGCCCCTCAAGCTTTGGTATCTCAGACAACTCAGAATAGCATCTAGGCTTCAACTCCTCTCAGGATCTAAGCCACCTCTGAGAAGTACTCCTTCAAAGTTCTGGTAGATGGAGGACTTAATTAAGCCACAAACTGTATACAGCACAAGGACCCAAGTTTAAATGAAGCTGTTCCATTAATCTTGGTTATGCCATACCACCCAAGGCACAACTTTAAGCTAAATTAAAAATGAGTAACTTTGGGTTACATTTGGCTTATATAGTGCTTGCTGTAAAGTCATTCAGCACAAACTTAATAAAGAAGAAAATGATGACAAAATTACTGATAGTATAATTTTCATAGGATTTCTCTTTTTCAATATATTTTTCAGTTCTGCCTACACACAAATACACACACATTATTTTCTCATTCCCATCAAAACAACCTCTGCCCCACACAACACGAGGGAGCAGAACCACAGCTTCCACTACCATTTTATCATCTCTTGGACCTCTAATCAGAGACACCACTCCCTCAGCCCAGAAACAATATTCTGATTTTCCCGCCTCATAAAAATACAAAGCTGGTAGCAAACTTCAACCTGCTCAAGCAGATCAGATACTGAGTTCTTTCTGCAACTAATATCTGAAACTTTGACAAGGCCTCCAATCTGCCCCTTTCTCTTGAAGTTTTATTACCATGAATCACATTGAAGAACTGCCCCCTCCCACCCCACCTATACAATCTAAAATTAAAAAATGAAGTGGAGCCTTGGCTGATGTGTCTCAGTCGGCTGGAGTGTCATCCCGCAAACCGAAATTTCCAGTCAGGGCACATGTCCGGGTTACACGTTTGGTCCTTGGCCAGGGTGAATGCAGGAGGCTACAGATGGATGTTTCTCTCACATCAGTGCTTCTCTCCCTCTCTCTCTCCCTCCCTCTCTCCCTCCCTTCCCCTCTGAGCATGTCCTCAGGTAAGGATTAAAAAGAAATTAGGTGCATTTTGGATTTGTATACCTATAAAAACATTATTTTCATTTATAATTCAGGGGAAAGTGTTTTCTGAAGTTAGTCTGAGGAATATTTTGGTAGTAAGTCACCTGTGTCACTCTCCCCAACAACCATGTTCTTTCCCGATTTATGTAGTCCCTGGAGGAAGAGCAAAGGTGAGGGCCTTCAGCAGCACCAAGGCTGACAGCCACTCCAAGGGGTTGTTACTCAGCTTGGGAAATAGTCAACTGTTTTCAGAGTTGGAGACATTTTTTAAAGAAATCAATGTGTTCAACAGCTTCTAGGTAATGAAAGTTTAAATACAGCTCACGTGCTTAAAAAGATAAATGTCAGAGTTGTGTAATCTTTCAAATGAGAAGATCACACCTTTCTTTTATCATTTATGAAGAAGTTATACAATTTATATTCTCTAAAACACTTTCTTTTTCTCACTTTTGATTGGAAAAAAATGAAAGCATTATTTTGGCCTCCTGAAATCAACGCATCATCTCACCTACAACAGTTTGGTAGAATAGAATTGGCAAGTCTAAGAAGGGACAGGCAACTTGTCATTGTAGCCTAATTATTCTATATATTTATTACATACCTATCCTGTATTGCCATATTTTAGTACTTGTGTCCCAATAATATAAAATAAAATCCCCCATTTCCTTAAACAGTAGGCACCTCCAAAGTACGTAGGTAGGTTTCCAAAGTGTACCAAAGCAACCAGATTAATCAAGCCTGTGTCAGGGTCACTGATTTTCTGATTTTAGCACAGTTTCTGACATGGAATAAGTACTTGGCAAATATGTGTCCAATAGTTGTAATGACCTGCAGCAGTTCGGATGTCTAGTGAAATATGGAGGACCTGCTAAGAGTATATCCTTCTCAATGAAGCACTCCAGAAGGTGCTTGATGAAATCTATTTACTGAGAAAGCCTAGGCATCATTTGGGGAGAATAAGAGGCTCAAGATCCCATAATGGCAGGTGTTTATTACTGTTAAAGTGGCTCTAAGTTTACCCGGAACTGGTGTAACCTAAGAAATAATGTAGGCTGCAAATGAAAGAAGATGGAATAGACCTTTCATCTTTACAGGTAGGGATTGTAAAAGGTACTTCCCATTCCATAAGGGAATAAGGAAATAAGGTAGAGCTGTGTCTGCCTCTTCCTGGGAAAAGCTGGAGCAGCCAGGGCCCCTCCAGTCCCACCCAGGTAGTGAAGAATGGGATGAGGACCACATTGTGACCAGGAAATAGCATAATGGCTTCTTCCACTCAGCAATCTTTCCTTCATGTTATTATCTCTACTAACCAGAAAGTAAAGACAAGGCCTCTTATGAAAATGCACCCAACTTAGAGCCTACAGTATGAGAGCTGCATTGTCTCTATAATTTCAGAAAAATGCAATCAACCATTTGTTACTATTTTGAGCCTTTGATTTTCAAGAAAGGCATAAAATCTTAATGAGCAAAGCTTTTGATTTCTAACAAGCACTGACTAGAGCGACTACTGATATTCTTACGTCTTACCTGGTATGCTACAAAAAAGCAGATTGACTTCTTCTACCACTATAATCTGTCTTCTAAGCTCACTAAGGAATAAATTTGGCAAGTGAGAATCGTGTAGGAACCTAAAAGAAAACTAGAGTAACAGGATAGAGATCATAGGATCAGCTTTATTAGACATAATCTGGGGCAGAAATATTTTCCTATGTAAACCTATTAAAAATGCCTCGCACACATGTAGGTGGAGATTATAGGTTACACTGCCTTTATTTCTGGATTATTTGGTTCCGCAGTCTGCTTTTGGGTAGGTCTAGCTTATCAGAAAAGGAATTTTATATTTGCTTACTTAACCTGGTCTAGTATTAAAGATATAATAATAATAAAATTTTTACTTAAGTTTAACTAAAAGCTGTTTAGTCTGTTCAGGAGCAAATTTGTAGAGCAAAGCTGTGGGGGGCGGGTGAGTGGGGAGGGAGTGGGAGGTAAGTAGTGCAAGACGAAATGGGAAAGATTGAAGCCTCAGGAGACTGACATTTCAGACCCATGCCGTACCAGATTAGTGGTGCTCAGCTCGAGAGAGCCCCAGTAACCTAAAAGAAGATTTGGACCACTCAGGAAGGGTGGAAAGGCCACCATTTAATCACCATGACTGCATAAATGAAACCATGCAAACTTCTGTGATGTTCCTATTACCCTCTAGTGTTATTTCCTGGCAGGAAAGGGCTGATAAAGGACATGCTTTGAAAATCATACCATTGTTGTAGAGAGGAAACTGTGGACAAGAAATGTTAGAGCGGTGGGGATGGGGGGGGGGCGGAGGAAAGAACATCTGGGGGCCGCACCGAACGTTGCTGCAGATTTATTTCTCACCGAGTCTGCTGGTGTATCATTTTACCTTTCCAGAAAATGGAGATGAAGTGCTCATTTATTATACCTTACCAAGGGAAGCTTCATACATTAATGTAAAGTATTTTGAAAATGTCACATAAAACCCATTATAGAAATATAAGATGCTACCAGTGATTTTTCTATGGTAGGATATATCAGAGAGGAATAGCCCTCAGCAAGAATGGAATTGTAGTTTCTAGCCCCCCTTGCTGGACAAGCAATGAAAATCATCAGCTCCTGAGCCTCCCAGCTGCACAGCAGATGTTGGTGGGAGAGAAGGTTGGGGAAGAGCAACGGGTCTGCCTCTATGTTAGAATTCCCATTCGTGACCTCATTTCAAGGTATTTCACTGGGAACCCTTTTCAGCTGGGAGTATTTAGGAAGAAAAACTGCCCTATCTCCCTCCCAAGCAGAGAAAAAGAAATAATTAAGCTCATTGAAAAACAATATGTTCTAATATTTTGTTTTTAAAAAAGGTGTGCCCTGTTTTTGTGTTTTGTTGTATTTTGTCACTTTTTTCTTTTTTGCCATGACATTTTTACAACTTGTCTGTGAAATTTTATGACCACATTTAGAAACACAGTCTCCACTGGGTGACAGCTTTCACACAGCAGAGAGAAAAGGATGGAAGACAACGACATCTCACCAACGGCAACAGGGAGCCCCGCGGTCCGCGGAAAGTAATTACTGGAATGGAGATGGTGGCTGGAATGTTGGGCTTTACTAACTCACGTATCTTAGGAGACATACCATCCTATCTTTAATAATGACACAGACATACTCAGAGACCCCAATACGGGATGCTTTTAACAGAGACTCTCTTCTCTGCCACCTTCTTACATGTCTCAAAGAGGTTAGTGAACTGAACCTTTGAAGAACATTTGGAAGACAGCAGACACAGCTTGAATGTTGGGTGGTTGTTTTTTAATGGACTTGTCAGCAGCCATTCTCATTTGCAATAGAATTCCTCCTCTCCCTTACCCTTTCTCAGGTTTGTGTTTTCCCAGTGCTGTGCCAGTGTTGAATAATTTACAAGGGTAGAAAAAGAAAACTGTCACTATCACAGTCCCAGGGCTCTCCACTCACTCATCTGTCACATGGTCAAATGTCACCGGTGCCATTATTTGTGAGGGGTGAGATTAATGCCACGGAGCTACTTGCCTCCTTTCTTTATCTATTGTTACTGGTACTGAACGCCAGCGTATTTTTTTTTTTTTAGAAGAGCTGGTAGCCATTTCTACAACAATGTCCCACCTAAAGAAATCCAAATAACTGACCTCCTCATTCCATCGGACGCTTTCATCTGTATTCATCTGTTTCTTCTTATCTGGCATTTCCACCCACAGCACAAAACTACAGATCTAGTTAGGACTATATTCAGAAGAAATGAGAGTGTTCAAAGTGATCCCGGGCATGTCGGTTCTGTTCCTTATTAGGAAAAAGAGAGACACAGAGGGGAAAAAAGGCCATCCCAGTTGCAGTAATGAGTCGCAGTGAATCACAGAAGGAGCCGACAAAAGATCCCCTGCTCACAGATGGCACTTTGCAGAGGGAAATCAGGGCCATAGCTCTCAGAAGAATTCCCAAAGTGCAGAAATGCAAAGATCAACAATTTAAAATACCAGTATCAACTATATAAAAGAAAAGGAGGCAGAAATGTAAATTTATAGTGAATATCTACTTTTAAGGTAATAGAGAAATACTTTGTAGTTAGATGCTGATGAAAATTATGATTATCTCCTAAGTGTGGACAGAACGCATATCCCTGATTGAAAACCAGGCTTTCCAAAGAATGGTGTAAAATTTTTGAAAGTTTCTATTTTTCAGGGTCTCAAAAATGTGAATATACAGAAACAATAATAATAGCTAGTATCTACCCAGTACTTACTAAATGCATTAAAGGTATTATTATTCTTAATCCTTACAAGTATTGCTGTTATTATTATCCCTGTTTAGAGATTTAAAAAAAAAAAAAAAGCAAACAAAATTTAAATGAATGGTCCGAGTAAGTGGTAGTGAACCTGAGATTGACCCTTAGAATAGGACACTAAACTTCCATTTGAAAATGTGTATCTACATAATATGGAAGAATTGGGGAAAGACTGAAAATTGTAATTAACTTTTATGAGTTTAGGTCACAATAACGACCTTAGAAAGACTACACCATTGTTTCTGCCTCTCCTCGTTTGTATGCCAATTCACTGAATAAAATGCTTAAGAATTCACTTGGCCTATCAAGTGAGCTCATTTGAAGTGACTACAATTATTTGGCATCCGGCTCTTGTTCCTGACGTGTGATTGGATCGTGGCTCTGGTTAATTAACAGGGAGGCTAGAGGCCCAAGTTATCCTGTCCCTAGTCGCCTTCTCATCCTTCAGTGTTTCATTGTGCTTCCTTTCCGTTTGCTATGGGGGGGAAACCCTAATATCTTATCTCTCGTGAAACCTTGGAAAGGTAGATAAGAACCGAGAGCAGCTCTGATCTCATTAGCTGCCTTAGAAGGGCAGAGAGGAATTGCAATCTGCTATCTGATTCACTGCTAACAGATAAGTGCTCTCAAAGAGCTACAAAGGCAAAATCCCCAAGGAACCTGCAATAAAGAAACTTGGATCTTCTTGTGGAGATACTTAAGCTGAAACTCAGGAGCTGTTTTGTGAACAAATAAAGTGATCTGGAGAATCAAGCTTGATTCTGAGCATACAGGTCACTTTTTTGCAAATGTCAAATAAAAACCTGGAGTTTCACAGTGAAGCTCTGGAACTTTCCCACTCTTAGTTTAGGGAACAGAAAATGACAGCAATGCAAGGTATGGCAAAAGTAGGTTTATAGTTGTGAGTATGCAGAATGCAGAGTTTATTCTTATATTCTTATTTATTGATTACTATATTATTTTCCATACAAACAACTCTAAATTTACTTTTGCCCCCACCCTGTACAATCATTTGAGATATTATTGGGCCTATGAGAAAAATGGCAAGTTTAGAGACTGCAGTGAACAAAATTCAGCTCATAGACAGGGCCACCCCTGGAATCAGTTTTTTTGCTCCAGCTGATTCCTGCTTGTGCTGATGGTAACACAAAGTCACCAAGCCTGAGGGGAAGTTCTCATTGCGTAGCCACATATGGGGATGGATATAGTTGTGTGGGAATTAAACAAATGCAAATCGGTTGTTTCTTCACACCAAACTTTTCTAATTCCAGATACTTAGGTTAAAAAAACAAACAAACCTTGAAAAAAGAGGTGTTTAAAAGGCCAATAGTAGCCCCTAAAGATATTAGCAAGCCCTGGCTATGTAGTTCAGTTGGTTGGAGCATCATCCCAATACACCAAGGTTGTGGGTTCAATCCCCATTCAGGGTATATACAAGAATCAACCAATGAATACATAAATAAAGTGGAACAAAAAAAATTGATGTTTCTCCCTTTCTGTCTCCTTCTCTCTCCCTTTGTCTATCTCATTAAAATCAAGAAAATAAAAAATAAATAAATAAAAAGATGAGATATTAGTAAATATAGGTGTTCTCAGGAGGAAAAAGAGCCCATTCTTGGAAAACTATTACTGAAAATTACATTTGTATGTTCAACTATGTACCCCCAGCCCTTTGCAAAACAGAGGCAACAACACAGGGCTCACTAAAGGACAATCCTTTGCAAGGCTGTCCTTGAACTAAACATTGTGTTGTTGAAATCCAAACAGAAAACTCAGCTTGAGAAAGCTTTGTAAAGGCTCTTTGGAGTAGAAATTCTGAAAACAGAGTGATTATGAGGTCTTGCTTCAACTTCCAAAATGTTACTGTCTTCCTGGTTCTAGTTAAACTTTTCTAGCATTCTTCATGGGACTAACCTTGACTAACGTTTTTTAGACTATTAAACATGAATTGATAGAAGTAATTGAGGAAAAAAAGTTTTTTAATGTTAAAAATAATTTTGGATGGTTTGTTATCTGCTTTGTTATCTAGCAGAGGTTTAACCCCCTGAGTCTTGTAGTGTGTAATAACTCTTTACCCCACACTGAGAAAATCCATTAAAATTGTCTATGATAGCCAAACATTCTGACTCATTCACTCATTTGTTCCTTTATTTATTCATTCGTTTAACAAATGATTATTGTTTTAGTATCACATGCAAGGCATTGTGCCATGCACTAGTGACTAAAATAATAAGACTGATTCATAACATCAAAAGTTTGTAGTCCAGTAGGGAGAAAACGGACATACAAACTGACAAATAAAATATGTTGCATAAAATGATGAAAATAGACCTAGAGTGTTATGAAAAACCCCAAGAGGTTTCAGTCAAGATGGCAGAATAGGTGGACACTGTATTTACCTCCTCCCATGAACACAGCAAAATTACAACCAAAGTATAGAACAATCAACCTGGATAAGCATGTGAAGACTAGCTGAACGGAAGTCCTATAACTAAGGATATAAAGAAGAAGCCATGTGGAGAGGTAGGAAGGGTAGTGACATAAAACAATGTAGCCCCACAACAATATGTGGCGGGTGAGAATCCAGAGCGATATCTCATCTTCAGAGGTCCGCCCCTGAGGAATGAGGGGCCTCAGCACCATGCCCAACTCCCCAGCTCAAAAGACCAGTGCCAGGAAGAGGAGCCCACTTAACACCTGCCCTTGAAAATCAGTAGGGACTCCTCCATACATTCACATGAGATGGAAGGCTGCTGGAAATCCAAGTATCCTTTCAAAGGGCCAGTATATAAACTCTCATTCATAGGAACTCATATTGGCTCTGGAACATGGACAGTGGCTCTGGTGGTGCCAGAGACATACAAAGGGAGACTGGGTTGGAGGGAGGACACACCTTTACTGTGATGAGCTCTCCACCCATTGGGCCAAATCTGAATCTACATTAGCCTGGTAAATTCCACTGGCTCCATTTTGATGACTCCCTGACACCCTGACCCATCCAACTTAACCACAACCCAAGACTCTTTCCAGGGCAACCAGCCTGAGCCAGCATTGCAGTCTTTCTCTAAAAACTCTCCAATAATTCTGGTTAAGCTTGGGGTCGGAGGGTAGTGCCAGAGACATACTGTGTTTTCAGTGCAAGGGCAGGAAGGTCGGCTACCACTGCCCAGGTGTTGAAGCCTCTTTTTACACTGTCAGTGGGCACCTTCTCTCCTGTGTTTAAGCCCCCTCACCAGCCATCTCTAAACCTGCATTAGCCTGGTGAACTCTGCTAGCTCCCCACTGACGACTCCCTGGAACTCAGCCACACCAAACTCATCCATGGCCCAAGGTTCTTTTGGCAGCAATCAGCCTGGGCTACACTGCAGTCTTTCTTAAAAACCTCTGGAGGAATATTCCTGTCAAACTTTGGAGAGGGGTAAGAGACATTCAGGGAGAGGCTGAGTTGTTTGGCTTCAGGGTCAGGGCCAGAGGGACAGCCAACATTGTCCCAGTGTTGAGCTTTGTACCCACATGACCAAATCTGATTCTGTATTAGCCCTGTGAACCCCACTAGCCACCCTGATGACTCCTTGAGACACTGCTTCACCTAACCTGTGTTCCACTGAGGCTCATTAAGTGGCTGAGCATTATGAGTAGCTGGCAGGTGGTGCCTTGGGCATTTTGTTGACCTGCTCCTGACCTGGTACTGGTAGCAGCTGGCCTTGATTGGTGGCACCACCCCTCCCACACACATCTAAGCCAAGAATAGGCAGTTACTGAATGCTATTGCTTTGCAGCTCTTAACAGGTAGCCCCAGGCAGGTTACAGGTAGCAGCTGATACTGACTACACCAGACTACCTCCCAAGAGGCCCCAGAACCAAAACACTCCTTGGTCAACTTTGTATCGCAATAGAGCGCCAACTGACTAGCTCCACAAACAGCACACTCAAAGGGGGGTCTCAGCAGACACAAGACCTCACTGGAGCAAATACCACTGCATGGGGTATGTTGTTGTCATGGCCAAGCAGCTCATACGTTGTCATCATGGCCAGTCCTAGAAGCCAGTCAGTCTGAGGGTCAATCTCACCCTGTTCTCCAGGAATTTTCAGTTCAGAGGGAAATATAAGCAAGAAAAAAAAAACAATTTTAATTCAGTGTTATGTTTGTTATCTATTGCTGTGTTGCAAATCACCCCCAACCCAGTGGTTAAAATCAACAAACATTAATCATCTCACTATTTCTGTAGGTCGGGAATTTGGGAGCAGCTCAGCTAGGTGGTGTTGGCTCAGCATCTTCCATACGATTGCAGGCAAAATGTTGGCCAGGGCTGCAATTATGTGAAAGCTTGACTGGAGTTTGAGAATCTGCTTCCAAGATGGTGCCCTCACACAGTTCTTGGCTGGAGGCCTCAGTTTCCTGTCATGGGACCTCTCCACAGAGGTGCTTGAGTTTCTTCATGACATGGCAGCTAGCCCCCTCAAAAAGAGCAATCCAAGACAGATCAAGCATGAAAACATGTCTTTTTATGACATATTCTTGGAAATGACACATGGTGACTTCTACCACATTCTATTTTTCAGAAGTGAGTCACTAAATAGAGCCCACACTCATGGGGAAGGAAATTAGGCTTCTCATAGAAAGGGAAGGAGTAGCAAAGAACTATGGCCATCCTTTCAAACCACTCTCCATAAATTTGATAAAGTAAATGCTATGGCAGCAAAAAGTGACATCCTTAAACAAGGCTTGGAGAATCCTAATGTCTTCTCACAGGAAAGACGAGACTAAGAGTGGTGGTGAAGAGACATTCCAAGAACACCCCAGGCAGAAGGAAGAAACAGAGAAATATTTCTTCAGAGAAGAAAGTGTGATACAGAAGGGTAACTGAAATGCAAGATCTCACTGAATCTATGAAGTTTTCCATTGTCAGCCATTTACATACCAGCAAGAAAGGGAAAATGCTGCCACTTAAACGTGACAAAGCATTGATTCTAAAACACATCTTCATTCCACAGTTGTAAAGTTGTGAAATGAAATAAAAGTGCACTTTAGAACCAATGAAATTGTTAGTTTGATATTGATAAGGCCTAGAATGAAATAAGAGAGTGCGGAGTTTGAACCCGGCAAGGTATTAGGGGCCAAAAGATGAGGGATCTCAGAACCTTTTAAACTCAGCCTTTAACCTATTGTCAGTGGGAAATCATAAAGGTTTTAAACTGAATAGTGAGGGATCAAATAATCAGATCTATTTTAGAAAGACCGTCGTGGTTGCAGTGCACAAAATGGATTGATGGATTGGAGGAAAGCAAGGCCACCAACTAAGCATTGGTTGCAGTAAAAACCCAGAGCAGATAAAAATGGTGACCTAGGCAAAAATTAGTGGTGATAGATTGATTGTAGAGATGTTAAAGAAAATGTCAACCAGAGTCAGGGATTAATTGGATGCAGGGTGGGAGAAAGAAGAGTGGCTCTATCCTATTAAAACATTGCACCACCATAAATTTTATACCATAACAATATAATACCTTTCTGATTGTTATTAATTACCATTATTGGCATCATTATTCTCATTGCTTCATATTTTATCATCTCGCAGGGATTGGCTGCATTCATGTTATTTGGAGAGACAGTGTACCACATTGCGAAGAGCAGGGACTAGGAGACAAAGGAGAGGTTTTTATGCAGTGTCGGCTTTATCCTGTAGTAAGTAGCAGGTGAATTTAGACAAGATGTATGATCTCTCCAAGACAGTTTCCTCACATTTTATGTGACAATGCAATGTCTCTTCCGCTAGTTGTTCTGTGGATCAGGGAAACTTTCTATTAAGAGTCTGACTTAGTGCTTCATTGACTGACATGCAGCGGGTGCTCAATTAACAGTCACTATTGTTGTAACATTCATAAAGCACTTAATTTGACAAGCCAAAGAGTCATTTAATTGGCTATTTTTCACAACGATTTTATGAAATAATGAAGAAGGTCTTGAAAGGGGATAAAATCATGAAGGCAGATGGGGGACCGAGGGATCCACGCTGTTGTATCTCTCCTCATCTGTGAAGAATACTACCCAGCGCTGATGTACCTGTCAGAGATCAAGCGTCTACATGCAGGATATCCTGCCCACGGGTAAGGGGTAAGTTTGCAAAGGACATAAACGTCTAATTTTTCCACAGTTAGTACTTCATGAATTTTTAAAGATGGAGTTTCATTGTCAAGGAAGTTTACGAAAAGCTTCTGGGCTCCGTTAAACCAGTTCCTTTTTTGCAGAATTTGCCAAAGCTTTAAATACTCTCAAGTGTACTGTAAATCTCCAAGAAGGAAGGTAAGATGCACCTTATTCCAAACTTGATGATAGAAACTCCTGAGACTAGTTTCCCACGGAACACAAGTTTGGGAAGTTTTTCAACGGCTTGTTTTTCCTTGAATGTCTGCGTCTCATATGTATCCAGTCTTTACCCTCAGAAATCGCCATCGTATCTGTGAGACAGGCTAGAAAAATGATGACTCAGAAAAAGAAAACCTTAAAACCACTAAATACAAGGACCTTCATAGTTCTCAACATTGTCAAAAAATAAAAAAAATAACCTGGCTGGTGTAGCTCAGTGGATTGAGCGCGGGCCTGCGAACAGAAGGATCGCGGTTCGATTCCCAGTCAGGGCACATGCCTGGGTTGCCAGGCCAGTTCCCGGCAGGGGACATACAAGAGGCAACCGCACATTGATGTTTCTCTCCCTCTCTCCTTCCCTTCCTCTCTAAAGATAAATAAATAAAATCTAAAAAGAAAAAAAAAGTAAAAAAAATTAAAATAAAAAAAGAAACAATAAAATTTACAGTAAATATTGAGAAGTTATCCATGCCCATTTTACTTTTATGTATATATAGAATAAGATAAATGATTTTTATGGATAACAAGATTATATACCCCTGTGAAATATAAAGAAGGTTTTCCTTGTATATAGTTAAACCTTGTGAAAACTATGAAGATACCAAAACAATAAATAATTATCTATAAAACAGGCATCCATCTTCCTTGTCTATTTATCTGGAAGCTTTCAGAGAGCGATATATAGGGATATATAAAGTATTACTGCTAATTATAGCACTATACATGTAACACTGGAATACCACATAAATCAGGGTAAGCTAAACAACAGTTTCCAGGAAAAAAAAAATTAACTAAAATAAATCAGTGGTTGGCTATTAAATTTCATTTTCAAGTGGCGCTGGTATTAACACCAAATCCAATATCTACTGTGGAGAAAGAATGGAAGAGTCTGATCTAGTTAGTACTCTGACTCATCCCCCATCCGGAAACACCTTTCAGATGTCCTCACTTTTCTCCTTGGTCAGTCTCCCTGACAAGGCTGTATGGCCTTATTCTTAGCATTTTACTGTATGGTTTTCTTGATTCATCGTACCTTTAGTAGACTACAAAGCACCTTATTTTTATTTAGATATCTCAATGTATATAGTCTGGATATCTTCCACTGACTCCTAAACACGTTCTATGGAATTGATCTTTCTTCAGAGATCACATGCCTTCTGCAAAACGGAGTTATAATGACATCCTCATTTTTCCAAAATCACGTTGTTGGTGTCACAACAGTTTATGTACATATTTCTAGAAAGATAATGTCTGAGTAGCTCACTCCTCTCTATTTTTTTAAACTCATGAAGTAAACCTTTGTCGATTTTCAAAAGTGTACATACTGTGCATTAGATTCTGCCCAACAAGCTCTCTCTGTGCAGTGATCCCTCATATCATTGCTACAAATTGTCAGTGCCCCAGCGAAATGAAGATATTGATTTCTCCATAACTCCTTTCACCACCTCCATAGGAGGCTCTTTCTTCAGATACAGAAAATGCATTAAAACCCCACACTGTCACAAGGTAGATTAATGCCCTTGTGTCACAGCTCTCTTTGGAAACTGCCTCAAACACCAAGCCTTCGAACTGGATTAGGAGTCACTGAGACCCTTGAACATTCCAAGATTGCCATTCTCTCCTGCCCCACTTGAACAATGGCTCCATTTGCAAATAAAGTCATGCAAATGAAAATGCCTGGGGACAGGAATGCAGATTCCCTCCAGTCAGGTCATCACATTCAAAGCACAGCAGACAGTCAAGTGAATAGTGGATCAGGCAGCATAATCAAGCTGGGTAAGAAAAAAAAACAAACCCTGGGGAATGTAAGATACCTGAAAATGCTTTTGAAATATAACACAATAAAAACCTAGGAAAAGAAATGACTTACCCGAGTGACTTCTTGACCCACGAGAGGTCCCATTCTCCTGAAACTCCATCTACTACTTGCTTCCTGATTTCGGCTTTCTGAGATAATAGCTTTTGTTTCTTCCCAGTTGAACCCCCACTGCTTGCTACAATCCCTTGGAACACCCAGACGCCCACTCAAGGCTCTCTGAATCACCACTAGGTTGACCTTTTACCTGCTTTTGTATTCTCTTTTCTAATTTAACATGACTCCAACTAATTTCATTTTTCTCCTAAAAACCCTTTAAACAGACTTGGCATTTCTGCCTCCATGTAAACCGTTTCCCCTCCTTATAAACAACAAAGACCTCCTACCTCTGAACAGAGGGAAAGTGGCTATTGGGGAGAATGTAATTCTGTCCCTATGAGCACCTGAACCAGTTTCATGACAATCCCTTGGTTTTCATTTTCTGCTAATAACCTTCAGGAAGGCCCACGGTGTTTGGAAGTTCACAGATAACAACCAAAGAATGTTTATGAGGCCACTGCAGGTAGCCTTGCAGGCTGCTTCGTGTACCGCTCCAGGATGCATCATGCTTCCGTGCTGCGATGTGATGAGTTCCTAACGCAGCCCTGCAGTTTGTGATTGATCCTACTCATAAGCCGCCCACATAAGACGAGTGAAAACTTGGGTAAGGTAGTAAGGTCTGCTTCTGAGTGAATTTGAATTCTTTTCAGGCATTCCAGTAAGCATTTGTTACTTCAAAATAAAAAGTCACGGGCCTTCCATAGTATTTACCAACCCTGCCACTGTGAATGAAACCCGTGTTACTAATCTGTAAACGCCTACCTTCTCATCTAAGACAAAATTAAATTATGCTCTGGCATCTATTTCAGGATAATCCAATCTGGGACAAACTGACATTCAGAGTTGCGTTAGACAATTTCTCAGACTGAACTGAAGTACTCAAGCCTCGGGCCAACACTTACACTGCATTCTATAGAAATACAATTTCAGTTCTTGAAGTTAATCTCCAAAGCCAGTAGTTCAAATGGTGTGGAAAATATATGTAACCTACTAAAGCCAGGAAGGGTAATACAGAAGGTTGTATTACCAAATGGACACATCTGAGAAGGACAATAGTAGCCAATGTAAACCATGTCTTGTCCTTCCCACCTAGAGAGTTTTTAGTGACATGCTATATATTGATCTCAAAATTAGGGATGGAGATCAAAGCTCCAATAAATAGAAATCCATACTCTGGTGTTTTCAAAACACTTCATAAAGCAAGCTCTGGCCCTCTAGTAGTATCTGCCACCCACATGAAAATAATCATTTGTCAATTGATTTTTAATCGATCACCCCAACTAAAGTGGAGCTATTGGTCCAGGAGAAGCCCTTAGTAGTGTTATGTGGTTGGAAAGACAATTCTTTCTATATTTCTCCTTGGTAGATTCTGGGCACACAGATATTTCGATTATCAGAAAGCAGGGAGGGCATTCACATCAACCCAGCTTACCAAGGTTGGGAAAGAACTGACTCTTCAACAAAGATAACAGGAAAGCTTATTTCAATGCATTTGTGAAAAAGAAGAGTCACCCAAATTTAGTTATTCTGTTACCTATATCCACAGTTATCCTTAGAATATTGTGTAAGTTGATTTTAACATAGCTTGCAACTATCTCAGGGCCATAGTCATCTTAGTTAGTTTATTGACCTTGTCATAAAAGTCAAAACTACCAAAAATTCTTTAAAGAAACACCTATAAATATTATAACATATTTATATTTTTGTATAATTTAGCTGTAATCCAGTTTGGCATTGGGAAGAGGTGAGTACAGCTTCTGCTACTCCACAGCCATCTTGAAACATTTCCTATTTTAATTCTTACTTGACTTTAATACATTTAGTGCTTCTGCCATTCCTTTAAAATATGGATTTCATCTGCAATTCCTTTTTTATCAACCTCAGAATTTACATATTGAACTTGTGTTATGATACACCAAGGATCTATTGCTCCTTTCTTGCATATTCTGAGAAAGATACCACCTTATTCACAGTTCCTCCAGTGATTACCTCTGGTTCCACCAATTACTACCGACTTTGAAAAGTGCAACTGTGAATTGTTTTATGATTTATTTATGTACTTAATTATTTATCTTCACCTGAGGATATGTTAACTGATTTCAAAGAGAGAGAGGGGGGAAGAGAAGAGAGAGAGAGAGAGAGAGAGAAACATCGATGTGAGAGAGAAACACCTATTGGTTACCTCTCTTAGGTGCCTTGACCAGAGATTGAACCCACAACCCAGGTATGTGCCCTGACTGGGAATCAAACCTGCAACCTTTTGGTGTGCAGGATGGCACTCCAACCAACTAAGCAGGAGACTAGGGCTATAAGTTATTTTAAATCTTTAAGTGTGACAGATAGAAAATCTTTTTTTCTCATTTGTGTATATGGTTTTCTTTTCCTCACTTGGATTAGAATAGAACATTAATTTTTGTCCATCGCAGCATTCCATGGCAACATTTGAAGTATACCTATAATGCGAGTAAACGAAATACAAGCTTGATTAAAATGAGAGCTGGAATGCAAAAGTTAAATAAAGAGCTTAAATGATGAAAAAAGTAAATTGGATTTCTAAACTTACTTTCAATTTGAAGGTGTTATACAATACATTTTGATAGTTCACAGAATGACTGAAGTGGTAAATTTATGGAGTATCATTCCATTTAAATGAACAACAGATTGTATTTGCAGAAACAGATTAATGTTTCTTGGAAATTTATTAACACCTGCTTGTTTTTCTACACTCTCGTTGCTATGTGGATTTTCTGTCATATGTAAATTCCATTTTTATTTTTAAAAATCAAAGGTAATGCAACGGAAAGATCTATTTCACGCATTAAAGCTAGTGATGGATGCTCCGTTGTTCGAAAGAGTGATGGGACACTTTGGAAAGCCGGAGCGGAGAGCTCAAGAGGGCAGCAGGAAAGAGGATCAGCTGTTTCTCTCACTTGTTGTTAAGTAGGGACATTGCCAATATCTACTCAAAATTAAAAGGAGAAGAATTGCCCCTTGACATTTGTAATTTCCACAGCTGCTGGCAAAGAAATATTCTGTGATGTTTTAAAATCAGTATGATGAGTGTGGGAGGGGACATTAAGAGTTTTCTGGCCCCAATACTTAAATAACCCCAAGCCACATCCCCACCCCAATGCACAGTCACCTCTAGTGGCCTCGGGTACCCATCTGACCCTCTACTTGGACTTTCAAGTTTTTGGTGCTAGATATACATCTGGGACACAATTCCACTCCAGCTAACAGACTAATGGATGTTCTTTGCTTATTCTACAAACCTTAGCTCAGTGTTACACTATGAGAGTTTAGAAGTTTTTTATTTTCAAATCAAGATCAGAATGTGGTTCAAAGTTATGTTTTGTTTTGTTTTGGGCACCTTCTTGCATCCTAAACAACACAGACAATTTTATTCCTCTACATTTTATATTACCTCTAAATGTAACTGTCCTGGGATCTCTTCTTTGCCTTTTAAAATGAAATTAAATAGTTTCTAATGGGAGACTTTCTTTAAGACTTGAGTCTTAAAGTGCTCATGTAATATAAGGTGTATATTGTATAGATTTACAGTTTTTTGGAGGTGGGGGATTTTTACCTAAACCTGAACACATTATATCATGCAGTACATAGGGTAATGGCCATTTATTGCACAGAGACAAGTGAAGACAGCTGAACTCTTTGGAGCTCTACAATCCTATTTCATAATTAGTTATTACACTCATGTTTGGATATGAAAAGATTTTATATTTATAACAGCCAATACTTTGAAATGGATCAAAAGTCTAGTCTGAGAGTCCCAGAGCTGGAAGCCAAACTGAATCCAACCAGAATGGGTAGGTGCCAGACAAACCAAAAAGCATGATCCAGGTATCAAAGGCAAATTCCCCCAGGTAGGAATTCAGCATCAAAATTAAAGTAAAACTCTGAAAGCCCAGCCCTGTCTCATCCAGATCTTTGGTACTTCAAAGCCGTACCATGCCGTCTCCTTCACTACCTTGCACCTAAACATCCACAAGGGATTAGGTTTACATCTTTTTCCTTCTGCTAATTTGACTGGGTGCTCCAGTCACCAAAAAATACAATCACAAATGGCCTATTACCATACTGGGTGAATAAATTGTGAGTCCAAGTGAATGGGAAATATTTCAGTTGATGTGATAGGCTAGGTGGTTCTCAGCTTTTACTTTTCTCAGCATTGTTGGAAGAACTTGACCTGTAGCTCATCAAATCTGAAAGGGCCACTCATAAAACCCCAAGTGATCAAAACTCATCTGAAGTTCTCACTTTGAAAACTGGCAGCTGCTCTTATGTAATTGCTTAAAATCAAATCCATACTGAGCATTTCCTATTGAGCATCTCCATACCTACAACATCCGTCCTCTTTTTGTTTAATTCAGACACAAACACATCCCTGAATCTAGTCTTGTCAAGTATTTGATTAAAAAATATGTACTCATTTCAAAGTCAAATAAAATGGTTTGAAGGAAAAACAGATTTTAGCAAAACCTTGCTTTTAATATATGACTATCAACTGCAGTTATTAAATACCCATGTTGAATAAGACATTGTACTGGCTTTTAGGGAGACAGAGATACATAAGATATGGCTTGAACCCACAAAGTAACCTAACTAGAGAAAGGAGAAATTTTCAAGATCAAATCAATAATGAGAAAACACAAGGATAAAATAAATGGTAATGAGAGTGGGTGGTGTGATGAGCCAAACAGATTCCCCTTCAAGAACAAAGGACTCATTTTCCCAGTTGCTAGGAATTCTGCCTCTGTTTCATTTCATTTTTTTCTGTTGTTGTTTTTCCTTAAAGCCATGTCCCTCACCTAAGGATATGCCTGCTTCTGGAGACAGTCTGCATCCAGTAACTGATGAGTTTATACTGGGCTATCAAATCCGGCCCCGGGACCTCACCTAAAACTCATCTGAAGAACAATCCTAGCACCAGAACCCGCTGACTCCCCCACTGCAAACCAACTCTTCCCTCTGCCAGTTCCGTTCTTTATGTTTCTTTCAAGGGTGTTGATTGGTCTCAGAAGCACACCTTAATAAACATCCTGAATATTAATCTCCAAATCAGAGTCTGCAACAGAAGCTAATATTGGAAACCACACATTAATGTGTTCAGAGACCTGAACAGAGAAAGACAAATAACATGATTTCATTTATATGGGGAATCTAAAAAGCAAAATAAACAAACACAACAGAAACAAACTCATAGATACAGAGAACAAGTAGATGGTTGCCATATGAAAAGGGTGCTGGAGGAATGTGTGAAAAGGGGAAAGAGATGAAAATGTACAAATGGCCAGTTATAAAAAAAGTTACGAGGTTGTAAAGTACAGCATGGGGAATGCAGTCAATAATATTGTAATAATTATGCATGGTGTCAGACTTATCATGGTGATCAGTTTGTAAGGTATATAAATATCTAATCATTACATGTTATACCTGAAACTAATATCTGTAATATTACATATCAACTCTAATTGAAAAATAATTTAAACATTTTTTAAATTATGTTCAGATACTTGCAAGATCTTTCTTCTAAAGATAAGCATTCATTGCCAGAAATCCTGATGGTGTGGTATATTACTTATCTTGTAGAGTGAAGTGGTGTTTGTTAGCTTAACAGACAACAATGCTTTGGAACAATTCTTGACAGTTGTCAGCTTCAAGATAGATAACACCTCAAAAGTGTCAATGAAAAGATATCCGGTTTGGTTTGATGCAGAAATTAATTAAATGTTACATTAATTTATATTACCCATCGATTACATGTATAATACAATGTACAGAAATACTTTGAAGTCCATCTATTAGGTTTTTCTTGAGCCCTCCCACAACTTTCATCTTTAATATTTGACTAAGCAGCAGAGGCAAAAGAGAAGAAATGTAATTTTTCTCCAGAAACTTAAATTTTGGAGGCAAATGACACTTACACACATATAACTGATATATTATTAAGCGCAGGAGGGAAAATATTTGAGTGAAGACGTCAGGTTAAGTCTTCTTGGTGGAGATAGGGTGAGAGCAAAGTTTGGAAGGACAGGAACAATTCAGATAGACAAAAAGCTGGGATTAAGCTAGACCGTTGGGACAGAGCTACAAATAAAGCATTTGCAGATGAAAGGGGCTGCCTCACCCAACCTAATTTTGGACACTTCCTTGCAAATACAAATGATTTCATTTCGGAATGAGGGACCTTATGCTCTGGAGATCTGTTGTAAAGATGTGTTCTGAGGTCTGATGGACTGAGTCTATGTCCCACCTTCTACATTTCTTCTGTTCACAGCCAGTCATGCTCACGCAGACTCCACTCTATCTTAACTGATTTTGGAAGCCTTTACACTGGTGTCTGAGGGTTAAATCTACTACTACATTGATTTGAGTTGCTTCAGGCTTTTTTTTATTAAATTCTAGTTATTGTCTCTGCATTACCTCTCAGTGTTTGAGGGAAAAGATGCTGAATTTTGTAGTCATCCACATTATAGAAATTCTACAAAAGAGATTTCAAAGAGAAATGCTCAAGACTTGTGAATGAAAGGGGAGAAAGGAACGTTAAGGTGAACAAAAATAAAAATGGAAGCTATATTAAGTTAATGCACAAGAACGGTAATTAATTTATTCATATTATATTAACTAATTCATTTTAATGTGCATTGAAATGATGAATAGACATTTTCCTTCACTTATTCTTTTGCATTTGAAATCTATTTAAATATGATTAATAGTTTGCCTAAAAAGAAGCTGAAGTCATCAGTAAAATAAACTATACACAGATAAGAGCTCTTGTCCTCACTAAACCCACTACCTTTCACAATCTTTTATTTATGCAAACATTAATATAATATAAACCGAAAATATTTTCCTCAAAATATACTATCTATAGCTCACCAAAAACGTTTAATCTTCCTAGAGTAGCCACCAGGGTGGCTTTAATTTACCAATCCATCTGTATTTTATCCCATGCCCGTTAATTCTTTGAAATGCTTCCTGATGACTAAATGCATGCCAGACACTGTCCTCCTCTTCACATGCCCAAACCTGGAGCACACTGCACGTCCCCTGTGTTAATGTACACGGCCTGCCCCAAGGCCTATGTTGATGTTATCGTGAAGCTTTCTGGACCGCCTAGACCACTTCAAAGCCCCCTTCACTTTAAATGCCTTTGCTAAATCTTCCTTTGCTGCCAATTCAAAAAAAAAAAAATCGCCTTTGTAAATATTAAGTGCATGGTAAATATTTCAGTAATATATTGAATAATCTGAATATAAGTGAGTATCCCCTTGTTTTGGTCTGGTCATAGTGATGAAAACATTTTTCTCCATGGCTGATTATTTTGTATATTCTCCCTTATTATAATAATATTAATAGTATTTTTTTAATCAAAGCACCACTACAACTTATAATGGAACATTTTTTTCAAAATTGCCTCAAAATTGTGGCATGAAGACTTGAGGAACCACTTAAAACCTAAAGATTATGTCATGATAATCACCAAGGAGACCAGGGCCTGGGTGTCATTTGAGGAAGGAAATAGAAAGGTTCATTTAGTCTGGAATACTGTGATGTAGTAGAAAAATGATATCAGTGTGTAATTGCTCAGATTATCTGTTCCCTCTCCCCAACTCTAAGAAAAACTCCATCTTTGCCTGGTTAACTTCTGAGGCTTTCCTGCAGAGAATTTGGGTAATGCCTGAGAGGCAGAATAAAGAAGCCTGATCTGAGTGATTCATATTCAAAAAGCAAGAGAGTTATTTACCAATAAGACCATGAGACATGCAATATCTAGGATATGATGTGTTTGTGGGAGAGTTTGCCAGGGTGGTTTGAGAATGAGAGGGAGAAATATTTGGTGGGCTACCATGATATGATTTCAAAAGACTGAGAAGATACATCGATGAAGGGATTTTTTTGTTTGTTTTTTATTTAGGAATAAGTTTTTTGGTTCTTTTTGTTGTTGTTTTCAGTGACTATGCTATTTGAATTACTTTTGAAATACTTTTGGATGTCGAAATTATCTTTTGTTTCTAAAATGTGACAATAGATGTGCCAGTTTCATAGGAATTCCATTTGTAGTGTTGTTAGTGTTAATGGAAATACATCAAAGAGGAAATTTCTTATAGATATTGAGCGATATGTGACTTGAGTTTAGATGAGAGGAGCCTTGGAGAGATTCATATCATCTGTATGGTTGTGGCAGCTGGCATGAGGGGAAGAAAAGAGCTCTTTGACGCATGTAGTGTAAGAGTGGGAAGCACAGGGGCTTCAGCCTCTAGAAACAGAATTGTCTAAACCAAGACTTGGTGGGGCATATACATGTTGACATGAAATGTTCGGGAATAAAAGGGTAAGAAGCAGTGTAGTTGGCTGCATAAGAACTTAATCAAAATAGGCTTAATAGAAGTAACTGAGAAATGCAATCTTACTGGAATGGCTTGAACATTTGGAATCTGATGCAGAAAAAAAAGAAGATATAAGCAAGGAGTCAGAAAAACCATAGACAAGAGCTGTGATTTTGTCCTAGGAAGTGAGTGGTGCTGACAGAAAGTGGTAACCAGCTATTTATTTTAATGGGGCAACCCTGGCAGAATCTCGTATGGAAGATATTTAAGTAGCAGATTGTTAGTGAAAAAGGAGGCTATGTCAGGATTTGGGGATGTTAGAAAGACAGCGGAAACAGCAGATTAAGGACCTTAGAAAACCCACTTCTTCATAAAAGCAATGAGAATAATGACAACATTTTCAAAATCAACTTTTTCACAACTCTGGAAATTAACCAAATACCTGCAACAATCCAAGAAATATTTATTCAAGGGTCTGGGGAGCAGTGTTATGCCTTGTTCAACTCAGGAATTCTGAGTTTCCTTCTGAAAGGCCCACCACTGTTCAGGGGATGGCATGGGCTCAGCTCCATGCTTGGTAACCTCAGCACCCCTGAGTCTCCAGCTACCTCTCTCCGAACCTTCCCCTCTAGAGGTTTTACGTGGGTTCTGTTAAGAGAGCACAAGGTTCTGTGGAACCATCATAATGAAACCGAAAATAAAGAAGTGCTGGGGTGAGTTGCTGTGTGTATCTGTACAGAATAAATAAAATATTTGTAAGTTAATTTGGGTTTTAAAAACCGTATTAGTGAAAAATCTTAAAACTTCAGTGCTTGGGATTTTATTTTGAGAACAATGGCAAAAGGCTGAGTTTTGATCGACATAGTAAAGTAGTTACAGAGCTCTTCCTGAAAGTAATGGATGCATTTGAGATTAAAGAAACTGGAAAAACAAATTTAGGGTAAAAATCTTGGTTTGTCATGTATTGGAGCCCCAGGTCCAGGGGATGGCCATGCTCAACAGGGAGCAACAAGTAATAGTAAGACAAATAAAAACATATATTCATGAAAAATCTTGTACATGTTGCACTATCTGGTGTGGCTCAGTCGACTGAGTGCCAGCCTGCCAACTAAAAGGTCACCAGTTCGATTCCCAGTCAGGGTGCACGCCTGTGTTGTGGGCCAGGTCCCCACTTAGGCATGTGAAAGGCAACCAATCGATCTATCTGTTGTGCATCGATGTTTCACTCCCTTTTTTCTCTCTCCCTTCCCCTCTTTCTAAAAATAAATAAATAAAATCTTAAATAAAAACAAAACCTTGTACATGAATCTTCACAGAAGACCTGTTTATAATAGCTAAAAAGTAGAAAGAACTTAAATGTCCCATTACCTGATAAATGGACAAACAGAATATGGTGTATTTGTATAATGGAATACTATTTCTAATTCACTCTAGTTCTTTTACTATACAAAGAAAGATAAGAATGAAAAGTCTTCTGCTGCAATTTTGAGAAAGAAGAGCAAAGTAGGAGGGATCACAATACCTGATACCAAACTGTATTACAAGGCCACTGTGATCAAAACAGCCTGGTACTGGCATAAAAACAGGCACATGGACCAATGGAGCAGAACAGAGAGCCCAGAAATAAACCCAAGTCTCTACAGTGAATTAAAATTAGACAAAAGGGGCAGCAACATAAAATGGAGTAAAAATAACCTCTTCAACAAGTGGTGTTGGGAGAACTGGACAGCTACATGGACAAAAAATGAAACTTCAGCACCAACTTACACCATACACAAAAATAAATTCAAGGTGGATAAAAGATTTAAATATAAGCCATGACACCATTAAAGTCCTAGAGGAGAACATAGGCAGGAAAATCTGATATTTCACACATATTTTTACCGATATGTCCCCTAGAGCAAGGGACATAGAGGAAAGAATAAACAAATGGGATCTCATCAAAATAAAAAAGCTTCTGCCTGGCCACAGAAAACAGTATTAAAATAAAAAAAGAACCAACCATATGAGAAAACATATTTGCCAATGATACCTCAGACAAGAGTTTAATTTCCAAAATATATAAATAACTTACATGACTCCCCTCTAAGATGACAAGCAATTAAAAAATGGACAAAGGACTTGAACAGACACTTCTCCAAGGACGACATACAGAGGATCCAGAGACACATGAAAAGATGTTCAGTATTGCTAGCTATCAGGAAGATGCAAATTTAAACCACAATGAGATACCACTTTACACTGGTCGGAATGGTCATCATAAACAAAGCAACAAACAACAAGTGTTAGAGAGGTTGTAGAGAAAAGGGAACCCTAGTGCACTGTTGGTGGGATTGCAGACTAGTACAACCACTATAGAAAACAGTATGGAATTTTCTCAGAAAACTAAAAATGGATCTGCCTTTTGACCCAGCAATTCCACTGCTAGGATTATATCCTAAGGACCCTGAAACACCAATCCAAAAGAACCTATGCACCCCAATGTTCATAGCAGCACAAGTTACAATAGCCAAGTGTTGGAAGCAACCTAGGTGCTCATCAGTAAATGAATGGATAAAAAAACTCTGCTACATTTACACAATGGAATTCAATGCAGCAGAAAGAATGAAGGAGCTCCTACCCTTTGCAACAGCATGGATGGAACTAGAGAGCATCATGCTAAGCGAAATAAGCCAGGCAATGAAAGACAAATACCATATGATCTCATGTTTAACAGGAACAAAACAAATGAACAAGCAAAATATAACCAAAGACATTGAAATAGAGAACAGGTTGACAGTGACCAGAGTGGAGAGGGAAAGGAATTTCAGGAGAAAAAGGGAAGGGTTTACAGGAACAAGTATAAAGGACACATGGACAAAAACAAGGCGAGGGTGGAAATGGGAGGGAGGTGGGGAGGGCTGGGGGTGAGCTGGGATGGGAGTAAAAGACAGAAAATTGTACGAGAACAACAATTAAAATAAAAAAAAATTTAATGAAAAGACTCAAAGGTATATTTCCCAACAATTTTTGAGTAGAGGTTTTGATACAGAACTAATTTAATTTTATAAATAAATAAATGTTTCACTAACTACACCCTAAATCTAAAGCAATTCATCTCTTTTATAGATCTCTTGGGTTAGAAGTAAGTATACATAAATTTAAAACAAACAACTAAGACTTCAAAGAGCCTACTAAATTCAAATGAGCTTATATAAAAAAGAATATTATTTGTTCAAGGAATGTCTTGAGATTCAGTCACAGCCAGATCAAGGAGCTCAAATGATGTCAAGATTAAGTTTTTTTCCACATCCTTGACTCTGCTTTCCTCAGGTTTTTTGTGCAAGTTGTTCTCCAGAAATTCCAGGATTCCTGAATAATCCCAATGGGAAAAAAGTCTCCTCTCTCCCAAAAGTTTCAGTAAAAGGGCCAAGAAATGCTCTGATAGGCCTGGAGTGGTTTAGGCTAATCCCTAAATCAATCACTATGGACATGCTCTGCCTGGCAAATCTGGGTCACATGCCTGATATGAACCAAGTACACTGAGAGTGGGAAAGAGTTAGAGTTATCAGATTTAGTAAATGAAAATATAAGATTCGTACTTAAATTTGAATTCCAGATAAATAATGAATATTGTGTTATATAAGTATGTGTGCATGATATTGATGTAACCTGGCAGCCAAGGAGAAAGGAATGCACTGAGTATATGTGAACAATGACAACTTCACTGTGCTAGTCAGTGGAAGTGGCAGATGCCATTGAGTGAGCATGTGTACTGTGTGGCCATCGTATTCAAAATGACTGAGCAAGTGGAACAATGAATCTGTACCAAATTTGGCATTAAGCTTGAACATTTCTCTGTGGAAACTATTTAGATGATTCAGAAGGATGGGCGACTGGTGATTGGCAGCTTTATCATGACAACATGCCTAATCATGTATCATGTCTTGTGTAGTTTTTTTGCAAAACATTAAATCATCTAGGTTACTCAAAAAACACGACAGGACAGCTGATGATGATTGAGAGAACTGTGTGAGGTCCCAAGGTGCCTTCTTTGAAGGAGACCGAGGCATCATTGCCCTATGTACAATGTTTCTTGTATCTTGTATTTTCTTCAATAAATGTCTCCATTTTTCATAGTACATGGCTGGATACCTTCTGGACAGACCTTGTACTTACATTAACATGTTATCCATTGCTTCTCTGAGATGTAGAATTAACTGGGATCTCTGTATTTTATCTGGCAATCTTAAAGAAGGTACTTTTCTATAAAGGAAAATGGAAATGCTATTACGGAAAGGGAAATAGGTATTCAGTGGGCAAAAATCTAAATATCTGCAGAGAATAGGCTAAAGAAGAAGTCAATATATCTCTTTGTCCTTCTGAAACTCTGTTATCTGAGGTATTGAAGAACATCTTCAGTATAGTCAAGAGATAAACAAATATTGTACTGACAATATACCAAATTTGCAATCCTAATATTTAAAGTATTTGGAGAGAACATGAATTATTCCCAAATTTGTCAGTGACTTGTTCATCTACGAAGTCACTTTCTTCTTCCCTAGATGTTAAAAATCTAAATGGTCCAAGAAGTTTTGAGGAAAGTAAGAAAGAATATCAATTCTCAAATTCCCATTTAACTAAAGAAACCATTCACTTGAAGTTCAAAAAACCTTAAATAAATGCAAGTAAGTGTCACCACGAAGCTCCCTCAGGCAGAAGTTAAGGAGAATTTGGTCATTCTGATCTCTTCAATCCAGAGTTAATTCCTGATCTACAGAACATGAAATTTCACTTAGACCATTTAAATAATCCAATCTGCAACATTACATTCCAGATCCACATGATGAGTGATGTGACAGAGGTTTGCAAGTTTCTCAGCTATTGCACACCTGCATAAAGGGTTCCCTAACAAAGGCATTCTGCAGAGCAACAAACCCACCAAGTAAAATAAACCAAAAGATAAGGGCCCATATGCAGGCATTTACAAAATTTCACATAGAAAAAATTTATCTTGCTGATAATTTTACAAATTATACAACCTGAAATTAGCTGATTTGTTTTTTCAAAAGCATTTTAACCAGGCTTCCGACCCTCTCCCTCAGCCACCCCGGACTGCCCCTGAACATCTGCCTGCACCTGTTCAAGCTGCAGCGTGTAACTTTCAAAAACCAGCAGGAATAGCTAAGAGGAGTGAGGAAGACGCCCCACATCATTTCAAGGCATCCATCTTCCATCACTAAATGAGTAACACGTTATGTGTTGTTGCCAGCTTTCCGTTTATTAGCGTCTCCCCCATCTCCTCCCCTTTTCCTTTCTTCCTTTTCACATTTGTGTTTGTGAAATAACCTTACTATCTTTTCACAAAAGCAAAGCATAGCGGTTGGGAGTTGTTTGTTTCACATATCTTTTGGCAAGGGCCACTCCACAATTGTCCAATTTGCACTTCTGTCCTGACAGTCCACTGGGGATTTCCTCTATTCACTGCCTTATTTGTGGTCATTACTTTGCTGTGTGGGGGTGTATGTGTGCGGAAGAGGAACACTTTGAGGGGAGCAACATGCTCTTTGGTTTCTGGGTTTAACTATCATCATTGGTGATAGGGAGGCAACCTTCAGTGGTTCCACAGGACCACACCAGCCTTCCCAACAGAATAGATTAGTACCTATTAGAAACAGTTGTTTGCTACAGGGAAACAACCAACATCTTATTTGCATCTGTACATATCAACAATGAAATTAGGGCAAACTTCTTAGAGAATTAGATTGAGAGAGTAATTAAAGAATTGTGTCATGCATTTTAATGTGATTTTAGAGAAGTAAATTATTTGGTGTTGCTATATTCTCCCACTTTAGAATAAAATGCCCTAGGACCTCTAAATGAAAATTCCTTCAAAATTTCTCTGGTACTAGGAAACTGGTAAAAATAGAAACTACGTACTTAAGATTCATGTAGCTCCAAGGCTCACTATTTTGAATTAAATTAATAAGAGGTTGAAATTAGACTCCCCCACAATGGAGAGTCTTCTTGTAGGCTGGAATGCAGGTTACACAGTGAGATTTTTTTTTCCTGATATGTTGGAATTGCAGTTTAGGAAAGCAGTGAAGATTAGGCAAAACGACTGTACTTCCACATTCTAAATAAGTAGTAGGCAGCCCCATCTTATATTCACTAAAAAGTTACCAGAACTCATAACGAATAATCAGTGCCTATCATTCCCATCACCTACTGGCATTCAAAAGGGGAAAACAACAAAACAAAACCAAAGCACCCTTGACTTTGAGCAGTGTGAACCCAACAGTGGTAGCATTTCCCTTCATTCTAGCCAGACAAGATAAAGTGAGGGGAACCGCCTCAGGAGGGTCTACATAAGGGAAGACGGAAACCCCATGCCTGACGGGGCCCTGCAGGTGCTGCCGTGAGCTAGGAAGTGAGCTCTCTGAGTGACATGGGTCCCTGGAACACAGAGATGGGTGCTTCTGTTCCCCCTGGTGAGTTCTCAAGCCCCAAGGTTGCCTGAAACTACTCATGAAAGAATGAAAGGAGGGTGGCAACAGGAATCCTGCACTTGTGCCATTTGGCTTGGTGGCATGTATTTGTCACAATGGCCCCAGCCCTTGTGACTGGACCCTGCCCAAAAGGGAGGTCAGGCCAGCAGGGATTAGCTCATACCAGCAGTAAGAGGTTAAAAACTGGGGGATTGCAAAGGTCCCCCACATCATCGAAATCTATGAGGAGGTCTCTGTGTTTTAAGAGCGCCCAGGATTTGTCTTAATGGGGTGAGACAAGACACACAGACACAAAATGATTATTTTGAAGAAAAATGTTTATTATACAAACAGGTCCCTAGAAACAGGAAGCATGCCACCCAAGGAGGCCACACGGGAAGCACCAGGTTTGGTCAGGACCCAGAAGGTGGAGGTTGGGGAAGGGGGAATGTAAGGAAGAGCCTTTATTCCAGTTTCCACAAGTAGAAATGGGAAAGGCAGGGTGAGCAGGCTTAGGATATGCTGGTTTGAATGATTTCATCTCTGGGGCCTAGGGGTTGTCCCTAGTTGTGTGTCTGTGTGGCCTTTGCCTTTGGTATCTCCAGTGTGCTGTCTATTGAGGATTGTGGCTTTAGAATGCTTGTAGAAAAAGTAGCACCAGATCTGGCCATGTCTGAACAGCCCTGAGCAAGTACCTGTAACCTGAGTGTACCCTGTGTCACCAGGACAAAGTCTAAGAGTGAGGAGAAGCCATTCTTTTTAGGGTACCTTTCGGCTACATGGTTTTGTTTTGAGAATAAGGTGTCTGAGACACTGATTATGCTCATCGGATTAGCTCAAACCAACTAAAGAAGTGAAGCCAGTTAATTCAGAAACTAAAGAAAATTCCTCACAGACTGTAGTAAATTATGACTCCAGTTTCTAGAATTATGAGGTTTCATCTTTTTTTTTTGCCATCATGAAATTTTAAATTGAGAGTTATGGGAGGCTTTTTCTCAGAGACTGGATAAAATAGCCATACTATTTTATCTCTGATGACTGCACAACATATATTAGAAAATTAGCCAAATCTTGGTGACCAACTGAATGGGGGATTGTTGAAGGGACTTTGCTTTTGGACCAGCACAGTACTGGCAGGGCCACTGCTTGAGGTGAATTGATAGGAGAGTTAATCATTGCGTCAATAGTTAGGGCAGAATTAGGCTTTTGATGCCCACTCGTCCTAAAATTCTCAGCAAAGACTCAATGTTCACAGTGTGCTTTACAGAATATAGAATGGAGCCATTTGACAGCAACAGGAAGGTGAGGGTAGGGTGAGTGAGGCTGAAAACATTAGATCCAAATGTCTGATCTGCATGAGGAACGAGGCAGGAGCACCTTGCCACCTGTAAGTCTCCATGCAATGTAATATTGTGGTTCGTGTCTGTCCCACCAGGTTAGCGAAAGACCCCGTAGTCTTTTCATTCTCCAGGGTGGAAGAAACAGTGAAAGTCGGCTGCCTCTTCTTTGTTTACAACTTATAAAAGTACCTTTGTAATGGAAACTAAGGAGGCACGTTAACACTTCCTGACTATTAATACTTGTCATGTGTTAGGAACTGGCCCAAAGAATATACACAATTTCTCATTTAGCAATCACAAAAAAAAAAAAAAAAAAAAATTAGAGCAGAATCATTATACCTGTTTTATAAAGGAAAGACTGAAAAGCCTTGAGTGTATCATTAACTTACCCTAAATAACATAATAAATAGCAAGTGTAAAAGGATGGTAGATTTGACATCTGAAAAGTTAAGTGGAAAATGAAATATAAAAGTTATAAAAATTAAAACCAAGGAAACCAAGAACAAACATGGTTTAAAGTATTATTATGATAGATTTAACATACAAACTCAGTGATCTAGAACCCAGAGAATATACAAAGATTTCTAACTAATTTTAAATTATTGACATGTTTGGTATTGACTCTGCATCATTCAACCCTGAAAATGGATGGGTGAAACCAAGGAATGTCAGTAGGCACTTTGGTCATTGTTGCCGAGAGTGACGAGCTTCCGCACTCAGCTGCCGAGTCAGGGCGCGCTCCCCTATGTAATCCTATCAGACCTCATTCTGTTTATCAATAGCAATATCCATGCTTCTTAAATATCAAATATCCACCATATCCAATAAGCAAATATCTGATCCAAAACTTAATGCAAATAATTACTGAATCAGATATCCCTGGGAAGCAATTATTTTTAAACAGCCGTAGCTGTTTGGATTACATGGACATTTAGGTTCTCTGCCAGGTTTGACTTCAAAAGAGAGATGGTAGGATCAAAAGGAAATGTAGTGTATTGGTTTCATAACAGTGTAAGACATATTTTTACAATTCAGGGTATAAAGTGAAAGCAGGATCACTCGGGCCGGGATCCTAGTCTTACCTGGACGATATGTAAAGCCGCCACCGTTGTTTTTAACAATTGAAGAGAGGCCCTGGTTTTGTTTCACTTTTTGTTTTCATTTTTCTTTGTCATGGGAAAATGGTTTGATAAGCTGTAAGCAGTATCAGTACCGGAAGTGTACTTAGACATTGGTGGAACTTATACTTTAAAGTTGGAAAACTTTATTTGCTATGTCCCGGGGTTTTTTTTCTCTCTGTAAATCAGTTCAACAGTTTTCTGTGGTCTGCAATCCTAGAATAATTTCTTGCACTACTCCAATAAGTCTGGCATGATGAAAAATGGTTGAAAAACTGTACAGATTAGATCACACATCTCATTTTTATGACAAAACTCTGAAAAAGGTTTTTCATTTGTGAAACCCACTCTGTGAACTCCCCACAGTGTCTCCCATGTCATTTGCTAAGTCATTCTTTCTCTGCGTCTCATTTCCTCTCCTTCCTCCCCTTTCACAACGCATCATTTCTCACCACTTACTTTCCCTCTCCATGTATTTTCTATAGTCCTATCTTTTTCCTTTTTGTCTATTGAGTAAACTATTATTAAAAATTTATATTTAAAATATTGACTTAAATTATAAAACAAGCTTCTGGTTCTGATTTTTATTTTAATATTGGGTGAGTTGCAAATCTTATATTCTCTACTAAAAATAAAAACCCTCGATATCAACTACATTAGTGTCTGTGCATATATGTGTGAAAGAAAAAGAAGGAAAGCAATGACTTTTCCCCTTTGGATTATTTTTCCCCAAGGAAAGAGGGTAGTAAGCAGGTGGGGTGGGAGAGAAGAAAAGAGAATGAGAGAGAGATTATAACTCAACAGAATATTGTATATAACTTATACCATTATTTTTAAAATATATGCTAAATTTTGCAGCATATGCTAGATATATGCCATATATTTGAAAAAATATAAACAGATGTTAGGACTGTTCAGTTAGTTTTCCTATCACCAATTAAGCACTGCCTTGTTACTGATGATGGTCTGATCTATATTTTCATCAATTTTGTCTACATTTGAAATGTTGTTCTTTTTTTGATTCTTTTGTTTAACTATTAGGCATATTTTAGTTTACACCATGATTGAAATTCTACTATAAGCTACTATGTGTTGAAGGTATTGGGAACATATATTAACAGAGTAGTTATTTAACACATGTATTGTGATTCAATAGTACTTTATGCACTAAGGTTAAATATAAGGTTAAATTTAAATATAAAAATAAGATTTTTGAGATATGGTAAATTTTTAATTTATGTTTTAATACAAAAGTAATTATATTACAACAAGTGAGATTAAGTTCATTCTCTGTGCTATTAAATAATTATTAAAATCTGGTAATTTTGCTTTTTAATAAAAAAGAATATATAATTTTTTATATTTAAAACTTCTATATAACAGATGTGGCATTTCACATTAAGTAAAAAGTAGTCTCTACTATTTTACAATAGTACTTCTTTATATATATCTATTTCACATAGATAATGACTGGGATAGTGTAACATTTAGTTCCCAACAAATCATTAAAATTATATATTTTATATATTTTCACAACTATCTCAATTCTATTTAATGCAAAACACAATTCAAAAAGAACAGTTGAAGGAATGATTACTATTTGCTTCCAGTATTTTATATTAACTTACTAAGTAAATCAAATTGTCAATTAATTCAGATGTATGAAATTTGATAAAAGTTAGTCCCACTTTGGGCAGTAAATTTCCAAGTACGGCATATGCTGTGGAACTTTTGACTCATTTACGATGTTTCCTTCTCACAATGTGTAGATGTCAGAATTTCAGGCTTTGTTCTGACTTTAGCCATGTCGATGGTGTGATTCCTCTTTACTGTTCTCAATCCAAGTGAATATTCAGGTAGGAAAAACAAGGCATATAAGTGTGACCTTGTGCAAACCAGGCACATTTTATCTACACTCACACATCAGCACACCCAATCCTATAAAAATGACAGTGTTCTCCCTCCTGCAACTGGTTTCTTACCGCCCATGTCTGCGCTGTTTCAGCAGCCAGCTTTATCACCTTCGTTCTTACTCAGTCCTCTGCTCCCCCCTTATTTATTTATTCCATCATGTCCTTCTCCTGGTACTAACAAAAATGTTATCTAAATACTTCTTTTTAAACTTCAGATGAGTCCAGAGCCTACTCCACCTTCATTCATCCCCTGCCAAATTCTCTGTTATAATTGTGGTAGTTAACACAAGTGGGGAGCTTATGCCATGCCAATTCCCAAGAGAGGTGCTTCCTCAGTCTGTGAGGTAGGGGCATTGGCTCTTCCTCCTTGACAAACGATCACACTGAGCCTTAGACGTCCACGTGGTTTGTTATCAGCAGAACTAGGATTCAACCCCAGAAGCAACATATCTACATTTTGCTAAATTATTTTCTTCAATGAACTGTTTCCTGTAACCAACTAAATATATTGCTTCTTGTTAAAATTTATGTTGATGATAATAATTATTAGGGTAGGGAAATTGTTGTGGAAGGTCTTTGTGAGTACGTACTATAAAATATTCTAACAATGCAGGGTATAAGAAACTAATAATTTATAGTTTTCAAGCCCTTTTATAGCACCTCATGTAACTTACTGTCAGAAGAGTATGCCGATTGTTCTAATAATCTGATTAATTAAGAGCATTCTATACAAATCACATATGGGCTATCAATTTCAAAGAGTTAGAAAAAACTAAACATTTGTTCCAGGTCAGGGATAATTTAATATAATTTTGTCTTTCCCTAATAGACAAGGAAAGTCTTCCAGAAATTTAGGGGCATGTACTTGGATTTACTTAACTACATTAATGAACAGTAAGCATGCATTAATCAGAGAGCCTCCATAATCAACCTGAAAGAATAAAAGCAAGCTTTTACAATGAAAACATTACTATTGGTTTTTATAAACACCAAAATAATATCCCTTCTAGGCCCATTACACAGGTAATAACCATTTATTTAATTAATACTGGCTCACAGTGAAAAATTCAATCTGAATACTTATAACACCCACATTAATATCAAAAAGTTTCATTAGCACTAATACCACAATAAACATAAAATGAATTAGTAATGATCACACCATTACTTTAAAGCATTCTTGTTTGTACTCTTGTATTTACTTTTAATCACCATTACTCTAATAGCAATTAACAAAAGATGAGTGGGGCTTATTTATGTAGGAAAAACAAGGCATATAAGTGTGACCTAGTGCAGAGCATGCGCATTTTATCTGCACTCATGCATCAACATACCCAATAGTACAGGACATTACTAAAAGTGACATATTCTTTACAGCAATGTTGAGAAAAATAAAATCACTCTGTAATTTAACTTTCTCCCTGATTCTTAAAGTGTTAATTTCTTTTCAATAGCCACATTCTGATTCAAGACATTAGCATGTTATCTGGCAAGTAGTAGAAATATCATAAATGTTTGTTAAATAATTTCTATGCCTCGTTGATACATACTCATCTGGTTATACTTTCATTTTAAGGTTGATTACAATAATCTGCCATTAATTACTGATGTATGTAGCCAATATTGAGCAGAAGTCATTTAGTAAGGGGAGAAAAAAGACAGGAGAAAAACTCTATTTCTGTCAGCTACCCATACTCAACTGGGAAAAGGAATATGATAAATTATTAGTTTATTATTATTATTATTATTGCTATTATTATTATTTTAGAATGGGTCAGTCAGGAGGAAAATTAAGGAAAAATAACTATGGCACCCTTTTTACATTCTGTCTCCATTTTTTATGGCTAAACCATTATCTCTCAGGATGTTAAGAAGCTGTTTACCTCACTAGGAGCAACTCTGATAACAGAAGGCAAGAAGGAAAAGTGTGACCAGCAACAAAACTCTCCTCTCCTTTAATTTCTTTACTAATGATGGACATTTACACATGGGCTTTTTTAGAATCTTAAGTCCTGGTCATATTTGAATTGCAGAAAGCTAAGTAAAATTCAAAGAAGTTACTACGATTAATTCAAAACATTATCTGTATTCACTCTTACGTACTGAGTAGCCAGAAACCTGTTGTTTCATAAATCATTGACAATGTATTAAAGGGAAATTCCTGCAAAAAAGTCACAAAGACTTTAGCAAGTTGGAGGGTGAAATATGGGTGTGTTTTTGATGGGTAGAAGAGGTTGCTTTTCATTGAAAATCTGATTCCATTTGCGGTTCACATGTTCTTGATGAGTACTATTGATTGTCAAAGTTGTGCTCCATAATGGTTGCCCCTGGCCTCATCTGTCCTTATTTTAGTTGCTTTAATTTTCTGTTTTCTTCACATATGTGACTATTTGTTCAGCAAAGAGGCTAGAAATTTGCTGACTGTGGAGAGAGTGACTGTGTTTCAAGACACTAAGAGCCCTGAAAACCAGAAAAGCAATGAGCAAGAAAGCATTTATTTGAAAGGTAAATATTAAATCCAGGTGGAGAAACAAAATACTATTTATTTTCCTATTAATCATTAAGACGCTAATGCTGTCATTTGGCCTAAAGGTGTTTATCCAATAAGCTTTGTACACAGCACAATAATCTGTAACCCACTTATAGAAGTGTCACTAATATAGCGTAATTACCACACTATGAGACTTGGAAACACTATTCTGGATAAAGAAGTTTATGTAGTTCACACCCTGGCATAAAACCACATCAGCGTCTTTTCCACCTCCAGCTTGAGGCCATTCTTGGCCCCTGAAAGAGAAAGGAGACAGAATATTCTGAGTAGTGAAGAGGTAGATTCATAGCATTCCTCCTTTCCATTCTCAGTTTGCACCACCAGGCCACCACTCCAGTCTCAGCTAAGAAGAGCCCACCATTTTTTGACCACTTACTTTGTGCCAGAAACTTTTAATCTTTACAATGATTTAACATCTTAGTATATTCATTCATAGGTGAAATTCTATGTAAATAATTCAATAGACAGATTACACTATGATGTTACAAAGAGAAAACAACTTTTTAATATCCCTTCCACCAAAAAAAGCTTTCTATTTAGTCATGAAGCTTCATAACTAAAGGAAGTTTGTGAACTTAAGATGATATTAAATAACACAAGTGATAACCACCCCCCATCACTAACCTCATAGAGCCACCACTGTAGGCACCTGTGAAAGGTTATTTGCAACTGCATTGTATCCTAGACCTGCATGTGTGGATGTGAAGTGGATGGACTCTTCTCACCATACTTGTCAAAACATTTTATTAAACACCAGGTCTAAATATAGAATGCTGTGCAGTGTAGAGGTTTGAAGGTTTTAGCTCTGGTATGTGAGAATACAAGCTTTTCTCTCTCATTGGATCAAGCTATTGCTCCTTTTCAATTTGTGTGATAGCTTTTGAGAGCACTCTTGGAGAACATAAAGGTATCTGGGCAGTCTGCCACCATCTACTTTAGCCCGTACCGTGGTGAAAATGAGGATGAGGACCAGGAAAGTGGGTAGACAAAAATCTAAATAGATGATGCTTCTGGCTAAATAGATGAAGGAAAAAGAAAATGTAAAAATAAATCTAAATCAAGGAAAGTGGAAGACTAATAATAATAATAATAATCACATCTAATCTTTATCAGAGTCTACAATGTACCAGGCATAGTGCTAAGTGCTTTGTGTGCATTAAGTAATTAAATTCTCACAATAATCCTTTCATTTAAAAACTACCACTATTCTCAAATTACCAATGAGAAAGCTGAGGGTTAAAAAAGGTTAGTCTGTAGCACACAAACTAGCTAGTAGGTGGCAAAGTGTGGATTCAAACCCAAGATATCTGTCTCAGTGCTTGCATACTTCATCATCATGTGTCAGAAAACAGAAGAAAAAAAGAACTTGCAATTATTTCACAAAAAGAGCAAATATGAACATGTGCTCCTATTGCTATCAGCATGATAGGGATTCAGGAGCCAGTATTCAGGCCGAGCCTGGCTCCCTCAGGAGGGTGGCCATTCAAGCAGCTGTCCCTCTGTTGATATTTGCAGCCACAGTCTTTGAGTCCCCTTATCTTTCTCCCTCTCTCTCAAGTTGGCAATGCATATTAATGGGAAAATGATGGGCCATGCCACAGATAGCTTTGGAACAAAAACATTTTTTACCAAACTTTTTATTGAAATAATACACATACAAACAAGTAAACAAATCACAGCTCAGAGCTGGTAGAAATCAGCCTTGATTTGCAGCTTGGCCCTTCCCACACATACCCAGGCCCAACAGAGGCAGCCACAAACTTTGGATCACTTCTTAGCTCCAAACAAGTAGCCCAGGGATGGTCGTAGACAGCATGTGACATTGACCAGTCCCTCCCAAGCAGCCCCAGAACCAACACAACTGGTGATGGGATTGAGACCATATTAGAGCACAGCCCAATTAACTCCATAGGAGACACACCCAAAAGGAGACCTTGGCAGGCACCAGACACTGCTAGGGCCAATTCTGTTTTGTGTGATCAACTTCCTGCAAAACAGCTCAAATATGGGGTTGGTCCTCATAATTAACCAGTGGAGGGGGGTGGCCACCCCAACAATAGACAGCCAATACCGATCAAAACTCAACTACAATGGGAGGGTTCACATAACACACACAGGGACATTTCTGGAGCACTTAGCTCAGGTGACCTGAGGACTGCACCACTGAGCCCCACAAAACACCTACTACTTAAGCCCACTGTATCAAGACAAGGAGACAAAGCAGATCTATTTAATACAGAGAAGCAAATACAAAGAGGCAGCCAAAATGGGGGGGATAAGGAAATATGTCACAAATAAAAGAATAGGAAAGGTTCCCAGAAAAAAAAACTAAATGAAATAGAGGTAAGCATGCTAAAAGATACAGAGTTCAAAACAATGGTTATGAGGATGCCCAAGGAATTAAGGGGAATAATGGATGAACTCAGTGAGAACTTAACTGAGAATAAACATAAAGCAGGACATAGACACCATAAAAAAGGATCAGTTGGAAATTAAGGATGCAATATCTAAAATGCAGAATATACTATAAGGAATCAACAGCAGGCTACGTGAAGTTAAGGACTGAATCAGGGATTTGGAAGACCAGGCAACAAAAAACACTTAATCAGAAAAAAAAATTAAAAATGAGGATAGTCAAAGTGACATCTAGGACAACATGAAGCATAACAACATCTGCACCATAGTAATACTAGAAGGAGCAGAGTGAGAACAAAGGATCAAGAACCAATTTGAGCAAATAATGACTAAGAATGTCCCAAACCTGGTGAAGGAAAAAGACACACAAGTCCAAGAAGTTCAGAGAGTCCCAAACAAGATGAAGCCCAAGAGGCCAACTCCAAGACACATCATGATTAAAATGCCAAATGTTAAAGATAAAGAGAGAATCTTAAAAGCAGCAAGAGAAAGACACTTATTTACCTATAAGAGTAACTATATACAGTTTCCTATCAGCTGATTTCACAGTAGAAACATCCCAGGCCAGAAAGGCTTGCCAACAAATATTTAAACTAACTTAGAGTTATAAAAAACTGAAACCTTAAATTCAATAAATAAATTGATTTTAAAAAGTATGCAGAGCTGAAAATGTTTTTTTCAGCCAGAACATTTGACTGAAATTATTACATAGATTTTAACAAAGCAAGTCATAGGGATGGAAATGTAGAGATTAAGAGATATAGAATATAAAAAGAGAAGTTCTAACATGTCCAGTTGGTTTTCCAGGAACACCAATGCAAGTGGGAATCATTCAATCCTCTGAGGGCCTATAGAGAACAAAAATGGTGAGGAAGGGTGAATTTGCTCTCTGTTTGATTTGGGTCATCCATCTTCTCCTATCCATGGGCACTGATGTGCCTGGTCTCAGGGCTTTGAACAGAGACTAGCCTTACAGCAGGACTTACCATTGGCTCCCTTGGTTCCTAGGCCTCGATTTGACACAGATTTACCCCTCTGGCTTTTCTGAAACTCTGGTTTACAAAGTCAGATTGTGCTACTTATCATAATCTACTATCATGTGAACCAATTCCTCAAAATTAATCTCTTCAATTATATCTGTACATATCCATTTGGCTCTGCTTCTCTAAAGAATATGAATAGAAAAAGTACATATAAGTAAAAATACGAATTGTAAGTAAATGTATAATACGAATGCACCTCAAAAACAACATTACAGATGAATGACTGTATATGTATAGTGATGTAATTTACATGAACTCAAAAATTGGTTGGATTAAACAGTATTTTGTTTTGGATACATGCCAGATACACATGGAAATTTTAAAAAACAAAGCAAGAAAATATTTATTAAAATGTTCCCTGAAGAGACAAGAATTAGAATAAAGTAAAAAAAAGGGGGGGGGAGAAAAAAATAATTGTGTGTTGGGGAGGGAAATTCAAAAACACTGGGTGCATTCCATTTCATAAGCTAGGTGATGGGTATCTGAATGTGTAAGTTTTATTTTTCTTTTTTTTTTTTTAAAGTATCTTTTATTTTTTAAGTACTTTTTTTTTCTTTTAGATTTTATTTATTTATCTTTAGAGGGGAAGGGAAGGAGAGAGGGAGAGAAACATCAATGTGTGGTTGCCTCTTGTATGTCCCCTGCCAGGAACTGGCCTGGCAACCCAGGCATGTGCCCTGACTGGGAATCTAACCGCGATCCTTCGGTTCGCAGGCCCGCGCTCAATCCACTGAGCTACACCAGCCAGGGCATATTTTTCTTTATATTGTATATATGAATAGTATATAAGTTTTTATACTTTAGAATTTAAGAAAGTGATTTTGTGCAATACAACAACAAAATTAAATATATGAAAATGAGAGTTATGTGTGAGTGAATGCTATATAAATATGAGAAATAGTATGAATGTGAAAACTAATAATATTAAACTAATATTTGGCAAAGAATTTCAAAAGACTTCTTTATCTGTGAACACTAAGCCACAAGTAAAGAAAATGAAGAAATAGGAAAACTAGAGTTATTCTGACCTCCTAAAAAGCATGCCAATGGATAAATTTCTGAGATAGTTATTTTTAGATGAATAACTTGATTGCACTTTTAAAAACATATGTTTATAATTAAAATATAAATAATTTTAAAAACTACAAACTAAAAATTATAAAGAATTATACAAAATCTCACCACCCAGAACTGATTGCTAATATTGGATGATATAGGTACCAAAGGACTAATGGGAAGTTAGAAGAAAATATATTTATAAAATGAGATGAAATTGTATATGTTGTCTTTAAATTAAAAATCTTTAAAATTTATTTTATTATGTGAGTTTAATAGAAAAATCAAGCTAAAGTGAGTATTAAAATAATACTGAAATTTGGAAAAGGAATTTTTAATCACAGGGGAAACTGCTTTCTGAAGATCTCTATGCACTCTCAAAGATTATGAAACTCATCAGCCTGTTGAGATATTCTGTCTTCTTATTTGCGTGTGAAACTAATAATCTTAGATGTACTCCCTACTCCCCCTCCTCACTGTTTTCTGATTTTGGATAGCTGGTTTTATTTTTATACTAATAATTTTACATTTTAATACCTTTAACAATTAATATTCTCTATTATTATGAATAATTGTTATTTGAGGTTATTTTAATAATTTACACTTGGTGTCTAATCATTATTAAATAGAGTCCTTGCACCAGTTTTAAACATTCATGAATTATTTTTGTTTTTATTTAACTTTTGTATGGCCCGACTATAAGGAGCTCTTTTTCCCTTTTATTTTTCCTAAGAGGAAGTCCATGTAGGTTGCAGAATATCTGTCTATTGCCTGTGTGTCCACATTACATCTTGACGAATATTTCTTGGTCAAATTTCACTTTTCTGGAAACTTTAAAAATATTACTCTATCATATTATAGCATTGACTAGAAATTAATAAATTTTTATGGATTCCTGCAATATTATTTTCCTTTTTTTTAGCACTTATTTTAATTAACCAGAATGTGGTTCTCTGTGAGTTTTAGTTCCTCGGATGCAGAGAAGTTTTCACTCTACAGATTCAATGTACCTTTTCATTTCCAGGAAAATGACCTTCATTTTAACTTTGTACACTTTTTTCTGCTAAATTTATTGTGTTTTCACTCTAAAAATAACAATGATATGTTATATTGAATTCTCTTTTCCCATCATATCTTTTACCTCTGCTGTAATTGCTTTGTTCCCTCTGTCTTTTTCCTGTGTATTCACTGTGATTATCCTAAGGGTTAATGTTAGTAAACTGATTGTTTTCTCATGAATCAATTTATTTCATCCTTTCTCTCTCTCTCTCTCTCTCTCTCTCTCTCGCTCTCGCTCTCTCTCTCCCCCCCATCTTGTATTTCTTTACTCTTCTCTGTAGTTTTTATATTGGTTCTCAATTTTTTTTACTGCCTCTTCAGTTTTATTCAAATTTCATTCTATTGCCTCACTCACTTTGTCTTCACCTCCCACTGTATTTCATAGGATGACGAGTATTATGTTCCTTTTATTTTCTCATAACTATATTCTAATATTTCAGGTTTTATGCAATTTATTGTGTTCTTTCCATGTTTAACATGAGAAAGCATACTTCGTATAAAGTAAGAGACTCTTCGTAGGGCTTATACAGGAATCTTTAAAGTCTAGAAAATACAAATTATATTCTTTCAATAAAATTTTCCTTATTTCCAGACATTTTTGACAGCCTCTATTTGCTATGAAAAAGTGTGATAGGATATCCATAATTTCTTTCCTATTAATCTCTACCTAGGTTATCTTTTCCTCTGAGTTTCAAGTTGAGGGCTAGGCCTTATACTTGATGAACTATGAGGCAGCAGTGTAGCAGTGTAGGCAGCCTGTCTGGGTGTTCCTGTGTGTGTATGTGTGTGTGTGTGCACGCTATAAGGCAGAGAGGGAGGATGGTAGAAATTTTCTCTCTCTCCCACTCTCCCACCCTCCCTCATCAAATGGCTTATACTAAGATCTCCTTCACATGGTATAAATGTAACCAATCCGAAGAGCAAGCACTGTAGAGATTGGCACCTGAAGATTTTCTTTAAAAAATTTTTTATAAGATCTAACACTGAAAACAATATTGGCAGAGCACTATTTGATACTAAATTTCATGTTAAACTTATCCATTCTTCCTAAGGCATGAATTAAAAAAAAAAAAAAAAAAGCTAAGAGAGGCTTGGAATCTTAAGAAGGAATGGAAGCAGTATTCTAAACACGAGCAGGAAATTATTAACGTAGAGTAGCTTTTCCCGAAGAGTGAGACTAATTCTTTATGTAGACCCCAATAGGTTTTATTTTGAAGGTGCTTAGGGATGGCCTATAATAGCCAGGTCAAACACCTTAACATTTCTGTAGGCTACTAAGAGCTGACACTTAAAATAATGGTTTCTATAAATGAAGTTAGAATTCTCTCTATAATATATATATAACCAATAATTTTCTGAAAATAGATTTGGCAAGGGTGGGAAAGCATCTACAGAAATTACACTTGAATTTAAAGAATTGTCTGAAGGTGTAAGTCTACCTAGGGGACCATGCAACAACTTACAGTTCTTTTACAATTTGGTCTAAGCCTAGTTTTGCTTCCCTGAAAATGCTTTGAGCCATGGCATCCCTGCCTGTATAGGACATACACAATCAATGAATTTCAGCTGTCACCATGATTGACATGGACCACGGAACAATTGACTAGACTGTGATGATGATCAGTATTGAATGTGAATGTGTCTGAAGTCAAAATACCGAACATACTGTGGTCTACTAATTTCATAAATGTGGAATAGAGTAATTGAACCAGCGGTCTTTAATTCCCACTGTTAGTCATGTTATGTGGTGTACACTAAAATTTTTATCTCCATTTTTCTTCTAAGAGGAAAAAAAAATAAATGATTACATAAGTGATGTAACTAAGTATCTCTGGTTTCTTGAATTCAACCTTGTTTAAAACAGGAAACAAAACATGCTCTAAAATTATATATAGTAATCATTACCCATATTTATATATATAATATACAAATATATATTATATATTTTTATGTGTGTATGCATATGTGTGTATGAGGTCAGTCCAGAAAAAGTCCAGCCACTGTTAATACAACAAGATGGTTTGCACAACATGGATGTAACCTGACATCCAAGGAGAGTGGACTGGAATGCACATGTGTGAACAATGACAACTTCACTGTACTAGTCAGTGGGGGCAGTAGGCACCATTGAGTGAGCATGTGTACTGTGTGGTTGTCACATTCAAAATGACTGGTTGAGTAGAGCAACCAAATCTGCATTAAGATTGCATTAAGTTTTGCATTAAGTTTGAACATTCCTCCACAGAAACTATTTGGATGATGCAGAAGGCTGCAGCTATGGGAAACTGGTGACTGGCAGCTTCATCACCACAATCTACCCACTCATGTATCACATCTCTTGCAGAATTTTTTGGTGAAACATCAAATCACCCAGGTGATGAGGCCCCCCTACAGCACAGATTTGGCACCCTGTAACTTCTGGCTTTTCCCAAAACTATAGTCACCTTTGAAAAGGAAGAGATTGCATACCACCGATAAGATTCATGAAAATACATCTGAGCAGATGACAGTGACTGGGAGAAGTGTGTGAGGTCCCAAGGTGCCCACTTTGAAGGGGACTGAGGCATCATTGTCCTTTGTGCAATCATTGTCCTATCTTGTATCCTCTTCAATAAATGTTTCCATTTTTCATAGCACATGGCTGGATACCTTTTGGACTCACCTTGTATATAATATATATGAGAGGGGACCCAAAAATAACCATGGAATTTATTTATAAAAATTATCTATTGATTCTTTCATGTTGAAACTTCAGTCACCTTCAAAGTACTTTTTATTTGAAGCAGTACACCTCTGAAGACATTTTTTCCACTGCTCAAAACAGTTTTTAAACTCCTCGATTTTGATGCCTTTTATTGCTTCTGCCATTTTTTTGTTTCACCTCTTCCACATGGGGAAAACGTTTTCCTTTGAGGGCTTTCTTCATCCAGGAAAACAAAAAAAATTCCCTCAGGGCAAGACCAGATGAATACGAATGTTGGGGCATGGGAGTCATGCCACTTCTGGTCAAAAACTCTTGAACACTCAGCACAGTGTGGCAGGTACGCTTGTAAATCACCCATCATGAAATGGCTAACATGTTGAAAGAGTCTTCAAAAAAATTCACTGCAACCAAACTCAGCCTCTAACAACACCAGCTGGTGCACTGATACAGATGGGTTCCTAGCACACTCACCTAGGGGGGGAAGCCTGTGCTACAAGGGGCCTGCCCTCCAGAAGATACTTCCTGTTTATATGAATACTTATATATATAATGCCTTAGGTCTCCTATGTAAACTTTGTGAGTACAAGGGCAGTATTAATTAATTAACTTACCAGTTGTTGATTAAGCTGGCATTATAATGTGCTGGGCACTTTTTACTTAAAAAGATTCAGGTACTTTTCTAGATGCAGTAATAAAATAGCGACAAGCCTTCTGTTGCTCCATACTCTAGTGGGGGAGACAAACAGGATGAAATAATCCTATCAATAAATGCAAATCTTAGATAAGTGCATTGTAGTGAAGTATCTGATACAGTGAGTGTGGAACTCGAGAACTGGTTCAAAAAGGCAGAAGAGTTAAGCTGGCTAAGGAAATGATCATTAGCTAATGCTTGATATTAGAGTAGGACTTCACTTAAGGAAAGTAATTAACTAAGCAAAAGGCAGGGTGGGGCTGGGGCAGATGCAAGAACAACCCAGGTAGAGGAAAAAGTGCTCCTGCATCCAAAATGGCACAGCACATTTGAGAATTTTCTCCCCTTAGCCACATTAGAGAAGGCTAGTGTGGCTAAGGGAAGAAAGCAAATGCAAGTAAGGTGAAGTATGGGGGCCAGAAAGAGGCGAGGATAAGCAAGCGCAGGCTTAGAGTGGAATGACACATGCTAACTAAGTCGGAGACAGTTCTAATTATGCCTGCTGCTCAGCGTAATTAGTGATAATACAGCCTTTCGCTCTGAAGTGCATTCCAGTGTGCGAGGGAAATGATACCATCACCCTAAAAGGCCATATTAAGGGTTTTGGTCTTTTCCTAACTCCTAACAATAGGAAATATTTAAAATGTTTAAGCAAGTAAGAGACGCGATCACACTTTAAGCTAGAAAAGATCATTGTCTTTGGCACTCGGAGTGTCTGCCTCTTCCTTTAATATCTTTTCTAACACTGCAGAAGCAAGTTGGGTCACTTCTCCTCCTCCCAGGCTGTTCACTTACCATCTGTCAATGTTGAAAAAATACAAAAACACTGTATAATTATTTTCCTTATGAAAAACATAAATGCAAACTTTCTTAGAACTAAAACTTTCTTAGAGCAGCATAGTCAGATACAAACTCTCCTTTTGAAAAAGCTATGTAAGACTTTCTGGATATCTCAATACTTATATATCCTATTAGCACCTTATCAAGAACAAAATAGCATACATCCACCTAGTGAAATACTATCTTTTCTTTAATGAGAAAAAAATCATAGAAGAAAGTGTTATGGCATTCAGTAAATATGTACAATGATAATTATTACCAATGGGAATTGTTAAGAAAGCAATAGAAAGGATAGAATAGGAATGAGATATCTTTGATTATATATTTTTAAATACAGTTTTAACATTGAAGCCACATAAATATTTTAAATTGAAAGAATTAAGTCAAAAAGGATGAAAAAACCTAACCCTAAAATTAAATGCAAACAGAAACAAATAAACTCCATTTTTTTAAATACTCACCTGAGGGTTGATTTTGGAGAAAGAGGAAGGTGTGGAGTGCGGGGCGGGGGGAGGGGGAGGGGGAGGGGGAGGAGAGAGACATTGATTGGCTGTGTCCTGTTTGTGCCCCAGCCCAGGGAAGTTCGAGGAGTCAGATGAAGACAGTTATGTACTTCTCATACTAAATATTATATATAGCCAATTTATCTGTGATATTATTCTGCCACATTAATAAATAAGAGAAAAAATCCTGAAGCATACTATCTAATCCATAAATAAATAATGGAGAGAGAGAGTATTTATATGGGATGGGGTAAATAAGGGGTTTTTCCACCAGCTAAATCATAGGTTTCTGATTAAACATTAAACTATGTTTCAGACTAAATATAGTCACTGATGTAAGTCTTACATTTTAAGTCATACATTGGTATATCAGAAGTTTTTTTTTAAATTAAATGCACTTTAGATTTTTAGTCAAAAAAATAAAAAGTAGAATTAACAGTATAGTATGCTCAAGACTTAGATTTTCCAGTCATTGCTTCATCAAGCAGAGGCTACATAGGTTGGCTTTCTGAAAAGGAGAAAGGCATGCATAAAATAAATATGTATATAAAGAAAAACTGGAGTATTCTTTTAAAATAGTACATTAGGATAGATGGGCAAAGCATTGGATAAAACCTGTTTTTAAACAATACCCAGTGCTTATAAAAAATATAAGCTTACTTTTCCAGGAATCGTAAAACGCATTTGCTGAATCATTTGCTAATTCCACTGGCGCCTCTGGAGAAACGTGTCAAGTATTTCTGAGTTTTCTAAATTCGGGTTCAGAAAGGTTAAGTAGCTTGCCAAGCAGCACAGCACAGAGCTGCTCAGCAAATTACTGGAAAGGGGGGAAAAAAAAGAGGAAGCTCTGTGCTTGAATCTTAGTTAAACCTACAAAGAAGACAGCCAAGAATTTTCTCTGGGACCTTTCTATGAACTAGAGCTTTTCGGATTCTAGAAGGAAAGGGAAAACACTAGCTACCACCTAGAAAATGTGTGCTACTACCTGGCTTTACAGAATTAGCTCTGCCCACTTCAAGAAGGTAACTCAACCCAGCTGGAAACCTTGGATTTAAAAAGGTTTCAGACTCAAGTCAGGGAAATCAAAGTTTTTCTGTTCTAGTAATGTAGTGCATCATTGTTTTGATAAAAAGCAGCCAACAGATTCCTTCTTGTCACTATTAGAGATTTATGTCTTAAAGAAAAACACTCAAGTGAGCAAACTTGAGACTGTCTCCCTTCTTATCTTGGATGAACTGAAATGGAAGAGTTGGCAACACTAGCTGCCTTCCTGCCTTCCTCCATGCACACAGCTCCCAGCCCTGGCAGGCATGGGAAAGAGGAAAAAAAAATAAAAAACATCTCTCCCCCCCCCCGCCCGCCTCTCTCTCTCTGTCATACCCCCACCTTAGTTGGTATTTAGCTGTGGGCTACCTCTGGTGGGGTGGCATATCCTTCTAGATGTTCTAATCAAGGTGGCCTCTAAGGGTGAGGTGGCTTCCACCAGTGGCAATTCCTTAAGAGGCAAATGTAAGCTGTTATCAGCAGCTGAAGCACAGTTGTACTCTCTTGGTGAGGGAGGTCTGTTCAGAGCACCAATAATATCTGTACCAAACAGCCAGTAAACATAAAATATATATAAAATATGTTTATGCTCATCAGTTTCAAAAATGGAAATTAAAGCCCAGTGAAATACTACATGTTTCATACGAATTTGAAAAAAATGTACGTTTGGCAGTTCAGGTTTGTATAAATATCAATCAGGTCATACCTATATCTTTTCTGCTTTACCATCTACTTTTTCTATCAATTACTGAGGAAAACCTTTTAACATTATTTCTGTCATTTTAGCCTCATATACTTACAGTTCTGTTGAGATGCAGACACATTTAAACTATAGTATGTCTTTAGTGAACCGACTCTTTAATCATAGTGACTTTTTTATCTAACAATACTCCTCTTTTGAAGTTTATATATTGTGATATTAATTGCTTAATTATGTAAACACATTCCCATGCTTTTTATTAAAAGAGAATGAAAATCCTTGGCTTTTTCGCCAAGTGTGTTGGCTGCATAGTACCCATGCTAACTCTGTGCTAATCACTGCTCTCAGTGTTTTTCTTGACGAAACTCAGAGACATTCAAGAATAACCATAGGTTCACTTTCTAGAAACCAGGGTATGTGTGCTCAACTCACACTTGAGTCTAGTCTATGTTCCTTTTACGTATCTAGTACACATAACTTTACCTATTCTTCTTGGCTTTGGCAGGGTCATGACGCACCTTGCTCTGAATACACAGTTTCAAAATTTATGGTTCAAAATAAGACAGTGGTCGGATTAGCATTTCTTTCCTTCAGAAAACTAGGCTTTTGGTAGAAAGAGGTGAGAGTGGGAAGGTTGTGTCTCAGTCATGTCCTACACGATATAAACAAGTGTATGTCTTGATGAGTTATTTCCATTTTGTTTTATATAAAGTTTGATAACATCCAAATTTGTTATGTTGGTCAGTCACATATCCAAGTTCTCTAATGGTGACAGGGCGTGTGTCCTCTTTTTATAGTACTTTGTAGTTGTTATAAAACTATATAAATAGTAGAGAATTTTTAAAAACAACTTTATGTGGTACAAGAATTCTGGGGTGTGTTGTTTCTAAAAACTAATGTTGTTGCCTTGATGGCATTTTAATGCTATTTTTGCTCTGACAAATTTGTTTACAATAGATTTGACTTTGCGCACTTTGATATTTGTCAAAGTCAAAGTCTGAAGCAGAACCTGGGTTTATCCAGGTTCTTCCAAATCTACCCTAGACACATTGCTCATTAGGCATCTGTTTATTCCAAAACATACACATACACGGGGGGATAGAATTAGATAACACTTTTTTGGCTTACTAAATGAGTTAGACTTGGTAAATATGGTACTCGCTTTTCAACTGATTCTGCCATCTGTCAACAAACTTTCTGCTTTTAGCAGGGATTTTTTCTTGTAATAATTTAGAAGTTATTTTTCTTCCTTTGTTCTTTCCATGGAGATACGTGTCCTTAAAAGTTAAGGTGAAATAACATAAAATAGATCCACCCACAAAACATAAACAACAGAGACCAATGGCTGCTGGAGAGTTAAAAAGAAGCATGAAATACAATCCCAGGTTGTTTTTTTCTTATGGGGATGGAAAGAGAATGAGTCTCAACATGCTACAGGTGACTTCTCAGTCCCAGTCCCAGCTGGAAGGCATCTGTACAAAAGAAACAGCACAAAGTAAAAGAAATTTATTTCTCAGGAAAATTTTTTAAAAAAGATGAAAAGCAGGAGACTCCAGGGCAGGGGTATTTCCAGTAAAGCCATCTAGTACAGGTTACCCCCATCCAAAAGTAGAGCATTCCTATGAAAACTTGCCAAAGCCAAAATGCCATGAAGCAAAGAAGCAATTAAACTAATTTACACGGAAATTTTTAAGTGTTCCCACACCCCAAAGTAACCTACCAAATCATACCAAATATGCTGGATTATGTTCAGTTTTACACTAAGCATAACACCTTTATGAGCACTTCTAAGCCGTTCCGATACCTTAGCACAGAAGTTGGTAATGGATGCACACAATAAATTGAGATAAAGCAAAGATGCTCACAGATACAGTTCAAAGTTCTGGTGCCTGATGCTGAGATGCTGAGTGTAGTTCCTGGGGAAAGAGCTGGGCAGTGCCATTCACCTTGCTGGGGATGCTCTTGCCTCTAGAAGGCTCACTGCAAAAGAGACTTTCTTTTTTCTTTTTTCCGTAGAAGTGAAAAGCCTCGTTGCAATTTTTTTTTGGTTAAAGAGAACAGGTATTGATTTAGGTCTCATTAAAGTAAAGTGGTGTAAAGAGAATTTTCCAAAAGCAGAGACTTGCCTGCTGCCGAGATCACAACAGCCGACTTTTGCATAAACGCCTGCTCTGGAGCACACACAGTGGAGGTTCCTGTATTTTCTGTTTGCCACTCACTGCCTGACTGAACGCTCCTGGGAAGTTACTTAGCATCTCCAAGCTTCTGTTTTCCTGAGAAACAAAATAGCATTGTGTGTTTAGTGTGGTGACTGATATTTACTTATTGGTAGTTAGGTTTTACATATATTCTTTTTTGAAAAGTGAACTCCCAGTGAAAAGGACTATGTCTTCATTTTTAGGTATCTATGCCTTTCCTGGTGCCCAGGATATAATAGGCAATATCTGTCATCAATGGGTAGACAAATGAGAGGACAAACACGTAAATTAATCACACTTGTTTTATTTGATTCTCAAAGCAACCCTGTGAATTATTATTATTTCCCACACTGTACAGAAAGTCGAGGCCCTAAAAGGTTTTGTGACTTGGCCAAGCTTATGTAATGAATAAGTGAACTGAGACTCAAAACCAAGTCCAGTCATTATTCTTGTTACTAAAGTTCCTGAAATAGTACCAAGGGTTAACATTCAATCCATTTTTTTGCTTGTTTGTATTCACTACTTTAAACTTTTGCTCACACACGAATACATTTATAATTCACAAAATAATTTAGCTTTCATCTATATGGCTTGGTAAATATGGATTTTTGTTTCAGATGGAAGGGAGAAAAGTGAAACATTTTTTGAAACAGGTATTTTTTTCCTTTTAACAACTGCAAACTTAAAGTGTAGTCAGAGAAACTAAAATTCCCTCCCTGTTTTATTTTTTAAGAATTTCACAAGTATAACTGTTATTAACTGATTACAAAAATTATATATGTATATTATTTCTGTTCTCTACAATATAGGTATCAGTTCATCAGTGAGTAAACAAATTCAACAAGTTCAAGTCACTTCCTCAAAGTTTGTCTAACAAGTTGAAGAGCTGAACTTGATCTGAATTTTAAAGATGCTTTCCTCTACATCAGTGTCATCAACTCGTAATGTGCATACATCTGTTAAAAAATGCAGATTCTGACTGCATGGGTCTGAGGTAGAGCCAAAAATTCTGCTTTTCTAACAAGTATCTAGATGATGTCAAGAATGCTAGTCCACAGACCACATTTTGACAAGTGAGACTCTACCCCACTACATCCCCAAATTCAGAGAACCCAGCATTCACCTTTATTCCTTAATCATCTCATGGTCAGAGTTCTGCTTAAAACAATAACAGTTTGCTCTCTTCTAGTTTGATTGTATAATTTACCATAAGGATTCTTTATATAGTATGTAATTAATAACATTTCTCCTTTTTCTTCAATCTTACCACAGTGCATAGAAATTCTGCAGTAGCTGCAGTTAAAGACTTCTTCATCGGCTTCCTTAAAACAGAAGATTGTATAAGAATCAGTATTGTGCTTATTAGTGAATGAAAAGAGGAGAATAAATGAGAAAAGCGGTAGTTACCATAAACAGAGGAGGAAGAAAAAATATTAAGTAGTGAAACAGAAAGCCTAAGGAGATAAAGAAATAGAGGCAGAACTTAGAAAGTCATTCCAGAGAAATTTCTGAGGAAATTGTATGCAAGAGCAAAGAAGCACGACAAGAGAAAAGAGAAATGGAAAAACAATGAAAGATATTTGATGTAACGGTCTTACCTAAACTGTGATGTGCAAGTGGAAATCAATGGAGGGTAAATATTTAAGCGTAATGACTGCCTAAAAGTGATCAGAGGAAATGGAAGTGCTGCTGGTGGAAATGAAGTCCTTTCACAGAGTCACGAGGAAAGGGTTTCTGGGGACCTGTGCGTGGGAGGATGAGGTTTGGTAGTGAGATTTACTGAGGTTGAGATATGTGTCTGTGCCCAGATTTCTGATGTCTCACTATCATCTGCCCCACTGTGGAAAACGTCCCACCTTGTCTTCATCAAGCCCACCATAAAGGCCAGTGTCCATAAATTCTGTGCCATTGGTTCAGTCCAGTTCAGTCCCTGTCCTTGTCTGACTAGCATAATCTGTTCCTGGCTGCACTCGGGCTGTGGCTGAGTTGCTGTACCCAGGCTCATGCTTAGAGCCTGCACTTGGAGTCTGTGCAACTGTCAGCTGCCTGGCTACTAGGTTTGCACAGGTGCTATGGAGAGGGAACACATAAACGAACAAGGTGAGATGTATGCGTGTGAGAGAAAGGGGGGGCAGAGAGAGGGACAGTGACGCGGAGAGGACTTTCTTAAGCTTGAAGTATATTACCTCAGGCTTGGGAAGGACCAGGCACTTTTTCAAAATGATCAGTCATTTTCCCAATCTTTCATGAGGCTTGCCTCGGATCCTACCCCTAACCAATCTGATTCTTTTCCCAGGTGAGGCTCCACCTCTATGGTCACTATCTTCGTTCTTACTGCACTTGTGCTTACCTCCCCCTGTGCCATCTTGGGTTGTGCGGGGAGCCCCGCAGAGGAATTTCCCCTTTATTGCTTTGCCTTTCCCTGGTAATCCTGGCTAATGACCAGTAACAAGATCCTTTTCCCTTTGGAGATTAACTCTGGTTGGCTCAGGAGGCAGCAGTCCCTTGGAGTGCCTATGAACGCTGCAGCTCCCTTGCAAACAGGCTTATTGTCTGAGTCAGCTCCCTCGTTTATTAGTCCTGATTCACTCTGCTCCCTTCTTTATTAGAATCTACCTACCTACAGTAAGAGAAGGAATATCCTTACATCTTATTGAAGCAATTGAAAGAAACAAGACAGGAGTTTCTAAAAAAATAACAAGTGTGGGCAGAGTTATTACAAAATGAAATCAGAGGGGATAAAGAAAGAAGACTCATGAATCAAATTTCAGCATAGACCATAAACCGAAGTTCTAATAAAACAAATAACCAAGGAACCAACAACAAATCTAAATGGTTATGGGCAAAGCGCAGAGTGGACTAGAAGAGAAACAAAGAGAAAAAAGATCAAAGGCAGAAGCAGAAAAAATTTAAATCAAATACAGTAAATAAGGAGCTTTATGTTTTTTTATTCTACCAATAAATACTTGAGGCTAAGTGGCAAAAAAATCTAAATATTTTGCATTAGCTCAGAAAAAAGCACAAACATAGTCAGGGGTGGGATTAAAATTATCAAGAAAATAAAATAGCCATGTCTGACCAAGGTGCCTGAGGTCTAGAAGTATCACTGCAAGCCTGTCTTCCTCACATTCTCCTTCCCCCCTTTTCTCCCCCACTATCCCTCCCCAGCTCTCTGATGGTTTTCTTTCCATGGGAATCTATGGATAAAGCAATGTTTTGGTTGCAGGTGGGAAGTGCTTGGGGTTTATTTGTTCACTGATATCACAAGCCAAAAAAGAGATGCAGTTTAGCAAACAAGGCAGAGATTAACTCAAACAGGAACAAATACAAATTTTACAAAACCAAATTTAATTTTGTTACTTACATGAATGTAGGTAAAGTTTGGGTTATATGTCTTATACTTGATCTGAACTGTTCATATATTTTTCAGATGCAGTTTAATATGCAAGAATAAAAAACTAATATTTTATTGAGCATTTTCTATGTACTACTCAACACTGTTTAAATCTTTTATACAGTATCTCATTTAATCACGACACGAACTCTAGAAGGTAGACAATATAATTACCTACCTGTAATGCATGAGGGACAGGAAGTTTAAATATGAAAAATAAAATTAGATTGAGCCCAGAGTGCAAGTGTTTTGTCTCCTACAGAAGAGTGTGTAGTACCCTTGTTTTAATAGAGGAGGTACTAACCTCTAGTAGCCTAGGTACTCAGCGCAAATACAGTAGTCTCCCCCTATCTGAGTGGAATACCACCCAAGACCCCCAGTGGATGCCTGAAACCATGGATAGTACCAAACTTTACATAATATATATGATGGTATTCCCTACGCATACATACCTTTTCACTTAAAGGAAGCAATTTACGGCTTCTCTTTGGCATATCCAAATTGATAGTATCCCTATTCTTATTTGGGTTCATTAAGTAAAACGAGGATTTTGGAGTCATTATTAAGTAAGATAAGTGTTGCTTACGTACAACACTGTGGTACATAACACTCAATCTAATAACAGAGATGGCATATACACCATGGATTCACTGGACGAAGAGATGATTCACATCCTGGGTGGGATGGAGCGGATGGCACAAGATTTCATCATGCTACTCAGAATGGCGTGCAATTTAAACCTTATGAATTGCTTCTTTCTGGAATTTTCCACTTAATATTTTTGGACCATGGTTGACCAGGGTAACTGAGACTACAGAAAGAGACACCATAGACGAGGGGGTCTATTGCGATGAGTAATGGTTATCTTAGGGCAGGATTTGCCTTAGGAGCTGCATCTAGTCCCTCTTTCTACCTCAGTGGCACATTCACCAGCCCTTCCAAGCATCCGGTTTCTAAAGTTCTCCACTTCTGCTCAAACAGGGACAGACTTGATATTAGCATGAATGATCAGAGAACTTAATTGATTGCCCAGAGACACTCAATTTGGCAAAGTGAAAATTTAGATACCTGATTCCCAAATAAGTTTCCTTTCTATCATACTGTATAAAGATATATATTTTAAGGTTCTTCACCCAAACCCAACCCAACTATGCAAGTGTATATACAGTGTGTGTATATATGTCTGTGTGTATATATACGAATACACACACACACACATATATATGCTGGCACATCTGCTAGCTGCTGGGGTGAGTAAGAATAAGTAAGTCCTCAGGGAATGCAGCCTTCCCTACCAAAGAGAAATGCAGACAATAATCACAATATTGAGTGATGAGTTCAATGATGAGGTAGACCAAAGGAAACAAAAGTTCTTAAAACTTTAAAAAAGCAAACACGTCAAGTTAGGAAATCAAGAAAGTCTTCGAGTAGGTAAAGAACAGAGCATTTAAGGTCATACTCTTGGTAGAAAAAGAAGTATGAGCAAGAGATGGAATGTTTCACATATGTTTAGCACGGGAGAGTGGCTGTTTCACTACTGGGAAGGGTGCATGTAGGATAATAGCAACACTAAAATTAAGAACTGAGATCTATTTTTGGCCTCCATGTCAGTCTAAGGGATTTATGTTTCATTCTGTATGCTTGTTTTTCCTGAAGCATGGGGCCAGAATTACCAGTAGTTAAACATATTATTTTGCTGTGCATAAATTTGATTATGCATGACATTTAATCATATAGAAAGAGCACCATTCCCATCATTGAGATTGTATTGAGGAGAAAGGTTTTGTCAAGCACTAAGAGTTGAAACACCTCTACAAAAATCATTAGCTTCCTTCTGTAACAAAACAAAAAACAGTGAGGATTTCAGGTTCAAAGTTTTCTGCAGAAATGTGTTAGAATTCAAGATTTTGTTTTATTAATGTCTTTCTGTTTATATCAATTGAAACTGGTTTTTCTGCTGGAGTATAAGTGTTGTTTATTTTTCCTGATTATTAAATAGATTTGGATTAGTTTTTTAAAAGTGAGTGTGTAAAGAATATTATTGATTATATCATAGTATAGGAAGAATGCAGAAATGGCCAAAAAAAGATGCCTGTGATACACAGACAGCCAAACTTTAGGAACCAGACCTTAGTCCCATTGTGCCACGTGAAGAAAACTCACTTTAGAGGACACTGTGGGAAGGAAATGAGCTCTTGTGCCATGTGCTCTTCAAGGTCAAAGAGGGTTTGGTAGTTCAAAGTATACTGATGACCTCTGAGAGGCTCCCATAGTAGAGTTAGATGGAAACCAGACTATGCGAGAATTAACTGATAGTGAGGAAGTGAATGACCTAGATAGCCAATAACCACCTTTGGCAGGAAAACCTGGTGCTTGTGGGGGGCCCTTGTCCTGGGCGCCTGATGTGGAGGGGGCTCCTCCCGCAGAGCCCCATCCCTCCGTCACGGATGAAAATAAAACTAGCAAGGCATGATCTGCTTGGGGAGAAAAGGTGGTCAAACTCTCAGAGGAGAATGGCCCAGAGCCCCTTCCTCACTGGGCTTTTATTGGGTTCAAATACACAGGAATACAGGTATGTCAGGCGGCAAGGATCAAACAATGGTTAACATTTCAAAGAAATCTGAGGGCTTAATCTGAGTCAGTGTCTGTCAGGAAAGGGGGTTGCAAAACTTTGGGAGACACACCCATTTCCTCCTCGGACCCTTATCATTTAAATGAGAGCACTCTTAGCAAACAAAGCAGGTTTCACAGGACTTTACAAATTCTTTCTTATGCCCGGTCTCCCCGGGGAACCATTCTGGCCTGCACAGGGCTGCACCTGCTCACTCTCATAGTTTCAGGTTTTAAGCCGATTAGGCCCAGGAAACAGAAGTCATCTCCCAGATAGAATTGGGGACTCGGGCAATGTCAGAATAGCTGGGGGGTGAGGGTCCATCACCCCCTCTTTGCTGCAGTCCCCCCGAGTCCTTCCATAAGGGCCTCCCAAGTGGTCGTGTCTGGCTTAGGTTGCCCCTCCTGTGAGGAATCTTACCTGTCATTGACTAACCGACTAAGCATTGGAGGCCAGATATGGATGAAGCAAAAGCAGTGCTCCTGCCAGGGAGATAAGCTTTGTCTCCTTAGTAGCTCATGTCCTTTTGACAGAACAGACCCAGATGAAGTGGGTCCCTTGGCTCTTACACAGCCCACCATGGGATGAAGGTTATAGCTCCTGAGACCAGGCTGAATGGTCCGCAGCAGGTGCTAGGTGCTGGGATGCCCTCTTCGTTACATTTCTGGCTTGAATGAATACTCAGTGCAAATCTGGGAAGGCATTTACTTCCCTGAGATTTTGCCTTGGTGTTTTGTTTTTGTTTTTGTTTTTTATTGTTTGTTTTTTAATGTATCATCTACTTCTCTTGAGAGGTCTCAAATACAAAAGCTATTTGGATTAGTCTGACTACAACTTTTATATAATCCTATGTCTAAATATATCACCAATGCATTCACCAATTTTTAAAAATGAGGTAAGTACTATCATTATTTTGAAAATGAGAAAATGAAGGTTAAGGAGGTTTATTTATCTTGCACTAGGTGATACTGACTCTTGATACCAATGTGGATTATCCCCAAAACCCTAAAAAAGTAAAACAGTATATAATACAGTTTGTCCAAAATGAAGGAATCAATTCCAGAAATACATATAGGAACAGATCAGAAGTTCAAAAGTGTTCTCTCATTTATGATGGGTCTTATAATGAAAAGTAATTTATTTTTGATTAGATACTCTATACTTATCAAGAACTAGAATATATCTTCGTTGTTTTTTTTCTTAAACTTCCTCCTAGGCCCAGCTCAGAAACCACATCTTTCATGAAGCTCTTTTATTTTTCTTGTCAAAATGCCTAAAGCACTCATGGTCCTTGCCCTGCCCTAAGCATGTAGAATTTTATGTCTTCTACCACTATGGGTACTTAATAAATTATTTCATGGGCTGTATTAAAGATCCAATAGCATACTTAAAAATCAATACCAAATTTAAAAGTCCACACCCAAGTTAAAAACACTTGAAGATTTTTTCTCTAATACTCCAACTTACACTTGGCTTGATACTCATACTTTCAATTTTGCTAATGTTTCCATATCTATAGCCACACTGCCGTAAAATCTTTAAAGCTAAAGCAGGTTTATTGAGTCAGCTATAAATATAAATATTTACTGGAACACAAAGTAGGAAGATGTCTATGAGAAAAATAAAGGGACTAAAACTTTTGCAATCCTTTTTCTTCTCCAAGGCTTGTTTCTCAGAACCAGATACTTAAATGGTATTTAAACTGACATTGAAGTTAGCCAGGTTTAACCATTCTAAAAATGAAGAAATACCAAACTAAGTTTACATTTAAAAAAAAAGAGAGAGAAAGATAAATCAGCATGGAATACAAATTAAAAACAAAAGTCATCAGCTTGAAATTTTCTATTATCTAGTTCTTTCTTTTAATGTTTATTTTACCAATTATTACATTACAGTGTATTGATCTGCTTATACATCTGTTACCTCTGCAAGACTGAGCACCTTGCAAACAAGAACTGTGTCTCTGCATGCGAAGGGGCCAAGTCTCAAATGGCTGTGTTCAGCGCCAACATCTGCACCCAACCAGACATTCCCTGGATAGTAACAATGGTTGACACTCATTTTGTAGTTACCGTGAATTGATCTCTGGTCTAAGCCCTTTATATGTACTTACTCACTAGCTTTTTAAAAATCTAATAAAAAAGAGCTCTAATTATCATTCCCATTTTACAGATTAGGCAACTGAGTGAGAGAGCTAAAGAAAACTATTAGGAAAAAAACAATTTGAAGATAAACTGTCCTGCGGCAGCTTACACACTCTTCACCACTGCACTGCAATGCCTCAGTCAGAACACTATTAGTGACTATAAAAACTGGGGGAATAATTAGAAATCTGAGCTAAAATCTTGGTACTTTAAATAAGATGCAGATGGTATGAGGACCACACATTGAAAAATACAATATAAGGTAGTAGATATAGAAATGTTCTTAAGAACTGGTGCTTGTTTGTGCATTGTTACAGTTCACCAACCATTTCTATGTACATTATCTCATTTCATCTTCATCACGACCCTGCAAGGTATTGCTCTGAATGGCTCTGAATGAGGGAAGCAAGTCTTGGAGAGCTGACCACGCTGGCTGGAAAAACAGATTTTCCAGTTCCAGATCCTGTACTCCTTCTGTGACCCTGACGCCCCAACTGGCCTTTCGGATTCTGCTTCTGCCCCTCCCCAACTCATAGTCCACACAAAGAAGGGTCTTTTTAAAGCATTAATCTCATAACATCATTTCCAGTAGAGTCTCATTAGATTTGGTACAATCCAACTCCTTTATGATGGCCTCTCGTGATAAGGTCTTCACTGCCCCCCTTGCCTAATCTCCTACCCTCTCCCCTCTGTCATTTATTTCAGCTACGTAATTTGCTTTCTGATCCCTTCACATCAAGCTTTTTCTCCAACTAGGCCTTTGACCTTTTCCCTTTCTTATTTATTTCATATCAGTATCTGAAATTAACCAATTGATTGATCATGGAGATAATGAGGAAAGAGCTCTTGTCTGACTTGTTCAATAACTAACATTCACAAAGTGCCAGGTGCACATCCAGATACTTTATACATGTTGACCTATATAATTCTCACGACTGGCACCTTGCCTGAGGTAAGTAGCTGGTAAATGACAGCTGAATTTTACCCAGAGCCTATGCCTTTCACCACTTACCTGGACTATCCCTTGAAGAGAATAAGTGATCTAATTTTAAAGAAGCCTTATCTCTGTCATCACCCTGACACGCAGTCCCCTGACCCAGGCACCACGGCTCATGGTTAAACTCACACTGAACAGAGACATGCTTTAATGAAGGCACACACTTGCCCTGCCCATCCCAGTCTAATCTCCAGAAATAAAATTAAACCCAGGCAACAAAACTAATTAGAAACTGCAGAAGAAGAATTCAGCATGCCCTTAAGATAAAGAAAAGATGTCAGCGAATGTAGAATTTAGATTTACCCTTTTTTTTTTTTTTTGGTAATAATGATGGGCTGGGGAGATGGAGGAAGTGAGGAGAGGACCAGTCAGAGGACTCCGCATGATCTCAGCAGAAATATTTCATAATGTGCATCCCGAATCAACTAAAGTAGAAGCCTATTAATCAAGATGAAGCCACAAGTGGCCAAACACCATTTTTTTCTCTTTCTAGACATCTACTGGTTTGAAGGTCAAATATCTATTCTTCATCTAGTATAAAGAGCTGCCATTTGGGGGAGGTGGTATATTTTATTATTGTTTTGCTTTAAGACATCTGTCATTTCTATGAATAAATATTTCTGTTCTGTGGTTCTTAATAAGCTTCACAAGGTGGTTTTCCTGGCACATGAAGAAATCATTTGAATAATAAAGGCTCATATTTATAATTACATTGAGCTAAATAGATTTGCTTAGCTTAGGGTTTGGGGTTATTCATAAGCAGATGTGAGGGTCCATAAAGCTTCTATAACTTCAGTAATCTCACTGCTTTGGAGTTGTCAAAGAATTTAGAAGCTTGAATGTGAGTTAAAGAAGTTTTCCTCAATTCCCTGAATAATCACCAAGGAACCTCCACCTGAGTCTACTTCTCACAACCCGATACTCCTCATGTTGACTAGTCATTTGCTTTACTAGAACCAAGTCAATGAAAGAGCCTGGCTCTAAGGTGGTGACATTCGCTTCCTAAGCATTCAGAGAGAAACCTTTCAGAAAACGCTTTGCTCTATTCTCAGAATGTGTTGATGACCCATAACTACAGTCCTATTTGAAGCTGTTGTTTTCCAAATGGTGATGAGAAGAGGTCAGCCATCCAAGCAGCACCTTAGGGTCTGGACCTGCACTTGCAGCCACCTCTTCTTCTGAAACTCAAGAAGCCTTTGAATCATTCTTTCAGGTCCTTGAAAGATGATGACAGAGTTCAGTGTGTGCCAATTTTTAAACCTGTAACATGCTTTCCTATCTGAAAGGTCTTTTGAAAAATATGTTTCGGGCAATGGGACTCCTGGCCACTAATTTTTCAATTATTTCTTAAGTGGATTCTCTTTTACAAATGAATTCTTACACAGAACCACAATATACAAAAACAAGAAAAAAGCCAACTGCTCCAGTTGAAGTTTGATTTACCTAGAGGGTCTCCAACCATCCTGCCTGTATTTCTAGATGGCTCTTCCAAAATCTCTAATTCTCCTGGACACAGTTTGAAGACCCTGCTCTGAGGATTTGGCCAAATTTTTGGTCTTGAGCTTCTATCAGAACTTTCTTTACACAATACATTTAGACCAGTGACTTTCAACCTTTTCCATCTCGCGGCACAGAAACTAAATACTGAAATTCTGTGACATGCTCAAAAATATATTATATTTGCCCTGGCTGGCGTAGCTCAGTGGATTGAGTGCGGGCTGTGAACCAAAGGGTCACAGGTTCGATTCCCAGTCAGGGCACATGCCTGGGTTGCAGGCCAGGCCCCTAGTGGGGGCCACGTGAGAGGCAACCACACATTGATGTTTCTCTCCCTCTCTTTCTCCCTCCTTTCTCCTCTCTAAAAAATAAATAAATAAATAAATAAATAAATAAATAAATAAATAAATAATATATATATTATATTTTGTTGATCTGATGAAATAAGTATAATTTTGATCCATTCACACCAGACAACTATTGTTGTGTTGGCTGTTTTCATTATTTTATTTGAAAATCTAAGGAAAAAGAGGTTATAACCAAATGTACATCCTCTGCCCACCACTTCAAAAGCCAATACTCAAGAGGCAGGTGCCAATGTAAAGGAAAGTAGTTTCTTTCAGGTGCCACCAACCTGGAAGATGGGGGACTCTTGTCTCAAATCCCAGCTCAGCATTTCAGGCATCCTGCAACCATGGGAAGAGGGGAGCCAAGAAATATCTGGCGATGTGCAGTTTCTGAACTCTGCTCTTGGGTGGTTTCAGTGTTATTTCCTGCATGCATCATCATTGTAGATTCATCATCACTGTAGTTTCATCATCACTGTAGACTCATCATCACTGTAGTTTCGTCATCACTGTAGACTCATCATCACTGTAGTTTCATCATCACTGTAGACTCATCATCACTGTAGATTCATCATCATTATAGTTTCATCATCACTGTAGACTCATCATCACTGTAGACTCATCATCAATGTAGTTTCATCATCACTGTAGTTTCATCGCTCCATCCACAGTTTCACTGCTAATATCTGGGAAGAGGATGTGCAGGCAATGTTTCTGCTGGTTCTGATATGAGTCGCTGACGCTTGCTCAGTTTCTTGTGGCCAGGGTCATTCCTTGGTCAAGCAGGAGCTGTAACTGCTGATGTCTATAAAATACTTAAAAAGAAATTTTAATACATGAATCTTCTACGAGTTTGTCAGTAAAGTCTGTTCTACAACTACCACCTGATTAGTATATTATGTTCACTTCAATCACTATTACAAGCTTAGTGCCCTTGACTAAATAGTCAAGTATTATATGCTTTAAAAATTCTTGAGGCACACCAGTGTGCTGTGACACACTGGTTGAAAATCACTGCATTAGACATCTGTGGGACATTGTGCAAGCCCTAAACTTGTGATCTCTAAAGCTCTGATGATTTCTTAAGCCAAATCCAATTTAACCTGGGTAGTGGGTTTGATAAGTATTTCCTAAAAATTCATGTTCACTCACAACTTAATTTGACCTAATTTGAAATGTGACCTAATTTGGAAGAAAGATCCTGGAAGACATAATTAAGATAAGGTTTGGCATGAGATCATCCTGGTTTAGACTAAACAGTAAACCTTTGAGAGTGCCTTTCTATGGCACAGAAATGGAGAAAACACAGGGACATAGAGATGAAAATATTGTGAAGATGGAGGCAAAGGCTGGAGTGATGCATCTGCAACCCAAGGAGAGCCCAAGATTGTCATCAGCCACCAGAAGCTCGGAGAGAAGCAGCTTCCAGAAGCAACCACCCTGCCAACACCTTGATTTTGGACTTCTGGTCTCCACAACTTCTCTCCATCCACCAAGTTTGTGGTCATTGAATTAGCAACACTAGGAAAGTAAAATATTGGCTTTCATTTAGTGAGCAATTATTTGTGAAAAGAATATTTATTGAGTGAATATAATAAATCACTTCAATTTGATACAGTGACTGATTAAGGAAAATATTTAGCAGCATTGGAGGAAGAGAGAGGATGCCTATTGCTGGGGCTAGAAGAAACCCACTTTTTCCTGTCGACTCTATTCCAAGCAGAGTCTCCAAAGGACCAGATGTGTGGGTGGCTCAGGGTCACAGGACTAACTACAGAAGATGAAACTATGACCATGGCTATGGACTACCTGAGGAATAACAGAAGATGATTGAGGCTTTCTCAAAGATATCCTGGCATAATGAGAAACCATTCATTTTGTCTTGGAAACCTAACAAAATATAAAAAACAGATGGGAATGGGTAAAGTATTTCATATAATTTAGGTAAAGATTATTTTTAAAATATTACTTTTCAATAATATATGTTGTTATGGCTTTTTATATTATGTATCAAATTGTCACTTTGGCTTTTATTTTTTAATCCATGATCATCAAATTTTTGGCCATGTTTTGCGAGTACACTTTTCATTTGTTTTGACCACAGTTTTGTTCTAGTGCAATATAAACTTAGTGACTAAATTTCTACTTATTTAATGTCCCTAAAGCATTAGTGAAATGTAATGAAGTAACGACTTTCCTTCTAATTTTTGCATACATTTATATACTGAACTGTAGTTTGATCAAAACTCCTTTGCCTATGTGGTATAATAGCAATATCTAATGAAAATATGAAGTATGTGTTTCATAATTACTCCAGACAGCTCATTTCAGTTTGCTTCCTACTTAATCCCAAAATTCCTGTCTTCCAGCACTGTAAACACTTTCTTTCCCTTCTCATCAATCTCAGTTATGTAAATGAAGCAGGGGTGGTGGCACAGTTATTTTTTTTCTGGATATTATCAAAGGCCCTATTCTCAGAGAAACAGCTGACAAGGGCACCCTCTCAAAAGCAAAACAATTCTTTTGTTTGCTTGAAAGGCTGCAGTGGACCTAAAGTGGAGAGAATTTGGTGCACTCTACTGGAGTAGCACTGCTAGGTCCGGCGGATGCTGATGGGTATGCGTGGTGGAAACCACCCGCGTGCTGGCAGGTCTAGCGATGGCCATGACCCTAGCTCAATAATACACTTTCTACAGGGTACACTAGGAGAAAAGCCATCTCAGTAAAATTACATCCATGAAATAAAAATAAATCTCTGATTGAGTCCAGAGTGTCAACATAGTGAATGGTCCCTTCAACTTTGCAGAAAAAAGCACACCATCCATCAGAGAACCTTGAACTTTCTGCTACATGCAAGCGTATCCTCTGTGAAGATCTGGATTCAATGCTGATTTCCAATCCCTGGTGAAGGCAGGGGATAAAACAACAGGGCTCCAAAGAAAGAGGCACCTCTTTTTAGATTTTCAGTGCTAGTTTAAGTGTACCATCCCTTATTTCTTTTTATCAGGATGATTTCTGTCCATTCCTTCTAAGGGGGAAAAATAATATTTTGTATTCTCTGCTGTCACTGTTGCAGAGGCTGTGATGGAACGGACAAGGCATTCTGACGGTGGAACCATGGAAAAACACACTAATAGTTGAAGCCAGATATTCTTGGTAACGGCTGACTGTGATCTTAAGTAACTTAAACATTCTATATAAGTTCGGTTTTCTCATCTGCAAATGGAGATAATGACAGCTATCACTTTAAGTTGCTGTGAGCATAATAAAAAAAGCATGGAATAGTGCTGGACATTCCAAAAACATATGTTCTCCCTTTTTAAGGCATTTTATTTCTACCAGGTGAGACATTCACTTATTTGGTAAACATTTAAGGAACACATATGACAGGCCTCGTGCTGGAATCTGAGAACAGAACGTGGGTCACATGAGTCTGACTGTCTAGCAGGGAGGGTAGACGTTACACAATAAATTACATGCTAAATTTATTTACAAACTGTACTGTCATGGAAAAGCACAGGATGTGCTGGGACCATTACTGGGTGAAGAGAAGCATGGGAATGGAGGAAGCATTCCTCACGGAGAGGTTGGCCAGCATATGGAAAGGAGCAGGGAAGAAGCAGAGGCCTGAAAGCCTGTGAGGGGCCTCCTGAGCTCAAGGTTAGGAAGTTTTCAGGCTTATTAAGGTCTCCAGGGAAGGATTTTGTATACTTCCCCTTGACGACTGACTCTAGTGAGATTTTTTTAAGGGGGTTGGAGAAAATAATATACAGGGACGGGCAAAGTAGTTTTATTGATGACAATAAAGAACTCTGTGCCAAAGTGTGCTTGAGTAGAGCAAGTAAACTACAAGAATGTGTGAGTGCTGAAGGCTGGCAAATGGAGCGCTTATGAGATCGTACCTAAGTGCACTGTTCCCTTGTGACATTCTTTTGAGTTCATGTAGTTATTCTAATAACCATAACCTGCATATCTTCATTCATATGAACAACTGTAAACCTACTTTTGCTCACCCTTGTATTTACAGGAAAATTGTAACTGTTTCTAGAGTATCTATTCCATAGTAATGTGTAGCTATATGACTTAAATGATTAGTCTGTGATGTATTCTCATTGCCTTTTCTCCTTTTCTATTGAATGAAGCAGCCAGGTCCTTACACTCTTGCTGCAGTGAAGGTCTTTATTTCAAAGTGTAATAAAAATTTACTGCGTGTGAACTCTGGAAGTCTGAACAATTTGAAGGGGCTATGGTTGTAAAAAAGGAGATGGAAGTAAATGTGGAGAAAGGTCAGGAAAATAAAGAGAAGGAAAATGGAAAGGAATAATTGTACTAATGTCTAAAACACATTCTCTGTCATTACCAAAGAAATTAATTGGCTTTAGTTTGATTCAAACAAGACAGAGGATTGTGATAGTTCTGTTTTCAGATTTATAGAGTACGATTCCCACATTTTACATACTACAATGAGAAAATAAGCTTTTGACATCATCAACATCTAGAACTTTCTCTGTAACATCAATTTTCAACTGGTGTGCAGCAAGAATTTTTAAAAGATGCACTACCTATTAAGTCAGGGGCACTGACCTCTTTTCTCCTAGATTATCTAACAAAAAAGATGACAACAGCCAATACAACAACAGCAGTCCAGCATGAATGAATCAAAATCATACCTATTTTTTTGTCAGATTAGCAAAAAAAAATCACATATGTTTTTGGTGTGCCACAGAATTTTAGTAATTCATTTATGTGTGACATGAGATGAAAAAGATTGAAAATCACTGCTCCATAACCCAGCAAGTATACCTTGTATTGCACTAAAATCATCACTAGGGCCATGTTAGAATTCTATCTCTAGAGCTTTGATTTATGCAATAGGCCCTGTCAGGCCTCCCTCTTGTCTTCAGTCCCTCCTGGATACTTCACACTCACAGACTTGTCTTCATTACAAGGATATGTCATTACATTACTTGTGAACAACTCTATACAACGTAACTCATACAACCCTCATGCCTGAATGTCCACTCTCTTTGAGATGTAAAATCAGTCCTGCTAATTCACTGTTCTGTTCTGTGATGGTCAGTCAGGTATGATCACAGGAGGAGACATGGGAAAGACTCAGGAAAGCAAAGTTTATTATCCTCACAGGTCCTAAAGAGGGTTCACAACATGCCAGTCAGGGTCAGGGGAAGTGTCAGGTTTGGTCAGGTGACAGGAGCAATGGGAAAGCTGAAGCTAGAGTGTTATTGGAGTTTCAGTAAGAAAGATAAGGGAGGATATGGGAAACAGTTTAAAATTGTCTAGTTTGGATAATTTCAGCAGGCTCTGTAGGACTGGTTCCCAGTTGCCTGGTACTTGGCCCTAAGATGATTAACACAGATGAATATTGCTCTCTGGAGTTGCATGGACCAGATAAAGAACTACAGATCTGAGCTAATTAGTTTGCATGTCAAAGGAATAGCCTTGCTATTTCTAAAAATTGGTTAGCTGAGGCAGGGGTAGTATCTCCCTAGTCAGAAAGATTTTTTTAATGTCCAAAAAAATCATAATGTACAGAAAACAAACAAATATGTATACTTGTCTCCAGCCATAGAGACATTTATTGAAAAAGATACAGGATACAAGAAACACCGCACATAGGACACCTCAGTCCTCATCAAGTGGGCACCTTGGGACCTCGCACAGTTCTTCCAGTCACCATCAACTGCCCCATCATATTTTCCTGAATCTCATCAATGGTCAAAATCTCTTGCCTTTCAAAGGTGATTTTAGTTTTGTGAAAAGTCAGAAGTCACAGGGTACCAAATCTGGGCTGTAGCAGGGCTGAGTCACCTGAGTGATTGGATGTTTTACCAAAAACCTCTGTAAAAGATGTGATGCACGAGCAAGTGTGTTGTCATGATGAAGCTGCTAATCACCGGTTGCCCATAGCTCCAGCCTTCTGAATCATCTGAACGGTTTCCACAGAGGAATGTTCATGTGTAATGCAAAATTTGATGCAGATTCATTACTCTATTCCCTCAGAAATTTTGAATGCAATGGCCACACAGTACCCATGCTCATTCAACAGTGTCTACCACCCTCACTGATTAGTACAGAGAAGTCATCATTGTTCAAGCATGCACATTCCAATCCACTCTCCTTGGTTGTCAGGTTACATCAATGTCATGAAAACCATTCTTGTTATATTACAATGGCTGGACTTTTTCCAGACAGACCTCATATACTATATGTATACAATATATTCACTGTGCACGTGTAAAACTCACCTTTTGTAAAAATTCATCTTACATATGTAAAACTCATTTTACTAGATTTCAATGTTATTGAACTAATGTTTACCGCATCACTATTCACCATTTTGTGAGCGATATTTTGAGAATTGCCTGACCCTCCAGATTTTCAGTCCTGAGATGAATATGTACTATTTTGAACCTCCCAGCATCCAGTCACCCTTTTCCTTGGATTTTTTATCATTCAGGTATTGGTATCTCACCCATATAGCCCATGTACCTCATCTCCACCTCCATGTGTGAGTCCTGATTGGTTCAACTAATAAAAATTCAGGTTCCATTTTCCTGATTATGTGATTTGTTCATAAAACATGACCAATTGGACCAATGAGATACTCAGATACATTTACTAGGGGCTTAGGTTAAGAAATTTGCTTGATCCTCCAAGATAACTGCTGTGAGATAGGCTATCTCTTCCTACTAGGTATGAATAAGGAAAAAATAGTTCCCACTAGCTTTGGGGGAACCAGTTCATGATACCAGGGAAGACTCAGAGGAGAGAAGGAAAGAAATAATTTCTCTCGGGGACATTGACAATCCATGGTATTAATCTTCATCTCACTACTTTGGACTTTTTAGTCATGTAAATCCCTCTCTTTCCTGCTTTTTAAAAAGTCCGTTGGAGTCCAGTTTTCAGTTACTTCGAATTTAAAAATTTCTGACACAAGCTTCTTGTTTTGTCTTCAAAGCCACTTTATTTTGATTCTGGTACTAAAGGCAAGTACTCAACTTTTCTGTGTTATGATAAGCAAAATAGGTGAGTTAGAAGGATAAATTTCATTTTCTTCTAGGCAATGGATTTTGAATAGTAACTTTCAAGAGGAGAAGTTAATAGAAATGTGTAATTATATGTGAGCAAAAATACACATTACATAATTTTATGCACTTGCTCACAATTTTCTGACTTTACTCCTTCTGTCTTCTCTTATGCAAAAGCTATCTTGAATTTCTGGGATAATTATTACAATGTCAGGCTCCTTGATGGAGTGTAACAATCTGATCCCCAGTAGAACTGAAAACCTAGGAGTGTATCAGACCATCTCAGCACTCAGACCGTGGATTTTCTAATTCCCTCTTCATAAAGGAGGAAAGCAGGGAAAGACAAGTAGCAGAGAATGAGAAAGGAAATAATATACAAGTAGCTAATTTTTTTTAAAAAAAGAATACCCACACACAAAAGGTCAGAGAAAATAATTTTTCTTCACACTACATTCTTTTGTTCTTTCATATTCTCAATCCTGTATAAACTAATGAAGAACAATGGAAATTAGCATCATTTAAATAGAGCACATTTGTTGGACTCAATCGTGAGTTGATCAAATGAGGCAGCTGAACTGACAATGAATCTTCCCTGAGATTAGCTCCCGCTCTTGAAGTGGCCAGGCACCTGTGAGGATAGGGGTAGAGAGAAGATAATAATTGGGCTCTCATCCTTTATAATTATGCATCTTTCAAGTGGATGTGAACGGTGGGGTGTGAGAAAGCTACATAAAAGGGGAAAATTCTGATGTGAATACTCACTCATTAACTCTAGCATTCAAAAGGAAAGAGAGATAACATTTTCAACAATAAAAAGACTTGAGAAGCAGAGATCTAAAAATAATAATGTTTACTGAGAATTAGGACAATTGTTAACTTCATATCTTAAAGCTTCTTCATAATACTAAAATAATTACCATAGTTATTGACTGGACATACAGTGAACTGTTTTCTCTCCTTTGTATACAAAAGCCTTTGAAGTCTCAGAACAAGCTAACAGTTTCTTCCTTTTTATATTTAAATTTTCAAGTAAATGAAAAGTGAATGAGAATATTCCAATGTGCTATTTATGTGTATGTAGATCAGGAGAGAACTTTAACAAAATATCAGATAGTATAGAAATCTCTTCCTTTTTAAAAGTTGAACTTTCTCCAAAAGTCCATTCATGTAATGTTTACTCTTATCTCCTAGATCTGGGTGCCTAAGCAGAATATAAATGAATTCATTAATTATCTCTTTGATATTTTTCTGCAATTAGAATACATTTCTGCAAATGTATAGTGAGAGGTGGGGTTCAATTAGGGCTCTCAGGTCCAGACACATTTTCTACCCTTTATTAAAAGGGAAAAATCACATTCTGTTTTCCCAACATAACCAGTAACTAGCAGTAATTTTAATTTCAAAGATATGTTAATAAGAAAAGTTATTTAAAAAGCAAGTAAATAGGAATACTTCATGAAATGGATTCCCATCATCTCTTGTCTATGAAATAGAGTCTTGCCTATGCCATTAATTCTTTATATATCATCAAGTATTTGTCGAATAGGTGTATAAATATGTTTTTTTCCAATATATCATTCTCACTAAATTTTAACTATAGGCAGTTACTGCTTTTTATCCATCCATGTCTTTCCCCCAGGCTCGTGTAGGATGGATATGTCATCTCACCATGAATACATGCCTTTGGAGATGTAATACTGCTAAAATTAGAGCTACATTGGCAAAAGCCAAAAAAAAAAAAAAAAAAAGTCTTTCTTCTCTTACATATTGCTACTTTTGTGAGAGAAGAAAGCTCTCACTGCCTGCTTACAGTTATCCAGTGGGAAGAAAGGACCTAATTATTCTTCCTAGTTCTGGCACTAAGGTTTTATTTCTTCTTTTGGTTTAAGACCAAACAGAATGTGAAGGAAAAGAAAAATCGATGGAGCAATAGTGTGCTTCTGTGTAGGGCACAACCAAAAATTACTTCCTTTCTACCAAACAGTGATACAAATTCTCTTCCATTTGATGAAAATTTTGAAATTTTTACACATTTAGATTTACAACTAAAACCCTATTACCATATCATATTTTCTTATTACAGAACAGTCTTCTGGACATATCATCTTCAGTTGCAAAGTGATGTCTGTTACCTGAGTTTAATTTTAAACATTAAAATAAATATAAAGCATTTACTCTGTATTTCTTTGTATTCTCTATCAGGGACTACTTTCTTGTTTGAAAATCAGGGAGGGGGGTATTTCTTTATCTTTCTTTTTAGCCCACCTTGTTTCTCATTCCATTTTCCCCCAAACTGAATTTATCTTTTATGTTCTCCTCATGTCTTTTCTTCCTCTATACATTAATATATAAGGTTCCCACCTGTCTCTCCAAATTGACCTCACCATTTTTATACCATTCATTATTTCCCTTTTGAAGAATCAAATTGCAGAGGATAGTATGTAACTTTCTGTTTTTCCATTTCTCCTGAGCAGTAGCTTCCTCAGACATCTATCAGTGGAGCAGATCTATGCTATTAGAGGAGAATGATGTAAACTTTACATTCTTAAATTTATGCAAAAATACAACATTGCTATCTTCTATAAACACATTATATACCTCACATCCAAACTTCACAGCTACCAGCACAGTTTTCTTAAACTTTATTTTATGAAAATAATTAGCAGCTAAAAAATAGGTATGTAACTTTTGTATCAAATTCATTCAAATACCATGTAAAATTTACACACCTAGCACTAAGCTTGAGGCATGGAAAATTCCCAGTAAGAGATTTTTAATGAAGTTGAAGGGTAAACAATGAGGATCTAAAAGGTAGCTGAAGTGAAAAGCAAGGGCTAGACATATTTTAAAGACAGAGAGAGCCCTGGCTGGTCTGGCTCAGTGGATTGAGCGAACCAAAGGATTGCTAGTTCGATTCCCAGTCAGGGCATATGCCTGGGTTGTGGGCCAGGTCCCCAGTAGGGGGTGTGCAAGAGGCAACCACACATTGATGTTTTTTTAAAAAAAAGACAGAGAGAAAGTAAAATCTCTAGACTTTGCTTCCTGAGTGGAGTTGGGCTAGCTTCACAGGTAATCCCAGGTACCAGGTGCTGGTATTCACCTAAAATGCTGAACATTTCAACAAAATCTTTTTTTAAGTATATTTTATTCATTATGTTATTAGACTTTTCCTGTTTTTCCTCCTCTTTATCCCCCTCAGCCCTGCACCTCCTTTCCCTCCAGCATTAGCCTCCCCCACTTAGTTCATGCCCATGGGTTGTACATATAAGTTCTTTGACTTCTCCATTTCCTATACTATTCTTAACTTCCCCCATCTATTTTATACCTATTGATTATGCTTCTTATTCCCTGTACCTTTTTTCACCAATCTATTCCTCCCCCTCCCCACTGATAATCCTCCATGTGATCTCCATTTCTGTGATTCTGTTCCTATTCTGTTGTTTGCTTAGTTTTTGTTTTTTAGATTCAGTTGTTGATAGTTGTGAGTTTGTTATCAATTTACTGTTCATAGTTTTTGATCTTCTTTTTCTTAGATAAGTCCCTTTAACATTTCATATAATGAGGGTTTTTGATGATGAACTCCTTTAACTTGAACTTATCTGGGAAGCACTTTATCTGCGCTTCCATTCTAAATGATAGCTCTGCTGGATAGAGTAATATTGGATGTAGGCCCTTACCTTTCATGACTTCAAATACTTCTTTCCAGCCCCTTCTTGCCTGCAAGGTTTCTTTTGAGAAATCAGCTGATAGTCCTACGGGAACTCCTTTGTATGTAATTGTCTCCTTTTCTCTTGCTGCTTTTAAGATTCTATTCTTATCTTTAATCTTGGGTAACTTAATTATGATGTGTCTTGGTGTGTTTCTTCTTTGATCCAACCTCTTTGGGACTGTCTGAGAATCCTGGACTTGCAAATCTAGTTTTCCGCCAGATTGTGGAAGTTTTCCTTCCTTATTTGTTCAGATAAGTTTTCCACTTCTTGCTCTTCCTCTTCTCCTTCTGGCACCCCTATGATCCCAATGTTGAAATGTTTAAAGTTGTCCCAGAGTTTCCCCAGCCTCTCCTTGTTATTTTGAATTCTTGTTTCTTCATTCTGTTCTGGTTAGGTGTATATTTCTTCTTTTTGTTCCAAATTGTTAATTTGAGTCCCGGTTTCCTTCCTTTCACTGTTGGTTCCCTGTATATTTTCCTTTATTTCACTTTATATAGTCTTTATTTCTTCCTTTATTTTCAACCATATTCAATCAATTCTGTGAGCATCCTGATTACCAATGTTTTGAACTCTGCATCTGATAGGTTGTCTATCTCCTCATCACTTAGTTGTTTTTCTGGAGTTTTGATCTGTTCTATCATTCATGCCATATTTCTTCGTCTCAGTGCATCTGTTACATTGTAAGGGGTGGAGACTTAGGTATTCATCATGGGGAGACAACCCACTATGCTGCACTGTGGCACTGTTTGTGGGGGAGGGGTCAGAGGGAAAAATGCTTTCTAGCTTGCTCAGCTCCCCTCCCCACTTTCCATCACTTCCCTCGCTTCTTCCCACAAGAAAATTGGGCCCTCCTGGTGCTGATTCCTAGGTGGGTGGGCTTGTGTATGTTCTAGGACCCTGTGGGTCTCTCCAGTGAACTCTCCTCTGAGGCTGGGAATTTATCCCACTGCCACAACCCCCACAGGTTTTTACAGCCAGAGGTTTCAAGACTTTATTTGCCTGCACTGGAAACCTGGGTTGCATAGTCTGTCTTGCTCCCCAGTTGTTCCTCTCAGTTTATGTACTCACAAATGTAAGACCACCTGCTCTGCCAGCTGCCACTTTGCCATGAGTCCTCTCCACCCTGGCTGCCCAACATCCTGCTACCAGTCTGGATGAATGTTTCTTCTTTAACTCCTTGGTTGTTGGACTTCCATGCAGTTTGATTTTCTGGAAGCTCTGGTTGTTTTGTGTTTTTAAATTGGTCATTATCCTTCTTTTGGTTGTGGAAGAAGGCAAAGCACATCTGCCTATGCCTCCATCTTGGTTGGAACTCTTGGAAAGTTTATCTCAACAAAATCTATAAATATTGATTGTTAAGGCAAAGATGGACATTTACAAATTTGTAAGACTTAGAGGGCACAAGTACTGACCATTACTAAATTATCTGTTTCCTCAAGTGTCCTTCTACACAGTGACAGTAATACCAAACTCAGGTTCAGTTGCCCACCACTTCAAAGCTGATACTCAAGAGACTATAAGGAAAGATGGTTTATTCCAGCACTGGCAGCCTGGGAAGAGGGCAGACTCCAGTCCTAAAGACCATCTTAACACCTGAGTGCAAGCAGGGGTTTTTATTAGGAGGGAGAGGGAAAGCAGAACAAAGAAATCCGGGGCAGAGGAGTGGAACATTCTCTGTGTGTAAGTCAGCACAGTCTATTCTGATGACTATCTCGAAACTGGTCAAGTGGAGGTCAGATTTTCATGGTTGAAAGTCAGCAAGGCTCCTGAAGCTGGAATATTTGCTGCTGGAGTCAGCCTCCTGTGAAGCTAGTTCCTGGAACTCCTGCACAAATACGCTGTTTATCTACAGGCTACATATTAGTTTACAAGTCATCTTTTACAAAAATACCTTTAACAGAAAATATATTAAAAGAATGGAGGGGCGGGTTACAACAGGCATAAATTTTCTGGGTCTTTATTTTTGCCCCCGTTAAATTAATTAAACAAGGGGCCACTAGACTGAGGCAGTTTTAATATCTTTGGAGCGTATGTAAGCAAACCAAAACCTAAGTTTGTAATGCCTCAATGTTAAAAAATTATACCCTGAGGAGAACCAATAACAAACAACCAACTAGGCTTGCCCCAATAATGCATTCACTTAAGCTATAGCAAACCAAATAATTCCTTTGCTTTACTTCTGCCTCTTCTATATGTCTTTTCCCTAGCTCCTGTTGGTGGAGCTCCCCTAACCATTTTCAGTTTGGCACTGCCTAATTTGATTCAATGTTTGCTTAAATAAATATACTTTTAAAATTTTTAATAGGTCTTGGTTTATATTTTAATGCCCCTATTCCCTGTGGAAATGGGGTTCTTTCACAGAGTTGCAAGAAAAGCATTTCTGGGGACCCAGGCAGGAGAGGGTAACATGTGGGGTGATACGATTTATTAACTCTGGAGCAAATACAAAGGACAGTCTCTAGGTGCCCAGTGTCCCATCCGCAACCAGGTGGCTTACCTCCGTCCCACTATGGAAGAAGTTTATCCTTGCCTTTTCCAAGCCCAGAAGAGGGACCCCGATCCAGAGATGAGCCATTGCCCAGTCATCAGCAGGGCATCCAAAGCTACAATAGTTCAGTTTAGTCCATGCCCAAGCTTAGTCCAGCTTGGTCTCTGTCCCATCCTAGCTAGCTTAGTTACTATTCCTGGCTGTGCTCCAGCTGGCCCTGCATTGCCATCCCAGGCCCCAGGCTCTCATTCGGGCCTGCTCAGCTGCTAAGAAGAGAGAACACACAAAACAGGCAAACAGGTGAACCCATGCTACTGAGAGGGGCTTTGTTAAGCTTTGATTATTTTATCTTGGGCTTGGAAAAAAGCCAACTGTCTTTCAAACTAAACCATCTCTTTCTCAACCTATCTCAGGCTTGTGCTGGGCTCTCCCTTCAACCAATCCACTTCCTTGGTCCTCTGAGGTTCTGTGTCCCTTATCCAGTCCTTTTCCCAGTCTAGGTACCTCCCCTTTATCTCACCATTTTAGCTCCTACCATGCATGCCTCTTAGTAGAAGGACCTCCCCCTTCACCATCTTGGCTTCTAATGGGCATGTGCCCAGCAGAGGAGTTTCCCCCTACAATCCAGGCAAGTGGGCTGGTTGTATTCTGGGGAGATTGGAAAGCTGGTTTCCCACCATGGGGAGAGAGGAAAAGATGTTAATCTCCTTGGCAGGAATTTGGCTGTCCCCTGGTGTGTCTGAAGCCGTAACTTGCAACCTAATGAAGTTGAACCAGTTTTGCTCCCTTCTCTCAACTCCTAGCTGTGTGCGCTAACACTCCCATTTGATCAACTGCACCTGACATTAAAGATGTCTTTTGTTCATTAAATTCAAAATAGTTTTCATTTCAGTTCTTTTAACATTTTTGACTCCTAATTGGATCATTTTTTCCTATCTGGCCACCAATATTTTCACTGCGACACATCTTTCCACCCCAGCTCCCTTCTCACTTCTCCTTCAGTGATTGCCGAGACGGTCCAGTACAATGACGTAAGAGGTCAAGAGACTGTTTCTAATTCACTTGTACAGGTTTTTGTGGAATCAGTTCATTCTCAAGTATTTTCGATTAAAAGTATCCTACTTCCAAGTTCGCTTTTCTTTCTCTTTCCCTTTTTCCCCCTCCCTATCACTAACCTAGATTCCCTGCACCTAGATGTGTTCACCTAGAACGCAGATTAACGGGAAGAATGTTCACTCCACACTCCTTTTGTGCCTCAGATCACAATCTGGAGAATTCCTCTACAGAAGGAAAGGTTCCGAAACATATTTCTAATTCTTAGAAAGAGGTAATTAAATAATTTCCTTTTGTGATACTGTCTTTGTTCTCTTCTTAAAAGGAAAGAGCATCCCCTTTCATCACTTTAAACAGGGCAAACTAGTATTTCTAACCCTCCTCCCAAAGTTAATTAACATGTAAATACTTGTCAGTAAAAGGTAACACTTCAGTAATTAGCATATAAATAGGCCAGGGACAATATTCTGCCATAAAAGAGACAGCTTGGAAGATTTCACCAAATGTATTTGCAAAGAAAAAATAAAATAAAGCCTTCATCATTTCTGTGCAAATAGTTTTGAAATAGAATGCCTGCTGGAGCCTGGGGTAAAAGGAGAACTACCCTGCCTGGATAGAATGAGGTAAAGTTTGCATACACAACTTGGTTTTATGTGCATTTTACTCAAGAAGCAATGACAGAAAGTGAGTAATTGGTTATGCCAAAAAAACACATCATGTTTGTTTGATTTTAATGGATACCATCAGCAAAAGAAGCAAAAAGCCATAGAAGGGAAAAGAATTTAAAGACTAATTTTTCCATATTGGGTGTAATGATGAGAACACTCACAAAACTGCATATGCAGGGTTCACTTGTACTCAGCCCTGATTGTGCGTTTCAGATGAGGTCATTGTGCTCACCTATGTAAATGGATCACCTAATGATCCATTTACACAAGCAATTACCTGATTGGCATATGTCAGGTGAGCTTTTGAGAGATAATAGGGCAAACCCACTTTTGCTTGGCATCATGGCACTCTATTTTTAAAAAATGAAATAATAATTATAAGCATATTATATGTGTGCCATTCTTATTAGAACCACGTGTCCACATGTAAGTGGGATGTTCATTAGCCCAAGAGGAAAATAGACTCTCTGATCGCACTGACAGATACTGGTTATTTTATATTTATTATTAAACCTATAATATATCCTAGTCTATAGAGAAAACCCCAAAATTTAAAATAAAAAAACCTGCATTAATTTCCTATGTAGCTGTTGATGTAAGAAACATCCAAACCTATAGAGAATTTTCACGAGTTTATTTGAGCCAAACTGACAACTGCTGGGAAGCAAAATCTCAATGGATTGAGAAAATGCTCCAGGAAATGGCAGTTTGACCACTTATTTTATACATCAGAATCAAAGGGGAATACATAAGGAGGTTATATGAAATCCACCGGTGATAGATTAGGGAGGTAGGAGAAAGCAAAGCAGAAAATCTCTGAGATTTGATGACAAGTAAAGATGGACACATACTTCTTTTTACATGGGTGGGTATAAAATAGTTAACAGTTAACATTTACAGCACACAGAGATGGTATGCAGGAACAAGATGACAATGAGAGGGTTCTGTAGTCTCATCCTCTGGTGGGAGATTGTGTCCTGACAAATCTGGGAAAAGAAAATTCTTCTGACATTCCAAAGGTATGTTATTGTAGATCCAAAAAGACAGCAGATAGGCTCAGTTAAGGTAGAGACTGACCTGTGTTGAGGAAGATACCAGCCTAGGACATGACTACCTGCCATGACTCTCTTTTAGTTAGGTTTTAATTTCATACCCTCCTATATGGTTACTTTAGGTATCCCAGCTTGTAGGAACCACCCTGCAGGCCTGCCCTGAGCTTGTCGGGGTTAGTATGTGGCCACCTTTTGGACCACATAGCTATAACAATTTCAGATGTCCAAATTTAGGCAAGTCACTTAAAAATACCAAATCACATCTCTTCGAAATAAAGCTAATAATCTTGTTCATGTAGAAAATAGATCTGATTATTATTATTCATTGCATTTTGTATTAATGCCTGATCCAGGTCGAAGTGAATGCTAGTGGGATTATCTCATCTGTTAGTGTGAGTCTGTTCGACATCCTGTCCCCTGTTCCACTTGATGGGGTTGACATCCTGGACCACACCTCTCCCACCACCTGGTAACTGGTGACCAACTCACTAAAGTCATTCATCTTCAACAGAGTCATCCTTGAAGCCAATTTACCTAACTTGCTCCAGATCTAACAAAGTACCTTTAGGCTAGTCCAAGGTCTGAGGGTTGGGTCAAAACTGGATTAGTTTTCTAAATTTGGTGAGGGGGCACATTTTCAAAGTAGTATGATTACCACAGGACAGTGGAGAGGACCTGCACATCAGCTTCAACCTACCCAGAAGCTGGTCAGTTTCTCCCTGTATCCTGGAATAATTCAATCTGTCCAGTAGAAATTTATGTGATGATGAAGCCAGAAAAGACACCGGTGTTCATGCTGCCTGTCACTTGCCAAACCCAATAAGCAGAGAGAGAGATTGAATCTTTATGGGCATTTTATTCAGATGGCTGGCAATCTGAGAAAATGGCAGGTTCATACCCTAACAGACCATCTTGTCTTTTCTGTCCAGGCCAACATTTTTACACCAAGGAATAAATAAAGTGAGGTGAGGGGTTTTAAAGTTCAAGGAGAATTTGGTGAAAGCAACTGCAACACTCCTGTCCTGGGCAGTTAGCTGTTCCCAGGGACAGGTGGTCCTTTGTCTCTCCCTGGAACACAATGGTCCGGATGCCTCCACTTGTCCCCAGGAGATCATCTTTAGCAGTGCCCCAGGGGGTTGGCAGTTTCTCCCAACAGCCAGAACGGGCCTTATCTGTAGTTTCTGAAACAAAAGCTTTAACGTATGCATTACTTACTAGGCTTATAACTATTTACCTCAAACTAAAATTTTCCAACTCTTGAGTCCCCTATCAATAATACAAATGTACTACAGTTTTCACTATCTGATATGGTAGCCACATGCAGCTAATAAACATTTGAAATGTGGCTGGTAGGAACTCTGGAACTAAATTTTAATTTTGCTTAATTTTAATTAATTTAAAATTAAGGAACCACACAAGACAAATGGCTACCATATTACTGTAACAAAGAAAAAACAAAATATTTTATCCAGTAATAATTAGACTCTATAAACTGCGATATTATCTACTGTCCAGGGTTGTTTGCTCCTCCCCTTTAAAACTACTCAATGCCAATCCTCCTTTTCTATAGCAACCTATGATACTTTTGAGTCATTCTTGTGTATTTTATATTTCTCGTCATCGATAACCAAAAAAAATAAGAATTTAAAAATTTCAGTTAACATAATCACTAAAATCTAACCTAAAACAAAGTAAAACAAAGAAACAAATGACAAGAAAATAGAAGGGTGGTGTTTTTCTGAAGTCTTTAATGACTTCTATTGGATTGAAAGGCATTAGGTGTGAGAATATTATCTAATTGAGACGGGATGTTAAGGAATCAAAATCTGTGACCTCACCAAGTATCTAAAATTCTATATTCTAAAAATGACACCTAACTTGATTATACTTTCAAAACAGGTAAAAGGATAACAATAGTAATATAGTAACAACAACAGTAAATACTAATTTATTATGTCTCAGGCTTTCATCCCAGAAGTTTGCATAATTTATATAATTTATTTTTCATGACATCCTTGGGAGATGGTTGTTATTATTTTTTCAGTCTTATTTATTGAAAAGCTGAGATTTCAAAAGGACATATAATTTGTCCCGAGTCATAGGAAAAACACATGATGGAGCTAGGGTTCAAAGCCAGATTAGTCAAACTCCTGACCCTACTTCCTGAGTCACTGAGAGATGTACTTTTGTACCACTTCAAGGTAAGGACATTCTAGAAAAATGATGACATTTCTTAAGTTTCTTAAGAAGAGCAAAAGTTTTTGCTCTTCTTAAGTTTCTTAAGAAGAGCAAAAGTTTTTGCTCAGCAGGGAAAACCATCAACAAAATGAAAAGACAACCCACTGAATGGAGAACATATTTGCCAATACATTTGATAAGAGCTTAATAGCCAAAATTTACAGGAATTTACTAAACTCAACACCAAAATAAAGTAAAATAAAATAAAATAACAACAAAAACCCAATCCAATCAAGAAATAGGCAAAGGATCTGAATAGACACTTCTCCAAAGAGGACATACAGATGGCCCATAGACATATGAAAGGGTGTTCAACATCACTAATCATCAGAAAAATGCGAACTAAAACCACAATGAGATATAACCTCATCTGTCAGAATGGCTATGACCAATAAATCAATAAACAACAAGCTGATGAGGATGTGGAGGAAAGGGAACCCTTGTGCTTTGCTGATGGGAATGCCGACTGGTCCTAACACTGTGGAAAGCAGTATGGAATTACCTGAAAAAATTAAAAATAGAACTGCCGATGACCCAGCAATTCCACTTCTGGGAATATATCCAAAGAAACCTGAAACAGTGACTCAAAAGAATATATGCACCCCTATGTTCATTGCAAGGCTATTTAAAACAGCCAAGATATGAAAGCAGAACATGTGCCCACCAATAGATGAGTAGATTAAAAAAAGCTGTGATACATTTATACAAAGGAATACTACTCAGCCATGAAAAAAATAAGGAAATCTTACCCTTTGCAACAGCATAAATGGACCTGGAGAGTATTATGCTAAGTGAAGTGAGCCTGTCAAAGAAAGACGTGTACCATATGATTTCACTTATATATGAAATCTAATGAACAAAATAAATTTTAAAAGGGAGAGATATTATTGAATACAGAGAACAGACTAACTGCTGCCAGAGTGGAGGGAGTTGGGCTGGGCAAGAAGGGTGAAGGAATTAAGCAAAAAAAAGAAAAGAAAAGTCTCATGGACACAGACAATGGTATGGTGAATGCCAGAGGGAAGAGAAGTAGGGGGAGGTAGAAGAGGGTTCAGGGGACAAATGGTGATGCAAGGAGATTTGTCTCGGAGTGGTGAACACACAATACAATATACAGATGATGTATTGAATAACCGTGCACCTGGAACCTACATTAATTTTATTAACCAATAAATTCAATTAAAAGTAAATAAATAAAACTACTCCACCAATGGATCCGTAGCAATGAGTCTGAAACTATGTAAACTGTGAACTTTTTCCTGGACAATTTAAGAAGATATTGGGACAAAGGAGTAACTGAAATGACCTTTCTCTATCTAAGGCAGACAATGATCTCAGCTCTCCCTAAAAAGATGGAATGGAATAAACCACTTGAGTCTAGTTGAGTGGGAAGGCTAATTCCCTGAAATGAATAGATAGGAATTAGGCCTCTGACAGGAACACATTCTTACTTCAGTAAATTTAGGGTGAGGACATGCAGCCCATCATTTTCGTTGACGGCCTCCTGACTTTTTCTTCTATGAGGATTCCAATGCTCTCTATGGCAGGCTGGGCTTTTACAAATGATTTATAGTACCATTTGAGATTGTCATTCTTACTGAAATGTAAATAAAGTGAAGAGGTTGTCACGGAGTTGAAAAATAGTAATCTAGCCCAAAATAAAAAATATCCATAATTCCGGCTTCCAGAAACCAGCGATGTGAAATACTTGTGGGTATGAGATGGGGGAGTAGGACTTTCATTTGATGATACAAAAAGCTTCCGTGTCTGCACGCGCGCGCGTGTATGCCTGTACACTCACACCTATAGGCACACATACATTCACTTACACTTAAAACCCACCAATGCTTGCTAGGCTACCCTATACCTATCTCTCTGCCTGTAAAACTTTTGATCAAATGACTCTTGGACATATTTTCCCCTGAATTTGGTCATACTGTAGCTATTACACATTTTAAAAAATTAGGGCCATTTAAAAAATGTTAATGAAACCTGTAGTTTTGGGGGGGAAAGTTAAATGTAAAATGTAGCAAAAATAGGGAAATTTAGTGACAACTAAAAGTACTAATTTTCCTAGATAATAATTTTACATACCAGGACATGACTGTATCCAATTAAGTTTCGCTCTAATAATCACTGTATAATGGGATAGACTCACAAAGTAATAGGATTTGTTTAAGGCAAGGATAGAGGAGCTTAATACTCATTAGATATCTTAAATGCATTAAGAATAAAAAAAAGACAAATCGATATAAACCATTTGGGGTCAATAGAGAAAATGAAAATATTTTAAAGGGGTAAATGTATGATCCCTCCGAAGAGACTTAGTTAACATTTACAAATTCTGTCGCCCAATAATTTCAATCACTGACCTATCTGAAAACAGAATTAAAAAGAGAAAGTGCTCAAAGTGAAAACGCTCACCCATCCACTTGTTTTTATAAGATCAATGACCCTGGCTAATCAAAGTTTGGTCTGGAGAATCCAGGACAAGATCTCAGAAGGTCTCTATGGCCCTGAATACACTGTTTGACTTCTCAGATAGAGAACTTTCAAAGAAACTGTGAATGTCTTGTCATGCTTGACATAGATATTAGCTGGCTACACTGAGAATCAAATATGGGAAATTAGTTGCCATTAAAAGATCGCTTCCAGCGGTTCGTTTCTCATCAGCCGAGCTGTGTGGGCCTCCTGCTGTGGACAGTGAACATTAGCTTACTAAATATTTCAGCTCATCAGACACTGCATTACTCAAGAACAGGCCTGAATTGTGGTGATGGGGGAGGGAGAGGAGGAAACAGATTAAAAATATAACCATTGGCATCTATCTGGGAAGAGATTGATGTTCTATTCTGTTAGGTAAAAACAATAAAAATTATTGTTCATTTACATGTACAGATATTCACAATTAAATGTTGGGAAAAATAAGCTAGTTACAAAACTATTTTTATAGGACAGTATTTTGGAATAAAAATGTGTGTGTGTGTGTGTGTGTGTGTTTAATTTGGAAAAACAAATAGCAAAATCTTTACAGGGATGGCTTTTTATAATTTGTTTTATTCATCTCTATTTTCAATAATGTTACAATTCAGTTACTAAAATTTTATGGTAAATATTTATTATTTATAAAATAAAAAATAAGACATTATACAAAAGATTATGCCTATTTTTTTCTCTTTTTTTGAAATGTTTTACTACCTTTTGAGGATTATTCATTCTGAGATCCTTCCAAATACATAAAGGGAAAAATTTCAGAGCAATTGTAAATGAGTTGTGAATAGAAATGATCATTTATGTTAGGGACTGTTGCCTTCTAGTAGCAATAGAATCATACTTCGTAGGACAGCCCCAAGACTGGGCAGTCAGAGACACCCGATATTGTCACTGGCCTTTCTCCATCCAATAAGCCTGCACAGGCTTTCCTTTGTTCTTATGAAACAAATTGAATGCTCCAAAATAGTGCAATCCACATACAGTACCTAGAAGTTTGCTTTATGGGAAAAAAGAATGGGTTCTGGAATAAGAAACTATGGTTTTGAATCATGGTTCTAATGAATAAATAATAGCTGTGTGACCTTAAAAAAGCAATTTAATAATCTATAACTTTCAGAGCCTTTTTTAAATTAAAATATAATTAATATACAATATCATATTGGTTTCAGTTATCCAACATTAACATACCTAAAAAATTATCACCATTCTCAGTCTAGTAAATAATATGTCATCATACAAAGTTATTATGACTTTATTGACTATATTCTGTATGTTGTACATTATACCTCCATGACATTTATTTTATAACTGGAAATTGATACATTTTATTCTTGTCACTCTTTTTGCCCTTTCCCCTCATCCTCTTTCCCTGGGCAGCCATAAGTTCTCTATGTCTATGATACTATTTCTGTTTTGTATTGTATGTTTGTTTTGCTTTTTAGACTCCAAATAAAAGTAAAATCACATGCTATTTGCCCTTCTTTGTATGACTTACTTCGCTTAGCATAATACCTTCTAGTTCTATCCATATTGTCAAAAATGGTAAAATGTCATTCTTTTTATGGCTGAGTAATACGTATCATTTCTTTATTCATTTTCTATCAATGGACATTTAGGTTGTTTTTGTATCTTGGCTCTTATAAATAAAATGGAACAATAACCATAGGAGTTCATATATCTTTCCAAATTAGTATTTTCATTGTCTTCAGATAGATACTTAGAAGTGGGATCACTGGTTCATATGGGTCATGGGAACCTCCCTACTCTTTTTCGTAATGCCTATGTCAATTTACAATCCCACCAACAGTGGGTGAGGGCCCCCTGTTTTCCACATCCCTGCCAATACTTGTTACTTCTGGTCTTTTTGATAACAGCCAAACTAGCAGGTGTGAGGTGATAGCTCAGTGGGTTTTTTTATTTGAATTTCCCTGATTATTAGTGATGTTGAGCATCTTTTCATGTTTCTTTTGGCCATCTATAAATCTTCTTTGGAAAAATGTCTATTCAGGTCCTCTGCCCATTTTTTAATTGGATTTTATTAATTGAGTTGTATCAGTTCTTTATATATTTTGGATGGCAATCCCTTATTAAATATGTCATTTGCAATTATCTTCTCCAGTTCAGTGAGTTGCCTTTTTGTTTTGTTGATGATCTCTTTTGCTTTGAAAAAGCTTCTTAGTTTGATGAAATCCCATTTACTTTTGCTTTTATTCTCTTGCCTGGGAGACATATCCAAAAAGATATTGCTAAGACTGATGGTCAAAGAGTTTACAGCCTATGTTTTCTTCGAGGACTTTAATGGTTTCTGGTGTTACATTTAAGCCTTTAAACCATTTTGAGTTAATTTTTGTGTATGGTGTAAGAAAGTTGCCCAGTATCTTTTTGTGTGTGTGTGCTCCATGGAACTTGAAGCTATTATTATCACCAGCTCACTCTGGGTTCCTTGTGCTGGTAAGCCAGTTTTCGAAAGAAAGAAAGAAAGAAAGAAAGAAAGAAAGAAAGAAAGAAAGAAAGAAAGAAAGAAAGAAAGAAAGAAGGAAAGAAAGAAGGAAAGAAAGAAAGAAAGAAAGGTGGGGGGGAGCAAAGAAAACAAAGAAAGAAATTCTCATGGCTTAAATTTTATCAATGAATAATAGAAGATAGGGAGATGCCAAAAAAGGAAATTCTTCTCCCTCATCATCCACCCTGATGGACTAATCCAAGGCACAGTGATTCTGTATGGATGGTCCAGAGACATCTTATGTGACCAGGAAAGCACCTAGATCTTCTTGTGATGCTGTAGTCAGCCTGGTAATAGCCTCCTTATTTCCATTTTGCCTTCTGCGCTTTTCATTTCCTTTTTCTCCCACACTCTCACTACTGTGGGATTTGGTCCTTGATAAAGCATGATCATGCAAGGAAAAAAAAGAGAAAATAATCAAAATTATATATCTGGTATCTGGATTTTTAGAAAGAAAGCTCACTTTTGGAGCCACTACATGGATGAATTCAGTGTACCCCTGAGATTATTTATTTTCCAATGAAACTATTACTGTCGCCCTAGGCTCTTGTGATCTCTCGGGCTAGAAATCAAAAGATCACCAGAGGAAAGCTCAGGCAAAGTGTTTATTAAACTTGTACAAGGAACCAGCACTCAGAAAAAAAGAGAAACAGGTGGTATCTGAGCAAAGCTGGGGAAAATTTTAAAGAGCGTTAGGCGGGAAAAGTGATGTCCACGCATGTAGAGGCGGGGCCTTTTGGGAGCTTGCACGGGGGAGCACTCCATGTTTCTTCATGCATAGCATGTCTCATTAGCATGTTAAATCTCTGCTAAGGGGTATATATTTTTTTAGCATTTGAATAAGTGAGGGTCACCGGAAGGACAGTCTTTCTTCCTAGCGTGCATGTGCGAGCAAAGGAAAACATATTTACGTTCCCTGTAGTAAGCCTTGTGGACAGCAGTGTACTTCAGCCTGCTGATGGGCTGTAAGGAGAAGGAAAAACGTTAGGGGTCAGTTAATGAGTTCTTGGCTTCGTGATAGCAGGGCCCAGGGAGTAACCTGCCTATTTCAAAACCACTTAAATACACTCTGTGATCTTTGTTAAATCATGAAATGCACGGTGGATCTTTGCTTTTAAGGAAGTTTGGTTAAAATCTGCTTGCCTGCCTGATATAAGTTCTATGAAAACAGCAACCATAACTCTCTTGCTCGTCATGTTACCCAGTTGACCAAAGTGGATGAACAAAAGAAGCAGATGAAAATAAAAATGTGAGAAAGTTGATTGTTGGGATGTGTGGTACCTGTTCTCTGGGTAGAAACTCAGAGGAGAAAGGGAAGCACTGAAATGTATTGGATTTGGTGAAGTCTTAGAATGGTTGAGAGTAGATATAAAATAAGAAGGAGAAGCTGGTTTCATAATTATCTCTTTTCAGTTCCTAACTCATAGTAGATCACAAAGCACAGCACTAGAAGACAAAACACGAAGCCCAGCTCCTGCAGATAAGGGGAAGGGCCTTCACCTACTGGTAGGTCTCATACTGCAGGATGGGGCAAAAGTAGGTTTACAGTTCTTTGTATGGAAAATAATACAATAATTAAGACATAATAATACAAGAATAAACTCCGTGTTTTGCATACTCAAAGCGGCAAACCTACTTTTGCCATGCCCTGTATTTCCCTATCTCTGGAATTTTCAAGGATGTGTATGAACAATGGGGAGAGAGTCAAGCTTACTGCCAGTTCACTTTTTCATCATCCCCAACCCCTTTTATTTAAGTGATTCTTTTTAAAAACATGCAAATGTTTTGAATGTTTCTCCTATCATATGATTAATCTTAATGGAAAAAATAACTAGGCTGAACTTTCCTTTCATTGGCTTTTTAACCCCTATTTCCACTTCCTCATAGACTTTTCTTATTCTCTAGCTACCCAGCTCTTCCTCATTCTTGTACATAGATTTCTACTGGATGCTTCCACTCCGGCAGTCAGCAGTGGGCCTTAATTGATACATCATTAAAACATACTCAGGCACCATCTGCACTAGAGTAAGGATAAATTTCAGGCAAAGGAATCAAGCCAGCTTTCCAGATTTCTACACACTCTCAAAGGAGGAAAAGTCATTTTTCTCTGTAGTCTTTCTCCAGGATTGCAGTGATTCTAAATAAGTCAGTTGGAATAAAATCTCTATGATGCTACTTTACCACCTTGTGTTTTCATAGTGGTGGCTGATTAACAGTTTACACTGAACTATTTTACAGTTGTGCATTAGCTCTGAAGTTCTGTTATTATAGATGAACACACCAGGTCATGAGATGTTTACTTGGTTCAATGTTGGTTCCATTTGGGTACAATCATTTTGTTGAGCATTGTTTACTGACCAGGCCACTGCTCACCCTCCCTGTATTCATTGCTACCTCAAGAAGGGAGCCAGCTCAGTTTTCTGTCTCAAAAAAATAATAATAACTCAGCAAGATGAGGGTCAAATTACCCCGAACTTCAGATCACCTATATAAACAGTGAAATACGCGGCCAAGAAAGAGAAGCTTTATTGTCTTTTTGTTTCCTGGAGCTAGGAAGATAATTGTTTCCTTGAAAAAGAGGACAGATTAAACACACTACATTCTGTCCTTTTGCCATCTGCTTCTTGCTTATTTTATTCTAAACTTTATGACTTAACTTTATTATCTGATGGGCTAAGGTAGGCTATGCTGTTGATGTGCTCAATTCCTTGAAACTTGGAATGAATGCAAAGTAGCAGGGCTGACCTGAAAGGGCTGAGTCAGAAATCAATTGGCCACTGTACAATGTCACTTAGTATGCCGAATACCTGGAGACACCAGCAAGCTAATGTTTCTCCTGGCGAGATTCTCAATAGGAGGGAGGGAGTGACAGGGAACAACAAAAAGCTTCTTCTTTTATTCCTCAAAATATCTACATTTGCAAAATACGCCTTCTCTCTGTGTCTGCCTACACTGCAAAACAGAAACACCAATCCAAAAGAAACTATGCATCCCTATGTTTATAGCAGCACAATTTACAATAGCCAAGTGTTGGAAGCAACCTAGATGCCCATCAGTAAATGAATGGATCAAAAAACTGTGGTACATTTATACAATGGAATTCTATGCAGCAGAAAGAAAGAAGGAGCTCATACCCTATGCAACGGCATGGATGGAACTTGAGAGCATCATGCTAAGCGAAGTAAGCCAGGCAGTGAAAGACAAATACCATATGATCTCACCTTTAACAGGAACCTAATCAACAAAACAAAGAAACAAGCATAATATAACCAAAGACATAGAAATTGGGAACAGGCTGAAAGTCACCAGAGGGGAGAGGGGAGGGAATTTCAGGGGAAAAGGGGAAGGATTTACAGAAACAAGTAAAAAGGACACATGGATAAAAACTATGGGGGGGTGGAAATGGGAGGGAAGGGCTGGGGTGGTGGGATGGGGTGAGAATAAAAGACAGAAAACTGTACAAGATCAACAATTAAAATAAAAATTAAAAAAAAAAAAAAAAAAAAACCAGACCCGGTTCCAGAGCGTTACGTCTCTAAACTTTTCTTGAACCTTTTGTGGCTTCTAGCCTCCTCCACTCTCTATCTTTCTTCTGATTTCCCCAAATATTTTAAAGTATTTATAACTCTTAGCAAACAGAGTACTTCTGATGATTTTTTTGACCCCCATTCATTCTGATTTCACCCTCATGTAATCTGACTTCTAGGGTTGAGACTAGAGTGAGGCAAGAAAGGCACTCTCCTTAGATGTAAAATTTAAGGGGACACCAAAAAACTCAGAAACCAAGATAAGTAATATTTCAATAGTATCTATTTTAAAAGGTTTTTTTGTTACACCAAAAAGACTTCTGCCTTTTATTAAATAATTTTTTAAATTTTTCAATTACAATTGACATACAATATTATATTAGTTTCAGGTGTATAACCCAGTACTTGGATGTTATATAACTTATTAAGTGATCATTCTGATGAATCAAGTGCCCATCTAGTGCCCATCTATAACATACAATGGTTATTATAATATTATTGACTATATCCCACACACAATACTTTACATCCCTGTGACTGTTCTGCAACTACCAATGCTAATTATATGTTGACTCCAGTTTTACTAATTAATTCTTGGTGTAAGACTGTATATAGTCTTGCCAATATTCTTATAAATGTGCCACATTACCAGGTACATTTCATTACGATATAACTATGATGCGTATAGGTAATAGAGACTGAACTGTTTTAGGGATATATGGAAAAGGGTTGTTTTAGAAGAGATAAGATATTCCTATGGAATGAACAACAGTAACCATTTGCATGAATGAGCTAAAAAGGTAAAAACTGTGGAAAAAGAATAAAAGGGAAAGACATGGAACTGACATCCAAAGCAATGAGTAGAAAGAAAGCCAAGCAGGGAAATACATACATATATTTTTAAAAGAATGTTAAGAATGATGTATGATCGATGATGGTCAAACACTTTTTTCTGGAAAGGTATGGACATGAATAGCAGACTTTGAATTTAACCTGGAGAAAGTTCTTGGTGATTCCAGGGAGAACACTTCTGTTCCTTGGTGAGAAGATCTAAGGTGTTGCAGGTAATAGTAGAGGAAATGGAGGCAGCTGGTAAAAGTAAAACAAGTAATCAGTTATCTGCATTTGGAGGTGTCCATTAAGAGGAAAGTTCCCAGGGGGAAATGATAGGACATCAACCATTCTATCCTCGCATGCTTCCAGGGATGTGGCCAATAGCCTTTCCTTTTCTGAGCTCCTGTAGTTTATCCATCTGTGACCCTCATTTGGCACTTAGGACCTGCTGGCTTGTATTGTTCCGTATTTCTTTAGAAGTTGGTCTATTTCCAAAACAGCCTGTGAGCTCTTTACCAACTGCTTTATATTGTCTGCCACAATGCCTTGCACATAATGCTAGTGACAGTAATAGTTGTCTCAGTACTGATGGTAAATAGTAATAGAAATAGCTGTTACTATGACTGTGTAAGGACTTTGTATGTTTTATCTTATTTAATCTTCCTCCCAGGGTAGCTATTATTATTCCATGTCATTATTTCCAATTTGAAAGTGAGGATGCTGAGTGAGACTTGGAATCAACAACTTGTTTCTACTTATAATACAGCTTGTAGGTGGCAGAGTCGAGTTTCACATCCAAGGGTTTCAGATCTCAGTGGTCAAGCTTTAGTGAGGAGGGTTTGGAACAGGTTACCTCATGGATATTCTTCCACTGCCATCTACCATTCTAAACAATGAGAATTTTATCAAGATATTCAGTGTAACAAGTTTTGTATTTATCACTGGAATCTTAATTCTCCTGGCTTTAGGATTTGTCAGCAGAGTAAAACGGTTTCTGTCTAGGAGAAGCTTAAGGTCATGGTGGCTCTGGTGAGGGTAAGATTCTGAAAAGCACTAGATCTCTGACCAAACAAGGTGGCCACTCATGGAAAGAGCACCAGAGGCAGAGGCCAGATGGAGTTGCCAGGTAAAATAAAGAACAGGCAGCTACCTTTGAATTTTACATGAACAGCAACAATTATTTTTAGTATAAGTATGTCTCAAATATTGCCTTCAACATACTTATACTAAAAAGGTCTTCATTTTTAAATGTAAAATCCAAATTTAACTGGGCATTCTGTATTTCTATTTGCTAAATCTGACAGCACTAAGATTATAGCACATTTCTTCCATCTTTGGAGGTGCTGAGGAAGTACAGACCTGAACTGTAAACCAGGAAGAAAGGAAGAAAAAGAACTTTTCTGTCATTCTTTTTAAAATCAGGACTGCTGCTCAAGTAAACTTGACCAACTAAAAAGGGTTTGAGCTTTTGTTTTAAGTTTGAATCATATTTATCCACAAAACAGAAAATAATTTAAAGAAAATACGCTCTTAAGTTCTTTGTAGTCTCTATACACACAACCAAAAAAAAAAAAAAAACTTAGAAAACAGTGATTTGAATTCCCTTCCATGTGCAATAATTTATTTTATCAACTTCATGGATTCTGCAAGGAAAACACAAGAAATCAGATTCTAGTTATGATGCATAAAATGTGTTCACTCAAAACCCTGGTAAACATTCATCATGGTATTCCCATCTGTCTAGTCTTCTGCAGGAAGCCACTGGGTCTTTGAAGTGAGAAAAAATCTCTAGAGATCACCAAACCAACTTCTCTTTCCTCTGGGAATGGCTGTTTTTGTCGTGGGAAAACTTGCCTACCCATTTGTGATTCATTCAAAACTTTGCCTATGCCTGAATTACATAGCTAATCATATTTTGGATGTTCCATCTGATCAAATTTCCTCCAAACCTGAAACTCAGGAACCAAATACTAGTTCCTGGACCTCTTCTCAGCTGACTGGAGTCAACATCCAGGCTCCCTGGAAGGACTGGAGTTCAGACACATCTCACACCTGAAGTTCAGCAAAACTTAGCTGCGTCATTTCCAAGAGCTTCATTTCTTGCAGGTTGAGAATTAGGACTCAATTCCTTTCTCTCCTCTCCTCGTCGCTAACCTCCTATCCTCCCCACAGCCCTCCTCCACTCCTGGCAAGCAATGGTGGGAAACATTGTAACCCCATTCTGAAAGCCACAGTGACAATTCCTCCTGGAATATAGAGAGATTCGAGACCAAATGTTCATATATATATATGAACTGTGTGGATTATATATATATATCTACATTAGATAGTGTCTTCCTTCCTTTCCACTTTTTTAAAAACTTAAACCTAACTTATTTACTTCGTTTCTAACAGTGACCAATTATTTGATGCCAGTGTTACAAAGGCATAATTTCATTCCAAAGTTCTCCATTTTGTCAATCTAAGTAGCTTGTGATGAGTTATTTTCTCAATCATAATGTCAATCCTCTGAGTTAATCCCGTTAAAAAATAAAATGATTTTTAGCTAATAAAACCAAATTCTAAAAGGAGCACTCTAAGACATAAGACAAATCTCTCTAGAACTAATCGGTTGACTCTATCATATCTGTGGTATGTGAAATTCAATGTCATTCCTTTGGTTAATTACTTTAGAAGAAAAAAGAAATAACTGGTTTTACACAATTGACAGAAAAATTGAAATTTTGAAAATAATTACTGAGTTAGGTAAGAAAATACTGTTGGACTGAATTTTTGAAAGGGTTTTTCAATTGTTTGTGATGAATGACAATGATTCTAAAAGTACATGTATGTGAACATTAACATTTGCTTCTAAAATTTGTTTTGTCATCACAAAATTTTAGTGTTTCTAAATGAAACTTTACTGCTATCTAGGTTATAAGGTTGACAAATGATGTATTTTGAAACAATCCAAGTTTTTACTTCAGAAAAATAGCAGCATGCAGAGGAATTACTTTGTTAGTATTTTACTTTCTGATTGCCAATAATCTACTTAAATACTAACTTGGAGTTCTTTGAGGACTGAAAACTTAAAAACTGCTCTAAGAGGTGGACTGATTAATTCCAAGGTCCATGTGTCTGATAGTAGCTCCTGCCCTATAGTACTATGTTAAAATAGTCAAGATTCCAGGAATTTCACAGGAATATCTGAGCAAAATACCAAGAATGTCATGGATCCTGAGCATGAAATTTGTCTTTAACATACATGTAGTTTTTAATCACATGCTGAATAAACATGGTATTATTTTCTCCTACAAATTGGCTATAGGAGGGGACAAAACAGTGTGGGACATTGCAGGACTTGAGTATTCAAGGAAGACGGTACTTATTTTCCATGTTCAGTAGCTAACGACTCTGCTTGTAGATGATTTGGGACTTTTGCTTTGTGTGCCAGCACCTGCTTTGAAGTTATAGATTTCTCATTAACATCTCCACTTGATGGAATGGTGCCAAACTCAATAAAACAATTAATTATTCTGTATTTCTTTAAAAGGGAAATAACTAGACACAGTAGAAATTTCTGTAAAATGACATTATTAAACTGTGTGGATTTTTATTGATGTTCTTTTGAAAAAAACACAACTAGCCAATTACTGTGAATGAACTGTGATAGGTGCCATGGAGAATACCAAATACAAAGATGACACTGAAACAGAAGACTGTGTTAGAATACGAATTTACCAGTCTAAACTCACAGATAATCAGGAGTTGATTCTTGGACCTTGTGCAATGAGCTCTTTTATGTCCTCTGTGTATCTATGAATGTGTGCATGTGTCCATGTGTCCATTTGAGTGTGTTTGCATATGTTTGTATGTTGTGTATGTGTTCAAGCTGGGCCTGAAAGCAGCTGCTTTGGTTATATGCCTCCAGATTAGGTTACATGAAAGAACAAGCCCACAGCAGGTACTATTTCTGCCACTTCCCCAAGGACGCTTTGCAATGAGATATGTAGGAATTGCTGTGTTGTTGCATTTTCCACATCCCCATATCGCATACTTATACCTAGTGCTGTTGCAGGAAATCATGTGGATAAAAATTCAGGTCGCTGAATTATTCATATATCATTTCTATTAATTTAGTGAGACATATTTGTAAATTACAAATAGTTTCGAAAAGCCTAAAATCATTTAGGCTAATTGGTACAACCTAACTGTGTAATTGATTTTTTAAGTGAATTGGTCCCTAAGTGAGTTTTGAGTATTTTATAATAATTGGCTTCTAATAAATAGTATAAACAAATGAGTGGTTAATGCATTTATATACAAAGCAGTTGATAGGTCTTCAGTCCAACTGAAAGACCCAGCATATTGGTGCATAAAGTCCAGCAGAATGCTAAGGATTATTTAAGTCAGAGTGTTATTATTAGAGACTGGAGATTTGAGGCTCTAAAGAAAAATGTCCATCTTTCATACTTTGATCACTTAGTTTAATAAATAAAACAGACCATTTACTTCAGAGTAAGGCTAACTTACTTGGGAATTGTGAGGAATGAGATGTTCCAAATACTTAGGTTCTTAGTGAGAATCACAGCAATGAATAAAAAGGGAGCAATTTTTCTTACAACAGAAGTACATTCTGTCAGTGGAAGATATTTACAAAAGTACATTAAATAGCGGGTGCATTGGGGTCGTTTTTCAGTTGAGTGGGAAGGATACTCTCTCTTTTCAGAAGATATATATGATCACATACAGGAGACCTTATGGTTAATTGCCAAATGTTAATGTTCAGCACTTTGTACCTCTGGCTCAGACCCAGTCTTAGCATCTCAGGATCTGTTAAGTTGTTTCTTATAAAAGGCAATTGGTACTTGAGAGCCATTCTGATATCCTTTGTGCAAATGGAATTGGCAAGCCAGAAAACATAGAAATATGTAGAACTATTGCATAGCTATTAGAGGAACCTCTGCCATTTATTCACAAATGTCAAAATGGCATATAGCTTACAGGAACATGTGTTGCTGGTTCGTTTTGTAGCACCAATTTCTTCTTTCTGTATTATAATGGGTTTCTTTTTGGGGCATTCCCTCTATACCATTGAATATAGTTTGATGGTTCTGTCAGTCAAAGAAATTCATCCTTCTCCTACTTAAGTGCCCAGCCTGTGACCCAAGTTCTCTCCCTAAAATACAAATCATGAGCCAAGTGATATAATGAATGTGTTTGAATGTGATTCATTCTTGCCACAATACCTGGAGAAGGCTGTTATGTAATTCCCATAGTGATGCTCCTGAGTTCCTTGACGCTGCCTGGCTCCTGCCCTTTCCCTCTTCTTTGATCCTAAAACTTGGCATTTGAAAAAAAAATACTCAGTTCTTTCCAACATTCTCCCAGATGGAGATACTCCATTCAGCACAGGAAGGACAAAACAGCAGTAAAATCACACCTCCCTCCTCTGGGAGGTGTTAGTCTTCAAACAGATCAAAGGCACTGAAAGACCAGCTCTAAACTGTTAGTAAGTTATTTACTTGGTAAAGAGGGAACCCAGGTCATCGCGTCCACCATGAACAAGATCCTCTCAAACAAGACAAGACCAAGATGAGCCCAGGCACCATCATGAGAAAAGAAAAGTGTCGTGAGGCTCATCTGGGGACACAGACCTGGCGTTCACACTGCTGAGGCTTCATATAATTCTTTGTGGCTTTTAAAAATATGTTTTAATATTAAGAGTTTTGCTTTCACAAGTTACCTTAACTCTAAACATAAGTTCTTCGAACTACCTCCGAAAAATTGGTTTGCTTATCTACGAAAAGAAAACAGCTCTTGCTTTTGAAATTAATAGGAAAGAAACAACTAAAAAGTCTTTTAAGTTTAGCTTGGGTTTTGAATTATTTTCCCATTTAGAAATTGTCTCATTAGCTCAGTTAGTAAGGAATGGCATTAGAATTTTGCTGTTATTCACATAAAGTAAAAACCATGGGCAGTCATTGTTAAATAGAGTGACTCAAACAGAAAAGTATGCAATAGCACATCCTCAGAGCCTTGTGGAGTCGGACAAGCAATGCAGATTAGATAGAGGCCATGCCAGGGTTGATGACGTCTGTGTCAGAGGCTCTAGCTCATCCACAGCTGTAGCAAGAAAGCAAATTCATAAACTACATACATAAAGTAAATGGTGAACAAATGGTCTCTACTTCTATACTGAACATTTAGGCTTCCAGTGTTCATAAGGTGAGAAGTACAATTCAGATGTAGAAAAAATTCCTGACGTATGCATGCTCAAGAGAGATCATTTAACTTTTTTTCTGAAAGCTATCTTTTATTTTTCAAATCATATATAAGCTCCTAGATGGACAAGACTAGCCATATCTATCATTGGAAAGCTGTCTGTAGAGAGCATGGACTTCTGAGCCTTAGAAACATGAGTTCAAGTTCAGACTCTGTTACTTGCAGCTGTTTGGCTTTGACCAAGTCTTAATTACTCTGACCCTCTGGCTTTTCATTTGTAGATGAGCAAATAATTCCTTGTACTCTGGGTTCTCAATTCATGCTCAGCATTATTTTCTTAGTAGTCAGGACCTACACCATGTTTTGTGTAGGTAAGACCTCAAATTACATTTATTGAATTAATTCTTAAACGATTGCCACAAATTCAAATCAAAATCCATTCCTGTATATCAGCCTTTTTGTTTGTTTGCTTGTTTGCTGCAAGGACATGAAGCATTCCCTCTTTGTTTGATTTCCAGGCCAAGCTGATCAATCCCTTTCCCACCTTGTTCAACTTCATTTTTTTCTAAAGAACAGCTCTATTTCCATGCTCAGGGATGTAGTGTTTGCCCAACCTTTGTGCAGAAACATCCAATGAATGCACAGGGATGAAAAGCACCTCAAAAAAATCTTCAATTTGGCAAGTAATCTATGAGGTGACCTGGAGCAAAGCACTCTATTCAGTAGGCATGATGGTTTTTATGTGGCCAACTAGATGAATCCTCTCCTACTGGGTCCTGTAGAAGATGAAGAAACTGACCAATCAGCAATGGGTGGAGAATGGGCAAAGCAAGCAGAAAGGCTGATGATTGATGTATTGTTAGAATGAGATACTATGCAAATCTTTAGATTTTCCTGAGCTCCAGGTGGTCTTTTACTTCTAATTCTCATCACACTTATCCTTAAAATAAGTCTCCTTTTCCTTACAGTAGCTTATGTGAATCTCAGATCCTGCCAACCAAAAAAATAAAACCTAATTAACTGATTTGGCACAACTTTCACCCTAAGTACATCCCAATGCTTGGCTACTTGCCAAGGCTACAATAGGAAGACACCTGTAAGGAATGTGCTACAAATCTGGCATCACTCTGACTGAGATACACCTGCTCTTCATCTGATTGCACTACTCCATATGTATGTGTCCCCCATGAAACATTCTTTGGGGCATATCCTAGCTCTCTAGCATGAATAATTTTAAGTAAGTAAAAGCATCACCCAGCCTTCATTCTATTTTAAAAAGCATCCTGTTTCAGAGAAGAAACAAATACAATCAGGCAGAACCTGTGCATGGTACACATCCTGTGTAAATAATTATTTGTCCGTAATGTTCTCATCTCCCACCAGGAAGTGTCTATGCTCCATGAAACTTCTTAATCCTAGAGAAGTTTGGGAAATTCACTCTATGGGGTTTACACTGCTTTCGGCTCCCAGCATGTTCTTGTTTCACTTGACTAATTTTTTGTGCTCTACTGAACCCCCCTGTGGGGCAGAAAGCAGTATTATGTGTCTGGCAAAGAAAGAAAAGGATACACACACACATACACACACACGACTGAATCCTATTGACTAAATGCTACCTGAGCTATTAAAGGAGGACAGCAAGTGTTGAAATGCATTACTTATACGCCAGGCAGCAATCAACTACATTTTGCTTTATAGCATTGATCAGAGCTTTACTAGACTACACTTAGGGAAATTACCGTTCGTGTTTATTTACAGAGAGTGAAGGTGAGATGGTTTATCAGCACTCTAAGTCAGAGACTGCCAGTGGAAAGCACCGAGGTGACTGTGTATCCTAAAATAATCTCAAAACACTGCAACTGGCAAAAGCCTTCTTGATCACCAGGAATAAATGGTTGCACCAGATGCCTTTACCTTCTGGGTCTGTGTTTAGATAATTTACAGGGAAGGGCCCACTCAATCAGTATCATGCAAAGAGAGCTCCTGTGTTGGCAAAGTGCTATTGCAGTTCACTCATCCTCCTCTCCTGGGACAGCATTAGGCCCAAGGAGGAGAGGTTCAACAGTTCCTACTCTTCCCTGTTTCCAAACATTGGGTTATTGTTTCTTGTCTCCATGCTTTCCACTACTGTGTGTCAAAATATTATCTGTCTATGCAAGTCTTCGTTCAAACCCTCCAAACAGCAATATTAACCAAGTCTGAGTTGGCTGTTCCCAGTTCTCTCTTGCCTTAGAAACTCGAGGGAAATGACCCCGTGGGGAAAGGTAGAGCGAGCAATGTGACAGTGACTGTGGTCACATGGGTGCAAATGGTGACATGCGAGCAGACCCAGTATCTTCCATTCCCACCAGGGTACAAATGAGCAACAGCTCTTCAGTCCCAGAATTCGATGTCATTCTCCAAGTGGAGAGAGGTCATTTTAAAATCCCAGGTTGAACAAATTTACCATACTACCCAACAATTCCATTCCTAGGAGCCCCCACAAACACAGGTTCAAATTTTTATCTGCTGGTGAACAGAAAAACATCATGTGCTTTATCTACATGATGGAATACCATTTATCCACAAAGAGGTATGTTACAACATGCATAAACATCAAAAATATTGTGCTAAATGAAAGAAGCCAGACATAAAAGACAGCATATTGCATGTTTCCATTATATTAAAGGTCCAGAAAAGACAAGCTGGGGGTGGGAAAAGGGATTGACTGCAAACGGACATGTGGAATCTTTCAAAGGTGGTAGAAATATGCTCTAAAATTGAATTGTGGCAATGGTTGTACAACTTTGTAAATTTATTAAAGACCGCTGAATTGTGCAGTTAAAATGATTGAATTTTACAGTATATAATATATACTCCAATAAAACTGTTAAAGAAAAATAATCCAAGGTTGATCATTCAGCTTGAGTAAGGTGGGGGATTTAGAAAGAGATACTACACTGAAAGTTCCTCATGTTCCTAGAAACCACGAGCCGCTTCTTGCCATCTGTGCATTGTTATCTCAGCCATCCCAAACGAGTGGCCAGCACGCATTCATTTATCTAAATTATATTCTCTGGGGTCTCTTTCTTTGCCTACCAAATGTTAAAGAATTTCAGGTAGAAAGAATTGGGGAGAAGAAATGATCACCTTGACATTCTCATTTTTTAAAAAAATTGTCACAGTGAGGTAGTAGCCAAAACGTGAGCATGGTATCCAAGATCGGCTCTCTTCTGTGACTTTATATTTTCAGTACGAAAAGTATTTGTGCAGTCATTTCTATCATCCTGGCTGATATCCCACAAAAGCATAAAATATGTGTAGGAGGCGACTGCATTCGTGACTATTATTAAGAGGAGGAACATCGTAATTCAGTAGATATAGGAAAGTCCACTGGGAAGAAAACTCTTCCTCGCACCTCCAGGGGCCCCTGACCCACATCAGCCATGGTGTGTAGCTCGAGTGCGCATGTTTACAGCTTGATGAACATCAAAAACATTCATTGTATTAGGTAGTTGCATAATAGCCTTTTATTTTTGATTATTTATGCATTAGCAGCATGCAATGGAGATGTGCTATGTAAGAAAGTTATTATTTGCTAATTTGCTGCTTTTAAAATACATGGCGCACTATCTATTATGTATCACGCATTTCAATTACAACAACAGTTTAATTAATCACCAGCACCCTGTTTTGTACCAATCGACAACAGAATTCTGGGTAATGGTGTTGTTTACCATTTAGCAAGTAGCAACATTTCACTCTGTTTCACTACATTAAACTGCTCAAATAAAGCAAACGGATATTGAAAAGAGTTGGCCATCTGCCTTTATTTTCCTTTACTTTTGTTTAAAAAAAAAAACTCTCAAAAGAAAAAGAACACATCCATGAAACTGATAGTGACAAAAAGCACTTTTTTTTTTCTTTATCAGGTCAGAATCTCATCTAAATGCAGTTCTGATGAATAGACTTAAAAATAAGAAAGAAACCTGCTTTGTGGATTTGGAGTGGGTCTCAAGACCAGCCGTGAAGCCTAATGATTATTTAACGGTGCTGCACTCGAGACTGGATTCTGTGAGCCTCCTTTCCTCACCCCCCCTTCAGAGTTTGATGAATAGGTCTTGTGACAGCCATTTAGGAATAAACAAGAATTCATCAGTCTGCATAAGAAGAAGCCAGTTTATAGATTAAGTTTCCTGAGGTAATTCATGAGGTCAGCCCCATTTAGATGGAGACTATTAAGGCTTGGCTCTCAAGAGTGGCCATACAGGGGAGTCACTCCAAATGGACCCCGCTTACACAAAGCCCCCTTTCAGGGCGCAGACTGCCATTTTTATGACCCTTCTGCTAGGACGCACATCAACTTGTCACTGTGCAGATCTGCTAGGGCAAGACCTCATCACTCTATTAAAGAGCTCTGTGACCTATTGATTTGAAGTATTTAAAGCAGGGGTGAAGTTCAAAGCAATTTCTTTTCTATACTATTACTCAGTCTCTCTGTGTCTTGGCTCTAAAACATCTGCTGTCAGTTCCTTTCTGTTGTCTGATTCTGGAATCTGTCACTGGAGAACAGAGTAGTTTTATTTAAAATAAATTGGATTCCTTTTCAGTTTTCAGCATTTCACATTGTGATCAATGGTTTATGCGCCTTCATCTGTGGGGAGACTTCACTGCAAGTGTATCCTTTTATGTCTCTTTAGGGGGAGACTGAAGCAGCATTAGCCTCTGAGGTTTTATAATAGAATCAAGACTTAGAAGTAAGTAGCAGCCACTAGCTCCTCTAATTGGCCAATCAACAAAAATAACAACCTTTGATTTAAAAAATATATACAGTGAGATGGAAAGAAAAAAATCTCCAACTGTGGCTCCAGGACCCAAATGCTAACAGCATCTGTTTTTACTTTTATTTGCTCCAAGAAATGAAAACAGAGTAAATAACTCAGTTATTTTTAAATGTCAGCAGGTAAGCCAAAACTGGGAGCCAGTTTTGAGAGGTGCCTTGTACAACGATGCAGGCTGCCATACCTGTTCAGTGGAAAGGCAGGAACTAAATATATTTGCAATAGTCAATACATTAGGCATTGTACGTCCATGACCTCAGTGATAGAAGAAAACTGGTAATGTCTCTAACTGGCTTGGTTGAGAGGCTGCTCCAGCATTTTGTAAGAGTCTATCCTCAGCCGCAGTGATACCTGGAAATCTGTTTGAAATACCAAACCTGAGTTAAAACATTATATTTAAAAACACAGGAAAATAATTTTAAAAAAATAATTGTTTTAAAATCATGGACAAAGAAAACAATACAAATTTCAGGATTGGCACTCAGTTTCACACTGTTACCAGTAAGTCAGAAAAAGTAATTCATCCTTCTGGTACTTCATGCCTTGGTCTCAAGGTATCCAATGACAGTTGAAACACAAAACACTCCACTCTTCCTAAGAGTCTCTGTTAAATGTATCTTCTATTATTCCTTAGGCCTCAGTGTGGACAGCATCTTGCTAACAGGAAACATTCTCACAGTCAGCTATCACCTCTCTTAAGATGACTCCGAGCTCTCCATCCATCTCTGACAGCCCTCCTTGGCTCTGATCAGAGCTGTGGTCAGTGCCCAAGTCTGCGAGCAGGCTTCCCACCCCTCCAGCAAAACCTGTTTAAAATTAATAACTCTGATTACATCTTCTTTTCAAATTCAGCCTCCTCTCCTTTCAGTAGTGTTTAGTGCTTCCCAGTCACATAACTCTTTCCCGTATTCTAGCCGTTGCCTAGTCCTAGAGAGCTACCAATGGAATGTCTCCAAGCCCCACACCTTCTCCAGAGCCTGAAGATTACATCATCTCCACCCAGATCGTCAGTACCTTTCATCAGCAGTTGCTTCCAGATTTGGGTCGTCTGGCCCTAGCTCATTTTCACTCCAGGTTAGTCCTCTGAAACCAAGCTTTGATGAAGCCACTACACTTTACAAACTTTCAGTTGTTCCATAGAACCTAAGAATTACATATTCATATTTTGCTATGCATAACACACACCTAAGTTTTTGGCCCAAACTTTCAGGAAAAAAATCTTTTGTTTTAATTTTTAATTCAATATTTTATTTATAAATAAAACTGATTATTGTAGGATATTATTTTGCATACAGATACTATTATTGCTTTCTAAAGTTTCACTTTTAATGCATAAGCATAAATAAGAAAATTTTAAAAATTTATATAGATATGGAATTAGTACTACCCATGTATAATGTGCATCCTTATTTTTCCCTCAAAAATTTGGGCAAAAAGTATGCATGATACACAGCAAAATATAGTAAAATCCAATTCAGCCTGACATAGAGGCCTCCTGACTCCAGCTCCTTATTCTGCTCTCCTTTGCCCCTGCTAAGCTCCAGTCTAATGAAGCTATTGGCCATCCTGATCTTCATGTCCTCTTCTACACACTCTCCCTAAGGGACCCCATTCATCCTGAAGGCTTCAGAGCATCTATATGCTGAAGACTTCCACCTTCAGCACTACCTACTCTCCTGAACTCTAGCCCCGTGGAAGCAACCGCCTGTTGGAATCACCTCCCAGATGTGTCCCGGGCAATTAGAACTAAACAAAGCTTTAAGTTACCTCATCATCAATGACCTCAGATGGTGTCCTCTTAATAAATAGCAACGCCATTCACCAACTTGCTCAAACCATACCTCCAACATCAAATCAATCACTGATTTCTCATTTCTGCTAGTGTCTGCGTACCTCTCATCTCTACTGCCTTCACTCTGGTCAGGCACTCTCCCCAGCTCAGCTTTGAAACATCCTGACCCAGAACTCAACCCAAGATTCATCATTTTGCTTCCCTAGAGAGAATGGATGATTCTCCGTTTTGAGACCCCACTGTTCATTTCACACATTTATGTTATTTTGCATATCAGTGTTTTGCATTTATTTGTAGGAACTACCTCATATAGAAGCACTGAAAAAAATACTTGTTAAATCAATCAATGAACGATCAATGCTAGCAGGAGGAAACAGAACTAACTTTTCCCTTTTCTAGTTTGGATGGTGCAGAATTAATGCCTTAGTTAATCAATACAAGCTAAAAAATAAAGATTGATAGTGTTTACCACAAGATTTAGCTCATTTCAATTTTAATACAATTTGCTAAGAATACTAATATGTTTAAGCCTATAGAAAATGGCTTACTTATATTCTAACTTTCCCTTTTTGCAAACATTCTTGTGTTTTACCTATGGGTTACAGTGACATGAATATGAAAATTGCATCATTTATTCAGTGGTATTTTTTTAAAAACTAGTTGTACCTCAGCTGATGCAATATGTTGAGGTCTCATCAATTAGAATGTAACACAGGCTTCAGAAAAAAAACAACTCTGAATGTGTATCCTTTCCAGCTGTTTTATTTTTATATTTTTCCATCACAGATATTATGCTACAATTGCTCTGAGGTCAATAGCAAGTACATCCATTCAGGTCTCACTAAAAATTTTCAATAAAGATAACACAAAAGATTTGAAGAGGATAATAGTTTCTGTTCAGATTCTCTCAGAAAGTAAGCAATAGATGATATTTGACATCACTTCTTATACTTTAAATTTGGGAGAGGAAAGAGGGGAAAGAAACGTGTGGATGTCAATAGACTCAGATTGTTACAAGTCGGTATCATCTTGAGTGTGCAACGTTGAGTATGTTGGAATTTATGGCATGTGTTCACAGAGGGCATTTCCAAAGCAGACTGGAATAGGATGGATCAACTCTGCTCTGTTCAATGAAAAGTAAAATGAGAAAAAAAATTCTACCTACAAAACACTGATGATTTCATAATTAAGCACCTTTTCTATGAAAATCTAAATCTTAAGTATGTCCAACTTCTAACCCATTCTCTTTGATAATCTAATATCTAACAATTTCTAAACTAGGGAGAAATAATCTTACTTATTTTTTCAAAAAAATGATTTGGATCGCAGAGTAGACACTGAAGAAAGTTCAAGTAAAATTATGGATATGTCTTTTAGTCTTTATTTTCTGTGTATGTACATATAATAAGACATTGAAGCAAAATAAAATAATAGAGCCTTTCTCTTCTCAAAAGATAAAGGACACAATGACTTAGGTAAAAAAGAGTTATATTTCTTGGTAAATCTTTCACATATCATATTTTAAATTCTGCTGTTCAGTATGCTGATCTTTCATTAAAATCCTATAGATTTTTCTATAGAAAATCATGTCCAGGATACTCATTTTTTACAAATGCATACGACTTATAATTCTGTATATTGAGTGCCCCTGTTATCACAAAAAGACTTCATTATGATATTTAACAGAATCATAAGTAAAAACTTTGTTCCATTTCTGAGAATAAGTGATTTAAATATTAATAGATTTAACCTAATTTTGCCTTTAACATTGTTAGTGAATCCTCAAGAAAAAAAATATTCATCCATTACTTTTTTACTAGTAAAATTCAAACATATCAGAATAAATCTTGGGTGTTTTTTTCTTTTAAAAAAGAATATTGGAGAACCAATATGAAAGAACAATTCAGAAATTATAAAGCATCCTTCCATTTTCATTTTAATTAAAGATGCTGTTGATTTACTTACCTGCCTTGATTATAAACCATTTATAGCAGAATGGAAATAACTCACTATTTAGAAATTAATACTTTTATACAAACTTTTAATGCGTCTATATCTTAATCCAGTCCTTACATTCAATTAGTTTAAAGTCTAGTGGATGGACAAATAGATAATTCATAACTTTAATTCATAAACTTGATTATTTCCCCACTATTGATATAAGCAAAGAAGCAAAACACTAACTCGCACATTTTTTGAAACATGGGGATTATATAAATCAGTTGATTACCCTTTATTAGGAGTTGCTTTTGGATACACTTGTTAGACATGGCTAGAGTGGATTAGCCAAATACGAGTTTATTGTAGCATAAGAAGGCTGGTGATCTTGAACGTCATCGATGTTCCAGGATTCTCTTATGTTTCTGCACTACATCATCTTTACTATATGACTTTCATCTTTGAGTTCATCTCATGGTTATAAAGGTATCACTCCACCTCCAAGTTCACATATATGTTCTAGACAAGAAGAAAAAGAACTCACCAAGAAGGAAAGAGTAGAAACTATATCAAGAGAACAAAGCTTTAACAGAAATCCCCAGAAAAATTTTGCTTTGGTTTCACTGGCCAGAACCACATTACATGCTCACTCCGAAATGCATGGGTGCCTTGGAGATATAGCTTCTAAGCTAGGAATATGTTTGCCCTAAGCAAAATCAGGGTTCTATGTATAAGAAAGAAGGGAATGCAGATATTCGTCAAATTGCTGGAAGTGCCTGCCATTACAATCCACTATGTGAATAATTTAACTTCCCAACTTTTCCATTTTCCCCTATGCCTAGAATCCCCTAGAATCTCAGTGTTTTAGGTCTTGCTCTGGGACTCTGCTCTGGGCCTGAACTTGAAAGAGCCTGCTCTGGCTCTCCCATGCCATGTCCTTCTCTAAAGGAAAAGAGTTTCTTGGACCAAAAGGAGATGTCTACACAGAAGCCATATTCCCACCCTCGCCAGATCATTCCCCTGATACTCAGGCTATGGGTTGACCTTCCCAAATGACTGAGGAGTCTCTTCCATGGCCTGGGTAAACCTTGTCCTTGGGTCTTTCCTTCTGAAATCTGAATTCACTGCTGGTATAAATGCCCTTACACCCAAAGAGTGGTCAAAGGACAGTGTTTACAAAGGGTGTGAACAGAGCTTCAACATGTAGGCAGGGTTTTTACTAAAGCTTGGGCAAGGATTCTCATAGGGCCAAACAGAGCCCATGGTGAAGAATAAAGGAGGAATCCATTAACCTACTGCCCTGCGATGTGAACACTGAGGAGTCTAAGAATTCTAAATTCAGTCTGGTTTTCCAGTCATTACAAAAATGTATTTGTGAAGGTAGAAGGATAGGACATACTTATTGAACTATCTAATTACTTATTTATAACTTATATTTAGACCTATGATATGTAGGCTTCCATCTTTACCCTACCCTCAACCACACAAATATTAGGGGTGGGACAGGACCAAAAGTCTGTGGGCTCTGAGAGAATGAGTTCTTATCCATAAACTGGCATTATTTAGTGTACATGCACATTCTGAAAAGTTAGACTTTGATAGAACTGATCCTAGTATACACATAGTCCTAAATATTTAGTTAAATGATAGAACCAATAGCCTTATCTAACCTAATATTTTATTAATTCTGCTAAATGTGCTTATTGACTGCTTATTATTTTTCTCAATTCTTAGTATCTTGTGGAGAAAGAGCATGAGTCCCTTAAATTAAAAATTCAACCTACCACATAGAAAGTTTAATGTGATTTATTTAATTAAATTGCAATTAATATTTAAAAGAAACAATGATGATGATAATAATAGAAGATTCTGTCTTGATCACCTATTATTCATTTAATCAACAAACATTTTGTGGAGCCCCACTATGTGCCAGGAACTGTTCTAGGATACTGTCTTTAGGCTACAGTTGTGAAAAAGGCAGGTAAGGTGTGTGCAAGAACAGTTGATGCCTTTTACATATGAAAACATCTCCCAGTAAGCAGAGTAATTAAGAAATTTCTGAAATTCAGACCTTGTCCATGATATAGCTAAGCAGGAGCTATTTTGTATTACTTCAAATGAGAAACTTAGAATGCATTTTATTTGGGGCTAAATCCCCAAACCAGTTTTTTTATGTTCACTAAAAAGTAATAAAGCAGAGTGAGCTAAAAATAAAGAGCAGAATAATAAAGCTACCCTTTGTATAGAGGATGAGCAGAGTGAACTTTTCAGTCAGCTTTGACAATCCAATATGGAGTCCCTGTCAGCCATGACAGTTACGTCCAGTGCTATGTCTAGACTGAGGTAATGGAGTGGAATGGGAATGTCCTTAAGAGCGCCCCAGAATGCCCAAACCACAAGTTTGGACACTTGGATAAAAACTCCATCTGGACACCAATATGAGTGGGGCCTCCACTCTTGTTGACCCAGAAGAACTCTGAGCTCTGATGACCCAATGCTCGAGCTTGGCTGTACCACAAGTAACTCTTAAAGCCCTGCCAGACTTCCACTCCGCTGGCTGAGTGCCACCACTATAGTCACCTGGCTTGAGACTAATAACCGCCTCTCTATCTGCAGATGCCAGTGACCAGGACTTTGTGCCAGATGCTCATTCTGCTCACTCTTATTGCATAAGCTCCCCCTCTCTGTGTGTAACATGTGCGTGACTCTATTGGCTTGTTGGGGAGGTCTCCCCTAATAAACCTGGCATTGTAGAAAGACACAAACATGTGTGAGTGACTCCTTTGGGGGATGCTCCCTTGCTCATGACACACCTATAAAGTAGTAAAAACTATCAGAATGCAAAATACTGAAAACATTACATCATTATCAAGGAATGAGTATGGTTGTGAATGAACAGTTTCTTTATAGGCAATAACACAGCCCTTCTTAGACCCACCAACAACATGGGAAACACACAGCACACATCCCCTTGGTTGACACTGTGTACATTGCAAAAGTTGACAAATGACTCTGCTTCTTGTTAGTACCAAACCAGTTTTCTCACCACAAACAATAATATACATGGAATAATATATGTGGAATGAAGTACATGGAACAACATTTTCAGACATTAGATAAAAGGCAATACAACACAGTGATCCTGAGAGAAAGGAAACAAGCTCATGAGACTATACAGTATGGCAGTGTCTTCTGGGAGGCACTTTCTGAACCACAATGCAGAAAGGAGGAGCCCAAACGTAAGACACACATCTCATGGAGATGAGGAAACAGAAATCTGAATCTCAAAAGGCTACGATAGCTACAATTTATGGGACAGAGGGGAAAAGAGGAGGGAACCTCATAAAGAAGGAGTTCCAGAAATCTGCATAAAGGTCCCTTTGAATCTTTGATTCAATATTAATTGGCAAAATCACGAGGGGTGCTCCACCTACCAGGAAACTGGATGCTCAGTAATTCCTGGAGCTGAAACAAGAAGGAAGATGCTCATGTTCCTCACAACCAGAGTGAAAATGTCTCATTAACCACAGAAGGTTTTTGGCAGTGTTTCTATATATTCTCAATGAGCAATCAACAACCAAATTTTAAAAATACCATTTAAAGGGGATTAAATATATGAAATATTTAGGGAAAATTTTGTCAAAGTTTTGCAAGACTTGTACCCTGAAAACTAAAAAAATGTTATAGAAGTTCTAAATAAATTGAAAAATACGCCATGTTCTTGGATTGGAAAACTCAATATTGTTCAAATTTCAGCTCTTTCTACACTAATCTATATTTTCGATATAATACTCATCAAGATCTCTGTAGGCTACTTTGTAGAAATTGATAAAATTATTCCAGAACTTACAAAGAAATAAGAACTTCAAATATCGAAACACACTGTAGAAGTAGAACAGAGCTGGAGAATTTATACTCCTGAACTTTAGGATATGTTATAAATCTCTAGGAACTATGGCAGTCTACTGTTAGAGGAAATACGAAACTATAAATAAAAGGAACAATAGTGAGTCAGTAGATAGATCCATGCATATAGTTATTTGATTTTTGACAAAGATTTCAGGGTAATTTAATGAAAAAAAGTGTATTTTCAACAAATGATGCTGTCACAATTATAGCTATATGCAAAAAAATTAATTTCAATCTTCAAAAATTAATTTCATCATATATAAAAACTTTCTAACTGGATAATAGACAGTGTAAGAATCAAAATTACGAAACTTTTCTGAAATAAACAGAATGATCTTGGCTTATGCAATGCTTTCCTAAATTGGACACAGCTCAAACTATAAAATAATATGTAGATTGTTTATTTGGACTTCATCCAAATTAAAAACTTTATTCTTCAAAAGACAGTGTTTAAAAAAAAGATAGACAAGTCACAGACAGGGAAGACTAATAGTGAATTTAACAGTAATATTATACAACAACAATATACAAGAATCAATTATATTTTTGTATATTAACAATAAGCAGTTACAAAATAAAGTTTTAAAATAATACTATTTCCAATAGCATCTCAAAGTATAAAAATACTTAAAAGTGTATTTAACAAAATATGTCAGACCAAAACACTGAGTATTACAACTCTCTGTTTAATAAAACATTTAAAATATCTAAGTAAATGAACAGAGAACTGGCCGACAGCTGCAGAGGGGGTGGTAGAGGGATGGAGCAAAGAAGAAAATAAACAAGAAAGAACTCATGAACACAAACAACGTATGGTGATTGCAGAGGTGAGGGCGCTGGATAGAAGTGGGAGAGGGTATAGGAGAGATAAATTGTAATAGTAAAAATAAAATAAAATAAAGTAAAATAAAATAAAATGTAAAACAGAAAACTGAAAAAATATCTAAGTAAATAGAGAGAACCCATGTATGGACTGGAAGACCCAGGATTATAAAGAAATGTATTCTTCCCATACTAATATATACATTCAATTTATTCCCAGTTGAATTCTCAACAGGCTTTTCTATAGAAATTATTAGTGTTTAGTATGGTTTAGTCGTATGCCCTTTAAATATCATATAAGAACTGATGAAAATACATGTAAGTTTAGCTTTAAGAATTCTATTTCTCAAATCACACTGGTGGGCACTGGTGAACGTGACCTCTGCTGACAGGTTATCAGGTTTGTTGACAGTCTGAGGGCTCCAGTTCACCCACAGAAGACTCCACTGCATGTAGCCAATGGTGATGCTTATACCAGCCTGCAAGTTAATAAACAAATTTATCATATCAAATAGGAAGGAAAAAATAAATCATGTTCGGTGCACCTTTAATTTTCTAATATTGCTGCTCAGAATATTATTTACAAAAACATTTATTTCACTTTAAATATAAATTTTTATATTCCTGATTTACACATTAAATCAGTATTCTATCAGCTATGGTGATTAGCTATAATTCTCAATAAAAATAATGAAAACATTTTAAAATATTTTATTTAAAGTATTTTAAATGCTACTTATGCTGTAATTATAATTACATGACAGGTATAGGAAAAGATTAATGGAAAAATAGCACATTGCTACAAATGGTTATGTTCAAGGTTTAAGATCATGTGTATTTTGTCAATTCTTCAAATTATTTTAATGTAATCATATTACTTTTGTAAAGGAAAAATAAATCATTATCTTCTCAGTACTACATTGAATCTGAAAATATAACTCATAAGGGATATATTCTTCACCTAAATACATGAATTGGTTGACCACGCTTTGATATGATTTATAATATAGTTAAATTTAAAAGGTTTTCACTTTTAGAAAGAATTTGCATGCATGGCAAAGTGAAGTGAAACTGTGAGCTAATTACAAAGTAAATTCAATTAGTGTAGCCACCTAATCTAAATTATTCAGGCTCGTTGTAGCTCCAAGAAAGCAAAGACACCCTGCCCAGGACCAACCATGTGAAAACAGACGTTTAGTACACCCTGTCACTGCTGATAAACAAAATTTATATTTTTTTCTATTCTAACTGCTTTCATTTTATGTGTGGGTGTATGAAGTACTAGATAATTTCTCAACATACTTATTTTTAAGAAAAACAGATTGAGAAAACCACTCCTACATCTATGGATTATCATACATGTAGCCCAGCTACACCTGAATAGCCTCAAAATCATTTTATGGGCTAAAATCCCATGGCGGCTGAAATTATAGGTCTAGAGAAGTTGGAGAAAAGAATGTACTTTTTCTCCTATTTGGGGTTTAAACTGAATTAAGAAAATGTATAAGCTAGTGCTTCTTTAAGTTTGCTGGCAGAGCAATTGACTTATGTCAGTCTGAGATCAATCTGGTAAAATCCTTATGGAACAACCCGGGATTGAAAAGAGACGAGACACTATCTACAGTTTTTGCATAAAGGTCCTGGCTGCTAATCTGATCTTCCATGTTCTCTGGTAGAGAACAATGTCAAGGTAATATTTTGGGAAACAGAAACTCTATATCCCTTAAGATCGCTCTGGAACCCCTAAATAATCCAAGATAACCTCCACCTCAAGAGCCTTAATGTAATCAAATCTTTGAAGTACCTCTTGCCATATAAAGTAACATTATCAATTCCAGGGATCAAAGTCTGGATATCTTTGGGAGCCAATATAAGCTTACCATACTAATGTTAATAGTCCTGGTGGCCACAGAAATGAAGATGGCAGTGATGGTAGACTTTAGCAGAAGTGCTGACAAGTTCCACTGTGACAGTACAAATGGTTAACAGTGGGGGTGGCAATGGAGGCCATGTTGATGTTGACAAAGGCAAAATAGTGGTGTTACTGGGAGTGGAATGGCAGGACTAGGGATATGAGTGAATAGTTTAGTCTCAACAGTAGTTTAAACATCTCAGTGCAGACAGTACCCCTGACTATCTCTCCAAGAGACAGACCAGAACACCCTAACTGGACTAACCACAGCTTTGCCTCCAATAAGAACTACCAGCTCTTTGAGCAGCCTAGAGTAGCAACTGAGATAGCGAAAAAGTCCCATATTTGCAGGAGAATATACTTTATATACTGAAACCATGGTTATACAGCAATTCCCTTCAAAATGTAGAAAGAGCAGATATATGTGACCTATTAAATAATAAATGGTCACATGGTGAATTGGTTTGTAACTGAGAAAAGCTGTTGTCTCATGGGACTAGGGTAGTATGAACATTAAGCTAATAGAAAGACATGTCCTTTCTTTGTAATCTCCCCAGGGTTTTCTGTACAACTCATTTTCCCAGTATGCATGAGGAAAGACTATTCACTCCCAGGTATACATGTTATTCAGGGACCCACTGTGTGGCTCTGTCTTTGGAGAGATTAACAATGTGCTGCCTATGCAGTCACACTGCTTCTTACTGATTTCTGTCAACTTTGGGCAGTCTCTTTCTAGGACACAACATCATCTCAATAGCTTGATCTCTCAAGAGCCATGAGACCTCCTCATAAAAGAGAACTTGCCAGCACAATCACTTGTGCTCCAATTTCTGGAGGCACTTATTCATCCTCATTAATGTAAACACTTCCCCTCTGGATGTAAGGTAGCAGGCATCCAGTAGCTAGGCTGTGGATTTTGGCAATTAGCTTCCACAATTCCCTGGAAAGATGACAATTAGTGTACCAGGCCAACAATAGGAGAGAAATTGCTCCGAATACTACAGATCATTGTTTTGAAACTCCATCTTGGTGTGTTGACATATTATAAAAATCTCCTAGCTCTACTGCCCTGTGGACTAAAACTCCAGAGAGAAGTTTTATCAGTCATCTCCAAACATTGTGCAGGTAGAGACTCTGATCTCTCCCTTATTTTACCATGCTCAGCACCCTGTCCTGAGAAGTCTGAGTCTATTAGACATCTATTACAACTGACATCTTGTTGCAGTGGGGGTGAATAGATGCATTAGACAGATGATCTTAATTGGCTTTCTTCCAAAAGAATTTTTTTTGAGACGAGACAGCTGAAATTCATTCACATTTACAATTAGTAAAACTTTCTTTCATTATTGAAATGCTTGCTGAAACAGCAGCCGCAGCAGGGTGACAAATCCCGTTATCACGCTTTCTGCAATTGTCTCCCCAAAAGACACCTATTGAGAGCATTGTCTGGGTTTGTGTATAAGACTGACAAACAAGCAGTAGGTAGAGGGTGGGATGGGGCTATGCAGCTTGCTCCAAAGTGCTTTTGTGTGTGTGTGCGCACGCATGTGTGTGTGTGTGTTTGTGGTTGTTCAGTAGAGAGATCTAAGAGTCTAAAAAAAAATCTGAGAATGCACTATGCATGCTAACAAGATCAGTCATCAGGCATTAATAGGATTCTCATGCTTTGCACCTTTAATTTTCCATTTTCTTGCATTTTTCTCTGTGAGCAATGGCAGGTGCTGTTTGTTTGTCAGGCTGTTACTGGGCAAAAGCGGGGATGGGAGGAGAGATCTTTTTTTTTTTTTTTTAAGTGAGCAGTTAACAGCTGAACTCACATGGCTGACAATAGAATCATGATGAAGGGCCAACAGAAAAGAGTGTAAAGATTATCCCCTAAGAGTCTGGTGGAATAATGAACTGCTTCCTGAAGGGTCTGGGAAGGAGTCACTTGCTTTGGGACTAGCATTCCTTCCCGCCCAGGTGAAGGGGACTCGACAGGCACTGAAGACCAATGAGCTTATCAAACTTAAACATATTTCTCCCCAGGGGAAGGAAGAAAAGATAAGACCTTCAAATATGGAGTAGAAGGAGAGAAAGGAAAGAAAGCAGAGTGGAAAGAAGAATCAATGAAGCCATGTTGACAATCCCTGTTGCTGTTTTCATGAGACTTGAGTCTCATTTTCGTTCCACAAACAAACTGCCTGAGACATCCTGTTTAAACACTGGTTTATATATTGAACTGTCCAGTGTGTACCATGTTGTCTTCTCCCATATTCAAATTGAATGCTTAATAGTTTCTTCCTTTTTTGCCAGTGTTCACCAGGAAGCATGTGAGCTGATACAACCTGTGCCCTTTCTGTTCTCCAGAGCTCTCCCTGCAGTTCTAAAACTGCAATTCCAACCCAGTGAAGCCTGCTGGCCTGATTGAAAAAGGGCCATGTGCTCAGTGTCCTGGTTTTGCTGAGGTGTGTCAATGTGGACACACAAGGTGAGATTGAGAGGTGAAGCAATAAGTAACGTTGCTTGAAAGAGATTCTGAACTCTGCGTGGCTTTGTCACTGATAACTGTTTCAAAGCTTTATGTTTCTCCTTAATGCATTCTGAACATGACTGATGTCAAGAAATTAAGAATCTTTGTGAACTGTAAGCACCATGAGGGCACAAACCACTTCCTGTCATGATCACCTCTGTAGTTCCCAGTCAGCATGATCCTATATATAGTAGGTGCTCAATAAATTTTTTATCAAGTGAATGAAGGAATTACTGGGTTTAACTCAGCTTTGCCACTATTGTGTGAAAACAAGTTTCATGCTGACACTATGTACCAGATACAACACCACAAACAAAATGTCTTGTAAAATAGTACCTTTGCTTTTAAGAAGCCTAGAGTTGAGGATATGAGGTAGATATTTAAATCAAGAGTATTGTGAGAGTTCTGAGAAAAAAACATGTAAGCACGTTTAGAGTAAAGAGGAAAACAATTATTTCTATATGAGGGGGATGGTCAGAAAAATCACTTTCTATAAAGTGACTTTTTAACTGAACTTTAGGAGATGTACCAAACATCCAGACCCTTGGTTTGCCAGTACTAAACCTGACTCCAGCTCATCACGGCCATGGCAGTGACCCCTCCACATCTCATCTGCTGATTGCTTGTGAATCCTGTCATGGAAGACTCTCTTGGATCCAGGATGCCAGACCATTTCAGTGGACCTCTTATCACTGTTAGTTAAGATAGTAGCCCTAAAGATCTTTCATTCACTCATCCCATACTCTTCTGGCCTCCCCTCAACTCTATCCAAAAGGGTGGAGAAACTAAGGGATAGATTACGTAAGTGTAGCATTCAACAGTTTTAGTAAAACAAAGTTGTTACTTTGCAAATGCAGATTCCAGACAAGTCTTTAAGCCCCTACTTCCAGCCAATGTTTGGCCTATAATCCTCTCTTGTATAGAAATTCTAAACTCTCATTGCTCTAACAAATTTTAATTGTACCTTCTCATGGGGCAGGGGTAGGAGTGGGGAATAGGGAGAGAAAAAATGATCCTGGTAGAAAAAAGATTGAAATGTATAGATGTAATGATCTCTATGGTGTGTTTCTCCTCTAAAATCCAAGTATTTGGACCCATTCTTGAATGATAAGCAGATTGTGGGTCAACATCAGAGTGACTATGATTATGGAAGCATACAAGGTAGGGTCCATGACCATTTTCCATAAATGCTATAAAAATATTTCTGAAATTAAGTGCACTAAATAACTTTAAAATTCCTTTCAATGTTTAGATTTTGAAATGCTATGAACATTATTATAGCATTACAGAACAAGAGACTTAAAAAACTAAGCAGATCTACTAAAAATTAGGGGAGGAATTATAATAATAATACATATTCTGTCTTGTTCTAAGGAACTAGTTGTTTAAATCATAATAAAAGTTTTTGGAAGGGCATCCTACCCATAGCCCAAAGAATTTCCTCTTTACTGACACTTTAGGAAACAAAGAACAGTCTCCTAAATTTTTCCCCTTCCCAGCATCTTCATTCTTGATCTCAGTGCCTCTGTTGTTTGCACTCAAGTAGGATGCACTTCAGAGCTAAACTTGACACCAACACTTGACCAATGACCAATGATGCTGACACAAGATAAATGGATGGAAGATTTCTGGTGTTGCTAAACAGTTTTATCATAATTTGGTATTAACATTGCCATTCGTTTCAAGGATTCTAAGCACATAAATGGATGTGTTCGTGGTCATATCACTCTAACTGCCCTTTGAAAGAGGCTTCTAACCCTTTGAGGGCAACATTCACTGTTGCTTTCTTCTAAGAATGAGCACAGGGTCTCCTTGACCCTTCAGCTAGATAGCAGCCTGGCCATAGAACTACAGTATCCTAGAGTATTTCTGATTTTAGAATATGAGAGATTTAAATATCAAGTTTAACATAAATGAGCAAGTAGAAAGTAAACAGCTAGGTTTGCTGAAGGTCAGCTATAATAAAGAGGAAGGAAAAAAGGAAGTACAAGAAAGAGGACTAGAAGAAGTAGGAGGAGAAAGAAAGAGAAGAAACATTTTTTAAATGTCTACTGCATGCCAGGGACCAGGACAACCCTTTCAAACCCTTTCATTTACAGTATCGGATTCTAGGAGGTGCATATTTCTCCTCTCAGGGTTACAGATGAGGAAAAGGAGCCTTAGAAACACTAATTGACCTGCCCAAGTATACACAGATACTGCATGTCAGACTACCATACTGGATTCAGGCTAGGAAATCAGCAAGGCAAGACTGGCTGTGAGCAATGAGTTTAGCGAAGTTTAGAAAAATATTGGAGGGTCTTGCATGCTTTGTGTTTTAGTCTTGTACAATTAAGTCAATTTCTAAAGCCCCATACAGCACCAAAATATCAAAAAAATATTAACAAAATTTCTTGTTGTCTGGTCAGATATGGCAAGCAAAGAATATTTACATACAAGATAGAGTAGTTAAACATATACTGAAATTACAACTCCTCTAAAATGTTTTTTACTTGGGGGGAAGAACAGACATTAGATACTTTCATTTCAAAGACATATATTATAATACTTTGGAAATAACAAGGCATAAAATGTTACTGGACCAAAGCATGTGCCTAATGCCTCCAAAAGTCAAAATCCAACATAAGGAATTGGAGTAAGGGAAGGTTTATTGATCGAGAAGGCACCAGTCGAGAAAATGGGACATAGCAGTGCTTAAATTTCGTCTTGCTCACTGGACCTGGCCAAAGGTTTTCAAGGGTTATGGGGAAATAGGTATGCAGAAGTGCTGGTAGGACAAGTTTTACTTGGAGGACCTTGGTTCTTAGCCATTTATGGTAAAAGTGGCATCAATACCAGATCTTTCTGAACAATGGACCTTTAACTTTTATAGGGTTCCGATGTTCAAGTTCTGGTTTTGTCCTAGTCCTTTACTTTTGTGGAGGGTGAGACTTTGGTTCCAGGTGCAGCTGGAAAGCCAAGTTCTCTCACCTCCACATGCTTCAGCTGCATGACTTGTGGTTTTGGCCTGCCATCGCTGAAAATCAACTCAGCGCCTTGTGAAACAGGATAAGACCATTTTAAGCTGCTTCTTGGTTACAAAAATACTAGAAAATGCTACAAATAACACAATTTTTAAAGATATCTCTTTCCATTGTGAATTTTATAGATTTGCAGTGCTGTCTCTGTTCAGATAAAATGAAAGTGTCAGAGCTGCCACCTAAAGAATATGTTAGTTAATATCAGGGAGTAGGAGTCTTCTGTCGCCATTATAAATTTGACCTTAATTATGAATATGGCTACTACAACCCTAAAACTTTACACACATGTTACACTTAGTTCAAAAAGCTCTTTCTAATTTGGCAAAGCAGTATGATACAAAGTGAATATTCAGAAACTGAAAGCATTTTTATATACCAACAACAAAATATCAGAAACTGAATCAGGAGGAAAAACCTATTTGATATAGCAACAAGAAAAATTAAGTTCAGAGAAATAAACCTAACCAAGGAGGTAAAAGACCTGTATTCAGAGAACCACACAACATTGAAAAAAGAAATTAAGGAAGACACAAATAAATGGAAGCATATACTGTGTTCATGTATTGGAAGAATTAACATCATCAAAATATCCATGTACTACCCAAAGCAATTCGAAGATTCAACACAACCCCTACTAAAATACCAATGACATATTTCACAGATATGGAATAAACATTTCAAAAATTTATATGGAACCATAAACAACCCCGAATAGCCACAGCAATTTTGAGAAAGAAGAACAAAGTAGGAGGTATCACAATACCTGACATCAAACTATATCACAAGGCCACAGTAATCAAAACAGTCTGTTACTGACACAACAGACACATACATCAATGGAACAGAATAAAGAGCCCAGAAATAAACCCATGTCTCTATTGTCAATTTATATTCCACAAAGGGGGCAGAAGCATAAAATGAAGTAAAAATAGTCTCTTCAACAAGTAGTGTTGGGAGATCTGGACATCTACAATGCAAGAAAATGAAACTCGACCACCAATTTACACCATACACAAAAATAAACTCAAGATGGATAAAAGACTTAAATATAAGTCACAGCTTCATAAAAGTCTCAGAGGAGAGCATAGGCAAGAAAATCTCAAATATTCCATGTAGCAATATTTTCACTGATATGTCCCCTAGAGCAAGGGACATAAAGGGAACAATAAACAAATAGAACTTTATCAAAATAAAAAGCTTCTGCATGGCTAAAGAAAACAGCAAAATGAAGAGGGAACCAACTGTATGGGAAAATGTATTTCCAAATGATACTTCAGACAAGGGTTTGATCTCCAAAATATATAAAGAACTCACATGATTCCACTCCAAGAAGACAAACAATCCAATTTTTAAAAAAGGGCAAAAGACCTGAACAGATACTTCTCCAAGGAAGAAATACAGAAGGCCCAGAGGCATATGAAAGGATGCTCAGCATCACTAGCCATCAGAGAAATGCAAATTAAAACCACAATGAGATATGATCTCACACCTGTCAGAATGGCCATCATTAACAAATCAACAAACAATGAATGCTTGTGAGTTTGTGGAGAAAAGGGAACCCTAGTGCACTGTTAGTGGGAATGCAGACTGGTGTAGCCACTATGGAAAACAGTATGGAATTTCCTCAAAAAAACAAAAATGGAACTACATTTTGACCCAGCAATTCCTCTGCTGGGATTATACCCTAAGGATCCTGAAACACCAATTCAAAAGAACATATGCACCCCAATATTCACAGCAGCACAATTTACAATAGCCAAGTGCTAGAAGCAACCTAAGTGCCCATCAGTAAATGAGTGGATCAAAAAACTACGGTACATTTACACAATAAAGTACTATGCAGCAGAAAGAAAGAAGGAGCTCCTACCCTTCGCAACAGCACGGATGGAACTGGAGCATTATGCTAAGCGAAATAAGCCAGGCAGTGAAAGACAAATACTGTATGATCTCACCTATAAGTGGAACCTAATCAACAAAATAAATAAACATGCAAGCAAAATATAATCAGAGACATTGAAATAAAGAACAAACTGATAGAAACTTTAGGGGTTGGGGGAGAGGGATAATAGGGTAAAGAAGGGGAAGGGTCATCAAGGAACTTGTTTGTATAAAGGACTCATGGACAAAACCAAAGTGGGGTAGGATTGATGGTGGGAGGTGGAGGGTGAGTGGGGCAGGGGAAAGTGCTAGCAGGAAAATGGAGACAACTGTACTTGAACAACAATTAAATACATAAATAGATAAATAAATAAATAAATAAATTTTTGAAAAAACAAATTTTTAAAAAAGCTTTTCCTATATATCATCTCATTGAATTCTAGTAATTGTCCCATATTGTTATTTTTCCTTTACACATGTAGCTCTGACAAAAGCCAGGACACATCTGTAATGGGTGTCAGAGCTGGGAATCCAACCTAGGTCTTTTGCTTCCACTAGAAAATGACCAGACTATTCGTAACCTATCAATTCTGTGATGATGAAACCATTTACGTAAGTCTCTTTACTTGATTTCACTGGAGTTAAACTTAATCTTATCCTAATTGTGACAGCAAAAAGTTTAAATTGAGACTAGATTTTCTTAGCTTGTTTATGACCTGACATTTTAGAGTTTGCCAGAATCTCTCTGCCATAAAGGAAACAATGAACAATGAATGCCATAAAGGAAACAATGTTCCAATTTGCCTGGTGAATGTTTAGTTTAGGTGAGGAAGGCTAGAGTGCAGAGCGTCTGCCTCTGTAATCCGAGAAGCAGCTTGATAACCAGAACCTGAATCCAGAATATTCATCTTGAATTGCACTCAGACCTGTGATGTGTCTGTATACATATCTGTGAAAGTGGATGCAAATGAGAAATGTGTAGATACACACCTATTTACATCTATACACATATGTATTTATATATGCATAGTAATAAGTAACTAGAGATGTCACTTCCTATGTATCAAAATACGCAATCTGCATGAGTTTTGCTACTATATAGAGTGTGAGGAGTATGACAGATCACCTAGTAAAAAAAATATGCATATGATATACAAGACAGAATTAACATTACTCCCTCACTGAGCTTATTATTTTAAAAATAGATAGAGAGCAGGATGACAGTGAAGTGGGGGTAGGTGTTAGAGGGTAGAGGGATTGAGCAAAAAAGAATAGGAAAAAGGACTCATGGACATGGATAACAGTGTGGTGACTGTGTGGCGGGGAGAGGGAGGTATAAAGGGACTAAATGGTAATGGAAAAAACACAATTAAAAAATTAAGTATAAAGTAATGGAAGAATGAAATAAAGTAAAACTCCCCATTGAAAATCAAGCAACAGATTGGTCTGCTTCCTTTGAAAGTTTCTCATTGTCTTAGATGATGATGGAAACCATTAAATCACTCAGACTGGTATTTGAGGAATCTGTAGACATGCTTAGGTTTAGGTGCCTATGCTTACGAAAAATGAGTACACTCAGAACTCGCCTTCTCAGCTGGGCCTTCCTTCTCTTTGCATTTGACCTTCACTGGCACTCAAGCTACAAGTCCATTTTCAGCCTTTCATTGGTAGAGTGGGGCAAACCTGTTAAGTACACCCTATTGTGTTCCACCCAGGCCCTTCAGAGCATTTCAAACCCTTTTTTTTTTTTTTTTTTTTTTTGCTTTCTCTCTGACCATTTCCTTCTAACTGCCCCACCCACAGTTAGAGAATTTGGAGAATTACCACTGGCTGCTGCAGTGTTTTGCTTGCACAGAGAGCTTTAGAAAGTGCCTGAAGGTTACATGTCCATGAAGCATGGAGTATGAAAGCTCTTGCCTGAGTTGGGACAAACTCGAAAATGTAATTTATACTCAGTAGCTCCCCTTCAGGATCAGGTTGAGGCAGGAAATTTGCCTAAAATTACACCCTTACTGAGCTTCCTGCTCTTCCTGGTCCTGCTTCCTCCCCTGTCTTCCATTGTCTCCTGGGAGCACATTCTTAAAAAGTCACTTCTGGGATCCAATGCTGGGAATCACCTGTAACACCCCGGAGTACATTGAGCTGGCCTTCCTGCCTTCCTTCCTTCCTTCTCTTCTTGTCCTTCTTTTCCTTTTTCCTTTTCCTCTTTTGCTGTGTAGTTTTTCACCTTAACTCCTTTGAAAAATAAATTTCTGGCATATAAATCAATAAATTAACAAGAGCAAAGATTTATGGACCACTTACTATCAAGTATTGTTCTAAGTGCTTTGCATGCATTAACTCATTTAACCCTTATGACACCCCTAGATATAGGCGCTAATATTATCTTCACTTTACAGGAAAGGAAATAGAGGTTTTCCTGTAAATTGCGCAGAGAGGTTAAGTAATTAAGGTCACACAGCTAGGATCTGAAGGCAGCAATTCTGGCTGCAGAGTCTGTGCTTTTATCTGCTCATCATATTTAGAAACAGGTTGGCTCTCTGAGTCCCAGATGCGATGTATTCACAAACAATAAGAATTTAGAAAAGTTTCTGAAGTCTCTGAGCCCCAGTTTCTCTGCTTCTTAAACTCTCACTGTAAAATGGGGCATCCTGGCAGCTTGTTTTTACAAACTAACAAAAGAATTTTGTTAATAAAGTCTACATTTATTTTCCTAAAATTTTACTTAGTGAAAATTTAGAAGTAGCCACAACTTTTGTCAAATGTTAAATTATTCCTCTACTAAAATAAATCTCCTGATGATTTAGCAAGGAACCATCATTATTATCGCTTTTTTAGTGTTGTCAAAATATTAAAAAGGATCTAATTTTTTAATTTTTTAAAGATATTTCCTAAGATGTTGAAGTAATGAGGACATTGCCTCAATTTTTTGCTTTTGGCCTGGTTTTGGTAATGAAGCAACAAGTAGGATTATTTTAGAACTAAATCCTTTTGTTACAAACTTGAGGAAATGTCAATAATTACAATATTTACTGCTTAGCTGTACCCTCAGAAAGTCAATCTAAATAAAACATGTTATATTCCTTGCCAAAATACTTAACTGTAGTAGAATAAAGATACTTTAGAAGGTATTTTATCACTTAAAGATTTTCTTTTTATGGCAACAGATATGTAATACTTAGTAGGTGCCATACATTGTTCTAAATGTGTTAATGTTCTTAATTTAATTAATCCTTGTCCATCCCATGAGGTAGGTACTATTATTATCCTTATGCCATAAATATGTAAACTGAGACGTAGAAAGATTAAGAGCTCTACCTAAGAGCACAGAGCTGGTGAATACCGAAAATTGAAAAGGGAGTAAGGCTCTGAGATGTGACTTCAGGGTCTGTGCTCCAACCATCATACACACTGCCTCTTAGCTAATTATATGGAAATGAGGGGATAGCTTGACATCACTTATAAAGATTAATTCAGTACAGCTATTTTTAATCTATGAGTGCAAAGGAAATGCCATACTAAGTCAGTATGACTAAAGATTATAGTGATAAGCCTCATGATAAAGATGATGTTGCCATATATCTGTAGAAATGAAAACCAGGGCAAATGATTTCCTCCTTGCCTTACGAGTATATGTTAATGAACTCTAAAATCAAAGTAATCTGATAGTTAACATGAAATAAATATGGGGAGGGGGAGATTAGAGAAACACAATTCAAGGGCATGTAACCCCAAAGGGACGATATTCTACTGGAAGCCCCTTGTTAGACAGGTCCCATTGTGTCTGGGGATTGGTACCTGATTCAACACAGAGGGACACGGCCTTGGCTGGTGTCTCACTCTGGGCAGGTTTCATAACTTTTCTACCTTGGACTCCTCCTACCCACAAATCATCAGTCGTTAAAACCTGCAGGTCTCCTTTTGGTTTGGTTTTGAGTGCAGAGAAGCACCAGGACCTCCAATTTCATTTATTGATTACATATTGGTTTGTGCTTTGGGCATTCATTTTTGTGGATTCTTTTTTTTTTTTTTTAAAGACTATTTATTTATTTATTTATTTTAGAGAGGGAGGAAGAGGAGAAAGAGAAGGAGAGAAACATCAATCTGTTGCCTCTCGCACACCCTCAACTAGGGACTCGGCATTCAACCCAGGCATGTGCCCTGACCAGGAATCGATCCAGCAACCTTTCAGTTCACAGGCCATTGTTCATTCCACTGAGCCACACCAGCCAGGGTCTTGCAGATTCTCATGCTACCTTCCTAACATATACCCAGGCAGTCCTTGTGACTTATCAATGTTTAAGTCAGCAGACATGTTCTACTCATACATTAAATTACAAGGTGCCCTGGAGCAATATACCTGCTGTTTGTCAGCCATTGCCATTGCCACCTCCCACTGGTGTCTGTGGGCTTACAACTTCCAAATGAACTCCCATGGGGAGTGGAGAGGTGGGAGAGCAAGATGAGAGAAAAAGGTAATGGTAATGTAAATGCTACTGGACATGAAAAAATAGTTGCACTTGGCTGATGAATTTTGAAAGAACCCCTGAGTTTTTTCTCTGCATTTGAAGCTGGCCATCTGTTGGTCATCTACTTATTAGCTTTAATTCATTCGTGCAGATAAAAGAAACACAAGGTATTTCATTCTGTGTGATGTAATTTAATTTTCTGAGAATGGTACAGAGATTCACGCTAAACACCACAGAAAGGTTTCTCTACAAAAGAGAGAGTCAACTGTATGTGTGTAAATATGCACTCCTTTGCTTATGCTCAAGAACCAATAGTGCTAATTCTGTTTGCCAGACTCTTCAAGATGCAAAGGTTATGACAGGGAAAATATAATATCTCTGTCCTCATGTAGTTTACAGTCTAGTGGGAGAAATAGAGAAGTAAACTAACAAATAATATAAATTCAGCCACTGATGAGTGCTGCGAAGCAGAACAAAGCATAGGGAATGATGGGAGAGAGAATGCTGCTATTTTATGTCTAAGAGTCCTGTCTGGGGCGGCACTAGAGCAATGATATGAGTGATGATAGCTCTGCAGAGAACCAAGGGAAGAGTCCTGCAGGAAGAGGGCACAGCAGGTATGTCTCAGAGGGGAAATGAATGTGGTCTGTTCCACAAACAAGATGTTTCATTATGGCTGAAAGGCACTAAGTATTGGAGAAATAAGTAGAAAATAAAAGTAGAAAAACAGGGAGGGGCAAATTCACACAGGAACTTTGTATATCATAAGGATTTAGAATTGTATTCAAATAGCATAAGAAGCAGTGAGTTTTGAGCAGGAGAATCACCTGGTCTGATTTGCATTTTAAGACTCATGCTGTTGTGTGTAAAACAGACTTGAGTGAGCTAGAGTGGAAGCAGGACAGGCAACTAGGGGACATTACGGAGGTCTGGGTGAGAGGTGGTGGTGGTTCGGCCCAGGATGGTGGTCGAGGTGGTGAGAACATATTTTTCTGAACATGTTTTTAAGGTGGAGCTAATAGCAAGCCACTTGCTACTGGATTGGATAGGGAGGGTGAGGGAAAAGAGGAAAGTAATAATGACTCACAGATTTTTGGCCTGAGAGAATAGTTTAATGATGATGTTATTAATTTGGTTTTCTTAAAAATTTGGAAAAAATCAAAATTAAAGAATCAAGAGTCCCATTATGAACTTTTAAAGTGTAAGATACTTATGAGGCAGTAACATGAGGATATTAAGAGGGCAGTTGGGTCCATGAGTCTGGTTCCCTGAGGAAAGAACAGAGTGGAGGCATAAACTCCTCCTTAGTGCTGCGTGATGCTTAAAACCAGAGGATCAATGAGATGTGTTCTCTACAGAGAGAATGTCGATAGAGAAGTGAATAGATTCAGTGGATGCAGCCTTGGAGAAGTCCAGCCATTTGTGCAAAAGAGGAGGAGGAGGAAGCAGAAGAGTGTGATGTCTCAGGATTCAAGAGAAGAGTATGTTTCAAAAAAGAAAGAACAAATCAGATTAAAGTCAAGAGTGAGATGCACAGCCCTGGCTGGCGTAGCTCAGTGGATTGAGTGCGGGCTGCGAACCAAAGGGTCGTAGATTCAATTCCCAGTCAGGGCACATGCCTGGGTTGCAGGCCAGGCCCCTAGTGGGGGCCACGTGAGAGGCAACCACACATTGATGTTTCTTTCTCTCTTTCTCTCTCCCTTCCCCTCTCTAAAATAAATAAATAAAATCTTAAAAAAAAAAAAAAAAAGAGTGAGATGCAGATGGCCAAGTAACAAACACCAGGTAGAGGAGAGACCTCTGGATCTGGTAAGATAAGGCTCATGAGTGAAATGTAGCCAAAGGTATATAACCTTGGGCTAGATTAAAAAGAGGAGAGTGGAGAAGAAAAGACTCAGAATATAGACAATCCTTCTTAGGTGTTTGTTATAAAGTAAAGAAAAAATGGGGCCTTAACCCAAAGTAAAGATGGACTTAAGCATGGTTTTTGTTTGTTGGTCTGTTTTTTATGGAAGCTATTACAGTATTCCTTTAGTCTTTGGAGAAAGGAAGGAAAGTTGATTGATCAGAAGAGACTCAGATGAGGCAGTAGAGCAACAGAGTTCACGAGTAGTTAGAGGGAATGGCATATTCAGGAAGGTGGAAGGATAGTTCAATCACTCTGTTTCAATAGGTAGAAAAGCAGTTTTTATGGGTACTAATGCAGGATGGTAGCTTAGGCTCTAGCAAGCAAAACAGTCCTAGTTTTTCTTTCAATATTCTCACTTACTAGTGGCACAGAATTGTTGTCACTGCTCAATTTGACTTTTCTTCTTTATTCTTTTAAGTTCTGATAATCTTCTATGTTTTATATAGTTTCCATTTTATGGTGGTCTATGCTGATATGTTTAATGTTTAGTCTTTTAAAAATAAAGATGAGTATCAATAAAATACCAGAAATTCTTAATTTCTGCTTACACAGGAAAAACAACAGGAAAAGTATTTGTATTTTTAATATACTCCCAAAGGAATGCATCTGGATATTTAATATCCCAGGAATGATTTTCCATTCTCTCTCTCTTGTTGATGTTCTGCCTTCTCTTGGAGACAAGAGGTGTCTTGCTCAAATGTCAGAGGGGATAGGTGTACAAAGCCAATGTCATTTGTCAGGAAAAAAGCAGCTTCCAGGTTAGTCTGAGATGAGCAAAATAAGAACTCTGCAAATGCTCCCTGCATAATTCCGTTGATTTCACCTCTCCCCATTAGAGACCAGCAACCCAAAATTTTACCTCTTAACCATTTTGTGCCTGTCATCATATAGGCCACAGCAGTGTGTAAGCAGATAATAAAAAATTTTGTAATGGTTTCTGGATTATTGTGATAGTTATCAACTTGATTTTCTATTTTCTTCAAAAACAATTTCATAGTTGACAACTACTAGAAAAATAAATTGTCTCAAGTACTTTTCTAAACACTCCTCTCAAATTGAGTTAGAGAACAAGAATATATAATCCACATAGCCTTTAGAATTTTCTAATTTTCTTCAAGAATAGGAGATGTTGGACTTGACCCACACACACTGCTGCCACGAATTCAGAGAAAGGACATTTGTTGAAGATCGGAGTATCTGGAAGGACTAGTAAGCCAGCAGACTTACTTTAGAAACTGGCATATCTATGGCAAATGAGTATCTCACAAAGTTGCTTATAAATAATAGCTAAGCCTAGTATAAGTGCCAGGTCACACGAGGCTCTTTATGCTGTTTAGTCAAATGCTCACAGTTATTCTGTGACATAGATATTTCCATTATTCCCATTTTATCAATAAGGTAACTGAGGCTCAGAAACCTAGATAGAATGATTTGCCCAGAGTTGCTTAGTTGGAAAGTGGCAAAACTAAGACTCAAACCAACTTGTCCTGAAGCAAGGCCCACCCTCCTCACTGCTGAGCTCTATGGCCACACAGGATATGCACCAGCCCAGCTTTTGGACATATTAAACAGAGGACCCCATGGATCTCATTGCTAATACCAGCTCCATATGCTGACACCTGCAATGCAAAAAGACCAAATGTGAAATGTCAATTAAAAAACTGGATTAGCACTGGCTGGCGTAGCTCTGTGGTTTGAGTGCGGGCCTGCAAACCAAAAGGTCGCAGGTTCGATTCCCAGTCAGGGCACATGCCTGGGGTGCGGGCCAGGTCCCCATTGTGGGGTGCGCAGGAGGCAACCACACATTGATGTTTCTCTCCCTGTCTTTCCCCTTTCCCTAAAAATAAATAAATAAATAAATAAATAAATAAAGATCTTTAAAAAATAAAAAAATTAAAAAACTGGATTAGAGTTTACAGATTATGTTTTATTTAATATTTAAAAATAATTTTTCATAATTTCATTTTTTGTGACAAGAATCAAAGTGCCATTCAAAAAGTTGTAGCTCTGATTAATAGAAGGGAAATTCCATAGATTTGATGTTTCCTCCATCCTGTTTTTAATTTAAATCACAATCAACAATAGATTTATTATCAATTGCCTTTTATGAGGTACATTATTTTCTTCTTTTTCCTTAAATGCAGGTCTTTGGCCCGTGCACGAAACCATTTAGCATTCATTAGAAACTGTTGGGAAATGAACTGTTCCAAGCGATTGGGATTCCACTGGGTCTCCTTTCCCTTCCCCAAATCCATTGCCCTTGTCTGACTTTGGAATTGTAGCCTTTATAAGGCCATCCTGGGGTTTAATTTCTCACTTCCTGAACTACTGTCACTATTAAGTCTTCCATCCTTTAATAGTAGAATCGTTGCTATCTTCACCAAAAGATATAAGTCGTGTCATTTGACTGGGCCATTACATTCCTTTGGGGGCATTGCGAGGCACCAAGCCACAGAAAAGTACATTAAAGGACCAATAACACATGTTTTATCTTGTCTAGTTGCTATTAGATTGTCTTTTCTACTGTGAAAAAAAATAAATTATGTTTTAATTTCTTATCATTTTTGTAATTGGTGATCGATTTTTGAGCAATCATTCCACAATACTGATTCTTTTAAACAAGAAAAATATTGTTTGAAGATTTTAGGAACCACTAAGTCGTGCCAGTAAACTTTGACCAAGGAAATGCTATGTGCAGGCACAGTTCTGTTTTAGATGTGCGGGCTGGAAGATGCTGCACAGGAGTGAAGCCAGAAGGTTCCACAGGGCCTTCAAACACAAGTTCACCAAATCAAATGGGGCTAATTGAGGATAAAAAGACAAGACACGAGCTAAAAGGACTAAAACCAGAGGGAAGAAATCAGTAGATAAGGACTTTGTGGGTTGAGTTGTGCACCCGCAAAACTTAGGTTGGGGCAAGGGACATCGTAGCCCATTTGGGCGGAACAAAGGTCCAGGCCCTCCATGCACACTTGTTCCTAACTTTCAATGGATACAGAAGTCACTGATTCAGGAAAGAAGATGAACAAAATTCACAGGTTAATTATCAGCATACATAATTTTCTATTGCAAAACTATGCCTTACAGAGCTAAAAATAATCCAGAACTTTTGTCACATTTACTTTAATAGTATATTTTATTTAAATAGAACAAATCTATAGGCGGCATATGACTAGCGACGGCAGCACAATTCGGCAGATGATGCATATACGTTCCCTCTCTCTCTCTAGATGCGTGGATGATTCATTCTTGAACTCATTACAAGCATGCCTTAAAATCTAGTTATTGGAAAATTACAGACCACATGTTGATCTAATCTAACATTGATGCAAATGTGCAGACCTACATATTATAGGGTTAGCCAAACAGCCACATCATGCTAAAATTAGTAGTGATGAAGCTAAACTAACAGTAATTTATAATTCTAAAGCTAGATTGGCAGCAATTGAGAATCACAACAAACTGTTGCTGCAATAATAACAATGTATCCGTCCCCCAAACTGTGGGAAATCCATGTGATGCCTATGTGAAAGAGGAGCTGTCATTTATTCGAATATTTCAGTACAAACTAAACTACTAATCATTGCCTCCTAGGGTACAGGGAATTCATCAGTGAATAAAACAAAGTCCTTCCTCCCACAGATCTTACATATAGGCATTCAACACTTGAGTCCTCAGTAAACTCTGGTGAGTCAAATTTTGTTTTTCATATTAAACATGCTAGGTTGCTATCAAGTAACCTTGGCCATATATAAAAGGGAAAAATTGAAAGAATCGTGCATCCTCACATTCAAAAAACATCACCCTACAGTTCTGGATCAGCCTGTGGCCCATTAGGAGGGTAATTGCTACTCTCCAATAGGTCACACATCATACTTGAGAAATACTTTTCTAAAACACATCCTTTAGATCCAATGGAATAATTTGACCTTTGCCTTCCTGAAACGGCTCCGAGTGTGTTATCCCTCTGTTGGAAGACAAGCAGCGCATCGGCTGCACTCTCATCTATTCAGTCTTAGCGGCAAGAGGTGATGGAAGGACAGCCTGTTTTTTCTTTAGATTGCCTAGGGAAAAAATCAGGAATTCGGTCTGCCTCTTCTTCCGGTGGGACACGTTGGACATACAGGCCACACCAGCTTTTTCCAGCAAAGAAGCTAGGTCCTGCCGCAGCAGAGCTGGAAGTTCGCTCCACGCTGGGGTCTAAGGTACCCTAGGTTAAGGGGTTCCTGATGTACCTGATCTACTTTTAATTCACCTGAGGTCTGTCTTAAAAATCTTATCTCAAATTTATCCATTTCACCTATGTAGCTTTCTGAGATATAAAGGTTTAATTTTCTTTTTTTTTTTCATTGAATGAGACATGATCACATTTATTTCCATACTCACCCAACAACAGAGATTACTATGTAAAATTTCTATATGTTTTTAGGAGAAAAAAGTCTAAATTTCTGAATGAAGGCAGAAAGAGGATACACATTATAAAAACTGTCAAATATGTTATTTCAAAGTGTTTTTTTTAATTAAGAAAACCAGAATGAAACACAAAATCCTACAAGAAGATAAGTAGGTATTCTGATTCCTGAAAGGTTTAATTTTCAAACAAGTGGAAAAGTAGAACTCTTACACAAATAAAAAGTTAGGACGTGTCAAACCCCATTTAACTGCTTAACAAGAGAACTAGCAGGGCAGTGAAACCGGTTCAAAGACAAATCTGAGGACCAGATATATATCTAGTCACTCAGGTAAAACATCTTAAAGGAAAATAGCTAATTTAAAGGCAAACGTGGTCAATGTCCTTCAGGAAAATAAAATTGTAATCTTTAGGGTTATCTGCTCTGTGGACAGAGTCATTTACCTCTCTTCATGATGAGAATCTCTAAGTTGCCTGTGTCTTCACAGAGTCTGGGCTCTAGCCAATAGTATATAACATATTAAACAAAGATTTTACTCTCAAGAAGGCCTATTAAAAAATGCTACAATATGATACTGCAAGGACTTGCAATTGCCTCATTTCCAAATTTGAATTGTCATTGCTAACACAGGGTTTTGCTTTTTTAAAAAGCAGAAAGACCAAAAAAAAAAAAAAAAGTGTGTCTATGTTATTATGTCTAATGTTTAATTATTGGCTATATTTTGAATACTCACTTAACACGCACTGTGACACCTTTAAAACCTTAGGTGTGTCTATAAAATCTTCCAGCCATATTAAATATAATGGTCTAGCCTCTCTCCATCTCTTCCTGTGTGTGTGCACATGTGTGTATGTAAGTGTGTGTTTACCTCTCCATAGAAGGAACAATATAGGAGGTGATAAGATGGATTTGTCTTGTGCTAGCATTATTGGTTCCAAGTCCCCTGTCTTTCAGCTAAAATTGCATCCTCCAGGCAGAATAATCTACTGGATAAGAATGTGAGCTTTGGCTTCAGACAGTTGTGCGTAGTAATCCTGGCTCTTTTATTAACCGTGTCCTCTGGCAAGTTAGTTAACCTGTCTGAATCTCGATTTCTGCATCTCTACACTAAAGCAACAAAACCTACATTGCAGAGCTGATGTGAGCAGTACATCCAAAGTGCTTAGACATTTCTGGCACATGGAAAAGGTGTATGGTAACTATTACCAGTTGTTCCCTTTCCTGACTTTATAAACCCCTTCACCACACACAAAAATATTACACCAGGATCTTTGAGGTAAGAATGCACACACATTTTATATGGATGCTTAGGGTAATTACCAAAATCACATTGTTACTCTCAGTCTTAATTTATAGCAAATTTAAAGTAAGATCTAGATTTGTTTTGTTGTGTTTTGTTTATTTCGCTTTTAATGTTATTTGACTCATTCTGTAATATGAATCTGGAGCTAAAACATGGAATGCTTTGTCGACATAAGGCTTCTGTCCCAAAACACTAGAAGTTCATGATTACATGTATATATAACACCCATTCCTGACATCACTGGATCCTTCATTCACTTCATGTCAGAGGCAGCAGTATGTGAAGGCATGGTCCTCTAGAATCAGCTGGGGAACAATCAAGTATGCTCTTTGTGTTTTATTCTTAATGCCAATCTATCGAGTTTTCTCTGTATAGATCTTGAGAGACCTCCCCAATGTACACTCATGAGTCATCTGCTCAAATCTCTAATTTATTTAATCATTTTAGGTAAATGTGTGTGTGTGTGTATAGTATGTCTAGAAAAAGTCCAACCATTGTTAAAATAACAAGAGTGGTTTGCACAACATCAGTATAAACTGGCATCCACAGACAGTGGACTGGAATGTACATGCATGAATAAAGACCATTTCACTGTACTAGTCAGTGGGAGCGGGCAGTTGAGTGAGCATGTGTACTGTGTGGCCATCGCATTCAAAATGACTGAGTGTGTAGAGCAACGAATCTGCACCAAATTTTGCATTAAGCTTAACATTCCTCTCTGCAAACAATCTAGATAATTCAGAAGGCCACAGCTGTGGGCAACTGGTGATTGGCAGCTTCATCAGGACAACGTGCCTGCTCATGCATCACATCTCATGCAGAGTTTTTTGGCAAAACATCAAATCGCTCACATGACTCAGCTTTGCTACAGCCCAGATTTGGTATCCTGAGACTTCTGGCTTTTCCCAAAACTAAAATCACCTTTGAAAGGGAAGAGATTTCTGACCATCAGTGAAATTTAGGAAAATACGAGGGGGCAGGTGATGGCGATTGGTAGAACTGTGTGAGATCCCAAGGTGCTTACTTTGAAGGGGACTGAAGTGTCATTGTCCTATGTGCTTCTTATATCTTCCTCAATAAATGTCTATATTTTTCATATTACATGGAAGTGAAGTAACACATAGAAGAGAATCTCACTCAAATTCAACTTGCTCATAATAGAGTTTAATTCCTTAGAAAGACTTGTGCCAGAACTAAACTGTAATTGCATAAGTTTTAAGTCATTTATCCTTATCAAGCATTACTTTGTTTGTAGCTTTTCCACAGATGAAGAAGCACAAGAAGCTGACATTCTAGCAAGGTATAAAGTCAACATACTCAGTTACAAATGCAAAAAGAAGACCACTATACTCTGAGTTGGTTCATTAACAAGGTTGAGGGACTTTAGGAAAGGTACAGAAATTGTTCCTTGGAGCCTGAGATGACATTTACCCTGTACATCTGTCACCTAGTTGGTGAATAGTCTTCTGAAAAACTGCTGGAAAAGAGGAAAAGATGAGAAAGAATGAGAATTCCATTACTCATTTTATAGGTGCAGTGGAGCTGGTTTTTGGCTCCTCTATGACTGTCTTATTGTTCAAATGATATGAGAAGCTATCTGTAACACTGTAGTGTGCAGTGTTAACATGATCACCACCGATTGGTATTAAGGCTGGCAAGTGTAGATGTGTACATGTGCGTTTTCACCAATGCTATTGGTAGATTTTCTGTGAAGCAGCAATCACTGTAACATCCATGTCAACACACATTGCCCGTAAACAAGGAAGGCCTGCCTCAGAGCGGGGTTGAGGGAATCGATGCTTCACTTGAGTGCTTTGAGAGACCAAGATCAAAAGCACTTTTAAGCATATCACATAATCATTATCATTAAGAAACATGAGGCAAGGAGTTCCAAACTCCCACATTTCCAAAGCAACAAAGGCAGCACAGCTTTAATGGGACTTTGAAGTCAGATAAATCTCCAGGTATTTTCGTTAGAGAAACTCACAACTAATTAAGGAAAACCCTATCAGGGAGAGTGTTTAATTATGTTTGCTTGTCTGCCTGTGTCACGTACTGTATTCTAAAAGTGGACAGGTGTCATTGGATTGTGCTAAAAGACTGTGCTGGGACCAGCTATTGGCCTTTACTGTGAACAAAGCATGGTGTAGCAGAGTTATTTATTTGTCTAAATAAATAAGTTCTTAATAAACACCAATGATTTGCTTAATTGTCTATATAGCCCAAAGGTTATTCAGAACTTTCTCTGCAAAAAAATCACACCTAGTTTATATTACAGGGAGATATATTAAGTCATCTACATAGAAAGATGCTGGAAAAGTCTATCTGATAATAAAACAAATGGTGCAGACTATGTCTCTAAGATAGGCTGTTCACAGAGATGGTAGACCAGGACTGCTTACTGGCTTCTGTTTGGGGTGATGAAAGTTCTAGAACTGGGCAGTGGTGATGATTTTGCAACACTGTAAAGGCATGTACAGCCACTGAATTGTATATTTAAAAATGGTTTAAGTAAAAATTTTTTGCTATGTGTATTTTACCACAGCTTTTTTAGAAAGTAAGTAACAAACTGCTTATCCTCAAAGAGCTGAGGGCACAGGGAAGAAGTGGTTGGTACAGCAGAGAAAAGTGTGGCAGCATCTCCGCTTCACTGGTGTGAGTAGGAAATGGCTCCTAGTTGCCCCAGCCCCTCTATGTGCCCTACTTCTGAGGTGGTGGCAAAAAATTTCAACAGTCTACTCTATGGGGCCAGATGCACAGGTTCACCTTCAACAGCATGCCCGTCAATACTCATAGGTGATTCGTTCTGTGGTAAGAATCCACTTCACATCACACAGGGCTCCGTGGAGGCCCTCACAGAGCATTGCTTGCAGAAACCATCTTGGACCTGTCACTCCAGCCTAGCAGCTAAAAAGTATCCCAGTTCAATGGCTCACCCATCCCCAAGTAAGCCAAGGCCCTATAATGTTGGCTTACTCCTAGCTGCATGAGTTGGAACCATTTATATCTGTTTCCTACATCAAAAGTGAAGGCCCCAAATGCTGAAAATATAATAGAATATCATTTACTGAGTATCTACCAGGTGCTTGGAACCATTCTGGGCACTCACACATGTGCTCATTTAATGCTCAGATAGGCTCTGAGGGACATTTTTATAGCTGAGACAAGAAAAGCCCAGAGCTTCTCCATACTTCCCAATGCCCTCTAGCAACCGGTATAGATTCTGAGATTCAAACCCAGAGAATCTGCTTCTAGCTCCAGTACACTGAATACTGAACTCATCAGCCTCTGTAAATAAAAAGCCCTTGCATGCAGACAAAAGCCTAGAAATCTTATTACATTTCCTCTGAATTTCTCCTGGAATGGTAAGAGGCACTGCGTTGGGACCTCAGGTGGGTGGGGACAAGGGTGGCTCCAGGGAGTGTGCAGCAGGCGGCTGTGACTCACCTCCTCCTTTGACCACAGGGTGACACCACTGCTGTGGCAGTGGACGCTGGATTCAGGATTAGAGATGAGCCACCTTGGGAGATGCTACAGGGTTTGGCACAAATAGCACCCCTTTTTATTACAAAATCATAAGCATTGTAATTCTGTAATATAATACTATCACACTCAAGCACAGCATATGACATTCTAGGTGAAATGTTCAAATGAAAACTATAAATTATTACACCTGTCTTATTACACTACCACCACACTCCAACAGGCTTTACTTCAGCCAGACCTTATATGCTGACAGTGGTGTGCTCCCTGACCAAGCAGGTGTCGCATGTCCTCCAATCCCCCACCCCCCACCCCCCCATCCCCGCAACCCAATGCATCTTGGCTCCGCAAGGTCCAATCTGCATATCCTGGTTCAGGGAACAGTTCTGTCTTCCCGTGCTACCAGCACACCATTAGTATTCATCGTACTGGGTACCAAGCTCCCAGCCTCACCTGCAGGATGAACTTGCAGTGTGGCCATCAGAGTCAGGCTCATATTGTGAACATCATTTTAATTTCAGCAAAACATCATTGGTCACCTAGATTAATGTTATTGAATTAGATTGCTCAGATTGTTTTAGTATGATTTATATTTCTTTGTGAATTTGGTTTGATTTTATAGCTATGGTAGAGCTATAAGGATAAGAAATACATAACTATAAGCTTGTATTGTATGCATGTTATATTATATTAAAATTAGTTTAAGTCAATAGTGAGGACTCCTGGGAACATTTTTCCTTTAAATGGAGACTTGTGACACATTCAGTCATGCTAATTCTTCCCTTTCCCAGTAAGAAATCCTCTGCATTACTTACAAAATGTTTTTTTTCAAAATGGAAAAATGATTATGTCAAGCTATTCATGTATGTTTTTACTGCCTCCCACATCATAAAAGTCCCCATTCTAATCAGCTCTAAAGTCCTGTTGATTTAACACAAAAAACTTTCACTTTTTTCTCCACTGCCTTCATGCTTTGTGGATTGCTGATTAGCTTCAATATCCCCATTCACTACACACCCACTGAATGGCACCCATTGCCAGGCACCGGGACTACCAGAGGACCTGGTCCCTTCCCTGGAGGGCCTGGCAGGGAAGAAAGACCCAGAAATGACAATGCAGCCTGGCAGGAATACTGCAGAAGGAAAGAGGAGGTAACTCTGCAGGAGAGAAGGAGAAGGTGCACGGCCTGGACTTCAGGGACGACATCACAGAAGCCATGGCTTCTCAGCCTTATCCTGACTATTCATCTCGTGATGTTCCCCCAGATACCTAGTTTTTGCAAAAGCCCTTTCTTCTTAAGAAACATTTTCAAATAAAATATAGTTGGTAGCACTGCCTAGTACTTCTGAGGCTATTTTACTTTGTTGTTATCTATTTCTTTGGAATCAGACTAGCCGGACTCTGAAGTCCTCTTCGTCCATTTACCAGCCCTGTTGTCTTGGGTAAAGCACCCAGCTCCTGCGAGCCTCAGGGTCCTTGTTTGTGTAACAGATGTGGTGTCGTGTCCATACCACCTGGTTGTCTTGATCTAACAAGATCATGTAAGTAATGTGCTAAGCATAGGGCCAGACACATGTCAGCGCACCAGGGGTGGTAGTTGCTAATATTTTAATTAGTAGAACTCTTCAAAAGAAAGTCTGGAACACAAATCTCATGCCTAACGATATCCTGATTGCAGTGTCAACACGTGGAAATAATTTACTTTGTCCAGGTTTTGGATACTTAGAAATGAGTGTGTTTCATTTCTAAATTGCGGCTAGATGAATCTGCTGATTTTAAAAGCTGTCTTCCAGAGCCTATACAAAGTGTGCCTTTGTGATGTGCCCATTGTACTTTTATTTTTAGCTATACCAATCCACCCTTTATAATAAGTTGAGATCATAATACGATGCCACAAAACAATCACCCACAAGTATAGGCCCTGACCACTAAATAGATCTAACACTTGAGTGACTAAGATAAAAATATAAATAAAAATAAATAAACTTTAAATCCCCAAACATATCCATACAATGTTATTTTTGGGCCACGCTCAGCAGAGTATTTAGTATGGATTTTAATAAAATAAGTGAATAAACAAGATAGACAAAGTTCGAAGAGAGAGAGAACATCACACACTTCAGGTTTTCAAGTGTATTTTGGGCCTGTGTATTTTCGTAAACAAACATGTGTCAGGGTCTTTAAACCTTCCCGAGTGCCCAAGAGCCACTCGTTTAATGGGAGGAGACTGTGGAGTCAAAAGCCCCAGGTGAATTCAGTGGGCTGGCTGCCCCTGGGAAAAGCAGAGATGTGGCTGAATGCCTCATGCCTTTTTTTGGTGCCAGCTAACAACCCCTTGATACTAATGAGGCCCCATCATTTAAGAGCAGTTACATTAACTGACATTAATAAAAATAAATCTGTGGGAAAGTTCATTCATTTTTTGAGGGACAGCTGTGTTTAGGGGCCTGTATACCATTAGCAAAGGCTCTGCTCTCAGAGTCCTGAACCCGGCTGGAAGCTTAGTAATTCCTGTTCACCACTGTGCCTCTTGGCCACTAAACTAACCTTTCAGTGGTGCACGGAAAATCAGGTGCTCCTGTTTCTGTGTTGGTAACGGCAGACTAGAACCCCAGGTGCTGGTTGTGCATGTGTGTGTCTGTGTGTGTGTGTGAGTGCCGTGACTGCCTTGGCGATCTTCACCCCAGTAATGTCTAGATGTTGACAGCTCTTCGCCTGCTGTCAGTTTTCAACCCTTCCAACCAAACTCCCTGATTAGCTCAGGCAGAAGGGAACAGTCCCCAACCACAGACAGAGCCTCTCGGAGCTGGTCGCCCTGCGGTCTCCGTGCTTGTTTCTATGGTTGTTGGGAACCAAATGGTGCAATGGGACAATTTCACAGTTCATTATCTAAGAAGTAGTGGAACCTCAAGAATGTAGTTGAGGGCAAGCTTGCAAACCTTGCATATGTTTCTAAGTTTGAAAAAGTTACTAACATTGACAGTTGTTGAGCTTTGGTCAGAATTAGCCGAAAGGAAACAAGAACTAGCCTTTGCTATATAACATTACATGCAGAAGTGAATAGGTTCACCGTTTGTTTAGAAGTTTTGTGAGGCCTGTTTGAAGGGAGGAAAATGACTTTTGCGGGGTTCCTCCCAACTCCATAGTTTATGAGTTCACAATGAGGCAGAAAATATATACAAATATACATAAGTGGTGCTCCTCCCCCCACCAGAGATTTCTGATAATTCCAGTTAGCTGGAACAATGTAAAGAGCGACTTTTTGTGATGGTTTTCTCCACACAGTTTGGACTAAAGCCAGGAGAGGCAGTGGCAGCTGTGCAAACCAAAGCTGACTGCAGGCTAAGAAGTCCCCACGTTCTAGGTGAACCTCAAAGAAAGGTGCTATTCAGTGCAAATTGTGTGAAGTGTGAGGGTTCCTATTTCACTAGACCTTGTTCACTCACATCCAGTCGTGACCAGGGAAGCATAAGCTTACAGCCAAGTCTAAAACCTGCTCAGCCCCTGTGGATTTCAGTTTAGTTCTTTTAAAACAACATTTTGATGAGTTGTGTGTAAATGAATCAGAAACATATGGATTCAATTTTCCTTGAAGTGTATGTGGGTTTAAAAATCAAGGGGGATCAGTGTGTAGTGCTTGAGTATGTTTCCAAGGCAAAACGTTTAAAAAACAATGCAAGACACTATGCAGAATAGAAAACACACCTTCCTTCTCGAAGCCGGAACAATTGCCGCAGACCAAGAGGCCAGTCCTGGGACTCTGATGTTGAGAAACACATGTGAGGTCTGGCCTTCCAAGGCCTGCTCTTATTCTGCTGGCAGCATCCTGCGATGTCTTGGGACCTTGCAAACAACACCCAGCAAATGAAAAGCAGACAACATCCAACAGGGAAGCCAAATCATATCTGGACTGCAAATAAAATCACCAGGCAAACTGAACAGATTTTCAAACAAAGTACTTGCACTCGCTTTTTAAGTTAATTTAATTCTAAACGGAGGAGAGTCTGTAGACTGAGACAGAAACTGAAGCTGAGATACATAAACCGTAAATTCTGTCTTCTGAACCCTGAAGTCCTCCAGGTCAGAGGCCATGAATATTGGTGAAATAGACTGTTTGGGACTGAAACTCGGCCAGGGGAGAGCCCAGCTGCTGACCCTTCAGGCTTCGGGGACATGTCACTGGTTTGCCACACCCTCACTCCTATCCTACCTCTTGGCAAGAATCAGCTCCATGATAAAACAATGAGTCTAGACTCAGCTCTGCCAGAGACCAGCCATATTTTAAACATTTAAGAACTGGTATGAGTTGTTGTTTTTAAGTGAGGACATTAAAATAACCTTCTATCTACTATTGCAGTAATTGTGTAAAGGATAGGACAATTCAACATCAAAAATATATAAAAATAAAAAGGAGACACACAAGAAAGTCCTTCCCAACTAGGGCAGTTAGCCAACATATGCTCACATTTGTTTAAATAACCTACCTTATTAATAATTTTTAAAGCAGTTAACCCGGACCATAATATTTTATCTTATAATTTCAATTGTTTTTACTTGTTCATAGTCTTTTATTAATTAAAGAGGCCCAGCCTGTCCAGATAAGTGATAGGAGAAAATCTGATTGCAGACAGATGGTCTGCTATCACTGTGTCACTCAGCTGGGAGTGTTTGAGAGAACTAAGAGATAGCAGAGTTGCAGTGCTCTTGGCCTTGGATGCCCCTCCTGCCTTCTGGGTGAGGTCCATGGAGGAGCAGTGGGCGACCAGATGTCTGGCCCTGGAAGAGGCTGGTAGAAAGGCTGCAAACTGATTCAGGATGATTCCTTCCATCCACGACTCTGCAAGCCTTAACGTCCCTGTAGTGCAAGCACCATATTGGCTGGAGAGCAAGACCTAACCTTGTAAAAGCTTTATCAGTCGCAGGCCCTGGCTTGCCAACTGCATTGGATTCAGCCCAGTTCTTTCTACGAGATTGGATTCATCTCATTGTTTCTCCCACAAATGCCCGCTTACTCTCGACCTTTTCCCTCCCCTGACATGGACTTCCTCTCCTCTTAAACAAGTCTAAGTTATTTAGAATCACACAGAGCATTTCCCCATGCTCTTAAATGTTAAAAGAATATCTGTTCATTTAAATGATGGTTTCCTGAAAGGTCGATTGTGGTTGATCAAACAGTTTTATTTTCATGGTGGTTGTCTGACTTTATTCCCCAGATCACCCTCTGCTTTCTGCACTCACAGACTTCCCACGTGGAAAAGAACCACTCATTCTCTTCCTGTTACCTCCGATTACCCCTCTCTTCCTCAGCAGATTGAAACGTAAGCAGATGCATCTCCTACCCTTCCACTAGCAATTTTTAGTCAAAGAAAAATTCAGTTTAGTTATTTGTGTTTAAAAAGTAGGACATTTTTTGCCTCGGCTGGTGTGGCTCGTGGATTGAGCGTCAGCCTGTGAACCAAAGGGTTGCTGGTTCAGTTCCCAATCGGGGCACATGCCTGGGTTGTGGGCCAGACCCCCTGTAGGGGCTGTATAAGAAGCAACCACACATCCATGTTTCTCTTCCTCTCTTTCTCACTCGCTTCCCCTCTCTCTAAAAATTAATAAATAAAATCTTTTTTAAAAAGTAGGAAATTCTTAGTACCAAATTCAACCACGAAATGGTTTTCAAAATTCACTCACTTGTCAAGCACTTCCTGAGTGCCTACTGTGTACCAGGCACTCTCCTCAGAACCAGGAACACAAAACATGTGAGAAACTGTCGCTGCCTCCAATCACCTTTGCTTTTCTCATAGTGGGGCACAGGTGTACAGTATTAGCAAATTCCTGCAGTTGAGAGATTTGTTTACCGAGGTAGAAAGATATGAAGTACACCGTGGGTGGGGCAAAGGAGGCAGCTAGCTAATTCTACCTTAGAAGAGTGGGAGGGAGAAGGCTTATGCAAGAAGACCATTGTTTTAATCACCTCTTTTCACCCTGTAGATGAGGGAGAGATTCTGTCCCAGGGTTATTGGGGTGACTGAATGCATGAGACTCAACGCAGTTTATTGGTCACATACTCACTGCTGGGGGAGAAGGACACTGCATGCCACACAGGGTCACACAGGATGTGCGTGGTTGTTTACCTGGGGGATCTCATCTGCAGGAGCAGAATGGGGTGTAGCAATTGCGGTTTGGCCATTGGAGGCCCTCCCAATTTCACCAGACAACAAGGCAGCACGTAGTAGCAGGCCTCAGTTTTAGGTCTTGTACCACAGTGCCTGAAAATGAGTGGGCTTGCCCTTGGTGCCTGGGTGTGTGTGTGGGGGGGGGGGCGGCATTCTGAACTGAAGAACAAGTGACAGCAAAGGCCTAAAGGCATAAAGCAGCCTGGAAAATAAGTTAAATATTTTGAAAAGAAATGAAGAATTTCTTTCTACAGATTTATAGAAAAGAAACCACAATCTTTCTTTAAAGTTTAAAATATTTAAACATTAGAGCTATGAAAGAAGAGAAGACATGTTAATTGAGAGCAGCACAATCCAGTAGAAATATAATGTGAGCCAGAAATATGAGTCACCTATGTAATTTTAAGTTTTCTAGTGGCCACATTTTCAAAAGTAGAAAGAAATAAGGGAAATTAATTTTAATGATATGGTTTATTTGACACAATATATCCCAATGTTATCATTTCAACATGTAAAGATATAAGAAATATTAACAAGATGTTTATATTCTTTTTTCATAAGAAGTCTTCAAAATCTAATATGTGTTTGTATAGTTACAGTATACCCCAATTGGACTAGCACACAATTCAAGTGCTTGGTACCCACATGTAGCTGATGGCTACCTTACTGCACAGCCCAGCTTTAAAGCATTTTGAATTAGCTTGAATTTGACACAAAAAATGCTATGTATTTTTCATCTGTAGATCAGCTGTTAAAATAACAAGCTTGCACAATCGAGTGCAAATTTTTAAATGAGGGATAGAAAATGCCTGACGTGTATTATTACTAAGCCACAAACTTTTTACTGTAACAATCACGGATAATACTTCTAGATAGGAACACGCTTTCCCACTAAGTGGGCCAGCACCCCTCTGACCTGGGATTGGCGGATGGGATGAGCCCCCGTGCTGTCCCTGCCCCAGGTTTAGCCTGCCTAGTGCTTTCAGATGATAGCCAACACACAAATCTAAAGTCTTCTTCATAGTTTAAGCTTTAAACACTAGACTTTAGGACAGCAGAAATATAATGCAAAAGAAACCACTGGCAGTAGGTTTGAAAAAAACTCTTCTACCATATGATCTCACTCATATGTGGAATCTAAAGAACAAAATGAACTAACAGGCAAAACAGAGACAGACTCATAGACAGAGAGCAGGCTGATAGCTAGTGGAGGGAGGGGAGGGGAGAGGTGGAGGGATTGAGCAAAAAGGTAAAAGGACTCATGGACAGGGACAGCACTGTGGTGATTGCAGTGGGGAGGGGGCAGTAAGGGGACTAAATGGGCATGGAAAAAGTACAATACAATTTTTTTAAACTCTTCATTTAATATCATTTATTAGATATGTAGATGACAATCTTACCTAGCCACTTAACCAAATGACTACCCATTTTATATCTGAAGTTAAGCTGCACCATCTAAAAGACCTCATTTGTTTTGGGACTTCTGCAGAGAACATTCTGACAGTTTTCAGAAAACAAAGGTAACTGTAATAAGTAAGTTGTGTAGCAGAGCCCCTACAGATAAAAACACAATGGTTACACACACATACTACTGCCCTACTAACAAAATATGTATTCTGGAGGGCGGAAAAAATAATGTCTTATCCAATTCAGAATGGTTGTTTTTGCCACATCTGAATCCTTTGATTAAGAGACCTGCTTTATTTTGATGATCTATTTTTAAATATCTCTATTTTCTTCTCTCAGTAGAAATATTTCTGGCTAAACCTAGATTTTTCTGTCATCTTAAAAAAAGCCATTGCTTAAGAATTCACATTTCATGCCATGTATTTACTACACAACATGGAAAATAATACCCTTTTTGACATAGAGTGATAGAGAGAAATCTAGGAAAAGAGATTCAGAGACCTTGTTTTCACATTGTTCTTAGTGTTTTATATATACATGGGTGAATCATAAGGTAACTGGTGAATTAGTGTTCCAAAAATGTATAGAATTCAAAACATGGGCAGATGGTCGAAAGAGGTCGCAGTGAAATCGGGTGAACTCAGGACGTGCGCTGATAAATAAAGGCCCCGTTTCCAGGACTGTTAAAATATTTGGGAAGCAATCTCAGAAAGCTCTCCTAGAGGTTAACTAATAAAACACTCCATAGAACACCTCACGGACCAAACCAACCCCATTCTCTGTTAGTGGGTATTTAAACTGCTTTCTTTTTGATCATATAAAAGGTCTCTTGCTTGACTAATTTTTTTCCACAAAACGTGTGCATTTCAGTCTGAAAATCCCCCCAAACCGTCATTTAAAATTTTATCTTTGACATACATTAGGCAAATAGAAAAAAATTAAAAAGTAATGAAGAGGGGCTCGAACTGCTTTGAGAAGTTTCCATACATGTGCTAATTAGTGAATCCATCTAAAAATATTCCCAGAAAGCTGGATGAGTAAAGCAAATTGGGATAAATAATGCAGAGACCCTGTGGCATTGTCACAAACACCATAATCAGGGCCGTTGGTGAATTCAGCGGGCGCCTCCAGTGCTGTGCCTGGGAATAAAACATCAACGGAGTAAGACTGCACTAACAACCTCAGGGTTATCTCTTTCTCTCTCTCTCTCTCTCTCTCTCTCTCTCTCTCTCTCTCTCTCTCTCTCTCTCACACACACACACACACACACACACACACACACACTTTTCTCTTTCAACCTTTCGGTTCAGACTAAGCAGCTTTTTCAGGGTTTATATTCTCCTCACCCTCTACTTTCAGGTCTGTTGCTACATGAAGGGAAATAGAATTTCTTACATGTGCTGTGGAAATGTGCAATGTTCATGCAAACACTGGCCCAGTTACATAAGCACATGGAGATGATTAGCTGTGAAATAAGGCATTAGTGCACAGCCTCAAACACCAAATGAAATGCTCTCCGATTACAGGGATTGCGACCTCTGGAAGTCCCTTTTGTGAACTGACAAGCCTGCTGGTTTAGTCTTCGGATACAATGCCCAACTGTGTTTTTTAAGCACAATCGAGTTTCATCAGCCAGAGCAAAAATACTGCTAGTTGAAATGCATTCTGTAGTTACTAGAAAAATAACACTAGTAGCTCCCTAAATGAGGGGTAAATAGCACTATTATGGTAATTTCTGGTTTTAATGCTTTCAGCTAACACAGGAAGACTATGATTTGGATGTTGCAATGGAGATATTAGAAAAAACACCTAGATATTTCACTAAAAGTGTTGCAGAAATGACAGCATAAATTGTGCAATTTCACACTCTCCGCCCACTCCACACCCGAAAAAAAAAAAAAAACATAAGCATTTAATGGCCTGATGAGTGTGTATGTGACGTGTGCCATGTATTTTATTATACACATTTTTAAGGTTCCCTCATTCAAGCCACTAAAATTGCACAAGACCAAGTCAAAGCTGCTCCTCCTCCAGCTCTGCCCCTCCCCACATACTGAAGCAAGTGCTCTGTGATCCTAATTGTCCAGAGCAAAGGGGACGCTGGACCACTCCCGCGCTGACTCACTCGTGTCCACTTTTCCAGGATAGCTGCAACTTTGTACTTTGTAAGACCAGACTGGGCTTCCACTCTGTGTCAGCGACCCATTTGCCACACTAATTAATTATACTGCTTTCTCAAACTTACCGAGTGTGAAGAAAGATCTGCTCCACAGGAGTAAACACAGGGTCTGGAGACAGTATGAAGCCCACCTGCTAATGAAGGCCCTCGGTCTCATCTTCCTCTAAAATCAAGGCTTCCTACAAAAAGAATCAACTGCCCCCTGCCCCCTGCCCCCTGCCCCCTGCCCCCTGCCAGGGAGTCAAATAGCCAGGTATTTACATTTAGAAAAGATAGAGTCTTCTCGGGCAGCCTGGAAAACTGCGCAGCCGTGAAGAATCAAATAAATGCTTTCAAAAATCTTTCTTAACAACCAAGGATGCCATTTGAAGAGCAAAGTACTGAGCAATTTCCACTAACATCACAGGATTTTTTGAAACTAATTCTGTTTAAAAGATGCAACCTGCCTATATTCACACAAAAAGTCTATGGCTTGAGCCTTTAAAATGTATTATAGATTTTAACATACTAGATCTTTCATTCCTGCATAGTAAGTTTTTTTCCTTTAAATGGAATAAATGATCTAGTATACTGATTTCTTACTATAAAAGGCATTTTTAACATTTAGGGGAAAAAAGAGGGTTTTTCACTTTCACACATATATTCCAATGGATGTTCTTTTAACAAGTTGAATAAAAATGTCAAAATTAATTGCTATTCTACATCTAAATCTTGTTACAAAGAAGTTTATTCCTACACTATATGAGGGTTCTCTCATTTCTATTCATTTTAATACACTAGGGGGCTCAGCACCTTTGTGCCCCAGAATCTGGGTGCTCCTGAACTATCTGGAGCATTAGGAGGAGAGGGTACATGGAGACAAGAGCCTCCCTGACTGACATTGGTGGTTGAAAATGGGTGGGTGGCCATTCTGAGTGCAGCAAGACAACCCTCATTCAGATTGCCCCTCAGCCTCAGCCTCCTCGGCCTCAGGCCTGGGTCCTTAGGAAAGAAATCTGCAATCAAGAGAGTAAAATTAATAAATAAGTAGATAATAAGTGCGTACATAAACGCATGCATAGATGCAATAGCCAATAAGTATTTGCTGAGTTCAATGAGAATATAGTAGTTAATCAACGAAGGACACAGAAACACCTGCCCACCTGGAGTTTATAATCTGATGGGAGTGGGGAGGGGTAGGGAGAGAATGTATCATGATAAATACAAAAATACTTCAGAGAAATATGTTCAACATAATTCTAGTTTTCATTGGGAAAATATGCTCTGTTTAGAGGAAGAATAAACACAAATACTGAAATGTTAAAAGTTGTAAGTTATATCTCAACAATGGGAAAAAGGATCATTTTTTTCTTCTTTTTTGATATTGATATTCTCTAAGTTTTCTACAATAAGCACGTATTGGGAGAAAAATAGATATTATTTTAATGTCATGTAATGATATGTGTGAGTTTGATACTGAAATATGAAAATGCACACAGAGCTCCACTCTCCACAGTCCCTCACTCCTGTTAGGCTCAGAGAACTACAGCCTCACTTCCCTTCTCCAGCCCCCAAGTCTCCTAGCACTGATTCCCACTCAGAACTTCTGTCCCCAGCCTGCACTGGGGGTGGTCTCTTTTCTGATGTTATCTCAGACTCAGCCTGGCCCCTTGGGGAGCCCCAGTCTTCAGAGAGCAATCATATCGAGGTAGATTTGGAATCATGACAGCTAAAGGCACTTATGAAGTTATTCCTTTTTTTCAGTAACATCTGAAATATCATTTTGTTGTCCTAGTGCCTGTAACAATCTATTTATTCCTCCTTATAAACCAACATTTAAACAACAACAAAAAAGGTTTATCTTTTAAAAACCAACTATACCAAATACTTCTAACAGAACAAAGCTAATTTATAAATATGCAAAAGGACTAAAAGTGGTTGAAATGAGATTTCACCTATGGTCTTTTCCTCCCCCATCAATTGATACCCAAAGGAGAAGCTACCCAGTCCTGATGTTTACAGAATGACATCCATCACACAGGTAATTACTCATCCATCTTAATGCTTCCTTTTAAGTTTGCCCTTAAGGAGCCTGTGATCCCCCAAGTCAAGGGCCTCAGTAAAATCAATAAAAACTCGTCCTATCAGGCCACTAGCCAGATCATTTTCCACCTTTTAACAAGGCAGTGGTTATTAAATGCCTTGTTTGAAAACCCAAGTGGGGTCATCAGACTTTCATGATGAGAATAATCCATCAATTGTACATGTGCTATCTTTTCAGTGTCTTTGATATGATTGATAAAGTAGGTAATAGCCTACAGTTTTTCAATATCTGAACATGTTCTCCTTTTTACATTGGGTTTGCAGCATAGCAAAGGGAATTTCATGACTAAAGGAAGCTTGTTAAAAGAGAAAGAAATTTCACTGTGATAGTTCAGTCAATGGGTAAGATACTCGGTTAGCTCCAACTTTGAAAGCTGAGCTGTAAGTGACTTCATTAGTCTTTAACCTAGGTGTTCAATGACCAGAGATTCTGATTCTATAAATTTACAATAAAATATATCTTATAATACCTCAAGCCAAACTTTTTTATTAGCTGGATTGTTGCCCTGAATTTGTAGGTGAGATTAGAGACCTGGGGTCATAGAAATTAAGAAGTGTCCATTGCTTTTGGATTCTTCTTAAATGCCAAACAATCTGAAAAAGGCAACAACCACAAAAATCAAATATACTTTTGTGGGTGTCTACAAAAACAAATATCTTGAATACCTCTCTGGTATCATAATTGCTAAAAACTTGTGTTCTGATACCAACAGACCTCAATATGAGTGATAAAACCCACCCATCACTTGACAAATTAAATCTCCTTCTCTCTTCATTCCATAACTGTTTGATTTGGTTGGGGAAGTATTTTATGGTCATGTATATCCCACTTAAAATAGAATCCTTTTTATCGTGTCACATTAATGATTAAATTAAAAGGAAATGATTTCAAAACCCTCACTGCATTACTCTAAATTTATGAAATTAATCAAAACAATTGAATTTGATGTATGATAATTTCCAGGAAAGAGCAATTATCTGGCATTCTGCACTCCTGCGCATTATCAGGGCAAGGATAATTGGCATGGTGATGGGAATCCTGAGAAACGGCGTGACTCCGAAGCATCCTCCCAGCTGTTAAAGACATATTAGGACTTTCTTATTAAATATAGTTTTGTACTCTAAGTATTTAAAATTAGGTAAATCACAAATGGTTTATTTGGCTGTCTCAATTTACCAGATTATTGAATTGCCCCAAAGGCTTGATTTCCAGAATATAAGAGCATAACAGGCAGTAAGCTCTTCTTACCTTCCCTGTTAGCTCAGAGACAAGCTCCAGCAACCAGGCCAAAAGAACTAGGAGTCAGTGAAGACTCAAATGTTCTCTTTAGTTTTTATTGGAATTTATTTAGAGAGAAAACGAATTAAGGGAAGAAATAAAATGGATCAGCTGCAGCCAGCTTATGTTCCTTTTCTTTTCATATGAGTGAAAATAGAAGGAAAAGTAATGGTTAGGAAGGTAGTATAAATACATACGAGCCCTTTATTTATGAATTTAGGTTTTCCTTATAAGATGCCTGTGTGATCCCGTTTATCCTCGACACCACCCTCCGGGTGAGTGGCACCATGGTGGAGAGCACCAGCACCAGCACCAGGCAGCGGGGGGACCTGGGCTCAGGTCCCTGTTTACCACTTACTTGCTGTCTGATTCTGGACAAGTTACTTAATGTCTCTGCCTCAGTTTCTTCATTTATAAAATAAGGTTAATAATACTTAAATCAGAAGGTTGATATAAGGATAAAAGAGTTAATGGTTACAAAAATTGCTAAGATTCCAGTCTTGTGTGCATAAAGATTACATGCATTTTATTATGTAATCTGCACACTCCCTAAATAAACACTATATTTGTCATTTCTGTTTCATCAATGAGGGAACTGAGGCTTAGCAAAGTTAAGTGACTTGACCCTGGCCAGAAAGGGTAGGTCAGTTGGTTAGAAAGTTATCCTAATACACCAAGGATGCGGGTTCGATCCTTGGTCAGAACACATAGAAGAATCAGACAATGAATGCATAAATAATTGAAACAACTAAAAATGACCCCTCTCTCCCTCTTTCTCTCTCTCTCTCTCTCTCTCTCTCTCTCTCATATCAATTTAAAAAATAGGTGACTTGCCAGAGGTCACTTGCCAAAGTAAGTGAGAGTTTGGGTGATGCATTTTAAACTGTTGGCACAGTGAGTGGGATATATTTGCTACCCCTGATCCACCATACTAACAACCTTCCTCAGGTCCGCTGCACATACTCTGCTCCCTTCTCCCATTGTGTCTGCTGGTTCCTCTGCTTGCAATGCACTTCCCTCTCCTCCTCTGCCTCCCAAACTTCTACATATCCTCCAGATCTCAATGCAGGAGTCATTTCCTCAGCAGAGTTCCCCAACCTCCCTTATAGACCAAACTCTTTGTTATAAGCTCCCAGTAGAATGCCATCTTATTTGAATTCTACAATTCTTATTTTACAATTCTTTCCATGACTGCAACTGTGACAGAGAACTGCCTTCACCAGACTGTAAGTTCCTGAGATAGGCCTTGTGTGAATGTTTCCTTATTGTGGTATTCTCAGCACCTAGCATTCTTCCCAGCATGAAGGAAGAGGAAAATATTTTTTAAAGAATTGTGAATGAGTGAATATGCTAAGTGCATAATTCATTTTGGCTCTTATTTCTTTTTATTCATTTATAGATGAAGAAACTAAGGCTCAGTAGGTTAAATAAGCTGCCCACGGTCACCCAATTGATGAGTTCTAACTCATGCTCTCCCTGACTGCAAGACTCTCACTGTCATACTCAATTTTTTAACTGAATATCAAATTCAGAGACTGTGATAGAATAATGGCCTCCACAAAGATGTCCATGTTCTAATCCCCAGAACCTGTTAATGGGTTACCTTATATGACAAAACAGACTTTGCAGATGTTGAGGATCTTGAGATGGGGAGATTATCCTGGATTATCTAGACAGAACCAGTAATCACAGGGTTCTTGTAAGAGGGAAGCAGGAGTCAGAGTAGGAAATGTGGTGACTGAAGCTGAGGTCATAGTCATGTCATTACTGGAAGGAGGCCATAAGCCAAGATAGAAAAAAAAAAAATGAAGGAATTCTCCTTAGAGTCTCCAGAAGGGACCAGCCCTGACAACACCTTCCTTGCTTTTAGTCATATAAGACATATTTCCAGATATCTGACTTCTAGAACTTTATGATAATAAATGTGTGTTGTATTGTTTACGCCACTGTGTTTGTGGTAATTTGTTCATAGCAGCAATAGAAAACTAATACAAATGTTAATCATCACAGGTCCATTGATAAGGTCATCTGCATGATGATGTAATAATGAAGTGTCATTGACAGTATACTAAAAGATCAAGGTCAATGAACAGCTATAACTAAAACTAACACACAACAATAAAGGACCATTTGTTGAACTCGATCTACACAGTTACTCAACACAGATACTTCAAACCAACAAACAAAAAAATTTATTCTTTAGTCTCTAACCCTGAATGATCTAAATTTAAAGAAAGCAAATTCCACAGAAAAATAGTCTCATCTTCTTTGTTCTGAGATAATGAAATGTATTAGGAAAAGTTCCTGACAGAAGTAAAAAATATTTTTTTGAGGCCCACACACCACTTTTTATGTGTGTGACATAAAATTGTGTACTTGCCTTCTCTTAGCTCATTCTAACATAAGTGAAATAAAAAGCTACTTCCCCAGTCTACTATTCTATGACCTCATAATAATATTAGTTGGCTAAAAAGACTTTGTCTTTTCAATTAAGAGTGCTTCCTATGTTCTAAACTGCTCTCCCACCACCATGTTCCTCCCCCAGGTTCTTCTTGCATACTGAAATCCAAAATTTATTCTAAAGGCATGCACACCATTTATAGTTCAGGAAGATTATAAAAGAGTTGAAAGTTCAAATTGCCATTGGTCATTTGCTTGCATATGAATCCAGAATTGTTGCTAAACTGGGTATTAGATTATGGCTCTACTCTAAGTCTACCCTAATGTGGTAAAATTCTGCATGGGTCCATAACCTCCTCTTTAATAAATTTTTTGCCCTTAATCATAGGAATATTAAAAGTAATAAGACTAATAAAAAGAAAGCACCTTGAAGTATGATTTTTTTAAACTCACAATTTTACCAAAGAAACATACATATCTCTTCCCAAACTCAGACAAGAGAATAAGAGATATAAGAGAAAGCAATCAGAAGGAAGAGAAGATTGAATATGCAAATAAATCCTTGGCTTTTTCTTAACTGGAGACCTGTAAAAATGACAAGATTTAGAACTATCCAAATCAGAGATGCTACTGGTGTCACCACATGTCTGCTGACAAATAATTTTGCTAATAATACACTCAGTGGAACTTGAAAAATTAAAAAATCGATTCCCTGTATATTGTAATGGCCCAAGCAATGAAAATTTTATATTAACATTGATAATGATATTCTTGGAACAAGAAAGGAGCATGGACTGGAAGAGCATTGTATTTTTAAACATCACACTAGGAATTGTTTTTGGAAAGACACAGTTTGTGTTCTAACTAGTACTTCAGTGACTTATCTTTGTTAAGTAATAATATAGGGTAAAGAATATTAGTAAACTGAATATGACAAAATAAAATGGCTTTCTTCCCAAAGAGATTTTTAAATATACTGTATTTTTATATATCACCCAACCAGCATTATTAATGCATAGGGATATTTCTACCCCTTTATATATTATAGAATTGACTTACAGTTTGCTCTGCAATCCTCTATCTAAGAGAACTGTTTTATGGCCATTTCTAGGACTAGAGGTGACTGTAGAAACTATGTCATGGACATCATCAGGAAAAAGACTCTGACCACTTGAGAAGCACCAATCAGCCAAAACCATTCTTGTGCCTCTCAACGGATCTGGATGCAGCAGCCACTGTTGTAAGGTTTCCTATCCAGTTACTGGATTACAGTCTTATAGAGAAGGCAGGGCAACAGTTTCTAAAAAGAAAAATCAGTTGGAGGAAGAAAGTCAGTAGTGAAGACCCAAGTTATGTAATTCCTCTAGCAACAACTCAAAAGAAAAAAGTTCTTTTGTGTTTTTTTTTTCTTTTCTGAATCCAGATATTTATTGAGTTCATTGTTTAGGCTAATATATCGGGTGTCTATGGTGGACCAATATAGACTAATAGGGTAGACTAGAGTCAAGGTTAGAAGGGGTTATGAAAAAAGAGGCTAAATAGTGGTTTGCCTCCAAGATTGCCCAGCATCTATAAAGATCATGTCTCTTGGTAGTCACACCCCTATATAGTCCTTTACACATTGAATCAAAGTTGTTTGTGTGACCAACAGAATGTGGTGGGAGTGATAGTATGTTACCTCTATGGCTACATCATCTATGGCATTGCAGCTTCAACCTTGATCTTTTGAATTACACATGATGAGGGAAGCCAACCACCATATTGTAAGGACACTCAATAGCCCTGTGTTGAGGTCCACAAGGAGAGCAGAAGACCCAGCCAGCAGCTAGTATCAATCTGCTGAACATGTGCAATGAGCCACCTTGGAAATGAATCTTCCATCTCAATCAAGCCTTCAGATAACTTCGGCCTCAGCCAACATCTGACTACACCTTCATGGAAGACCCTTAAGGAGCAGTGTCCACTTAATGCACTCTAAATTCCTGACCCACAGAAACCATGCAAGAAAACATGTTATTATAAGTGAGATCATGTGATATTTGTCTTTTACCACCTGGCTTATTTCACTTAACATAATAGTCTCTAGCTCTACTTGCTCAGTCATTTTGAATGTGATGGCCACATAGTACACATGCTCACTCAACAGTACCACTGCCCCTATACAGTGAAGTTGTCATTGTTCTTGCATGCTGTTGCAAAAAGTAGGAATTTCTTTCTTTCTGCTGCATAGTATTCCAGAGGAATCTAAAGGAAAAAATAAACTAACAAGCAAAACAGAACCATAGACATGGAAACATGGAACAGACTGATGGCTGCCAGAGGATTGGGGGATGGCTCCAATGGTGGAAATAAGGGAAAGGGATTAGTCAAAGAACATGTGTAAATGACCCATGGACATGGACAGTGGTGTGGGAGATGAATGTGGGAGTGGGGGGGATGGGCTGAGCAGAGGAAGAAAATTGAGACAACTATAATAGAATAAATAAGAAAAAAGAAAAAAACATGTCATTTTTTAAGTCATTAAGTGTTGAGGGGATTAGTTACAGAGCAATAGAAAACAAATTCTTTCAAATGAATGGCATGTGTTTAAATGTGACCTACAAGGCAATCTAACATAGTGGTTAGGAACAGAGTTATTGGAGTTATACTAGTCTGGGTTTGAATTCTAGCAAAGTGATTTTGCAATATTTCACTTTTCTAACTTGTTTCTTCATCTAAAGAATATAGATAACAATACAGCCTACTTATTATTGTGCCCAAGGTCATACATCAATGGGCTATATGAGCTTTAGGGTCCACTGACAATCTAAAACTCTGTAAAATGAAATATATACCAGTTCTCTCTAGAAAGTATCCAGCCATGTAATATTAAAAATAGAGACATTTATTGAAGAAGACGCAAGATACAAGAAACGTTGTACATAGGACAATGACGCCTCAGTCCCCTTCAAAGTAGGCACCTTGAGACCTCACACAGTTCTCCCAGTCACCATCAGCTGCCCTATCATATTTTTGCTGAATCTCATTGACAGTCTAAAACCTCATACCTTTCAAAGGTGGTTTTAGTTTTGGGAAAAGCCAGAAGTCACAGGGTGCCAAATCTAGGCTGTAGGGGGCGCTGAGTCACCTGGGTGATTTGATATTTCATAAAAAAGGCACAAGACATGATGCATGAGTGGGTGCATATTTGTGATGAAGCTGCCAATTACCAGTTGCCTATAGCTGTGGCCTTCTGAGTCATCCTAATAGTTTTCATAGAGGAAAGTTCAAGCTTAACACAAAATTTGCTGCAGATTCATTGCTCTACTTGCTCAGTCATGTTGAATGTGATGGCCACACAGTACACATGCCCACTCAACAGTACCTACTGCCCCCAGTACAGTGAAGTTGTCATTGTTCATGCATGCACATTCCAGTCCATTGCCCTTGGCTGCCAGGTTACATTGATAATTTGCAAACTGTTCCCATTCTATTAACAATGGCTGGACTTTTTTCCCATAGACATGTATATGTATATGTGTAGATGTGTTTGTATACACACATGTGTGTATATATTCATATATATGCATATATATGTATATCAAGAGCACATAATTTATTAAATCTTTACTCTCTTTTGGCTACTGGACCCAATAGGTACTTTACATACATTAACGTAAAATCATACTTGATATCAATTGAGAGCATATCATTTAAGAGCTCTGCCCCTCCTCCTTTTGGGGGGGAAGAATTGGTCCAAGATGACTGTTGTATGATAAAAACTACTAATTGTAATCAAGTTCTATTACAGCAAATTAATCTTTGTGTAAAAGATGAAAAGTGTTTCATCAAACAGAAGCCAAGGAAAAAGCTTTATTATAGTCTAGCAGTGAGCTAATCATTTTATGCACCAGGTTCCAACTAGGGTAGTGAATCCATGAGTATTTACTACCTAAAAACTGGGGCTTAGCAGGCAGAAGCTTAGCCGAAGGGAGGCAATACTGCAAGTCTCACTTCCTGATAGATCTCCTGGTTTATACCCAGCACCCTTCTTCCCTGGCCCCACCCAGCCTTCTAGATATTGAGGTTATGTTTTGACTTACAAAATTTTTTTAAAAACCTATTAAACCAGCCTTTTGTTATTGAGACCTGAAAAATTCACTGGGTCAGAAGTATTTTTTAAGTGTTCTGATTTGAAACAGTATTTCAATTTGTTTTTGTCTCATTCTCTTTTCCCTTTCTGTTCTTCCTACAGTTTCTGGTAATCATGGGAACCTTGGCCATTATCATTCCACAGCCTCTGTCTCCAATTTTTTTTTTTTTTTTTTTTGCCATTTCCAATTTGTTCTGAGTCCTGCAGTAAATTAAATAAATAATAAATGAAAAGGCCAGAGGCAATGGCACCATCACCCTACACACTCAGGGGAGAACCCAGAGGTTGTAGAGAGCTCTCTGCAGAGAAGATGGAAAACAATGTCTCAGGAGCCCAATTATTTATTGTAGCTGCTGAAATGAGATGATTTATGTCGAAGACAAGCCTGTCCAGGAAATAGTAACCAACTGGTATAAATATAGATCTATTATTTTTTTAAAATGATCCTTGGACCAAAAAGAGCCAAACATAAATAGAAATTAAATGACTCTGGATTGTTGATACACCTACACATTTTATATGTACAGACAGGTATTGGCTATGTAATGATTACTGGGTATTCTGTTATTTAATTGATGGAGCATCAAAAAACTAAGAATATAAACATTTTGTGTCTCAAATTCATAAGGTCACACAAAATAACTTGAGTTAGACCATAGGTGGAAGAGGGTCAACTTATGAGAGTCAGCTTTAATTTTCTGGTGCATTATATGAACAGCAAGGCATTTAATTGGCCACAACCTTGCTAGAGAAACAGGCAAGGGTTACACTTACTATATTAGGATCAGGATTTACTTACTTCAAAAAACCACTCTACAAGATCACATACTAAAATTCAAAATTCAGAATGTCAAATAGCAATGCTGGTTCCATTGGACAAGCATCAAAAGGAAATTCATTAAAGCCCTGGGAGAGTTCAAAGCATGAAATGCCCAGGCCTTAGAGAGGCATTGGGAAAGAGGAGCCAGTGGTTGGCTAAACCTTAGCGGGCGGGGTTGCTGCAATGTCAAGATGGCTGTTAATAAAGTTTTTTTTTGAAGCTGTATACAATCAGTAAAGAAACGTGAGCATATGTGTTACATGAACATATGTGATTATTAATATACGTTCTACTATATATCATATACATTATAAAGCACATGAACAAATAAAAACTTAGAAAGCAACAATAAATACTTATATGTTTCTTCACATTTTTCCAACATCTCACGACTGGTTGTGGCAATATCACCAAGACTCAGAGATGAGGATAGAAATAGGAATGGGATACAGGTGGGAGACAAGGAGTAGGAGGGATTGGGACTGCAGACAATTTAGGTTTGCCTACCTAGTACTTAATGCTGAAGCAAATAGTGGGTGGATATTAAGGATATCAGTGAAATTTCACATCCCTTCAAATAATACTTTATTCCTTTCCCTGTGATTGTCAAGGACTGTACCCAGGGTGGGGAGGTACCACCCTGATTTACCCCCCACTCGATCATTCCTTAAACTCCACTTTCCTGCTAACCACATGGCAGCAGGGTGGCCAAACACTAACATGAATATTCCAAAAAAAGAAAGAGAGAAAGCCAGTTAATCCTTCCTTTGACTGTGAGAGTGACAGGACTGGTACCAGATGTTCTCACAGGCTGCCTGCCCATGTATGCAGAGTGATTCTTACACTCCAGTCACCTACACAGAACAATAGTTTGAAGTGCAGATGTCTGAGCCCTGCCCGTCCTCAGGAAATGCTGCTTTGGTTGGTCTGCTGTTGGCCTGGAGTCCTGCATTTTATAATTTTCAGACAATGCTGAGGCAGGTGACTGATGGTAAAAACCAGGAGGAGGCTAGACTTCTGCGTCCTAAATCCTGAGGCATCTATTCCACCACACCATTTTTCTAAAGACAGCAGATGGGATGAGGAATGGTCAGAGACCTTCTAAGGAGAGGTCAGACAGGGCATGGCTGAGTAGGACTTCCTGTCCTCCTGTGATATTTAGATCCGTAAATGCCCTTTGAGGCCACTGCAGTAATCACCTCTAGTGACCAACCTGTGGGTGCTGAGCTCAGCCATTCTACCCTGCAGCTCCAATGCCTGACAACAAGCATTTCTGCATGACCACTGTATCTCAGGAAGCACACTGGGTGCGGAGTCCTAGGACAGCCTTGAGATGCTGTGAAGAAGTGGCAATGTGAAGGGACACTGAGGGGTATGTGGGACTGAGAGGGCATTCAGGACTTTGGGCCGGTGGTGAGGGACAATAGGGATGCTATTGACAGGATTAGAAATCTCCATGGGACAGACAGGAAGAACAATGACATGTAACTATGGAGTTGCACATGATTTGGTAAGCAATGGGAGCCTCTACAGGTGTTTTCCACAGGTCAGTAAGTACAATAAGATGAGCTTGGGGAAATTATCAGAGCAGTGTGAACGATGTATAGGAGACATAGCATTTGAATGCAACAAAATAAGCATTCTTACAGGTTCAATAATTCACTAGTTTTGACACTTTATTAAGGAATTAACTGGGGAATTAATAAGGCCTTCTCCACCAAAAGCAACAAAGTGATAGGGACAGAAAAGGAAATTCACACATATTGTGTTCACCTCCATAGAGGTATATGGTGATTTACTCACAGATAAATGCATAAATATGGTCCAGCGGAGTCTGACATCAGTGAACATGTTTAATACAAAAATATCCCCTCCACTCACTCCCAATTCTGTCAGGTATACTAGCATGTCATAGAAATAACCTTAGAACCCACAGATGGAAACGACTATTTTAAAGCTCTACTGTTCTGCTAAACAAATCCAGGCCTCTGAGGACTAAGGCCAAGTAACCTGACTCATGTTTTTACATGCGGGGTGGCTCTCTTCCAAACATGTTCGCATCCTGACAGCAGAGCGCCCTCCCCTCGTTGACATGTGTGTGTCCCGGGCTGGCACAGGGACTGTACTCTGAGGTGCCCTTATGTGTGTAACATAACTCCTCTGAGGACTAACTGACCTGCTTATTTTCATTACCTATTTTGTGCATACCCGATAGATTGAAGTTGTAACACCAATCTTGTTCAATGTCTGAAGAGAATACCTTCATTAACAGGTTCCGTGAACAGTTACTGAGTTAACCATAGTGTGTTATATGATTGTGAGGATGCGTGGAGGGGAGCTAAAGGAGGTAAATATGAGAGCAAAAACATTTACTTCATTTCTTGGAGGGTGTACGAAGGCACAATAACTGCTATAACCAAGAATCCTAAATCTCAGTGGCCTTGCACAATGTACGATACCTCATTCATGCAAAATCCAGTGCAGATGTTCCCAGTCAGATGGCTTTCCTAGGAGCTCCTTCCATCTGCTGATACCAATGTCTTCAACATATGGTCCCCAGGGAAGGGAAAAATCAGAGACTAAAAGATTGAGCATGAAAGATATTTATAAGCCAGTTCTGGAAGTGGCAGATATGAGGAAGACTAATGGGAAATAGAGTTTAGCAGTGGACTCAGAAGGAATATAAAGTAGATTTGGAGAACACATAGCATTATTTCTGCCACAAAGTGTTAGCAATGTTTCTGTTTACCTCATTAGTCAATGGTTTTTCTCTAAAGTGAAGCCTAATTCAGCCAAGCACAAACTAAAAAATTATGTGGTATAGTAAGTAACTATAATTCATTTATATTATATTGTTTATAATTAATTAATATAATTACTTATTACCACTATTTTTATCAAACCCCTGATGATGTTCTGCTCATCTCAGTTTCAAAAATCTTTCTTAAGAACTTTATTACTAAATTATTCTGGTAGCCACCCCAAATCAGGCTGACCCTTTTTAAATGGTTGTTTTACAAGAGTGATCCACTTTTTCCATTCTAGAAGAGATGACCTTTATAAATTCAGAGACCTAATCAATTTTAGCGAATTCAAAACAGGTGAGAAATACCTTATAAAAAGTCATTTGTTATGCATAGGATCAACCTGAAATGTCATCGCCTCTCCGTAACTCTCTCTCCTTGAGACTTCCTTTCCTGGATATGATTAATTGCCCCTCATCTATGTTTTCACAGCATTTTTTATATTTGCTCAGTTTTAGAATGAGTCATGTTGTAGTATAGTTGTTTGCTTTCATATTTGCTTCCCCCATAGACTTGAATGCCTAGGGGTTAGAGAAGTTTGTGTCTTCAAGGCCTAAAAGAATTTTTGGTGCCTAACAGGCACAAGATGTGCTACCAAACACAGCCCCACCAGGCCCCCTGTGCAAGTGTCCACACCACCATCACAGCACGTAGAGGCTGCCTTGCAATTTGTTTTATGTGTTTCTATGACTCTCTGGCTACTAAATTGCATAAATTAAGGCAGAAATAATATCTTACATGCCAATTGCCTACCAACTTGTTCCAAAAATGATTTGATATGCTTTGTAACATATATAGTGCAAGCAGATAAAAATAGATAATGAAGGAAATAATAGCAAAGGCTAAATAAAGGTAGAAAAAAATGATGTAAAAAGTCCAACCGTGAGATGAGTACATAAAATGCCAGGCAGAACATCCCATCCTCTATCTGTGAGAAGTGAACCGTAAACTTGGCTCTCGGCTTTCCAGTAGTCAAAACAGATGACCACATTCTCAGCTACAAAATATAGTGTCTCAAAGAAGTGAGCAAACTGTCTTCTTGAGGCAATGGTGGTTTGTTCTTGTGTTCTAAATTTTTATTTATGTTTTTCAGCTAACCATTGGGTTTTTTGGGGGGGACTGGGGTGTTGGTCAAAACAAGTATTGTCACCATGAGCCACATGTTTGCATTTAAAACCAGAAACCATTGTTAAAAAGTGAGAGGTGACACCCCTTCTTCTAAGCTCTAAGATGAAGTCCCAAAATATGCACAGCAAATAATGGACATCTACATGAATTACAACAGCCCTTCAACGGACCTCTTTCCTCTCAGCCCTTGATGTCACCAGTACAAAGGTGAGGGCACATGGGCATTCAGTGAAGATCAAATTAAGGTGGAAGTTACCTCTCCTACTGGTGCAGAATATCTACCTAAAACTGGCATTTAGAGACCAACCACCAACCACAGTATGGACCAACACTCCTCACATACTGGTATCAGACTAGCTCCATACAAATTCCCAAAGGGAATGCATTTTTTATTAGAAATTCCAGGAAATTCTAATTTATTAGATCCTGTTTGGAGTTCAGAGATCTATAGTATTACAAATCTTTTGACCAGGTGATTCCGATCAAGGCTAAGTTTGTAAAAACCATCAACATGTTTCTTGCTATAATAACATGAGTAAAATTTCCACCAGATTTATTTTTTATGTTCCTATTTCATCAGTCATAGGTTCTGCAGTTTGGTACATTTGTTCCTACAGATACATTTCTTCCTGGAGCTACAGCTGTAAGAAGTAACCCTCCCAGCCTTCAATGGTGGGATGTAGGGCCCATCATCCTCGAGCTCCACTCTCCAGCTTTAGAAAAATAAACTCATGGTCCCTGAATTATCCAAACAAGCCTCATGTCCCATATTAGTGGTAACATAAATTTTATAAAGAAAGAATATCCAAACTGGGAACAAATCAGCCTGGGAATCACAGACACTGCTTCCATTGTACAGCACCCTCAATAGCTGACATCTGTCAAGCACTTCACGTGATTGATGCAATTCAGGTGATGTACTGTGCGCTTTATAGGGCCTTTCATATAACACCCAGAAGAGCCCTATGAGGTAGATATGATCATCCACACTTCATAGAAAATAATATCGAGATGTAAATAATTAAGTAACTTGCCTGAAGTTCTATAGATAGAAAGTGGCAAAGCCGGAGTCTGGGTCCAGGAGGTCTGACTTCAGAGCCCATGCCCCCACACATCTCACTGTCCTGCCAGAAGCCGGGCAGGACATTTTAAACACAGCAGATATTAGGGCAGAAACCCCAACCCCACTTTGGCTAATTTTTGTTTCATTTTATTTTTACCTTTTATAGGCTGGGTGAAAAGTTTTTTAAACTTTTCATAAAAGTGAATGAGTCTACTAGAACTTAGCAGACATGTAATTCTGAAAAACCACCCAGAAAACACTACTCATCAGGATATTTACTGCATCTTTCCCAGCTGGACATGTTCCAGGAAAGGAATTTTACAGTGCCTTAAATATCATAGGCTTCTAACTCACTTTAGTAACAAATGAATGCATGAAAGAATGAATGAATGAAAGATTAGTCATGTCAAACTGATGAGGGAGAAACCAAAGAGAAGAAGGATAAGGAGAAGCGATGTGGAATGTATTATATCCTAACAAAATTGCTTTATATTTTCAAACAAACAATCCAAAAATTAAGACATCCATTTCATCAGTCTAGATCTTCTCTGTGAAGGGAAGGATTTGGTTCATATGATTAAATTTTCTTGTTGTTTTTTAAAGACATGTTCTATATCCACTTAAACCTTGCATTGAAGCAATTTCCAGGTAACTTTGTGATTTTTCTCCCTGTTTTATGTACATCATCAAAACAATTTGAAAAGGCAGTTACAACATTATAAACCCTTGGAATATTTTTGCACATATACACAGATGTTCTCTAAGAATTGCTTTCACATAAAATCAGAAAATTGAAGTCACTAGGTAAACAATATTATTAGGAGATCATGCTGGTGGGTTTATTTATACTGGGACTCCTGGGCTTTGGACACAAAAAAAAGTCCCCACATGCTTCACACAGAATACAACTGAAGTACATGCAGTTGGTTCAGCTGATGCATTTAACTCTCAGGAATTTTCATCTGACACATGCATTTCTATATGCTGGTATTTCTAGCATCAGGGAATATGACTAGGATCCCAGAGAAACACCACACATTCCATGAGACTCCAAGGGAATGAGTATGAATGAAAGAGGAACATGGAAAAGCTAACACCTGGTGAAAGTACCAGGGAATTCTGCATTCTCATTTCTATCTCTGGGCACAGTCATACCCACTCACACCAATGCACAAGCATATGCAAGCACACACCTAGCCTAGCAAGAGTACACAAGTGTCCCCAAAGTCAGTTGGAGACTTTAGGCCATGTGAAGAGTTTGGGTCTGGTGGAAGAATGGAAGCCTGGGGTACCCCTATCCTAGAATCCAGATAGCATGTTCGTCTCTTTTCCTAGTTAGCATCATCCCTCATAGAATGACCATTCCAGTCTCCTAAATGTTCTTGCAGTATGGACAGGAGCCAATAATAACAATGCCTTCCATGATTGGACTTCTTTACACATTGTTAAGGGGTGTCTATTACATTCATCCCTAAAACAACCTCTTATGAGAAGGTCAGATACCTCAATCTTAATTTTATATGTTAGGAAACCATGGGGCACAGAGGTAAAGCAACTTGTCTCATTTCACACATGGAGTCTAGTGATAGAAATAGAACTGAAGCATAGGTATAGCTATTATTCTCTGTCTACTCTTCCACTGAGAAACATTTATTTATATATAAATATAGACACATACATATATGCTATATACATGTAGTATATAAATACACATAACATACATATAAGTCAACTATTTTTTAATATATTTTATTGATTATGCTATTACAGTTGCCCATTTCTCCCCTATCATTCCCCTCCACCCTGCACACCCCCTCCCACCCACATCCCCCCCTTTAGTTCATGTCTATGTGTCATAAGTTCTTTAGCTTCTACATTTCCCACACTCTTCTTGCCCTTCCCCTCTCTATTTTCTACCCACCGTCTATGCTACTTATTCTCTGTACCTTTTCCCCCTCTCTCCTCCTCCCACTCCCCTGTTGCTAACCCTCCATATGATCTCCATTTCTGTGGTTCTGTTCCTGTTCAAGTTGTTGGCTTAGTTTGCTTTTGTTTTAGGTGGGGTTGTTAATATCTGTGAGTTTGCTGTCTTTTTACTGTCATATTTTTTATCTTCTTCTTCTTAGATAAGTCTCTTTAACATTTCATATAATAAGGGCTTGGTGATGATGAACTCCTTGAACTTGACCTCATCTGAGAAGCACTTTATCTGTCCTTCCATTCTAAATGACAGCTTTGCTGGATAGAGTAATCTTGGATGTAGGTCCTTGACTTTCATGACTTGGAATACTTCTTTCCAGCCCCTTCTTGCCTGTAAGGTCTCTTTTGAGAAATCAGCTGACAGTCTGATAGGAACTCCTTTGTAGGTGACTGTCCCCTTATCCCTTGCTGCTTCTAGAATCTCTTCTTCATTTTAATCTTGGCTAATGTAATTACAATGTGCCTTGGCGTGTTCCTCCTTGGGTCCAACTTCTTTGGGACTCTCTGAGCTTCCTGGACTTCCTGGTAGTCTATTTCCTTGCCAGATTGGAGAAGTTCTCCTTTATTATTTGTTCAAATAAGTTTTCCACTTGTTGCTCTTCTTCTTCCTCTTCTGGTACCCCTATAATTCAGATGTTGGGACGTTTAAGGATGTCCTGGAGGTTCCTAAGCCTCTCCTCATTTTTTTGAATTCTTGTTTCTCCCTTGTTTTCTTTTTGGTTGTTTGTTTCTTCCTTCTGGTCCACTCCATTGATTTGAGTCCCAGTTTTCCTCCCATCTCTATTGGTTCCCTGTGCTTTTTCCTTTATTTTACTTATTGTAGCCTTCATTTGTTCATCTAATTTGTGACCAAATCAACCAATTCTGTGAGGATCCTGATCACCAGGGCTTTCAACTGTGCATCTGTTAGGTTGGCTATCTTTTGGTCACTTAGATGAACTGGCTCTGGGGCTTTTATCTGTTCTCCCATTTGAGCCATTTTGGGGTTGTTGTTTTTTGTTTGTTTGTTTGTTTGTTTGTTTGTTTTTGGTCTGGTCATGGTTGTTACATAGTGAGGGGTGGAGCCTTAGTTGTTCCCCAGGGCAGGGCAACCCAGTCTCTGGGTAGTAACACTGTATGTGGGGTCAAGGTCTGAGAGGGAACAATGGTGCTTGTGCTGCTCTCTCTGGGATTCCAGTCCCTTCCACCACTTCCCCTTTGCCTGGATTATCTACGAGTGAACGTGAGACCACCTGGTCAGCCAGCCACCTTGCGCAGCCTCACTGGATCTGTACTGTTGCCACCCTGTGCCCAGGGTCCGCTAGCTGCTGTCAGTGCACCTGGGGGTCTGCCAGCCGATGCTGCCTGCACTCCTGGGTCTGCCAACCTCCACTTTTTCCTGCTGCAACTCTGCCCTTCTTACCGGTCTGGATGATTGGTTGTTGGACTTCTGTACAGTACAAGTTCTGATTGTTTTCTTGTTTCTAAATCTTTGTTGTCCTTAATTTTGGGTGTGTGAGGAGGCACAGTTTGTCTACCTACACCTCCATCTTGGCCAGAAGTGACAGTCAATTCTTATTCATGGTAGTTACATTCTATAAAGTTTCTGAATACAGTGAAGTAGTGAATAGTGAATTATTGCTTTCATGATATAGATCTATAGTTATGTTTATGTGTATGCATATGTCACATAGATCATAATCTTAAATCCAAAGCAACTCAGATTGATAGATTTTATTTATCTTACAAAAAAAGATCCTAAGTATGGCGTGACTTGCCTAAAGTAACCCCACTAACAGTTACCAGAGTTGGGATTGAAACTCAATCCAACTGGCCCCAGAGCCAGAGCTGCTTCTACTACACTGCACTGTGCCCTCCTGACTCCATTCTCTAGTCATTTCGGTATGAGAACGAGACAAGTACAGAAACCAGCGATGCCTCAGGTGGCAACTTGTGCATTGGGGGGATTCCAATTTTTCATACTCTGAGTATGTCCCAGAGTTGATTTGCAGTTACAAATAAAATTTAGTAAGCAAGTGAATTCACAAACATGGAATATGTGAATGATGAGAATCAACTGGTATATATAATACATATCATATTGTATTATAGGAGTGACCTTTCCCCTAGGTCTGGTCTCTTGGACAAGGGAAGGAAGGAAGACTGGATTTGTGATAAAAGGCTGCTCCACTGACAGGCAGCTTCTACGAGTTTTCTATTTAAAATTCATTCTCTATTTTGTCTGTTAGACACAGTTGAACTTCCACCTCCATATTTTCATTATCCTTATAAAACTTGTGAGCACTGAACTAGTGTAAAAGAGAGAGGGAAATGCATTCTATACAAAGGACTCAGTTCCCTCTCAGGCTCCTTCACCCTTCAGCACAGGAAGGAAAATATCTTTGCCAAGAGGGTGCCAGTGGGAGACCATGAGAAAACCATAGCAAGGCAAAGGAAGCATTTGGATAACTCTGATTAGGAACTTGAGTGAAGCCAACTTTGTTGTGTGGTCATCAGGACACACTTGATTTGCATACTTTTAGGGCTGTCTGACAACTAGAAGTCACAGCTACAATAGTGCCGGACTGGACAACAAGACCATGGTGATAAGCCAAGGAATAGACAGCAATGCCCTTCTGCACCAATCTCTGTACCATCAAGTGAGGAGAATGATCAGAGCCGCATCTCTGAGGCAACTGCTACCATTCACTCAATCTCTGCTCCCAGCATGCTCTGTATTAGGCATTTTGTGTGTGTTAGGCATTTAATTCTTAAAAGAACACAGCCAGGAGCTGTACTGTACATTTTCCCCAACTGAGGAAAGTAAATCTAGAAGAGGTGAAGTGATTTCCCCAGGGTCAAACAACCAGTCAGTGACAAGGCCAGGATTCAAATCTAGGGCTGTCTGAAGCCAGTGTTTCTTCCACTATGTAGACACTCAGATGCCTTCCTTCTGTGGGTACTTAGGGAGAAACAGGGATGGATCTAAACATAGCTGACAGGAGTTTCCTGGCTCTAGAATCCTCTACTTCATTCTATAATGAAGCCATGTTAAGGGTTTACTCTGAGAAAAAGGTAAATGAAATTTATCAAATTGATTGTTTGTGTTCTTATACTAAGCAATTGACTTTCTGAACTAAGTGTCTCTATCTACATAATAATATATATTCTAATAACCATATGTTTGTCATTCTCATCATCAAAAAACAATTTGTTATAAAAGATACAGTTCCAAAGTTATTAAACTACAATGATAAAAAGATTTTGGAAATAGGCAGATTCTGTCTTCTCATATATATATAAATCAATTTAAAAATTAAACATGAAATAGTGTTCAGATAAAGATGTGAAGTGTTTTGTTGAATGTGAGGCATTTGAAAAAGCAGTACATTGGGATGTTCCATGATTCCCAAACCTGCCTAGATTCACTCATCCTTACCCACATGCCTATGGAACCCAACCATCAACTCAAGGAAACATGCAGTGACCCTGCTTCCATGGTCAAAGGCCTTACTTCAACCCTCTTCTAGTCAGTCTTCTCAGGAAAAGAGGTACCATTCCTTCCACTCCTAATTTTTATGTATTGTGCTTTTTGAATGACATACAATTGACTCAGTGTCTTTGAATTCCTTCTAAACATACAAAGCACTTAGGATCATTAGGATTCTTTCAGAATGCAAGAATGTATTCCTTAAGTACCTTTGCCACTCACTGTAGGTTGAATGTTGCCTCTGTCTCACAGGGTCTGGGTGTCACAGTAATAAGCTCATGGCTTATTACTGTAAATTACTAACATTAGAAATGGTGAATCATTCAGATAAATCATGAAAAATTATGCAACAAGAGTTTTCAGGCCATGTGTCTGTGGAGTGTGCTAGGTGTAAGGCAGGAAAATAAGATTCAAGAGTTCTGAAGATATCCATCTTCTGAATGAATAATTATACTGCAGTGCAGGGATGTAGGAAGGAATTTTTTAAAGTGGAGACCACCGTCCTGATTTCATTGACTAAAGCTGCTTACTTCTTAGATAAGCCTCCATTTTGCCAACATATAAAACACAGTGGGAATGGCAACAGAGGGTCTAGGCCAGCTGGCCAAAGATGAAACAATACTTGACCATGTTGAATTGAGTCCATCGCCCTGGGCTCCTCATTTAAGAAATCCCCAATCTGCTGTAGTAAATGGCAGAGGAACGGGAACTCAGGGAGGAAGAATAAGTCAGGAAACTAATGTAGGCAGGAATGCTCAATTTAAAAATAGTAAATACGGTTTCCATAAGTCACACAAGGAAATCAAGTGTAACATGTTCATCTCTCTATTTATTACAGAATATTTGTTCTATTGTAGGTCTATCCTAACTTCTACTCACACACCTTACACTTGTTAAACTTTTCAAAGTGGCCCTCCTTAAGGTTCATCTTAACCTAATTTGCCATTGTAAAAAGAATATTAAAGGGGAACAGGTAGTCTCAGAACTACTCTATAAAGAAGTTAGTGGCTTTCACATTGTTTTTATCCATAATCCATCTTAAAAATACATTTTACATAGTGACACAGTACAAACATATGAATATATAAAGTACATACACACACACAAACTGAATAAAACAATACCCCAATAAGTTATAAATCTAGGAATAAAGAAAAAAAGGAAGAGCCCAACCCAAACCTGACATAATATGCAGTTGATAATTACATTTACCTAAAATGTATTAACATAGTACAATGCTCACAATAAAAAAATAAAATGAAATATATAATAAATATATATAATATAAAATTATATAATAAATATAAAACATATAATAAAAATTGTGTATGTGTGATCCTAATTTTTAATTCAATGCTATCTTGATAAATTCAGACTGTTAATATAATTTTTTGTGACTCAAAATGAAAAGAACATGTGAATGAGGTCCAAATCTTACTTATCTTGCAGAAAACCAACAGAAGAATAACTTATCAAGGAAAAAGATGAGAAGCTCTATAAAATTATTTAAAAAGCCACAATTTCCTGATAAATTCAGACTGTGTATACAATTAATTCACATTATTCAAGGTATGAGTCTTAATCAATGAGAATAATAGCAGTAACAACAATTAAGTCTCTTACTGCCTACTAAAAAGAAAAATAGGACTGTGCTGATTCAGAATTTATGCCATACAACTAATGAGAAATATTCAGTTACTTTACCATTTATTTATTTGTTTATTTAAGCACATGGCATTCAGTATTTTTTCCACTAAGATATCCCTGACTCTTTAATAGGGTATAGAAATACCAAAGATAAATAAAAACAGCTCAAAATTTAGTGCATGACCCAGGCAAGCAGACACTGACATTGGCTGTGATAAGCATAGCACTTGAGTGAACTTAAAGTAACTATGGGGCAGGGATGCTACAAGTCTTAGGCAAAGAGCAGAAGGTTCACAGAATGGCTGTCTTTGGGATGAGTCTTAAAAAGTGTGCAGACTTTGCCAAGTAGACAAAAGAGAAGGGTGTTACCAAGAGAGAATATAACAGGTTCAAAAGCCCAGAGATGGAAGAGAATGCTCCCACTTTAGGAACACATATATTTCAGGACAGCGAAAATGTAGGATACTCGATTGAGGAGAATGGAAAGAAATGAGATAAGTGGGAAGGGGAACAAGGTGATTTTTATGCTGTCCTTAAGAGTTTGGGGTTCTCCTGGAGGTAATGGAGAGACTATGTAAAGCTGGGGGTGGAGATGTATCAGATCTCCTTTGTGTTTCAAAAAGATTATTCTCAATGAGTCTGGAGGCATGCAGAGTATGAGACAAGGATGTTTATTCAGGAGTTGGACTTGGGCTTACAGATGTGTGTCACTGTCAGACTGGCTCTGCGGAGAGAATTAGCGAAGACCTCGCCCTCAGTAATGCTGGTGTCCAACTTGCAGAACCCCTGGTCACAACTGAGAGAAACTCTCTTTCCTGAGATGAATGTGTTCTGTTTGCCAGCACTTTGACACAAAGAGAAATGTTGGCTTGGTAGAAATAATTAATCCTCTTTTTCTGCCACTGGGATAAACAAAAAAGAGAAAAAAGAAATAGATGTTATAAAAAAAATAAAATCCAAGGCAGATCAAAGGGGATGTAGCAGAGAACTCAGCAACTGCCACCCTTAAGCAAAAAACAGTAAATGAAGAAATGAGTTTTGGCAGCTCAGTCAATGGGATATTAAAGAAATTAATTCAGGAGGGATGTAACGACCTGAAAAAAAAAATGATGAACAAAGACCATAAGGATCAGAAGAGAGAAAAAAATGGAGCAGACAAGTAAGAACTATTTCTTCTCCATCCTATTTGAAGGGTATCAGATTTAAGGTGTCAGCAAAGGTAGAAGAAATGATAAAGCTAGCCAAAGATTAATTTGGCAAAGTCATTTTAATTTCCTATTCTTCCTGTTAAGCCAAAGAATGGTATTTTAATTTACTGTCATAACAAAGGAACTGGCTATTGATAAAGGCAGACTGGTTCAAGAATGGTGAAGTTCCAGGAGACTCAGGATACATTTCCAGCTGAAGATTAGAGTTACTTTTGAGGTTCAGACATTTAATATAATCTGTGTGAACGGGTTTTATATTTCCTTTCTAGAAGAGACTTTAGTGCAACAGGGAATTAAACTGAAATCATTCAATTCTTTCACTTAACACTTGAAAGAACATTTCTATTCAGCCCACCTAAAGTTAGTGAATACTATAATAAGAAGTTGTTAATACTAAAGTATTTGGTGTTCATCTGATTTTTAATATCATTTTCCATCTCATTAGGTAGAGTCTTATTTTCTTCTAGTTCTGCAAGTTAAAAACAGAGACGATAACCGTGGTGCTGCCCAGAGCACCAACGTTCCTGACCAGAGTCTCTCAGACAAACTGGAACAGCCTCAAGGACAGGGCAGGGTCTCTAGACGCTTTTGAGTAATAGCTCCAGAGATTCAAATCCTCATTTGTTAACTGGTTTGTACATTTTACACATAATTTAATGTCGTTTCTTGGGCCTAAAGTGATAGTGTTCACCATGGGAGATTGAAGCCAGCCAATCAGTCTCAAATTTTTAAAAACATGCATCCTTACCCATTGTTTTATGAATCAGAAAAATCTGTTATGAAAAATTCTGATTAGTGAAGAAGTTGCAGAATAAAAATCAAATTAATAAACCTTTTGACGTTATCAGTCAATATTGTGGTCCAGAATATGCAAAAAAGGTACATTAGGTCCATTTACCTCTATTAAAAATTAAACTTTTTCGGTTTTAATACTCCCAATACTGGTTAAGTCTGCCATCTGATTTCTAAAATTTTATTCTCCATCTTCCCTAGTCTAGCCTCTCCACTCCAGTTACTGCCACCCCTGAAGAAAGTATTTCTACCCACGCCCTGAAAAGCAAGGTAAGGGAGCAAATGCCAAGAGGGCTGCCTTTTACCATAAGCAGGCAAGGTGGTGACCATAGCAGACAATGTCCCTAGGGACCTTGTCTTGTCATCTGGCCATGGTGAGAATTTTCTCAGCTTTCTGGGGGTTGGGGGCTCTGACCCAGCTCTCAGCCGGAGCCTGCTGCTGGAGAGCTAATTACTAATGTGAAAAAAAGGACTCGATTCAGGTCAATGTTTCCTCAAACATTGTTTATATTTGATTTTAAATCCATACAATAGCAGAATTGACATTTGCAGCTCGCTACCACATTCATTTACAAGGCTTTATGTTATTTTATTTTCAGGTTACAAATGTTTGAGGAGGCATTTATCATTAAAGCCACGGCCTTTGCTCCTAGAGCTTTACCTTCCAAGTACAATAACAAAAACTGCTAATTAAAAGAGGGAAAACAACCAGGAGTGATCGCAAAGGGGCATCTCTTCCTCATCAGCATAGAACAACAGACCAGCTCGGTGCAGTGCTCCATGAGGCTTAGCATTAGGAAGCTTTCTCTAACCACTCAGGGCATCCACTTAATTCTGCTGTCTTCAGAACATGAGGAGGAAAAAAGGGCATTATTCTCTTGTATAATAATAAGCCAAGAGAGGCTAAGTTATACACAAAAACAACTCCCAAACCTCTGTGATTGAATCCAACAAAAGTTCATTCCACACAGTCACAAAAACCACTGTGGGTCCAGGTGACACCCTGGAGCACCTTGCCCTCAAAGAGTGACTCAGTAATCTAGGCTAAGATAGAGGCACCACTATCTTCTCAATGTATCATCCAGAGTATTGTCCTCCTTATTCAGTACAGCAGAGAAGAAGTAATTCAATGCTTCATTCAGGAAATAATGAATGATAGAGCTTACTGGCCAAACTAGTCACGAGATCTCAACTAACTGTCCAAGAGCAAGAAAACATCATTCTCCCAGAAATTAAATGAGTAGAATCAGATGAGAGAGCACTAAAGTCTACACATAACATCTTACATATGTGTGGTTGGCCCTTCTCAGTTTATATAACATTCACATGCAGACTGGGAAGATTGTTCCTAAAGAGGGGTCCCTTTTTGTTTTTAGCAAATTTTAAAGTATCTCACAAATACTTGTTTTCCTTTCCTCGTTTCTTTGCTATTTGCATTGAAATGTGAATTTTTGTTCTTACCAAATATCAGATAAATCAGCTGAGAAAGTTGACTTATTCAACTGAGAATATTTTGGTATGTTTAACATTGCTCTCAAAAAATATATTTTGGTATACTTTGCCACCAACTACCACCCATAAGACAATTCTATGAGCTCTATGTTACAGACAAATAAAATTAGACTCTAAGGCAATGTGTTTCCAAAGTCCACTGAATTAGGAAAAGTTTGAATTAGCACCTTCCATTTTATCAATGAAGAAACTAAATTATAAAGAGGTTAAGTAATTTGCCATAGGTCACACACTAATTAGTGGCAGGGCCAGGATTCAACCAGATATCCTGGCTATCCATTCAACTCTTAACCACAATTGTAAATAGCCTCATGTACCAAAAGTAAAAAATATAGTATTGCTTTCTATTAAAGAGGGAATTAAAGAGCATAAATTTGGACAGAACATATGTTGGAGGGCCTTTTGTGCCAAGCAAACAAGATTGAGTTAATCCTTTAAGCCAGCGGCCTGCAAATTTTTTCTGTAAAGCATCATATGGTAAATAGTGTAGGTATTCTCTTTCACAAATACTCAACTGTTCTTTATTGCTTATGTCTACTTTCACATAATGGAAGAGCTGAGTTTTGTGTGTAGAAAATAGATGATAGGCTAGATTTGGCCCACAGGCCATAGTTTTTCCTGCCCTGAGCAATGAGAGGCTTTGAAGAATTCTGACAGAGCAAAGACATAAGCAAATTTGTGGCGGGTCGGTGGTGTCTGTAGTAGATGGATGGTGAGGGACAAGATTAGAAACAGGAAGCAGCAAAAGTAGTCCATATAAGAAATGACAGGTGCCTAAATGGAGGCAGTGGCAGTAGGAAGCAGAAAAGTGCATGGAAAGAAAGAGGCCTCAGGCTGGTAAAATCGATAAGATTCTACCATTCAATTAGCTGTGTCGGGTGGAGGGGAATAAATCCACGAGGACCATGGATGCATAGTAGTAACAGGTACCTCTTAAGAAATACAGGAGAGGGAATAAGGTTGAGGGGATTGAAGGGGGAAGACATACTTTGGGGTGGAACAAATTTGGGGTGTCTGGACTGGCCTGCTACAGATGCCCACTGGACACTTGAGCATCCATGCATCCTATGGTCTAGAGCATAGGAGAGCACTCTGCATGGGAAATGTGGGCTCAGAGTCAACAGCACAAAGATGGACTTTAAGCTATGGGAGTAAATGAGATAGCTCCAGAAGGACTAAAGAAAATAGTAGGCTGATGGGAGATTCATGATATCCATATTTAAATAATATCAATATTTAAGGCTGTCATGGAAGAAGAGACACCTGGAAAGAAGACCAAGAGATGCACAGGAGCTCAATTTTAAAAAATGAGGAAGGAAAGTTTAAGAAGGATGGAGAGGTCAGTAGTGGCAAATAGTGCAGGAAAACCAAATAAGATCACCATTAGAGGATCATTGGTGGTGGCAAAAAGAAAAGTTACAGCAGACTAGAGTGGAAGAACACCAACTTCTAGTAAGTTGAAGAGAAAAAAAACAAACGGGAGTTTAGGTGAAAAGGATTTGTACATTGGTTGACAAGAAGAACCCACATGGGCAGAAAAGAGGGACACTTGTAAAATGTAGGTAAGAAAGAGAGAGAACTCAATGGAACAAGACTCCAGAGAGGTACACAATAGAACGCAGAACACAGGAATGAATGTGGGCTTGCTTTAAGTATGAAGATGCAGAGCAGCAGGAGAAATGCACAGGTGTATTCAGAGAATGATATTACAAGATGGAGAAGCAGAATGATGAGAAAATTCATAGCTGATGAGTCCCTATTTTGTCTGTGAGTAAGAAGTGACTTATATGCCTGTATAATTAGAGACCCAGCAAAGGTGGAGAACAGGGTTAATTCACAGGGTCAAACTGGCCACCAATCATCAGTACCTAGAAGTTAAGAAAGCCAAAGATTTTTGTGAAGAAAGTGAAGGTACGAAAAAAGGCAGCTTCTACCATGTTTGCAAAAACCCAACTTAGGCTCCTCTTAGGCTCCTCGTAGTCCCAGCAGCTCTTTGGCTCTTTTGATGTGTGGGCACCAGGTCCTACATTACAAGGTTGCTGCTCAGGCCAGGACAGTGCCTAAGATTTTATCATGAGAATGTGTTTCTGTGGAGCTACAACATCTTCAGATTGAGGATGCACAATTTAGAGGGATTAGTTGACAACTAGCTGAGGACAAGAGGAGCTGTCTGAGCACCAGGAGAGTGTGTGAATGGCTAAGAAACTATTAATGAAGGACAGTAAACTGGACTGAAGTCCACCTTCATTTCCTTTACATGGAGACTTGTGCTGGCCTTGAGTGTAGGACTACACAACTGTCGGCCACAGACACCACTGAAGCTCTCCTCCGTTGCATCCTTATCATGTCCATGAAAGTCAAGCTTGTGAAACAGAAAAATAAACATTATTTGTTGTTTATGAAGAGGAATTTTCAACAATGTCTTGAAAAATAAGGTAAATGTGTGAGGAGAGATTCATCTTCCCAAGAATAGCAGTTTTGAGAGAAAAGTACCATTGGTTTTTGGAGCGTACAAAGACAAAGCAGTTTTCAGAGAAGAGTTGACAGTAGGAATCTACTATAGTGCTGGGATTACTGGGAAGTAGCATTCTAATTAAGGGGTGATGAGCATGCTATTTGCAGTACAACTCTCCCAAAAAACCTACTTGGGTGACTTGGGAGGGCAGGGTTGCATTCTGTCCCCTAACCTGTAGTGTGGCTAGGGAGCAATGATGGGACCATCCTGAAATGCAAAATCCTGGCAGAGCCTCAGGCCTTTCATGCCCAAGCCCTTGGGTTCCTCAGAATAGAATTAGCAGGTGAAGATTAATCACAATGGGCTAGGAAAAGTCTCAGTGAAGAAGTGGTGCAGAGAAGCCCTCCTTCCTTCTTTCCTTCCTTCCTCCCTTCCTCCCTTCCTGTGCCCTGAGTGAGGTTTTCCTCACCCTTGACCTAGTTTCAATTTAAGCTCCTTGTGAAACTTTTCCCAATGCTCCTCCCACCTCAAACAGAATTGAGTGAGCCCACCTCTGTGTTTCATTAAATGATGCCAATACCTCTAACTTAGCAACTCATTCTAGTTGGCTGTGAACGTGTCTTCCCTCCTCACTGGACTCAGAATACGCGAAGACTGGCTGTGATCTCCTCCTTCAGAATCTTTCCCATTTCCTAAGAAAGTGCCACACACCTAGAAGAAATAAAATAAATGTTTTGTTGAATTGGAATACATATGAGAATTTGGCAAATCGAGAATATTTTTGAAATTTCAATTTCTTGGCTAATTAGACATAAAATGAGGAAAGTGGATGCATGGCAAATATCAAAGTCTGAATTCTCTTCAAAATGTATAATAATGTGTGGAGCAGCAGGAATCTTTATTCTCTCCCTCTGAAAATAAATCAGAACTATTCTGACTACAAGAATCATTCACTCCATTCCTCCCAGCTTCCAGGTAGGTTATATTAAGTTATCTCTGAGAGATGGAAATCTATCTTTTACTTCAAATAAATGAGATCGTAATTCCATCATTCTAGTATTTAAAAGGGCCTCAGTTAAGCACCTCATCCTGCTACCTACTCTAAAGTCCACACAGTACAAATAAATTGGAGATGGAGACAGCTGAATGGGATTTCTTTTGTTATAATTTTACAAATGAGAGAGAGAGAGAATTGGTTTTATTTAACTTGAAATGTCTAAAATGATTAAGTAGGGAATTCTTTTTTTACCTGAAGCATCAACTTCTAAGAACTTTAACCTTAACCAAACCAAGTTTTAGATGTGAAACATGCGAGTAAAAAGACACAATACGGTGGCTCTTGGCTCTCGAAGTCACTGTATACATAGTAGCACCTTCTAAATCACCCTTTCCTGTGCCTGAAATTCTAGGATGTGTGAAAGTAGCTACTTACTCCCTTTTTGTTGTCATGAGATCTGAATTTGTAGACATCAGTAGTCCTTCATATTAATATTTAGAAGGAAACAAGCTGGGGACCAGGAGGGAAAGAGAATGATAGAGTATAGATTGAGGCTGTTGAGGGGAAACCTAAAGAGACTTAGGGGATGAGGAAAAGCCAAAGGAGACTGTGCTGCATCGGTGGATGGAGGAGGGGTCAGACCAAACACTCATTCCCCCAGCTGCTAGGCCTATTTGCAGCTGAAGGCTCCCAGCTGAGTTCCTGGGCAGGCGAGAGCTGCCCTCAGTCCTAGAGAGCTGCCTTACACAAGATCATGTTCCTCTCCGGGACAGCCAGCCTCTGCTACTGTTTTATGTCCCTTCCAGTTACAAAGACCCAATCCCTTTGCCTCTGTTTGGGACAACTCTGCAGGATTCCACCGTGGAGTCAGCAGAGGCCTTTGTCAGGACTGCATCCCTGGGAACTTGTCCCCCTGCCCCATGGGCTTCCTTAACTTCCCCCAGGGAACGACCCTGAGAGCACGTCCCAGGCTCCATCTCAGAGCTGTTACAATGGACCCAACCTGCCACAGAGGGTTTCAGAAAAATAAATATTGTCATTGGAGAGAAACCACCAAGACTCTGGAGAGAAAAGTGAGAAGAATTTGGGGAGCGATGGGTGGCCAGCCTCCTGCAGGGGTCACTGAATATGACTGAAAACTTTGTGAAGGAATTGGATGTGAGCCAAGGGGAGAGTGGCAGAGGATGGAATGCAGAGTGGCTTGGCATGAGTGTGGAAGATCTCAGAATCAAGAAAGTCCCAGAGAACAGTCCAAGTCTATGACAGAAATACAAACTGAGAGAGAGAGAGGCCAGAGTACCCTCCACCTGGCATGCCCATATCGGCGTGATGAAACGCCGAGTAACATAGGTCACCACTCTTCAAACACATGATTGAACAACATTTTCTTCTTAGGAATTTTTTCTCAACTCTGGAGTACACATTAAAGAGAAGATGAAATTTATCTGATCCGAGTTCTCTTTTTCCCCTGAGCCTAAGGGTTTTCATAATATTACTTAGTTCCCTTTCAGCTTTGCATCTACAGACAGAATAGAAGCTGTTTGTTTTGGCCTCCGCAGCTGGTCAAACCACTCTTTCTATTGCAAATTTTTATGTTATAGCAAAGAGTTGTGAAGAGTTGGTAAACTCTGTGAACTCTGGCATATAACTTAAAGGACATAAACAGGCTGTGCCACCAATTCTGTGCTGTTTTAAAAGGGCGGATTTTATACTTTACTATAAAAATACTTGCCAGGTGCACTGTAAACATGAGTGTTTGAGGGTTTCCTGACCTGGCCTTTGTAATTTTTTATTTATTGAGTATTTTATTATTTCTAGCTAATGGTAGAGTTGTTTCTGGTTGTACTTAGAGGTAGTGGGGAGTTTGATAAAAGCTGTGTACTTCCCCTAGAAATTGATGATCAGTCTCACCTGGCAGTTTTAGGGAGCCTCCTATAAATAAATTAAATGAAGGCTTTTGTCCCCCTTTTCCAGGCAGTGAGGCATTTTTTCCTTCTCCTCACCCCATCATAATGGCTTTAGGTTATTAAGAAGTCACCAACATGTGCATTACTCAAGAGCTGTGACAGATCATTCTCCCATCAATTAATGCCACTAGAGTGAGTATTAGAAACCACTGAGGATAGGAGAGGGAGAAAAAGGAGTCTCTTGGAGCCACTGTTGCCCACATCTGAGAACTGAAAGATCACAGCCAGCATCCAGGCCACTTCCCCTACCTCCCTCCATTGTCCCTGGAAGGGCATCCAGGGCCCTACCTCAGTCATGAAGCCTGGAGATGAGTACAGCTGGCTAGGGCTCCATCTCCGACACTTCAGGCCTGGATGGTCTCCACCTCTCCTTGCACCAGCCACGGATACAGAAGAGAGCAGAAGATTGAGCTGGTCACCCAGGAGTAAGCCCACACTTGCTGAAATGTGGGAGAGCATGTGTATCAGTTTTCTAGGGCTGCTGTAACTAAGTACCATGAACTGGTATTTAGGCCTCAAAAAATAGAAGTTTGCTATCTTATAGGTCTGGAGGCCAGAAGTCTAAAATCAAGATTTAAGCAGGGCCATGTTCCCTCTAAAGGCACCAGAATCTCTCCTGGGCCCTTGTCCTTGTAGATGATTTGTAGCTCTGGCTTATAGATAGTAATCTTCCTGTGTCTTTTCACATTGCCTTCCCTCTGTGTGTCCAAATTGCCCCTCTTAATAAGGATACCAGTCATATTAGCATAGGACCCACACTAATGACCTCATTTAAATTGATCACCCCTGAATAAGACTCTATTTCCATGAAAGGTCAAATTCTGAGGTATTGGGGGTTAAGACTTCAACATATATTTTGGGGAAACATAATTCCACCCACAACAGAAAGCAAATATTCTGGTTCTCATAATTAGGTGGTCAGCTTTCTGTGGAGGAAATTCATTCAATATTGAGATAAACCCAAGAGAATCTTTAAAGATTGCCTAGCAGAGTGGTTGATTAAGAGCCAGGAGTAGGTCTTAGAAACCAGACAAAGATGCCTGCAAATCACAGGCCCTCCAGTTCCTGGTGAGACCACTTCTCTCAGTGTTGGCATTCCCTCCTGTGCACTTGGGTGAATTGTGCTTTATGTTTTTCATAGAAATGTAGTAGTAAAGCTGAGGCGAGAAAATATAAGTAAAGCACTCTTATAAAGGTCTGGGCACATGTTTTAGGTTCAATAAGCATATTAGCACTTTTCAAATGTGAAGGTTCTCCCTTTCCGTAGAAAGAAAACTTAAGCCCTGGCTGGTGTAGCTCAGTGGATTGAGCACTGGCTGCAAACCAAAGGGTCGTCAGTTTGATTCCTAGTCAGGGCACATGCCTGGGCTGCAGGGCCAGGTCCCCAGTGGGGGACACACGAGAGGCAACCACACATTGATGTTTCTCTCCCTCTCTTTCTCCCTCCCTTCCTCTCTCTCTAAAAAATAAATAAAATAAAATAAATAAATCAATAAACTTGATTTATAAAAAAAAGAAAGAAAACTTCAGGAGTACAGCCTGCAGGTATTACTTAAAGCGTTGTCTAAAACCCCAAAGAGCTATCCAGGCATCCTTCCCAGCTGCCTGCCGAGCTGCTGCAAACAATGACAGGCAAATTGGGTAGAGTTGAATCTTATCTTCCAGCCAATCTAAATAGAGATCTATTATTTCCGGGTTCTTCTACATTTGTATTTTCCAGAGAGAAGTAGGTCTTTTTCCCTTCCTTTAATAAAAAAAAAAAAAAAAAAGTCACTGAGTCAATAGATTACGTGGGTCATGGAAGCAAATTACACAGCTGATACAATGGATTTGAAAAAATAAAGAAATTGCTAATGTAATCAGATTTGAACAAGCTTTGGAAATGGTCCCTATTTCACAGCACCAAAGGTATTTTTTTAAACCGTTGGTTGCTTTCAACAACCCCATTATGAAACAGACTAAAAGTGAGAAAAGCAAATTCAGCAGCAACTTATCTTGTCAGGACAAAGAAACCTTCTCACCAGAGAGAAATATTCAATACCAAATAATCCTATTTGAATTTTGCCACTCCTAGAAGTCTTAGATAGAGGGACTTGTGAAAGAAATTGTGCTGAGACAGGCAATGGAAAGTGGAAGGGAGACAAGCAAACGGCCTTCATTACTACCTACCTAGATAAACAGAAAAGATTTCTGCAGCTTTTATTGTAATGAAAATTATAAGATTTTATACCTCTGACTTTTAATATAATATGTGAACCTCTTATAATACAATATCACTGAAGCCTTTACCTGCCCAATCAGTGAAAGAGACGGTACAGTATGGAAATCCCTAAGGCCTTGCTTAGCGCATGATAAATACTCAGTTAACATAAACATTTTATCATTTCTTTGTAAGGTGATCCACATGTCCGAGTTGCCCTGGAGAGTCCCAGTTTACACTTGTTGCCTCAATACAAATGTTTATAAAGTCTACTTTCACATTCAAAATGACCCGGTTTAGATAATAAAGTGTTCAGTCTACCTCCTTTGATAAGCAACTTTGGGAAAATCTGTGAATATTTCACCACTTAGGTTTCTTTTTATTTTTGGAAAGGATATCTGAAATTGCATTTAGGATTTAATTTGGGAATTAGGATTTAATTAGTAATAATTTTCTTTGATATTAGACATGAGCACTTTTTGTAACGTGATGTTAGATGTATATTTGGGGGGGGGGTTAATAAATTAACTTTCCAGAGCAGTTCTATCAATCTGCAAATATTTACTGTCTATTAAGTGCAAAATAGCTTTACATCCAGTCCCAGTCAACATTCAGAAACATACTTGAAAGCTCTCGCTTGACTGAAAAAAATATTCTTCCTCTGCTCACTAAGGTAATTTTATAAGCATTTTTAAATCTGGAAATATATAAAGACTTTACATTGGAATGTAGATGAAGCAGCCATCCAGGCTGGAAAAGACACCAGGCCAGGCTTTTAGAGACTTGGGTTCTCTGCCCAGCTGCTGATCAGCCACAGGATGCCAGGAAGGCATCTTCACCTCGCTGAGTCCCGGTTTCCTCATCCATAAAATGAGCGAGTTGGACAAGATTATCTGTGAGGCTTCTTCCAGCTCTAACATTCTGTGATCTGATGAACCATCTCTTTTCAATTGATTAAAATGAGTGTTAAGAGATTTCCTAAAGTAAACAAGCCAGGCATCATTCCAAGTTGTTTTCCCATTTTTCTTTTCATTCAATTTTCCATCTCAGAGCATTTGGAGGGATGCAAAGAAAATATTTCTGAATTGTCATTTAGAAATGACACCTGAAATCTTCCACATTTAGAATGCCTAACACATCGCTATTTTAAAGTTACTTAGACGGAAAATTTAAAAGGAAATAGAGTCTGTACAAAAGGTGACTTACTTGTAGCCATGTAGAGTTTCAACAGCCTTTTAGTTTGTTATCTAACAGCTTGTAATTTGGAAAAATATCAAAACAAAGGGGGAATGATGGAAAAGTAAACTCTAATATTCCCACCACCAAGGGATGGGTCAGCCCAAACCAGTTTAATGTCACTGGTGAGCTAGCCCATTTGTGTCTGGTCACAGTCAGTCAGCACCAAATGACCTCATTTGTTGGCTCAGTAGTTTAAAAGAAGCATTCATATTTCCCATGGTTGTGCTTCAATGTGCTCTACTCCACAGGGATTACTGTGGCAAAATAGTTCAACCCAGTGTGGCATTCTGGCACAAGTAATTATGGTCAGAGCAAAACTCCTAGTCAATTTATGGCCAACCAAATATTTATTTTTAGAGAGGGGAAGGAAGGGAGAAAGAGAGGGAGAGAAACTTCAATGTGGGAGAGAAACATCAATCGGTTGCCTCGCTTACCTCTCATAAGCCACACCAGTCAGAGCAAAGCAATTTACATTTTTAGAAGTATTTTAACAGCATAAAAAAATCTGCAACTCAAACCTTGATAGAATCCAAAAGGAATTTTCTGTCTTTTTTTGTTTTGGTTTTTTTTTTTGTTTGTTTTCTGTTGTCATGTTTGTTATTTTTTAGTATAGTTTGGTAGGGAAAGGGGCAGGAGGTAGGGGATAAAAAATAGTACTCACGATAAAAGAACAATCTTAGTATGAAATTTTAAAATAAATGAGCTAAAGTGAATGGAAGACTTAAAAATCCACATATGGCACAGAAAGTAAGTATGGGGAGAGAAGAAGGAGCAACAGTTCATCTTCAGTGGAAGAACCAAGTGAAGTTATCCTCAAAGACATTCATTAGAAGTGGACCCTCATATTCCCTTGTAATCTCAAGTTGAGAATTTGGGACTCTTTTGAGAGCACTGATATGTGTCTATTATTTGTCAGGCAGTGCATAATTTAAGGGTTCCAGAGCAAAATGAAATTGCAGGGTCCCTTGCTCAGTAATTATGAAGATGACAACAGCAGAGCATCAAACCAAGGACAGGACCCTGTGAAGTCGTACAGGTCACATGATCATAACGTTGAGTCTGGTGCCAGGTATATCCACCCCCACATAGCTCCCATTCTCTAATGAAATTGTACAACAACGCAGGAGATATGCACCATTATCTAGTCTTTATAGATGAGGCCATTGAAGATAAGAGTTTTACTTAAGGTCAATAGCTTGTTAGAGCTCAGATCTGCTCCCAACAGGCCTAGTGCTTTCCACTACCCCAGCCATGCTTAGCCTTCTGCAGTGCACAGAGGCGAGTGAAACACTTAATATTATTGCTGAATTTTCATAAATAATTCTATCCCTCCATCAGATAAGACTTAATCGTGCCCTACCTGTTTTATTTGTGCTTTGCTCATAGTTTTTGCCAGAAAATATTAGCTAAATGAATAAGTAGAGAAACATGGAATTCATTAAATTAATAGTATACTTTGGTAAGTCATTTTATGTTTTGAAAGCATTGTCACATTTTGAATACTTTCTCTTTTTTCGGGGTTGTTATTGTTGGCCATTTTAACTTATTCTTTCACTTAAAAATTCCTGGCAATCTGCTCCTAACATAGTACCTGACAAGAAAACTAGAGAAAAACACAGCAAGGTAATAAGTGCAACAACAGGGTATGGACAGGCTCAGCAAAGAAGCAGAAATAATCAGACTGAAGATTTGGGAAAGGTTTTCAAAGAACAAGATGCTTTCAAAGGTGAGTAAAGGTATTCAGATGAAGAGCTGTGGGAGAAAATTTTAGAAGTAGGAACAAAAGTTGCAAAGGTATATGAATTACTAACGGCAAGCACAGAGAAAGGATGCATATGAGAAGAAGTGGGAGACAGAATGATGGAGACAAGATGGGGGCAGACCATCAAAGGACCTGGAGTACAAAACCGAGGATGCTGGCTTGCTCCTAAAAGCTTTAAGGAGTCCTTGTAGGAGCCAATTGGCATTCCCATGAGAAAAGCCATGGCTTTCAATAAGAAGACACTTAGAAATGGAAGTCTTAGGCTTCATAGTTAAAACACGGCCCTAATCTTTCCAGCTACATTCACCTCGGTTCTCCATAACAGTTGTTTCAACACACATCCCAAGGGTCCTGAGAATGAGAAGAAACATACTTCATGGAATTCTTTTAAGAATTTACTGTATGCCTGAATGCCTACCCATAACCCCTGCTTTGGTAATGCCAGTCCCACCAGCCCCACCACACACTGATAGGCATACAATCAGCCTTGCATGGTGGAAGGTGTTCAGGTCTTGAAAGATCCAGTCTCTTGGAAACCAGAATACTTTCTGTGGCAATTCTGTGGGCTTATGAAACTCTTAAGTCACTTTCCGTGCATTTAATTAACCTCAGTCCTTCCATTTTAAACTATTAGTTATTTTTCATTCTGAACCCCTCAATGTCTTGCTATTACTGCCCTTCAGGTCTTTGTCCTGGACAACCACATAGCCTCCTATCTGACCTCCAGCCTTAGCTCTCCTGTGCTCAAATTCACCCTGTAGCCAGCTGTCTGAATTACATATGTAAAGCATAAATCTGACCACTTCTATTTTCTGCTTAAGATCTTCATCCTCTACTTGATGAAGCCCAAGTACTCTGACGTGGCATGTAAATCCACTCATAACTAACTCCTACCTAGCTCCCAGCCTTCGTCATCTCCCTACCTGTCTGTCTGCATCCTCGACATGAAAGTGCTTGTGATTCCTGCATGCACTGCGTGTTTCACCTTCCCATGCTTTTCTCATCAATTCCCTCTGCCTAAAACTTATTCTTAACATTATTCTCCTGGATTATCCTGACTCATTTTTAAAAAGTTGATTTACTTGCCATCTCCTCCAGGAAACTACCTTTTACTCTCCCAGCCCCACTGGTAGGTGTCTCTCCTCTATGATCCCATAAATACTCTTCACATACACCTTCCTAAATTGCATCATCACTATCTTTTATAAATCCATGTCCTTTTTGGACTATGAATTCTTTAGGACTCTAGCCATATGTTATTTAGTGTTCCAAGAATGAACAGAATGCCTATACCCTCTGGTATATATGTATGTGTATATTGTGGCTTTTGAAGTTGGAGTCCCAAAATGTAAAGGAAGAAATGAGGTAAAATAGGTAGAAATAAATGTCCGATAACCATAAAGGGCCATGGAAAAAATGACTTCTGTTGTTTTCTTTTCCCTGTTGCTCAGTTCTAGAGTGCTAAATTAATAAAGAAATACCACAGAAATTCACAGGAAAGAAGGATGTGATTCTTGCTCTATCTTGGATTCCCCATAGAAGGTGTGAAAATAATCACTGCCCCTCATGAAAATCTGAAAGCATTAGAAGTTAGTTTTCGACTCTCTTTGGACAAGCTATGCCACATGAGGCAACTTTAACACAATTGGCAAGACGTTGGCAGCCCTAATGTGTCTTCCTTTCTGTGTCTAACTAAATTGTTCAAGGAGCCATCCATTCTGAGATGGCAAGAAAGCCAGGAAGGTAAAGACTTTTTTTTATTTTTATTTATCTTCTTTTAAGTATAGCTCAAGAGTAATTTGAGGACGAGAAACAATTCCAGTGCCTTGTAAACTGCCATCCACATTGCCACTCCTAGCAGCCACAGTTCAACACAGTTAGAAGTCAATTAAGGGAGGCCCAGGATTAAGACATCATGGAGGCTGGATTATCTCATGCCAGCAGGAATGTGTTGTTTCTTCAGGTCAAGTTCATGGTCTTTGGAGAAGTGGTTTCAAAAAGGAAAGAAAATACAGACAATTGTGGTCTGTTAATTTCTGCAAGCCAAGGAAATAGAAAAGGTTCCAGCATAAATATATAGCCAGCTCTTCAATATTTCTTAACTAATAAGTTTATTTTTATATACTTTGAGTATAAATTTCAAGCCCTCAGGATCACTGGGAAAGGCTAAAAATACCAAAACATGGAATAAAGCATAAGATCCTGCAGTTTCTTCCATATGTTTTCTTTTATTTTCCTGTTTATGGGATAAAATAAGTGAAATAAAAGTAAAAGTTTAGTTATAAGAAATAAAGTATCAGAAGTGAAGTTCACAGCCAATTTCTGTACATGGAGTCATGTAGCATGTTTCTATGATATGACTGTATGTTCTTTTGTGCGATAAAATAATTCCAACAATAAAAACCATTACTATACAGTGTTCTACAATTTTCTTGGGGAGTTTTGCAGGAGCTGGCATGCATTTGATAAATGTACTACCAAACCCCAAGCTCGTATGCAGAGACATGTGGCTTCACATGGTAAAACCTTTTGCACACCTGCAGTAATCAAGCAAAAGCATAATGGGAGACGAGGGGATTGGGAGATACACACCCTTCTCTCATTAGATGAATACTGACATATTAATGAGGCCTCATATACAGAAAGGCAGTATTGTCATTTGCTGAGTTTGCCCACCCACATTTTTTAGTAACTATTACTTTAGAGATCCATGACTCTTCAAATATACATAAAGGGAAAAAGTCACATCCTGACTTATTGCAAAATTAAAAATTATAACATGGCCTTTAAAATGACTGTGTTGTTCTTACAGTAAGAAGGTATCTGTCAGTCAACGTTCACTAAGCAAGTTACTTATGATGACTTCTCATACCGGGCTTAAAAAAATAAAGGTGATGTGAATTCATATCTAAGCCTTACACTGGAGTCTCCACAGCAGCAAAATCCCTTTACGGGGTCTTTTTATGCATCGCTCACATTTAAAGCAGATTGAATTAAAGCTGCCTGGTTGTGCTCAGGGCAGGAGCCCTCGGCACAGCTCTGCACACACCTGCTGCTAACCTTGTGAGCACATCTGGGGAACCACCTCTCTGAACTCCAGCAAGAGAAAAATCACTGCACATGTTACACAATAATTTCATGAGAGAAATTTTACATCCCTAGTTTTTAAATGTTAGCAGAATAGTATTTCTTTCCCTTGGTCTTGCTAGCCTGCCTTAACTTGAGCCAACTACCTCCAAGACCCTACGACCCAGGAAATGCCGCAGGGGCATGAAGTCAATTCCCGTGAGGTAATCACCCTCCTATCAGCTCGCTCTTGCATCAGGTAGCAACAGTCTTCTCATGGAATAAACAAGGCAGACTCTCCTTCCTTCAGAGTTTGAATAGCCCTTGGGAAGAAGAGTAAGACTGTGGATTTAAAGGAAAGAATCTCTTCTGGTTACACGCCATTCCAGCTTCTAGAATTTTCCCTTGAGGTAATTTCTCTGGAGCCCTCAGTAAATAAGGCAGTGCCCTGCCAGAGTCCACAGATATGAACAGGACCTTCCTCATCACTGTCCATTCTATCTCATTTCCCCTTCACACTACCACTGCCCATCCTTCCATCTGCAAAGACTGTTGATAATCTGAATTCCTCTCACTGGAGGAAATCCTGAACATGTGGTCAGTCCATGAGGAGCTAAAATTAGGTCAAAGTATCCTAAGGCAACTCTGAAGGAATATCCAAAGGATGAGTCTAAGCCAATATATGTCCGAATTGCTAAAGGTCCAAGCCAGAAAAACTTAATAGCAATGCTAAGTTCAAAGGAAGAGCAGATTGCAAAGGGGAAATAAAATCAGGAGTCAGGAACCAGGAGGAAAGGGGACCTGAGCAGAATCAGATCAGGAAATAAGCGAGATGATTCCAAGCCATTGTTCTGACTCTCCCTGGCCTCACTGACTCATTCAGTTGGTTACTAGACCCACTGATTGGCATGGGCACTGGCTGAAAAGTTCATAGTTGGAGCCAATATGCCCTGCTTTCAAAAACCTTTAATTATTTTCTTTATCTATTTATTTTTTAAACTGTTACATCTTCAAGTAACAGGTAGTTCTTTACTGCCCATTGAGAATCTAACAGTGAAACAGATGAAAAATTTGGTCCCACCTGATCATGAAAGCCAGTAGTTTAAGGCCAAGACTGCTCCCCCTGTTGGGAGCAAAAAAGGGTGAGGGGGGGACCATGGATGCTATGATATACCTAAGCTACCCAAAAGTTTTTCTCCTGATATTCTTTTACTTTCAAACTCTGTGTTTCCAAACAGAGGAATAAGAGCTTCAGGTACATAAAAATCATTCACACAGCCTCAATCTAAACCCTGAGGTAACTGGTGTAGAAGTCACAAAAGTTGTAAAATATGGTCACTGCCCTAAAAGTTTTTACAATCTCAGTACAAAGGTAGAAAATTTATATATGAAGCTGCAAATATAGGTGGATTTTAGTTGGGCCTAGCTGAGACATCATATCTCTACCTTACACAGTATCTGATGAGCTCTCTCCAATATCTAGGGCCTCAACTGGGACAGATGGTGAGATTATATTGGTTAGACCTTTCTCTCCACAGGAAAGAAAGGGCAGGAACGTTCATAGAGTGGACACATGCCACGAGGGTAAAGGCAGAGGAGAGGCTGAAAGGCCTCTGGAGGCTTAAATTTAAAACTTGCACATTGTACTGTCACATTCTGATGGTCAAATCAAGTCCTGAGCCAGCCACAATTTAAGAAGTGTAGACACCAACTCCATCTCTTTACGTGACAAGCCACAAAAAAATTCGGCTATATTTGATACTATAGTCACCCATTGGCTATACTTATTTGTATTCCTCCTGCATGTCAAGTGAATTCACCCTCTCCAAGGCTGCCTAAGAGTCTCGTCCAATGTTATCAAACTCAGAATCCAATATCTCAGGAACTGTATCTGGTCCAGCCGTGAATGAGATCCTTTGGATGCAGCTTTTTACAGGTGGCTTCTTTTAATGCAGAAATCTGTGAACCAAACTAAGAACTTTTTTTGCCCCCTCCCTCATTTACTCAACATACAATGGCAGGATGACAACAAGATAATCACAACCCACATTTCCATTCAAAAAAAGGAGTAAGGGGAGGCGCATCAAAACTATTGGTCCATAGCAATTCAAGAATCCAGTCATGTATATGTTAACTTAACATTTACTTCTTGTAGTTCAATGGGTCAACAGCTGTCAATCTGGCTGATCAGCATGCTGATCTGGCTATAATCATTGCTGAATATGTTACTAAACTAAAGAGGTCTGTTTGCCTGAGCTCATCAAAGCCCAATAAAACAGGAACAGAAATTGCAGCAAAGTAAGGGTTTATTTTCTTTGTAGTTTAAGAAAGAAGACAGGTGAGCTAATGCTCAAAGACCTGGTTCTCCAGTGGCCTCCAAGATGTGGGATATATAGGAGAAAAATTATTAATCAAGGTGACTAAGGGAGTTAGGGTCATGGTCCAGGTTATGGTCTCTACCGATTGGTGGGTGCTAGGGAGCAGTTGATCAGTGTGTCTGGTCCTGATGTCAGCTATGATGTCGCTTCATCTGGCTTCACCAGTTTCCGGCCTGGAGCTGAAATACAACTGAGTTTCCTAGGGCCCCACCAAGTGGCTCCTCATTAGAACAAAAGATACTCCTAACACCCTTATCACGTAGGAAATTCCAAGGGCTTTAGGAACTCTGCCGGAAACTGAGGATAAAGACTAAATATTTTTTCTTATTACACTACTACATATTAGAAGAGGAGGGGATTTTTTTTTTAATAATGTTCCCATGCTTTGTGATAAAAGTACATAAAAAACTATAATAACCCAGTATAGGTGGAACAGCTAGTAGGACAGACCCTTCATGAATGAAGAGCTAGACCCCCTCCCACAATCAGGCAAAAGCCATGATGAGTTAAGGTACTTGCTTGGAGCAAAGGGATTATGACTTGGTTACCAGAAGATGGAAGTTATAAACACTAGCTGTGACCATGTGACCACTTGCAGAAAAGAAAATCGTAGTATTTATAAGTATTTCTTCCTTAAATGATAGGAGATATATATATCTCCTATCTGATTCCTATACTATCTTATATGAAATGTGTTCCTAATGGTTAACAATATGTATCAATATTTAAGTTATAGGATACAAAGGATGAATGTGATTGAGATATGAGGAGAATAAGCATCCCACAAAAGGAGTTAATTCACAGATGAGAATGCTCTTTTGGGGAATGGGTTACAGCATTTTCAATTGTGCTACGTTAAGCAGAAGCATGACTTAACTCTTGTTACTTGGAAGTTAAACGTGGTTAAAAAGGAATGCATGGATGCCAAGTTATCAAGGTGTGGACTATGCTGGACAGTTCACTCATTAACCGTTTAGCCTGAGAACTACTTTTCTTGGAATCCCTCCCTCCTCTATTATTCAAGACAAGAGGTGGCCAAGGGAAGAACTGAATGAGATTCAGCATCCATTACTCTCAAAGCTTTCCACAATTAGATGAGGCGGCAGACCAACCAGAGCTGCTGGGAGGCCCCCACTTGTCCACATTCTTCTCCGCCTCGGGTCCAGCTCTCCCTGACTGGTGGCACTGGTTTCCATCACCACCCCAGACCTACCACCAAATGCTTGGCGACAGAGCCACCAAGATAGCACCCACTCAGAGGCAGCAGCTTCCCAGCAGACTCTCTGTACTCTCTCCCTTCCAGTTCTACTTTGGCAGCTGAATGCAGTAGACTTCTCAGATTTCCTTCTCAGATTGTCCACACAGCCCCATGCTTTGGGATGAATGGTTACCAACTCTTCAATTGTCCAGCTCTCCCTTGGGGACTTTAATCCCTCAGAGCTCCCACAACAGAAAACCTCATTTCTGTAATAAATCGCCTATCTCCTAATACAATAGTTCTGCTTCTCTAACTGAACCCGAACAGAATCAAGAGACAGCAAAATATGACATTACAGGGTACGGTCCTGAAGAAAATCTTCTATACGGGGGATTGCTCTGGAAGAAGAACACTCATCCCGCACTCCTGATATTTCTTTCCATGTAGGGAAAGTTCCACCAGTGAAACCCTCCTGATCTCCCTCCACCCCCCGTCTCACTCGCCAAATGATGAGCTTGGGACGAGGAAGTGCGGCTGCACCGCTCTGTTCCTTCCTCCTTCGCGTCAGAGTGAGGCTGCCCACCCGGAGCACACATCCTGCCTCTCTGACGGGCCAGCTCCGCCTGTGACAGAGTGGGTATGTTCTCCCAATTATGCATTATGAGATCCATTTGCCACATTCTCCAGCCTTATCAGAATAAAGATTACATTTTGGGCTTCATCTGTCTTCTTCCTGTATGTTTCTCCATGGGTTCAGAACTCAGCAGGAGGAGTGTTTAATTATGGGGCTCCCTGGAACGCCAGAACACATTACTCAAGGCAAGCTGCCTAAGAAAGCTTTCCACCAGCTCCGGAAAGAAGTAATAGGAATAGAGTGAAAGAGAAATGAGAAGGCAGGCGCGGGAAACGGTGTGAGCAAAGAAAAGACTCAGTAGGCAGGAGAAGGAACATTAGTTTGAAGATTAGAACTAAGTTTTCAGGTCAATGAGAAATAACAAGGGATAGAGTTTGACAAGGGACAGAAAAGTGAGGCAGCCAGTGAAGGGCCTTAAAGACTAAATGTGTTTGGGGTTATTGCTGTTGTTTGTTTGTATGTTTTATTCTCACCTGAGGATATGTTTATTGATTTTAGAGAGAGAGGAAGGGAGAGAGAAACATCAGAAACATCGATGTGAGAGAGAAACATCAATCATTTGCCTCCCGTATGCACCCTGACCAGGAATCAAACCCCCAACCATTTTTTGATGTACAGGATAATTTGAGCCACCAAGCCAGGGCTAAATTTAAATTTTTAACAATAGTTATTTTAATTTTGTGTTGATTATTATGCTTCCTCCTGATATTAAATTTTATGATCACCTTTAATTCCAATTTAATGAGATATTCAATAGGCTCTTATTGCTTATATATGCTTCTTAATAACTAAGTCAGAGAAATGAACTACCAATAGTAATAATGGTCTTATAATCTTATTTATAAGGATCTCTTCCAACACCCTTACTTCATTTGACTTCACTTAAAACACATTTTGCCATCTTAGATATTAAAAATACTTACCAGGAGTAAAATCCCTTTCCAATACTATAAAAAATTATTTCATGGTGCTTTACTAAGGAAGACTAAGGAGAGAGACAGTATGAGAGAAACATTTTACCCTTGCTCAGTATTTGTCAGGAATTTAACCAATGAATTGCATCTCAATGTCCGAGTTCATCCATGTGTTATGCATCACACTGTTGGAAAATGTACCAATATTTCCCTTTGGTCCCCTTCCTATTCTGCCCCTCCCACTTCCTACATTTTAAATTCATTTTTCTTTCTGTTCTAGGCCTAATGAGACTGTGATCAATGTATCTCAAACTGACCCTGTCTTCAAGTCTTCAATCATACCTTCTCTGTCTAATCCACTACACTCTCCTCTTTGTCAACTGATGGATTTATTTAGTTAAGGAAACTGAAAATACAGTCACGCCTCAACTCCACAAACAGGCCTCTGGTTTGATTTTCTTTATTTTATGAAATCCAGCCAACCACAGAAACTAAACTATGCCTTCACAGAATCTGTCTCTGGGCTGCTAATATTTTCTTCTTTCGTGAAAGCGTTTTATAGTCTGCCTCTTTCTCCACAAGTCACTTCATGGGTGGTGTACTCTGCCAGGCTGCTTTCCTGAGGCTGAAGTTGTGAGGGTGGATCTCGAAAACTCTGTTCTTAAGCAGGTTCTTGCATGAATTAAGTGCTCACGGTCCCCCTCTCCTTAACGGATGGGGGCTCTGCACCAAGGGGGGCTGGCATGGGCAGCCCAGACACCAGCTGTGGACCGCCCACCGCTGAGCCTGGTGACTGAGGACGGGGCACAGGCGCCATGGCTGCAAACCTAAGAAGACCCTTCCAGACTGCCGTTCTGTGGTTGTTCCAACTTCACATTCGGTCTTAAAAGCCTTTGTGGCAGCACACTATTTCATGATTTGCACAAAATGCTTGTACAAATACTTTTATGCGCTTGTACTTACGTAACAAGCACATAAAGGCACAAAGGGTAACTTTGTTGAAGGTCACCCTTTTCTTTTCTTTCTTTTTAACTCTGTTTTTGGAGATGTAGAGTCTGCACTTTTGATAATTAAGTTACTCACCTTAGCCAGCACGACACACAAGTGAGTGGCTTGTTCAGGCCAGCTTCATGCTTCTTTCTCCAGCACCAGTTTCTCAACCTCCTGATTCTGCTCCAACCCCTGCCACCACCACTGTGCAGATCTCCATCCAGAGCCCCCCTGATGCCATCTCCTCGAACACTGCCTTTATCTCCTGCTACTTCTCCCACTGTGCTCCATCCTCTCTGGGCTACAGAGCATCCTTTTACATTGCAGTGTACTCCAGAACACACTGTGATTTCTTCCACTCTTTATTTCCTTGCCTAATGTCTTTCTTCTATCTTTACAATAACTCACCCCTGCACCTACACCTACGATATCCATCACCAAGATGATCTCAAATTCCTTGGGCCACCAACCTTCCCAGGTGACTTTGCCTCAAGTCTACTTCCCAAAGATGGCCTTTGCCTCATGGAAAGAAAATGGAAGTTTCATCTTACTAATCCTATTTAAATGAAATATTCTCCAATGAGAATATTTCAGTCTCTTTTATGAGAATACTTCAATCTCAAAGAGATTGCAATCAATCTCTTTTTTATCATTTGTAGCTCACTGTTTTGATAAACAGTCATTCACATTTGCAAAAGGGGAAGAATCAAGTAAAGCCTAATTGAATTCTGAAACCACTTGGGAAACAAAGTCCTACCTGTGGGAATGTTAACATAGTGAAAGGTACACTAAGAAAATCATTTGCGTAGTAAGCACACTGTATATTTTATCTGGAGATTCCTGGACAAGGTTCATGAGAAAAACCATTCTTGGGTCACAAGTCATGCTCATTTTCCCTTAAGAGTAAATACATCTTCCATCTGCAGGTACTTTTCAGAAACAAAACACAGGGGGAAATAGCTGTCTTGTTGCTGCCTCAACATTCAACCAGGAAGGCAATGAAAATTTAATTTAAAAAAAAAAAGCCGCATGAGGAATAATGGAGAGGATGGGGTTCTCGACTCTTTAAATAATCTGTATTGCATTGTTTCAATGTAATTGCGATTAGCCAAAGAGGAAGGATGGGGACTATCTCATACCACTTCCAAAAATTACCACTAGCACATATTACATACAAATAATGTTTCATATTATTCTAAATATTTTCATACATTCATTACTATTATTCCCTCTACAGCCTTGGGAGGCAGTTGGATAGTACATTATTTTTACAAGTGAGGAAGCTGAGAGAGAAAAACCTCCTGCCAAGTGTGACATAGCTGCTTAGTGACAGCACTGGATTGAAACCTGAATTTGTTGAACACTCATCCAGAACACTCAGCTTCACATCAGCCTATTATGTTACTTCCATACTGGTCATAATTTTCCAGGCATTCCTTAGAATCCATAAAAATTATATTTTTGATTGAGATCCTGCTGATTAGTTGTGCTCTGTGTTTGAGCCAAAAAAAATGTCTCAATAAAATGGGGGTTTAAATGTAAATGGATCCAATGTCTTGCATGAAAGGCTCCTGCCTTGAATTTCTCCTCGCACCTCTCTTTCAAAGAGCTAAGGGAAGTCCATAGCCACTTGCTAATCCTCCCAACATGCCTGCAAAAGGCCCAGTGGGCAGTTTTAATTATGCCTGGTATACAAATAGAAAAACCAAAATGCAGATGGTGAAAAGTGAAGCTGAGGAAGAGATTTCCCTAGAACCACTAGGCACATCAGACCCAGGCCAGTGTTTTCCAGGCCTGCATAATCTCCACTTGACCGCATTTTTTAAGTAAGATGCTTCAAATGGCAGATGATCATTAAAAACTCTGGTTTGTTTCAACTGCAATGCACACATTCTTTAACAAGCAGTAAAATAAAGAGTCCAGAATATGGGATTGCTGCAAGGGGTACACAACACGCACGCAAAGTGCTTGGCAGGAAGGAGCTGGCAGGTAGTACGGACACCGGAAATGGTAACAGAAATAGTCTCGGCCTAAAAAAAATATATTTGAGACTGCTCATGTAGCTACTCAGTAAATGTTTATGGAAGAAAAGAAGGAGAAAAGAAAGAAGGGAGAAAGAGGGAAAAACTTTTTAAATCAAAAATTTGGCTCACTATCCTTTTCCTGTGACTTGTTAGAGTCTTGTAAAATGGTTTTATCTTCTATAACATGTGAGGTATGGTGATGTAAATATCATTTAAAAATGTATATTTTGGCAGTGACATTTTTTAACACTGCTCTTAATATAAGTCAACTCCCACCTCACTGTGCAGGCTTCTTTGTTTGAATTGCCAATAGTTACCTCAACCTAACCAATAAATTTTATGCAAACACATTCTATCTATTACGGGTTGTTTGACTATATTGCAATAGCCCCTGAGGTGCCCATCATAAAACTGATCTTTTTCTATTTTTTAATTCTTTTAACTTGATTATCTCCAAAAATCAAACATCTTTCTTGTTTACATGCCAGTTGCAGCCAGACACATTTTGATGTATGTAGGGTGCATGACTAAGATTCTGAAAACTTTGTTTAGCAAATCAAAGGAAAGATATTAGAAAAATTCTTGTAATTGATTGGGTACTTGGCTCTCTTTATGGCAAAATTCAATATTTTGCCCCTTAATTCTAATGAGGAGCCCCTGACCATCGAGGAGGCCTTGAAATGGTTGTCTGTCTTCCAGTTTGTCAGACGCGGTTCCTCTGCTCAATCTGATACTATTAACTACATCTACATTAAAAAGCAATGAACAAACACGCTTTATTGCTTAGAAGGAAGGATTGCTAAATATGGAAAATTAAATTGCTTTTAACCTCGCCTAGGTAGTGTGTACAACAACCAGTCTTTCCATGTTCAATGTGTGAAAGCAAATAAATAAAATGAGCGAACAAAAGTGGCAATGTAACATCCTTTAATCTGCAGTTCACAGTGCTTTTAAAAATAATAATTTTGAAAGGAGCATTTGAAAACACTCAGTCTTCAAAACGCATATTTTGCTTATTCTTGTGTTTGTTGATCTGCAAGCTTCGCGGTCAGCCCAGTAAATATTCAGTTTGCTTGGCCCAAACTGTGCAGGAATCTAATAGAAAGCAATATTGTTGAAAATGGATATCAATTGAAAACAGAGAGCAGTGTCAACTGTTCCCCACTGGGAACAGACAACAATAAAACCAGTCAAGCATTACACAGCCGAGCCTGCCAAATGTCATTAGAGTGGAGAAAAAGGAAAGGAACGTGGTAGGGAAAGAAGCACTTTGCTTTATTTTTCTCCTCCAACTTAAAAAGAAAACAAAAAAGGACTGGGGAGGGGCAGGACGGGCACATTTGGAGAATAAGGACAATAAAATTATCCTAAAATTGTCCAAGCCAGTGCCACCATTATCTTAGGGTTGGCATATCCTCTTCTGCTTCCAAAAGTGATTACATAACAAAGATTTTCAAATAATGTTTCTGTTCCTACAGCTGATCATTTTACTACCCAGATGACTCTTTTAATCAGGTGCATCTATAACCACAAAGTTCCCAATTTTTAAACCAGCATTTTGATGCCATTCATGGCAATCATGTTTCTATCATCATCTAATTAATCGATCAGAGTTCAAATTGGAAAAAAAAAGGGGCTTTTGTAAATGTATACATTTTTATTGTTACCGCTAAGCTTTAGTGGAGAGACTTTCAGAAGAAATGGGCTTCAAAGAAGCTCTCTCTGGGTGAAAGAAAATTTTTACAGTAGCTCTGAAATCTGTTAATTGATGGGAAGGTACAAAAATAATTGCTGGGCAACGGAAAGAGGGGACAAACACATGACCACCACTGTCCCCACCTGAAGGCAAAACTGGAAGCCATTGACTTAGCCATATATGTGGCATTTTCATTGATGATTTGTAAATTTTCAAACAAAGAAAAATTGTCTTTTACAGACAATGGCCCAGCCTCTGAACAGCCAGCCAAGAGCTCCCCCTAGTGAGGTAGCAGGCATATTAGAGTGAACTCCCACCTATTCGCACACACGCGCACACGCACACAGAATCGTAGCTCTGACTCTTTAGTCCAAAATGTTGTGCAGCCCCCTGTTCTTTGAAAACAACATAAAAAATATCCCCAAACTTTTCTGGATTTTTCCTCCTATTCATGGTTAAAACCCACACCCAGCACTAGTCTGGTGAGGACTCCCTTAGAAGGCAAAACTGTCATTTTGATCATATCATTTTGAAATAGTAATAATCACATATTGGCTCCAAATCTGCATCCTGAAATAGATGCTATCAACATAGAAAGTCCTCAGGGGCAGCATATTACCATGTAATTAGCATAATAACTTTGTTGTGTAAACAAAATAAAAGACAGGCTTGAATATGAGAAATAGATCTTCTGCTGTACTGGTGTCTACAGCATCTGCAGAAAAAATCTATTGTCTTTAGCCAATCTTTTATTTTTGTTGAAGCATTATTGTGATTAAACACCTACTAATATGTGCAAGTAGCTCCCTACGTGAGTGCGCTGCAGTTGTATATATGCGCGCACTTGCCCGTGTATTTTATTGCAGAACAATATACAGAACATTAGTCCTACTCATATTTAACAGAACTAATTTGCTATGACATCAGCATTGCATTCTATCTCTCAGATCAACCCAGTTTCTTCAAATACATTTTGGCTTCCTCCAAAAAGATATTTTATTGGTTTTAGGAGTCTTGATGGGGCTCTGAAGGAAGAATAGGCATTCTTTAGGGGAAAGAAGATAGCAAATTTAGAAATCAGATGCAGAGATGAAAGAGGTTTAATGTCTTACTGAAAATTCTTTGAAAGCCTTATCAAAATTTTTAGCAAAATACAAATGACTGCCATTTTATAATTAACAGCAGCTTGTGTTAAGCATCCGGTTCTCCCTGGCTTCTGCAAATATATTTTTTCTCTTGAACTAAAGATCCACAAGGCAAGTGATAATACCTCTAAGCTGCTAAAGGTGATCTATTTCCCTGGGAGTTTCTAAACCTAAATGCAGTTTGTGAGATGCCATACATTTATACCCAAACCTGGAAACCCTCAGACATCAAAGCAACACAGAGTAGGTTATTTTGTATGGAGTGTTACTTTTGTCATCAAGCTCCTCTGAGTAAAAATCATATGCATATAAAAAAACTAAACTTAAATAAACCCATTGGCTTATAAATACTGCTACTTACCTCTGAGGAGGATGGTGACAATGTCTGCAAAGCTTTGGTGAGACACACATCCATATAAATATAAACAATAAAATTTTTTGGTTTTGTTGCAATTGTCTAGTTGATATTTTAATAAGTTCATTTCATATACTCAGATCTTTGTTCTTTCCATGATTCTTACACCTCCACAAGATGAAAAAAAAAAAAAACAAGGTGAAGGGAGAGGGGTATGGGAATGGGGAAGAGAGCATCGCTATTCCTCTCAGTGTGTCCAATGTAGGTGTCACCAATTTTACCACCATTGGCCAAATTATTAGTTCAGAAACTTCACTTTCAGAAAACCCACACCAGCGATGAACTCTTCTATAATTCATTGCGAGACTGTGGGTGTATAACTCAGCCTTCGAAAACTGCTTTCCTTCCCTTACAAAGGGGGAATTACAATCTTAACACCTCCCTGAGTTGAAAGGAAGTTACTATATAACAAACTGAAATTAGACCTATTAAGTTAATTAAAATTCTGCGGGCATCTCTGAGAGTGTAATTTGGCCCAAAGTGTTTTTTAAAAAATCATGAAAATTGGCTAATGAATATCGTGCCGTCACTTCCCTAACATAAAATAATTCAACCATTTAAATTGCACAAATTCCAAAATGGTCTAATTTATAATACATCATTGTTTGCTTGTTTGTTTTGGAAGTACTTAACCTAATAATGTGGTGACATTGTACTTTTTAACGAAAATTCCGATCTTTCATGAATTAACAAGATATTTTCAGCTGAATTTTCGTATGAGTTTAGCTGAAACCTTCCTAAATACTAACCCCTGATTATACTTACCCCTGCTTAGATTTGTTATTCAGAATTTGGTACAGTTAGTTTCCAGTAGGTGGGGAGTCAGAAATCCCAGGCTTTTAAGCCAATGTGGACGATTACCCACTATTTGACCTTGAACAGTCACTGTGTCCTTAGACTCCATTTCTTCATCTGTGAATTATGGGTAACATCTTCCTGGGACCACAAGGACCCCTGTGGGAATCAAATGAGATTGCATGTGTGATAAGTGCTTTAAATATTAGAAAATGCTAGAAAAATATACACTGTTATTTTTAAAAATAATATCTTAATCAATGACCTATATGATCATCTTTCAAGACAGTCTTCCAATGATTTCTATAAGGTTCTCTCTCTTTTTCTTTTTTTTTTCAAAAAACCATAAATGTTGAGTTGTTGATCTACAGATTTCTTTTTTCAAAAACCAATCCCTGCCTGGTGCACTGGGACTTTAGTTTGGCATCTACTTCAGTTCCAGCCACTCCTCTCCTATCAGAATTGTCCCCCAGAGGGTATGAGAACATAGTCCATATATGTAACCATCACGCTCCTTTGGTTTCTTTGGTTCAAGTTTTCCTAGGCTGAAAGGTGTAGTCACTGGTTTTTCACTGGAGAATTTGCAGGGAGGTCCCATTGCCGCCAGAGAGAGGCTCTGTCAGCCCTTGACTCCCCGTAATCAAAATGAAAGGAATAGCCACCAATTTTTTCCTATTTTATAAGTGCAATTATATGAAATACTATTTAGCAATAAAAAGAATTCAACTACTGATACATGCAACAATGTAGATAAATCTAAAATGCATTTATAACTGAATGAAAGAAGCTGAACTCACAAGGCTGCAGATTGGGTGATTCCATTGATAAAACATGCTAGGAAATGCAAAACTATGAAACCATAGAGTAGAAAACAGAAGAGCAGTTGCAGGGGACTGGGTAGAAGAGAGGGGGTGAAGTACAAAGGGCAGTGGGAACTTTTGCAGGTGAGGGAACTGTGCTATATCTTGATTGTGGCAGTTACAAGATTGCATGTGTTTGTCAGAGCTCACACTCAAAAGGAGGAAGTTATAGATCAATACATCTGACATTAAAAAGCAAAAGAAAGAATCAGGGGAATCAACATGTGTATTCCCCTACTTCCATTGTGATTCTTCCTTTGAAATCAAATTCTATTTCCTTGGAATCAAACTGTTTTCTTGCAAGGCAAAGTCCTATTAAGAAGCTAATCAGACAGACACTTAACTGAATATGGTTAAACTTTGAAATAAAGTTTTCACATTTACCACATCCATGATTAATTATCAGAGGGTCCAAATAGTGTAATTGTCTTATAATTATCACCTCTTCTTTCTAGATTTCAAGTCTTAAGCATAGTTGTATAGATTTTACCTAGAAAATGGTTTCTAACTTCGTTTTATGGGTGTTGCCCATAGGAACAGGAATACGTCCCATTATGTGGAGCTGTCAGCCAGAGATTTCAGGTGGTTACAAGAGGTCCCTTGAATTGAGTTCTGAGTAAAATATGTACCCAGAAATATCAGATCAAAGGTCCAAAGAAAACAGAATAAAATAAATGAATTAAAAATAGCCCCTGGATTTCTGCCAAAAATTGCAACCCATATACTGCACAAATCTGCTGTAAAATGTTACTAGAGATCATCTTTCTTTTTAAAGATTGAGGTGCATCTTTCAGCTTCAATTATTTTATTTTATTATCAATAGAATGATATCATTTATAACACTGGCAGAGGAGTCAGCAGGCAACTCCTTCCCGGGACATCCTTGCCAAGGGGGCTTTTGTGGGGGCGGGGGGTGCACGTTTGGAGTAGGGAGGGGTTATGAGGACAGAGCACACAGTACCACCTCTTTCTAAATCCCTGTTCCACTCCTTCTGTTGTAAATAGCCGTATAAAACAATACCTAAACACTATTTTGCTGGAAATACAATTATTTGCAGGTGTCTCAGAGCCATTTAGGCTCATTCAGTCTTCTCTTCTCCTCATTGACATTAGTTTAATCTGTGGAAATCAAATCACAATCGTGCCAGACTTTTTACCTCATTAGTTTTCTATTGTCTGTTCTGAGGCGTTGCATACACTTCCACCTCCAGGCACCGCTGGCTCTCGTCCGCACTGTTTCCATCCCCTCCCCGTTTTCACTCTTATAAGTAAGAAACACTTTTAATTCGGTTATTTAATTACTTCTGGAGCTAACTCAGAAAATTTTCACCTGCATTTTTTTTTGAAAACTGGCAAGTTTTGGAGATAAACATGTTTCTGGATGTTATTCAAATTATGCACAGGACATACATGAAATGTCCATACTCCCGGGATTTGCTCTCTAGGTAAACAGTAATTGTCTGTAGGTGATCAATTATTTTAAGTATATGTAATTCCATTTTTTTCTTTTAAATCATAGCAACATATTTCTTGGTAAATTCCAGAATCCCGTGTGTCTTCAGCACTGTCATAAGAATTGTTTAACATTATTTTAACTACATTTGGATTGGGGTTAGGGTACTCACTCTGTAGAGCCAGATCTATGGGATCAAACAAGGGACATTGATGAGAGTATGGAGCTGTTTTTCTGCAAACCCTTGAATTTAAGCATTTTTTACAGCAGTTTTTACTTCTCCTGATACCTCTCTATACACATAGTAGATAAAAATGCTGAAATTCCTTGTCAATGAACAATATAATAAGAAAATATGCCTCATAATTTGGCTGCCACACTGTTTCAAAATGATTCTGATACACAGTTGAGGCTCTGAAATCTAATTTTCTGATTTGGTGCTCAGGGTCAGTTACTACAGGCTTCAGAAATTGGGGTCAATAAGGAAAATTGCTGAGAGTTCTTTGGGTTACTCTGTACTTCAGGGTTAGCTGTACTATTAATTAGTTAAGAAATCTAAGTTATACTCATAGAATGTCATGAACTGTTACATTCATTGTTTCTTTATTGAATATCAGCAGAAATTATCTGCCATACCAAGAGCCTCAGACCTCCTGAATAAACAAGTTTTACTTCCTTTAAGGAAAAATACAGTAATAACAACCTTTGATTGTCTAAGAACATCATAATGCACATTGTCATTCCTGATTCCCCCCATGCCAAGAACACAGGATGATTTACATATGCTCTAATCAAATATTTGGGGGCTGGGAATTCTCACTGCATATCTCTAGATCAGGATTATGTGACATGCCTTGGATTCCAGCCAGATTTGAGGCTCTTCATTTTTAAAACAATAACCACCTGCTAAAAGAAAAAAGAAAGCCATTTCCTTCGTGCCATTTGTTAGCTTAGGATCAGCAGAATCCTCCTGCCGCACTGATTGAAGTGCAGTAGCTGCAAGGTTGAAAACTGAAATCTTGCACTAAGCACTTCATCGCTGCTGGCTTGTAATTTTTTTCTCTTCAAAAATTACATACACAAAGCAGTTTTAGACTCTGTAATCAGATATTTTGCCTCATACTTCTGCGTGATCCTGGAATGTTTTCTTTTTCTTTCTTCTTTCTCTTCTCTGAGAGAGAAGAGCTTGGCACAATCAGCGCTTTCAGGAGGCGCGTTCGTTACACATGTGCCGCCCCGCACGCTGGACCCACACCGCTGCGGTCTGGCATTTGCGGATTTTTGACGAAGCTAAACGAGTAAGATGAACTCAGCCTCGTTAATTTTCATGGGGCCTAAAACCTTCACCTCCAAACTGCTTTCCTTCTGCTTGCTGTCCAGCACTTCAGCAACCAGTAGGCAGTGCAGCAAGGAGTGAAGTCTTCTTGGCAGGGGAGATGCAAGGAGCATGGAGAGGCCGAAAGAACAAGGGACTTGGTCTTGGCTTCGAGGGCTGCTGAACAGTGGGCTCAGATTTGGCAGGGCCATGATCTGCACCCAGCTTAGCTGAGATAGGGGGGTTTTCCCAAGCATCCTCTGGTTTTTCCCCATGCCGAGCTGACAGTGGCATTACCATTTTATGTGCTTGCCCATCCAAATGCCTACAGTGTATAGAAAGCACTCTATAAATATTCATAAACAAGTAACAGAAAGCCATTTTGAACAAAATGATATGTTTTAGTTGAAAAATGTACAATTAAAATGGTCTGGTATTTGCAATGTTTTAGGCACCACCAGCACCTTGGACCTGATGGTTCCTCCTCAAAATGTATTATTATTTATAAAAATATTCATTGGTTAAGAGCTGTACTTTTAAAAGGCAAATACAGTACATCTCTCTGTATACTGTGATAATACATTTCATTTAATAGAAATTTGAATTTATAGATATTTTAAGTTCTTCAAAATGGAACTTTTTAAGTATCTGTCTTTATACTATGTACTATCGTGTGTGTGTGTGTGTGTGTGTGTTTTAACCAGTTTTTTCTTAAATGTCTTCTGATCTTAGACTTCAATTATCCAAAAAAACCATCTACCCTTTAGTTCTCAACTTTTCATATCACATGTCATCTATTCATTCAGAATTAAACCTTTGAAATCATCTCAGAATCCTTCCCTTCCCCCATTGATACAGTGTCAGAGAATAAAGAAAGTAGGCAACAGAATTGAATCTGGAGATGCTTATATGTTTCAACTCTTAATCTTAGAATGTTTAGAAAGCAACTACATAGTAATATAAACAAGCTACGATATGACTAAAAATCCATATTTCTAATTGTCTTCTTGGGAATTGGAAACACTTTTGGGCAGGCTTTCTGTCATATCTGATTGGAATGTCTCAGATTTTCCATTTTTACCTTGAAACAGTGCTGAAGAAGTTCCTATACTTAGGGCATGAGAAATATCTGCTGTTTTATTTTCCTTTTTCATGTATCCTTATATGATTATCACTTACTTCAAACCAATGGGTTCTTTGCAAAGTTCATCTGAAATCATATTTCTTTTGTATTAGGGTTAGTTTATCTAAATTTAAATGATATTACTCAGAAATACATTTATCTCTAAATGTCTTTATAGGTGATTGCAAAGAGCCCCAATACAATAAAAGCCTACGAATGTGCCCTTGAAGCTGAGATCAAGTCCTTTGTTCCTTTAGCCACTCGCTGCTCCCATGTTGGGGTTGGCAAGCCCTTTGCTTTGTGAAATGGCCCTTCTTCCCCATGAATCTTCAGTCCTTGTTCATGAAATGTGACAATCCGATGTGTGAATCCAGAGAAAGTGCTGGTGCCAATCTGCACATTAAACATTAGTAAAGCAAAACTTTTTTATATCTTCGGATTTAAAAAACCCCTATCAATAGAAGTTCTAATATTTCTTCTAGCATCCCAATGGAGCATCTTGAACCTCATTTTTAAAAACTATGTAATCTAGTCCATTCGAGATATTGTTACTGTATTAGGATTCTCCAGAGAAACACAGCAAATAGGATAGGATATCTGTCTTTCTTGCTCTTGCTCTCACTTTAGCTCTATTTATCTCCAGAGAGCTAATCTAAAATATTAGACCTTCTATCTCTCCAGACCGAGAGAGAAGATGAGATTGATTTTAAAGAACTGGCTCATGCAATTGTTGGGGCCAGCAAGTTCTGAATCTGTAGGGCAAGTCAGCACTCCGGTGATTCAGGTAGGAGTTGATATTACAGTCTTGAGCCTCAGGCAGGAAACGCAAACAGAATTTTTATGTTGCAGGCAGAAGTCATAATTTATTCTTTGGAAATCTCAGTCTTTTCTCTTAAGGCCTTCAACTGATTAGATAAGGCCAACCCACATTATGTAGGGCAATATGTTTTACTTAACATCAACTAATTGTAAATGTTAACCGGACCTTTAAAGTAATATTCAGACTAGTGTTTCATCAAACAACTTGTCACCATAGGCTAGCCAAGCTGACACATAAAATTAACCATCACGATCTATCACTATTTGCTGCGTTGTGGTGATGACCTACAGATGAGGAAGAGAAACCTCACCACAGTAGTCAGACGAAATCACAGGCTGCTTTCCTCTGCTTCCCGCTTATCCCAACTCCAAAGGCCTTAGTGCAGAGAAAAGCGAAGGCAAAGCAAAGATAAAACAACACCCTCCCACTCACTCTGCTTGAGATGCATGCTTTTTCCTGTCCTGAGAGAAAAGAGCTTTTGAGTCAAATCAAAGACTGAAGCTTAGAAATCAGCATGACTGCATCTTAATTACTAAATTGAAACTGCGGTAATCACTGAAGGGGATGACAAACTCGTGGAATGAACCAATTCCACACTGAGAGAAGTGCAAAGAGTGAAAGGAGAGTTCAACACACCAGAATGGTAACCACATTGGAAAATAACAATATTATAGGGAAATGAAATATGTTGAGACTACATAGGCATTGAGTTCTGTACATAGATGGGCAAGGGGCAGAGAGAGCTAAGACGGCAATGACAACAACAGAAAAGACTTGAGTTGGCTAATGGAGGGAGGCGTGGAAGTTGTGTCACTGTGGACCTTCCGGATGGATCGTGTGGACAGGCTTGCAAAGAGTTTTGCAAAGAGTTGTGGCTGACCGGGCATGGACAAATGTTGGGGATTATCAAACATCCACGGAGCATGAACTTTGAAGTCAGGCTCATACTGGTTTGAGTCTGGACTCTGCCACTTTGAACACGTCGCTAAGCCAGTGGGAATAACAACAGTACTTGTTCTGCAGAGCTGCTATTAGGGATAAATAGTGGCACAGAATGAATGCTCCAATAAATGGTAGCTGGAGTCTTCATCCTCCTCCTCCTCATCATCATCAGATATTACAAGTTTCTTTTCCTCCTACTAAAAGTGAAGCATCTGGTAAACTAATTTACTCTGCTGAAAGATTTATGTTTTAAAAGAAGTTATTGGCTGCCTTTATAGAACTCCTATACCATACAGGCACTCTACTAAAAGCATTTCTCATGTAATTGTCACAAAAATCCCAAAGGTAGACACTGTCTGCATTTTACCAATAGGAAACCTTGCTGAGGCTCAGAGAGGTCACACAGTTCACGAGAGGCAGAGCCGTGCTGTTTCCACCATTCCAAACCGCCTCCCACTGAGTGTGAACCTCGTTCTGGGGAGTTGTCATTAGTATGGAGTGTTGAACGCTGAAAGAAAATGGTCATGTTGACAATAAGTTTGAATTATAGTAAAAAGAACTAACTAAAGAAAAAGAACATAGGTAATAAAACATTTATAATAAAAAGAACATAATTATAAATGTATCTTTGATTTTATGGGAGCAGATTTCAACATATCTTTGATTTTAAGTGAGGAAATTTCAGTGTTTGAGCAGGGGTTGGGAAAAGGGAAGGATACATCTGTTACCATGGACATTAGACTCTATAAATGGGGAGGAATAATCAAATTTATGACAGTAAAGTTAAATATGGTCCAAGGGGGAAACCAGACAGGAAAGCAATAAAGAAGCAGGTGTGGCTACAAAGGGGTTTCTCTGATAAAGTTGAATTCTAAAAGACCTTGATCAAAATGTGTAAGTCATCAAATTACAAAGAACTGGCACAAACCAGAAGGCGTAGTGTTCACTTGGCTAAGTCCAGAACAAGCTGGGGCTTGGGGAGTATGCCAAGGACCACAGAAATATTGTTAAACATTTGTGGAAGCAAGAAATAGAAAGGAATGGATTGCACCATTGTTTGAAATAGGTGATATAATGAGAAGATGACAGAGAAAAGGCAGGATAACTCATCTTCAATTTTGCTTACTTTTTCCCTCCAGGAAAAATTATCTCCAAACTGTAAGTGTTCAGGTACTTATGGTAAATAAAAACAATCTGTAACTGCTTTAAATGAAAGTCTTCAATCTCGGAAATATTTTATTCCAAATAACCTGCTAGTGGGATTGCAGAATTGCTCCTAATAATCCAAGAGAAATCAAAATTAGGGGAAAAAATACAGTTAAGCAATTGTTTTCCCCAAATTCCAAGTAAGTGTACCAAGATATGTCTTACCTCACCAGAAACATCAAATGTTCCAGGTTAAGCTACCATAAAGGAGATAGGGCAAGGGCAACAGAAATTATGGAGCAAAAAAGCTTTGGTAATTTATCGCTATTTATCACTATTTATCACTATTTATCTTTTTAAGGGAAAATGAAATATGTACTTTCCAGAGTCCTAGGGGTTCTAAACCTAAGTCATAGATCTTGGCATCCTTCTCCAGCAAGATTACATTCATCCCCTCTCAACTTCATACAGCATCTAAAAACTGAATCTTAATGTTGAACCAAAGCCAGCATGTCTAGAATGTGCTCTTCCTCTATGGAGGGGGTATCTGCCCTCTACTATAGAGTGCCAACTGTGTGTGCAGTCCAGTTCTGCTGTGTTTGAGTCATTCGTTTGTACATTTTTTTGATGTTTTTGAATGGGTCACACACTCTTCATAATCTCCAGAAATCCCTACTGTCTTCCACTCTGATATCTAGCTAATCATGTGCACTACCCGGCTTCCAGCTGTGGATGTCACTTCAGTTTGCAACCTTCTTCTGGGGACACATAAAACAAATGCAGCCCTTCTCCTGCTGCACCCGTTCATGCTCCTAAAGCCTAATGGTGGTTTGAACAACACTGAGCCCGTTGCCAGGCCACTAGCGAGGCCTTCTGTCAATGACTCTCAAATGCTCTTATTCCAGCCCCCATCTCATGGCCCAGGATTCTGTGACCTGCATTACCAATCCTTTCCACTATCCAGAACTTAGCAATAATAAGCAATTACAGGGGGTTGACATTTAAATGTTTTAAATAAATATGCATTTTTAACAGCACAACTTAATTGTCCATTGGTTATTTCACAGAAAAAAATATTATGTGTAAAAATTTTATTCTCTGCCTCTCTAGACATTTCTGAAAAATGGGAATACTTGCCTTTCAGAATCATTGTGAGCATTAAATAAAGTTATGTGTACTTTTGATGCACTATAAATTAAAAATAGCCTGGTGCTTTTATTTTGTTTATTATATATGTTTTTAAGTTGTACAGATTTATAGGCAGCATATCACCGGTGAAGTGTTACCATGCAAGCACATTTTTGATAGGTATGTGTACATTTTCCTTGAGAAATATATACAGACTATTTACATTTTAACTGTAACACCACTATGCCTTCAAATCAAGTAATTAAAAAATTATAGGCCAAAAATATCGTTGAAATAAAAATGCATCCTATAAACTCTATGGTTAAATAAGCCACAACCCATTAAACTGATGTGAAGAAACAAAGCTAATGATAATTGATCATTAAAAACTAAAATAAAGCTATAATAAAAACTGAAAGCAGCAACCAGTTCAATTACACTGCTAACAGAGGGTTCTTTCTGAACTTGGAGCATTATAACTAGCTGGATGGGCACTTATGTAAAGGGGGCTCTGTGATGTTGCCAGCAGCCAGACCACTCAGGAGTGAATTGCTGCTCCCAAAGATAGGGGGCCATTCACACTACTTTATGTACACCAAACCAAGTAGTCTTTTAAATTCCACCCAGTCATATAAATGAACGGCAGCGATCTGCAGGTCATTTGTCCTTAAGAGCCAAGTAGCCTGGCTGATAGAGTAACCATTATCTGGAACATTCGGGCAGAGAGAAAAGGTCACTCTGGAGAGTCTTGTACCAGCAGTTAATAGTGGAATCCAGAAATGACACACCTCACCTCTGCTCTTTGTTGAGCTGTTTTTTTTTTTCTTTCTTAGCGAGTGTATCACTATCAACTCAAATGCCTAAGCCACAGTCTCCTTGAGAAGGGAGAAATAGAGATGGGAAAAGAAACAGAAAAACACTAGAGCAGAGGGCAGGAATCAGCAGGAATCCTTCTCTATATAGACATGCTCCACTGAACAATGGGGATGCACCCTAAGAAATGCACTGTTAAGCGATTTTGCCATGTGAACATCATGCAGTTCACTTACACAAACCCAGAAGGTATAGCCAACGACATGCACCTGAGCTATATGGTGTATCACTCTCATATATTCGGTCCATCATTTACTAAAATGCATTATGTGGCACATGGCCATATTTTAGTGAAGTGCAAGGCAAAAATCAAAGGAACAGGTAGCTTGATGAGAATAATGGAATTTCTGAACTGCTATGTAAGGGACTGAAAATTTCAGCCACCCAGAGGTGAGTGAAAGACTTTATGGGCATCAAGTCCCAAGTATGACAACTATTGAAAGAATTATGTAGTTTTTGACATGAACCTCAGTGGAGTGAAGAGAACTGACTAGTTCCTAATACACAGTAGGTGCTCAGTAAATGCTTATTGAATGAATCAACAAATGATTCTGAAGACTCACATGACAACTGTGTATCTGCTCTGTTACTCCATGAATTTTTTGACTCCCACCCAACGTTCAGAGTTCTGCCTCAATTAAGTTTGCCAACTCTTTATTCTCTCTTAATGTTGCTGCAGCTCCAAAATATGAATACAGCTGGTCCTTTAAAAAAAAACAGTTATTTGAAAATGGTCCTTCTATTCCTCTAGGTAGTGCTAACTAAAGACCAAGAGGGAGCACTTAGAACAAACTATCTCAAGACTTCAGGACATCATATCAGAATTGGAATTTGGAAAACACAACATTAAAACTAACAGATTATCACTGAAGAAACCCATCTACACCCCTGACAGGGAATCCACAGTTGGCTCTCTGTTTTCATAAATGGCTTGCAATAGCATTAATAGAAGATCAGAATATTCTCCTCCTATCTCCTCACCCGGGGCCATTTTACTGGCTTCGCCTCCACGCAAAGGAAACAAGCAAACAAACACACAAACCAAAAGGTAATGTAACAATCCCTTGTCTCCAAGAAGATAATTAATACAGTAAGCCCTCACATTGGGGATAGGGTCTGCAACTTTAGGTGAAACAACGTATAACGCAACAAATTTTACCATAGGCTAATTGCTATAAACAAGAGTCAAGTACCTCTGGCCTCTCACCAATGTTTTAACAAAATGATGTTGAATGAAATGACATTATTTGAGGACCCACTGTATTTTATTATAAAAAGCAACTTAATTCCTCATGCCCGTCCCCCACCCCCTGCAGAATATGCCTGGCCATTGCATACTCAGCAGCCCATTAGATTGTTCCCCTCCAAAAGAGTGGCACCAGCTTCTCCAAAGCTGGTTTCAGTTGCCAGCTTTCGGACATGAAGAGCAAACAGCTATGCAAAAATACAGCTTATTTTTATTCCTGCCACAAGTACTACAGAGAATGGTGGATGAGAAGTTTACCAGACTTAAAAAATAGAAGGGCCTTAAAGGAAACCCCCTCAGATGTGAAAGTGCCCGGTGTGTTTCAAAAGGGTGAAAAGTGCTCGCTTCGGCAGCACATATACTAAAATTGGAACGATACAGAGAAGATTAGCATGGCCCCTGCGCAAGGATGACACGCAAATTCGTGAAGCGTTCCATATTTTTTAAAAGACAGAAAACTGTACAATATCAACAATTAAAAAAATACTGATTAAAAAAAAGGGCGAAAAGTTCATTTTGCCTCAGCCTCAGATTCATAGGGGTGAAGTGCTGTGCGATGAGATAGACGGGTAAGGTAGGGGCACCATTTAGGGTCCCCTGTGCCATTCTCAGAGTCTGTTAGGGAAGAGCAGAGCTTTGTAATCGGAAAAATGTGTGCTGACTTGTTTTCAGATGGTTCACTGCAGCAACAGTAAGGAAGATAAAATAGAAAGGATACCGGTGAGAAATGATGTGGAGAAGGGCAGTAAAGGAAAAACACAGACAGCGAAACTGATGTGGCTTTTTTCCCTATCTTAAATGCATTCCCTTTCATCTGTGAATTTCAAATTTAGTTTAGAAAGTTTCTTGTACAGCTTGTTAAAAATATTTTTTTCTAGGATCCACCCTACCAATTCTCACTCAGTAAGGAGTGAAGAGAGAGTTTCAGATATCTGGATTTTAAAGTGACAACTCAAGAAATATTGGTCCCCGTTACCAAGATCCTACCCTCCTTCGAAGCACCTCTGTTGTTCTCTATAAAGCCTTTCCCACAACTCTGGTCTACATTGAACACACTTGGAACCAGCTTGCTTGCTGCTCGCTGTTTACAGCGGAATTTCTTCAACTTCAATGTGCAAATCTTGTTAAAATGCAGATCGCATTTCTAGCAAACTCCCCAAGGATGCTGATGCTGCTCATCCATGTTTCTCACCTGGAAGACTAAAGTCACTATGTCATGTGTTGGCACCACATTATAAGGACGATCTCTTGGCTGTTTAATGTAAGAGTCTTGCCTCTCAACTTTACTGTAAATTCCCAGAGGCCAAGTTGAATGCCTTTGGAAGCTCCTCACATCACTAAGGACTGGACATACAGCTGGTGCTTTACAAACACAAATTGAATTGAATGATTCAAAGCAAAAGAGCAATAAGCTTCTAGATTTCAGGTTGGAGATAAAGAATAAGTAGAGAACCCCAGCATTAATTCTTAACTGGTATTGTTCCTGTCAGGCACTTTCATCGTAAAACTGCATAAAACGGCCAAGGGGGGAAGCACACTCAGGGGGCATTCAAGACCAAAAGTCTAAGATGTCTACATTAGAAGTGCAAAATGAAGAAAGTACATCTTTAATAACTTAGAAGACAGCTGCACTTTTCCAAGAATTTCTGGAACATCTTCTCAAAAGTTTTATCAATTCTATAATTATGGTTTACAGTTTTGGCCCCCTCTACAAAGTAGACAAATTACTGGGTTCAATGACATAAAAATCAGGTCCCAGCCTCAGAATAAAGTGTTTGTTTTTGTTGTTTATTTGTTTGCTTGCCTGTTAGAGTCAGGGAATTGCATGGACTCCAATAGGAATCCCAGACTCTCCTATGTGGTTATGTGCTAAGAGACACGCGTGCCAGAACCTGCTTTACAATGCTGAGTTTTTAACATTTTTATTCAGACACAAGTATAGAATTGAATAGCAGCATCCATGATAGGTACATTGAGTACAGCCTGCTAAAGCTAAAGCAGCAAAGAATCAGAAGGACTTTATAAACAAGAAGGGATGGGAGGCAGCTTCCTGAACAGAAGGAAAATGTACAGACAAGTAAGACAGAAGAGACACATTTTCACCACCCAAGGTGCTCAGGCATCCTATCCAAACACCGGAACACGATTTATTATCTTAAATTATGTGAGCATAGAGCATCCGCCAAGGCCATTTTGAGTACTTTACATCATACCAAACTGTTCCATTCTTTGAGTCTTCCACTAAGAAGATGTCTTAGACATCAGAAGAGAAAATTAGAATATAATAGCATCCTCTACCTCCTGAACACCACACGTGTCAAAATACTAAATGCAAGAAGAGCTATATTTTGTTGTAAGAAATTCGTTCATCACTACCTGTGTATGAAAGAAAATGATTAAAGTCTCTAGGAAAGTATGCCAAACATTACATACTCTAATATAACAAAGTATTTTTAGGCAAGATATTTTAAACCATTGTTACCAATTGAAAGGATGATTTAATTTTAGCAACTGTTTATAGGATGTTGTGAGGAAGTTAATCCATTATTATGTCATAACATACCTTGTTTTATAATATCAATTTTGCTATTAGGATTTGAAACAAGAATTTTCCTAGGGATATACATTTTTACATGACATTAAGGTCATTTGTATATATTATAATACAACCATAACTGTGATAATTATTCATTTGTACAAAAATTTTAAGTAATCCTTCCAGCAGAACATTAAAAGATTATAGTGTATGTGTGTGATTGTGTGTTGAGTATGTGTGAGTGAGAGAGACTAATTCACTAACAATGCCCACTAGGTTAGCTCAAGAATCTTGGGGGTTAGGTGTTTTGTCATGAGTGGGCCGTATCTAGCACAGGGAGTGGGAGTGGGGTGGGAAAGTAGGGAGCAAAGCATAACTTGAAAGATCTAAAAGCTTTTTACTGCTTTTCATGTTAAAAGTTTGAATGGATGGCATCAAAATCAACGTGCATCTATTACTCCAACAAAGCGACGTACTTTGGAAAACCCAATTATTTCGTTTGTTTGTAGTTTGCCAGATACCTGGCTGCATTTCCATCAGCACTGCATGCAGAAAGGCAGCATTATAGAGATTGGAGGAATGGTCAGCTGCCAAGTCTCTCATCATCCATGCTCACGTCCTGCTCATGGGACACGAAGCTGATGGCAAACAATGTCTTTTCACCAATATTATTACCAAATTTTAACATATTCATAGCAACAAGACTCAGGGTCTGCCTAGACAAAGTCATACATCCAAAGTTAGTGTTATGTTTCATCTAATCCAGAAAGCTTGCAATTGTAATATAACCAAACTTTTTTTATGGCATCTATAGGGAGACATTTGAAAGGAATTTCTTGAAAGTTCTATTTATATGCCCCTAAACTGCTGAGTAAATTTAGTCACATACATTGCAAAACAGAAGCCAATCTTGGATGCAGTACTTTGGATGAGTATGGTTTGCCCTGGACTGAATGTTTCCAGGGCATTAGAAGGCTCCCATCCATCCTAATCAACTTTGCGTGGACATGATTCCACATCCAGTGTTGGCTCCGATCAGCACAAGTGTCAGTCACGGAGCAGACTCTTGCCCGCAGCCCTCTGTCCTCATTGCCTCACGGCAGAATGTGCAAGGTTCTTTCAGGACAATTCCCTTTCGCCTGCATTCCAGTTGTGCCCACCCCTGACAGACTTGCCTGGTTGTGGCACTGACCATATGGCTAGGCTCAACTCCACCCTCTCTTTTAATAACTCCATTTCCCTTGCTGCCCTACTCATCCTATTTTCATGGAGGGTAATGATTTATAGATTCTCCCTCAAACTACCCATCCGCACAAACGTCCATGATTCCACTTACATGATGGTCTCTTTGCATTCACACACTCACTGGGATGTATCTGGCTGACTGTGGCTTATGTAGTTTATTTCTGAAAGGAATTAATTTAAGACATATGAATACAGTTGCCCTTAATGCCCCAGCTTAAAATCCATTCCATTAATTTCTTATGTCATGGAAAATAATTGCTTTGCACTCCAAATTTACTGATTTTGATTCTGGCATATGTTAAATAAATTGGATCTTTTCTCAATATCTTATTTTAAATAAATATTGTAATATTATTTTTAAACATCTCCTTTTACCTTATATCTACCCCAACAGATATATAAACATACATTGCAATATTTGAGAAAATTTAAAATGATGAAAGGCTCCAAGAATAACTGAAATAAAGTAATTTTTAACATTATTTACCACTCACCCCCCAAGAATTTCCAAACTTATTTTTTAAGATTTTATTTATTTATTTACTTTTAGAGAGACGGGAAGAGAGAGAAGGAGAGAAACATCAATGTCTTAGAAATACATTGATCAATTGCCTCTCACTGGGGACACGGCCTGCAACCAGGCACATGTGTTCTGACTGGGAATCGAACTGGCAACCTTTTGATTTGTGGCCACACTCATTCCACTGGGCCTCACCAGCCAGGGCCAAACTTATATTTTAATAGTCTGTTTTATCTAATTATATATATATGTATATGCACATACACACAAGGGGGACCCTGAAGAATTGTATCCTGGAAGTCTTGTAGTACAGGCTTCCCCTCACTAGGTGAGTGTTCTAGGAACCCATCTGTATCAGTGTACCAGCTGGCATTGTTGTGAGAGGTTGTGTTTGACTTCAGTGAATTTTTCTGAAGACTCTCAATGGGTTTGCCCATTTCATGATGAGTGATTTATGAGCACACCTAGACATACTGTGGTGAGTATTTAGCAGTTTTTGAGTAAAAACAGCCTGACCACTGTGCCCCACCTGTCCTATTCACCTGATCTTGCCCAAGTGACCTTCTTTTTTGTTTTTCTGGATGAAAACTTTCCTCAAAGGGAAATGTTTTGCTGATGTGGAAGAGGTGAAACAACAACAACAACCAACAGCAGAAGCGCTAAAAGGCATCGAAATCAATGAGTTCAGAAATCGTTTTGAGCAGTAGGAAAGACCATCTCAATAGGTGTATTGTATCAAATGGAGAGTACTTCAAAGATGCTGAAGTTTAAACATGTAAGAATACACAATTTTTTATAAATAAATTTCATTTTGGGGGTCCCCCCTCATATCATCTTAGTCCGTTTGGATTGTTATAACAAAATACTGCAAACTGGATAGCTTATAAACAACAGAAATTTATTTCTCACAGTTTTGGAGGCTGAGAAGTCCAAGACCAGTGTGCATCAGCATGGTTAAGTTTTAGGGAGCACCTTCTTCCTGATTCATACCTGGTGCCTTCTCCTTATGTCCTTACATGGTGAATGGGACTAACAAGTTTTCTGGCACCTCTTTTATAAGGGTGCTAATCCCATGCATGAGGACTCCACCTTTATGACCTAAGTACCTCCTAAAGGCCCCACCTTCAATATCATCGCATTGTGCAATGAGATTTCACACTTGAATTTAAGGGACACCAACATTCAGATCACAGCATCTATTAAAGAATAGATTCTAACTGTTCTAGGAGCACTGATTTATTAATGAATATCTAAAGAAACTATTTTCAAATCCCTTGCTAGTGGGAAAAGAGAATTCACATACTGTGCTGGGTTCTTAACTCCCTGCCTCGAGGATGATCCGATACAATCCCAGCAGCCAGAGACACTAGGAGCAGCTGGGATGAAAAAACTACCAGCAGGAGAAACCAAACCCCACGAGCCTTGCATCACTCTCGGGATCTCCACTTCTGGAGAGGCAAAGTTTGCTCGAATCACAGCATAGGTGACACAGGTAGGCCATGTTAACATGCAGCACCATTGAGGAAAAAAGAAAAAGATGACCAGTCCCCCTGTGTGTTCCTTGCGTATCCCATTCCTGCATGTTCTCCCTGGAAGTTCAAGTGTTTTGGCCAGATTATAATTATTCTTTTAGATTCCCCTCAATGTAATGCTGAAGTCATAAGTGAAGCAGTTGGTTTAGAGCAGACTGTGCCTTTGGTCCCTGTGCTCTTTCTCAATCGTGTCTTTTATGATCAAAGGTTTGCCACCGTCTCTCCTGCCACAGAGATGTCACACACATGGTTCCCTCTGCCTAGAACCTCTGGGTTTTGTTGCTGGTTTCTTCCAGTTGAGATGTCAGTCTGCATGAGAGGCTTTCCTTGACATCGCATATTCTCCTATTATTCCCCACATCTTGCTCCTGTCTTTCATGGTACCTATCTCAATTTACAATTCCACACTGAGTTGTCTCTTGTTCGCTGCCTGTATCCACTCTTAGGCTCCAAGCTCCCCAGGGTAAGGGCCACATGTCTCCATTACCCACCAGTGTATACCCAGCCCAGCAGAATACCTCACCCAAAGGGAGCTCTTCAAAAAATAACAGTTGGGCAAGTGAATTAAAAGTCTGACTCTTTGAGAGGAGGAGGAGTGCTATTTCTCACGCTTGCTTTCACCTCTCAGAACCTTGATAAAACCATCACTTGATCAGAGGGACCTCTTTTCTGTGGGTCCCAGCTAGACGCTTCCAGAAACACGTTCTCTAGGCTATCTCCCATCAGTGAGCATAATTAATTTGGGGGCTTTGCAGCCAGTTATCACATTGGCATTCATTACACAATGAGTGCTGGCTAAACACATGCTAAGCATTCTCAGCATTCTAAATTCTTAAAATCCAGGAATGGCCCATGTCATCCCATGTGACTTCCCTCAGGTACAAGTCGTTTACCTCTAATTTGTGCAGCACAATCTGTTGTGGGACAGCAAGAAGCAGACAAGATTATATGGAGCTCTTTCTCTGTCTAAGGAATTAAGCTGTGAGACTAGTCTATATTATCTCATTTACTCCATTCTCACAACAACCCTATGAGATGGGTAGCGTGCCATTGTACAGATGGGAAAACTGAGGCTCTTTGAGAGAAAGTCTCCCAGAAACAGGTAGGTTTGTGTTTTTTCTGCTACACCACAGTGTGTAAAACAGAATTGACAGAGTACATCAAAGACTTTGTGAGAGAAACAGGCTCAGTTCCTTTGGATATTATTCTGGATGTATCTGAGCAAAGTCTTTTTGCTCAGGAACATCTCAGACTTGATAAATCACATTTATGTGATTCTAAGAATTTCTTTATAGTTTTATTCCTGAAATCAAGGTGTGCTTTATAAGTGGTTCAATGTGTTAGTGTGTCTTTGAATTTTGAGGATGTTATAATCAAAGATAATTGGAATCAAGGAAGAGCAGCTTAATAGCTCTTGTGACAGTGCCAGGTAAAAAAGAATTGCAATTTTTCCATCTGCTCCTAATCATATTTAAAATAAAATTATGACCAGTATTTACTACATACCCAGCTACTGTACTGAGTAATTTTTAAAAACCATTTTATTTAACCATCATTACTATAATACCATAGAGTGGGTTATTACATTAGTCCTTATGTTATAAATGGTGAAACTGACACTCAGAAAGGTTCATTAACAAGTCCAAATTCACAGAGCTATTAAATGTCAAAGATGAGATTCAAACACAGGTCCACTTATCAGTGAGGCCATGTTCTTAATGTCAATGATTTACTGGTTCCTAGTCTAGCAACACCATGCGTGAGACCTTCCACATTCACAGTCAGATGCAGGGCAGTGGTGATTAAATTTCTCTTTAACAAGCCATCCATTAGCGCGATCAGCACTGTGGCCCAAAGCAGTAATAATAATAATAATAATAATAATAATAATAATAAGCATGGAGACATAGCACACCTTCCCCCGAAGCATAATTGCTCTATAATTGGCAATGCCAGAGCTGCTGCAAACACCAGCATTCCCGGGGAACTTCATGGCAGAGGTAAGCAAACTGTCACTCCACAAAGCACCAACAGACCAGATGATAGAGAATTAGAGTCCCACAAGGACTCAGGCATCTACTGCTTCATTCTTCTCCGGAGTCTAACTATAGATGGTTATGCAGAAAGCCGCTGGAAACTCGGCTACCGTCTCTACGTATTACTGCCACAGTCCACAGGGCTTATGCGTAATCTAATTTACCAGAGGAGGTGTATGTACTGGTGTTTTCACCTTTAATATAGGATCCACTAATAGTTATTATAATTGATGTGCGTTTCACTCTTCACAAACTCCTCTCCTGAGGAGACTGCCTGAAGTGCCAGGGAGCTACTACTGACTCCTCCTCCCTGGCCAGCAGAAGGGCAGAGAAGCTGGTGATTAAGAGTGTGGGCTCATCTCTCAGACTGTGGGTTTGGAATTCCTGCTTCTGCTGCTTGCCATCTGTGTGCTGTGGGCAACCACTAATGCCTTCAGTTCCTCCGTTTCCTCACCTATAAAATGTTTAATATGGGGTCATATACAATGTTAATATTATCAGTTATCACAATATTATCACATGGCTATGAGGAACTGATGAGATAATGGATGTGTGTGCTTAGTACAATACCAGGCATAGAGCAATGTTAGGTATTATAAATAAATATTCAAGTGAACTATCTAGCCATTCTAGTCTATGTTTAGTATTCTCCACTCACATATGCAGTTGTCCTTACATAGTCCTAAGTTAAAAGAGCCCTCTCAGGTGTTCGGGAGAGATAGATGAACTGGACAGACTCAAATAGCATGTAGAGTTCCTTTTCTGGAACCCAGCTTGGGTAGACCAAGTGAGTAGCCCTTCTTCTAGAATAAGTCTTCCTGTTGGGATATGCCAATTCTAAATTTCTGAATGATACGTGTTTGGTGTTTATCTAGAGCAGAGGTCACAACTAACAGGTGCACAGAAAAGCAAATTAGTCAAGTATGAGAAAAACAAAAGAAAAATAACACAGTGTAAGAAAAAATATACAAGAAAAACAATAAAGTGAATGCCAAGATGAGTGTCAAATGCACTGGTCCTCAGAGCAGGGAGGCAGTAGAAAGTGTCTGATCCAGGACTCTGTGGAACTGGGAGCTCAGTCTCTGTCTAAGGGGCTATTAGCCCCAACAAATAATTTTCTGTGGAATTTTAGGTCTAGAACTTCCTATTTTTTTGAGTGAACGAAAAAAAATCTATTTTAGACACTAATATGAAATCTCCCAAATTATAAATATCAGCAATATAATTCAAATTATTTTAAAACTATCTGTAGGGCAAAAAAAAAAATAAGAGCAAGTAATACCTATGTGCCTCTGGTCTGCAAGTCCCACATGTTACCCAGGCAACTTCTATCTACCTGCAACTTTTTATTCACTCTGAATGTTGATCTCTTCGAAAGACTACATGAGGCACTCCTTCTTTTCATTAATCTTTCATTCTCTGTTGGTTTGCACATTCCTTTTGTGGCTCAGCATAATCTAGAAAGTAAAAAGATTTTGAATTTGGGAGTTTCTCATTTTTTCTATGATAAAACTGAGGGCAGAAGCAACTTACCCAAAGGAGCCTTGCGATGCCCAGCCCACCACACTGCACCTGCAAACAAACCGAGGATGTCGGATGTTGTCCCACCCCTCAAGCAGTCACTTCATATGTAGATTAAGAGAAAAAAAAAAAAAGACCTTTCCTTCTTTTCTGAAAATCACCAAGAAACTATGGGGAAGACAGGAAACTTCTAGAAACCTCCCTAAGGTAAAAGTGTAACACTGCCTCTGGCATGAAGATGGTAAGAACATGGGAGGGGTAGGGACCAGTTCCCAGTCCTGATAGACATGATCTGAGTGGTGTGATTCCTACAATTAGTTGAAGTGTTAAACATTTCCACCTGAACCAATATGGGTATCAAAAATATTCAAAACCTAAATCTAAATGACTGCTTACCCATGTGTTGAATTAATTATGCTATTGCTCCCATTCATTAGCAGTGAGCTTTGATCTTCCAAGGCATGGCTTGTTTTCAAGTTTACTACCAGTATTCACTCTGTTTCAGAGCCTGTTTTGTTGACATCTGGGAGAGCCACTATCAACAGCAGATGATCTGCCTAATTACACCAGTGTTGACTTCTCAACTCTCTGTATTCCTCTGTATGGGTAAGCCATTTGAAGCACAAACACTTCATCAGCTCTTGGCCAAAATGATAATCAAAAGAAAAAAATCATTCATCATTCTAAGACAACCTGGAGACAGCTTCTGGATTCAGACTTCTCTCAACAGATGTATGAGCTTGGGCAAGTTATTTAACCCCTATTGTGCAAAGGAGATAATAATGGTACTCAACTAGTAAGAAGGTTAATAAAAGGATAAAATAATCTAATATCCAAAGAAACACCAGTGGTAGCCAAGTGGTATTAAATCGCACATATGTGTACCAATTATCAAGGGCTTCCTATGTGGCCAGTCAGTATGTAAACATTTTACACGCGTTATGTCACTTAATCCTCACAACAACCCTATGAGTTAGGGATCACTGATTTTCCACTTAAGAAAAAAATAGTTGAGGCTTGGAGAAATTTCCAGTTTAACAGTGGGAACCCAAGGCTTAGCAAATTCAAGTGATTTGCCTGAAATCACACAGCTAGTAACTTAAAAAGTCAGTATTTGAACCCAAGCAGCTGGACTACAGAGCTCATATGGCTGGTACATTCAGCGAAGGGCATAATAGACAGAAAGGTGCCATTCTAATTGGGAGGAGGTGCAGAAGGAGCCGTTTTAAATGTTGAACCATTCAGAAGGTTAGAAGTGAAAAATCCAGCACCCAGGTGGAGGGCAGGTAGTAAGAAATCAGGGAAATGGGGCTGACACACAGGGAAAGGGCCAATGGTAAGCAAGTAGGACCCAAGGGACGGATCGGGCCACAAAGCTGGAGCGTGATGACCCCAGGAATGTCCACCAGGATGGTGAAACCCTACAGCTGAAATTGAGAAGATGGAGGACAGTGAGCAGTCCAATGAGGTGGAGGGGGCAGTGCACTGTGGCCGATTATGAGAAAATAAGGGCTGACCATGGGCACTCCCACCGCCCAGTCTGTGTTGTCTGTTCACTGACATCAGGTGGCCAAAGACGGAGATGTCCTGGAAATAGACAGACAACATAGAAGAGGTTCCAGGGCACACTGCATGGCTCTTGCTTCCTCCCACGCGACTCTGATTGGCTTCCTCCCTCACGGCCTGAGCTGCACACGGTTTCTTTCCCACCCAGACTGAAAACCAGTCCCCAGCGTGGGGAGCACGAAGTCTCTCAAATCCTTGTAACACTTTAAACGTAGGCACGCTTCTTACATCAGAAGAGATTCCCTAGTTGAAGGGAATTCTTCATTTAAAGAATAATGATTAACAATTATTTATAAAAGTCTCCCTTTTCACAGGAAGAAAAATGTGCCAGATCCTGCTAACATAGGAAGTGGTCCCAGATCCTGTTCTTTTTCTAAGAAAAGAAAAAGAAAACGAAGTATAAAATTGTGCTTCAAAACCCCTGATTTACCTCTTTTAACTTAACACTTGAGTTAAGCAGGAGGCTGCAGGAGACCATGTTATTACTAAATTATGCTTTTATTTCCCCTGAATATGCCTGATGTGACTTGCTTGCGCATATTGGGGTATTTGGTGAATGAACCCTGGGCCCCAGCTATTTATTTATTTACCAATTTCCCTGGCATTATCAAAAGCGAGGAGCAGCTGTGATTTCCCCTAGTTCAAGCATGCGGCTGAATGTTTAAAAGGCCTGCGTTTGCCCAGGCTCCTGCATGCTGTAGGACTGCATTCACTGACGCATGAAAACTGAAAACAGGATGTCAGGGCAAACCTGGGCTTCCAGCCGTAGGAGGGTATGTTCTCTAAAACCTTTGGGCTCGTGATAGACTGCTCACCGATAAGCAAATGCAAAGAGCCAGCTGATCGTGGCCATTTAAAGCCTTGGACTCAGGACTGTCTCTTCAGTGGGTCAGAGGGAAGAACAGAAAGGGATTTCCACCCCCGCACACTCCCATCCTAGGGTCTGTGCCTCCTCATTCAGATGCTACTATGTGCAATGAGTTTCTCTGAACTGGCCTAGGGCTGACATCCAGGTGGGAGGCACTAACGGACATGCTAATTGTTAAAAGATGGATGTATTCCTGTTGGTAATTCGCCTCTTCCTAGAGCCCCACTAGGCTGTGAATGTTGCCCTGCCTTTTCTTCCAGAGCGGCCTAGAGCCTTCCACAATTCAGCAACTAAGGACACTGTGGCCCTGGCACTGCTCAGGGACAAGGCTGCTTTGTGGTTCATTGGCATCTGTGTCATCCACACTCATTAAATCTTCACCTCTTCATTGGCCCCCTTTAGTACTCCTTACAGGATTCCAAGACAAATGTACATTTTTCCCCCAAGTTCCTCTCTATAGCAAGCGAATTATAGAAAGATTTTTTTTGTGTTTAAGTTGTTATATTAGTAATCTATGCCTCCAAATATAGTGGGTTAAAACAACACTTACTCTGTAACAGTTTCTGTGAGTTGGGAACCTGGCAAAGGCTTAGCTAGATGCTCTGGCTCAGGGTCTTTCACAACAGGGCCATCACAGCACCTGCTGGGGCTGCAGGCATCTCGGAGCTCAGCTGGAGAAGAATCCGTTCCCAAGCTCATATGGCTGACAGGATTCAGTTTCTCACAGATGTTTGGTCAGAGGGCCTCAGTTCCTCCCTGGCTGTTGGCCAGAGGACACGCTCAGTTCCCTGCCATGTGGACCTCTCCATAGGGCAGCTCCCAACGTGGCAGCTGGCTTCATCAGAGAGAAAGGGAGGGGGAGAGGGAAGAGGGTAAGAGGAGGGAATGAAGGAGAGGGAGAGAAAGAAGAAAGGAAGAGGGGGAGAGTAAGGAGGGTCATTTAGAGTAAACCCACTACCACACCCACCCCACTATGAAACAAATGATTTATTATTCATAATAGAGACATTAAATAGTGTCTCCTACAGATTATATCCAACTTGCAAATGAATCAGATCCCAGAGATAGTAGTAAAAAAGCTTTTTAATTCCATTAATCTATCCTGAAAATTGTCACCTTCCCACCAGGATGGGGACATAAGCATGTTGGGCCTTTCGAATTTAGAGCAGACAAGAAGCTGCCATCAAAGCTGGTAGTGAAAAAACACGGGCCAGTTTTAGGAACGCATTCGTTTCCGCTGCAAAAAGTTTATCACGGAACTTTTTTGCCTTTTATCCCACCCCGCCCCTTCTTCCCTCATCCCTAGGAGAACCCAAGCTCACATTATCCCCACTTCATACACTGCCCCCTGCCATCCCAGGGAGCCAGAAATTGAAAATGAACCACACTATACGCAGATTGGTTTTAATTGCCTGAAACAGATGACACAGAAAGTGGCAGGTAAGTACAATTTTGAATTTCCTTTGGATGTTTCTTAAAGTGCAGAAACAACAAAGAAATTAAATAGACTGTCAAATGTTAGTGTCAGTTCTGGCTTTGAACAGCCAGGCTTCGCCATGTCTATACAAAACCCTAATACTATCCAATCTATTTGTCCATTTCTGTATTAATTAACTAACACATGATGGGCTAAATTCAAGAAGATATACAAAGAAATAAAGCAGCCACATTTTACTCCTTGGCTCTGGGAGAATGGAAGGGAGCCCAGTAAATGCATGTGAGCCCAGCTCACCTGAGCTCTGCACTATAACAGGTAATTGCAATAAATCATCCCTTGCCCTGTGATCCCAGCCTAGTGAAGATTAATGGCAGTAGACACTAAAGCTGCCAACTTGGAAGATTTCCGTGGTGGTGGAGAGGAGGCTATGCGTAAGGAATGTGTGATAAAATGCTTCGCTGGGACCATAATAAACGGGCTGGAAGGGAGCCGAGGTCCTCCTCAGTAATGCAGAGACATTAAGACCTGTCTGATTGCGATGACAGACAGGTATTTGACTGAGCACACTGGCAGCTATAAAAAAATAGCTAAAAGCTAATGTCAAGATGTAATGTAGACCTGCCACCTGCCATCAGGAGTAATTATGGCTCTGACCACTGGCTCGCAGGGAGGGCAGAGGAAACAATATTGTATCTGACTGCAAGGAATCAGCTACATTTGATTTGTGGCCCTGATGACATGACTGGCCCCACTGTCACCCTTCGTGATAAAGCAGCAGAGCCAGACACTGGCAACTGTCCTCGCCAGAGGGTATTTAAGGGCTGACTTGCTTTCACATGCTACAGCTAGGAAGAAGCAGGTGAAGGGAGGAAAGGATGGTCTGGAGACACTAACGGAATACTGTATACCCAAAGAGAGACTAGATTGGACAAATAACTAGAGATGTGGACATCTGTCCGAGAGACCCTTCAGAAACATGGGTTTCAAGAAAGCAAGGACACCTGCCAGGTGCAGGGCAAACATTTCAGAAAGCTGTGCACTGTGGACATGGAAGTAATCCTTCCCAGGTGGAAGTCAACGTGCTCTCAGGCGCAGAAAGAGTGATGAGGGCCACACAGGCTTTGAACCTTTGAATCCTGTCGAAGAAGCAAGAAAAGGAATAGAGAGCAGACTTTGAAGAGGCCCTCTTTTCATTTCCTTGGGGTGCCATAAAATATAATAGACTGAGTGGCTTAAGCAACAGAAATGTGTTGTCTCACAGTTCTGGAGTTGCACTTTGGAATCAAGGAGTTCGCAGCTTTGGTCCTTCTGAAAGCTATGAGAGAAGGATCTCTCCAGGTCTCTCTCCTCAGCTTATGGGTGACCACCTTCATGTACACATGGCATTCTCCTTGTAAATGAGCCCATCTCCAAATCTCCCCCTCTTTTAAGGCCATTAGTCCTCTTGTCCTTAAGATGGGTCCACCCTAATGATCTCATTCTAACTTGATTATCTCTACAATGACCCTATCTCCAAATAAAGTCACCTTCTGAAGCACCAAGGATGAGGACTCAGAACGTACAAATTAAGGGTGGAACACAATCTAGCTCGTAATAGGCCTCTTGAGGAATCTACCTGGCAAATGTGTATGGGAATAAAACGTTCTCACTAGTCCAAGGAGAAATGACCAGGTGTTGCTTCAGTGAAGGGAAGTTGGGTCAGTAGGATCTGGTTCAGGGCAAAGATTGCCAGATATGTGGCACAGATGTGGGTATGATGTCCACAGTCAAGGCCAGGCAAGCGAGGGCAAAAACCACTGATAGAGCTCAAGTGAAATCAGGCAACCAAATGAGCAGTCACCAGCTGGAAACACAGACTCTGGGGTCCCAGAGAGCAACAGTGGACAACCTAGAGCTAAGCTCTGAAGTGATACTTCAAAGAAAGACACGGAATCTTTTTAATAAAGGACATGCACTGTAATGCACTTCAGTTTTCCCTTGTTCAGATCTTTTTTAGTCAACTCCTTGTAGGGTAGGGTTGGTCATACAAGCTAAACCCTGCATGGGGGCAGCTCACCCTTATCTACCCAGAGTCTATAGGGTTTGTGCCTCTCGGGGTTGGGCATTTTACTAGGAGGATTTGGTCCTCGGTGAACTAGGTAGGAAGTTCCTTCAAAATCCTCACGATTCACTGCATGGAGGTAATTGTCCTCTGGACCTTCCTGGGCAGAGGGCAAAAAGCTGATATGTGGATTTTTGACCAGTTTTTGGCAGTACCATTATGAATTGGGGGTGACATTGCCATAGAAACACTGTCACTCTTACTCTGAAAATAATTTAGAAACCCTATATTCTGAGAGTGGAGTGGGGCAGGAGAGGCGGACCAAGAGAACAACTTTGCAATGAAGGGAAAGAAAGTCTGATCACCTCACAGGATTTATCCCCTTTCATCTCAGTAACTACATTTGAATAATATAGTATCTTTTCAGTGTTTTTGCCTGAAACATTGTCTTGATAACTCACTAGGCAAATGGAGATGTAACAGATGTCTCACCTTCCAACTATGACTTCTCAACAACAGTTTTGCTGATAAGGAAAACATGCCAAAGGAATTGTCTTCAGAAAATGGATGGTCCTGTTATTAACTCATACATTTTTAAAATGTCCTTTAGGGATTAAAGGTTTTCATTTCTTGCCAAATGTGTTTTCGGGGTTTAAAATGAGATTTGAGCTTAAATAATTTGAGCTATTAAATATTAAAGAGAAATATACAATTTCTGCTTTTGATATAAAAGTCTTTTTAATAGCACAAGTAATTAAAAAATCTAAATTTGAAATCTGGAACCTTACTCTACGGTACAAAGAAAAATTCTACTCAATAGAGTTTGAAAGCATCAAAGTGGACATTTTTATTATTGCAAATATTATATGGTCAGTGACTGAGTATGTAAGTCATGAATTTCTCTAAATTTCATACCTTTTTACCCATAGATAGATTCATGGCACACAGTGTTTCTTTGAACAAGAAACTAATAGGGCCTTATTAATTTAAAAAGCAAAATCAAGAGTGAAAGTAAGATTACTTAGCAAAATAGTCCCCCCACCAAAAAAACTTCTTGATATGTCCCCTAAATACTCATTTATGTATTAATTCAACTTACTACGACCACTACCTTTTAATAATGTTATTTATTAAGTACCTAATGTAGGCTTAGTAAGCTTGGTAAGCATATTGGTAAGTTTAATAAACACTATCACATAACAAAGGTTTAAGAGGTTTTTTTACAAGTACCCTACACGGTAGATAGTATTATTCCCAATTTGAAGATACCATTGAGACTCAGGGGGGTTATGCCCCATGACCAGGGTGCCTTATGGATGTAAACTGTGCAGTCTGCCACACAGAGTCCTGCAAAAACAAAACAACAAAAAAAAAAAAAAACAAGCTTGGTTTTGTGATCTGATGCTACCATCTTAAAATTCTTCCTAAATTTGAAAACTAGCTCATTGTACATGGGGCCCCACAAATGTTAGCTGGTTTTGACCAGTGTCCCACAGGTCTTAGGGAAGTAAACTCAGGATTCAAAAGCAAGTCAGGAAGATGCCAGAGCACTCTACCATTCCACTTTTATCTTGCTGGATTATACCTTCTTAGCATTTTTTTCTATGCAGGTCTTAACAGTGACAGTGTGATTTCTCTGGGAGTAAAGACTTTATTCATATGCATAAAAAATTTAAGCACCAAGTTACAAGTGTTATGACAAGCTATATATGTTTTCCACAGATGCCCAAGACAGTATCTCCCATTCCACGTGTTTTTCTGCGGGGTGACCTTGCCACTCCCCCATTGTGGAGTGGAAACTAATTTTCCTCCCCTCGGACTCAGGCTGGTCTTACTGACTTACTTTTGACTAATATGATGCAGCTAAAATGACATCCTGAGACTTCAGAGGAAAGATCAGAAGGGACTTGAAACTACTGTAGCTTGAAATGTTGGCTTTTGGAATGCTTCTTTGGGAAGCCCCACTCCCGTGGTGGTGGGAAACTCAAGATACATGGAGAGGCTACTAGAACAAGTACAGGTGCTCCAGTCAACAATCCCAGCTATGCTCCCAGCCAATGGCCACCATCAACATGGGTGAGTCAGCCTGGTCAGTTCTCTAGGTGGGAGAAACTGAAGAGCAAATCATCTAGCTGAGCCCAGTCAACACACTGAAACTTGAGAGAGAATAATAGATTATCCTAAACCACTACATTTAGGGATGGTTGGTACATAACATTAGATAACCAGAACAAGGATTAAGATGCTCAGACAAATTATTTGATTCCTGATTTGTTATTCTTGTTTTTATTTACTGGACTTTTTTTCCTACTGACTCAAGATCAGTCAGTCTGTGTATAACAGGTCCATTGATTAAATCACAGAGATTATTTTAACTCCTTCAGGCCATTAGGTTTTCACTTAGATGTTATTAACTTAGTTTACATAAATGTTTTCACTTCTAACCTATTATCTGAAAGTACTATCACACTTCTAAATGCTAACGTAGTCTTCAAGTAAATCAAGCTGGGAAGAGGTGTTCTACCAGTAAGCTCAGTTAGGTTCTAGTTCTCCAAAATTGAACTTACCAACACCACCAATCTAGAGTGGACCCTCACAATTTTATTTTTCTAGACTCATACTAAGAATTAAGATGTCTCTTGAAACTCTATTTAGTTTTCAAAGAAGTAATGAGTATTTGTGCACACAACTATACGCATGCATGTGCCCACCCTGAGTTGTTTCCAAAGAGAAGCTAACAGCAGAAAACTGAACAATGAATGATAATGCACACAATCAATTATTGGCTGTTAATATCACTTTTTTCTCTTTTCTTTGGAATTGTCACTCAGCAAACAATAGCAAATCTGCAAAAGACATTAAAATAACTAGTTCCCAACTATCCTCCCAACTCCACAAATTACCCTCTGCACCACACACGCACACACACTCACAAATTTGTACACCCGACAGTAGTGAAAGCATGGTGTCTGGGATGGATCAGGCTCTATGAAATATGTATTGAATGAAAAAAACCCACAAAAATCACTGGTGCTTCAAAAGGATAATATCCTTAGAAAATAATGTGGCCATCTACCAAAAATGTTTACCTGAAGTCCTGTAACACATAGTAAATGAAACCAGCCTGTGAATTCTTGTAATTCTTATCAACTTTCCTTTGTCTTTATGTCTGCCTACCCTGTTTTTCTCAATTATAAAAAGTTATGCACTAGCCTTTTGGTAGAGCATGCTACGTTTTGATTGTTTATAGTGAGGTTATGTTCTGTGCTAGGAAAACCATTAGAGCTCATCCTTCTGGACTAACTTCCTTCCCAACACAGTCATCTTTATAAAATATTCCAGCCTCTATCAACCTAAATTTAGTTCTCTCTCTCTCTCTTTCTCTCTCTCTCTCACTCTCTTTCTCTCTCTCTCTCTCTCTCTCTCTCTCACACACACACACTTCACAAATAAGCTTTTGTCAATGTAAGAAATAGCCAAACCTGTAGACAATTTTTATGAGTTTATTTGAGCCAAATACGATATACATTGCAGAGAAAACCTCAAATACTCTGGAAAAATAAGTTTTGCAGCTTCTTTTATGCATTTGAAATTAAGAAGGGAATCTAAGAATGTTTACAGGAAAGTGGAAGAAAGTAACCTGGGGATTGGATTACAGAACAGTGAACAAGATTATGTGCTCTCTTGAGGGTGGTTAAAGCTTACTCCAGAAGTATGTTAACCCAGTTGCAAAGAAACAATGGACAGGACTTGCTTAAGGCAAAGATAAGCCTTTTACTACAAATTGATATGCTTGGAACTTGACTACCCACCATGAACTGCCCAGTTAGGGATTTATGATCAGATCACCCTGTGAGGTTCCTTTCTGTAGTACCCCCTTTTTTTATCCACACTTTCGATGTATTTTCTGTAAAATTCTAGTCAATTACTGTCAATGGGAATTTGTGTCTGGAATTAGGACCATTCACCATGAATTCACAAACAGCTTACAAGTTCTCCAAGTCAGCAACTCTCAGATCTGTTGCAGAAATTTTACCAGACATGATTTCTGGAGGACGGCCAAGAGGGCTGAGAATCTGTTGTGAATTAGCCAGACTGTTTCCATTGAGCACATCTGACTCTGCTAACATTTAAGATCATGTACTCCCTAATGTAGAACTTTTGACTTGCTAGCAGAAAAAAATAAGACAGCACAGGCCCTGGACCTGGGACTGGACCTGGGGGTTATGGTTTATGAACAGAATCAAATCATGAACTTGGACTACCCTTCCCCCTAAGGGACAGAGATGATTCAGGATGAAGCAGCTGAGAAATATGGAAATCATTATCAAGCTAAGCTGTACACAACCACCGAAGTATTAAGAATTCTCAGTAAACAAAATGACTAGCATTTGTGACCCCCCACCCCTACTGCAAGGTCTTCAAACTGCAAAACGTGGTTAAGAGAACTCAGCCATCCCTGGTTCAGTTCTTTCCTTCTGAAGGTCAGAAGCAGAGTGCTCAAGATTGCATAGTTCCTCGTGATCCAGCAAAGATTAGATCCAGACCTCCTTCCCCTTGGCCCAGTGATTCCTCTACCACTAACTGCTAGTTCCTCCCTTCCTGCTGCTTCCCAAAGCACCACTTTCTGGCTTTGTTCTCCCTGTTGTCTTGGATTCTACCTGCAGCCTAATTCCAGGAGTGAGAGGGACCTTACAATCTGGGCCATCTGTGGCAGGAGGAGGGGAGGGTAAGATTGTTGTTTTCCTACTGTCTTCTCTTCTCCCCTGACCAATTAGCTTCGTGATGCCATCTTAGCATTAGTAGGGACTGCTATATTCATACCAGCCTTCCAAACAACTGATTGTAAGGAAATGAGGATTCATCAGTCCACTGATCTCTAGAAATTATCTGCTCATCTCCATGGGCACCCTGCCCCAAAGGTGACCTTCAGGTGTGCACAGACATATTTCATTGTTTGCAACAATAACCAAAGCACACTACCGGTGTTGCATGGGTAGGACCAGGGATGCCAGACACCCTGCAATGCCCAGGACAGTTCCCTGCAGCAAGTCACTCCACCCAGAGTGTTAATAACACTTCACTGAGAAACACTGACAGAGCTGGCCGGCTAAAGAAGAATCCCTTTTCTCTGTGTGTAGGTTTCCCACACGGCTCCCTCAGTGACAACTGGACTTGGACAAATTACAGTGTGTACAGGTCTTTTTCTTATTATAAAATGAGGGCAAAACATCTAATTCACAAAGAGATCATTAAGGTAAGTGACAATGTATACAAAACTGTTGAGCACCTGTTAGTGTAGAAATGGAGAGGACTTTGTTCACCAGATTTCCAAAAGAGGAGGAGAACGGGCACAGCTCCACGGGAATCCCAGTGGGACTCAGACTTGGACTTCTGGAAGACTTGGGAAGTGTGTGTGCAAGTTTGGGTGTCTGGGGCTAGGGAGCAGTGAAAGAGGAAGGTGAGCTTGATGAACGACTGCCAGGGGGATGCTAGTCAAGTTTGTGCTATGTGGCCCCCAAACCTTCCAGAAAAGTACTAAAAAAAAAAAAACATGATATTGTGAGATTAGATGCCTTGTAGAAACTAGCAGGGGGTAAATTGAAGTCACCTCAGAAATAGAACATGTGAGAAGGCAGGAGAAGAAAGCTTGGAATCAGAAGAGATATTAACGGAGACACAGAGCTTGTGATTTTAACCTAGTTTATCTGAATTTCAAAGGTATGGAGAAATGGCAGGTCACAGTGGGATGAAGTACATACCTAAAAAAAAAAATTTTTAATTTGAATTAAAGCTCAGCATTCTCATTCCTTACCCAACTCTGCCAAAGAGCCTCAGCTTAAAATTGACCAGTATTTATTGAGACCTTAACCATCAGCAAAAGGGATCATAAAGCAGTTGAAACTGCAACCATGCCCTCAGGTATAGTGGTGTGAAGAATGCACTTCGGTGTCAAATATACCTACACGTGATTCAGCTCTATTATTTCCTTGCAGCCTCATCTTGGGTATGTCATTTGAACTCTTGACTCCCAATAACCTCATCTGTAAAATGGCAACAAATACAGTACCTACCTATGTATAGAGCATGATATGTATAGAGCAATGCTGTGAGAAGACATAAGATAACCCAAGAAAATGTGCACTACTGTTAATGCTACTTCATGGGACATGCGACTCAATAAACATCCACTAAAGTAAAAGGACCTGAGGTGAATGGGGAATTCTGTGTGTGTGTACCTGCTGAGTTACTGCAGTTGAAGAGTGCAGTCACTTATGATGGAATTAAGTCATCAGATCAGGAGACATAGAACCTGGATTCGTAAATCCACTGATTCCTTGATGTTTTACTGCAATCTCAACACAGAGTTTTTTGGAAACGGGGGACAGGATCCTGTTATAAGAGAATTTTTGCGATTGTGTAAATGCACAGAATAGTACTGCTCTCAAGCAACTGAAAACAACCTCTTTCTGGATAATTGAGCTGACTTAAAGCTTCCAAAATTCTTCCAGTGTCTGGCATAACATGGGTACTGCACTAGTATTTGTGTAATGAGTACTTTAAACGGACACTCTAGCTATTGAGATAATTGATGCTGATCAACCGGCTTCCCAAGGTTTATATGCCGAAATGCTTCCATTCTATTTTGAAGCAAGTACAACAGACGAGTCTGGATAAAATAAGCTGACAGTTTGTGGGACCCAAATATGTGATAAAATGACCGTACAAGGCTCCTCCTCCCTTTAATGGATGGAACTGTGTCATTACATGTGAACCCAGCCATTAAATCATTTTGAATGAGCACAGAAAAGTTCCTTTTGCATGATGAGAAATTTTTTAAAAAACTAAAGAGAAGCTTCAGCATCTAATCAAAAAAGTTCTATCGACCCATTTATGCATGTCTGTAGGCCTCGTCAATGGTGCTGTCCTACAGAGAAAATAATTTCTGGGAGATGACCAATATCCTGAAAACAAGGCACTACAACATCCCCAGGCTTAGGCATCAGGCAACACATTTAGACTTTAAAACGCCGTAAAGGTAGCTGTAGACTCCTTTTTTTTTTTTCATTACTGACTCTCAGTGGCCAGCACAGTGTCTGTAGGAGGTATACAATAAACATTTTCAGAATAAATGCCTTCTCAGCTACAATATAATTATTTTGAACAGCACCTAGGCAGGCAGTTTGGGCAGGGACGTGGCCTCCCCATCTAGGTTTCAGGGGGTCTACTGCCTAACATCACTGCTAAGGGGTTTAGTGTTTCAGCTTTTGGAAAAGGAGGAGCAAGAAATTTGTTAAGCCCTACCAGCAAGAATCCTTGACATATGTGGAAGCAAGTTGCCAAGCAGTAAAAAACAGTAACAATGCCAGGCAGACACTCATCCTTCCGACTGGCATCTTCATTTCATTTACCTCAGTTAAGATTGAGTCATTTTTGGAGACTTTCGGCTAAATTTCAGACTGAAAAGTTTCCACAGGCTAGTGAAGAGCCCTGGCATGGAGCGTCGTTAGAGAATCAACCTGCTTTGTGATCTCTATTACTTAAACCATTACCTGAGGGATATCAATGATAGTGTAAAACAATACTGACAATGGGTATTTGTAGAGCGCTTCGCGACACCTTTCACAGGTACTGTCTCATTGAATACTCACTAAGGCACTATGAGATAGATACTATTGTTCCCATTTTTTCAATTTTGAAACTTATTCAAAAGAGCATAAACGTCTCCATGGTGGTGTCATACATGCTAAGTGATGGAATCTACTTTGCTTGTTTCCGAAGCTCTTGATGACTCGATGAACTTCCCGTTCAGTGATGGCTTAAGATTTGCCTCTACATCCTCTCTGTTGTCTTAGACGAAGACTTAGGAGACAAATAAGAGTGATATCCATATTGCTGTGTTTATTTTTGCTTATTCATTTCTATGACAAGTGTTAGCATGACGTGGACCATGAGGGGTTCCAGCTACGGTGATGTCCCAGGACTTGTCTCACACCAGGCCTCAAAGTGGATGGACCAGAGTGGGTTGCATCCTCAAATGCAAGAGAGTTTTCCTCCATCTGCCATTTCACAGAGCTTATACAGTATTTGTCATGAGAAGACTCAGGTAAGTTATTCCCTGCTCCTGCATGGGAAAGGGCATCAACTTTGGATATACACAGACAGATGGAAGGACTCCTGAGAATCCACCAGAAACAAAGCCAGTAAGCTATAATTCTATGAACTTCCACCTACTATGATGGAGTTATCACATGTTTCTACATTCATTCATGTAGGGGAGAGATTGTCTAAATCTTTGCTGCCCAATATGATAGCCGCTAGCAACATGTGACTATTTAAATTTAAATTAGAAAGAACTAAAATTTAAAATTTAGTTTCTTAGTTGTACTACACACTTTTCAGTGCTCAATAGCATGTGGGGCTACAGTATTGGACAGTACACATCTCAACCATTTCTAGAACATTCCAATCACCATTGAAAGTAAAACTGGACAGCACTAATCTAGATTTTAAACAGAGAGCAAACCCTTGCTGGTCCAATGAATTTTATTTAAATGAAAAGTTGCCATGTGCTTTGATTTTAATGTTAGTTTAAGGTAAGGTTGTTTTTTTTTTCCTAATGGGTTACATTAGTCAGAATTCATTGAGTTATAGGGGGATTTAACTCAAAAATGACAAGCAAAAATAGAGACTGTATTTGTTCTTATAGCAGAAGAATCTAGGAATAAAGCTCAACTGGATGCCGGTGTTCACATTTCTCATTCAGACTATATCTCTGCATATCTCAGCTCTATTTTCTTCTTTGTTGGCTTACTTCAGGCACCCGTAATCATACGGAAGCAGAGGTGACCTCAGGTAAACTGAGGCTCATATATTTCTTAGGACCCACCATCTCAAATTGGACCTCCCATGTCAGTCTCTGATTGACTCAGCCCTAACTCGTCCCTATGCCCAGTACTATGTAATATTTTAATAGGCAAGGACCAGGTGCCAGGTGTTGGATGAGGGGGCAAGAAGAAGGTCACACTAACCCTGATCACATGTACTAAGAATGGAAATAGGATGGTTCCTCCAAGATATCTGAAGCAAGCAAGTAAGCACACACATACACACTCATTCACTGCAACTAACCACAGAAGCCCTATCATTTCTAACAGCAGTAAGGTTCGGGTAGTAGTTTCAAGGTGGAAGTGCCTCCAGAGTACTTTTTGCTGAAACATGGGGATATTTATTAAGGACTGCGATTCATTGAGACAGTTCATTGACTACCGTCCCAGCATAATAGGGGAAGAGGCATTATGGTTACATTTTAAAAGATAACAAGTGTGTAAGCATACCTGGTTCCATTCCAGACTCTGACTTTTATGAGCTATAGACCTCAGGCAAACTCTAATCTTAACTTCTCTATGCCTTAATTCTCTCATCTTAAAATAGAGATAATAATATCAAACTTATGAGGCCCATTTGAGGATAAAGTGACAAGTCACACAGTAAGCACACTCTACATGTTGGCTATTGTTATCACTGCTATTACGATTAACCATCCAGGCAACACAGGATAACCGTCCAATGAGGAGTGAAAACAGTTTGTGTCCTAGGAATCAGGAAAGCAAGCAACCCCTGTGAACTGGTGTGTCCCAGGGAGGCTTCCCAGAGAACAGAGGAAATGAGCTGAGTTTGAAAGCATGGCTACCCAGGCAGAGGGAAGGAGCAGAACACCTCTCACCTTGGAGCCCAAGAAACTCATGCCTGTGTCTCTGAAGCCCTGTTTCATCTAGGGATTAGGACGCAGGAGATGGTGCAGGTGGGAGTTTTCCTTTAACCATTATCTGGAAAGTTGAGAGGCAGAATCGTTTTTTTTTTTTAACATTAATAAAACGAGCACAACAAACAGAATCAGAAACGTCAGGCATGTCTTCCGTGCTGTTCCAGTACTGAGCTCCAGCGCTGCTGGTAACGGATGGTGATGAGGTCTCCCCGAGGGGCAGCCAGAGCAGACTGTCTGCTAGGCGTGGTTGTCTTCCAAATGCCTGTCTGTCCAGGGGGTGAGGGCCTCCGAACAGCTGCTGTGCTGCTTTGTAAACAAGTGAGGGACACACTTCTTTAACCTGGAATCCTGCCGCTGAAAAATATGTTTACCTCTCCAAGGATTTGGTTGGAAATACTTCAAAGATTTCTGCTTGTCCCAGCAAGCTGGAGCTCAGTATGAAGCAGTGTGCTCCATCTCTGAGCACAGTGCTCTCCTTGGGTGAGAAGAGCAGTATTTTCCAGCTTGACAGTAAATAACTTTCTGACTTGGGCAAGAGCGCAGGACCAGATTACCTCGGAGGAAGATGAAATGCAGTTTAGCTCATGTGCAAAGTAAATGGGAAGAAAACGTTCCCACCCGAGGTGGGGGCCAGCACCGTGCAGGAGAGAGGCGCACAGGGAGAGATTTCCAGGGCATGTTGTGATGATTGGATCATTTCCAGAGACCATCACTGAGGCAGCCTCTGGGCAGCTGCAGGTTTAGTGAAGCGCCATTATCACCCCTGCCCCTCCCCTGCTCCCAGCAGCCTTGTAGGAGAGTGCTTGTGTGCGTGTGTCCATGCATGCACCAGCCAAAAACATTAATTAGTGTGCTTCTCTCTATTAGGGCTTAAAAGCCAACAGGGCAGCTGTTGTCTAGAAGCCAGGAAACTAAATTCAAGTCACAGCTCTGTCATTTGGCCATAGGACCTCTGCCAGGTCATCTTTCCCCTCTGAGCCTCAATTCCTTCGTTTGTAAATGAAGAGGATGCTATCAGAACCAATTAATTCAGGGTTTTGATGAAGAGCCAAACTGAAATGAGATGACTATAGGAAAGTGCTCCTCGAACCTTAGGGCAGCCCTGCTTTTCAAGGCGTGGACCAGAGACCAGTAGCACTGACTTAACCTGTGAGCTTGGTTAGAAATGCTGCTTCACGGGTTCCACCTTGAACCCACTGGATCAGAACCTGGATTTTAACACAGTCCCCAAGGTAATTAATAGGTACATTCAAGTTTGAGAAACACAGCTCCAAAGCACTATAAAAATGGATTTGCAGACTAGTTGCAAAGTTGAATAAAACCCATCTGACTCCTGGCTACCAAAATTTGAGCCATGCAGCTGACTTCCTGAGCCAGCCCTGCTTCCTCAGTGGATCCAACATTCCCAGAGAGCAGCAACACTGACGTTTATCAACTCATGGGGACACCCGGCACAGTATGAATAAGGCTTATCTCATAATAGCAAGACAAATAGCATTCTCCCACAGGATTCATGAATGTATGACTTAACCCTGGCCTGAGAAATCCTACAGGACTATCTGGCCTGCCATCACTGACTGCATCTACTGCCCACTCCCCTCCTTCCACGGCTGCCACACTGGCCTCCATGCTAGTCCTCAAATACACCAGGCAGCTTCAGCACAAAGAGACTTTGCATTGCTATTCCCTCTGCTTGGAATGCTCTTCCTGTTACAGAACAGACATACCCTACTCACATGCAGGGCCAAGGGGGTCACAATGTACTACTACTGAAAGGAACCCCTACTGGGCTCAACTGTCCACAGCCAGATAGGGAAGACATCTCTCAATGCCAGAGATTTGTGAAAAGGAAAGGGAATGTTTATTTAATGCTATACAAACTTAAAGTAGTGACCTAACATCTTCATTAAAATATCAAAGTCCTTTAGGATACCCACAGATGCCCACAGTGCTTCCTTCTCCCTCTGCCCTAATTCAGGGTACCATAACTCAGGAAAAGAAGCAAACGTCCGTGATCCAGGCTCCTGACACCATCAGCTGTGTTGCCGTCCAGGCAGGATCACTAATTAATCCAAAGCCATGTGGCACCTTCTCATGGCCTTCTCATGGCAAGAGTTCTTTCACCCTTCTTCCAGGCAAAGTCTCCCCTGCTTCCCATGCCACATGGCCAAAGGGAGCACCCCAAAGCCATGTGGTCCTCTCCCTCACCAAAGCCGCGTGGCTCTCCTTTTCCCCAAAGCTGCAGGGGTCTTCACTCTGGTGAAACCGCATGGAATCTCTTTCTAATGGCTGCCATGTCTGAGTTTAAATCCCTGAGCCAATCTTCCTCTGTACCCCCATTTCTGACTCCTCCTACAATCAGCTACACCTGCCAGCATTCCTATATTATTCCAAGTTTACTGGGCTGCCATCCTGAGTCTGGGCAGGTGTGACCCCATGTCATGGAGCCAATCTTCTCCAAGCTCCCACACAGGTGCTGTAACTCCGGGGACCTGCCCCCCAGTTACATCTTGGGTGGGAGTCCCTTTCCATCCCCCTGCTCAGAGCATGGCCACAGTTATTTAACATATCTATGCAACCAGCCAAAGGTCACAGATATATTAAATGCCCATGCCATGGATCAGCTGCAAAGCCGTGGCTGTACAAAACAGCTCTGCATGTTCCTGCTCCCTGTGTCCCTTCCCCCAACTCACACCTGACAGGGAAGGGGTGAGGACATCTTATATGTCTTTCTAATATTTCCTGGACACCCTGAGTTCTAGGCCCCATTCCAAATCCCTATTTTGGGGGCCCCCCTCTTGGCTACACCTTGCATCATTCCCCTCAATAGTCACAGAGCTTGATCCCTAGTCTCCTTGAAGCCCTTACTCAAATGTTACCTTGTGGATGATGCCTTCCTGTTTAAAACTGTAACACCTCCTTTTACTCAGATGTATTTTTCTCTATAGCACTTACCACTTTCTAGCACATTCCTACCCCAAAATACAATATAAGTTCATGAAAGCAGGAATGTTGTCTATTTTGGTCCCTGTCGTATTTCCAGCTTTTGGAAAAGTCCTGGTGCACAACTGCTTGCCATTCATTGAATGGGTGAGTAGATATACAGGAGAACAGCTCTGAACATGGGCTCCGAAATCAGACAAACTGGCTTGAACTCCAGCTCTGCGACCATGAGCTGTCTGACTCCAGGCAACCAGTGCATGTTAACTGGCACAGTGGCCAGCATGCAGGAAACAGCTCCCTGTGTGCTACCTGTCATTATTTAAAAATGATTATTACCATTAAATATAAGCCTCATTCTTTAAAATTGTCATTTGTTTTAACAAATAATCATACTTTTAAAGAACACCTCATGTCAACCAAAATAGGTTTAAGGACCGTGACTCATTTCTTAGCAGCTAATTCTTTTTGCATCAGTAAAAAAGAAACAAAAAGTAAAAAGTTGCATACATGGACATATTTCACTTAAAGAATAACGTTCCCTGTCTCTTTTGTTAAGGGGCAGGTCAGGAAATATTAGTTTTTTAATTATATTTGCAAATAATACATACCATCTAAGATTAGACAAGTAAAATCTTGGGCTGAACATCAAGAAATCATTTTATAGTGTCATTAGACTATAAAACCAACCATGGACTCTTTCAACTTGATGAGCTTCTTTACCTTGATGAATCGCTTAACCATACAGGAAAAGGAACTGGAAAATTGTTCCTACATGCTCAGAATCATTGCAAATATTTATAAAGTAAGCGGTGAGTGTCTGATAAGAGCTATTCAAGTTCTTTTTCTCAGAGGTAAAAATTAAATATAAATAAGCTATATCTAATTCTATTGGCTCATCCTCTTCACCTTGAACAGCATTCATTTATTTATCAGTAGTAAAAAAAACTATTTGTGTAGGTGAGTTACCTCATCTCTCAGAACCTCAACTTGGTTTTCTCTCAAAAGGGTAGTTGAATCAGGCAGCATCTAAGGTTTCTTCTGGCTCTAACAGTCCAAGACTCGATGACTTCTCATTCTCCTGCATCCCTCACCCTGGCTCCACCCTAAATCTTACTGATCTGACTCTAAAATATTTTTTAAACCTGTCCACCTTTGCAGTGACCATGTTGATACATGCTCACCTGGGCTAACTCAAGGATTTTCTAATTGGCCCTTCACTCACCTCTCCAACATATGCTCCCACAGGAAAAAAAAGCCAGAGTGGTTCTTTCAAAATAAAAAATTGCTTCTATTTCTTCTGCTGCTTAAAACTTTTCCATAGGATCCCTTTGTACTTAAAATAACATCTCAAATCCATCCCATGGACAATAAAATGATGCACCACCTGGCAGGGGCCCTCCCCGTCTCCTTCTCCTCCCTCATTTTGTAACACTCTCCCCTCTTACTACCACCAGGCCACACCCTTCTCGCAGGTTCTCAGCTGCATTCTGTTCATTCACAGGTATTCACTCATCTGCATGCCACTCAGCCTAACGCTCACCTTCCCATTCCATGACAAATGTCTTTCTCGAAGAGGCTTTCTTGGATTTCTCATGGTAACAGTTATCGATCGTAGTCTGAAAACACGTATCCCTTTATGGGTTTCTTTGTTGTTTTTTTGTTTGTTTTTTAATGTATTTTATTAATTATTACCAGGAAACTGACCTCAAATTCATTTTTACACAGATTTTTTTAACCTTTCTTATTCCCTTTTGCATAAGTTCTCTGAATTTCTAGGGCAACGAGTGAGGCAATGAGTAAGTTACAAAAATTTTCTCATATAAGGTTGGGCATGTGGTACAACAAGTAAAAGGAGAAAAAACTAAGCTACGACTTAGAGACTGAAGAAGATGAGAAGAGAGTAGAAATCCACTCAGATGTAAGCCTAGTTAAACATGAAGATGCACCCATAGGACATGGGGTGGCAGCAAGGATGAATGGGTAGGCACAGTTTCAGGCCCAAGCAGCTGAAAAATACAGATAATGATCCCTGGCCCTAGCAACCAATGAGAACTAATGTGAGAATAAATTAGATACAGTTTTCCTTTGAAGAAAATGCACTATATAATTTATGATATTGTTATTATAATCATTAGTTATCTTTGCCTGGATTTATGGAGTGACTCATCCTAAATTAAGCCTTTGGAACAACGAGGAGAGGAAAATTTATGAGACCTACAATGATTTGCTAGTCTCGTAAAAGATTGTAGTACTTGATTCTTGAGATGTTGAAATATTTCTGCCTCTTAACAGGGGGCTACAGGGAACATCCTTTGATTCATTATTTGATAAGTTTTCCAGGTCTCTATCCTCTTGCTCCTCTGGGACTAATAATTCAGCAAGCATTGTAACAGTCGTTTTGGCTGTCAATAAATTATTTTAACTTACCTTTAGAGTATTTTCTAGTTCTCTTCTCATCCTATGAGAATAACAATTATTACTTTTTATTCCTCGTACTTTCTATATATATTCATTTAATATTTTTGAGCACTTATAACATGCAAAGCCACAAGCTAGATTTAGAGCTATAAGGAGAATAAGATCCTGTCCATCCTCAAACAGCTTGTAATCCAGTTGTATCTAAGAGGATCAGATCTAAGTAATATTTTAAGGAAGAACTTTTAAGACATAGGAAGTGATTTGATTCAGAGTATGAAAGAAGGGGAAGAGAGTATGAGGCTTTTCTCTCCTGGCAGATTAGATGGGGAATGATACCTCTAACCAGATGGGGAGCAGCTTTGGAGAGAAGACAGCTCTGTTTTAGGCACATTGAGCTGAGGCTGAATAAGATATCCAACAAGAAGCTTGACCCGTGGGTTTAGAGCATGGGAAAGAGGCCAAGAATGAAGACACAGATTTGAATGTCATCCAAAGAGAAAACTTGTGAATGAAATGCTCAGTGCAAGAGCATGGAACAAGAAAGGAAAACAAGGGAGTCTGATGGTTACAAGTGAAAGAAGGGAAGAGAGAACTAAGCAACTTTTTGGCAGAGATTAAACAGGATCAGAAGAACTAATGAGAAGAAAATTTAGGAGAGGAAAAGACAGGACACATGAGGAGGAGGAGTTGCAATAAAGAACATGGTTTGGAAGAGTTACCCTTAGAAACAAGCCTCCTTCTCTCTCTCATAAGCAAGAGACAATAAAGAGTAGACAAGTACAGACACATGTTGAGATAGGACACAGTAGATCTGAAAGACAGCTATTTTGTGAAAGCATAAAAAGCTGAATTAGAAAAGATTCAGCTCAGAGAAAACAGTGTGAAGACCAGAACATGGCCTTTGGAATTGACCAGACCTGGATTCAAATCCCAGCTCTCATACTTCTGATCTTGGAGACCTTGGCCAAGCACCTTTATCAAGTTGAGCCCTGGTGTGTCTTTTGAGGCAATGGCAAATAACAAAAAATATTCCATAAGGTTGTTTGGAGGACTAAGAGAGAACATGGGTGCGAAGCATCTGGCTCTGACCTGCGAGTGAATGATCAGGATAATCTGAACCAAAAGACAGAGCAGGAGTTCTCCCACTTGAATATGCATCAGAATCAGCTGAAGGGCCTCACTCAGAATCAGTTTCTGTCTTAGTAGGTCTGGAATGGGGCTTGAATATGTCTATTTCTAATGAGTCCACAGGAGCTGCTGCTGCTGCTGCTGCTCTGGGAAATACAGAACCTCTGAGGTAGAGAAATCCTCTGAGAGAAAAGATTCAAAGGAGTAAGGGACATTTTTGGCACCAGAACACAGGTTCCAGAAGAAGAGGGTCACATCTCTTTCTAGAGTTCATTTTCCCTTAATGCATGTCATCACTTTGTCTCCCAAACCCTGGCCTCCCTCTCTAAAGAGAGGCATTCTCTTTTACCCCAGAGTCCCCCAAGCCAGAGCAGTACCTAAATGTAACAGGACCTCATCCGGCTGAGTGGCTGGAGTGGTAGATGAAGAGAGAGAGAGGGTAACTTCAAGCTGCCTAAAGAGAGAAATAAAGGGGAGTCTGGCAGTCCTCTGCACTTCCTCCACGGGCCACCGGGAAGGTGGCAGTAGTGTGGGAGCCAGGCTGAGGCAGCATGGCTTTTTAAAAAGTGGAAACTGTCAAAATTTATATATTATTTTAATTTTGCTCTGTGGTTTTCAATACTGCATGGGCCAAGTGTTTAATATATCACATTTCTCCCTTTTTCCATATTTAATTGCTTTTTAGTTTTCTTATTCTTTTCCCTGGCCCAAAAGTACCTTTATTGCTAAAAAATGGTAGTTTATAATCCTTTGCCAAGAATCAGTTTATCTTTGAATGCTCCCTTGTCCTCATTTGGGTCCTAATTCCTTCCCATTGTATTATTCAATTATTCCATTCTATTGCACTGATTATTCACTACTTTTTTTTCAAAAATTGATTCTGCAAAAATTGAACAGCCTCATTTTTCATTTCTTGGTTTGAGATACTTCGTAGAAATTCAACTAGATTACAACTCCTAATGCACTAAGGCTCTGCTCAGTGCACAGGGCATTTTTATAATTTCTGCATAGAAAGTCAAGTCAAATCCTGTTTCTTTTCAAGATTCTCCTTTCATATACTGTTTAAGAAAATTGCTCAACCATCTAGCTTGCTTCTACTTAGTCCCTGACTCATATCCTGACTGCTAAATGCTCCATCCTCCTTCCTACACTTACATTTTCAGTCGAGGGAAGAGCAAAGTTAACCAGATATATAGATGCAGAAGCTGTGCTATGCAGCTGGGGTCTGGGGAACAGCAGAGACATAAGGACAACACTGTTAGTCAGACTCAATCCTGTCTCCTCTCTGCATCCAGCTCCAACTACGCCTCACCTGGCATCTCTTTCGTCAACAAATTTTTGAAATCATTTCAGCTTCCTTGAACATATGGTGTGTCGCCTCCCACTTTGTGCATGACAAACACTCAGAACCATGAGCAGATGAATGGCTGAATGACAAATGAGTGAAACACAGACCCATCACAGCCTGATCCTGTCCACTTGTGACCTACCGCCTGACCATGATCCCCCTTTCCTGGGGATATTATTCAGAACTCCTGCCAGTTCCCTAAAGGTGCCATGCTCACCCAGGCCTCCATGCCATTGCATGGGTCACTCCCTGCCCACCCTGCTTTCTCTGACCAGCTTGGCATCCCTTTATTCTCCAGAAAATCACCCCTGCACCTCGTCCTGGTTTGGTCACCATCTACGTGTGCTGAATGTTTGTGTTTCTTTGCTTTTAAATACTACTTATATTGTCATCTTGCTTGTCCTTCTCCGTAACTGTACTAAGGAAAACTTAACAGCACAGACAGTGTCTCATACATAGTTGCAGTCTCCACTCCTACTTCTATGCCCTAATGATGGGGTTTGGAATGAATGAGGACATGCCGGTGTCCAGGTGAAAAGCAAGGATTTCAGTCTGCATAATTGCCATGGGCACAGAGAGGAGTAGAAAGGTGTGAGAGACGGCAGAAAGAGCCTCTGTCAAAAGGGAGAGTTCCCTAGACACAGGAGAATGAGAGAGAAAAGTGAAGTGTGGCAAGTGAGGGGCTGAGAGGAAGCCTTCCCAGATGCCACAAATGATTCCAGGTACCTGTTACTTTAACTGAGATCTAGAAATGTAAATTTCCTTAACAGAACAACAATAGCTTTACACCACACAGCCTATTCACTAGCATTTTGTAATAGGGAAGGGTATTCTGTACCGCAACAAAACAAGGAAGCACTCAATTAACTTTTTACATTTCCAAAACAAAGCAATATACAGGTAGATTTTTTTAAAAAGTCTTAGCACCAAAGAGGGGGCACATGTGAAGCCATTCACAATAAAGCTTATTTCCTCATTTTCTCTTTTCTTTACCTCTTTCTTTCCAGTTGCAGTCCAGCACAGGTACTCCTTTTCCAGGAGTCTTTCCAACTATTAAGCAGGTGGAATTACACCTGTTAAACACTGGTATAATATTTTCTCAAGCCTTCTGAAAACAAGACAAAATCGCAAGACTTGCTTCTCCTTTTTAGAGTAATTAGCCCCCCATCCTTACCCTTCTCTCATCTGTCTCATTCTCTCTCCTCTCCCTTTCTCATTACATGTTTGTTCCTAACATCAGAGCTGCCTTCACATGAACGAAATGTATTATATAGTAACACCTCCCCCAAGCTGTTCCAAGCTCTGGCCCCTTCCCATTCTATTTTGGTGAGAGACACTCATGACTTAGCATTGGTTCCAACAATATCCGACAGGGGCTGCAAATGTTTTAAATCTATGCCTGTTTCATGATCCTTCCTTCTCTGCGCTTCCGTTAAGTCCTACTTTTCCTTCCAGATCTGGCATCCAATCCATGTTACTCAGCTATGAACCTTCCTTTTCATTCTTAGAGAATGTACTTTCCATAACAATACACAATAAGTGCTTGTCTCTTAGGCACTGTGGTTAGTCTTTTTTAGGAGCAAACACTAGCCTTTCCCCTGCTAAGTCTGGGATGAGACAGCACTCACTAGATTCAATAACTACTCCTTATATGTAATGGTCTGCCTCTGTTTCACACAGCAATTTCATTCCCTGTTTTGAACACATTTTTGGTGATGTTTCTGAGAACATTCCACAGAAAACAGAAGTTAGTGCTACACACGAAAGTTACTTCCTACCATCTAGTTTTGACTCAGTTTCTGTTCTTACCTAGCTAGAGAGCCAAGTGTTTTCTCATCTTGCTGTCTGTTTTCTCATCTTGCTTGGTCAGATATCCCCATTACTCTTCATGTAAGAAGCCGTCATGTACTCTCAGGAGCCAGTATATTAAAAGGCAACATCACAGTGGTAAGGAAAGACCCAGTCTCTAGACCTTCTTCCCAAGTCCCTCACTGCACGCTGCCACATAGGAAGTAAATGGCCCAGCCCGCTGCTGAGCGGCGTGAGCGTCCAGAGCTAGTCACGAGCGGAAGGAGCCAGAGCGCAGGGTGAGGACCGGCTCGCTCGCTCGCTGCCTCTGCCAATGCTCACGCTGCGACCGCCCTGCAGCCAAGTGCAGGTGCAGGAGGATGATCACCCTTATCATGAAAGCCGTCCAAAACTTCAGTGTATTCCGTAGCATGTAAACTGCTGAGAAAGAGCACTGTCATTTCCAAGGAGGGAAAAACAGTATATGAAGCAGAAGAAAAAGACAAAAAAAACACCCAACCGGACTATACCCTAAACATCCGGACAGAAATCTACACCTTCTCTCTCCTCCTGACTCCCCATAGCAGCAAGATGCCCCAGAGGGGCCCTGATGTTAGCACTGACTGACACTACAGGCCAAGAATTAGAAAAAAATAGAAACCATGTGATTCTCAAACCTTGAAAATCTAAATAGAGGCCACACAGGAGGTGGGCTTTGTACCCTCCCTGTTGCCCAACTGTCCTTCGCTCTCAGTCAACAAAGCCTTCCCAGGTAAATAGCACTTCTGGAACAAGACCTGCTTCCTGACTGTCTCTTAAAATTTTGTCCAGAATTATCATGCATATACAAGGCTTTACATATGTATATAATATATAGGTATATATATATAATATATAAATGTGTGTGTAAATATAGCATGTATATATTATGCATAATTATATAGTACATATGTAAAAATTACTCAGTGTCTTGTACCATATTCTTTTTTGCTTTGTTTAATTCAACTATTTTGTGGTCAAAAATTTATTTTGGTATAAGTGATTTTCTAGTCTTTGCAAATGTTTTGAGGTTGTGGAAACTGTTTTTTAATGAACTGATAAAGTAGTAAGGCTATGGTGTATGTGCATGTCTACATACAGATATTGGCAATGTATATAGTCACATGTATGTTGCCATGTATATTGGCATGTAGCAAATAATAAAGCAAAATGCATTCTCTGATGTGTCTGCTTCCTGTTGAAGCCCTATCCCAGTGAGCGAACACTCCTGTATCCTCAGCTTCCTCATTGAGCATCCCTCTCTGCCCAACTTCACTGACATCTGGCCCTCACATGAGACCATCCCTTCCCCTGAGGCCCTTTTAAGTGAGTGTGCCTTGGAGGCCATCAGGAGGTGGGCTTTGTATCCTCCCTGTTGCCCACCTGTCCCTCGTTCGGTCGGCAAAGCCATCCCACGTAAATAGCATTTCTGGACCAAGACCCATTTCCTGCTTATGTCTGTGCTTATTCTCAGTCTCTAACAATTCTCTTATTCCAATTCTTGAATTTGTGGACTTTATTCTTCTTCCCTAAACATATAGTGTATTCTTGATCTTATAGTGCTGTTATATTTATTCTAGTAACCAAAGCATGCCTCCTTTAAAAAATGACACAGTCGTTGTCAAAGCAAAGGCAGTTACATGTTTCTGATATAGAGCATTCTGTTATTTGAAAACGGTCAAATAAAAATTGGATTTTGTGTACATCTTTGATTCCTTTGGGTTCATGCTTTTGTCAAAACTTTGATGCAGTAAATAAGACCTCTTCCATGTGAACCCTAATTGGTTAATTACAGGGAAGATTCATCGCAAACTTGCCAGCTGCTGGAACAGAGCCTGGGAGTCGTACACTGAAAAGGCCAGCATTTCTAAAGGATGTATCCAAATTTTGTGGAAAGTGAGTCCTACTTCCCAATCCAAGCTTTTTTTCATTCTATAAGCTATTCAGAATACTTTATTTATTTTCCATTTAAAAACAGGTAACTCACATTCTCTCTCTGTCTCTCTCCTCTCTCCAGACATAGGGTAAAGAAATACATGGAAAACATTAAAAAAAGAAAAGAAAAAGGAATGCATGGCAAGGCAGAAATACCTGAATATCAAACTAGCATTGAAAGGCACAACTAAGAAGTAAAATGCACTTGGTACAAGACCGTGGTCAAGGCCCCTGAGGGAAAGAAATCTGAAACAACTTCATTTGCGAGCTCTCTGAGTCATGCAATCTCATACTCTGAGTTCTGCCATCAATAGTGAATAGGCTTGGCCACATGAAATTTCAGATCCATCCAGTAGGGTAGCTAAAAGAAGCTTCCAACAAATATCAAGAGCGAAATATATCAAGAACGAGGGTTAAGTGCATGGGCATAATTAGAGATTGTGGCAAGGCAGATGGGAAACAGTCAGCAGCAGAGGGGAGCTGCACAGGAGAAAGGGTTCAGAAGTACAAACTTTCTAATAAGTCGTGGTGCTGACAATTTCTAAAGGTATTCCCTTATCCTCTCACAAAAGCCCAACTTGAAATTTTCTCCATAAGCACTCCACCTTGCCAGAAGCTCATTAACCTGGGCTCTGACCTAACCACAATGGAGAACTCAGCTGGGAGAACAGCCTGTGGGAGGTTGGGGAACATCTGGTTGAGTTCATCTCTTGCCACCAGCAAACAGGGTTTGACTCTGTTACTTATGTCTGTTTTAATGTGCCTCTTTCTTCAACACAGCATCTTTGGAACATCAGGATGTTGCATAATAACTGAGTGGAATCCAAGAACCAAGCCACACATGTAGAACTACGAGAAACCACATGTGGAAGAGAAAAATAACTTCAACTTAAACATTATTTTTCTTCTCAAAGGAGTAAATGTGTTGGAAGCCACGTTTAATATTTGATACAGACTAAGACAGGGTGAGAATGTGCAGTGCTTATAAACTTCTGCATTAAAAGGACTTGGGAAGTGTTTTCAAACTAATCTTAATGACTACCATTCATTGACTGCCTACTAAGTGTTGGACACCTTATAAACATTATCTCTGATTATGCAATATGGCCACAAAGTGGTTATTATTATGCTAATTTTTCTAATTAGCAAACTAACTGCTGAAATAATAAATGACTCACCAAGTTCCCACAACTGGTGAAGGAAAAGTGTAGATTTGGACATAGTTCCTTTTGTCTCCAAAGCCAACAGTCCTCCCACTCATCGTGTGCTTCCCTATCCATCTACAAATGTTAAAAGTGACAAGTATTGACTTCCTTTGTTTGCACAATTGCTCAACTGCTTAAGTAGGCAGAGTATGGCTGGGATTATGTCAAGGAGTTAGGTATTATTATTATATATGATAACTATACATCATATATATGGAGAGAAAGGGAGAGAGTATATCAGGTTAAGACAGACACAGAGAATGAACAAATGAATATCAGATTAAGATTGACTGGGGACTTAAAAACTGCTGATGAGAAAAGTCAAATCTGAAAAGGCCCATTCTTTCAAAAGAACAATGCAACATTAATAAATGTTCAGAATTATTAAGGCTTGATGGTACCAAAGAAAACCAGACATCAATACAGATTGTTTTTCTTCATGGAGCTCATTGATCCTCAACCACAGCAGGTAACAATTTGCCTAACCTTTAGTAGCAGCATCTGCTGTCCAAAAATTACCTGAATTTACTCTTGTGGAGTCTACTAAATCCTGTAAGAAAGTAGAAAAGCAATAGTACCATGAACTTAAAGCCAGTTCACAACAGTACCTGTCAATCAGATCTTTCCTGTCTCCCTTATTCTTTTTTTTTTTTTTTTCTCACCTTGCTCCATCCCTTAAGGGCTCCCAAATCACAGCTGGCAAGGTCAGGGAAAATCCATGAATATGCACAGGAAAGAGAAAGAGAACCAGTCAAAGTCTTGCCTTGCCATGAACTTCGGGCCCCCAGTCTGAAATAGATCCAAGCTCCAGTTCTACATTTTGAGGGAAAAAAAGATTAACATTAAATCAAGGTCAGAGGTATTTTATTTATTATTATTATTACTATTATTATTATTATTATTATACCAGACTTGATGAATCTGTTTAGTATGTATTTGGGGTTGAATGGGATTATGGAAACTTCCAGTACTTAAAAGTGGCTAGAAATTATAAATATCAAAGTTGATAGAGTGGAACATGAGCTCTCCACAAGTGATTTGAGACCCTATATCTGTACCAGAGAAGACTCAATAGGAGAGTATTACTGCCCAAATAAGAGTGATTGGTGTCCATTTTACTTGTTGGCAAAGAGTTCTTAATTTGAGGTCCATAACTCCTCTCACTACCCAGCCTCCAAAGCAACTTTTTATGTACATCGATACATGTACCCTTTTCTGGACAAAATCCACAGCTTTTATAAAGTCACACACAAAAAATGTTAAAATTATTTCCAAATCAGAGAACTTCTGGAAACCAAGAAAGATTTTAAACTTTGGCTTCAGCTGTAGTTTATATCTCCTGGAGATGTAACACTGGTCAGTATCCTGCTGATTCTATCTTGAAGTAGACCTGAGAGGTGAGACAGATGGCACCATGCTCCAGAAAGCCCCTACAACGTGCTTCCAGGACACATAGGGGTCCAGGTTTGGAGAAGATTAAAATTTGCTTTGAAATTCAAGGTGTAGTTTCCAGGCCATAGAAACTTACATCTTCGAAGAACTTGGTGACTCACTGAGGTCACCTCTGTTCTGACTATATTTTGGCTCTTTTTAGTGAATTGCAATAAACATGTTTTCTGAACCTATGTTTTAACATAAAATGAATGTAACCCAAGTGGTTTGAATTCCTAATGCTCAGTTGCTGGTTGCTGGATTTTCAGTCTTGGCCTCTCTCTATTGTCCACAATTGAATTAGGGGAGGCCTATTCTAGCTGCTGCATGAAAGGTAATGCTAACCCAAAGTATCCGGTGTATTCAAGCTACTAGTCCAATTGCCCGCACTCACCTGCACCGTAGGTGCTTTTCCCCCACTTGAGAGGTTCTCTCAGTTGTGTTCCTAGCAGCGGCAGCATCAGCCAACTAATATCACAAAGCAAGTCATTAGCATTTCAAGCTAGAATTCAAAAAGTCTTTTCATAGAACATCATAGGATATGGTTAATTTGATACACAGCAAAGTAATTGGCAAAATATTAACTGTCTTTTAAGAATTAAGCACAAACAATAAAACTTAAATTGATCTGTGGAGGAGATCAATTAGCTGCTCAAAGTAGTATTCTACAGTCAGTTCTCAATTATCCATATTCATAAAAAGTGGCACAGATAATCGAGCGCAGCAGATAATTTTAAAATAATTAGCATTTGGCTTTAGAACCCTTTATTTATTTATTTGCATCAAAGTTACCTAATAATTTTTTGCTTATATTAATACTTAAATGAGGGTGTAGCTCCCTAGCAAGCATCAGCTAATTATAGAGGGAGACAACCATAGCCATACTAGGTAAGGGTAGAAAGTCAAGTGAGAGATTAAGATTTGACTCTGCATTAAATCTTTCCAACTCAAATAATTGAGAATAAGTACTAATCTTCTTGAACGTGACCTCTTCAAAAACTGCTTCTTGACCTTCCACTTCAACACCATGTGCGTCCTTCAGTATTGTGTAGTTCTTCGCAACACTTACACCACCTGATTATTTGTTCAATCTCTGTTTTCCACAGTAAAGCGTGAACTCCAAGGAAATAGATGTGTTGGTCTGCATTTTATCCTTGACACCTAGAAATTTCACTAGTACACAGTACATTTCAACAAATATTTATTTGATGAATGAATAAAATCTGCATCACTTTTTATCTGGGATAAATCAGAAGGATTTATTTAACATTACACAGAATATTTGCTCAGGGCCCCAAGAGGAAGCCTGATCTGGGGGTGGAAGCTCCATGAGCGCAGGGACCCCCTTGACCTTGTTCACTGCTGGACACCAGGCTGGGGCGCCGTGCTTCATATATTGCAGGCCATCAGCAAATCTAATCAAGCTAGCAGCCCTGCACATCCCCTTCCCCTAAATCAGAGTGCTTTTTCTCCCATGTGAGAGGCTCTCTCAGCTGTGTCCCTAGCCACTGTAGCCTTAGCCAGCTAACAATCATGAAAATTGTTTGGGACAACGAACATGAATAACCAAGAAAAAATCACAAGGGCCTGAACTGAGCATATTTTTCCCACCAAGTTAGAGAGAGACAAAAGAGAGATGAGATGTGACAGTTTGAATTTTTGAGAGGGCTGGTAGGTCTGAGTGTTAGTGTAGCTTTGCCCAGCTGGGAACAGAACTTTGGGTTTTTGCTATTTATTTCTATGGTAACAGCCATTTCTCTCTCTCTTTCTCTCTCTCTCTCCCTCCCTCTCTCTTTCTCCAGTTGGTTTAATCTCTATCCATCTATACTTCATCCCTCTTCCTTGGGCACCTCAGGACTACAGAATCTGCAGCCAATTTATCAAAATATATTTTTGGTATTTTTTTGTGTTATTATCCGTAGTGTTTCTCTCAGGTGGAGTGTTCAGAATGGTAACCTTGACATCAGAGTAAACATGGTCAGTGGTACACATATTTCTTCTCTGGGATTCAGACATGAAGGTAGCAGTGGGGGACCTGAAACAAGTCAATATGGCCCCCCTAACACAGCCTTGCACAGCAAAGTGAGCGGGCACGAAACTTCCATTCAGCATAGCAACCTTGGAGACCACCCGGGGCGGTAACCACATTTTACAAGTGAGGGAAACTGAAACCCAGAGAGGCAAAAAAAAAAAAAAAAAAAAAAAAACAACAACCCAAAAACCACAGCACTTCCGGACTCACATGAGATCTCAAGAATGAACTGCGTAAAAAAGGAAACATTTTCTGTAATTCAAAGGATGGCTCCTTCCCCTCAGCATGTAAGTAGGGCAAAAGTCTACCTGATATTGAAAAAGTAAAAATCAAAAAGATGGAAACCTTGACCTAACTTCTGCCTCTAGCAAGCATCTTATGTATCCTATATTCTATAACCAAACTTCTAGAAATAGAATTTATTACTTTATGATTTTATTCCCACCCCCCACAATCCATGGCCCTATACAGAATGCCTACTCAGAATCTCTCCCAAACTCTTGTCCAGCCGCTAAAGGATTTGCTCCAGATTCCAGCATTGTAGATTCACTTTTCTTCTTAGGAGGTTTTCAAAAGCCAAATATCTTCTCAATTAAGTAAGATAAGATTTATCACTTTTAACCTAAAGGACCTTTGTTTCTGCAGGAATACAGCTTCACGTCGGTGCAGGTGGGGCCTGACTGATGGTGAACTCAGCAGACTGATGGGGTCTTGATTAAATTATCCTTTTTCTGATGTTTGAATGGCTGGCCCCTTTCTCCTGCCATATGCAGCCAAGAAACGTCAGTTAGGGCTTGGATGAGCAGGCATGTGGCTCTTGGGTTATCATCCCCCCAAATAAACAACAATTTCTTTATTCAAGTTAGCTTTTTACCTTTTACAGACTAGGTGGAATGTCAGTCAAATTGAATCCTGACCAATTATCTATGTCATTCAAATCATGTGACACCCTCACTCTATCAGTGGCCATGGAGTTGGGAAAGAAAGGACAGGTCAGCTATTGACTAGAAAAGCCTGGGCTTCGCCATCGGTATTGCCACAATCACCACCATCCTAAGTGGACGTGCAAGATAAAGAAATGTCTCAGCCTGGGTTCTGTTGCAAACAGAGCCTGAACGGGGGGGGGGGGGGGGGGGGGGGAGCAGGGGGAGGGGGGTGCTTTATTTGAAAGGTGAAGTCCCAAGGCAGTGAAAGTTAATGAAAATAGAAGTGTGACAGGGAAGGTTGGAAAGCCGCAGTGTGTCATTGCACTGGCCACTGCTTTACCATAAGCTTCAAAAGACACACAGCTGTTCACTCAGCAGGTGTAGCCACTCAGCCACCTGGGATGTCTCCAGACAGGCTGTTCAGAGAAGCTGCTTAAAGCAGTCCTTTTAAGGAGGAAGGAGAGGGAACTTATCTGCATAACTCTTTCCCACCTCCAGTCTCCCAGGTTCAGCACACAGGCAGTTTCTTCCCCTAAATTCCAAGTCATGTCACACAACTCTCTCAATACCACTGAAGAAGCCCATGTCAGTGCCCCAGTGTCCTGCTGCCTCCAAGCCGGGATGTGGCCAGAGGAGTCAGAGACCCCAGGAGTTCAGCTGGCCAACCTCAGGTGGTCAAACTGCACAGGCCCACAGAGGACCAATCAGACTCAGTGGCAGCTGCTGGCAAGGCAAGCAGGTGAGGCTTGGAGAATCTGATGAGGTATGTAAGATTATAGCATACAACAGGAGTTAGAATTAAAATCATAGAGCACAGACATATATCCTCCTTCTTCAACTTTTTCCATGTATGCATCTCTTTAAGAACCTGGATGATATTCCCAATGATCAAAATATAGTAGACATGCCAACCTAGGCATTTCATAGTCTTAAATCAAAATTATATGTTATATACCTGGCTGTGGGAAAGTGCTTGTGTGTATCCTTACTCCTTAAAAAAGACCTTGTGATCTACTACGAAAGCCCCCAAGGAGCTCCCAAGCAAATCCAATGACTACCTTTCAGTGTTTACTTAATCCGACCACTTTAAAACATGAAATTTTTCCTTTCTTGGATTACAAGCATGGCTCTCTGCAGATTATCCTCCTTTGTCAATCTCCTTTGATGGGTACTTTTCCTCTGCTAACCCTGTGAAGAAGGCTGGTCTTCCTGAGCTCTCCTCTCTCAGCCTAATGCCCTTTTTCATCTACCTGTTCATCCTGAGGACATTCATATGCATCACTGACTAAAACCATTGCTCTGTGCTTAGGATTCCCAAAACTCCAGACTTGTGAATAAGACATGATCTTGGCCCTCTGCAGGGAAAAAGACAAAGGCTACGTTATTATGACAGTATAGGACATGCTATGTTGGGAAGTGCTATAATAGCATGGCACATAAAGCACACTCAGCTTGAAAAATTTGCTTAAATTGTATCTGAAAGGATAAGGAGTTATTTTAAAAGATGAAAAGAAGGGGAATATTCCAGTGGGGAAATTCCAAGGAACAGAGGCCTAATAGAGCACAGGATCAAAGAATGACTAATGAATCTGAAAGGAGAACATGAACCACAACTGGAGAGGCACCACTGGAAAGGCAAGAAGGGACAGGTAACAAAAGTCCATATCAGTGCCTAGCCATAGCGTCTGGATTTCATCCTGATAACAGAAAAAAAGGGATATTTCCATTTTCTAAATATTCCTTTGTGACAACTATGGTTTGGAGGATGGAGACCAGGTAGGTGGCCATAGCCGCAGCCCAAGCAAGACATCCTCAACTATTAAAAGTGTGGCAATTTTGAAGTCTGGTTTTCCTACCTAAAGTAAGTTGCAAGGAAAATTCTGAGCTAATTCCAGGATTTTTATCTACGTATATATGGAACAATAAATTTTTTTCTGGAGTCAAACATTTACTTAACTTTTGGGTATTCTAGACAACTGTTCGTTAAAGCATCACCAGCAACTCAGAGAAATTAACATTATTTTGTAAATGACCAACTCATCTTTTTCTCGAAGAGCTCCTTATAATTTTTTATTCATTAAATAATGTTTATCAAACAGCTACAAGGGAAAAAGTCCTCTGAATTATACAAAGCTAACTGTGAATTATACAAAACTGACTTATACCAAGTTACCGTGAATTATACAAAGATGATTAAGACACATGTGCCCACACAGTCATAATCTGGTGAGAGATGGTCAAAAAACCATCAATTATGAAACAAGCAGATGAAAGAGGGACCAAGACAAAGGTTCCAGCAGTGTGATATGTTTGACAGCAGAAGAAGAGGTAGGCAACTGTCTGATAGGTTTGAGTTAGGCAGGGCCCTGAAATGACAAGAATTTCAATTAAGCAGGAATGAGGAAACCAGTATCTTTGACAAAGTCCCAGGGGTCTAACATCACTGTCAAATGGCTGGGCTTGTTGAAAATGGCAGGTATGCACAGGGCCATAATGCATACCTTCTTTCTTTCTTCAAAGGAAAGAAAAAGAGGGGACACCTGAACATTTAGGTTGAGGCTGTAGTGGTTGAGCTGTTTGAGCAGACATCTATTGGGACATCTGTGAGTCAGTATGGGGTCATCCCTCAAAGCCATTTGTAGTGTACGAACTCAGCAAATTATCCATGCAACTGTTCAAATTGAAGCAAGTCGCTCAAAAAACTAAAAATAGAACTGCCTTTTGACCTGGCAATTCCACTGCTTGCATTATACCCTAAGAACCCTGAAACACCAATTCAAAAGAACATATGCACCCCAATATTCATAGCAGCACAATTTACAATAGCCAAGTGCTGGAAGCAACCTAAGTGCCCATCAGTAAATGAGTGGATCAAAAAACTATGGTACATTTACACAATGGAATTCTATGCAGCAGAAAGAAAGAAGGAGCTCCTACCCTTCGTGACAGCATGGATGGAACTGGAGAGCATTATGCTAAGTGAAATAAGCCAGGAAGTGAAAGACAAATACCGTATGATCTCACCTATAAATGAAACCTAATCAACAAAATAAATAAACATGCAAGCAAAATATAATCAGAGACATTGAAATAAGGAAAAAACTGACAGTTACCAGAGAGGAGGGAGAAGGGGGATAATGGGGGAAAGAAGGAGAAGGATCATCAAGAAACATGTATAAAGGACCCATGGACAAAGCAAAAGGGGGAAAGACTTGAGGGTGGGAGGTAGGGGTAGGTGGGGCAGGGGGAAGTGGTGGCAGGAAAATGGAGACAACTGTACTTGAACAACAATAAAAAAATTGAAGCAAATTGAATCCCTCTTCACTTTGACCCCACTGCCTTCATATTAACCCAAAGAAGATGAGAATTTCCTCACAAGCAGCAACTAAGCAATTACCTTGGTGCATCCTCACACTTTCCCAGTCTGTTCATGGTACCTGGATATTAGCTGGCTCAAGCGAGCCTGCAGATTTGTCTAGGTGTCTATTTATTTTCATTTAGTGGATCCTCCATTACTTAAGACTCTGGAGGACAGGGCTGCTATTTTACAAGGCCTCTCTGAAGTCACAGTTCCCTAATAACATCAATATGTAATCTACTTAAATCCATGGAGTCAAAAGCTAAAGAGCACTATTTAAGAGAAAAGTTAATAGGTTTAACTAATATCCTAAGTTGAATTGATGGAGGAATCTTAGTAATAAGGTCAAGAAAGCTAATTCCCTTTAAGGAAACCCTGAGGAATCTCATCTCAAAGGTATGGCTAAAAAGAAAAAAAGAGAGAGGGAGAGAAAAGAAACAGAGAACTAAGGACCAAGAACAAAGGCTCTGACATCAATAAGAGCCAAAACAATATACTTATACTCCAAACTGCTTCATATAGAAAAATAATCTAAAATTAAATAATGTTATATACAGTCATCATTGCATATCTTTATATATATCAACTTCAGAAAGACATTTATCTCCTAATTTGGTGATATAATCCACCTAAATCAACAATGGTAAGGTTGTAAAAAAAGGTTCACATATCTCTTTTACTGTTAGTTTACATCTCTCCTGGGTTTGTGTCTATTTTTTGGTTTTGGTTTTGTCTGTTTGTTTCTGCATTTTTCAAGGTTTCTTAATCTATATACCATAATTGTGCATTCTTGTCACAGAAGAGTCCCTACTGCTGTCAGCTCATTTTGTGCTTCTTTTTAATCTCTTCCACTTCCCAAGGCCAAAACAGTGGACAAGAAGCAAGGAAAAAGGAAGCCAGGAGAGATGCTGCTGTAAGCATGCGGATAGAAGTGATTATTATCTTTCCTCACCTCGAAACCAAAGATACGTTAACCATTTGGCATTTGGAATTTTGAACTACTCTCTCCCTCTTTGTTATCCTCTCTAGCGTGTTATTATCACTTCATGTGAACACGGAATGAGACATGGAGGGTGAGCAGGTCTAGCCCATGCTCCACCTGGCACCCTGCTTTTCTCTCTGGTGTGTAGAAACCGTAGGAGCTTCCTGTATTGGTTTCCTGGGGCTACTGTAGCGAATTATCACACACTAGGCAGTTTCAGACAACACAAAATTATTTGCTCACAGTTCTGGAGGCCAAGAGTCCAAAATCAAGACTTCCACCAGGTCACACCCCCTAGAAGGCTCTATGGAAGAATCCTTCCTCTGTCCTCTAGCATTTCTTGATTGGCATTTCTTGACTTCCTTGGCTTCTGGCTGCATCATTCAAATTTCTTCTATGACTTCACATTGTCCCATCTTCTGTATCTTTTCTTCTGTTTGTCTCAAATCTCCCTCTGTCTTTCTCTCATAAGGACATTTGGTTTTGGATTTAGGGCCCACCCAGGCTATCCAAGATGATCTCTTCATCTCAAGATCCTCAATGTGACTAAGGGTCATCTACAATGACCCTTTATCCAAATAAAGGTAATAGCCACAGGTTTCACAAATTAGGGTGTGAACACATCTTTTTGGAGGCCACCATTTAAAACACTACAATGCCCATATAAATAGAGGTAACTGTCATGATGGCTGCCAGACCCCAGCCTCAGAGAGTGAACCACTCTCCCAAGCCAACAAGTGCCCGCAAATATTATCCCAGGTCTGAATCAAAACACTAAACTGGTTAAATGTGTTTCCAAGAAAAGCAAATGGTAGTTTGTTCCTATCTGGGAATTTAGACAAAGGCTATGAAACATTTAATAAGCAATGCTTTCACCTGGAAATAGGAACACTTTTGAACATTAGGATATGCATGACTGAGTATTATATTTACATGCCCCTTGGAAACTATTTTACTGGGCACAGACTATTGTCGGTGTGAAGTATTTTGGAACCAAATATGCACCAAACAGTAACATTTTACCTTAGAAATGACATAGAATACTTTGCCTTCATGTATATTACATTTCCTAAAAAAGGTAAATACTATGCTGTCTTGTACGAAATGCCCTTAAGATTTTTTGAAACTGTAATATAAAACATCATTTTCTCTGGCTCTAATCCAATTTCTCTGAGTGATGTGTAAACCTTAAAATTGTTTGTAGTTCTGTGTCAGTATCTATTACTTTTGAAATGACTCCTGCATTTCACATCTTATATAACATTTTCTCTCTTCTCTGGGAATTGCAGAATATCTTTCCTAGACACACTAATTGCTAGTGACATCTGCAATCCTTTTGAACACTGGCGTTTTCTTAGAAAATCAGTAAATACTCTGTTATTTGAAGAGGACATTGTTGCAAAACACTTTCCCTGAATCTTACTCTCTCCTTAAACATTGTAATCACACAGGGCTGAACTACAGCTTCACTGCAGCCTATGCATATTGTATTCAGTATGGATTTGGTATTATAGTAGCTTCAGAAACAACTCAGTCTGTCAAGCTACCAGCAATAATTTCTTCTGTGGGTATATTAAACTCACAGAAACTAAGCAGGACATTTTAGACAATAAATCTTGCAAAAGACCTGTCCAATCTATATATTTTTAAATGCTTTTTATTATGTTCTTCCAAAACACACCCCACTCCATCGACCTTTAAACACATTAACCTCTGCAGGGCAAAATCTTAAATCCATATTATGTGCATAAAGTTTCTAATTCAGCATTTAGCAAGGAAAATAGATTTTAGTTGGTGTTAAAATGTCAGAGGACCAGCCACATCTGACAGTTGCTAAATAGCAAAGAATAACATTAAGTTTATCTTAAAAAAAAAAAAAAAAAAAGCAACATAGCTGAAAACACTTGTAGGTCCAAGGCAAATATTCAAAATCTAGGCACACTTTCACACACCAATATCTGATTTACAAATATTCCTAGATATAATTCATAGGTTGCAATCAGTCACCCTTAAGTTACTAGGTGTTTTGTTTTTTGTTTATGGAGGGAGGGTTTGTTTTGTTTTGGGGTTTTTTTGCCCCCAAACTAGCTACTAATCCTCTGCTTTTTTCTTCCTGGCCATGAAAGAAATACCCTTATCTACCCATCTTCTTACCCCTACTTTTTTGTTTCTTGCCCTTCTTCTAAAAAAATATCAGTTATAGTTCACATACAATATTATATTAGTTTCAGGTGGACAGCATAGTGATTATACATCTATGTAAATTACCAAATAATCACCTCCATAAGTCTCGTACCCACCAGACAACATTCACCATTGTTACAATACTATTGACTACGTTACCTATGCAGTACTTTGTATTACTGTGACTATTTTGTAACTGCTGATTTTTACTTCTTAATCCCTTCACTTTTTTTTACCCAGCCCCCAATCCCCTCCCATGTGGCAATTATGAATTTGTTCTCTGTATCTATGAGTTTATTTCTGTTTTGTTTTGTCATTTATGTTGATTTTAAGATTCCACATATAAGTGAAATCATAGGTATTTATCTTTCTCTGACTTATTTCACTTAAGATAACACCCTCTCTAGGTTTATCCTTGATGTCAAAAATGGTAAGATTTCATTCTTTTTTATGGAGGAGTAATGTCCCATTGTACCAGCTCTTCTTTATCCAGCCTCTATTAATGGACACTTAGGTTGTTTCCATATCTTGGCTATTGTAAATAATACCGAAATAAATATAGTGATGCATATATCTTTTTAATTATGTTTTGGATGATTCAGATAAATACCTAGAAGGTAAATTGTTAGGTCATATGGTAGTTTTATTTTTAATTTTTTAGAATCACCCATACTATTTTTCATAGCAGCTGCACCAGTCTGCATTCCCACCAACAGTGCACAAGGGTTCCCTTTTCCGCATCCTCGCCAGCATTTCTTGTTTGTTGATTTACTGATGGTAGCCATTCTGACAGGAATGAGATGATATCTCATTGAGATTTCAATTTGCATTTCCCTGATGATTAGTGATGTTGAGCATCTTTTCATATGTGTATTAGCCATTCATTGTCCTCTCTGAAGAAATGTCTATTCTGGTTCTCTTCTCATTTTAACATTTTTAAGGATTTCATTTATTTTTAGAAAGAGGGTAAAGGAGAGAGAAAGAGAGGGAGAAAAACATCAATGTGAGAAAGAAACATTGATCAGTTGCTTCTCACTCGCACCCCGCCAGGGACCCAACCTGTAACCCTGGAATGTGCCCTGACTGGGAATTGAACCAGTGGTCATTTGCTCTGTGGGATGACGCCCAACCGAGCCACCTGGGTCAGTACCCTCTGCCCATTTTTAACTAGATTGTTTGTTTGGTAAGTTGTATGACGTTTTATATATTTTAATATTAACCCTTTTGGGGATGTATGACTGGTGAATATCTTCTTGATGTTGTATTCATTAGGTTGTCTTTTTGTTTTATTGGTGGTTTCCTTTGCTGTGCAAATACTTTTATTAGTTTGATGTTGCCCCATTGTTTTATTTTTTCTTTTGTTTCCCTTGCCCAAGAAGACATATCCAAAAAAATATTACTACAAGTAAAATCAAAGAGTTTACTGCCTATTTTTTTCTTCTAGGAGCTTCATGGTTTCAAGCCTCAGTTTAAGTATTTAACCATTTTTGAGTATATTCTTTTATGTGGTGTAAGAAAGTGGTCTACTTTCATTGTTTCTTGCATGTATTCGTTCAGGTTCCCCACCACCATTTATTGAAGAGACTTTCTGTATCCCATTGCATATTCTTGCCTCTTCTGTGACGGATTAATTGACCATATAGGTGTGAAATTATTCCTGGACTCTCGATTCTGTTCCCTTGATCTCTGTGTCTGCTCTTGTACTAGTACCATGATGTTTTGAATACCTTGTAGTATAGGTTGACATGTAGTGTGATACCTCCAACTTCATTCTTCTTTCTCCATGTTGCCTTAGCTATTTAAGTTCTTTTGTGGTTCCACACAAATTTTAGAATTTTTTGTTCTACTTCTGTGAAAAATGCCATTGGTATTTCAGTAGGAATTGCATTAAATCTGTAGATTGTTTTGGGTAGTACTGACATCTTAACAATATTAATTTTTTTTATCTGTGGGCACAGTATATGCTTCCATTTATTTGTATCTTTCAATTTTTTTCTTCATCACCTTATAATTGTCCAAGTACAAGACTTTTACCTTCTAGGTTAAATTTATTCCTAGGTATTTTGTTTTATTGATGCAATAGTAAATGATAGTAAATAGTGGGATTGTTTTCTTAATTTCTCTTTTGATAGTTTGTTATTGATGCATAAAATGCAACTAATTTCTGAATATTTTATATCTTGCTACTTTACTGAATTCATTTATTAGTTTTCATAGTTTTGGTGGAACCTTTAGGGTTTTCTCTATTGAGTATTATTTCATCTGCAAATAATGATAGCTTTATTTCTTCCTTTCCAACTTGGATGTTTTATACTTTTTCTTGTCTGATTGCCATGGCTAGGACTTTCGATACTATGTTGAATAAAAGTGATAAAAGTGAACGTCCTTGTCTTGTTTCTAATGTTAATGAGAAAGGTTTTAGCTTTTCATCTTTGAGTATGTTACTGGCTGTGAGTTTGTCATATATAGCCTTTATTATGTTGAGGTAAGTTCCCTCTATCCCCATGCTGAGAATTTTTAGTGTAAATGGGTGCTCTATTTTGTCAGATACTATTTCCGAATCTATAGACATGATCATATGATTGTTATCTTTAATTTTGTTTATGTGGTGTATCACAGTAATTGATTTTCAGATATCATAGGACATTTGCATTCCAGAAACAGATCCCATTTGGTCATAGTGTATGATCTTTCTAATGTATTACTGAATTCTGTTTGCAAATATTTTGTTGGGTTTTTTTTTTTTTGTATCTATGTTCATCAGAAGTATTTTCTTGTAATTCTCTCTTTCTTTTTCTGTAATGTCTTCATCTTGTTTTGGTGTCAGGGTAATAATGACCTCATAAAATGAGCTTTGGAGCCTTCCTCTTTTTCAATTTTTTGTAATAGTTTAATTGGGATAGGTATTAATTCTTCTTTGAATGTTTAGTAAAATTCACCTGTGAAGCCATCTGATCCAGGTCTTTTCTTTGTTAGGAGTTTTTTTTTTTAATTTCTGTTTTAATTTTGTTAGTAGTTACAAGGCTGTTCAGATTTTCTGTTTCTTCTTGATTCAGTCTTAAAGATTGAATGTTTCTAGGAATTTATTCATCTCTCCCAGGTTGTCCAATTTGTTGGCATATAATTAATTATTCATGGTATTTTCTTACACTCATTTGTATTTCTGCAATATCACTGTCACCTCTCTTTCATTTCTGATTTTGTTTATTTGGGCCCTCTCTTTCTTTTCTTGATGAGTTTGGCTAAAATTTCACCAATTTTGTTTGTCTTTTCAAAGAACAATCGACTGGTTTCATTGATCTTTGGATAGTTTTTTTCAACCTGTATTTCATTTATTTCCACCCTGTTCTTTATTATTTCTTCCTTCTTACTCACTCTGGGCTTTATTTGTTCTTCTTTTTCTGTTTTCTTTAGGTGTAAATTTAGCTTGTTTTTATGGTGGGGGAGGATGGGCTAGAGATTTTGCTTGCATTTTCAGGTAGGCCTGTATTGCTATGCATTTCACTCTTAAAACTGCTTTGTCTATGTCCCATACATAGATTTTGGAGTCACTGTGTTTTCATTTTCATTTGGATCAAGGTATCTCTTGATTTCTTTCTTGGTGCCATTGTCAGTCAATCCATTCATTGTTTAGGAGCATGTTGTATATCCTCCCTGTGTCTATATGATTTTTTGTTTCCTCCTTGTAATTCATTTCTAGATCCATACTATTGTACTCAGACAAGATGCTTGACATGATTTCATTCTTCTAAAATTTATTGCGACTTGTTTTGTGGCCTAACATGTGGTCTAGAAAATGTGTCCCATGCACTTGAAAAGAATGTATATTCCGCTACTTTTGAGAAAAACATTTTGAAAGTATCAATCAAATTCAGTTGGTTTAATTTGTGTTTAAGGTCACTGTTTCCTTGTTGAGTTTCTGCATAGATGACTGATTCACTGTTAGTGAGGTGCTAAAGTTTCCTACTATTACTGTCAATATCTCATTTATGACTTTCGGTATTTGTTTCATATGTTTAGGTGCTCATATTTACATGGGTTATATACTCTTGTTAAATTGATACTTTTATTATTATGAAATGTTTTTCTTCTCTCCTGTTATAGCATTGGTTTAAAGTCTATTTTAAACTAACAAACAAAATACAGTCAGAGGCACAGATGTATGAAACAGACTGACAGCTAGCTGTAAGAGTGGTCCGGGAAAGGGGGACTAGTTGAAAGAAGATGAAGGGATTAGGCAAAGAATATATATGCATGGCCCATGGGCATGAACAGTGGTGTGGAGATTGACTGTGGGAATAGGGGGTGGGCTGGGTACTGGGAGGCAAAAGAGAAAATTGGGACAACTACAACAGCATAAAAAATAAAAAATAATAATTACAAAAATAAAGTCTATTTTATCTGGCATAAGTGTTGCTTCCCTAGCTTTTTTTCATTTCTATTTACATGAAACAGCTTTACCATCCCTTTACTTGCAGTCTGTGTTGTCTTTCGATCTGAAGTGCTTCTCTTTCAAGCAGTGTATGCACATGTCTTGTTTTCTTATTCATTCAGCCACACTGTCTATTGACTGGAACATTGAATCCATTTACATTGAAAGTAGTCATTGATAGGTATGTATTATTGCCATTTTATTAATTGTTTTCTGATTGTTTTTGTCATTCTCTATTTCTTGTACTCTTGCTCTCTTTGCTCGTATGTTAATGACTCTCTGTAGTGTTTTGTTTGAATTTCCTGTACATTTCTTGCAGATTCTTGCTTTGTGGTTAACCATATATACAAAGCTATGTTTATGGCAGTCTATTTTATGTTGATGATCTCTTAAGTTTGACCATTTTCTAAAATAACTATGATTCGTATTCTCGCCCTTTATGTTTATGTTTTTGTCATTTTTAATTCCATTTGTATATCTGTTTGTGTCTATCCTTTAATTTATTGTTGTAATTACACATGATCTTCCTTCATTTTCTTTTAAATTTTGTACTAGCTTTCTAGTTTTTGGTCCACTGCTTTTATTATGTGTTTGTCCAAGAACATTTTTCTTTACTATATTTTTATTCATGTTTTTTTCTTCTTAAACAAGTCCCTTTAACGTATCTTGTAATACTGGTTTAGTGGTGATGAGCTCCTTTAACTTCTTTATCTTGTCTGGAAAACTCTTTAATTTTCCTTTAATTCAAAATAAAGGAGAATTTATTAGGCTTGCTTGGCAGGGCAATCTTGGTTGTAGGTTCTTATTTGTCATCATTTTGAATTAATGCCAATCACTTCTAGCCAGCAAAGTTTCTGTAGAGAAATCAGTGATTGTCTTAGGGGAGCTCTCTTATACATGACTGTTTTTCTCTTGCTAATTTTAAGATTATCTCTTTGTCTTTAACCTTTAGCATTTTAATTATGATGTATCTTGGTGGTATGGGCCTCTTTGGATGCATCTTGTTTCAGACTCTTTGTACTTCCCAAACTGGTATTTTTATTTCCTTCACCAGGTTAAAGAAGTTTCCAGTCATCATCTCTTTAAGTAAGCTGTTAATCCTTAGCGTTCTCTCCTGTCCTTCTGGTGCTGCTGTGATGTGATAGTCAGTATACTTGTCATGGTCCCAGAGGTTAAACTATCCTTCTAAAATTCTTTTTTCTTTTCACTCTTTTTATTGGCTACTTTTTTGCTACCATGTCTTCTAGATTGCTGATTTGATTCCATGCTTCATCTAATCCGATGTTGATTCCAATATATTCTTCATTTCAGTTATTGTACTCTTCATTTCTGACTGGTTCTTTTTTATTTTCTATCTCTTTGTGTAAATTCTCACTGAGTTTACTAATCCTTCCCCTAAATTCACTGAGCATTCTTATAATCAGTGTTTTGAACTCTGCATCTGATAGATTGATTGCCTCCATTTCATTTAGTTCTTTTTCTGGAGTTTTGTCCTGTTTTGTTGTGTTTTTCCCTTTGGGATATGTTTCTTTGTCTCCTCGTTTTGGCTGCCTTCCTGTATTTGTTTCTATGAATTAGGTATATCTACTATGTCTCGCAGTATTTGCAGATGGCCTTATGTAGTAGGTGTTCTGTGGGGCCCAAGAGCACAATCTCCCTGGTCATCTGAGTCAGGTGCTCCGAGTTTGTTCTTGTGGGGGTTATATGTGCCCTCCTGTTGTACTTTGGCATCGATTGCTTTTGGCACATTATTGAGTGAATTTGTCTCTCAGGCTGACTGACTGTGAGGACTAACCATGACTATAGTGGATAAGCTATTGCATGGGGGCAGACCCCATAGAATGGCATTTGTTTTAGCAGGGCTCTGGTGCCTGCTGAGTTCACTCTTTGGGTGTGTCATAATTTGGAGCTAGTTGGGTGGTGCTCTGGTGTAGTCTGAAGTTGGCCACTAGGGTGTTGGTTCTGAGGTCTCTTTGGAGAGGGACGGTTCAACCCAGGAACAATAATGCTTACCAGTACTTCCATCCCAAGAGAGCTGCACTGATCCCTGCTTGTCCAACTGTTGCACGCAAGCTAGCCAATTCAGTTTCTCTCATATGTCCCTGGAACTTTCCAAGTTGTTGCATCTACACTAGAGCTCTGAGCAAGTGAGTATGTGAGTGAGCAAATGAGTGAGTGAGTAAGTGAATAAGTCTTTGTATAGGCCCTTCAAAACCTGCAGCATCTAGGTCTCTAACAGCCCATTGTCTTTCTGAGACATAAACCCTGCTGGTTTTCACAGCCAAATGTATGGGTACTTCTCTGCCAAGCACTGGTGATCTGGGCTGGGAGCCTGGTATGAGTCTGAAACCCTTCACTCATCAAGGCATACCTCCACAGCTGAGATATACCTCCTGATTCTTAACTACCACACCATGGGGCAGTTGGTGAAAAGAGACAGAATTAAGTCTCCCAACCCCATGACAGTTCAATGTACTGTTTTCACCAGTCAAATGTGTGTATGTTCCTGGTCTCAAATTGTCTTTTTTTCCACAAATTAATGGTATTTAAATCTATCTTGTACCTGCCTACCCCTCTTGTCCTCAGATTAGGATCTGAGCTCTTAGCTAAGATGTTTATATGTTAACTTCTCATTTTTTATCTACAAAATAATTTGATCTCCTTATTGCTCTTCACAGGAAATACATTTTTTTTCTTTTTATGGGTCTTCAAGTGGTTAATTGACAAATATCATAAACCTTAGAAGAATTTGCAGCCTCGAGATTATGTAGTTTTGAGGTATCTATTGCTGAACATACACTGCTCTGTGCTGTCCCCTCCCTTCTCCTCCCTCTGTTGCCCATAGAAACAACTCAGTTGGTATCAGTCTGTACAACACAAGTACCTAGTATGATCGAATCACACTTCCCTCCACTTGGAATTTTTGTCATCACATATACCCAGTATGGGATCATCACACTCACTCTACTTGAACATCTATACACAGCATGATGACATCACTGACAACAGAAGCCATTTATGGGGTTAAAGTAGAAAATCATGAGGAATAATACCACAAGAAAAAAACTAAGTGAGTGTTGGGGGAGAATGGTGGTAATATATAATGGCTGGATCACATAGTGGGGACACTGCCACAAAAGGAATATTCAAATAGGAGGAACTGTAGGAGATGCTAAAATAGGAAATAAGTTGTGGAGACTTGAACTAGAGAGAACAAATGGTGAAATTATCCTTTGTTACTTCTAATGATGTCAGCAGTAAAATGCCAAATAGGGGCTTTAGTTTCTAAAGAAAGCAATTAAAGAAAATTGGTGAGAAAGCAAGTTGTGTCTTCAGTGCCTTTTGTTAAGGACACAAGACAAAGATAGCTTGTCTCCTGGTGTGGCCATGACCTTCGATGGTAGGCTCAGTGAGGCCCAAGGCAAAAAATAAATGGAAGCTCCTTAACTGTGTGGCCAGCCTGTTTTCCAGTTACCCTAGCCCCCCACCATTTGGCCCCCTGAGAGGCCTGGGTACATCCCACATGTCTAAGCTCTACTCACCAGCAGTGTTCATTCCCCCCCAGTACAGACACTGAATGTCTACAGGTACACACATCCACAGCACTACAATCCACTCTTGTGAAGACAGACTATATCCTAGAAAGCTAGCTCACAGATTTAAGCAGGAATTTTGAGGTCCCATGTCCCCAGAGCATTGTCTAGAAGAGAAGTTTAAGCTCTGATTGAGCACATCCCATTGTTTCCTGTCTGCAGGAAGGGCACCAGATGTCCATGAGCAGGACCCTGGCTACTTGGGTTAATAAGTATGGTCAGTAAGAAACCAGTAGGAATGTTACGGGTCCAGAAATCCTGCAGTAATCTTCACAACACCAGTAGTTGTAACTGTAGGATTTTTGACCCTGTCCAGCTTTTTACTGATACAATGAGAAAAAAGACATTGTAGAAATTGTATAGAATGTGTAAAACTGTAAAGGAGTACACATCTTTTGGATGTAGTCATAAAATAGGGCATGAATATATCCCCAAAATTAAAATAGGTGTTGGGACATTCATAGCCCAAACTAAAAAATATTCCCTGCATTATTATATGCTTCTGTTTTACATTATTTTGAAGAGAAACTTTCAAATTTGCATTGCAGAATAATTATGAAGACATTGGACACTTCCCTTAGCTCTTCCCTGGAGGTAAAAGCATGAAGGCATAGTTTTTAAAAACCTATTTAATATATTAGTGGGTGGAAATAGAAGTTAATTAATCTAGTTTTGGGAATGCTAGATCATATGTATATTCAGTTACTTGTACATAATGCTGTCCAATTAATTCCTCCCAAGGACTTTTATACAGACTACTCAGCTCAAAACTTCTAGCTTGAAACTTTTCAAGGTCTTTGGGGTGGCCATCAGAGAAGAACACGTTTAAGAAACTCACCTTCTCTTATTCTTCCATCCCGGCCGGAAGCTGTGCTCTTCACAAAGGTTGACAAGATGGCAAAACCTTTGGGGAACCTGGCCACCCCGCTCCCCAAAGCAGGAAATAGGTGTACTATTTCAGTGTACTGGAATTCTATTTCAGGTGTACTGAAATAATACACCTATTTCCATTGCTGTCATGTGCCCCTTCTTCTTCTTCTTTTTTTTCAGTCTTGAAAATGTTCGGAGCCTGTGTTCCAAGATGCCCACTGTCTGCTCGACCAGGGCTTCCTTCAGAAGTTGTCTGGGCCTGGAAACAGTCATAAGGCCTTCGGGCCTTTGAATGCTTTTCTGACAGAAGGTTGGGCCATTTCCTCTCCTGGTGTTCGTTTTAAAGTTAAGCACATAAACACACATTTTTCGATTCCTGAAGAAGACTTTTAATTGATTTCTTGAATATTTTAAGGCCAATTAATTCCACTGGGGTTATGAACATTTCGATTCATTTCAGCCACTGTTCTAATCACATTAATTAACAAGCTTATTTTTACCTGCCAGCTAATATTTTACATTGCATCAATAAATCTTCCGTTTTCTACTCAAACTGTGTACAGAATAAATAAATTGGCCTACCTCCAGATGTGCCACTGGAGTTGGGTTAGCCAACATTACTCCTTCCGAGGAGGACTAATGAAGCGTGAATACAAATGTGATTTTAAAAAATGCAAACACAACTCATTTGTGACATTACAAATATAACACGGGACTGTTTCAACTACAAGCTTTTCTTGCAGAGTCTATCCATTAAATTTTTTATTTTATATTATATAAAGCAGAAAAGAAACATAATTGGTCACTGAGATGTAGATAAAAGATCTTATAGTAGGTTAAATAGCTCATATATCAATGTCCTCTATGAGACTTTTTTTTTTCAGTAATGGTGTTTCCCTTGGATTTATCCATCCTTGTGGACTAGCAATAGGCACTTAGGGGAAAAAGGCGCAGAATTCAGTGTTCAGCATGTGACAACAAAACGCAAAATGGTAAATGACCCACATGGAAAACCAACTGAGTCCTAGGATTGTTTGCTATTGCTACATGTACTGAAAAGAGGAAGCAAAGAGCCCATCCACACAGTTCAGAGCTAGATCTCCCTAGAGGAACTGGAAATTTTCTGTCATTAAATGACAAGAGTCAGAGAAATATAAAGTTGTGGTTGAGATCACATGGACTTGATTCTTAACTTTGCTCCATATGAGCTGTGAGCTTGGGTAAGTTAATTAACCTGTGTGAAACCTACATTTTTCTTATATATTATAAAAAAATTCTTGCATGTAAGGTGCTTAATACAGTGCCTAGTATATAATAAGCCCTCTAAAAATATAAGCCAAAAGAAAAAAGAAGTTGTATTGGGTTGGCCAAAAAGTTCATTTCATTTTTTCCATGCAATGGCTCTAGTAGTGTTTAGTTGTCTTTAACTTTATTCAAAACAATTTTGTTAGATTGTATTGTGACAGCTATTGTATCAGGATGCATTTAAAAAGAAACTTATCAAAACTGGTGAATTTTTGTGTAGTCATTTTAATATTGCAGATGGAAGAAAATAAGCAACATTTTTGGCATATTATGCTTTATTATTTCAAGAAAACTAAAAACAACAACTGAAATGCATAAAAAGATTTGCACAGTGTGTGGAAAAGATGCTGTGACTGCTCAAATGTGTCAAAAGTGGTTTGCGAAGTTTCTTGGAACTATTGGCATTTTGGCCAAATGATTCTTTGCCGTGGGGCTGGCTCATGCATTGGGATGTTTAGCAGCACCCTGGCCTCAACCCACTAGATGCCAATAGTGGGAGATAGCTGACATACACTCAAAATATCCAAATCAGTAAAGTTATTGGAAAAAAATGTGTCTTTCATTTTACAGAAAAAACTAAATGGACTTTTTGGTCACTGAGTATTTTACATTCAACTTTATCTCTTCTCAGACATTGAAATTTATTTCATAATAATAAGTCCCAAAATTCTCTTACAAGGCCCGAGTGATATCATTCTACTCCCACCTCGCTACCTTCTTGTGATAAACCTCACTACCCCTCTGATACCATCCACTTCTGTTCTCCCACATTCATGTAACTCCAGCCACACCAGCTTTCTGGTTGATCTTGGAACATGTCAGCTCAATTCTACCTCAGCCTTTCCATGTGCAGTTCCTTGTGCCAGGAAATTCTCTTCTGTCACGTTTCTGCATGGCTTACCCTCTCAGTTCCCGTGGGTCTTTGCTCTGAACTCAATTGTCTGGGAGGCCTTCACTGATCACTCTCTTAAGATTGCTGTCCTACTCCCCCCATTCCACTTCTCCCTGCCCTGCTTTGTTTTCCTCTGAAATAGTCACCATCTGATATGCTATATATTTTAGCTATTTGTTTGTATGTTGACTTTCTCCCTGACAGGAATACAGTTCTGCAAAGATCATAGGTGTTTTTTTCTGTTTTTAAAAGTAAAGTACAAAGAAAATACTAAACATGAAACACAGAAAAACAAAAGAGCAGTACATCAAATTGAGATATAAGACAAAAATAAAACAAAGGTTGAGAGTGGAGTAGATGGATTTAAAGTATTTTAAGACCATCATAATGTCAAGAAAATAGATAAAAGAATAAAGCAATATTAGTCTTTGATAATTTAAAGATATCCATTATATTTTTCAGGATAAACACTGAAAGAATAGTAATTTACAGCTACCAAAGGCAGAAATTATCATTAATAAAATAATACTTGGGAACTTTAATATTCCACTTACCTCGATGAATAAATCATCTGGACATAAAGTTAATAAGGGAATAATGCCCTTAAATGCCACATTAGATCAGTTTGACTTATTACATACTATATTTTAGGACATTTCATCCAAAAACTGCAGATTACTACACTGGCTGGCATAGCTCCATAGATTGAGCATGGGCCTGTGAACCAAAGGGTTACTGGTTTGATTCCCAGTCAGGTCACATGCTTCAATTGTGGACCAGTAGGAGGTGCACGAGAGGTAACCACACGTTGATGTTTTCTCCCTCTCTTTCTGCTTCCCTTCCTTTCTCTCTATAAATAAATAAATAAATAAATAAATAAATAAATAAATAATCTCTTTTGAAAAAACTGCAGGTCACCTATTTCTCTCAAATACACACAGAACATTTTTCAGGATAGATCACACACTAGGCCACAAAACAAGCCTCAATAAATTCAAGAACACTGACATTATTGTAAGCATATTTTGTGACCACTATCACATTAAACTAGAAATCAACCACAGGAAGAAAACTGGACAAAATATAAATATGTTGAGATTAAGCAACCTGTAAATAAACAAACAATGGAGTAAAGAGGAAATGGCAAAGGAAATCAAAAACCACCTTGAGGCAAATGAAAATGAAAACACAACTTTATAAAATTTATGAAATTTAGCAAAAGCAGTTATAAAGTAAAAGTTCATAGCTATACAGGTCTACTTCTAGAAGCAAGACAAATCCAAAATAAACAATCTAAATGTGCACCTGAAGTGATGAGAAGAAAAACAACAAAACCCAATATAAGTAGAAGAACAGAAATAATAAATATCAGAGCAGAAGTAAACAAAATAGAAAATAGATAAAGAGAAAAGATCAATGAAATTAAGGCCTGGTTCTCTGAATGAATAAATAAAATTGACAGGCCTCTAGCAAGACTCATCAAAAAGAAAGAGAAAGAGAGAGTCCACATAAATAAGATCAGAAATGAAAGAGAAGATACTACAACTGGTACCACAGAAATACAAAGAATAAAGAATAGTTTGAATAATTATTTGCCAAAAAAATGGACAATGTAAAAGAAATAGATAAATTTCTAGAAACACACAACCATCAAAGACTAAACCAAGATGAAATGGAAAATGTGAACAGACTGAGCCTGGAAATGAAATTAAAGCAATAATCAAAAAAACTCCCAACAAACGAAAGCCCAGGACCAGATGCCTTCATGGGTGAATTCTACTAAACTATTCCAAAAACTGAAGAGATAGAAATGTTTCCAAACTCATTGTATGAGATCAACATTACCCTGGTACCAAAACTAAAGATACTACTAAAAAAAGAATTACAGGCCAATATTTCTGATTAATAAATATGCAAATATTCTCAGCAAAATGCTACCAAACCATGTTCAACAGTACATTAAAAGGATTAAACACCATGATCAAGCGGGATCAATACCAGGGGTGCAAAGCCACTTCAACATCTGCCAAACAATTAATGTGACTCATCAAATCAATAATCCAGGATAAAAATCACATGGTTATGTTAATATATGCAGAAAAATTTATACAACTCAATAAAAACAAAGAAATCCAATAAAAAATGGGCAGAGGATGTGAATTGACACTTCTCCAAAGAAGACATACAGATGGCCAACAGACATATGAAAAGATGCTCAACATTTCTAGTCATCAGGGAAATGAAAATCAAAACCACATGAGATACCAAGTGACACCTTTTAAGGAGGCTACTATCAAAAAGTCAACAAATAACCATTGTTCACAAGGATGTGGAGAAAAAAGAACCCTTATACACTGGGAGTATACATTGGTGCAGCCACTATGGAAAACAGTATGGAAATTCCTCAAAAAACTAAAAATAGAACTATGACCAAAATTCCACTTCTCAGTATTTATCTGAAGAAAATAAAAACACTAACTTGAAAAGATACATGCACCATTATGTTAATTTCAGCATTATTTACAATAGCCAAGAAATGGAAGCAATCCTAATGTTCATTACATGATAAATGGATAAAGAAAATGTGATTAGATAAATAGATAAATATTGATATGATATGTATGTGTGATATATGTGATAGACTGTGATAGACATACAGTAGCATACTACTTAGCTATAAAAAAGAAAGAAATCTTGCCTTTTACAACAACACGGATGCAACTAGATGATATTATGCTAGGTGACATAAGTCAGACAAGACAAACACCATGTGATTTTACTTATGAAATCAAAACGCAAACAAATGAACAAGGAAAACAAAACAAAACAAAAACAGACTCATAGAAACAGAGCTCACACTGATGGTTTCCAGAGAGATGGGTGAACAGGTAAAGGGGAAATAAATAATATTGTGATGAGTTTGCATGTTGACTGATGGTTACTAGACTTAGTGTGGTGATCATATCATAAGGTATATAAGTGTCAAATCACTATGTTGTATACCTGAAACTAATATAATATAGTATGCCAACTAATCTTAAATATGTTTTTTTTTAAACTGGGAACTTTTTTCATGAAATGATAACATTAAGAAAGTGAAAAGGCTAACCATAAATTAGGAGAACATGTTTACAAATATTAAAACATAAGCCATAAAAATGTAATAAATGCTCTGAGAGCTCTTACAGTCCAAAAGAAAAGGAAGAGATTTTGACAGGTAGTTCACAAGGATAAGATCTAAATGAGGAAACGTACTTAACTTCTTTAATAATTAGAAAAATATGCATCACAACCCCCTTGAAATGCCACTGTGCAATTACAAGAATGTCTTTTTAAAAAAAAAATAGTGACATTATCAATTACTTGCAAGAATGTGGAGCAATGTGAATTCTTATACATGCTGACATCAGTATTAATTTAGAAAACAGGTTGGCATTATACGCTCAGGTTGAACATACATAGAACCCATGATATAACAACCTGACTCCTGGCGTATATCCCCAGTAATAATGTGGGCATAGCAGCATTATTCAAAATAGCCAAATCTGAAAAGAAACAAATGTCCACCAACAGAAGAATAAATACTGTGTGGTATATTCCTTCACTGGATAATACACTCCAATAAAAATGATCTCTCTATAGTGACATGAGACAACATGAACAACCATCACAAACCCAATGAGCAAAAAAGCCAGAGACAAAAATTGCACAATGTGTGTTTTAGTCCATTCAGGTTGCTGTGACAAATACCATAGGCTGGGTGGCTTAAACAACGAACATTTCTTGCTCAGAGTTCTGGAGACTGGGAAGTCCAAGATCAAGGCACTGGCACATTCGGTGCCTGATGAGAGCCCTCTTTTTGGTCCATAGATGGTGCTGTTTTTGCTGTGTCCTCCCATGCTTAATGGCGTGAGGGAGCTCTGTGGAGTCTCTTTTTTATAAGGTACTAATCCTAATCATGAAGGCTCCACCTCATGACATAATCACCTCCTAATACCATCACATTTCAGCATGGGAATTTGGGGAGGACCCAAGCATCCAGTCTATGCCACTGTATAAGTCAATTACATAGAGTTCAAAAGAAGAAAATCTAAACTAAAACATTAAAGTTAAGAAAGTGAAAGAGAGAAACAGGTGAGAAGTGGAAGAGGTCAGGAAGGGCCTTCTGGGGTGTTGCCATCACCCCAAAAGGCCTCTTCTTTACCCAAGCGGTGCTTACACAGGCATTACACAGGTAATGATTCCCTGAGCAGCATGCATATTTTTGTATGCCCTACATAAGTGTTTACCTCACACAAAAAAGAAGTTAAAGTGTTATAATAATATTGTTAAATTTTTATTTCTAGGAATACTATTTTTATATATGATGCATAAGTATATTAAAAATTAAGTTCAGCCCTAGCTGAGTGATTCAGTTGGTTGGACCATCAAAATGTTGCAGGTTCAAGCCCAGTCAGGGCACATACACAGACTGTGGGTTTGATCTCCAGTCGGGTACATGCATTCAGGAGGCAAGCAATTGATGTTTCTGTCTCTCTCACCCTCTCTCTTCCCCTCTTCCTCTCTCTCTAAAATCAATAAGTACATCCTGAAATGAGGATAAAAAATTAAGTTCAAGCATTATTTATTAAAACAAAAGACTGAAAATTGCTTAAATGCTCATGGGTAAGTGACAGGTTTAATAAATTATAACACATCCAGGAACACTATGGAAACTTTAGAAGGAATGAAGCATCCCTACGTGTACTGATATTGAACAATCTCCAATGTATATTTAAGCAAACAGTAAGCTGGAGATACAGAACACTGTGCAGAGTATTCCATCATTTCATCTGTGTGTAAAATGAGGAGAGAGATACATGTATGTGTGTTTTAGATATGCATATATTGTTCTGGAAGAATGTGTGAAAAGAAAACCCAGTACCAGCAGCAGTCTCTGAAGTGGAGAATTGGAACAGCAGAGGTCACGAATAGGATGGAAACTTCCTTTTCAGTGCCCCTGGTAGCATCAGGTGAACTTCATCACATATATGTTACCTTTGCAAAATAACAGGTAAAACATGTTTGGGTAAACGAAGCAAACAAAACATAAGGCCTATCATTTTGCTGTTTATAAGAGATATATCTGAAACAAAATTCCATAGATTGGAAGAAAATAAAGATGTAGCAGGTAAATGTAGCAATGTTAATATTAAGCAAAGCAGAATTCATGATAAAAGAGCGCTAAATGGTACAAATAGATATGTAAAAAAAACTATAGATACGATTGAAATAATTTTTATTTTTGTGTGTCCAGTTCACTTTTGTTGCATTTGGGTATTTATATGCAGGGTCTGGCAGAAGTACCACCTGCTTGAGTGTGATCAGTAGGGGGATAATATGGCTGTAATAATTTATAGCTTTAATTTGAACATTTCACCTAAAATGTCCCAGGTATGCTTGAAATGAGACATTGTTATGTTACAGAATTATATGCTTACGATTTTGTAGTAAAAGATTTTGTAATAAAAAGGGGTGTTATTTGTGCTGGACCCTGTATATCAAAATGTCCTTTCATTTGGGGACTGACGTGGCCTGTGGTACAGGGTGGGAGACGAGAGGGTGGGTACAAGGAATGCTGAAAAACAACGGGCAAGCACGGATGGGTTCAAAAAGCAGGGCAAGTGCAGAAAGTCACCAGTCTAAACAGGGCCAGCTGTGGGGACAATAAGACTAGAGAAGAAGCCAAGAAACTCAGGTCGGGGACACTAGACGAAAACAAATGCATAAAATACAAAGGCTCAGCCGAAGGGAGACTGCCCCGGAGGGAACATGCTGACAATATGTGGTGTTTGCCGTCCTGAGCCTGGCGTGGCTGGCAGTGTGCAGCAAGCCAGGGATGAGAAGCCAGCCTGCTTTCACCCACTTACTTGTGTTGATCCAAAATACAATCAGCCCCAGAACAAATTCTTCCTCTCCCCTACGATACCTGTGTGCATGATGGTTTTAAAAGAGCTGTTGATTCACCCTGCTTCCTAAAGCATAAAAACCTAAACTTTCCCCCAGGTGACTGAAAAGTTTCAATACCATCAGCTTGGAAGTGAGCCTGAGCCACTGGCTGATGGGAAAATGAGTACACAGAAAGATCCCATCTTTGATTATCTTTGCTTTGTGACCCTGATCTGATCATTTCACTGAGGTTTCGGTCACACATCGCACCCTATTTCTATTCAACATATTCAGCCTGTTAACAAACAACATACCAACATTTTACCTTTAACATTTGTTGCAGCATTGTAGCTTTCCAAGACTCTTTTCCAGGTATCAGATGCCACACTAAGTGCTCTGGGCCATCAGTGTTGAGGTGCCCACTGACTCCCATGAGGGTAGAAAAACAGGTAAGGCAAACAAAATTAGCACAGGGACAGTACCAAGGCCACCACACAAAAGGGATCTATTTTCTAAGCTATCTCTAGCCAACAGGGTCCTTTTGCCATTTAACAGATCTACAGCTTCTGCATAGTGATGCCAAGTTTAGTCTCGGTGCAGTTTTTTCGTAAATCACATCCAAAATATGATTTGAAAAAAAATTGCACCTTCTTATGAGCCCACTGTGTACTTGAAAGACCCAGCGCACAAATCATTTGCACCTGTACCATTTTCATCTAGTTCCAAGCTAATTTTAAAAAGGCTCTGAAAGCCTGCCAACAGCACATGTGCACGGAAGATAAAATGTAATAGCAATTAATCCAATCATCTCTGATTTAACGTTAATTTAACCCAATGGATTATGCCTTGTTTTGTGTGCAACTGTGTTGATCCTGCTACATTTCAGAGAGCCCCCAAATCAATCAAGTCACAACCCCTAATTGCAGTCAAAATGGGGAATTCCACTCAGCAGGGCCCTTCTCTAGAGTATCTATTCCTCCCAAGGAAGAAAGAGAAGTCAAAGAAAGAGGCGTCTCTAATAGCAGGCTGCTAACATCACAGCTGATGGTGTCAGGACTAGCAAGGAGAGTGGCCTCCTGTTTGCTGGCATATTCAATTGCACTGAGGCATCTTGCCAGAATGAACAGGAAAGGGCCATCGGAGAAAAGCCAATACAAGCATACAAGCGTACTTGTTGTTTAAACTAGCAACAAACAACAACAAAAATAACATTCTGGGGCTACAATGCTTCTCTTTCTCTTTATTTGCAATATGGATTGAATGACTATAGCAGTTAAAGACCTGAATTAGGACAGCTGTAATTAGCCATGCTACCCGCCCTAGATCTGATTTAACTGGGTTCTGAGCATAGAACTGCATCCTTGGAACTAAGTCTGAGTGTGAGAACCTTTGTACAATATTATTTATAATGTACAAGGAATAAAGAAAGTTTCAGTTTACTAATTCCTTCTGTTTCAGGGTTGAAAATTAAAATAAAAATTGTTACCTGGGCTCATGGGCAGCCCCAGAAGTTCAATTGTAGTTCAGCCTTAGTTAAGAATTAGTTAATAGATACTTCACATAAAGCACTACCACGTTCTTTTTTATAATTTTTCTCTCCCCTCCTCCCTTCCTCTGCAGCTGAGAATAATTAACTGTTCTTTTGTGAGTGTCATTTGTTCTCAAGGAATTAAATGCCACCTTATTTCCCAGAACAAGAATTCAACTGTCATAATTATAGCTTCATTTCAGAAGCAAAAAAAATCATAATTTATTACAGATTGTTCAGCATGTAAGATAGGTTTAAATGTCATTGGAAGTAAATTGTGACATGTCATGAAGGAGTTTTAGCCACCACTGTAATTGATTTATAATTTTACATTTAAAATGAGCAACATTCACCCATTGTTCTCATATTATATAACTCTGACAGCAATCCTTTGTGAATGAGGCATTCAACTTGGTCAATACACAATAATAATAATAACAATAATAATAACAACAACAATGATATGCCAATTTTAAAGATAAGCAGTGAAATTAGCATGAGCACTAAGAACATATGTGTTAAAAATGGAAGCTCAATCTTTATAATACAAGGTAAAAATCTATTTCAGAGGGAATGCATCTGGATATTAGCATTGAACTCCATAAAATTAAATGACTCTGAGGGGTTTTCATGTAACTTATAAATTGAAGGCCATCAGAATGAGGGTTTAAACTATTCTCAACCCAGAGTTATAAAGAAAGATACAATAATTGGAGAAGGTGGAGATGAATTTATCTGTTTCTAATTTCAAGCAAATTAGGAATCAATCCCACTCTAAACAGTAGTTTACTAGGTTTGCAGTGTGACCCTGTTCCACTAGGATTACACAGAGATGAAGGTGGTGGTAATATCTGATTAGACCGTTCACTGCCAACAGACCTATTTTGTGAAAGATGAAGTGAGTCCTGTGATGGTTCTCATACCTCAAAATCACATCAATGGATTTGGATATAGAAACAAACACAACGCACAAGGGTGGGACGCGCGGTGTGTTGATAACCAAACCACAGGAGCCACGCTTCAGAGATGAAATCAGAACCTGTCCAAACCACCCCTCACTCCCCAATGCACAGCCTTCGGAATGCCTTATTTTTCCCTTCCGGGAAAGCCAGTACTTTATTCCTTGTTTTTTAAAAAAAAGTCAATAGATAGTCTGCATATAAAAAAAGCTTTGGAAAGGCAAAGTGTAGGGTGAATAATAACACCCCGAGATGCCCAGGTCCCAATCCCTGAAAGCTGTGGATGTCACATGATATAGCAAATGGACTATACAAACGTGATTGAATTTAAGTGTTTTGAGAAAGGGAGACTATGCTGGATTTTCCAGGTGAGTCCTAAATTTCATCATAAATGTCTTTATAAGAGGAGGTAGAGAGAGTTTTGACTACAGTAGAAGAGAGGGCAACGTGACCACAGAAGCAGAGATCAGAGTGACGTCAGCAGGAGCCTAGAAACGTCGGCAGCCTCTACAAGTGGAAGAAGCAGGGGCCAGAGTCTCCTCCGGAGCCTCCAGAAGGCTGGAGCCTTGCTGACACCTTGCTTTTAGCTGATAAGGTTTATTTCAGACTCTGATCTCCAGAACTACAAGAGAACAAATTTGCGTTAGGCCACTAAATGTGTGTCATTTGTTAAAGTGGCAACAGGAATGAATAAACAGAGAAAGAATCCGATTCACTAAAATGTTTGTCCCAAGATGAAGTTAGCTGCAGACTGAGGACCAACCAAGCGTCCAAGCCCTGCTCTGGCTGTGAGCTTTCTAACTTCCTCAGAACCTGGGTTCCTCCTTTGCTGGCACTCAGGCAGTCCCGCAGTCTTCCTTGTTGGAGGACAGTCACCCAAAAATTTGACAGCAGTGGCAGTTTAAGAAAAGTAACATTTAACTTGATTTAAAAGTCTCTTTTAGGAGAGTTAGGTGAATGTAGTTCTCTAAAATGAACTGTGACATTATTTATGGCTTATAAAAAGAAATTGCATTTATTTGGAAACATTAATGTATTACAAGTTTTCTAAAATATATACCTTGTGATTTTTCCAAACAGTATTCTCTTGACCTGATAAATGATTGCTCTGTAGTGTCTACTTAGCATTCAATAAATGTTGGCAGTGTGTCAAAGAATTACAATGCACATTTTAGATCACATTTTTGAAATAATGACTTATTCTGTCTGACATAGTGAGAGGAAGAAGAAATGAGACACTTTTAATAAACTATTAGGATGATACATACAATGGTTTTACTGGAGTCACTGAAAAGTAATTTTCTATTGCAAATAGGTTAGGAGAATATTTCATCCCACTTCTTGGCTGCTCCACTGAGGGACACCTTCCAAGTGTTTTTGTGACTGCTTCTGTCTCTCTCCCCACCTTGCCACTGGGTATACGACAGCCACCAATAGACCCGAGTTTTTAGAAATGTAGGTAAACTCAGCCTCAGGAAAAAAGAAGCAAAACTTGGTCACATATCATTAATTTTACTGAAAAGCAAGCCTCATGGTCATCTTTCCAGCACCATTCCATTCATCCATTCATTCACTAAACAAATATCTACATTATACCTACTCTGTGCACTGTCCCTGAGGGAAACAGAAAGGCAAAGCAGAGAAATCCTATCTGCCATAACTATACTAGGTGATGACTACCATTTATTGAGCATTCCCTACATCAGGGATGATCACAAACCTGTTTCCATAACTTATCTAATATATCCCATGAGACAGTTTACTACAAAAGAAGCAATTGGGACTCAGGGGATAAGAAATTCATTTACGTTTTGAGAAGTAGTTCGGTGGCAGACCCTTAGTTCAAATTCTGTTCTATTAATATATAAATCCCGTGGTCTTAACTCATTGAAAAGATAGCAACAAATTCATTGCCATAAGAATAACATAAAGGGCATGAATATGGGTGTGAATTACATCTCCCAGGTGACTGGGGAAGCTTTCTGAGAGAGGTAGCACTTAACTTAGGTTGTGAGGACTGAGAAGGAATTGAACATATGCTGATGGGACAATGGATCATCCTTGGCAGAGGGCACAACCAGAGCAAAGGCACTAAGGTGGAAAGTCACAGAACACGCAGAGGGAATGGGGATGGCTCATTGTGGCTGGAGGTGGAGGTCAGTACAAGCAGCAAGGAATAAAGCTAGAACAGTTTTTTGGTGCCAGGTCACAAAAAGCTTTAAGTACAAACCATGCAATTTGCCCTGGGGGAGGTGATGGAGAACTAGTGTGGAGACCAAATGGGGAAGCAGAATGTACCTGTCGATGAAAGAGAGTTCTGCTGCAAGCAACCAATGTTCAAATTAACATCAAGTATTAAATGTTTTATTGAAAAAAGAAAAATAAGTGTTTCTAAAAAATTAGTATCACACAAATTGAAGCATAGTAGATCACAAAGGAGAGTGATATTCCCAATAAATATTCGTTACTTCCAGAGCATACCACCTCTGCTCTTTTATTTCAGAAAATGAGTAATGTGCCTTGGCCAGTTTCCAGGCTTGGGAATCAGAGGATACAAAAACGCCTGCCATCCAGGAGTGTACAGGCCAGTAGGGGAGGGGACAGACTGCATTCCTGTTAGTAATGTTCAGTGCCCCTGCCTCCCATGGGGAGTACAATGCATATCCACTGTGGCTCGCTTTGGCTAAGGAAATACAGCAGAAGAGATGTTTCTAGGCAGAAGCATTAAAGCCAGATGTGATCTCACTTATATGTGGAATAAAAAAAATGAACTGATAAACACAGAGATGAAACTGGTGGTTGCCAGAGGCAGGGGGTAGAAGGTGGGTAAATGGTCGAATGTGGTCAAAATGTACAAACTTCCTATTATAAAATAAATAAGTCCTGGGGATGTGATGTATAGCACAGTCACTATAGATAATGATGCTGTATTATAAATCAGACAGTTGCTAAGGCAGTAGACTGCAAAAGTTCCCAACACAAGAACAAGGAATTTGTAACCATGTGTGGTGATGGGTGGTACCTAGAGTGACTGTGATAATCATTTTGCAATACACACATATATCGTTACGTTGTATACCCAGAACTAATATATTACATGTCGATTACAACTCAATAACAAAGTCAGATGTGTACTTTGTTACAGTTTTTCTTCTTCTGCCACTAGCTCAGCAAAATCAGGAAGAAATTAAGGTTGCTCTCCATTAACCTGGGTCCTGACAAGGAGCAGATCCATGGCCACCTCATGACGGACATGTAACACAAGCAAGGGGTGAACCTCTATCATGGTGAGCCTGAGAGTTATTGAGCTTGTTTGGTACTTCGGTAGAAGTTCTATAACCTGACTGATAGAACAAACTAAGACAAGGGCATACCCAACCACAGCATTAGGTCAGGTTCATAAGAGAAATGTGGGATTTCAAAGGAGGAGGAGATCATTTATGCCTAGATCACATCAGTACCAACCCTGACAAAAAAAAATTTTTTTCTTCTTTCCAGTGGCTTTTTGTTTTGTTTTGTTTTGTTTGGCTTTGCTTTAGATTTAGCACTAAATAAAACAAAGACCTGACAATGAAACAATCAGCTGACCTCAGCAGACCAACTATTCTCTTTTTTTATGTTTATTTTCATTGTTGTCACTATTACAGATGGCCCCACTCACCACCCCCACTTTCCCCACCTCCGCTCAGCCCCCGCTCCCTCTTCCCTTGAGCCCTCACCACACCATCGTCTGTACCCAACTATCCTTGCTTCATTCTCTCCTTTGCACTTAACCCCACTCGTTTTAAAGGTCTGTTGTCAAGAACTATGTGAAGTGCTGTTGAGCAGTGAGGGAGCCCTCGTTCACTGAACACACACTCCTTAAGCATCTACCCTGTGCAGGTTCCATGAGCTCCAGAGACTCAGAGATGGAGGAAGAGTCCCTGAAGGTGCTCAGCACCTGGTGAAAGCTCAGAACAGAGCCACTCGATGACAACAGAGCTGGTACACCAGGCTACCACAGAAGACTTGGAGCAGGAACTGCCCACAGGGATCTGGCCATGGGGGGTACAGCAGTGGTATTGGGAAACACTCCCTGGGTAAAGCATGTCAACATAAGAAACTTCCAGACCTTTAGAATTTTTTTATCAGAATTTATATGGGCCAAACTGTTGACATATGCCAGGGAGCAAGGTCTCAAATGCTCCTGAGAATAATAACTTTGCAGCTTCTTTTATGCCTTTGAAATTAAGAAGAGGAGGTAAGGAAGATTACATGCAGGCAGGGATTGGATTACAGGGTAGTTAAGATTATGTGTTCTTTTGGTGGGTCTAAAAGGGGGCATTTCAAAGATGTGTTAACCTAGATGCACAGGAACAAGGGACAGGGCTTACTTAACGCAATGATACACATTTTACTAAAAAAGTTATATGTCTTCTCAGGTGTGACTAGCTACCATGACCTGCCCAGTTAGGAATTTATGATGAGCTTACTCTGTGAAGTTGCTTTCTATAGAACCCCTTTTCACATCCACAAGTGAAACCTGAAATGTTAAAGGAAGAAAAGGAGTAATTGGACAAAAGGAAGTCAGGGACGATCACCTGCAAATGCACAGGGCAGTGGGGCAGCTTGGTTTTGGGAGAGCTGCTGTGTTTGGCCAGAGAGAGTGAGACATGAGGGAGGAGCAGCAGAGAAGGGTAAGATCAAGAAAGGCCTTGTAAGCCACACGAAGAAGTCTGAATGTTACCCTAATGGCAATCAGATGCAATCGAAAGCTTTTAAGCAGGAGCATGGTATGATCAGATTTGCATCTTAGAAAGATTTTCCTGGCAGCTCCAGGAAGGAGGACTCAGAGAAGGGCTGGCTGCTCTCGGATCAGGGAAGTTAGTTGGAAAGCTCTTGCCATCATCCAGGTAAGAAATTATGAGGATGGTATTTGTCCCTCACCGCCTCGCTTATTCCACTTAGTATAATGTTCTCCAGAGGCGAGGGGAAGGGGACAGTGGGGAGAAAGGTTTTCAGGAACTACTATAAAGGGTGGAAGCAAGGGAGGGAGGTGGGTTTGGCTGGGGTGGAGGAGGAGTAGTGGGGGGAAAATGCAGACAACTGTAATTGAACAACAATAAAGTAATAAAAAAAGAAAAGAAATTATGAGGATGAGAACTGAGACAGGGCCTTCTTCCTGTCTGAAATATGGGAGACATAGAGCTTCTCAAAGACATTTAAGAAGGGAATTAGGTCACAGCTAGAGAACTGCAAAGCCAGCAAGGAAGCACCGAAGCTCTTCTAATTCTGCTTTGCCTCATTGAAGTGCTTTGAACTTTTTGCATTCATATTGTACCCTTTGTAACTAGCTTCAAACCCATAACTCGATTAGCTATAAAATTACTCTCTTACTCTTTTTTTCTTTCTAGGCTCCTCTCTTCATTCACACAGGCATGCAAATATGTTCCCAACAAGTGTGTCCATTCATTTATTAATTCATTCATCCCATAAATTACATCCCTTGATTTAACAGGCATGGTGCTAGGTGCAGGGCATATAAAATGAATGAAACGAAATCCATGCCTCATGGAACTGGCAGTCTGCTGGGGAAACACATGATAAATATATAAACAAGTAAATAATTAAAAAATGCACATTTCTGTGAACAAACAACAACAGAATGCCAAACTCTAGAACAGCAGTGGTGCATGTATGCTCATAGAAATGTCCTAGAAGGCTCACTGAAGAAGTCATCAGTTGAGTTGGAAGAATGAATATATTTACATTTCATTTATATCAGTGTCAGTCTAGAAAAGAAGCCTTGGTACCTCTGGGCTGTTGTTATCACCAGAAAACACTGGCATTTAAAATACAAGGTCATAATTGCCAGAAAGAAGCAAGACCTACAACGACAAGGGCAGAGAGTGGAAGGTTGGGAACGGGGAAGGCTGGCCTACAGGAGAATGTGTTCTCCATCTCTGGGCCTGCCAAGGCCACAAAGCTCAGGGGGGTGGGGGAGGGTGTTTGGAGAGGCTTACTGGAGCGCTCCAGTGTTGATTCAGCACCTCAGGAAGGTTTCGCATGAGCCCATAGTGACATTGGATATGGTAGAGTTGGCACACTTAGGGCTTAGTTCTAAAGTTAGTTGACTTGCACAATGACAGCTCATTTTCATGAAACAGCACCAAAATCCTTATTAATGCTTTCTTTTAAAACTGTCAGGGGTTAAAGGGAAATTGAGTTCTGCATCAGATAAAAGTTCTCTTTGTTGATAGCTCAAAGACTGAAATCCCCAGATAACGCATGGCTCTTCCACGCCACCTTTTCATCTGTCATCATTTCCCCAGGCCCAATAATTTAATAAAAAGAGATTGGATTAAGTGCAAGATTTATGAGGTTCCACCTTGAGACAAATTGTAATTCAATATAAGCCCCTTCTAGATAAAGGGCTGGAATATGAACCAAATTCTTTATTCCTTTATATAGACCTCTACACACACATACATACACACACATATATACCATTTGGCAACTTGTAACTCAGAAAGACTAATGACAATTATTCACTTTGAGCATTTGGCAGATATCATGGGACACTACTTTGTCAGTGATCAAAAATCATCTTCTTTTACGGTTCTTAATCAAAAATTTATTTCCCATTGACTAACCCCAGAAAAGGGTTATCACCTACTTCACTCTGCACTTATTTCAATACTAACAAGAGATTCTTTTCTCTCCCTCACTTAGCAATGCAGAATTACTATTATTCCCAAGACCTCTTTGGGTTCTTTGACCAGAAGAGGCATTTAGCTATGTCATCCATGATGTATTGCACATTTAATTGCACTATGCAGCTATTCAAAATGCATTCAGAAGTAATCATTTAGCATTAATATCCCAGGGCAATCCAAGGTCACAGTACATTAAAAACTAATTCACAGTGGTTCAAGAATGCATTTTTCATATATGGAGTAACATAATTCTTTTATGATAAAAATGATAGTGGTATTACAGAATGATGAGATACAAGATATTCTGAATATCCATCATTGGGCCTACTGTACAAATGGCAAAGTCAGACCTTTGTTCCTCTCATAATTTAACACGCTGCCAATCTGTATTAAACACTGCTGACCATGTTAATCTTTTATATGACTGACCATGTTTTAAAGAGCAACAGCTTCTTATTTGTTTATTTTTTAATTGTATTTTTTCCATTACCATTTATACTCCTTATACCCTCTCCCCGCTGTAATCACCACACTGTTGTCCATGCCCACGAGTCCTTTTCCCCTGTTGCTCAATCCCTCCACCCCTAACCTCCCCTAGAGCTGTCATTCTGCTAAAATAGCAACAGCTCCTTATTATTATCATAGACAATACAAGCACTTAATACTTATTGTGATAATTTCACTCTCAGATGTTATTATCTCTTATTTTCTATGGTCTTTCTACTATCCAAAATTATAACATTTGTATGAGTAACTAAAGGCTTTTGGAAAAGTATACACCTCTATGTGTGTGTGTATCCTATCAACTCCCTTCCAGGAATGCTACGGGAGATAAAATTATTGTAACTTGCATCAAGCATCTATCACGCTAAAACAGTGCAGTCCTGAGACAATGGGCCCCTCTACAACATGGAAAGGACAGGCTCCACCCTCCAGGACCTATCAGCTCTCACACCCTGTACCATTAGCAGTGATGTATCACAATGCACTGCCATTCAACGGGCAACGTATCAGGAATTATTTCAGCACTTCCAGGCAATATTGTTATTTGTTAATACGTTAAACTGTACATTGAAAGGGATCAGATTATATTGTCAGCCCAGTGGGGGCTTCTTGTTCTGTTTCTTTATATTTCACATCCTAAAATGTATCTCCCCAGTTGGTCACATAGACTGGACAGAAGTCAGAAGTTTTGTCCTATTTACAGGATCATTTAAAGTGATTAATAAGTGTTATTATGAGGCACTGTTCTAGGTGCTAGGCATGAACTGAGTTGCGCATATCCGTAATGAACACAAGATATTGAATCACAAGACACAAATAAAATACAAAATTTGGCCACATGACTAATGCGCAATGAACAACATGGACACTCAAGTGCTGAGTTTGGAATCAGTACCATCACCTCTCTCCACCTGTTCTTTCCCTCACCTTCAGGACAGCCACCCTGTGCTCGTGGCTCACCACCTAAGCCTCCTCTCTCCAGACCCCTGAGCAGTCTTTTCCTCAGCACTGCAAGGGGCAGGGAGAGTCCTCGGTATCTGATGGAATAAGAAATGCGTGGGATCTGGGAAACTATTCCCTGTGAACAAGGGCATAGATCATTTAAACTATTAGAAATCTCTATTTATACATGTTCTTCGTCTAGTCCCTTCCCCCTCCCCTCTGTTCACAGTGAGGGGGAGGGGCAGAGGAGGGTAAAGGGGGAAAAATTGGGACAACTGTAATAGAATAAAATAAGAAGAAGGAGGAGGAGGAGGAAGAAATAAAAAAGAAATCCCTATTTTCAAACAATTTTCCAAACAAAAAGCCACCTTTAGGTGAATTGGGGAAGGCAGCCATTCTGATTACAAGGACTTTTAAACAAAAAGCTCTCTGCATCCACACGATTGACTTTCAGCTCTCCTGGCTAAGGTCCCATCACAGGCCACCAGAACACAGGGAATTCCTCAGGGGCACAGACAAGGTCCCTTGGCCTCTCAGCCTTTTGCCAATGAAGACTGAAGCATTTCTCCCTCCCTTCCTCTCTTTCTTTCTTTCCCTCTCTTTCTTTCTTTCTTTTCACTTCCTCTTACTCAGTTTTCTATAGTGAAAAGTTTAAAGACTAGAAAGATTATACCAAATTCGGAAAGGAAGAAGTTTGAAGTAATGAAATAAAATATGCTATTATTCCTAAAAATCTCTCAAATGAGGCAATGCTACATTAGATTCATCTCCTATATTGTTTCCAAGTAGCCAGCCTCTCGATCCTAGATCCTTGGGAAAGCCATTAAGATTGGCTGATAGAGAATCATATAAATCTAAGATTAGCATTGATTGAAGTCTTCATTTTAGTATTTCTCATTTAAAGGGTGTCTTAAATGTGCATAGCCTGGCCTTTCCCAACCTCCTGTAAACCAGCAGTCTTAGACAAGTCTTCTAGGCTTGGATGTATATTGGTCTCCCTCCTGAACAGAGCAGAGGAAGCAGGACTACCTAATAAAATAAGTTCCTTCTAAAATAAAGTAATTCTTCTACAATTTCCTCAGGCACATTTATCATTTTCTCCCCGCCCCCATCAACAGCATTAGCAGCAACAACATCTCCACGTGTCCACATCCCTAGTAACAAATGATGCAGAGAGCTGAGAGAGGGAAGCTGAATAAAAATTGCCAATCCTGAGTTTTAGTTCACTATTCAGCTTCCTGATACTATGCACGTCATTTAAACACCCCAAGCCTTGTTTTCACTGTCTCTAAGATAGATAAATTCTCTTGTCTCCCTTCTAGATAATTTTCTGTAATTTTTACCCTACTTTAAAATATTATCCTTGGGCAAAACCTGCCCACTTGGACAGAGCTGATCATGGAAAAAAAAATTTCCACACACTAACTCTAAAAGGATTGAAAAATATTGTTATTCTCATGTTAAAGATGAAGAAACTGGAGTTTAAATGGTTGAACTACTTGCCCAAGGCTAGTAAGTTTATGAGGACTGAGGTGGGTAATCAAATTCTGATATGGTTGAACGGAGCTGTGAGGTCAGATCTGGATTTGAATTTTGGTTCTACTACTTGCTGTGTGACCTCAGGCAAGTTGCATACGCTCTCTGAACATTGATTTTTCTCATTAAAATAATGGGAATAATACATCATCCATATCTCAGGATTGGTATGACTTAACACGTGAAAAATAGCTAGTTAGTGCTTGACACATAGCAGGGGTGCAGAGAGTGTTAGCGTCTTTTCTTAGCTTCACTATGCTGCCCATGGTATATGCCAGAGGAAGGTAAGTGGCCTAACACCAAGCCTCCGTCAGCAGTCATTGTTTGTTGTAGTGTCGGGTTGACAGGGATTTAATCTCTGTGTCCTACTGCCCTCTTCTGGATATCAGACATCAGATCTGCCTGTGAGTTCAGCGTATTGGTCTTGTGTAACTGAGCAAGCCCTGGACGCAACTCAGCAATGCCTACTCCACAGATACAATGGAAGCGATTACTGGATGCAACAAGTGTGCATTTGCACAGAACCAGGAGCTAGAAATGACAAAGGGATCACTTGGTAGGTCTGCGGCGCAATGGCAAAGTAGCTTAAAGTCCAGGTAGTCCAACCCTGTTTGACAGTTCCAGGTCAGTCTCAAACGCTGACCGAACTGGGGCTAAGCAGACACGGGTAACCGGAAAATACTCCGAGATAGACTTGGAAGGGAACCCTAACCTACTGTACGAGGTTAGTCACCCTTCCTAGACTATCTGTTCAGCCACTTGGTTCTACAGCATATTTTCCTCTAAGCTTTTAAACCTTCCATTGTTTTTATTCACAGAAATATAATCCATCTGTTTCTAATACATGTATACCTTTTGTAACAAACTGCTGTTTTATACGAAGTTGATGTCCAAAAAGCCAAAGATATCAGTGTTCAGATGTTTTAAAGTTTTTCTTAGGTAAACATGGTGAAATATATCATATAAATTACAAAATATTTGAGATCCAAGTGGCAGGCATATCAAAGGATAATTTACATAAATTTAAAATATCAGAGAAAAACAATTATTTCAGGCAAATAATGAAATTCAGACTCCTACCTAAAAGTTAACTAAAAAAGAAATAATCTGTTGTATTACCTGATGATTTACCAAAGGTAAAAGTATATGGATGATCTCAATTTTATTTTTAAGAAAAACAAGAAAAAACTATATAAACCTAGGTCTCACATGCCCATCTACTCATTTAGCAAACACTAACGGCCTATAATTAAGATCCAGTTCAAAAATTATCTTCTTAAGAAATCCCCAGCATGCCCCAACAGAATAATAGGCTTTTTCTTTGTTATCTTGCTCACTTGTTGATTTTTATTGCCTTTATTACATTATGTTATATTTCTTATTTATACATCTGTCACTTATCTAGACTATGAACTCTGCAAAAGTATGGTCTCTATGTCTTATTTAGACTTTTATCTCCAGCACCTAATTTGATACCTAGAACATCGGACATGCTTCAGTAAATGTGGTTGCAAACATAGATAACTTGTTGGAAAGTCTTTTAGCTGTCTGGTCTGTGTGTTGAACACCGAATATCTGAGTCAGCAGACTTCTGAACAGTTCTCTGCCCGAAGGCAACAGCCTCGTTCCAGTTAATGCAGTAGAAGTGGTCAGTTTTCGGTCCCACGTGTTATTCAACTGTGAATCGGCAAACAACATGGTGGGAACTGGAACATAAAATGGATATCTGAGCTAGATAACTTTTCAGGTTCCTTCTAAACATGACCTCCTGTGATTCTAATGCAGGCTGCTTTCTTTTTCATCCGCTCATTTACCTTCTTCTTACTTTGAGAGAACCTCCTGAGGCAATGACATGGGATTCCTAAATGGCCGGGATGCTTTGAAATGCTGGGGAAGCTAAAATGTGCTACTAGCAGGGTGATGCTGGCTCTATAAATCACCCAGGAAACATGCTTAGTTGTCTCCTCTCTCTCAGTACCTCCTCAATTCTATGGCTGTGCATCATTTTCTACTGATTTTGACATTTTCCAGCTGGGGCTCATTCTCTCTCACTTATGTTGGAATTTCCTAGTCACATATTCTCCTACCAGTTTCAATCACGGCGACACAAGCACTGCTGTGGATGTGGCACTGTGCTGGGCACTTCACATCCATTATGTCATTCCGCTCCTAAGGGGGTAAGTACACTGTGGTTTCCATATGAAAGGATTTAGTTCCCACTAAAACTGAGAAACTTGTCCAATTTCTACCACTAAAAAGTAGCGGAGCTGCAGTTTTAGCCCAGGGCCTTCCCACCCCAGAGTGCGTGCTGCTAACCACCAGGCCAGTGCTCCTCAGACTTCACCGAGCACGCAGATCACCTGGGGAGCATGACTAATTCAGTCAGGCGGGGTTGGGGCCTGAGATTCTGCATTCCTAATAAGCTCCCAGAAGATGGATCTGTTGGCACTCTACTTACTTTTTGAGTAGCAAGTGACAAAACTACCTGCCCTTCCTAAATGCAACCTTGCCTTCAGGCATCGAATCACTAGTTCTACTTGGCTCCAACCCACACTCAGACCCAAGGAAGAAGATAACATGAGAGCATGGTGGGTGGATTAACCATGTCTGGCACATGCGCTCACCTACCCACAGGGCTGAGGAGCACCGTGACCGACCACAGAGGTGCCAGGCAACCATCCTCAGTCCACTAAAGAATGGGAAGATCATCTTATAACCCATTCTCCCTGATCTAAACTCACCAGGATTTTAATTCACCTGTTGAAAGCAAAATAAATAAATAAATATATATATATATATATATATATATATATATATATATATATAATGCATTGAACCATTGTACAATATATTATTCAAAATAGATGCTTTTTAAAACACTTGTTATTAGCATGTAACTTCTTTAAGCTTAAGAAGAATCAACACCGAAGGCAGATCAGGACAAGCAAATTTAATAACTTAATGTTGCACAATATAAAATCATTCTACTTGACTAACTTTTAATTCATTATAGTGCATATATGCCTATTATGCCTGATTTATTAAAGAAGTTCAGCAGCACTGGAAGCCGATATGTAATACCAGTTGCCAGGACATCCTGACTTTACAAGGACATCGTGGTGATCATGATTAGAGTGGCAAGGTGGTAAGTGTGACCTTCCATGGGTTTAGTGCTAAATGATAATACTGTTGCATTGAACTGTCAAAGCAAAACAACTCAGATGCAGTGATAAGCATGAAGGTTTTACATATATCCAGCTTTTTATTGTATTGGAGAGAGTTTAAAAGCAGCCAGAAGGAATTCGTGGTACTTAAAAGGAGGTTATCTGTGTACCTATTCGTATACAGGCATGCATACTTACACACATAAATACTCTTATATCACAGTCACATATGTACAGCTAAGTGACTATTTCATTTACCATTTATCCAATTGAAGACTATATTTGAAGGTAGGAGGAACAGGTGGAGCACGGATCTCTCAAGCAGTGAAACTATTCTGTATGATACTATAATGATAGACACTTGACATCATACATTTGCCAAGATCCACAGAACTATACAAAACAAAGAGGGAAGCGGAATATAAACAATGAACTTTAGTTATTAATAATGCATCAATATCAGTGCACTGATTGTAACAAATACACATCGCTAATACAAGATGTTAATAATAGTGAATTTATTATGGGGAAACAGGTAGGGGATTGTGTGTGTGAATCTCTGTACTACCTGATCTATTTTTCTGTATACTTAAAACTGTTCTAAAAAATGAAGTTCATCGGTTTAAAACATACATGCACATGCTCAAATTCTGAGGAACCGCTACAAATAAATGTCATCAGTTAAGGCAGTGTGGTCCAGAAGTAATTGGTACTGCTGGTAAGAAATTTAAAAATTGTGAAGTGGAAAACATCTGTCCCACAAACTCCCCTTTTCACCTATCACTGTCCCTCCCCTTTCTGTATTTCCAACACACTCGTGCATACAAACATTGTGTCTTTACACAGCTCTGGGCTTGACTGGACCCTTCCACAATCCTCACCACATCCTGACAAGAGTCTGTCCCTGTTCGAGGTCTCAGCTTACCCATCAAAATCTACCTGCCCTCATGCTCCACTTTCCCAGAGCTGCTTCCAGAAATGATGCCAAACAGGAGAGAGAGGTATTCTGACAGCATTGTTCTCAGCACATGCGTTAACCACCACCAGTAATGCCATGGCTTGGCTTACTCAAACATGTATGTCTTTAGCAGGCTACCAAGAACTTGATGGGAAAACTTCCTGGGCCAAGAGACCAGAGAAAGAGGCTGAGAATTTTATCATCACATTGAGAGTTTATTAAGGGAACATTCATATGAGACACCCTGAATATCCTTCTCCTATGCAGCAGCCTCTGAGGATTACATAGGATAGGATGGGTTAGATAAGGGTACTGAGGCATGAGCCACCCCAGGTAAGGGGAAAACACCTATCATGCTTGTCAGGATAGAAAAACAACCTGTTTCGGGAACCAGCTCAAACCAGCAAGCTGTGGTATATAGGGGAGGGGTCAGGCAGAAAGTGTCTAAGGGGATTTCATGAAGCAATTCTTGTCCTGCCCCAGATCTAACGCTCTAGCACAAGGGTCTGGCGGTGATCATGTCATGGAATAGTCATCGTCTGCACTAAGGAAATGTTACTGGCACAGAAAGTATCTCTCAGATTCAGAAAACAAATATGGAGAAGGAATAGTGTGCAGTATGTGAGCCATCTGATAGCTTCAAACCCACCACAACTATCTGGGGAGCTGCTCTCTCCGCCTTTCAGCAGAAACAGGAAGGAGTCTATATTCCACACCAAGCCCACTACATGTCAGTGAAGACAGTCGCCTGAAGACAAGACAGCTATTCTCCACTGGTGTTTATTTCATTATGGCTGTTCTGCATTCGTCATCAGCAGTCCTCCACAAGCTTTGCAAAACTATCACATGCTCCTAGAGGCAGTTCTGGGTTTGGTCTCTGCCAACGATAGTTCCTGGGGATGCTGGGTTGGGGGGACAGGAGAGGGAGAGGATGTGGTGTTGAAGAAGGAGAAGGAGAAAAAGTACGAATGTCAACTGTAGCTCTTCCTAAGTTAATGAATTGCTCAACATACTTTGTGTAAGGCCTCACTACCCTTTAAAAAATTCTTCTCTTGCATACTTTGTTTCTGTCCACATTGTCCTTCCCCCTGAGTCCCCATGGACTATCTCTGTGCTTCACAGGCAGCGTCAGCCCCAAGCTGCGCAGTACTGTTCTGTTCCATGGCAGAGAGGAGCCCAGGAACTGCAATCCCTGAAAGAATGATCTTCTGTCTGTAATAATTGTTATAAATGTTCCTCTGAAATTCATAAGTGGCCGTATGGCCTTTAGTTTTATTTGAGAACATTCTTGGCTTGTTTTCTATTAACAGTAAGGCAGGCAGAGAGCATAGTAAATGAAAAGATACTATTTCCAGCCGGGTTCTCAGAGAGATTTACTTTGCAGTAAATAAAATACCCCTGGGAATAAACTGCTCATCCTTGCAGATGTATTACTACAGTTCCTATCATATCTGTCTATTCAGGAAAAGAGACAATTTGCTAAGTATCCTGTTTCCCTGGAAATTAATTCTTATGTGAACTGCTTCAACCACTTTGTCCTTTCTCCTCTTAGATCAAATATAGACTCTCATCCTCCTCTTCAGAGCCACCCACCACTCCAGCTCCTCTGTTAGAGGCTCTCCTGCCCTCTTGATGGGCGGCCCTGTGGCCAGCCCATCAGCTGCTTTCTGGATGTCCAGGCTGTGCACATGACATGCTCAGACTCACTGAAAATGCCACCTGCCTTATCCATTAACTGACCCCATCCTAGAAGATGATTTGAACTGATTAAACCAAAATGTTTGTTCTTTCCTGAAACACCCTAGTAGCTCCTTCTTGGCTGCATTATAAGCAAGCAGATCATTGCCCATTTTCTGGTCTTGGAATAGTCTTCTTTATTAAAAATGGACTAACAATGAAAGCTACTTAAACTATCAATTCCTACCCGCCCCAGTCCTTCCCATCAGCAAGCAATGACGTCAACATATTTAGCCTTCCCTGGTGCCGTGTTGGGGTGTTAAGCAATCATCTTTCCCTTTCTACATTCTTAACCCTTTGAGAGCAGACATGAACAGACAAAGAAAATCAGAATTTCTGATCAGCTTTATTGTTTTGAAAGCTGGATTGGAGAATGTGGCAAGGCTTCTGTCCTCCCTCCCTGAAAATGGGGTCTTAACTATCCCCAGGCTTAATTAAGCAGCCTGTGGCTAAGTAGAGAAGCTGAGGCCAAGTGAGCAGAAACCTGGTTGGGCTTGACCGAAGTCTGTGCTCCTCGGTCTATTTACCACTGGCAACTGGACTCACAACCTTCTATGACGCTGGGGCTCAGCCAGGTCCAGCAGGTCATAGCAGAGAGAAAAGGGAGGGGCAGATGCCAACTCCTTCAACCATAAGCTAATTTCATTCTAGAAACAGTACTCTGCTACTAAACAATTCCCAAATGTCAGGGACCTACAAACACCAAGACTTACTTCTTGCTCATGTTACATGGTCATGTAGGGTCAGCTGGCCACTCAGCTATACACCATCGTCACTCCACACTCAGGCTGCTTTACCTGGGGCACAGCCGGTGAGAGGGCAGAGGAGACAGAAATACAGCAAATCCTATCCTGGTGGTTAAAGCTGATTCACTTCACTTCTGTGTAGTAAAGAATTTGGTTTTAACCAAAAAGAGATCTGGCCTTTGTCACTGGCTTCTGGGAAGTAACCTATGTCTTATCTCTTTGTTTAGGACAGTCTGTCCACATCATCCTTAGGCAGGGACCAGCCACATTTGGTAGTCTGAGGTTGGGGGCTGGCCATGTCACAAAGACAACCATGTGACTTAGGATTAGTACATTGGGTCAACCCCATGGGCATTGATTAATTAATCATGCCTATGTAATAGAGCCCCAATAAAAACACTGAACTCAAAGCTCAGGTGGACTTCCCTGGTTGGCAATGTTCCACGCATATTGCCTCACTCCGATTCTGGGAGGGTGACGTGTCCTAAGCGCAATGAAAGCTTTCCACATGGAATCCTACCAGAATCTGCTCTGTACAGGTCTTCCTTTGGCTGAGTTCTCAGCTGCACACTTTCTCTGTCATAAACTGTAACCATGAGTACAGCAGCTTTCTGTAAGTTCTTTGAATCTTTCTAGCAAATAAGACCTGAGAGTGGTTTGGGAACTGGGGGACTTGCACTAGGTGTCAGAAGTGAGGGTGATCTTGCATAGACTCTTCCCTCCAACTTTTAGTTGAACACTAACTCTTTGGAAACGGTGTCAGAAGTTGTAAGCAGAATTGGCAGTCTGAGGACTGTGTCCTCAAGCTTTTCAGCAGGGGTAACTCTAACTTCCATTCACATTTCCTTAGCCAAAGCAAACCCTAGATCATGCTGTCTGAATTCATGGAGGCAGAGATATATGGGGGGGGGGGGGCGCAAAAAAAAACCCTGGAATTTGTTTATAAAAAATTCTGTGTTTATTCTGACATGTTTAAACTTCGGTCATCTTCAAAAGTAGTCTCCATTTGATTCAATACACCTAATGAGACTTTTTTCTGCTGCTCAAAACAGTTTTTGAACTCATCAGTTTCGATGACTTTTAGCTTTTTGTTTCACCTCTTCCGCATCAGCAAAATGTTTCTCTTCGAGGACTTGTTTCATCCATGGAAACAAACAAGAAAAGCCTCTTGGGGTGAGATCTGGTGAGTAGGGAGGGTGGGACATGGGGGTCATGCCATTTTTGGTCAAAAACTGCTGAACACTCAGTATGGTGTGGGCAGTTGTGCTGGTAGATAACCTATCACGAAATGGGCAAATGCATTGAAAGTCTTCAAAAATATTCACTGAAGCCGTGTGTAGCCTCTCACAACAATGCCAAGGTGGTACACTGATACAGGTGAATTCTGAGAACACTCGCCTATCGGGGGAAGCCCGTACTACAAGGGTCTCACCCTCTGGAAGATAATTCTGGGCTTTTAGGGTCTCCCCTCATAATTCTCCCAGAAGAAGAGTCATCACAGGGAAGGGAGCCATGGGAAAGAGCTATAAAGACTTTGAACATTTATGATATACTACAGTAGTTCAGGAAAAGAATTGTAAAGACTTGAACTAAAGTAGCATCAGAGTGGTGACAAGGAAAGACCATATGACAGAACAAAACAAAAATCAAGATTTATTGTTTGGAAAAAGAAAAAAAAAAGCCCTGGCCAGGTGGCTCAGTTGGCTGGAGGATAATCCCATGCACCAAGAGGTTGTGGGTTCAGTCCCCCTTTGGGGCACATATGGGAGGCAACTGGTCGATGTTTGTCTCTCACATCAATGTTTCTCTCTCTCCCTCTCCTCACCCTGTCCTCTCTCTCCAAAAGCAACTTAAAAAAAAGTATCTGTTGTTAAGCAGTATGTGACTGTAATTGACTTTTGATCAGAAACATCCTGACTGCCTTAAAGGGTCCACGTCCATTTAAAGGGCACCGGTGCTCTTGGACTGTCCTACTACTATCATTGTCCATATTTCATTTTTACAGCTTCCTTCCCCTCTGAAGTACTATTTTCTTCTATGGTTTTGGCTACAGAAACCATTATGTAAACTCTTAAAAATTCTCTTTCCAACTTTAGTACTATGTCCGGTTCTATCCAACCTTTTCTTCTTTCACCATTAGGAACTTCAAGGTAACACAGTCACTTTCTCAGAACATTTACAATAGGTGATTGGAAAAGAAATCAAACTTAACCAGGGCCACAGGAGGGCAAAAGGCCTGAGTCTAACAAGTATTTAATGGACAGGTGTCTCCATAATTCAGCCAGAGGATGTGCATTTATTCTGGCTGGTGTTCAAGATTTTCTGGACAGGAAAATGCTCTGCTCTTTCCTTAAGGGGCATTATAGTAACCTCACATCAGAAAAACAAATTCATGTAAGCCAGGAATGTCCATATTTTTAGAAAAGTGCCAGATTTCTGGGAGCTAATGCCCTCTGATTTTTATTTTTGAGCACAGTAAATAGTAAGCATAAGACTACATTAAAGTAAATAGAAGACTACATTATTTTTTAAAAGGAAAGGAAGAAATTGTTTTTCACTGCCAAACACAGAAATCTGCTGTAAAATTTGCTGTAAGTTCTTTTTATTTGGGATGCTTTATATAATTATATTATTTTGAAATCTGGAACCTAGTAGGAAAACTAATTAGTTACCTATATATGCATACATGTACACGCACAAAAACACATATACATCTGAGCTTCTTAAGATACCTTTATAAAGGATTTCTCAACTGTTTCAAATCAAGGATTATAAACTCAAATGCCTCAAGGATAAGACAGGTAAAATGTCAACAATAAGGAGTAGCAGAGACTATGGCAAACCTCAGAGTACGTGCCCTACTTAAAAATATTCAGATCTATTTTTTACCAGTACTCTTTCTGATATTTCAAGTTATTAGTGGCCAAATTCAAATATGGGGCCCCAGCCTGTGATCTTGGCAACTAAGCTCTGTCAAGACTCTACTACTATCTCAGTTGCTCTAAATATACTGTGAAAACAGCTTACTTTTGTCTTACATGCAGCAAAATCTTATGGAGACACATCCTCACAATCTGAGTTCTAATCCCTAGTATATTCTTCAGTTGCGCCACTAAGAGTGAGAATTACTATTCTATTATCTGACCTCTAAAATATTCCGTACTCAGGCTAATCAAATGGCTAATAATAATAGTAAGTAACTTGAATTAAGTGCTTATTACGTGCTAAACATGAAATTGTTGCTCCCCCCACTCTTAATAATAAAGAGCCAAAGACAAGAGTTCATGGACAAGTCACAATTCAACTGATTCATGTTATGAAAATACATACTGAACAGCATGGACAACCACCACTGCTATCTATACAGGAGCGAGTATGGACTTCGGCTATTGAGTGTGTGTGTGTGTGTGTGTGTGTGTGTGTGAGAGAGAGAGAGAGAGAGAGAGAGAGAGAGAGAGAGAGAGAGGGAAAGAGGCGGGGGGAGAGAGAATGATATGATCTCCAGGTGATTTGATCTTTCAGTGTGTGAATGTATTTGAAGAAACAACTGATTGGCATGTAGTTTTACCCACTACACAATCAGTTCTCATTATCACCCAAGATTTCTCAAGGTGCTTTGCAAAGTCATTAAAATCATATCATTTTGATCTTAACATAATATTTAAAGTTTCTTTCTCAGCTTAATGTAATAACTAATGACAGTCATTTTTTTCCCTAATGAATGATTCTAATCATGGGATAATATGTAGCCCTGGTAAGCAAGAAGTAAAGCAGGAGACTCGAACATGTTAGCACGGCCATGAAAAGTTAGTCCAGGCTGCACCGTTCCTGCCAGTGAGGATGGGTTACTCGAAATAAACATTTCTTGTTATTTCTACTTGAAATAAACAAGTAGATACCAGTTGTGATGTCAGGCAGCTGTTATTATGGGTCTAGAATCCCTTTAAAATTCTAGGAAGATGTGTGGATATTAGTTTGAAAATTCACTTTCTAGAGCAAGGGTGGACAATTTTGCTATAAAGGACAGACACTAAATGTTTTAGGCTCTTCAACTACTCAGTTCTGCCAGTGCAGTAGGAAAGAAGCCACCAACAGCAAGAATGGGCATGGCTGTGTTCCAGTAAAAACCTAAGGACTCGAAATTCTAATTTCATGTCATTTTAATGTGTCACAGAATATTTTCTTTTTTTTTAGAAATTTTTTTATCCTCACCAAATGAAATGTTCATTGATTTTTCAAGTGGGGGGAAGGATGAGAGAAAGAGAGAATGAGAAACATCAATGAGTTGCTTCTCGTAGGCTCCCGCAGTGGGGACTGAACCCACAACCCAGGCGTGTCCTGTGACCATGAATCAAACCTGCAGCCGTACAGATAATGGGACTTTGCTCCCACCAACCTAGCCACAACTGGCCAGGCCTTTTCTTTTGATAGTTTATAATATTTAAAAATGTAAAAACAGTCTTAGCCTATGGACTATCCAAAACATGCAGGAGGACAAGTCTGGCTATAGAGCATATTTTTCTGTTTCAAAAATCTTAACACCTGAGTTTAGAAAGGGAGTGAGTTTGCTGTGAAGGGAGAAATGCAAGGAAGAGTCGGTCAGGTTGGCATGGCTTCCTGCCTTGACCTCCCAGCAGAGTTTCATATTAACATCCCAGAATGACTGAGGGAGAGAGGGGCCACCGGCACCCTCTTCTCTACACGGGCATTTCCGTTTAACCATTTGGATGCAGTAGATGCCCTCTCCGCACTGGTTTCATTCACATTCTCCCTCCTTACATAAAAAAGTTAGAGAATGACATACGATTTATCCTGTTTCATTGTAAAGACAGGCAAGCGTTTTTGAGGAATAATTAGTATTATAGGGACAATAACCACTCATAGTATGCTACGTAAAAGGTCAGAAACCCACAGCACCTACACAACATTGTCCCACCCCTGGGAGCACAGAATTACCATTTGTTGATTAATTTTGAAAGTAGTTTGGATTTTATCTAGATTGTTCTCAGTCTTTTCAAAAGCTCAATTAATTATTTAAGAATAAAACACATTATGTTCTTTATTTTCTTTCTAAATATCTTTCAGACCCTTGAAGCTGATCTCCCTCCCTGGTGTAGCTTCCACTGACTCTGATTTGTATCTCCTGACCTTAAATCCGGATCCTTAATTCTCCTCCTCCACCTAAAAATAGAATTTCTAACAAGAGCCACTATAAATTATACAGTGTGGCTCCATAGGCTGCTGGACTCTTCTGGGGAAGTGAGGGCTTGTTAAAGAGAGACTTTTAAGATCACTTTGTCCTTGTCTGTGAATGGCTTTATTGTTTAGCCAAGTTACCTGATAATTAACACAGATCAACCAATTAGGCTAACATTAGTGTCACCTGATGCTTGCTCGGCAACCCTGCTTTTCTGTTTAGTGCAAATTAAAGCCTACTAATTAAATAAATTTGAATGCCAATAGATAAAGCATGGCAAGCATTGATTCAAAAAATACTACATTCAGTGGATTTGTTAATGCTTCCTTTCTAAATTGATATGAACTCAAAAGAAAGGGGAGGGTATCCAATTTAGCTGCCTATATGGTAAAAAAAAGAAACCTAGGGAATTTGCTGAAATGACATAAAATGAAACGATACACTCTACTAGTGAGTGAAAGGGCCTTAATCCCACAAGCACTTCTTAGGCAATATAAATATATTGTGAACTGGGCAGACTTCAGATACACTAGCTCAGTGCTTTTGCTATACATTCATTTCACATGCCCAGTGTTCTTTGGACGTGTCAGATAGCAGAGAGGATCACAACATAAACTGTGACACTAGCGTGACATTTGATGTGCTTTAGATTATGGGTTTATAACTCTATGCTGATTTGTTTAAACTGAGTTGAATGGACTAAAGAAAATTTGAACCCAAAAACCCTTCTATGCTCTCTCTTGCATTTATCTTTTCTTTGATTAGAAACACCACCCTCTTGACTTCCCTATAGCCTGCTAGCTCATTGGTCTCTGTAAGTTTGGTCTTTTCTCTCATCTCAACCAACCTTTGTATTACCAGCACAACTCTGATCGTGTCCCTTCTCTGCTCAAAGTTCATTCGTGGGAATTACAGAACAATCAACAATAGGAAGTGGGAGAGAGCTGCAAGATGACAGCAGAGTAGGCATCCTCTACCCTCACTCTTCCTAAGACCAAACTGGAATTGCAACTAAATTTTAGAGCAATCATTCTGAATAACCAGCTGAAGCTGAAGAGTCTCATGAATAGAATTTGTGGAAGACACATCAAAACTGGTAGGAAAGACAGAGACACCAAAAAAGGCTGGCCCCAAGAGTGGCAGCTGAGGATCTGGATGGAGATTTCAGTTGCAGGAGATTCCCCATGAGAAGCTTGGGGCCTAACCCCCCAAACCAGGCTCCCCAGCCTGTAGCACCGGAGTCAGGGAAAGGTACCCACATAACATCTAGCTGTGAAAAGCAGCAGGATTTCTTATCCGTCAGGGAAAGTCAGAGTCCGCTGGAGACACTGGCACCCTCTTAAAGGGTCAATGCACAAAATTTCATTCACAACCACTCATCCTGGGCTCTGGTGGAGAGAGGGCAGAGCAGACAAGAGTTGCCTGAGGAGAGTTTAGAATTCGTAACTATAGGGAAGGAACTGGAGAACAGCCACCAGGAACCCTATGCTCATTCTTCCATATTGCAGATGCCATCTTTCCTGGATGGAGCACTTCCCGCCCTACAGCATTAGCCTGCAGAAGAGCAATAGCCCCACCCTGTACCCCACCCTTTGGAGCTTAGGCTCTGCTGAAGAGTCAGCTCCATTGACAAGGGGGCAGAAATGTGGGAAGACTCAGGGTGTGTCAGTGACATAGCTGTCTGGTTTGGGATGGGGGCCATTCTCCCTACTTTCCCGTAAACCTAATAGGCACTTCCACCTCACAGGAGATCTGATAGATCCACCCTCCTGGCTTCTGGCAGGACTAACCTCAAGCTCCAGAAGCTCCTCCACGCCCCGCCCCCCCGCCCCCCCCCCCCCAACAACTAGTGGCTCTGCCCTGCTGAGTTCAAGGTAGAATCTAGGACAGACTGAGTTGTAAGGCTCAGGGGCAAGGACCACATCCGACGCTTCCCTGAAGCCTGATCGGCACCTCCCCTTCATGGGAGATCCAGTAGCCCTATCCTAATGAGTCTGTCAGAGGCTCTTTCAGTGACTGAGCCTAATAGGCACCAGCAGGGAAAGGCAGGGAAAGGTAAATTTCAAGTGACTTGGGACTTTGACTGACCTGCCCCAGAGCCCAGTGCTGCTAAAAGCCAGGCTTGGTGAACAGCTTGGTCCTTCCTGTGCACACCCAAGCCCAGCAAAGGCAGCCACAAAATGTGGATCATTAATAGTTCCAAACAGCTTGCTTGAGGGCCAATCACTGACAGCACCTGACACTGGTCTGCAGCAGGATCCCTCCCAAAGGGCCCATAACCAGCACCCAGTGGCCAGCTTCAGACATCAGATCAGGATCCAATAAGCTACACAAATAGCATATCCAAAGGGAGATACTGGCAGCCACCAAATCATGCTGAGGCAAATTCCACTTCTTATGGTCAGCACCTGCACAGGAATTTGCACACCATAATCAGGGCTGAGTCTCAAAATCAGCTATCCCGAGGGTCAATCCCATGCATAAATGGGCGAATAGTAGTCAAGGCTCAGTTACAACTGAAGGGCCCACATAACCCACACAAGGAACATTCCTAGAACACCCAGCTCAGGTCACCAAGAAAACTGCACCACTAGGTCCCACAGGACACCTACTACATAAGGCCACCCCATGAAAATTGAGAGTCATAGTAGATCTATCTAATACAAAGAAATGAACACAAAGAAGCAGCCAGAATGGGAAAACAAAGAAACAGTCCTCAAATAAAAGAACGGGAGAACTCTCCAGGAAAAGAGCTAAATGAAATGGAGGCAAGCAATTCAACACCTATAGAGATCAAAGTAATAGTTATAAGGATATTCAGGGAACTTAGTGAGAACTACAGCAGCATGAAAAGGACATAAAAATCATTAAAAAGGGCCAGTTAGAAATGAAGAGCCAGTATCTGAAATAAAGAATATACTGGAGCCCTGGCTGGTGTAGCTCAGTGGATTGAGCTCGGGCCTGTGAACCAAAGGATCGCGGTTCGATTCCCAGTCAGGGCACATGCCTGGGTTGCAGGCCAGTTCCCATGCTGGGACACATAAGAGGCAACCATACATTGATATTTCTCTCCTTCTCCCTCTCTCCTACCCTTCCCCTCTAAAGATAAATAAATAAATAAATAAATAAATAAATAAATAAATAAATAAATAAATATTTAAGAATACACTGGAAAAAATAAAGAGTAGGTTGAACTAGAGTATTGAATCAGTGATTTGGAAGACAGGAGAAGCAAAAAGAAAAAAAAAAGTATTTTAAACAAGGTCCCTTACTGGGGTAACTCAGTGGATTGGATGTCATACTACAAAGTGAAAGGTCACTGGTTCAAGTCCCAGTCAGGCACATGCCCAGTCAGGGGCATGCAACAGGCAATCAATCAATGTTTCTCCTATACATCAATGTTTCTCTCCCTCTCTTTCTCCTTCCCTTCCTCTCCCTCTAAAAATAAATAAATGAAATTTTTTTTAAAAACAAGATAGTTTAAGGGACCTGTGGGAAAACTTGAAGCATAACAACATCTGCATCATAGGGGAACCAGAAGGAGAAGAGTAAGAAAGGGATCAAGAACTTAGTTGAAGAAATAATGACCAAAAACTTCCCTAACCTGGTGAAGGAAAAAGGCACACAATTCCAGGAAGTGCAGAGAGTCCCAAACAAGATGAACCCAAAAAGGCCCACAAAAAAAAATCATAATTAAAATGGCAAAGCTTAAAGATAAAGACAGAGTCTTAAACATTTCATGGCAGAATAGATTGGCATTAAATATTCAAACTGATGAAAAGCTAGAATCTACAACCAAGACTAGTTTAACCAGCAAAGTTATCATTTAAAATTTAAGCAGAAATCAAGAGCTTCCCAGATAAGAAAAAGCTTCAGGTGTTTGTTACCACAAACCAGTATTACAAAAAATGTTAAAGGGTTTGCTTTAAGAAGGAAGGAAGGAAGGAAGGAAGGAAGGAAGGAAGGAAGGAAGGAAGGAAGGAAGGAAGGAAGGAAGGAGAAGAAGAAGAAGAAACAACACAAGTCCATATATAAGTACTTACCAGTAATCACTTTAAATATAAATGGCTTAAACACACCAATCAAAAGACATAGGTTAGCTAATGGAAAAGAAAATAAGACCCATGCATATACTGTCTACTAGTGACCCACCTCAGAATGAAAGTTATACACACAAACTAATTGTAAAGGGATAAAAAAAGATATTTCATGAATATGAAAATTTTTTAAGGCTGAGGTAGTAATACTTATATCTAACAAGATAGATTTTGTCATAGAGACAAAGAAGGAAACTACAAAATAATAAAGGGAGCAATCCAACAAGAGGATACAACACCTGTAAACACTTAGTCACCCAATGCTGGAACACCTAAATATCTAAAGCAAATCTTGATGTAAATAAATGGAGACATTTACAGTAATACAGTAATAGTAGGGGATTTTAACACCCCATTGATCTATCCACCCATCAATGGATAGATCTTCCAGACAGAAAATCAACAAAGAAATGTTAGCCTTAAATGACACAATAAATCACATGAATTTAATTAATGTTTTCAGAGCATTCACCCCAGAGCAGCAGAATTTACTTTTTTTATCAAGTGCACATGGAAAATTTTCTAGGATAAACCATATGTTGGGACACAAAACAAGTCTCAATAAATTTAAAAAATTTGAAATCACATAAAGCACATTCTCTGACCATAATGGTAAGAAACTAGAAATCAATCACAAGAAAAAAAAACACACACACACACAAAGTCATAGAAGCTAAATAACATGTTACTAAAAACAATGAATGGGTTAACAATGAGATCAAGGAAAAATCAAAAGATATCTCAAAACAAATGAAAGAGAGGACACAACAACCAAAATTTATGGGACACAGCAAAAACAGTCCTAAAAGGGAAATTCATAGCATTACAGGCCTACCTCAATAAATAAGAAAAAATCTCAAATAAACAATCTAACATCACACGTAACAAACTAGAAAAAAGAACATTAAGTAAAGCCCAAAGTGAGCAGGAGGAAGGAATTAATAAAGATCAGAGCAGAAATAAACAAAATAGGGTCTAAAAAAATAGACCAACACAAAAGATCAAATAATCCAAGAGCTGGTTCTTTGAAAAGGTAAAGAAGATTGAAAAACCTTTAATCAGACTCATCATGAGAAAAAGAGAGAGGACTTAAATAAATAAATACTGAAATGAAAGAGGAAAAGTAACAACTAATACCAAAAAAAAAGAAAGGATTGTTTAAAAATGTTACAAACAACTATATGCCAACAAATCAGACAATCTGAACAAAGATAAATAAATTCCTAGAAACGTACAATTTTCATAAACTGAATCAAGAAGAATCACAGGTAAATTTTACCAAATATTCAAATAATAACTAACTTTCCTTCTCAAACTATTCCAGAAATACAGGTAGAGGAGAGACTCCGAAGCTCATTTTACAAGGCAAGCATTGCCCTAATTCCAAAACCAGATAAAGACACTTCAAAGAAAGGAAATTATAGGCCAATATCCCAGATGAACATAGATGCTAAAATCCTCAACAAAATATTAGAAAACCAGATCCAGCAATACACTAAAAAAATGATATACAATGATCGAGTGGGACTTATTCCAGGGATGCAAGGTTGGTACAATATCCACAAATCAATGAATGTGATAATTCACATTAAAAATGAAGAATAAAATATCACATGATCATATCAATAGATGCAGCCAAAGCATTTGATAAAATCTATCACCCATTTATTTATTTAAAAAAACTCTCAGTAAAGTGTGAATAGGAGGAATATGCCTCAATGTAATAAAGGCTGTATACGACAAATACACAGTTAACATTATACTCAACAGGCAAAAACTAAAACGTTTCCCTTAACATCAGGAACAAGACAGAGATGTCCACTTTCACCATTCTTATTCAAGATAGTACTGGAAATCCTATCCACAGCGATCAGACAAGAAGAAGTCATAAAAGGCATCTGAATTAGAAAGAAAGAAGTAAAACTGTCATTATTTGCAAATGACATGATACTGTATATAGAAAACCATAAATATTCCACCAAAAAACTACTAGGAATGACAAATGAATTAAGTAAAGAAGTCAGATATAAAATAAATATCCAGAAGTCAGTTGCATTTAATTATACCTATAATGAACTATCAGAAAGGGAAACTAAGACAACAATGCCATTTACAATTACTCTGAAAAAAATACCTAGGAATAAATTTAACCAAGGATGTAAATGACCTATACTCAGAAAATTATAATATATCAAAGAAAGAAATTGAAGAACATACAAATAAGTGGAAGCACACACCATATTCATGAATAGAAAGAATTAACATATGCAAGCTACCAAAAGCAATCAATCTATAGATTTAATAAAGTTCCTATCAAGATACCAATGGCATATTTCAGAGAACTAGAATATTCTGAAAATTTTAATGATATCACAAAGGACCCCAAATAGCAGCAGTGATCTTGAGGAAAAAGAACAAAGTTGGAGGAATCATACTACCTAATATCAAATATACAACAAGTCCACAGTAATCAAAACAGCATGGTACTGGCAAAAAATAAAAAAGGAAAAACAGACATATTTTTTATTCTGGTCAAGAGAACAGAATAAAGAACACAAAAATAAGCCCATGTCTTTAGAGGATTAATATTTAACCAAGAAGGCAAAAACACCCAATGGAGTTTTTTCAATAACCTATTGATTCAATGGTGTTCAGAAAACTGGACAGATATGTACCAGCTGGAGCAACTGTGTATGATGTAAGACCACCCTCTTAGACCATACACAAAAATAAGTTCAAAATGGATTAAAGACTTAAATATTAGACTCAAAACCATAAAAATCCTAGAAGAAAGCATAGACAGTAAAACCTTGGACATTTCTCACATTTCTCATAGCAGTATTTTTTTTCTGATATGTTGCCTCAAGCATAGGAAACAAAAGAAAAGATAAATAAATGATGGTACATCATCGAAGTAAAAAGTTTCGTGCAGCAAAAGAAACCATCAACAAAATGAAAAGACAATCTACTGGATGGGAGAATATATTCACCAGTACATCTAATAAAGGCTTAATATCCAAAATTTATAAGGAACTTGTAAACTTCAACACCAAAAAAAAAACAAACAATTCAAGTGAGAAATAGGCAAAGGACCTGAATAGACACTTCTCCACAAAGGACCTAGAGATGGCCAACAGACATAGGAAAGGAAGCTCAAAGTCACTAATCATCAAAGAGGTGATAATTAAAATAGCAATGAGACATCACCTCACACCTGTCAAAATGGCTATCATCAATAAATCAACAAGTGTTGGTGAGGATGTGGAGAAAAGGGAATCCTAATACCCTATTGGTGGGAATAGGTGCAGCCACTGTAGAAAGCTGTAGGGCGTTACCTCAAAAAATTAAAAATGGAACTGCCTTTATGACCCAGCAATCCCACTTCTTGGAATATATCTAAAGAAACCCAAAACAATAATTCAAAAGGATATATGCACCCCTATGTTCATTGCAGTGCTATTTACAATAGCCAAGGTTTAGAAGCATCCCATGTGCCCATCAACATGAATGGATAAAAAAGCTGTGATTCATTTAGACAACAAAATAATACACAGCTGTAAGAAAAAAGGAAATCTTACCTTTTGTGACAGCATGGATGGACCTAGAGAATATTATGCTTAGTGAAATAAGCCAGTCAGGAAAAGATAAGTACCATATGATTTCACTTATATGTGGAATCTAATAAACAAAATAAACTAACATAGTGGAAGCACACTTATGGATACAGGGAACAGACTGGCATCTGTCCAAGGTGGGGGTGTTGGGGGTTGGGTGAGAAAGGTGAAGGGATTAAGCAAAGAAAAAAAAAGAAAGAGTCATGAACACAAATAACAACTTAGTGATTGCCAGGGGAAGGAGGGTGGGAGGAGGTAGAAAAGGGTAAAGAAGGGATAAATGGTGATGGAAGAATACTTGGCTTGAGGCGTAAACACACAATACAAAATACAAAACCTATGTAATTTTATTAACCAATATCCCCTCAATAATTTTTTTAAATCATTCATAGAATCCCTTCTGCCTACTGAATATTTTTTCTAATTCAAGATTTTCACAATTGGCCCCAACTTTTCCAGAGTTGTTTTCTACTATACTTATATGCATAGCTGAAGCTTCAGTCTTTGCTAGAATATATTAACTTACTTTTCATTCTCTTCTTTGTTGTTAAGTAATAAGGATAATAATAATAGTACTTGATAATATTAGCCACCATCTATTGAATCTTTAATAAGTCCACATAATTTCCTAAGTACCTTACATATATTGTTTCATTTCATCTTATAACAATCATAATAAAGCTGGTATCATATCTCATTTTATAGATGACAGTTGGAGAAGTTAAGCAATTTGCTTATGATCACCTACACAGTTTTCAGTGGTAAAATTAAGTTTCAAGTGCAGGCCTCTGAATCATATGCTGATCCCTTGATCATTTCACTATAGTACCTTCTTTACCCTTCTCTATTCCAACTGTCCTCATCACCCACCTCCATGCACACACATACACACATGGAGATTTCACCCATTCTTCAAGACCCACCCACCCCAAGTTCTAGCTACCTCCCACATAAAGTCCTTTCTGATCCCACCCCTAACTCCCTTAGGTTCTCCCCTTCTTCCATAGTCAAGAATATGTCCTTTCTTCCATAGACAAGAATACATCCTTTCTTTCTAAGAATCCAATGTGAGATCGGAGCCACTGAGGAACCACGAGAAGACAGCGAGCTAATAGCAAAACAAGGGGTTTATTGAAAGCAGGGTCCCTCGGGAGTGAGGGAGGGGAAGCAGTCGAGCTGAGGCCAGTTCCCTGCCGGCGGTTCTGTGCAGGTTTTTAAAGGGGAAAAAAAAATAACGTGCACTATGGGGAAGTAGTCTTGTCATTGGTTACTTTGAACTGCTCCACTTTTCTCTTACTGTGTTTTCTCTAGTTCCTGGGCTTTGTGCACGGCTTTCTAGCTCTAGTTCCTGGAACTGTCCTGTCCCTGACCGACCACGTGGGTGCTGTCCCACCTGGTCTGTTCATTCCCATATCCTCTTGCTGGCTGGGGTGCCTGTATGCAAGGCCAGACCAGACTGTTAGCCCATATTTCAACAGCTGATGATCTCCAAGTAACATCATTTATCCTTTAATATTAAAATTATAATGACTCCAAATCCTGTTTCATGAATTTCAGGAGGCTGATTTTTCTACAAGTTTCCCTATATATATAATTTCTGGGAACCCTTGTATAATATTTTTATACTCCAAATCTATCTTCTGACTTCCCCCCATCACCCATGTTCTGAATTGCTGCTATATCGGAACTCTTCTGGGGTGCCTCCGGCGTGTTCTCTCTTCACGCAGTGATTTGTTTCAAGACTGGACACTGGTACACTTTGTTGACTATCAAGTCCCCCAAAAAGACTACCAGAAAAACCTGTTTATTGATCAAATCCAAGTTTATCTGACTTCCTGCAGTAATGGAGACCATCTCGACAGTATCTTAGTAATATCTCACAAGATATTACTTGTGAGATAATACTAAGAGGCAGATCAGAAGAGGACATTTATGGATTCTGTTATCTGGTTTAATGGAGAGTCTTCCTAGGTAGAGAATTCATTGAGATTAGACAAAGTTTATGACAGAATAATTTAGGGTTGGTGAATATAGCAACACTCATGTCTTAAAGCAAATAGTGATAAACAAGCTGTCTAATAGGTGAACTGTTGACTAAATGAGCCGGATATCATCCTCATACAACTGTTTGCCCATGCAACCAAACTCTTTGTTCAGATAAACTAATTTGCAAGAATTTCCTGAAGCAATCAGTAATTTCTGGTTTACTGTTTCATCTCACTGAAGAAGAATATCCTAAACAATTAGGTCATGTTGACACAGGTTGACTCACTTCCGAACTTCTCACCACTTCCTGATTGACAGCTAGACTAGGGCTCTGGTGCATAACAAAACTTTTTTGAGTTCTTGTAGGATAGTAGAGGGGCAATGCATAGAGCCCCCCTTTTTATGCTGCTAATAACAGTTGTTCTTGGAGCACACAGACCCTAAAGCCAATTTCGGAGTTACTGTTTAACCCCCAGAATAAGAGATAGAATGAAGAAAATGCAAGGTGGAAATTGACAAGGTAGCAGATCAGAGGGGAACTAAAGGGAAAGCATCCATTTTGAAACTAAAGGGCATTGATCATGGGTTGCAATAATATTGGTTAGTTGAAGTTTTTGCTATTGGTTTTGTTTGAAGCTCTTTGATAGCATTTTCCAAGTGAAGTCTCAAGGCTCACCTTCATTTATGTGTGCAGCCCCAACAAGCTACAAGAGGACAATGAGACCATGCAATCTACTAAATACATGATTTTAGAACATACCGCATTTTCTTGTGCTTCACAGATGTTGCATTTCTTACAAGTTGAAGGCAAAAAGATTACCCAACCAGCAAAAAGATTACTACTCACTTTTCAGCAGTGGCCTGGACATGAACTTACAATATCTCTGAGGTAAACCTGCATGACTATTTCCAGGGGGGAAAAGCTATGTTTAGACTGAGTTTTCAAAAAACCACCCCCATGGCCACTAAGTTCAAGAGACATAGCTTATGTTTATCAATTTATTTATGACGCTGCTGAAAGGTTAAGATGCTGTCGCTACAGCTGCTGACATATTAACTGTCTCCCAAAACAGAGTTTGTAAGGACCCACTTTACGGACGAATCTCCTTCTATATTGTTGATGTTATACATGATCTTGTTTTTATTTTTAATTTTTAGTTTATATTATCTCTCACTGCCATAAATATTGGCACGTATGCACGCTCGCAAGCAAACAAGCGCGCATGTGCGAGCTCGAGCACGCGCGCGCGCGCGCGCGTACACACACACACACACACACACACACACACACACACACACACCCTCTTTCAGATTCTGTGGCCCTGACAAGCCCAGCAGACTGAAAAGTCATCTAAATGAAACTTCCCCGTGGAGCAGCACAAACAAGGATCACCTTTTGTTTGCTTCCTTCCAACACATTGCCAGGGGCACTCAGAGGTGAGCGAGGTGAGAATAAGAAGGGGTTAGATGGAGGACGAAGGTAATCCCAGACCTCCTCTCTAGAGATCATCATCTCAGAGACCCTCAAAGCCCCTCCAAACTGTTAAATCAGACCAAGCCTCAGGTTTTCAGGGTGTAATGGAGGCTGCAAAAGTAATAGAAACATACTTACCACTGTCAAAACTAATCTGTTAATAGGAAAGTTTGTGGCAAGCGTTCCATAGCTTGTATCTGTGAGGAAACTGGTTTCCTATTTAGAGAAAATGGAGCTGTTATTCTTAAGCAGAGAGATGCCTATTGTGTGGGTAATTACAAGGAGGCCTGGCTGACCTGGCAATGAGGTAGTGTAGCTAAATACCTGAAGGCAAGGGGAGCAACTGAAATGAAAGCCGAGGCCCCATCTGCCAGGCTGTAATGATTGTGCTATTTGGAGGCAGAAAGGTTTGTCTGGAGCAGCTGGTTTCTCTCCAAGTGACCTTTTAGCATTTCTGCTTTTGCTGTCTGACAGATGTGTCAACTCAATAATTTCAAAAGCCCCTGAGTAAATAACCAATTGAGAGCAAGGATGGCCCAAAGTGATGACAAAATGGCTGCACACGGCACATTATGGAGCATAATACCGAGTGACGGAACCACGAACATTATCAGAAGGAAAAACATTTTAGCCTTTATTTTTGACTAAATAGCTTTCTTACCCACACATCAGTTGTTTTGAAGGGGCAAAGAAGAGGGAAATGCAGATCGTCCACACAAGCGCTTCATGGTGGCTTTGCCCTTGGAAGGCTTGCATTAGCGGGTGCAGGACTCAGGTGGTATCTGGGTGTTCACAATGGACCCCCGTGCTCCCCCTCTCACGCAGCTGGGGAGAAGGCCTAAAGAGCTAATTGGCAATGTGAATGATGGGGGGCTGGGAGAGGCCATGCAGTCAGATCAGGTCTGATGGTGTTTAAAGTCTTGCAAAGAGTTTGTACAGGCAATGCAGGTGCTATTGGGCTGTTTTCATCAGGAAACTAGGAAAGGGAGGGGAGTTCAGAGGCCAAAGGTGAAAGGGTCCAATACAGCCCTGGCTGAACTTCAGGGGAATATGATTACCCATGATTCATCCAGGGGCATACAAAGCACTCTTGCATGGAGATCTGAGTTATTCAACATAGTCATATTTTTCCCCAGGCTTTCTGAACCCTTACTTGCTCTGCTGGGAACACCATGAAACTAAGGTAAGGTCCTGGAACTAAGGTAATGGACTCTCCAACAGAGCTTTTTTTTGGGGGGGGGTCCTTAAAATCTTTTCTTTTTTATTTTATTTTATTGATTATGCTATTACAGTTGTCCCATTTCTCCCCCGTCATTCCCCTCCACCCTACACAGCCTCTCCCACCCACATTCTCCTCTTTAGTTCATGTCCATGTGTCATAAGTTCTTTAGCTTCTACATTTCCTGCACTATTCTTGCCCTCCCCCTGTCTATTTTCTACCCACCATCTATGCTACTTATTCTCTGTACCTTTTCCCCCTCTCTCCTCCTCCCACGCCCCTGTTGCGAACCCTCCACATGATCTCCATTTCTGTGGTTCTGTTCCTGTTCTAGCTGTTTGCTTAGTTTGCTTTTGTTTTAGGTGTGGTTGTTAATATCTGTGAGTTTGCTGTCTTTTTACTGTTCATATTTTTATTTTCTTTTTCTTAGATAAGTCCCTTTAACATTTTGTATAATAAGGGCTTGGTGATGATGAACTCCTTTAACTTGACCTTATCTGAGAAGCACTTTATCTTCCCTTCCATTCTGAATGAGAGCTTTGCTGGATAGAGCAATCTTGGATGTAGGTCCTTGCCTTTCATGGCTTGGAATACTTCTTTCCAGCCCCTTCTTGCCTGCAAGGTCTCTTTTGAGAAATCAGCTGACAGTCTGATGGGAACTCCTTTGTAGGTAACTGTCCCCTTATCCCTTGCTGCTTCTAGAATTCTCTCCTTCATTTGAATCTTGGCTAATGGAATTATGATGTGCCTTGGTGTGTTCCTCCTTGGGTCCAACTTCTTTGGGACTCTCTGAGCTTCCTGGACTTCCTGGAAGTCTATTTCCTTTGCCAGATTGGGAAAGTTCTCCTTTATTATTTGTTCAAATAAGTTTTCCACTTGTTGCCCTTCCTCTTCCCCTTCTCCAGCAGAGCTTTTACTAGATACTTCCCCCTGGGCCTCAGCCCTCAGATATTCTGATTGAGTTGGTTTGTTGTGTTTTAAAGTTTGTTTGTTATGTTTTAAAGTTGGTTTGTTGTGTTTTAAAGTTGCCAAATCAACCTAGTTTGTAGCTACTCAGTCCAGAATCCCTGCATGATTCTTACATACAACTATGCTTGAGAACCTTGATCAAAAAATGGATGCATGGATGGGTAAAAAAACTAATTCATACAAAATAATTATCAGCATCTTTTTTTACAAAGGTTGACACATGCCTAACTGAAATATAACACTATGGTCTTGACAACTCTCCACTTGACAAGAACTTTTTACGGATAGAGATCATGTAGCAAGATCTCCATCTATTGCAATGTCCGCTACCAAGCAGGTCTTGCGCACATACATAAAATAGCTGTTTTCTCGTCTATCTACTTACATTTCTTCTGCGCCACCAATCTGGCTGGCAAAACATTCCAGGTCTCAATTTAGATGAGAAAATAAGAGTGTTGTTGTTAAAACTGTTTTTTAATAATAAAACAAAGGAATAGACAAGTTAATTGCTTGATGAACACGGGGGAAAAAAAGAAAGAAAAATTCTCTTCTGGTTTGCTTCCATTTTTCCTCCATGAAGGAGAATCACATTGAGGCTGCAATGGATGGAACACAAATCTTATAGGAGAGGTAGTAAGGGAATGTCTAGGAGCTTTAAAATGTGTTCAAGTCCAGATGCATTGCATCTAGGACAATTAAAACAATTTGCAGCTGTTATCGCAGCTGCTCGCATCCTGGGGGGAAAATCAGAGGCAATGGGAAAATTGCCAGAAGATCAGAGCTAATCAAATGCCTCAGATTTCAAAAGTGGGGGAGGTTGTAATCCAAAGTGAGATGAGTTTGACTTTCCTACCCAGCAACCATCTAAAGTGCCTTCTCCACGAGATAATTTGTGTAGACTTAGTAAGGAAAGAGGTGAGCACTAGAGGCCAGGATGAAGCCACCAATAATAATTCAGTGCAAGCTAACTTATACAGTTCTTATATGAGAAGGAAAGTAAATGGAAAGAATATCACATGTGGAATTTATTCAAGTACCAGTCAGAAGTGATTCTAAAAACATTACTGAATCCCTACTGTACACTGAGTACCACATAAGCCTTGGGGATAAAGTGCCCAATAAGACATAGTCATTTCTGTCTAGAGGGAGAGATAGAAAGAAAATAAGGCCAGTCTTCATGAGTGTAATGAAAGGAAGCTCTTAGATGAGGGAAAATAGTTTAAGAGTTTAGATCTTTGTGAGGATAGGGAGGACAAAGAAAAATAAATGAGGCCAAAAGAACTGAGGATTAGAAACCAAGAGCATGCCATATGAACAAAAAAGGTGAAAGGCCTCAATTTTATAGACTGTAATAGCTTAGGGGCCTGCAGGTAGTTCAAGAAGACTGGAATGTAGAATTCAAACTGGAAGTGAAAAATAATGAGAGGAAGGGAGGAGAAACAGACAACAGTAAGATCCAAAAGCCATGTTAAGGAGTTTGCACTTTATTCTGCAAGTAATAAAGATCCTTTGCAAATTTTTTGCCATAAAATGCATGTTGATTTCACCAAGACACTTGGCAGTCTCTCATAATATTGTGTATACAGTGGAGTACTATGGACTGGGTAGTTATGAAGTAGGTGAATTTTTAACTACAGTATTTAGAAAATTGTCCTATAAAGTGTCAATGCACAAAACTGTTAGCAAGTAGAAATATCTTTATCAGCATGTTTGTATACCTTTTCTTTCATTCTATTTTATTCAATGAATGCATCAAGAACTGGGGCAAAATCTTTCTACAGATAACACAAACCTGGGAAGAAGGCAAATGTATTTATTGTTCAGTAATATCAAGATTTCAGGGGCTCTCAGCAGGATAGAATGAAGCACCCAAGCCAGCAAGATAAAATTTGAAGCTACATTTATGTTTAAAAAATAATCTATCATAGAAAAAATAAAATGGGTAATCCTCCCTTATATCACTGTGTGAAAAAACAAATTATAAGGTCAAGAAACAGTTGTATCAAAGAGCCCTGTGACTCCCCTGTGGGTGATATCATTATGTTCAAATCAACATGGGCCATGGTTCTACTAAACACCACAGCTCACATTTGGAGAACTGTGTCGAGTTCTAGATCCTGATAACCAATATCAAGTTATTTGAAGACCTGTAAGTGTGTGTAACTATGTGATGTAAAAAAAATGGTAGAAAGAGATTTGTGGAAAAGGATAGAGGCCATTAAATTTTTAAAAGAGCAATTCCAGAAGATTGTCCCCAACTCATCAAAAAAACTGAAGCAAAAAGTCCTTTTAGAAACCCAAATTGTCTGGTTTTCTTATTTGGTTTCACCTTTCTGCCACCACTTAGATTCTGACAATGGATGATTAAGATGCAAAATAATAGAATATTAAGAACACTTAGCACACAGAGACTATAAACTCTGTTCTCAAAAAGCAATAAAAAACCAAGTTAGTGTTCTTTCAGATTCCTACCATTATTAAAGAAATAAAATTAGAAGGGTAGCTATAGTCACACACAGTTGCCAGCTGATACTGCATTATTTCAACAAGCAAAAATTCAGACTCCAAATTAGAACAGACCCACGAAACTCTGGGAATTCAAATGCTCAGTTTAGAAAGGGATTTTATGAACAAGTCTTGCATTAAAGCTCAATAAATTCTTTCTCCCATCTTGGCAGTTTGCATGACAAAACTATATAAGCTGCCATGTTTCAAGAAAAGAAATTTTTTTAATTCTTCTAATGCTTTTTCTGTAAACACAGGTGTAAATTTGTTGTCTGAGGTACTCTTCTTCCTTTCCTGAGTGATGCTAAAATTTCACTGATAAGGTCAGCATCTTTCTCCTGCTGTGAATCTGCAGACAGAGGCTGCCACCATGAAAATGAAGTCATACAAAGGAAATCCCAGACCAAGACTGCATCTGCTGAAGTATCGTGCATCTCAGCATATGTACAGAGTGCAAGCCTATTATTCCACACCTGGTGCTATGCCAGTGCAGAGTTTAGAAAAACAGAAACAGTAATCTTGACACAGCAGTGTTATTGCTTGGTATGCAGTGAATTTGCTTGAAATCCTAACAACTTCCCTGTATAGAATATCCAGCCACCTAACATTTTTTCTTTAGCTGAAATCTTATAATAACAAATTTATAATCACATTTTCTATTTTCATTTTTCCCCAAGAACACTGTTGGCCTTGACTGTATAAGAACTACAGTGCATCTATCTCCATTAGTGTTGTCACACTGGTTTCATAAAATCATATCACAAAATCTGGGTCAGTGATCACTGAGTCATGTAATTTATTGAGACAATACCCAGATGTACTGTTTGACATTCATTTTTCAGGGATGTAATCTACTGATATAAACAACTCTGCAATGCCTACCATTTTTCACAAGCAAAGGCCATTTACATCTCAGGGGGTGGGGTGAGGAAGCAATATTCAGAGTTCCACTATCAAATATTTAATGTCCTAATGTTTTATAAGATAATATATCAGTAAAAGCTGACAAGATGCCTCCACTTGATAATACGTGTCATCTCTTCAACTTGATATGCTAATTGTGTCTCCAAATTTGGAGATTCAGACCCAAAAAAGGACTTAGTCTCTTGGGTCAAACCTCTGGTTTTACCAAAGAGGACACTGAAGTGAACAGCACCAATACATTATTGAAAAACAACCAGCTGTCAGTGATAACATCTAGAACAAAAGTTTCACTGAACACAAATTCAAGTAAAGACCAAGTTCAATTATTTTCAAATTGTGCATATTATACTGTTTCCATATTTCCTTCATCACATTACTAGTATAGAATTAATTTCCTAATCCCTCCGTTACATTTAACTAAATCAACATTTCTGTGGTACCTGTTATAAAATAGGCACCACAACAGATATTGGAAATAATAGAAGTACTCTCCGCTACATACCGCCAAAGGAGGACTTTCCAGAGTGATGGGAGTTAAGATGCAAATGCTCCCCTCTTAGCTCTCTGACAGTTTCTTCTGTCTTATTTGCTGGTATCTCTTCCTCCATTGCTTCTTAAAATTTGCTTCTCTTTTTGCCCATTCTCTCTTATGATACCAGTCATTCTCCCTTATAATATCATTACCCACAAGATCATGGCTATGACCTCAACACTGATTACTCGTGTGTTTCTTTTGAGTCCTATTCCCATATAACAAGGTGTTTACTGCACCTCCACCACCTGTAAGTCTCTTACACTCAGCACATCTATAGTGAAGATGTGCTGCCCTTTGCTACAGCCCTTTGCTGGGGGTCTTATTGGAAGTAACCATCACGACTCCATTATGCAAGTGCCCTATTTCACTTGTCACTCTGGTGCCTGTCTCCCTTACTAAAGTTCAAGCTCCTTCAAGATAAATCCTGTGTCTTTGACCTAGATACCCTCAGCATTCACCACTTTTCTTGGGACATAGTAAATGTATAATAAATATTTATTGAATTAATAAATAAAACCATTATGTATGCATCACAATCAAAAATTCTGAGTTATCTTAGAAGATACATTTTATATTTAATTACTTAAAAAGTTCTATGCATTGTATTGTCTTAAACCTCTCCTAAGACCATATATTTCTTTTTATCAAAACATTGCCTTGATTTAGGTTCAATAACTTTTTGCCTGAGTCCTTGTCACACTACCTAAATGCGTTCCCTGCTTCCGGAATGGCCCTTTCCCACTCAATCTTACACATAAAACATTCTAAAAATCAACTCAGATTTTACTTCTTTTTTTGCAAAATCCTTCTGTGGCTCCCCATTGCCCAGGGAAAAACTATAACACACCACACCTATTGCAACCTTGCCTCAGACTACTTCTTTATCTCTCGTTCATTTTCCAGCCATACGACTCACACTCCATCTGCACTAAACTTCTGGTATTTTGCTTTAGACATGGGGTTCTCTTTGCGTAGACTACCTTTGGCCCATAGTCACTTCACAAATCTTTACTGAAATTTTCACCTGAAAGTTTACCTCTTTATTTCTCCCCAAGCAAACTCCAAAGCTTCTGTTTGACATTCCCAGTTATTCATTATACGCCAATTATATTTTCATTATAATTGCAACACCAAAATTCCAGTGAGTCTACCTTTCCCCAACTGGACAATGAGTTACTTGAAGGCAGGGACTGAATCTTTCTTACTGGGTAATCTCAGTACTTAATAAAGCTCCTGACACATAGAGGGCATTCAGTAAATAATGATTACTGTGTAATAATATATACAACCTATATAGACCCCAGAGTATATAAATTTTCCCACATGTTTTAAATGAAGACATCATTTCATACTGTTTTGTCCACTTTAGTATTACTAGAGGCCATTTATTTCCCCAAGATATACAAGAGGCTGAGCAAATAGTTGGCAGAGAAAGTGGTTGAAAGACAGGGCCATGATATACATACAGAGCTATCTTTTCATGTGGAGAAGAATGAGAAGTGGAAATAAGTAGAATGAAAAGTAAAAAGGGATGGAGGAGAGAAAAGGAGGCAAAGAAGAAGAGGAGGAGCAGGAGGAGGAGAAAGAGAATGAGGTGGAATCGATGCCAACACAACACACTCCACACCCCTCATCTCTACCCGGGTGCCCCTCATTATCACCTGCTGCTCCGCTAACTTGTCTTCCCCTCTACATTTGCCACTGATATGCCAAATCCATGGAAGAGTCTACAAAACTGTTTTTTAACAAACAGTTCCAATATTCTTCTCATCAAGTTATAAGCAGCTAAAAGGAGGCCTAATACAACAGTCGAAACTTGGTCTCTCTTGTCCCTCCCTACCTCATCACCTTTAAGCATAACTTTCAGCAAAGAGCAAAACTTAAACAGCCTATGTCATCAGATCTTGACCCCCGAGGGAGTTACTGGTGGTACACAAACATTAAAATTCTGCATCTCAAAACTACTTTTAGAAAACAAGACCTGGAGTGCCATTGCCATGATCTTTTTTAAGAAAAAGAACATGTTTGGAGTCTTGAAATCATACATGATTTAAATCATTCATGGGGCACAAAGAAGCTGTAGGTTTGTATATTTTAAAAGCCAGCAATGTGAACATTATGACACCAGATCCCTCATTTTTATCAGTCTAACTCTGTCAAAGATCCTGTGAAACGGTGGAGTGGAAACCACCAAGAGTTGTCTCCCAACCTGGACAACGATTGTTCTGACAGAATCTGTCCGATAGGGGAACTACAGAGTCTACCACAAACTTGCAGCTTTCAGGGGAAGGCTTAACCAGTTAATTTAGGTCAAATTGAGCTCCGCGCGCGGTAGCAGCTGCCTATCTCTCACCCTCCAGTCCCACGGCAGGCCCTTGTGCCCTTGTTGCTGAAACGACATGCACACGGCTTGTGGGAACGACACTGGGCAAAAGGAATTCTCACCTCCAAGTAGCATGGAACTGTGCTTTGACCATAGAGATGTGGACTAAAGAAGGGTGGCCAGGGTTGTCGCATTTTTCCCCATTCGGTGGGAGAAGGACAGTCTTTTCAACAAGTGGGGCTGGGAAAACTAGATATCCACATGTGAAACACTAAAGCTGAACCCTGATCTGACACCATGTACAAAAACGCACACAAAATGGATTAAAGACTTAAATGTAAGACCTACAACTAGAAAACTCTCGGGAGAAAACAGAGAGCAAGCCCTTCACAGCATTGAATTTGGCAATGATTTCATGGATATGATATCAAAGACACAAACCACAAAAAAATAGACAAATTAGACTTCCTGAAAATTAAAAAATTATGTGCATCAATAGACAATGTCAACAGAGTAAAAAGGGAACTCTCAGAACTGGAGAAAATAATTGCAGACCTTGTATCTGATTAATGACTCCATCCAGAATATATAGGGAACTCCTAAAACTAAAATACATGAAAACAAACAACCCAACTTAAAAATGGACTTGGGCCTTGAATAGGTATGTCTCCACCAAAAAGAACATAAAAAAGAGGCTCAAAATCTCTAATTATTAGAAAAATGCAAATCAAAACTACAATGAGATACCACCTCCTACCAATTAGGAGGGCAACTATCAAAAAAGAAAAGAAACACACAGAAACTAACAAATATCGGCAAGAATGTGAGGAAATTGGAACATGCGCACCGTCCACGAGAATATAAATGGTACAGCTGCTACAGGAATCAGTGTGATGGTTTCTTAAAAAATTAGAAATAGAATTACCATGTAATTCAGCAATTCCACTTCTGACTATGTAACCAAAAAGAATTCAAAGCAGGGTCTCAAAGTGATAATTGTATACTAATGTTAACACCAGCATTGCTCACATAAGCTAACACACGGAAGCAACCCAAGTGTCCATCAACAGATGAATGAATAAGCCAAATGTAGTATATACACAGATGGAATGTTATTCAGCCTTAGAAAGTAAGGGAATTCTGATATGTGCTGCAACATGGAGGAACTTTGAGGACATTATGCTAAGTGAACTAAGTCAGTCACAAAAAAGAAATATTATTTGGTTCCACTTATATAAGGTACTCGAAATAGTCAAAATCATAGAGATGGAAAATAGCATGGAAGTTTGCCAGGGGCTGGGGAGAGGGGACAATGGGGAGTTATTGTTTAATGAGTATAAAGTTACAGTTTTACCTGAAGAAAAGAAAAGAATGATAGAGATGAACTGTGGTGATGGTTGTGCCACTTATTAATGTATGAAGAGAGACCCCCCAAAAAACAGAATTATCTTCTGGAGGGTGGGCCCCTTGTAGTACAGGCTTTTCCCACTGAGTGTTCCAGGAATCCATCTGTATCAGTGCGCTAGCTGGCGTTGTTATGAGAGGCTGCTTTTGGCTTCAGTGAATTTTCTTTGAAGATTCTTCCAACGTGTTTGCCCATTTCATGATGGGTGATTTACAAGCACACTGCCCGCACCTTACTGAGTGTTCAGAAGTTTTTGACCAAATACCCCACCCTCCCTATTCACCCAATCGCACCCAAAGTGACTTTTTTTTGTTTCCCTGAATGAAAGACGTCCTCAAAGGGAAACGTTTTGCCAATGTGGAAAAGGTGAAACAAAAAAAAAATGTCAGAAGCACCAAAAGGCAATTGACAAGTTCAAAAACTGTATTTAGTAGTGGAAAAAAATCTCAATGGGTGTATCACATCAAATGGAGAGTACTTTGAAGGTAACTGAAGTTTGTACATGCAAGAATAAATACAGAATTTTTTATAAACAAATTCCAGTTTGGAGAGTTCCTCCCTCATATTTAATACCACTGAACTATACAATTAAAATGGTTAAGATGGTAAATTTAATGTTATGTGTCTTTTAAAACATTAAAGAAATTTAAGAGTAAAAGAAAAAAAAGATTGCCCTAGCTGGTGTGGCTCTGTGGATTGAGCGCTGGCCTGCAAACCAAAGGGTTGCTGGTTTGATTCCCAGTCAGGGCACATGCCTGGGTTGCGGGCCGGGTCCCCAGTTGGGGCTGCACAAAAGGTAACTCCACATTGCTGATTCTCTCCCTCTCTCTCTCCCTCCCTTCCTCTCTCTAAAAATAAGTAAATAAAATCTTTTTTAAAAAAGAGAGAGAGAAACAAACTACCATATTTTTAGGACTATAAGATGCACCTAGATTTTAGAGGAGAAAAATAGGGGGGAAAATTTTGAAGCAAAAAATGTGGTAAAATATTTAATAACCTGTGACCCTGCTCCACTGCGACCCCACCCCCGGCACCACCAAGAGAGAGCCAGGTAAGCTACATTCAGACTGAAGACGCACCCCACCTTTTCCTCCCAAGTTTGGAGGGGAAGAGTGCGTCTTACAATCCGAAAAATAAGGGTGTGTTAAATTAGATTGTAGTCCAATTTCAAGCTGAAGAACATAAGTCATTTTCCAAGAAACTTGATGTGTGCTGCATGGGGACGTAGAGTTTACAGGACCTGTGCAAATAAATGGGAGGCTCAAAGCAGTGGGCAGAGCAGGATGTGTGTCCTTCCTGTGATAAGATGGATTTCCCAGGCTAACCTCCCTGCTCTGACTGATTCTCTTAAAATGTTGGTGTGCATATAACCTGAGGGGTACCTCTATCCAGCACTGCAGTCAACCACAAGGGTGAATGTTTAATGTTCTAAAGTAGATCATTTATCTGCCTATCTCCTACGGGTACTTTAACTGAAGATGTTTTCCTTCTGGGTTTAAAGTTGTGCCATTTTGAGAGCTGGGTAAACTCTAGCTCTAATCTCTCTATGCCACCAGTTGCGACCCCAGACCCTGAATAAGTGGTTTCATGAAGGCATTATTTGCTATATTTGATGATGGTTCTATTAAACACAAATTAAGACCAAAGGTAAAGGGTATGTTTGTTTCCTGTGATCTTCTCTTCATCAGATGGAGGGAAGGGGAAATAATTAAGAGTGAAAATGAACAAAACAAGAAGCAATTATATCTTGCATGTGTAGCCAAATATAGTTCCTTCAAGAAATCCACCAGTGGCTTTCAGATCAGGCCAAACAACTGGCCCCATGCCAGAGAGAGAGAGAGAGAGAGAGGGAGAGAGAGAGAGAATACTGAAATGCTCTGTATGGAACTCATTCACTGGGGTAAACGCGGTCCATCCCCATGGGCACAGGCAAGCAGGACTCTCAACCTTCAACTCTTCCTGTGGCTCTTACTGACATATGAATTTCTCCAGAGAGAAGCTGCTAGGCATGTGCAAAGTTTGTTTTCCTTCATCAAAAGTGTCACTGCTCCTCTCCTGAGAGTGAATTACTTCAGTGGCATCTGCTTTAGAGCTCTGCTCAGTCCTCTTCGATGCTGAGGCATCAGCTTGGGGTATCACTCTGATACACAAACTCCTCGCACCTAAACACGCTCTCAGTTTATTTGAATGCTTCATGGAAAAAAGCACCCCAGCCAGGCAGCACGTGACCTCAGATGAATGAGCTACATAGACAAAGGCTGTCATCAAAACTGTAATGACAATACCTGCCTCAGTTGTAAATGTCTGAAACTACGTGGAAATACGTGTGGCTGAAGCCCAGAAATAAAAATCAATGTATCTTTTTGTTATGTTCCTTGAAACAGCAATAAGGGAAGTAAAAATTAGGCAGTAAGGATCTAGGTACATTTTTGCACATTCTTACAGATGCATGGTATTAAAGACTAAGTCATTAAATAAAAGAAATATACTTCAGGGCATTTTTTGGGGAACAAGGCTGAAGAATTTTGTCAACACGGAACAAACGTATGAAAGTACTGTTCATGTACAGTCCAACTGTCGCATCCAGACTCAATGTCCAGCACAGTGCTGGCCTCAGCCGCATAGAGGTGATCAAGCAGCGTGCAGGGTGGTGGTAAAGACACAGAAGAAAACATGCAGAGAGAGCCAAGAGTGACACAGTTATGAGAAAAAATGAAGTACTGTGGCACCAGGGGATCTAAACTAACTATTAAAGATCTTTCTGAAAAAGTGAGGAGATCCAAATAATGTCAGCTCAAGCTGCCTGTGAAAGCTGCTTCTGAAGTTTTGGTGTGAATGGTTGGATAGATAGATGGATTTACGGCTTTAACAGGAAAAAAATTTTAGCATTTTTCAGACACCAAAAAATGAATGAACAAGGGGGAATCACAAAATTCCCAGGGGGAAAGGATTCGATCTCCACTCAGTCAATGTCAAAAACAGACATCAACCCTTCTCTCCATACCCACTCTGCAGCACCACCAACACCCCCTCCCCTGCTGTTAGTTAGGCAGAGGCCTGCTCCACCCTCCTGGGATTCTCTCTCTGTCTCTCTCTCGCTCTCACACACACATACACACACACATAGTCACTGCTAAGATGATTGGAGACATTGGTCACAAGCATGCTGCCAGAAAAGCTACCCTTCCCAATACTCCACAGATGCCAGTTACTCCAACTATCATCTACCCCTTCATCTTCCTGTTTCATAGCCTAATGGGGACAAAAAAAGGTAGCAGTGCTGCCATTGTTTTGGGAGCTGTTACTGCCTTGAAGGATTTGGCAATACAGAAAGCATTAGTAACCAATCCTTAACCAGAGGATGTGCAACTGTGGCCCTTGCTCAGGGTTTTTCTTTTTTTTTCCTTTTTTTTTTTAAATGTTTTTATTGTATTTTTTCATTACCATTTAACACCCATCTTCCTCCACCCTGCAATTACTGCACTGTTGTCCATATCTATGAGTCTTTTTTTCCTTTTTGCTCAATCCCTCCACCTCCTAACTAGCCCCCCAGTAGCTATCATTCTGCTCTTTACCTATGAGTCTGACTCTGTTTCACTTGTTAGTTCAGTTTGTTCATTAGATTCCACATATGACTGAGATCACATGGTATTTGTCTTTCTCTGACTGGTTTATTTCATTTAGCATTATGTTCTTCAGGTCCATCCATGCCATCACAGAGGGTAAAATTTTCTTCTTTTTACGGCTGAGTAGTATTCCATTACATAATGTCCCATAGTTTTTTAATCCATTCAGTTACTGATGGACACTTGGACTGCTTCCATATCTTGGCCATTGTAAATAACACTGCAATGAACATAGGGGTGCTTACATTCTTTCAAATCAGTGTTTTGGGTTTCTTTGGATATATTCCCAGAAGTGGGGTGACTGGGTCATAAGCAATTCCATTTTAAAGGTATTTTTTGAGGTATCTCCATACTGCTTTCCACAGTGGCTGCACCAGTCTACATTCCCAACAGCAGCGCAAAAGTGTACCCTTTTCTCCACATCCTCGCTAGCACTTGTTGTTTGTTGATATATTGATGGTAGCCATTCTGACAGGAGTGAGGTGATATCTCATTGCAGTTTTAATTTGCATCTCTCTGATGATTAGTGACATTGAGCATCTTTTCATATGTCTGTTGGCCACCTGCATGTTTGCTTTGGAGAAGTGTCTATTCAAATTCTTTGCTGATTTTTTAATTGGATTGTTTGGGTTTTTGGTGTTGAGTTTTGTGAGTTCTTTATAAATTTTTTATATTAACCCCTTATCAAGTATATTGATGAATATGTTCTCCCAATCTTTGGGTTGTCTTTTTATTTTTTTATGGTCTCCTTTGCTGTGCAAAAACTTTTTAGTTTGATGTAGTCCCACTTGTTTATTTTTTCTTCTGTTTCCCTTGCCTGAGGAGATGTATCAGATAAAATATTGCTATAAGCCATGTCCAAGATTTCACTGCCTATGTTTTCTTCTAGGATTTATGGTTTGGGGTCTAATATTTAACATTTTAATTCATTTTGAATTTACTCTTGTGTGTGGCATAAGAAGGTGGTCTAGTTTCATTTTTCTGCATGTATCTGTCCAATTTTCCCAACATTATTTATTGAATAAACTGTCTTTAGCCCATTGTATGTTCTTGCTTCCTCTGTCAAATATTAATTGGCTATAAAGACGTGGGTTTATTTCTGAGCTCTCTATTCTGTTCCATTGATCTCTGTGTCTGCCTTTATGCCAGCACAATGCTGTTTTGATTACTATAGCCTTATAGTATATTTTGATATTAGGTAGTATGATTATTCCAACTTTGTTCTTCTTTCTCGGGACCACTGTTGCTATGTGTGGACTTTTGTGGTTCCATATAAATTTTTTAAATATTTGTTCTAGTTCCATAAAATATGATGTTTGAATCCCCCTCATGTTTTCATACAAACCCCATTCTGCAGCGTTAGTTTGCTCCTCTGCACAAAGGACCAGGATTTCAAGCCAGATTGGATAAACACATATAGTACTTGAAGGCTTATCTCTTATACATATTTAAATATCATTCTCTCATATTAGTGAAATCAACATATTAAATTGTACTATGCTACATAAGGTTATAATCAGGAAGATAGCAAATATTTAGAAAACTTTGTTCTGGAAATTACTGCTATTGCATAGACCCTATCAATCAGAAGAGACATTCGGCAGTAAAATTCACTTAATAAAAGAAGAGTAAAGTTACAATATTTAGTAGAAATAAAATGACTTTAATCTGATAAAATGAGTGAGACCTTGTCAAAGAGACACAATATGGTGAGAAGCCACAGCCAGAACTGAGGAAAATGTTCCATTCCTGTAACCACAAGGTTCAAGTAAGTCAATATCAGTGTTCAAGTTTGACCAGGTTCAGGAGACATGCCAATAAGCCCTGAACACCCATTAAAGGTTGCCTCAGAAAGTAGGACCCTTCACCATGCAAGCAAGATTATTACAATGAAAAAATTATAAACATCTGAAATCAATAGTCATTCTAGCCAGAGCAACACAGGTTATTCTGGTTTTCTCCACCTATAGATAAGGTTCCAGGAGAAACTTTGGAAGGAATTTTGTGATAAAGAATAAGATCAAAAAGGAAAAGATTTTGAGTTCTGTGTTCCTCAGCCTCAGGGCTAAGTAAATATAGATAACACGTGGCGTCATTTCCTAGGCATGAATTCTTGCCCACTGCCTTCCGCTGAGTATTGCTGCCAGGAAGGAGTCTTAGAAGAATAGGACGTGACAGAAAACTCATTTCCCTGGGACCTTGTAAACACTGGTTTAAAATGGGAATAGTTCTAGTGGTCTGCTGCTTGGACGGTTCTCCTTACCCCTTGTCACTCTCAACTGCTGCTGTTACCACAGCAGCTTCCTTTTCTGAGCACTCCCTGTGTGTCAGACAGGAGACAGGCTTTATCACTTCGATTTACAGGTGGGGAAAGCGAGATTAAGTAACTTGACCAATGCTACACAAAGCACTAAGCAAAGGACAGGATGGAGACCCAAGCCAGCAGGCCGTTAAGCTCATGTTCTCAAACACGGCACTACAAACACTTGGCTGTTGATGTAGCTCTCTCAATTCCCTTATGTCTTAGAAGACCTACCCTGCTTATCCCCAAAATGTGAGGCAAGACAATCCACTCCTCTGAGGAAATGAAATATTAGAACTTCTTTAGAAAATACCAGAACATCTTTTTCTATTCATTTTCAATTAAAAAAATTGTTATGCCAACACTTAATACACAGGTTGAGCCTGGTACGTGAGTAGTCCGTTCTCTGGGCCTTCATGTACAGCCTGTGAGCATCCTGGGGGAACAAAGGGATTTGCCCACTTATGCAGTTCACGGTGGAGCCTTCCCTTGTTCTTTTACTTTGATGTATTGCAGCACGTTGCACTTTACTGTACCTAAGTAGATACAAGTGATGTTTTAACAATTAATAAACAGGAAAGCTTTTTTTAAAAGGTGCTCAGGAGAGCATCATGAAGTGCTTATTTGAAAATGTTTGCATAATTATATGGTCTCTGTTGCCAAAGACATAATTTAAGCATGCCTATCCATCACCTTTCTAGTGTCACTCCAGCCCTTTCGCCCCACCTCTCACTTGTCCAGCCCGTGTGGTGCAGAGGCTCTGACCTCCCTTATCTGGCCCAGCATGTCCCTAGCTGGGTTTTGCTGCAACTGAGCAGGAGGCCTATTACTTTGCAGGAAAAAAGTCTCCAAGTTGTGTTCCCACCAGGGGAGAGTGCTATCTCTTAACAAAAATGGGTGTGCCGACTCTGCAGTGCTGAGGGTTCAATGGACTCTGGAGAAACAAGTCTTTAGGAGTATAAATACAGATGTCTCTATCCCATGTGTCAGGCTCCAAGTTTGTCCCAACCACCTACTTGTCTTGGCATAAAAGGCCTTTCGTTGATCATTCAACTCTCTTAGTAGCTTGGCAGCTTTATTTAAAGCCCTGAGTTGAGTCTGCAGCTTGTTCTAGTCCTGCACTGCAGGAAATAAGGGACTCTGCAAACCACAAAGAGGTTTTCTGTCAATATTTAGTTGTTTGTAGTTGCCCTCAACTTCTCACTATGTGTCTGTTGTAACAATCTGGTAATTTCAGTAGTTTTAACAATTGGGCTGTCACTGTGTTCCAGAGTGTCTGTGCTTCATGTTGCATTGGATGCAGCTCCTAAACATGAGGAGTTACCCTGTTTTTCTGAACCACTCCTGCTACCAACAGGGTAGGTCGAGTCTTCTGGGAAGCAGACACACTGATGGAGTTAAGACTGCATATGTATACAGAGGTAAGTGCATGGGGTACAAAAGAAAGGAAGAAAAGTGAGCATGGAAAGCTAACTGTGATGCAGACAGACAAAGCCTCAGTCAGTGCAGGTGAGATTTTAGAGAGGGAAGCAGGCATGGTCAGTCATTGCAGGGGCGACCTGGGATGCTGAGGGAGACCTGAAGTCACTAAGGGCTAAAGACTGTCAGTTAACTGCACTTCTTGAGCAAGTTCTCTCTTGAGGGGGATCCAAGCTGCATACTTCCATGCTGTCACATCATCTAAGTCCTGACATTTTTGTTTCTTTTCTTTTTCTGGGCTTAATTTGTCAACTGTAACTTCCAGGCACATGCTACCTAATAGCAGATCTCTTTCTCTGACTTTTTTAATTTGATGGGAATATGTCAAGTGTTTCCCCTTCAAACGCCAGCTTGGCAATTGATTTCAGATATTCTTTATCATGTTAAAGAAGTATAAAATAGTTACAGTTTAGCTAAGAGTAGTTGTTAGAAAGAAATGCAAATGGCTGCTCAAGTCTATTAAGGTTTGTTGTTGTTGGTTTTTTTTAGCTGTTGATGTAATAACAGTAAAGTTCTCAGCTGTCTCATTCTTCTTGGTTCTTGCTTTTTAGTTCACCTGATTGTACCCTGAGTATTCTCTAAAAACCTCTCTCTCTCTCTCTCTCTCTCTCTCTCTCTCTCTCTCTCTCTCTCTCTCTCTCTCTCTCTCTTCTTAATCAGGTTACCCTTCTCTAGCCCACAGAACAGGTAGTTCAGTACCTACCTGCTGTGTGGCCATGTTCCTGTGCTTAAAGGAATTCAGTAACTGGTGGTTTTTCTTTATTTCTTTTTTTGAACTCTTACATTCACCCCATGCTTCAAGAACCCTAAAACTATCTTTAACTCAAATTCAGTGCCCTTATTCATTACACTCCATTTAAATGATGACTTTATGTCAAACTATGCACCAGAGTTTTCCTACACCAATTTTTATTCTACATCGTAGGTGCCAATCCATGCAAAAGTATTGACCTAGTGACTCACAGTATAATTTTTACAAAATACACAAAAAGAATGGTCTGTTGTTTGTAGGGGGAAAAGTGGGGAGCAGCCTTCTATCTTTTCTTACCACCCAACAATCTCCAGAACATGCTTTCAAAAATCAGTGCCACCTTGCTCTTCCACACTGCATGTCTGGGTGTGTCAAAGTAATATCCTACAGGAAGAGCAAAAATGCCTTAGAGATAGCTTTTCTATTATGGACTATTACTACACTCTCTTTCTTCTATTAGAGAAAATGGTTAAAAAATAATGTGAGACTTGTGGCATTTATTACTCTGCTGTCAGTGTTTGATTTTATAGACAGAAACCATTTATGAGCCAAGTTACATGATCGCAATATTGATCCCTGGCTTTTAACGGTCCGTCAGTGCCCTTACTGTAACATCAAACGGGGAACAAAATGGATGGGAAATGGGCTCTTAACGGAGCAGATTACAGCCTCAAATGGTACAAATATCCTATCCTACCTACTCTTGCATCGTAACCCCAAACCATTTGTTCCTTTTTTTGATAACCTGTGTACATAAACTCCTGTCTTAGCATCCTTCTGTGTGCTGATGACACAATCCTATCATCATTCTGAGAGTGGCCTCAAGGAGCCACTAAGCTTATTGGGTAATTATTACCATGAGGAACAGCTCAATATCAATTAGACCAATATTGGATTGCTGCTTTTGGCAAACACACTTCAGCATTTTGATGGCAAAGACAGAGCAATCCTATAAAAAGATTAACTCATTTCATTATTTAATGGTGCATTTTGCAACTAGCTCATCCAAACAGGCTCATTGGAATGCCGTCCTACACAAAATTAAATATTCCACAAGTTCTACTATGCTGGGGACAAACTACTCAGAAGGCCATTTTTCAAGTCTCCTTCCAGGACCTACCATCAAAATTGGAGACTGGCACCAAGGTCAGAATGAGGAGGATGCTGGTGATAGAACACACCCCTCCCAGACCCTCTCACAACCTTGCCACCGTCACTGAGTCCTCCTGCACTAGCTCCTCCACTAGCTCCTGTGTGCTTCTGTCCCCCGTACTCAGCACCGATGTGTGTTCTTTAGAGGACAAGCCTCACGGTGTTAGAGTGGCTTTGCCCTGCGTGGACAGAGAACCAGAGCTGCCTGGGCGTTCACATCCCGGCACCCAGCCCTACCAAAGGGGGTCATTGTCAATCAATCTACATACTTGATTTAAGAGCTGAAAAGCCCAACTCTTCTGCCTCAGGTAGGAAAATTCTGAGGTACTAGTTCCACTGAAGTATAAGTTCTTCCGTGGATTAGGCAAAACTACCCATACTAGGGTTCTCCAGAGAAACAAAATCCATAGCATAAAAGATTAGATGATTGATCAATAGATAATTGGTAATGATAGATAGATGATGTAGATAGATAGATAGATATTGATTAATTAATTGATTGGCTAGGAAAAATTGGCTCATGCAATTTAGGGAAGCCGAGAAGTCCTGCAGTCTGCGTCTGTAAGCTGGAGACCCAGGAAAGCCAGTGGCATGATTCAGTCTGAGTCTGAAGGCTTGAGAACCAGGGCAATGGATGGTTATAAATCCCACGCTATGGGCAAAGAAGATAAAATGAGCTGTCATAGTGAGGCAGGGAAAAGGGGATGACTTTCTCCTTTTTCTATCTTTTGCTTCATTCAGACCATCAATGGATTGGGTGATGCCAAAGTTGCATCTTCAGGAGAGCAATTTACTTTACAGAGTCCACCTATTCAAATGCTTAGCTCATGCAGAAACATGCTCACACAGACACACCCAGAAATCATGTTTAATCTGGGCCCCTCTGGCCAGTCAGATAATCACATAAAATTAACCATCACACTACCTCCAGAGGCCTCTATGCAAGATCTTTAACTTGCCTGGCTTCCTTCCCTGCCCCACCCTGCTTTTTCTTTCTCCCTTTCTTCCAGGGACATTTCCTTCATAACGCATCTACATTCAAACCATCATCGTACCATCTGTTTCAGGAAAACCTGATTCAAGACAGACTGTTAAGAGCTTTCCCCTGAAAGGTGGCTTGCCCCCGAGAGGCGGGAGGCTGAATTCACAAGTATGGGCCACAAAGTACCAGCTGTGGGGAGAAGGGGAGAAAGAGAAGTTGGGAACCGAACTGAGCCTGATGTCTCTGATCAAAAACCACGAGGAGTGACTTGGGATTGGAGAAATCAACTTCATCTTCTGGATGGAGAGAATTCATACATTTCCTTATGTTACTTTTTAAAAGGCCCATGATCTCAAAATAAGCAGCGTAAAAAGCACATAAAAGTCTTTCCAGATGGAGGACCAGATCCGCATATTCACCTCTCCTCTGGCACAGTTTGAGCTCTAGAGGAAGCAAACTCGGAATGAAGGTTAGCATGGAGAGGGCTTCTTGGCAAGGATTCTTGGAATCAACACCTATGAAATGAAAGGAAAGAAAACAAAAAATATAGGAAGAAGCTGGGCTGTGTGGGTTCTCAATATAGACTTCTGCTGACCTCACAGGAATCTCTGAGGCTGGGTGGGTCAGAACTGTAACAAGTGGGGTGAGATGGTTAGGCCTGAGTCAATGAGTCACTGAGTAAAGGCTCTCTCAGGAAGGGCACCAATCTTGGGAAGCTGGAGGAATAAGCCGTTTTATCCCAAATGTGATCTCTGCAGTACACACAGCATCCTCTACATCCTCCCTCATGAAATCCTATGGAAATAACAGGCAAAATATAAAAATAAAGATAAATCTGAGCTGTACTGCAATATCAGGAGAGGTATCTCTAGCAAAACTGAACAAGGGAGACTTTCTGGAATAAATTAATGGGAAAAGATTTATAAAAATGCCCCCAAAAGCCAAGAAAACTGATGTGACACTCAGGTATCAGAGAAATATCCCAAATAAGTCCACAAATATTCCAGGAAGAATCCTAAATAATCCCAGAACCAGAAGCAGCAGAGGCAGAATCAGGATGCATGCCACAGATATGGGACTAGGTAATCCGAGTGTAACTGCTAAGGCAGTCCTCCCACTCTTGGAGAACCCAGCTCCAGCCTTTGTTATGAAGAATAGCAGGGCAGTTTGGTGCCAGGGAAATTAAGTGAAGAAAGTGTTTCAAACAAAACCCGTGGGGGGCAGGGAGTAGGGTGAAGCAGTGAGTGATAAACTGAGTCAGATGCTGCCAGAGGTTAAATTTGGACTACATTTCACCACCCCACTTTACAGATAAGAAAAGTGAAACAAAAAGGGACTCCGCAACTTAGCCAAGTTCAACAGCTTGTTTTTTTAACTGCTTTATTGAGGAATATCTTACATATCATAAAATCCATTCGTTTCATATGAACAATTAAATAGTTGTCAGTAATTCTACCAAATGGTTGCAACCATTGCCACGAATTAGTTTAAGCATATCTTCATCTCAGTAAGATCCTTCATAACCACTTACAGTTAATCCATTTTGCCCCCAGCCTAAACAACCATTAATCTACCTTCTTTTTCTATAAACTTACCTTTTTTGGACATTTTATATAAATGGAATAATAGAATATGTGGTCTTTTGTGTTTGGCTTCTTTCACTTAGCATAATGTTTTTGAGGTTCATGCATGAGGCAGCTAACATGTGACAGTAGTTTCTTCTATTTTATTGCTAAATAGTATTCAGTGGAATGTCTATCAATTTTGTCTATTTATCAGTTGATGGACATTTAGGTTGTTTCCAATTTTGTCTATTATGAATAATGCCCCTGTGAATATTCATGAGTGACACACCTTCTGATTGGCATCACTGGAATACAAACCAAGACAGTCTGAAGAAAGTACACATTCCATCCTTATACAGCTTGTAGTGAAACAGCTTTCCCTAATTTATTTCCACAAAGCTGTCTTCCTGGGTCTCAGTCACCAGACCATGGGTATTGTGTCGTGCTCAAACTCACCAGTAGCAAACTTATGGCCTCCAGCCTCAACAGGATATGAATGAACTTCAGAGTGGTACCACTTTGGTTTTGAAACAAAAATCCCTGGAGGCAAGATAAATAGAATTGATGTGGGTAAAGTTCATAGAACAATACCCAGACCATGTATAGTGCTCAATAAATGCTTATTATTATAAGGACTAGTAGGCATTAAATTATGGCTGACTTAACTCAGTTCTATTTTTTGAGACTATAGCAAATGTATTTAATTTCCCCCAGGCAAGAAAGATGTTTCTTATTTATGAAATTATAACAATGAATAATTAACTGTAAATCAGTAAGTATGAAATTCATGCATTACCATTTTAACCTGCTATAAAAAAGAATTTAATAATAATACATGGTGATAACTTTACACTGGCAAAGAATAAAACTGCTCGCCACATGTCTTCTGATCCTTGTTCTCCTCCTGGGTCCTCTGTGTCAATTGTCAGTGTTCTCATCTAACCAACCATCAAGCTGGAAATCTAAGAGTCATCCTCTACCTTCTCCATCTCTTTCACTTCTTCTGTCCATCCAATCAGTCTTCCATCTCTTCCCTCCTTCCACCCTACTGCACCTGCCATGTCCAGCCCCAATCACATTCCCCCAGACTATTGCAAGCTCATCATTTGGCATCATCTACATTAAAGATTCTAAAACATCTGCCATGACCTGGCTCTACCCCCCACTCCAGGCTCATCTCCCACAAGTCCTTGTCTTACATGTGATAGTTCAGAAGCACCAAAGCACTTGCAATTCCTCACACATGGTGTTTTCAAAAGTATCCCTTTTGCCTATACTCTCTAATAATACCTCAATCTGCTATTTCGGGTGTGCAGTTTAATGTTAAACTCAAGAACCACTACTTCCAAAATGCCTTTGCTGAACTCCCACAGGTGGATGAAATGCTTCCTCTCTAATTCTTCAGTCCCCAGGCATGCCGCTATCATTGCATTTACCATTTCCATGAGAAGTTCCAGAGTAAGACGGTCCCAAGTTTAAATCTGGCTGTTACTTACTAGCTATATGATCTTGAACAAGTTCTTTAGAATCTGAGTGTGTTTCTGAATCTAACAAAATGGGGTCATAAAGAAGATTAAATGGAATGATGTATGTAAAGGACTTAGCACAAACTCTGGCAAACTGCAAACCTCAAAATCAAAGCTCTCATTATTATAAAAATCTTCCCTCGATAGACTTATTCCAGTTTACATACAGGGCATCTGTATGTAAGATGCCCTGTATGGAACAGAGAAGAAGCTCATCAAGTACATATTGATTCACTGGATGCATAAACAGATGAATGAGTGAATGGATGAATGAGAGTACCAGCCACTCTTTCATCAATCATAATGGTGATCCTGGGGTGGTGCTCAGAGGTTTAAGGATTATTCATTTGTTTCCCAGACACATCATGTCCATCTTTCTGGACCTACCTCAGCCATCTTCATAGCTCCCTCATGTTCAGGCTGCATGCATCCTTGGCAGCCTCGTTAAATGCTGGGCAGGAGTGGAGCAGACGGTACTGCTGCACACAGTGCTCAGCTACATTTGTGCACAGATTTCTGAATGTAAGAAACTTCTGGAGCCCTGGCTGGTGTGGCTCAGTGGTTGAGTGCCAACCTGCACGTCAAAGGGTCACCAATTCAATTCCCAGTCAGGGCACATGCCTGGGTTGTGGGTCAGGTCCCCAGTGAGGGGTGTGCAAGAGGCAACCACACCTTGATGTTTCTTTCCCCTCTTTCTTCCTCCCTTCCCCTCTCTAAAAAATAAAAAAAAAAAATTCTTTTTTAAAAGAAACTTCTTAGATAAATAATAATACTAGTGTTTTGTTTTTGTTTTATTTCTGAAAGAACAAGATATATAAATAATAGCATTGGAGGAGAAAGAAACGTTCTTTTTCCCCCAGAGTTGAAAAGAACAAGTAACTACAAAATAAAGACATTCAACCCCCACCTGAGAAATAAAAATAGAGACAGGGCCACTTAGGTCCAGAGTTGTCCCTGTGTCCCTCCCCTCTCCAGCTGCTCCTGGACATGAGGGAGCTCAGAGGAAGCAGGATGACGCCTCCCAGCACCCCTGCAAGAAGGACCCATCTGCTGCTGCCCTGGCCCATTTTTCTTAGTCACTGTCATTGTTTTCTCCAGTTTTCCTAGCAGGTTGAGACTAAAAACAAATAGACATCTACATATACACTAGACTCATCTCAGTAAAAGCATATAACTGAAAGTCCAAAATTTTAGAGACAAAGACACAGACTGCTTTTCTCTTTTTATTGTCTTTTTATTAAAACAAATCCAAATTTTTCCTCTAAGGTATTTAATACCATTATTAAAATTTCAAACTGCTGTAGAATAGGTATCTATACATATATACATGTACACATTTGGGTATGCATGTACATGTATATTCACATATGTATGTATGCAAATACATACATAACTTTACAGGAAAAGTCAGTTTATTTCATTAATTAACCTCGCACAGGACTAATAAATTGAAGGGAAGGAGGAAAGCTAAGGTATTTTGTTTCTGCCTTACATTTTTACCCCATGCTGGAAATGGGGCTTCAGAGAACCACAGAATGTTGGAGCCAGAAGTTTCTTTGAGATCAAAGGGCAAACTCTTTTAGTCATTGAAGAAGCCAGGGCCCAGAAAATTAAAGTGACTTCTCCAAACCACACAGCCAGATCACAGCAGAGCTGTAAAATGCATTCATATATTCTAATGAGACAATTCCTGGGAGATGTGGGCTTATAAAATACTGAATAATGGTAGGGAGAGATACCAGTCAGCCTCTCACCTGGAAAAAAGTCCCTTAAAACCACCAAAGCATAAAGTTCTAAATTCAATAATCTTTGAATCTGGCCAAGTGACAGCAGCAGTAATGCTGGCAGGGGTCATAACTGAGGTGTGTGTTGTATGTCGTATGTATGTCTGTGTGTTTCAGCAAAACTGTGCAAATGTGGGAATGGGTTTTCAATGTTGTCATGAAGGACATGCATTGCCATGTGGCCAAAATTGCCACAATTTTCTCCTATTATCTTCTCTTCTTACCCTCTTGCTCTTGCTCCCATTTTTCTTCCTTCTTCTCCTCTTATCCTACTATGCACCTAAACCGCTCCTTTGTCTGTACATGGTCAGTGACTCTAACATAAATCAAATTGACATTTCAGTGATAAAACTCAGGACACAATGGCCTGGTGTTTAATGATAGCCTCTTCAGTCTAAAAAAAATGTTGGGTAGGGCAGGATCATTACATCATATGATATGATATCATTCAGTTGGTCAACAATAGTTCTTTCAGAATTCACTGTAAAAGGACATCCTCATCAATTGTAGAAAACAGCAAGTGGCAAGAGGCCACAGCAGGCACACTTGCTCCTACGGTTGCAGGCTGTGCTCTGGAGCTCACAGAGGGCCCTGAAGGGGTCCGGAGGGGAGGGGGAAGAGCTCCCAGTGCACAGGTGAGAAAACAGGTGCTGTATACGTGCAACCCCAATGTCGATCTGAAGAAAGACCAGGAGTAAAACAGCACAACAGATCCCTCCGTCTCATAAAAGCACTGCTTATTATACACATGCAGTTAACAGAAGCATTTATGTATTTGATCTTTAAAGATTTTCGGTCACAAAATTTCAGTTCTTTCCAGGTTACGACAGGAACTTTCAAAGCAGATTAAATAGGTTGCAATTTAAAAGAAAGTTTAGATTTCTGTCACTAGCTTACAAAAATTTTCAGAGAAAAAAATGAGGCCTCTCAAGACCAATTACACCTCTGAGTATATGTTTATTTGTCAAATCTGTACATTGTGAATGTATACTCCTGTTGACATTTCTGCATCCAATGTTTTTCACTTTAGTTCAGGAATTGTCATGAGAGTGTTAAATTCTACTTCCTTGTGCCTACATACACACATACATACATACATAATTTTATGTATGACAGTAAGGTAAAGGGACAGATTTTTATTAAATGAAAGGTGAACTAAATGTTTTTATTTCAAAAAAAATTTGTTAGCCATAATGTGAATCCCTTAGACTTCTGATCTAAATTACACTTAAATTCAATATCCTGTTATAAGAACTTGATAAACAAAGGTATTGAAGTCATTGTTCTCTTAAAGTTCTATAATCCTAAGAAATAATTCAAAATGACTAAACGTTAAATAATAAATATTCATTTTCTTACTTTACACTGAAGAGAAGGGGAGAGAAGGCTAATATTCATTGATAGCTATACTTGGTGACTGGTGTGAGATACTTTGCAACCATTATTTATTTGATTTGAAAGGGATTTCTATTGAAATCAAAGTTATAATCATTTTGCAATGTTTCCAAGTCACTGTTCAAATTATGGCAAACATTGGAGTTAGAAACCAATTTTAGTGATGATAGATTTTGTCAAATAAAAATATATTTTGTTCTTGGACCTACTGTCCTTGATGTTCTTTGTATCACTAGAAAACACCAGAATACTGCAAGATTTTGACCCTAATTGAATCAGATTATAGGCAATCCCATTGCAATAATAATTTACACCAAAAACAGGAAAGAATTTTCTTGCTGGTGAGGGGGAGAAAATGGGCTTCTTTTTTCCTCTTTCTACTAAATTTTTTAAAAAGTAAGAAAAACCTATTAATATAAAGTGACACATTTCAGTGCAAAAAATACAGGCTGTGCAAAGCTTAAGGTTCTCACTGTACTAACAACAGACCCACATTATACAGATGGAGTTCCCTTCCTTTTTCGCCTCATAAATGCTAAGAGTGGCACACACAGCTTTTCCACTGTAGATGAACACTTGGTAAACACGATAATTGAGACCTTTAACTTGAGTGTTTCCCTGGGCTTGGTGTGACTGAATTTGTAGCCTCAGTGTAACAAGAGTAAAGATTTTTCATTGAATTCATATATCCCCATAATTGTGGCACATTCTCAGTGGTTGTTCTCAGCACATGGTTAGTTGTTAGTTTTCATTTCTTTTTTTTTTTTATTTTTTGTTTTAATTTTGAGAAAAACTAATGAGTTTCCAGAAGCAGTGTAAGTGCTTTAGGGCTGAATGTGATTTAAAACCAGCAGTAAAAGAAAGACAAGGAAGGTAGCTGGTTAATTGACCTTTATTGTGCCTTCTGGTTCATTTAGAAATGGAAATTAAATTAACATGATAATTCAGTCCTACTGTGTTAAGGCTGCTATAAACCCATTAAATTTTATAGCCATTGATTTAGCATTTTTTTCTATTAACTGGGTTTAATTTTCAAAATTGTCATGCAGGTTCTGAAAAGTGGTTGGTTCTTCCAAGTTACTAATGTATAGCCTTTTAGTATTCAATTAGTCAAGCGCAGAGAGCCCAACTGCCCTCAAATGCCTGAATTAATTTAGAGACTAAACCCTTTGAAAGTCTTTGTAAGAAGCAAGGAGAGTTCAGGGATGAGAAAAGTCAATGAGATTTCCTAGGGCATGTATGAAATTACTTAAAGATGGTACCCTAAAACTGAGCCTGACAAAAGGGAATATTTTGGATTTTCTGTGTGTGCGTGAGATCAAGAAAGCCTCGACGGAACTTCGTGTTGGTGTTCCTCTTTTTACAGCTTCTTGATAACACGAAAATCTTTTCAAATGTAACCATTCCTTATATTGCATGCTTCCAAACATCTTTTTAGCTCCTAATTTGGAATTATGACCAGTCGAAATTCTTCTTTTTCAGCTACTAAAAGGTATCAAATTTTACATGACTTACATCTCTTTAGAATACATACATCCTAAGTCTATGGTTTTAATATCACTATGAGCATATATTTAATTGCAAACTCAAAAATTAAAGTTTTATTTTAAAGCCTATTGATGCATGAGGCCTCAGAGAGTTTCAAAAACATTTTTTTTAAATTTAACCTCGTACTATTTCTGGAAAGTAGAAATGTGACAGTTTTACCTTTTTGATCCTTCCCACTAAAGAACGAGAGGCCACTGATGGGCCCACTGACCCTCAGCTGGAGCCCTAGTCTTATCAACAGTCCCAGACTTTCAACCCCAGTTTATAAATTCAAAGAAATAATGAATGACCACTCCCTTTTTACTGAATTGTCAATATTTTTTATTATTTTCTAATGGTATGTTCAATTACAATAGTTCAGTTTTCAAAATGTTACATCATGGCTGGTCTCTTCATACTAAAGTCTAAATGAATTTTTATGTGTGTTTTTGATAGTTTTATTTAATAATTGGCTATCATAATGAAAAACTCTCAGAGCATCTGATGATATTGCTATCAGAAAATGGCATATAAATACTTAATTTCCTCTGGGCAAAGTAAATCAGGTAGTTCTTTAGCCAAACACTATTGCCTTATAAATAATGTTTCCACTCCAAGTCAATGTTTTCACAGTAACATATATTTCCTAGTTTATTGAACAGTCAGATGTGGTAACTAATAGCAAATTGTCACCTACAGGAAGAAGTAAATGGAGAAAGAATACATTATTGCTTTAAATAGACAGCAAAAAATAGATTATGAAAAAGTGTTGGAATGGAGAGGAGTTAGAAGTACTTGCTGATAAAGATTGTGGGAAGAACAATACCTGAAAGATCTTCCGTAGTTCCTAGCATTCAGTAGAGCATCTTGCACATAGAAGATGATCAATATATAAATATAACAATTGCCAAAACTTAATTATACAGCACTGACTATGTGCCCGGCGCTGTTCTATGAATTATACACATAAACTTACATAATCCTCACATAAGATGCAGGTCCAAGATGGAAGCACATGTGGATGCTGGGCTCTCCCCTTCCCAAGAACACATTGAATGTACATTCCAAACAATTCCTCCTGAGAGACAACTGATAGCCAATTAAACAGCTTCTGCACAACAAGCAAGAAAGAGATACTGCACAGAGAAGGTTGGGGAACAATGAGAGCTCTCCAGGAGCTGAAGGAGTGATCCAGCACATGAGGAACCAGTGAATGCCATTACTTAGGTCTCCTCTGTACTTGGATAATGAGCAGAAGCTCCATGTAGGTTCTCTAGCCAACCTGCAGAATGCCGTAGTGTGTCCTCGCCCCTGTCCTGGAGCCAGATCCTGCAAAAACAGGAGGGTGCCATAGCATGCATACATGCAGCCCATCCACATGGAAATGGATCCTGCCAGTACAACAGAGTGCAGCTCCACACACACCATTGGTTGCACATGCACATGGAGTTCCCTCGCCTATAGAGAGCATGGAGCCAGCAAAATGAGGTGTTACCCACATGTGCTGTTGGCCCTCTTAGATAAAGTAGGGAGATAGAAGGGCACTCCTGTAGGTACATGTGGGGTTGCCCCACCCAGAAAGATTGCAGAGCCAGCAATACCTTGAGGTACCCACACAAAGAGCTGCTCGATATGAAGTGAGTGGGCAATTGCTTCACTTGAATGTGGGGTTGGGCAGCCCAGAGATGCTGCTGCTAGGAGGCAGTTGTGACACTTGCATGCAGAGCAGCCCCATCCAGATCCAGCTCAGGCAACAGACAATTAAATCAACAAGGCACACAGCATGAAAACCGTGCAGCCATGCCCAGCAGGCCAGCACCGCCCAGATCAGAAGGGCAAGCACGCACACACATAACAGGCTGCCACCAGAAACCCACTTCTAATCAGGCGGCACACCAAGCACCGCCCACACACACCCCAACTATAACCAGCCTGCCAAAACCATTCAGCGCACTGTCTACACAGGGGCCACTATTTCGAGACTTGGAAGATAGAGCTATTTCATCTAACTCAAGAAACAACAGAAAGTCAAACAAAATGGGGAGACAGAGAATATGCCCCAAATGGATTTTTTTTTAAAAGCTATAGTGCATTTACACAATGGAATACTACTTGGTTGTAAATAAGAAGGAAACCCTACCTTTTGCAGCAGCAGGGATGGACCTGGAGCGTATTGTTACATGAAATAAGTCAGCCAGAGAAAGACAAATACATTCTGATTTCACTTATATGTGCAATCTAATGAACGAACTAAACTAACAAACAAAATAGAAACAGATTCATACATACAGAGAACAGATTGACAGCTGTCAAAGTGGAAGTGTGTTGGAGAGCTGGGTGAAAAAAGATAAAGGGATTAAGCAACAGAAATAAAAAAGACATAGACACAAACAATGGTATGGTCATTACCGGAGAGAAGGGGGCTTAAAGGAGGGAGAAGTGCGTGAGTGGGAGATAAATGGGATGGAAAGAAACTTGACTTGGGGTGGTGAACACACAATACGATACACACATGATATATTATAGAATTGTACCCTTGAAACTTATATAATTTAATTAACCAATGTCATCTCAATAAATTCATAAAATTTTTAAAGATATAAAATGGTTTAATTGATAAAATAACAGCCTTCTATAGGCTATCTACAAAAGACTCACTTTAGATGAAAAAATACACATAGACTGAAAGTAACAGGATAGAAAAAGATATACCACACAAATAAGAATGGGGAAAAATCCTGGGGTAGCAATATTCACATCAGGAAAAAAGAAGACTTTAAAATGAAGAATGTAAAAAGAGACAAGTACATTACATAATGACAAAAGGGCTGATCCAGGAAGAGGATGTAACAATTATAAATACAGTACTACAACATAGGAGTACCCAAGTATATACAGAAAATATTGATGAACATAAAAGCAGAAATTAACAGTGATATAATAATAGTTGGGGACTTCAATATTCCACTCACCTCAATGGACAGAGCATCCAGACAGAAATATAATGAGCAAATATGACCTTGAATGGCACATTAGACCAGGTAGACTTAATAGACATCTTTAGAACATTTCATCCCAAGACTTCAAAATACACTTTTTTCAAATGTACATGGATTGTTTTTCAGGATAAGCCACATATTAGATGTGGGGTCAATACATAGCTCTCCCACCACTCACGACAAGGGCTGGTCAGGGGGCCCCTTGCCAGAAGGAATGTGTATTGTTTTGAAAGGATTGTAACTCCCCCCTTATCTCCTTTTGGAAGCAGTTTCTGGTCCTATGACTGCTTCTTAAGCTTTTCTTTCTGCACGTACACCCTGAGGTAATGTAGTTTGTAGCCACACATAGCGCACTAGTGCCTCCACTGTCTGGGACCCCTTACAGCAAGCCTCCGACTGGAGGAGGTGTGATCTCCCTTGCACCAATCCGCCAGCCACCCATCAGTGCGCTCCTCTGTAATGTAATAAACAGCCTACATCTGCTAGGCCTCCAGGTGGTTTTTTGGAATATCACAAACACTTAAGCAGCTCCCTGGTTTGGGGCTCCTGCACTACATTAAACCACAAAACAAGCCTCAAAGAATTCAATAAGATTAAAATTATATCAAGCATATTTTCTGATTACAGTGGCATGAAACTAGAAATCAACTACAAGGAAAAAATGGAAAAAACACAAATACACAGAGATTAAACAACATGCTTACAACCAATGGATCAAATTGCAAATGACACAGAAAATCAAAAATTACCTGAGACAAATGAAAATGAAAACACAACCTTACAAAATTTATGGGATGCAGCAGAAGCAGTTAGAAGAAGAAAGTTTATAGTTTTATAGGCCTACTTCAAGAAGCAGGAAAAATCCCAAATAAACCTTCTAAATTTTCACCTACCAAAACTAAAAAAAAGAGGAACAAACAAAATCAAAGTAAGAAGAAAGAAATAGTAAGGATCAGAGCAGAAATAAATAAAATAAAATAAAATAAAATAAAATAAAATGCAAAAAAATAATAGAAAAGATTAATGAAAGTGAGAGCTGGTTCTCTGAAAGAATAAATAAAATCGACAAACCACTAGCAAGACTCATTGAGGAAAAAGAGAAAGAGCCAAAATAAAATTAGAAATGAAAGAGGAGAGATTACAATGGCATCATGGAAATACAAAGAATGATTAAAAACTAGTATGACCAATTATATGCCAATAAATTGTACAATCTAGAAGAAATTAATAATTTCCTAGAAGCATAAACCTTCCAAGACTAAATCAGGAAGAAACAGAGAATCCGAAGAGACCAATTACTAGCAATAAAATTGAAGCAAAAATAAAAAATAAAAAAAACTCCAAACAAGCAAAAACCTAGGACCAGACAACTTCACAAGAGAATTCTACCAAACACTTAAGGAAGAATTAATAGCTACCTTTCTCAAACTATTCCAAAAAACTGGAGAAAAGAATATGACTTCAAACTCATTCTACAAGGCCAGTATTACCCTGATACCAAAACCAGACAAAGACAACACAAAAAAAATTACTGGCCAATATTCCTCGTGAACAAAGATAAAAAATATTCTCAAAATACTAGCAAACAAAATTCATCAGTACGTTAAAAGGATTACACACCATGATCACATGGGATTAATGCTACAGATGCAAGGTGGTTCAACATAGAAAAACAATTAGTGTGATTCATCACAACAACAAAAACAAAGATGAAAATTGTATGACTATCTCAATAGAAGACAAATAAGTATTTGACAAAACTCACCATCTATTTATGATAAAAAGAAGAAAATTGCCAACAAAGGGGATATAGAAGGAACTTACCTCAACACGATAAAGGCTATGTAAGACAAGCTCACAACTAACTCAATGTTGAAGGCTGAAAGCTTTTCCTCTAATATCAGGAACAAAGTAAGGATGCCCAGTCTCACCACTAATTATTCAATATAGTATTGAAAGTCCTAGACACAGGGAAGAAAAGAAAGAAAAGAAAGAAAAGAAAGAAAGAAAAGAAAGAAAGAAAGAAAGAAAGAAAGAAAGAAAGAAAGAAAGGAAGGAAGGAAGGAAGGAAGGGAGGGAGGAAGGGAGGGAGGGAGGGAGAGAGAGAGAGAAAGAGAGAGAGAGAGAAAGAAAGAAAGAAAGAAAGAAAGAGAGAGAGAAAGAAAGAAAGAAAGAGAGAGAGAGAAAGGAAGAAAGGAAGGAAGGAAGGAAGGAGAGGGAGGGAGGGAGGGAGGAAGGAAAAATGCATTCAAATTGGAAAGAAAGAAGTAAAACTGTCACTATTCATAGATGACATAACACAATATATAGAAAACCCTAAGTAATCCACAAAAAATTTAATAAAATTAATAAATGAATTTAGTAAAGCAGTAGGCAATTTCATCAAAAAGAATAAAATACCTCAGAATAAATTTAACCAAGGAGGTGAAGGACTTATTATCAGAAAACTATAAGACACTGAAGAAAGAAATTGAAGAGGACACAAATAAGTGTAAGGATACACCATCCTGATGGACTAGAAGAATTAATATAATTAAAATGACCATATTACTCAAAGCAATCTACATATTCAATGCAATCTCTATCAAAATACAAATGAAATTCTTCTCAGGACTTGAAGAAATAAATAATCCTAAAATTTATATGAAACCAAAAAGGCCACCAATATCCCAAGCAATATTAAGAAAAGGAAAATAAAAATGAAGTTGGCAGTGTCATGCTGCCTGATATGAAACCATACTACAAAATACAAAGCTGTAATAATCTAAACAGTATGGTACTGGCACAAAAACAGACACATAAATCAATGGATCAGAATAGAGAGCTCAGAGATAACCCTCGTTTCTATGGTCAACTAATCTATAACAAAGAGGCAAGAATAGACAATAGAGAAATGACAGGCTCTTCAAAAAATGTTTTAGGTAAAACATTTTTCTCCCTAAAATATATATCTGTTATATTTTCACTTCTCATATCATTTCCATTTGTAAACTGCCACCCCTTTTCTGCCTCTTTCCTAAATAATTGTTTTTAGTGCCATAACAGTTAAATCCTGTTACAGCATAGTCAAAAACTCACAGATAAGGTAAAAAGGAATACTATGAAAGGAAAGTACTCCTGTACAGCCAATTCTTCTATTGTATTTTTATAATCTTCTACTTAAAATGGTGTTTTTAATCAATAAGAGGCTTTTTTTATTGTTTGGTTTCTACATGGAAGATTAAACTCATGCTTATAACTAAAAGTGGTGTTTGCTAAATTTAATACACAGCATTTTAGAAATGTGCATATCAATGTTTCTACAGTACTGTTTGCTAATTTTTAAATAAAGTCATGATCTATGTGCACAAAAAAAGAAAAAGAATCCTACCTTCCACAGATTCTTGTGTGTGACCTAAACTGACCAATCAGAATGCCACATAACCCTGGGTACAGTGCTTGGCCCAAGGGTGAGTGTGGAAGCCAACCAGAGCCAAGCATAGTCATTTTGGATGGGTTGGTGTAGATATCCAGTATCCTTCTGAAATTGTGTACTGTACTAGACTATATAAGCCTATAGCTACGATGACCATCTTTTCCAGCTACATAGAGAGAGTTTGCTAGATAAAACACCCCAGAGGGGGGGAAAGAAATAGGCATGAAGAGAGAGAAAAATTTCTCATGGCATCATCTGAGACCTGGATCCAACATGCCCATATTTAGCACCACTCCTCAGAATCTCAGTTATTCGAACTGGTAAATTTTTATTTTTCCTTAAGTGATTTTGAGTTCTGTTTCTGTTACAACAATAAAAAATTCCTGATTAACAAAAGCAGCTTGAGAATACATAGATGAATACTTAATGATAAATCATTTGTTTATTCATTTTAGTTATTTGCATATTGAAGTATTCAACATATATAAAGTACCTACTATTTGCCAAAGGATGTCCTGGAAGTACAAGGATAAAAGAATTAAGAATTAATGTCTTCCTCAAGAATGTACAGTCTGCAAGAGAGGCCAACAGACAGACAAAACAATATGATTGACACTGATAAATGTATTATGCACATAACAGACCTCAAAAGATGGGCACTCAATGCAGACTAGGGTGACATCCTGAGGAAAACAACTGAACTAGATTTAGAACTAGGTTGATTAGAGGAGTTAACCAAACTAAATCAAGGATGGGAGGAGAGTATCAGGCTGGAAAGAGGCAGGTATCAAGCAGTAAGATATCAAGATATCAAGTGTGAGCACCAAGTGTTGCACAGGTGTCAGAAGCCCGAAAGTTTTGAGGGACTGCAAGTAGCTCAGCAAAATGGATTTGTCCGTCCAAGCAAGGAAGTGGTAAGAGGTGAGGCCAGAGAGATACACAGATGCAGACAATGAAAGGTGACAGAAAATGGTTATGTTCTGACAATTATTTCTATCAACCTGTATTAATATACACATTTTTAAATGTTACACACACACGCACACCTATACCTACAGCTCGCTAAGCCATATACTCTTTTCCAAGTTCAGTCCTAATTGGCCGTCAGCTCAAAACTCAAGCCGATTGCCCAGGACTCAGCAGGGCACCAAAGCAAACACAGTTCCAGTTGTAGCAGATAAACTGTTCATGGATAACTTGGAGCTGAGATGCCTTCTTGCACATTTGATCAGCACAGGCAAACTTTTGGATCAGACCACTTCAAATTCCCAGTAACAATTTCCGTAAATGTTTTCCTTCGACTGAGTAAGATAGGTATTCATCATTGTCTTTTTCTCCTACAGAAAAGTTTCACTAACCTACCAAAGTCTCACTACCTAAAGGAATAGAGAACACATTACCATTGGTTCATGAAAGTCGATGAGAATTTGCTAACAAGAATTGACATCTGAGGACCGATTTTTTTTAAATGTAGATCTAATTCAATCCAACAAATACCCATTAAGTGTCTATCCTATGAGAGCTACTGTTCTGGAGGCTCTGAGGGTACAAGATGAATCCCCCATGCAAAAGCAAATTTTCTCAATCATGCTACACAGGGTTCTTCTTATATCAAAGCTGGCAGGAAATAGAGGACTAAAATTGTTTTGAACTGTTATTGGCAGTAAGCTTCTGCCTGTGTTAATTACACTTTGTATTTGATGCTCATCATCCAGTTAACAGTCCATGCATTTTAACCTTTCTGTGGTTGACTACCAAATAACCGTGTGCAATTTTTTGGATTTCTGAATATATCTAATTTATATCACTCCCAGATTTGGTGATCTAATAGTTTGGAGGTTTTTCCAACTGTAATAACTTTGATAAACAAATAATCAATGAAAATTTTGTGTACAAACACAGACACACTCGTAAGGAAGGGCCTAAAAGTTTAAAACACTTTAAAAGTACAGATTTTAAGTAACTTTCTGAACTTAAAATTTAAAAGCATAAATGTCTTGTGAAGAAAAAATTTGCAGCATATTTTATTATTGTCTAGTTATACATGATTACATAATGTAGAGACAACATCAAAAAATTAATATAATTTTGGTATATGTGCATATACATTCTTATACATGCATCCATTTGGTATGAGTGTTAGAGAGTAGGCTAGTAAAAGTAATTCAAGGTAAAATCATAATGAACAGAAATCAAATAGAAAACACATGTTTTTGTATAAAGGACACGTGGACAAAGCCAAAGGAGGTAGGTTTGAGAGTGGGAGGCAGGGATGGTGGGTGGGATGAGGTGTGATGAAAATGGAAACAATTGTACTTGAACAACAATAAAATAAAAATAATTTTAAAAAGGAAAAAAAACACATATTTTGTATTGTTAGTTTTCAGTTTAGTTTTCAGTTCTCAAAATATACAATATAACAGTATTTTAACATGAAAGATGGCAGTTACCCCACAGGTTGCTTATATTCAGAGGTGTGCTGGAGCCAGCTTGTACCAGCTGGCAGGAGCCAATTTTGTGCATCTTTTCTCAGCCTCGTATTCAGCAACCGACCATGGATAACTTGAAATTGGCCATGGTGGAAGCAGTTACACCAAAGAAAATGGCAAATCCTGTACATCAGAGCTTTTTTTTATTTTTCCAGAATGGTTGATTGGTGAACATTTAGCAGAACACAACAGTCAGTGTACGTGTGTGTGTGTGTGTGTGTGTGTTTGGTGCATTGTGCAACTACACACAGTATGTGTTAGGGAATAGAAGGTTGGATCAAAGTATAATGTAGGAATTATTTCATTTTTGTGCCCTCACCTTGGACTTTGGATAGTTTTCTCTTTAGTAGCGATTGATATATAGATAAATGGTAAATAAATGATAGATAATGAGGGGTGAATGACAAAATAATAAAATTATTATTATAAAGGAAAATAAGAAAGAAATTAAAATTAAATGAGTGGTTAATAAATATAGAAAATTATAATGGTTTCACTAAAAAGAAAGAAAAATTCTAGAGCATTTCACAAATTGTTTAGAGCTAGGAAGATAATTTAGTCTCTATTTAACCTAACCTCTCATCTCACCTATAAGGCAACTGAAGTATGGAACATTTAAGTGCCCTGGCCATAATTATAAAAGTAGGCAAGTGACAAAGCCAGAATGAGACTCAAGTTTTCTCACTCAGGTTTTTAATGGGTCCATGAGACTCAATGCGTTCTCTTTTACACCATCTTAACGAACTGAATTTGCCAACACAAGCATCAGCTTTTCCAGCAAATGTTTATTTATTATGAATACAAAATACAAGTTTAAAGAGAGCAAGCAGAAATATATTACAGATGTTTCTTTAAACAGGCCTTTCACAGATCCTTCCAACTCTCGACTGGAGCCACCAGTATCTTCTAGATGGAAAGATTAGGCCACAACTTTTGAGATGTTAGGATGATGCAAGTATTTTCTTTCATAAAATTTCTCTTGATCACTTGTGTAGTTTCCTCTACCGTTTAATGCAAAACCAAACAGATATGGTTTTCTTCATCTCTAAGTATTGAGCTAACTTTAAACCTTTAGGAGATGAGAAGCTGCCTAGTACTGTTGTAAGAGATGAACTGGTTAAGCTACTAACACAAATATCTGCCAGATTTATGACTAACATATGAATAGCCTGATGTTATCTAAAATTTTCAGTTCAAAGGAAACGTTTACACATGGACAGTTTCCACTTCATAAGCTGCCAGATTGCCAGACACTTCACTCCTCGGAGCGGAAGAAAGCCGATTTCCATCTCCCGTCCAGTTGTAGATCCCTGTCATCAAGCATCGCTGATTCATGGCACGCACTTCATCTTCCACGTTAACTAAAACTTCCACTCATTCACTAAAAATAAGTTGAGGAAATAAAGCAAGAAGAATAGGTATGGGATCCAGACACTCATGTTCAAATCCTAATTCAGCTATTGCCTAACTGTGTAACCTTGGAAAAGTTACTTAAGCACTCTGAGCCTCAATTTCCTTATTGGTAAATGCCTGGAATGATAGTATTTAGAATTAATTTGACTTGTTCAGATTAAAAAAATAACATTTCTAAGGTATTGGATACAATATCTGGTCCATAAGAGATATCCAACAAAAATTAGTTCCTATTTCTTTCCCTCTGTGCCTGCTTAATGGCTAGATGTTAGAGTTACAAAAATTAGTAAACCATAATCCTGCACTCTAAGTATTTGTAATACAACAGGAGAAAAGATTTGTAAATGACTAATTTTTACACAGTATAGTTTGGTGGATCAATTAGGGTCTCATCAGGAAACAGATGGTACCTCAAATTGGATAATTGGAGGAGGGTCTCATAAAGGGACCATTTTCAAAGGTATGGGAAGAAAAACTGCAGGAGACAGTGCAGCATCCCAGACCTTAACAACAAAAAAAAAAAAAAAAAAGTAGCACAACCCTCCTCCCTGAAGGGGTAGGGGAAGAGCAGCTATAATCACCTGGAAAGAAAGACAGGAACAACAGGGGGCTGGAGCTGGCTCATGCCAGCTCAAGAGACCAGACAGTGTGCATCTCTTTCCAAGTCCACACTGAGTGACATTACACTGATAGCTTGAAATTGGCCATAGTAGGAGTATTTATACTACAGAAATGGGAAAACACTACAAATCAGGGCTTCCCAAAACCCTATTTACCAGCACGTCACTAGGTATAACTTTTGCTGTGGGAAGCAACCAGCCCAGAGTAACCACACAGAAAGAAAACTAAGGAATAAATGTCCCAAATGTATTCTCCTTCTTCCATCTCATCTCCTGACAGTGGCCAAACCCAATCGGAAGCCAGAGGTCAAAAGAGTCCACTGACATCCTTTCAGGCTGACTGCCCAGGCAACCAGCAGGGTGGAGAGGATGAGAGAGTGGATCTGAAGGGGAAACAGAAGCATCCGCTGCATATAACAAGAGAGGATGGACATCTACTAAAGTATCGAGGAGGACATAGTAATAGTTCCTGGGGAAGTCATGGCAAATAGAGAGGACATGGATTTTGAAGGATGAGTAGGAGTTTGCCAAATGTGGAAGACAAAGGACATTACAGACAGGGAAGATGTGGAGGGGGAAAAATCGGAGATGCCTGACACTGCTGAAGAACTGATATATTTAAAGACTAGCAGGATGGAGCATACATCCTGGGTTGGGGGACTGGGAATCATAGGGAATGAGAGTGGAAAAAATATTCTCAAGTCACATTGAAAAGCATCGTAAAATGTGTCCAGGTTTTTTCCATCCTCATTACCGTGACCCGCACTGAGACCACCAACATCTCCTACATGGATGACCAACAAAGACCTCTCCAGTCCACTCTACACTACAGCCAATGTGGTATTTCCAAAAGACAAATCTCATCCTGTTCCTCCTCTGCCTTGAAACAGTGAGTTGCTCGTTATTTTCCTCAAAATAGAGTCCAACTCCTCTGCCATCCTTGTATTCACCAACTTCTCCTGCCCCATTCTACCACTCTCTTTACCACTCTTTCACACCTCCCCCCACCACCCGCACCCCAATCTCCAGAACCAGTGAGTGGTTTTTCAACACCTGACATGTATCAGGCTTGTTCTCACCTTTCCTTTTCTTCACCTGGCCAACTCCATCTCTTTTTTATTTAATTTTTGGATCTTTAGAACTCAGCCCTGATGTTACTCCTTCTTTAGACATCCCTGACTTCCCCTGCCTCCTTCAAAATCAAATTCCTTACCATGGTACACTGTGCACAGTCCTACTTTGGTACTTAGCATCATGAATTGCAGTTGCCAACTCCCTAATCTGTCTCCCCTCCCTCTAAACTCTAGAATCCTTGAAAACGCAGACTATACTTATTCCACTTAATGTTCCTGGTAACTAGCACAGAGTCTAGTATATAGTGAGCACAATCAAGAAAATCTTGATTGGATAAATCTCTAATAGTTAACTACCAGGCACATAGGCATACTAATATTTAGTGAGATATTTTTGAAGTATTCTCTTAACTAACTAGGAAGGAGAACCCACTTTGTCACTATTAATTCAGCTGAGACAGACAAATCCTATAGAGTATGTCAGCCAATGACCCTACTTGTTGTTGTAAGGAGCACAGATGGACAGTCTAAGGCACCACAATTAACACACAGGATAAGCTTTACGTGAGAGTTACTGAGAAAAACACAAGTAAAGCCGTAATAGAGTACCCATAATTCCTTGAGCTCACAGAGAGTATAGACAGCCCAGCACCGTGGATGCATGGTGGAAGCTGCTCCACAAGAAGAATCTGCACTCCAGTGCTGCCAGAAATTTTTATCAAGAAGCAGGGAGGGAACAGGGAACATCTATGGACTGAAGCTACCTGACAAAGGAGCCTCTAAGCTGGGAGTCAGAGTGAGTATATCTAGTGACCTTGTTTCCTACTGATGAGCTTGATCCCTTCCAAGCCACCTATGGAGACAGGAGACAGCCACCAGTGTTACCAACTGACAAAATGTGAGTTTCATCACCTGTGAAACTCTAGGATGCTGTAAGAAGCACAATTCAAGTGCACAAAACTGTCTCAGCCACTCTCGTTTTGGAGTTGCAGAGTCAAGAGTGTAGTTCAGTGCTAGGCAGCACAAGCCCCAACCATGGTAGTCAGGGAAGGACTTTCCCAGCCCAGACAAGAGTTCAAACACTGAGGGTGTCTTCCTCATGCGTGCAGCCACACTACCAAGTGGCGTAAATCCAAGGACATGGCTCCAATTATACATTGTGTGTAACAAATCATCCCAAACCTTAGTGGCTTAAAATAGCAACAATCATTTTTTTTCTCTTGGTCATTTTTAGGGAGGGGCTTACTTAGCTGGTTGTTTCTGGCTTGAGTTTTCTCATGCAGTTACAGTCAGACAATGTCCAGCGGACATCTCTGTCCTCAGTAGTCTCAGGGTTCCTTCCATGTGACCTTTCCACTGGGGTTAGTTTGGGCTTCCTTATAACACAGTGTCCTTGGGGCATTCTGATTGCTTACATGGCAGCTTAGAGATTCAGAGCAATTATTGCAGTGATCCATGCAGACGTTCTACCACCTATTATAACCTAGCTTGGACTCTCAAAATTGCATACTGACCACCATTATGAGCCCACCCAGATCAAGAAGAGAACACTTCTCAGGGTGTCACATTGTTAGGAGACCATGAAAAAGGGGAGATACTGTTGCAGCCATCTTTGAAACATACAGGCAAGAACAACATGCTGGTCCAACGATAACTGTCCCCTAAATCAGCCATGGTATGTGTAGGGTAAGTGGAGGCAGTCTGGCTTCCTTGCCCAGGTGTCTGGGTAGCTAAGAGAAGCAGTGTTTCCATAGCCTTGGAGGGGCCTGATAACTAGTGTTCTCAAAGTCTTAAGACTGTTCCGATAAATGGTTCCCATGACATAAAGTGGGCTCACATGCACAGAATTATATTACAGTATGTAATGTTCTGGCATCTTGCCAGCTTTGTTCCCCTCTAGTACTTAAACAGGTAGTGACTCCCTGCTGGGGGCAATGAGGAGAGGCACACAAGGGGACAGGTGCCACTATGGGTGCCACACTGGGGAGCAGGGGCCACGACAGGAGACATGAAGATAGACACGCAGCTTGCAGCATGCGGGGCTCACCCACTCAGGAATAAAGGCATGCCAGACATCCCAATGGCTCCGTGAATATTTTTCCATCTGCACGAATACCATGAACCTGCCTGGCCTTGAAGGGTGGCAACACCGTATATAACTTCCACCAGTAATTTGTTTTTCAATCACTATTTTTACATGTGAAAAAGGTAGAGAACATGGGCTCAAAATGGCAACAAGATGGCAGGAAGGAAGGGAAAATTTTAAGCACTGGAGCACACAGTGAGATTTTATTTTAGAACTACCTGTATTGTGGAAAGTGAATTAGAGAAAACAAATCTAAGGAAAATCAGGTGGGATGCAGTTTGTCATCTTTATCGCTAATCTCTTTGTGTGCCTTAGTTTTCTTGTTTTCAAATGAGAAAAATAATAGCACTTACTTCCAGGAGTCATTGTGAGAATTGGTAAGTTAATATAAGTAGAGCGCTAGGTACATAGTAAGTGTTTTTACACACACACACACACACACACACACACACACACTTGCTATTTTTATATTCTTAATATCATATGAGAGGTGATGATGGCTTAAACTAATAAAATGGATAGATTTTAAATATTTATTGTGTGAAAGGTGAGAAAAAGGGGGAGGGGGAACCAAGAATGACTACTGTGTTTTGACGTGGAGCAAATAGTTGAATGCTAATGGACAAAAACACTAGAGAGACAGCTCTCCTAGCCTCAGGTGCAGGCCAAACCATACCTCAGGGCTTGCTTTCAATATTCTGTCTTTGGTGGTTGAAGCTTTGAGAAGCTGGCAAGTTTTTCAACTGCTCTAAGCTTCATTTCTTTTTAATCTGTGAAAAGGAGATAACAATGAAGTATAAATGTATACTTAATGCGAATTTAATTCTATGATCTTGGCAAAAGAAGAAGAGTAAGCATGAACACAAGAGAAAAAATAATTTAAATTATGTACTCATAATTTAAACTATTCCACTCAATGAGCATAGCTGTAAAGTGGATTTAATAAAGAATAGAAGAATCTGCTATTGACTCAGTCAATTGGGTTCCCACATGTCTCTTACACTGTTTAATTTTAAAGGTTAAGTATACATTTCGTTCATATGATATGGCCCTAAATGAAATCCAGTACGGCTGGCACCAGTCATTGGTAAATTGATCAAAATGCTATTAAAGCAAGAAATTATTTTAAAATGAGTGTCATCATTTGTTGGTCTGTCAGGGAAAAGTCCAGCCATTGTTAATACAATGAGATTGGTTTGCACAACATCAATGTAACCTGGCAGCCAAGGCAAGTGGACTGGAATGTGCATGCATAAACAATGATGTCTTCACTGTCCTAGTCAGTGGGGGCATTAGGTGCCATTGAGTGAGCACATGTACTGTGTGGCTGTCACATCCAAAATGACTGAGCAAGTAGAGCAATGAACCTGCATCAAATTTTGCATTAACCTTGCACATTCCTCTGCAGAAACTATTCAGATGATTCAGAACACTTTTGAGGACAATGAGTGAGGTGCAAATAGAATTATGGCACAAAGGCTTCAAATATGGATGAGATCTATTGAAAGTGATCCACATTCTGGAAGGCCCGCAACAAGCAGAACACCTGAGAATGTTGAACATGTACAGGCTGCAATCAACAAAGATCAGCGACTGCCAGTGCAAGAACTAGAAGCTGACCTGGGGATTCCAAAAACTACTGTGTCTGAGATTTTGATACAGAGTCTTGGCATGAAATATGTCATGGAAAAATTCATTCCACAGCTTCTGCTACCAGATCAGAAGGAACATCATGCTGCAGTTGTTAATGACTTGATTCAAACCACTACCAATGAACCAGATTTCCTCAGGAAGGTCATAAGCAGTGATGAATCGTGGGTCTATCTATGGCTGTGATCTGGAAATGAAAGCCTAGTCATCCCAGTGGAAGTCACCTGGTTCTCCATGTCTGAAGAAGGTGCAGCAAATTCACAGCAAGATCAAGACCACGTTAACTATGTTTTTTGATTGGGAAGTTGTTGTCCATCACAGGTATGTCCCTCCAGGACAATTAATAAGGAGTACTACCTCAATGTTCTTTGTCAGTTGACAGGTGGAATACAATGAAAAGAGCCACAGCTATGGGCAATTGTTGATTGGCAGCTTCAACATGGCAATGCACACACTCATGCAGCACATCTTGTGCAGAGTTTTTTGGTGAAATATCAAATCATCACCCAGTTGACCCAGCCCCTCTAAAGCCCAGATTTGATACCCTGCAACTTCGGGTTTTTCCCAAAACTAAAATCATCTTTGAAATGAAAGATTTCAGACCATTGATGAGATTCAGGAAAATATGACAGGGCAACTGATGGCGATTCCAATAAAGGATTTTGCAAAGTGTTTTGATCAGTGGAAAAGACACTAGGAGAACTGTGTGAGATCCCAAGGTGCCTACTTTGAAAGCAACTGAGATGTCAAAGTCCTGTGTACAATGTTTCTTGTATCTGGTGTCTTCTTCAATAAATGTTTCCATTTTTCATAGCACATGGCTGGATACTTTCTGGACAGTCCTCATATAAACATACATCTATTATCCTGTGTTGTGACACAGAGCCAAGGAAAAAAAGTTAATTTCTTTAATGTTTTCTTAATATAGACTCACTGATTAGAGTTCCACGCCATATTCCTAGAGTAAACTTAAATATTTTCCAGTTTACAATAACAATACAACTTCGTGAGTCAAAACAAGGTTGTGACCAAAGAAATAAATGAGGTGGCACCATAGCTCAGACATGTGAGTTCGAAATACATTGTCCTTGTCAGTTACAGTCCATGGTCTGTCTCTTTAGCACAACCTCTCACATTTTGTAAAGTGCGTTTTGTGCCTGCACACCCCTCGTGCTAGTCTCAGTCCTGCCTGGCAGAGCCTCTCCCTCCGTTCAACACTCGAGCTTAGATTACTGATGGGTCGATATCGCTTTGCCATATACGTCTCCTTCTATGTTGTCCCCTCTGGATTTTAATCATAACTCAACATGAAACTTAGCAACCAAACCACCTAAATTGCTTCCTCCAAAAAAGCACACAATTATATGACTTCATTTCAAGTTTTCAGCTAAGCAGAATACTCAGGAAGCATCATCAAGAACATCAAACAGAGTGTCTTCTTGCCTCCACAAAGAGTCAGAGCAATTTCCAACTGCCAGCCAAAGGGAAAGACAGACCTTAAAAGAAACAAATGCAGGCACTGGAGTCAAACACCTCTGGGCTGAAATGTTCTGAAATGAAGCCAGTTAGCCCAGCTCCAATGGGCCCTCTACACCACCTACTGAGCTGTACACTAGTAATTAGTATTCATGCCTTTCCCTTTCCACTAACCATTCTCATTGTGCCCTATTCTCAATCTCTGCCTTTCTCCCTCATTCTTATAGAGTTAACTATAAGACTTTTACAGAGTTAACTCTCAGTTTCCCATGGGGCTAGGTACAAGAAGGGGCATTATAGGTTATTCAAACTCTCAAGAACAAATTGTCCTTGGTATTAATTGCATTCCTGGTTTACATGTTGCTTGACTGCAGCTCCTTATGAACCCTCACCTCAGTGTTCATTGCCAAGTCCAGGGCATTCTCTAGTTTTCTTCTTTGTATTCCCACAGCCACCTCCCGAAGCCAAGTCCCATTATTTTAAGCAACAGCCTCTTCAGTGGGTTCCCAGCTACCCACCTTTTTTCCACATTATCACTCAAGTTGGGGTTCTATCTCATTATGCCAAGTTGCTTTCTCCAAAAGCTTCCCTTATTCCATTGGGATAAAGTCCCAGTTTTCCAACAAGACATGCCAGTCTGTCCCAGAATACACGTCCAGTCTCATCTGTACTCACTCTCCCTGCCCCAATACTCCTCACTTGATCCTCAATGACCTACCAATGTATCCCATCCTTTTATCCAGACAGTTTACCCTATCACTTGCTTTCTGCAATGCCCTTTTCCCCAACTCCATGATAAACTCATCCATCAAAGTCAAGTTAAGTGTCACCTTCCTGGATTCATTAATACTCATTCACTGAACCCCAGCCAGGTGCCACTCACTGCCCTAGGCCTGGGGACGCAGTCGTCAGCAGAACTGGCACACAGCACTCACAACACAGTGAGAGACAGAGACTTCAAACAATAATCACATGGATAAGCATAAAATTGAAACTATGACTAGTCTAAAAAAGAAAAGAATTGCTTCTGGACGAGAAAACACCACTTGCGTAGGCCCTGGTTAGGGGTGGACCAGGAGAACCCAGTAAATAGGAAAGAGCAAGAAAAAGCCAAGGTGGGGAGAAGAGAGCGTTATTGTGAGTGGATTCGAGTGAAGCTGATAGAGGCCAGACCACTCGAGGCCTTGATGTCCACGAAAAGAAATATTTTGAGAACAGTGGGAAGACACTTTTCAATGGTAGGATGACTGGATCACTTTCATTTTCTGAAAAGATACCTTTGACTTCCATCTAGAGAATAGATACAGAGGAGGCTAAGCAAAGAGTCACTAAAGATGGAATTAAATGTATAATTCCTGGGGAGGGCTGGGGTGGTGAGAGGGCTGGGGGGAAAGGCAGAAAACTGTACTTGAACAACAATAAAAAATGTTAAAAAATAAATAAATTGAAAAAAATAAATGAATGTAATTCCTTTACCACACACCAACTGAGGCCCAATCTACACTGTGAGGTATCAAAAGCCATCTTGGAATTTTGTGTTTGCCATGGATAACCCACGAATTACATAAACTAGGCACCATAAGGCTGAAACCCTCCCCACTTATCATCCGGTCCCGACCAGCAGACCTTCTTCACCCAGCATCACTGTGTACACTCTCCCCAGCTCCAGCATCATTTGGCCTGGCATTAGAGAAAAACTGCCACCTTACTTCCAAGTTCTCTAAACAAAAACAATATATACAATAAAAATTTTATAGACACGTTATATATTTCTGTTTGTATATAGCTATGAATACTTTCTTCTAGGAACAAAATTATTACGTTGATCCTTTCTTACATATGGTTCTTGAGATGAGATCATAATTAATATTCCTAAATATTTGCATGTTTGACATCATGAATATTACAAAAAAAAGATGAGAATCTTTTCTTCGTGTGAATACTTTGGTTATATTAGTTGCCAAAATATACACATACACATATATAACAGGAAGAAATATATACAGTATTTGTGGTACAGTAATAATTTGAGATATCAAGCAGCATGCAGTATGCATACATCCTGCAACATCTGCATTCAGCCCAGGAGCCACTGAGTTAACCATTTGCCATGATGAAGTAGTTGTTCCCATCATCAACCCAACATCAACCCAAGGGAGGGAATGAGAAGTTGATTTTTTTTCTAAACCTGAAAATATATGGTTAACATGTTACAAATAGGGAGCATCAGAAAGAAATGCCCAAGTCTTGAGTTTGAGACAAGAGACCTAGTGTAAGGAAAAGGATATTGCTACATATTTCCAAAGCAGGGGAGCTGACCTCCACCCCACCTCCCCACCTCCAGCACCGCCACTTACCACTCACCATCCCAGCAGGGTCTGAGATGCGGATAGAGGAGAGAACAGAATCTAACTAAGACTGAAAGATGAAAAGAATGAGCAGTGGGGAATTTTTTGCTCTTATCTACCTCTAAGGGCTTGAGACATACCAAGGCATTTTTCTGTGATGTTCAAATGTCTAAAAAAAAAAAAAAAAAAAAAAAAGATTGCTAATATATTTCCCAGGGACAGTTGGAGAGTGACAGCCTTGGTGACCCTATCCAGCACCATGAGACTTAAAGGAAACAAGAGTGTGATGCCATTGTGAGCACAGATGTGAGAGGTGGCCCACCACCCTCACCAGCCACAGCGGGGGCATGGAGGTCTGCAAGCATCTCATGGGCCCAAAGGGAAGACAAGCCAATGAGCAATTCTAAGAGCCTACCTGGGGAGGAACCCCTAACAGGAGGAGGAGAAGAATGCAGCCACCTGTGTGATTCCTCCAGGTGGCAGCCAAGCAGGATAATAGACCACAGGAACATGAGCAGAACAGAAAGCGGATGTGACTTCTTTCTGCCTTCAACATCATGAGAGTTAAACCCCCTACCCCTCAGTGTAATTTAGATGTTATACCAGGAAAAAGGGAGAGAGAGAAACTTTGCAATTGAAAAGAGGCTTGATATAGTTGAACATTGAACTAATTAACCTATAAACTGTACTATGTCCATGTTATAGATCTTGACCAAGAACTTAGTGCATTGGACAAGTTTAATTTGAAAACAAGCTGAAGATTCAGAGGCAGAAATTAAAACGAACCTAGAAATAAAGTTACTCTTTGGAATGAAAATATATGACCATACAGTTAATGCCAATTACATGTATATATCACACACTACAGAATGATACAGTAGTTTCCTAGACACACAATTTTTGGCCTGACTCCTTTGGAGGTGAGTGAATGAGATATGAACTTGATAAAAAGGCATGTTCAAGAGGACCATTTGCTAAAGAACAGAAGCACAAGCTAATTGAGCCAGGTAATTCAAGAGTTTGAAGTGTCAGTATGTGAAAAAGCAACCCCTCCTTATACAACAGTCACCCAATTGAGGGGAATTAAAAGTTGATTTTTACTCTAAGTCTGAGAACAAATGTATTTGATTTATGGGTGTAAGACATCTTCTCCTCCAATGAATCTTGACTCCTCCATAAGATCCACTTTAATGGTTGGCAAAAGTGCCACTTAAGAAAATTGCAGTAATCTAATCTGGCTGCAAAGCAGACAACCTTGCACCCAGTGTGCACTGGAGCCAACCAGGACTTCTTTCTTTCTGTGTTTTGAAGATGATACTATGTAAGTTAACTATATTTAAACTATTCTTTTCAAAGTGAACAAAAGAAAGCTGAGGCTCCCTCTTTCCCTCCCCTCATGAGAAAGGCAGTGAGAGAACCCAAAACCAAAGAACCCTTTACTAAAATCTGAAAAAGTCAGGCTTTGGTCAGTTGTTTTTACTGACGAAAATCAAGTAACTACCCCTTCCTACTTCTTTACCTTGACCCGTGTTGGCTTTTATTCACTGGAAATCCTGTGGGATTCAGCACTAACAGAGTGAGAAGGGGAGGGTTTTGCAGTGGGGAGGGAAGAGAGGAGGAATGCACCCAGCTAGGGTAGAATCAAAACACTCATAAAGGTGAGCATCATCTGCAAACCCAAATGCCACTTCTTAGGAAGGCTCCTAAGGGCAGTGCACAAGGAGCAAACAACACGGAAGTGGATACCAGCCAGGCAGCAGGTGGAACAGGTGCCAAGAAATGGGCATCCTCACTGTCAAGGTGAAATTGGTCACTCGGATAGTCTTTAAAGAACGCTAACACACTGGCTGAAAGGGCCCCTGCAGCCCTTGAAGTGAGAACTACTCCTGGATTGTTATTACTATGTACCTGGAGCCCCTCCCCCACCCTCCAGGTGTACACCAGGCTCTGTAACAGGAAGCATGGACCAAAACAAAGAGCAGAGAACTTGACCCAAAGAGTTTGCCATCTAAAGGCACATTTGGGTACAGTTACACTGCACAAAGTGGCGAAGTAGAAACTAACACAGCACAGGCAGGCAATGAGGAATAGATTTTTGCCGAATGTGTCGAATCTTTCAGAAACAGGAAGGATTTTAGTGGAGTTGTGGTTTTTGTTTGATGTTGTATTGTGTTTTAAGAAAAAAGAAGTAAAAAGAGAAGAATTTGCTATTAATAAAGACTTAAAGAGATCTTAACAGATTAGAGCAAAAAGTTAAACATAAAAGGATGACTTTAAATAAGGTCTCCAATGTAATGATCTACATTTGGATACAAAAATAAAAAGATGGCTTCCAAATGGACTACAAGTTAATACATCAACTCTGTGTTACAGTTGAACTCCTCAAAACAATAAATTGACCTCAGAATGACTCAATAGAAGGACTGTTGAGAGCGAGCAAGGTCATGGTTTGGTTCAAGGCAGCTTCAGAGCAGGGCTGACTCCGATGTGACATCCCAGATCCGATGGCTCGGATGCCCTGTGCCGTGGTGGTTAAGAGACCAGGCTCTGGACTCAAATGAACAAATTAGAGATCTGCTCTCTTCCTGCCACTAACCTGAGAAAGTTTGTTTACTTCCCTTGTTACAGTTTCTTCATTAGTTATTTAGAATTAAATAAACAAATAAATAGAAGGAAGGGAGGGAGAGGGGAAACAGAACAGAAAAGATGCTAATAGTACCTAATTTTATGGGAAAATCCTTATAGTCTTAGCACAGTGCCGGGCATGGAGTGAGCAGTTATCACAGCTGAGCCTCCAACACCCTCCCAGGCTCCCTCCCACCCTCTGTCGCAAGCTTGCCTTTATGACGGGTCTCTGAGCCTCAGCTCTGATAGCCTGCCTCAGCGGCCGTCCTTCCGCACGGAAAGCCAGCCTAGCGTAGTTGTGGCATGGCACTCCAGGAAATGCCTCTCCCCAAGTCTTCTTTGTCCTTAATTTTTAGGTCAAAATTCTCTCATATCTACATTTCTTCTGGAGAATATAGAACCGAGATTTACGCTTCACAATTTACATCACTGATTTGATGTGCTATCATGGTTTGTAATTAATTAGCTGCCAACAATTTCAAAACTGTTTCTCTGCAAATTTGAGACATTGGAGCGAGTATTCTGCAGTGTAAATGGGAACACTGTGGTGTGGCAAGCCTGGTATCTCACCATTCTTGCTTTTGCCTGCAATAGGTGTTCTGCCCCGTTCTAGCCACTCTTTCCTTCAGGGCCTAGGCCACTGCCATTTGTTGGCACACTTCCCTCCTCTCTTGGGATCCCTCTTGACCTACTTCCAGCTTGAACTGGAGCCAGCAATCTCCGCTCTCCCTTAGGCATGGAGCCTCTCTGAAAACTGAGCCCGTATGGGTTTTATTCTGCCAGCACTACATGGCAGCCATGACCTGCTGTTGGTGGACAGCTCCACCAATTCCCAAGTTACACAACCCCAGCTAATCAACGCCCCAAAGCCCTTGCCTCCCTCTCTGGACACCTGTCTGATTGAAGGAGGGAGTGTGCTCCAGCAAGACATCCCAGCCTCCTCTCAAATCCTGCACCACACATTGCCTCCAACATCCTTTACTACCTATCATCCACCACAAGAAGAATACTGTTATCAACAGAAGACAAACTTCAGCTCCATTTTCCCGTTGAATGCCACATGTTGATCCAATGTTATTAAAAGGCATTCATGTTAACTAAGATGTACTTGTACAGCATTCTCTGATTGGCGTTTGCTATTTTTCCCAGTAACTTTGCCTTTCCAACCTGTTCAAAATCCTAACATCACAACCCATTCATGTATTCTGCATGCCATCTTCCTCCTTTCTAATTATTGGGTGACTTTTTACTTGGCCTTTTCTGCAGATCAACCCCTTAGAATATACCATCTGTAAAAATGGAGAGTGGCAACACTCCTTTAAATAAAAAAGTAAGGAAAGAGAAAGAGACTTTTCATCACCCTGAATTAGACCCAATTTTCCCACTCTGTCACCACCATCACAGGAACTGGCACACTCTTCAGAAGCTGTCCCTATTCCTTCTAACTATGACAGGGAGGAGAGCAGAGAAAGACAGACAGAGGGAGGGAGGGAGGGAGGGAGGAAGAGAGAGAGAGGGGGAGGGATGGGGGGAGGGGGGAGAGAGAGGCATCCAGTGCATTAGATAGACTTGGCTAGATTGATGTCATTGCTCATTAAGAAAACAGGCAATCTACTTCTTGTTCTCATTGGAGAAAATAAATCTGCACAGAGCACAGCCAAATAATGTGTAGCAAATGATCAATGTTAGCTGAGGGAGATGATTGATCCTTTATTTCTTACACCCTCTCATGCATAATGCATAAAATCCAGGATGTTCTCGGATTGCCTCGGGACCTAGCAGTGATGTACCGCATTACTATGCCGAGCACTCATTCTGAATTTCCAGTGACAGTCTCTATATCCCTGAGCAAGTGGGAGCCAGGAATCCTTCAGAATTCGAGAGTCCCTGATAGTGGCATGATGGATTTTTGAATCCCTTCCAAGGCCTTTTACAAACACACACATGACTCAGGGAAAGTCTCAAAGAGATTTCAGGCTTCAGTGTCCCCTAACACAAAACAGGATTGGTGATGTTGGCTTCTTTCAGAGTATCAGATAAAATATTAGGAAAGTGGGAATCTTTGGAAGAACCAAAAATGAGGAAGATGGCTACAGAGGAAAATGAACTGTGTTTACTCTTCACGATAATGATTGAGTTTCAGAGAACCAAGGTAACTATTGGTAATTTTAGAAAAAGCTGCCTTTTCAAATATTGTATCTTAACTTCAGATTAGTTTGCTGCTATTTCTCCACATATTAAATAATGATTGTGATGGTGATGATGATAACAATAATGGCTAATATTTTAAAACATACATTTGCTGAGCTATACGTGCATTATTTTATGTAATACAAACTGAGGCTTAGAGAACTTAAACTTGCCCAAAGTTCACAGCTAATAATCCATGATTCCGTGTACTAATCTATACATGGAATGCTACTGGGGTAGAGCTGGAGTTAAAACGGAAGAAACAGCCCTGGTTGGTGTGGCTTAGTGGATTGAGTACCGGCCTGTAAACCACAGGGTCACTGGCTCAATTCCCAGTCAGGGCACGTGCCTGGATTGCGGGCCAGGTCCCCAGTAGGAGATAAGCAACCACACATTGATGTTTCTCTCCCTCTCTCTCTCCCTTCTCCTCTAAAAATAAAATAAATAAAATCTTTTAAAAAATAAAATGGCAGAATCAGGGTATCAAATTATAATTGGCCATCTACAATAACTAGGCTCATAAAAGATTTTACAAACTAGCGAAAATTGAAAAGAACTGATGAGTTTTAGCCCTTACTATGAGCCGGTCATCACACTTGATTGTTTACATAAATTTAAATTAAAATAATAATAGTTAAAATCATAACCAATTTGGGGGTAGGTAATGTCATTCCTGTGCTGGTTATCAAGCAATTGTTTCTCAGTTTCAAACCCCCCTCTCTGCTCAGTTCTGTGATCCTGGGGTTGGGACTCTGAAGACCACACTTCTGCTTTGCCAGGTGCTCCCTGTTAGGCTCTGCCAATAGGGGGCATCAGAGAGAGATTGCAAGGCTGCAAGAGCCCTCCTGTTTTATTTTCCGCTCTTGTCAGCATCATCTCAGCAACACTTCTTAGCTTTGGCAGCCACAGCTCATTCCATCTTGCAGGAGCCGTTTTCATTCCAGGAGCAATTGTGATTCAAGCGTGCAGTTTTTCTACACTCCTAAAATCAGCCTCCTGACGCTGCCCTTCCGTGACACCAGTCCAGCCAGCTAGCACACGCTCCTCAGAGCTCCACATCCAAGCTCTGCAGGGCCTCTCCTCCAATCTTCTAAATTTTGATCACTGCAACTTCTTTTTCTTTTTCTTTCCCCAGCCAAGGGTGGTAGCTCCTTCCTGCATAATCACCTCCATAATACCTAGGTGTGTGTTTTTAATCTTTCGTGACTCCAATACCAAGTTAACAATCTTAACATTAAATTCTCTCTGTTACTGTACCTGGTGTAGTTGCTGCCTCCTGACTAGAACCCAAGTAATACAACCCTCAATTCAGAGAGGAGAGTAACTCATTCACGTTCACTACCGAGTTGACTACAGTGGTTGAGGTGGAATCCTACCCCAGGTCGGCCTGGGTTTCCACTTCGCTGATGCCTCCCCAAACAGGGCAATGGTATCTACTGTGCCTCTGTTGAACAAAAGGACACACATGAACAACATACAACATAATGCAAATTAAAGCCTATTAAATATCTGGACACGGTGTAAAATGATAAGATGGCATGCATTGAAATTTTTCATTATTTTAATCATAAAAATGGCTACCACGTGTACAAATTTTGGTTCCATTGCACTGAAACGCCTTCCTCGTTCAGGGAGTTAGCCTACTTCTGTGATTAATACTTGGTGTCCAAGAAAATGTCATGCCACACTCTACTGATTATGTCCAGTAATCGCAACACCAGGAGAGCTCTAGCTCTGCTAGAAAAGCTTCAGGCAGAGAACAAGAAATGAGTTATAAGTCAAACCATCATCATTCTCATAATACAAGAGGGATCCAAAACTTCAAAAAGATCTCGATAGATATGTCGCTTGTAAATACCTAGCAGGACTCCATATGTAATGACAGAACACCCCTCCCCCAGACCCCCAGAAACCAAAAGAGCAGGACCAAAGGGCATACCATGTGTGCCAAAATGGACTGTTACCCCGACCCACTTGATCTGTAGGGTGATCATTGTAGCTTCATCTACACTGTAAGATTTAAGATGGTTGACGAATCCAAAGACCAAGAAAATTGGAAGTTTATACTGATCAAAAGCCAAGAAGTCAGAAACTATTCTCAAAAGAGATCATTAAGGCCTCACCAGAAATCCCAGGAATGCCATGTAACAAAGTAAGCTAAGTTTATTTGGGTAAATAGGCCTAGAAAGATTTACAAGTCCCACACTAAGTTAACCAAGCTCCCCAGAAGACATATTAAAATAAAAGCTCTTATGACACTTGACATTGAGAAACACACACACACACACGATTTCTTTCTCCTTTCTCAGAAAACTTTGCTTTTTTCCAAATCACTGGTGCGTAGTACTAGTATTTCTTGCTTTTTACTGTTAAGATACAAATATAATGGGAGAGACTGTTTATATTGTCATATCTGCAAATGCATCCAAAGGCCATATTGTAGTGAGCCCACCTAAAGGACACGACAAACACACTCATGTAGCTAGGAAATCCTACCCGAGTCCTTGGGACATAATGAGTAATTTGACCAACCTGGTGACCTAATTCACAGTGAAGGGTAGAATGGTAAACTGCAGAGAAAAAATTGTCGCCCTCCTCCCTTGTAATGTTTCATTCTAAGTAAGTGCCCTTGGCAGCACCTACCACAACAGCGCACATCCAGTGGATACCTAATAAATCCCAGTTGCCTCTCAGAACGCGGACATAACACAAAGGCATTATAATGAATAGTGGGTGATAAAATATATATATATATATGGGTAATGGTTTAGTAGCAGTTGATTCTTTCAACAGCAGTTTAGAACAATAAAGCCTGCTGTTACCTAGTAGACAGATAACAGTAGATGTGAAACCTGTAAGTCCCTCATCTTGTGTGACCCAAGGAAAATGGAACTAGGATTAGAGCATAAGATTCCTTTCAGAGCATAAAAGAACTGACTGCTCATTTGGGGGCTGTACTCAAGAGTGGGGCTGTCCCACACCCTCTGAATTTGGAAACAAAGTCAGGAAACAACCACCCATTGAAACCAAAAGTGGTAATAGTCAGTATACATGGAATTGCCATATTCCGTGGTTCTAAGAGCCAGTGTATAAACAAACGTGTTGCTGCATGAACTCAGGAACCCACCAAGCCCAACCACCAAGGGCTAGAATATAAAGAATCAAAGTTACAACGCAATCAACTGTATCTGAGAATACGCACAAAGAAAAGATGTATCAATAGAAGAGAGGCAAATGTATTATCAAGGGGGAAAAGGCCAAGGAATGTGAATTTGTCCATGTTTATCCAATAGCAAACAAGAGATAGACATTGTATTAGGAAACAACTATTCCTATTACTGAAAGAGTGACTCTGTTTTGCAGTGCTGGGATATTCAATCCAAAACTGTGTCAGAAAATATTCCCAGCATATACCTAGCAAATAACCCAAGGAAAGGTTGGGTTAAAGAGTAAAAAGGAGTCTAAAAAGTTAACATGTTGTATCAAGTTGTTTTAGTGTCACACAGGGTGTTGAATGCAGGCCTTACCACCAAGAGAAATCCGTATCCACGAACAAGTTAGGGGATCAGACTCCATAAAAGAGAGGACACCACGTAATGTATAACTGCCTCTGGGCCCCTTCAGTGGCCATACCCATCTGATTGGGAAACCGTGAGCATCACAGTGATTGGTAGACATAAAAGTGGGGGGAAGAGTTGTGTTGTTCTAATAAAAATGGGCAGCAGAAAACAGCTCTATGCTTTGTGGACAGGGCACATAACCTGAGAGTGAGTCCTATTTAATTTAATCACATTAAATTAAAGTCTGCACATCTTCTCACATCAGACAACACTCAAAACGTACATTTGGTGGGTGTGACTCCAGATCTGCACTGACTCCAGATCAACTGGACCACCAAGCTGAGAACCAATTGCTGGACACTGATGAACAAGCCAAGTCACTGCCACCCTGAAACATCGGACTTGCTCTTTATTCAGACCTCTGTAGCTGCCACAGTGACCCCGAGTCTGCCTCCTGCTGGAAGGAAGGGCCAGGATACGCATATTTGCCTTATGCTGTGTCATCAAGTAATCTCCCTTTTTATGTCTACATTTAACTTCTCCAATGAAGTCAGAAGCAAACACATGAGGACCATGTCCTGAGTGTCTTTCTATTATAAACTAACCCTTATTGTTGAGCATACTATGTTTCAGGCCCTGTATATAGAGCTTCATGTAGATTATTCTGTGACAATAACTGAGTGACATATTATTTTCTTCAGTTTACAAAGAAAGAAATCAATGCATGAGTTACTTAAAAGACAGTTGGATAATTGCATGCATAACAAGTGACAGGGTTGGACTCGAGTCCAGGCACACGTTCGTAACTACTATGGAAAGGTGGTATACAGTGTGATAGCTAAATAAGCAAAAGGATATGCCCTCCAGTTCCTCACTACATTCTGCTACAGTTTTGGAAAGAGTAAATACATTAACAAAAAAGTAAACTCAGAAATACACCCAGTATGCATCAGAATTTATAATCTGATGTATCTCAAAATAATAATGAAATGATAGAAAATTCAATAAGGGACAATGAAGAACCTGAGTAACCCTTTAAGGAGAAAAAGTTGCTAAATTTCTAACCAATGCTGTATACTGAAATGTATGACACATTCCAGTTATATTAAAGATTCAGACAGAAACAAATAAGTAATAAAAGCACTTGAAGAAAATATAAATGAAATTGATATAATCTTGGGCTAGAAATTAAACCAAAGATAGAAATCATGAAGGGAAGAGACGGATAAATTTGATTGCACATCATTTTTAAAGTTTCTGTTTGACCCATAGCACCATTAACAAAGTTTCTAAAAGTCAGGTGACAAATAGGGGTTAGGTGAAGAATTGTAACAAAATAATGAATATACTTAATACATAACAAATTTAAAAATCAGTGAGAAGAATGTAAATAGCTTAATAAGAAAAAATGAGCAAAAGTTATGAAAAGGCAGATCATAAAAGAAAATACAAATGGCCTACAAGCATATACAAGATGTTCTATCTTAGCAAAGGAATAAGAAAAAAGAAAGAGAACTGCAAGAACAGAAAACAATTAATAAAATGGCAATAACTACATACCTATTAATAATTACTTTAAGTGTAAATGAACTAAGTGGTTCAATCAAAATATGAATGAATAAAGAAGATGTGATACATATATACAATGGAATATTCCTCAGTCATACGAAATAATGAAGTCTTAACATCTGGGACACGGATGGACCTAGAGGGTATTATGCTAAGTGAAATATGTCAGAAAGAGAAAGAAAAATGTCACATGATTTCATTTATAGGTGGAATCTGGAAAACAAAATAAATGAACAAGCCAGACAGAAGCAAAATCATAGATACAGAGAATAAATTGGTGGTTGCCAGCTGAGGGAGAGTTAGAGGGGGAAAAATGAGAAGGGATTAAAAAGTACAAATTGATACTTACAAAATAGCCACATGATGTAAAGTAGAGCATAGGAAATATAGTCAATAATATTGTAATAACTATAATGGTGTCAAGTGAGTGCCACACTTACTGGGGGGAGGGACCACTCTGTAAGTAATATAAATGTCTAACCACTATGCTGTACAACTGAAACTAATATAATACTGAATGTCAACTCTGATTTAAAATTTTTTAAGATGCTTTATCTTTTTAGTAATAAAATAAATGAAATCAAGACAACAAACTAATAATATCTTCAATCTAACAGATTTAAAAAAAAACACAAAACAATGTTGGCAAGATTTTGAAGGAACACAGGCATTCTCTATTGGCAGAATATAACTTGGTTTAACATCTTTAGATAACAGCTTGGCGATAGTTATTAATTATTTTCCAGGAATTTTATTTCCTAGCATAATTTGTCAACAGTGGGGGAAAAGGGATTGCAAAGATATTCATCAGAGTTTGTTATAATGGTAGAATAGTGGAAATAAATGAACTACCTGTAGACAATCACTTTAATAACTAACAACAAAGCCATACAACTGATTACTATGTGTCTATTAAAAATTATGACATGCGCTTAGCCCTGGCTGGGTAGCTCAGTTGGTTAGAGTGTTGTCCTCAATATGACAAAATTACAGGTTCGATTCCCAGTTAGGGTACATACAAGAATCAACCAATGAATGCATCAGTGAGTGGAAAAGCAAGTCTCTCTCTCTCTCAAATCAATAAATAAACATTTTTTAATTACTACATAAGCTTAATGTCTTGACACACAGTAATGATTATGGTATTCTCAAGTGAAAATGGCAGAGTACTAAACAATATGAATGGGATGATTCCATTATCATATTACAAAATAAAGTGTATGTGTAAGGGGTGGTTTACGCATGCATCAGAAACAGTATGAAAAAAGCACACCAAGATGTTAGCAATAATTACCATTGGTTATGGGATCACAATCCAAAGGTACTTTATTTTTCTTTCATTTTTTTCCCTTTTTTTCTCAATGAGCTTTTTTGTCAATGAACTTCCTTTTATGATTACAAAGATAGACAAAAGTGACATTACTTTACAAAACCAAGACTTTTCATCCCCTAAGACTCTTTCTATAAAAGCTCTTGTGAAGTGCAACAAGTGTCCGACCATTGGCAGGGATGGGGCCTGCCCTTTCCTGTCTGGGAGCCTTTGTCATCTGCTAGACCAAAAGCAGAATCAGGCCTCTGAGCAGGAGCTTTTGGACTCTGCCCCAAAAGATCATTTGAGTGAACTCTCTCTTGTTCTCTGCTCAGGAAAGCCTATCGAGAATAAGGCATCTGATTCATCCTCACATATTCTCCTTTGGGTTCCCTATCATCGGTGGATTAGCAGTGACTAATGAACTGTGCAAGAAAAACAAAGACTGAACGCAAGGCTATTCCTATGGCATAAGCATCTTAAATTTGGGAGACAAAGGAAAAGTTAATAAAATATTTTGTGGCCCTCAAGTCTTCGACCTGCCACCCTCCCTGTTCACCTACACACAATGTGAATCCATGAGCATCATTATTCTCACCTCTTGGAAGGCTGAGGCAGCAAAGCTAGAGACGTCGAAGGGAATGATCTCTGGGCTACCGCACGGGTGGCCCACTTGCGCAGTCACAGCCTTGTGTTTCTCCAGGCTGGACAGGCTGGCTGCGCTCTTACGTTTTTTATTCAGCCGCATATGTACTTCCGTCTCTTATTGGGGCGAGGTAAGAGAGAGATTCTCACAGAGCCTTGTAACAGCTGCTTAATCATTCCTCCTAGACACTATGAGAACACCAAGGAAAAACTCCCAGCTGTGAAGCAAGGATGATTGGAACACCCCGAGCTCCCCATTAAAAGCAAGAAAATTGCACCTAACGTCAGACAGATTTTTTTTTTCTATGCTTCATGCAGAGGCCTCCCACCATCTCTGACGCCTGAATAAAATTGTTAAAGTTTAATAAATTATTACCATGTTCCTGTAGAAAACTGAAACTTAGAACTCTTTGTTTTTAACTAAAAGCTTTGTGTACTGGCTGTCAATTATTTCACCAATGCAAATACATACATACATACACATACATACACATACATACATACATTTTTCCCCTACCTAGGGGAAACCCCCCACCCTAATCATTGCATTCCTCAGCATACTTCACTCAGTTAGATCCCAGACAAGTAACATTACAGTTCATCTTTGTATTAGCAATTGCTGCCATCAAAATGAAAAGACAGACAATTAAAATAAAAATTTTTTTAATTTAAAAAAGAAAAGACAGAGATGTAACTATATAAATTACACACAGAAAATCAGTTAGATGAAAAGAAACAACTTTTATTTGCACATTCATACAGCTCAGGAAACTACCAAAGGTGTATAAGAAAGGAAATCTGAAAACTCGTTTACCCATGGTTTTTATTCATGTGTTAGAAATGTCCCTTTAAAAAGCATAAGGCATGAATAGGTGACTGCAGATAGAGTGAATTATTCAGTCCAGCTGGGCCATTCCAGGTCACGAGACAGGGGACTTCTTATAATCCACACATAATGGAGATCTAGGATGACAGAAGCTCTGTTAACTCAACTCAGGCCGCGTTCAGTTCTCCAGAATGCAGCACTGATAAGGCATTGGTAGGCCCAGGGGAGTACCATCTGAGATGAGTTATATCAAAGAAAAGTAGGTTGGAAAGCAAGCCTGTTTTTTAAAGCAATTTGTCCAAAAGGCCAGACAAAGGGAAGATAATGTAGAAGATTCCTTCTCTTCCCCTGACTCCATGCCACCATATTAAGATGACTGTAATAATAGGCAAAAGAGCATATTTTTAGGATGAAGCAGAAAGAAAAAAATCAAGCACAGAGTGGGTTTTTAGAACATTTTAAATGATTATAAAAATATTATGTATGCATAGAGATAATTTTGAAAAATGTAGAAAAGCAAAATAAGAAATAATCTCTCCACTTACCACTCAGAAATAAAAACAATTATTAACACTTGGAATAAATTCTTTTGGTGCAGACACATGTATTTGATGGTGACAATAATCTTACTAAGATTATCATACCTACATATTATATATAATATACGTGTAATTCTTCTCATATATAGTGTTTGTAACCTACATTTTTTCATTGAACATTTTTGAATATTTGAATTATATTGTTATAATATTTTAGATTTAACATCACCATCTAAAGTGATTTTAGGCACCAATATACATATATAAAAAAAAACCTTCACATAGGACCAAGCAATTTCCTGACATATAAGACATGTATACTTCATCCTACTTTTTTTAATATCTCATAATGTATCATGAATTGTCTGGGGGAGAAAAACACAAGTTATATAACATCTCCAAGCTTCACTTTCCTCACCTGTAAAATGCCATAGTATTGTTGCAGGGTTCTTATCCTGCATAATTCAGTCCTCAAATTAGTCACAGAAGCAAATCATCAGTTAAAAGGGGAGTCCTAAAATAATACAAACACATCTTAAATATTTTACAGTAATTTAAAACATATAAATGAATATTGAGACAGGTTATGAAATAGTAACAAGACCTCTTTTTTTTTTTTGCTTGCATAAGCCATACCCATAACATATCTATAATTTCCAGTTTGACTTTCTTTGAAAAGGAATAGAACACACAGATATTTGCAAAATAGTCCAAGTATAAAATTCTTCTAGGTATTTCTTCCCCACTAAATTTAACAGCAACCTGTTTAGTGAATTTCTTTATTAAGTCTAACCATTCTGAACATTCTATTTAGTTTTCATTAAAAAAACATAGTCTTTATTTCCCATCCACAGATCATCAGTTTATGTAATATTTAATCAACTTAGATAATTTCTGCAGTAAGCACATCTAAAGCACAGTTTTGGGAACAAACTCAACTGACCTTTCTGAGTCTGTCCCTCTGCTGAGAGTAGCTGAAGGTCTCAGCAGAGTGGAGGATAGTCCGCTGGCCTGGAGCATCCAGTGCACACGAAGACTAGTCAGCACGTGTTAGAGGGAAGGAAAGTCTGAGATGAGACAGCCATGGACTGAGTGCATAAGGTTGCTATAAACATTAAATGAGGCAATGCATGCAAAATACTTAACACAATGCTTGGCACTTAATTAGCTCTTGATAAACATTAGCTGAAAAGAGAGGGAGAGAATAAGATAATGACAAAAACCCTTTGTTCACAATCATTAAAATCTAGCCAAAGTTTAACCAAGACCAACCAAGCAGAGAGCCTAGATGTTGAGAACATCACATCAAGCTGATATCAGATCTTAAAGATGAAAATCTGGTGTGAATCACATGCAACAAACTGAAAGTACTTTTCAAAACCCAAGTTGCCTGGCTGTGATGACGAGACATCACTAGACACCACTGGAGAAAGGAATCCAAAACACGACACTACAGAAAGTTCACAGCATGCAAGAGAAGACAGCAAGAGAATAAGAGAGGAAAGGAGAACTTCAAAAACAATTAGAAAACAGTTAATAAAATGGCAATAACTACATACCTATGAATAATTACTTTAAATGCTCCCCCGACCAGCGTGGCTCAGTTGGTTAGGGTGTTGTCTCATAACTGGAAGGGTTCTCATTCTGTTCCCAGTCAGAGCACGTGCTCAATCCCAGGTGAGGTGCATGCAGGCCGAAGCCAATCGATGTTTCTCTCTCACATTGATGTTTCTCAGTCTCTCCCTTCCCCTCTCTCTTGAATGAGAGTAAAATAAACCTTTAAAAAATTACTTCAAATGTTAATGGATTAAATGCTCCAATCAAAAGGCTAAAGGATAAAAAAATGTTGTGTATAATCAATGGAATATTATTTGGCCATAAAAATGCAGTCACACCATTTGCAAAAACATAGATGGACCCAGAGGGGAGGTTACTGTGCTAAGTGAAATAGGTTGGACAAAGAAAGACAAATACCATATGATTTCATGTATATGTGGAATCTAAAAAACAAACAAAAAATAAACAAGAAAGGCAAGGCATGTTGCAAACTCATAGATGCAGAGAACAAACCGATACTTGCCAGATGGGAGGAGGGTTAGGGAGCTGGGTGAAAAAGGTAAGGGGATTAAGAGATACAAATTCACAGCTACAAAGTAGTTACCGGAATGTAAAGTATACAGTTTAGGAAGTATAGTCAATCATACCTTAATAACTATGCATGGTGTTAGGTGAGTGCAAAACTTATTGGGTTACTAATCTGTAACCATTATGCTGAACACCTAAAACTAATGCAATATTGAATGTCAACTGTAATTTTTAAAATGTTTTTATCCCCCCTACACTTTCCTCCACCTTCACTTGGGGTGGCGAACACACAATACAGTGTACAGATGATGTGCTGTAGAATTGTGAACCTGAAACCTGTATGATTTTGTGAAGCAGTATCACCCCAATAAATGCAATAAAAATAAAAAATAAAATAAAATTTCAACAGTTTTGTTAAACCTAGAACCATGAAATTAGGAAAAAATAAATAAATATAATAGTTTTTAAGTTTTTGAAAGCTTATAGATGAGTAGAAGTTGGGGAAGTCCTTGGACAGAGCTGTGACTAAGGGCTGTCATCAAAGAACCATTGCTGACGTGTTGGCATGCAGCACCTATGAGCAGCAGAAAAAAGAAGGGGAAGAAAGAAGTTTCCTCACAATACAATTTGGAGCCGGTCACTGGAACACAGGCCGCATTTGAGTCATGCCAATTTAGTTCAACCTCGTTAGGGTCAGAGCTCCCATCAATAATCTGTGAAAAAGCTACAGGCCTCAAAATAGTTTTGCAGTAGCTTGTAAAATTATATGCACTTAACATATGACCCATCGATTGCACTGTTGGGCATTGATCCCAAAGAAATAAAAACTCATGTTCACACAAATACCTGTACACAAATGCTCATAGTAACTTAATTCATAATAGCCCCAAACTGGAAACAACTTAGATGACCTTCAGTGGTCAAATGGCTAAACAAACTGCCTACGACAGTTTGGAATATTGCTCAGCAATAAAAAGCAGTGAACTATTGATACACTCAGCAATTTGGACAACTCAGGGAACTCACACTGAGTGGGAAAAGAAAATAATCTCAAAAGACTACAAATTGTATGACTCCATTATATAGCATTCTTGAAATAACAAAAGTGTAAAGCTGAAGAACAGGATAGTGGTTGTCAGGGACTGGGGAAAACAGGCAGAGATGAATGTGGCTCTAAATGGGTTGCTAGAGGGATCCTTCCAGTTATGCACAGTTCTGTGCCGTAATCGCAGTGGTCGACAATTACAGATCTACATGTGATTCAATTGCATAGAATCGCACGCACGCACACTCAGGTACATGTAAAACTGGTGAAATACCAACGAACTCTGCAGGTTGTACCAATGTCAGTTCCTGGTTTCAATACTGTGCTAAAGTTAAGGAGAATGTTACCCTTCGGGGAAACATAGGACCTCTCTATATACTTTTTACAACTGCCTGTAAAACTATAATTATTTGAAAATAAAGCTTTTAAAAAGGTAGATCTGTATGTACTGACACTGAAATTTGACTATAATATTGAAGTTTATTGCCAAACAGAATTATGGGATGATACCCTTATGAGGAAAAAGATTGAGAATATAAAAAGTTAAGGCCCTGGCCAGGTAGCTTGGTTGGTTAGAGCATCATCCCAATATGCCAAGGTTATGTGTTCAATCCCCAGTCAGAACAGATACAAGAATCAATCAATGAATTCATAAATAAAATGGAACAACAAATGGATGTTTATCTACCTCTCTATCTAAAATCAATAAATAAAAAGATTTTACTATAAAAAGTTAAAAGTAAAGAAAAAATTCTAACATTTGTCTTAACATACATCTATGCTGGTAGAATATTTTTACTTGTTATTCTTCTATACAGTTTGACCTTTACAGTATGAACACATTACTTTTATTATTTAAAAAGGCAAATAAGAATAATGCAAACTAACTTATTTAAAAAAATCGATGGACCTTCTGCCCCCCAAAATTTATATACTACTAGGTACACAATTTTAGCGATCTCATGGATCCCAGAACCCCTTCATGGATCTCTTAAAGGGTATGCATCTCCTTGACCAGGCGCCCTGCTTTAAAAAAAATTGATGCCTGCATGAGTGGACAGAAGTAGAGTTAAGGGACCTAAATATATTCTGTAATTACCCTGGGCTCTGTTCGCTAGGACCCCCGGCCACCCTCAAACGAGAAATAAAGATTCATCCCTTTGTTTCTTTGAAAGTAACTATACAGAACTCTGAATTGTAACTTCAGGAACCACACCAAGGGTTATCATAGCAAACATGAAGGAATAAATTAACATACAAATAACTTATTACTTAGAGTACTTAGAACAACATGAAGAAATAGAATGGTTCTTTTAGCATTTGTGTACTAGCCATATTCCAGGCAATATGCTAGCACTGGAAATAAGGCAGTGAGGAAAACAGGCTTGTTTTCTACTCAGAAACTACTAGGTGCCTACAGGCATGGGGATGTGTTTGGCCTGCTTAATGCAAAACGTCTCATCTTGTTGAAAATCTTCAGTGCATGAACAACACATCTAAGGGATTTTTATAAGAATTATGGGGCCGAAGTGAAAATATTTTATAACAGTCCCTAAAAGAAATATAATATGCAAATATATGAAGAAATATCAGATGTATGCATACAGAGAGAGAGAGAGAGATAACGGGCTATCAAATAGCCATGCTAATCCAGAAGCCTTTCAGACAAACAACGGTATCAATCTTTTTGACTCAAACGTGGCAGATAAAGCTAAATGATTCAATAATCCAGAAAAATGACATCTTGGTTTGGAGGAGGGTTTTTCTTACAAAATGGAAGGCTTGATGAAGAACTTTAATAGTACATTAACAAGAATAAGACTGATAGGAAGACACATGAGATATTTAAAAGTTTGAAGTTTAGAAGCATTATGACATAGAAGACATGTGACTAATAATACATATCCTGCAGCCAGACCTCCTGGATTGGAGTCCCCCATCTGCCACCTAACAGCTCTGTGACCAAGGGAGTTGCCTTACTCTCTGTGCCTCGATTTCCTCATCCGTAGAATGGACTCATGATAGAGTTGTAATGAAGACTGAATGAGAGTGCTAAAAATGTGTTTGTCAAATAAACTCTTCAGCCAACATTTACTGGACTGAAATCAAACGCCATGAGTGTTTACAGGGAAAAAAATCCCTGGAAGAGGAATTACTCAAATAAGTGGTAACGTATCAGGTGGTGATATAAAGAGATACTCTTACAGATGGAACCTTGGCAAGGCCAAGCAGGAAGGTGAGAGCTCATCTGGGGAAACGCAGTCCTGAGGATGTGCTACAAGAAGACAGACTGGCCTGAAGGGGCAGAATAGAGTCTCAGCAAAAAAGACACTGCCTGCCAACTAACCGTTTGGGTTTTACACTTTAAAGAAAATCAACCAGCCCCACAGTTTAGATGAGGAGATGGGAAGACCAGTTATAAAACCACTGTGCAACGAAAGGCTAGAAGTACAATTGAGGCCAAAACAGGATCGTAACAGTGAAAATAAATGAGACAGAAATGAACATAACTGAGTCGTAAGACAGAGACCTTAGAAAAATGGCTGGGCCAGCAAAAAGACTAGAAATTATAAGTATAGATCTGAGAAATTACTACATGCCAAACATACTGGCGATTTCCCATAAGTTTTCACATTTAATACACGAGCAATCATATGAAAATTACTTTGGAAACTGGTATAACTATTCCTATGTTTCCCTACAAGAAACTGAGGCTCAGGAAAGTCACATTATTTGCCTAGGTCATGTGGCCAGTGAGAGGGTAGAGTCTGACTGAATTCAAACCCAAAGCTTCCTGACCCCAAAGGTCATGCTCACTCCACTATGCCATGCTAATGTCAGATGGAAGATGTCAACTTCAGTTTTGGACACATTGCTTGACTTCCGATGAATCTTTTCAATGGGCATCTAGAAAAGCATGAGGAAGTCTGAAGGGAAATCAAGGATGGAGAATGGAATTGAGAAGCTTTCTGGAAGTTTTGTAAGGATTAGCAAAGTCATTGAAGTGAATAATCGATAACAGATTATTTATAATTATTAACTTGCATGTTTATGTGCTGGGATGTAATCATGTTTGTCTGAAGAGCCAACACAGCAGTTTTAAGGGGATTCGCAAACAGAAGAAAGCTGCTGTTCTCTCCAGTAAGCAATATTTTAGTGGCAAAGCACCCTGTGAACAGTTTGTGAGTACAAAGCAGCAAGCATGCGAATAGCTTTTTACAATGTCACGTTCTCCCCTTCCACTTGGGAAGGAAGCACAATGCCACCATAAGCAGATACTAACAGCACAGATGCTGCCACTGATTGGAGCATAAATGCTGTCCTGCACCAAAAAAAAAAATCCCAAGTACCATGTCTGCATAAATCTTACATTTTTATGAATCACTGCCATTACCTCAACCACACAATGAAAATGTCTCAGGATGTGAATGGATCTTTCTAGATAGCTTAACTTATCTGAGACTCTTCATGATTTATACCTGTCCATGTATTATAACCAGACAGGGCTTTGCTTCCTAAATTGCCCGAGTAGCAGTCAATACCCTCCCTCTATGGCTAAAGTTGGAAATTTTAGTTTAATTGTAATCCAGAGGAGCAAAATCTTTCTGATGCCTCTGTTGCCACATTGTCAACATCGGACCAGAGATTCAACATTAATTTTTCCATTTCTTAGCAACAGCAGTTTTCTAGCTCAAAAAAAATATATTCTACCATACAATTTTATGCTTTGTAAAAGGTGACCTATACTTTCTTTTCAAATGCAGTTTCTTTAATGAAAATATTGTAATGTCAGTCCATGCAAAGCAAATGCATATTAATATGCGTTTACATCTGTCTCATATTAATATTCATGCCTGAATCCACATCCCTACACAAAGCCAATTTTCTGACCATCTGTGTGATGGCTGGTGGATGCAATGAATAAATTTTATTTGTGAGGGGAGTGATAAATCATGTATCTTCAGTTTTTCACCCACAATCTTTCCTTTTAGGTGCAAAAATGTTTTCACCATGGTTTGGAATATTTAAGTAAATGAAAAGGATTAACCCTTTAATATTCTTATACGCTGACAATTTTATAAAGGCCAAGAAAATGCAATCTCAACACCTCTAATCAAACACAAGGAGGAGGAATTATAGATTTGCTTAGTTGAATTTGACATCTCTGCTTCCTATGTGAATTCCAGTCTTTTATAATAATTTTCTGCATTGTACAGTTTAAAATGTACTCTGACTATTTTTGAAAAGTTTCAGAGGAAGACAAGGCCTCTCAAAAAAAGAGTGTATTTCTGAAGAAAGTCATTACAACCATCAAGTATCTTAAAAGTCATATGAAGTGTAACCATACACAATGGAAGGATTCCAGAGAAAGTTTATCAATATTGATAATATTATGCAAGTGAATAATATTGTAGCAACAACCACTTATTTGTAAATTGGGTGATGTGTGAGGGAATATTGCATCCAAATCTTAAAAACAATTACCTTTTAAGATAAGAGACAAATGCAGTTAATTAACCTGGCAAATGAGCCCCCAAAAAGGATTAAATTGAAAAGCAACCATATCATGTAGAGGGAACCTGAAAATACCATACACTAAAGAAGGAAGTGTGATCAGATGACCTGAACAACGAAAACAGGGTCAGGGGTCTAAGGTGGCTTCCTTGTCTCTTCCAGGGATGTTTCCTACAAATTCTAGACAATCAGACTACTAGATTGAATCCAAATCTAAAGATTCAATTTGATTGAATTTACCTTCTCTGAGTCAGGGCTTTTCTAAGATCCCTAAGCGGGTCACAGACAGCACAAACCATAACTTCCAGATCAAAGCAGTTCTCACAAGCTGCCAAAAGTTTCTATTTCTGCTTTAATGACATTGAACAGAGTGGCAAGGTCAAATAGGAACTCTCAGAGCTATAAATCTACCATAGATACAGCCCCAGTTACCAATGGATATTCAAACCATAAATGAAGCAGTCAACGAAATTTTGTCTCAAGTAATCAAGTTACTGAGTACCTGCTACTTGCAAGGTACACCATACTAAGACGGAAATTAAGATGCCGTGCTGCCCTCAGAAAGCCTACCAACCAGCCAGTAATAAAGGCAGACTCTCCCCGAAGAAGATTCTCAACAATTAAAGTATGATCAGTACAAACGGAGCACTATAAAAGGATTAAAAAGACAGTGAGTTTCCCACAAGCCCAGGAAATCAAGAAACCTCTCCAAAACAACTTTAAGGTCAATCTTGAAAGCTGAAAGATTCAGATGGTCAGAGAAAAGGAGTCATATCAGATGGGAGAAGCTTCACAAGACCCAGACCAGGAAGTATTTAGTGGGAGGAAGGAGGAATAATTAAGGAAATTGTGGGTAGACCACTCTGGTTATGTCTGAGAATTAATACTCAAAACTACAGGAGTTAAGGGAAATGGTTTTGGGTAGTATGCAATGTAGGCACTAAATAACACTGAATTATAAAGTCACAAGAATCCCTCAGTAACTCTGTTGACACTCCTAGTGCCTCAAGGAGACAGTCTTTCTCAGCTTAATGCCAATGTATCTTACCTATCACTCCACTACTTGCTAAATCCATCTTTTTAGCAAAGAGAGAGCCAACCTCAGGCTCTAAGTCTACCAACTAGAACTTAATAACATTGTTTGGTTTCATAGTGTTTATCTTTAGTGTTACTTTACTTTATTCCAAGGAGTATTCACTGGTCTTCCATATGTGGTAGTAATATAGCATTTCCTTTCAGGAAAAATTTATTTAAGATTTTTTTCAAATTACCTGCTTTTAGAAATAAGTAATAGAATTAATTAATGTGATAAACAAATGACTAAAGTCTGGAAAAAATTAATGTGACATAGTAACTGCCAGAATGAAAAGCAGGATTGGACTCAGAGTAGAAATGCCTAAATGCAGAAGCTGAGTGAAATTACAGCCTTCAATTCCAATTCTGTTTGATACTTCTAAGTTTCTTGGTTTTCCTCCCATAGGGGTATTGCTGAGGCTGTGTTTGTAAAATCTCTTTCAGGCCTAGAATTTTCTTTTTAATATACCTAAACTTTTTTCACGTAAATACATAAGAATATTATTCTCTAAATGAGAGATGGAACAAAACATAATAGTTCACCAAGCTCTATCCCTAGGAGATTTAATGTAAGAGATATAAATATAAAACACTTCACCAGAAGCAAAAGGATATTGCTTTCATTTGATCACTCAGGATTCCACACTGTATACTTAAGTATGACTTAGCACAATATTGATTCGTGTTTATATCTGCCACCTACTTATTTCACAGTGATATTGTAAGGATTAGTGATATAATATTTCTTAAGTCTTTTTGGCTCTTAAAGAAAATATACACTATAAAATCAAAGTAATACTAATAATAGTTATCATCACAATACCAATAACTGCTCAGATATTTTCAGACGTGGGCCTGTGCTGACGGAAAGGGAAATTAGGCTGTAAGCTAAAAATGCAGACTTGTCAGCTGGTTAAAACACAAAGATTTAGGATGGAATCATCATGATGCTATCTACCACTTACCAAGGTCTGGAATAGGGCCTGAGATTCTGCATTTGTAGCAACTCCCAGATTTCTGGTGCTGCTGGTCTTAGACCACACTTTGGGTAGGAGGGCCTTAGACTATACCACTCTGTCAGGGTCAAATTTAAAATATATTCCACTGATTGTCAGAGGACTGAAGGAGATGTGTCTAAACACATCTTAGAAAATCTGTCACTGCCACTGATGACTTCTACGATTTTTGCCACCTTGGTCCCTGATATTCTGTCTCCATTGTCCAATCCAACACCTGTGTGAAAATGATTTCTCTTATTGTCTCCCTGCCCCACCCTCATTTCCAAGCCAGATAAGAACTCTTTGAAAGCAGAAACTTTTATGATATGTTCTAAAAATTTATCATAAGGCTTAAACAAAGATTTATGCTCAAAACCGTTGATTTCAGAACTCTGATTCAGCAGGAAAATCCCGTTTCTTATAAAATATTTAATACTGTGGGGTATGTTCATGACATGGCATCAGGTTAAAAAGCAGGACACACAACTATGTTTAATGTCATGTAAATTTAAATACAGGTAGGGAAAAATACAGAAAGTAGCATGTGTAATTAATAAACCAATTAGCATCTTGTCTTTTTTCCCGCTGAGTAGTCATTAGCAAGAAGATGGAAACGTAATTGTCCCCCTCCCCTCTCTCACTGAAGAACAACATGTCCTGTGAGGTTGGAGGCTCTTTTGCTACAACAAGAAGTTAATGTCTGGTATTTCAGTCATAGCAAGAGAACAAGCTGAACCTTATGACACAAGGATGATTTATGAGTAACAGAGGTCCAAGGCCCAGACCCAGGGACAGAGTTCCTTGAGGCTGGAAGGTGGACGCATCAGGTGATAGGTTTCTGCTTCCTGGCTCTGCTCTATATGATTCACAGGTGGGCATGGCTCCCGGAGATCTGGGCCTGAACAGCAGTCCCTTATGAGCCCTGACCCCAAGGAGTCTCCAACATTGAATAGTCCATGAGGGTTAGGAACACAGTGGGCTGAAGATTAGAAGACTTCCCAATTTTCCCAAACTGGACAAGCCCTTGGGGTCTTTTACAACCTCAAGGGAGCCATTTGGCAATCCCAAACCAGCTCAGTTAGGGGTGAAGTCAGATGTAATGGAATGCCAAAAAAAATTTTAATGTAATTTTTTCCTTGCATTAATGTAATATAGGGCAGTACACATACATTTGCATACATATGAAATGATAGAAGGAAAGATTCCAAAAGATTAATAGTAGTTAATATTTAAGGTTGGTTTATAGGTGATTTTTTCTTTTCTTTTTTTAATATATTTTATTGATTATGCTATTACAGTTGTCCTATTTCTCCCTCATCATTCCCCTCCACCCTACACACCCCCTCCCACCTACATTCCCCCCTTTAGTTCATGTCCATGTGTCATAAGTTCTTTAGCTTCTACATTTCCCACACTATTCTTGCCCTCCCCTTGTCTATTTTCTACCTACCATCTATGCTACTTATTCTCTGTACCTTTTCCCCCCTCTATCCTCCTCCCACTGCCCTGTTGCTGACCCTCCATATGATCTCCATTTCTGTGGTTCTGTTCCTGTTCTAGTTGTTTGTTTAGTTTGTTTTTGTTTTTGCTTTTGTTTTAGGTGTGGTTGTTAATAATTGTGAGTTTGCTGTCTTTTTACTGTCATATTTTTTATCTTCTTTTTCTTAGATAAGTCTCTTTAACATTTCATATAATAAGGGCTTGGTGATGATCAACTCCTTGAACTTGACCTTATCTGAGAAGCACTTTATCTTCCCTTCCATTCTAAATGACAGCTTTGCTGGATAGAGCAATCTGGATGTAGGTCCTTGACTTTCATGACTTGAAATATTTCTTTCCAGCCCCTTCTTGCCTGTAAGGTCTCTTTTGAGAAATCAGCTGACAGTCTGATGGGAACTCCCGTGTAGGTGATTGTCCCCTTATCCCTTGCTGCTTCTAGAATTCTCTCCTTCATTTGAATCTTGGCTAATGAAATTATGATGTGCCTTGGTGTGTTCCTCCTCAGGTCCAACTTCTTTAGGACTCTCTGAGCTTCCTGGACTTCCTGGAAGTCTATTTTCTTTGACAGATTGGGGAAGTTCTCCTTTATTATTTGTTCAAATAAGTTTTCCACCTGTTGCTCTTCTTCTTCCCCTTCTGGTACACCTATAATTCGGATGTTGGAACATTTAAAGATGTCCTGGAGGTTCCTAAGCCTCTCCTCATGTTTTTGAATTCTTGTTTTTTCCTTGTTTTCTGTTTAGTTGTTTGTTTCTTCCTTCTGGTCCACTCCACTGATTTGAGTCTCAGTTTTCCTCCCATCTCTATTGGTTCCCTGTGCGTTTTCCTTCATTTCACTTATTGTAGCCTTCATTTGTTCATCTAATTTGTGAGCAAAATCAACCAATTCTGTGAGCATCCTGATCACCAGGGCTTTGAACTGTGTATCTGATAGGTTGGCTACCTCTTTGTCACTTAGATGAATTGGCTTTGGGGCTTTGATCTGCTCTCTGGTTTGAGCCATTTTGGGGGTTTTTTGGTCTGGTCTTGGCTGTTACATAGTGAGGGGCGGAGCCTCAGGTGTTCCCCAGGGTGGGGCAGCCCAGTAGCTAAGTAATGACTGTGGGGGGCGGGGAGGGCCGAGAGGGAACAATGGCGCTTGCTCCGCTCTCTCTCAGATTCCAGTCCCTTCCACCGCTTCCCCTTTGCCTTGATTAACTGCACATGAATATGGAACCACCTGGTCAGCCACCCTCCTCGAACAGCCTCACTGGGTCTGCACCATTGCCACCCCATACCCGGGGTGCACTAGCCACTGCCTGCATGCCTGGGATCTGACAGCCACTGCTGCCTGGGTACTCAGGTCCGCCAACCTCCACTTTTTCCTACTCCGCCCTTCTTACCGGTCTGAATGAATGGTCGTTGGACTTCTGTACAGTTCAATTTTCTATCAGTTCTGGCTGTGTTCTTGTTTCTAAATCTATGTTGTCCTTAATTTTGGTTGTGCGAGGAGGTACAGTGCGCCCACCTATGCCTCCATCTTGGCTGTAAGTCCGACTTTTTTTTCTTATTTATACATTTCTATATGTTTAAAAAAATTCTGAAAACACTTAAGTTGCTTTTAAAATTTGGGAAAGAAAATACAAGAAATGTCATTCTTTAAAATCAGAACACATATGTTATTCACCTTTTTTTATATGCAGCACCTAGAATAGTTCTAGTACATACAACAGGCATTGAAAAATATGATAACTAAATTAAATTAAATATGCAATTCAAATCCTGTGCCATAAGAAGTTAATACAATAACTCTGGTGTGCAAAAAGTAGTCCATGCATATATAAAAGCAAACAAGTTTTTTTGAAAATAGCTATTTAGAGAATATTTTAAATAAGACTATTAAAAATTACTATGAGAGATTACATAATTACTATGTAATTACAAAAATTACTATGAGAAATTACATATGAGAGATTATGTAATGCATATTACGTAGGCATTAAACAAAGGCAATCTGGGCTCAGGGACGGTGTCTTTGAATTGGAGGCAAAGGATGCTTTAGGTCCCCATGTTGCCCAGTAATTGGACTCCTTTGGTAATTGACTGACCTTTCCAAACCCCCAATACCTCATCTATAAACCTAAGTTCTATTAACTTAACCATGGCATTATTAAGATCAAATGAAGTATAGAATGTGAACACTATTTTGAAACTATAATGTACTCTACCATACTATTTTGATTATTTAAGCATGTATTTGACAGAATGTGAAAGGCAAACTATAGGTAATTTTTATAATTCATTTATCAGGTTAAAAAAATTGAACTAGACATCTACTTCATGTCTTTTGTCCAGTCAGTTATCTGCTAAGTCAACTCCTAACATAAATACAAACTAATGTGATAAAAATAAATTTAGGCAAAAGAATGGAGGTTGGTTAGTGACTTCCTATACTTTACCATGTGGTTCACCCATGTATTTATTTTTTCAACAATATTTATTGTGTCAAATAATCTTCTAGGGACTACACACTCAGGAAAGAGTCAGAAAAGTATCTCTGCCTTAGTACAACTTTCATAGCAGTGGGGACAGATCAACCATCAACAAGTAAACAAATAAACAAGTGAATCCAAGATTGAGATAAGTGCCGTGAAGAAAATAAGCAAGACTATAGTCACCTGAGCCTCTAAGATGGTCCCCAAAGATCCTGCCTCCTGATATTCACACCCTGTGTAGTCCTGTCTCACACTGTACAGACTTGGTCTCACTAACCAACAGAACACAGAAGAAGTGATAGTGTGTCATTTTCAAGGTTAGGTTGTGCAAGACACTGTGGCTTCTCTTTCGATTCCCCTTCACGCTCTGTCTCTCTCTGGAGGAGAAACCAACTGTCCGGTATTGAGGACATCCAGAGAACCCATCTGAAGATTCCCATGTTCTCACTCACCCTAAGTTGACTCCTATAACTCAGCCTTCCTTCCCCTACTAGATTAAAACTCCTTTGGGGCACATGCCCATGGTTTTTACTTTTGGGTCCCTGTGTCCCCAACACATAGTCCTAGTCACAGAAAAAAGGCCTCATGTTCTTATGGACTAACTGATGCTTGAAACCACACCCACTTATCAATCAGTTTTTGCTTTCTTCATAACTGACCTTATCCACGTGTACCCATAGCAAATGCACCATATGTTAGCTCTTATGTTGGACTAAATAAAGAAAAGAAATTTAGAAAGAGCTTCACACATCATCTGGGTAATTATCCTGTATTTATAATAAAGCAGAGTAATGTCTCTGCATTAATAAATGACTCAAACATTGCTACAAGGGCTGAGCATGATTATCTGAGCTTATTACTTAAGCCACTCAATCAAAATAAAAATGCTGTGATCTGATGTGGCAGAACAGAAACTAAGTGTTCTTTAACTTCAGCAAGGAACAAAGATATTCACTGATATGAGGATGGGGAGTAATATGAAGGTGGTAAGAGGGGGATCTAGATAAAACAGCTGCAAGAGCCCTGAAGAGAAGGCGGTTTTGTGGTCTGCTTGGCTCCCTGCCTGCTTCCTTCCTAACACGCAAACCTAAATCCACTGACGCTTTTGCTTTAAAATCTGGCCCTGCTCTACATTCGGGCACCAAGCTTGCCTTCTTGCCCTAATTTGAGAATGTAAAAGGAGTCTTAAGGCGCTGCCCTGAGCAATTGATAGGACTTCATTCTGGTTTCTGGGTTCACTATGGCATTGGCCCACTAGTTCCCAGATAAATAGTTTTCTGCTTTGTAATCAAGTGGCAGTATTTTGTCTTCCAAATAAGTCTCAACCCCGAACCCCACTGACAGTAGGAGAATTTCCACCTCCAAACTCCAACTTTCTTAGGACCCAACAGCTGGATCCCCACTTAAGATGAGCGTTGAACAATTGTGCACCAGCAACTCCACGAGAACTCCGTGGAAGAAATTTGCCTTCTTGCAATCCTAAAATGCACCTATCCTAGATCTTGATTTTAGTTTGGGCCTTTTAATGATGCTTTCCCCATCACTTCCTACCTCCACAGTGGACCTAAAGTGCTTAATCCTTAAGTCAATGCTTGCACACTGTGTGGCACACCATGGCACACGTAGAAAATAAGATTTGTTCTTTTACTTTTTGAGACATAATTGACATATAACATTATATCACTTTCAGGTGTGTATAATGATGCAATATTTGTATATACTGTGAAATGATTACCACAGAAAGTCTAGTTAACATCCATCACCATGCATAGTTACCAAAATAATTTTTCTTGTGATGAAAATTTTTATGGTCTACTCTTTTGGCAACTTTCACATATGCAATACAGTAGTATTAACCATCCTCAATCCTCATCATGTTGTATGTACAAGATTTGTCTTGTGTGGCAGAGATGTTCCCAGTCAGAGGCCACTGGCCCAGGATGCCTGGCCCTCCAGACACACATTCCAGCTGAGGATACCACTGTCTGGGCACCCTGGTAACCCACTGATGGCTGCCTGGATGCCTGTTCCTTGGACAGCCTAGACTTACGGGCCTGGCTGGCCTCTTGCCCAGGTGCACTATTCTAATAGTTTGCCTTTGGGTCCACATGGATTTTCAGGCCTTCCCATTCTTTAGCCCCAATTTTTTATGAAAAGTAATAATGTTTCTATATTGTATACCGACTCAAACCAAGATGAAGGATGCAGGTATGAAAAACTTGAATATTTTTTAAGCCTAAGTTGCTCAGTCAGAAAGTCTTCCCATTCAAGAGCATGAGAACCTCAAAGATAAAACAGAAGACTTACTGATTTCCTACCTTTGATTACCCTATTTTCGCACCCATGTAACATTATTACACTATATGCCTTTAAATAATATTAATAGCTCCCAAATATTTGGCACCTCCTTAGCAATGTGCTAAGCTCTTTCCAAGCATTATCTTGTTGATTCCTCTCATCATCTTTGAGGCAGAAAGTATCTCCATTTCACAAATGAGCAAACTGAAGCTAGGGTTAAACAACTGCATTAGAAAGTAGTGACTAGAATTTGAACTCAGATCTGTACAACTCCAAAATCCTCTCTCTCAAGTGAGATGGATCACATTAAGAATTAGCATTGTGCCTGACATATAATAGTTTAGTGGATATAAAATTTATTCCACAAGCTCTTCTGAAGAGATGTCATATTTATTTATTTTCCCTTAACCAAGTTAAATATGACTTGAAGTCTCTATTCCATAACAGAATTTCAATCTTAGTGATTATGAAATGTCTCCTCTGTTGGGAAATAACTTTCCATGGGTCTTTTGTGTTTCTGAGCACCTGGTGAGCAGAAGTACTGACTGTCCCTTGTTCCAGATCATTTTTTTCTGAAGTATTTCTATAGCAAACAGCCTTAAAGAAGATAAAAGGAGTGTCTCCCTCCAGAGCAAAGGGCAAGCATGCTTACTGACCGTTACAGATTGACATTCCTTAAACTCTAGGTTCCTCTCCTGTAATGTAGCCCATTGTGTGTCCAAGTATCACCTGCCCTTGCTCACATCACTCTGTGGGCACTGGGGCTCAGGGAGTCAATGAAAAAGTGGTGATACTCTGGCTACAAGTACTGCTGTGAGTAATAAACTATCCTTCATCTGACCTAGGAGTGTATCTTCTGCCAGTATCCATGAAATAGTTATAAGTTAACTCATTGGCTTGCGAGCAGGATATGTTTCAGACCCTTCACATGTCCTAAAACCCTCCTTTCTTTGGAAACTCACAAAAACCTGGGAGGTTCACATAGTGCCATAAAACAGTGACGGACCTTCAATCTCCCAACCATATGGTCACAGCTGGGCTTTATGCCCCAACCTCAGTTTATCCGGAGCGGGACATCAAACCCAATGGACCTGAGTTGAAATAAAGAATCTTTCCTTGACTAGCAAACCCTGTGCCTAGAGTCTAGCCTTTCACGTTGCCATTCCGCTCTGGAGCCCTACCACCCCCGCGTCCACTGTAGGCATCCACTGTACCAAGGTCTTGAGAGTCTTGGAGGGTCTCTTCTCTGTCCTGTTTTTCCTTCTTTTACTCTCTTCTTACCTCTCTCTCCTGATCTCCAGGGCACTTTACTACAATAATCTCAACAAGTTTAAGCTTTCACCAAAGACCAAAAGAGAAGTTCCCTCTTGTCCAAACTTGGCCTGAAGTAAGTGATCCCAAGGAGGAACCACCTTCTCTTTATGCACAGGAAAGCCAAACACAATTTATTTCTCAAGAAATGACCCTACAGAGCAGTAATCACTCAGTGTGGTTGATTGTGGTCCTGGTAGCTTTTTCTTTACCCCTTATTCATATCTTTGACTTCAGACATAGGTAGAAAATATTTTTCTTGGTCTCTTGCTCAATTACATCAAGCTAATGGAAAACTACCTTAGCTTTCTTTCTTCTGGTCTGTAAAATTAAAAAGAACATTATATAAATTACCACCACACACACACAAAAAAAAAAAACATAAAATAAAGATGATGATGATGATGAAGAAGAGCACCCTCTTTCTAAGTCCACAAATATGTCTTCTTCTTGCCTGGCTGACCTCAACAAAGGTTTGTGGAAAGGAACAAGGAACTGACAGAAAGTAAAACCAATTGCGTTTTTAGAAGATTTTTGTCAGTCTTTGGGTTTTGCCTTATTTGCAACCAATTAGATCAACATTGATATCCTTTAACCACTGATTTTACTGAAATATTTATGACAGTTAACAGAACTGCACTGGCAAGATTTCCTACAGGTGCCACTGCTTCTCTTCTCCCAATTTTCAATAAATTCTCAATTCTCCTAGTCTCCAAACAGCCCTGGCTAGGTTAGCAATTGGTTTTAATGATACAATCTACATCTACCTCACTTGCAAGGCATGGACAGTACATACACCCTTGGGGTTACAAGCTTGTCTAGTTATGAAGAAATGTGGCCCTAGTTATATTTTCAGAGATCCCACATAAATAATTCTTGGCTGCAGAAGAAGCAATTGAATTGTCTCTCTTATGTTTTATCCCCCCTTGGAATTGGGTGGGGGGGTTGAAAACTCCATCTTTGCCTACCTTGTTCATGCTGTATTTTCTAAGCATAGAACAGTGGGTTGTTTGGGGGGGTTTTGCCCACCAAAAAAAAATGTTCAATAAATATTTATGGACTGAATGACCATGTGAATAAGTGAATACACTTTATTAAGAGCTAGAAGATAAAAAATATCTTTGGATTCAGATCCAAACTTTAAAATGCTGCCATTTTAATTTTCTGTGGAATTAGCACTTTAATAAATTGTTCTTTGTATGTTTGGCACTTCAGAAGGGTCAAGAGAAAATATTTCCTTCCCTTACCAATAAAATAAAATTATTCACCACCTGAATCATGTACATATTTAGGAGTTTTTTTTCAAGCTTTTAATTAGTGTTACTAAGCAGTGATTCTCAATGGGGGTGCTCACAACATTCTGTATGATGTTGTTCCATGCACTGCAGAACACTTGGCATCGCTCCTGTTCCCCACTAAATGTCAGAGGAGCCACCCAGCCAGTGTGACCTCCTGAACATACTACTCAACCCTCTCCATAAGAACCTATTCTAAATTTATACTGGATATGAGTTGTATCCAAGACTTCCTCATTTCCTTAAGGATGAAGTTCAAACTTGAAATCAAACCTGATCAAGTCTTTCTAGACTTGTCCTGTTGCCATTGGTAGTTGTATTTCTTAAGATAACCCCACATGTGGGGATAGCCTTCAGCATTCCCAATCTACCTGCCATTGCACAAATGTGCCTTGATCTTCCATGCCACTGTATCTTGTCATGCTCTTCCCTCGGCCTGGAATGTCCTTCCAACCCCTGCCTCCCACACCCACCTAACCGACTAGCACTCATCCTGCAAGGACAGCTTGAGGATTTCCTTGTCTTGGCTGCATGTCCTGACAATTCTCCACCTCAGCTGCTACTCAGAGATATTACACTCATTTGATTCATTGTCAACCTCCTCCCATTAACCACTGGGCTCTCTGATAATAGAGAGTTCTGGTTCCTCAGTACAAACACTACAGGCATTAGTGTACGTGACATACCACACCGTAGTACATAGCATGCATTGTGCCACAGAAAGGATATCAGTCAAGAGCAATGGGCTGGGAGCCTGCTGTGTGCTGCCACCATGCTGGGTGCTGGGGATGCGATGATGAAGGAATAAAACAGACAGAGCCCTTCCCTCATGTCCAGAGGAAAGGACAGACATTAAACAAGTAATTTCAACTATGCGTGAAGGGGGGTTATGGGGGAGGACAACTTGGGACTCTGCCATGCCTGGGCCCCTATAAGGGAAGGAAAGTTTGAGATGAGTAGGTATTAGCTAGGCAAGGAAGGTCAAGAAGAATACCCCAGGTAGAGGCAGTATGTGATGGGGTCCGTTCATTTTCTTTTATAGCTTCAGTAATGCATTTAGAGTCATGTTCTGAAGTCCAACTACCTCGGTCAGCATGCAGGTGCCACCATTTCCATCCTCATGGCTTGGGGCAAGTCACAAATCCGCCTCATTCTCACTTCAGTAAAACAAGGCTAATGATCTTACTGTGTGATAGATTTGCTGTTAGGACTAACAAGATCATCTATTTAAAGTGCCCAGTACATAGTCTGGCACGTAGGAAGTACTCTGTAAATATTACCTCATTATTTTTTATTATTATTATTCAACAAACATTTATTATTCAACAAATGCCAAAACTTATTTGCCTCCCTCTCCTGCTCCAGTGTAGCACTTAATGAGTGTCTTGTTTACTGCTTTTTCAGTGTTGGGACTAGAAAAATAGATAGGCCTCTAAGTGGTGTGCTCTGCAATCTTAAAATAAAGAAAATAATGAGCCTGTGAGCCCAACCCAAGTAATCAAAGAAATATGTTTGTCATGAAATATTCATCTATCAAAATTGGCCAACAAATCATGTGGCATTCTGGAGTCATTTAATTATAATTAACTTACCATACTATTTGTTAAAAACAGATTTCTCCATCCCTACCCCTGGCCAGACCTATTAAGTCAGCATGTCTGAGGGTGAAACATGGGAATCCAGTTTTAATATGCTTCTCAAGTGATACTTCTTATGAAAAATAAGTTTGGAAAGTACTGGCTTGTCTCAGTAATGCCTGCTATGAACCACACCCCTCCCCACCCAAACTAAGTGGTATGAATTAACAACTTTATTAATCCCATGGATTCTGGGAGTCAGAGTTTTGGAGAAAGCAAAGGAAGCATGGCTCGTCTCTGCTCCTCAGAGCCTGGGAAGTCTCAGGTGCTGCCACCTGCGGGCTCCATATGCCTGTGTGAATCAGAGTACATCCATGGAGCCTCTCCAGCTTGGCGGTCTCTGGGCAGTGAGACGCTTTCTTTGCATGGTGGCTGGCGTCCCGCAGAGTGAGCACCCCAAGAGAACAGAGTGAACACCGCTGGGCTTTTCCAATGCAGCGTCAGAATCACGTGGCATCACTCATGGCATTCTACGGGTCAGAGAGGTCACAGTCCCACAGATTCGAAGGGAAGTGACACGAGCCTGCCTCACAATAAAAGGAGTATCATAGAAGTTGAGCATATTTTTCAACTGACTTACGAATATGTCTTGTTTTGCTCTTTAATGGGTACCCACAAACTTTCGTTTTCTCTAAACATTCTTCCCATTTGTAATGTTTTGACATATACCAAAGCAAGGCTATAAGTTACTGGTTTCTTGAAACCCGTCAATTGTCTCAATGATGCCCATACTGCTTACAAGAATATTTTGCTTTGTAAAGTTGGTTCCTAAAGTCTCCGATTTACAAGAAACCCTCGTTAATCCTGTCTGAAAAGTCATTGCCACTGATCCATTCTGTCTTTGGTCATCTTCAAAGAGGTTTAAAACAGTCCTGGCTGGTGTAGCTCAGTGGATTGAGCTTGGGCTTTGAACCAAAAGATCACCAGTTCAATTCCCAGTCAGGACCCATGCCTGGGTTGTGGGCCAGATCTCCAGTGGGGAGCCATGTGAGAGGCAACCACACATTGATGTTTCTTACCCTTTCTTCCTCCCTCCCTTCCACTCTCTCTAAATGAATAAATAAAATCTTTTAAAAAATAAAAAGAGGTTCAAAACACTACTGAAGTTTTACTTATCTTTTTGGTTCACATAAAACTGAGGACTAAAATCCTTACACTACACAAATTATAATTATGCCTTTTTCCCCTGCATATTTCTTATAAAGTATCCAGTCTTCTACAAAATATTGTGATACAAAGTTAGAAGATTTTAAGAATGAATTTCATCCTAGTTCATGAGGCACATATACAGTTCTTTGGGCTGGTATGTGCCTTGTTTATGCATTTGAACATGTCTTATTAATGTTCCTGTATACGATTGTCTACGCTTATGTCACACAATCCATTCGAATGCTTAAGCATTATAAACACACATATAACTTTATACTACTTGGGATTATACACAAATTAGATGTGTCAGTTTTTGTGCATTTTGATGATATGACACAAAAATAGTTGTGTCCATAAGTACAAAATTTAAGCGTATTAATCACTTGGTTACAGTAAAATGCACAGATGCAGGAGAGTAACAGCAGCCTGTGTGATTGCTCTAGCAATGCATGTATTTTTTCCCCCAAAGCCATCTTCATTTTTTTCTTCCCATGTAAAATTGATTCTGGGGGTGGAGAGGAGATTCAAATCCATATTGGCGTTTTCAAAGAATCACACTAATGTGAGATATCTTATCACATTAGTAATCATAGTCAGAGACAAAGTGTTTGGGGGCATGTGAAATTTTAATCCAGCTCAACGGCTAGAGCTAACTTAGTAGTACACTAGTGCAAACACGACCACATAGGCCCGGTCTCACAATGGTAACCTTGCCATGCAGCTCCAATTTGGTATGGCTGCCTGTTCTAAATTACCGTCGCGTTTTAAAGAATATTGTGTATTTGTTTTTGAATACACAGTGTATTTTCTTCTAATTACACATTCTGATCACATTTTACAGAGGAAAAATACATCTGGCCTATCAATGGCATAAAACGGGCATTTCCTCAGGGGTGTGTAAAGTGTATATAAATTTCAGCTCCTGCCCGAGATTTGCAGAGATGCTAATATGCAGGTCACTGCGTGCTGACTTTTCTTTGTGATTGGGGAGCAGTGCTCGCAAGCTCGGTGCGTTGTAATGAGATCATGGGCAGTTCGGCTTACACGCATAAAGATTTAACTCTTCTGCTAGTAGTCCCTCTGCCCCTGAACATTAGGTTCCTATATTGCTTTAATGTACCAGCCTCCCATCTACATTTATTAGGGAAAAAAATAAAAGCAGTGTTTCCTTTAGTTTATTCAGACCAAAAGGAATATATATTTCATATATATACATACAGCTGTATCTACATAGGTGTTATTAAATAAATACATTATAGCAGCTTTCATTTTTAATGGCTCGATTTTTTCTTTTGATTGCCTTCACCAATAAAAGTGTAGTCTGTAGAAAAGCACCCTTCTGGATAATCCATTGTCTCATTTTGACTCATTTTTATCAAGGAATTCCCCCTGCAGCAATCTGCACTGCCAGCCATTAGCTGTGCACATCTGCCCGCAGTAATGACCGCTCCTGTGTACATACCTGACTGCCACGCAGTTCAGCCTTCACCCAGAGGACACTGGCGCAGTGTCTCCAGAGCCAGCTAAATTTCATACTGTTGATGCATTACCGTTATCACCTCATTTGGTCTTCGGAAGTGAATTAAGAGTGCCTGGGGTTGAAAATAAGTCACATGCTGGGGCCTCATCTTAACTCGCGTCATCTCATGTATGTTCTAATAGAATGTATGACACATGATAGCCCTCGGAACTTTATTCAGTTGTGGCCAAAATAAAAACTTTGGATCCACCAGCCCCTTCTCCTATACAAGCACAAAACCTGAATATCTTACCATGATCACCTAGAAACATATTTTTTTCATCAATAAATAAACCACATATTAAAATTTGTCCTATGTCCCCCGGACTGGAGTGGCTCAGTTGGTTGGCCATTGTCCCACAAAGCCAGAGGTTGCTGGTTCAATTTCTGGTCAGAACACATGCCTGGGTTGCTGGCTCCATCCTGGTGGGGAGGCATACCAGAGGCAACCAATCAGCGTTTCTCTCTCACATCCATATTTCTCTCCACTTCCCTCTCACTCCCTTCCCCTTACTCTAAAAATAAATAAAATCTTTTTAAAAATTGTTCTATCCGAATTGTATTTCTCTTTGATATATTTTCTTACTTCTATAAATGTCCCAATTTAAAGAGATAAGTTATTTAAAACAAGAGACATTAAATTAATAATTTTAAAGTTCTTTTAAAATGTGTTTAAATCCTTGTCTCCAGACCCTAACCCTTTCTTTGGCCTGTTCTACTAGATGGGAAGGCACTAGAGGGCAGGGGCCACCCAAGGACACTGTGCTCTGTACCAGGGATTTTCACCGATGCACCACAAGAACTTTAAAACATGCAATACCTAACTATTTAGGTAGGGGCACTGACTTCTTTTCCCTTAGATTATCAAATAAAAAAATGGCAGTGGCTGACACAACAATAGCCATCTGGTGTGAATGAATCATAACTATACCTATTTTTTGTCAGATCTGCAAAAATTATATTTTTGGGTGTGCTGCAGAATTTTAGTATTTCGTTTATACCTGCCGTGAGATGAAAAAGGTTGAAAATCATTGTTCTACACTAAAGTGGAGGGACCACCAGAAGATATTAGTAAGGACGATCTTCAGATGACACTAACAGATTTACCGAACAAGTGCATTACTGGAGATGAGAGTGGTCAGGTGACCGCCACAGCGGTCCAGACAATCAATCACAATGTCATGACCAAAGCCAAGGATGTTTCAGGACACTTTGCAAACAGAAGTAATGAGACTTAGATGTGGACAAAGAGGGACTAGGAGTGAGGCAGATTTTGATCTTAGCCCTGACATGTAAACATTTTGGAAGTCATCATTCCCATACTTACAACAGAAAACGCTTGACAAACTAAAAATCAATTCATTTTCTTGGGCCTGTCATAGAACTGAAGTAGCAAGGCAAACCGTCTCCCTGAACTTCAGAGTCAGGCACAGCCCAAGGGATAGACAACCAAGATCTGTTTCCCTGGAGCAAGAGCTGCATGAGCCTTAAACTGGTAAGAACATTTAACCAGTCATTTTCACACATTTCTGGAGCCTCAGTGACAAATTCCTAGAGATCACAGTCTGGAGTGGAGGAGCCTTCCTGAAATCTCCCACCAGGAACCCCACCAGGTTCTCACTTGGAGGATCTGAGAAAGATCCCCTCCCCCTTCCTAATCCTGGCAAGAGGAAGGGAAGAGTAAATTGTAAACCCACCCAGAGCAATCTCCATACTAAAGGCCTATCCTCAGGGCAAAAGGACAAAAGGCTTCACTTGGCTTCTATTTTGAAACCTTATCTTACCTAGAGAAAAGGAATTCCTCCTCCCTCAACCTCCTCCACACCTGTCACACCTAAAGAGGGAAATAATTCACTGTTATCAAGAAACAGGCTGACAGTCACCAGAGGGGAGAGGGGAGAGAATTTCAGGGGAAAAGGGGAAGGGTTTCCTGGAACGAGTATAAAGGACACAGGGACAAAAACTATGAGGGGTGGAAATGGGAGGGAGGTGGGAAGGGCTAGGGTGGGGAGTAAAAGACAGAAAATTGTACAAGATCAACAATTAAAATAAAAATTAAAAAAAAAAGAAAAGAAACTGGGATTCAAGGAAATCAGTTGGGAAGGATGCAGCTTAGGAACGCAGTATGAGACCAGTGGGGAAAGGGCTGCACCCATGGGCAAGGAACAGGAACCCTGTGAAGGCCCCAGCCTGGAGACAGGCTCCCGATGAGCCTAAATTTGAGGTTTAAACAGCAGATTACAGGACACTCCCCCATCTCTACAGGTCCAGAATGGAGACTATGTTTTAGGATGAAAGAGTTGTGAAGCTATTCATAAATTGAGCAGAAAATGGGTAGAAGTGTGAATAAGGGACCAAGAATAGATTTATAAAGATTCTCAAATTTAGCCCTGGCTGGTATAGCTCAGTGGAGTGGTGGCTGTGACCCAAAGGGTCACTGGTTCAATTCCCAGTCAGGGCACATGCCTGGGTTGCGGAACAGGTCCCCAGTGGAGGCCACATGAGAAGCAACCACACATCGTTATTTCTCTTCCCCTCTTTCTCCCTCCCTTCCCCTCTCTCTAAAAATAAATAAATATAAAGTCTTTACATGAACAACAATTAAAATAAAATTTTTAAAAAAGATTCTCAAATTTAACTGCTGGGACTGAGACCCTGAGTGAAGGAGGTGGAATCACCTTCAGAAAAATATAAAGAAGCCCATCCCTTCCATTGGAAAATGTCTCTTTCATGGCAAAAGAAGTGAAAGGGAAAATGAGGCTATGGCTAGAAATCAAGTGAGCAAATGAAGCTGGGGACAGAAATTGAAAGAATTCATGCAGCCTACTTGACTAAGCCATGTTATTCTATAGACTGGTCATTTCCAAGCATTTTTTACATTTTGTACTTGATTTGAGCACATCCCCAAATATACAGGTACTCATTTATGCATCACACAGATCCCTCTGTCCGTTTCATTTACTAAAGCTCAATTTCTTTCTGTATTTAGATAAAGAGGCTTATACACTGCATGCCTCACATGTCCGAAGACCATCACGCTCCCTCCCCAGAGCATTTTTTTCTCTCTATTTTTAAGGTATAGTTTGTGGCAGATTTTTTTTTTAAAGCTATAAAAAAGGAACTCAGCCACCAAACACCTAACTCTTCTTATTTAGTTTCTGAAGCAACCTAACCACCCTCACGGGCCTCGGTGCACCTCCATTTATTAACACTCAGGCCCACCTCCCTTGGAAACCTTCTCTTCATCTTTCAACCCTGGCTCCAGCCAGGCTACATTTGCCCTGTTTCCTATCCCAGCTTCCTCCCCAGTCAGAACTCTGACTTGGCAAATTCAGGAACAACTTTTAGAGATTCACATCTTTCTACCTTTAGCCATTTCCTCCACTGTTCCCTTCCCACGTGTCAGGCCTAAAGGCAATTCCCACTGTGTCTGTCCTGGACCCACAGACAAAACCTGGCAATGCTGTGCTGGTCTACAGCAGTCCTGCTTTGCTGGTTGAGCTTTGCTGTCGCCTCTCTTGCTGTCAGCTGTCATTTCACCCTTTCATCGGCTTGATTTTGACTTGCAACCTCCTCCGCCTTCTTCTGCTTTGCTGCTTCTTAGCTGCTCTGGGATGGGTGGAAAAAGACAACTGAAAACGTTAAGACTAGAATACTAAACGGGAATCAAGAATAGAAGTGCTAAGGAGCCTAGTTCTCATGCAGCGACATGAATCTCCGGCTTCATATCTTCACAGGCCTTTTCCACTTACTCTTTCAGGTTGACTCTGTGTTCCAGACTGACCTCTATATACATGATATACAACCATATGTATCTTGAGTTTCCTTAAAACAAAATAAATACCAGTCTTCCTTTCGACTCCAGCATCATAATCAAGCTACAGTAAAAGAACTATTTCATTCCCCCCTAAAAACTGGGTAGAGGAAAGTTGTTTGAACACAAAGTATTTTTTATCCAATTTTAGCAAAGTGTATTCCTAAAATTAGTATAAATTGTCATAACTTATAACCTGGGTTTTCTTTTCCTTGCATTTGTTTTCACACTACAATATGAACCAGTCCACAGAATTGATGACCACCTTCCAAGAGGCCCCAACTTGGTGAAGCAGAGAAGAATTAAAGAAGAAAATAGCCATTTAGCTGATTCCTCAAGAGTACCCTTGCTATAAGACAGAGAAAAGCGTCTAGTAAACTGCTCCATCTGTACCAGCTATCCTCATTTCCATTATAAGCCGCAAATGGCAAAATCAATGGCCAGAAATGAAAATGGAATATAACGAGGCTTAAGACTGCTACAAATCACTGATCTACTCTGGGAAGCCTGAGCAGAAACTCCATGGAGATTTTCCCTGAGAAAAGCTCTGCTATTCAGCCAAAGTACTGAGCTTCTCCAAAGGGCCTTACTCCCACATGGACAAATAGGCTCTTGGCACCTCGCAAACCATCCGGGGAGGGAATAACGCCCTGTGTACCATGCTTCTGTAGGCCCGCTCCCGGCATGACCCCCACCACAGGGGAAGGCAGAAAAGCACAGCTGCCCTACTTGGTGAGGGAAAATCAGGTGCTCTGCCCTCGCCCTCCACCAGCAGGACGGGTGGCCGTTTATGTGCAATCAGCAGGTGTATAAACAGTGGTAGGGAGAGCTCCCTCAGCTCGGGCTCACTTAGTTCCCTGGGTAGTTAAATTTCCTTTGTCATCAAGGGTAGGGACTCATCCTCAGATAGACTGTCTTCTGGATCCTAATACTCTCAGCAGAAATCTTTTTTGGAAATATCCAACTCTCTCTTCTTCTATATTCATATTTAGTTATTCAATGATGCATTCATTATTCGAAATATTTAATAAACTCTTAATATGTGCCAGATATTTTTCCAGGGCCTGTATCCCTGTATATCCTAGAGAGAACAGAAAAGCAATGAATATGTAGTTAAAGAAAAAGTCAGCATGGTGGTTACCAGATGGAAGTGGTACTAAAAGGAGAAGGGGGTCAAATACATGGTGATGGAAGGAGACTTGACTTTTGGTGGTGGGCGCACCACGCAATATACAGGTAATGTATCATAGAATTACACACTTTAAAGCTATACAATTTTATTCACCAATGTCACCACAATAAATTTAATAGAAAGAAAAAGAAAAACAAAGTCAGGTGCCATGAAGTAAAATGAGCAAGATTAGGAGAGAGAGTACAGTGAGACAGAAAAGAGCTCTCTGAAGAGTCAAGTTTGAACAGAGACATGGGGAAAAAGAAGGATTAGTCATGGGCAGATCTGGGAAAAGTGGTCCAGAAGAGAAGAGCAAGTGAACACAGAGGGTACTTGGAGTGCTCCTAGAGGAGAAGGAAGAATGTCAGTGGACCTGAGAGCAGCAAGCAGCTGATGATGGAGAAAGAGATGATGGAAACAAAGATGAAAAGACGACTACGGAGAGGATCGTGAGGGACCTCATAGGCCACGGTTAGGCACTGTGTTGCATTATTCATTGTGTTGTGAATATGACAGAAAGCCATTGGAGGTGACACAGAGGAGTGCCATAATTATTCTGGCTGACTGTGAATAGTACAAAGTCTCTCCAGGAAAAGTCCAGCCATTGTTAATATAATGAGAATGGTTTGCACAACATCAATGTAACCTGGCAGCCAAGGAGAGGAACTGGAATGCACATGTGTTAACAATGATGACTTCACTGTACTAGTCAGTGGGGGAGGTAGACGCTGTTGAGTGAGCATGTGTACTGTGTGGCTGTTGCACTCAAAATGACTGAGAGAGTAGAGCAACGAATCTGCATCAAATTTTGCATTTAAACTTGAATAGTCCTCCACGGAAACTATTCAGATGACTCAGAAGGCTGCAGCTATAGGCAACTGGTGATTGGTAGCTTTATCACAACAATGCACCCACTCATGCATCATATCTCATGCAGTTTTTTGGCGAAACATCAAAGCACCCAGGTGACTTAGCCCCGCTACAGCCCATATTTGGTGCCCGGCAACTTCCGGCTTTTCCCAAAACTAAAATCACCTTCAAAAGGGAAGAGACTTCAGACCATCGATGAGATTCAGGAAAATATGATGGGGCAGCTGATGGCAACTGGGAGAACTATGTGAGGTCCCAAGGTGCCTACTTTGAAGAGGACAGAGGTGTCATTGTCCTATGTGCAATGTTTTTTGTATCTTGTATCTTCTTCAATAAATGTCTCTATTTTTCAATTACATGGCTGGACACCGTCTGGACAGACCTCATATAATGGAAAGGGCAAAAGAGGAAATGAGACCAGGAGGAGGCTCTTGCTGCGGTCTAGGCAAGAAGCAACAGTGGATAGGATTAATCTGGTAATGGTAGAGGAGAAGTGGTTGGGTTCAGAATAGATTGTGAAGACAGAACTGACAGGATCTTCTGAAGGATGGGAAGAAGAACAGAATTGAGGAAAAGTCCAAAGAAGGGGGACTGAATGCAGGGATATATGGTTGTCCTCCCAACAGTCACTGGGAAGAAAGAACACAGGATAAACGGGGGTCCTCACTAAACAGAGCGAAGCCTGAACACAAAGACGACGGGCAATCCTCCCAACAGAGACGGAGAAGACTCAGGGAAGATCAGATGCAAGGAAAATCAATAAAAAACTATGTTAGGCCTTTAGATTCAGTTTCATCAATTCCCACCATCGAGGGCATTGTGGCTATTTGAATTCTCCCACATTCAGGTACATTCATAATATATAATATTAAAAAACCACTGGTAACTAACCGAGTGAAGAACAGGGAAGAATGTGTTCCAGGCTCAGTATGCTTATACAAAGACATAAAGATGACAGAACCACAGGGCAAAGGGGAGCAAGGAGATGAGGTCTGTGAGACACGCAGGAGCCAGATCATGAAGGACTACTAGCTGTGTCACAGCAGTTATTTAATCTTTTTGTGCCTCAGTTTTCTTATCTGCAAAATGGGATGATGATGATAGTACCTACCCCCAAAGAATTTAATAATTTAAGATCTGTAAAGTTCTTAGAACAGTACCTAAAATACAGTCAGTATTTTAAAAATGTTAAATTTAACAAATAAGTAAAATTGTGGTCTTTTGCCTAAGCAATAGGAAGTTAGAAGGAAATGACATGATTAGATCCTGCAAATAAAAAAGAAGAAATTGACATTTAAATATATTGTTTTGGCCCTGGCTGGTGTTGCTCAGTGGATTGAGCACGGGCCTGTGAAGCAATGGGTCACTGGTTCGATTCCCAGTCAGGGCACATGCCTGGGTTGCAGGCCAGGTCCCCAGTGGGGGACACATGAGAGGCAACCACACATTGATGTTTCTCTTCCTCTCTTTCTCCCCTTCTCCTCTCTCTAAAAATAAATAAAATCTTAAAAAAATAAAATAAAATAAATAAATAAATAAATATATTGTTTTGGTGGTAGACAAAATAGTGATGAAGATTATGGTGTCTACATTTTAGAAGTCACAAAGATAACTATTAATATATTCCTTTTAAATACATTAAAGTATAGCCTAATGACCTAAAAGATCTCAGGCCCACAAATTGTGTATTTGGAAACCAAAACTTATATACATGGTATCTCCCAGTTTCTTGACACAGAGATTATCTCCAGAGCCTTCCCCAGGATTTCTGCAAATTCTCAAGGGCTTGCTTTTGCTCCTCTTTATGTACTTTAGTGGAAAAGTTGGTGACAATGAAATGTTTAAAGGTGGAAAGTGGAAAGGAAGAAAAAAAATATGGTCTTGGCAAGAATTGCAGCTGGTCACCCTCAATATCTGACTAGTTATTCTAGCAACTCCAGTACTGGGGGCTCCCTTACCCAGCTGCTGATGATGCCGCCCAGCTATCCCCATCACGCTCATGCACTCCAGAGATAGCATAAGGCTGCTGCCACCAAGTGCTCATCCAGACCCTGGGCAACATGTGACAATAAAAAGGGCAGATTACACACAGCCTCACTAAAAGCAGTGCAAAGTTAAAATGAAGTTTTCATGGGGAAGCAATGCGTTGGCTTATATTTTGGACAAATAACCAGAAGCAGCGTGGAGACTTCGAGATGGGAAGATGGGTTAAGAGGCTGTGCCTATAATTCAAGTCTGCTAATGAGGACCTGACCTAAATCCTTAGCCATTGGGAAAAAAAGATCAATCCTACCAACTTTATAAAGGCAAACTCAACTAAGCTCTGAAGTTTTTTGGATATAGGTATGGGCCCTCCAACCTAGGATACTGGGGAAATAGTAAAGTCCTGAAGAGAGGTCCAGAGAACAAAAAGGCAGATCAGAATGGCAGAAAAGGAGATCAGGGGATAGGCTGGGGACATGGTGCATTTGAACTCTATGTAGGCCAAGTTGTGCTGCAGGAGGTACAACATATCTTCTCCCACGTGTGTTCAAAGTGGGCTTCAAAGCCACTCACACCAGGTGTGCGGTGCAGTTCAACAAAGACTCATTAAGCCCCTGCTATGTTCCATGCCTGAAACATTATGCTTTACATCCATTATTTCATTTAATTCTCACAACAGCTTCATTCAGTAGTTATTGTCAGCTCCATGTTGATATCTGAGAAAATTGTGGCTCAGGAAGCTTAAATAGTTTTTTCAAGGCCAGACAGCATTTTGTGCTGTGATCTTCTCCCTACTTCCCTCTATGGCAAGACTAGACACCCTACTCTGGGTTCTCCCATTCTGGTCCCATGCTCTGAGTCCTTGGGGAATCACGCTCCTTAATATTCTTGGTGGATTAGAAGTTTAAGACATACTTACATTTGAAGGACTCAGGAAAAAAGCCCTCCTTAGTTGGCCTTGCCACCTCCTACCATTAGGAAGCAAAAGAGTAGAGTGCTGAGGAGCACAGACTCTAAAGCCAGCCTGTCAGGTTTGGGTTCCTGCCCTGGCAATTACTAGCTGTGTGACCTGGGGCGGGTTAATTAACCTCTCTGTGCCTTGCTTTACCCACTGGTAATAAGGGAGCGATGTTAGTACAAAACAAGTATCATTATTGTGAGCACTAAATGGATTAATATATAGGAAGTACTTAGAATGACACCAGCACATGATACATGTAGTTATATTATTCTGACAGTCTTATTGGAATATCCCTAGATACATCCATTCAACTGCCAGTCCCCCCTAAGATGCTGTGGTCTAATAGAAGTGGTCAAGCAATGTGGGCCTTGGTAATAAATGAGATATCACTATAACCCGTGTGATTAGTTCTTCTTTTTAGCCTTAACATTTTTATTTTACCAACTTAAGCCCACCCATTCATTTCACAAAATATTAATAATCTGGTACAAATCACCAGATTAGAGGTTTGTAAGCCTTTAAAAAATGAGCCAGAAAAATACCTGCCCAGAAATAGCTTATTGTATTAAGTCAATTCAAACACAGAGATCAGTTAGTCCAGACAGCCAGCCAACTGAGCAAAACCTGGCCTTCTGTCTATGCTTTTCTCTTTTTCCCTCAATCAGAATGAAGACATGGTTCAGAGATGGTAGTTACTGATTTGGACATCAACGTGGCAACTCCATATTCTCAGAAAAAGCTCAGGGAGCTTCTAGCATGCCTACCTCAGGTCCCGTGAGGAAATGTAAACCAGAGATGTAAAGGGTTTAGCCGAAGGCCCTGAGCTAATTACGGTCCCAGGTTGATGGTTTCCGCTCCAAACACAGTGAGCTTTCCTCCAGAGCACGCCAGCTCTACACTCTGCTCTTTGTTTCACTATTCAACATGCCTGCTCATCATGCAGTCCTATCAGTAAAAGAATAATTGACCCGGCAACACAATACATGCAAATCATAACAATTCTGCTATACTAACATATTTATTATGTTGTAAAATCTACACAAAACTGTAAGCTTAAAAGTTGAGATTTTTTTCTTTACCCAAATCTGGAGAACACATCTGGAGTGTGCATCTGGAGAAGATGGCCCTCCCACTCTTAGAAGCCACAACATTGGGTGCTGTTCCAGGCAGCCAGTGGGAAAAATGTGGAATCTGGGGTCACCTTAGTTACCACTAAGTAGCTTTCATGACTTTATTTGTATTCTATTGCCACTGTAACAGATTGCCACGAATGGAGCAGCTTAGAACAACAAATTTATTATCTGCCTTTGTGGATCAGTCGTCTAGACACAGCATGGCTGGGCTGATTCTCTGCTAAGTATCTCACAAGGAGGAAATAGAGTGTGAGCAAGGCTGAGTTTTTCATCTGAAGTCACTAGTGCAGAAGGAGTGCACTTCCAGGCTTATTCAGGTCCATGACATTGTAGGACTAAGGTCCCCATTTCCTTGCCAGTTCTTGGGTGGGGTGGTTCTCAACTTCCAGAGTCGGCCTATTTTCCCTGGCTTGTGGCCCCTTACTCTGCAAAGCCATGAATGGTGGGTTGAGTTCTCCCCACACTTCTAATTTCCGTGACTTTCTTTCTGCCTTATCTCTCCAACAATCAAATCAATTCTCTGAGTCTCAATTTCTTCAATGGCAAAGCAGGTAGAATCATATGTACCTCAGATTACTGATTTGAGGGTAATAGATACAAAATTATTTTGAAACTGTAAAGCAATCAATGTGGAGAGAATTAAGAGTTGGGGGGAATTAGAAGGGAAACAGAGAAACAGAAGCTTTTCTCTGCATTTAAGATCATTAGTTCGACTGAAAGAGAATAAGTTGAATGTCCACAGAACACTAAAGTTAAGGGATATAGATATTTGTAGAAGCATTTTGTAAATGCTACAATGGTATATGAATGTTGGGAATTATTATAAAATATCATATACCAACTGAGACACAAACTAACCTAAGTCTGTACCTCCAAAAGGATCTTAGTTTAAAATATATATGTGGAAAAAAGTGGACCTAAGCCAGCACAACACCACAGAGCCTGCAGATCTGCCAACACCATCTGCTGATAACAAGTATGTCCTGGGCATACCGGTATTTTCATTCCTATAAAATGGGAATAATCATAATAGCACCTACTTTAGGGGTGCTGCGATGATTAAAGAATGCATGTAGAACACTCAGCAAGACGCCAGGCTATAAATATCATCTATTATTTTATCCTTAAATTCAAAAGGATGAGAGTATGATCAGTGGGTCATTAAGCCAAAATATGGCAACCAATAGTCTACTGCTAGCTCACAGCCTTTACTAAGACAATAAGGGGAAATATATTCCTCAAAAAATAATATGCAAGAGAATAAAAAAGAATAAAAATATCTCTCAGGTCACATTAAGTAATAAGTATTTCATCAATTATGTTCCCTAACATGATTTTTGCGATTTTGTACCTTCCAGGACTAGGAGCCATCATTAACCTAAAATCAAAGAGCGAAGTGAATTTGTAGTTTCAGAGACCAGCAGTTCTGGAAGATGTTCCCTGCAGACGCACCTCCATCCTGAGAAGATGTAGTCGGGTCATGGTGGCCTAGACTGTTGACACCTGCTGGCTTCTCCAGCACAGCTTCACTGAGAGTAATGACAAAAGAGAGGGCGGAGCTCAGACGGCGGCCCAGCTCCGAGCACGCAGGGACGAGCCCTGCATCAGCCGGCTGCACTGCACTCCGTCAAGTATTAGACACCCCGCCGCAGCTCCACCACAGCCCGGCAGAACTTCACGGTGCTCTGAACTCGGATGCCCCACGAGACACCCGTTGAGGAACCAAACAAAAGTAAAAAGAGAGATTTAAAATATCAAGTGTCTTACTACCTGATGTGTTCCTGTGATTTAAAATGAAAATCCAAGGACTTTTCCCTTCAATATGATGGGGCTTAGGGGGATTCTTAAAATAGATAATATGAAGCAAATCCAAGTGAAGATTCTATAGGGAAAAAAGAAACTAAAAAAACACTGAAGGAAAAGTCAGTGAAAGGGAAAAAAACGCTAAAGGAACAACAAAATTTTAGAATGGCTGTAAAGGAGAAGAAAGACTATTTGAAAAACCTTGTTTATTTCTTCATACAACAAATATTAGTTGATTATGTGTCAAGCACTATGCTAGGAGCCCCTTAAGAATAATCTACAGGGAGGGAACCATAAAACAACAGAGAAGAAAATTTTGAGACAGGGTGAGTAAAAACAGGATGAGGAGAAAGGATAGAGGAGGGCCCCCAGCTCTGTGGCCTGGGGGAAGGAGGAAGCAGATTAGCCCAAGAAGACAAACGGTGAATAGAAAAGAGAGACAGAGGCATGCCTCCTACACTGTGGCAGCCACTTGCTGAGATCTGGAGCAAGTCACTCCTCTCCCTACCTCAGTTCTCCCAGCCGTAAATGAAGGTTCTTGGACAGCGTGAACAGCTCAGGAATCCTATGAATACTATAAGCAGAAGGTCATCCTAACTCTTCTCATTCTTCATACTCCATCCACCTTTAATCTATTGAAAATCTATGTTTATCGGTGCTATCCCCCTCATCCTCCACCCATCACTATCACTACGGCCGGAGTCAATGTCACTTCTTGCTGGATCGATGCAATGGCTTCCTAACAAGCTTATTTCTACATCCCACTCTCAAGAGCAATCAGAGGGAGCCTGTTCTTTTGGAGCATGGCATTACTCTATTCAGAATGTTGTGATGGCTCCCTATGGCCTGGGCTCATGGAGTAATACATGACCCCCACCCCCATCTTCTGTTGCATGCCCCACCTTGCACATTCTTTTCCAGCCACATTCTCCTACTTGCCATTCTTCCAACACTATTGGCATGGTCTGTGGTCTGTGGTCTGTGCCCCAGCAATTTTCTCTGCCACAAAGGCTCTTGCCCCCATTTCACTCAGCTGGCATCCTTATCTCCTTCAAGGCTTTGCTCAAATTTAGCCTTCTTGGTGAGTTGTACTCTGAGTACTCTAGAAAGCCCTATAACCTAGGCCTACATTCCCAATCCTTCTAATTTTCTGAAAATTTATGTATTTACTTTGTGTATTGTTTACAGTTTCCCCACCCGTACCCCCTCCCGAGAATGTAAGATCCAAGAAGGCAAGGATCTTTGTCTGCTTTGCTAACTGCGGGGTACCCTGTCCTGGGTGCCAGATGTGGGGGGGGGCTCCGCCCGCAGAGACCCATCCCTCCGTCACGGATGAAAATAAAAACTACCAAGACATCTTCTGCTTGGGGAGGAAAGGGGTCAAACTCTCAGAGGAGAATGACCCACAGCCCCCTCCTCACTAGGCTTTTATTGGGCTCAAATACACAGGAATACAGGTATGTCAGGCAACAAGGATCAAACAATAGTTAACATTTCAAAGCAGTCTGAGGGCTTAATCTGAGCCAGTGTTTGTCAGGAAAGGGGGTTGCCAGACTTTGGGAGACATGCTCATTTCCTCCTGGGATACTTGTCACCTCAGGAAGAGCACTCTTAGCAAAGCAGGTTTCACAGGGTTTTAGGAATTCTTTAGTATGTCCGGATCACCCAGGGAGCCGTCCTGGCCAGGACAGGGCTGCACTGCTCACCCCCCCAGTTTCAAGCTTTAAGGCAATTAGGAAGCAAGGGACATCTCCCAGATGGAAATGAGGACTCGGGCTATGTCAGAATAGCCGGGGGGCGGGGGGGGGGGGGCGCAGCGAGGGTCCATTACATCCTCTTTGCTGCAACCCCCCCGAGTCCTTCCATGAGGCCTCCCAAGTGGTTGCGTCTGGCTTAGGTTGCCCCTCCCATGAGGAGTCTTACCCGTCATTGACTGCCAACCAAGCAATTGGGCCAGAGAGGCAGAAGCAGCACTCCTGCCAGGGAGATAAGCTTTGTCTCCTTAGTAGGTCACGTCCTTGTGACAGAACAGACCCAGATGAAGTGGGTCCCTTGGGCTCTTACACAGCCCACCATGGGGTAAGGACTACAACTCCTGAAACCAGGCTGAACGGTCCGCAACATCTAACTATTAACCACTGTCTTAAAACAGTACCTAGTGCATATAGGCACCTAATGCATATTTGTTGAATGAGAAAATACATTATTGTAAAGAAAGATACAAAAGCAAATAAAGCACAGATTTACTGGAGAGACCCCTGGTCCCCCTCTTTTGCCAAGATAGAAGATATGAGGGGAGAAGCCGGTGCCCTCACAAAGCCAGTGTGCCAGAGAGCCTGATGGAATGGAAAGAACACTGCATAGGATGTCTGAGTCAGGATTCTAGTTTTGATTTTGCCACTATTATGGGAACTGGGCTTCAACTGTCTTGTTTATAAAAAGGAGAGGTTAAGTTAGACCAGGGAGAGGTAAACTTCTGCCCTCAATCCAAATCCAATATACTTTTTATTTCTGTAAATAAAGTTTTATTGGAACACAACCATACCCATGCATTTACACATTGTCTGTGGCTCCCTATGTGCTTCAATGGCAAAGTTGCGTGGTGATGCCAGACACAGTATGGTCTGCACAGCCTAACTACTTACTATCTGACACTTTATAGAAAAAGTTTGCCAGCCCCTGGGCTAGACCCCCAGCATACAAGAACCAGAAAAGCTGGCTTTTTTGTTCACCACCATGTCCCCAGCACATAGAGCTGTGCCTGACACATGGTAGGTAATCAATACATATTTAAATAACTCACGGGCTTTCAAGCTGCTTCATGAAGCCTTTAGAAGGTTAAATAATATCAGCAGCTGATAGAAAGTACCGCATGCACTTAATTTACATCAAGTTCTTTCTTTAATTCTCACAACCCCATGAGGTAGATTTTATCCTCACCATCCCCATGGAATAGGTGAAGGAACTAAAGCACCAACAGTTTAAGTAACTTGCCCATCCAAGTACATGGGAAATCTTGGGACCTGACCTCACGCGGTCTGACACCACAATTCATATTTTTAACCACTGCCCACACGGCCGCTCTCCTGGCCAAAGGGACTAAGGCAGCTACAAGTTTAACTGTTTTAACTGTTGGCTTTTAGATATGTGTTGTGTTAAAGAAGGTATCTGTGGATTTTGAAAGTTTGAAAACCACTGAACTCAATCTACTAAAGTCACTTTAACACTCCAAAATCTAATTTAGCAGGAATTGCTCTAAAGAAAAACGTTGATAAAATCGCAACCTGAATCCCTGACTTTCTCTCTTCCCTTCTCATGCAGGGCCCCAAAAGACATCCTTGCAAGACTCACCCCCAACTGCAGGAAGTGGCGCAGACTCACTGCTCCTTGAAGAAAGAATAACTCAGAAATCAATTGTAACTTTGATGTCCGCTGCACTTTCCAAAAAATAGAAGAAAGAACTTGATTCAAAGGAACTAAGAATCTAACTGAAGTTTTAATTGCTTCACTTATTGCGAAAGCTTAGAGGATGAGAAGGAAAGGTGCGCAACACATGCAGAATCCCAAAGACTGCCCCCAGAACTGGTAGGACCATGGAGTAGTGTGTACTTTCACCCCCGACTTTAATGCTACTGCTCCTGGCCCTGAACTTCCCTTATTTTCCAGCATGGATGCACATGCTTTCCAGCACGAAGCACACAGACATCAATAAGTCAGGCCAAGAATAATCTCTAGGCCATTAATTAAACTCTGTGTACAGGCATGCACACGATACCATCATACATAGCATACGGAGCCATAAACACTACATGGAACCAGCAAGGATAAATTATAAGCATATAATTCCCTTGAGTTTCATAAACCATAAAACTGACGCTCAAGTGGTTTGTGTAGTCATTTGAATCCCAGAAGGAAATACAGCACCACAATTCAAAAGTTGCTTATTGTTTATTTTTATATAATGGATGGATCCTACTTCTCAATTCACACATGCCCTCCTCCCACTGGGGCCATCCATCCTCAAGCTGACTCTGCCTATCAGCCATCCCCTCCCAGCCTGGCCCCCCGCAAGTTCTCCCCTCTTCACAGAAAAGGCCCGTCCATGGCAGCAGCCTGATGGGAGTGTGGGGTTGCATCTCATCTCATTAACAAATTTTAATAATTCACGAGAGTAGCGTAACTCTTGTGAATAATCAATGGCATATTTTCCCCATGGGATGCAGCATCTGTAGCACTGCATTCCATGTGTTATGACTACTTATAGATTACAGAAATACAAAAGAAAAACAATAGTTATTGAGCACTAATTTCTTTATGAAAGTATGGCTTTAAATGATTTCTTCCCATTCCCCTGTCCTCGAATTCCTCAATTCTCAACTCCAAACTACTGGGTTCTTTCCTTGAATCTTATACTTTCATCTTTGTATTGACCTCACAACAAGAAATGAAATATTTATTGATCACTGATACTACATGCTTGGAAATGTCCAGTAATCAAAAGGACACTTTCTTCTCTCAAGAATGTGCAATCTGGTTTTTTAAACAATAAAATAAAATAATAAATATATAATAGAATACACTGCAGTGGAAAGAGAATGAAAATTGGAGTCAGTTAAACCAGGGCTGCATTTGAACTCTGCTGCTTCTTAACTGTGTGATATTAGGAATGTCACTTAATTTATCAGAACAATAATTTTCTCATCGGAATAAGTAAACATGATAATAGCTACCTTTCTAAGTTGCTGTGAGAGTTAATAATAAATATCTCTTACTTTCTATATGCCCTTGGGTAAGTTCATAACGGCTCAGTGTCTCCATTGTCCCACCTGTAAAATACGTGTAAGTGTTCTTCTCATGAGGTTACTCTGAGGGTTAAATGTGTTGCTACATGTAGAGCATGCAGAAGAGTGCCTGGTACACTGCTCAATAAATGTTAATGGCTGTGCTTATTGCTATACAGGAAGCACCTATTCTATACGCCTTTGTGGGTGTTCAAAAGTATTATAAAATAATATTAGCAATAAATGAGACAATAAATTATTTCACATTATATTGTGTAACTTAAAGCAAAATAATTTTTAAAAGTAAAGAAGCACCATAAAATAAAAAGTGACCACAAGGACCCGAACAGCTATTTGTACACCCACGTTCATGGCAGCGTTACTCACAATGCCCAAAAGGCGGAAACAATCCAAGTATCCACCGATGAATAAATGAATAAAGAAAAAGTGGTACATACATACAATGTGATATTATTCAGCCTTAAAAGGAAGGAAATTCTGACATATGCTATAGCATGGATGAAACTTGAAGACATTATGTTAAGTGAAAGAAGCCAGTCACCAAAGGGCAAATATTGTTTTACCTCACTTTTCCAAGGTGCCTAGAGCAGTCAAATTCATAGAGATAGAATTAGAACAGTTGCTTCCAAGAGCTGGAAGGGTGGCAGTTCAGGGAGTTAGTGTTAACAGATGCAAAATTGTAGTTGGGGAAGATAAAAAAAGTTCTGGGGGTGGGTGGCAGTGATAGTTGCACAAATATGTAAATGTACTTAATGCCACAGAATCAAACACCTAAAAATGGTTAAAACCATCAGTTTAAGCCCTCCAGTTCCATCAAAGGTGAGCTTTTATCTTTTTTCTTATACCCAGGCCTTAGCACCACGCCTGATGTATTGTTGATACACAATGAATGCATGTGGAGTAGATGAATCTGGAGAAGCTCAAATTCTAGAGTTGAGATTTGTGCACTGGACACCAACTAGGACAGGGAAAAGGGTATGAATGGCGTCAAGGAAAGAGAAGTCCAAAAAGAAGTACACAGAATGGATTCAAAGAGCTAAGGGGCCGGTTGAGGAAGCAACTTAGGAGAAATATCCTGGAGCCAGGCAGAAAGTTGTAGGGACCTTGATTAAGTAATTATGATGAGAATAGAGAGAAACATGTGGGGGAAAACCTCCTTCACTTAGGAATAAATTAAATGTGAAAAGTCAAAATCATAGAAGAAAAATTTAATGGTTTAAAATTTTTACTTTGAAAGGTTGAAAGTATGTGGTTTCATTGATTGAGACCTAAAGATGGCAGGCAGACGACGGCTAATGGGCAGAGTTCGAGGGAAAGGGCCTCTGTTTGCAGGAAGGAGGAGACAGAACAAGAGAGCAGAGGCTGGAAGTCCTGGCTGAACAAACTCGAACAACACTTTTCAGACTCAACCTTTCAGTCTATTACAGACCGCTTTCCTCTGGTTTTCCATTTTTAAAGGGCCCTGTCTTCACAAAACAAAAAGACTATTTTTCAAAGTTACTTCATTACCAGGACAGGATTTTTTTAATGCAGTAGTTTAATTATACAGAACATTCCATTGGAAATGAGCAGAATGAAATCTCCACTTAACGAACTTAACATCCCCCTTTGAGGGAAAGAGTAACCTGGTATAAACATCAGAGGCATGTCTTGTAAAGTCCCTGCATGACTTTAAAGAACGGGAGACACATCCCTTCCTCGCCCTCTCCCCACTGGAGTGTGCCGCAGGCCAAGACTAACTTTGGCATCTTCCCTGCCAAAACTGACCAGAAAAAGGCAAAAACTTAGAAGACTCACATTTACTAAGAGAAATAATATAAGATGCTTTCTAGTTTCCTATGAAGGGGAGTTAATGATTATAATGCTATACGTACTATAACTTTGCAACAAGAAATCACGACTTCAGGGAGTGGGAAACTCACACTCTAAATATACATTAGTAATGAGCCCAGTTACATTAGGGAATCAGGAAAGGGCAGAAGGACACTCTTATCTCTGCCTCCAGGAGATGACTTGCTGGTTGTTAACATCCTCCCAAACACAAAGAGGAAATTGAGCCTCCCGAAAGCAGGCTTTCCCACTCAGGTGTGGACAGACTCACAGGAAGATGCTCCTGTGATGCTAGCGAGGGCCCTCAGGACCCCAGAAGGCTACACACGGCCAAAAGTCTCTGGAAAACAAGCAGATCTGTTTAACAATTAAGTCAGTGCTATGTCAATGCTGGACTTCCTCAGGGAAAAATTTTTTCTCAGACAATCAACAGACCATTTGATATTGGTGAACTATCCACAGGCTGATAATGGAGATTTTCACAAAATTCAAGTCATAAAACTCCAGGAAATGAAATAAAAAAGCAAGGTAAATCACCATCAGTTTATTTATGTTATTCATACCATTTTAATTGCAGAACTCGATAGAAAGATGATAATCCCAACAGGGGTAGGAAGGTTCTACCTCCGTGCTCCCCACCGTTTCCAAAGGGGTCTGTGCTTAGGCACCTGCTCCCTCCACACACACACGCACGCACGCACGCACACGCACACACACGCACGCGCACACAGAGCAGCTCAGCAGGGATCCCAAGAAAGCGGCAGACAAAGAGTTGTTCCCGCCTGCTCCAGTCCCTGCCTTACTAGCACCACTAAACATTACACTCCTGGGATTTTAAACAGACCTAGGAGAGCACTCACCTAATAGTTCTGTCCCAGAAAATACTAACGAGAATTATAGAATACATTTCAGAAAGGACTCACTGGCTTCTAAATGCCAGAACTACAGTCATCGACACAGAGAGTGAACTGGTGGCTGCCAGAAGGGAGGGCAGTTGGAGGACTGGGTGAAAAAGGCGAGAGATTGAGAAGTACAAATTGGTGTTACAAAATAGTCATGAGGATGAAAAGTACAGCATAGGGAATGTAGTCAAAAATATTGAAATGGCTATGAATGGTGCCAGCGGGTACTGGAAATATTGGGGGGAACACTTGGTAAAGTGTATGATTGTCTAACCACCATGCTGGGTACATGAAACTAAAACAAAATAATATTAAAAGTAAAAAAAAAAAAGAATCACGTAAAAAATAAAATAAATTAAAGAGGAAATGGTTGTGGTGAAAGTTAAAAAATAAATAATGTCAATCCTAAAGCCTGTAACATACGAGATGACTATTTTACCGATCCAAAGAAAAATGAGAAAAAATAAGAACAAGAGAATGAGTTCTACAAAAGATAAACTTGTTGAATGTAACAAACCATCTTTTTCTGACAATACATATATACTCCCTGTATGTCACATATTGGATGTCATTTATAAAATGAAGGTAATGCATCATACCAGACTTCTTATGTTCTTACCTTGATGATTTCTCAATTGCCAAACATTGTTTTTGAAATATTGCTACATGGCAGGAGGGATCACAATACCTGATACCAAAATGTATTACAAGGCCACTGTAATCAAAACAGCCTGGTACTGGCATAAAAACAGGCACGTGGACCAGTGGAATAGAATAGAGAGCCCAGAAATAAACCCTAGTCTCTATAGTCAATTAATATTCGACAAAGGGGACAGCAACATAAAATGGAGTAAAAACAGCCTCTTCAACAAGTGGTGTTGGGAGAACTGGACAGCTTTGTGCAAGAAAATGAAACTCGAGCACCAACTTACACCATACACAAAAATAAATTCAAGGTGGATAAAAGACTTAAACATAAGCCGTAACACCATTAAAGTCCTAGAAGAGAACATAGGCAGGAAAATCTCAGATATTACACGCAGCAACATTTTTACTGATATGTCTCCTAAAGCAAGGGACATAAAGGAAAGAATAAACAAATGGGATCTCATCAAAATAAAAAGCTTCTGCATGGCCAAGGAAAACAGTATTAAAATAAAAAGAGAACCGACTGTGTGGGAAAACATATTTGCCAATGATATCTCAGATAAGGGTTTAATCTCCAAAATATACAAAGAACTTACACGACTCCACTCTAAGAAGACAAGCAACCCAATTAAAAAAGGGGCAAAGGACTTGGGCAGACACCTCTCCAAGGAGGACATACAGAGGATCCAGAGACACGTGAAAAGATGCTCGATATCGCTAGCTATCAGAGAGATGCAAATTAAAACCACAATGAGATACCACTTGACACCAGTCAGAATGGCCCTCATAAACAAAGCAACAAACAGCAAGTGTTGGAGAGGTTGTGGAGAAAAGGGGACACTAGTGCACTGCTGGTGGGAGTGCAGACTGGTACAACCACTATGGAAAACAGTATGGAATTTTCTAAAAAAACTAAAAATGGATATACCTTTTGACCCAGCAATTCCATTGCTAGGACTATATCCTAAGAACCCTGAAACACCAATCCAAAAGAAACTATGCATCCCTATGTTCATAGCAGCACAATTTACAATAGCCAAGTGTTGGAAGCAACCTAGATGCCCATCAGTAAATGAATGGATAAAAAAACTGTGGTACATTTATACAATGGAATTCTATGCAGCAGAAAGAAAGAAGGAGCTCATACCCTATGCAACAGCATGGATGGAACTTGAGAGCATCATGCTAAGCGAAGTAAGCCAGGCAGTGAAAGATAAATACCATATGATCTCACCTTTAACAGGAACCTAATCAACAAAACAAACAAACAAGCATAATATAACCAAAGACATGGAAATTGGGAACATGCTGAAAGTCACCAGAGGGGAGAGGGGAGGGAATTTCAGGGGAAAAGGGGAAGGATTTACAGGAACAAGTATAAAGGACACATGGACAAAAACTATGGGGGGGATGGAAATGGGAGGGAGGTGGGTAGGGCTGGGGTGGCGGGTTCGGGTGAGAATAAAAGACAGAAAACTGTACAAGATCAACAATGAAAATAAAAATTAAAAAAAAATAAAAATAAAAAAATAAAAAATAAAAAAAAAAGAAATATTGCTACATGATGAGATTAGACGGATTAGGAACTGCTCGCTTGGCCCAGTTTGGGGGGCCATGGGTGTAGAGTTGGGTTAATAACACCCCTCAACCCATGGTGCACTGCCATCTGTATTATCTGTATCCCCTCATTCCTGCTCCCCCCATTCCTCCACTTCCCCACATGCACACCCACCTCATCGTGAGGCGTGAAAAAGACAAGCAGTGGTCTATGGGGACCAAAAGCACATTTACACGCAGGCAGCATCAGATATTTTATAAGTATCCACACAAACCAAAAGCCCTGGGTCCGTTCTCTCACTTTACAGCTGAAGTAACTGAGAACAGAGAAGGGAAGGGACTTGCCCACAGTCACAAGAAGAAATGAGTCAGAGCTGACTGTGCACCAGGCCATCTCGCATTCTCTCTGTTCTTCAGTAAGGTTTTTGGCCATTTTCCTAGATGAAAGCACTCATATACACACCATAAAAAATTGTGAGAGAAATTCACACACATTTGTAAAAATATTCATTAAATCTCAAAACAAAAACTCTGTGAGTCCAGCAGTTTCTATTAGGTTACTTGATCATTTGAAAGGTCTTGTAGATTTGATCCATCTGAGATTCACAAGTTAAAAGAAAATTTATTAGGAATTTTCTTACTGAGATATAATTAACATATAATATTGTATTAGTTTTGGGTGTACAACATAATGATTTGACATATGTATATATTACAGAAAATAATTACCACAGTAAGTTTAGTTAATATTTTTCACTACACATTTTTTGTGATAAGAACCTTTAAGATCTACTCTCGACAATATTCAAATATATAGGACAGTATTGAACTATAATAACCATACTGTACGTTACACATTTTCTTAAAACGCAATGTACATAAACGCCCTTAGGGGTCCTCCAAAGTGCTTCTGTAAAGGAGGGGGGAACATGGTAATCACAACAATCTAGAAACTTGTCTAGGATGCCTCCGAGCCCACGCCTTCCAAGCCCCAGTTTCTATCTCCGCCGGCACCTCCGTTCCAGATCCCAAAGAGAAAGCAATAACCTCAAGTCACAACAACAGATGCAGTCTTTTTTGCCTTCAAGGGTGGCCTTAAAACATGTCTCCTTCAGGTATATCGTGTCTGTCAGGCCCGCTCTCCTTCGTGGACGTGTCCTGTGGAAGCCACAGGCTGGGGCGTTGTACAATTTTTTTTCCACACTTCTACTACAATTCGAAAAGTGATTGACTGTAGTATACACCTCCAAAATATTTAATTTGTTTTGTTACTTTCAAGTATAAATCATAACATAATGGTGTCTGTCTGTTTAGAAAATACTGTACAGTCACATCCTATTGTTGCAGGCTGCTTATCCACAAGAATCACTGACTGGCTCCCTGCTCCATAGGTCCTGACAAGAGAGATAGCGTCACTGAAGGTTTGTTTATTTATAATGAACAGCAGAAACAGGCTTCCACTCCTGGTTTGGAGATTCCAAATTTAAACTGAAATCCCTCCAAAAGCCAGTAACAAATCCTATTACATAACAGCATCCAGAAATACATCACTATAAGTCATAAACTCAACGGAAACCTTGAATATTCACACTCTCTCAAAAGCTTCAGTATTCCTTGGTTGAGAGATGTCCCAAGAATTAGGTTCTTCAATCACCAACCTGAGACTGACACCAGACAGTTTACTTCAGCAGAAATGATGATATTTACACAGGAAGAATGGCTTTCGCTGCTGCATGAAATAAGACCTCCTTGCTTTAACCATTTGCATTCAGCACTAATTATAGCCATCCTGCTCCTTTCTACAGACCATTCTCTGATCTCAGTGGGACTATCCATCTATTAAAAGGCTTACTAGTTACATCCCTTCTTCTTCAGCTCTTCTTAGACCTCACTACAACGAAGTGCGCTTCAGTCTCCGACACATTGTTTCCACCATATTTGTACAAGATAAAATTCTAAATATAGTACCCTAGGTTTCAAAACACAAAACAATGGGAAAGTGAACATTCTTCACTTTCTCATAGAATCTGATTAGTTTACTACAACCATATAGGCACTGATCTGTTCTATTTACCAGTCAGAAAAGGCTGTCTCTGTGTCTGCCTGACTAGACTATTTATAGGAAGGATAGGAGGAAGGGAGAGATATAGGGAATGAGGGTGGAGAAACTTGCTTGAATAAAGTCATTTCTCAAGAAAAAAATGCATCACGAAAGAGAAACATCAAACCCAATAATAAGAAAATAATTCTCTGTAGTTAAAAATTATTTTTTCTTTGAAGGAATTAAATATGTTAATCAAAATTAATTACCAGTTTCTTTCCCTCTAGTTTATCTCACAATAGATGAACACAAAATACATGTGTGTGTATGTATGCATGCACACACCTCCCAGTACGCTGGCTCTAGTGCAGACACAGTGCAAAGCAAGGCTTGGAGTCATCCTTCCCTGTGTTTATATAAACTGAGATGTACTAGATCTGTGACCTTGAGTAAGTTGACTGTGACCTTAATAATGACTTAATATCTCTGAGCCTCAGCTTTCTCATTTATTAAAGAAGGATTATAATTATTCTTGGCTCAGATGGTTGACAGGATCATATAAGAAAATGCGTGTGATCATTTGACCTAATGCTGACACATAGTAAGGACTGTAAGTGCTAGCTACCATCATTTCCATTATTATTATCATCCTCATTGTCATCTCAACATAGTACGGTTGGCGCATGGAACACCCAAAGGAGTGATACGTTTAAGGAAACTCTTCCATGGAAATTCTTCTCCATGACTTCCTGCACTCTGCTACCTTGTCTTGAGGTAGGAAAATTCTCCTCGTATACATTTTGGTTCCAGTTTCAAGAGACGTGCTGAATCCTTTAGAGAATGTCTGTAGACATTACATGGTAGTTTAGATAGGACTTTCTAAGAATATCACTAGGAAAACTACTGAATTTCAAAAGTCAACAAACCATTCCAGTTATCAATATACAAGTCTCTGTTAAGTGTGGCTTATGTACAACTGACCACACTCGATTTAATAGCCTATGCCAAAAAGTACAAGTTACGTGCTATGTTCTCAAAGACTTAGAAACTACTTGGACTAGTTAAGAACATATGATATGCATACTTAACTAGTAGTATATGGCAACATATAATAAATATGTACACATTGTGGGCTTGGGTAGTCAGGGAGGGTTTTCCAAAGTAGATGGAACTCAAGGTTAATTTTGAAGGAGGCAGGAAAGGATGGTGGTAGGAGCTTCATTTCACAATTATTATCTTATGTAATCCTCACAGCAACATTGAGGTGATATGATTATCCACATTGCACACAGGAAGAAACTAAGGAGCAGGGACAGAAAGTAACCTGTCCACAGAGACACTAATGAGAGCTGGAGTTGTGATTTCAAGCTGGGGTTTTTACCCCAGCCTACGACTAGGTGGTCAACACCTCAGCTGAGTTACACCAATGTCTAATGATCCACATTGACTCTATTTTTTTTCCTGAAATTTGCTCTTGTCTTTTGAAAAGTCAGATAACCATTTACCGTAGTGACTAAAAGTACTAAAAGAATAAATGAAGTAAATGTTGTAAGAGACCATAAAGAAAAATTGATTTCCTTGGAAAATGGTGTTTAATCAATAAAATGGATGCCCTTTTACACGTTCTCCCTAGGACCAGCCCCCTTCCCCCATGGGGTTCCCGGGGTGGATGAAATACTTCCATCTGAGATGCCCACCACCCTTTCCAATCCTTTCATCTTCCCCCACACCCAACTTAACATCCGTAAACTTGCCAGTGAAAGAAACCAGATGTCCAATGCCTGCGTTTAAAGGCAGGATGTGTGTCCCCTACCTGTGTACCTTGTCTTACATTTCCCCTCTAGTAGGAGCCCCAAGTTGTGTACACAAATTATTGATCTTTGCTCCAATCCAATCTCCCATCGTTCTGAACAACTAACTGTAAACTAGAATGCTCATGGGACAATAAACAGAGGCACCTGGTGGTCTAGAGTCCACAGGGTCACGATTCCTGCCTTCGCCTTGCATCCTCAGGTTTTCCAGCATTCACTAACCATGTGGGCAAAGCTGCAAGAGCAGCAGCAGCTGACTCTCTCTTCCAGGCTGCTGCCAGGCTTAGGAATTGGTGAGTAGAAGGATGGGATGGAAGGGAATGAAACAGAACAAAACAGAACGGACTGGGACAGGATGGCATGGGATGGGATAGGACAGGTCAGGATAGGACAGGATAAACTGTTCATCCTTCCATGGGATATAAACCTCTTTGATTAAGTATAGGTAAAATCTATTAAAACAGTGCCTCATAATGTTACCACATAGACTCATTTTTTTTCTTGTCACTCAGCATGGATACCTTTAGCCTAAAATGACATGTGACTTGAGAGTAGGCAAAAAGCTACACAATTCTCCCTAAGATAAATGACTGTGGGAATAGATAGGTGTGGATGCAGAGAAAATGTAATTTTCATCCTTTAAGAAGAGAGGGAGAGAGAAACAAAGAAACACTGCCGGAGTCCTCAGTGACCCACACATATCAAATTATACAGGATGGGGTAATATGATTGCCCATTCTCAAATCAGCCAGCAGATGTGCCGCTACATTCTGCACGAGCAGCAAGTGACAGAGAAGCCCTGCTGGAAGTCCTACTGAAAGAGAATTACAATAATCAAGTCTGTGCTCCATCAGGGCATGTGTGACTGCCGCAAAATTAAATACAGAAGCACAACCCTCCTAAGGCCTAAAAAGCACACAACCATTGTCTTAATCTTCCAAACACTGTTCAATGAAAGAATGGGTGTAGTTTGTAAGAGCTGAGATTGAGCACAGCAAAGTGTCTCGATTTGACTTTTTGTGCATACCATTAAATCATAGGCTCAATTCATCTTTGCTTTCTTTCTCCTGATGGCCTTTTTCCTTGATTATGTTGTCCCCTCGATCTTGACTTTCAATCATGAGTTTTCAATCGTAAGATTGAAAGTCAAGAATTTTGAAATTATTTCCTCCAAAGAACACTGTAAATAAAACATGTATGGTAAACAGTTTTATAGACCTCAATAAATACACTCACATCATCAGCAACTGTCTTGCCCTGGTCAGTGGCTCAGCTGGTTGAAGCGTGGTCCCGTACACCAAAAGGTTGTGGGCTCAATTCTCAGTCCAGGCACGTACGGGAGGCAACCGATCAATGTTTCTGTCTCACGTCCCATCCACCTCTCTCTCTCTCTCTCTTTCTCTCCCTCCCTCCCTCCCTCTCCCCACCCCCTTCCTCTCTCCTTATGAAAATCAACAAACATATTTTGGGGTGAGGATTTTCAAAAACTGTCTCATAACTTTTGACCACAACAAACTAGTATCTTAGCTTTAGAACTAGAGATCCAACCACTAGGTAATCTGGTCGGTTGAGTCAAATAATTGCTACGTGTCTGAAAATGTCAGTCAAACTCATTTTTTACACTGTGTGGATTAGTGATTTTCAGATGGTATTCCCAGAGCCACAAGGGCAAGCTGAAAACGGCTCCCACACTCAGCCCTGCTGCTCCTCCCTGCGCAGTTGGCCCCAGCCCCATTGCTCAGCTCTGTCACCTCTGGGTACCAGCTCCTGTCCTGTCACCCAGCCCAGTGCAGGAGCCTCTTCACAGCTCTCCCTGCTCCCTCTCCTGCCCGCCTGCAAATGCTCTTCATGCAGCAGGCCCAGCACTCTTTTTAAAACACAGACTAGTTCCTATTTCTCCTCTGCCTAACCCCTTTATGGCTTTGCATTTCATTTCAAAGAAAATCCAAGCTCCTTGCCTCATGTTAAAAGATTCTGCATAACCCGACATACACCTACCCATCCTCCCAGTTTGTGCCGTTCTCTGCCTTACTCACAAAGCCACAGCTGTATAAGTAAACAGTTTTCTTCCTGTGTTTCTGTCTTGAAAAGACCAAGCTCCTTGTACCTCAAGGAATGCAAACCTCAAGACCTTTCCTATATGTGCTATTCCCCGTGCTTGGGATGCTCCCCCCATCTTTGCATGGTGGACCCCTCTTTCTCTCCAGTTCGAGCCTCCCTGTCGTCTGTCCAAAGACACTGTGCCTGGCCACCCCCAGCATTGTTCTCTCTCATTGCACCCTCTTCATTTCTTTCACTACAACTATCTTGTTCTTTTCTTTCAAATCAGATTATTTATGCAATTGACTAATTTACTGACTGTATCCCCAACTAGACTGAATTCCATGAGCAGTGGATGTTAACGCTGGTTCACAGGTTCCCTGTGGCCTGCGCCCTGCCTTAGGTCACCAGAAGCTCCTAGCAAAACTATGATGTAATTAATGCTTAATAGCTAAATGAAGAAAGGAAGGAGGAAATAAAGAAATAGATGAATAAAGCAGCCCATGTGTAATAAATGATAAAAAGGAGAGCATATATAATCAGTAGGTTTAATCATTGCAGTCATATCATAATGGCCTGAAATGTCTGTTTTATTTGAACTGTTTCCTTCCATGCCCTTTCCTCCCATTTCCTAGGGGAAGAGGATGAGGAAAGGAATTAGAAGCAAGTTTTGAATGTGGTTCTCCCCACCCAACTGGCCTTGCCTCCCGTTTGATGGGGACAAACTAAGCAAAGCATCTGTGTGCTCCTCAGCTTTCTCTTACCACAACTACTGGCATGCTTGATTTATGCAGCAATCTTCCCTTATTGGCCCATGGTCCTCCTTGTGTGCGGCTCAGGCAGCAAATGCCACACTTCTTACCTAATTTTGTGAGGTATCCTGGAGCACATGTAACATCTGGCAGCATCCTGAAATCACACGTCTGCATCCTGAAAAGGTATCTCCATATATTAGCTTCCTGCTCTGCAGGGAGAAAAGTTATTTTTGGTTGAAATGACTTTTTTATTTATCCCAGGTCAAAAGTTCACCCTCCTTGTTGTTCAATTTTGCTCTGAGTCAAATTTTGTCTCATTTTAAAATAAACTATTTTAAATGTACTATTTTATATAGATATACATATAGCTAAAAGCAAAGACATGAGATTGAGTCTAATTTACAAGAATGAGCATTTATACATGAGAATTAAATGTTATTTTAAATTATAATTCACCATGAAATGTCAATAATCTCTGCTCAACCATTAGTCGCATGATTTATCAATACACTTACCATTTTTTCATTTTCAAAAAGATTGTTAATTCAAATCTGCCTTCATACTGGGAAGAAGCTCACCTACCAGAAAGTTTTAACTCAGTTCCAAAAAGAGAAAAGAAACTGATTTACTGTAAAAATTCTAGAAACAAGTGATTTAATAACTTTCAGAAATGTTCATTTTGAAACTAAATGTCTAAGTTCAGAGTTTACAAACAAAATTATAAAGCATTCTGTCAACTCTAATTGCTAACCAAGTTATAAAGCAATGCTCACACCATTTGAAAGAAATCCATGTTTTCTCATTCCTGTGAATGATGGGAAAACTTATGATAGATTGAAGTATTCATCAAAAATTGGTTAATATCTTTTCTTTAACGATAGCCACACTATTGAATGTAAATGTTCTAATGCATTCAATATTTTAAAATACTGTTGTGTTGAAAGCCGACAAACAAGGATATGACCAAAGATGGATACAAGGTTTCTTTTAGAGTTGATGAAAATATTCTAAAATTAGATTGTGACAGAGGTTACACATCTCTGTACATATTCTAAAATTCATTGGTTTGTACACTTAAAACAGATGCACTTTATGGTATGTAAATTATATCTCAATAAAGCTGTGTTTCAAATCACAGGCCAGTTCCCTCTCTTTCTCTCCGAAGAAGGCAGGGAGCTCCAAATGAACAACCACCTGCTGTGAAGATGGCTTAGGGAGCAGACATCAGAATCCTGAATGAGACAACAAATGCCACCACCAACAACAAACTATGGAGGGTGACTTGAAAAAAGATCATCAGTATTCTCAACCCAGGGAGTCTGAAATATTCTTGGAAATGGAGCCGTGGTCTCATGAGGCCATAGTAAGAACACAAGGAAAGTCACAGGATATGAATTAGAAGTCCCAGCAAAGAACTTCCAGCAGGGAAAGGGCCGCGTGGGGCCTTGGGAAAAAACAGTGCCGCATCTGGGAGTTGCTCCGTGACTCTGAACGAAGAATGCGTTGAATCTGAGTGGGCGAAACGAAGCTGGGGCAGCAGTGGCAGGAGCAGAGGCCTAGAGGCGGAACGATCCTGGAAAGTGTGGAGAGGCGGCGAAGGAGGCGCTGTCCTTGTGGAGGGAGTCGTCAGAATGACACCAGTTGGGTCAATTTTTGAAAAAATTGAACAGCAAACTCTGTTTTCACTCTTACCAGCAATAGAGTCTGAACTCTAAGTCCTGGGAAAGACGAGAGGAAATATAAAAAAAGCAATGTTGTCAATAGACTAATTTAAATTTCGCCCCATCAAGTCGGATGTGAAGGGGAGAGCAAAAACACTTACTCTGATAATCCAAAAGAGGAACATTTAGGAAGAACTCAAAGACCACAAGCGTTTAGAGAAAGAACGAGAGAGGCAGAAGGTTCCAAATGTCACTGGTTTTTCAACCTGAAGGGAGAGACTTAAATAAGGAGTTAAAAATACTACAGTTTGGCAGATAGAAAAGTTGGTCTCTGTCTGGGATATTGCACTTGAAAACAGAACATCTGAGGGAAACTTTAATCAAATCGTGTCTGGCAAGGAGAAACACGACGGGGAAAGTGGAAAGAGAAAAGATGACCTGCATTCTTATCTTTCCTTTTCTCATTCGTAGGTGGAAAAAAATGGGGCTGAGTCCCAGAAAAATTTTTGAGTCTTCAGAACTTCAGCTTTTAAAGATTTTTGGTTTTCTCAAGTATTATATATTTAGTTATGAAATAGTTAAATTAGGAATTAACAAGAATTCCAATGTCTTGAAAATATAGCTCAACAACTATATGTTACTGCTAGTTAAAGCAATTTTCCAAGGCATATACTGTTTTAGTTTTATAAGAACATCTGCTTCATACATTTTTTCTAGAAAATTAATAATTTTGGCAATGTGTTTGTGATGTTCTTTCTACCATGTATTGTACAGGATATCGTTGCAATGCTGCTTTGTGTACTCTGGCTCTTGAAGATGATTTCTCACTAAGTCTGAATTTTAAATTGTGAGTTTGGCTGTGGCTGTGGCCAGAAAGTAATATCACAGAGTTAGAATAAAGTTTAGAAACTTTTCTTGTCGTTTTGGATTTCTAACTTTATTCAGAAAAAAAAACCTCTATAATCTCAGAATTACAGGCATGCGAAGTATAGACTAATACTTTCCTTCAGATGAACAGTGTTTGCTAGTTCTGAGAGACCAGCGAGGCATTTACTGTTGAAATAGCTCATTCCTGAACGAAGCAATAAATCTAGAATTGACAGCTACACAAATCCATCGTCAAGGCAGAGGGATGCTGGGTCCAGTGTGCAGGCATTCAGGTAATTGAAGAATAAGAGAATAATGGTAAAATGACAGAATTCCACTGCTGGGAGAGATCTTAGATATTTTTAGATTATAATCTGTTAAAAATCACCAGCTTCAAGAGTATACGGGAAATTTTTAAGTGTTTTCAATGCTAGTCACAAAGCACATCGAAAATTTATCTGCTAAAATATGTTTAGATTAACCTCTTAAACAACAGCACCAGGAATTGATTGATATTTTTTAATTAAAAAGATGTTTTCTAGGGAAGCCAATACAATTTAGGTTTTGGTGGAAAAGCTATGAGTTTTGAAGCCTTTTTTAGGAAAGTTAAAACCCTCTTTATTTTAACTTACATATTTAGGTTTTTTATTTTGTGTGACATTTGGCCAAATACCAAGAAGAAAAAGGAAGAAAGAACTTTTGAAACATGCATTCAATGAAATGATGTAATAATATCCTGGGAGCACCTGTCACTAGAGATACAAAAATTACAAATTTATTAATGATTAGATAAATTTCTTCAAAGCTACATAATTTGGTTTTCCATGAAAATTCTTAAGACACTTCCCATGAAGGTATTTTTGAAATTCTCACAGATCTTTCTGATGGCAGTATACTTTGTTACAGAGATGTGTCTATCTGCTCTATAATGCTCCCGTTGGCTTACCCGCACAGCATTAGGACAAAAATGGCAAAGGGTTCCCAGAAAAACTGATTCTCAACTGCATCCTTTAAGACTGAAGAATGCCTTATGACTTAAAGAGGAAGGAAAATATATAAAGGCATAAGAATAAAATACATGATGCAATTTGAAAGGTTTCTTTTAAAAATTAAAACTAGAACTTCAAAGATTTAGTTAGATGATGTTGTCAGTTACATAAGTTGGGTTTTTTTTAATTCTTAACCAAAAGACACTATCTCAACACCTCATGGTGTGTGGCATGATTTAATGAAGTTCTCTAAGGCAGAGAGCAAGTTTTCCTCACCCCATGGCATCACATGAGAAAATAACTCTCCTACAGAAACATCTAAAACAAGGAGACACTGTTTGAGTATTTTACATAAATTTTTGAAATTACTTCCTAGAAGAAATGATTGCAAAACAAATGAAAATAAGACATTTCTAACTCTAAGGTGGTTCAACACAGAACTTGCTCTAGGAGACCTGGGAACGCAGATGACAGCCAGGAAGACCTTTTTGATAGTACACCAGCGCCATCTACTGTCTGAAAATAGCAACAGACATCATCTCTTCTGTGCGGTGTAGAGGGCTCTGGGGGCGGGGGGCGGGAAATGGGAGGCTGTCTCAGGTGCAGCTAATTCTGGAAACCAGGATGAGCGGTGGCTGGTAAGAGACTGAGAGTATCATGCAGAGACTGTGGAAAAACAGAAAGAGGTAGTTCTTTGGGTAAGTGGTGACCCCGTAGCAATATCGGGCCAATACGAGCCTCTAGAAGAGGTTAAGGAGGAATGCAGGATCCTGGGGAAAGTGTCACCAACAAAAATTGTATTTTCCCTGAGGCCTTAACCCTTTCAGAGGAAATTTCTCTCCTGTGCCATTTATTTTATATAAATTTCTTTTTTTTTTCTGCTTCTATCCCACCCTTCCCCCTAACTGCACCTTCTAAAAATCTTTTAGATCTGGAAATCTGTTGATGATCCAAGGTTTCTAAAGTGCTTCATAAATGAAAGAATTTCTGGCTTTAAGAAAATACAGTAAACTTTGAAAACTACACAGATCCTTATAGACCATCTAGTCCTCATTTAACATACGAGGGAAGTGAAGCTGGGAAAGTTTAGGTGATCTTGGGGTCACCCAGCTGGTGAGTGACAGAACTCGAACTCAAATGCGAGTTTTCCTCATGGACTGAGCCCCGTCAGAATAAAGTTTTCTGCAACGTGGCCACGCCCACAAAATGTTTCTCAAAAGTTTCCCCACCTCCAGCTTGTTTTTATCTGTTTTGCATGTCTTTGGAATTTCAGAAGCTTAATAAAAATTATACATTTACCTCATATACATTTTTCTCATTTTCTTTGAGCTATTTTGAGGAAAATCAGAACTTACTATAAATACATAGCTACAAGAGAAAATAAAATTGGCAGTTATTTCTAAGTTCATTATTCAATATAGTTCTGAAAAAAATAAACTGATTTAACTCTAAATTTTGTGTTTTTATGGTTTTTTATAACTCAATGTAACACCTAGCTTTTTATCTTTAATTCTTTTTATTTTTCTGTAACTTTCTGCCATAACAGTTTTATTTAGTATGAAATTAAACTTCTGACAGTATATCTTTTTTTTTTTAAACCAAGTAACTTCAGATGACCTGGATATTTACCTTTAAGGTAAAGTTTCTAGATATTAATTTTGATTAATTAATGTTTTAAAGAAGATTTATTTTCTTCAGTAATTCTCATCCACAATTAAATATGCCCTGCCTCCACCAGTCAGTTACCACATAAACCAGGAAAAAATCACATCTTTTAATATGTACTTTATCTGCCAGAATAAAGTTCCAAAGATGTCTATTTCTTTTAATGAAATGTTTTATATATTCACCTTTTCTTTTTCTCAGGGTCATGCAGGAGAGGAAATTTCCAATGTTAAAAAAATTAGTAACCATCAGATTGTTTTCACTGTAATCCTTTTATAAAGGAGACAGAGCAACTGCAGAGCATTTTCCAAGTTCATTCTGGGTATAGAAGCTGACAGTGTTGAATTTCACCTGAGCCTCATGTCCCTGGAAAAGAATTGAGGTTAAAGAAATTCTCCCACCCTCTTGCATCTGGAAAATGGCTTACTTCAGAGAACCACCCTTCCCACATGACTTAAAACTCATGGATGTTCCTCTTGCTTACCTATGACAAGGCTAGCCTTTGCCTCATGAATGATTGCCTGAACCCACGTCCCATTGATCAGTCAAAACAAAATGCCTGTTCACCAAAATTTGGTTACGCTTATTTCCTTCCCTTAGGTGTCTGAACTGGAGCCTCTTCTCAGCCTGAGATAGCGTACAGACCCTATTTGTGGATTCTTCCCAGGAAATAGGCTGGTGGCAGGGTAAAATATTCTCTGATCTACTGTCCTGTAAGCCATCTTTGCATCCCACTGACCCACACCGAGGTTTACTAGCCTTGGTCACTGATCTTGTAAAAGTAATGCCTTCTTGCCCAGCTTTTGACATACTTGCACATCTCATGGTCACGGTGCTCTCCCTGGTGCAATAGCCCCTCGCACCAGTGAGAGTTCCTTTCCCACCTTGCAATAATCCTTTCAAATAAAGTCTCTCCTTACCAAGTCTGGATTTGCTTTTTGTTTGACAAAACCAAGAACTCTAATTAAAGCTGAAGTAAATTGACTAAAAAAACCAATCAGGATTATAAGATAGTCTTCTTGCTCTAGAAGCAAAGTCATATAATGTATTCATATTTCTCATATTTTTTCTACACTGCAAGATAAAATTTCAAAACTTCTGAAGATAAATTTCAAAACTTGCTGGAAAATATTTGCATTCAAATAAACAGATATTTTTTCTTTTACAAATCTTGGTGTATCAAGTTCCCCACATTTGCCCAATCCAAGCTTACCTTCAAAGAGTGAAGAAACAATTTACTAGTAGCTCACTAAATCTTCTTGCAACTCACTATTTTACAGAGGGTGAAAAATCTAAATATCTTCATTCAAAATTACTGTCAATATTCTCAGTTCTCACTTGTTTGCCAAAGTAGAAATCTATTCTTTCAATGACAAAACCACACATCACAAGGCCCAGAGCTACTGCTAATCTGCAGGACATGTCTACGGTCAGAACTGACCGGTACCATATGCCACATTATGTAAACAAATATGTACCAATGGGCTCAATTGTATAAGCCACAGGGGGAAACAAATATGATGAGCTGAACAGATGTCTTAGAAGCATAATCATTACTCTGACAATCCAGGAGACAAAAACCTATGTTTCCATTTTGTCTGTGTAAATACGTTGGAAATCTTTATGTAACCACTCTTTATTAAAAATATGTATGGTGAACGCTAATGAAATGATTAGTTGGCTTTTCAGAACCTTAATGAGTCCAGGTAAAAGTGCATTAATTTAGCTAGTGCCCTTTTACACATGTTGGAAAGAATCATTCATTTCCCTTGAAATTAGTTCTAGGCTTAGATCCAATGCCTATAATACTCCTGTTCATTTCTACTATATTTATTTAATACTGCTATTAATTATTCATTCATTTGTTAAATATTTATTGGACACCTACTATGTGCTAAGTACTTGGGCTACAGTTCTGAACAAAATAGATAAAAATGTCTGTCTTCAGTGGAAATTGTAATTTAGATAGAAAATAAACCAGGTAAATGAGTAAAATGTGTAGAATACTGTGGAATTCGTAATTGAGACAGAAAATAAACCAAATAAATAAGTAAAATATAGAGAATGCTAAATATACTAAAAAGAAAAAACAAAGCAGGAAAGGGAGCTACAAAATGCTGTGGAACAGAAGGGTTTTAGGCAATGACAAGGTGATTTTTGTATCAAGATCTCAAAGAAGTAAAAGAGCTAATCACGGAAATAATTAGGGGAAGAACACTGGTAAAGAAACAGCATCAAGCACTGCAGTGCATACACAGATAAATAAGCTCAAACACCTTAAAATCTAGTAAGAAAGCCTTAAATACAAATATACTAAAACTGACACCAAGTAAATCGTTTCAAGAGTTGGATGAGAGGGGTTCCAAGATGTAGGCAGAGTAGGTGGAAGCTACACTCACCTCCTCCCAGGACAAAACTGGAATTACGACTAAATTATAGAACAATCATCACAAATAACCAACTGAAGACTAGCTGAAGAGGAGTGTCAAAACCAGGGACTTACAAAAGAAGCCACATCAAGACTGGTAGGAAGGGTAGAGACGTGAAAAGAGCTGGCCCCGTGGGTAGCAGCAAGGATTTCCAGAAGGATATCTCAGCTGCAGGGGGGTTACACTGAGGAGCATGAGGCTGAACCCAAAGCTGGGCTCCCCAGCCCCGACCACCAGAGCCAGGAAGAGGCACCCACGTAACATCTGGCTATGAAAAGCAGCAGAGTTTCTGTCCACCAGGAAGAGAAGGAATCTGCTAGAGATACAGGCACCCTCTTAAAAAGCCAACGCACAAAATTTCATTTGCAGCCACTCACCCTGGGTTCTGGCAAAGCAGAATATAGTCAAGTGAGGAGAGTTTTGGGTGTGTGGCTCTGAGGAGGGAGCTGAAGATACAGCCACTAGGATTCCTGTGATGAGTCATTCTCCCATACCACAGATGCCATATATCTTGGGTGGAGCACTTACCTATGTGCAGCATCAGCCTGGGGGAAAGCAATAGCCCCACCCTCTGAACGCTCTCTCCCCTGACCCTATAGAGCTTACACCCTGAGAGGAGTACAGCCAGACGCTCTTTCAGTGACTGAGCCTAACAGGCAGCCAGGAGGTGGAGGCAGGCAGAGGCAGATCTCAGAGTGCCTTGGAACTTTTGCTGACCTGCTCCTGGGTCTGGTGCTGCTAAAAGCTGGCCTTGATGCCTATGTTGGTCCTTCTCATGCACACCCAAGCCCAGCAGAGGCAGCCACAAACTTGTAGCTCCAAACAAGTTGCCAAGGTCCACCACAGGCACTGTCTTACATTAGCCTGCACCAAGTCCCTCCCAAGAGATCCAGAACCAACACACCCAGTGGCCAGCTGAAGACAACCTCAGAGCAGTATCCAGTGAGCTCCACAAACAGCATATCAAAAGGGAGATCTTGGCTGGCATCAAACCTACTGAGGTGAGTTCCACTTCATGTGATCAACATCTGCATAGTAGCTTGAATGCTGTGGTCAGGGTTGAGCTCATCGTCATCTAGCCTGAGGGTTGATCCCAAGCATGAATGGGCCAGTAGCAATCAACACTCAATTACAATGGGTTCATTCCTGGAGCACCACTGGACCCGACAGCACAGCTACTACATAGGACCACCCCACGAACCAGGAGCCATAGCAGATCTGTCCAGTTCATAGAAACAAACACAAAGAAACGGCCAAAATGGGGAGACAAGAAATAGGGCCCAAAACAAAAGAACAATCTCCAGAACAAAAGCTAAATCTCCAGAAAAAGAGCTAAATGAAATGGAGACGAGTGATTCATCAGATATAGAGTTCAAAGTAATGTTTATAAGGATGCCCAACAGAATGAAAAAGTACATAGAAACCATTAAAAAAAGGGCCAGTCAGAAATGAAGACTACAATATCTGAAGTGAAGAATATACTGGAAGGAATAAATAGTAGGTTGGATGAAACAGAGGATCGAATCAATGATTTGGAAGACAAGGTAGAAAAAAAGCCAATCAAAGCAACAAAAAAAAGAATTGTTTAAAAAGAGGATAGTTAAGTGACTCATGGAAGAATGTGGAACTGCATCATAATGGTACCAGAAGGAGAAGAGAGACAGCAAAGGATCAAGAACCTATCTGAAGAAATAATGACTGAAAACTTCCCTAACCTGGTGAAGAAAAAGACACACAAGTTCAGGAGGCCCACATCAAGACACATCATAATTAAAATGCAAAAGTTTAAAGACAAAGAGAGAATCTTAAAAGCCACAAGAGAAAAGCAGTTCATTAACTACAAGGAAGCTCCCGTAAGACTATCAGCTGATTTCTCAACAGAAACATATCAGGCCAGAAGGTATTGGCGTGAAATATTCAGTGATGAAAAGCAAGAACTTAGAACAGAAACTAATTTACCCAGCAAAGCTATCATTTAAAATTGAAGGAGAAATAAAGAGCTTTCCAGACAACAAAAACCCAAAGGAGTTTGCTCCACCAAGCCACTATTACAAGAAATGTTAAAGGGTCTGCCTTAAGAAGAATGGGTAGAAGGAGGAGAAGCAGGAGGGCAAAGAGGAGGGGGAGAACAAGAAGACAAGAGAAACATACTTAAAAGAATAAAATGGCAATAAAGACATACTTACCAATAACAACTTTACATGTAAATGGTTTAAATGCTCTAATCAAAATGCACAGGGTAGCTGAATGGATAAGAAAACAAGATCCATGTGTATGCCATCTACAAGAGATATATTTCAGAATGGAAGATACACACAGATTAAAAGTAAAGGGATGAAAAAAATATATTTCATGAATACAGAAATTTTAAAAAACTAGGATAGCAATATTTACATCAGACAAAACGGACTTTAAAACAAAGGCTATAGTAAGAGACAAAGAAAGACACTACGTAATGATAAAGTGAGCAATCAGTCAATAGAATATAACCCTTGTAAACATTTATGCACCCAACATAGAAGCACCTGAATATGTAAAGCAAGTCTTGGTGTACATAAAGGGAGAGATTGACAGTAACACAGTCATAGTAAGGGACTTTAACACTGTATTGACATCATTGGATAGATCTTCCAGATAGACAATCAACAAGGCAACAACAACCTTAAATGGCACACTGGATCAGATATATTTCATTTATATTTTCAGAGCATTTCACCCCAAAGCAGCAGAATATACATTCTTTCAAAGTGCACATGAAACATTTTCTAAAGTAGACTACATGTGAGGACACAAAACAAGTCTCAATAAATTTAAGAAGATTGAAATCATATCAAGCATCTTCTCTGATGATTATGGTGGTGAAACTAGAAATTGATGGCAAGAAACAAACTAAAAAACACACAAACCCATGGAGGCTAAATAACATGTAATTAAACAATGAATGGATCAACAATGAGATCAAAGGAGAAGTCAAAAGATACCTTGACACAAATGAACATGAGAACACAGCAACCCAAAATCTACAGGGCACAGCGAAGCAGTCCAAACAGGGAATTCATAGCTGATCTCAAGAAACAAGAAAACTCTCAAATAAACAATCAAACTTCACACTTAAAGGAACTCAAAAAGGAATCCAAAAAAACAAAAAACAAAAAATAAAGCCCGAAATGAGTAGTAAAAAGCAAATAATAAAAATCAGAACAGAAATAAACTAAAGAGTCTAAAAAACAATTAAAAAAATCAACAAAACCGAGAGTTGGTTTTTGGAAAAGATAAGCAAGATTGATGAACTTTAAGCAAAGTCATTAGGAAAAAAGAGAGAGGACTCAGATAAATAAAATGAGAAAGGAAAGAGAAGAAGTAACAACTGACACCAAAGAAATACAAAGGATTGCAAGAAAATATTATGAACAACTTTATGCCAACAAATTGAACAATCTAGACAAAAATAGATAAATTCCTAGAAACATACTATCTTCCAAAACTGAATCAGGAAAAATCAGGGAATCTAAATAGACACATTACAATTAGTGAAATCAAAGCAGTTATCAAAAACTCCCAACAAACAAAAGCCCTGAACCAGATGACTTCACAGGATAATTAACACCTATGCTTCTCAAACTCTTCCAAAAAAATTCAAGAGGAGGGAAGACCTCCAAGCTCATTTTACAAGGCCAGCATTATTCTAATTTCAAGACTAAATAAAAACACTACAAAGAATGGAAATTATAGACCAATATCCCTGATAAACATAGATGTAAAATCCTCAACAAAATATTAGCAAACCAATCCAACAATACATTAAAAAGATCATGCACAACGATCGAGTGGGATTTATTCTGGGCACGCAAGGTTGGTACAATATCTGCAGATCAATAATGTGATATACCACATAAAAAAATAAAGGGTAAAAACCACACAATCCTATCAATACAGAAATAATATTTGATAAAACCCAGCACCCATTTGTAATAAAAACTCTCACTAAAGTGGGAATAGAGAGAACACACCTAAACATAATAAAGGCCATAGATGACAAACCAACATCCGACATGGTACTCAGTGTCAAAAGCTGCGAGTGCTTGCCTAACGTTCTGCCCCCACCCTCCCCTCGGCACTGGCCAGCCTGCCTCATTTCTTTTTACCCCACAGTCATTCCTCACTTTGGATGGGTGTCTGCCTGATGGTTAAGAAAGAATTATGAATTTCCTCAGCTTCAAAATGATGTCTGTTAGAATGTTAGGGATCCTGTGTCCCAATTCCAACTCTTTCGTTTGATTTGGGCAAATAAGATCTAAGTCTCAGTTTTCATATTAGGTTATTTAAGGATTAATGAGTTGCTATTATTAACATTCTTTAAAGACCAAATGGCCCATTTTGTTATTCTATGTATTATCCCTTTAAAAGCTCTAAAAGTAACCCCGAATCTTCATTTATAGTACCTAGGAAGTATATTCTTTTACACCTCAGAAAACCTAACTTAATATTTAAGTTGGTGGTAATTTTTTCCACACCACATTCTTCCTTTTTGAATCTTTAAAAAATATTTTATATACATAAATTTTAAATTCCATTTCTAATTAAAATACCTATTTTATTCAATTCTCTATTTTTGAAATCAGCAAATAAAATATTTCTAAATAATACATATATTCTGGCATCTTAAAATATAAAATCAAAGTGAAAAATATTAGAGATGCTGATATTTTAATTCAGATCAAGATGATAATCTTTCTGTAAATGTATTGTTTTAAAGTAATATTTTTAAATGTTACTTTTAGCATGAAAGTAATTTTACTCTAAAAAAATAAACAAAAGCTTAGGGAAGACTTCCATTTTCTTATTTTGGGGCTCATTATCTACTATTGAACTATTTCAAAAGTGATCTGAATTTTTTCATTTGCCCTATACACAGTTCAAAAGTAATAGTTTGCTGCCCTCTGGCTGTACAGAGATTCTTTATCTTCCAATAAAACTACTGTCTTTAAAAGAATTACTGTATACTGAAAAAGTGAAGTGGAGAATTTGGGAAACTGCCTTCTATAGATATCAAGGCACTAATTAATACTTATTAAAAATGTAAATTTTTTTTAGTTTCAGACATCTGTATTTATTGTTTAGATTTGACTTTTAGAATTCAATCACAATTGACCTTCTCCAAGTTGATTGGCTTATGGGGGTGTGTGCAGAGTATGGAATGGGGGTGTAACTTGTCATTTGGGTTCTCAAGTGACTAGACGTTACTGAGACTTCGATTGTGCTGCCTTCCTGGAACACCCAAACGTTCTCTCATTCCCCAGGCTGATGCGATCTTCTTTACTTCAATATTAACAAAACTGATGCGGTGCTTGTATAAACTTAAACTAGTGGGATGAACTGACTTCTGTGCCTTGCTAGGTATTTACCTGGCCAATAGAGAAGGGTCTGGCCAGTTAAATGGCTCCCTTCACTTTCCTAATATTAATCTGTAAGCTACTGAGATGCATTGGCCAAGTCTACCTCTTAGTTTTCCTTTTCACAAATGTTGTCCATGTGGAACCATGTCACCATCTTTGTAACGTCATGGTCTAATTCATTCAGAGTTAATCTCTGAAGAAGTGTCTGTTGAATGATTGAAGGCACCATATTCGTTATCCATTGCAGTATGATGAATCTCCCCAAAATTTAGCAGCTGAAAACAACAGACAGTTATTTATTTCAGTTTGTGTAGAAAAGGAATCCACGCGTGGCTTAGCCACGTGCTCTGGCTCATGTTGTCTCACGAGACTGCAGTCAGGGTGTCAGCTGAGGCTGCAGTTGGAATCTCAAGCTTTGATGGAGAGGATCCCCACCGTGAACTTTTAGATCAGGCTGCCTGGGATGAAATTCTGGCTCTGCTGTGTACTAGCTGTGTGACTTCAGTCAAGTTCCTGAACCTTTCTTTCCATGTGTTAATTCGTATTAATAAAGATAATAATAATAATACCTACCTTATGTGGATAGTATGAGAACTGAGCTCAAAAGGTGCTGCAACTGTTTGACTGAAGTGTTGGATATTAGTAGTTGTCATACTTAAAAGCAATGGAGAGGAACTGAAAATTGTCCGCCATGGCACCAGTGCAGCTAATTGCTCCGACCCTGCTCCACTTTTTTCTTTTGCTGCAGCGCTTATCACCTTCTAACATGCTATGGAATTGGATCATTTATGCCATCTGGTGTTCTCTGCCTGCACCGCATTGCTAAGGAAACTCCAAGGGCCCAGGGATCTGTGTTTTGTTCTCTGATGCATGCCAAGCACCATGGCAGAAGCTGGCACATAGTTAAGTACTTACTATTGAATGAATTCACTGCCATAATTTCATCAACAGTCATATAATCTTGGACAGTTAAAGTTGCAAAGAGTTTCAAGAACAGCACATTCATTCATCAACCTTTTCTAGACTCACTCTGTGACAGATGTTATTCAAGGGGCATGGTGTACTAAAATGACTATGCACAATTTGAGATCGAGGAGCAAGGGAGAACGAAAACTAATCATTTCAATATAGTAATAGAGTTAAGAACAAAACGTTGAGGAATGAAAATGAGAGAATGTAAACCTCTGCAGGGGAGACGACTGAGCTGGAATGGGAGGGGCTCTCTGGGCAGCACAGAAACAGTTGGACACAGACCCATGAAAGAGCACATCGTACCTGGGAGACCTATAGGGGTGTAGGGTGCTTATGGTGGGGAAAGCAGCTGTAGCGCTGTAATTATTGGCTGAGTTGCCCCCAGGTGCACAAGGACCATGTTTGTGATTATGGGTGCTAATAGTTTTGGGTTTGGTTTGGTTGGTTGGGTCTGATTTGTTTGGAATGAGGTGAGGCTACAAGCTGAGAGGGAAGGTACCAGCGAGGGTCAGGGACCGGGCTAGCAGAGCCAGGTTGTTATAATGAGTTAGTCCAGGTTCTTACGGGTGGATAATCCAAGAACGAAGCAGGCCAAGAGCCAAGAAATTCAAAGAAATGAGTCAGAGGAAGTCGTGGGGAACATGTAAAGCAGACAACTATGGCTCTAGTCTGTGGGGGGGGGTCCAAAGTATTATGGAAGTGTTTTTGTCATATTTTTTAAAAGGTTTTGTGGATAAGTGTATCAGAACAACCAGCAGGGAGGAACAACCAGAGGGAGGCTGGCCAGAACTTGGAAAGCAAAAGAAGTTCTCAGGCTTGGACCAAAATAGGACCTCATCAGGTGGCCTCTCAAAGACAACCTGAATGAGGAGGATTTAACGTTAATTCATAATCACCCTGTTGTTATGCCTGGATAGCATTATAAGTTTGTTTTATTTGTTTCAAATATTTAAGTTCCCTGGATGTCTGAGTATGATCTACTCCACAAAGCCTTTAGATAACTCTAAAATCTCAAGTTGAACAGTCTCTCCTGATATTAAAGGGGGAACCTGAATTAAATGTCCCTAACTACCATTGCAGCCACCACCCTAGTGCCCAGAAAAGGTGAACCAGCCACAGGATGCTGTCCAAACAGACTATCCCTGCCCAGGTGTGCCACCCCCTTCCAAGGCCAGGCAAGGCACCCAGCAGGCAAGCACACTGACATCTTATACGAGAAGGCCAGAGCTTAACTGAGTGACAGAATGCTAGTCCATCATTGGGTTTTAACAATCATCATGCCCAGTCTTCCCATTCTAAGACATTCTGATGCTAGTTATACAGCCAGCTGGTAACTCACACTCATCTCTGCTAACTTGCCTCAAGGTGAGGCAGCTGTTATCGTGAGTTCAGGAAGAGAAAATAAACCTTCAAACCAGTTACTCTGTACACAAAATGATGAATTGGTTGATTGATGAATTTTTCCAGCTTTTCAATTGTTCTTCACACAGTACAGATTCCACCACAGGGAAATGGAATCTCCTTCTGCAGATGGATCATATTTACAATCATGTAGAAATGTATCCCTGATGACTTTTATTGTAAACTACTTAAAGGTGGGGCATTTCAACGAACATGCCATTGAGAATATTTTCAGGTCAACATTTGTAAAATGGTATTTGTGGTGGAGGTGGGGTAATTTCTGATTATTTTATAGCCTTTTTTAATGAGTATAAGTTATATAACACAGATAGTAGCGTGCAGGGCTCAGCAAGATATTTTTCTAAAGAGCATATAGTCAATATTTTCTGCTTTTGAGCCCAGCTGTTCTCTGTAGCAACTCCTCGACTCTACCGTTGTAGCAGAAAAGCAGCCACAGACACTATGCAAACAAATGGGAGGGGCTTTGTTCCAATAAAAATTTATTTTACAAAAACAGGCAGCAAGTTGGATTGTTTGTGACCCCGATCTATATACTGTTCTGTAGCTTCTTTTTCTTTCTTTCCCATATACCTTAGAGTGAATTTTACATCAGGACATTAGAGAGATCTCATTTGTAAAGGGATATATAATAAGCTAATGTATAGATGTATAATAATTTATTTAACCAATCCTATGTTGATACACATTTTGGTTGTTTTCTAATATTTTGCTATTATAAATAATTGCCACAGTGAATTACATCTTACATATGTCTGTGCACATGTATGAATATATATGCTAGATAAGTTTCTGGAGGTGGAAACATACAATTTAAATTGAGATTGCCAAATTGCCATCCAATTTTGCACTCCACCACCAACATGTGAGACAAAATGTCCTAGTTCCACATTGCATTATATTGGTATAGAATTAAAGTTGGTATTCAACTTTATTATTTTACAGTCCTATAGAGGTGTGCTTAGTGATCCCAAGATAATTTATTATGTACATTACCTTTACCCAGTAATTTGAAGTGTTACTAAATGTTTCTGCTTTTAATAGCAGTCAAAAAAAAATTCTCTATCAAGATATGAAATAAAGAATTTAAAATCTGAATGTTATTTTCATCAAAGCTACCTTCTCTTCCTTCAAATGTAGGAATAAGCAATATTATCTTGATATTCTGATGTATCCATCTTTAAAAAGAAACACAGAGACCAACGTAGATAAAGATTATTCATAGTCTAATTCTGAAAACATCACAACTAGCTATTGATCCATAAGGATAAGAAATTGTGTGTATGTTTTTTTAAAGATTTTGTTTACTTTAAACAACCTGCAACCTGCAACCTGCAACCCAGGCATGTGCCCTGACTGGGAATCAAACCAGCAAATCAGCCAGCAGCTTGCAGGCCAGCACTCAATCCACTGAGCCACACCAGCCAGAGCTGTTGCGTGTATGTTTTTATTAAAGTACTATTATAATGTCTAATCCCTCTCCAAAATTCCTCAATTCTGTGAAAGAACTATATAAAGGCCTGCACTCACAACCTTGATTATGTAAAAAGTCAGGTGTGATGGGAGAAGAAATCATTCTTTAGGACATTTGTCCTTCAGCAGCTGGACCCAAGCAGTGCAAAGCATTAAGATAGATTTCCAAGGGTCAGTCTAGATCTGCACTTTCCAACACACACCACCAGATTGTGAGTATTGGACCATACAGTACCCACAAACCTCATGTGACTTGTGAGCACTTCAAAATGTAGGTGGTCAAAATGAGATGAGCTGCAACACACACATTGGATTTGTAAGAAATGATGAAAAATGAATATAAAATATCTGAATAATTTCCTATTGTTTACATAACAAAATGGTAAAATTTTGGACATATTCATCAAATAATACATTATGAAAATTAACTTTGCTCTTCCTTTTTATTGTTTCAGTGCAGCTACAACATTTATAATTACAAACATGGATCATGTTATCTATCTGTTAGACAGTGGTATTAGTTCATGCCAGCAGAACTTATAACTTCAGGATATGACTTGAAGGATTAGCTGTGACTCTTAGAGACCACAGATAGAAGCTGCAATTGTAGGGATTCCCAAAAGTTAAGTGTGAACAGTAGCAAACACAATGCGCTAGGAAGAAAGAACATCATTCATTCTCAAATACAGATTAAGCACCAGTTGTTGCCAGGAGCATGCTTGGCATCAGACCAAAACTATACACTCTTTGATAATCGTATAAATTTGGCCTTGTAGAGGCATTAAACTTCTCTGAGCCCCATGGCTTCTTCTGTAAAATTTCCCTGGACTGAAGAGAAGATACTGGAATGGATGCACTCTTGATATCTTTTTCTGCATAAAGATCTATGATTCTGAACATATTTCAATTTTGTCATCAAGGTCTTTAAATGGATATACAACTATACTAGAAAAGCTTATATCATAAATTTATAAAGTACGTTTTGGATATAATTTACTGTGAGCTTTTTTCTCAGTATGTAAATGTATTTCCTAAGTGTCTAAAATACTCAATACTGTAATCAATGAGCTTTAAAGAGAGATAAAATCAAATATATTTATGTACCATATTTTGACAGTTTTATTTGAAGGTACATAAATTTTTTCATTCATTTATTCAGTACTTGTTTAATGGAGTACAAGTCAAGAGGCTATAAAGAATAAAAAAAAAAACATTTTTAAGGCCAACATAACCCTGATACCAAAACCTGGCAAGGACAACACAAAGAAAGAAAACTACAGACCAATATCTTTGATGAATACTGATGAAAAATCCTAAACAGAATACTAGCAAATCAAATACAAAAATACATCAAAAATAATACATCATGACCAATGGCCTTGGGTTGCATTCCAAGGACACAAGGATAGTTCAAATAAGCAAACTGATAAATGTAATGCACCACAATAACAAATCAGAGGCTAAAAATCACATGATCTTATCAATAGATATAGAAAAAGCATTCGATAAGATACAACATCCATTTGCAATTAAAACGCTAAATAAAATGGGTACTGAAGGAAAATTTCTCAATACAATAAAGCCCATGTATGACAAACCCCCAGCTAATATCATACTCAATGGTGAGAAACTGAAAGCTTTTCCTCTAAAATAAGGAACAAGACTTGGACATCTACTCTCACCACTCGTACTCACCGCAGTGCTGGGCGTCCTAGCCAGGGCAATCAGGCGAGAGAAGGAAACAAAAGGCATCCAAATTGAGAATGAAGATGTAAAAGTGTCTTGTTTTTTTTTTTTGTTTTTTTTTTTTTGCAGATGACAAGATTCTCTACATAGAAAACTCTAAAGACTCCACCAGGAAAAAAAAAAAAAACACCTATTAGAAACAATAAACAAACACAGTAAAGTTGCAGGATACAAAATCAATGTACAAAAACCCACTGTTTTCCTGGATACTAAAATGAAATTTCAGAAAAAAGAAATGAAAAAAACAATCCTTTTTGCAATTGTAAACAAAAGAACAAAATACCTAGGAATAAATGTAACAAATATGTGAAGGATCTATATACTGAAAACTACAAAGCATTGTTAAAAGATTTTGAAAAAGACACAACGAAATGGAATAGTACTTCATGTTAATAGGTCAGAAGAATCAACATACGTAAAATGGCCATATTGCCCAAAACAATATGCAAATTTCATACAATCTCCATCAAAGTCCCATTGGTATTTTTTAAATTTTTTTTATCCTCGCCCAAGGATATTTTTTCATTGCTTTCAGAGAAAGAGGAGAGAGAGAAACATTGATGCAAGAGAAAAGCATTGATTGGTTGTCTCCCATATGCGCCCAGACTAGGGTATCAAAGCTACAACCCTTTGGTTACAAGATGACACTCCAACCAACTGAACCACACTGGCCAGAGTCCAATGGCATTTTTTAAAGCAATAGAACAAAAAATCATCAGATTTGTATGGAACCACACACACACACACACACACACACACACACACACACACACAAAACACCTGAAGAGCAAAAGCAATCATGAGAAAAAAAAGAACAAAGCTGTAAGTATCCTACTACCTGACTTCAGGTTATACTACAGAGCTATGAAAATCAGAACAGCATACTTAGTATTGGCAGAAAAACAGACACACAGACCAATGAAATGGAATTGAGAGCACAGAAATAAACCACCAGTATATGGGTAAATAATTTTTGATAAAGGAGCCAAAAACCCACAGTGGAGAAAAGAAAGCCTCTTCAATAGATGGTGATTGGAAAACTGGAAAACCACATGCAAAAAAATAAAACTAGATTACAGTTTGCCCCATTTACAAAAATCAATTCAAAATGAATCAAAGACCCAAATATAAGACCTGCAACAATAAATCACATAGAAGAAAACATAGGTATTAAACTTAAGGGCTTTGTTTATGGAGAAAATTTTATGAATTTGACCCCAAAAGCAAGGGAAGTAAAGGCAAAAATCAATGAATGGAACAATATCAAACTAAAAAGCTTCTGTACAGCAAAAGAAACTGGCAACAAGACAAAAAGGCAAACAACCAAATGGGAGAAAATATTTGTAAAAAACAGCTCTGACAAGGTGTTAATATCCAAAATATACAGTTCAACACCAAACTAATAATTCAATTAAAAAATGGGCAGAAGACCTGAGCAGACACTTCTCCCAAGAAGATATACAAAATGGCCAACAGATATATGAAAAGATGTTCACCTTCACTAGCTACTGGGGAAATGCAAATCAAAACTACAATCTAAGATACAACCTCACACCTGTTAGAACGATTATTATCAACAAGACAGGTAATAACAAGTGTTGGAGAGGTTGTGGAGAAAAAGGAAACTTCATTCACTGCTGATGGGAATATAAACTGATACAGCCACTATGGAAAACAGTATGGTGGTTCCTCAAAATATTAAAAATAGAGTTATCATGTAGCCTAGCAATCCCTCTTTTAGGTATCTACTCAAAAAAGTGAAAACATTTATTTGCAAAGATTTATGAACCCCTATGCTCATTGCAGCATTATTCATGGTGACCAAGACAGGGAGGCAACCAAGGTGTCTTTCAATAGATAGAATAAAGAAGTTGTACGTATTCCACATATACTCTGGCATAATACTACTCACCCATAAGAAAAGATTAAATACTGCTATTTGCAACAACATGCATGTACCTTGAGAATATTATGCTAAGCAAAATAATTCAGTCAGAAAAAGCTAAGAACCACATGATTTCACTCATATGTGGGATATAATACTGAAACTCATAGACACAGAAAACAGTATGGTGGTTACCAGAGGGAAGGGTGTGAGGAGGGTAGTAAATGGAAAAGGGGACCAAATACATGGTGACAAAAGATGACATGACTTTGGGTGGTGGGCACACAATGCAATATACAGATCGTGTATCCTAAAAATGTAAACTTGAAACCTATATGATCTTACTAACTGATGTTACCCCAATAAATTTCATTCTAAAATGGGGGAGCGTGCCTTTAGGGGAAACTTATTTTGCCCTTCAGTCTTTCTGAAAAATGTTGGGAGCCAAAAATCCATATGTAATGGCTAGGCTAATGTCTTGTTGCAAAGAAAGAAAGTCTGCGTTCCAGATAACTTTGTGGAGCCTCTGTACAAGTTATGGATAGGTTACCTCAGTGCTTGTTTTATGTGAGAGAGCAATACATTTCTATATTACCTAAGTCGTACTTGCCCCTGTTGCCTGCTGCTTAATGCAATTCCCAAAGCAGAAGACCAGAATATTATCTATTAAAAAGAACCGAAACTATGTTTTTAGGGCAGACTTGACAACACAGAGCTAGCTGGGAGTTCAAACTGACCAAGAGCTCAGAAATTGTTCCCAGTCTTCTGAAAAAATTCATGTTCCTGGAGCAAAATGTACAAAGGTAAAGATAGGGTCAAGAACACTTTTGTGGACTTCCGGTTAAGATGGAGGCATAGGTATACATACTTTGCCTCCCCTCAAAACTACAGGAAAAATTACAGCTAGACTACAAAGCAAATATCACCCAGATTCATCAGAAAATTGAGCTGTATGGAATTCCAACAACCAAGAATTTAAAGAAGCCACACTCATCCAGACAGGTAGAAGGGAGATGTGGAGGCTCGGTGAGAGCTGCAGAGAGGTGGAGAAGCACAGAGAGGAGCAGAGACATGGAGTGGTGCAGAGACACTGAGAGGTGACAGAATAGGCAGTCCCACATTCACATGTGGTAGATAAAAATCAGAAGGGACACTTCAGGAGTGAGAGATCCCAGACCCAGACCAGACCACCCTCCCCAGGGTTCCAGCATCAAGATCAGCCCCAAAAACTTCTGGCTGGAAAAATCAGTAGGGGTTGGGGCGGTGAAAGGAACTTCCAGATTCTCAGGAGACTCCACTTAAAGGGTGCACAAAGGTCTTAAAACTTATGCAGACCCACTCCCTCTGAATTCAGCTGAAAAGGCGCAAGTGGCATACGGGGAGAAAGTAAATTGACTGGCAACTGGGAGATAGCTTTCTCCCCAGGAAATCTCCAGAGGCTAGGCAGCAGTATTGTCCACTCTCTGAGCCCTCCCCCACACAGAGCCACAAAGTAGTGAACTGGGTTGCCTGGCCCTGACAATTACCTAAGGCTCCATTCCATACAATTCTCAGATATACTTTTCTACAATAGGCTATGCTACTAAGGCATGAAGTCAAAGTTGCTCTACCTAATACACAGTAACAAACAGAGGGAGGCTGCCAAATTGAGGAGACAAAGAAATATGACACAAACAAAAGAACAAAAAAAAAAAACAGAAAAGAACTAAACAAAATGAAGATAAGCAAGCTATCAAATGCAGAGTTCAAAATACTGGTTTTAAGGGTGCTCAAAGAACCCATTGGGTACTGCGGCAGCATAAAAAAGACCCAAGCAGAAATAAAGGTTACATTAAGTGAAATAAAGAAAAATCTACAGGGGACTAACAGTGGAGGGGATGAAGCTGAGAATCAAATCAACAATTTTGAACATAAGGAAGAAAAAAGCATTCAACCAGAACAGCAAGAAACAAAAAAAAAAAACTTTTTACAAAATGAGGATAGACTAAGGAGCCTCTGGGACATCTCCAGATGTACCAACATTGGAATCATGGGGTGCCAGAGGGAGAAGAGGAAGAAAGAGAAGCTGAAAACTTATTTGAAAAAAAATGAAAGAAAAGTTCCATAATTTGGTGAAGGAAATGGACATACAAGTCCAGGAAGCACAGAGAGTCCCAAACAAGTTGGACCCAAAGAAGACCACACCAAGACATCATAATTAAAATGCCAAATGTTAAAGATAAAGAGAGAATCTTAAAAGCAGCAAGAGAAAAGCAGAGAGTTACCTACACAGGAGTTCCCATGAGACTATCAGCTGATTTCACAAAAGAAACTTTGCAGGCAAGAAAGGACTGGCAAGAAGTATTCAAAATAATGAAAAACAAGGACCTACAACCTAGATCACCCTACCCAGCAAAGCTATCATTTAGAATTGAAGGGCAGATAAAGTGCTTCCCAAACAAGGTAAAACTAAGGTAGTTCATCATCACAAGCCATTATTATATGAAATGTTAAAGGGAATTATATAAGAAAAAGAAGATCAAAACTATGAACATTAAAATGATAACAAATTCACAAGTATCAACAACTGAACCTAAAAAACAAACTAAGCAAATAAGCAGAACAGGAACAGAATCATAGATGTGGAGATCATTTGGAGGGTTATCAGCTGGGAGAGGGAAGGGGAAAGGTGGGGGGAAGTGCAGGGATTAAGAAGTAAAAATTGGTAGGTACAAAATAGGGCAATGTTAAGAACAGTATAGGAAGTAGAGTAAGTAAAGAATTTATATGCATGAACCATGGACATGAAATAAGAGGGGGGATTGCTAGAAAGAATGGGGGTACTAGGTGGAGGGGGAAAGGGGGAAAATTGGGACAATTTTTATAATTTATAACTGGGACAATTATAATAGCATAATCAATAAAATATTTTTTTAAAAAAGATTTAGGATTCTGGTCTCATTTCTAGGCACATATTTTAGAGAAGCTTTCTTGTGACAGATAGAGGAAAAGAAATACATGGGGTCCCAAATTATCTGGGAAGACATATGTTATTAAATCAGTGTTTCTGGGAAAAGTGACTAATTAGTCATATTGACCGTGTATTGTGTTTATTCATAACTTAAAATGAAATAAATTTTAAAAGAATTAAAAAATCAATGACATAAAATGAAACCTTATTGAAGAATGGGGGAGAAGAGGTAAACATTAATTTAACTCAAGTTGAAGAGCTTTCAAAATATAAAAACAAATTACAATGGTAATATGGACCACAGGGTGTAATGATTTAAAATGAGCCACATAGGGAAGGAATTTCAGAGGAAAAGGGGAAGGGTTTAGAGCAACAAGTATAAAGGACACACGGACAAAAACTAGGGGGGATGGAAATGGCAGGGAGGTGGGGAGGGCTGGGGCGGTGGGCTGGAGTGGGAGTAAAAGACAGAAAACTGTACAAGATCAACAATTAAAATAAAATTTTTTAAAAGGCACAAAGAAAATTAGATAAATGAACATAAAAATGTAATTATCCATTTGTTTGAAAGCATAATTTAAGAAGCAAATTACAAATTTGAGAATATTTTCAACAAATACGATTTGTTCAACAAAAATGTACTGATCATCTCTTACATCTAAGACACTGTCCCAGTCTCCGGGGTGTGCAGTGGTGACCGATGCAGCATGTGTCTGCACACACAGTCCACCTGTGAGCAGGACAGATAGGCATGAATACCATTCATTATCCAATCAAGTATTTACGCACAATGTAATCATTGCTGCAGGAGAGAACTGGGATGTATCAGCTAGGGAGTGATTAACAAGTCCGCATCTTTTCAGCTCTCTTAAAATAATGTTATAACTTATAGAAATAAAGTGATAAATATGTGAGAATTTTTGAAGAAAATAAAAGTTTGAGGTACCCTTTTTAATAATAAATATATGGCCCTGGCTGGGATAGCTCAGTGGATTGAGTGTGGGCTGCAGACCAAAGGATCACCAGTTCGATCCCCAGTCAAGACACATGCCTGGGTTGCAGGCCAGGTCCCCAGTGGGGGCCATGTGAGAGGGAATCACACATCGATGTTTCTCTCCCTCTCTTTCTCCCTCCCTTCCCCCCTGTCTAAAAACAAATAAATAAAAATCTTTAAAAAATAATAAATATATACATTTTTCTATGCTATAACATCACCTAGATAAAAAGTAATTGTTTCTGAAAATTATCTAAGTGTTTTGGTTACATCCAAAATATACAGGGTCCAGCAGAAGTAAGGCCTGCTTGAGTGTGGTTGGTAGGGTAATAATATGGGTGTAATAATTTATAGTTTTAATTTGAACATTTCACCTAAAATGTCACATGGTGTGCTTGAGTATGATATCATTATGTTACAGAGTTACATGCTTATGATTTTGTAATAAAAGATTTTGTAATAAAACACGGACATCGTTTGTGCCAGACCCTGTAGATTTGGACACATTCTGATAAATGACTTACCTTTTCACTCCAACGTATCTGTTATATAAACACTGTATTTCTTAGATTCTGCTACCTATCAGAATGAAAAGTATTTCTAAAAACTGGGTGATGTGAAGAAATATTACTCTTCCTCCCATTAAGCTAAGCCTGTGAGTATATTAAACTACATTGAAGTGTCTCTAGTACAAGTACAGTGTATTATCTCAAATGGACTATTACAGAATTTTGCTACTTCAGTTCAAAAGTATAAGAGCACAACAAGCTATGATTTGACCCAGCTTTTTGGCTATAATATTCAATTGTTTTAAAAGATCAACATATTGTTTCAGTGACCATCACAGCTAACGGTCAAAATAGATGCTTTCAACTTTTTACTCAGCAGGCTTGCTGTTCCAAAATCAATCTCAAGAAAATGTTTCAGTAAGGAATTTGGAGTTTTCAGTTGGAAGTGATTGTAGCTATTCGTTGGAGGATTGGCTGGTTCGAAGCCGTGAGAAGAGACCACACAGGTGAGCTTATACATCTTGTGTCAGAACCCAGGATGTGTTCAAGAAAAACAGAAACATGTCAAACACTGAGTAGTGAGCTGGAAAGGCTCCCACTGGCCAACTCTCAGATAATTGAAGCATCAAAAAAGAATAATGGCTGCAATCACTTTTAATGCACTGACTAGGTAAACCTCCAACTGCTCACTAAAAATATCTGTGAAGACTCAGAAAAACTCATACCAGCACTGAAAATAAATAAAGAAAAAAGTGTATATGAACAAGACTATGAAGATAAAATATGAAGTACAATTGGTTACTAACACATCTGATAAGGAACATATCTAGAATACATTTTTTAAAAAAGCTTTAATAACTCAGCAATAAAAAAAGCAAAAAACCTATTTAAAATGGGTAAAGGATGTTCAATAGATATTTCTCCAAAAAAGTTATAGAAGTGGCCAGTAAGAACATGAAAAGATGCTCAACATTATTAGCCAACAGGGAAATGGGAATAAAAAACACAATGAGATACCACTAACACCCACTAGGGTGACTAGAATCAATAAAATCAGAAACTAAGCAGCCCTGGCTGGTGTGGCTCAGTGGATTGAGTGCTGGCCTGAAAACCGAAGGGTTGCCAGTTTGATTCCCAGTCAGGGCACATGCCTGGGTCGTGGACCAGGTCCCCAGTTCAGGGGGTGCAAGAGGCAACCACACATTGATGTTTCTCTCCCTCTTTTCCTCCCTCCCTTCCCATCTGTCTAAAGGTAAATAACTAAATCTTTAAAAGAATATAAAATAAAATTTTATTTTAAAAAAACTAACTGGTATTTGCAAAGATGTGGAGAAACTGGAGCCCTCATGTGCTCCCAGTGGGAATGTAAAATGGTGCAGCTGCTTTGCAAAACAGTCTGGAAGTAATAAATCAACAAAAACAGGAAGCGTTGGTAAGGATGTGGAGAAGAGGATAGTGCTCTGTTGGTGGGAATGCAGATCGGTGCAACACTGTGGAAAACAGTGTTGAAGGTCCTCAAAAAATGAAAAATTGAACTTCCATTTGACACAGCAATCCTATGAATCCCAAAACATCATTCAGAAAAAATGTATGAACTCCTATGTTCACAGCAGCATTATTTACAATAGCCAAGATCTGGAAACAGTCCAAGTGTCCTTCGGTAAAAGAGTGGCTAAAACAGCTATGATATATTTACACAGTGGAATACTTCTTGGCTGTTAAAAAGAAGAAAATTTTACCATTTGTGATGGCATGGATGGACCTGGGGAACATTATGCTAAGTGAAATAAGGCAGTCAGAGAACGACAAGTACAATATGATTTTACCCATATGTGGAATCTAATGAACAAACTGAACAAGCAAAATAGAAACAGACTCATAGATAGAGAACAGGCTGACAGCTCAGGGCAGAGGAGAGGGAGGTTCCTGGGGTGGGGGGCGGGGTGGAAGGGTTAAGCAAAAGAGAAAAAAAGAGAAAGAACTCATGGACACAGACAACAGTATGGTGATTGCCGCAGGGAGTAGGTGGAGGAGGAAGAGGATATGGGGGGATAAATGGTCATAATAAAAAACTAAACCAAAATTAAATTAGATCAAAAACATTTTAAAAGACTAAATTTTTTAATGAATTTAAAATATCATACCAGGTATGTAAAGTTTAAAAACATACAGAAATACTACGTCAGTAATGGATATGTACATGTAAAGTAACATACAAACAGGACTGGAAAGAATACACACCGCCTTGAACGCAGTGATTATCATGATGGAAACGAGAGAGAAAGAACAAGATGAAGGGGTAGGGCTTTACCTCACACAAAACTATTGCTTATTGTTTTAAATCTGCAGCCATTATGGTAAAATCTTCCCAGTGAACATGTAGGGGTCAGTTTATTATTTTCTGTTTGACATATTTCAATATTTGATATATTTGATATATTTCATAATGTAAAAAATTAAATATGCTCAAAACAAAATTTTAAAACACAAAAATCCTATTTTATAATATTGCCTTCATGCCTCCTACAAATACTATAAATATGTGTATCTGTATGTATTTATGTGTATATGTATATGCTCTGTTTCCACCTATTTAGTAGATAAGTATATAGATCTAGTAGAAGTCGATAGATTAATCTAGAAAAGTATTCATGTAATAGTAACATAACATTTTATCATATAGTATTGGCATTTTTCTTCATTATACTCATTTTAATGAAACTTCTAACAATGAATATGTATCATTTTTTAAGTCAAAAAGCTCTGCTCTACTTTTTTCCATATTTTATTCAGATTTCCTTAGTTTTCACCTGATGTCTATTCCATGTTCCAGGACTCCATCCAGGGTACCAGATTACTTTACTTGTCAGGTTTGCTTCAGCTTCTCCTGCCTGTGACAGGTTCTTAGACTTTCCTTATTTTTGATGACTTTGACAGTTTTGAGGAGTACTAGTCAGGTATTTTGTTAAAAGCCCTGTATTGGAATTTATCTGATGTGTTTGTCATTATTAAACAAGGGTTACAGACTCTGCAGAGGAAGACCACAGGTGGAAGGTACCACTTTTATCACATAAGGGGCACATACTGGTAACATGACTTATCACCATTAATGTGGACCTTAACGCCTGGCCGGGGTGTGTTTGTCATGTTCCTCCACTGTACAGCCTTCCCCCCTCTTTGGAAGGAAGTCGCTATGTGCTGGCCACACTTAAGGAAGGAGTGGGTAGTTATGCTCTACCTTCTTTGAAAACAGAGTATCTATATAAACTATCTGGAATCCTCTGCGTGGGAGATTTGTCTCTTCTTATTTATTTATTCATTCATTTATCTCAGCATAGACTCAGAGCTATTTATTTTTTACTTGGTGTTACAATCCATTACTACTTTATTTCATTGCTCAAATTGTTCCAGCTCTGGCCATGGGGAGCTCCATCAACAGGCCCCTCTCTCCCTTTGACCTACCCTCTCTTTGGGGGGGTTATATTAATTTTTCAAAGCAATATGAAAAATTAATGTATTAATAATGAGATACATGCTAATAGTGTTTAGTAGAATATCAAGCACAAGACCATAATCATAAGTAAGATTACCAATATAACTTAGCTAACAATATTAACAACAATATCATTTAAAAGTTCTACTTTATTTTTTGAATTTTTGAAATTAGAAAACATTGACGAATCTCTGATATCGATTTTTGTGGAACACTTATTATGTTAGGTACCACGCTAAGCATATACTAAATTCGCCACTCAAACACTGAAACTTTAAAAAGCAAAACTAAACAAAACCAAACAAATAAAACCTGAATCTTTTCCAGGAGAGAGATTTTATTTCTATTAAAACAATTTGCTTAAGCTATTTAACATAGAATGGCTGCATCTGAAGTTATATTGTTTAGGCATAATTAATAGCAAATAACTACAGTCTATCACAGTTAAGAACTATGATAGACTGTGGTTCTTCATTTCTACAGTTCTTAATTTCCAAATGTGATGAAAAGGGTAAGGAGGAGGAAACTAAGACTGACAAAATAATAACATAATTTAAATAAATACCTGGAATAAGACTGAACAAAATTTCAAATAAGGATCCCGTTGTGTGTACAGCTATCTACTCCCACTTTCCCCAGAGCACGGGGGTTCGAGAGCAGTGAACCCAGCACCCAGCACGGGACGAGCTCTCAGTGAGTAGCGCTGAATAGAGGAGTGAATGCAGTTAATGGACTATTTGCCTCTGTAGGATCTCTCTTAAACCACCCTAAATAAACTGGAATCCATATAATGTGCTGCGAAATAAGATTATTCTGTTTTTGCAATAAAAATACAAATACCATGTATGTAGTAGTTGACGACAAAGTATGAGAAAAGTGAGTAGTAGTTTAAGAAAAGTACCTGGAAAATCAAGTTATACTGCTTGCACCCTGAAGCAATAATTCCCAGAGATTTTGAATGCTATTCTCAGTGGTTCACTGACCATGGACACACGCTCTCCTTATTCCAAATAAGAAATGGCACTGACTACTTAAAGTAATTTATTTACATTTGTTTAAGAACTTTGCAAAACATCAAAATGGTAGAGGAGAAGAGAGAAGGAGTTAGGGAAAGAGAAGAGGGAGAGAAAGATCGATCCTGATACAGTGGAGAGAACCTTGGAGAGGGAAGACGAAAATTTAAGGCCAGCCCCCTGCTATCTCATCAGAGGACACTGGCCAAGGGACTTGGCCTTCCCATTCGAAGCTCCTCTTCTCTGGCATGACGTGTCCTAGGAGAAAGCAGCAGTGAAAAGGCTTGAGAACAGTTGTGTTGATGCACGCTTTAAAATGTCTGATGTAAGGTCAAAGAGCCCAGATCTCACAAGAAGGGTTTCTAGAACACATTCATTTCATATATTTGTTTGAGATTGAAAAAGTGCAATTCAATATATATTTGTTCAACAATAACTATCCAATACATGAGGGCATTTGCTAAAAGATGTAAGAGTTACATGACTTGCTAAAATGCATTCACATTGATACTAAGATAAGAACTATGATATTCAATTTGTATCAACTTAATTGGGCCACAAGATGCCCAGACTTTTGCCCAAACGCTATTCTAAGAGTGTCCGTGAGGGTGTTTCTGGATGAGATGAACATTTGAATTGGTACACTGAATAAAACAGATTGCCCTCCCTAAAGGGAGTGAGGCTCAGCAAGTCGATTGCAGACCTGACCAAAACAAAAAGGTAAAGGAAGGAGGGGAACCTCCTCCTGCCTGACTGTGTAAGCTGGGATATTGTTTTTTGATTTTTTTCCCAGACTTCAGACTCAGCCAGAAAGATCAATTCTTCTTGTATCTGGAGCCTGCCAGCTTTTGGACTGCCATTTGTACCATCAGCTTTCCTAGGTCTCCAGCTTGCTGACTGCATACATTCCATACACTGGGACCTAGCCTGCATGTTCACATGAGCCAATTCTTTATAATAAAACTTTTTTTTTCCTACTAGTCCTGTTTCTCTGGAGAACTCTGACCAAACTCCTTAGCATGGTCAAAATGCCCTCTGTGACCTGACCCCTACCTCCCCCTCCAGCTATATCGCATGTCATGGCGCCCACCTCCTCCTCCCCAGCCTCACTGGTTTTCTCCCACTTCCTCACACACGCCATGCTCCTCTGCCATGGGGTTATAATTCACTAACTTGTTTATTCACCAACAAACTCACCTAATTATTGAGTTCCTACTATGAGTCAAGGGCTGTGGTGGCATAGGGAATATTATTATTTGTGAACGAGATAGCAAAGTGCCTAGTCTCGTGAGGAATATGTTCTAGTCACGGGAAACAGAAATAGCATATAAACAAGTAATTCAATTTAAGAGCATTACCTGTGCTTCAGAACAAAACAGTGAGCTGTGGCAATAAGTAGGTGATCAGAGAAAGGTTCACCCTGTAGCTGCCTTTTAAGCAGCATTCTATGTCATAAGAAGGGGTGAGCTGTTATATGATGCTCTGAGAAAGGCATGTTCCAGGCAGAGAAAACAATAAACACAAAACTAAGTTTGAAATGAGCTAGAACAGGAAAGAAAGAAAGGAAAGGAAAGAAAGATATTGTAGCTGTATCACAGTGTGGTAGTGAGAGAACACAGATGCGCAGGCAAGAATGAGATAGATCCTTAATAGCCAGAAAAAGAATTTAAGTTTTTATTTTAAACATACTCAGTTCATTTGAGTTGCTATAACAAAAATACCGTAAACTGGGTGGCTTATAGAAAACAGAAATTTATTTCTCACATTTCTGGAAGCTGTGAAGTCCAAGATCATTGTGCTGACTAAGTCAGTGTTTGGTAAGAGCTTCGTCCTCTTTGGTGGCCATCGGTCCTCTTCCCTGGCCATCTTTTTAGTGTAACATGGTAGAAGGAGCTGGGGAGCTCTCTGAGGTTTCTTTTTTTAAGAACATTAATCCCATTCATGAGGGCTCCGCTCTCATGATTTAAGTACCTCCAAAGGCTCTACCTCCTCATATCATCATCTTAGGGGTTAAGATTCTAACATATGAATTTGGGGGAGATGCAAGCATTATGATCAGTCATCAGAGGCTTTGAAATGTTGGCATGAACTGTTCTACATTTTTGATTTTGTGTTGCAGTGTGTAACTGTGAACATGGAGAGACCAGTGAAAAGATTTGCAATAAAGGTGAATGAGGATACTAGCTTTGATTATGGTAATGTAGAAGAAATGAGGAAGGGGGAAAAAAGAAAAGAGATGAAGAAGGAATGATTGAGGATGTTTATTTTTGGGAGGTGCAGTAAGCAAGAATGGCCAGTGTACCTGGGGTAAAGAAAGAATGTTTCCTAGGTTTTTGACTTGAGCAATCAGCTGGAGGTTGGTACCATCTTCTGAGAAGTAGAAGTTGTAGAGCTAAGAATGGGGTTGGGGGAGGGCAATTTGCCTACACTCTCCCACTCTTTGGACTATTTTTCCCTTTCTTCACTAAGTTAACCCCTTCCCAGTCTTTGGATCTCAGCTCAAATGTCACTTTCTCAACGAAGTCCTTTCCCCGACCATGCAGCTCAAACCAAACTTCTGTATTAAGTCCATGCTCAATCAGTGCCACGTACTTTTCCTTACTACCTGTGTTATGTTGCAAAAGTGGCCACTAACATGTTGCCTCTCTTGCATCTCTGAGTGAGGGCATCCTAGCTCATCTAGCCAGCAGCAGACCCACCAGCTGACCAAAAAGGTATGAAAGAGCCCAGCTGAGCAGAACCAAAGTATAATAGAAGAACCACCCAATCTGCTCAGAGAATCCTGAGTTAGCTAAAAGGCTGTTGTATGCCACAAAGTTTTGTGATGGTCTGTTATACAGCAAAAGTTGATACAGTAGCACATACCTCAGTTGCAGTTTCACATAAGTGTTTGACTAGTGTCTATTCCCCAAAGAGACTGAGCTCTATAAAGGCAGACTCTTCTGATGTTAGATCACCACTCCATGCTCAGGGCCAGGCATAATATCTGGAATACACTAGGCATGCAATAGACAAATTGCTGAATGAGTAGAAGGGGAGAAGAAAGGTATACATTATAACATGAAAAAATAAGAGGACTTCTCTAAAAGAGGGAACAAGACTGGGGACATACACTAGTCCAAAACAAACCTTGAGCAGTACAATATGTTGAGTAGTATAAGATTAAAATTGCATTTCCTCTGCCTCCAAGAGCTCAAAGTCTAGACTACAGAAGACAGTACAAAATACAGAATATGCTGCACAGGAAGGGGCCCCATGGCTGTCTGGAAGAGGGAATTGTGGGAGTTGTCTAGGGAAGTTTCTTGAAAGAGAAAGCTTGAATAGTCCTAAAGGCGTTTACTTGGAAGAGTAGCACAGACAAGGCCAAGAAGCTAAGCGCATGGGTGATTAAAGAAAAGTCTCCTGTTTGTTATATATCTCAAGCTATTGTTACGGTTTAAGTGTCTGTCTCCAGGGGGAAATGGGTCTTACTATCTTTTCATTATTCCCAGGGTCCAAAGCAATTTTTTCCACAAAATAGGAACTCAATAAATATTTGCGGAATAAATAAAAAGTTAAAGATGAGGAGGTCAGCCCTGCTCCTCCAAAGTCAGCTTCCAAGGGCCACATTTTCAGATTCGACACAGAGACTCGGACAAGGTGAAGGAACCTATGTTCTACGACTAAATGTCTCATAAGCAGAGACTGGGCCCCCATTGACCTTTAGTTTTGCGTTTCTGGTGGGTTGGCTTGGAATTTCCTTCCTCTGCTCCCAGTCCAGCCTGCACGTGCTGGAGTAGGGCGCTAGTTCCGTGCAGCTCTCCAGGAGGATGAAAGGTCCACAGGCGGGGACCGGCGTCCTCGAGGAGAAGATGCGCGAGGTGCGCTGAGTAGCTCAGAGGTGAACGCCGGGCCCCTCGCTGGACAGTACCGCTCTGCCCTCCCGACGCCCTGGCAGCACTCTCGCCAACTCCAGCCTTGGGCGCGGGGGCGCGCGCCGCGTTGCCGTAGAAACTCCAGGAAAGCGCGGCGGCGCGTGGGGCGGGCTCCCGGGCTCCGGCAGCGGAGGCTCCCGCCCCTGCGCAAGCCCGGGCCCCGCGGAGCCCGATCGTTGGACCCCAGTCCAGGGTCTCGGTGGTGCGCGAGGCAAGATGTTGAGGCGCAGTTTGGAAAACCGGTAACAGCCCCAGGGCCCCCGCTGCCCAGGGTGCCCCATACGCTAGGGCTTGGTAAAGGGGAAAGCGGGATCTCTCTCCGTGGGGCCTCCGCCCCGAATTCGGCCTCGGGCCGCCGTCTGGGCCCTTCCCGCTGCACCGTGGGGCCTAGGCCTACCTTCCCGGGCTGCGGTGAACCCCGGGTAGCAGCCGGGCGCCCCGGCTGAGCAGCCCTAGCAGCCTCCAGCCTGCAGCAACGTGGCGGTCGGAGCCGGGCCTCTTCGTGCGCCTTCTCTGTCGGGATGTTAAGGCTGGGCCGGAATAGGGACCTAGGGGAAAGGGAATCCGCCTCGGGAGAAGCTGCAAAACGCCCGGGGAATATCTGCATATAAATTTAACGTGGAGATGAAGCCATCTTGTCCCTAGTAAGAATGATTAGATTTTTTGTGTCATCTTTTTCTCTAGGGACGCTCAAACCAGACAACTGCAAAATGCTGTCACAAATGTAGAGAAGCATTTTGGAGAGCTGTGCCAAATATTTGCTGCTTATGTGCGGAAAACTGCCAGACTGCGAGACAAAGCAGACCTCCTGGTGAATGAAATAAACGTGTATGCCTCTACAGAGACCCCAAATTTAAAGCAGGGCCTGAAAAACTTTGCTGATGAGTTTGCCAAACTTCAGGATTATCGACAAGCAGAGGTATGGCGTGAGGTCACATCGTCATTGTTATGAATGAGGCCTGAAGTAGTGGATGAAGGAAACATGAAGACTCACTTGTAATCTTCAGTGGTGAACATGCACTTGATAAACCTACCTTTTTATGTCTGTAACATTGTGTGAGTCTGTTAAAGGGAAGCTTCCTGTGATTTTACCGTTTTCAAACTAAAACTTAAGGGTGTCTTGAATTTTCCCATTTCATTTTCCAACTTTTGGCCAAGGGGTGGCTCTTACAGGGGGTCTTAAACATAGTGCCCATGAGAAAGAAAAGGAACATGACTTGTGCCTTGTGGCCAGGTAAGTATAAAACGTATCTGGAGATGGAGGATGTTGGGAATGGTGGTGTCAGTCAGTCATAAATGGACAAAAGATCTTTGCTGTTTCCGTGCTGGGGGAAATTTGTGGGGGCAGGGAGGGGAATAAGCACTGATTTATATTGTGGATGCAAACAGGTAGTGAAACTTCGTAGAGATTTTTTTTGTGGGGGGGGGAGAAGTTGTCATTGTTTTTGTTCCAAAAGCCCATTTTTTTCCTTTAATGATTCATAAGCACTTTCACTTATATTTATTTTAGGTTTCAAGGCACAGGTTAACTTGTCAGAAGTTGCCCAAATTAGCTGCATTGCCCTTTAGGCACTTTTCTCATCAGTGCTTTGGTCTTTATTTTTTTTTCCCTAAAGCCTAAAAGAGAAGGTTCAATTATCCAAAAAAAAAAAAAAAGTCTATAATGATCTTTGAACCTATAATTGCTATTCAAACAGAAATTTTAGCAATAATTATGTTACGTTTGGGTGTACTTTTTGGAAAATTTGTCATGTATTTCTTCTGTAATAAACAACTTTAAGTTATACATAACTGGTGACTATTTCAGAAATAATATATGTTCACAGGTAATCCTAAAATTCTATGTTAGTCAATCATTTCAGTGTCCCTTTCATTTCAATGTCCCTTTCAGAAAACCTGTATGCTATTTATCAAAGAGCAAAGTGAATTGATTCACATTTGTTCTCCTTTTTATTTCCCTTGCTTACCAAATGGTGGAAGTGCTAATGAACAATGACTAAAAGGTAGGCAACAAAAAGGAGAACAGAAAAAAAAACTTGGATAACCCTACACTGAGTAATCAGTGTATGGATTATTCAAAATGGTATAGACTAAACTATCCTGAATATTGACGGTTTTCACTGTAGGATTCCTAATATTTAAATGCTCAATAAGAACTTGATTCTCTTTGTTTTTCCTAAAATCTTTTAAAATGAAACATTCAGATACATTTTATTTTAAAAAAATAAATATGAAATGTACTCACTGATTATTTAAACATGTATCATCAAAAAAAGCCCTTTCCCTGCTACAAAAATAATACATATTCTTCTTAAACAGTTAAATACATATCATCTTGTATTACCTATCCTGAAAAAGAATATTTTAATGTCCAAGAGTTATTTTTCTTATGCTGTGTACTTGCCTTTTTGCTTCAATGTTTTCCACTAGTGCTATTAGTAAAAGAATTACCCAATATGTGATTTAAAAAATTGTAATGTTTCAGAAAAACTGTTTACTTCTAAATGAAAGAGCACGACCATAGTTTAGACAGCTCAGGAACACTTGAGACCATTTATCTTGTTCTCTATTCTTTGATAATTTATGAATGGCTTCCTAGAAAAAAAATGCAGCTACTACAGTGGTCTCTAAGCATTCTTGATTTTCGAGGATTGTGTTGCTTTAAATATTTCCCATATTCTGTATCTTTCAGCTTTGCTTTTCTTGTCTGGAAGGTTGGGCTATTAATTTTGGAGAATATATATTCAAAGTATCCAACACTGAGCTAAACACACTCAAAGAGATAACTATTAAAAGTTGAGATGTCTTAAAACTTAGCCAAAAGCTCCATCTTTGAGATACAAAGTAATACAGAGATGATGGTATGGTAAGGATGAGCTCCTTGGAAACCTGAGACATTTTCTTGTCATAATGGGTACCACATCTTTTCTGTTTTGTTACTGAATAGCTTAACAGTTTCTAATGTGCTTAAATTTAGATGCTGCAGCTTAACTAATTGTGGTGATTACTGAAGATAACTTGAACTGTGACATTTTAATTTAAAATTTTTTAATTATTCTGTGTAATATGTTTAGGTTAAACATCACATCTCTTATTTCAGAATTAAAATTTTGATCTGTGTTTCTTTTCAGTTATATTTTATAATAATTTTCAATAGGTTGAAAGACTTGAAGCCAAAGTAGTTGAACCATTGAAAGCTTATGGAACCATTGTAAAAATGAAACGGGTAAGTAAATTCATTATTTTTCCATTATTATTAGGTATTCTAGAGTATAAGGTTTCCAATAATTGTTCTTTTAATGAAAAGTACAAAGTAGTTTTTTCATTTTTTTTACATATTCTGAAGTCATCATTTCTTAGAACTTTGAGAATAATGAAATATTTTTAGTAAACTTACTAAGTATAAAGTATTATTTTGTTTATTATGGATACTTTTAATACGGTCATGAAAAATATATGAGCAGAAATTATTTTACTAAATAAACATAAGTTTATATTTTTGTTTTAAAGCAGGTAATAACATGTAAATGAAAAATGAGTGTGAAAAGTTTTATTTTTTAATTGAGGTATAATTGACATTAGTTTCAAGCATACAACATAATGTTTGATAATTGTAGATACTGTGAAATAATTACCAAAGTAAGTCTAGTTAACATCTGTCACCACACATAATTACAGAAACTTTTTTTGTGAATAGGACTTAAAGATCTACTTACTCCCTTAGCAACTTTCAAGTATGCAGTGCAGTGCTGTTAATTATAGTCACCATGCTATACATTACATTCTCCAAGTTCTGTTTTTTACATCAGTTTTTTCAAGGTATAATTTACATGTGATGAAATTCTCCCATTTTAAGTCTTCATTGAATTTTGACAAATGTATGTATACATGTAACTACCACCACAATCAAAATTATATACATATATAATTATATATGTGTGTGTGTTTACATGGTTATAGTTTTACACTGAAATTATCTTGTCTATGTCATTATTTTGAGAAGATATTAAAGAAACACGTGTGCGCTCTCACACAGAGATACACACTGATGACACAGTTGTAATCCCTGTACTGATGATGCCTGGATCGAACAAGATGATTCTCCCATTCTTAAAACAGAGTGTGTGTGTTTATCTCTAAAATCACAGATTATTAACAAAAAAAAAATGCCTATTTGCAGGATGACCTCAAAGCAACATTAACAGCAAGGAATCGAGAAGCTAAACAGTTAACTCAGTTAGAAAGAACACGTCAACGAAACCCATCTGACCGACATGTTATTGTATCCTTTGAATTCTGGTCTTTCAAAAAACATTTTGTGAGGTATGCAGTACAAAAGTAAATATATATGGGAAATTATGCATTTCTACTTTTAAACATGCAGAGAATTTGAATATAGAGTTTGAAAAGAAATATGCATTTATGAATTCTCACTGTAGCATTTAGATAACTTTAAAGAAAAAACACCACTTAATTCGGTCCCCTTATATTGTTTTTCACAATATGTATTCAAAAAATAAAAGTCATAAATGTAGGTGTTTTTATAAAGAGTAAGTTCAAAATTCTGAGTTGTTTCACATGATGACTAAGTATTAATTATAAAATTAAAGCTCTATCATTAATTGTAATTTAGCAATTACCATCTGTCCCGCTTTTGAGAACAGGAAGGAAAAAATTTTTCACCAGTATAATTCCCTTTATCTTAAAAACAAACAGACAAAAAAAGGCTATGAGAAACCATGATTATGACCTCAGCCAAAACCTTGAGGAGACTCAAGAGTATAATTGATCCACAGTTGGACACTAAGTGATTTAGGTAGGAGTGCCTACTGTAAAGTAATGAAGTTCTTCTGTTAAGAATAATTGTTTTCTCAAAGTGGATTGTGCCTTGTTCTTGGCTAAACACAACAGAAAGTAGTGCCTTGGCTAATTGCCAGCACCTGGGATAGGTGCAGTTGTATTGAAAGTGCTAACTTATCCCGCTGCCTCTTTTTCCCATTCCTTTATGTCTCCTTCCTACTTCTTTAAGGTTTTTACTGCCCAGCTCAGCCAGAAAGCACATGAGGAGTGGCTCTTTGGGGGCATTTGAGGTTCCAGAACACCTCCATTCCTGAGGTGAATCCCTTGAGCAGTGATTTGGGGCTGCGCCAATTGCCTGGTCCTCCTCCCTTTGGACCAAAGGTACATAATGCCCAACCTTGTAATTTAAAAAAAAAAAGGGGGGCAGCCACAGGGCTGGGAACAGGAACATTTAGACAGTACTTGAGAGTTGAGATCTACAAACTGGAGATTATAAAATCTAGGTTTTAAGTAAGTCAGACAAACCAGAGAATGATAGAAAATTTATGACTGACAAATAGGGACTAAAGCAGAGGCCAGGGAATGTCACTAGTTTTTAAGAATTAAGCCAGAGGTAAAATTTCTGTTGTTTTGTTTGTAGAAGAGTACATAAAGGCAGGAAAAAAAAGTCACATCTAGAATCCCAGTGGTTGGCAATGTTGAATGAAGAGTATTAGTATTGACACTCAACACAGAAATGAATCTATTCCTAAAACAAAGATGTTACAAAGATGACTTAGATGCCATTTTTTAAACACTGCTGTGGAGGAATCAGGTCTACAGATTTATATGGGGAGAAAAATGCAACAACTTATTGCTATAGGTGAACTGCTATGCTCACTGAGAAGAAAAATCTGTGAATCCAATGGATTTTGACAACTTGAGACAAGAAAATAAAGTATAATCTACATATAAATGAATTTGGTATAAATATATTCTATCACAGCATGACAGAATATTTACGAGGCTAGGCCCTTAAAATTCATTGAACTATTCAAAAGAAGCCCATTAAAGTTCAGTATGTACTGTATTTTGACGTGTATAACGTGCACTATTTTGCCCAGATTTTTGAGGGAAAAATAAGGATGTGCCTTATACATGGGTAGTACTAATTCCCTATCTATATAAATGTTTTTAATTCTCTTAGTTATGCTTATGTGTTAAAAGTCTAACTCTAGAAAGCAATAACAATATCCATATGCAAAATAATACCCTGAAACACGATCATCAGTTTTGTTTCTAAATATAAATAAATTGAATTTAAAAATTAAAACAAAAGCTATTTTTCCTGAAAGTTTGGACCAAAAACATGGTGTGCATTATACATGGCAAAGTACAGTAAAAATAAAATGTAGTAGTTCTGGTACAAGAGGATAAGATAAAGAAGAATCCCAGGGCTTCTGCCTGCTCACCCCCAAAACCCTTGGTGGCTTCTGAACAAGCTGCCTATAACACAACTGGAAAAACGTCAATCTGGCTTACCCTTTTATAAGCCATTTTGCACTCATGAGTACTTTTATTAAATATACTGATATTCATAAAGTCATGTAGTATTTTAATCAAAACCATTTCCTACTCAAATCAATATATTATAGAATCTTCAACAAAAGGAAGAAACAAATCTATATCCACTTTGTTAAAAATAGCTGCATAACTTTGGGCAAGATGCTATGCTGGAATAAAAGGATTTGAGACTTTAAGAAATGAAGAGTAGTTTTTGGAGGGTGGTAAACTAAGATACCTATGCCCCAGCTAATGCTTCTGCTTCCCCATTTGTTCCTCATTTGGCCAAATTTGCCTACCCTTCCAAAATTTAACATGAACCATTGATAAATGGTGAGGGGAAAGACATAAAAGTCAAAAGAAAAATATTCACAAGTAAAGAACTGCATGAGTCACATGCAATAAACAGTATTAAGAAAGAATGCAGCCCTGACCAGTGTGGCTTAGTGGATTGAGCGCCGGCCTACAAACCAAAAGGTTGCTAGTTCGATTCCTGGTCAGGGCACATGCCTAGGTTGTGGGCCAGGTCCCCAGATGGGGCATGCAAGAGGCAACCAATCAATGTTTCTCTCCTTTTCTTTATCCCTCTCTCCTCCTCTCTCTAAAAGTAAATTTTTTTTAAAGAAAAATTAGTCTGCTTCAAACTCTCATTAGTCATAAAAGGTTAACATGCATCAAATAACTAAGAAATTTTTTCATATTAATGGATCTTGAAAGCTCTACTTTACTTTTGAATGTCCTGTGAAGTTATATTTTTAAAAAATCCCCAGCCTAGTAATATAGAGAATTGTTTTTGATTACTAGGTATGCTTAAAGTTAAAAGTTTATATGGTTTTAAAAAACTTTACACCTTTTATGGAAACTTAATACACACACAGAGGTATAAAAGAATGTATTTTTAAATGCTTAGTATCTTGAATTAACCTAATTGTCAGAGTATATACTCAGCATACAGTTATAATTAAGGTATAATCTAATTGTAACAGTACATGATTTTAATTTATTGAAAAAAATTGTTCTCTTTGAAATGTATTTTTTCCTTTATGAAGAATTTCAGTCACAGGTGGGTAATAAAGTGGTGTGTCAAGATGGATCCTTAGAGTAAACCATTTTACTTATTTCAATTTATATATTTTCTTGAAAAAGAAAGCAAGGGCTAGATGTCAGAATATTATGTGTCAAATACATTGATGACAGAAGCAGATTTTTTCCCGTGGATTAACTATTAAATGATGATGTGTGATACTTTTGAGGAAATATAGTACTAGCATAAAACATAAAACTTTATTAGAAAGAAGTGAATCCAAAAATTGGATTTTTAAATAAATCTGTTACTGTTTAAAAAAATCTTAAATATTTTTGGTTAACTATTGTCCTGAAGAAAGACTTGCTTTTTTAAAAGAAATGCATGATTAAATTGGAAATACTCTGCACTGTACAGTACTATAACCACTAACTATATATGGCTATTGAGCTCTCGAAATGTGACTAGACTAACTGAGAAACTAGATTTTAAATTTTCATTTAATTAATTTAACAATGAACAGCCACATGTGGCTAGATAGTATGAGTACTTATTAGAGTGCATGAAGTATTATACTTGTCATCTAATTTAGTAGTTACTGGTATATATACTTCTTGTAATAAGTATTAACTAAATAGTAAGTGTACTATTGTTAGCTTATAATATACAAACAGAAACTTGATGCTGAAATAAGTATTTGTAGTGTATATTCTACTCTACATATTACAGAATTAGAAACATTGAATGCATTTGAAGAACTAGAAATTTGAAAATACTTAAATCACAGGCCCTTTATTTTGGGGGAAGATAGGGTTAAAGGGGGGAGAAATGATAAGGAAAAAAGAATAGTATGATAAGTGGCACAGACAGTGAAATAGGCGAAAGCAGTAGAAAAATACAGACAGTTGTTTTTATAGTAAATCATCCAAGGGTGATATAGGGAAAAATGATTTTGTAGAAGGAAAGGGAGGAGTTTTGATTTCTTTTGTTTGAGATCTTGAGTCATGTCACTTAATAGATTTAACATTCTTTATTGTGCATGTGCTTGTAATATAGATTACTTTATATTATGTGGCAAAAATATTATCAAATATTTACACTGTTATACCAAAAAGCCAACAGACTCAAATAAATGGATTCTGACTTAATTTTTGTTTTCATATCTTTTGTTGGGTAATACTTCTGTAGGCAGAAACAGAATTACAGAGAGCTACGATGGATGCTACCCGAACAACTCGTCACCTGGAGGAAACTATTGACAATTTTGAAAAGCAGAAAATAAAGGATATAAAGGTAATAGAGTAGATGCTAAGGCACAAATCATGTTTTTAAACCTTACTTTATGTTTTAAATTTATGAAAAATTTAAATTACTCTGATTTTTTAATTTTTTAATTACAGTTGCCATTCAATGTTATTTTACATTAGTTTCGGGTATACAGCATAGTGGTTAGACATTTATATAACTTAGAAAGTGATCCCCCATCTGACACCATGTATAGTTAATATAATGTCACTGACTATATCCCCTAAGCTATACTTTAAGTCCCCATGACTATTTTTGTAACTACCAATTTGTACTTCTTAAAACCTTCACCTTTTCACCTTCTGGGATTGCAAATTGGTACAGCCACTATGGAAAACATTATATAGGTTCCTCAAAAAATTAAAAATATAACTACCTTATGATCCAGCAATTCTACTTCTGGGTGTTTATCTGAAGAAATCCAAAACACTAATTCAGAAGGTACATGCACCCTGTGTTCACTGCAGCATTATTTACAGTAGCTAAGAAATGGAAGCAACTTAAGTGCTTATCAATAGATTGGATAAAGAAGATGTGGTACATACATACAGTGGAATAGCACTCAGACATAAAAAAAGAATGAAGTTTACCATCTGGGACAACATGGACAGATCTATTATTTCTTTCTGAAATAACTCAGACAGAAAAAGACAAATATGATTTCACTTATACATGAAATATCAAGAACAAAATAAACAAACAAATAAAACAGAAACAGACCCATAGATATAGAGAATAAATTACTCTGATTTTTTAGCCCATATTCCGCATGACAAAAATATTATAAAAATATATCAAATGTTAATTTCTTATGGAAAAAATTGTATAAAGGTTCTACATTCAACCAGAGGCCAGATTTTCAACATCTGGCCAAAAATCAACAGCCAAAAATCTTCAAAAATTTTAAGATTTTTTTATCATAAATACTATTTAATCAAAGGGAAATAACATTCATTATGTTTTTATGTATCAGGTGCTGTTCCAGGCACTTTATATAAATTATCTTTAATCTTTACTGCAACTCCATGAAAATGAGCTGATATTAACCACATTATGTAAAAAATTTTTTTGAACTATAAACCAATTATGCATTTTAAAAATCTGTGCTTTCCCTTCTAACACAAATACACTATTATTAATTATTTTTAATATATTTTATTGATTATGCTATTACAGGTACCCCAATTTTTCCCCCTTTGCCCTCCTCCTCCTGGTAGCCCCATTCTTCCAGCATTCCCCCCTTACTTCATGCCATGGGTTGTGTATGGGCTCTTTGGCTTCTCCATTTCCTATACTATTCTTAACCTCCCTATTTTCTACCTACGAATTATACTTCTTAATCACTGCACCTTTTTCCCCCTTCTCCCCCTTCCCCCCTCCCAACTGATAACTCTCCAAATGATCTCCATATCTATGATACTGTTCCTGTTCTGCTCTCCTTAGGTTTTTTTTAGATTCAGTTGTTCATAGTTGTAAAATTATTGCCATTTTAATGTTCATAGTTTTGATCTTTTTCTTAAATAAATCCCTTTAACATTTCATGTAATAATGGCTTTGTGATGATGAACGCCTTTAGCTTTACCTTTTCTGGGAAGCACTTTATCTGTCCTTCCATTCTAAATGATAGCTTTGCTGGATAGAATAATCTAGGTTGTAGGTCCTTACTTTGCATCACTTTGAATACTTCTTGCCAGTGCCTTCTAGCCTGCAAAGTTTCTGTTGAAAAATCAACTAGTAATCTTATGGGAACTCCTGTGCAGGTAACTCTCTGCTTTCTCTTGCTGCTTTTAAGATGCTGTCTTTATCTTTAACCTTTGGCATTTTAATTATGATGTGTCTTGGTTTGGTCCTGTTTGGGTCCAACCTGTTTGGGACAGTTTCCTGGACTGTATGTGTTTCCCTCACCAAATTAGGGAAGTTCTTATATTATTTTTTAAAATAAGTTTTCAATTTCTTGCTCTTCCTGTTTTTCTGGCATCCCTATGATTCAAATGTTGGTACATTTGGAGATGTCCCAGAGGCTCTTTATACTATCTTTTTTTTTTTTTTTTTTTTTTTTTGGTAATTCTTGGTTCTTCTTGCTATGCTGGTTGAATGCTTATTTCTTCCTTATGTTCCAAACCATTGATTTGAATCCTGGCTCCCTCCCCTCCACTGATGGTTCCCTGTAGATTTTTCTTTATTTCACTAAGTGTAACCTTCATTTCCTCCTTTATATTGTTGCCATACTCAATGAGTTCTTTGAGCATCCTGATCACCAGTGTTTTGAACTCTGCATCTGATAGGTTGCTTATCTCCATTTCATTTTGTTCTTTTTCTGAGGTTTTCTTTTCTTTCATTTGGGCTGTATTTCTTTGTCTCCTCAACTTGGTGGCCTCCCTGTGTTTGTTTCTGTGTATAGGTGGAGCCGCTTTGACTCCCATCTTAGTAGTGTGACCTATTATAGAAAAGGTACCTGTTAATCGTATGGGGCAAAGCTTTAGGTAATTATCAGGATGGGGCAACCCATTTCAGCACTTTGTGGCTTTTTGTCGGGGGAGGGATCAGAGAGGGGACAGAGCCACTGCATGGCTTCTGGAGGTTTGCCTGGCACTCACCCCATTTCCAGTCACATCACCCACTTCCCCTATGCAACTGGCACCCTTCCAGCTATTGCCCTAGTGGTGAATCCCAGAATGGGTGGGTTTGGGGACATTCTAAGTCTGTGCAGGCCCTTTAAATGGAGTTGTCTGAAAATCCAGCAGTTTCTTTTGCTGCCCCAGCTCCCACTGGTTTCTACAACCAGAAGTTAGGGATTTATCTTTCTGGCACTGCAACCCTGGGCTGTGCGGTCTGGCTTGGGGTGGCACTGCTCACTCTCAAGGTTTCACTCCCAATTTTTATCCACCATATGTGAATTTCAGACTGTCCATTTCGCCGCTGCCACCTGTCTGCACCACACTACCTCTCTGCCAGTCTCCATGATCCCGCCCCTCCTACCCGACTGGATGAAGGTGGCTTCTCTAAATCCTTAGTTGCTGGATCTAGTTGTAATTCTTTCTATGATTACATGAGGAGGCAAAGCGTCCTCATCTTGACTGAAGTCCTTATTATTGTTATAGCATAAAGCTTTCTAATAACTACATAGTATCAAATAAATAGGGTAAGAATTGCTAACCATCTAAACTTACAACCACTGTGATAAGGTGTTACAGTATTGCCTTATGGTATTGTAACACACTATTTGATAAGAAAACTTTAAGATCATGGATTCCAGATCTTCAGTGACTTTTTCATAAGCATCTTGGAAAGATTTGGAGGATTGCTTATGACCATATTATGTCCTTTAAAACAAGTCATCTAAGGATGTTTACTGCAAATTTTCCTGGAACAAGTTTTAAACACAAGTATTTGGTCATTTTACAATTAACAAAGAAAACATCCTGTTTTCACAAGTTATGTTCTTATCAGTAAGCATTATTTGCCACTTAATTATATCATTCCTCTACAATATGTAAAATCCATTTACACCTTTAATTTTTTTTTAATTCCCTGCCACAGTTTCAAAGGATTTCAGAACTTTGCTTTTTCTGATAGCCAGGCTCAAAGTTCTCTGGTTTCGTCCTGAGAAAAGTTTTTAAAGCCTCTCAATTCAGTCTGCATTCTGCTGTGTAATGGTAGATTGCTACACATGACAGGCATCTCAGGAAGCTGCCCTAAGACAAACATCTTTCCTGAGGTGAGAGAGTATGATGAACAGATATAAACCTGAAAAATGAGAGTGAAAACTTGAGGTATATCTGATTTCACTGCCACTGAACGGCTTCTTTAGTGATGGGAGTCTTGATTTCTGGCTCTCACCAGTGTTCCTCAGGCCTGCAAAATTTTCTTTTACCCATGGCAGTCTGTCTCTGATCTTTAGACTCACTTCAGTGTTCCTCCTGCATGCTGACTACCTCTACGGGTGTATTTAAGACCAATTACAAAGCTAGGGCAGAGTGAGTGAGTGCTGAATTCCCAACTAAAATTCCTAATACCTGGGTTTTCCTGAAGCAATAGGACATGGAGAAAGGGACTGCACATTGGAGGGTGGACAGAGAAGGAAAGGGCTTCCAAGTTTCCTTTGCCTGCTGTATCATGCCATAGGAAGAGGGAAGTCTCCTGGTGGTCACAAAAAGGCAGGAAGAAACCTACTTTTTTAAAAATTGAGATGGTACATCATATACCACACAACTAACCCGTATAAAAAGTGATTTTTTTCATGTGCTCAGATATGTGCAGCCATCACTACTCAATTTTAGACCATTGTCACACTTTCATCATCTTCAAAGTGAAACCTAGTACATTTAGCTTTTACCTCCCTGTTCCCTTCTCCCACACCCCTACCCCAGCCCTAAGCAACCTCCTCTACTCTCATGTCCTCTACTCTCATGTATGAATTTGGCTGTTCTGGACATTTCATATGAATGGAATCCTAAAATACATGATTTTTTAACTGGTTTCCTTCACTTGGCGTAATATTTTCAAGGCTCATCCATATTGTAGCATGTGTTGGTACTTACTGCCACATTTTACTTATCCATTCATCAAGTGATGGACATTTCTGGTGTTTCTACCTTTTGGTTACTATGGTTAATGATATTCATAAACAAGTTTTTGCATGGACATGTATTTTTATTTCTCTTAAGTTGAATATCTAGTTGAATTGCTGGATCCTAACGTAAACTCTCATCATTTGAGAAACTGCCAGACTGTTTCCAAAGTAGATGCACCACAAGTATGAGGGTTACGGTTTCTCTGCATCCTCACCAATCCGTTCATTAGACTTTTTCCTTATAGTCATCCTAGTGGGTGTGAAGTATTTCACTGTGGTTTTGATTCATATTTCTTACTGATGCTAACAGGCCATTTGTTTTTCCTTGAAGAAATGGCCATTCAAATTCTTCAGCTATATTTTAGTTGGGTTGTCTTTATATTGAGTTATAACAGTACTTTGTATATTCTGATAGAAGTTCCTTATCAGATGTATAATTTGCATTTTTTCCTATTCTGTGGATTCTTTTCATTATCTTAATGGTGTTCCTCAAAGCATAATTTTTAAATCAGTTTTATTTATACACCATTGCAGTAGGATTTATATGCTAATGCTTTAACTTTGTATAAGAGTTAAGGGAGTAGTACCTCCAAAACAGATCAAAATAGAATTCTTCCAACAAAAGTCAACTCAGAACAGACTTCTCAAAGTTTTAATTTTGACAAAGCCCATTGTATTTTTGTTCTTATTGTTGCTTGTGCTGTTAGTGTCATACCCAAGAATCCATTGACAGATCTGAGGTTGTGAAGCTTGATCCCTGTTTTTTTCCTAACAGTTTTTATACTTTTTGTTATTTCATGTCTTTGATCCATTTTTATACATGACCTTAACTAAAAGTTAAAAAACTTCATTTCCTTGCATGTGACTACCAATTATCCCAGCACAATTTGAAGAGACTCTTCTTTCTCCGGTGAAAAGTTTCGGCATCCTTGTTGACTTTTTAGTTTAAACATTTAAATCAGTTGACATGGCTTTTGTTTCAGGTCTCTCGTTCTCTTTCATTGACTTATACATCTGTCTTTATGCTAGTACCACACTGTCTTCATTAATTAGCATTGCTGTGTAGTAAGTTTTAAAATCATGGTGTGTGAGTTCTTCCTCTTTGGTCTTTTTAAAGATTGTTTTGGCTACTCTGAATCTGTTGCAATTCAGTATGAAATTTAGACTCAGCTTGTCAGTTTCTGTAGGAGGTTAGCTGGGATCTGACAGAGACTGCATCAACTCTGTAGGTCAATTTGGAAAGCATTGCCATTTTAAGATTAATTCTTCCAGTCCATGAACATGGGATGTTTTCCATTTATTTCAATCTTCCTTAATTTAACAATGTTTGTAGTTTTTAGAGTAAGTTTTGTGCTTTTCTTAAACTTTTACCTAAGTATTTTATAAATCTCCATGATACTGTAAATGAAATTGTTTCCTTGTTTCATTTTTGAATTGTTACAAATACACAGAAATATAATTTATTTTTTTAGTAGATTCCTTAGGATTTTCTGCATACCAGACCAGTCTGTCATATGCAACCTAAACTTTTAATGCTGACCACAACTCTACTAAACTCCCAGAAATCAATACCAGAGTCTTTTACAGTTCTGAATCTCTGCTCTGTATGTCTTGCACTGCTCATAACTCTATTACAATTTTTGAGGTGGGATTAAATCAACAAGTCTATCTGAATTTTGGTAGCATTTACGAGCAAGATAGCACAATTTCTAGGCAAAGGCTTTTCATAGGAAACTTACAAAGAATTTGTCCTCTGAGAAAAGTTGGTATGAAACTTAATGTACAGAATGTGGAAGAAAAATCACAGCCCCATTTGTTTCCCATATAACAGAAGATCATCAGCTATATGATGAGTGTTAAGAGAATCTCATACTTACAAAATGGATCTTGACTAGGGTTCACTCCTGAACAGATAGGGACAGAAATTCAGAGTGTGGTAAAGTAGCTAACATGAGCAAGAAACATCTTCTAAATTTAATTTTTAGTAGCTTTACTTTCCTTATAATATAAAATCACCATAAATTTTTTAATAAAATAGAGAAAAATGTGATCCCACTAATCAAAAATAATCAATTAGCATTTGGTTTATATCCTTTCATACTCCTTGACTGTGTACATAGACACAAGAGATACAGTAGTGACACACATTTTTTAGTCTTTGACCATGTCACACATTCTAAGCATCTTATGTGGATAAACCTCATTTACTCCTCATGACATCATTGTGGAAACTAATATGGTTACTCCTACAGTTATATTTAAATGGGAACACACTAGCCCTGGCTGCTGTGGCTCAGTGGATTGAGTGCCAGCCTATAAACCAAAGGGATGCAGGTTCGACTCCCAGTTAGGACACATGCCCTGGGTTGCAAGCTAGGTCCCCAATTAGGGGCGCACAAGAGGCAACCACACATTGATGTCTCTCTCCCTCTCTTTCTCCCTGCCTTCCACTCTCTCTAAAAATAAATAAAATCTTGAAAAATAAAAAAATAAATACAATAAACGGGAACACACTATGTATAGCATCTTTTTAAAATTTAACATATGGGTATATTTGTGCTAAGAAACAGATCCATGTAACCGATTTTAAAACCTGTCCACAAAGCTTGAACTAGTTTACCTGCCTCCAAAACCTTGTGTGAGCACCCCAATGTAACAATTAGTATTTTTAATAGCCAATCTAATATATAAAAGATCAAGTGTCTTAATTGGCATTGTTAGTATTGTTGAAGCAGAGTACTTTTTCATCTATTTAATGACATATTTTATTTCTTCCTTAAATTACTCACACTTGTCCTTAACCCACGTTTTTGAATGTTGGCATTTTTACTAATTTGTAGCAGTTCGTTATATTTAGAAAACTAACCCTTTAAGAAAAATTATGCTGCAAATTATTTTCCCATTTTGTTGCTTATTGTGTGTTTTTGCCACCTAAGAGTTTTATTTTTGTTGTCAGGTCTATTAGTCTTTTTGGTTTCTGCCTTGGTGTCATGCTTAGAAAAGTTGTTTTCATCTTCAAGATTATATAAATATTTGCTTATATATTATTGTTATTTATATGATTTTTTTAATATTTTGAATATTTAATCTTACAGTAGTGTTTTGATGTGGTGTGAAGGAGATATGTGACCTTATGCATAGAAAGTTCTTCTGACATCATTTATGGAATAGCCTCTAATCTGGAGAGCTGTCATTTCCCCTTTATTTGCCAAAATGTAAAAACAAGACCATTTATGACTTTTTTGTTAAATTATTCTGCTTGCTAATTAAACCAGGTGGAAGTTTTAATATTAGAATAAGGAACATTTTCTACTTTAGCTGGTTTACTTCTTGAGCAATAAAAATACCTAACTTGTGTTGAGTACTTACTCTAAACTTGTAGCCATACTATACTTATACTTGGATTAACTCTTTAATCCTTAAGACAGTACCTATGAGGTTCATACTGTTATCCCCATTGTGTATATGAGGAAAAGGAGCAGAGTTTAATATTGCATAGCTGGTATGTTTCAGTCATGATTTGAACCCAGGTTTACTTTAATCCAGAGCTCATATTTTTAACTACTCTGCTATCCTGCTTTACAGAAAACTTGCAGATGGGTAAAGAATTTTTTTAGATTAGCTTCCTGCCCCCTACCAATAAAAACTGTCTTCTAGTCATACCAAATAAATATGAAAAGGGGTAAAAAAGTAACTCTATCCCTGACCATACTGACCCATTCCAGATAAACAGATTATCTGAGGTCACTGAAAGTTACCCATGTTTATTTAAGGAAAATTATTTCTAAATATGATTTGGTCCTAGAAAGTGACACACTGAAATTATCGTATTTCAAAAACATAATGCTTTTCCCTGTTCTTATATCATTTGCCATCTAATTTTATTGTTCCTTGAAATGTTATCCTCCTTTCTGCATATTTTCAGTTATTTTATGAAACTCAAGCTAGAAATAAGAATATAACTAACAGTTTTCCCTCCTCACTATCCTCAGGAATATAATTCTTCTCTATGATAATCTTAAGGCTTCATGACTCTTGGGTCGAAATTCCAAATCCAGGATACTAGCTTAGCAGTTCCACTGATTCCCCATCAGTTTTTGACCAAAAAAAATAATAATAATAAACACTATAAAAAATTAACAGGGCTTATAGAGGTATCTAATATAAATTTTGTCAAGAGATAAAAGTTCAGACCACAGAGGACTAAACCAAAGTATCAGAACACTTGAGAGTGAGTTTCTTCCTACCTCCATAGTAAATAACATGCATTTATAGATTTAAAATCCTTTAAACTGAAACTAAATTTTGAAATTGGAAGATGCTAACAGACTCCAAGTTGATCACTCTTTTAAATGTAATATGTCCTCTTATCAGAGGATATGTATAAACAAAAACAATATATCTTTCTTTAGTGACAGGCCTATCTACATATTTCAGCGCTTACTTAAGAACTAAGGAAAACGTAACTCCTGTAAAATGTTAGCATTGAAAAACTTAGTTCAGAGATGAAATTGCTCAAGAGATTTCAACCATCAGGAATTTAACAACAATAATTAAATATTTGAAAATATTTGTTATTTGGAAATTCTCATATATTCCACAAAGTTACCATAGTGGAGTAGATTTGCATTAAGCCTAAACCTACTGATTTAGGTGTGATAAATTTGGAAATATTTGGACTTCACTAGGTGTAAAACAGTGTGATGATCTATTAAAGATTAAGAATGTCTACTTGTAAAAATATTTTAAAATAGGAGTTAATACCCACCTCACTCAGGTGATTTAAACTTCATTCCTTACATGAGGCTACTTTATTTATTTCTCAGGTGCTTTTATAAGACAAATACCTCTTCTCTGTCCACATAAGATAGACCTTAAAGATATAGTGGGTTCTGTTCCAGACCATCATAGTAAAGCAAGTATCACAATAAAGCAAGTCATAATTTTTTTCATTTCCCGGTGCATATAAAAGTGATGCTTACACTATACTGTGTTCTATTAGGTGTACAACAGCATAGTGTCTTTAAAAAAACAATGTACATAAATTAAAACATACTTTATTGCTAAAAAATGCTAAGCATCACCTGAACCCTCATTGGGTTGTAATCTTTGGTGGAGGGTCTTATCTTCAATATGTAAAAAAATGCAGTATCTGTGAAGCACAATAAAGCAAAATGCAATAAAATAAGGTATGCCTGTAAACAGATCCACATAAGTAAACAGATGGTCTCTAAATCCTCGACTCAAGAAATTAAAAGTGTCTGACATTCTAAAATGTGTATTTCCCACCTACCTCTGTACTCATCTTAAACAAGTCTAAGGGCTTATTCTATAAGTCTTTTTTTTTTTTTACTCTATTTAATCATTAGTTGTAGTTGCTAAAATACCAGCTTCCAAAGTGAACTGCTTTATCTAATACTCATAGGCATGCGGTGACAGTACATGTCATACATTTTAGTTAGATCTTTTTTATCACAAATGTCAATTACAAGGTATAAAGAGAACTAAAAAAAATAAGAGGTAAGTAAATGGTGATAGGAGATATTTTGTATAATTAGAAGGTTTTGCTGCAAAAGGTCTTGCAATTATTTTTTTATTTGCTCTGTAGAAAAACAAATACCTTTGTATTTCATAAAATGGCAAGCATATAGTAAGGAATAACTTTACTACATTCACAATGCAGTTTTTATATGATTGTTTAAATTCAAATTTTTGTGTTTTTCAGACAATATTTTCAGAATTTATCACTATTGAAATGTTATTTCATGGCAAAGCTTTAGAGGTCTTCACTGCTGCCTACCAAAATATACAAAAGATTGATGAAGAAGAAGATTTAGAGGTACGACTTTGTCTAAGCTTAGTTCTTCTATTAATATTGAAATATTTAAAAGACAGCATTAGTGTTTTGTAGTAAAAATAAATTGGATATGGGGTAAAAATATCTTAAATTAGAATACGGCAATGGTTAATTTGTCACTGTGTGCAGTCCCAAATAGCTGAACTCCTATGATTTTTTATTTATTTAACTTTTCAAATTAACCATGGTAAAGTTCCAAGAGTTAATTTCTTAGTAGCTAGTAAAATATAATCTAAATAAAGCCATTACATAAAATAATGTATCACTTTGACTGGTAATAACTTTAGTGTGCTCAAAATAACATCCACTGATTTGAGCTAACATTGAGTGTTTACACCATGCACAGTACCCAAAGCTTTACATGCAGTTCTCTCATTCACTCCTCAAACAATCCTGTGCCGTAGGTGCTGTTCTTATTCTCATTCTATAGCCACAAAAACAGCCTTAGCAGTTTAAATAACTTGCCCATGGCCACTTAGTAAAAAGCAGAATCAGGTTTCTATTCTGCTTTCTGTGACTTAATCCGTAAACTGTGAAATAAATGTAGGCATACATGTATGGCTTGCTTTGTACAGATAGTTAAATGCAAATAAATCTGGCCAACTAACATTAAAGCAATTAAATATCAAAGCCTAGCAACAATAAGCATATCTTAAGAGTATATGACCTACCCTCTTACCTTCCAAAAAAGAGAGGAAAGAAAGCACAAAAGTATTTTTTGCTGAAATAGATAAAGTGAATATTCAAGACATCTTTGTACTTACTATTTCTACAGAAGTGGAAAAGGCCATGTTTTCTCAAGATATAACCATCTGTATTAATAAATGGTAGAATTTGGGAGTGTCTGCCATTTGACAATTTTGAAGGTTCCCCCAGTTTCTTTTTTACCAACTTCCACAAGCTTTTCACTGCTACACTGGTTCCAGTAAAACCCGATTATATGAAAAAAGGTACATGTTTATAGTATGTGTAGTTTTCCAGTGGCAGAACCTATCACAGCAGTTTTATCAGTTACACATACGCGATTATATTTACATTTACTGTTTGTCAATAGATGGCTTCCTAAGTGCCCACTCTTTCTAAATTCTAAAACTAAGATTTCTTAATTTTTATTCCTTTTTAGGTCCTATTTAAAAAAAGACAGATTATCAAGCTTTTATCTGTCATTTGTAAAATAAAATATCAAATGTTTATATTGTGATTACTTTGGACCAGCTACTCATCTTATGCATTTTATTTTAATCCATCAACTTTGATAAAAGTACTTACTGTTCTCGTTTCTATGGATGAGAAAACTGAGACACAGTGAGGTTAAGAAACTTCCCAGAAGTTCCCATAGCTAGTAACATAGCTGAGATCCAAATCCAGCAGCCTTAGAACAGTGTTTTTATCCTCTCTACACTACTATACTGCCAGAAGTGTGGCTCTGCATGAGTGACATGAACCACTTCCTGCAGAAACAATACTTCATTAAGTAGCAGGTTCAGAATTGATGCCTTCTAATACCCCTGACATGCCATTTAACTGACACTAAAATTCCTTCAACCCTTCAAACCCCAAGATTTTCCTCCTCATTCCAGAGGCCCTAGATATCCTTTTTGTCACACCACTTCCTTTACAGCTTCTCTTGCCACTATTTTTTTTTTAATTTATTATTTATTTATCTTTTAGAGGGGAAGGGTAGGAGAGAAGGAGAGGGAGAGAAATATCAATGTACGGTTGCCTCTCGTGTGTCCCCTGCCGGGAACTGGCCTGCAACCCAGGCATGTGCCCTGACTGGGAATCGAACCGTGATCCTCTGGTTCGCAGGCCCGCGCTCAATCCACTGAGCTACACCAGCCAGGGCTTGCCACTATTTTTAATCAACTAAGTAGCTTGTGGGAGGAAAGATTCATAATAAAGATCTCAGGACTGTGTGGTAGATTGTTTTTGAGTATCACTTCCCCACTTTCTAAAGGGAAAATATTGAGCAAGTTAACTTTTTCACACTTCAACATCCTTATCTCTAAAATGGAGGTATTTCATAAAATGTTCATTCAACAACTATTTATTGAGCAACTATTACATACCAGACACCATTCTAAGTGCTGAGGATTTAGCATTTTAAGTTAGAAATGGAGTTCAGACAATAAAAAATATACATACTATATAACTACTTAAGTTTTATAATGTGATCAGTCTCATAGGGAAAACACACAGTGTGAAGTGAGTGTAATGTCATGGAGTACTCCAAGTAGTATGAAACATCAAAAGAATGATTTAATTAGAAGGCTGAGGGATGAGTAGTAGAATGCCTGGCAACAACTTTCAGAGAGAGGTATACAAAGGTTCTGAGGCATAACAAATTATAGGTACAAACTATTACTATTACTATTATGCCATACAGAAATTGTGGAGAACAGTCCACAGAGAGTTACAGGGCCAAGGGAAGTAAAATTATATTAAACAGGTACCAAGAAGAGGAATGATCTTTTAAAAGCAAGACTTCATGGAACCAAGTACAGGAAATATACAGAGAAGGACAGAGAAATAACTTGATATTCTTCTTAGGTAATCCATGCTTATGAGAACTACCAAGACTTATTCTAGCAACACTTAATTTTTCACAGTTAGGCATCTAGCTATATCACAAACCATCTTACCTTAGTTGTTCTTCACATAAAAAGTATTCTCTGGCCCATTTTTTCTGTGCAATTACTTCAGAGCATATTTAGATCTTGAGACTCACTCCTAGAAGAGATCTTGGGCCATACTGGAAAATGCATTATTGCCAACCTGTAAAGCTGTTGTTTTGCAATAAGAGATTCATTTAACTGGTTTAAAATTTTAAACTGAGGGTGTATATTATCTTCCACTTCCTACTCTTAACTTTGTTTTGCTAGAAAAGTTAAAAAAAAAAAGAATCTTGTTCTAACAAAAATATATCCTTTCCAAATTCCTGTTGATTAATGAGTCACCCAGCTTTCATATCACACCAGGATGCCAGTATTCCATGTCTGGCGCCAAATACAATTGGGTCCTCAGGAACCTGTTAAATAACCTAATTAGCATGCCTGAATTGCCTAAAACACAAATCTTGCCTCTTGTGTTAAGTTTCACTCCTTGATTCCTTTTTTATTCCACACTTCTCTAAGGCTGAAAGAAATGCATATAGACATCCTCTAGTTTGGGTCTCCTTTTTCCCCAAAAAAACATTAGGATTAAGTTCATGATAATATCATTAATTTACCAGGTTACTGTCTTAAGCTAGGAAAGATAAAATAGGGCTCCTTGCATTAGAGGAACTTAAAACCAGTTGTGGAGACGTAATTACAAAACAGTTAGATGAAGACTGTACGAGGGTATGAACAGTAGGAGCTACTGACTAGAGAATAGGAGAAAGCAGAATATGGAATTTGACTTGGCTCTTGAAGGCTGAGTGAATTCCAGGATGAAAAACCAGCATTACGAAGTCAGAATATAACATGTTCTGTATGCAGGTATATAGGCTAGAAGTGAAAAGTGACGGGTAGGTTTGGGTGATCTTAAGCTGTGGGTGTCACCTAAGACATATGAACTCTGGGTAGTCAGGAGCCACATAATTTTTTGGTATGGGACTCATATTCTGGCCTTAGTAAGGTCATTCTGAGTAAGTCATAAAGAAAAATATGTAGTCAAAAATTAAAACAGCAGTACAGTCAAACCTCAGTTTTCAAACATCTCCAATCTCAAACAGTTCAGTAACAGATTGCACTGTACCTCAAGTAAAGAATTTAGGAAGAATGCTCAGGCTTCTAGCTTGGTCTACTAAATGTATGGTAATGTCTTTCATTGTAAAGGTCAATATAGAGCTACACTGTCCAGTGTAGTAGCCAGTAGGCAAGTGCAGCTATTTAAGGTTAAAATAAAAAATTTATCAGTCACAGGAACCACATTTCAAGGGCTCAGAAGCCACACACATGGCCTTTTTGGACAGCCTAGAACAGTAAGCATTTCCATCATCTCATTAAGTTCTAGTGGACAGTGCTGATTGAAGAGAATGGAAGGCAGCTGGGAGCATAAATACAGCCATCAGAGGAGGTCCATAGAGAACTGGTTGAAGGGTAGCCAGTAAATACTATAGGTAAGATTTTCAGAGAAAGGTATCAAGAAAAGGAAAAGTGGCCTAAAGGAAGTTCTTCAAAAATATTTATGGTACAAGGAATAAAAAAGAAGATGTGAAGTAAAAGAGCAACTGCACATGAAAAGTTTAGTGAAGGCATGCTTTGGGAAGTAAGTTTCAGTGCAAGATCAGTGAGGATGACAAAACAATGACTGGTGATTTTTGCAAGAGCAATTTCAGTGAAAGGTAAAAGCCTAATTGTAGTTTACTGACAAATGAATGGAGAAGTAGAATATTAGAAAATTTTTTTAAGGAATAAAGTTTTATCTTAAAGTAAATAAATAAAAAAGAAAAATTGATCTTGAGTTTGCTTGCTTTGGGAGGGAACCTGTACAGAGAGAAAGCTTTCATTTGCTGGTTTGGTTTGAAGTTTCGGACAAAGGGAAAAAGCAAAAAAGCACCTTGGAAAGAGTCAGAATGACATTTACTTCAAGGGGAAAAAAAACAAGATGAAGAGTTAAGGAAATGGGGAAGGAACTTGAAGAAATTCACATCTGATAAGCTTACCTTTTAGTCTACATGTTAGAGAAATGGGGCAAAATAAAGGATACATGTAGGAAGGCTTTAAAAAGTGGTAAGATCTGGAACCACAACTTTAAGGAAGAAGAACTGACAAGTAATGGCAATCCAGATCCTAGTGAGATTGGAATCCGTAAATTATAGTGAGTCTACAGTGGAGTTACATTGGCTAAGAGTTGAGGATAGGCACAACAGAAAGAATCAAAACCGTGATTTGCAGCCTTCCTACTGGCTTGCATATTCTTTTGGGGTGGGAACTTTTACATTTCCCCAGCAAAATCTCTCAAGTGACAGTTTCAGGATCCATCATTATCATATATGGTTCAAATATAATTTTTTAGTTTTCAGCTTTACAACTTAAAATATTTTAGTTTTTTTTGTTTTAAATTTATAACAACTGAAATTTTGTACTGGGGAGTAAGGGTTGGGGGAGGTTACTTTAAAAAAAAACTTAGCCCTGGCTGGTGTGACTCAGTGGACTGAGTGCCAGCCTGTCACAGGTTCAATTTCCAGTCAGGGCACATGCCTGGGTTGCTGGCCACATCCCCAGTAGGGGGCACACAAGAGGCAACCACACATTGATGTTTCTCTCCCTCTTTCTCCTTCCCTTCCCCCTTCTCTAAAAACAAAATCTTTTTAAAAAAAACTTAGAGGAATTTAACATGGCTTTCTAGATTTCCATTATTTAATATCTACTTTATGTTTTATCATTGCAACAGGTTTTCCGAAATTCTCTGTATCCACCAGATTATTCATCTCGTTTAGATATTGTAAGAGCAAATTCAAAGTCACCTCTTCAGAGATCTCTGTCAGCTAAGTGTGTATCTGGAACAGGACAGGTGAGCTAGAAACCGTAACTTGAAAGAATTTGAGCTGCTGCCGTTGGAATTGTTTAGTAGTAAAAATGTTTCCCTTAAATCCTATAACCTCATGTAACTTATCCTTCCTTATCCTCTTAGACATAATGGTACCAGACTGCACTCCATGCATCTGTTATTTCTTTTATTGTTTTACACGGTAACACATACTACTCTATAAAGCAGAACCTTCGGAGCCAAGGTGGAAAGGACAGGAGAATGCTAATCTAGATTCGTTTTCTGGTATATCAAGAACATAGATTCTGAAGTCAAACTACCTAGAGTTTAAGTCCCATTATCATGACTTATTGGAAATTATACCTAAAAAGTGCTTTTCCTGAACATTACCATAGGTCCAGAAGCACAGATCTTTAGGTAAAGAGCCAATTTTCTCAATCTAAAACCAGAAAGCCTGAGTTACCAAGTATACAGAACAGGAAGGGCTCAACAACCTTCTTCTCTAAGGAACCACAAAGAAAAATAATAGATTCTGTGGGCTGTACATATGTCTCCATCCCATCAAAGATTAGCCATAAGCAATACATTAAAAAAAATGGTTGTGCTATAATAAAATGTTATTTTTTTTTTTTAAAGGCAAACTGGGCCATGGTTTGCCAACTCCTGATCTGGAGAGCTATGTGTTTTTCATATCTTGCCTTCAGAATTTAAAATTCAGCAAAATATTTTCAAAAAAAATTTTTAGGTAAATATGACCCAGCACCTTCTGTTTTCATCTGTCCTCTAAGTATCAATTTACTGCTTTATATTCATGCATCTCTCCCCTTAAACAATTTACCTTAAGATTCCAACATTAAGTGACATACACGTATATTACATAAGTTTGGTATTACAGTACCTATGAAGTTTTGTGTGACTGATTAGAGTTAATGATGTTACACCTACATTAGATAACATCTCCATAGCACTTGAGAATACATTACCCCAAAGTTTCTCAACCTCAGCACTATGGACTAGGGGCCAGATAACCTGGTGATAGAGGAGGTAGTACTGCCCTGTGCCTTGTAAAGATGTTGAGCAGCACCACTCATCACTACTGAAGAGAGGCTACACATAGAAGCACACACCCCCAGTTGTGACAATTAACAATGTCTCCAGACATTGCCAGATGTCCCCTGGAAGGTATAATCACTCTCAGAAAGGTTTGGAACAAGATGACCAAAGTGATAACAGTCAGGACTTAAAGCTAAGTGGTGAATTCAGACTGTCAATTCATTCTATTGAAATTACTCTATTTTTAAAGTTTACTATTTCAACTGCCCAGTTGAAATATCCTTGTGCTTTTGCCATCCCTTTGATCATTCTCAATGTTTTGTGACCCAAAAATTGTTTAAATTTTTTTGACATTCATAATATACTGAGACTATACTTTTTTCTGAAAGTATTTTGTTATTGAAGTACTGGCATCCAACTGGAATGATTAATTTCACATTTTTATTCAAAAAATAACATGAATGGAAAACCTTTTGACTAGTTTCCACCTTAAAATGCAGTAACCCACAGGGACTTTTCATTACTAAAAATCATTATTTATGAACATTTTCTTGAAGTATTTGTTTTATGTGCCCTTTTCTGTAAGGGCATGTTTAAAATACCAAGCATGTACAAACATACATTTTTTAAATATGTTTTTTTAACAGGCATCCACTTGTCGACTAAGAAAGGATCAACAAGCAGAAGATGATGATGAAGAGGATGAAGACTTAGATGTAACAGAAGAAGAAAATTAGTTTATGAGGACAAAGATGGAACAGAAGAAAATTCATTTTCTTAAGTAAACTTCACATTTCCATTTTTATCTTAAATGACTTGGAAATCCAAAATCACTAAATTGTAAAACTTTATACTGGTTTGATACATTAAACCTCAAAATGAAATCCTACCGGAAATGAAAAATAAAGGAAATTTATGCTGACAAAAATGAAGGCTTTAAAAAACATTACACACCAGTCATTTTAACATTGTCTAGCAGTATGTGATCTTTTTGTATAGGTTCCGTTTTTTTTAAAAAATTATGTATTTTAAAAGTATTTCATATTAATTACCTAGTTGAGATTACAATAGATGACAAAAAAGAAAATATTTAACAATACCACTTGCTTCTTTTAGGTTAGGACACCATGCTTTCATTACCAGAAAAGAGTCCTTAGTCATTCTGATTAAATACAAACTCTATTCTGTAAAGCCTTAATTAGGAAAAAAACAATCTTTCTTTCACTTTTACTATAACCTGAAATTTTATCTTTTAGTACATAAATTTACTTTTCAACAAGAGCATAATCACACTTGATTAAAAGTAATGGGAGCCTAGGATGTCAGTGTTCTACAACTATACATATAGCATATATTGCAGCTTTTAAAAGCCACATTCAGCCTGATTCTAGTTTTTGTTTTAAAACAAAACTGCTGTCATACTCAAGTTGTCATGGTACTACTGCAACTTTTGGAAACCTGTAATTTGGCGGAATGTTGCCTAAGAAAACACCATGGAAAGGCATAAATCATTAAAAATTCTAAGAAAATTTTACCAAATTACCATCTAATAAAAAGGAATATGTAGTCAGTTATTCCTGAAAATGTAAAACTAATTAGAGCCTTTCAGTGCATCTGATGCTTTTGTTTCTTTGGATGGGGAATTGTACTTTGTTAATTTCATGGATCCCAATCAGGCATATAAAGACTACGAAATTTACAAAATCATTTGGGAAAACTACAAAAAGCAATCATTCATAACGAAAAAATAAAGACTTTCTAGAATGGTTTTTTGACTTCGTTATTCATGGTTCCGTTCTTAACAAAGCACTGTTTCCTGAGTAAATATTCCTATGTGATAAAATTACTTCAGTACTTTAAAATATTCAAAACATTTTAAAATCTTAAATAAATTAGTATTCTTAAGGAACCGAGGATATCACTGCATTTTTATTTTCTCAGTACTTAAACCTGGTGTTGTACTTGAGAGAAAAACAAAGTTGTATTTCTTTTGCTGCAACTTCTGAGCATCTGTACAGTCAAAAAGAGTGTTACATGTAAAACAATCAGCAAATAATTGATACAGAATGTATGCTCTGCCTACCTCAAAGAAACATTCTAAGGACAAAAGTATTACTATACATGATAATACTTTCATTGATGTAAAATTAAGTTTCTTTTAGACTAGACATAGGTGCAAACTTTTCCTTTAAAGGCTAGGTGGTAAATACTTTTCTTATCAGTGAACCAAAAGACAAAAAGCAGCCATTTAAATGTAACTGCCTTTAAATACATAAAAACCTTTTACCTTGTAAAAAAACAGGCAACCACCTCAAGCAGTTACTTAGCTTATAGGCCTCCATTTCTTATCTCCAAAATAGGTTTAGTTATTAGGGTTATTGGGATTAGAGGATATAGTTAATTTACATAATTATAGATCATAAATATATAGTATATAATGCAGCTCAATAAATGACAGCTAACATTTAATACAAACACGGAGCTGACAGGGTCACTACTTAACAGATGATTTATGGACTACGAATCACTCTTGGCTATGTTCTCAGTAAGTCATAAAAGTGCATTCCTAACATGATTTCTACCTACCTGTTGGTCATGGGCTTAAGTTTACTTTCTGGACATGATCTGTATTTTCCACATACCCTCTAGACAAAAATGTTTTAAGGTAATGAAAATGGCATTAAACTAAAGAACCAATATGCCCTAGTGTACCTGATATATCTAGCAGTAAGAAAATATAAAATTGGCTATGAGATAATACTGAAGTTGGATGATGGGTATGTGGGGCTTTATTTAGTACACATGTACTAAATGTGTACTCTTTCGTTTGAAATTGGTGGTGTGCTGATAAGCTCCCTAGAGTGGAAAATGTCCTGATTTGTTGCATTTGCCAATTTCCATGGTGTAATACTCCTACCATGGCCAATTTTGGTCATCAACATACCACTGTAGACAGAGTTGGGAAAAGATGAAAAAAATGGTTCCCAACCAGCAGAATCCAGCTTTGTATGATAAACTTTTTATTTTAAAAAGTTTGAAAATATATTAAACTGATAATTACAGAGTAAAATTAACTTCATATCAATCCATTATTTTTACATTTATAATCAAAATACAAAGCTTGTGTTTACTATTGGTGGCCTCTTATCCACCCCTACCACACACCAGCCTTTTAGCAGTTCTACATTCAGTGATATTTCACTTTTAAGCTTCATCTTGGCTTTTATTGGTATATATTTGAGAACCATTTAAGTCCTCAACAATGCTGACCAAATAAATTATGTATACAGTCTTTTAGCATGTAAAAATATTCCTTACTATTTTGTTCATTGTGCTTGGTTTGGATATTAGTTTATCATTCATCTAGCTATTTATAAGGTTACTAGTTTGAAGAGCCACACTGATGTGCTTTTTTTGAACCAAACTTACCAGTTTACTCATTTTACTAGCAAGCAGAATATTCACTATTATTAAAAACAAAGTTAAGGTTAGCTTCTCTCAGACTTCTTTAAATCATTGAAGATTATTCCAAAATACTTGTAATACTACTTGGCTAAGTACTGACAGTTTTCTACTTCTGCAATATCCTAATATTAAATGACAACTACTGTGTATCAATTCAAATTTTATACTTATTTGTTCAATGTAGAAATCTCTGGACACAGAATTGAAAAAAATTACCTAACTTGTTTTATGTGACTATAAAAAGCCAAGGTCCAATCATGTTTGATAAAATTAATTTTAAATTAGAAGCCAATATATAATGTTAGCATCCAAGAGAAACCCTGGATATATAAAAACTTTTAGTTACTTTGTCTTTTGTTAGCAATGTTTGAGAACACTAATTTTATTTTTTAATGTCATTTTTAAAACTACAATGGAAGTAAGAAAATATGGTTCACTCTTGAAAATGTTTTTATTAGCAAGGTCTTACTAAAATTTAAAGTACCATTTAACAAAGTGAATAGGCAAAAGTGTTAAGAGCATGAACTGAAGCCCCTGGTGAGCATGTTGAAACTGACTCCACGATTTACTAGCTATGATTTTAGGCAAGTTATTTAACCTCTCTAAACTTTATTATCTCATCAATGAAACACAGGTAAATAATACTTACTCTATCAGTGGTTCTTAACCATATTGAGATCATGCATGTAAAGCGCTTATACTTCCTAGCACACAGTAAGTGCCCAATATTTGTTAGCCATTAATATCACAGGTATAGAAAAATCAATGTAGTATTTGCAAAATTCTATACTAAATGTCGAATATCAAAAGTCAAAATTTGATCTCACAAGTCTAATAGTTGTTTAGTCTTTTGATACAAAGTTTTGAAATTAAAAAATAAGAACCTAATAAAAATAGAAGTTATATGAATCATCAAAAAATTCTTCCTAGAAACACAACCCATACCTATTTATCAGGTGTTCCCAGCACAAGCCTGAAAGTCTCTTTGTAATTACAATTATTTTTTTGTCTTTTAAGTATTTTGAGTTAATCTTACCAGTTTGGTTGATGAGATGTTGGAAGAAACCACAGGAACTATATATAACACTCTACACTAGCATTACAGACTGTTTGGTCACTCCTATTATAAATATTGTTTAATGTAACTGTTGAAAAATTTCACAAAAGAAGCTGTAATTCTTTTTTTCCCTTTTATACAAATACAAGTTAATTAGTTGATCTACTCAGTTGCAATTTTTTTTTATTTTTATAAAACTTTTCAAGTCATGAACATGGAAACTAAGAATCTCCTAACCTTTTTACATAAGTTTCAAGTTCACAGTATGTTCATTTAAAAGTATTTATAATTAATAGGAAGCTTAACACAGTAATAGCTCAGACAACGAGGAGGGCATTAATTCTGCAGGCAGTCAGCAATGCAAATGCTAAACCTGAACAAATCAGTTACTGATGACCATTTCCTTATACATTTTGAGTAAAATATATAGACTACAGAATGCAAACAAAAGTGAACATAAAACTTGTCTTCCCCAAATACAGCTCTATTTTATACAGGTCTTGAGGTATACCCATGACATCAACAAAAATTAATGAACTCAGGGAATTAGTCCTCTTCCCCACTGTCAAAAAAAAAAAAAAAAAGATATAAAACTTTAATTAGAAAAAGTAAACGGCAACTTGCAAGCAAAAGAAAACTACACTTACATTCCACTACTTACATTTGTTCCAGTCACAGATCAAATTTAAAATGTTTTTCATTAGATTATTAAAATAAACACTTTTTAAAAAACAAATGTATTTTACTGCATCAATACTGTGGGGAGGTAACTGAAATTAGACATGCTCTCTAGAGCAAAATTAACCGAACTTTGCGCGGGCCAACTGGCCTATCATTTAGATCTTTAATAGCAGCCATAGCTTCATTATAGTTTACCATAGCGACAATGGCTTCCCCTGTAGGTAATCCTTGCTCGTTATACTGTATCCTAACTGAATCAGCTATGATTCTATAACCATGAAAAAAGTCTAGAATTTCATTAACATTAGCTTTAAATGGAAGATTCATTATCTTAATAGGTATTATTCTACCTGAACTACAATTTAATTTCGGATCAGGCATAAATCTCCCCTCAGGAAAACTTCCCATATTACGCTTTCCAAAATCAAACTTGCCACCTTCCGGGCGACCGAAATTCACAAAAGGGCGATGACTTCTAAAATCATCTGATGGGTTCCTAAACTCCTCACCAGGCGGTCTAAAATCGTCAGGAAGTCTAGAGTCCTCCTCTGGAGCTGCCCTGAGATCTTCCTCCGGAAGCCGCCTGAAGTCCTCATCAGAAGGGCATCTAAAATCTTCCTCCTGGGGACTCCTGAAGTCCTCCTCATGAGGATTCCTAAAGTCTTCATCCGGGAGGCGCCTGAAATCTTCATCAGGTGGATGCCTTAAGTGTTCCTGGGGTGACCGTCGGAATCGGAAATGCTCCTGGGGCGGCCGTCGGAAATGCTCCTGGGGTGGACGCCGGAAATGCTCCTGGGGCGGCCTCCGAAAGTGCTCCTGGGGGTGCCGCCTCGAGTCCTCTTCAGAAGAACACCTGAAATCCTCAGGAGAACGTCTGTAGTCCTCCACTGGCGGGCGCCTAAAGTCCTGTTCGAAAGGTTGCCTTAAGTCTTCCTCCGAAAGTCGCCTGAAGTCCTCCTTAGGTCGTCGCCTCCATTCCCCCTGGGGAAGCCGCCTAAAGTCATCCTCAAGGGGTCGTCTCCAATCCTCCTCACGTGGCCGTCTGAACTCTCCCTCAGGAAGCCGCCTCCAGTCCTCCTCGGGAAGTCGCCTCCAATCCTCCTTGGGAAGTCGCCTCCAGTCCTCCTCAGGGGATCGCCTGAAGTCCTCCTTGGGGGGCTGCCTGAAATCCTCCTCTGGTGGACGCCTCCAATTCTCTTCCCTTGGGTGCCTTAAGTCTTCTTCCCCACGGTATCTGAAATCCTCCCAACAGCATCTGAAGTCCTCCTCCTGAGGCCTCCGGAAATGTCCCTCACGAGAGTGCCTGAATTCTGGGGAGCGCCTGAAGTCCTCTGGGGAATGCCTGAAGTCTTCTGGAGGGCACCTATCAGGCTGTTGGAAATCCCCCTGGGCGTGCCTGAAATTGTCCAACTGCCTCAAGTCTTCTTGCGGATGCCTAAAGTTTTCAGAAAGGCCCACTGCATATAGCGGTAGATCATTTGAGTCAAATGAATGGGTAGGGTCATCCCTATCACATGATTTTGAATGGTCTTGCCTTCTCTTACTGGACAGCAAAGAAAAATTTACATCAAACTCCTGCATTTGTGCCTCAGATATAAGTCTTAACAACACCTCTGTCCCCAAGAATCTTCGACGATTTAAACGTTCAGCTTTCATGGCCTGTTCTTCTGATTTGAATTTTACCAGTGCTTCCCCCAGACCAACGCCTTTGTCATCATAAAGCAAGTAAATGTCATCCTCGGCAAGAGAGAAGTCTGCAAAGAACTTCTGTACTTCAACTTTTGTAACATCAAATGGAAAATTTCTCATATATATGCACAGTTTCTGGCCAGAGTAGCCTTCTTGAGAGTATTTTTGTGAAACACGTCCAATCCTCTCTTTCTCTACTGATGCTGGTCTTTTCTTTTCATAACATTCAATGAACTTCAGCATTTGTTTTCTAGAAATTGGATCAACAAGAACTGGACGATATTGTAAAACAGTCTTATGTAAACCCAGAGCAGTGTTATAGTCTTTCAGCGTCTTGAACATCACAAAGGCATATCTTGTTCTTCTTTCATCTTTATATAAAAACCTAATCTGTTCATTAGTCAGATCAGTATCTCTAAAGAAATTTCTTAAATCTCTTTTGTTAATACTTAGGGACAGATTTTTTAAGTGAACATAAAATCCCAGTGGGGAACGAGAACGTGTTCTTCTGGGAGATTTCGAATGAGATCGTTTTCGAAAATGCCTATCATTTATTCCTCTTGGTGGAGAATGTTCTTCAGTTCTCACAGGAATGTCACCCTCCTTACTTGTGCTACCACCAAACTCAATCCACTGTTGTTCTGAGCCTTGCATTACTTCTATAAATCTGGAACCCATAAAACTTCTATGACATTTAAGACCTCCTGAAGCATCAACACATGAAGCAAATTTTACTATGGCATCACCATTATTTCGGCCATCATGATGTTTTAAGAAAATTACTCCATCCACACACAAACCAGAGAAAAAAACACGTACATCATCTTCATTTACTAAGTAAGGCAAACCTCGCAGAAACAAGTAAGGATTCTCCGCCTTTAATGGCCGTGTCTTTCTTGGCCTTAAATCACCATGTCCTGTACCATTAGTATGAAACCCAGCATCTTGATTAATCGGAGAGCCATATCCAGAATTACTTGCTTCTTCATTACCCTCAACAAAATCAGATAAGCAGCCAACCCCTGATGCCCCAGATCCTGGTCGCTCTCTTCCTTTGTGATCAGTTCTTTTCATTTCTATAGTCTTCTGCATTTCTGCCTTACTGCTAAGAAAGAGCTCTACAGATGAATCCTTGATAAACCCTCCTGAACGACTTATGGCACGTCTTGCATCTTCATCTGTTGCAAAAATAATAAAAGCCTCCCCAATTTCCCCTCCAATTATATGCACTCCTCCATCAGGAATAGTCAATCCCGTAAAAAAGTGACGAATATCCGCAGGCCCCGCAATAAAAGGAAGCCCCAGTAAACGGATGACTACAGCCATGCTGAGCTCAAATCACAGCAATAATGACCTGCAGACAAAAAGGTACACATAATAGCAAGTCTTATTTTCGAAGTACCTTATCCGACACTAAGCTTAATAATTACTTGGTTCCTACTTTCTTCAGCACTTTATAAATGACAACAAAATACGAGTTCACAAAAACATTGATTGTATATAATTCTTTAAAAAAATAAGGAATAAACTTTTCTCCTATCTAAACATACAAATAAACCAACTACTTTGAAGATAGATTTTCAGATCACCTATCCTATATAGTATGAACATCAAAAATATAAAATCTTTGTAAGTCTGCCAAGTACTGTTTCACAACAAGACCAAAAAAAATTTCAGACTCAGTAAGAAACGTATTTTCTACTCACACGAGAGAGAACTTTGTGGATGAAAGAATTTTACCATGATGAATTTTACATACTTATAAAAGCCATCTATTGTCAGTATATAATTTCTGCTCATTATTTAATAAATTGCTTACCACTAGTGCATCCCTGGCCAGACATAAAGTACAGAAGCCATGGGTACCTAATATGTATTATTCTACTTTTACATTTTTTTGTCAAGCCTCTGTGAAAAGCCTTAAACTCTGGATATCTTACCTTTTTTTTTTTTTTAATTTCTTGGACACCTGTTAATTCTGTAAAAGCAACTTAACTGTGGAAAGAAAATGAAATATAATTAATCCCAGGACTCTATAATTGTTTTTAAACAACGCCAGATTAGGATATTCACTTCAGAATGACCTATTAAAAAAGTGAAGCAATATAAGGAACCACAGCTATGGGCATTACAAGATGGTCTTCTTTGTTCTGAGGAAATAAATCATTCTTTAGCAAAAAGGGCCTACAAATCCTAAGAAGACATCTGCAAATTATTTTTTAAAAAACTTCCTATAAACTAAACTTGATTGAAAATGCTACGAGGAAAGGGGTGATGGAAATCTAATACATTTTAATTGGAGTGCTGGTTACATGGGTACATAAATCTGTCAAAGCTAAATGAATTTTATATCTTTAAGGTCTGTACTTAAATTGTATATAAATTTTACATCCACTTAAAAAAATAGAAAAGACAATCTTTCCACAAGTAAAATGAAATTTAAAAAGAATAAAAAATTCCCCAAACTTTCTATCTCTTCCAACCATGAAAAGACCAAATACCTAATTCATTAATATGTCTGACACTTGTAATTCTCTTCCCTTTCAAAATGTAAGACCAAATCAAATTAAAAATGTGACCACTCAAAATGATAAAATAAGTGAATAAAACACTTCAAAAACCAATTTTTAAAGCAAAATCCAGATAATGGCTACCATTTGGATACAATTTTAAGTTCTGCATATACACTTCCAAACATGGAACCAAATATAATTAAAGCAAATACTGAAATTATCTCTAAAATCAAAAATCTCAGCTACTACCATTTCTTATCTTAAACTCAACTATTACATGACTCCGTAAACTCCTAAAAGAAATCACTATTCATCTCAAGTCAAACAGAGAATGTTCAGATACAGAATCTTCTCAAGCTTCCATTTCAAACAACTATCCTGGGTTCTAATGAATAAACCCAAATGACAATGTAGAAAAGTAAAAACATCTGGAATGTCTGGGGACTATCAGTAGGAACTACTGAAAAATCTCAACCTAGTGTTTCCTTAAGGAAATCATATCTACTTTCAGAGATAACCTAACAATATTTAATCTAGTTTTCCAAGTAAGTTTTAAGAGCCATTAAATTAATAATTATAAATTTGTTTTTAATGTGCAAATAAGTGTTCTTTAATTCAGTACTTATACACAATTACCACTTTTCCACAAAGTGGGGTCTGAAGACATATTCTTTGAAGTCTGCAAGGTTTATTTTCCTTTGAAAAGTGTCCAAGATTAAACTTTATAAACTACAAGCTAAACTAAAAAAAGATATCAAGAAATTGCTTGGCATCTTAATTATCAATGTCAAATTAATATGAGAAATATTAATGACTATTAAAATATTTGCATGCTATATGTGGGGGCAGGGTAAGTAGTTGGGAAATATCTGTACCTTCTGCTCAAAACTGCTGTAAACCTATAAAAGCTGCTCTAAAAAATGGACTATTTAAAAGAAAAATCTGCACAGTACCAAAAAAAAAAAAAAAAAACAAGTATAAGCCTAGTTCTTCAACAAACCAACATCCACACCAGCATTTTAACAAAAACTATAAACAGCTTCTGGAACAGTTGTCCCCATTCACATTCTAAAGACTCCTTCTTATGCAAACTGATTTAGCTCCTTTTTTTACTTTTAAAATGTTTTAGAAACAGTGTAAGATACATATCATGTATCCCTCCCAATTTTTTTTAACTTTAAAAGGGATTTACCCTGAGAACATAAATAAATCTACAAGAAAAGTTAGGGATGTTTCAGGGAATAATTATGTCAAATTCCAAAGATTTCTAGAATTTATCCTAACTTAAAAACAGTATTTTAACTAAGTAGTTCCATGAGGGCAAATCTCATGAATTCCAATTCAAGCAGACTATATTTAAAAAGTATTTTAATTTGCCAATGTTAAATATAACTAATGCTTAAAATTTTTTGCCCTTCAGATACCAGGGTAATGTACCATTTATCTCTGCAATAACACAAGAGACCACTTATAAGTGACCAGTTCTCAAAATGAACACTTTTCCTCTGTTTGCCAAGTAATTTCCTTAAGCAAATTCTCCAGAAACTCTATTCTTAGAACATTACACAAAATGCAAAATACTCTAAAGCACTTAAAATTTTTCTACTTATGAATGTTAACAAAAGTATTTTTTGTGACTGTTGACTTAAAGACAGTGATAGATTGGAACTTCGAACCTATGAAAAGAAGGAAATGGGTCCTTAAAAGCTTGTTTAAGGGGAAGTCTCTGAAATTAACAAAATTAATTAAACTCATTTTGCTGCATTTTTATCCAACAATTCATCCCCCTTAGTTATCATTATCACTAAACAATGAAATGTACATCTTCTAATCAAGCCTGAGAGGGCACTGGAGGCTAAATTTAAATAGGTATTATTTCAGATCCATTTGATTTTCACTAGCGAATAACAAAATCATTCCAAACATGTTTTCCAAACATGGTGAGGGAGCGAAAATTGTGACAATGTTTCCAATCTGTTATAATAAAGCACATTCAAACTCTAAACGCATAAATTTCTCCCGCAGAAAATAATCTACCCCCAGTCCACAATTATTCTTATGATGACCTGCCTTTTATCCTCTTATAATGTAATGGTTCAAATGAAAACCAAAGGCATGAAGACAGAGCCACAGTCCCCAACAGGCTCTGTAAATGAAGACGAATCCACACGGCACAGGATTTCCCATATCATCATCCATCAATCCTCAAATGGGGATCAGCAGAAGGCATCGCTTCTATAGCCCAAAGCCTTTGTCCAGACTCCCAGGGGTCAGAGCTTCCTTTTTTTCACGCCAGGCCCAGGTTGCTACGTGCGATCCGATGCCGTCGCCAGACCTTCCAACAAAATCAGCTTTCAAATTAACCTGGACCGCCCCACCTCCGTGCCTTTCTGTTACCGGGTCCCAAGGGCAAACATTCCGCCCTAACTCGCGAGAGCGTGAACTTCCAAATTTAAAACACGTTGGCCCCTCTCACGCCTAAGGAGCCGGGCCTTCAGCGCTTTCCTGCCACCGCTAACTACAATGACAGAGCAAAGGGAAAAAAAATACCTATGAAATCCCTCGAGATCTTCACTTTTAAGAAATCTGGAAAGCGCACGCACAACAGCACATGGAGGCTGACGGGAGAGTGAGTGTTTAGCAAGTAAAGAGGGTGCCCTAACGGCAGAAGCTGAGCTAGGTCCTGGCGCGGCTGCCGGCCCCGCCTTTCCCAGTTCTTCCGTCCCAGACGCCAACTCCTCCCCACCCCCGACGCCCCCAGGGTAACTGCTTCGCACTTGGCAGTAAACACACACCACTGCTGCGGAGTCGGACACACTGGCCGGGAGCAGGGTACACTCCTCGTTGCAGCAGCTTCCCGAGAAGAGGTACAGCGAGCTCTCAGTGAGCCTAGAAGAAGATGGCGCCCACTCTCCCCTCCGCTCCGGACAAACGGACGTACAGTTTGCCCATGCGCTCTCCAAGCGTAACCCACCACCCCGGCGCCCAGGCCAGGTTTGCGCACGCTCCCTGACACTCACCCGTTTCCCGTTATCGGGGGTGAAGGGAGGCGCCAGCCCGAACCCGCCCGACTTTGCTGAGCTTCTGCGCATGCTCAGATTCCAGCCAATCCAGGAGCCTCACAGAGGAAAAAAAGATAATTCAACACAGAACTCGGGAATCAACCTGTACCTAGAATGAGAAGCTTCAATAATGGATAAACGTTCGTGATTTCCAGGAGTTAAGAAAAGGGGGGTAAAAGCAGAGAAAAGTTGGCGATTTCTTTTTCATTTCAGTGCTGCAGTTAATGTGTGGCGTAAGCATCTTCTGAAAGGATCTTTGTAAACTATAAGAGATCACAAAATATTAGTTTTACTACCTTAGATATCTCCAAGATACAATGCCAGCACCCAGGAGGCTTAATAAATGCATGCTTATTCACTTTGATAGACATCAATAATTTTATGTCTGCATTTTATGTCTGCATATGTCTGCATTCCTATGTTACAGTGTTTTGAAACATAGGAACAGGCCAATCATGAAAACTGGGAAGTGAAAAAGCACAATTACAGTCATGTTCTATAATGCCCCCTCTGTAATAGCTGGTGAACCACCTTGTGTTTGATTTTATTTTATTGATTACAAATAAAGCAGCCCGCCACATTCATGACTACATACGCATTTATCAGTTGATTCGAACCTCACTAAGAAAGCAAAAAAACACATCTTTAAAATAGTTACAGGTGAGAAAAAATGTTTTCAAGCCCTCACTCACTGCAAAATACACATTCTTTAATTTAATATGATTGTGAGTAAGAAGAGGTAGTTTAACAAATGGACAATAAGTGGTTCCTGGAGTGAGAGCAACCATTTATTACTCACCTGGGCAAATTACTTAGCTTCTGTGCTTGTTTTCTCATCCGTAAAATGAAGATAATAACAGCAGCTACCTCTTAAGGTTGCTGGAAATGTTCAATGACTCCCTGTTTCTCTCTCTCTCTCTCTCTCTCTCTCTCTCTCTCTCTCTCTCCCCCCCCCCCCGTCTCCACCTCCCCCCCTTCTTCTCTCTCTAAAAGCAGTAAAAAGAAGAAGAAGAATGAGTTCATCATTCAAAACATAATAGAGGCTGCAGGGTTAGGGACATTTCCAAAGTGAGTGTCTTCGACATGTATGTGCCTCCCAAGCCAGATGTGGAACTACATTAGTGTGTGAGTTGTGCCATTCACAGCAAAGTAGTCAGGAAACATTCTCATGAAACCTGAAAGGACCAACACCCAACACTGACTTAGGATCCTGCAGGTGCTGCCCCATGACCTCCACCAAAGCCCACATAAGGAGCTAAGTCCTTAAGGACTGAAGAAAAGTTTTCTGGAAAAAGATTAAATGGAAATTGTCCTCAAAAAAAATAAAATAAAAAGTGCACAAAAGAAATGCTCCAGAATGTTAAATGATGATATTAATTCACAAGAATAAACACTATTAAAGTGAACCTGAGATGAACTCAGTCTGACCAGAACTTTCCTGGTTATATACACTCTCTATATGAAGTCAGATGAACAGGGAGTTGTTTGCCAAGCATGGAAATAGAACACAAGTTACCTAATCTCAAAAAGTGTTTCTCTGTTAAAGGTACCTGGAAACACTCTCATCTACTTTATTTTTAAAATTGGTTTTAGAAAGAGAGAGGAAGGGAGAGAGAGGAACATTGACCTGCTGCCCCACCCATTCACACACTCATTAGTTGACCACTGTATGTGCCCTGAATGGGGACTGGGGATCAAACTGGAAACTTGGTGCATCAGGATAACACTCCAACCAACTTAACTACCCAGCCAGGACCATTCTCATCTATTTTAACAAGAATAACAGCTATCATTTAATGAGCTCTTACTATAGGATTCATCTGAACAAGTGTGCTTAGATCAGACTGCCTTCCTTGGATGGGCTTGAATAGGTATTACGAGCCTCCTTTGTTGTTCTGGGATGACCATTCCCTCCTATTGACTCAGATTTTCTCCACACAGGACACTATAGTGAACGCATGTCTTTTCTATTCTGTCTCTGCCTTTCTCAGGTAACCATACCATTACAATCAAATAAAGAATTCAGTCAAAGTATTTGGGTTTAATTACATGATATTCTGGTTCTTGAATGATTGCTTGAGTCTTTAACATGTCAACATTAAAACCTGATCATTCTAGAGAACAGTGAACTAACTTTCTGGAGCAGCAAAACATAAAATTATACCCTGAAACACAGTAACCATACCAAGCCTCAGCCATTCTGTGTCTCTACCTGGGTAATTTGCCCCTCTTCCCAGTGTACTGTCACAATTACAGCACTACCTACCTTTCTGGATGATTTTGGTATCAGACAGTTTTCCTCTGCCTTTCCTAACTCTTCAATAGCCACAAGAACAGTCTCCAATCACTTGGTCTCAGAGTTCCTCGATCTTGTCACCTCCAAGGTGCTTCATGTCTCTTGTACACCCTGACTCCCATTCAGCTGGCATTTATTGAGTATGGACTGTGAGTCAAGCACCTTGCTTAAGGCTCCCAAAAGACAAACCTGAAGAACTCATAATTCTCTTTTCTCAAGGAGCTCATACTACCGCAGAAGAAAGAGCACACCTGTGTAGCTAGTCATCGCATACAGGAAGACGTGTACAGCCTAGGAATTAAGACAATGGGCTCTCGGATCAGGAAGATCCAGGTATAAATTCCAGCTCTGCTACTTCATGACTGTAGACAATTCTTGTCCTTAGACTTCTCCGTGTATAGAGTGAAGACAATAGTACCCATAATGCAGGCCCATTATGAGGATTAAGTGAAATAATGCTTGTAAAGCACTCAGCACAGTCTTTAACATGTAATAAACTCCACTTAGAATCCAAGAAGGCTGGTTCAGAAATCAGAATACCATAGTTCCGAGCCTAACTCTGTCACTTGTTAGCTGTATCACTTTAGTTGCTGAACCTCTCTGTGCCCTGATTTCTTCACTTATCAAATGAAGATGACAATAGCAAGATTGTTGTGTAGATAAAATGATTACACACACACATACACACACACACACACACACATTAAAGGTGCATAATGAAACAACAATAAAGGCTTATAACATGAAATCTTACATGTTGTTCTGGTGGCCTGAATGCTCCTTTCCTATTTTTTCCCCTGCAGTGGTCCTCAGTGGCACATCTGCAAAACTCCTAAGGGTCATTGGAACACTATTTGGATACCACTGATTAAATAAAGAGCTCCCTCTGTTGTGTGTGACTGAAGTCAGATCTAAGAGACTTAACAGGATCAACACACAAATGATGTTGGTAAATAACAATTGAACAGGACCCCCAGCATTTAAGTTGGATAACTCCTTTTCTGAGGTAAATGGGTGTCTTGTCTCCATGGTGGAAAGACAGAGTAGACTGAGATCCTGAACATTCTATTGATGCTATATGTTAATAAAGTAGGCATGCAGAAAGAGTACTGTATAAAAATCTTGGTGTTTCATTCGTGGGCAGATAAACTGGGAGGAACAACTGGGGAGCAAGACAGACCACACAATCCAGGGTTCCAGCACAGGGAAATAAAGCCTTAAAACCTCTGATTGAAAACACCAGTGGGGGGTTGCAGCTGCTGGAGAAACTCCCAGCCTCACCGAAGAGTTTGTTGGAGAGACCTACAGGGTCATAGAACATATATAAGCCCACCCACTTGGGAACGAGCACCAGAAGAGCCCAATTTGATGGTGGGTGGCAGGGGAAGTGACTGAAATCTAGCAGAGAGCAGTGCAAGTGCCATTGTTTCCACTTGGACCCTTCCCCAACATATAGTGTCACAACCCAGTGATGTGGTTGCCTCACCCTGGTGAACACCTAAGGCTCCGCCCCCTTACGTAACAGGTGCGCCAAGACCAAAAAAAAAAAAAAAAAGGCCCAAGTGAAAGAACAGGTCAAAGCTCCAGAAAAAATACAACTAAACAACGAAGAGATAGCCAACCTATCAGATGCACAGTTCAAAACACTGGGAATCAGGATGCTCACAGAACTGGTTGAATATGGTCACAAATTAGATGAAAAAAATGAAGGCTATGCTAAATGAAATAAAGGAAAATGTGCAGGGAACCAACAGTGATGGGAAGGACTCAACAGTGTGGACCAGAAGGAAGAAAGAAACATTCGACCAGAAAAGAATGAAGAAACAAGAACTCAAAAAAATGAGAGGCTTAGGAACCTCCAGGACATCTTTAAATGTTCCAACATTCGAATCATAGGGGTACGAGAAGGAGAAGAGAAAGAACAAGAAATTGAAAACTTATTTGAAAAAGTAATGAAGGAGAACTTTCCAAATCTGGCAAAGGAAATAGACTTCCAGGAAGTCCAGGAGCTCAGAGAGTCCCAAAGCAGTTGGAACCAAAGAGGAACACACCAAGGCACATCACAATTACATTACCCAAGATTAAAGATAAGAAGAGAATCTTAAAAACAGCAAGAGAAAAGGAGACAGTTACCTACAAAGGAGTTCTCATCAGACTGTCAGCTGATTTCTCAAAATAGACCTTGCAGGCAAGAAGGGGCTGGAAAGAAATATTCAAAGTTATGAAAGGCAAGGACATACATCCAAGATTACTCTATCCAGCAAAGCTTTCATTTAGAATGAAAGGGCAGATAAAGTGCTTCTCAGATAAGGTCAAGTTAAAGGCATTCATCATCACCAAGCCCTTATTATATGAAATGTTAAAGGGATTTATCTAAGAAAAAGAAGGTAAAAAATATGAACAGTAAAATGACAACAAAGTCACAGTTATTAATAACCACACCTAAAACAAAAACAAACTAGCAAACAACTAGAACAAGAATAGAATCATAGAAATGGACATCACATGGAGGGTTATCAGCAGGGGAGTGGGAGGGAGATAGAGGGGGAAAAGGTACAGAGAATAAGTAGCATAAATGGTAGGCAGACAATAGACAAGGGGAGGTTAAGAATAGTATAGGAAATGTAGAAGCTACAGTACTTATATATAGGGAACCATTTCACGTGGCGTGGGAATGTAGCTCAGCCCCCACTTGCAAAGGCCAGTGGGGAGCGAGGTTTCTGCACACAGGAGCCACACCCACAGATAGGTTCTCCCGTGGGGAATCAAGCCTGCATTGTACCTAGGCTGCTATGAGGCTTGCTTTTGCTAAAACTCCCTCACTCTGAATTGAGGCAGCAAGTACTTATGTAACTTCCTAAAATCTTAGCTAAACCTCCCAAGTATGGAGTATAACCAGTCCAACCACTTTTCCCCTTGGTCTATAACATTCTTCTCTTTGAAGTAATTAGCAACATTCTTTCCTTTGTTATCTGGAAAAGGTAATCACCTACAGCAAACCTGTGCATAGCAAATGAGGACCATCCTCAATGTAATGTACCCAGAAAAGCAATAAAAGCCTGTCCAGGCAGGGGCCAGAGCCCGCTCTCTCACTTAGAGAGTGACCCTGCCATCCCTTTTTCTCCACAGGACTTCTGTAGTCCGTGTGAATTTGTCTCTCACAGCCATAACACATGGATCCTGCCAGCCAGGATGACGCATGGACATGAACTAAAGTGGGGAGGGAGATAATGTGGGTGGGAGGAAGTGTGCAGGGTGGAGGGGAATAAAGGGAGGAAAATAGGACAACTGTAATAGCATAATCCATAAAATATATTTTTTTAAAAATCTTGGTGTTTTACTGATTAGGTGGAGCTTTGACCTCCAAATCTCAGTGTAGAACCCACTTTTAGTGATCAACCAGGACCATGAAATGGGGCGTCTCCTTCTGCATAAGTTTCCTTTCCCTGGGTTCCATCCAGTCCCAGGAAAATAAAATAACAACAAAGCAAGAGGAAGACATAAGAATCTATAGAGAAATTTCAAAGACAGAATATAAGGAGAAACCCAAAAAAGAGAATCTGTAGGACTTTGTGTTGAAAAAGGTAGCCACGTAAGAATCGGCCTCGGGCTCTGACCATTGTGGCTCAGTGGGTTGAGCATTGTTCCACAAACTGAAAAGTCACTGGTTCAATTGCAGGTCAGGACACATACCTAGGTTGAGGTCCAGGTTCCTGGTTGAGGGCACACAAGAGTCAATGATCAATGTTTCTCTCACACATCGATGTTTCTCTCCTTCTCTTTCTCCCTCCTCTCCCTTCTCTCTAAAAATAAACAAATAAAGTATTTTAAAAACAAAGAATGGGCCTTGGGTATGGAACAGTTATTAGCAAGAGTTAAAAGCCAACATAGACTGTGTGTGTCTTATCACCTCGTGTAGGAATAAATTTCTTTTTTTCAGGCTCAATGAGTACTCTTTTGTCTCTGTTCAAAGTGTTTGCATCATACGGCACCTGGCCAACCCCACTGTATATCCGTCCTCCAAGGCAGGAGGTCAATTACCCTGTGTCAGCAATCAGGAAAGATCTGCTGGCCATGGGAGACCAACACCCACTATTGAAGCTGATCTTGCTTTGTCTCTTCTCTGTGTAAGTGAAGTCTTGTTGCATCTGATGCTTGAATGTATTCTTTTGCGGGGGGAGTTTTTTGGCAATTCAAGATTCGATAGACAGAAGTGTTTGGAGTCTTCCCCTGGGATTGGTAACCAGTGCACAGTACTCTACTTGACACCATGCTGTGTGGACACAAAAAATCTATCTGTTAGGACTATGGCCAGAGGCCTTATAGTTCAGGCCACACCCCCATTGGTCCTCTCCTAGGGATGAAGTGAGGGGAGACAGCATTGAGCTCCCTTAGAGTTTGGAAGATGACAAGAAAATAGAGAATGAGGAAATAAAGCAAGTTTTGATTTCTTCTTTTCCACTCTAAGAAACGTGTAGTAAATGCTTACAGTGTATTATGAACAACTCCAGACACTAAGGAGATAATGGTGAACAAAAATGGAAATGGTGCCTGCTCTCATGAAACTTACAGTCCAGGAGAGGAGAGGAACACTAATGAAAGAATTATTAAATTAAATGTAAATTTACAACAGAGATAAGAGCCACGAAGGAGAAATACATGGTGCTGTGAGAGTATTTCATAGGAGAGCTTGGCCTGGTCACAAAGGTGAAAGGAGTTTCCTAAAGAAGTGACAGAGGATGAGCTACAAGGAAAGGAGGAGTTTACAAAGTAAACAGAAACTGCTTGGGAAGGAGAGGGAGGAGGGATGCTCCAGGCAGTGAAGTGCACAGACTCTGTGACAGAGGGAAGTCAAATCCTGCTGGGGGTTACTGTTTATGTTAAGGACTTAAGCTCTCCACTGGAAAACCAACGAACTATCTTAAGCAGAAAGGTGACATATTATGTACTTGCATTTAAAAGATTACTACACCTGAGGTATGGAGAATGGATTAGAAGGTGACAAGAATATGTCTATGAAAAAAGGTTAACAGCTTATTTTCATTTCCAGTTTAGGGTGAACAATTTTAACATAGGTAATTACTACCAGTCCTTCCAGAAATACTAATAAAACAACAGAAAAAAAAAACCTTTCAAAAGAAGCAAAAACTGATAAAAATGAAGATCATAAGGTGGGAGGAAACAGCCACAAAACTCTGCAAGCAGGAAGCAGATGGGTAGGTGATAATTTCTTTCAGGAATCCAAAAAGGTTGAATACTAAATTGGTGGTGCAAAAGCTAAGAAGCAATTTGATATACACCAAATAAATCCTCAAAGGCTTAGGAGCCCTCAATATCTTCTCTTCAGGAAAGAAGTGAACACAGAGTTCATTGAACATCAATTTATACACACACTTAAGAAATTTTCCTTCCAACCAGGAACCCTATCTGTCCCCAGCTAGCATAGAAAATTGAAACTTTATTCTCTGGAGGAACTATGATTAAGAGACAACAGATATAAATGAGATCAGGGGCCCTATATGTTGTATAAAAGAAGCACATTGTATGAATGATGAAACTTACACCCTCTCTCTTCACTTAACCTGGCAGCCAGGCTTAAGTCCTCCAGGAAAAGGATTCTTTCTGGATAATTTGATGAGCACAATTGGGGAGGGGCAGGGCGGGGCTGAGAAGAAAGAAAAAATACTGACGTGAGGAATGCCCTGTGAAACAGCCCAAGCAAATATACATTGTAGCTAAGGCAAGAAACGCCAACTATCCTTTCAGAGCAAAGGTTACCTTTTTGGTGTGTTCCATTCTAATATGCATATATTTCATAGATATACATATATAGATGCAAAATACATATAGATCGATAGCAAAGGGTAACTGGCTTTATGAGGACATACTCTAGTACAAAACATAACTTCAAAGGGATGAAGATGATGCAGGCAAAAGAAAACTTTATAACACTATTCATAATGTCCTCAAAGAGTTAAAATATTGCATCCATGAATACTAAGGTGTTATAAATAAAATATAGTCAGAAAACAAAAAAGGAACTTGAATTAATAATAGTGAAAATGAGAATTTCAAGAAAATGAAAACACAGAAAGCTTAGAAATATTCCAGAAAGTAGAGCAAAGCAAAATAAAATAGATAATGAAAAGGATAATATATAAAAATTAAAGGAACAGGCCAGAAGGTCTAATATCTGAAAAATAGGGTATCCAGAAAGAAAGAATAGGAAAAAAGGAGAGAACTTCAATGGAATAGTTAAGATCTAACAAGTGCTCAACACAAAAAAGACAATGAAACACTCCAAGATACTTCACTGTAAAATGAAGAAAAATAAGGGTGGAGGGACATTGTAAAGACTTCAGAGGATAAAAAACAAATTACAAACAAAAGATTAAAAATAAAAATGGCAGCTATTTTTCAATAGCAATTTTAGAAAACAAAAGAAATAGGAGCAATGCCTTTAAAATTCTAAGGGCAAATTATTTCCAAACTAGTATTCCATACCTAAGTAAACTAATAAGTTTACAAGGGAGAAGAAGGACATTTTCACATACTTTTCATGCACCATTTTTCAGCAAGTCGCTGACATGCTCTACCCAAATGAGGAAGTAAAGCCAAGAGAGAAAAGGATAATGCAATCCACTAAACTTGAGATCTCTCTTTAACATCACTCCATTTTCCCCTTCCAGCTTAATAGACTGCACATTCTCTCCATTCTTTGTTTACTGTCTTGAGAAGAGACCACAGAACGTAGTGGTTAAGAACAGGAATGACTGATGCAACAGAAGCAAAAATAAACAAGTGGCACTACAATAATAAAAATAAAGTAAAATAAATAAAAAAATAAAATAAAAAGCTATATAGCAAAGGGAACCATCCCAAAATAAAAAGGCATCTTATAGAATGGGAGAAAATATTTTCAAATCATATATCTGATAAGGGGTTAATATCCAACAAACAACTCAATAGCAAAAACACAACCAATTTGATTAAGAAGTGGGCAGAAAATCTAGTCATTTCTCAAAAAAAGATCTACAGATGGCCAACAGATACATGAAAAAGTGCTCAACATCACTAATCATTAGAGAAATGCGATTCAACACCACAATGAGATATCATCTCACACCTGATAGAATGGTTATTATCAAGAAGATGAGAATTGACAAGTGTTGGTGAAGATTTAAAGAAAAGGAAACCTTTGTGCACTGATGGTAGCAATGTAAATTGATGCAGTCACTGTAGAAAATATTAGATATTCCTCAAAAAATTAAAAAAATACCTACCATATGATCCAGCAATTCCGCTTCTGGGTATTTTCCTAAAGAAAATCAAAAGACTAACTTAAAAAGAGATATGCACCCCATGTTCATTGTGGCATCATTTACAATTGTCAAGATGTGGAAAACTTGTGTCCATCAAGGAATGAATGAATGGATAAAGAAGATGTGTGTGTATATATATACAATAAATTATCATTTAGTCATAAGAAAGAATAAAATCTTGCCATTTGCAACAACATGGATGGACCCTTGAGGGCATTATACTAAATGAAATAAATCAGTCAGAGAAAGACCAATACCTTATGATCCCACTTATATGTAGAATCTAAAAAAAAAAAATCAACCAACCAAACAAAAAACCTAAGCTTATAGATAGAACACATTGGTGATTGCAAGAGGCAGGGGTTGAAGGTGGGCAACATGGGTAAAGGGGATCAAGAGGTACAAACTTACAGCTATAAAATAGAAGTCATGCGTATGCAATGTACAGCACAGTGACTGTAGTTAATAATACTGTACTGAATATTTGGAAGTTGTTAAAACAGTAGATCTTAAAAGTTATTATCACAATAAAAATTTTTTGCCCTGGCTGGTGTGGTTCAGTGGATTGAGCACCAGACTAAGAACCAAAGGGTTGCTCGCTCAATTCCCAGTCAGGTCACGTGCTTGGGTTGTGAGCCAGGTCTCCAGTGCCACGTGAGCAAGAGGCAACCACACATTGATGTTTTTTTCCCTCTCTTATTCCCTCATTTCCCTTCTCTAAAAATAAATAAGATCTTTTAGAAAAAATTTCTAACTATGTATGGTTTTATGTTGATGGATATTAACTAGAGTTACTGTGATAATGTCACAGTATATACAAACATAGATTATTACATTGTGCACTTGAAACTAATATAATGTTATGTCAATTATAACTCAATACAAATAATTAAATAAAATATATTCCTAAAAACAAAAAGAGTATAGATTCCTGAATCCTAATACAAGTTCTTATTGGCTCTCTTCATTTCTAAATTCCTCATCTATAAATTGGGGATAATACTACCTACTTTAAATGCTATTATGAAGATTAAAAGCACTTGGAGAAGAGCCTGGTAATACTAAATGTGTTAAATACATTGAAAAGAGATGAATAGTTCTGAGGGAAAATTTAGGAATTAATTAATAATAACATGGGGACTTCCAGCCAAGGTGGAGGCATAGGTGGACACACTGTGCCTCCTCTCACAACCAAAATTAAGGACAACAAAGATTTAGAAACAAGAAAACAATCAGAACTTATAGAAAATTGAACTGTACGTAAATCCAACTACCATTCATCCAAACCTGTAAGAGGGGCAGAGTTGCTGCAGGAAAAGGTGGAGGTGCGGACCCGGGCAGGCAGGTAGCAGCAGCTGGCTGTTTCCAGGGGCACAGGAGGCAGCTAGCGGACCCTGGGCACAGGGTGGCAACTGTGCAGACCCAGCGAGGCCGTGCAAGGCAGCTGGCTGACCAGGTGGTCCCACATTCACGCACAGATAATCCAGGTGAAGGGGAAGTGCCGGAAGGGACTGGAATCCGAGAGAGAGCGGAGGAAGTGCCATTGTTCCCTCTCAGGCCCCGCCCCCACATACAACGTCACAACCCAGCAACTGGGCTGCCCCGCACTGGGGAACACCTACGGCTCCCCCCCTCACTACGTAACAGCGGTGACCAGACCAAAAATGGCTCAAACTAGAGAACAAATAAAAGCTCCAAAGCCAATTCATCTAAGCAATGAAGAGATAGCCAACCTATCAAATGCACAGTTCAAACCCCTGGTGATCAGGATGCTCACAGAATTGGTTGGCTTTGCTCACAAATTAGATGAACAAATGCAGGCTACAATACGTGAAATGAAGGAAGACACATGGGGAACCAATAGGGATGGGAGGAAAACTGGGACTCAAATCAATGGAGTGGACCAGAAGGAAGAAACAAACAACCAAACAGAAAACAAGGAAGAAACAAGAATTCAAAAACACGAGGAGAGGCTTAGGAACCTCCAGGACACCTTTAAACGTCCCAGCATCCAAATTATAGGGATACCAGAAGGGGAAGAGGAAGAGCAACAAGTGGAAAACTGATCTGAACAAATAATAAAGGAGAACTTCCCCAATCTGGCAAAGAAAATAGACTACTAGGAAGTCCAGAAAGCTCAGAGAGTCCCAAAGAAGTTGAACCCAAGGAGGAACAAGCTAAGGCACGTCATAATTACACTAGCCAAGATTAAAATGAAGGAGAGAATTCTAGAATCAGCAAGGGATAAGAGGACAGTCACCTACAAAGGAGTTCCCATGAGACTGTCAGCTGATTTCTCAAAAGAGACCTTACAGGCAAGAAGGAGTTGGAAAGAAGTATTTGAAGTTTTGAAAGGCAGAGACCTACATCCAAGATTGCTCTATCCAGCAAAGCTGTCATTTAGAATGGAAGGGAAGATAAAGCGCTTCTCAGATTAAGGTCAAGTTCAAGGAGTTCATCATCACCAAGCCCTTATTATATGAAATGTTAAGGGGACTTATCTAAGAAAAAGAAGGGAAAAATATGACAGTGAAAAGACAGCAGACTCACAGATGTTAACAACCACACCTAAAACAAAAGCAAACTAAGCGAACAACTAGAACAGGAACAGAACCACAGAAATGGAGATCATATGGAGGGTTAGCAACAGGGGCGTGGGAGGAGGAGAGAGGGGGAAAAGGTACAGAGAATAAGTAGCATAGACTGTGGGTAGAAAAATAGACAGGGGGAGGGCAAGAATAGTGTGGGAAATGTAGAAGCTAAAGAACTTATGACACATGGACATGAACTAAAGGAGGGAATGTGGGTAGGAGGGGGTGTGCAGGGTGGAGGGGAATGATGGGGGAGAAATGGGACAACTGTAATAGCATAATCAATAAAATATATTTAAAAAATAATAACATGATAAGTAAAGAAGCAAAGACACTTATTCACATTAGAAAAAACAAAAAGTGTGGTATGATACATGACTCTTTTCACAATATGTAAAAGTGATTACTATTCTATCTTTAAATTTTAAAATATACATTAGAAATAGGAAGGAATTCAAGAAATATGGTAGAAAGCAAATCTTTATCTTCCATAGTGGGCAGTCAATTACTAAAAATATTAAGTTTTAAAATAGGTCATTGCAATAATTCATATGGGAGAAGATAGCATTTTAGGGTGGTAGCAATGATAGAGGTTAAGAAAAGTAAAAAAACTTAAGAGACTTTTTGTGCAATAAATGAAAGAGATATTTAGAAGATAAAAATCAAAATGTCTTGCTAATGGACTGAAATGTGTAAATGAAGGAAAGGAAAATCTCAAAGTTGACTGCTAGATTTTTGGCCTCTATTATAGGTTGGATGATGTTGCCATTCACCAAAATAGAGAACACTGGAAAGGACAAAGTTGTGGGTTGGGTAAAAGATGGAGATCATGAGTTGTTTTGGACACCTTGAATTTAAAAGCTTCATTCCATCCAAATAAAGTTTTAAAGAAAGCATTGGAAATACTGGTTTAGGGTTTGGAAAAGATACTTGACCTGGATATATATAAATACATGAGTCATCTGCAAAAAGTGATCATTCAAGTCATGGACATAGTTGACATCACCTAGGAAGAAAACCAAAAAATTAGAAGGGAAGAAAATCTAGGACAGAGCCCTCAGGAATTGCACATTTAGTAGCCAAGTAAAGGAGGCTAACCCTGCAAAGGACAGAGAGCAGGAATAACCAAAAAGTTTATTCTAGGAATAACCTGTAAAAAGGCCAGGAGAGTGTTCCATCATGGAAGCCAAGTTCAGTTTGGAAAACATTGAATATGATGCAACAGTTGTTTATATCTAGTAGGCTTTGGCACCAAGAGTCTGGAAATTGAGAAAGAGTACAAGGATTACCACACAAAGTACTCCAATTGTAAGACCTTAAAAAAAAGGAATTTATTTATTTATTTTTAGAGATGGGGGAAGAGAGGGAGAGAGGGAGAGAAACATCAATGTGTGGTTGCCTCTCTCGAGCCCCCTATTGGGGACCTGGCCCGCAACTCAGCCATGTGCCCTGACTGCGAATAGAAGCAGAACCTTTGGTTCACAGGTGGGCACTTGATCTACTGAGCCACACCAGCCAGGCCCCCAGCTGCAAGATCTTGACTTTACTAATTGCTCTTCTTGACCACAACCTCCACTTCTGCACTTTGAATTTGTTCTTCACATTCTTTGTAATATTTTAATTCATTAATCCCCTAATGGGCTCACTGGCTTTCATTTCTTTAAAATTAATGCCTCAGAAACACATCCAGGGATTCAAGAACAGCAGCAAAGAATCAGTGTTAAGAGCGTAGGTTCTGGTATCAAATTGCCAGCATCAGAATCATGATCTGAGTGTGCCCCTAAGAAGTCATCTATGCTTTCTAAGCCTTGGTTTTCTCATACACAAAATAAAGGTAATGATAATGGTCCCAATTTTATTAAATCAGATATTGTAGTGACTGACACATAGAAAGCCAGAAACTAATAGCCATTTTTCTTCCTTTCTTTTTCTCCCTTTCTCTCTTTCTTTTTGCAGAATTTAGTTTTTTATTAAACATATTACAAAAAATGTTTAGTCAAAAGGACCAAATGCCATGTCATCATTAGACCCCTCAGATTTTTTTTTCTTTTCTTTCACTTTCTTCTCCTCAGCTGGGAATTATTTTAATTATTATTCATGGCATAACTTCCACCAACATATGACATAATTCCTATAACTTTAACACCTTTAATATTTTTTCTTTATTCAATATGAAGATTGTATCTGCCACAGGTCATTCTTATATTCCTTTAATGTCACAATTCACCCAGCTACACAAAGCAGAAACTGGAAGTGATCCTTATTTCTGTCTCTTTACCTCCTCTTGTCTAAATCATAACATTCCCATGATTCTTCCTCCGAAATAGCTCTTTCATTCATCCTCTCCTTCCCCTCACTTCTTCCATTACCCTAATTTAGGCCCTAGATTTCTGATTTATCCTCCAAAGTGATCTCTACCTCTAGAGGCTTCCATATAACTCTTTTATAGGATATTTTCTAAAATGCAAATCCGATTGTGTTATTCCGTAGCTTAAAGTCTTAACAAGCTTGATAACTGGTAGACAGATATAGGCACCCAAGAGCTTTCATTTTTATTTCTTCATACCTTTCCAATCTCACCTCCTGCCACTGACCATACACCCCCTACATCTCAGGCATACTGAGAGACATATCATTCCCCAGTATGCCTGCTCACTCGAGCCTCTGGGTCTGCTCTTGCTGATACTTCCACCTGTCCTGTCCTACAGTATCTCCTTGTCTGTGACTTCTTCACTGATCTCTTTCCTGCCTCCAAGGCAGGGTTAATCCCATTTTCTAGTTTCACAGTCTCAGTTAAAGAAGTCATCTCAAAATATTTTAATGATTTGTTTCTATGTCTGTTTCTCTGCCAGATTATGAGCCCCCTGAGGGAAAGCACCATGGACAGCTCTTTCCCCCAAGAAGTTTCTACTCATACAAATGCTCAAAAACTCAGGTTGGGGATTCAAATCACAATTATCTTTGAAACACCCTAAATTACTCCCATTTCTGGTTCCAACCTCTTCATCAAGCACAGAACTCCACATCCATTTCTGCTGTAACTCTTTACCTGAGTAGGCAACTCATGTTCAATATAATTGTACTACAATAAACTTCACAAACTGTTCACCTCAACCTTAGGACTTTCCTAAACCATTCTCTATTTGCTTCCACTCCAACATGATCTAACCTTGTAGACAAGATCTGGACTTGTTGCAAATTTTCATATCTAAATGATTCCTCTCCCAATTATCCACCCTACCTTTTCAAAAATATTTCCTACTTTTACCTATGTTCTTTACTCAAGAAACTGAGCTTCCCAATTTCTTTGTTCCCCAGCCCAGGATTTCTTTACAGCTTCACTCATCTTCTTCTTTTCTCTCAATCTTGGAAAGAATGATGCTATTCTCCTGAGATGGTGCTTTTCCTACTCTTACATCTAAATCTTTTATCTATTCCTTGAAGCTCAAAAGAAAGTGAATTATTCCTCTCTTTATTGTGAATCTCTCCTCTACTACTCCTTTCCTCTCCCCTTATAGACATATTCTTCTTATCCGAAGAAAAAATAAAAACTCTTTTAGCTCAGTTCCTACTTTTGCCTTCCTTTCAATGTCAAGTACCTCAAAATAGTCTATATCTGGTCCTTGCTCTTTCTCACTACTGCTCTATGGCTTGCTTTTACCTGTACCATTATAATGAGACTGAACTCTAAAAGGTAACTAATTGATAGCCTAATTGCCAAATCCAAAGACGTTTTCTCCACCTTCAGACTCCTTGACCTTTTTGCAGGTTTTATACCGTTAGGGGAATAGCATTTTGGTTAAGCAGCTGCAAGAGTTAAACTGCCATGATTCAAAGTTTGTTTCTGCAATTGCAAGCTGAGTATTTAGGTAAGTTTTTAAAACTCTCTTTGTGCCTACATTTAATCATCTATAAAAAGGAGATATAACAACAGTACAGGTTTCATAAGGTTGTTGAGTGGATTAATTTTGATAATTTAAGTAAAGCATTGTGCAGTACCTGTCTCATTCTATCAATAGGTGTTCAATAAGCATTTGCTATCCTCTTAGAAATCATTTTCTTACTTTTTGGGCATACTTCTCCCTAAGCTTACATTAAATTATGCTCTCTTTGTCCCATCCACTTTCATGTATAATTCTTTCACATATTAACTGGGTGATACTGAGCATGTCTTTAAGCTTGATAATTTTACTACCTCTTCATAGGATTGTTAGAAAGATTGAAATTATGCATGTAAGAAGTTTAGCTCAGTACATGGTATAGAGAAAGCACTTGCTTTCCTCACTAAAGAAACAGGAAACATCTCTTGTTCAGCTCCTTTCCTTCATCCTATCTTAAATCTCAATGTTGATATCTGGTGTGAGGCAATCACACTGCAATTAAGAGGGAAAATGCAAGAGAACTGCAGAAATCGCTATCTGATATGATTGAGTAAACTCCAAAGGCCACCTCCCTCCAGATTTCCTGCACTTGTTTTTGTTTAAGCAACTGGGAACTGGCAGAAACTACCTGATCTTCTATTACCTGCAGCAAAATTATCTCTAATAATATGGCCCTAATATATGCTTAACCATTTTAGCTAACATTCTTTCTGCTATCCTTGTAGGAAATTTATACAATGAACTCATAGTATCTACTGTTACTTCAACTTTAACTGTCTATTTTGAATCCTTCTACTAAAAATAAGTTCCCTATTTTGCTCTCCGGGAGCAGTTATGTTAGGTGCAGTGCCCAAAGGTCTTACACAATCACAGTTTCACTGTGTGTGATGTATAATGGCAGCATTATCTTGTTAAGTAAAAATAATAGCTTTGTCTTATTGTAGAATATGGCAAAATATTTCTCTATCTATTCCACAAAAAACCCTGCTTAATAGGTTGAGAAGATAACACATTTCAGAGATAACAGATGGAGATAAATTCTAGTTTTACTCCTTCTTAAATAACATAACTTTTTTGATCTTCAATTTCCTTTTTTGTAAAAGCATTAAAAAGAAATAGTATTTCCTCAAAGAGTAATTATGAAGAGTTAAGGTTAATGCTCTCAAATGCCTAACACAGTGCACAATGTGGACAAAGAAGGCCATCATCAATGGAAGTTCTTTCATTGCTTTAATCATATAGTAGGTGATGAGTAAATATTATTGTCCTAATCTTTTGCGTAGAACATATAAAATAGTAGACACTTCATTAAGAAGGACTACAGTTAATATTCACCATAGGAAACTTCTGTATATTAATCTCAACTATTCTCACCATACCCTTTCTGAGTCTCCATTAACATTTATATAGTCACATGTTTTTAAAAATTGTATTCTGTGATTTTCACTTCAAATCAGACACTTCAACAACACAGTAATTATTCTAACTTTTTAAAGAATTTCTCTTTAAGGAAGGGCTTTCAGAACATATATTTCTTGTGGCATACATATTAGTGACTGAGTGAATGCTGAACTTAGGGGAAGATTACGTGAGAAATACTAGGCCTAACAGTGACCAATGTTTAAAGTTATCTAACTTCCTTCGATACATTTTCCACATGCATCAAAAATAGTATGTGTTATTTTCCTTAAAAGTGAAAAATCATCACTTTCATTACAAAACTTGGTGTTTTGTTTTATTTCATTTTTTGAGAAAGCTCAAAGTCATTTCAAGCTGCTGCTGATGAATAAGGTGGCTTAAAAATATGCCAAGTGATTTGGGGGGGCGGGCACAGGAACAAAATACAACAATAACAGAAGTGAGATTTTTTTAAAAAAATTTTTATGAACTAAACTCCTTTTAAAAAGATTTTATTTATTTTTAGAGCGAGGCAAAGGCAAGGAGAAAGAGAGGGAGAGAAATATGAATGTGTGGTTGCCTCTCCTTCCCCCCTACTGGGACCTGGCCTACAACCCAGGCATCTGCCCTGACTGGGAATAGAACCAGTGACCCTTTGGTTCATGGGCGGGCACTCAACCCACTGAGCCACACCGGCCAGGGCTAGAAGTGAGATTTAAATATCAAGAAATAAAAATTTCTTTTATGACCTATGAGCTGGCTCGGAAGTAATTCTGAAATGTTTTGGGGCTAACAGCCTCCAAGGGTGCCTACTTTGAAAGACAACATTCATGTATGTGTAATTTGGTGTAAAAATATTAGATTCCTTACTTATTCACAAGTAGAATAAATATTATCACATTTTATATACTTGATTTCCTATGTTCGAAACAAGGAAAGTAGAAACACAAAGTTCTGGCAGGAATTTTTTTGTTTTGTTTTGTTTTGTTTTGTTTTGAGCTAGTCTTCCAGCATCGCATACCAGGGTTTTGCCTACTTTTCTGACAAATGTATTTTGACAAATACTTTGTTGGACTATTTCCATTAACACGAAATGACCTAGGCTGGATAAATTCTGATGTAAAAATCATTTAACAATTTAAGTAACAATACTTTCAATTTGTGCGATGCGATCTAATATTTTCTTTCTTGTCTTATGTTATTTCCCGACCTCGAAAGTGATTTCACTTTCTGCATATGGTTCGCGTCTCAGAGTTTGAAAGAAACATTTTAAAGAGCAGGTTGCGCCCCTCGGGTTCCCAGGTTAGGACCAGCCAACTTCCTGCGGCTTTGGTAACTTAGCAACCAAGCACCGCCAATTGTAGACACTAGGCCGGAGTCGTCCAATCCGTTCTGCACAGTCGCCGCAAAGGCTGACGGGACCCTGGAGACGGGGCACAGCGACGGGCGGCGGGGAAGCTAGAGTGGCAATGGGTGCTACGTCCACCTTATCGATCACTGCTGTGACTAAATACCTGCTGTTGCTTTTCCTTCACTTCTCACAGGCCCAGACCTTCTCCTTCCCTTTCCGGCAGCCGGAGACCTGCGGCCATAACCAGTATTTCGATATCTCCTCGCTCTCCTGTGCCCGATGTGGAGCCAACCAGAGACAGGACGCCCAGGGTGAGATGGTTTGGGATGGGCTCTGGCTAAATAAACACTCCCGCCTTGGTACTGCGCGCAGTCCCCTGCGTCGCTGAAACACCTTTTGGTCTGCGGAAAGAGCATTTCAGGAAAGTTAACCGCCAACGCTTAAGAGGTTTTTGTTGGAGGATTGCAGGTTGAGGGACGCCGAGTCCGCTACTCCGGGAGCCGTTGCCAGGAATATCTCGGCGCCAGACCCCCACTTCTCAGCCTGAGGGTCTTCAGGGAGCACGTAGAAAGCTGCCTATTGGAGGCAGAAAAAGTGAAGAAGTAATCTGAGGTGCAGAGGAGCAGGTGACAGGGCAGGTTGGGGAAGGAATGCAAATTAGCCCTTGTAACTTTGATAACCGTTTACTTTACTTTCCAAGTCCCAGAAACAGAGCTGGAAAGGACCTTAATCTTGAGCAGGTCCAGTCTTCTCATTTTACAAATAAGGAAATTAAAATCCAGGTGAGGTTGTAATGTCCTCTTTGTCACCTAAATTGGGGATTAGAAGAACTTGTGTCTTTGTCCTCAGCCTCGACCTATTTTTTCCACTGTGGGATGTGACCATATTATAGATTTCCTTAGGACTTATTCCTTTGATGATTGAATATTACTAATTGCCCTTAAAGTTTCTTGGGATTACTTTTTTTTTTTTTTTTTTTTTTGCTTGAAACATGCATCATTTGGTTCTGGTTCTGTTCACTGAAACTGTTTAGAATAAAATTTTACCCATATTCTTTTTTTAAAATATATTTTATTGATTATGTTATTACAGTTGTCCCATTTCTCTCCCATCATTCCCCTCCACCCTGCACACCCCGTCCCACCCACATTCCCCCTTTAGTTTATGTCCATGTGTCATAAGTTCTTTAGCTTCTACATTTCTACATTTCCCACACTATTCTTGCCCCCGCGTCTATTTTCTAGCCACCGTCTATGCTACTTATTCCCTGTACCTTTTCCCCCTCTCTCCTCCCACTCTCCTGTTGCTAACCCTCCATGTGATCTCCATTTCTGTGTTTCTGTTCCTGTTCTAGTTCTTTGCTTAGTTTGCTTTTGTTTTAGGTGTGGTTGTTAACATCTGTGAGTCTGCTGTCTTTTTACTGTCATATTTTTCCCTTCTTTTTCTTAGATAAGTCCCCTTAACATTTCATATAATAAGGGCTTGGTGATGATGAACTCCTTGAACTTGACCTTAATCTGAGAAGTGCTTTATCTTCCCTTCCATTCTAAATGACAGCTTTGCTGGATAGAGCAATCTTGGATGTAGGTCCTTGACTTTCATGACTTGGAATACTTCTTTCCAGCCCCTTGTTGCCTGTAAGATCTCTTTTGAGAAATCGGCTGACAGTCTCATGGGAACCCCTTTGTAGGTGTCTGTCCCCTTATCCCTTGCTGATTCTAGAATTCTCTCCTTCATTTGAATCTTGGCTAATGTAATTACGATGTGCCTTGGTGTGTTCCTCCAGGGGTCCAACTTCTTTGGGACTCTCTGAGCTTCCTGGACTTCCTGGTAGTCTATTTCCTTTGCCAGATTGGGGAAGTTCTCCTTTATTATTTGTTCAAATCAGTTTTCCACTTGTTGCTCTTCCTCTTCCCCTTCTGGTATCCCTATAATTTGGATGCTGGGACGTTTAAAGGTGTCCTGGAGGTTCCTAAGCCTCTCCTCGTGTTTTTGAATTCTTGTTTCTTCCTTGTTTTCTGTTTGGTTGTTTGTTTCTTCCTTCTGGTCCACTCCATTGATTTGAGTCCCAGTTTTCCTCCCATCACTATGGTTCCCTGTGCATTTTCCTTCATTTCACTTATTGTAGCCTTCATTTGTTCATCTAATTTGTGAGCAAAACCAACCAATTCTGTGAGCATCCTGATCACCAGGGGTTTGAACTATGCATCTGATAGGTTGGCTATCTCTTCATCGCTTAGATGAATTAGCTCCAGGGCTTTGATTTGTTCTCTGGTTTGAGCCATTTTGGGGTTTTTTTGGTGTTTTTTGGGGGGCGGTAGGGTCGTGGCTGATACTTAGTGAGGGGCAGAGCCTTAGGTGTTCCCCAGGGTGGGACAGCCCAGTCACTGGGTAGTGACATTGTATGTGGGGATAGGGTGCGAGAGGGACAATGGCGCTTGCTCCGCTCTCTCTCAAATTCCAGTCCCTTCCACCAGTTCCCTTTTGCCTGGATTATCTGTGCGCGAATATGGGACCACCTGGTCAGCCAACTGCCTTGTGCAGCCTCACTGGGTCTGCACCTGTGCACCTGGGGTCTGCTAGCTGCCGCCTGCATGCCTGGGATCTGCCAGCTGCTGCTGCCTGTGCGCCCAGGTCCACGAACCTCCACTTTTTCCTGCCGCAACTCCGCCCCTCTTACCGGTCTGGATGAATGGTTTTGGACCTCCGTACAGTTCAATTTTCTGTCAGTTCTGATTGTTTTCTTGTTTCTAAATCTTTGTTGTCCTTAATTTTGGTTGTGCGAGGAGGCATAGTGTGTTCACCTATGCCTCCAGCTTGGCCGAAAGTCAAAACTTTCCCCATATTCTAAAATCCAAGATGTTTTCAATCTCGATTCGGTTACCCATGGTATTAAATTTCTGCCATCTTCAAATTTGGTATATTCTCACTTATGTCATATAGAATAGTTCAGGCTCCTCAGGTTAGGATATATGAATGAGAAAGAATTTCACAGAATGCTCTCCATATTTATCCAACAAATTGAGTAGTGATTATTTTATACTGTTTACTAACTGTGTACAGGAGTGTAGTAATTTATTTGAATGAGTGTAACTTTTTTAAATAAAGTTTTTTTCGACAAAGGAAATTTAAATTTATTGGATATATGTTTATGTTTGGGTGAAATAGAAATGTAAAATTTCCACATCTGTTAATTAATAGTTTGATTATTTGTTTAATAGTTCAATAATGTAATAATTTAGTTACGCTTGCACTAAAAATTGTAGCAAACACAATACCTGCAGTGTGCCAGACACATTCTAAGACCTTTACATATAGTAACTAATTTAATATTCACATTAACCCTAAGAGGAAAGTGTTATTCTTACCATTTTACCAAAGTGGAAGATGGAGTACAGAAAAAGTTCAGTAAGTTGTTCAAAGTCACACAGGTAAGTAACAGAATCAGCATCAGAACCCAAGGAGTATATTTCTGGATTTGAACCCAGGCAGTACTGGCTTCAGAGTCTTGCTCTTAACTACTGTACTACTACTTTAGATCTTAAGAATTATTATAAGTTTCCCTGTCTTGGAGTTTTATTATTATTTACCAAGGTCAGAATTGGCCCTCTTCTTTTTAGGAACTTCATGTGTGTGTCTACCGGGATTTCAGACGATCTCTAATAATGGAGGAGCTGGTATTATTTGTAAAAAGTGCCCAGAAGACATGGTATGGAGTATTTAGCTTTAAATAATTTTACTGTAAAAAGTAGTAAATTAAATCTATTTTTTAAACTATCATTTAATGCGTGCACTAATATTTTCTCCCACAACCTTTAAAGTTATATAAAGCTCAATTTGGTTTTACTAGAGTATATTTTGGTAGATTGGTGAAATTTTATGCCAACTTGGAAAAAAGGAATTTATTGCTTTATTTTTTTTAAATCTGAAATTTAAAAAACCCACAAAGCTATGAAAATTTGTGTTTTGCCTTTCCTCGTAAAGTAACTCAGTTATAAAGAAAAAATAGATGAATGATAAATATGTAGAGCAATTTGGAATATGTGTATCCTTTGGTACAGATTGAGTTCAGTATTTTAGACCTGTCTTTCAATGTTTTATATAATAACTCATGTTTATAATGATACCAAGGTGATAATTATTAAATAGGTTAAATAATATCTGTTGCTGTTCTGTTAATCATTTCAACACAGTTTTTGGAAAATTAGGAAGTTAAAACTTATATATAATGATTTTGTATAAGTTAATACTGATATATCCAAAACGATAGAAATATATTTTGAATCATTTTGGATAACTAGGCTTCTCTATGTGTCTGTTCTGACTTTTATAATAATATGTCCTCTAATTATATGTATTTAAAAAAAATACTGAATTCAGGAATTTAATATAAAGTTAGCAGTTGTCCTACTTTATGTCTAGTACTTTTATGTCTAGTACATAGATTCGATGATCATTTTGATACTTATTTTATATTTTTGGAAGTATTGACCCTATGGTAAATAGCCACTAATAAGAAATGATGCCCAAGTTGATTGATTTTTTAGTGATATTACTAAGAAATCATAATTTTTATTTTTTTAAAGATTTTAAATTTATTTTAGAGAGAGGGGAAAGAAAGGAGAGAAACATCAATGTGTGGTTGCCTCTTGCATGCCCCCCCACCAGGGACCTGGCATGTAATCCAGGCATGTGCCCTGATTGGAAGTGAACCAGTGACCCTTTGGTTCACAGGCCAGAGCTCAGTCCACTAAGCTACACCAGCCAGGGCAGAAATCATAACTTTTGAATAGTCTTATATATATGTGCTGCCAAGTATAGGAACATTTATTGATATATCCAGTTTTTCAACCAAAATTCAAAATAATTTGTGGCATTGTTTTTTATTGCCATTGTTCTCTATTAATTTTGGCTACATTCATGTTCATAATATAATTACTGTATTGTTGTCCCAGGTTTTTCCTAAGTCATATAATAAGCCCAATTTTGAATTATGTCATACTTTATTAAAAACTTTTACTAGTAAAAACTATTAATGGATAGAAGGAAATACCCTCATAATTTAATTTTAACAACTGTGCATATTAGTTACTTGAAACATTTGCCTATTTTGAATCATAACTTGATTTTAAAAAGCTAGTGTATTTGGATTTTTAAAAATTAGAATAATTATTTTAAGGCAAGTAGGACTATTAATTAGCTATTTATTAAATCCTGTTGCATTTTGTTGTTTTATCTTTGTAAATGGGAAAACTGAATGACAGTATTAATTATGAAAGTAAGGACTCATTTGAACTGAAAATCATGAAGGACTATTGCCCAGAGTCAATATATAATTATAAATGTGTATCTTAATTTTGGAATATAAGCTCAAATTGGCTACCCAGGAAATTTTGATGTGGCCTATATGCACATTATGTATTTGAATATAAATTGCAAATTATACACTATTGTGGCTTTTGGACTTACCTGATCAGTTAAGGAGGAAAAGATTGATTAAGAAGGAGAAAAATGATTTTTTTTTTTAAATTCAGAAAGGTGTTACCAAAGATGGCTGGAATTGCATTTCTTGCCCTAGTGGTTTAACTACAGAAGGAAAATGCCACTGTCCTACTGGCCATATTTTAGGTAAGTAGATTTCTTATGAAATAGTAACACATCTTCCTTTGTATTTGTTTTTGATATGGACATTAAGTGAAATAGTATGGTGATTTCTTAACAATATTTTTTATTACTGTTGTTCAAAATTTGATGATGTTTGAGACAGCAGCAGGCATTAAGAAGATAAAAAAGCCCTACCTGATTTTTTAAAATTCTTTATTCTTATTAATGTAGCATTAGATGGATATTTCCTTAGTATAATATGATAAAATACATGTTTCAACTCAGAAGCCAACATGATGCCTAATAAGAAAAAAATATAAGCATTCCTCTCAATGTCAGGACCCAGATGGGGATGTAAATGATGTACTTAGTTAAGTGAAAGAAATAGGTCATAGAGTAATTAAAAAAGAGAAGATAAATATTATTAATTGTCAGTGATTTGATTGTGTTTAGAAAACCCAGTAGAATCACTAAAAATCATTATAACCAAGTAAAGGTTCCTGAGAACAAAATTAATATTCCAAAATCAGTAGGCTTCTTATTCAAACAGTAATCCTTTAGAAACTGTGAAGGAAGAAAAGATCTCATCTGCAGTAGCAACAACAACAAAAAATACTGAGGCGTAAATGTACAAGAGAAATTAATTGAAGAAATCTTTGAATGCTATTGAGGGACACAGAGGTAGGCTTTAATAAATGAAGTATAGATCTCATTTTTGGGTGTGAAGATGAAATATTGTAAAGATGTCAGCTCTCCCAATACCAAGTCTATTTAAAGGAACCCTAATAAATTCTAGGGTTTTGTTTCTCTTTTTTAGTGACTGCAAAAACTAATTCTAAAGTTATCTGTAGAAAAATATGTGAAAGCCAAGAAAATTATGAAAAAGGAGGAAACAACCCCATCAGATATTATACACATTTTGTAGCTGCTATAGTAGCATCTGTGGCTAGCATATGAGTAACAGACCAGTTGATGGAACATATCATATGTGATAGAAGTGGCATTTCATGTTAGTGGAGAAAAGACTGATTAATAAGTGGTGCTTGGGGAAACACTAGGTTGGGTTTCTACCTTATTCCTTAAAAATAAATTTTAGGTCAATCAAATATTTTAATAATGAATATGAATCTATGAAAGTCTGTAAAAATAATAAGAAACATTGTATTTCTTAGTGTTGAATAGGCCTTTTAAGTATGGGGCAAAAATCTCAGAAGCTATGGAAGAAAATTTGGTAAATTTGATTATAAAAAATTTTAAATCATAAACAATACCAGAAAGTAAATAGTAGACTAGAGAGAAAATTATAATCCATACAATAGACAGAGAGCTAAGTTCTGTAATATATCTAAAACTTCTACAAATAAATAAGAGCAAGATGAATAACTGAATTTTTTTAATGGCCAAAAATCAGGAATAAAGTTTGCACAGAAAAAGCATTTAAGCATGAATAAATTTCTCAGCCTTACTCAGAGAATAATATTAATTAAAATTTTAAGGGACTGGATGAAAAAGGTAAAGCGATAGAGAAGTACAGATTGATAGTTACAAAATAGTCATGGAAATGTAAAGTACAACATAGGATATATAGTCAATAATATTGTAATAACTATGTATTCTGCCAGTGAGGTACCAAAAATATCAGGAGGAGCACTTAGTAAGGATATGATTGTCTAACCACCAGGCTGTACACCTAAAACTAGTACAAAAAAATATTGAATGTAAACTGTAATTAAAAACATTTTTTCAATTGAAAAAAGGTTTACAACAATGTAAGGTTATGAGAATTAAAGTCAGAATTCTTGCCTATTCAAAAAAACTGAAATTTTATTTTAAAGTAAATTTTACTTTAAAATTTTATTTTTAATCAGATTTTATTGTCGGACTTTTTGAATTTTGACAATGTTTGCAAGAATACAGGGGAACAGTTATGTATTACTGAGGAAGTTTAAGTGGTTGCAGCTTCTATGGAGAGCAACTTGACAGTATTTACCAATTGCAGATCATTGTCCAGCAAGCCTTTATCTAGGGATTTCTTGTTCTAGTACAGGTAAATAAATGACTGAAAAAGTATATGCATGTTTTTGTTTTTGTATTGCAACATTATTCCTAAGACCAAAGATTGTAAATAATGTGAAAGTCTGTCAAGAGATTATTAATCAAATAAATTATGGTACATCCATACAATGGTATAGGATGCATCTGTAGAAAAGTAAAGCAGTTTTGTAAGTATTGCTTTAAAAAGAAATCAAAGATATATTAAGTAAACCAGTGAAGTATAGAAGTTTATTCATTCATACATGGATATTTATTGAGTGCTTGCTATTTATCAGCACTATTTTGTGTATTTGGTATGCTACCATCTATGTTTTCTAAAAAAGATTATATATGTATACATGCTTATATATACATGTATATGCATAGCCTGTTCTGGGAGAATTCATAAAAAACTAGTAACAATGTTTGCTCCAGGTGGAGAACTGAGTGTCTGGAGGGAAGGGGTTGAGAAAGAGACTTAATTTTCACTTTGAATCCTTCTGTGCCTTTTATTTTTACAGTTTGTATATTACTTCTTAATGGAAAAATTCCTGCCATCAATTCATTTAAAATCTATTTAGAAGGCAGGACACACATGTGGAAAAGTAATGTGCAGAGCAAGAGAGCAATAAAAGATTTTTCACAAGGGGCATATGTATTAATAATCAATTGACCACTATAGGCAATAAATGTTCTATAAGGAACAACCAGGGTTGTTTGGAAAGGTTGCCACTAGAAGGCAGTGTAGTAATTGGACCTTGAAGGATTAATGGTGTTTCAAAGGTAGCAAGAAAGAGACTATTCTAGGCAGAAGGAAAAGTGTAAGCATAAATGTAAGAAGTCCAGATTAACTATGAAAGGAATACCAGTTTGCTGAGTTTAAAGGTACATTGGTCCAAATTGTGGAAGGCCTTGAATGACATAATAGTGTATAGGTATACACATTTCATTGAACGTTTTCAACAGGGGATGATTCAGATTCATCTGGCAGCTATCTATTGTATTTTTCCAGAAATGCTTCATATATTTGTCTATCTCTATATATCCTTGAAAATATTCATGAAAGTGTCATCATATTTACTCATTTATTCATAAATATCTGCTGATAAAACATTAAAATAAATTTTAAAACTTCATTTAACCAAAGTGCCTTTAAGCTAAAGGGCACTAGCAAGCCCCAGTTCAGCTCTAGCAGATTGTCATCATGTAAGTACATGCAACCCATGAAAACAGACTTGCCTATTTTTTAAGAGATGCCAGAAATACAAAGTTTTTAGGTGAAACCTCCCAATTTTAAATCTTTCTAATTGAAAAAAATATTTTTATTGAGCAACACCTGCTAGGTGCTAGGATACAATAGTAAATCAAACTTACATTCCAATGGCAAGAGAAAGAGTAATCAAATGAATAGGTATATCTGTCAGGTGGTAATAAGTACTATGAGGACAAATAAGACAAAGCAAAGGGAGAGGCAGCAGGGTGCTACTTTTCATGAGTGATCTTGGAAGACCTCGCTAGAGAGGTGACGACATCTGAGCAAAGACTTGAAGGAAGTGAGAAACAGAGCCGTGTTGATGACTGGGCATTCTAGGCAGAGGGAATAGCAAGTGCAGAGGTCCTAAGATGGGTGCACACTTGGTATAATCAAGGGTCAGCAGTATACTCATGTGGCTGGAGCAAAGGAGGAGGAGGAAAGCAGAAGCAGATGGGTGGATGGGTCTGAAAAGTGGATTGATGGTTTGCAGATCATGTAAGGCCTTTTAGGCTATATAGTGACCTTGGAAATGAACTGGTGTGACGTGGAAGACCATTGGAAGTTTTTCAGAGGAGCGAAATGATCACACTTAGTTTTTAATCTAGCTTCTTCCTGGACAATCAGGGATCTAGAACCAGGGATCTAGTTAGGAATCTGTCACAAAAGTCCAGGTTATAGATGATGGCATTGGGCCAAGGTAATAGTTATGGAAGTAGAGAGAATAATTCAGCTTCTGGATGTACTTTGAAGAGAGAGCTGACATGATTTGCATCTTTAGCTTCTAATTTTTTTTTAATGTGGAGCATGAAAGGAGGAGACTCTAGATGTACTGAGGAAATGGCCAAATGGAGTTGTCATTTACTGAGACAGGATGACTGTAGGAGGAATAAGTTGTTCACCTTTACTCTTGTTAAATTTGTTTTTACCACCTTGCAAAACCTTAAAAGATTATGGATAACGTTATGATTGGGACCAACGGTCTTTGACCATTTTTCGCAATGCTGTTTCTCTATTACTCCTTTAGCCCCAAAATAATTGTTATCATTTTGTGTGTGTGTGTCCTTTTAGAATCTATTTTTTCTCTTTTTCACATACAGATGTACATTGTAGTCACAGGAAATATGCGGTATTTTTATTTAAATATTTCATACCAAAAATATTGTTTTACAGCAAACTTTTTTCACTTAACAGTATGATCTATTCTGCTGTTTTAAATATTTAGGTTATTTTCTAACAAATAATGCTTTGATGAATATCCTTATTCACATGTACGTGTATTTCTGTAGGTTAGGTATCTGAAAATGAACTTTTAGTGTTGTAGGGCAGGTGAATGTAAAATTTTAGTAGATCCTGTTAAAAGCTAAGTTGCAGAAATGTAGCAACAGTCTGTGAAAATGCTTGTTTCCCTATAACCAGTGTAACAGAAAAGATTTTTTAAGATTTATTTATTTATTTTCAGAGAGAGGGGAAAGGAAGGAGGAAGAGAGGGAAAGAAACATTGATATTCGAGAGAAACATTGATCACAAGCCCCCAACTGGGGGTCTGGCCTGCAACCCAGGCATGTTCCCTGACCAGAAATCAGAACAGGTGACCTTTTGGTCTGTGTGACAACACCTAACCCACTGAGCCACACCAGCCACGGCACTGGAAATTTTTGAAGAAAAAAATATTAATTTATTATTACGAGGATTTGGAAAATTAGTTTCTGTATTATTTTTATGTGAATGGGGAAGGTTTCACTTTTCTATCTTATTGAGGTGCTTAACGTGCCTTTAATGCAAGTGGGTGTTTTGAGAATTATTAGAATTACAAGTGGGTTTTACTAAGTATGTCCAGGCTTTTATGTTGACAATGAGTTAATCTTAATTTTATTTTTAAATTGTTTAGTGGAAAGAGATGTAAATGGAACGTTGTTGTCTCAAGCAACTTGTCAGCTCTGTGATAAAAATGAAAACTCTTTTACAGTAGCAAATGCTTTAGGAAACAGGTAAGCAGTGTTCTGTGTGCTGACTTAATTAATATCATTTTATATATATGCAGAATGTGTACCTTTTTAAATTACTTTCTAATCATATCAGTTGCTTCTCACAATAAGCCAAGGAAGGATAAAAGTAGGCATTAGCAGCTAAAGAAGCTGAGGCCCAGAATAGGGTTCTGTCTCTTATCAATTTTGTTTGACCTTGGATAGCTCAATAAGTTAGTCCCCTTATCTGTAGAGTAGGAACATACCACCTAGTTCATAGGCTGTTATCACAGCTTAGAAATAAATATATTAAATTCTCAGCATAGTGCTACAGAGTAAGTGTTTAGCTGTTTTTGCTTGTTACTATGTAATTTGTACACACTCTGTACTGTATAGTACATCATAGTAATTTCTATTTTTAGCATAGTTACTATATATCAGGTATTGTGCTTTATATGTTATATTACCTAAGAAAATATATTAATATGATAAATAAATTCAGGCATCCTATTATAGCCCTGTTCTCTATCACTTTACATTCCCCTTTGTGCATGCACAGGTACACACCAAACACACAAGTGCACACACTACTCCCGCTCTCTAACTCAAACACAGTATTCCTATTTCAATTTCAGTTTTAGAGGCTACATGATGACTTCCCTTTAAGCACAATTTTCTCTTTAGTTCTCAAGTTTAACAATGAAAATATGAAAATACTTGCAGCTTTTTCTGGGGATAATTAGTGTTAGATCATATTTTCTTACAGGATGACCTGCATTGTAGCACATAAATATGGACTACTGGGCTGATCCTCAGTTTTTCCCCTCTAATACCTATCTAAGCCTAGTCGGAGTTCTGTGCCATGTCCTGGCCCTGTCTCCTACCTGCTCTATCTTGCTAGTAATGAATACCCACCTAAAACCATCAGTGTCCTCACTTGTCCAATGCCCTGTATCCTTTTATATCGTTCACTAATGAAAAATAATTTTTTTAATTAACAAAGATCACGAATAGACTTGAAGTGTGATAAGGAGTAGATACATGTTTCTTTTCAGCATATGTTACCTTTTTGCTTTATGGCAGACAAAATAAAATTATATTGATATAAATACTTATAAAAATGGATTGGGTTTCATTTATATAAGTTTGTCGGGCTCTTTTGTTAATTGAGTGACATAACCATCTTTGCTATTCGGTACTTATTCTTTACAATCCATTTGGTTTCAAAAGAATACTCTCCTATTTAAAGAAAAAAAATTATATGTAGAGAGAGATTCCAGAGGAAGAGAGAAAGGTGGGTAGAGAGAGAGAAGCACTGATGTGAGAGAAACAGCAATTGGTTGCCTCCCTCATGTGCCCCAACTAGAGACCAAACCCACAACCTAAGTATATGCCTTGACCAGGAATGGAATCCACAACCTTTTGATTCATGGGACAACACTCCAACCCACTGAGCCACACTGGCCAGGCAAGAATACTCTCCTATTATTGATTAATGTTATTTATTTATACCTTGCCTTGTAATACTAAGAGAGAAAGAAAATTATTCAAATCAGTGTTCGTATTTTCAATTTCTTTACTTATTACAAGTAATTGCTTAGCTGAATGAGTTTAATCTAGTGTTTTTGAAGACAACTTCTTAATTACATTTAGGTTTAGTATAATTCATTAGCATTTAAAAATGTTTTTTGTTATATTGACAGGTGTGTCCGATGTGAGCCAACATTCATTAATACCAGCAGGTCCTGTGTGTGTTCAGAACCTAACATTTTAGTAAGGCTAATCAAATTGATAAAGTATATATTTTTAAATTAAATTACTTACACTATTCCCTAAACTGTTTTATTCATTCATTCATTCATTCATTTTTTTAGACAGGGGGTTTATGTTTCAGCAGCACGGGGAATTTTCCTCCACGTGTAATTTCAGCTACACGTTATGGAGAGCTTGTGAGTATGTTTACATTTTTTGTTTCATTGTTAAGAATATGTCCGCATTTCTTTGGTAATTAATTTGGGACTAAAATGAGGGACACCTATGTGTAAATCACTTTAAAACAGGAATTATCAGTCTAAGACTACGAGCTTGGCATTATAATTTATGAGTTCGGTTACTGTCTTCTCTACCCTAGCTCATTCCTTTTTCAGTGAACCTCAGAATGTTAAGAGTGGGCAGGTCCATTGTAGATCCTATAAAGAATGCAGTAGTATAATATAGTTAGGAGCACCAGAGACTAGATTTCAGCCCTGGATTTACCAGTCATCTGCTTTGTACCTTTGGACTCGATTAACATTTTTAAACTTCAGTTTAATTGTCTGTAAATTGGGCATAATAATAACACCTACCTCACAGTGCCTGTACATGGTAGTCACCAGAGAAGTGAGGATTATTTATATCCAGCCAGTTTTTTTATTTACAAATGAGAGCATGTTGGCACAGAGTTAGAGCTTTTGTGACAGATCCTGGTGATGACAACATCTGGGATGTAAAATGGGAAGTAGGTGGATGGTTTGTCACTGAAGAGGTTACAAATACAAGAGAATAGGTGTTAGATGATTGACTAGGCGTTAGATGACTGACTAGGAGTTAGTTGATAAGCATTGAGGATACCCCATATGCCAGCAGAGCATGGGATGGACAGGCTAGGATCTGGTTGGTAAAATCATCATTGAATAGGTGGGAGCAGTTAGGAGAGCTGTGTGGATAGCCATAATGATGGTGGAAACTGGGATCTTGATGAACAAAGCAAAAATTTCTCTCCTCCAATATAGTCTTGTTGGGTGACAGTCAAGTACGAAATAATTGTGGAATAACAGAATAAATGCTAACATAGGGAGGGGTATGCATAAGGAGTTTTGAGATCATAAAATTTGGCTCATTTGTAATAAATGCATGTCTTTGGGGGCATTCTTCTTTAGATTTGGATTATAGTGAACATATGTATCCCATTATCACATTTGTAGGTCTTTAATTTTCGCTTTTTCCTTTTCAAAATAAGTTGAAATAATTTTGCTAAAAGTCTCACCAGTGTCTCTCTCTCTCTTACTTGGTCTCAGGTCACCAGCCATTAGGTCATGCCCTTTTCAGTCTCCTCCATTCTGGAAGAGGTCCTCAGGCTTTCCTCTCTGAACGCAATAGTTTTGGAGATTATAGGCTTTACAATCTACTGGATGATCCTCAACTGGGTATATCCAGTCTTTCTTCACAATTAGAACTGTGCTTGGCAGAAAACCACCAAAAAGATGGAGTGCTGTTCTCAGTGCAATGTGATCATTGTGGGGCACAGGGATGTCCATCTGTCCCACCACTGGTGATGTTAACCTTGATCACCTGCCATAAAGTCACCATGTCTGCTTTACCATTACCATTTTCTCTTTGTAATTGATTAGTATTTTTAAGGGAATTTCCAAAATTATGTTTCCTCTTTTTCACTAACACTAACTTAGTAGCTTTAATATCCACTGATGACACTTGTCTTTATCAGCCGCTAGTATGATGGTTGCCATATCTTTTCATTATGCTTCCACATTTCCTAATTAACATTCTACTATAAGGAAGAGTTTTTCCTTCTCATCTCTATACATTTATTTGTATATTAATGGAAGTGTGGATTCACGGGTTCCTATTTTATTCAGTTGGTTTTAATCCAATACATATGTTTGTTTTAATGCTCAAACGATCCTAGATTTAGCCAGTAGAAGCCCCATCATGTTGGCTCCCCTGTCTTTTTCGACATATCCCCATCATTCTTTGTTTCCTTACTTTCTGGCACAGCAAGATTTCCAGGCTCATCTTGGACTTTTTCTGCCTCAGCCCTGGGATCAATCATCTCTCTAAGGAGCTTTTAAGGATAATATTTAGAAACCAAGATTACTGCTTTAGTATGCCTTCTTAGGAGACATAGCTAGAAAATATGTATATAACTGTTTCAGTACTTATCTTGTATATATATTAAAATAAATGAGTTCATACTGATAACTTTCAATTCCAAAGTGATACCTCAGAATTCTTTTTAGCCTTTCCTTTTGACAGTAGTGAAACTTTTCACAGCGTCTTTTCCAGTAGTGAGAAGTCTGGGCCTCATCCTCAATTTACTCATTTGCTCAATATAACAAAGCTCTCTTCCACTCCACCTTCACATCCTCCCTTTCCCCAACACCACTGTGCAGTAGATCCATTGCAGACTACTCTGCTAGAAAGGGAAGGTGGGCAGGCAAAGTCTATTTCAACTGTAAAGTTAATCTGATTCAGTTAATGTATGTTATTTATTTATTTATTTATTTATTTGAAGATTTTTATTCTTTTTAGAGAAAGGGGGAGGGAGTGAGAAAGAAATTGAGAGAAACATCAATGCGTGGTTGCCTCTCGTGCGGCCCCTACTGAGGGCCTGGCCTGTAACCCAGGCATGTGCTCTGACTGGGAATGAAACCAGCAACCCTTTGGTTTGGAAGCTGGAACTCAGTCCACGGAGCCACACCAGCCAGGGCTAATGTATTTTATTTAAGCATACCAGTCTTGAACGCTGACACTTTTCCAAGGACAAGTTTGTAGTTCCTAACTTTAATAACATTTTATTAAATGTTCATTTATAATAGATTCTCTGTGGCCAATATATGAATCATGTCAAGAAAATGTAGTTAAGATGGCGTGACTATCTTGGCCCAGTTCTCAGCTTTGCTGCTATAAGAACTCAGTTTTATCAGTGAACTTGTAGGTCAGTCAGGTTCTAAGGAACCAGTTCAAAGTAATTAAACTCATCAGAGATTAGATAGACTGATAAACAAAATGCATGTTTATTAGTTTATGTTGAGGCTGTAGTTGCCAACTAGACTATAATACTTGTATGGCCATGATAACATCTGCTCTTCCTAATTGGAAAAATGTACTTAGAACATTACAGATCAGATGCTTACTTGATTAATACAGAATTGAAATGTAATTAGTTTTGTATAATTTTATAAGCAAGGCTTCCAGTCCACCTCTAAGGATGTTCCTGCCTTTCGGTAAAGAATTTCCATGTATTTGCATATATATGGGTCAGTGTCTTCCCATTCACATTTCCTGAAGGTAGTAATGGTGATACTGTGTCTTGCTTTTTTTTCTTTTCCAACTTTTATTTTGAAAAATTTTTAAATTGCAGAAAGGTTGAAAAAACAAAACAATGACTATACATATATCTTTTACCTAGGTTAACCAATTGTTAATGTTTTGCCAATTTGCTTTATCTTTCTGTGTATGTAAATGCATGTATATACACGTTTTTTTCCTGAGGCACTTAAAAAAATGAGTTGTAGACATGTGACATTTTCCTTTTAAATACTTTATTATGTAGCTCCTAGGAAAAGGCATTTTTTTGGCATCACCCCTAAAAAAATTTAAATTAATGTAATAGAATTACCTTATATACTTGTTTCAATGTCCTTTACCCTCCACCCCATTTTGGGGGGTTGGGTGTTGTATAGGATCCAATCAAGGATTTCAGATTACGGTTAGTCTTTTTATCTTTTTTTAATTTAAAATATGTTTTCCTTTTTTATTGAATTTATTGGGGTGATGCTGGTTAACAAAGTTATACAGGTGTCAGGTACACAATTCCACAACACTTCTCATCTGCACACCGTGTTGTGTGTTCACCACCCCAAGTCAAGTCTTCATTGCAATTAGTCTTCTTTAATTTAGAAGAGACTCTTGCTCTGTTTTGCTGGAGGGATTTTTTTTGTTTTTACTTTTCTTTTCTGCTTTAATAGAATTGATTCTTACATAGCCAAGGCCAGCTTTTACTGCCCCACTAGTCTGGATTTTTCTCATTGTTTTCTCATGGTTAGATTTGGTAAAATATTTTCAAGCAAGAATATAAGTGTTGTGTACAGCTCATTGCATCAAAACAAGGAGCACATAATGTCAGATTGTCCAGTCATTGGTGGTATCTGCCACTTCTCTCCATTGTAAAGGTACTCTGATTAATAAGGTAATCTCAGACCTTACTCTGAGACTATGTAAACATCCATTTTAGTGGTCATTGATGAGCCTTGCCTAAATCAAGGAAATTGGTTATTTCAAGATGAATTTACAATTCTATTACTCTCTTTATATTTATTAGAGTCTTCAGTAAAAAGCACTTTTTGTGCTTTTTTTTTAACTCTACTATAAACTCATAGAATCTTTGTTTATTCAGTGTGTTATAATGTTATTGTTATTCCTCTTTTCAAAGCTCAAATTATCCCAAGGTTGTACTTCCCTTTGAGATAGCTCCTGTGTTATTTTGACATGTCTCCGTAAGTCTTTAGGCACTACCTTGGTTTCTCTATTTTATGTTCCAGGCTCAACCAATGTAATAATAATTGTGAATAGTCACATAATACTCTTGTTTTAAATTGTACCTTCATTGAATATTTAAGTTTTCTGTTTTTAATAATACATTTTATGCACATAGTTTTGCTTTTTCTTTTGGAGACACTACTTCCTTAAGATAAACTTCCTAATTGTTTCTAAATTCCCGGGTTAAAATGAACAGATATTTTATGAAAGAATTGTACAATTTTAATACTATTGCTGGCATTATCTATGGCTTTCATTTTACATGTGTTTCACAGTACTGTTGTCATTGCTTTCCATTTTTTACTAGTTTTTTGGTGCATTGTTCAACCTTCGTGCATGTTTTTTTCCTTACACATGAGAACTTTTGCTTATTGAAGAGATAAAAATAGAGATTCAGTTTTGTTTTAGATTCCTTTGATAGCTCTGGTGCAGTGTTCCACTACCTTAGTTTTATCTCCTCTGTCCATGTCCAGAGAATTTACTCTGAACCGTGCTTCTTAGTATCTTATTTTTTAGTAATATGCACAGATAAACTTTAAAGCAGTTTTTAGCCAGAGGCATGTACCTGTAGCTTTCAGAGCACATGTACATTTTGTTCTCATCCCGGATATTCTGATTCATTTTGTTTGGAATGAAGCCAGGCATTTTCTGCTTTTAGGAAATTCCACAGGTGATTCTGCTGCCCATCATTGTTTGAGAATCACCATGTCAGAGATTTTAACTGTTACTCAACATATCCCCAATCTCTAGTTCCTAGAAATCATTTACTGACATTTCTTTTTTATTACTTTCAAATTTAATACAGTGTAATAATCCTAAATTAGCAAATGTTAACTATTCAATACTGAGTAAAGATCTAGTTTTTCTTCTATTTTTTGACACCTTGTTTCTGTATTATTGAAATGGAATAATTTTTTTGGACTACAGACACATTTTTTGCCCTATATCTTTTGCCTAAGTGACATGATTTTGTAATGCAGTTCTATTTGTAAAAACTGACATTGGTTAGAATTAATTCTTATATTCCCATTAAAATCTGTTTCTTCATTTTTAAATTATATTTTATTGTTTATACTATTACAGTTGTCCAATTTTTCTCTTTTGCCCTATCCCTCACCAAGCCCTCTTCCACTCCCTCGGGCAATCCCCACACTAGTGGATCATATACATATGTTCTTTGACTACTACAATATATTCCCTATGCTATACTTTACATCCCCATAACTATTCTATAACTATAAATTTGTACTTCTTAATACCTTCACCTTTTCCACCCATCCTCCTGATCCTCCTCCATGTGGCAACCATAAAAATGTTCTCTGTGTATATGATTCTGTTCCTGTTCTGCTTGTTTGTTTCTTAGATTCAATTGTTGATATATATGTATTTATTGCCATTTTAATGTTCATATTTTGATCTTCTTTTTCTTAAAGAAGACCCATTAACATTTCGTATAATACTTATTTGGTGGTGATAAGCTCTTTTAGTTTTTTTCTTGTCTGGGAAGCTTTTTGTCTCCCCTTTGATTCTAAATGATAGCCTTACTGGGTAGAATAATCTTGGTTGTAGGTTTTTGCTTTTCATCACTTTGAATACTTCTTGCCAATCCCTTCTAGCCTGCAAAGTTTCTTTTGAGAAATCAGCTGACAATCTTAGGAAAGCTCCCCTGTAGGTAACTAACTGCTTTTCTCTTGCTGCTTTTAAGATTCTCTCTTTAACATTTGGCGTTTTAATTATGATGTGTTGTGGTATGGGCCTCTTTGGGTTCATCTTGTTTGTGCTTTTTGGACTTGTATGTCTATTTCCTTCACCAAGTTAGGGAAGTTCTGTATCATTAGTTTTTCAAATAGGTTTTCAATTTCTTGCTCTCTTTCTTCTTCTTCTGGCACCACCATGATGCAAATGTTGGTATGCTTGCTTGAAGTTGTCCAGAGGCTCCTTACTCTGTCCTCACTTTTTGGGATTCTTTTTTCTTTTTGCTGTTCTTATTGGGTGTTTTTTGCTTCCTTATATTCCAAATCTCTTATTTGATTCTCGGCTTCATCCACTCTACTGTCGATTCCCTATAAATAGTTCTTTATTTCAGTTAGTGTATCCCTCATTTTTGACCGAATTGTTTGTTTGCTATTGAGGTTCTCACTTATTCGCTGAGCATTCTTATAACCAATGTTTTGAACTCTGCATCTAATAGATTCCTTATCTCCCTTTTTGTTTAGTTCTTTCTCTGAAATTTTGATCTGTTCTTTCATTTGGGCCATGTTTCTTTGTCTCCTCATTTTGGCAGCCTCCCTGTGTTTATTTCTGTTTATTGGGTAGAGCTGCTACATCTCCCTGTCTTGGTAGCATGGCCTAATGTAATAGGTGTCCTATAGGATCCAGTGGCACAGCCTCACCTATCACCCAAGTTGGGTACTAGAGTTGTGTTCACCATATGGACTGTGTACACCTTCCTATTGTACCTTGATTGCTGTTCGCACATCCAAAGTCAGTCATTGCCTGTGTTCTCTCCCAGGCAGCCTGGCATATGGCTGCTTCTTGTGCTCAGAGGTGCCCATGTGAGGCTGCCCTGTGAATCAAGGCTGGCTGCCACTTAGCCAGAGTTACAGGGCTTGCTGCAGCCATATGCTGCTTGAGAGAATTTAGGAAAATCTGAAGCATAAGCCAAGACAAGCCATACACATGGAAAAGCCACTGGAAACAGCTTTGGTGGGCCTGACAGTTGAGTACGGGGGTGCTTCAGGGAGTCACTGGGGAGGAACAAACAGTGTGAACCAGGCTTAGAGTCTCAGATATGGCTCCTGACTGCTGACTCTGTGTGGGGAGGGCTCAGAAAAGAAACAAAGGCTTCTGCCACCACTTCTGTCTGGGAAAACGTTGCCCCCCAGTTCTGTCCCTGATGCTGGACAAATCAGTTTTTCTCAATATGTCTTGGTGCCTTTCAGTCTGCTGACCTCATGCTAGAGCTCAAAGCCTGTGAGTCTGAGTAAGTCTGTACGCAGACCCTATAAGAGGAACTGCCTGGAACTCCAGAAATTTCTGTCTTCCACAGCCTTAATCCCCCTTGGTTTTTACAGCCAGAAGTTATGGGAACTTATTTTCCTGGCACTGTAACCCTGGGCTGGGTGGCCTGGTGTGGGGCTGGGACCCTTTGCTCCTAGAGATCCCTCCTGATTGTTATCCACCAACACATGGGTGTGGGACTGTCTCATTCTTCATCTCAGCCCTTCCTACAGGTCTGGATGTGGGTTCTTTAATTTCATAGTTATGGGACTTACATTCAGCTCAATTTTTGTTGGTTCTGAATGATGGTGGTTCTGTAGTTTAGTTGTAATTTTGATGTGGTTGTGCGAGGAGGTACACCTTGTTTACCTGTGCTGCCATCTTTACTGGAAGGCCGATAGTCTAAAGTCTATTTTTTAAGTTACATTGAGAGAGTAACATTAGTCTTTTCACATTCAACAATATGTGTATCAATATCTTCCTAACAGTGTAGTGTTAAGGAACCTTTATTAGAACTTAAAACTAAAATTCATCTTTTTGTTTGCAGGGCATGTCTTTAACTTCAGAATGGTTTACAAAGTATTTGCAATCAGCAGCAGCTGCTTGTTGGGTAAGTTTAAATTTTTTAAAAAATAATTTTATATCATTTTGAAGAATTTGTACTGTTTTCCCCCCAGATTTTAAAAGTTTTCTAAGTAGCTGTATCTCCTTAGTCATAGTCTTTAACAAGAATAAACCCTTTCTAGTAGATTGAAAGAGAATACATTAAAAATGTTATTCATTTTATGTTTTATTTTTTTTTTTTTAATTTTTTTTTTATTTATTTATCTTTAGAGGGGAAGGGTAAGAGAGAGGAAGAGGGAGAGAAATATCAATGTACGGTTGCCTCTCATGTGTCCCCTGCTGGGAACTGGCCTGCAACCCAGGCATGTGCCCTGACTGGGAATCGAACCGCGATCTTCTGGTTCGCAGGCCCGCGCTCAATCCACTGAGCTACACCAGCCAGGGCTCATTTTATGTTTTATTATATACAAATTGAATGTCTCTGGACTTACTCAGCTGAAATTTAGTGTTAGAGTACACTGATCCATACTGTCATTTAATAAAACTTTATAGATGACCTACTTATGTGCCTGGCCTTCTTCTCAAATCCAGTGCTGTATTTCAGAAAAAGACATTTTAAAAAATCCCTTGGAATTATAATCTAAGTAAATGTCAGGTGATGTGAAGTGCCATGAAGACAAATAAATCAGGATAAAGAACATAGAAAAATGGAAGGGGATGCTATTTTACTTAGGAGGGTCAGGACAGGCATCTTTGAAAGGGTGATATTTGAGTAGAGATCTGAAGGAAGCGAGAGTGAGCCATGTAAAGGAAAGAATGTTCTTAGCAGAGACCATAGCAAGTACAGAGGTCCCAAAACAGAGTTACCTGGCTTGTTCATGCTTAAGAAACAATAAAGAGCCTAGAGTGGCAGAAGCTGAGTGAGCAGAGAAGGTGGAAAAATGAGTTCAGGGATGAAAAGAATGGCTGTGGCTAGGACCTGGAGTTTACTGCAAGGAAGATAAAAAGGATTTTCTGCAAAGGAAGACATGGTTGAACTTCAGATTTTAAAAGGATTGCTAATGCATGGAGAGTAGATTTTGTTGGGGCAGGGCCAGAAGCAGGGAGACCAGTTAGGAGAGTATTAGAGTAATCTGTTTAAGGGATAGTTGACCCACAAACAAGGGTAGTACTGTAGAAATGAGTTATACTTCTGGATGTACTTCTGTTTATATTGTGTTGGTCAAAAAGTTCATTTGGTTTTTTCCATAAGATGGCTCTAGTAGTGCTTAGTTGTCTTTAACTTTATTTGAAACAATTTTGTTAAATTGTATTGTCAGCTGTCATATCTGCATGTATTTTTTTTAAAAAAACTTACCAAATTGGTGAATTTTTGTGCAGCCATTTTAATATTGAAGCTGGAAGAAAAAGAAGCAACATTTTCTGGCATATTATGTTTTATTGTTTTAAGAAAGGTAAAAAACTCAACTGAAATGCAAAAAAAAAAGATTTGTATAATCTGCGGAGAAGGTGCTGTGACAGATTGGATGTGTCAAAAGTGGTTTGCAGCCCTGACCAGTGTGGCTCAGTTGGTTGGGCGTCAGCTCTGCAAGGCGAAGGGTCACTATCACCAGTTCGATTCCTGGTCAGGGCACATGCCTGGCTTACAGATTCAGGCTCTGGTTGGAGCACGTACAAGAGGCAACTAATCAATGTTTCTCTCCCATGACAGTGTTTCTCTCTCTCTCTTTTCTCCCTCACTTCCCCTCTCTCTAAAAATAAATAAATAAAATCTTTTTTTTTTTAAGTGGTTTGCACAGTTTTGTGCTGGAGATTTCTCACTGGACAATGCTCCACAGTCACGTAGACAAGTTGAAGTGGATAGTGATCAAATTGAGACATTAACTGAGATCAGTGTTACACCATGTGGAAGATAGCCTACATGCTCAAAATTTCCAAATCAGTAAAATTACTGGTGAAAATGAAAAATGTGTTCTTTATTTTGCAGAAAAAAAACAGACTTTTTGGCTAACCCAATGTTTTGAAGATTAAGCCAACATGATTTACTGATGAGTTGGATACGGGAAGGGAGAAAGGGAAAATCTCTCCAGTGTTATGACTTGAATCACTGTAAAAATGGACTTCTTTTTTTCTGATAGGGAGAACTGAGAAATCTGAGGGGCTCAACAAATGATTTTATTGTGTTATTCATAAATCAAATTACTTAACTCAAAAAAATGGATCAGATTTACAGTATGTAAGAGCTAATATGCAAATTATTCTTTCAAATATAATTATTCTACTTAATAGTTTTTTTAATGTCATGCTTTAAGTTTTTAGTTAGTTCTTTCAGTGGCTTATCTCTTTATTTCAGCCTAAAATTTCCAATTAAAATGTACACAGTATCCTTCTGCCATATGGGAAGTTCTTTTGTACTGAAGCTAGAGGAAAGGTATCAAAAAGTAAAAGAATACCCAAAAGAAGAATTTTTAGACTAGGTCAAATTAAAACCGAGCATAACCTATTATATCATTTTTTCTTAGGGTATTAAAATCCATGTTACATTTCTTTGTCATTATTTTCTTGTAGGTATATGGCAATCTAACGTCTTGCCAAGCTCTCGGAAATATGTGTGTGATGAACATGAATTCTTATGACTCTGCCACTTTCGATGCATGTCGACTATTTCAGTTTGTCTCTGAAAATACTGCTGGACTGCGCACTGTTCATTCTGTTTCATTTTGGTACAGATATTCTAATTGGTGAACTGTCATTTTCACCAAATTCTGTTACTTTCACAAATATTAATATAAATATTGCTTCCGCATTATTAAAACAGTTGTAATTGATTGTAGGAGACAGAATCTTCCGTGGCTGTTCTATGGAGATCAGCTAGGACTAGCACCTCAAGTACTCAGTACTACGCCTCTTCCTACAAATTTCAGTTTTAAAGGGCCAAACCAGGTATAAGCATTATATTATTAAAGAATAACTACATTCCAATTCACAATTTGAAAAAGTAATAAGAATGTTATTAGTCATAATTCTTGTTTCTTTACAGTGTTTTTTTTTTTATTTTAATTACTAACATAAATCTAAGTATCAGCTATTCATGGAAACTAAACAATACAGAGTTGAGCTGTCTTATTTGAGTACATATATGCACATGTCTGGATTACGTGATTATGGCGGCAAGTAGTATTTATGGGGTTGGGAAGGGTATAGGGTAGTTCTCATCACCAAATGCAAAACAGTCTCAGTCCCTCTTTGTCTCTACATATTTAGGAAGTGCTTCCAAGCACAAATGAGGGCTCTGTGCCGTTTCCCAGCACTTCACAGGTCCAGATTCTCACCTCCAACTTTTTGACTTTGTAGAATGAAGTAATAGATTATTTCCTCCCTTACCTCCAACCTCCTATTTAACAGGATTGAAAGGAGCTTATCTATTCGTAGCGCTGCTCCTCAGTGCTGAAGCAATGGTTTCCATGCCAAAAAAAAAAAAAAAAAAAAAAGGCCCATTTATTTTAGGTGCGTTCAGTCATAGAGATACTAGATTAATTTTACTTCAAAGTAAAGATAATTGAATGTATTGCTTTTAGAGTATGTGACATTATTTTATTCTTGCTTTTCTGTAATTAGGATACAAAACTGAAATTTGTTGCTGCTTCCTATGATGTAAGAGGAAATTTTCTCAAATGGCAAACTTTAGAAGGTGGTGTTTTACAGGTGAGCATGGTTCTAGCTAAAGAATTACTAATGTGCCTTATTTTTACCTGAGGAAAAGACTAACTTATTGCTTGAATGGAGTATCGGTTGCATGCTGCAGTTGATTTTTTTTCTCATGCTTTAAACTGGAATTTCTTAAAATCAAATAAAGTTATGACCTTAATTTATAACAAAAATGCTCCCTTAACTTTTCATACCCTTAATACATTTAATAGTATTATATAAAATATATATCCATGTTGAGACTTGAGATTTCTTACTATAAGCCAAGTGAACATTTGTGAGAGATATTTATCAGTTGTATTCTTTGGCTCTAGCTTTGTCCAGACACAGAAACAAGATTAAATGCTGCTTATTCTTTTGGAACAACCTATCAACAAAACGTAAGTTTGAGCTGTATTAAACAGTCTGTATTTTAGTTTCAGTTTCACATTAACATAGTTGGAATAATCTTTGAATGTTTTGAAACTGGAAATGCTTTTAATAGTAAGAAGAATTTCACTGGCTGCCATAATTTTTATTATCTGGATATAAAAAAATCTTAATTTAATCAACATGAAAAAAGTAAGTGCCTTGTCCTCTTAAGAGTCTTAATGTATCATATAGTGTTAGATTTTCATAATCAGTTATTGATTTGCTTATAGACATATAGGTCTTAAAAATAATGTCTACTTCTCAGTGTTTTGGAGTAAGGTAAAAATATTACTTTATTTTTAGTGACTAATAAAAATGTTACCTTCGTCTCCGTCTATCCCCCAGTAGCAAATAAAAATGCTTTCCTTTATCTTTCTCCATACTTTCTTTCCTCCTTCCCTCCCTGATCTTCCTTCTGTTGGTAACCCATTTTGAAATTACAGTATGGTACAAAGGAATATTATGAGCCATTAAACATTCACTAGTCTACAAAAATACTTCTTGATTAAGTTCATATACATACACCATGGAACAAAACTGTGATTCCAGTTTTCTTAAAGCCATGGTGAAAAATACTATCATGGAAAACACTGGAAGAAAATAAACATTTTTAACAGTGGTTATCTCTAGATTGTGGGATTACAGGTGATTTTCTTTTTCAAAAAATTATATTTTGAAAATTTTCTATCATGAGCATGAATTTACTTTTATTATTAGAAACGAATTGTATATTATTTCACAAAAAAGTTATTATGTGTCACCCATAGTCAGAAGAATTAATACTTGTTAATGCCTGCTGCTGTGTGTTCGGCATTTTATCATTGTTATCTGATCTATGAAACACCTACGTGAGATACATACTATCTGTGCCTCACAAATGAGGAAATGGTACTCAGTGAGATTAGGCAATTTATTTACTCAAGGTCTTGCATCAAGTAAATTGTGTAGCCAGTGTTCTGTTAAGTTTAAAAATCATATTTTTCATTGAACTTAGCCACCTCTCAGGTAGTTCAGAGCATAGTAGAAAATACAGCTATATAGGCAAAGAATTGCAAAGAATATGTATTGATCTATAGGTACCAGCACAAAGGAGGGGCCATCAACAAGCTCGTGAGGAAATAGAGAAGGGCTTCACAATGTTAGTAATACTTGGGCTTATTTAGAATAAATGTGAGTTTACCAGGAGAACATAGTGGGGAAGGGAGTGTCAGGCAGAAACAATATTTTCAATGTTAGAGAGACATAGAATAGCACAGCATGTTTAGGAACTGCAAGTTGATTAGTGTGAATGGACCCTAGACTGGCAGGGAGCAGTGAGAAATAAGCCTGGCTTTGTTAAGGGGGGCAAAATCATAGCTAGCACTGGACATCAGGATGAAGAATTAGGACCTCATCCAATAAGACAGACAGGAGTTTTTAAACCTTTTCGCTGCCTGTACTTTAATGTTGACAATGAAGGCATACCCTCTTCAGCTGGCTTTTGTAGGACAAGAGCCAGGTGGTTCTTTACTGTTAAGTTTGTTTGGTCCTTATTAAAAATAATCATCCTCATAGCCTTCATGTTTTGGAAGGCACGTAGAAATGCATATAAAGAAAGTAATTTAAAAATATTTTATTTTATAAAATTAAAGAAAACACTTTTAAAGATCATAAATATGATTTGTAATTTTCATTTGGGATGCTTTTATTTTTAATTTTTATTTTCCAGTGTGAGATTTCTATCTCTAAGATCTTAACCGGCTTTCCCACGCCTGTATTTTATGATTTATACCTTGAATATACCAGTGAAAATCAACACCAATATATTTGGGCTGTGCCTGTGTTAAACCTAAATCTTCAGTACAATAAAATGTTTGTGAACCAAGGTAAGACATTCATACATACCATTCTTTCTCTCAGCTGAACCCAATAAATAAGTCAACCAACCTGATAACTTAATAAACCCCGGATTACAAGAAAGGTCATAGGTTCTCTCTTATTGTGGTTTTATATAGCTTGTTAAAAAGTAAAACAGTAAGATTGCTGGTATGTTTAGGAATTTTTACAAAATGTGTCAGGCTTCTTGTTTAGCAATTATGTTATTGCTAAAAGTGTGTTCTGAGAAAAATTAATAGAACTGTAAATTGGGCCTTCTTCAAGTTCTCCTAGAGCTGCTTTCTGGACAAATTAGTTTATGTAGTTGTTTCCCTATTAGAAAATTCTGCTTACTCAGGCATTATTCGGGGAAAATTCTTCCAAACTGATGAAAGAGCCAAACAATCAAAAAACTTTCAAATGAGGAGGGAAATCTAGTGGGAATTTTTTACAGCAATAACTTTTTTTGGAGCCATCTTATCTAAAACAAAATTTACTAATTTTGTGTTTTAAATGTATTCAAAAGGCTTCTTGAGAGCCATCTTGAACAATTTGAAGGTATTTTTTAATGCTTTTTTTCTTCCTTTTTATGGTGAAAGACAGTAACCCTGGCAAGTGGCTTCTGACTCGGCGCATTTTCTTAGTGGATGCACTAAGTGGGCGAGAAAATGACTTAGGAAGTCAGCCAAGATTAATTCGAATTGCTACACAAATATCACTGAGGTAAACAAATGTCTTATGCACTAAATTATGTTGGAGTATACAGCAAAATGTTACAAAAGTGTTTACTAACAATTAGCAGATGAAAACAAAAAGGACAACTAAATTGAAACAAAAGGTTATTTTAGATGTCTGTGTAAACTGGTTTATGCCAATAGAGGTGAGGAGCCACAAAGAGAATTATAACAGAGGAGCTTGCAGACTTTTGTCAGATTTCATGTCGTAGGTCTTACTCCACACCTGGTGAATTAGAATGGGTTGAGAGGTGGGGGTGAATATTAGTGGGCAGAGATGGTGTATTAGAAAGAGCCTGCCAGGTGATTGCAATAAGCAGGCCTCCTCTTTTTTTTTTTTTTTTTAAGATTTTATTTATTGTTTTAGAGGAAGAAAGGGAAAAAGAGGGAGAGAAACATCAATGTGTGGTTGCTTCTCGTGCACCCTCTACTGGGGACCTGGCCCAAAACCCAGGCATGTGTCCTGACTGGGAATTGAACCAGTGACCCTTTGGTTCACAGGCTGGCACTCAATCCACTGAGCCACACCAGACAGGGCAGCAGGCTGCCTCTTGTTTTCATCTCTCTGAATAGCTACTGTTTTAAGTTGGCCCTGATTAACTAGCAACTGATGCAGACTTCGGCCCGCCAGGTCCATGTATTATGGCTGTGAGAGACAAATTCACACAGACTACAGAAGTCCTGTGAAGAAAAAGGAATGGTGTGGCCACTCTCTAAGAGAGAGAGAGGGCCACAACCCCTGCCTGGACAGGCTTTTATTGCTTTTCTGGGTACATTACATCAAGGATGGTCCTCATTTATTATGCACAGGTTTGCTGTAGGTGATTACCTTTTCCAGATAACAAAGGAAAGAATGTTGCTAATTCAAAGAGAAGGATGTTGCAGATCAAGGGGAAAAGTGGTTGGACTGGTTATACTCCATACTTGGGAGGTTTAGCACAGATTTTAGGGACTTACTTTAAAGATATGCAGTAAACATTTGCTGCCTCAATTCAGAGTGAGGGAGTTTTAGCAAAAGCAAGTCTCATAGCAGCCTAGGTACAATGCAGGCCTGATTCCCCATGGGAGAACTGATCCATAGGCTTGGTTCCTATGTGCTGACTCACTCCCCGCCGGTTTTCTGAATCAGGGTCTGGGCTACATTCATACCACATGGACAGGTTCCCTATAAGCAACACCTTCCTCTGTTTAGTATACTTTAACAGTGACCCTTATTGTTACATTCCGTCCTTATTTCTCTCTTTTCCAGTGTGAGATTTCTGTCTCTAAGACCTTAACCAACTTTTCCATTCCAGTATTTTATGATATATAGCTTGAATATGCTGGTGAAGTTTAGCACTATCATCTTAACATTAGTCTCATACTTCAGCATACATTATTTTATTTTTTCACTGTTATTTTGATTTTCATAGCAATATTATGAGGTAGGCAGTACAGAAGCTTTGTCTTGTATCTTGCTGAAATCCAAATGTTTCTAGTATTCCTTCAACCTGCCAGTGTATCCCTAGTGAAAATGATATCCCACCTAGTCAGGCCTGACTTGATCCTGGTGAAACCATGCTGGCCCCTAGAGCTTCGCAGTTTCCTTTTGAGTTGACAAACTGTACGTTACTTATGCATTGAATTCAGCAAGATGCACCCCACTCTGTGCCATAAACAGTACTAGAGCTGATATATTACTTTGTTAAGAATTCATCTTTCTGACTTCCGGCCAAGATGGAGGCATAGGCAGACACACTGTGCCTCCTCTCACAACCAAAATTAAGGACAACAAATATTTAGAAACAAGAAAACAACCAGAACTTACAGAAAATTGAACTGTACGGAAGTCCAACAAGCATTCATCCAGACCGGTAGGAGGGGAGAAGGTGGAGGTGCGGGAGCGCAAGCAGCAGCGGCTGGCAGTTCCCCAGTGCACAGGCGGTGGCTGGCGGTCCCCGGGCCCACAGGCAGCAGCTGGTGGACCCCGGGCACAGGGGGACAACTGTGCAGACCCAGTGAGGCCGCACAGGGCTGCTGGCTGACCAGGTGGTCCCACATTCGTGCGCGCAGACGGCCCAGGCAGAGGGGAAGTGGCGGAAGGGACTGAATCCAGGAGAGAGCGGAGCAGGCGCCATTGTTCCCTCTCAGACCCCGCCCCCACACATAGCGTCACAACCCAGCAACTGGGCTACCCCACACTGGGGAGCGCCTGAGGCTCCACCCCTCACTACGTAACAGCACGCGCACATGCGCAGATAATCCAGGCGAAGGGGAAGCGGCGGAAGGGACTGGAGTCCAGGAGAGAGCAGAACAGGCGCCATTCTTCCCTCTCGGACCCTGAGCACACCTATAGCGTCACAACCCAGCGACTGGGCTGCCCCGCCCTGAGGAACACCTAAGGCTCCACCCCTCACTACGTAATAGCCGCGACCAGACTAAAACCAAAACAAAACAAAACAAAAACAAAAAAAACACCAAAAATGGCTCAAACCGGAGAACCAATCAAAGCCCCAGAGCCAATTCCTCTAAGCAGTGAAGAGATAGCCAACCTATCAGATGCACAGTTCAAAGCACTGGTCATCAAAATGCTCACAGAATTGGTTGATTTTGCTCACAAATTAGATGAAAAAATGCAGGCTACAATACGTGAAATGAAGGAAGATGCATGGGGAACCAATAGAGATGGAAGGAAAACTAGGACTCAAATCAATGGAGTGGACCAGAAGGAAGAAACTAACAACCAAACAGAAAACAAGGAAGAAACAAGAATTCAAAAAAATGAGGAGAGGCTTAGGAACCTCCGGGACATCGTTAAACGTCCCAACATCCGAATTATAGGGGAAGAAGAAGAGCAACAAGTGGAAAACTTATTTGAACAAATAATAAAGGAGAACTTCCCCAATCTGGCAAAGGAAATAGACTACCAGGAAGTCCAGGAAGCTCAGAGAGTCCCAAAGAAGCTGGACCCAAGGAGGAACACACCAAGGCACATCGTAATTACATTAGCCAAGATTCAAATGAAGCAGAGAATTCTAGAAGCAGCAAGGGATAAGGGGACAGTCACCTACAAAGGAGTTCCCACCAGACTGTCAGCTGATTTCTCAAAAGAGACCTTACAGGCAAGAAGGGGCTGGAAAGAAGTATTCCAAGTCATGAAAGTCAAGGACCTACAACCAAGATTGCTCTACCCAGCAAAGCTGTCATTTAGAATGGAAGGGTAGATAAAGTGCTTCTCAGATTAAGGCCAAGTTCAAGGAGTTCATCATCACCAAGCCCTTATTATATGAAATGTTAAAGGGACTTATCTAAGAAAAAGAAGATAAAAATACGACAGTGAAAAGACAGCAAACTCACAGCTATTAAGAACCACACCTAAAACAAAAGCAAACTAAGCAAACAGCTAGAACAGGAACAGAACCACAGAAATGGAGATCATATGGAGGGTTAGCAACAGGGGCGTGGGAGGAGGAGAGAGGGGGTAAGGTACAGAGAATAAATAGCATAGACGGTGAGTAGAAAATAGACAGGGGGAGGGCAAGAATAGTATCGGAAATGTTGAAGCTAAAGAACTTATGACACATGGACATGAACTAAAGGGGGGAATGTGGGTGGGATGGGGTGTGCAGGGTGAAGGGGAATGATGGGGGAGAAATGGGACAACTGTAATAGCATAATCAATAATATATATTTAAAAAAAGAATTCATCTTTCTCTTTTGAAAATCAGGATTTATCTGTCTTTCTCTAGGTTTTATGTGCCACTTCTTTTTTGAATATTACTCAAAAATGGTTCACAGTGTTTCAGCGATTTTATTTGTAAACTTCATAGGACCTATATCAAGAAGAGTTTTCTAATTTGTCTCAGAGGGCTGATTTTAATATTAAAGTTTTAACCACTTAACGTAGCTTGTGTTATTGTCATTAATTTATGTTTAACATTCCCTAGTCCTTATAAACTGGTTGGTTCTAAGATCACCAAAACTGCCCATGTTAAATTCAGAAGAAACAATAAGTTAAATATACATTTTAAGGGCCCAGATATACTTATAACAAGAAGTGTATTTTCTTTTAAACAGCATCCACCTTGTACCCAGTACCAAAAGTGGAAACATCTTCCCTCCCTTAATGACCATTGGCTACAGTGACATTGATATCAAAGATCCCAACAGCCAGTCTGTGAAGGTGAGTTGCTTACTCATGGCGGACTCTGGCCAGCAGAGTCCGCCTGTTGTGATGCACAGGCGACAGCAGTCCTGTGGGGAAAAGGGACCTGCACGGCTACTCTCTCAAGAGGAGAGCGCCTCGACCCTTGCCTAGACAGGCTTTTATTGTTTCTCTTGGATTTTACATCAGAGAAGGATTTATTATCTGTTACATAGAATATTATTGTCTACATTTTAGGTGCAATCAAGGAAATGAAGATAACATGCAAAGGGGAATGGTGGCGAGCTGATTAGCTCTGCCCTTGGGAAAATTCACGCAAGCTTTGGAAATTACACTGAAGATAGACAATATACATTTGTTGTTTTAGACCAGGGTGAGGGAGTTTTAGCAAGAGCAAGTCATAACAGTCTGTATGCATTTTCTAGGCCTGATTCCCACGGGAAAACTCAGTTCGAAGGTCTGGCTCCTGCCCACCACTTCGCTTCTGCAGGTTTTCCATACAGAGCTGAGTCACATTTGCCAGACTGAAACAAACTGGTCCCCTACATTTACTAATCAGTGCCTTTATATGGGTTTATATGGAATGTGGTTTACATTATGATCAAAAGGCAGTCCTTTTTCAAGTTTTATATAAAAACTGTTCTTTATATAGTCAAGTCTTAATTATTTTTTACGAATAATGGTAAGAGATGAGTTCTTAGGGATCCTGAGTATTAAAAAAGCAAGAATTAAGTTTTTTAGTAGTCAGAGTTACCAACAGTTGGGCATCACAGTTCAGGATGCTAGGGTATGCTGCAGTGCAGTGTCTGCTGCTGTTCTCTTTGACCATCTTGCTTCTAAAATTTTGTCTCCTTGCCTGATTAAACCAGGAACTCAAACTTTACAGTGGGCAGTCCTGCCCACTTGAAGACACACTTCAGTGGGTGAAAGAGATTAATAAAACGATCAACTTTATAACTAGTAGTGCTGAAATGAACTAGAGAATACAATTTGAACCTGCAGCCAAATAGGCTTTCTGTCACTTCTCCAATTCAGTTAAACTTGAACACAGAACTAAAGGCCTCCCCTTCCTGGCAGGGTCTGTATATGGAAGAGACCATGTACACCCTGAAGACAGGCTACACCTAAGGGAATGAACCTGGAAAAGACCAAGCCATACATGCTTAGTTCCTCCATCACCCTCACCCAGTTGGTAAAGCATTTCTGCCTTGAAGAGGGGTAAATGAGAGAGGGATAGAGAGCCAAACCAGAGGTAGTCCTTCTAGACTTTTCCCTCAGATCAAATGGTTATCCCCTAAGAAAAAGAGGGCCCTTCCTCCTTTTTAAAGCTAATCTCACTGTTTACAGACTTTCTCCAGTGTCCTGTTTCGGCCCTAACCCCTTATTCAGCCTGCTACCCTATTAGTCCCTTTCCTTTGCTTATAACACCTTTCAGGTTGCCCCATCTTAAAAACAGATTAAAACAACCAAACAATAAAATGTTTCCTCAATCTCTGTAGCTTTCAGCTTACTATCCTGTATCTTTCCTTGATTTTCCAGCCATTTACTTTTTCATTTGCACTCTGGCTCTTGCCTTGTTCCTTCTTTGAAAAACTCTTTCACTGAAGGTTGGCAATGAATTTTACAAACACTGGCTTTATTTCTTTAACTTGACATTTATACAACATTTGACACTATACTCTTGACCTTCTTGGAACTCCTTATTCCATAACCATGGTAAGACGTAGGTATCTTATCTCTCCTACCTCTCACAGTCCTATTTCTCTTACCTTTTACTGGTTCTCCTTTCTCTTCCTGTCTCTAATAGAGTGATATCCCTAAGATTCTTGTTTAGCCTATCAAAGTGTATGATTATTGAGCCAGTTGCTAAATTCTTGATACGTAAGATATGTCACGTTCCTCAGTTACATAAACCTATCAGAAAATGAAATATGATTAGTTTTGGTTAGCTGCTGTCAATGAACATAACCTAGCTCCTAAAGAACCCCTCTTTCCTTAATGTGTATTCAAAAGGGATATTTAAACAGCATGAATAATTCCCAAAAGGATACCCATTTATATGTAAGTAAGAGTCAACTCTGGTAATATTGATAGTTCAAAATTATGGCATTTATGATAAAATCCAGCTACAAATATATTTTTATAGTAAAAGTAGATTTGTATTATATAATTTCAATATGACTAATTTGCTTTCTTTTAAATATCAGATTTCTTTCTCAATCAAATATGAAATGAATCAAGAAGAAGCACGTATCCAGACAGATGTGAGTTTATTTTAACCTGTTAAAATATTCACAGTATATTTTTTAATTAAAAAAACTTTGTATGGACAAGAAAGTTGTCAAAATAAAGAGATTTACATTATATCCTTCACCCAGCCTCCGCTAATACTAACATCTCATGTAACTGTAGTACAGTGATCATAGCAGGAGATTAATATTGATGTAGTCCTATTAACTAATCTAAATACTCTTTGAAGTTAAAAAAATTTTTTACTCGTCTTTTTTTGGTTTAGGATGTAGTCCACGGTTGCATATTGCTTTTTAGCTGTCACTTCTCCTTTGATCTTTGACAGTTCCTCAGTTGTTCTTTGCCTTTCATGACCTACCCTAACACTTTTGAAGAGTATTAGTAAATTATTGTGTCCCTCAGTTGTGTTTGTCTGATACCTTCCCATGATTAAATGTAGTTGTAAAACACATACCACAGAAATGATGTTGAATCATATCAGAAGGGACTCAGTGTCAGTTTGTCTCACTACTGATGTTAATTCAACTTTGACTATGTGGCTAAAATGATATTTGCGGAGTTCACTGTATTTTGTCATTTATAATTAATAAGTATCTTGGGGAGAGATACTTTGAGATTATGCAGAGATCCCACTTACTCTTTTGTCCTCTAATTTTAGCATCCATTGACACATCTTGCCCGTAAAAAGAATTACTGTGATATTTGTGTGATGGTGATTTTCTGTTTCCATAATTTCCCCTATATTTGTCAATTTGGATTCTGCTATAAAGAGGAGCTGTTCTCTTGCCCACACTGATTTATCTATTCAGTTATTTATTTAAATCAGTGTGGACTAATGGATACTTATTTATTCCAGTGATTATAATCCATTACTATTTATTGTCTTGCTCAAATTGTTCCAGATTTGGCCATTAGGGGTCCCTTCAGTTTGGCTCCTGTGTCCTTGGAGTATATCGTCCATCACCATTTTTCGAGTACTTTTATACTTTTTATTTATAGTATTTTTGAACATTGATGAGGGAAATTACATAAATTCTAAATTTTCATTTTTTTTCTTTAGATTGCCTTGGGTGTGTTAGGTGGGCTAGCTGTTTTATCATCCCTTTTGAAGACAGCAGGGTGGAAGAGGCGCATTGGGAGCCCTGTGATTGATTTACAGGTATGGTCTGCGGAGTTTTTAAGTCTGTTTTTATCTTTGACTACTTTATATCTTTCTAAGAAGAAAGAGCTAGTGGACGAGTGACTCAGGTTTGCCTTGGGTTTCTCCGGGGTGTATGACTGGAGAGGTTTGCGCCTGCCCCTTCCCTCCCGTGTCGCTGTACTCCAGTCTGCATCCCCACCTGCAGCGCTGGCCTGGTTTTCTCACAGCCTCACCAGCGTTTGGTAGTTTTCCAGCCTTTCCATTTCTTGCCAATCTGATGGTATAACTAGCATACCATTGTTGATTTAATTTTTATTTCTCTGAATACTCTTCATACGCTTCATTAATCATTTGGGTTTTCCCTTCTGTGAACTTCCTGTTTATATGTGTTGCCCATTTTTCTATTAGATTCCCAATTTTTCTTGTTTATTTAAAGGTTTTTTTGTATTTTCTAAATATGAACCCCCTTTTGGTTTTTGATGCTGAGGTGTCTTCTTATCAGTTATTTTATCTGTGTTCCTTTGTTTAACAGAAACTCTTAATTTTGATATAGTCACATCTGAATAATTCTTTATATCACAGTATATTATGTGCTTTTAGGATCTTGCTTTAAAAAAGCCTTCCCTATCTAAAGCTTAAAAAAGTACCTGGAAGCTGCCATTTAGAATGGGAGGGCAGATGAAGTGCTTCCCAGATGAGATCAAGTTAAAGGAGTTTATCATCACCAAACCTTTATTATATGAAATGTTACAGGGACTTATCTAAGAAAAAGAAGATAAAAAATATGAACAGTAAAATGACAACAAACTCAACAACTATCAACAACCAAACCTAAAAAAAAAACAAAAACAAACTAAGCAAACAATAGAAAAGGGAACAGATTTACAGAAATAGAGATCACATGGACAGCTATCAGCGGGGAGGGGGAGAGGGGAGAATTGGGAAAGAGGTACAAGGAATAAGAAGCATAATTGGCAGGTACAAAATGCACAGGGGGATGTTAAGAATAGTATGAGAAATGGAGAAGCCAAAGAACTTATATGTATGACCCATGGACATGAACTAAAGTGGGGGAATGATGGTGGGGTATGGGTATGGGGCAAAAGGGAATAAAGGGGAGAAAAAAGTGGGACAGCCGTAATAGCAGAATCAATAAAATGTTTTTTTTTTAAACACGAGAAAAGCAACACAATAACTTGTTTATGCTGGGATAGCTTCCCGACTCCAAAGCCAATATGCCAAGGAATCAGAGGACGGACCTTGATTTACATGTTGGGATAGTCTAGAAAGTCTTCCCAGAGAAGAGGACTTGAAGCTGGTTTATCTGTGCATTCCACAGATAGTCACTGAGGGCCTGCTGTCTGAGTGCCAGGCACTCTGTCAGGTGCCAGGGCATAGGAACACGTGATAGTGAGTGAAGACAGACATGGCCTCTGCCCTCGGAGCTCACGAGTTTGCCAGAGAGAATAAAGGAAAAATATTTGATGAAACAATACCCATTTTATTCCACGAAATATTTGAGATGAAAGTGTGCAGAGTGGCAAATCATTAAATGGTTGGCATTAGTAGATGAAGCTAAAAAAGTTGGTTTTGGTTTAGGTTGTGAAGGACCTTGTAGGTCAGGAATTTATATTTTAGTGAGGAGTCACTGAGGAAGAGTGACACAATCCAATTTACATTTTAGAATGCTAACCCTGGTGGTAGTGTGGCGGCTAGATGGAGGAGAAGGGCTCCAAGCCAGGACAAAATTAGGAAGCAGTTCTAACTTTCTTAGATGGTCGAAGATGAGAAGGGTTGAATAAGACGGGGCTACTGGGAATGGACCGAAAGTTAAGGGCCCCAAAGGTGTCTAGAAGTGGCCACAGTTGTTTAAATGACCTATGTGTTATGGGAGAAACTCCCAGAAACTCGATTCTTCTTGCCAATGAAATAAAGAATTACATGCAGATCAGCAAGTCTGTTAGCATGCAAGCAGGGTTCATTGGTTATCTGTTCTCATGGAAGAGAAAGGGCCTAGTTAAGGTGGGGGTGGGAGTGAAAAGCATAGGTTCAGGGCAAAGCAGGGAAGGGTGGCCAAAGTCTGGGGTGGCAGGTGCACGTGTGGCAGGAGGCCACATGGCCTGAGGTTGGGGGGCTAGCGAGTCAAAAGCACCAAGCCCAAGAGTCCTTTGTTCTGAGGACTTATATAGTTAGAGGGATGGGTGAAGAAGTTACATACTGACTGACAGGTAAAGGTGCTGTCAGCTTTTCAGGGGGCCAGGCTGGCATGAATACCCAAAGGTGTCAATGGACTTCTTCCTTTGGGCTCTATAGGCCCTTTCCACCTGCCTTTCAGCATTGGGATGAAAGCAGTTTCAAAGGCTTTCTTTCCCAGATAGTGGAGACGTACATAGAAGATCAAGGGCTGCCCTCCTCCCATGCGAGCATGGTGTTCCCTGTGGTGTTGGAACACCTGTCAGTATCACCGGACCAGGCTCAGGACTGCTGAGTCAGTGGGTGGGACGTGTCTCCCTCCCCCTCCCTTCCTTGGTTTGCTGTCTGTCCTGCCCAACACATGCATACGTGAAACAAGGCTGCAAGCTTGAGAAACTGGTAGATAATGTCATTAAAAGTGATGATATAAATATACTGAGTCTATAACAGTTATACTCTTCTTAAATTGCAGACAGTTATGAAATTCTTGGTGTACTATGCTGGTGATCTAGCCAATGTATTTCTTATCATCACTGTGGGAACAGGCCTTTATTGGCTTATTTTCTTCAAAGTAAGTGATTTTCTGCGTTTAACCTGAATGTCAATGCCTGAATAACTGGTAAGTGTTTATAAAGGAGCTGTTTTTATTTGGGGATATTTCTTATTAAGAGTATTGAGGCAAGTGCTAAACTCACCATTCCTTGAGTGTGTGTGTTTGTTGAGAGCATTACCACCTTCCTCTTTCATGCTTTCTTTGGGCTATAAATGCTGCTTAGTAGAACCCTTTTATGGCTATAGTTAATGGTTTAATTTGTGTCACAGGCACAGAAGTCTGTCTCTGTTTTGCTACCAATGCCGGCTCAGGAAGAACGTTTTGTTACTTACGTGGGATGTGCTTTTGCTCTGAAGGTAGGTTTCAAAGGACAGGTTAAAACATTTAAAAGGTCTGCTAATGAACTCGTAAGTCTTTACAGTTAAAATACTTTCAAAATCTTTGGTGCGGAATTTAGTTTGATTCTGAAAGAAAACATGAACTATTCTATTTTATATAGGAAGTATACTTTTATGTATAATAGTTCATTCTGAAAATCTAGCTTAAGTAATAAGTTTCTTAAGTAATATAGTTTCTTAAGTTTCCCAAGAAACTATAAATATGTTTGCATTAACGTGAGCTATAGCTAATTTGATAAAAATAGTATTTCATTATATGACTTTCTTCTTTAAAGTCATATAAAGATGCATTCACAGCAGAGACAAAAATGCCTTAAGGCATGAATTTTGTCTCTTAATTGAGAGTAAAAGGTACTGAAATCTTAGAATTTGTTTTCTCTCACCATATTTCTTTCCTCATCTTCATTGTTTGTTAATGTACATAAAGCTCTTTGCATGCCTCTGTGGTAGATCTGATCCCATTGGATTGTTATTATTAACTGCTTTCCCCACTGATCTGTGAGCTCCTTGAAGAGAGGAATCATCCCATACTTAGATTTTTATCCTCTGTTTAATTAATAATGTGTGTACTGGGAAAAATGCCTCAGTTTAAACATAGTACTTCTATAAATGAAAAATATGTGTTTCAACAACACATTTTTTTAAATCAGAAATTTCAATACCAGAAATAAAGATACTGTGAAAACATTGTAAAATTTAATTAGAACAAGTAAATTACAGTGGAAAATATCTTTACTTATAAAAAGAAGTCAGGTGAGCTAGAAAACACAGTGTATTTTTAGAAACCTTGAGAAAGAAAGTAAATTATTCAGGGTCCTTTTGTGTGGAGGGGTCAGTATATCTCCCTTCTTTCATGCTCTTATTGCAAAGAAAGATAGAAGAAGGGAAGGTGAAACATTATGTGTATTCTGTGAATTTGGTGATTCCATGTTATTTGATGAGCATCTAGTGATTTCTAGTGATATAAATTTGTCACTTGTGAAAATTAATACATTTTTATCATTGCAGTATATTTATTTTTAAATAATTAGTATTGGTTTCATAAGCAGGCTTAATGTGGATGCTTTTAGGTGTTTTGTTTGTCATTCTCAGGCTCTGCAATTCTTGCATAAGCTCATATCCCAGATTACCATTGATATATTCTTTATCGATTGGGAGCGACCTAAAGGAAAGGTTCTTAAAGCTGTTGAAGGTAACTGAAATAACCGTTTGCACCAGAATTCTGTTGCTGTCCTTGCAGAGCAAAGAAGATGAAACCCCTTTATTCATTTTATCTCCCTGGCCAGGTGAGGGGGGTGTACGGAGTGCTACCGTTCCCGTAAGCATATGGAGAACATATTTTGTAGCAAATGAATGGAATGAAATTCAGACTGTGAGAAAAATTAATCCACTCTTTCAAGTACTTACTGTCCTCTTCTTTTTGGAGGTATAAACTATTTGACATAATTGTATGCAACTTGTGAGTACATCGTAATATTTTTTTTGAAATGATTATTGGTATAAGATGATTTATTTTTTAAATTATTCTATTGTTGTTCAATTATTGTAAATGTTCATTGAATTTAATTCCAGCTAAGTTTTCCTGTCAGCAGAAGAGTTTTGTAAAGGCTGTAATATTGTTCAAGTCATTAAAAAAGGAGTGGCATTTGAAAAATCATGGTAAAATATACATAACATGAAATTTACCATCTTAACCATTTTTAAGTATACAGTTCAATAATGTTACATAAATTCACATTGTTGTGCAAACTATTTCTAGAACTCTTTTCATCTTGTAAAACTGAAGCTCTGTTCCCATTTAAATAACTCCCCATTCTCCCCTCTCCCCAGCCCCTGAAAACCACCACTCTGTTTTCTGTCTCTCTAAATTTGCTTACTCCGTCTAGGTAAGAAGTGGCTTCTAAACCATTGGTTTGTAGTGAAAGTCCCTGCAAAAGCTTTTGCAAAATACCTATATCTTGCCTCACCCCCTAGAGATTATGTTTGATTCAGTAGCTCTGAGGGAAGCCCAGGTATCTTTTTTTTTTTTTTTTAAAAAGCCCCCTCGCTGTATGATTCATATTTTCACTCCTGTATTGGAACCACTATTATAAGGTTGAAGTTTTCCAAGAAGTTATATTGAACACCTACTATGAACAGTGTTCTATGTTAAGAGCTGAACAAGACACAATGAAATGAGTAAATGATCTTTATAGTTATTTCATGGATCTGGTTAGAATTATTAAAGGGAGTATTCATTACTATATATGGGACTGAAATATGGAAATGGTTTATATGAATAACAGGTTTTCTCAGTAATTATTAACTCTTATGTCTATCTGTCTGCCTTCCTTCCTTTTGCCTTCTTTTCCTCCTTCTTCCTTTCCTTTTTTCAAGCAAGGAGAATATGTGTGTCTCTAGTACATAGGAACAATATCTTAAACTTTTATTTATGGTATTGTTTTTTAAAGCATTAAAAAGCATTACATGACGAAGAAGTTTATATTCAAGTAAGTTTGGAAAACAATGTATTTAATAAAGTCGAGTAGATTTCTTTACCATAAAAACTCTTGCATAGTGCCTAACATGTTAAAGTCTGATGAAATGGTTTTTCAATAGTAATTTACTGAAGAAAATTTTATTCTTGTAACAGAAATTTTGGGCTTTGTCAATGTATATAATAATAAGGTAGTACTTGGCCCTTGATCATATTAAAGAGAATACCAAGTGAAATAAATAAATATTTTGTTTTAAATGCTTTGTAATTAAAAATACTGGATAATTGTTTTATCTAGATTTTCTACTGTTTGTATGAACTTAAATATTTTTATCTTTCAAGGTAGTAGTAGGGAGCAGTATCTTATTTTCACACTAGACAAGTTTTCCTCATTCATTCTGTTTAACTTATTATTCTCGCTTTGAATTCCAGGTTGTGGGATTCAAGAACTTGGCATTGATGGATCCATCCTCTAGTCTTTCCAGAGACCCACTTAGCTACACAGCTCCTTACAGCCGCATTTTGAGATACGCAGTGTCTGCTGCTCTTTGGCTAGTGATTGCAATAATACAGGTAACGAAATTACACTTCTAAGTAACATTGCCTCTCTATATTTATAATTGTTTATATAATAATTATCCTCAAACATTGACCACATTCCAATTTCTGTCAGTAAGAGCAACAATAATGATAGCTAATTCTTACATAATGTTATAATCCAGGCACTGTTAATTGCATTGTACATATTAACTTTCTTAGCCTGCCCTTCCTTCCTGCCTTCCTTCTCTTTCTTCCTTATGCTATTACAATTATCCCAGTTTTCCCCTCTTTGCCCCTCTCCATCCAGCACCACCTACTCCCTCCGATGATGCCCCCTCCTTTGTTCATGTCCACGGGTCATGCATGTAAGTTTTTTGGCAACTCCCATTTCCTACACTTCCCCTTATAACTTTCTTAATCTTTGTAGTAGCCCTCAGAGATAGGTTCTGTTAGTAGCCCCACTTTACAGATGAGGACCCTGAGGCACAGAGAGGTTACATAGGTGCCTGAGGTGATCAATTTAGAGATTTGGCAGAACTGCAATGGGAACCCAGGCAATCCAGTTTCAGAGTCTTCTCAACAGTGGGGCTCTGAAGTCTACAGTTTTCTAGTCATGTGATGAACTCCTTGTTTAGTTTATATATAACTACAGGATGGTTAATTTACCTTTAGTATTTTTCTTTGAAATATAGCTTATTATTAGTACTTATTTCTCACTCAAATTGCCAATACTCCTTGTGAAATTTTCTTTGAAATATTTATTAAAATAGCTGAAACTAACAATAGCAAATCTTCCCAGCCTCAAGTCCCATGGCTGTAGCAGAGGATTTTTGTCTATGCTTACTTCCCTTATCATTTTAAAGCTTAAAAAGAAAAACTATGAAAGAAAAGGAAGAGGCAGCAACTCACTCACTTAACGCTAATATCTGCACATCTTTCTCTTGCTTCCAGACGTTCCCATGAATGGAAAGAGCCTTTTTCTTTGGTTAAAAATTTCTTTAACTTTTAAATAAGCAAATAAAGATGGGAGCTCTAGAAAGACTGGGCTAAACTTCCTATAACCTGGAGAACAAATGTCTGCCTTAAAAAGGCTATTGAAATCCCAGATAGAAACCCCAGAACATTCTATTCTTAGGTCACAGAGTACCTGTGAAATAAGGCATTCTGTGACCTAAGAATAGCATCTTTAAATGTGTATTTATTTAAATTGGTAGGACTTGTTAAAACAGGGCTAGTTTTTAACCTACGGCTAGACCTGGTGAGGTATGATAGTTTGACAGTCAGAGAAGGAAAAGAAACAAATTAGAATTTGATTTAAGATAGGATCAAGAGCATGGAGGTTTGACATTTATCATCAGTGGAACAAAATATTTTGTTGGGTACATTTACCAATGTTAAGTTTCTGTGAATAAACCAGATTCATCTGGATGCAGATAATTTAAAGGGATAATATCTGAAGCTTTTCATATTTGGTTGAGTATGATAAAAATAAGTAACTAAAATAATAGTGTCTAAATCAAAAGTGAACTGACTCTCTCCTGAGGAAGGAGAGCAGAGGTGGGCAGTGCGGGGCCCGCATGGTGGCTGATCTCAGACCCAGAAGCCGGTTGTTTCTGCTGCTCAGGACTTCGTCTCTAAGGTCACCTCATGGTTCATAATGGCTGGTGGAATTGCAGGGACAGGCCGGTGGGGACCCAGGGGAAAAGAGCTCACCCTGTCCACTTAGAGCCTTTTCAGAAGTGCCTTTCAGCACCTCTTTGGCCAGAACTTAGTCACATGGCCACACCTCACTTTGCGTGAGCAGTGTGCCCACTCAAAGAAGGGGTCTGTTGCTAAGGAGAAAGGGGAAGGGAGTGTTGGGGCAGCAGCCAGCAGTTTTACGCACTAACCTCCTTTGTTTCTCACTCTGCTCTCATTCTGATAGGAAGGCATTTCCATGACACTTTGAGATTATCAGTGTTTATTCCTCACGGATCCTAAAGAGTTCCCTTAACAACCTGAGAGTTCCATAAATTCGGCTGTACAACTTTTCTTGATTCTCATCGTGTTAGGCTTCATTGTTTACTCCTTTATTTCCCTGAACTCAGCTTCTTCAACTTTTAAGTGGTATCCTTTAATTTTTAAACTTTAAGTGTTGCTGTTTTTCATCGCCTTTAAAGAGGTTTAAAAAATATGTACATAGAGTGTTTACGAAAATGTTTTCAGTAATCAGCTGCTGTTTCATTTTATTTATTCATTCTCATATTTGGGTACATTTTATGTACTAGATACTGTGCTAAGCTCAAGGATATGCTGTAACACAAACACGTTACAAATTGTGACAAGTGCTATGAAAGGCATCAGCAGGGAGGTGAGACAGCAAACAACGACAATGAGGGGAGTGGAAGTTAGGAATGGGAGACGGCCAGGTCAGCAGGGACAGCTTCAAATTGGGTGGTTAGGCGATGTTATCTTTCTCTGAAGCACATTGAAGGACTACAGTGTAAGCTTCTCTGACTTATAAAACTTCCCTTTGTATATTGTTATTAAATCTAGAAAACACTTGAAACTATTCTGTTAGAATATTTAAAACATTATCTGTAGTTAAAATAGAATACTTCATACATGCTTTTTATGTGCTACTGTGTCAGAGATTAATTTGCAAACAGCAACTTTTCTAATGGCTTTTGGAATTTAAGAATGGGCAGAATTACAGAACAAGACATAAATCTGGCCATTAATACACTGGTTTATCCTATATTTTAAAAGCACCTTTATTTCTTCCCTTGTGTTTGTCCTATCTTGTTTTAATGATACAGAAAAAATTTTTAAGATTCAGATATACTCCATCAATGAATCATATATAACACGGTTCCAAAACCCTCTTCCTTTGACAGAAGAATGAGAAATGATGAGTAGAATTTTATCCCATAGGACCCATTATAGGCCACTGTGTTCTTGGTGGCAATTTCTTTTGTCTTAAGATACTACATTGTGGCTATAAAAGAAAATTAAATCCTAAAAGCTAATAAGCATGAACTTGGCTTAATGTTTCAGATCGTGTTCTTTGCTGTCTTTTATGAGAGATTTATAGAAGATAAAATTCGACAGTTTGTTGATTTATGCTGTATGAGCAACGTAAGTATTTTCTGACTTTATCTTGCAAATATTATTTTTCCCTTTTTAAAGGTCATGAGTACATTAAGAGAGGCTCTAAAAGTGATTTGGTATAATTGGATTTTTAGTCCAATTTCTACTGGTTGTTAATTCCAGAAATAGTTATAATGAGCTACAACTTAATATTTACTGTCTTAGTGTTTTTTCTTTTTTATTTGCAGTTTCTTAATTATGAATTCCTTATGCCACAAAATAGTTCACTCAGCTGAGAAAACCGTTCCCATATAAATCCTATTTCTTCCTTTCTTGGGAAATATCTTCCTAAGAACTCTTTTCCATCTACTTTTTAAACAATAACCTCATTATCCTTTATTACCTTATTATTGTCTTTATTGTATTTTCCAAGAATTCAGCCCTCATTATTTTGAAAGGAAGCAATGTTAAGAAAAAGTTAATTTTTATTGTTTTGCAAATGAGTTGCTAACTGCTCCTCCTATTCTTTTCTTTTTACAGATATCAGTGTTTCTGTTATCCCACAGATGTTTTGGATATTACATTCATGGTAGGTCGGTGCACGGGCATGCAGATACCAACATGGAAGAAATGAATATGAATCTTAAAAGAGAAGCGGTATGAATGTATTTTACATCTTTTTATTTCTAAGTTGAAAGATAGGTTCTCTTAATCTAGAATTTGTAGTAATATTTTTACTTACATAATCAAATGCACATATTTTAAGCGTAGAAATGATGTTTGGTGTAGCCACATACAGTCACAGAAGTGTATTGTTGTAATGGGATTCTCTAGCGTATGGATATTGGGGGGGTTCTCTTTTTTTTTAGCTGAATTTATTGGGGTGACATTGGTTTGCAAAACTATAAAGGTTTCAAGTGTACACCCAATAAAACATCATCTGCACACTGTATCCTGTGCCCATTGCCCCAAACAAAGCTCTTTCTGTCCCCATTCCCCCACCCCCTTTGCCCGCCTCCACCTAGCCCCTACCCTCCTTCCCTCTGGCCTCACCACGCTGTTGTCTGCATCTTTGTGTTATGTATATATGTTTTTTGGCTGATCCCTTCATTTTCTTTCATCTGGTCCCCCAAACCCCTTCCCCGTTGACAGCTGTCATTGTTCCATGTATCCATGCCTCTGTTTCTATTTTGTTTATCAGTTTATTTTGTTTATTATATTCTTAAGTGAGACCATATGGTATTGGTCATTCTTGGACTGGCTTATTTTACTTAGCATAATAATCTCAAAGTCCATCTATGCTGCCGCAAAAGTTAAGAATGCCTTCTTTTTTATGGCCACATAGTATTCAACTTTGTAAATGTACCACAGCTTTATTTATCCACTCATCTACTGATGGGCACTTGGGCCGTTTCTAGATCTTGGCTATTGTAAACAACACTGCAATAAACATAGGGGTAAATGTATTCTTTCACATTAGTGTTTCGGGTTTCTTGGGATATATTCCCAGAAGTGGAATCTCTGGGTCAAAAGGCAGTTCCATTTTTAATTTTTTTGAGTAAACTCCATGTTTTTCCCACAGTGGCTGCACCAGTCTGCATTTCCCTCAACAGTGTACAAGGGTTCCCTTTTTTTTCCAGATCTTCACCAGCACTTTCTGTTTGTTAATTTATTGATGATGGCCATTCTGGCAGGTGTGAGGTGATCTCTCACTGTGCTTTTAATTTGCATCTCCCTGGATGATTAGTGACATTGAGTATTCTTTCATATGTCTGTTGGCCGTCTGTATGTCCTCTTTGGAGAAGTATCTATTCAGATCCTTTGCCCACTTTTTAATTGGATTATTTGTCTTTCTGGTGGTGTTGAATTGTATAAGTTCTTTATATATTTTAGAAATTAACCCCTTATCAGATGTATCACTGGCAAATACGTTCTCCCATTCAGTGGGTCCCTTTTTATTTTGTTGATAGTTTCTGTTGCTGTGCAAAAGATTTTTAGCTTGAAGTAGTTCCATTTGTTTATTTTTTCCTTTGTTTCTCCTGCCCGAGTAGTTATATCAGCAAAATACTGCTATGAAAGGCATCTTGAGATTTTACTGCCTCTGTTTTCTCTAGGATTTTTAGGGTTTCATAAAAACCATAAAAAGACATAATAGTCTTTCATAAAAGACTTAGTCTTTTATGCATTTTGAATTTAATCTGCTGTAATAGTCTAGTTTTTTGTTGTTGTTTTTTACGTGCTTGTCAATTTTCCCAACACTATTTATCGAAGAGACTGCCTTAACTCCATTGTATGCTCTTGCCTCCTTTGTCATATATTATGGGTTTATTTATGGGCTCTTTTCTGTTCCATTAACCTATATGCTTGCTCTTATGCCAGTATCAGGCTGTTTTGATTACAGTGGCCTTGTAGTATAGTTTATCTCCAACTTTGATCTCTCTCAAAATTGCTGAGGCTATTTGGGGTCTTTTTTGGTTCCATATACATTTTTGGAAAATTTGTTCTAGATCTGTGAAAGATGCCATTGGTATTTTAATAGGAATTGTGTTGAATCTATAGATTGCTTTGGATAGTATGGGCATTTTAATGATATTAATTCTCCCAATCCATGAACATAGATAGTATATGCTTCCACTTATTTGTATCTTCCTCAATTTCTTTCTACAGTAACCTATAGTTTTCTGAGTACAGGTCTTTTACCTTCTTGATTAAATTTATTCTTAGGTACATTATTTTTGTTGTTGTTGCTGCAATAGTAAATGGGATTGTTTTCTTAATTTCCCCTTCTGATAGTTTATAATTGGTGTATAAAAATGCCACCAATTTCTGAATATTAATTTTTGTATCCAGCTTCTTTGCCAAATTCATTTATTAAATCTATAGTTTTTTGGTGGAGTCTTTAGGGTTTTCTACGTACATTATGTCATCGGTGAATGACAGTTTTACTTCCTTCTAATTTGGATGACTCTAATTTCTTCTTCTTGTCTGATTGCTGTGGCTAGGAATTCTGGTACTCTGTTGAATGAGTGGTGAAAGTGAACATCCCTGTCTTATTCCTGGTCTTAAGGGAGGCACTTTTAGTTTTTGCCCATTAAGTCTGATGTTAGCTATAAGTTTGTCATATATGGCCTTACGTTAGGTATGTTCCCTTATTCCCACTTTGCTAAAAGTTTTTATCAGATATGGGTGCTGGATTTTGTCAAATGCTTTTTCTGCATCTATTGATATGATCATGTGATTTTTACCCTTCATTTTGATTTATCATATTTATTGATTTGTCAGTATTGTACCAAACTTGCATCCTGGAATAAATCCCACTTGATCATGGTGTATGATCTTTTTAGTGTATTGCTGAATTCAGTTTGCTAATATATTTGTTGAGGATTTCGACGTCTATGTTCACCAGGGATATTGGCCTATCATTTTCTTTTTTTGTAGTATCTTTACCTTATTTTAGAATTAAGATAATGCTGGCCCTATAAAAAGAGCTTGGAAGTCTTCCCTCCTATTGAATTTTTTGGAATAGTGTGAGAGGATAGGTGTTAGTTCTTTGAATGTTTGATAAAATTCTCCAGTGAAGCCATCTGGTGTGTAAGAAGTATCTTCTTACAATTCTTTGTATTTTTGTGATGCTCATTGTTACTCCTTTTTCATTTCTTTTTCTTGATGAGTCTGATTAAAGGTTTTTATCTTTTCAAAGAACCATCTTGGTTTCATTGAGATTTGTGTTACTTTTTTAGTCTCTATGTCATTTATTTCCATTCTGATCTTTATTATTTCCTTCTACTTGCTGTGAGATTTGTTTGTTCTTTTCCTAGTTCTTTTAGGTGTGGGGTTAAATTGGCTATTTGAGACTTTTCTTGCTTCTTGTTGTAGGCCTGTTAATACTGTGAACTTCCTCTCGGCTGCTTTAGATGTGTCCCGTAGATTTGGGGTTGTGTGTTCATTTTCATTTGTTTCCAGGTAATTTTTTATTTCTTCTTTGATCTCATCATTAACCCATTCATTGTTAACTAACATGCTATTTAGCTTCCATGTGTTTGAATGTTTTTCATTTTTTTATTGTAGTTGATTTCTAGTTTCATATCATTGTGTCAGAAAGGATGCTCCATATGATTTCAGTCTTCTTGAATTTATTTTGTGTCCCAACATGTGGTCTTCTTTGAGAATTATTTGTGAGCACCTGAGAAGAATGTATATTCTGCTGTTTTGGAATGCAATGTTCTGTAAATATCAATTAATTCTATCTAGTCCAATCTAGTGTGTTATTCAAGGTCACTGGTGCCTTGCTGATTTTTTGTCTGGGATATCTATCCACTGATGACAGTGGAGTATTAAAGACCCCCAACAAGATTGTATTGCTACTGATCTTTCCTTTAATGTGCACCAAAGTTTCCTTTTCCTATGTTGGATGTGTTTACAAGGGTTATATCCTCTTTTTGGATCAATCCCTTTAGTATTATGTAGTGATTTTGTCTCTTGTTATGGCCTTTGTTTTGAAGTCTATTTTATCAGATTAAGTATTGCTACTCCAGCTTTTTTTGTTTGCTTCCATATACATGGAATGTTTTCTTCCTTCACTTTCAGTCTGTGTGTATCTGTTGTTCTGAGGTGGGTCTCTTGTAGACAGCATATACATGGGTCATGTTTTCTTAACCATTCAGCTATCCTGTGTCTCTTCATTGGAGATTTTAATTCATTTACACTCAAGGATATTATTGATAGGTACATATTTATTGCCATTTTATTTGCTATACCTATGTTTATCTCTCTCAATTTATTTGTTCTTTCTTCTTCTTAAAGCAGACCCTTTAACATTTTTTGTAATATCAGTTTGTTGGTAATAAACTCCTTTAGCCTTTTTTTTTTTTTTTTTTTTTTTTTAGTCTAGAAGCTCTTTAGTTCACCTTCAATTTTAAACGATAGCCTTGCTGGGTAAAATAGTATTGGTTGTAGGTCCTTGCTTTTCATGACTTTGAATATTTCATGCCAATCCCTCTAGCCCAAAGAGTTTCTTTTGAGAACTCACCCGACAGCCTTTTGGGAGCTCCTTTCTAAGTAACTAATTGCTTTTCTCTTACTGCTTTTCAGATCCTCTCTTTGACTTTACCCTTTGCCATTTTAATTATGATGTCTTGGTGCAGTCCTCTTTGGGTTTAGCTTTATCAGGACTCTCTGTGTTCAGAACTTGTATGACCTTTTTTCACCAGTTAGGGAAGATCTAGGCCATTATTTCTTCAAACAAGTTCTCTATCCCTTGTTCACTTTCTCCTTCTTCTGGTACCCATATGATGCAGATGTTGTTACACTTGATGTTATCCCAGAGGTCTTAGACTTTTCCCCATTTTTTAAAAATTCTGTTTTCTTTTTGATGCTCTGCTTGGGTGCTTACCATTATCTTGTCCTCTAAATTGCTGACTTGATCTTCTGCTTCATTTAATGTGCTGTTGAGTCTTCCTAGTCTATTCTTCATTTCAAATACTGTATTTTTCATTACAGACTGGTTGTCTTTTATGGTTTCTGTGTCCTTTTTAATGTTTACTATCTCTTTGTTTAAGTTCTGACTGAGATCATCCATTCTTTCCCTGATATCCTTGAGTGTTCTTATAACCATTGTTTGAAACTCTGCATCTGGTATTTTGGTTGCTTCCATTTCATTTCATTCTTTTTCTGGGGATTTCACTTGTTCTTTAATTCAGGGCATATTTCTTTGTCTCCCCATTTTGTCTTTGTGTATCACGTAATTCTGCTGTGACTCCCAAACTTGTTATCATGGTTTTATTATGAAGGTGTCTTGTTGGGTTCAGTGGAACAATCTTCTATATCACCTGAGCTCCATGCCCCAGGAATGTTTCTTTAGGTTATGTGCACCTTCCTGTTGTAGATGAGTCTTGGATGCTGTTGGCCCTTTCATGGGTGGAGTTAATTCTTCAGGCAGGCTGACTGTAAATGTAAAGCCCAGTTACCATGTATGAAACACCATACAGGGGCTGCTTGAAGGTGCAGTTGTTCCCAGCAGGGTCTGGTGCCTACGAGAATCCCCCTTTTGGTGTGCTGGTTGTGTGGCTAGTTGGGTCAAGCTCTGGTATGGTCTGAAGCCCACCACTGGTTGTGTTGGTCCTGGGTCCAACACCACTTGGGTGGTATTCAGGTACAGATCAATATCAGACATTGTGTAACCAGCCTTGGGTTTTCTCTCCAGAGCTACCATGATGTTCACTCTTTGTGGCTGCATCTGTCGGGCCTGGGTGCCCATGGGAGGAGCCAATCTCTGTGCAAGGGTGACCTTTCTCAGCTTAGGGCTGGGGGTGGATCTGTAAAAGGACTGTGGCTCCCTGAGGTCTGCCACCACCGGTCAGCTACTCCACCTCCCCCTGAGGATGCCTCGTTTTCCTTCAGAACCTTCCAAAGAAAGACTATAGCGTGAACGTAGGCTGGCCACAACTCACAGACCTTTCCACTGGTTGCAAGCTCAGTAGGTTGGGGGTCAGGAGGATGGGGATAGTGGATCCCCTACTTGGGGGTCACGCAGTCAAGCATACAATGAGGGGAAAGTGGCCCCTACTCCAGAGCCAAACCACTCAGTCTCTGCCAGAGTCTCCAATTCTGGTTCCCCAAGAAGGGGCATCCAGGCCAGGTTGGGTGCATCTAGCTGTCCCCTCTAGAGGAGCAAGCTCTGTCAGACTGAGCCACTGGGCTCAGGACAGATCAAAAGAGTTTCTGGTTGGGAGTGATGCCTGCCCAGCCTATAGGAGGGGGCTAGGCACTTTTTCCCAGTCTCAGACAATAGCCTCTGAGGGACTCACTCCGAATATTCCAGCTCTGAGCCACTCTCCCTTTTTCCCATGGAACAGAGCTCTGCAGGGCAGGTATCCGGCACTTGGCAGGGTGGATCCAAACAGTCTCCCATTGCAGGTAGTGCCCACAGCAAGCCCGTAGGAAGGGGCAGATGCTTCTTCCCCTTCCCAGGTTAGCATGGGCTGAGCTCACCAGAGCAATAGGAGCAGTCCCTCCATGAGGCAGCCACACAGCTTGTCACCAGCCCACCTGATTCCCAGATAAAATCTTCCCCAGGAGACACACTCTGAAAGTCTCAGCTCTGCACAGCACTCTGATCCCTCTACACAGCTGAACTCAGCAAAATAGGGCTGGCTAAGTGATTCAGCAGGTGGTATGGGGGTACACTAGCTGTGCACTTGAGATGGAGGAGACCAATCCCCTTTCCAAGGCCACACAGTTTAGTTACTGAGTCTCCACCAAGTGCCTCCCCAGAAAAAGAGAGCCCCAGAGGGTACTATTGGGTGCAGCCAGTTGACCCCTCCATAGGACCCAAACATGACAGAGTGGCCTTGCCACAGTTGGGGACTGGGCAGTGTACTCCCCAGGCTGGTGCTGTAACAATGGGAGTGCTCGTCCCTGAGAATGTGGCATCTGGGCCTTCCAGGTGTTCTGAATGCCCTGATTTTCACCTCCAGATGGTCTTTGGGGTCCTCTTCCTGTCTTTACTGTTCTGGGTTGGGGATCCCCTCATAGGGTTGAGACCCCACACTCCTGGGGTAGGGAGCATTACAGCTGCACTGTCCCTTTGGCTTCTCAGCCGCAGCACCTGGGTGCAAATGCTAGCCCTTTCCATGTCTCCACTCATCTTACCTATCTCTACATGCCTTCTTCTGTAAATCCTTGGTTATAATATTTCAGTTTAGCTAGGCTTCAGTTTGTTATTCCAAATGATTGCAGGTAAAAATTACCATTTTGTAATGGCTAATGGATTAATGATATAGGCTATAATCATCAATGAATGCTAAAATGATTAAGTGAAAATAGATGGAATTTTATAGTGAGGAATCAGGTTGTCATAATGTAAACACACTGGCTCAATCTTACTACAGGTAAGAATTAGGAAAACTGACATGTACTTCCTGTTATGACACAATGCAAAGTACATGTCACCCATGAAATATTCTTGCCTAAGGACATTGAACCTGAATATAATCAAGTCTCTAGATCTAAACACTAGGTTACAGGAAATAGAGAGGATACAAAGGAAAATTATATAATGCCACAGGAAGTGATTAGCCAATCCAGGAAGTAAGATGTCTCACAGGACAAATAATCAAGTGTCTCCAACAAATCAAAGTCAGGAAAATAAAAGAACGGGTGGTAGTGGAGGTAGTGGAAGAACTCTTAGATAGTAAGAGAAATTTAAGAAACAAAACAATGAAATATAATGCAACGTGTTGACTCTGGCTTCTGGTTCAAACAAATCAACTATTAAAAAAATGGGAAAAATTTGGAAAATTTAATGAAGCAAATATTAAATTATATTAAGGAAGATTAATTTTATTAGGTGTGAAAATGGCATAATGGTTTTTCGAAACACCTTATTAGATACACTTGAAGCTAATACCAAAAAACATTGAATGTAAATCATAATTGAAAAATAATTTTTTTAAAAAAAGGCCTTATTAGAAATACATACAGAAGTATTTAGAAATGAAATGACATGGTATCTGGGGTTTGCTTGAAAAGAGAAAGAAAAGTTAGAAGGATAAATGAAATAAAATTGGTAAGTAAATACCTAAGAGGAAAGTACAAGAGGATTTATTGATAAATGGATTATACCTATGACTTGTCAGAATTTAAAACATGATAATAACCTCTCAAAGATGATTTATTTAATACATTTAACTGGATCATTTGGCTAACTCCTAGAAGTCATACCTAGATTGCAAAGTGAAATGTAAGATAATTAAATTATAAAAATGTAGAAAAGAATATTTCAGGTTGGGAGGTAACATTGTAAGCATAAAGAATAGAAAGCATCAGAAGGAATATTCATTGATTTTACTTTATTATTGTGGAACATTTACATATCTGACAATCATATAAATGAAGGACATGAGTAGATTTGAAAGTCATGCAAATCTGTAAGTAAACACTATGTTAAAACCTCAATGGAAAAGTTACAAACAGATTTTTAAAAATACATAAAAAACAGATGAGACTGATAAACCTCTAAAAAATGTTTAGCTCATAAATAATCAAAGAAATGAATGTAAAAATAACATTTTTGCCCTCTACACATTAGCAAACTTTTTTTAAAAAAGAAAAGTCATTACTTTATCACATCATGGACATGGAGAAATGGGCACCTGTAAAACTACTGGTCTCAGGATAAATTTTTACGAACCTCTTGTGGAGCATTTGGTGATGTATACCAATGACTTTTTAAAAATTTATTATCTTTGACTCACTAATTCTATGAATCTAACTGAAGGAAATAATTAGCAATGTGAATAGCTAATTAGGCTCAGGATCTTCATCACAGTGATTATAAGGGCAAAAATGTGTAAAAATGAGAGAATATTAAATAAACTGGTTTACCTGTACAATAAAATCTTAGGTAAACATTTAAAATCATGTTTTAATATGATCTCACTTTTAACAGGAATCTAATCAACAAAACAAACAAGCAAAATATAACCAAAGGCACTGAAATCGAGGACAGGCTGACAGTGACCAGAGGGGAGAGGGGAGGGAATTTCAGGGGAAGGGTTTGCAGGAACTAGTGTGAAGGACACATGGACAATAACAAGGCTGGGGGCGGCGGGGGGGTGGGGGCAGTGTAGGCGGGAGGGAGGTGGGGAGGGTGGGGGGGGCTGGGATTGGGGTAAAGGGCAAAAAACTGTACAAGAACAACAATTAAAAGAAAAAATAAAATCATGTTTTATAGAATATTTGATGACATGGAGAGTTGCTTAGGACATAATGGTAAATGAAAAAGAAATCTGTATGATCCCAATTTTATGCCATCTATATACACATCTAGACAAAGGACTGGAAATGAAATACCTGACCCTCCGGGTGTTGAGGCTATAGGTGGTTTTTTTCCCTTTTCTTTTTCATACCTCTTCATATTTTATAAATCCTTTACAGTAGCATGTGTTTGATCAGGGGGAAAAGAACACATTTTTTTTTTTAAAAGAGACATTTACTATATGTAGATTTCCTTTAAGTCTGTAGAAAACTAAATGTTCTGCTTGCAGATTAAGTTTAGGCAAAGAAGGAGAATATTAAACTCTAGAGGAGGCAAATGAGGATAAGAGAATGGAGGCAAGAGGACTTGAGCTGACCTTGAAGCATCAATGGGAATTGGCTAGGGGGTGGGATAGCGTAGAATTTTATGTGTTTATTGTTGTCAGGAGTCACGTCAAGGAGACCTGAAATGGATATCTGATCCGTACCTTAACTGTTGGGTCATATATCCCTACCTTATTTTAAAATTAATTCAAGAAGTGCTTTAAAAGTATTTTTAAACAACAATAAGTAAAATAAAATAAAATCTATTGAATATTCAAAAAATAAAAGTAAAATTAATTATATTAAAAAATAAAAGTATTCAGAAAACAAAAAAGGACTATGGTATGTATAAAAATAGTTAATTCTAAGATTCGACTTTTTGCATGCATTAAATTGCAATAAAGTTAATCATAAAGAGTCCTGGCTAGTGTAGCTCAGTGGATTGAGTGCCAGCCTGTGAACCAAAGGGTCACAGGTTCAATTCCCAGTCAGGACACATGCCTGGGTTGCGGGCCAGGTCCCCAGTAGGGGGCATGTGAGAAGCAACCACACATTGATGTTTCCTCCTCTTTCTCCCTCCCTTCTCCTCTCTTTAAAGATAAATAAATAAAATCTTAAAAAAAAAAAAAGTTAATCATAAAGAAAGCTAAGAATAGCAATATATAATGAACTTGGTATGGATTTTTTCAAAACCCGGACAGAGTAAGGGAGATGAGATAGAGACCTGCAATGGATTTTGACAAAATGGAAGTAAGTCAAACCCAGAGGAGAATGGGAGCCTTGGATAAGGTTAGAATCGCTTTGTTTCAAATGTGGTTTCAGTAAAATTTTAGTTGGCTTCTGAATTTTGTAATATGTGATACCAATTCAGAGAAATTTTTTTGAAACAGATGAAATTTGTATAATCTTGATCTTAATTTAAATCTTTTAACTTTTCAGGAAAATTTGTGTAGCCAGAGAGGTTTGGTTCCCAACACTGAGGGTCAGACTTTTCAGATTGCAATTTCCAGCCAGATGCGACAGCACTATGACAGAATTCATGAGACACTAACGAGGGTTTGTATAAGATGCAATTACGATATATTTTGCCAATATTTCATGTTGTTTAAATACCAAGAATATAAGGTATTTGTATTTATTCTTGTCTCTTTTTCCCATTAGAAAAATGGACCTGCTAGACTATTGAGTTCATCAGCAACCACCTTTGAGCAGAGTATAAAAGCATACCATACTATGAATAAGTTTCTTGGCTCTTTCATTGATCATGTATGTATGTCACCATTTATATAATTTAAGCTTGAATCAAAATGCAGTTGCTTTTTTTTTAAGTTAGCCAGGAATGTCAATTATTTCTTCAGTCAAGCAAGATGGCGGACTTAAGAAACACCCCACTTCTTTGCTGTCCAAATTAATAACTGTAGCTTAAGAATAGATTTAGGTTATGTAAAAGTAAAATGAAATTTTATATATCTATTAGCATATTGGTGATTACCTCAAAATATGTCCCTACTGGAATTTTGTTAGCCAGTTCCCAAAACCTTACTGTATTACTTATTATAGAAATATGTTATGCTGTGGTTATATTCCTGAAAACCTGACTATAAACTAATTGTCAGTATGTCTAGCCCTGAGTACTAAGGGCATTTAAATATTAAAATATTCCTGAGAGAAATCTTGTTATAAAGTCCAGTGGAGTAAATTTAGTCTTTTTGAAGACGGGTTTTCTTTGTGTACTATTCATTTTTTGTTTTCTTTTGACTTTTAAAAAATTGGAAAACATTGATTTCACTGCTGTTTTGAAATGACTGTGGCTTTCTATACTAGGTTCATAAGGAAATGGACTACTTTATCAAAGATAAGTTGCTTCTTGAAAGAATTCTTGGAATAGAATTCATGGAACCAATGGAAAAAAGCATCTTTTACAATGGTATCCTTCAACTGCCTTTGCTGAACTTGTGAAAAGAAGTACTTGTAGTTATTAATTTTTCTTTTGATTTTATAATTTTATATAAAAAAGAGGAACCATAATGAACTTCGTTAATTTCATGGAACTATAGTAGTTTTCTTTGTTTCATTTTATTATGTCTTATACCAAGAAACAAATACGTAAAAGATAATTCTTCTACAGGAAAGTAAAAAAGCTGAACTTCAAAAGCAATGGCACACACAGAAGAGATAGTCAAACACGTAAAATTCAGATTTTATTGGAATGTTCATTCAGTAGCAAGCTTATGAAACACTTGGAAGATCAACACTTATTGACTGATTTTTAACATTTAATTTTCATTTTAACCAAATTCCTAAAAATCACAGCTATCTGTGATAGGACTTGACTAAACATGGCTTTTTAATCACTAAAAAGGTGATTAATGTATGTGCCACCTTCAATGTGACTGATAAGCTCTCGCATGGCTTAGTAAGAATGGAAATGGCATAACTAATGTCCTGGCCTAGATGTCGTTTACCCATGGCATCACTGAGTGCCACATGCACCAGTCCTGGTGTACACAGACCAGTGGTCTCTCCTTCAGCAGCTTTTTAGTAGACTGTGCAAGGGAGGTATGTGCCTGGGAGAGGGGAGAGATGCTGGAATAGATGTCTGTGCAGGCACAGCTTACACTGGGTACAGAGCGGAAAGCAGAAAAGCTAACCAGACATGGGTGAAGCCAGAGAAGCAACATGGAGAAGTTTGAACTGGGTCTTAAAGATGAGTAGCTGTTGTCAGACGGGAGAGTCAAGGGAAGAGAGGCAAAGACATTTTGTGCAGGAGGGGAAAGGGGCATTATGCCCTTAGGAACTTTGTGGCTGAAGCCTTGTATGAAGTGGGACACAGTGAGAGAGAGTGCATGAAAGATACAGAGGGCAGAGACTCAACCCTGAGAAGTTAACTTTATCCCACAGAGCAGTTGTTTCAATAGTTTTTAAAATTTTTATCCCATAGGAGGCGTGCAGGTTAATCCATGGAGATATGAGAAGAAAATATTAAAATGTCTACTTGTATATTTGCAATTCCATCATTTTTAATTTATACTTTTAAAAATGTATAATGTATACAGTAGTAATTAACTAAAAAATATGCCCATTGCAGGATGCGTGCTTCACATTTTATTCTGCTAAAGACACATGGTGAAAACAGTTTGGAAACTACTGTTAATGAACATGGACGTCATCAGAGAGTCCTAAACAGAGCTGATGTGCAAATTGGGATAATTAACCTAATGAATAGGTTAAGGTCAAAACAGAACAGTGTAGTTTTTAGTCTTCTGGTCTCGGATTCAAAGTCCAACTTTTCTATTTTTGTGAACTTGAGAAAATTGTTTACCCTTTCTGAACTTTAATGCCCTCTCTGTGAAATTAAGTACAACCCTCTAAAGGTTGTTCAGTTTTTACATGTGTTACCTTGTATAAAGAACCTGGTATGTACCACTATCTGGTATGAGTGGGCACCCAGTAAAGTGATGTTATTCCTCTTTCTAATAACAATAGTCATCATTATCTTCTTGATTTTTATTGGGAGACGATGAGAATGTGAACTAAGGCAGTAGTAATGGGATAAAGAAGGAAGATTACATTTAATGCCAGAGATCTCAGGGAAAAAAGTGGTAGAAGAGAGAGAGTGGTCAAAAATTACCCCGATTTCCAGCTTGTGTGACTAGGTAGTTGGTGGTGCCTCTCACTAAGATGAGGGGTGCAGATCAAGGGCCAGGTTGTGAGGGGAAAGGACGATTTAGTTTTGAATATGTTGTGTCCTGAAGTATTTTTGAGATCTTTAGGAAGAGATTTCCGGTAAGGCATTAAAAGTAAGAGAATGGATTTTAGAAGGAAGCAAAGGCACACGGAAGCTGGGGCGTCTCCTCAAATGAGGTCGTTGTTAGAGCAACGGCAGTGCAAGATCACCAGGAAGAGCGTACACAGACACACATGCAGAGGTGCACGTCTTGTAAGGATACAGCGTAAAGGGCAGTGCATTTTCACAAACTGAATGTATCCCTGGAACTAGCACCCTGAACAAGGAAGAACATCCCCAGCACGCTACACGTCCCTTGTATGAAAGCTCCTAAGTGGGTGTCGCGGGCAGTGTCAGTGGTTCTCTGGGCCTCCCGGAATATATGTGTCCTTGTTTTTCCTCCTTCTGGTGAAAGGAGCTGTAGCTTCCATCAGAATCTTAAAAGGGTGTTTACATCCCCAGAAGGACCAACCTGTCCTTGTAAAGTGAGAAGAGGTTTCAAAGCAGAACCTTAGAGGACTATATTTGAGACACAAATTATAGCACACTGTGTATTATTCTAGTCCTTGATGGTTTTGTTTTGCTTTTTTTAACTCTGAGAGGTTATGCTTTAGCTGTATTAACAAAAAAAGGATATTCATTAACTGGTCTTTGAAATGAATTGACGGTATACCTACATTACTAACAATAACCAATGGAGTTGGTGTGAAGTTAAAATTGAATTTTAGTCCTGGCCAGTGTGACTCAGGGCTCAGATGGCTGGAGCATCATCCCATACATCGAAATGTTGTAGGTTTGATTCACAGTTAGGGCATATAACTAGGTTGTGGGTTCGATCCCCAATTAGGGCATATATGAGTGGTGGCAACAGATCGAAGTTTCTTCCTCTCTCCCGCCCTCTCTCTCTCCCCACCCCACCCCCACTCCCCTTACTCCACCCCTTCCTTTCTCTCTAAAAGCAATAAAAAAAATGTCCTCAGGTGAGGATAAAAAATTTTTTTAACTGAGTTTTATGAGCAGTTCCTTAACTAAACTTTTAGATTACCAAATTTTAATATCCTTTGTTTATTTTTGTAAGCCATAGAGTATTATAGATAGTAACAAGTTTCTTTTGTGCTGTTTTTAAATTTCTAATTTATATCTTATAAATTCCTTTTTTTTAAATAGATGAAGTTTATTCTTTCAGCAGTGTTCTGTATTATGGAAATGAAGCCACTCTTCTTATTTATGATCTGCTGTTCTTCTGTGTTGTGGACTTGGCTTGCCAAAGTTTTATTTTAGCAGCCTTCCTTACATACCTACAACAAGAGGTAATGCTTTACATTTTTTCTGGGTTTCTTTTAAAAGGAATGTGTTGAAAGTAGATAGTTATTTTTATAGCACAAAGTAACAATGTTGACTTTCACCAGGAACTTGTAAAGGTTTAGAACCCTACCAAAAAAAAAACACAAAACATTTCAACCAGTGTCATTCCACACTCTCTGTATCAGTGAATTACTGGGGTCTGTGGAGGGCGTAAGTTGCTTAGGCAAATGTGAAAGGAATCTAGTAGGAAGACGCATTGTTCATCTCCTAGATGCCAGATGTGAGCAGCTATTAGAGTCCCAGTCACCCTCTGCGCCAGACAAAGGCGAGCACTGGAGGTCTAGCTCAGGGCTAGTTTAATTTAGGTATTTTAATTGATTTGCATATTCAATTTATGTATTTTTATAATTCTGAATTGTTTTAATTTTTCCCCAGATTTTTAGATTTATCCGTAATGTAGTAGGACAGAAGAATTTGGCATCCAAAACACTGGTGGATCAAAGATTTTTGATTTAATTTATTAAATAGATAACTTAAAGACTCAATGTAATCATGGCCAACAAAAGGGTCATGATTATCAGGTTAGTTTGCTATATTTTTTTAAAACTTGTAATGCAAATTATTCAATTTTTATTTGTTTTTAACTTCCAGAAAGATTTATTTTTATCATTTGTGTCCACATTACTTGTTTTGTGAGTATATAATATGATATAATGGAAAATACTGTTTTTTATTATGTATAATATTTAATTCGCCAGCTTGTAAATTAGCACTGACAATAGGGAAAAAAATCTGAATGTTGCTTTCAGCATAACACTTTTTAATGATAATCAGAATTTAATGATAATCAGAACAGTCCATCATTTGTTTCTGTAGATTATTTTTTAAGCTGGGATTTGCCTGCATATTTTTCACATTGAAAAGATAATTTGATTCCAAGTTCAAGCCTAGTTTTCATTTCAGTATTTACTTGTTTTACATATTTTATGGTTAAGTAAGTACTGAAAAATATTTTAAAGTTTACTTAGAAATTTAAAATTGCATATTGCTGACCCAATTTGCCTCATCTTAATTGCTCACGCTCTTTAGCAGTAGACTAATTCACTGTTGGATTGACAGGCTTCTCAAGACGTGGTACATATTCCTTTCTTTGTATACTTTTATTATTAGGTCAGTATACTCTTTTCATGAAATGTCATCTACCTTTAATAGGCTATGTGCGACATTCTCCCCAATGTAGTTTTTTATGCATTTTAAATTACTTAACATTTTAAAAGCATTATCAAAGTTTTGTTCTTCTATTATGTTTAAAGATTGTAAATAACAAACTGTAAATTTATTATGTTATGTTGATGAGGTGGTTTTTTTGAAAGGAAACTTAGGTTCCTAAGTCAATAGGCTTGTATTTTTTTAAATTCAGGGAAAAATATTAGGACCCAAAATCTACTTAATGTAAATTCTGATCCATGCAGTTAATACTTTTTTATTATATGATTTTTTTCTCCATGATGCTCTTTAATAATCCTTTTTATTGTATACTCCATACTTGAAAGGCACCTCCTATCAATATTTCAAGTACAACAATCATTAACCCCCAAACCAACATTTCTTACTGTCTTCTATAGTAATACTATGTAAATACTTTAATGTTATGTAACTGTTGTTTATATTTTTTAATTTAAAGTACAGAATAAAAGATTTGGTGTTTCTGTTTCCTGTTTGGTTGATGTGTGTTCCATGAAACAGCATTTCAAATAAATGCAGCGCACCGAGGCGGCAGTCCCCAGCCTCTGCCGAAGTGGAATCTTACGCACTTCCCTGAATCTTGAGAATTGCTGAGGAGAAAGAGGGAGGGCTAATGAGTCAAGTATTTGAAACTCTGGTTCTGAAAGGTCACATGATAGGAATCCCTTTAGAAAAGTTGCAGACATAACATACTAGCATGGATTTTTTTTTTTTTAAAAAAAAAACCACCTGCACAGAAGCATATGAAAGATACTCAGCTCGTATTCCACATGTAAGAAGTTCATATTAGTGTTACTGTTTCTTGAAGTGGAGATTTCAAAAACAATAGGATCAGTTGACTCACCTGCTGATAAAACAGAGAAAAGACATTTAAAAACCATTCTACACTGTTTTTTTACAGTATTTTATTTGGTTAGAAATAGAAAATTATGTTCATATGCTGTTGACTCACATTGCCATAATTTATGCCTTTGTCATATGCCTTTGTTCACATTGCCGTAATTTAAATTTTATGATCACATGACTCATTTTCCAGAGTTTTAATCTTGTCTATTTCTGTAGCACCAACTCATTGTACTTTTTAATCTTGTGTTCCCAATTTTACTGATTAGTTAGAACCATTCGATAAGTCTCTCCATCATTTCATAGTGAAACAGCCTCTAGATTCACCTACAGGTTCTTTACAAGCTGCTGTGTGCTTTGTGTCCTCCCTAGAAGCACAGGCTCCTAAAATAATTCTGCACTCAGTCCCTCTGTTAAGAGATGTTTATATTTGTTTACTTGTATTCTACTGCTTTCTTAACAAACTGTCTTTTGAGAAGGCTCGACTGGTTACCTAGATTGAGAAGCATTCAAAATGAACATTAACTCAGTGCTTGGAAACCTGAAACATGCATTCTTTTCGTCGTCTTTAAATATCAATGGATAAAAGCTGAAAGAAAATAAATGTAAGTGGAGTAGTGTGGCTTGCTGGAAAATGCTCCAGATTCAGTAACAGAAGTCCTGGATTCAAATTAGAATTTTACCCCTGTTACTTTATAGCTGTGGAACCTTAAACGAAGTCATTTGGCATCCTTGAACTTTATTCTGCATCTTTACGATGAAAATAATAGCCCGTGCTTACCACTTCATTAGGCAGACGTATAATAGTGAGTAAACTTTGGACACTGGAATTCTTATAATTTCCAGTTTAAAATTTCTGCCTCCAACTATATTTGTATTTTGCTCATAAATTAATTTTACGATAGTAGAACTCAGATTACTGCTCTGATAGCTGAGCTTTTTACTTCCTCCACTCCAGCCTCTCCAGCAAGGGGCCCTGGCAGAAGTCACAGCCATGGGTAAAAGGAGGCATGAAGGGGCTGTCAGCACACCACGCTGTAGGTGTGGTTCATGGTGCAGCGTAGAAAGAAAAGGGAAGAGAAAGGAATATTTTCTTCGGAAGGGAGAGTTTGATGTGCTTATTCATTCAAGCTTATTTCTGCCTCTTCCCACTCTCCAGTTACTTAGAAGGTTCTTACAGTTAGTAGAGGAAACAGGTATATTAACCAATAATTAACAGCAACCTGAAAAGTGCTACAACCACCAGGGTGTGAGATGTTGAAAGCTCTTAACTGCATCTGTGGTCATCCGGGCTTTGACCTGCGAAAGGTGATATTTGAGCTAAGATTTAAAGTGTGATCAAAGCAAGGAACAGTAGTGTAGGCTCTGAGATGAAACACATGCTAGCTGTGTACTTCAGGTCATCTGCACACAGAATACATGTACAGGGTGGGCAGAAATAGGCTTCCAGTTTACTATCTATTTTTTATTGTACATTTTCATTGTCTTTCCATACAAACTGTAAAGCTACTTTTGCCCGTCCCTGTATTTGTTTTTTTTAATTTTTTAATATATTATTATGTTTTCAAATCTTAAAATTTATTTCGCACTGCCTTCCTGAGACTAGCCAGGTTTTAGAGTTAGCGAAAAGCCTAGCCTGGAGCACGTTTTTGGTGCAAACTAACCAATCCAAATCCATACCTGCTCTCTGGCCCATACGTGCAGGAGGCAGGATTCCCCTGCTGTTATCACCCCAGGACCAGGTACCGGCAATCAGAGACCAGTCCTGTAGCTTAGAGCCTGCCGTAATTATTCAAGAGAGCCAATTCTAAACTGTTCACCTGGGACCTCCCTTACCTTCCCTGTGGAAATGCAGAAACTAAGTAACGCCGTGGCCTAGGCCCTCCCCTCACTCCTGTCCCTCTGCTTCCTGACCAGCCCTGGTGCTTCTCCAGGCGGCTGTGTGGCGTGGGTGCCTGTGTGGCATGGCATGCCTCCTGTTTCCAGGATCTGTGAGTGTAATAAACTTCGTCTCCTCTCGTGGTCCCACTGACTGACCACATAAAAAAACAGAATAGTACTTTTCAGGGGGTTTGGACAAAGATGAGGTTGGAAAGAAAAACAACTGTATCATGAAATGTTTTTATGTCAAGCCCTGGTGTATGGAGAGTTTAACTAAGCTAAGTTCACTGGTCTACCTTAAGAATATACATATACTTCAGCATCCCAAAAAGTGAGTGAATGGACAGGGTGGGAGAAGAGGGGGTCTTCCACAAATTTATCTGAAATGATTGATGGCCCATGAGCTCAGAGACTGGTGTGTTCCCTGCTCCCGCCTATTGGCTGGCTGCACTGCCTGTAAGAGAGGCAGCAAAGGGGAGTGGCTGAGAGCACAGAATCTGGACCAGACCATCTGTTTCCAAGTGCAAGCTTCACCACTTACTGGCCAGATGATTTGGAGCAAGTCACTTACCTCCCTGTGACTAAATTTTCTCATCTGTAAAAGGGAATAATAGTACCTACCATACAGAGTTATTGGGAAGATTCAGTAAGTTAATGAGTACCCAATGCTTAGAAGAGTGCCTGGCACATAGTAAATGCTATGCATTAGTGTAGTAGCAGTAGTGGTGGTAGTAGTAATAGCGGTAAGTTCCCTTTATACTTAATTCTGAGGGAGACCCATGTTAGTTCTCCAGAGCCTGCATTAAGGCATTGCTGGGAGTGCTGGAAGAATGGTACACAAGCAGCCCAACACAAAATAATCTGTGGGCTTAAAAAATAGCTTTGCTTCTAGTATAATTACTATGACAAAAAAAAATACATGGCTGTGGCTCAAGGATGAGCAGCGACCCCTGGAACTGAGTCTAGAAACAGACGCACAGGTAGACAATCACTTGACTGAGACAAGGGTGACATGCAGAGCAGTGAGGAAAGCACGCGTTTCAGTGGTCCATCGAGTGTCACAGTGGAAGAACCTCTACCCGTGTCGTACACAAAAATCAATTCCAGGCAGATGGAAGATACAAATGCGCAAGACTAAATGGTACAGCTTCTCTACAAGATAACAGAGAAGAATGTATTTATGACTACTGTATTGGCCAAGGTTTCTTAAATAAGACCCCAAAAGACCAACCCTAAAGGAAAACATTGGTAAATTGAAGTTTACATTCTAAATTAAATTAACACTTATGTGTATTCACATTGAATATAAGTTTTCTGTTTATGTGGAAATTAGGAACTCTATTAATCAAAATACACCTATATAAGAATGAAAAGGCAGGGCCCTGGCTGGTGTAGCTCAGTGGATTGAGCGCGGGCCTGCGAACCGAAGGATCGCAGTTCGATTCCCAATCAGGGCACATGCCTGGGTTGCCAGGCCAGTTCCTGTCAGGGGACATACAAGAGGCAACCGCACATTGATGTTTCTCTCCCTCTCTCCTTCCCTTCCCCTCTAAAGATAAATAAATAAAATCTAAAAAAAAAAGGAAAGAATGAAAAGGCAAACCTCAATATGAGAAAAAATATTTAAAAACATCTATCTGACACATCGCTTCCATCCACAATAATGAATTAGTCAAATCAGTAAGGAGAAGACAGCCTAGTAGAAAAATGGGCAAAGGACTGAAAACACATGTCTCAAAAACTAAAAGGGTTTCCAAGTGACCCATAAGCACATGTAAGTGCTCAGCCTTAGTCATGAGAATGCAAAATAAAATCAAGATACCACTTGCTACACAGCCTCACAGTTTAAAAACAGAATACCAACTGTTGATAAGGATGTGGGTGGAGCAAATGACTTTCATAGTACATTTATTGTATAAGGTGAGGTGTAAGTCTTAAGCTGTAACTTTCAAGTGAACTGCTTTGTAATTATCTTGAGGACATGAAGATGCCTTTGCTCTGCGTTTGATGGAAGCCACGGTGACAGCAGATGGCAGTAGAGGGCACACTAAGCTCTTCAGTATGCCTTCCTCCAGGCGGTGAGCTGAGAGGACTGTGGAGCCTAGAGAACTGCTCCCTCTCCCCTCGGCTTGCTACCTGCCCCACTGCTCGGGCGCGTTGTCCTTCCCCTTACTCACCAGAGTGCTGGGCAGCTCAGATGATGAGGTGTACTGCTCTAAATGTAGTACCGAGGTGTTTCAGTTCAGGTTTGGGAACTGAATGCTAAAGGTAGAAATATACTTTCATCCATCTCCCAGGGACAGGGTCACAAAACAGGTCACTTCTCAGGGAATAACAAAAAGAGCTGATTATCCATGATTTTGGAATCCCCTTCCCTCATCTGAATGCAACACACATTTACATTAAAGCTTTTTAGAAAGCAAACCATTACCCAGAGCATGTAATGCCTCTTTTGCACATAAATAATCTCTCCAAATGGAAGTCTGTGACATTTTCCCTTATACCGTGATACACATTACATCATCTATGACGCTATACTATTTTAATGCTATATGTTAATATATATGTTATATGTTTAATGCTATATGTTTAATGCTATATGTTATACATATATTTTATTTGATTTTTTAATTTTTTAAATTTTAATTGTTGTTCTTGTACAGTTTTCTATCTTTTACTCCCAACCCAGCCCACCACCCCAGCCCTCCCCACCTCCCTCCCATTTCCACCCCCCCAGTTTTTGTCCAGGCTGTGCCACTGGACTCTGCAGGACAGCTACTACATTAGGCCATGCTACCAAGACAGGGAGTCATAGCAGTTTGACCTAATACATAGAAACAAACACAAGGAGGCTGCCAAAATGAGGAGACAAAGAAACATGGCCCAAATGAAAGAACAGATCAAAACTCCAGAAAAAGAACTAAACGAAATGGAGTTAAGCACTATATCAGATGTAGAGTTCAAACACTGGTTATAAGGATACTCAAGGAACTTAGTGAGGACCTCAACAACATAAAAAGATCCAGTCAGAAATAAATAATATACTAATTAAAATAAAGAACAATTTACAGGGAAACAACAGCAGAGTGGATGAAGCCAAGAATTAAATCAATGATTTGGAACATAAGGAAGCAAAAAACAACAAACCAGAACAACAGGAAGAAAAAAGAATCCAAAAAAAAAAAAAAAAAAACAAGGATAGTGTAAGCAGCCTCTGGGACTTCAAGCGTTCCAACATTTGTGTCATAAGAGTCCTAGAAGAAGAAGAAGAGAAACGGGAAATCTATTTGAAAAAATAGTGAAAGAAAACCCTAATTTGGTGAAAGAAATAGGCATGCAAGTCCAGGAAGAACTGAGAGTCCCAAACAAGATGGACTCAAAGAGCCCTGCATCAAGACACATTGTAATTAAGATGCCAAAGGTTAAAAGTAAAGAGAGAATCTCAAAAGCAGCAAGAGAAAAACAATTTTTACCTACAAGGGAGTTCCCATTAGACTGTCAGTTGGCTTCTCAAAAGAAACTGCAGAATAGAAGGGACTGACAACAAATATTCAAAGTCATGAAAAGCAGGGACCTGTAGCCAAGATTGCTCTATGCAGCAAAGATATCATTTAGAATCAAAGGGCGGATAAAGAGCTTCCCAGACAAGAAAAAACTAAAAGAGTTCATCATCACCAAACCATTATATGAAATGGTAAGGGACTTATTTAACACAAAAGATGAAAACTATGAGCAATAAAATGTCAATAAATACATATCTATCAACGATTGAATCTGAAAAACAAACTAAGCAAATAAGAAGAGAAATGTTGGTACAGAGAGCATTATGATAGTTGCCATATGGCAGGGAGTTATGGAGGAATGGGTGAAGAAGTGAGGAGATTAAGAAGTGCAAATTGGTAGTTACAGAATAGCCATGAGGATGTAAACTATAGTGCAGGAAATGGAGTAGCCAGAGGGTCACATACATGACCCGTGGATGTGAACAAATGTATGAGGATTGCCTGAGGGAGTAGGGGAGGGTGCTGGATGGAGGCAGGTAAAGAGGAGAAAATTGGGACAACTGAAATAGCATCATAATAAATTATAAATTAAAAAATAAAATATTTCCTTCCTCTTAAAAAACAGTTATGATAGATGTTTTGCCTCACAGTATCAAACCTGAACAGTAACCAAATGAAAACTCCAAACCCATTTCACTTATTCTGTCTACTTCCCTTGGTTCTTACAAAGCTGCAGTAAGAGTCCTTATTTAATCCTTTTTTTGTTTTGTTTTGTTTTGTTTGGGTTATTTTGTTTGTTTTCTGTATGCTTAGAATAAAGAGACAGTAGAATTATAGCTAAGAGCAAAAACTTTCAATTCCAAGAGACCTGGATCTGAATTCCCACTAAGTCCTTTGTGTGTGATCGTAAGCAGCCTCTTCCACTCAATGGGCCTGTCCTGCATCTGTAAAACCAGATAAATATTTGTCTCAAGACAGTCCTTTTAAAGACTGAAGGAGATAATAGACATAAAATTGTTACCACAGTGCCTGAAATAGGTAAGGCGAGTGCACAATAAATGTAGTACATTATTGTACGTGAATTATTATTTGACAACCACAAAATCAGTTAATGTGACATGCTTACATATGGAACACTTCTGCAGCATTCCTGATGGCAATCCAGAGCATGAGGCCTGGCCAAACAGCAATGCTCCAGAAAAAGTAATAGCTTCAACTGACCAAACAAGCTCATTATGGAACAACACAGGGATGCAGTTGTTAATGAAATTTAAGGCCACATTAATTGAGTATCCAAAATAAAGGAGGAAACGGCTCTACTATGTGCTGTTCACATCTTATCTATGGTATTGTGTCTAGTTCTGAATATACCTGGTTCTAACGGGCCTTGATAAATTGGATTTTATTTGGAGAGTAGCGATTAGGATGGGGAAGGATCTAGCGATGCCCCATGAAGAATAATAGAAGAAAAGGGGGGGGGGGTGGAAAACAGAACCATGATGGTTTTCTTCAAATATTTGTCCAATGAAAGATGGAGTTAACATCCATACAGTTCCCAAGTACGGAACTAGGATAAGTAAATGGAAGCTATGACACAGTGAATTTCAGCTGAAGAGAGGGAAGAAATCTCAAATAATTTAGAGCTGCCTAAACAATAATGGCTCCTTCATTCAGGTCTTCCTACAGAATCTTATGGCAATGAGTGTGGAATGCAAAGACGGGTTCCCTGCCTTGGAGGAAAGGACAGCCCACAAGAATTCCATGGTTCTTTCCTAGTCTGCCACTTAGGTGTTCACACAAGCCTTCCCAGATAAATCGACAACATCAAAGGAGGGTGTCTGCTGGCCTCCAAGATGGTGAGCCTTGAAGACAGAAATACTGCAAATCCCTTAAAGCATTCTCTTGCACACAGAATAAACTCCAGGATCAGAAACTAACTGGATCACAAAAAGCTCTTAATTATATGGTTAAACCATTTTGGTAAATATAATTTATTCTACAATGTGTGTGTCTAAGTCCATAAGGGTTGTTCTGAGGGGTCCTATAAATAAGAAGTGGTGCCCCGGCCAGTGTGGCTCAGTTGGTATAAGCGTTGTCCTGTCACTGAAGGGTTGCATGTTCAACTCCCGGTCAGGGCACATACCTAGGCTGCGGGTCCTATTCCTGACCCAGGCCCACATGATCCCCTATAGGGTGCATACAGGAGACAACCAATCAATGTCTCTTTCTCCCTTCCTCTCTCCTTTCCCCTCTCTCTAAAAGCAATGAAAAAAATGTCCTCGAGTAAGATTTTTTTAAAAAGCAAAGAGTTAACCTTGAAAATGCATAGAATGAAGCCAAGTGAATAGACTATTGATAAATAGTCAAATTTATAGAAACCTATCAGGACTTAATAGAAGGAAAACCAATTTATAGAAGAGGCGCTTTTATATTTTAGTGGGGAAAAAAACATGTATGACCATGGTTATGTGTACTTCCCACTGACCTGAATATGGTTGTATAAGAGGACTTTTGGGAGAACTTACAGAGTGTAAGTCCTCAAACTTACACCTACTTGTTTGGGAAATAATAGTCTATTCAATTATCAAGCACTTAGTAAGGATTTTTAAAAAAACCAAACAGGTGATGTGGAGGATCTGTGAAGAGCAAAGGCCAGAATTCTCTGCTGTAGAAGAGTTCAGTGCAGTGGCCAAGAAAAACAAACATAACATAAAAATGTGATAAAATCCAAGATCCTCCTATCCGAACCATTGCTGGTCAGTCTCTGGGAGTTGCCAGCTTCAGAAAAGCTAGAAACAGACAAGTCAGATGCCAGAGAGAACACAGACAAGATGAGGAGCACAGCGCTGGCAGGCAGCTGAGGTCAGGTAGCCATCGGACTGCGGGAGTCCGGCAATAAGTCTGGCAAGTTGGAGCAAGCACAAGCCTGGAGGACAAATTTGACATCAGGAGTGACAGGGCTTGGGGAGAGGTAGGGCAAGGGAAGGAGAGACCTAAAGCAGGACACCTGAGACAGCCTGCTGGAAGAACATTCTGTTCCAGTGCGGATATTCCCCAAGACCTAGCGACCAGTTCCATGGGACATTCCACTGCTGGTCTTAAGGGCTGTATTACCCAACCAAGTCTAGCTGTAGAGGCACACACAGAGTGGTAGGGGGCGTTGTCAATTGGGCTTTTTGAGGCTTCACAGCCCAGGTAACAGAGTTTTGGCTGCAGGACGGGTAGAAGATGGAAAGCAAATGGCTCAAGATGAGACTGGGAAATCGCTACCCACAGCCAACATTCATCAAGTACTTTCTTTTTAAAAAAATAAAAATAAAAAAGATTTTATTTATCTATTTTTAGAGAAAAGGGAAGGGAGAGAGAAAGAAAGGAAGAGAGACATCAAGGTGTGGTTGCCTCCAGTGTGTTCCCAACCAGGGACCCAGCCCTCCACCCCGCAGGTGCTCTGACTGGGAATCTAACCAGTGACCCTTTGGTTCACAGACTGGAGCTCAATCCCCTGAGTCACGCTAGCCAGGGCTTGCCTGCTTTCTTTTGTTTCTTTTTATGTATTGTAGATGCTTTAAAAATGAAATGTGTGATCCTTTCTTAGAAGAAAGCCATGTAAATACATTTAAGTGCTGTAGGCATAGTGTCTGGATGTGGCTGGCCCCAGGCCTGCCTTGCATCTGCCTGCAGCCAGAGATGCCCGGAGTTAACCTCTGGCCCAGGGTGGAGCCACCGCAGGTGGACTCAACTTTTGCTTTCAGAACCACCTAGTCCTTTTTTAACAAAAAGAACAATGTTTCTTACAATGCAAAAACTCTTTGTACTGAAAAAAAAAAAAAGAAATTGAGGTTTAGAGAGGTTATATAACCTTATCCAAGGTTTTACACTAAAATGTGGGTTATAATTCTAGAGCAGTACTATTAACTATTACTATTAGCTACTAAAGTTCAATTTATAAAACAAGTATAGTGAGACTTTTTCAACGTGCTAAAAGGTCTCAACTTTCTCTCACAGGCAGTGGTAGTGAATTGAAGGTCTCAAAGCCAAAGACGCACGTGGGTTTTATAACGTGGTGGATGTCATCAGCGTAAACTTTAGAGACCCCGAGTGCCAACACCAGCCCCCTGACTTTTTGAGGATGCCTGATGAAAATAACTTTCTGTTCTCAAATTCCTGTTATAAGTTAAGAAGAATAACAATGTCTTCTTGCCAGAATGCTGTGATGCTTAGGTATAATAATGCATATGAAGGCCATTTGGTAACTACCAAGCTAAAAGTAAACATTAGCTATTATGATTTCTACTGTAGTTTAGAAAAATCCAGCAGCCATGGGGCTGAGCCCCTGGGGACCACTGTAACAGTCCAGATGAAGAAGGGCCTACACGAAGGCAGCGACGACGAGGATGGAGAGGGAGTACCTGTGTCATAAGCAATTAGGCCAGTTTACAGACGGGACTATGTGACTGATCGGATATGGAAGGGAAAAGAAAGGCGTTTTCTGTTGAGTAACCAGGTGGATGGTGATGTCAGTAAGGCAGGAACAGGGGTGGGCAGGATAATGCTTCTATTTCAGGACCCTTGTGAGGAGGCGGCTCTGAGGCATTCAGCAGGAGGGGGTGGTGAAGTGAGTGGGACTGAGAGTGGAGGGCTCAGAAGAGCGGTGAGCTGTAGATTCGGATTTGGACAATCTAGGTGCATGTGTGACTAAAACTACGAGAGTAAAGTAATGTAAAGAGATGGTCTGCAACCCTCCACCGCCAAGGAGCCTTCCCCACTCTCACATGAAAATTAATGGCTGATGCAGAAACCCAATTGTAAAAGAGATCAAAAGAAAGCTATTCTGGTCAAACCTGGAGTGAGTTGCCTGAAGCCCCCACTGCTTGAGACAGGCCCTGAATGGGCTTCACTGAGTCCAGTTTGAGAGCCAGCAACTTGAAGCAAAACGAGAAAGAGGAGGGTTCATTGTTGTACTGTGTCTACAAGAAAATAGCTTACACAAAGCCAGATTGATTTTTTTAAAGCTGTTTTGAAACTCTAAATCCTTTGGAAGCCTCACCCAGCTATAGGCTGTACTAATTTCTTTCTGGCCAGCTCTCACAGATGCCTGACTGGGACAGTGTCCCTGCTTGCACACTGGAAGCAACAGTGCCATTCAAGTCAAGAGAGTTGGCTGAGAGCGCAGACTAACACCTGTGGTCAGGTCTGTGCACGCTGGCCTTCCTCACCAGAGGATGGTGTCTGGGTCCCCAGCACAGAGGTAACCACGGTTACCATGGTTACTGTGAGGCTCTTCCATGACCTTGAGACTAGATCAATGTTACCCATTTATGTAAAGAGCTGTTCAATAAAAAATTATCCCAAATATTTCACGTGTAAGCTTTTTAAAAAGTTGAATTGATTGAACTTTTCCTCCTAATTAAATTCATTGAATCTGCTTATTTCAACACTGTTAAGGCCTTAATCCCAAATCCAATAAAAGTAGTTTGATTTGGTTATTGAATCAGAAAGACATAATCACATGATAAAGACAATAGAAACAAAGAAATGAGAGCAGGAGACAAAGAGAAGAAAGGACAAGTAGGTGACGTAGCAGTAGTTCCTGTTAAAAGCAACCACAAAAATGAGAATCTCTAAAATCTCAGTGATTTAACACAACGTAAGTTCATTTCTCACTCAAAGCTCAGTGTTGTGGATGTTTATGATTGGTCCGTGGGCATTCATCTCACGACTTGGCCTCATCATCCTTGCCTGGGTCCTCTGCCATTTGGTTGGTGAGTGGAGTGGGGAGCAGAGATTCTATGGGCCGGGCCTGAAGGTAAATGCATCACTTCTGAATGTTTTCCCTCCACTGAACTAGTCACAAGGCCACGGCAATCCGCCTGAGGGGCTGGGATGTGTAGTTGGCCATGCGTGCTCAGAAGGTGGAAGTAGGTATCATGAACACCTATCTAGCCAGTCTCTGCTACAGATTAAAAAGTGCCTATGTTCAGGTTTTGTAAAATTTAAGAAAAATAAATTCCTTGCATGTAAAAAAATTTCCCACTGATTCATCCTCTACTATGGAAGCCTTAATCTAAAGGACTGATAAAGTGAATATTGAATACTCTCAACTCTGCCATAAACATCAGTTCACTCTTAAGTGGGAGTGCATTACCATTTTGTCAAATGCACCCAACAAAGAAACGTTCATCACTTTTACAGGTAAGGCTCGACACAAAAACATGGTTTTTAAAATAATGTATTGCAAATAATGAAATAAAAGTGTATTTTTATTTGATGCAGCTCAGCATTGTTACATAAACATTTTCTTTACAAACTTCTCAAGAAAAAAAACCTCTTCATATTCTTACCCCTACAAAAAAGAATTTTTTTAAAAGCTAGACATATACCCACTGAGTCATGGAATAATTGGAATTCTAACAGGAATATAACTGTAAAGCAATTTTTTAAAAAAAGAGCACCATTCTGCTTTTTTTAAACTCCACAAAGCAGGTAAGCGTTTTGTGGGTCAAGAGTTTAATACAGAGTGTTATGCAATGGCTCAGCTTAGAATAGTTTTCTCCTTTGTTCTTCTGGCACACCACGCACATGCCATTTGGTGACATCCTGAGGTTTGGGAGGCTATTGAATAAGGCCTTCTGAAAAGAAAAGGTTATTCTACATCATGTATAAGAAAAAGCTTTGATGATTCATAAAGTTAAAGCCTTTTAGTTCCTTTCCGGGGAGAATTCCCGGCAGATGTGTTGAAAAGAAAGTGGCTAAATTACAGCTCACCCCCTGTGGTAGAACCACAGACCCCAGCTGGCTTTTTGCAGGAAGGGCTAAGCGCAAGGCCGACTTTGATCACACAATTTTAAACAGCACCAAGAAGGCAAAGACATTTTCAGCCTACAAAAAAGAAACGGATGAGTGCCCGTAAGTCTGCATGTGATAGAAAGAGTACAGATTGTTCCAACAAATGTTTCCTTGTGAGGAAACCTACATCAGGCATGTGTCCCTACCAACTCGTCCTATACCACTGGTTCATGCCACTGAGGTGTGTCTGCTAAGATAACTTTTGCCTCGGAAAATAGCAATCTGCGTTGGGAAATGTGGTCTAACCAAATCAGACTTAGCTGAAGGGTCCCAGCACAATCTTCCATCCCCTCATCTTCCATTTTCATTTCATCTTTTGTTTTTGATTTTTCTGCCTGGAGAGAGGACTTAGTAACAGTGCATTGGTTGGTAATCAGCATCAGAACCTGATAACTCAATAGATTGTAAACAGCCTTAAACTCAAAAGAAGTTCTTGGTGAGTTCTTCCTTTCTTTCTTTCTTTTTTTTAGCACACCCCAAAAAGTTCTGATTTTTTCTTTTCTTACCCATTATTTACAGTTCTTTTAATGCCAGAATTCTACCCTTAATATATTTTGATCTTTAACCCCTCTCATTAGATGGCCACTGCAAAGAAACAGTGAAACATTCGCACCTCCGATTGTGCGTGCAGCCCGCAGTTCACAGAGCACTGAGCAGACCTCCTGGCCCTCTGGGCCATCTTAGGTGCTCCTCGTGTTGAAGGGAAAGCCTTAACTTAAGGAGAGCTACATGGTTATTCCTCTCTATCACATGCTGTTCTTTTTAAGGAGAGAGTAAGATTCAGGGTCAGTCTTCAGCAGGCCGTTTTATCTAAAAAAATAAACAAGTTAAATGTTAAAAAGGGAGTTTCTTTAAAGAAAAATGTTAAATTGATAGAGTATTTTGTGAATGAATCAAGATTGAAAAACACAGTATGGTAGGAAGAACTCTGGCCCAAGAGCCAAAAAACCTGGGTTTCTGTCCTTTGCCACTAATAAGCTGTGTGACATGGGGCAATTAACTTCTTTGGGCCTCAACTTCCTTATCCATAAAAGCTGTGATATATCAGTGCTTTTTAACTTTGGCTGCACATTAAAATCACCTGAGGTGTTTTAATGACTCCCAGAGCTCAGGTCACATCCCAGACCAATTGCATCAGAATCTCTGGGGGTGGGACCCAGACATCAATATTTTGTAAGTCTCCCAGATAAGCATCTAAAGTTGAAAACCACTGCACTAAATGACTTACAAGGCCTTTAAAACTTCAATTTCTTTGATTCTAAAATAAAACAATAGGTGACATAAAAGACTATAACCAAGAAATATATCTTTGCCTTTCATGTAACGAGTAGAATGAACTGGCTCGTAGCCATCATTCATGGATCCACATAGTCACACATGTACTGCAGACAGTCACAGTGTGACACAGGAACTGTGCTGGGGATACGGCAGTGAACCAGGCAGATTGGCCTCTCCCTCCTAGAACGGGCCATTTAATGGACCAGGGGCTAAATGAACACATCTCAGCGTTCCTATGTTATGGAATGTTAGGGAAAATGGGAGCACATAGGAGGGGCATCATCAGTAAATCTTACACTTTATTCTTTAAGTTCTATAATAAAAATCAAAACATCCTTCCATATGGCTGGTGTTTTATTTCACTAGGGTTACCAGCTCATAATAATATAACCTGCTAAACAGAAAAGTCACTGGTGTGAAAATTTCAGGTTTGAGGTTTGCTGTCTGCGCATACACACTCTCAAATGGGCATTTATTCATTTGCGCTCACTCAACGAACTTTCTTTTCTATATGCGAGGTAGATATCGTGCTAGGCACTGTAGGTACAAAACTAAGAAGCGTTTCTATCCTTCAAGTGCACATGGTCTAGGGCAAAGAAACTCCGGTTGTAGAGTGCAGGGGTTAGGAGCACAGGCTTAGGAATCCAACTACCTGGCTTTGAATTCCATCTCTCTTACTTACTAGCTGGAGCCTTGGTGGTACCCACCACCAACAGTTGTTGCGAGGATTCCATGAGGTAATGCATGTAAAGCATTTAGCAGGGAGCCTGGCAGATGGTGAATATCCAAAACTAGTGAGCAGTTTCTGTTATTATCACATTACTGTGGGGAAAAAGCCAGATAGCAGCAAACGAGGGGATGCTTTGGAACATATGGCTGCTATTCTTAAACTAGACCAAGGAGGGAGGCCAAGTCAGGAAAGGCTTTCTGAAACAGAAGAATGGCCTAAAACGAGTCTTGAAGATTAATTAGGAGTTAGCCAAGGCAGGGAGTAGGGAGAGGAAAGCAAGGCTGAAGGTATTCAGGTAGAGGGCGCTGCCAGAAGAAAGAAGGAGAGAGCACACCACCTCTTCTGGGGTAACCTGGGTAGTGTGGCTAGGATACCGAGTGAGAGGAAATGGACCTGTGGAAACTGGAGAGGAAGCCCCTCACCCGCAAGGGCCTACCCCTGCCAGAAAGCTCACCTTATACCCTGAAGGTAGCAGGGGACTTCAAGCAAGCTGGTGGCAGACCCAGACTGGCTTTAGGGGGAGGTCACTCTGGAAACAGGGGAATAAGGAAATTAGTGACTAGGGGTGTTGGTGGTTAATTTAACGTGCCAACCTGTCTACCTAGATTTTTGGTTAAACATTTTTCTGGGTGAGCCCGTGGGGATGTTTCTGGATAAGATCAGCATTTGCATGTGCAGACCGAGTAAAGCAGATTGCTGTCCCAGGGTTCTGTTTCCTTGGAGAACCCTGACTTATACACCAGGGTAGCCCTGCAATGCTGCAATCCTCATTGGTCTCTGTTTCTAGGCTTCCCTCCTTCCCACTTACCCTTGATATTTCTAGCCAAGCTCTCTTTCTAACATATATCTGCAGGGCAGGTCACCCCTTGATATTCTTCTTTAGTTCCCAGTTACCTATAACTCCTAATTCCTAGACTGGAATAAAAGGTCCTTCAGAATCTGCCCCCAGCCTTCCTGCCTCTCTTCCCCCAGTACCAATACCACCATCCTAGTCTTTCATGCATCTGTGGCACCTGCACCCACTGTTCCCATCATCTGGAGTGCCCCCCCCTTTCTCTCTCTGGCTGGCTAACTGCTGGTTAGCATTTAAGCTCCAGCTCAAGTGTCACCTCCTTGGTAAATCCATCCCCAACTCCCCAAAGGCACACAACCTGAGCCTCATTCCATTCTGTGCCTGTCTCCGTTGTGGCAGGCATTACAGCTTATCATAGTGATTTGTGTAGTGTCTGTTTCCACCAGCTGACAGAGCCGTTCTCAAGGGTATAGACCATGACAGTTTCGGTTTGGATCTCAAGAGTTTAGAATTTAGTAGGAACGCCAGTCCCTGAGTGTGGAAATGCTGGGCATGGACAGATATGTGAACACGTGAGAAATGAATGGAAGAGACAGAGCAATCGAGAGTGATGATGTGGACCCCACTTATGGCAGGTCATTCTGCTCTTCAACGTCCTGTTAAATGACCATCACGATCCTCTTTCCCAGGAACGTTACACACTGCATTCCACTAGCAGTCAATAATGAACCATGGGAGTGTTTTTATATTTTTAAAATTCTTGTCAAATTGTGTACAGTTTCTATTGGGACTTGAAGAGCCTGGCTGATTTGGGGGATGGCTGTTCTCTCTTCCTTATTATGCTTTTACTTTGCACTGGAGAAATTTCAGGAATTTATGTTGATGCTTTTAAGACTTTCATTCATAGCATTTTTTAAAGATAGTAATTCGCATTTTAGGGAGGGCAGAGTTTCTGAAAAATGTTCTTTGATCTTTTGCATTATAATTAAATAGACTTCAGAGTTTTAAAATTCAAGCTCTCTGACTTGTGACAGAGTGTGGAAAGCCTTTAGAGAGAAACTATACTTTTTAACAAAACTTAGAAACATATGACATTGAGATTAAGGAACAGGCACATTTATGGTGGCAACTGCTGCCTGTAGGCCTCATAACACCTATAAAAAGGAGGAGAAAAAGCCCAAGTGTAGGATCTTAAAAAGGAAACCTCAGCAGGGGCAGCAGAGGTTGGTTTAATTATTTTTAAGCAACATTAAGGCTGAAAAATGCTTTTAACATTCTTAGCACACAAATTAGTTGCCCCTGATGTTTTGCTCTTGAGCAATCGGAGAAATGAGTATTTTCACTGTGGCCAAAAGCCTGCCATTTCTCCTCTGACTCATCTTGTGTTTGAATTTCGGCAGCCTGGCATGCGGAAGAACGGGGAAGCGCCACACCCTCTATGTGAGGGCGGCTGCACTTCAGGGGTGTTGTGCGACAGTTCAGTCCAGAGTATATTTTCTAGGGCCCTTGATCTTTGGGGTGAGGAATGATTTTTCACCTCCATCTTTTTAAAAGTGTAGGCACAATGTTACACATAGACAGCAGTAGCAACCATAAAACATGTTCCCCTTCCCACATTGCAATGCGAACTGATGGACATATCAGCGTCCTGGGCAGGTAATCACTTTTTCTGAGCTTCATTTTCCTCATCTGTAAAATGGGAACAATGTCTGCCACACTAGTTTCTGCAGCAGATAATTGAGTGAATATATGAGTAGGTACATAACTTAGTACAATGTCTAGTACATACTCCCTGTTCAGTAAACAGTAGCCGATGTGGTGGTTGTCGATGTTGAGTGCAGTGTTAATGATGTAGTAGGAAGACCATTGGCCTGGAAATCAGAAAACCAATTTTTTTTTAGAAAAGAATTGCTTAACCTATTAGTAAACCTATTTTACTTCCTTAATTTATTTCGAACCATAATTTTCTCATCTCAAAACAAGGAGTTTGGACCAGATAACTTTCCAACTTTAGTATTTATGGCTCTGTGAATAGACTGATCAGCACAGTGAAGTACTCTCAGCTCCATCCCCTGAAGTCCTTGCATCTTTCCTGAAATAGCCTTCAAACACAAGCTAGGCTTTCTAAGATGCCAGCTCCGTGTGGGTGCAGAATAACTGTGCAGAACTGCAGAGCAAAAGACTCTTGTGGGGAATAACTTTCAAGTCCAAGGACATAACATCTAGAAACATTTCTTTTAGTGCCAGTGGGTACAGAGATAACATTTAGACTTGCCCCCAAGAGACACTGTACCCTTGTCAGTGAGAACAGAAGATCAAGGCCTAGTTCTGTTTTGAGGGAATTTAACCATTGTAACTTGGAAACGAAGAAGTTTTTATCAAGGGAAATAAAATTCTCCAGACTGGTTTCAGTTAAGGGCAGGCAGCCATAACATCACAGTAATTATCCTTTACACGTGTATGGCTCGTTGCCTACACAGAGCCTTTTGTTGTTCACTGTGCTGTTTCACCCCTACAACGAACAATATCGGGCAGGTAGGGCAGCTGTGGACATTCCTATTGCTGAAATAAGGGAGCTGCCCTCCAGGGAGGTGGTGTGACTTGCCTCAGATTGCACAGCTCCCAAAGGCATGTGCTATGCCAGAGAGAACCGTGGCTGACTGGCTTTGTGGGCCACCTAGACACCTCCTTACATCTGAGCAGCAGTAACTCTGTCTTCCTTCACTGCTTTGTTTGGGAATTGACAAAACATTTCAAAATTTCCATCAGATAATTAAGCAGAGAAAAGTTTTCAAAGAAGGATCTCCAGATCAGCTTCTAAGCCTGCCTGCTGGATAAAGGGACGGGGAGGCTCCATGCTCATTCTCTACCCAGAGATCCCATTTATTGATAATCAGAGCCTCTCTGATTGGTTGGTGAAGATGCTGATGAGGGCGGGGAGATATAGCTGTGCAGCTCCGATTAAACGGGAAAGCCTGAGGCCTATGGACGGAAACACTGTTCAAGGAAGTCCTTCATGAGGGCTGGCTCAGAGGGCAGAAGCACAGTGCAGGCAGGCAGTTCAGTGCAGCCTTCTCCTGTAGTGCAGTTTGCATGAGCACTCTGTGTACAAATGGCTGCTAGGCTCTGCTTTTAAATTTCAGTCCAGTTAGCCACTTGGAGCCTTTCCTGTAGGTACGTTCTTTCTCAGCATCCAGAGATTGCAGACAAGCAAAGCTGTACATGAGCCTTTGAGAGGCTGGACTGGATGACTCTAGAGGGCCCTTCCAGCTGGAGGGCCAGAGATGTCCCTTTTTTCTTCCTGGAATCAGCTGACCAAGAGTGCCCAGTACTGTTCTTTGGCTTCCAGCAGGCACTGTATTAAGTTCCCCAGATAAAGGAGGAGAAAGAGGAAACCCTCAGGGACTTTCGTCCTATTTCCTCCTCACTTTCTCCTGAGCAGGTCCACAGCGTTTATACATCTTCTGGGAGAGAGGGCTATGTTAGTTTGAGCAGTACTCTCAAGCCTTAGAAGGTACGGCAGGCAATGAGGTTTGGGGCCAGGTGCAGAAGTGCCCCAGAGATATGGCTCTATAGCCTGTTTAGCCCTCAACTCATTTCACCAAAGGTTGGGATCAGTTTTTTAAAGCTGTAGAAGGAAGCAATCACACTGTTTTCTTCCTCCCGCAATCTGTCAATTTTTGCAAAGCCTGGCTTATCCAAATCCAAAAGCATCTGAATGAGAAGTTTACAGACAAATTGTGAATGTACAGCTCTTAACCCCTGGGCAGACTTAAAGAGAATAATGATGTCTGCTTACCAAGGAACCACTTTACACAGGAGCAGCCTTTTCCACTTCACCTTCCCCTCAACGCTGTGAAGTAGGTGCTCTTACTATTCCATTTCACAATTGAGGAAATAGACTCAGAGATCGCAGAATAATTAATTTCACTTAGGTAGTAAAAGGTGAAGACATAGGTAAACCCAGGTCTTACTTTTAACCACTAAGTAACGTTTCTCCTAGATGGACTAGAACAGCGATTTTCAACCTTTTTCATCTCATGTCACACATAAACTAATTACACAGAATTTGGCAAAAAATAATAGGCACAATTTTGATTCATTCATACCAGAGGGCTATTGCTGTGTTGGCTGCTGTCATTTTTTTATTTGACAATCTAAGGGAAAAGAAGTCACTGCCCCTGACTACACAGTCAGGTGTTGTGTGTGTTAAAAATTCTTGCGGCCCACTGGTAGAAATGGCCCTAAAGGATCAGAGCTTCTGACTGAAGAACTAGCTCATCAGTGGTTGAGTGCTACCTCATTCAGTCCCTTCCTTGTTTCTTCCCCATCCACTCTGACCTGGACCCCATAGTCTAGAAATGCAGCTTCTCTTAGAGACATTAGGAAATATGGAGGCAAACTTGAAAGAAAGTTAAAAAGATTCATGGGTGTGATGGGGCTGAAAGCGCACGCACACATGCACACTGACCCCATGTATGGACTCCCCTCTGGAGTTCACAGACTCCCCTCTGTGAACACAAAGAGAGCGGACCCCTGCATCCTTCACTGCAGTGAGTGCTGCCCACCACAGCCTTGGCCTCACTCTGCCTCATCTCATCACACAGCAGCATCTCTTGGCCGCAGCCCACCTCGCCGCACTTCTGCCGCCCATCTCTCCTTCCTTTCTCTCCCGACCTCTCTCCTTGCTGTGGATCAGCTCCCTGTGGCAAATTTGCTTTGCACTTCCCCGAACCCAATAGCAGTTCCTCTCTCCTGCTCCGCACCAGCTCCTTTGTAGGACTGCTTTGGTTTCCTCCTCTGGTCTTTGTAGCACCGCTGTACCTGCACTCTTCCAACTGATTCGGGATAAATGTGAAATGAGGACAGCCCAGACCACATCTTCTGCTTGACGCCTCCCTGAAGCCAGTGACCAGCTCATCCCTGAGACGGGACCGAGAATGGCTGCTTAGCCTCTAAGGCTGTATCTGAATCCCAGCTGTGCCCCTCGGCTAGTACTTCACTTCCTGGGACTCAGTTTTGTTACCTATATGATAGGTACAATACTCCCTTCCTCAAAGAGTTGGGAGTAGTTAATGATTTAATGGTCTAAAACGCGCGGTATGTGACAGCTATTGAAAAAGTTGTAGGCCCTAGCAGGGTGTCTCCATTGGTTGGAGCATCTTCCCACACATCAAAAGCTTGCAGGTTTGATTCCTGGTCAGGGCATATGACAAGGTTGAAAAAATATAGTTGTAGCTATTATTAAAACTACCATTATTACGAGTCTTGTTCCTCACCACTTATGTGACATAGATCTTCCCTCATAGTCACTCCTCCACCCCAGCATTTACAATTAAAAAACACATTATCTCAATCAACTTTATACACAGATATTATTACCCCAATTTGTAAGTAAGGAAACAACGTTAGAGACAGGTTATATAACTTTCCCATGGTCACACTGTTTGGAAAAAGAGCAACTGGAATTAATTAGTTCCATCTCCAGCTCCTTCAAGAAACGTTTACTGGGGCTTCTAAAGCTGTAAACTCAGCTAAGGGCTGAGAAGACCCTGGTATCAGACACAGGCCTGGGGGTGTGGGATGCACAGTCAAATGGGGAAAGAGGCAGGTAAATGGATAGCAGGTTATGCAATACTGGGGTCAAGGAATTCCAATAGGCAGCCAGGTGGCAGGACTCCATGCCTGTGTGGTGACTCCATCACCACAGAGCTAAACACAATGTGAGCTGGACTGCGTCCTGCTGTCCAGGCAGCTGGGGGCGCACTGGAGGGGAGAGTAATTCTGATGGGAGAGAGGGGCCAATGAAGGAGACCAGCAGCTAACCTTATGAGAGAAGGTTTCAGAGGAAGGAGCGTAGGTAGAGGTCGGAGGAAATGTAACCAGATCGTAGGACAAACACAGCAGAAGCTGAAGGACAGAGGATTCAGGGCAGGGAGAAATGCTGATGACAAGGGTGGGGCCAGACCACCAAGAGCCTACAGTGCCAGGCTGAGTCAACTGGCAGCCATGGCAAGTGGCTGTTTGGGGTGGCAGCATGCCTGTGGAGGCTCACGGAAGAGAAAAAAGTTTCAGGCAGGAAGATCCAGAAGGTCTATCATTTTAATCCAGGTTAGATGGTGGCGGTGGCAGAAAAATCCCAGGATTTAGATAAGATACAAGAAGGGAAGGGAAGATAGTGTGGTTGAGCAGAGCTCTGCTACTTTGACTAGTCAAGCCAACCCCCAGTGGAAGAGTGCAGTAAATCAAGCAACTTAAACACCAAACATCTCCAGACTCTGAACAGGAAGCACAAAAGCATGACTGTAGATATTATACTATCAAAAGAAGGACTGTGTTAATGACAGTGAAGCTGCCATTCTGAACAAAATTATAAAGAAAAGTGTTAAGAAGAAAGGAAATAAACACAAGCACAGGAAGGCAGAAGTTGGTAGTATCCAGGGGAAGGGGTTCCATGACTCCCCAAATTCAATTGCCTTATCACTGCAGTGGGTGTGTTTTCACAGTGCGGCGTGTCTTGATGCCATCAGCCTTTCAATTTACATGGTCGACTCTCCTTGCTCTGCCTTTGTACTCACTAAGCTATTTCCTAATTATAATTTCTGCTTTGCATGTAGATCCTTCTACAGAGGAACAGAAACCACTGAGTGGCCAGCACAAACATCCAGTACATTTGGCAAGAGGCAACAGATGGTTAAGAGCATGGTTACTGAGTTTGAAACTTTCCAGCTGTGTGACCTTGGGCAAATTATTTCAAAGTTCTGCAACTCAATTGCTTTATCTGTAAAATGGGGATGATAACAGTACTTTAATTCAAAAGGTCATTGCAAGGACTTAATCACATAATGCCTAAAACAGTGCCCCCATATAGTAGGTGCTCAAAAAAAATCATAGCTATTATTACTATGGGTCTCACTGAAAACTGAAAACGGTGGCACCAGGGTTATATGTCAGTCTCTCATGAGGATGGTTACTGTGAGTCAGTCTTTCAGGGTGCTGTTTCCTTTGGAACTAGTAAGATTGAGTTTATGAACATATAAAGCGGAGAACAAGCTTCTCTATCATAGTGAATATGTTTACTTGCCTCTTTGCCACAAAATATTTGTAGCTCCTTGAGAGGAAAATGTGTGCCTCATTGTCTCAATATCCCTAGTGCCTAGAATGGCACCTGGCACATTGTATGTGCTCAATACACTTTTATAGAATTTATAGCTATGATTCCAATACTGCCACTAATCTATTTTGGTGTTGTCCAATAGAAAAATAAGATGAGTCACATAAATGATTTTTTTATTTTACTTCATTTTTATCTTATCTTATCTTATTTTATTTTAAACAGTCACCCAGAAATGTTTCTGTGGCTCCAGGCTGGTTTGCTTTGTGGGAATGCCAGTTCCCTCAGTGTTCTTCACTTCATCTGGGAGACCTGAATGTCTTGTGTGTGCATGAAAATGAAACTTCTCTCCTGCCTGGACCTGCTGGGGCTGTGAGTTCCTCTTGGACATTCCATCAAAGCAGATGTCAAAGACTTGGATGCCTGCCCAAGGCTGATATCCTCTCCCACGTCAATGCTAGTCAGAAGTAGGCTGGGTCCAGCCCACCCACTCCCCTCCCTACCAGAGGAGACCCAAATGAAGAATGTTTCCATCACCCTCTAAATCTCCATGTCTTCCCTAGAAGCTTCACTGAAACCCTATTCTGTTCTTTTTATTGCAACTTCTTCTCAGGTCTTCAGTACTGACCAGGAGTGCAGGGCAAGGACCAGGTGAGGGAGAGACAAGAGCTGTATTGGGGTACACCCACCCCTGTTACTAACTCAGTGTCCTTGAGCAATCTTGTGGCTCTCAATCTCTCTTCCCGGAGGATGAATTCCCCCTTCCCTAAGGAGGCTTTTCGGTCCTTTATGCACAGAGGCCCATAACTATCCCCACTTCTATTTTTAGGCAATACTGAATACTAGGGGGATCCCAGCTGAAGCTATCAGGGTGGGACCCTCATTTCCAAATGAAAACAAATGGATGCATATTTCCATTTAGGTTGCTGTTCTTTCCAAGAGATGGAATCTTATCTCTTCACCTCCTTGCATGAGAGCTTGGCCATGTGGTTTGCTTTGGCCAGTGACACATTAGCAAATGAGACACAAACAGGATCAAAAAGAATTTGTGCAATGGGGTCTGCTCTCTTTTGCTGCATTTGGAACCCAGTGGTCAGTGAAAAGCCTCAGGTAGCCTGCTAGGTGCTGCAAACACGTGGTGTAGTTACCTCTGCACCATAGCCCACCACAGACATGTGAGTGAGGCCATCCATGTTCAGTCAGCTCCTGACGAACTGCCAGCTCGCTGTAGCTGCATGAGTGGGCCCGAGTGGGACCAGCGGAACCACCTAGCTGAGCTTAGTTCAAAATGTCAGTACCCAGCGTTTTGAGTTACTCAGTCATTGTTTTTTTTAAGTCACTAAATTTGGGGGTTGTTTGCTATGCAGCAAAAAAAGAAAAAAAATTGAGACATTATTAGAAGGATAGAAGAGGGAATGTGGAATTGATAAAATAAGTATCCATAACTGATATCTAAGGTCTTCTTCAGCTACTGAAATTCTATGATTTGGTGAGTAGATCCCAATGTCTATAACAAGTGCAATACATATAATTTACACTTGTTTCTCTTCCACTTCGTTTTATATTGTAAACCTCAGAGAAACACATTGTGTGGCCATAAAGAACTATGACTGATTGTCACCACATCAATCTCATTACTTTCCGGCTGTAGTTTGTTCTGTGGCTGCCAAGGCGGTACCTTTCTTGAACTGCGTACTGTTTGTAAATGTTGACTTTATATGATTCACATTGCAATCTTGGAAAATATATATATATATAATTTTTTTTTTTTAAGAGTTGAGACTTGACCCTGGCCAAGTGACTCAGTTGGTTGGAGAGTCATTCTGATGTGCCAAGGTTGCAAGTTTGATCCCCGGTCAGGGTACTTACAAGAATCAACCAATGAATGCATAAATAGAACAACAAATTGATCTCTCTCTCTCTCTCTGTCTTCCTTATTCCTCTCTCTCTTAAATCAATTAAAAAAAAAGAGTTGAGACTTATGTATGAACTACTTTTTTAAATGAAAAGATATTGAAATCACTTGCAAAGTCACATAGAGCCATAAAAGAATGCAGCTGCTATAACACTACAGGAAATTGCATCCAGGCTTCCATCCTGTACAGGGCAATTTTCAGCAACTAAGACACAGGCCTTGAAAGTCAGAGGCATTAATGGAAATGTTGATGAACTCGTAATCCCCACTGCTGAATGAATGACTGAGAAAGACAAGAATAACAGCAACACAGTATGAATTCTCAGTGTCTTTGGCAACAAGCAACTGAGAAGCCTTTTCCAATGATAGCATAATTAAATTACTAATTATTTAAGTAATTTCTGAAAGTCAGGAAAAAATAGCACTATTTAATTTTGGATATTTCATTTTGCTAAAGTTTTTGCAGCCTGCCCACAAGCCAGAGATTTCCCAGATGGGCCACCACCCTGTCCTGGTTTACAGACCTGGTGTCCACCTTGGGTCACAGGGAGGCAGATGCATCTTCGTGCACATGTTGCACTGAGGACTGTGGCCTGGGATCCGGGGAACAAGTCCTCTTTCAACTCACTGTTCAGTGCTTTCTCCTTCCCTGGCTTTGGCACAGTTTTGTCTTTGAAGCATGAGGACATCAGGAAAGAGTGTGTACAGTTCTCATCTCCATTTATACTGCTCCCTGCCTCCTCTCCCCAAGGCCTCAAAGGGTCTCCTCCTCCAGGTACCCAGAGCTGACCAGCAGGAGGGGCAGGATGGTTTGAAAGTACAGCTGCCCTTATTCATTACAGAACAATCTTTCTTCTTTTCTTGACTTTTTTTAGCCTAAAGGACAAAGATAAAGAGTCTTGATTTTCCTCATTAATCTGCTCCAGCTGGTGGTCTATCCAACTTCTGAAATCACCTGTGATTTCACACTTTAAAAAAAAAATGCTAGCATCTTATTTTACGTAATTTTATGGGTAACAGTTTTCAAAACTTTTGACCAAAAATCAAGCATCCAAATAAAAATAAGGACAAAAAGAATAACTGTGACAAGCGAATACAACAGCCTGCTACGCCAAGAATGTACATGAGTCATGTTTTCCAAAGGCCGTGTTCCTCATTTTGGAATGACCTGCAACTTCCGCCTAACCAAGTCTCTCGTGAGTTCCTTACAGGCACGCAGACCCGCAGACTCTCGAGCAGAAGGGACCTCAGATGTCCTCTTGGTTCCTCAGCTCCACTGTATCCCCCATTCTTGTTTGGGGATTGGAGAGACAAGGATTGAGAGTGTTATGGGTTGAATTCTTCCCCCGAAGAGATATGTCAAAGCCTTAACTCCTAGTACCTATGAGTGCAACCTTATGTTAAAAATAGGGTCTTTGCAGACGTAATCAAGCTTAAAATGAGGTGGTTGGGGTGGGCCCTAATCCAATATAACTGCTGTCCTCACTAGAGGAGAAGAAACACTGGGACAGACACAGAGGGAGAGCACTAGGTAAAGACAAAGGGAGACACTGAACTGTTCCAGGCACGAGCCAGGGATCTCCGAGGGCCACTGGCAAATCACCAGAAGCAAGGAAGAGGCAAGGCAGGATTCTTTTCCCCTACCGATTTCAGAGGGAACATGGCCAACCCATGACACCTGAATTTTGGCATTCAGAACTGTGAGGCAATACATCTCTGTTCTTTTAGGTCACACAGTTTGTTATGGGAAGCCTAGCAAACGAATACAGACAGTTTAGGCAGATTGCCAACAGTCACACAGCTGGTGATGGCAGAGGATGCACCAGAACAAAACACTTGTGAGTCCCATTGCAAAGTTTCACATTGTCATTTATTCCTGTGAGGTGTGGCAATGCAATTGTGTGCAAGTGTTTTCTGACATCTTTTGTTTTTGCAAAAAGAATAAAATAAATGGAGCTATTCCAAAATGGAGCTGGAGCTGTCCTGCCAGAGGAACTTCTTGCATGTCTTATGTTTCAAAATTTTGGAACGTTTAAAACAGGGCAAGATGAGCTAAGCAACATTGTGTCAGAAAGAAAAGTTTGCAAGAACAAGAAAGCAGATATTATGGCTACCATACTGACGTCTACCAGACTAAAAATTAAAAACATTCTTTAAAATAAACATCATTGTCATATTATTTGCATCAACAGAAATGCCTTCCTTCTACTGATGTAACTGTTCCCCTTCCCTTTCTCATACATGCCTGTTGCCTTTGCCCCTAATCAGAACAGTGTTTGGGATTCTGCCTGAATCAATGCTTCTCAAATAGTTACTCTTTGATCTCAAATAAATACTTGCTGCCTCTCACTTACAAAGGCCTTCTATTTTTAGATTCACATTTTCATTTCAGAATTCTATATTACCTTCAAATAAACATTCCTTTTCTCCCCGATCTTTATTTTGAAAAATTTGAAACCTACAGATAAGTTGAAAGAATAATATGATCAACACACATATTTCCTTCATCTAGATCCAACAATTAATATATTGCAATGTTCATTTCTCTCCATGTTTACTGTGGTCTTAAGCGGTTTGACAGTTGCAGACCTCATGGCATTTCACGCCTAAAAATTTCAGCATGTGTCTCCTAAAAACAAAGACATTCTACTGCATAACAATCTGATTTAAGGAACTTAATACCAATACAAAAGGATTATCTAATGAAAAGATTATATTCAAATGTCTCCAATTTGTACCCAAATATCATTTATAGCTATTTTCTTTCTTCCTCTTCTTTCTTCCCCTCTATTCTTCTTCATTTTGGGATTTAGTGCCCCATCACTCACAACCACATCTTAATCTCTTTTTAATGCAGAGCATTCATGCATCCTTTTTTTCACACCATTATTTTTGAGGAGTCCAAGCCAGAATGTCCCACAATCCAGGTTTGTCTCTTTTTCCTCATTTAGATTCTGGTTGAACATTCTTTGGTAAGAGTATTACTGAGGTGATGCTGTGTCTCATCAGGGAAGACATAATGTCAGTCAATAATCATCATCATAGATCATGTCAAGAAATCAATTTAATTGGAAGTTACTACTTTTAACTAGTATAAGAACATGAAATCACATTGGTGATCATAGTTATTTGCAGATACCTCCACTGTAAAGGTACTATTTTTCTTGTTGTAATTAATGAATAATCTGTATGAGATATTTGAAAGAAAACTTGTTCTTAACTAATTAGTACAGTGCATCCAGAGTTAAAAGCAAATGTTGACTTGGTATTAGATATCACTCCATAGATGAAATGTAACACCTAGTGTGCCCTACTTAATTTACTGCATGTTTTTTTTTTTTTTTTTTTTTACAAGATAGCAGTGGAGGTGGGGTTAAGGTTAAAACTAACCCTCCCCCTTCACAAACCACCAGCCTACAGAAATCCAAAGGTCATTCTCATGGCTTTTCCAGCACATATATATTGCTCAGGTTTTGGCCTTAGCCAAGACTTTGACTCATTAAAATTTATAGTGAAACTTCAGAAGGCATGCCCCCAAAAGTTAAATATACAAAGAAGAGTAAAACCCTAGCTAGGTAATCCCAACGTCTAAAGCACAAAATTACATTAGCTAAATCAAAGGTTTGCTCTCAGCCTGCCAGGATCGCAGACAGCTCAAGTATCATGGGTAACGTAGAGCCTGTACTATTACACCGTGTCAAGGTGGTGTTTTCCTTGTTGGCTACCACAAAGGACATAAACTTGAGACAGCAGGGCAAAAATAGATCTGTAAAGCGATGACAACCATTTTTGAGAGGTCAAAAACACTCACAGCTTTAACTGGAAGTTACTACTTTTAAAATTAGTATAATGCCATGAAAACACAAACCTAAGTGTCTGAGTGAATATTAAGTATGGCAATTAAGGTACATAAACCACTAAGCCCAGCCTCAGGGTGCTCCTGTGCCGTGAAAGGAGTGGCTCAACCATGAATGCCTGTGGGCGGTCCCTGTATTGTTTCCCCACTGGACTGAGTTCCAAGAGAACAGGGGCTTGGTCCTGTTTGACCTCCAGTGTGCAGAACAGTGTCTGGCACATGGTGGGGTTCCAACAATTATTGCTTGAATGAATTAATGACTCAAAATAGTGCTCTACAAGGTTAGGTCCATTCAGCATTTCTAAAAAAGAAATTTAACCTTGTGACCTCTCCACCCCCTTTTAATTACAAACCTTGTTTCTCAAGGGAGTGTGAACAGAGGGGCCTCTATAGCTTCTCTATCTCAATCTCCAACAGCTTAGCTAGTCATTTCAGGACAGAGAGCTGCAAGGCACACCTCTGTGTGCCAGATCACGTCATGACCCTACCCCTAGAGGTCACGTATCTTTTTTTTTTTTTTGCAAAGCAGGAACCAGAAAGGATGTGCAATATTCCATTGTCCCACCATCACTAGTGTTTTATCTCCTTCTAATATCCTCAGTTTGAGTTGCTAACGGTCATTGAAAAAAGAAAGTCTGTGGATTATTAAAAGAATGTACAATTTGCTTAAATACTTAACGTTTTTCTCCACATGATGTTTTATCTGTAAATATTCTGATATAAAATTTTGATTAATTTGCTTAAATACATGAGTTAACCAAAGTAAATGATCTGCCCTATAAACATTGTTTTTTGTTCATGTACAGATGCCTTAGTTTCAAGGAAGCTGGAGGAAGAAACCAGTACACATGTTCTCTTGATTCAAAGACGGTAGACAGTGCACAGGACAGGAAGAGAGAAGGGGCAGGAGAGAGGCTCTCTTCCCAGAGCAATAAAAATTAAAATATGAGAATAGTAGCAGCTTGTGCTTACTGCATGCTTATTACTTTGTTTACAGCAGCCCTACCAAGTTAAGGACTATTATTCCCATTGTAAAGAAGAGAAAATGAGGCTTAGCAAGGTTGTGACTGGACAGTAGTAAGGTGTCAGGTGAGGATTCGAAGGGAGCACATCTGACCTCAGAGCCCTCTTGCTTTACCGTCCGTATACAGGGAGAGCTTCCAAGGGCACAGGAGATGGAGAGCCTGCTACAAGTGTCATCTGGAGTTCAAGGAAATCTTTGATCATTTCTTAAAGTGCTCATGCTAGGAGGAACTCAGGGCAGATACAGTGCACATGGCCCCAGAGTTCAGAGAGCAGAATCCCTATACTCTTGTTAAACATCTACTGATATTATTCAGTTGTTTTATCATCTGTCATTCTCCTGCAATCCCTCTTCAAAGGTGAAACATCCCTCAATTTATGGATATAGCTTAATTCCTTAGAGACATCTATGTGCAACGAGGTGAAAAGCGTTGCTGACGTAAGTGAAGTGAAGCAGGGGCCCTTGGCCCAGCCAGTTTTCCGCCTGGCCTCATTAAAGATTTTATCATTGCTGCCCTGCTTAGACCCACAGATCTCATGGCTGTTTCTTCCATCCCCTTGCAGAAAAGGGAAAAAGGCCTGGATATACAAAGGTTCTTATTTTTTAATGTAACACTTAGAAAGAAGTAGAAGGTTTATATTCATTAAGCTTATATTCATCAACTTTAACATCTAAACTTCATGAGATTTTATGGGGAACGATCCTAAAACCAGCGTTCACGTTGGCAGTGGCAGTTTTCCAAAGCCACCGTTCAAATTCTGTACCACTGTGGGAACAGTTTACTCTTAATCCCCCTGCCCCCCTACATACACACTCCCCCAGACACAGGCAAGAAAAATCTTCAAAACCAGTTGTAATTTCCCCTTAAAGTCAATGCAGGTAAACTTCTGGCAGGCAATGGCAGGAACTTCTTTATGCAGGAGCATCCCTCTTCCAACCCTAGCTCAAACGTAACCATCTGTAACCATGACTTCCAACCTTTTTTATCTCATGGCACACACAAATTACTAAAATTCTGTGGCACATCAAAAAGTGTGTATCTGACAAAAAATAGGTATAATTTTGATTGAGTCACACCAGACAGCTATTGTATTGACTGTTTTTTTAAAATTTGACAATCTAAGGGGAAAAAGGTCAGTGCCCCTGACTCAATAGTCAGCTTTGCATATTTTAAACATTCTTGTGGTGCACCAGTTGAAAACCAATGATCTGTAACAAGGGCTCTTAACCTTTTAGATTTCGAGGACCCATACAAGAATGAACTCACGAAAATGCAGAGTGCTGAGGTTGACAAGTTTTATTCTGCAATTTAAAAAAATATGAATACATTTTATCATTCAGATATAAATACATATTATGACTTCATAAAGTAAAGGACAATGTAACAGAAAAAGCATGCAAGTACAAAATTTCAGGCTAGAGAATTGTTTTAAATTATAAAGGTAGCTTATGGAATTCAGTTTAGTCACAGGAAAAAAATCACTGCCTTTTTCCCCCCACATTCCACAAGTCAGTGAAAATTCTAGACATTAGTGTACCTCCTCTGTCAACCACTAGGAAGAATTAAATCCCTCCATCTTTCTCAAGTATTTTGTGAATACTTGTTATATCATGTGGCTCATACTTATTCCTGTTAATGTTTCCCTAGCAGCTCGACCACAAGTTCTTAAAAGCAAAGTTTGTCTTAGCCTTTCATCCATTGACAGAACATAGCATGAAGCCTAGAACACAGTAAGCATTATAAAAAAAATTTATTAATCTGTACATAAGTCAAATGGAAAGAGAAAGTTCTCTCTCTAGATGAAGTTGTTGATCTTATTTGTAAACTGTCATACATACCACATTAGACCCTGAAGGGAAACCCCAGAGATGTAAGTAGTTATAAGAACATTCTAATACCACTGGCACACAGCAATGATTTGCAAATTTAAATTGACATAATTAGTCAACATCATTGTTCTCAAAAACAATCTCAGCTATGAAATTATTTTTTAGCTGAGTTGTGTTTAAACCTTGAGAGTGACATCAATTTATACATATTTCAAATGAAAACAGAATTTTAAAATGCGGAGCAGAGTGGGAATCATCAAAAAGTAGAGTAATAGGCCCTAGCTGGTGTAGCTCAGTGGACTGAGCGTGGGCTGCAAACCAAAGTGTTGCCAGTTCGATTCCCAGTCAGGGCACATGCCTGGGTTGCAGGCCAGGTCCCCGGTGGGGGCCACATGAGAGGCAACCACACATTGATGTTTCTCTCCCTTTCTTTCTCCCTTCCCCTCTGTCTAAAAATAAATAAATAAAATCTTAAAAAGAAAAAAGTAGGGTAATAGCTAGTGGGAAATGAGATCCTCTGAGTTCATTTATCCAGGTGGCTTACTGGTGAGCCATGGATCTGTGACCTAAAAATTGAACACTAGCTGGCAGTTCCCTGAATCCAGGAAAACAGTATGTCCTAATTTATTTCCCTGACAAAATTTGGCTACAGTTCAGCAATGCTGTAAAAATGCTGTATTTTACAGTTCAGTAAAAATACATTCCATAAAAATCTTTATGGATTTTCTCATTACATTGACAAATGAAGAATGAAATCATCTTATGAGGCAGAATTAACAAAAACTTTTATTATCCTTCCTAAACATATATCTCCCATGAAGAACATAAAAAGGGGAAGGAAATTAAAATAATTGTTTCTTGCACTACCAAATTCAGAGAATGTAAGCATATATAGTGTTATGTTAGCTATTATTTTAACTCCTTAGCAGTAGCCAAAAGTTAAATTTATGAAATTATCCAAAAATCAGTGTTACCTTAAGGATCCCACTTTATTTGCCTTGAGCAGTGATTACACAGAGTTACAAGGCTACAGAAAGCCTTAGGGATGAAACTGTGACAGCACTGGCAATTACACAGGCAGGATCAGAGGAAGAGAACTTAGAACATCACTGCTTGCTGGTGCTCACTCTCCTCCTGGTCTTCAAGATGAAAGGAATAAACAGTCTGGGGGGCCATATTTGAGCGTGCTGGAGTTCAACGCTTTTGTAAAGGCATCCTCTTGCAGGCTCATCTACATTTACTCATTGTGGTTGGCAGCCCCAAGATGGCCCCCAATGGTCCATCCCTGGAGTTCACACCCTAGTGGAGTTCCCTCCCAAACTTCACCAGGGCCGGTTTGTGTGACCCAAAGACTAATACAGAAGTGACTGCACATCACTTCTGAGATTAAGGTATAGAAGACGTTGTGCCTTCCAGCTTGGTGTGTCTCCCTCAGATCACTGGCTCCAAGGGAAGCCAGCTCCTGTGTTGTGAGAAGCCCTCCAGAGAGGCTCAGAAGCTGAAATGTTCTGCCACGCTGCTCCCAGATTCCTGACCCTCAGAAACCGAGTGAGAAGATAAATGTCCCTTGTTTTAAGTTCCTAATTTTGGGGGTGATTTGTTACCCAGCAGTAGACAATACACCCACTGTGATCTTGGCTAAGTTAGAAAAATTGAGCTTCTGCCTTCTCATCTATAAAGTGGGGGCTAATGTATTTATACCATTCTCCTTTGTTCCAGAATGAATTTATGAAGACTTTCAGGGATGTGGACAACACAGGACAGCAAAAATTAAAGAGGTGGGAGGCTAGAAAAACAGGGGTGAGGGATATAAAAAAAAGACGTGGGAGGCTAAAAAAATAACACATTACACAATCTTATAACTGGGCCACAATGCTGGCTCTAAAACTTTTAGTAACTCCTCCAGCCTCACCCCCCACCACCTCCCCACACAGACAGACAGGTATTGATTCAGTTCAGAGTCCAAAACTTAAAAAAAGAAAATCCAACTACTTAAAAGACACATATTATCCTTAGTACTAACATGGGTGAGCATTTCCTTGGGCACTGCCTTAAACGGACACCGCGTGGAGTACATGCTGAGGCCTTCACATGCTCAGATGCCCCCATAGTGCCTCCTATCGCGCAGGTGCCTAACGGGCTCTCCTGCAACAGGACCCGCTGTTAACCCCACCATTCTGGGCAAAGTTTTACTAGTGCTACAGCTCACTTCTAAAAAAACACTTGCCCTTCACAGGCTACTGCTCCTGACTTTCCTTCCATCCTTACAAATATTCAAAACAGCCCATTTTTAGCCACAAACTTATGGCAACAGTTTTGGAAAAGCCTGGATATTCCAATTATTTTCCCATATTGCTTCTACCTCAGTAAGAACCTTGGTGGACACCAATGTCCATTCTCATGATCACCCAGGCAGAGCTTTGAGCCTCTTTAATACCCCTTCCTTTTTACCCCTCTTATTTACCTAGTCACCAAGTCCTAGTATTTTTATTAATGTCTCTTCCCTCTGTTCCCTTCTTTACTCTCTTCCTGCCATTGTCTAGCTCTAAATTTTAACTCTTTACTCCCAGATTTAAGTAACAGCCCTGTCTTAGTTTGGGTTGCCGTAACAAAACACCATAGACTAGGTGGCTTGAACAAACTACCAACATTTATCTCTCAGTTTCAGAGGCTGTGAAGTCCAAGAGCAAGGTGTTATTGGCTGCTTCTGTTCCCTGGTGAGGGTGCTGCTTCCTGGCTTGCGGACAGCCCCCTCCTCTTATGTGTCCTCACATGGGGAACGGCAGAGGAACAAGTTTCCTGGTGCCTCTTCTTACAAGAGCAGTAACCCCACCAGGAGGGGCTGGATCCTCAAGACCTCATCTAAACCTAATCACCCAAAATGCCCCACCCCCTAATACCATCACATTGGAGGTTACGCTTCAACATATGAATTCAGGCAGTTTACCCGTTCAGCCCATAGCAAGGTCCCAGTCATTCTCAATCTAGCTTGATGCATATGATCGGCAGAGCACTTTTTCTTTCATAACAATTTAATCGAGTGTCAACCTGGATCCAGAACATAGGAAATCAAAACCCAGCCTTTTATCCCACTTCTACACCCTGTTCTTCACCCAATGCAGCGCCTCCACTCAGATCTGTTCCCTCTCCTCTATGGGCCTTGCCATATTGTGAAACCCAGAACGCACCACTACACCTCCACCCCTCTGGGTTACAGTTCCATTCTTGAACCCTAGTTCAATCCCTAGCTCAGCGAATTGGAAGTCTCAGAGTCAGAGGGACTCTAAAAGGTCACTCTGTTCAGTACTCAGCCTCACCCATTCATTGTCCATTCACCCATCCGATGTTTATCAGGTACTTCCTGAGCCAAGTAAAAATAATTATGATAGGTTCAGCCCGGAAAGAGGTCTGGTTTACACAGGGAGACTGGGATGCAAATGACTAAGTTCAATGTTCCAGACATGAACAAAGAGTTTTGGGAGCATATTTTTGACATTTGTTGTCTAGATTCTGTTTGAATACCTCTAGTAACAGGAAACTCATTACCTAAAGGGGGAGCTCACTCCATTTTCAGAAATCTAGGACCACATAAAGTTATCATACTGAGTTTAAATCTAGCTTCTACACATTTATTCTAGTTTTTTCAAACTCCAGAGTTGTCAAAGATAAATTTAGCTTTCTTTTCATATGACTGTCATTATTTGAAGACTACTCCATGAATATCCCTAAACTTCTCATATGTTCTGATTCTAGGCTCTTCACCCTGTTGGCTGCCCTCCCCTGGCTCCACTGGAGATGTTTTTACAGCTTTCACAGTTTGGTGCGGATTCTCCAAGGCAGAGTGGAGGGAGGCTACTACCTTTTGGGGAAAGAATGGGGCACCCTTAGTACGTAAGTTCTTATAGGCAATCATAATTTCCAGTGATTCTTTCTCACACACCTTAGTAATCTGCTCTCCAGAAGCCCGTAGTACAAATCTGAATGGCTCATACTGGGGTTTGTTGCACACTATCTTGAATTGTCCATTAATTTAAAAAAATTTATATCTAAGCTCTTATCTAAACAGAAGGTTCCTTGAGGGTAAATACTTGTTATTCATATTTTCCTTTGATAAGTATTTGAATGAATGAGCGAGTTTTAAGGGAGAAAGTTCTGTGGTGTGCAGAATGCCCCTCCCTAAAAGATGTCCACATCTTAAATTCCAGACCCTGTGAATATGCTGTTACAGGTGGATTAGGGTTGCTGACTTCAAAATAAAGAGATTATCCTAGATTATCATAGTGAGCCCAAAGCAATCACCAGCATCCTTAAGTAAGGAAGACTGAAGAGATCAGAGAGAGTGATCGGCTACACTGCCAGGTTTAAATATGGAGAATGAAACATGAGTGAGGAAAGCAGGCAGCTTCTCATGCTGGATAAGGGAAGAAAGCAGATTCTCCCCTACAGCCTCCACAAAGGGATGCCGCTTTGCCGACATCTTAAATTTAGCCCACTGAGACCTATGTCAGACTTCTGACCCCTGAAACTGTAAGATATGTGTGCTGTTTGGAGCCACTAAATTTGTGTTGTTACGGCAACCATATAGGACTCATTTAAGTGCTACCACTTGGTACCATTCACTAGCCATCATTTGATATTTTCATTTAATCATTAATCCTTAAAACACACCTTTGATTTTTATAAAGTTGAAGCTATTGGGCAAATCTGAAAAGATTACCTGAACTTAGGTTTCTCTGATTCCAACTTATATCCATTTCAAAAAGTCATGATGCCTTAAGAGGATATACAATCACAACCCACATATTGTGCCTGAGTAATCTGCTATTCTGATTAGACTTCAAGATCCCATTTTTCCTAGCAGAAACTAGATATATAATTCAATTGCTATTATTAACATTTGTCTTTTACTTTTTTTCTGTCCTTGAACTATTCTCTTACTGATACTCTTAAAAATAAAACATTTTAAGCTGAACATAACTGTTAGCTTTATACAGATTAAACTGTTCCATACCACAGAATCAATTACAGTTTATTACTAGGATATAAATTGACTACATTAGGAATTCATCTACAGATACTTAAAATATCTGGTTTCTAAGGAAAATAAGCTTTTATAGCCACAATTGGTTTTCCTGAAAAAAACATAACCAACCAGCCCTGGTTGTTGGCTCAGTTGGCTGCAGCATCATTTGTGCACTGGAAGGTTGCAGGTTCGATCCCCAGTTGGGGGACATCCATAGATGGATGATTCAATCCTGGTGAGGGCACATAACAGAGGCAACTGAAAGATGTTTCTCTTTCACATCGATGCTTCTCTCTTTCTCCCTTCCTCTCTCTCTAAAATCAACGAATACATCCTCGGATGAGGATTTAAAAAAATGAAACACGACCACCAATGAAACCATGCAGCACTCTGACAAGAGTGGTCATTCAGTAGTGATACACTGAGCTGTGAAAAATTTACTGCTGGCCACAGACACAATAAGCATAGGTGGAAATCCTGCAATTCCAAGGATAGTTTGCCGTCAAATCCATAATGAAAATGTGAAAAAACTTTTAGTTCTTTAATTATCCCAAAGCACTCACCTGTTGCAACATGGTCCTTTTCATTTGAAATGAATTTGTTCATTCCTTATTGCACCTATTGTGTTACAGGTGGAATTAGCAGTCACTATAACATAGCATCTCAGAATGCTGCAGTAGCCCTGGCTGGTGTAGCTCAGTGGATTGAGCGCGGGCCTGCAAACCAGAGGATCGCAGTTCGATTCCCAGTCAGGGCACATGCCTGGGTTGCAGGCCAGTTCCCAGCATGGGACACACAAGAGGCAACCATACAGTGATATTTCTCTCCCTCTCTCCTACCCTTCCCCTCTAAAGATAAATAAAAAAAAAAAAGAATGCTGCAGTAAATGATTCTTCTGCTTCCTACTTATGTGACCCCAAGGCACATTATCCTCATCAAGACTCAGTGTCCTCACAGTGTCCTGTGAAATGGATATAACACCTACCTCACGGGTATTATGAGGATATACTAAGGCAAAGTATAAATGTATATACTATACATTTATAGATACTATATATATACACTATACAAAGTCTAAATGTATATACTATACATTTAGAACAGGGGTAGCTAATTTTCATTATATGCCAGGTCATGGGTTTCTAATCAGTGCATAAGAGACAAGGTCCCTACTCTTGAGAAACCTATACGCTAGTAGTGAAAGTGTACAGGTAAGCAAAGAGTCTTAGTTTTTAAGACGTGTCAAACTAGCAGCTATTTTTGAGTCATTGCATAGGGGTTCCTGCTGAAGTCTGCAGATTGGTATGACCTGATTGAAAGGTGCCCATGACCTCGCAATTATTGTAAAAAATGTTCTAGACCCACCCCAACATCTCAGTTCTCCTTAGGTCCTTCTTTTACCTTTTACCCTTTGCATTCTGGGGAAGTCTACAGAACTACACTGAAAGAAAAATTAATCTTGCCAGACTGTCCTATGGCTAGGCAACACCACCACTGCTTCCCCCACCCCATAGATGTATCCTCAGCATTCAAAGATACCCCTGCTAACAGAGATGTTCAAATTATTCACCCTTTGCAGGTCCAGAGACCTGCTGCAGTCTTTACTAAAAGCACCTAACCCTCCAAGCTACCTCCGGTCCTTAGTTTTCATCTTCTCTGTCATGTTAAATGAGTGCTCAGAAACTTCTGGCCTACTAGCTAGAAGACTTACACCTAAATTCACAACAGAATAAAGCTTTATTTTTTTCCCCTTGAACATACTATTGTCTTATAAATTCTGATGAGGACAGAATGCTTTTAAAGTATTAAATGTGAAAGCACTTTCTACAGCATCTGGCCCACAAGAGATGAGCCAGAGTGCCTGTTGCTTCTTTCCTACAGATGATTTGCCATTCTCAGAGCATTGCTCTAAATAACTCAAGTGTCAAAGAAGCAACTCTCAGCACTGGGATGGTAATAAAACAGGTACCTATCGATAATGTACTCTGAAGTTACTTGTTGATTTCCTATCCAAGACCTGTAGGAAAGTAGGAGCTACAGAGGAGGGTGGTAGGCCAGCCTCTCTTCCCCCTAATTGCTGATTATGGCAAAGGTGACAGTTAAGTCATTAACCAGCAGACCAACAGCACCTCAAACCCACGTGCAGGTCTTTTTTAAGCTTCCTGGCTGGCATCCCTGAGACTCTGCTGGGCCATCTCCATGTTGCCACAGCTAACCTCCAGTAACCCCAAGGTTTTTATCACTCGCCCACAAGAACACCAGGCCAAACTGGTTAAGCACTTGCTCATTTCCAGGTTTATTCCAGGGCAAGAAAATGACTAAGTGTTAAGGATCTCAATCAGGAACTGTTTTTGCATTTTTGTTGTAACAGAAAGCATGTGTATGGACAAAATTGGTGCTTTTACACAATGTTTTTTCTGTACCACACTATTTTTGAAGCCCCTTCCTCTCTCCCTGCCTGCCCTTCTCTACAACAATCCTGGGTTGTTTCAGTGCTACCTTCGTACACCTTCCAAGTGTCAACAGATGTCAACCAATGTTCTGGTGGCTAAAATGGTCTGGGGGGTCAGAGCACCAAACTCAAGGACCTACCATAGCCCTGGCCAGATGGCCATATGTTGATGACAAATAGCACTTTTAAAGCAAACCTACTGAGTGGCCAAACAGAGCTCCATGAGACAAGAAGAAAGCCAGGCCAGAGGGGAGACCAAGCTGAGACACTAAAGAATCATGCCTTCCACCTCCAGTGGTACAAGCAATTACTTCCTCTGCAGAAGGACTGGGGCTTTTTAAATAACATACATATACAAAACCATACAAGTTTGCAGCTGTAGAAAAAACTGACACCTCTAAATGAGTATTTTAAAGCTATTACTTTGGGGAACCTTTATTCTGATTCCAGAAGTACCCTGGCATTGCCTTCAATACTCATGACAAATTCTTTTGACTATATTTAGTGGTGGCAAATACCAGTTATTTGAGATTAGGTGTCATTTTCAGAAACAGCCAGGTCATTCAGAACTAAGAATCACAAGATGGGGAAATCAACATTATTTTGGTATAAAAACCAAGGTTCTGGTTATAGTGAAACAAGTTGGAGTTTCCTGTGCAGATCTAAAAACAATTTGGAAAGGTAATTTTAAAAGTGCTCTGAATAATGGCAATGTTGGTGTCAAATAAGGGATATGCTACCAAGATGACATAAATTTTGAAGAGGTTATTAACTTGGATGCACAGTTGGCCCTCCTGTATCCATGTTTTGTATTTGCAGATTCAACCAACTGTGGATTGAAAAGAGTTACTTTTGATCTGCGGTTGGGAATCTGTGAATGTTGAGGGCTGACTGTACGCCTTATTGAATCCCATTTCATATATGGGACTTGAGCATCTGTGGATTTTGGAATCCATGGGTAGAGGGGTGTCTGGAACTTCTCTCACCATGCCAAGGAATGACATTCTGGAGTCTCAGTCCTCTATTTTCACAACCATTAGAAAAACAGTTGCAGACAACAGACACACCTAATGTAAATCTCATTCCTGAGTCTCAGGCAGAAACTTAAAATAAAAATGCATTCTTAGCTTCAGCTAACTGGTCTTCATGTCTGCAGAGTAGGGGCTAAGAGCTAATGATACTCTTGACATAAAACTCTCCAGTCTATTAATAATATCCACCAATACGTAATCTAACTGTAGAACATTGTGCACCTGGGGGTCTGGGTCTCCTACTCTCTAGGAGTCCTTAATGTAAAACAGACATACTGACCTGGACACACATCTATAATATTAATACGAGCCCCACTTACCTAGCTCTTACTTCTGCTGCTTTGAATTTTCTTAGTATGATATACGTTTACATCAATTCAATGACATCTTTATTATTTTTACTTTTTATGACTTTTTATTCCTATCTTCTCCCATATGAGAGAACTGAGCCAAAAAGATGTTGCCCTAGACCCCAACCAGTAAACTGCAGAGGTGGGATTGCAAACCTGGCAGTTTGACTCCAGCTATGCTCTAATAATACGCTATACCACACAATACTGCCTCTGTGAGACAAGAGAAAACTTGATACATTAATCAAATAATCAACAGGAAAAAGGACAACGAGGAATACTTCAAATTTATGGGGAGCTCCTTTAGAAAGTAGAAAAGAAGGGGTGAAGTGAGGCCAGGACAAAAGCCACATTAGAGCAGCCACAAGAGTTCATGGGCAGCCTAGGAATGGGCAAAAAGGCTTTGCTCTGATTTACTTAGAGAAAACAGGAGGCACCTGGAAAGACCCCGGGCGAGCGGGGGGGCGGCGGTTATGAAAAACACGTTTCTGGCCTTGTTTCCTGTACATCAAGTCCTTTCTTGGTTACATAAAAACCACGTAATTCAAGACTAATAAATGTAGAAGCTAAAGAACTTATGACACATGGACATGAACTAAAGGGGGGAATGTGGGTGGGGAAAGGGTGTGCAGGGTGGGGGGGATGATGGAGAAATGAGACAACTGTAAAAAAAAAGAAATAATTTTTGTGTTGACCATTAAACGTATTTCTATTTAAAAAAATAAAGTAAATGTATAGTATAATTATTAAAAAAAACCCACAATACTGTTAACAGGACAGTTTTTATATCCAGTCCACATCGCTTTGTGGACTTTGTTGGCTAGTAAATAGATATGCTTAATAAATCAAAGTCAACTGTTTAACACTAGGCAGGGTAAGTGCAATGATCTACCTGGTATCTCCAAGGAAGCTTTCAGAACGCACTACCCTTAAAGAGAGGATCTGTGTGGAAGGAGGCAAGTGAAGAAGCCCTTGACATGTCTTCCCTCTATTAAAGAATGCCAATGCCACCCCAAACCTAACCTAACAGAAACAGAAACTGAGTCTCATAAAGCGAAAACGACTTGAAGGTCCTCTTGACTCCAAGTCAAGTGTTCTTCCCACCTGTGTAGACTGATTCTGCCCTCTTCCTTGTAACCATTCAAGGCAAAAGACACAATACTGATTTCAAAGCCATTCAGAGAACCTGAGCACGAACCAACCCTACAGGGGAAAGAATTCCTTCATCAGAACTTCCTCGTGCTTTAGTTTAGGCCAGTTTCCTCTCCCTGGGTCCTTGAGAGGTGTCCAGAAAACATCCGAGTTAATGCTCCTGAAATCTGCAAAGTATCAAATGAATGAAGCAACAGACACTCTCAAGGTACTGTGTTTTATATTCCAGGTTGGGGCAACAAGGATTTTAGGTCCCTGTTAAGCAGGGAGCCGTCCCCGGACCCTACCTATCCCAAGAAGACTGAGCCCACCAGAGAGGCGCATGGGAAGCTCGGCCGCCAGGCCGGCCATACCTACTGCAGGTCCCCTGCCGAGGTGAGAGGGATTCGCGGAAGTCCGCCCGGCGGGGAGCAGCCGATCCCCTGGGCCCCACGCGCGTGGGGATGCTGGGGCCGGCCCAAGTACTTCCTCTCTTCCCGGCCCACCGCCAACCTTGTCACCACCACCCACCCGTTTACCGATGCCCAGCCCGGCAGGTCGCGGTTCCCCTGCATGGCACCACCCCACCTTCCACTGCACGCGGGACGCTGTCACGTGAGGCGGGAGGGTAGAACCAATGGGCAGCCAGTGCCGAATGGAAAAGATTGTCTGACCCCCATTACGTCACAAGGCTGGCTGGGCGCGCGCCGCTTTTTCGCCCTCCCGCCTCGGCCCGCTCTCCACGTCCCCGCCCGCTCGCCGCTGCACAGCCAATCGCAAGATGGGAAGCGGCCCCGCTGGAACGCGCGGGCGGGGCGGGGCAGGGTGGCGGCCGGCTGTGCAGGGGCGGGGGGCGGGGGCGCAGAGTGGGCCTGGCCGGGGCCAGGAGCCGCGTTAGGGAGAGTTGCATCCGCCCGTGTGGGAAGAGCGTCGGGTGGTGCTGCCGCCGCGGCCGTCTCCTCGGGAATAAGAGGCTCTCCTGCCGTGCCCGGTGCGTATTCCCTAGCCCGGCCCCGCGCCACTCCGTCTGAATGCTCCACCCGCCGAGTTGTGAAGGGGGTGCCGGTGTGTGGGGCGCGGCGGCCACGAGTGTGCGGAGGGAGGAGGGGAGGCCAGGCCTCGGAGCGCCAGGTGCGCGCGGGGCGGTAGAGCGGCGAGCGGGTTGGCGTGGCGGCACTGGGGGGCGCCACGGACTCGTGATGGGGCGGCCGCGCGTGTCCGCTGTTTGTACTGGGACGCTGTGGGGACCCGCGGAAGGGTGAGCTCCGGGGAGGTGCTCGCGGTCGCTGCGTGGTCTGTGCCCGAGGGTTTCCCCTTACACACCACGGGGTCCAGGGTGACTCTGCGGGAAGCCCGCCGCGGGCTGCCTCTGGTCTAGACCGAAGCCGTGGCCGCTTGGGGCCGGGCGGGCATCCGGCGGAGGATACAACGCGCCGTGGGCTCCGCGCCCGGACTGGATGGAGGGGCTGGTCCCGAGGCGCGCCTCTGTTCGTGTCTGGACCCCCGCCGTCTGGGGCTGTGGCTCTGCTTTTCTGCGGGGTGGGTTGGTTTATTTGGTTTCCCTCTTGTCCCCACCCCTTTCTCCACCGTCCTCTTCCGCCCCCTCCCAGCCCAGCCCCTTTCACCAGGCTTGAACGAGACCTCGCCCCTCCCCCGCCCGGCTTCCTCCTCCCCCGCCGCCGCCTCCTCTAATATGCATCTCTGCCTTGCTTTCAATGGGCCGGTGCTGCTGTCGCTGCTGCTGTCCGCGCGGGTTGTGGATGTTGTCGGCTCCGTGTTGTGATGACAGGAGAATGTGTGTGTGTCCCGGGCCCAGACGAATTGGTAGGTATTCACTTTACCTGCATAGGGTACCCAGGAAGGATGGTGACTGATTCCGTGTGTGGAATTAAGGGGCGAGGTAGATAGAAGAGAGGACAAAGGTTTCCTGGACCGTATAGCTTGGATGCTTTGGTGACTGCTATTTCCAGGTAGGGACAAAAGGACCTAATCAAACAAGTGCTGGCTTGGGGCTTGTGTCTTCTGAAGGAAACTGATTTCTTCATTCTTGGAGCGATAACAGTAAAGCGATAACGGATCTGTGAAACGGCTAGGCAGTTCCAGAAAATGCTGAAAAATCGCAGTCTTTATGCAGGATGTTTAATGCAATTGGATTACATAAACTGAGGTTCTGACACATTTAATAACAAGTATAGCATTTTTTTTTTCACTTAAACCAAAAGCCTTGCAAAGCTAAAGAGCTCCAGAGTCGGCGCAGTGACAGCATTTTCTAATTAATTTGTTTGGTGGGATTATTGAAGTGGAATCATGTCTTGGCATAGGCTGTGCTGAGCACATCAGTAAGAATGGGTCTCTTTCCAGTTTCTGGTTGCAGCGCATCTTTTCTTATTAGTCATTGGCAAAATCAGTCTAAGACGAAGATGCTGCATATAACGTGGCTCAGTCTGGATCATAGGATAGGAACTTTTCAGTGAAAACATAGTCAGAAACAATTTGAAAATTCAACACTGCTCCAGTTTACCAATAACTGTATCTTGTTGCTATTCTTGGCTTATCAAGAGCTTTCTATTTTGTTTAACTAGTTCAACAAAAGTTGTTTTTATGGGATTTTTGTTGTTGTTGAGTCATCTAATATTTAAAAAGATACTCAGCGTTTGCTCATTTATGTGTGGTCTCTGAAAACATTGGAAGTACTTTGACTTCTAAGGGTATATGGTCTGATGGAGAGAAAATATCACTTGTACTAGTGATGGCAGGACGCTTATTAATTACAGAGCAGGGTTTTCATGAATTTCAACTTTACTAAGAATGTCTTTTGTTTGTTTGTTTTTAATAATGTGTCTTTTGAAGGCATACTGGGAGTTGATGGATTGGGATGCAATCTCAGTCCATATGCTAAACTGAATAAGTGAAAGATACAGTTGATAAAATTCACTGTCTGCTTTTTTGTTTTCAATCTTGAGAACCTTTGCTTTGAAGAAAAAATGTAGTATGTTATTTGAGCTTTTCATTGCTTGCGGTTTGAATGTACTGGATTAGTCCAGGCATTTGCTGCATGACTCAGTTCTTTTGCAATAATATTTCATTCATTTTGCAGTCAACTAAAAAGTCATACATTTTTTCAAGACAAAGCAATGTAAGGAAAGTGCAGGTTTGCTAGGACTTCTTATTTGTTGATTAGATATCATACGGAGCAGGACAAAGGTAGGTTTACAGTGAGTACATGAAACAGTTTTTTCGGAGTTCATTACTAATTATTGTGTTATTTCCCATATGAACAACTGTTCACCTACTTTTGCCCCACCCTTTATAATGAAATCCTGTTACTTATCTATCAAACTCCTTTTTCCAAAAACAGACAGACACATAGTACTTTGATTCAATCTACATTCCGTCAGAAATACTCATTTTTTTTCCTGTAGGATTCTTAAATTTTAAAGTAAGCACACATACAAACTTACATAAAGTTATGGAGAAACTCTCTTTTCATTAAGATTGGCATCTGTTTACATTTTTAATAGTGGAAAATCTTTATACAGAGCAGGCTATGAGTTAATGTGCTTTCTGTGTGCAAACCTAACAGGAGATATGGTTTGTTTGGAAACCAGTGTCATGTGACCCAACATTTGAGCACATCTCCTGGCTCAGTCATGTATACTTAACCTCTGGATGACTTTCAGGTATTCAGTCTGAAGTACTATTATTTAAGTGGTTAGTGTTGATAGATTACTTTTCTTACGGCATTTCTGTTTTTTATTACTGCATTTCAGAATGCTTATTTAGTTATTGATCTTTAAAGAGTGCAGTTAAAATGATACTTTCTATCACTTGCAGAAGGGGTTCTGTGTGACTGGCTTATATATGGTGCTTATTTCAGAAGCGAATAAGGGTCAGTTATTATTCAGTGTTTGTTTTTCTCTGCCCTTCCACAACCCACTTACCACTTTTTCTCTAATTACTCCTCAAAAGAGGGGACACTAAAACCAAAATGTAATGTATAGTTAACACTCTGTGAGATTCGTAATTCTTTTTTTCTTAATAGGTTTAACCTTTGGAAGGAATAGCTAATAATAAGATTAAGTTGGTTTTATGTCCTTTTTGTTGTTGTTGTTTATTTCCTTATTTAAAGCATTTGTAAAGCCTGTTTCTTTATAGGCCAAGTGAATACTTTGAGGCAATACCTTAAGAATTCAGGGGAAATACTGAGGAAGAAGGGAGATATTTTACTTGCATAAATTATCTTAAACTTTTTTATCATGAAAGGCACAGTACAATTGAATAAATTAAACATGCATTTGATTTGAAAGTCTCACTTCAACACATATAAAGTGATCCTTAGTTAGAATCTATTCTGGGTGTGTTCAATTACATCTTAGGTTAACGAGGCCCAAGGAGGTGAGCCAGCTTTTACAGGATTAATCTGGCAAGTTGGTGGAAGAACTGAATCTCTAAGCTCACCAAATTGGTGCAGTGGTCTAGGAAACATTGTTTGCAAGACTGTTCACTGGGGTGTGGTAATATTGACATTTGTCCTTACTCATTATGTATAATTTTTGTGAATGTTATAATGGACATTATATTAATACAGTAGTATATGTGCATATCTTAAGTGTATGGACATACTTATGTTGGGGGTGCATTGTAACACTTTCTTGGTCATAGCCAGGTATAATTAAATGCTGCCAATTGACCGCAAGTCTAGAAATAGGATGTTCATAAATGGGAAAAATCCCTGAGCAATATGAGAGATCCAAGGCCTTTTTACTGAGGGAGAAGGGTGATTGGCCAGGTAGACTGCTACTGTATAATGTTATGTAACACTCATCTTCTCATCTCTCCCCAGCTAAATCTATTATACACTGTGCACAGTTTGTGCTATACAAAGAAATAATGAAAACAGAAAAGCTGAACTACCATTCAATCCTGGGCCCATAAAGGATTGGGAAGTGCTCAGCAGAATATACCCTGTAGCAATAGTACATAACGTGGGGGTAAAATAGAGTGCCTCCTAGCACAGGGCTTAGTAAGTAGAGTCAGCTGCTAAATATTTGCTATAAAAGCAAAGATAGGTTAAGGAATCTGAAATAATAACTTTTTCTTTGTGTGTACCCATGTGATTTGCATTGTAGGAATCCCAGTCCGAAGTTCCAGCCTGCCACCATTCTCTGATGCCATGCCAGCACCAACTCAAATGTTTTTTCCTATGATTCGTAACTGTGAACTGAGCAGAATCTATGGCACTGCTTGTTACTGCCACCACAAACACCTCTGCTGCTCATCCCCTTACACTTCTCAGAGTCGCCTGAGGTACACACCCCATCCAGCGTATGCTACCTTTTCCAGGCCAAAGGAGAACTGGTGGCAATACACCCAAGGAAGGAGATATGTTTCTACACCACAGAAATTTTACCTCACGCCTCCACAAGTCAACAGCATCCTGAAAGCTAATGAATACAGTTTTAAAGTGCCAGAATTTGATGGCAAAAATGTCAGCTCTGTCCTTGGATTTGACAGTAATCAGCTACCTGCAAATGCACCCATCGAGGACCGGAGAAGTGCAGCAACCTGCTTGCAGACTAGAGGGATGCTTTTGGGGGTTTTCGATGGCCATGCAGGCTGTGCTTGTTCCCAAGCAGTCAGTGAAAGACTCTTTTATTATATTGCTGTCTCTTTGTTGCCCCATGAGACTTTGCTAGAGATTGAAAATGCAGTGGAGAGTGGTCGGGCACTGCTACCCATTCTCCAGTGGCACAAACACCCCAATGATTACTTCAGTAAGGAAGCATCCAAATTGTACTTCAACAGCTTGAGGACTTACTGGCAAGAGCTTATAGACCTCAACACTGGGGAGTCAGCTGATATTGATGTTAAGGAGGCTTTAATCAATGCTTTTAAGAGGCTTGATAATGACATCTCCTTGGAGGCTCAGGTTGGTGATCCCAATTCTTTCCTCAACTACCTGGTGCTTCGTGTCGCATTTTCTGGGGCCACCGCTTGTGTGGCCCATGTAGATGGTGTTGACCTTCATGTGGCAAATACTGGCGATAGCAGAGCCATGCTGGGTGTGCAGGAAGAGGATGGCTCTTGGTCAGCAGTCACTCTCTCTAACGACCACAACGCTCAGAATGAAAGGGAAGTGGAACGGCTGAGATTGGAACATCCAAAGAATGAGGCCAAGAGTGTGGTGAAACAAGATCGGCTGCTTGGCTTGCTGATGCCTTTTAGGGCTTTTGGAGATGTAAAGTTCAAATGGAGCATTGACCTTCAAAAGAGAGTGATAGAATCTGGCCCAGACCAGTTGAATGACAATGAATATACCAAGTTTATCCCTCCTAATTATTACACACCTCCTTATCTCACTGCTGAGCCAGAGGTAACCTACCACCGATTAAGGCCGCAGGATAAGTTTCTAGTGTTGGCAACTGATGGGTTGTGGGAGACAATGCATAGGCAGGATGTGGTTCGGATTGTGGGTGAGTATCTAACGGGCATGCACCACCAACAGCCAATAGCTGTTGGTGGCTACAAGGTGACTCTGGGCCAGATGCATAGCCTGTTAACAGAAAGGAGAGCCAAGATGTCTTCAGTATTTGAGGATCAGAATGCAGCAACCCATCTTATTCGCCATGCTGTGGGCAACAACGAGTTTGGGAGTGTTGATCACGAGCGCCTCTCCAAAATGCTGAGTCTCCCTGAAGAGCTTGCTCGGATGTACAGAGATGACATTACAATTATTGTAGTTCAGTTTAATTCTCATGTTGTAGGGGCATATCAAAACCAGGAATAGTGAATGAATCTTACCCTGACGATTCTCAAGTGAAATAGATTTAAAGGACAGATAGATTTTTTTAATTTATTTTTTTTTTAATTATTTTTTTTATCCTCACCCAAGGACATTTTTTTCATTGCTTTTAGAGATAGCAGAAGAGGAGAGGGGTGAGAGAGAGAAATATCGATTGGTTGCCTTCTTGTATGAGCCCCTACCAGGGATCAAATCCGCAACCTGGGTATGCACCCAAACTGGGAATCAAATGTGCAACCTTTTGGTCAATGGGACGACACTCCAACCAACTGAGTCACACTGGCCAGGGCAAGAGAGAGAGATTTTTTCAAAGATACTAAAATAATAAACATTTCCAGTGGGCCATTCTAAGCATTTACCCATTTGCTTTTCCAGCTAGTCAAGAATCCAATTGATTTGGCAGTAGGGTGGTAGGATAATGAGAGTGTTCTGCCTGGCCCAGACCTCACAGTGCCTGCACTTGAGGCAAGTCCATTAAATAAGACAAGTTCCTTATTGCAGATGTCATGTGACATTGGCTTCTTGTATTAGTCTGAGAAAATCAGGACTTGGCAAGTAGGATCTTGAAAAGGTCAAAAGCAAGGATCTTGCTGGGCGTATTTTCTCAGTGAAAGAAACATTACTGTTTATACTTGCAGGCTCATTTTGTCACTAAGATTCCAGTGTACATGAGAATATTTATTGCATGATTTCCTAGATATACAATCTATGCATTCTTCATATAAATTTGTTTTATCCTGAGGTTTTCAAATGCAGTACTTTAAGCCATAAATGACCAAGAACCAAGCAATCTGAATTTGTGTTTGTGATTATTTGGAATGCTTTTGAAGTGGAAAAACAAACTACTCCCTTCTTTACCTGATTACTTAATGTCATTGAAACATTCTATTTTGCCATACCCTTGAAGACAAAGGTTTTTAGTTTTATGTACTCTTATATTGATGTTAAATAAAGGAAAAGGAATGTTCTTAGTTTATATTAATGAAAAGCTTTATTTAGTTTGAAATAAAAAGAACTAGAGTAAAAAGATGGATATGTTTAACTCGTGTCCTCTCTTGCCACCAGCACGTCATTCTTACATAATTCCTGAAGGCTTGGCATCTAAGCGTGTGGGTGGTAGACTGCTGCTGGTACATCATACTTTTAAGTTCATAGTGATAAGAAATTTCATCACTTGGAATTTTAAGGATAACATAAAATAATTTAAAATAGCAATTTAGGGAGTAAGCCTTACCTTTGGGTATTGAGACAAGGGAGGAAGTTTTTGTTTTTCCCCACTTAGACATAGGTCAATTAAAATATTTGGTTTAAAAATTACTAAATGCTTTAAACATAATGTAGCTTATAAATAGGAATGTTGAGCTATACATGTGAGAAATTTTAAAAGGTAACTATTTTGCATGCCTGGTGCTTAATAGATCACTTAGTAGCATCAAGTGTTACTTGCAGCAGTCTCTGTAATTATATGCAGTCTCTTCTAATGTCATCTCAAAGTAAATGAAAATAAACATTCAAATTGGCTTTTTGGGATCTTACTTGATTTGCATCAAATGGCATTTTGTTCTTGTGTTTAATAGTGATCTGTGTACAGCTGACATTACTTATTCTAGCAACACTGTTAAATGACTATGACTATGTTCATAGAGATTTTAATACAAAACACGATCGATCAGCTTTCCCTTGTGTAATTAGTTGGGTGTTTAGTAGTCCTTTCAGATTTCTGTAGAATATGAACTAGATATTCAAGAACTCCCTATGGACTGGACACTAAAACACCGTAGAACTGACTGCAAAACTTTTCCAGTTGAAAAACAGACTCAGGAAGATTGCAGCTCAGAACATCATATGTTTGTTTTCTGAGGTCTTTCCCCGCTCATATTTTGTTTGTAGGGTTTTTTGTTGTTGTTTTGTTCTTTTTCCTATCAGCTTGGAACTTCTAGGCAGCATTTTTGAAGGGGGAAAAGCTGTACTACATACTTATTTCTAAATGCTTTGACAGAGACTTCTTAAAATGAAATATTGACTGCAGTAGCAATTAAAACCCATTTTCAGGCTACCATTTGAATTTCCCTTGAACACCACCCTGAAGAGTTCCATACTATATTAAAAGTCTCATCTCTATATAGTGCAATAAATACAAATTTAGTTTCCTGTGGTCATGATCAACACAGTAATTCTCACTACACAAGCAACTTGATCTCTAGGCCAAAAGCTGGTCTACTCCAGAATGAAAATGCAGTGTGGAGTGCAAATTGTTGAAATGAAAGTAATTGGATGTTAGAAATCTGAATGCACTATCATCTGAAAGCACTTACAATTTTACTGTAATTTGTCATCATGGTGATGTCATATGTAGAATCGAAGACGTGTAACCTTTCATTGTTTAGCTTTTCTTAAATTTTTTTTTATTATTTAAACTTTCTAACATATGTATAGACTTCTGTATTTATATTTAACCAATGGCTCATGGTATTTATAATACGCCCTTAACTAGTTGAATGGTGTGGTTCGCAGTACTTGATAGAAAAACTGTCTTATAAAAAATGTATCTGTGTGAAGACATAAGAAAAGTTTATAATATAGAGAATGGTCAGAGAAATACCCACAGTGAATTAAATTTCATATCTGCTTTCTGAATGGCCTGTGTTGGTTTTTTACATTAAATTTATTGGGGTAACCTTGGTTAATAATATATAATTTTCACATAACGAGGTTTTTTTAACTTGACATCTGTGTACTATTGCATGCTCACCACTCAAGGTCTTAGTTTTTCTTCTCTTACCGTGTATTTGACCCCCTTTGACCACTTTGCCCTCTCCCCACCCCCGTTCCTTTCTGGTAACCATTCAGTTGTTTGTGTTGGTTTTTAATGATAGTAAGGTTCATTAGATTCTCTCTGTAGTGGTACATTATACTTAATTTTAGAATCCAGTAGATGGATAGAATCTTCTTAAAAACAGGTATAATTTTCATTCAGTAAAATGCACAGATTTTAAGTGTATCATTTGAGATTTGGTGACCACAATCCCAATAAAGATAAAACTTGTATTAGAAAACTCTCATGCCCCTTTCTAGTTAATCCTTCTCCACATAACTATTGTTCTGATTTGTATCACCACAGATTAATGTTGCTTGTTCTAGAAATTTATATAAGTGAAATCATAAATATGTATGTAATCTTGTAACTCACTCAGTTTTTTGAGGTTCATTCATGTTGGCCTGTATTCATAGTCTCTTATCAAGTTGCATTTCATAGTATGAATATATTATAATGTATCCATTGTTGTTAAGCATTGTTATTCCCCTCTTCCCCTTTTGAAGCTAACTTTTAGATTAGCAATTCTCAGAAATACTGTTTGGTTGGAGTGTAGGTTTAACTTTGCAAATACAATTACAGGTGAGTTTTCTCTTCTATACCTTAAGGGGAGAACTTTTTCTTATGCCTTTAAACAGGTGATGAAATTTTTTTCATGATGAAAAGTTTAAAAGGATTAGAGAGTGGTCCTTTGCTGTAGATCTCTCTGTAACCTCTCCCCCTGAGAATTTTGTTGAGTCAGTTAAATGTATTCAATGATTGAGCTAATGTCTTCTTACAAGAAAAAGGGCAAACTACACCTTTTTTGATGGTCGTGGTTTATCACTCTCATGCATTTCATGTACCAAGAATGATTATCCACTGCACATATTTTAAGGATTTATGCTCAGTCATTAAGGTTCATAAAATATACAAATACCTGGTTTTAAATAGTTCTAATAATTTTTGATATTTATCTTGTTTATCCAAGATTTTCACTTTTTTAAGGGAAGGGCCCTTGGGTTTTGTTTCTTTGATCAAACACAATATTGAATGAAATATGTTAAGTATTATTTTACATTCGAGATACACGGTAACTTAAGAAACTGCCCTGGCTGGTGTGGCTGAATGGACTGAGTGCCAGCCTGTGAACCAAAGGGTTACCGGTTTGATTCCAAATCAGGGCACATGCTTGTGTTGCAGGCCAGGTCCCCAACAGGGGGCATGCAAGAGACAACCACACATTGATGTTTCTCTCCCTCTCTCTAAAAATAAGTAAATCTTAAAAACGAAAAAAAAAAAAAAAACAACTGAGAACTTTAAGAAATTGTCTCCTTTGTTCATCAGAAATTAACTTCTTAATCCAGATGCAGAGAAATAACTTATTCTTGTAGCTATAGTTTTGTTCTAATAGTTAAGGTTTTATGAACTAGGTTTTGTTGCAAAGATCCAATAGTTAAAATATTAAAGTGCCAATGTACAAATTGGCCCTTCACAGGTTTAGCCCCTCCCCAGGGGAAATGGCTTCCTGTGTCCCTTGACTCAACTGTCAGGTGAGTGAATTCGACAGAAGCAAGTTCATGTCCCCCAGTAAAACTTAGCTAAGTGATCCCCATCCAACTCTTGACACCCCCAAACCCTGCCCTGAAGCTCCTAATGCACAGAATGGGAAAAGTGTTCTTTGAGGGCCCCTGAAGAACTGTAGCAGCCATTTGGCAGTATCCGGCACCTAGCTCCAGAAGGGCAGTACTTCATCCTGGTTTGCTTCAGTGGGTGGTGGGGAGTTTTCCATTTAGACCCCACCTCAGAGTCACACTTCTCTGCTTGTCTAAGCCATACCCAATTCACTGACTTTCTGCTTGCACACAGACTCGATCAGACTGCACGGTCAAATTTTACTACCATGCAAGGAGGTCAGTGATCACATTCAGCCTTGTAGAAACCGCAAACCTTGGGTGCTGAGCAACAAACAAGTAGCCAAGAAGAGTCAAAGAACCAAAGGTTTTATCTGATCAATCAGTTTGTCTCAGTGAAGGACAGGAAGAGTTTGATTGGTTGGCAGTGTTGACTGGCTAGCCTTCTGGCATGAAAGCTGTGAAGAATGGGAAATGTGAAACCTGAGGGGGGGGGCGGGGGAGGAAGAAAAGTTAGAGAAGGAAGAGAATGGTGTTGGCAATGTCAACAATAATTAAAGGCAGTAATGGGGGCAGGGAGCATCAGATTTTCTAACTCCTTGGACCAGTGACAGGAGTGAAAGCAGAGGAAAGTAGCAAGCTGAATGGTGGTGACGTAAAGCATTTTAGAAAACATTTTTAAGGTCTTAAGACATCGTGTACTTTATGTTAGGGCACCAGCAGTTGGAATGCAAGACAGTTTCCACTAGTATGGACATTTTGTCTCAGCTCATCAAATAAGAGGGAAAAGAAGAGTCTTCGAAACTGACTATACAGAAGGGGATCTGTGGTGCCTAGATGGACAGTTTTCTCAAAAGAGTTGCTTAGAAATTATTTTTTCTGACTTCAAACCTGGGGACAGGTTCAACAATCTGGCTTGACAAACCAGATTGCATCACTAAAGCCCTGGTATTAGAAGAAACAGCGGTGAGACTGAACAGAGCAGAGAGAGTGCATTTCTAAAGCGAGGCCTTGCAACCATGAAGTCAGTTCCCTGTAGCTCTTGCTTAGAGGGGCTAGGATGGCATCCAGGTACAACCAGACCCTGCAGCCATCGTAATACTAATAATAACCACAACTACTGTTTCTTGAGCACTTAACTGCATGCCAGGTCCTGTGGAAAGTGCACCATATACATTTTCTCATTTAATTCTTATGCTGGCTAATCTGGTCCCTCAACGCCATCTTCAAGGTATCTCTGCCCTGCTCTGTGTCAGAAGGCTGAATCCTGCAGGCTGCACCTCTCAGGTTCACTTCTCACTGGCCTTTCCGTTCAAGCAACGGGTAACACCAGCAGGCAATAGGAGGGTGGGATGGGAGCAACACCAGTAAATTTCTTCCCCATTCCCTCCACGCTTTCGCTCCATCTGCATCCCTCCCCACTATGATGCCTTAGTTGGTGGTGGGGAGCCTCTTCCCCATTCCAGTTCTCAGTTGCTCAGGTAATACTATTCCTCCCTTTGTCCATCCAGCCTTCAGGATGGCAATGGCTTCCTACTGTTGCTTCTCTCTGGGTGCCTCAACAACCCTTGTTTGTTTCCCCATTCTCACTCCCACCTCTGTATGTAATCCATTTATTTGAACAGTCTGGTCTAAGTCAGTTTCCTGCCAGGACCTTACCAATGTGATGCTCAAAACAAACAGTATTATCTCCCCTGTTTCACCTAGTTCACAGAGGTGGTTCACTTGTGCAGTGTCACAACCGAACAAACCCCTATCTCTGTGTCAGAGCCTGCATGTTCAATCGCCACATCACACTGCCTGGCCTCTCCATGTAACCAGAATGATCCCTTGGGAATCTAGATGACCTGAGGACTATCCAGTGACCAATAAAAAAGTGACTCCTTGAGAAGCGGAAGCAAAGATCCCCAGAAGAAGTAGCAAAGATTAGCAGTTAGTCCAGCACAAAGGAAATGGAGCTACCTACACATGGAGGGAATGCACCAAGTGAGGACGTAAATGGAATTGGGGTTCTGTAGATTAGAGCCAGAGGTATCTGGCTTAGCAGCGCATTGCAATGTCCAGATATGCAGTTTCTCACTCCCCCAGTTCATTGTTGAAATGTTTATTGAAAATTTACTATAGTCTCCACACTGAGGCTAGGGGTTGGGAGTAAAAAGCACAGGCTGCCTTCAAGGAGTTCACAGTTTGTTTGGGAAGACATGCAAAAAACATACCCTTAAGGAATTAAGAATGGTTCAGAAGTTGAAATAAGTTCCAACAGTAATCCAGAAAAGAGAGTGATTAACTCTTCCCTGGTGTGACACAGGGACAAGGCAGACCCTGGAAAGTCAAGGAAATTCCATCAGAAGAAGCAGTACATGCGCAGAGACTCGAAAGGTGAAAAGTTTGCTAGGCAGAAAGGCCCAGGAAAGGCATTCCTGGAAGAAGGAGAGCATGTGTCAAGGCACAGAAACATGAAACTGTACTGTGTGTTTGAAGGCCTCGAGTATCTTTTACGTGACTAGAACATGCACTGTGGGGTAGAAAGATAGGAACAGCCGAAAAGAAACTTAAGTAAATACGTAACTGCAGTACCCCTGTACCCGGTGTACCTTTAAAAACAAGTATTTGAGGAGGCAAAGACCAGCCCAGACAATCGTGGGATGCAAGAACTGGGGGCAGGGGTGGGCAGAAGAAGTACAAAACAAGGGCAGACAGAACCATGTCAGGCTGAGATCTGGCTTCTGGCCACTCATAGGTGAGAGAGTTGACCAACTCTAAATAAGGAATGATGGGGGAGAAATGGGACAACTGTAATAGCATAATCAATAAAATATATTTTAAAAAAAACAAAAAAATAAAAATAAAAAATAAAAAAAAGGATTGGTGGGTAAGCTAGAGCACATATGTGTGATCTACATATTGCTATTAGTCATTCATGTGTCTACAGTCACATGTAGTAACCTGGTATGTAAACCTACTATGTTTAGTTCAAATATGGTCATAGTTTTATTTCTCTCCATTTCTTGGTTACCACCACATAGCACACGATTGCTGACCTCTACTCAGGTATGGGGCAACCTGCCAACTGAACTTGGGTAACCTAACCAGTCACCCTTCAAATTCTTGGACAGTGACACTGCTATCAGATTGTGGGCCACCAGTTGGTTCAGTCGAACATAGCAAGTGTTTATTGGGCTTTATCATTTTACATACTTGGGATATGTGGTAACCAATTGCTTTGTGTGACCATTCGAATGCAACAGATGTGATGGGCTGTCCCTCCTGAGATTAGATTATAAAATGCGCTGCAGCTTCTTTCATGGTCACTGTCCCTCTCTTTCTCTAGGATCACTCACTCAGGGGGGAGCCGTATTATGAGCAGCTTTATATTGTAGAGAGGCCCTGAGGAAAGAGACTGTTGGCCTCCTGCCAACAGTCACCTGAGTGAACTTGGAAGTAGATCGTGCAGCTCCAGTCACCTCCTAATGCTGCAACCGTGGCCAACAGCTTTGAACTACAACCTCATGCGAGACCCTGAGCTGTCCCAAACTTCCAACCCTCAAAAACAATGTGAGGACTAACTGTTTTAGACACTAAGATTTGAAGTAATTTTTTATACTCTTAAGAATCTTACGTTTAGTCATACAGACATTTATCATGAGACTGTTTACTGAACAAGTGATGTCTTGAATATTATCTGCCAAACAAGATGTGCAATGACCAAACAAGTCATATGTTTAAAAGCAATGTGGATTGAAAAAAGAAAAAGGAGATACATCTAAATGCAGTCTTATGAAGTAATTTCTGACATGTGAGTGAAAAAAAATTAAGTTGTATAATATGATCTCTTTATGTTTCATTATTCTAAGCATAATTTAAAAATAAATTTAAGACTTTATATCATATAAACAATAAATTCTTATTGTAGAAAATTAAAAACTACATATCAGGAGACATAATTAATAGATAATCAAATTCTACCATTTTCATGCTATTCAATGATAACTATTATTAACAATTTAGTGTGTATCAGGAGACAATGTAGTATAGTGGAATCAACACTGGTTTAAACACAGCTTGACCTAGGCATATTTCTCAAGTTGACTACTTCCTAGAAATTATTTTACCTCTTGGTGCCTCAGACTTTGCATTTGTAAAATGGAGAAAAAAGTGGTACTTTCTTCATACACTTTTTTTACAAGGATTATATAGGATAATGTATATAAAGTGCTTCTTGGAGCCATTTTTATTATTATCCTTCCAGATATTTTGATTATGTACATATGTATATCTCAAAAATATATCAAATAAAATCAGATTGTACTGTACATACTGATTTGTAACATGTTTGTTCATTTAGTAATATGTGACAAATATCTTTTTAGATATCCCATGTTCATGGATTGGAAGACTTGATATTTTAAAATGTCCATTCTACCCAAAGTGATCTACAGATAAATGCAATCTTTATCAAAATTCCACTGGTGTTTTTCACAGAAGTAGGAAAAAAATCCTAAAATTCATATGGAATCACAAAAGATCTCAAACCAAGCAACAATAAAGCTGGAGGTATCAGACATATATATACATATATACATATATATACAGCTGTAGTAACCAAAAGACTATGGTACTGCCATAGAAACACATGTAGACCAATGGAACAGAATATAAAGCTCAGAAATAAACCCATGCACTTATGATCTTCAACAGAGGTGCCAAGAACACACAATTTGAAAAGGATAGTCTCTTCAATAAATGCTGCTGAGAAAATTGGATATTTACATGCCAGAAAATAAAGTTGGACTATTATTTCACATCATATACAAAAATCAACTAAAAATAAATTAAAAATTTATAACAGCTGTGATTGTAAAACTAAAGAAGAAAACATAAGGAAAAACTATTCTTGACTTTATTCTGAGCAATGATATTTTTGGATATGATCCTAAAAGCACAGAAAACAAAAACAAAAGTAGAAGCTTGAAACAAAAGGTTCTGCGCAGCAAAGGAAACAATCAATGGAATAAAGAGACGGTCTACAGAGTGGGAGAAGACATTTGCAGATCATACATCTGATAGGAATTAGTTCCCAAAATATAAAAGGAACTCAAACAACTCGATAGCATTAAAAAAAAAGTAACACAGTTTAAAAAATGGGCAACGGACCTGAAAAGATATTTTTCAAAAGAAGACATGTAAATGGCCAACAGGTATATGAAAAGGTGCTTAACATCCTAAGTATCAGAGAAATGCAAACAAAACCACAATGAGATACCATTTCACACCTGTTAGAATAGCTGTTTTCAAAAAGACAAAAGGTAACAAGTGTTGGTGAGAATATAGGGAAAGAGGAGTCTTTGTGCCTGTTGGTAGGATTGTAGACTGGTTCAGCCATTGTGGAAAACAGTAGGGAGGCTCCTAAAAAAATGAATTACCATATGATCCAGCAGTCCCACTTCTGGGTAGATATCTAAAGGAAATAAAATCTATCTCAAAGAGACATCTATACTCCCATATTTATTGCAGCATTATTCACAATAGCCAAGATACAGAAACAACCTTAGTGTCTGCCAACAGATGAATGGATAAAGAAAGTGTGATTATATGTATATATATACACACACATACATATATGGAATATTACTCAACTTACAAAAGGTATTATACCATTTGTGATAACATGAATGAACCTGGAGGACATTATGCTAAGTGAAATAAGCCAGATGCAGAAAGGCAAATACCGAATGGTTTTGCATGTGGAATCTGAAAAAGTCAAATTCATAGAAGCAGAGAGGAGAGTGGTGGTTGCCTCGGGGTGGGGTGTGTGGAGAAAATAGAGAAAGGTTGGTCAAAGATGCAAAATTTCAGTTCTGCAGGATAAATAAATTAAGGGGATTGAATGCACAGGGTGGTGGGCTCAAGTAGGTTTGCAGTTGTGAAACAATTTATTCTTGTGTTATGATTTATTAATTATTGAGGTATGTCTTTTTGCACGTGAATAGCTCTGAACCTACTTTTGCCCTTCTCTCTACAGCATGGTGACTATAGTCAATAATGCTGTATGGTGTACTTGAAATTTGCTAAGAAAGTAGATCTTAAGTGTTCTCACTACCAAACAAATCTTAACTGTGTGACGTGATGAATATGTTAATTAGCTGGATAGTGGTGATCATTTCACAATGTATAGCAAGTCATAACTTTGGATACCTCAAATATATATATAATTATTCTTTGTCAAAAATACGTTAAAGTTAATATGTGACAAATATTTAAAAATTAAAAAAATAAAAATAATCACATAGTACTTTATTTTTTTGGACATGCCAAAATATATTTAACCCATATCTTATGTTTTCTTTTTTTATTATAGTAGAAATAACTAATATTGTAGTTATCTGGCTTCTTTTTTACTGGATGAATTTCCATAGTTAAAAAATAATAACTTGATGAAGGTTTGGTATATACATACAATGGAATACTACTTAGCCATAAAAAAGATGGAATGTTACCTTTTGCAACAACATGGATGGATTTTGAGATTATTATGCTAAGTGAAATAAGTCATATTGCAAAAGGCAAAAACTATAATTTCACTCCTATGAGGAATATTAAAAAGAACAAATAAAAAACAAAAAAATAAAACTCATATAGACAACAGATTGGTACTTATCAGAGGAGTCTGTGGAAGGCAAATAGGTTAAGGGGGTCAGATGGGTGAGAGTGAGGATGGAAATTGGATGTTTAGTGGTGAGCACACTCTAGTGCATATGCATACGGCTATTGAATTATAATGTTGTACACCCGAAACTTATATGTTATTAACCAATGTTACCTTAATAAAAAGTAATAATGATAACTTACATGGCTAGATTTAGGCTGTGTCTCTTTCTCTTTATTCCACCTTTGACTTAGCAGCAGAGAGTATTTCCACTCCCTAGTGGAAGTCTGTAGAATATGGCTAAGTGATGCTACTGCTTTACAGTCCTTAAGTAGACAGGTGAGTACTGTACAAACAAAAACTACCTGCTTGGTACCCAGTCCCTAATGCTTCCAAGTTCACCTCCTACTTCTTGGCTTCCTTCCCTGCTGAGGTTCCCACCCCACGCAACTTTTGCCTTATTTCTCTAGCCCTCCTTTCTGGCCTCTGGTTAGAAGTGTAACTTGGTTGTACCATCACATGTCTCACAAAGGTGCTAGACCATCGCCCACTGCTTCCTCCAGCTTTGCTGGTATTGGTTCAGCCAAGAAATGGTCTAACTCCAGAGTGAGCTGCACCACAAAAAATTATCCAAGAGGTAAGTAACCATGACCACCTGATTCTTCATGACTCCAAGTTCTCATTTCTTTCCCCTGGCTCCTGACCTGACTTGAACTGTGCTTTTCTCAGCCCCTCAGGTCTGGCTGCAGGGGCCAAATTCCAGGTGATCGCAGCCAAGAGACTGGCAGCTCCCTTCATTCTCCCAGCTCCTCTCTACCCTGGACATGGCAGGTAAGGAACTCTGGGCCCAAATTGCCCTGTCCTAGCTTGCTGAGAGGGCAAAATTCCACTCTGGTTGGCCTGGGGTGGCAGAGAGAGTACTTGCAATAGTCAAAAAGAATAACTCCAACGGCCTTGTTCTAACCTGTTCACAAAAGGGCAAAAAGACAGCTTCATTATCTTGTCTGAAGTGTACTCAATAGACTCACAACCCACATGGTACACTGTCAGAATGGATTCATATTTGAAGATGCAGTGCTCAGTCAGGCATTTCAGTCTCGCCGCCTTCTCTAAAAATTTAGAGGAATCTAAGTCATGATTAACCTTTAAACCCTCTGCCCTCGACTCCTTTCTAGTACCCAATAAATCCTCAGGGCTTCACACTCCCCTCCCCTGCTCACCCCATCTTCCCTTTCGCCCCTCCTCTAGTGAGTGTGATCCATCACTTCGCACCCTCTTTCTTCTCCCCCTACCCCAGCCATGCACTTGGCAGCAGAGGCAAATGAGGTTAACAGGACAACACACAAATGATTTTTGTCCTGCTGCATTTCAGTCACATTGAGCTTCTGAGGTTTTGGATTTTAGCATAGTGTTTTATTGTGTATTTTTTTAAAATAGGATTTAAATTTTCTTTAACAATATTATTTTTTTTTTAGCGAGTTAACGTTCTATGGACAGTGGCTTTGTTTTCTAACTCAAGGGGTTCACCACTTGGGGGTGCTCTATTCAAAAAAGAGAAGTGGTTGTTGCAAGGTAGTTTTACTTACTTGCAGCAAGTAAAGGGGAGAAAGGATTCACATCCAAAGCTAGGCCCTGCCAAGGGCGGCTTAGCTATTGCTTATATATAAGTACACTCTTTAGCCAATTACATGTTATTTTCTTCTTTGCAGTTGGCTACTTTTATCCCTTGAGTTCCTGTCAGCTATCCCATTTACTGCTGCATCTGCAAGATATTGTGCTACATTTTAACATTTAGCAAGAATAGCATTTAGTAAACATCACCCAGATCTTGAGACCCTTGTTCTACATAACAGCTTGTTTTCTCACCCAGGACTGGTTATTGCACTCCTCATCCACGTGAGATTTGGGGCTGGTAAGGAGAAGTCCAGGTGGTTGGGGATTGCCGGCAGGATGTAGTTACACTGCAATGTGGCAGATTTCATTCCATTTCAAAGGCTGCCTCATTTTTTTTCTCTTATACTCCTTCGAAAACCCAACACACTACCAAGGAACAGTTTCTCTGTGTGTACATCATAGGATATTCAGGGAAGGGGGAGGTTTGGGGGAACCCAAAACTTTCCTTTCATCTGTTTCTCCTAGGTTTGGGGAGACATACATGGAGGTAAGAATGAAAGCTTGGAACCTGAGGAAGTAACCATCATCTGTCACCTGTTATCTCTGAAGAGCAACTCCAGCAGGGAGAAGAAACATCCCCCAGGGAAGAAGTTGGCCAGTTTTTAATCAGCTGAAGTTTGTCTGACCCTGCCAAACTCTACATTGTAAATTTGGGACCTATATGCTAAATCTGGCCCTCAGACATGTTGTGTTTGGTTTTAATGTTTTAAGTATAATATTTAAAAAGATTCCATATAAAAATCCAGGCTTCTGGCTTCTTGATATTGTATTCCTCCATTGCAGCAATTGGTTGGAACTCAGTAGTTGCTCTTACCTTGAGATGGAGTTTTCCTTTGAGTTTTGTCGCAGTCCTCACTTTTCCCTATTACACATCCAGCTGCTTCCCTCATTTACAATACCTGCTGTGGCCCATAGGCATGTGAGATTGGGATCCCTATGGCAAACAGCCAGAGACAGGGAAGGAGGCAGGGGTATACTGGAAGACTTCACATAAGAGAACTGAAGCTGGTCCTTGAAAACTGAATGTCTTGATATAGTAGGGAAGTAAGGGCAGTATGGCTAGAACAGACCAAGCAGAGGGAAGACAAAGTAAGGAAGGTTATTGGAAAGGATCCTATAGAACCCAAAGAAATGCTAGAGTAATCTTTCCTCGTGGCCCGGAATTGCAACAGACTTCAGTTCCAGTTCAGCTTCTACTATATACTGTCTGTAGATTATATTTCTCTGAGCCTCAATTTATTCATCTGTATAGTGGATGTAATTGTAGCTCTACCATATGGTTGTGACTACAGAACAGGTCCTGTAGACTTATATAAAAAGTATTTCCTGAAGTACACTGTATATACTTAAAAATGCACATATCATAAATATGTAGCCATTGGATTGTAACAAATGGAACACGTCCATGTAACCAGCACCCAGATCAAAAAACTGGAAGATACCAGCACTCCAGGGAGGGGGGTCCTCCTCATGCTCCTGTCCATTCACTGACCGTCCCTCTAGAGTCACCACCACTGTCCTGACTTATTTATTTATTTGTTTATTTATTTATGATGTAATCTTTATTGTATTTTTCCATTACCACTTAGTCCCCTTATACCCTTCTCCCCCGAGTAATCACCACACTGTTGTCCATGTCCATGGGTACTTTTTCCTTTTTGTTGTACTACATTTTTACTTTATATAAATGGAATCATATTAGCAGGTATGATCTTTGCTCAGCTCCTACGCAATATATTTATGACATTCTGTTGCAGGTAGCTGTAGAATAGATCATTCATTTTTATTGCCTTATAACATATCATTGCACAACTACCCCATTGCTGATCCGTTCTTGGTTAATGAACATATAACCATTTTCTGGTTTGGGCTCTTAGGAATAGTGCTGTTTATCTAGGAGTGGGATTGGCAGGTCATAGGCTATACATATGTTAGGTTTTAGTAGATACTACACTGCCAAATCCTCTTCCAAAGTGGTTAGAGCCAATTTAATACAAACAATAGTCTGTGGGAGTTCTGGTCACTCCATATCCTTTTCAGTACTTGGTATTTTCATTTTCGTTTTTGCCATTAGATGGTCATATAGTGGTATCTCATGATGGCTTTAAAGTACATTTCCTTGATGACTGAGGACAGCAAGCACCTTCTCATATATTTATTGGGCATTTAGATACTCTCTTTTGTGAATGTCAAAATCTTTTGCCCACTTTTTTATAGGATCATCTGTGTTTTTTGTATTTACTTGTACAATTCTTTATGTATTTGGACATAAGTTCTTGTTGGATATATGTATTGCAAATATCTTTTTCTACCTTGTGGTTACTTTTTCTTTTTATTAAGGATATCTTCTGATGAACAAAAGTTCTTAATTTTAACAGTACCATTTTTTTAATTTTTTATTTTATGGTGAGTGCTTTTTTTATCTTGTTTATGAAATTATTGCCTATGTTATCGTCTCAAAGCCTTTTTATTTTATCTTTCACATTTGGATCTGTGATTCATCTGAAGTTAATTTTTATTTATGATCTGAGGTAGAGCTAAGATACATTTTTCCCCATTAGAGATACAACTGACCCAGCACTATTGATTGAAAAGCTCCAGCGACATGTATGTTTCACTTGCCCCTTTGTCGTAAGTGAGGCTTCTGTTCACGTATGGATCCATGTCTGCTCAAGTGTAAGTCTGCATTCTGCTTCATTAGTCTACTTGGCCGTTCTTGTGGATATACCACACTGTCTTAATTCCTATAGCTTTATATTGAAAAATAGGCCTTGATAGCTAGGGTTTTAAGTCTTCCTGACTTGTTCTTTTCTTTAAGGTTGCTTTTGCTATTTTTGATCTTTTATATTGCCACATGGATTTTAGAAGCAAGGCATTGGTTTCCCCCATCTCTGAAGTACAAGAAATTAGTGCCCTTGAAGTGCATCACGTTGATTTCCGGGAATCCAAAAGGGCAGAGCTAGTATGAGTTTCCAAATCAGATGGTCTCCAGTGGCAACCATCCAGTGTCTTCTCACACCAATTACATCCAGTTTCTTCTCTGACCCCCACCTGTCCAAGTGCACAGCCTGCAAAAGTCACTTGGGTGAAAGTCCTTCCTGCTCACAACAATACCAGTGTCTACCTCAAGGTTTTCCCTGTAGATGTGTGCAAAGTTTCCATTCCTGGTGATACCAGAGCAATGCTGGATTCCAAGAAGGAGAAGACAATAGTTCTTGCCACTTTATTACTTGAGATCCAAAATAGCTCAGACTGTGCCCAGAACATCAAAAGTAAGAGTAATTTCTTCACCTCTGGGCATAACCCTTTGTCCAAAAGCACACCAGGTGTCTCAAGAAATATAGTTCAGTTGCTGGCCTTAAGCCCCATCTAAGGAACTGAGGGAAAAACCCCTGCTTATCTTTTCCCTTCAACCCAATTTCCTCTTTCAACCATCAGCTACACAAATAATGCTCCAGGTAGATAAGTGAGCACACAAACCTGAGGATGAAGATGTTTTCTCCAGTCATGTTGTCTGAATTCCAGCTCAGCAAGTCAAAAATGCCAACCCTCATAAAAAAGTACATTAGACAATCCTTGGCTCATAAAATCCACTCAATAAATGACCCCTGAAGAGCACCTTCTATTACTGAATTAGACTTCCAACAGTGGAAACACATTTACATTTAGAGTTTGGTGTTTATGATAAGGCAGAGCCAACAATTTCTTTCCTTTCCTTGCTTTTTTTACTTCCTTTGCCAGCCCCCACCTTCCTCTCTATCATTCTCCTGTGTTCTCTATTCTTGACTGATTTCTGTTATTAATTATAATAGTTTAAATTAATTCTCTTGAGTTCTGTAGATAGAAAATTATATAATCTGAAAAAAGTGATACATATGTCCCTTTTCCAACAACTCTTTTCTTTTTTCACTGGCCTTTCTCATTATACTTACTGTCAAGTTAATGCTTTATAAGAGGAGTGAGAATGAAGACTCCCATTTTATTTCTTATTTCAAAGGAAATGTTTCCAGGGTTCATTATGTGTGATCTTGGCTGTTGATTTGATATACTATATTTGCTATATATGCTATACTTTCTGTACCATATTTAGTGCATACTCTCCTTTTTCTATTTTATCAAGATGTTTTTGTAAGCCAGCATTAATTAGGTTTTAAGTATTATCAAATGTCATTTTGATGTATATTGATCTCTTTTTCTTTTTGAAAAGTATTATGGCATAGGTTTTTTAAAAAACTAAAATAGCTTTTTAAAATATATAGTTGAGTTTGATTAGCTAGTATTTTACTTGTAATTTTTGCACATTTAATATATAAATTGGCATAAATATATATAAATAATTTTTTTTGGTTTTCTTGGTCAGACCTTGGTGTTAGGGTAATGCTGAAGACTTTTCTGTTTTCTGAGGTAAATCATGTGGCATGGAATTGGTATCATCTCTCTGACTCTGAACCCTATTTCGAAATTAATTATTTGAAAAAGTTTTCAATTTCCTGGTCAGGGCACATACCTAGGTTGCAGGACCCATCTCTGGTCCAGGCACGTATGGCAGGCAACCCATCGATGTTTCTCATGTTGCATTCACCGACGCGAGAAACAGATGCTCAGAAACTTTCAGGATTCAAAGATGTTACTTTATTGGCCAAAAGTTTTAACCTGCGCAGGGGTGGACTCCCAGAGTGTCCGGAGACACAATGCTCAGAAGAGCTACAGTCCTTTTATATGCATAAGCAAGCAAGCATTTCACAGAAGCAGATGTGGCTGTTAGCTATTGGCAGTTAAGGGGATGTGGGGGTTGGCTATTGGCTACTATGGGGAAGTCAGTAAATTCTTTGTTCTGAGGCGGATGCAACTTGTTATCCCTTAGTTTCAGGAAGTGGAAAATTTGAACTATTACATCTCCTTAAATGGTAGTCTACCCTATTCCTTTGTTCCTGGACAGCCAGACCACATGGGGCTGCCCCTTTATTCTTTCTCTAAGTTTCGTTCCCAACACTCACATAGAGGTTTCTCTCTCTCTCTCTTACCCTTTCTCTTTCTCTAAAATAAGTAAACATCCTTGGGGGAGGATTTTTTTTTAAATGTAATCCATGGATGGAACTTGAGAGCATCATGCTAAGTGAAATAAGCCAGGCAGTGAAAGACAAATACCATATGATCTCACCTCTAACAGGAATCTAATCAACAAAACAAACAAACAAGCATACTATAACCAAAGACATTGAAATTGGGAACAGGCTGACAGTGACCAGAGGGGAAAAGGGTGGGAATTTCAGGGGAAAAGGGGAAGGATCTACAGGAACAAGTATAAAGGACACATGGACAAAAACTATGGGGGGTGGAAATGGGAGAGAGGTGGGGAGGGCTGGGGTGGTGGGTTGGGGTGAGAATAAAAGACAGAAATCTGTACAAGATTAACAATCAAAATAAAAATTGGAAAATAAATAAAATAAATAAAATGTCATCCATATTAATTATAGAAATTAAAAGGTGAAAGATAAAGAAGAAATGACTTTTACAATATGATTTGATTGATCCCAATGTTGGACATTTAGGTTGTTTTTAACACGTTCGTCTCATAATCAATATTAAGATGAGCTGCACATTCTTATTTATTTAGGATAAATCCTGGAAGTGAAGTTTATATTTTTAAACCCTTGTTATATATTCCCCAATTGCTTTCCAAAAAGTTTGCATCAGTTAACCTTCTCAAAAGCAGGATGTGAGAATACCTGTTTCCTGCACCCTTACTAACATTAGGTACTGTGATTTCTTAAATGTCATTAAAAGAAATAGCAGGTCACTCTTACCTAAGCAGGTCACCCTCAGCTCTCACCTGGATGACTTACAACACAGCCCTTTGATTGTCCTCAACTATTGCTATCCCCATTCCAGTCACCTCTCCATAGTCTACCCAGAGTGATTCTTCTAACATGTACATCTGATCATATCATTTCCCTGCTGAAAACCCCTTCTGTAGCCCATAGAACGAGCCCAAAACATTCTATGGCTCATATGGTTCTTTATGTGCCAGTTTTCACCCATCCCTTCCAAGGCTTCTCCATCAACTCATCATCCACTTCTATGCCTCACACATATTGAACTCATTTCTGTTTTTAGGTATTATTCCCATTTCACTCTCACTCCCAATCTCTGTCTCTTCCCCTCTCTCTGCCTTCTAGTCTCTGCAAGTGCAGCTTCCTCAGGTTGGAACACTTTTCTCTTAGTCTAGTTAACCCTCTCCTCATCCATCAGTGTGGAGAGCACCTGGGCTTTTTCAGATCTGAGATGCTGAGACTGGTGTTTGCCATTAGGTAACAGCGCCCCCTAGAGGACCTATGTGTGCTCTGGGCCAGCCAGGTGCTTACCCGTATTTTTGCCGGGTATACTGCGCGTCCACGTTTTTGGTCACGACCTTCAGGAGAGAAAAAATATCTTTCGTTTTAATTTTTTAATTAAATTATTTATTTATATTTAGATACTTGTTTTTGTCTAAAGGAATTTGAGGATTTATTTTTGAACATATTATCGTACAAGAAATTGTATGTAACAATTACAAAACACAAGAACAGATAGATATAAGGTGTGTCAGGTACTACCCATGTATAGTGCACATCTTTATTTTTCCCTCAGAGGTTTGGGGGAAAAAGTGTGCATTATACACGGCAAAATACGGTAACTCCAGGAATGTGGTGGGAAGTGGAAACTTTCCTCTGATGGAATATTCAGGGATCCTGATTCCAGCTACATCACAATTATTCCTTCAAATATTGCCACTGCCCCTTTATTTCCCCTCTTCTCTTCTGGAACTTGGAAAAAACCTGTCAGAACTTCCACTGGATCCGCGGAGTCTCTTATTCTCTCTCGTATTTTCTATCTTTGTTTCTCTGTGCTGCGTTCCAAAAGTTTCTTCTCTCCCAATTTCCAGTTTGCCAATTGTTTCTCCAGCCATGTATAATTTACTATTAAACCCTTCTTCTGAGCTATTAATTTTGTTTCATTTTTAAATGATAGAATTTTTATTTGGTTATCTTAAATTCTGCTGTTACTTTTAAATATAATTTCCAGATCCCTGCCAAAAATTTTAAGCCTGTGTTTTACTTCTGTAAACATAACAGGTATAGTTTTATAGGTTGCATATAACTCCAATAGTTAGGTCTTTATGTATCTGTTTCTGTTGTATGATCCACCTGGGTGGAGCCGGTTGAGATGCCTGAGGCCAAGTCCGGGGGAGGGTCGGTGGGCTCAGATTGCCTGTGTGGGCTTCAGTGCCCCCACCCCCACGCCCAATGGGGGCACCTGGGGGAGCAGCCCCCACCCGGTTTGGGTTAGCTAGCTCCACGGACCCAGCAGGGGACGAGGATGGGCGCCCACGAGGTAGGTTTGGGAAAGGGAGAAAAAGCAGGAACAACTGTAATAGTATAAACAATTTAAAAGTACAGGTTGTGAAAGGGCATTGGAAAAACAGAGCACTCTGGCCCGCAGCAGACAAACACCCTCACCGCCCTGCTGTGATTTGTTCAGCTCTGAGCAAGCCAGTCATTCTCCCTGGGTTCCAGCTTCTCTCTCAGAAAACAGTGATTATTTAAAAATGCATTTTACATTTAATGTCTTTTACATAAATTTGATGCTATAAAAATAAAGAAAGTACGGTGTTTACTCTTGAGTTCACCAAGGGAAACAAAGAGCTCAACAAATGACAACACAGTACAATAATTGCTATGGGACAAGGAAGAGATGAGCAAGTAGAGAGAAGAAAATGGTAGAGGTATCCACTAACTAATTAATTAATTCAAACTGCTACATGCAAGCACTGTGTTAGATGCTGGATAATGACCTGGAAAATAATAAAACGCTGTGGAAAGAAATGTGTTCGTGACCCTAGGCCACATTTCTGCCCCACTTCTGGACTTCCCTACTTCTGCCCCCATGATGTCAATGCCTATTTTGAGGCAAAACACCTACATAAGTTAGACACGCCTCGAGGTGTGGGGCAGCCACAGCCGTGGGCTTGGGAAAGACCCTCCACCTTTCCCTCTGAGGCCTTACAATATTCTGCTCAAACATTGTACCCTTTTCATACTCTGCCCAGCCTCAATGCTGGGGTTGGGGTGACCATCTGTTTAACATGTCATCCAGGACAGATGTGGCATATGTGTCTCTGTGGTTCAAACATTGCACACCTTTACATGCTCTTGCTTTGGTTTCTCCCTTCTTATCTTAAGGCAGGTTCAGCTTCATAGTCACAAAGTCTGATGCCTCCAAATCTATCTTTGTCTTCTTGTACTTGAACTTAACTTAGTTCTCAAAGACCTCCTTCTAAGGCTGTGGAAAAGCTAACCTTGCCAATTCCAGGTAATTTCATCACTTCCCTAACCCCTGGTTAAATTGAGTGGCTCTGCATGTCCAAGTCGTCCAGCTCTAACTTCCTCACACAGTATATTACATACAGTTCTTGTCCAATTCTCCCACCTGATTTCTAGTTGCACCCCTTCAAATTCCGTTTCAGCCATATTCTAGCTTATTAAAATTTAAAAAATAATAATAATAACCTAAGATGTATCTTATTCTCTGAATATAATGTCTTCTGCCTGGAAAACTGCTTCTGCCTCCTAAAACTCCACACAGTAACCCATACTCTAAACTCCTCTTTGCCCCATTAATTCCATCTCTTCACTCATATTTCGGCTTAGTCATCACTCCCTTCAGGAAGACTTCCCTACCTCCTGGGTGCCATGATCACTGCAGCACCTGGGACATCTGTAATATGCTCCTTATCATACTGTCTTGTAATTGTTTCTTTTTTGCAAGCCACCTTATACCAGGACTTTGCACAGGTGCCTGGCACTTAGAAGGAATGCAGTAAATATTTGTAGAACAAATGAATGAATGACTGTCTGAGGCAGGTTTGGCTAAGCCCATTTGCAGAGTACTTTGTGGCTGGACTGGAGTCAGTCACAAAACAGGGAACAGGGTTGAGATTCAAATCCAGGCCTACCAGGTTCTCGTCCAATGCTCTTTTTAGTATTATTTTTTTAATTTAAAACTTATAATAACTTGTTGTTTTTTAAAAAAAGATTTTATTTACTTTTAGAGAGAGGGGAAGGGAGGGAGAAGGAGAGGGAAAGAAACATCAGTATGTGGAAGACACATCGATTGGTTGCCTCTCGCATGCCTTCAACAGGGCGTTTGACTGGCAACCCACCATGTAACATGACTGGGAATTGGAATGGCGACCTTTCAGTTCACAGGTTGGCGCTCAACCCACTGAGCCACACCAGCCAAGGAGTAACCTGTTCTATTTTTAAATTAAATTTATGGGGGTGACATTTGTTAATACATCTTTCTAGTATTTCCTAAGGCCTGACATAAGCCTGGCTTTTCAGAAATGTGCAAAGGAAACATGCCCTTCAGGTGGACTATCATCACCTACATGAATAATTAGGAAAAGTCTGGAAGAAAACACACTAGTAGGAAATCATGATTATCTCTAGGCAGATAGGAGGTAATGGGGGTCTTGAACTATACCTGTAATTTCTTTCTTTTTTAAACACAGAGAATGTATTCATGTATTACTTGTCTAGTTAAAAGGTACACCTAGACAAAGAAATATGGCCCAAAGGAAAGAACAGATCAAAACTCTAAAAAGAGAACTAGGCAATGAGGAGATAGACAACCTTTCAGATGCAGAGTTGAAAATACTGGTGATCAAGATGCTTACAGAAATGATTGATTGAGTTTGGTCACAAAATGAAGGAAGCAACGAAGGCTATAGGAAGTGAAATAAAGGAAAATATACTGGGAACCAACAGTGAAGGGAAGAAAACTGGGACTCAAATCAACAATTCGAAACAAAAGGGAGAAATAAACATCCAACCAGAACAGAATGGAGAAACAAGAATTCAAAAAAATGAGAAGCTGAGGAGCCTCTGGGACAACTTTAAATGTTCCGATAACCGAATCATAAGGATGCCAGAAGCAGAAAAAGAAGGATAAGAAATTGAAAACTTTTTTCAACAAATAATTAAAACTTCCCCAATCTGGCAAAGGAAATCGACTTCCAGGAAATTCAGGAAGCACAGAGAGTCCCAAAGAAATTGGATCCAACAAGAAACACACTGAGACACATCATAATTAAGTTACCCAAGATTAAAGATAAGGAGAGAATCTTAAAAGCAGCAAGAGAAAAGGAGACAGTTACCTACAAAGACTATCAGCTGATTTCTCAAAAGAAACCTTACAGGCAAGAAGGGGCTGGAAAGAAGTATTTGAAGTCATGAAAGCCAAGGACCTACATCCAAGATTACTCTTTCCAGCAAAGTTATCATTTAGAATGGAAGGGCAGGTAAAGTGCTTCCCAGAAAAGGTCAAATTAAAGGAGTTCGTCATCATCAAGCCCTTATTATATGAAATGTTAAAGGGATTTATCTAAGAAAAAGATAAAAATATGAACAATAAAATGACAGCAAACTCACAGTTATTAACAACCACACCTAAAAAGCAGAAACAAAAACTAAGCAAACAACTAGAACAGGAACAGAATCACAGAAATGGAGATCACATGGAGGGTTATCAGTGGGGAGGGGGGGAGGGGATAATGGGGGAAAAGGGTACAGGGAATAAGAAGCATAATTGGTAGATACAAAATAGACAGGGGAAGTTAAGAATAATATAGGAAATGGAGAAGCCAAAGAACTTATATGTACAACCCATGGACATGAACTAAGGTGGGGGGAATGCTGGAGGGTGAGGGGGTACCAAGTGAAAAGGGAGAAAGGGGAGAAAAAAATTGGGACAACTGTAATAGCATAATCAATAAAATATACTTTAAAAAATTAAATTTAAGAAATGAGTACTACCAGCGGATTTTCTGTACCATATTCTCTAGTAAATGAATTTTTCCACTCAAGGATTTGGAATCAGCATTGATATTTCCTTTGCTGCTTATTCAAAAGAGAGAAAGGAAAAGAAAACAACCAAAATACTTTGGGCCCAAGTTTGTTAAACGTCACCACCGCACGCAGCACTGGAACAAAGTGAATTGGGAAGATGGACTGCGGCAGGTGAAGTGTGACAGTGACTAGACTCCTTAATTTGTTGATTTCTTTCAGTTTATGACTCTTTGTCACAGACAATTTGTCTCGAATGCTTTTTATTTTTTGTGTGTTTATTTCTAGTCATAAAGCATCTGGTCTGTATAATTAAGGGGAGCTGAGGAAATATAATTAGCCAAACATGCAGGAAGTAGATGGCAAACCTTTACGGCAGAAATGTCGCCCAAGACCAATTCCTTCATGGATGAGGGCCTTATTCATGGACCCACCTGGGACTGTGCATACAGCAACCTTCTCCATTCCCCGAGGGCATTGCCATATACAGTTCTCTGCTGGTTGATGTTCTTAAAAACCCATCTCCACAAGCTGCTTCTCAGCCCCCCCGCCTCCGGCTGTATTCCAGATTCTGGATGCATGTATAAAACTTCATAGCTGTTGATTTAGGCATGCCCTTAGGGGACGTATGTAAGCATGGCTTAAGGTCTAGTTCAAAAGTAAATGCCCTTTGGACCAGTAAGAAGAAGAATGCCAGAGGAAAACCTCGAAGCAACAGAAGCAGCAACTCCCAGATAACCACAGCACCCCGACAGGGCCACACCATTCCACCTTGCAGAAAGGATGAGGGGGCACTGTGATCACACATGTTCAGACCGTGGTGCCCTTTGGACGAGCTCTATGGCCAGATGACACAGTTGAGGATCCATGCTTGGATCAGGCTGATGGCAGGTTATTGGACGTAATCGGTATTATCATTATGGAGTTCAAATAGAGAAAGGTTGTTAGAGCCACAAGGACGTGGACAGTTTCGTGTGAGATATATGTGGGGCCTGAAGGATTCCTAAGTAATTCTGTTTACGCTACTCATGGGATGTGCTTTGTTGAGTGATGAATAAGGCTGGTCTAAAACAACAAAACACAAACCAAAGGCCCCCGCAGGCCTGACTGGAACCTGTGAGTGCAGATGGGTCCTCTTTAAGAGCAATGACTACTATTTCATTATCCCAGTTGCTGAGTAAAATATTGGGAAGGCACAGGGCCTCTGGAGTTGAAGCATCTGTGTTCAAAGCCAAGACATCTCTCTTCCCTGCACGTAACCTTGCCCAAGTTGCTCAGTCTCTGCACCCCTAGTGTACTCACTTGTACGATGCTGTGGTGCCTGTTACATCGGGTGGTGGTGAGGATTAAATGAATTAGAGGGTGTGAAGAGCCTGGGACAGGGCTACACACACACAGGCTGAGTAAGCGACAACTACTGCTGTTCATTTTCACCACGTAGCTCCCTCGTCCTTCATCCCCCTGCATTCCCAGGTGTGCCTCACATTTGCTCACAAACAAGTATCATCTGTCATGGACTCTTGATCCTCCTGTGGCCCTTCCCGCAGATCTAGGTGACAGTGCTTTGTCACCACCTCCAGGTCCCACCATCAAATAGCAATGGACATCTCTTGGGATGGCTGCTTGCTTGACTCACCCCCACCCTCTCTCCTCTGGCCCCCGTGGTCCTAGCTGACCTATGTGAACCTGGTCCCCTCCGTGGGCAGGTAGTTTAGGAGTTGTCCCTTGGGTTATGCTATGCCAAGCAGTATCTGCGCTCTGCGAATCTGGAACTTACTACAAAGAGGCTCAGAGGTGGTCTGTTGCTGCAGCTGAGGCATGCTAAGAAGGTTTCGTGAGTTTATGCAATGGCCACATTCCCAGACATGCCTTCAACTTCTTCAAGAGTTGGAGGAGAGTGGTCACCTGCCCCATTCAGAGCACCTTCCCCCCTTTCTACCACCTCATTTTGTAAAGTGAGCAGATCTCTTGTTTTCCATGGCAACGGGCATTAAAAAAAATGTCACAGACAGCTTCACTAGAGGATTGTGGACAATGCACAGAGCTCCAAACACATCTGTTTATTTGCCTCTTCTTGGGAGTGCCATAGTTGTGAGACTGGTCTAGAGGCAACATGGTATAAAGAAAAGAACACTGGCCTTGGGGTCCAGGCAGACTCAGGTCCAAATCTTATAGCCTGACATGTGTTCTTGTGATCACAAGGGATTTAGCTAAATTCTCTGAGTACCATCAGTCCCCTTGTCTGTAAAATCAATGTGCAAGACAATACCATTCAGGACTCCTTTAGTTGCAAGTGATAGAGACCTAACTGGAACTTGCTTAATCCAAAAAAGAGACTTCATTAGCTCACGTACCCCAGCCAAGGAAAGGCCTGGCCTCCGCGCTGGCTGGATTCATGGACAGGATCACCACCAGGATTCTCCGTTGGGTTGTCATTTTTGCTTACCTTTGAAAGTTGGTTTCATTCTTGCCTCCTGAAGATGGGTGGCATTCTGTGGCACAGCACATGTTCTAGACTCAGATCTTTTCAGAGGAAAACCTCTGTTCTTTGAGCTTCCACTGAAGACTTTTTTGGGGGGATTTGATTCCTCAGCCAAGGACCAGTCATGGAGCCAGTAGGAGGAGGCGCTATGCTTTGCTCAGCCAGAGTCATGGGACAGACCTGTGGGCAGGTGGTGGCATCGTGGAGCTTTTGAGGAAATCACTGAGAGCTGTCCCAGTGTGTCCACTTCCTCAAAGTATCTTTGTGATTTGAAGGAAGTCACCTGGTGATGCACCTACTCCTGGAATAGTCCCTCTGGTGACAGGCCTCCTAAAGGATATTTTGGAGACAATGTGGGCTTCTTGGCTTCTCTGTACCCCTGACACTCCAGACTCATTACGTCCAGCCTGGTACTTGCAGTTCTGTTCCTGACTCGCTGCTTCTGCAGATGACCTCACCCCCAGTCTGGAAGTGATGCCAGCACCTTGGTAACTCCAGGGCCTCAGAGCCTGACACTGCTTCTACTGCAGCCACATGGCTCTTCTCTGTGCCCTCATTTCCATTCTCATGATCATCTTTGTGGTCTATTACTGCACATCCTTCCAAGCAGGAGCAAGTTCTGATCTTGTCACTACTTTGATTCAAAATAACAGTGACTGTCATCACCTACCAAATGAGGGAGAGACTCCCCAGCTTGGCATTCAAGGACTGCTGTGATATAATCCCAAGCAATTTCTAAGCCATCTTTTCAGGTATTAGATATGCATATCCTGTTATTGCAGGGCAAACAAGCAAGGAAAAAACCTGTGAAGACCCATGTAAGGGAATGAGCAGAAAAGAGTGGTATTGACTGCTGGCAGGTTGCTAGGCAACTGTGCAGTGATGAAAGCAACCTGTGATGAGGCAGATGATGACAGAAACCAAGGGAAAGTCCTGCATTCTCTGATTTATACTTCAGTAGGAAAGACTCACCAATTTAGGGTGATAGCTATGGAATCTTGTGAAGGCATTTGCCTCTGATACTTAATATGTTCAGGCTCAAAGAATTTTTTTCTTTGGTGGTGAAAAAGCCTATAAAGTACTGTTCTTTTTGTTGGGGATTGTGTGTGGGGCAGTTGGTGGGTGTGAAGTGGAAGAGATTTCCTAAGTAGCAAAAAAGAGGGATAAAGTGAAAGTCACTATTCTGCTTTCAGAACTTGTTACTATCATTGGATGTGGTTTCTTAGAGACTTTGTTTATATGTATTTATAAAGAAATAAGTGCTGAACTCAGGCCTAGAATTCCAAATGAAAAATATGCCACCCTCAGCTCTGAGATGGTGAGTATCTGGTCTATGAAGCCAAGATGCCATGCTAGTCTGCATTCTTCTATTTCAAGACTATCTTTGCAATCTGCTGAAAAAGTTCTATACACACACACTGTGCACACACATATATGCATACGAACGTGTATATATTTAATAAAAATTCAAAGCAACTCAGAGTTTTTATTTACTAAGCTCTTTTTTAAAAATTACAATGAATAATTATTTTCCACAGGCATACATTTACTCTTAGAAATGCTTGAAAATACTCCTGGCACCCGAGCATAATTAATATGGGGAGGAGCATATGAGACACAATGCAGGGATGGCTGACAATCCAATTTCTGCTTGTCATTGCCTTGGCCCAGATTAGCTGCTCCTGCGGATGAAGGCCAAGGCCGTGGGCAGTGACCAGTGAGGCTCCAGATTTGGCATCTGTACATCAAATGACTCATAGGTCAAAACCAGATTTTTCAAGCCCTGCTCTGGCTGAAAAGTTCCAGTTTCTCTGTGCTTCACATCCTGTTCTGTTTTCATGGAAAAGAACATCAAAAGAAATACACGTTGCCCGAGTTCCCTGACAGACTCTTTTTTCCTTCTGGTCCTAAGTTTCTCTTTCTCATAAACCTGTGGTTAATTTAGCATTTGAAATGTGAGTTCTAAAACAAATTCCCATGAATACTGCATAGCCATGTTTGGTTTTGCTATTCTCTTGAAATCCCCTTCTGGTTTTTGTTAATATTAAGACCCCCCAAAAAAGGGGAGATGGGGGCAGAGAGAAAGGATTTTCTAATGTGTTTCCAAAACGGCTACTTCTAGACAAACTTCAGAAAGGCAAGGTGTTCTAATGTTGCATCTTTCCAGGCACCAAAAACACAAGTCATGCTACAATAACTTTAAGAAAGATCACTGACAACATAGTCACTGCCTCTTCCTCCTAGAGAAGTCAGAATTGTCCCAGCAACTGTCTTAAAGACTGTGAACTTCTCTGTGCCCTTAGAGACTGTCAAATTTCAAATGTTCATGAAATGCATGCCAATATTTCCAGAGGAGAAAAATTGACACATGTGTTTAAATGCCAAATTTAGGATTACCAAGAAAGGAAAACTGTACTTATTACAGGTGAGATAACTGCTTTGTACTGCATGCCTGAACTAATCTGCTCATTCATTCATTCATTCATTCACTCACTCACTCCATATTCATACTTAGCAATGAACATGACACGCAGGTTCCTGTTCTAATAGATTTTACAGGCTACTGTGGGAGGTGATGGGAGATGTAGATGGACATTGAATAAGTACTTACAAGTGCACTTTGTAGAGAATGAGGTGGTATTCTATGTAATAGAGCTAACTACTCTGGAGTGTGTGGAAGATTGAGGCAAAGATGACCACCAGCTTTTCCTTCCAAATCTCTGAGCACTTGCCACTCCAAGAGATGGAGTCTATTTTTCCTCCTTTTAGACTGGGCTGGCCTTGTGATTTGCTTTGATTAGTAGAATGTAGCAGAAAGGACTTTCAAGCATAGTTCTTAAGGTGCCTTGTAGTTTTCATTTTCACCCTCTTGGAAGCCAACCACCATGTAAATAAGTCCAGGTAGAGAAATCTCAGGGAGAGAGAATGCCATCCCAGCTGAGCTGCCAGTCACGAGTGAAGTCATCTTGGATCCTCCTGCCTCAGCCAAGCTAGTCCAGCCAATGTTGTGTGAGCAGAAATGAGCTGTCCTCACCAAGCCCAACTCCATCACAGATCTATGAATGAGTAAATGGTAGTTGATTTAGGCCCTTACATCTTGAGGAGGTTTGCAATACATAACTGAAACAGAGGGTTTCCCAAAGGAAGTTTTACATAAGATTTAAAGAGTGGGTAGGATTTGACTCTTCAGGAAGGTGCTGCTGGTATTCTAGGCAGATGGAGCACCACATGAAGACCCCATGGCTGGAGAAGCATGGTGTGGCCCAGTAGGGCTGCCTGTAGGAGATCTGGGGAGAAGAGTAAGTATGAAGGCTGGCGGGGGGTGGGGGGGGGTGGGTGGTAGACAAGGGCGGGGGTAGACAAGGGCCAGGCCACACAAGGCTTGTAAGTAAGAAAAGAATGTACAGGATCCTTCCCTTCATCCACCATGGCTAGCTTAGCAAAAATGAAAGTAAGATCTTTGCTTCAGAGGAAAGATCTTTCAGAGGAAAATTCCATTCCTTGGACCTTCTTAGCTCTGACACAGAGACACATTGATGATTACAAGGAAGGTCTGATGAGAAAGAGAAGATTCATTCATCTACGATATATCTGTTAGTACTGATCACCTTCATCATGGGGAAAAGAACTCATGGAGCATCAGTAAACGTCAGTCAGTGATGTGCACACAAAACACCACACTTCAGAGGTGCACATACCTGCCAAAATCCAGAGGGCTTTAGTGTCAGGCAAGCCTGTCACTTAATGACACTGAGGTTTACCTGTAATAATTCAATAATAACACTCCCTCTCTAGGATTATTGGGAGTCTTAAATGGGGAAAATGTATGTAAAGCACCTAATGAAATGCACGAGTTACTCAAAAAACTGATAGCAAATTAAAAGGGGAAATATCATGCAAATATAGTTCAGAGCAAGGTAAGGCATGTCTAGCTCACAGTAAAAGTGGAATTCAATCATTTAAGACAAGAGAAAAGCATTATTCTATTGCCTTCTTTACTGTATTTATCAGAAAATCTATTTCTGTCAGTGAATGTAGACTATCTTGAAAAAAAAGTTGCAGTTTGTGTTGCTGGCAAAGCCTTCTCCTGAACCCTACTCCACTCTCAGTGACACGAGAGGTAATCAGCAACGCATCTTTTGAGACTGTCTGATACGGTGATGTTCAAATGTGCAACAAGGAATGCAAACAAATGCTAACTGGTGCTTACCAGGTGCCAAGCACGTTGTGTACATAAAGTCATTTAACTTTCCCAGCAATCTCCAGTGACAGGTATGCATCTTCTCATTTTGCAGATGAGGAGAGTGAAGGTCAGAGAAGTTACCGGCTTCCCTGGCACTAGGTCCCACAACCAGAAAGTGCCAGCCCCACGCTCAGCCCCAGGGGTGCCTGATCTCAAAGCCTGTGCTATTTGCCTAGCTGCCTCCATTTCTCATTCCTGTGTTGTGATGAGCTGTCATTTCTGAAGAAAGTCACCCCAGTTCAAAAGTTATTGGATCCCACAAGGGGTCTGCAGTGTCAGTTTAAGAACCACACTAAGTCAGTGGCTATGTTTTAAAGCAAGTGTCATACCAAAGTAGATGAACCCAGGGGAAGTAGAATCTTTCTCAGGAGAAGTAGTGCAATGAGCCAGTAGAGTCAGCTGACTGGAGATTCTGCTCAAGAAAAAGCCAAGATGGGATCTTCCAGAAATGACCATCATCTCGTTGTTGGCTTATTTTTAAATTTGCCCATCTATTTAAAACCTGTCAAATTTGCCTAGGAGTCAATAGAGATTATCACCAAGGGCCATTTTAGCCCCAGGATTCTGTAATGCACAGAGCCTGCCCGATTGGGTTGCTTTGGAAGGTGGAAATGTCTATGAGCAGAGCTCTGATTCCTCTCATCGTGGGGACAGGCCCACAGACATCTAAGAATGGAGACTCTTTAAGACCGTCCAGGCTGAATGACTTCTTTCAAGGAAGGAAGGAAAAACACATTTATTAAATCTTGTTTTGTGCCAGGAAGTAGGCTAGGAATTTTCCCTGGTGTTATCAAGCCTAAATCTGGCAACCCAGTCCATCAAGGCTAAATCTGGCCTGAAATCAGCTTAAGAAAAATTCCATCTTTCTCACTGGCACCTGTTTGTTGTTAACTAGCAGTGGCTAAGGCAGGTAGATATCCAGGCATCCAGGCATCAGAATATTTGATTAACTTGATGTGCAGGAGCAAAAACTGGGAGAATTACAAAAAAGAGCTGGGTAAACCACAAATAGAACATTCCAGAGGCATGGTAAGACATCCCAGGCAAACTCTAGAAGAGGAGATAATATCCAGCCATCACTGGGGATGGAGGGTGGTAGGTATGGGCTTCCCTGCGACATCAGAAAAGTGAGTAAAGCCAGGAGAAAGGACAACAACAGATGCCACAAGAGGCAGCCAGCAGAGGTGACAAAAGGAATAGGTACGATCATGACTGCAGTTGTCCTCTCAGGAGCCTGAATCACAGAAACACCTGGCCACCTCTCTGATGAGACAAGGGATAATGGCACTAACACTTTCCTTTCTCAATACTGAGGACAAATATGAAATTACACTGTTTTGATGCAAGGGTTAGTCGCACATAATTGAATCCTAAAATTAATCCTGAAGTCAAAAGACTAAAGGAAAATGGAATAAAAAGAACCAGGGTCTCGGGGGCACTAAAGAAGGCTCTAGGAGAGGAGATGACAGTTGCCTGAAGCAGTCAACAGGTGGAGCCGGGGGGCTGCTGACTCCTCTGTTTGCAGCGGCGAGAAGGGCGTTTGAGGGCAGAAATTCGCTTCCGGGCGAGCAGCAGGGATCGATGCCACCATTTGCACGCTAATCAAATTTATGGTGCACACAATCCTGGCAACTCGGTCGGAGAAATATGATTCCAGCCCAAGTTAAGGCGTGGGCAGCTGGCGGCACAGGGGCGTGTGTGAATCCTTCGGAGGCTCTGACGTACGTACCCAAGGACAAAGCCTGCCTTTCAGTACCTTTAGTCCTTAAGGAGAATCTATGTCATGAAGACCCAGAGGCTGGACCTCAAGGGGTACCTGCTTTGGAAAACACAGGAAAACTGTGCCTTTAATTTAATTTAATTCGTTTACTTATATTAGTCACATTTATAAATGATCTCATCTAACCAGAATTGACATTTTCTCTAATGACAAAAAAAATGGTTTTGCCTATAAATGGGAAGAAAAATGAGCTGGAAGTGTCCCTAGCGTGGTACCTGATGTAACCAGAATGAACTAGGGCCTTGGTGAACCAGCCTAAAATGAGTAATAGGGCCTAGCTCCTGCAGACAGGAGGGCGAGCCACCCCTCCCTGGCGAGGGGCCCTGGTGGCAGGGAAACAGGGTGTAAGCTCCATGAAGACAGGAACCGACTGTGGCTGATTCGACCCCTCACTTTGCCCATCCTCTCCCTGGTATTATGCCTGGCACAGAGTAGGTGCTTACTACTTTACTGTGGACTGAATGAATGAGGGAAAAAATGAATGAATTCAAGTCATTGTGGCCTTGAAAGCCAGATGGAAAGACTTTAAGTTGAAGAGATCCATATTTAAATCCTGGCTCTTAAATTTTGTAAGCAGGAATGTGCTAGGCAAGTTATTTGATCTCCTCTTAGCCATTAGTTCTTCGACAATAATGAACTGTATTCATTGCTGTATTCTCAGTGCCTGGAAAAATAATAGGTGCTCAATAAACGTTTTGTGTAAATGAGACTGTATGCCTCAGGTTACTGGTCTGTATAAGGGGTGCCATAATATCTACCTAGTAGGATTAACTGTCATCCAGACTAAATGAGATAATGCATTTAGAATTCCTGGAACACAAGAAGGGTTGAATAAATGTATGGTAACTATTATTTTCGTTGGCAAACATTGCCACGGTCCTCTGTCGCCGTACTCCAGGTAATCCTCCAATATGAACCTGAGACCTAACACTGTGGAATTCTCCAAGGACTTCGAGGTGGCTATTTGTGCTCCTCCTGCCCTCTCCTACTCACCATCTAAGGGTCTAAGTTTGCACTCAGAGCCATTCATGGGGTATCCTGCTTGGAGAGGCCCTGATCAGAGATCATTATTCCCTTTAGCGTAAGGCTGGAGATCAGGCTTCTAGCAACAGGAGAGACAGCAGCCTCAGTGCTCAGTCAGTGAGAAGGCAACTGGCTTCCCGGGAGTGAGGCCTGTTTCCAGGCATTACCTGCACCCACCTGGGCACAGTGGGAGGACACTGCTGCGGAGGCCCAGCTCTCTGAAAGGAGCCGCAGGCCAGACTCCGGGGTTCAGAGGCCTTCCTGGTTGGGAAGGTGCTCCCAGAACTAATCCTCACATTGGTTTCCTTGCATTTTATTTTGGGAAACATACCAATGGAGGTTTGCACCTCAGGTTTGGGGAATCATGTACTTAAATCTACAGGTGATACATGGTTTTAGCAGTCTAAGGGGGGTTCAAAACCTCAGGAACATCTAGAAGCTCCCAGAAAGCAGACACCTGCAATTCTAGAGCTCTGTGAGATGAATGAAGACCATTATCTTTCCAGGGAGCTTAAGGACAGCCTTGCCTGGAAACTTCTCGAAGAACCACCCAGGTCTGTGTTTCAGTAATGTGGTGACACAAAGAAAACCCAACAACAACGTGACCATTTGAAGACTGTCCTGTTTGGATGGGGACGGATTAGAAGCATCTTTCAGGAAAGAGGCAATAATGAGGATGCTGCATTTGTGTAGTGCTTTGACATTTATCATCAATTTTATACTCATGTTACCTGCTTTTATCTTGAAAACAACTATGTAAATAGGGAGACCAGCCACTTCTAATCCCATATTGCAAATGGAAAAACTGATATTTAAATGGTCTAATCGACTTTCCAGACTTGCACGTAATTAGAGGTAGAACTGAAATTTGTTTCCATCTACAATGCTTTTTAATGCACCATCCAGCCTCTCAGCTCCCAGCTGAGTCTGGACTAAGTAGAAGAAGTCAAAAATGAGTATGATGCCAGCCTCCCATAACAGAAGCAAATAGATTGCTGTGGTTCAACTCTTCCTTCTTAGGAAATGCCTCCTCCAAGTGTCTTCATTAAGAGGAGTCAAAATTTATATCCTATAGAAGTGAAATTTGAATCTCTTTTCTTTCAGATTCTAATATTTCATTTCAAATATGTGACCACTATTTCCTATGAATTTTCCTTCTGAAGTATACATGAAGGAATGTCACCTTAGGAAAATAATTTTCTCTAAAAATATATATGAAAAGTTTTTCCTATAATTTGAAACAATTTGGACCATGATTGATTCTTGGGATTCTTCCTTCCTGAAACATGTTTCTTAAATTTCATACATATTTACGTACTTGTAAGCTTTGGCTTACACATGATCTAGAAAGCAAAACTGCTTTAAGATAAATTTAGCTGTGATTGACTTGACTGTTTGATTTAATAGCTGGATAATTTGCAAAGTGAAATTACAATCACATACTTTTATTCAAAAATAACATGTCACAAAGTAAATTCTTCACTCTAGTATCTAAAGAGAATTTTTGAAAAAAAATTGGCAATAGGACCATCCCTTCTGTTAGAATAAATGTGAGAGACAGCAGGTTATATCTGGAAGGCTTGTGGATGCTGGAATTAATTTTAACGCCCAACTTCACTCATTCATTCATTCATCAAACAAAATCACCCTATATGCCAAGCATTGCTATCCAGACATAGATGATGGTGAATAAAGCACATGGTTCCTGCTCTTATGGAATTTAAGAGTCTAGTGGCTTCACTCAGGATGTGTCCTTTTCCCCGGGGTTTTGTTTTTAACTGTAAACTATGTAATAATGGATACTAAAATACTAAGATGAGTGAAGAATTCTTCATTAGACTGTGGTAAAAGTAATTAAAATAGCATAAAGTATCTTACCTGTGGCAGGTGGTCAGTAAATACTGCTGTGAATTAAATCAAGTTCAGCAGCAGAGGGCAGTAGAAGGCCTGATGACCTCTGTAGTCTTAATAAAATCCCCACGATTTAGTCTTCACTCTCAAAACTCTATTCACTGAGCCTGCTCTCTCAGATCTCCCATAACTGGAGATTTCAATGGGCTTTTCTCAGGTGTCATCTTCTTCCAGCTCACAGCAGAGCACTTCGCATTACTTATCTTGGCCTCCCTAGTTCTGTGCTCTCTCTCTCTGGATGCTCATTTTCTCCTGCTCCTCCCACCACCTTATTGGTGAGTGCCATCTCAATGCACGCAGCACCACATCTTCCTCCCTGGTCGTGACCTTTCTCCCGCTCTTTAGTCCCACCTGCTCAACGCCCAGTCACACCTCCAGCTGAACAATTCCAGAACTGACTCCCCCATCTTATTCTCAAAGGGGCTTCCTCCTCTAACCTTCCTATTTTTATTCATAAAGTCACTTTTGCTCTTGACACCCCGAATGGAAAACCTGGAACCTTTTTGGACTCCCTGTCCCTCAGTTTCCACATTCAAACAAAGATCACACGTTGGTTTGGCCAAATCTCCTGACCATCCACTCCTCACCACCACTCCCGCTGGGCGAACTCTCAGGTCTCTTACTCAGACTACTGCCAACAGCCTCCTGGCAGGGCCCTGCTCTGTCCTTCTCCAGCCCATCTTGCTTATTGCTACTGGACTCTTCTCCTAAAGCACCCCTCTGATCACCTTGCTTCACTGCTCAAAAGCTGTTAACGACGCCCCAAAGCACATGAAATCATGTCCAATGTCCTCAGTCTGGCACCTCAGCAAATCTTCGCAATCTGACCTCAGCTGACATTTTCCTGTCTTATCTCTTTGGGGTATCCCTAGCCTCCTCCCCACACTCCGACAATGTCCAGTCCAGTGGGGGAGATGAACACTAACCAATCATCACGGGAGCACACATCTATGAGTCATGACAAAGTTTCTGGATGGTGAAAGAGGATGTTTTCGGACAATAAAACTGAGAGCCAGGTTTGGCACATTCAAGGAGCTGACAAAAGGTTGGAGAGCCGTGGACAGAAGGGATAGTGCATGAGATGCTGAGGCTGGAGAGAACGCAGGGCTGTATCCACTCAGGGCTTCAGGGTGGCCCTGTGTAGATTTTGTTCATCATTGGATGATTTTAATGTAATGAGTGGGATTGGATTTGCATGTAAAAAGATGGTCTTGTGGAAGCTCCTTGAGAAGGAGGGCTTTGCCTTTAGTTGTTCATGGTCCTGATAGTGCGTGGAACAGTGCGTTCTAAGACATGCTCCCATAAGAGCTGCAAATGAATATCTGGACAAAAGGAACAAATGCAGCTGTAAAGGAATAAGGGTATATAGGGAGAGCCAGTTAAACTGACTGAAGAGGTGAAAGCCATTTGATATTCAAGGTGCACATGTAAAATAATGGGATTCTTTCACACAGACACTCCAAGTGGCCGCTGTCATTTCACAGCTGCCACCACCAGTGGGCAGAAACCCTGTGGTATTTGGTTCTGGAATTGCTGTCAGAGGCTGCTTATCAGCTCAGATTTCATTACTTTATTGTCAAACTTTGTCTTTCTGTCTGTCTCTCTTTTTCATGTTTCTCCTCTATGGCTAAATGTTTTTGTCACATACCTCTATATTGTTTCCTTGGATTATAAATTACATGACTGTTTATATTGTTTATTTGGATTATAAACTGCTGGAAGACTGAGACCAGATGTTTAAGCAAACTCTAATTGGAAAGGCAGCTGCTACAGTGTTGGACTCCCTACAAGGGACTTCTATTTACTGTGAAGCTGGAGGAGGAAGGGGAAGGGGATGAGGGTTGAAGAGTGGAAAGGAGGAGCAGGATTAGGGCAAGAGAATGAGGTTACTGCCTTTCTTCTTTCTCCTTTATCCAGTACATAGGATGTTGAACTTCTTGGAGAAATACATACATGTAGAGAAACAGCTTTCATAACCAGAGTATGGTGTAGTGATTCAAGCACGGGCTCTGGAGTCAGAATGCCTGGGTTCAAATTCAGGCTGCATTACTTATTAGTTGAAATGCCTTGGATAAGTGGCTTAACCTTTCTGGGCCTCAATTTTCTTATCTGTAAAATGGGCTCATATTACCTATCACATGTGGTTATTTACAAATTAAATACAGAAGGCTCTCTGAGCAGGCTGGGTCCATGAGGAGCACTTACACTTCTCAGCTGTTTTCACTATCACTGTTCACAACCAACAGGGTGCCTATATTTGTGCTACCTCCAATTTTAAGATCCTTAGTTGCAAAAGACTTGAAATTGCAATGATGATATTTGATGCACGTTTTCCATTTACTCTTCCACAGATTTCATTTTGATGGTTCACAGAAATGTAATTAGCATTGTGCAGTTATTTTGTTAGGACTGAAAGCTGCCTCCACCATTTAGCAGATAAAGCAAAATGTAAGAGTCATCATGTGAATGGGAGAGAGAACTGGATAAGTCCCCTAACAAGTGAGAGATTTTGAATAAAGAGTAGTTATGTAGCAAAGACTTAAGTAACAGCTGCAGGGAGTATTGAAACAAACAGAGCCTAGACTAGGTTTGTTTAAATGAAGGATATAACCTGGTAGAATAATTTATTATCTGGGACAAGTGAAATAGCAACTCTGTGTATCATCTGGATAGGAAATTTAAAAAATGAAAATACTCCCATGTCATCTTGGAACATTTATTGCCATAATGTTTACTTTTCAGAAGTAGGGGTGACATTAGCCAGCTGTGGTTTACTGGCGTGATGTACAGTAATAGTAAAACATATGTATATTTACTTGATATGTCAGAATTTCCAGTCATTTCCTAGCCTAAGTGTGGCAGCAATTTTCCATTTCCTCATTGCTTTAATTTAAAAGCAATTTTTAATGGATTTCAATGCTTAATGTAAATGATGAGAGAACAAAACTCCAGAGAGAGGGGGAAGAGTAGAGAAATGGACAAAAGAGGAAAAAACAGTTAAGAGCCAATAAGTATACAGGTTAAAAATCTTGCATATTGTCTCTAATGTGCATTTTAGGTAGAATCTTTTCTTATTAAAAATTCACCCAAGAAGGCATCAGGATAACCTCTGGCCAGAGGCTAAGTCATCTTTGATTGGCATCCGCAGGCCCACTCACGTGGCCCTTGGGGAACAGAGCAGAGCCTCCATTCCAGACCAAGAGGTCAGTCTGGGTACCTTCTCCATCCATGTGTGTAAGGATCTGGACTTGGATAGAGAATATATGGTCTTCCTCCCAACAAAGTTCATCCTGGTCATTCACCCTCCTAGCATTAGGAGTTCATAATCTGCTTTAATTAATTCCTTTCTAATTGCCATGTATAGAAATATATTTGTTGGAGTCCAGCAGAGCACGGACAGTGTGAAGAATGGCTAGGGTGTCCAGCGGAGGAGGGTCACAGAAATCCCCCAAATGGGGAAATTGTAAGACTTGCTGCACGGCTCCTTTTCTTGAAGAGCCCGTTCCACGTGTGCGTCCCTGCTTGTGAAGGAAATGCGCCCCCACCTTGACGTACTCATTCACTAAGAATTCAGACAGGAAGAGATGGATGATCCTTCTACATCGACCCAATTAATCCTGAAGGAATTTTTTTTAACTTGACCATGGTAGCCCCTAATAAATTTTTACAGAAAAAGAAATAAAAGAATGGTTTCCATTTTTCCTTAAGTTGTAGTACAGTAGGACTTTGTAACACTTTTTCTTCTGATATAAGCAGTATGATAGCTTTCATTTTTGCACCATTTTAGAGATGAGTAAAAACAAGACTCAGAGCTCAGAGATTTCCAGAAAAGTCAGAAACAAAACTTTCCATTCTCACCCCATTGCTCTACATTGTAAATCACCTCGTGTTTGAACGTTAACTGAAATTGCCTGATTCTTAGAAAAGCCCCACGCCTTGTAGATATAAGAGATAAGAAGAAGAAAAATAACAACAGCATTATCCTTCTCTGTCTTAGTTCAGTTTTCCCAATTCAAAGCCAGAGTTTGGTATTCCAAGTGGAAGGTACGTGCAGGACAAACCTGTACCCTCTGAGCTCAACAGATTAACTAAAGGGTATTTCCCCTGAGCTTTCACTGTGCCAAACAGAAACTATAACCACAGACCAGGCTGGGAGGAACGGTGGGTTTCACTTATTCACGGCTTACAGCGACAAAAACAAGTTGAGTGAAACTAAGGCAGACTTATTGTTTGCTGGGTTCTTGGCCAGCAGGATCTAGTACCTGTCATATTTACTCGGCTTTTATTACTGAAATTGCACCAAAGTTTAGACAGCCTAAGGTGCTTTTAAATTTTCCCCCAAAGTAATAAACTCTAGATATGCTTAGTTTTCAGTGCACTTAAATAGCAGATTTCAAATACAAGTACAAGAGGAACCCCCAGGCAACTGGTTTTTCAATGAAAATGAAATTGCAATTAGCAACAGATAGAACTAGCCATGCTTGTTGTTTTTGAAAAATCTCCTTTTTCTTTGGTATTCTGTAGTTTCATTATAATATGTCTGAGGGTGAGTTCACTGTTATTTATTCTATTTGCAAATGGTTGTGCTTCTTGAATCTAAAGACTCACAGCTTTCATCAATTTTGTAAAACTCTCAGTCTTTACCTCTTCCAATATTCTCTTTCCTTCTTTTTGTGCATTTTTTTCTTTCTGCAACCCCTATTAGATTTATGTGAGACATATTATTTTGTCCCCCATGTCTCTTAATGCTTTTATATTTTTCATCTTTCTGGGCTGATTCACTTTGGATGATATTCTCAGGTCAGTCTTCCTGTTCACTAATTCTCCTTTTTCTGTGATTTATCTGTTGTTAATGTGTCTTTAATGGGTTTTTAAATATATGTGTTTCATAGCTTTAAGATTTTGAAGTAACCTTTATGTTTAAATAATTGTAGAATCATAGGAAGTTGAAAAAATTTAGACAATTCGTGTATATCCATTATGCTGTTTTCCCCAAGGTGACCTATTAAATAACTAGAGTTCATTACTAAAGCCAAGAAATTGATTGGCACAATACCAGCAACTAGACTACAGATTTTACAAGTTCTTGCGCATATTCATATTTAATGCCTTTATGTATAATTCCATGACATATTATCCAAGTATGGATTCATATAACAAACACCACGATTAACATAAAAAAGTGTTCTATTACCACAGAGGACTCCCTCATAAGACCTCTATAATCACACCCTCCTTCCACCTTCTCTTCACCTTGGACAACCACTGTCTGTTTTCTAGTTCTCTAATGTTGTCATTTTGAGAATTTTATGTAAATGGAGTTGAATAATTTGTAACCCTTTCAGATTATCTTTTTACAACTCAGTTAATGACTTTATGATCCATCCTAATTGTTGCGTATATCAATAGTTTATTGGAGAGTTCTTTATTTATTCCAGATACAAGGCCTTTGTTACATATGTGATATGCAAATATTTTTCCTTCAATGAATTTTAACTTTTATTGCCATACTTTTTATTTCTAAAAGGTCTGTTTGGTTCTATTTTCAGAGTCTGAATGGTCTTTTTTTCAGAAACTTTTTTCTTAAAACTTTAAAACTGTATTTTATCCTTTTAATTCTTTTTTATAGTTTACATTCAATATTTATAGTATCTAAACATTTACTTCTGCCTCCTTCACTGTTTGCCATGTCTTTTGTATAGTGTTGTTTCCTTATATGTTTTACACTTTTAGATTGTGAACTTGCCTTCATTGGAGTTTAATCTTTGGAACCCCCTAAAGAGACTATGGTAAGAAGATATTCTTCAAGAGACGTTTTGCATTTGCTTTTGTAAGGTGCTCAAGGAGCAGCACCAGCTAAACACTAATTTTTAGGCTATTATCTCGACTTAAAGTTTCCTAGATTTTTCCCATAGCGTGAATTTGAACACCAGATAGTTATGTGGCTGTAAATCCTCAGGGATATCTCTTTTAAAAATCCCTTACACAAAGCAAATAGATGGTTTAAAATCCACCCCCCCACACCTCCCCCCCACCACCCCCGCCACCTCTAGCTGGGTAGCTCGTCCTCACACACCAGGGTTGCAGGTTTGATCCCTGGTCAGGGCACATACAAGAATTAACCAATGAATTCATAATTAAGTGGAACAACAAACTGATGTTCCTCTCTCTCTCTTTTTCTCTTAATCTTCCTTCCTCCCTTCCTCTCTCTCTCTCTAAAAAGTCAATTAAAAAATTTAAAAACATTTTTGTACTGCTTCATTCTGGCTTCATGTTGTGGTTTCAGTTCTGACTTCCTGTCTTGGGCTTTTTTTTTTTTTTTTTCTTAATCTCCAGTCCTATAAGGGATTAGTTTCCAAATTCCTTCTCTATAGTAGCTGAAGCTTCAGTGCTCATATTAACCTCACTGGATTTTATATCCCTCATTATTTTTGGTGACTGGTATTTCTCTTTATTATGAATTCACCTCTTCATTTAAAAAATGTTTCATTTAAAAATGGCATATTTATAAATATTTGACATATTTTATCTAGCATTCCTTGTGTTTAGTAGTGGAACAGTTTTCAAACTATTTAAATGAATATTTTCCCCATTAGCTGTTCATAACAAATTTTTTAAAAATATATTTTATTGATTATGCTATTACAGTTGTCCCATTTCTCCCCCATCATTCCACTCCACCCTACACACCCTCTCCCACCCACATTCCCTCCTTTAGTTCATGTCCATGTGTCATAAGTTCTCTAGCTTCTACATTTCCCATACTATTCTTGCCCTCCCCCTGTCTATTTTCTATCCACCGTCTATGCTATTTATTCTCTGTACCTTTCCCCCCCTCTCCTCCTCCCACACCCCTGTTGCTAACCCTCCATATGATCTCCATTTCTGTGGTTCTGTTCCTGTTCCACTTGTTTCCTTAGTTTGCTTTTGTTTTAGGTATGGTTCTTAATAGCTGTGAGTTTGCTGTCTTTTCACTGTCATATTTTATCTTCTTTTTCTTAGATAAGTCCCTTTAACATTTCATATAATAAGGGCTTGGTGATGATGAACTCCTTGAACTTGACCTTATCTGAGAAGCGCTTTATTTGTCCATCCATTCTAAATGAAAGCTTTGCTGGATACAGCAATTTTGGATGTAGGTCCCTGTTTTTCAAGATTTCAAATATTTCTTTCCAGCCCCTTCTTGCCTGGAAGGTCTCTTTTGAGAAATCAGCTGACAGTCTGATGGGAACTCCTTTGTAGGTAACTGTCCCCTTATCCCTTGCTGCTTCTAGAATTCTCTCCTTCATTTTAATCTTGGCTAATGTAATTACAATGTGCCTTGGTGTGTTCCTCCTTGGGTCCAACTTCTTTGGGACTCTCTGAGCTTCCTGGACTTCCTGGAAGTCTATTTCCTTTGCCAGATTGGGGAAGTTCTTCTTTATTATTTGTTGAAATAAGTTTTCCACTTGTTGCTCTTCTTCTTCCCCTTCTGGGACCCCTATAATTTGGAAGTTGGGACGTTTAATGATGTCCCGGAGGTTCCTAAGCCTCTCCTCATTTTTTTGAATTCTTGTTTCTTCCTCGTTTTCTGTTTGGTTGTTAGTTTCTTCCTTCTGGTCCACTCCATTGATTTGAGTCCCAGTTTTCCTTCCATCTCTATCGGTTCCCCATGTGTCTTCCTTCATTTCATGTATTGTAGCCTGCATTTTTTCATCTAATTTGTGAGCAAAATCAACCAATTCTGTGAGCATTTTGATGACCAGTGCTTTGAACTGTGCATCTGATAGGTTGGCTATCTCTTCACTGCTTAGAGGAATTGACTCTGGGGTTTTCATTTTTTCTCCGGTTTGAGCCATTTTTGGTGGGGTTTTTTGTTTTGTTTTGTTTTGGTTTTAGTCTGGTCGCAGCTATTACGTATTAGGGGTGGAGCCTTAGGTGTTCCTCAGGGCGGGGCAGCCCAGTCGCTGGGCTGTGACGCTGTATGGGGGGGGGGGGGGGGCGGGGTCTGAGAGGGAACAATGGCGCCTGCTCCACTCTCTCCCGGATTCAGTCCCTTCCGCCACCTCCCCTCTGCCTGGACCGTCTGCGCGCGCGAATGTGGGACCACCCGGTCAGCCAGCCGCCCTGTGCGTCCTCACTGGGTCTGCACAGTTGCCCCCCCTGTGCCCAGGGTCCGCCAGCCACCGCCTGTGCACCTGGGAACTGCCAGCCGCTGCTGCTTGCGTTCCTGGGTCCGCACCTCCACTTTCTCCTACCACAACTCCGCCGTTCTTACCGGTCTGGATGAATGGTTGTTGGACTTCCGTACAGTTCAATTTTCTATAAATTCTGGTTGTTTTCTTGTTTCTAAATATTTGTTGTCCTTAATTTTGGTTGTGAGAGGAGGCACAGTGTGTCTGCCTACGCCTCCATCTTGGCCGGAAGCCTGTTCATAACAAATTTGACAAAAACATATACTGATTCCTTTAGCTAAACAACGTCTGTATTTATAATGCAGATATAAGGTTCTGCATTACTTTGGCAATAAATACGTGTTGTGAGTATAATTACAAGGTTCTAGGTCTCAACTCAGATGTCACATCTTCAGAGAAGCCTTTCTTAATTTCCAGCCCAAGTCACTTCCTACTGTTGCTTTAATTTTGTTTCTTTAAAGCACTCACACTTTCTCTTTTTTCTTTTTGATTCTTAAGATATATTTATTATATGTCTCCTCCGCACTACAATATTAGTTCCACAAGGTCAAACACTAGATCGGAACAGATGGATACAAAATAAGTTTACTCATCTAAGGAGTCACCAAGATATTGGTGGTGTGGACACATGGGGTGAGACTCGGCGGCCAGAGAGAGTGATTGACTTCATAGATTCCAAAAGCAGAATGTCTGAGGGAAAGCGTTTGGCAGTTTCTCCAGCTCTGGCCAAGGTTAAGGAGATCTAGTCTGAGGCATATAGCACAGGGATTATTCACCATGCTTCCTGTGGCCTGCATGAAAAGGCCACTGGCAGCACCCTTCGACCTGAGTTCACATATCAATCGCAGCAACCGTCTGATTAAAAGTGTGGTTGTCCAGGTATTTTGCATGGCAAACATTAGCATTTTGACCTTGGAGAAGGACTGCTTCTCTTTGTAATTGGTGAGCCGGCCTTCTGGTTTATACATAAATTTCTTATGAACTTTGTAAATGTATTAGTCCAAATCAACCCCAGTGCAATGTCAAGTTCAATGTCAAACTTGATCAGTGCAATAAACCAGCCTCCAAGACCTGGGCTTCCTCAAAGTTCATTCCTGGGCTGGCAGCATCAGATGACCCAGGAAGCTTTTGAAAGTATCAACACCTCCCCGCCCCCCCCCCCCCCCGCCCCGATTCAGAAAAGGAATGAGGTGGGAAGAAGGAGGGGGAAATTTTCTGTTTTCAACAAGCTCCTCTGATGCTTCTTATGTAGCAGATTTGGGAAACACTATTCTAGATTATTTTCCTTTTCATTCCTCCTTAACTGAAATGCACATATTTTTTTTCCTTCCCCATCCCCAAATAATGACTCTGATTGCAGAGGACTTAACTGAGTTTAATGCAATCTCCAGTGCTGTGGGCTTAATGATCCCACGTGTAATTGCATTTTGAAATAAGAGCTTGTTATTGCAAATAAATCTCTGCAGCCAGCCTTCTCGTCATTTGGAGGAAGGAGGAACGTCAGGTTCAGTTTTGATGCCCTTTCCCCTACCTTTCTACATCCCACTCCCATATCTGGCATCTCTTTCCTAGCCACCCAGGCTACAAAATGTGTGCAACTATCAGAAAATAGGTGCCTCTTTGCATAATTTCATTGGCCTTGGAGGATTTTATTCAGGATCCCATGCCTTTTCTAGCCACTATCTTTGCAGGAAGCATCCACTTCTTTGGAAGGTGGAAAAGTAACCAGATTTGGTACATGGACCTTGCAGTGCTGTGATTCTGGATTCCTGTTATCGTGGCAGGGAAGACAGGAGGCGGGATTTTGATATATTACCTTCTACTAACTATTATTCAAGTGGGGAAGAGAACAAGAAGTAACAAGGGATGGAGGAATTAAACAAGTAATCAAACATGGCTTTCATGCAAGAAACTAAGTGATATATTCCTTTTGGAATGGCTGCTTTAGAAACTATTTTTTCCCCTCCAAAGTAACCTGCTTTTTGAAATTCACATGCTAATAGGGTTTAATTCTATCTTGAAATAAGAAAAGTGAGAAGATTTAAAGAGAAGCATAAGTTACTGACAATCCATAGGACCCAAGATCTTTTTCCCGAAGACCAGTGCTAGGATTAAAAAGTACAATTCTCATCATCTAATCTCATTACCTTTTAAATATGAGGATGTTAGCAATCCCTGGGCTGCAAAGTGTCTAATTTCATTCATCCAATTCTTCAATTTTATTCAACAAATATTTATTGGTTGCCCAATTTATGCAAAACATTTTTGAGGATGAAGACAGCAGATACTATAAGAGTTAGGGTTATTTTGTGAATGTACTTATTCAATGTCTTTTAGGACAAAGTCTAAGAATGTACACAAGAGCTCACATCACCTAGGGTCATATGGACTTGATTATCAAATCAGTATGTCTTGGCATCTTGAAAGATTTACAATGGTACTCTCATGTCATATGACGGATCAGTAGTAAGTATCTTTTCTCAATGCCTCTGATAAAGTTGTGGAGACCACAGTGCAATGAGTTGGACAGCATTGCACAATCTTTTCCTCAGAGGAGCTTGCATGCAATTGAAAATTGTCCTATAAGCCTTAGAAAGGAAAACTTACTCCTGTGGGGCATTTGCAACCAAGCACCTACATGCACAGAGGGCCGCCTAACAGGAAAGTGGCAGCAGATTTCTCTTTATTGAAATGGCACCTTTCAAGGTAGATCAAATATATATTCAGATATAGCATCAATTATTTCCTATTTGCAGAAAAATAGAAGAGTTTAAAATAGCTCGTTCAACAGAGTGTAGAGTGGAGTTGTAAGTGAAGAGTTGAACCTAGTATTTCTCTTTTCCTCTTACCTTCAAAATCGTCATGAACAAATTCATAACAATCTATTAATTGGCACTGCATTAGACATATTACAAATATCTATATACCTATTTCTGTTTAGAACTAGCTTCTGATCTCTAACATGCCTCAGTATGGCAGACATATGTAACAAGTATCTACAAAGATTTTGCAAATGCAAGTGACTACAAAGCAATATATGTGAGAATGACATTCAAAATCATAACATCTATGCCACCAGGACACACATCCTCCCAATTACACTCTGGTGGGTGCAGGCTTAAGTATAATCCTGGAATATATGGGTGCTGGATGCTGAGATTTGTGGAGATCAAGCTATGAGAATAAAATGTTCGAAGTGTGTCAAAGTAATCTTTTTGGAAAAAATATGGTTTGAATTGGGTGGTGCATAATGAGAATGTGTTTTGGCAGAGAATAATTAAGGGGTGGGCAATCAGGATGTTAAACTAAGGCATTGCTGAAATATAAAGAACTGGAGAAATTTTGTATTGTACTTTCAGGGAAAAAACTACATATGTTTAAGAGGAATATTTTGATAAATTACTTGGGGTGGTGGTGACAGGATTAAGGGCTTTGTAAGCATGTTCATATTCAAATAACAACACCTGGTCTTTGAACTTCTGGGTTATTGGGGGGGCATGGTGGAGGGGGGGGCTTTTATTTTGCTGATTGGTCACTGTCTCCAGCAGTCCTGTTCCCCATTCCCCCTCCCCACTGCCAGTCCCAGTCCTCAGCTCAATTACCTTGAATAGATATTGAGCATAGCAATGGATGTTGAACATGTCTCAATCTGGCCAGGGTAGGGGAGCTCAGACAGTGTTGGGGGGAGCAGGAGTGCTGTCTGTGGTAGAGAGAACTGTCCATAGTGAAGAGAGAGAGATAGTGGGCAGCACGACTTACTAGAAACAGCACAAACTACATGGGCTCCAGTCCCAGCTTGGTACTAACTACCCGTATAATTTGAGTAAATAAAAAATATGATTTTTTAATTCATTTTAGCATCACTGCAAATTAGCACAGTGCTACAGGGCACAGAGACACTGAATAAATATCTGTTGATTGTACAAGCATGTGAATGAGTAAATGAATGCTCTGAATTTCAGTTTCTTCATCTGTATGACAGGCATAAATATAACACCTACTTGCAGTAGGGTTTTTATTTTCTTTCATTCCTTTTTAGATAGAAGGAGAGAATGCATATGTATTTAAGTGCTATGAAAACCATAAAGAACCCTCTAAACTCCCATTGTTTTATAGTCAGTCTAGTTACAATGGTGGGTCAGGAGGTACAGAGTCTGTCCAGGTTCAAATTGAATGCGTATCGAAGTTGATAGGGATTCTAGAGTTATCCATCCCCTGCTTTGAAGTCAGAGTTCAGAGGGCACACATTCTTCATACCCAAGCTGGAGAGTACTGAACCTGAAACCGTGACCAATACTCTTACCAGTTTGTGGCAAATGGGGAAAACGAGAGTGCTGTAATGTTTTCAGATAAAGCTGCCTTATGCAAATTTGAGGACTATTTTTTTTTCTGAGATTACGTTCCTTCTTACTTTGATTGACAAAATATTCCTTTAAAAATTAGACTATGGAAGTAGTAGACATTTTTTGGAATGTTCTTATTTAGCAAATAATAAGATGGCAGTTATATATCACTACTTCAATGTTAGTTCAAAATCTTGTTTATCCATAAAACCCCCACGCTCAGCAAGTACTGCCCCCCAAGAGAGAGATCTGATGAACACACAAGCATTTGGAGCGCCTGCTTCAGTGCCATTGTCTTGCCTTCAACAACCTACTAAAGCTGGGCAGTCACAGAAATAGGTAGAATTCTTTAGGTAAAAATAAAGCACGTAAAGCCTTTTTGGAATGTTGTTTTAATGAAATAGTGAGGTAAAAAAAAATTTTTTTTTTGAGTTTTGGTTGGGGTTTGACATCTCTTACTAACAAAGCAAATGGCTAAGAAGTGTCCACTTAAACCAAATGGGAGCACCAGCTGAAACCAAAGAGACCTGTGTGTTGATGACAGTTTCAGGGCTGGTTTTTTGTCGGGCAAGAGGAGGTGCCTGTTTGAGGTTTGCATTTTTCATCTTTTTGTCTTTTCCATGATAACTTATCAACACTGGTTTGACCAGATTGGGCAGGTTTGAGGCAGATAAGTACTGAAGAACATTTTGACTTTGAGATCTTAGTCCACAAATCAAGATCAAAGAATTTGCAGATGGGAGTTACCTTTTATTGTTCTTAACCGGTTTCAACTCAGGCTAGTGTGTGGGTAGATGTTTGCATCAGCCTCAAATCCCTTGTCCTCAAATCATTTTTAGAGCATTCCATTATTTCCAGTGTTTAGGCCTCCTCACTCTCCTTTATGGTAGTTTGTTTCTTCATGTGGTTTGCAATTTTTGATTATGGGCTCATTCCTAGAAAAATTTCCCCCTTTTTTTGAGGATGTTTTATGAAAGCTGTGAATTCTGTTGACAGGACAGTTTGACATTTGCGTCTACTAAAGCGCCTAGGGTTTTCATTGCTCCTCTACTGCATCTCATATTAATTTCTTAGCTCAGGGTTCTGGTGCCACAGAGACAGTAGAGATTTGTATTCTAATGTGCACGGACACAGATCTGGGTTTTCAACTTTCCTTAACCAACTTCTGCCTGCTTTGGGTCAGAAGCCAGCCCAAGGCTTTCCTGGGCCACCCTGTGAATTTCCATTTGTTATTTTTATATGTCCTTTGTCACCGTTGAGCTACCATTTATTGAGTGCTTACTATATGCCAGATATTTTGCCGACACCATTCTATAAGGGTCTCGCTACTCCATCCACTGGGCGAATATTAATGGGCTCTACCCATTTCTTACACCTCTCCTCATTAATACTTGAAGGCTATGTTTACCTGAGGTCATCACAAGCATAACAAAAGAATTTGCTGAGAATAACTAAATTTGCATTTTGGAATTAATATGTAAATCATAATAGCATTCTTATTTACAAATATTACATATTATGATTCTAACATTAACATCCACTGATTTTGCAGTGGACTGTAGGGAAAACTCATAGTCCAGGGTCCCTGGAATCGCATGTCATAATATTTGAATTCAGATCATCTTTTTTTTTTATCTTAGTCTATCTCTGGCCCTATTTCCATGATCCATGCTGCTCCACTTAAATCTACTTCAGATTGATAGTTTTATAATCAGAGTGTATGTGATTTGCTGAATTATTTTACTTCTTCTCGCTACAATTGCTCAAACTTTAGGTACTAGAGTACGTTAAATGACTTGTCAATTTCCAAATTTACCATTCCCCTCTGCAGTCCTTGCCTTTGTATGTGGAATTCCTCTGTCTGAAATCCCACGTTAACTTTCCTGTCTGATAAACTCACATGACTTTCCAGACCCAGTTCAAATGTGATGCTTACCCTGAGCCTCCCAGCTAATCCATGCTTTCTCTGTGCTACCAAAGCACCTTCTGCATCATTGGGACTGAATAGTAATTATTTGCACGTATGTTTTTTTCTCCCATTAAATGTGAGTCCCTTGAAAGAAGGGTGTTTATTATTTCTACATTTTTAGGAAGAAAGAGACCCTGGCACATAACTGGTGAAGGTGATCAAGAAATAATTGGGGAGGCTGGCTGGGTGGTTCCATTGGTTGGAGTGTCGCCCCATACAACAAAATGTTGCAGGTTCAATTCCAGGTCAGGACACGTACCTAGGTTACAGGTTCAATCCCTGGTGGGGGCGAGTCCAAGAGCCAGCTGATCAATGTTTCTCTCTCTGTCTCTCTCCCTTCCTCTCTCCCTAAAGGCAATAAACATGTCCTCGAATGAGGATTAAAAAATGATTAGGGAATAATTGAGGCAGCTTTTTACTTAATCCATCTGTATTTCTATTCGCTAGTTATTTCCATCCATTTCGCTATTATACAAATATGTGTAATGCAGGAAATACTAAGGGTATGTTTATTCTACTGCATCAGTGGTAATGATTTTTACAAAATATCTGTGAATGCTTTCTACAAAACTATCTTCTGAGACTATAGCGGAGAGGGTTTTCTAGAATTTATCAATCTGGATGAAAACCCCAATTTTGCTGTTTAACAGTCTCATACTCACGACTCACAGGTAAACAAACACACAAAAACTCATGCGACCCCAGCCGAAGTCAGGAGGAGCAGAAATCCACACCATACCTTATTAAGAGCCCCTGGGTTATTATACATGTCATTCCTGGACCATAGCTGCACTTTCAGCTTGCAAATACCTCACCACTTTGAAAATGTTTACAGTTCTAAGACAGAGCCACTGCACACAGCTCTCCAGCTTTCCAGTGCGTGGGGCACAGCGGAAAAGCTGTCAAAATAGCAGAACGACGGCCTGGAACTCTGCCACCCGGAGGTTTGGGTCATGCAGACAGACTCACAGAAATAGATGACTAGACATGGAAGAAAGGCTTGCTTTGATTTTTGTTTTCTAAATTCAGCAAATTGGGCAAAGCAGCAAAAATCAGGCTCTATCTGGTTCACTCTTGGCAGACCGGGGTTTTGCAGTTCTGCCCTGCTTCGCATGGCTTTCTTTCTTTCCCAAGATAATGTCACCTTGGAGACGGGCTCTCATCCTATTTTGGCAGCACAGTTTTTGCCTATCAGAATATGAATCAGGGCTCTATGTCTTCCTTACATTTATCTTTGTTTTGGATTATTGAATGCTGAATCCACGCCTTTGCCACTTTATCCCTCCACTGTTCTATCTGTTCCTGATAAGAAGACAGTCAAAAGTAGACAGGTTATGAGTTACGTTGTTAATAATACAGGCCCGTCTACATTGTTTTCTCTTCCTTCTTGTTCACTGCTTGATCTTCTATTCCCAGTCACTAGGCAGAATTATAAACTAGTACTTTCAAGGGGCTTTTACAACTTTTCCCTCAGGCTGTCCTCTCACCTCTGATGGGATGCTTCCGGACAGGGGACTCACTATTGAGAAAGGCAACACAGCCAATGATATGTTGCTGGCTTTGGAGGCAGAAGATCTAGGCTTGAGTCTCAGTGCTATGATTAACTGTTATATGATTTTGCCCTCTCTAAATCTAAGTTTTCTAATTTGTGAAATGGGGCTAATGAAATATTGAATTTGGGCCAAAGATAAGCTAGGATAGCACACGGCCACCATGTCAGGAAGGAGCAAGGTGAGGCTGGGATGCTGCTCTCCAGCCTATCACCCCTGACTCACCGAGGAAGGCAATCTAATGTATCTGTGAGGAGCACAGAGGTGCCGGGGCAGAGGTGTCCGTCAGGCTGGGATTGGGGGTGGGGTTCAGGGAATGAGGAGGTCTCTTTCTCAGTGGCTGCTAGGAAGCAGGTGTCAATAATGCACAAGTGTTGAAAGGAGGGCTTACCGTTTGGACCTGCCATTTATTATTTGTGCGTGGACAAGTTATTTAATGTTTTTGTGCCCTATTTTCTTCATATGTGAGTTGAAAGAATACAGCCTATTTGTGGAGTCGCTGGGAACCTTAAAGTAATGGAGTTGAAACCCAGCAAGCAATAGACTTGATATGTAGCAAATGCTTAAAATTGACAGCTCAGAGTAAACAAGTAGCTGGAAGGCAACATAGTCCCAGGAAATGTGCCCGTATTCAGTAGGATCCCTATCCACAGAGGACAGATAAGAAGGGGACAGGCTCTCCACTTGAGACAGGTACTGGTAAGAGCCAAGAAATTCAACTGTAGCTCTGAAGTACTGGGCCAGGCTCTGCCCTGAAGGCGGCCATGCTGTCAGACAGACCTGAAGAGCAGATGCCCGGTTTCATCTGGGAATTCTGGGAGACCTGTGCCTCTCCTCCTACATGACGGGGTGCCCAAAACTTTGCAATGCACTGCGTCATGCCAGGTGGGCCTGTTGCAGGCTCAATTATGCATCCCCAGCTCCCACCCCCAGGGTGTTTCAGGTTTAAGCCTGCAGTCTGCGCTATAGCTGAATGCAGCTTTCCAGAGCTGACAAAGTTTGGGGGAAAGAAGAGGCAGCTGGCATTTCCCCTCGTTGTTCACAATGTTCATTCATTGGCTGCAAAATACTGCCTGGGCTCTTTAACATGGCCTGCAAAGCTCTCTGGGACCTGGCCCCTCCTAATCTCTTTGACTGCCCACTCCTTCATGCTTTATTGATGATTTGTGCCTCTGTATCTGTTCTTCCCAAACCTTCAGCCTAAAGTGCTTTCCTTTATTTCTTAATTTGGCCAACTGTCAACATTTTTTCAAGCCTCAGCGGAGGAATTACCTTCTCCAGGATGCCTATCCTGAGTCCCATGAGATAAAAACAGCAACCATGTACTGAGTACCAGGCAAATGTCATGTGCATTCTGTACTGTGTGTCATCCTGTAATACTTCAACATCGCTGAGGAGACAGAGCCTCCGAAAGGTGGAGTGGCTTCCTTCTGGTCTGCCTTAACAACTAAAATATGCTAGAGCCTGCATTTTAAATGAGATCTGCTTAAACCCAAAGTTAATGGTCTCCAGTCACTGTGATGTACTGTGTCCCTACCACGGTGCCATCTTCTAACTCTCCCACAAACCCCTTTGACATTTCTCTCTATTCATGTGAAGTGGAAATTATTTGCGTCTATATTAGTTTCCACTAACACATAGAAAATTCTCCAGGACAAGGGTTCTCTGTGCCCATCTCCAAGTGTCATGGCCGACACAGTGTCCATTCAGGAAAGGCTAAAGGCTAAAGTCTATATAAAATGAATCAAATGGTATAAACCTTCTTTTAAATGGTGGTGGAAAAAGACATGAGTTTAGAATAGCTTCTTATCCAACATGTAATAGGAAATCATTAATCTGCAAAGTAATTCAATGGCCGAAAGAAAGTCTTTAAGGCAAGTGGTACTAGAATAACTGGATAAATGTAGGAAAAAATCAAACCTTAACCCTTACCTTATACCATTCACAAAAGTTCATTCAACATGGATCATAGATAGCCCTGAATAAAAATCTTAAAATATGAAACTTCTGGAAGAAACCTAAGAGAATATCTTTGCTACTTAGTGTTAGGCAAAAATTTCTTAAGTCAAAAAAAGCACTAAGAATGAAGAAAAAAGTTATATTGGACTTTATAAAATTAGCCATTTCTGCTCATAAAAAGATACTATTAAGAAAAAGAAAAAAATAAATTGCACGCTGAAGGAAATAATACATATATCTGATAAAAGGTTTGTAGTCAGATAATACAAAAACTTGTAAAATTCAGTAATAAAAAGACAAACAACCCTATAAAAACAGGCAAAATTTGTGACCAGAAACTTAATAAAAAAAGATATGTGGAAGGCTAATAGGCACAGGAAAAATGATCAAGTTCGTTGAATGGATTCAAATTAAAACCACAATGGCAACTTCACATCCACGAGAATGGCTGAAATGAAAAGAAAAACCGCTGATACCAAATGCTGGTGTGAATGTGGAGCAAGGAACTGGAACTCTCATACACTGATGGAGCAGCCATTTTGGAGAATTATTTGTCCATTTCTTATAAATTTAAATATTTACCTGCATTATGATCCAGAAATTGCACTCCTGGCTATTCATCCAAGATAAATAAAAACAAAAGTCTATAAAACTACTTGTTTATAGAAGCTTTATTCACTATAGCCTCAAACTTAGAACAAACCAAATGGCCACCAACAGGAGAGGGGATAAATTGTGGCACATCCATTCAGTGGCGTACTGTTCAGTGCCAGAAAGAACAAGCTACTGACACGTGCAACAACACAGATGAGTCTCAAAAGCATAATGTTGACTGAAAGAAGCTGGCCTCCAAAGAGGATATTCTATAGGATTCTCTGTATAAAATTTTCTGGTAGAGGCAAAAGTAATCTGTGGTGGCTTAGTGTTGGCAGGTCTGGAGTGAGAAAGGGCGTGAAGAAACCTTCTGCAGTGACAGAAATGTTCTTTCTCGATTGGACAGTGGCCACACAGCTATACGCATTTATCAGAACTCAGAACTTTACCCTTAAGATCTACTTTTAAAAACAGTTCAAAAGAAGAAATAGAATGACTGTGCTTTCAGACCACATTTGAAATATGGTATTCAGTTTTGAATACATCTCAAAAACAATAAATTGAACTAGTTTTGGATCAGGGTTACCAGAATGAAGAAGGGTCTGGAAGCCTGATGAGGAAAGTAAGGTATAGGGGAGACGCCAGCTGGAGAGAAGACAAGGAGGGTGCAGTGTCCTGTTCAGTCACTGGGGGTGGGGGCAATTGTGTGGTGGGATGCCTACATTTAATAATTACTGACTTTAGAGGGCATAGCCAGGTCCAGTGGGTAAAAATTACAAAGAGGAAGATTTTTCTAGACAGCAGGAGGTGAAGTTGCAGAGAAAAGCAAGTCTTGGGTGGTCATCAGGAGGCTAAGGACAGAGCCTGGACAGAAGGTGGTGAAGACCTGGGCCACACATGCTATCTGGATGGAGAGGACTTGAAGGGTGAGTGGATTGGAAAAATGGCAGGAAGTAGAGAAGACACGTGACGTTTGTGTGATGTGCAAGGGAGAACAATGACTTGAGAATGACTCTCATTTTGCTTAAGAAGACTTCATTGATATTAGTGTGTGTCATAGAATCTTATGAATCATGAAATTGGTTTTTTAAATGTTAGACCCTAAAATTGTGTAACTGTGTCTGAGTAAGCAATTGAAATGGACTTTAAAGAAAATGTAACTGAGTCACAGAGCCCCCGAAGACCGCAACCAGAAGACAAACCACTCACCTGCTTAACCTTTTGAGGTAACAAGATAAGAACTGCCTGTCAATCCCCAGCACGTTACCCTATTTCAGTTTCCTGAACTTTATACTGTATGATGTCTATCTCTGTCCACTAGAATATAAGCCTCTTAAAAACAAGGATGTGTGGCCTTACTCACTGCTACATGCCCCAGCTCCTAGGATATGGCTGGTCACAAGAAGATGCTCCATCAATAATTGGGGGATGAATGGAGGTTTGAGGCAGAGCATATTTGGTGATGGTGTACTCCTTGGTGAGTATGAAGAGGAACTGCAGAAACACATGCTAGAATATTTCAGCCATTCACAGAAGTGGTGATAAGCATTTCAGATGTCTGTTTCCTTAAGCCTGACACTCTCCTAATACCCTTGTGGTAATGGCTAAGCCTCTCTGGGAAGCCCAGCTGAGGGTACACCTGGCAAAATATAGGTCCCCTTAGTTTCGCCTCCTGCTCCAGTTGTTGCTGCCAGTGCACCTCTCCTTTCCTACGTGGGGCTTCTCTGATGCCGGTGCATGAGATGCCACAGGAAAGTGCCGGGCTTTCACGAGGATGCAATTCAGAAACGTGAGCACTACACGGCCACCTGGGATCACAGGGGGATAGGAGTCAATGGACAAGTTCTTCTTCCCTTTGGTCATCAGTGTGGCAGCCCTGAGTTGATGAATTGCAGGAGGCTCCTCAGAAAGTTCAGGCAAGATCAAGCAGCTGCCACCTGTAGCAGGAGCCAGCTTGATAATGCATCCGTCTGTTGGATTTCCCTCTTCCCTGGTTCCTAGTTCCACTTTACCATTCTGCGCTCCTCTCTGGGATCAGTTCAGTTTTCAAGTAAACTACCTGGATGTATATATGCTGGTCTCAGGCTCTGTCTTCCAGGCAACACAACCTAAGACAATAATCTAATTTTCATGACCTTGAACATAGAAGTGCTTTCTTGCCCTTTGAAAACTGCCTGTTTATAGGCCACAAGATTCTGGCAACAAGAAGAACCCATTAAAATCCTCCCATACCCTATGACTCTCTGGTCTTTTGGAAGTTGCTGCGGCAAATTGGATGAGCATGTGGCGTCACATAAAGGCAGCATCCCAGGGGCCTCACCAACTACCAGCTAATAGGTAATGGCTAAGCCTCCCTGAGAGCCCAGCTGAGGGCAGAGGCTGTCAACAGATGTTAAGGGAGAGTGCAAGTCTGGGGCTGGCACCAAATGTTGGACATCTGTCCTGAGTTGGCTAAGAAAGAATTCAGAGCCAAGACTCGAACACAAGTGAAAATTTATTTAGAAAGTCACAGAGGAGGAGGAAGTGAGCCATAGGAGAAGTGAGCCAGGTGGACTGCGTGGACTCAGGATACAAGTTACAGAGGCAAAAGAAGAGCCCTTCGAACTTAGAAGAAAGACAAAGAGAATGCACCTGGGGGAAGGAGGCGGGGAAGGAGGCGGGGAAGGCACGGGCATACTCCAGAGAGAGAGGGTGAACACACTAGGTGTTTCCCCTTGAGGGTTTTTCTCTGGAGGTCTCAGGGGAGGATCTCAATAGAATATTCATCAGCTTTTCAGGTGTGTCCTTTCAGGGTCCTTGTCTTTACTGATTGGTTGGCGCCAGGGCAGGGGATCATTTGTCATCACAGCTGGTCCTAATGTCAGCCATGGCTTCACTTTGTCTGGTTTTGCTGCTTTTCTAGGCCTGGAGCTAGAACACAACTGAGGCCTAGATGTTACCTCTAGTTTGACCAAAACTCTGTCTCTGGTCAATCTGTTCTTAAGATTGTTTGATGCAGACCAGAACTCATTGTCCTGAGGGCTTAATGCTTAAGGGAGTGGGTGTGCAAGGGCTCATGTGGGAGCCCTATGAGGCTATTCTCTGCCCCCCTTGTTCCTTCTCTAGTGACATGCTAAGGGAGGAACGGTCACGGGAGGCTCCAAACAGCATGAACATCAATATGAAAGGTCAGGAGGTCTAAACTGCATGGCCAGCGACATGCTGGGGAGGAAAGATCCTCCCAGTTTTGCCTGTTGCTTAGTTACCTTCTGTATGTGGCCTATTGTTTCTTTTCTGCTCATACCTGCCCTAACTGCCTACTATATCAATACACAATCAATAATATGTACGTAAAACATCTGGACATTTGCGTTGTTTCCACCTTTTGGCTACTGTGAACAGTGCTGCTGTGGCTGCTCATGTACAAGCATGTGCTGAGCTCCTGTGTTCAATTCTTCGTGTGTGCTCCTAGGGGCAGACTTGCTGTCCATCCACTGTCAGGCGGATGCTCCCGTTGGAGCCCCAGCGTCTCTCTCTGCCAATTGGCTTCCACAGGAAATCAATAACCATTTTAAAGATCTGTGAAAAGATCTAAAATGATCACCTACCTTCCACTTGGCCAAAGTGAAAGAAGTTGGCTTCTGGGAAGTGCAAGGAAGCTGGACTAAGAGGTTCCCTTGCCTCCCGTTCTTCACAACCAGAATCTCAGCCATATGATGAACTTGCTCAGATGGGTTGGATGAACCTGGCAGTGGGCGAGCCCCTGTATGAGCAGAACTATGAGCACAAATGCTGGATTTAAGTGCATCTCTGCAACCGTTTCAAAAGGGCAAGCCGGCAGTGTCCCTGTGCCCTTTTTGTGTGTGTGTTCTCTTGTTGGAAGTCTTCCAGCCAGGTGACTTGTTATATATATATGGTTGCCATGTAGGCATTATCTAGAATAAATTTTGGAATATAGAAGAACAGAGGGAAAATAGAAAGGATTTGATACTACCCAAGCTTAAGGTCCAGTCTCCGAATAAAACATACAACCAGTTCTGTGATGGTCTGGGTTTTCGTAGGTTTTCTGTTTTCCACCGTGTGAATGCCCCGTGTAGTAAATTTGGCAACATCTCATTGTGGTAGTTTTAAGACATTAAGTCATTCTTGGCTTCAGTTAGTACTAATTCTAAGAAACGGATGCTGTTTTAAACAACAAATGTCCCAGAGTTCTCTTTTGGCAAACAGTACTATTTTGGAAAAGTTAATCATGTGCCTGCACATGTATGTTAGTGGGAGAAGAATCTGTGGTCAAGACTGAGACAAGAAATCCTAAACCAAAGCGGTGAGCATAGGGACATACAATGCATTAAACATATTTGTGGGCGGTCGGGAGTCCTTCCCTCATACCTTGACCTTTTATTCAAGAGCTGCTACTTCTGATGTGTGCAAAAGGTACCCAAGCGCCTCTGCAAGAGCGAGGTTCCCCGCTCTCTCAGCTGTGGTGTCCCAGCTGCTGTGAACCCTCAAAGCTCCCCGCCCCCCACTCCCCCTCTGACTCAGATTTTCCGCTGTGGAGGTCACTGACAATGGAGCAGTTAAACAGAGCGGGAATCGCTGAGGTATTTAAGTTTCTGTCCATAAATCTTGGTGAGAACCCTGCACAGGCCCCACTTTAATTATTTTCTTTCAGAATCCCAAGGCCAACAGGAAAAACCCTCAGGGAACCAGCTTGCTATTTTGATTTTTAACTCTCCCCGTCACCAGTCTAACAAAGTGTTTTAGCTGGTGGTGGTTTTCATACGAAAGCTGAATTTGCATCTTGGGATCTCATGCATAATTTAGTAATACATGCAGAAGGAAAACTGCAAGGAGGCATCTAGTATGTTGGTACCCAGACTTAGAAAAAAAACAAATGAGCAAAGGGTCCAAGGAAAACTTCAAGCTTTCAATTCTGTGGTTCCGAACAAAGCTTCCCTTCCCATCTCGTCTCCACAAAAAAGTACCTAAGAGCTGGCAGAGCACCTTCATTTCCCTGGCACTATGCTGTAATCTTCTCCCAAACATTATGACTGGTGCTACAACCCCCATTTCAAGGGTGAAAGAATTGAGGATCAGGAGGAAACAGAGCATGGTGATCAGCAGTGTGGATTCAGAAGTAAACAGAACTAGCGTTGCCCCTTGGCTCCCTCTCCATCAAGTGAATTATCTCTCTTTGGTTAGTTTCTGCATCTTTAAAATGGACCCGCTGAAGCTTAGTAACTAGGTCTTCTGGTTGCCAAGAGGAGTAAATGAGTTTACATGTGAATTTAACTCAGGAAGGAGCGGTCAGACAGGCCCTTTCGTTCCCTCAGCCACAAGAGGCTTTAAATCCTCTGGCTTCTGTTCTTGTAACAGGCTCCCATCTGCTAGTGCCCATTCGAGTGAGGCTACAACATCGGGTTCAGCCAACCATCCACAATATAGGCCATTTCACTGGGAAATTTTTATAAAACGTAGTTTTCTCTTTGCTGAAATGGTGATAAGAATGGTTTCAATCTCACAGGGCTGTCAAGGGGATAAAGTGAGGTAATAAGCCCAGTGCCTACTAATAAATAAATATGAGGGGGGCCCCCAAAACATGGTATTTATTTATAAAATATTGTGCATTTATTCTTACATGTTTAAACTTCAGTCACCTTCAAAGTACTCTCCATTGAATGCGAAACGCCTATTGAGACTTTTCTTCCAGTGCTCAAAAGTTTTTGAACTTGTTGATTGCCTCTCAGTGGTTCTGCCATTTTCTGTTTCGCCTGTTCCACATCGGCAAAATGTTTCCCTGTGAGGACTTTTTTCATCCAGGAAAACAAGAAAAAGTCACTCAGGGTGAGATTGGGTGGCTAGGGAAAGTAGGGCACGGGGCGGGGGGCGGGGCGTCCTGCTGTTTGGGGATGCATAGAACCCCGTGGGGGAAGTCTACACTATGAGGGGCCCACCCTCCAGAAGGTAATTCTGGTTTTTGGAGGGTCCCCCTCTCATATACTATTTACTGTCTATTGTTATTTTTACTATCACTTAACCTTTAAAATCTATGCTACTTTCCTTGCCATTCTACATTTCTCAAGAAAAGGGAAAAAAATAATCTGTCCCTAGTTTTCATAAGAAGAATTTACAATAATTATTCTTCCACCATATCCATTTACTGTCCATTTTCAGACTCCACCATTGACTTACTTGGGCCATGCACATTAGGCCATGCACTAGCGGGCGGGTAAAGCACTCTGGAACAGCATCTCAATGCTGCTCTGCTTTCTGCATGACCTTGGGCAAGTCATTGGCCTTCTTGTGCCTCAGTTTCTTCATCTGTTAAGCAAGAGGATTGAACTAAAGTCTATCTTAGCACCAAGATAACATGTTAAAATTCTCACCGTGTGTGCAGAGATAGATAAGTATTATCTCTCATTATAAGTATTTTTATTATTTAAAACCACTTTGTCACTAGCTCAGTTAAACCTTTAGTTTTGTTTCCCTATGAGATAATGCACAGAATTCTGCAGGAGGTGAACAGCAGAGACAGACTTAGGAAGTACAGCCCTCGGTCGCCAGCCTCTGGTTTAGCTCAGATAGCATTCTTGCTTGACTATCCAAACACGATCTTCTACTTAAGAACTCACCGTGTCTGTGGGAATGCTAGAAGAGGGTGGTGTGAGATGTAGCTCTACCTTTCTGAGTTCTCAAGGATGCTCTTATCGTTCCTTTATCCAAAGGGCTCTACATTAAATAAACAAACAAACAAACAAACAAATAAACAAATACTGAAAAACCCACAAAGAGCTCTATGTTGTTTCACACATTTTTCAAAAATACCTTAAATTTTCTCAAAAAATATATCCAATAATTCTCAAAGATATATCTCTTAAATGCATTTTTATGAGGGTGAAAAACTTGTTAAATTCTGTCTGGTTCATAGCAGTATGACATTTGATGCCTTCAATACCTCCAAGTGCTTACATTTGGAAGCTATACTCTCCCCAGGTGACTGAGAGGCCCGCTTTCCCTTTCTACCTCATGCTTAGATTTTCAGAATCCTGCTGACTCTCTCATCTTTATGTTGCTAGCAAAGCCTTAACAACGTGACCAGAGACTTCTAAGATTTAATGGAGTTTTAAGTAAAAAACAGAATTGTGGCTAGGGAAACAACCTAATTCCTCAGAATCCACCTTCTCCAAAGAGGAATTTTTAGCCTAAACTTCTGCAGAGCCATTTTGAATGAATCCATGATGGGGAATGGAGAGATGTTACCCATACCCTGGTGGGTCACGGGAGTCTAACACTGCTTTCCTGCCAGGGCCCGGGGAGGATTCCTGCTAAACAGACTTGCTTCTCTGTGGCTACTCCAAACTTTCCCCAAAACACCCTACACACAGACACACACACACACACACACACACACACACACACACGTCTGAGATGAATTTGGGGGGGATGGTAAGATACAGTGTCATCCTTGGTTGGAGGTTGGAAAGAACCAAGAAAAGAAGTGAGGTTGGACTTTAAATAAAAGCATCTTGTTGTGATGATATAAAAATTCAGGGGCCTGGGCCCTGCCTCAGAGACTCTGATTCAGGAGACCTAGGGTAGCACCTGAATGTCCATGTTTGAAAAGTTTCCAGCTGATGCCATGCTGATGCCACAGGTTTGAAGGCCTCTGTTTGCTAAGCACTGCTTTATGTGAGTTCTGCAGAACTGGCTTGATGGAAGATGACCTGATTGATGAGCATCTTACTGGTGGCCCTCCAGGCCATTCCAGGGGGGTATAACATCAGAGAATGAACAGGTATCATCATCATCTTCACCACCATCTGTAATTTTGGTTCTGGCAGTGATTCCCATGGTGGGCTGGCACCGGTGGTCCTTCTTGGCTCACAATACCTGTGAGTGTCTCCCTTCACCTGTGATTCTGGGGTAACAATGCCTTCCTCATGGGCTGCTGAGAGGAGTAAATGAAACAATGTACATCAAGTGCCTCACAGGGTGTTCAACAACAGTGAATTCCAACCCTCTATCTGTTACATTTTTTTCACTCAAAAAGGAGCATTATTTTATTTTTTAATTGATTTTAGAGAGAGAGGAACAGGAGAGAAAAAAGAAAGATAAAGGGAAACATTGATCTGTTGTTCCACTTATTTATGCATTTCTTGGTTGATTCTTGTTTGTGCCCTGACCAGGGGTTGAACTTGCAACTGTGGGGTATCGGGATGATACTCTAACCAACATGGCTACCTGGCCAGAGCCAACGAACATTACTTTAAAGATTGTCTTTTAAACTCAGACATTATAATAAAATTTAAATCTTTCTATCATCTCAATTTCTCCAGGCCCGCTTCTCGGGCCATCAACAGTAAGCCATTAAGCATTTAAGACCCCATATGTTCACGTATATGTGTCTGCAGGCAGCTAGATACACAGACAGATCAATTCTCTTTTTCATGCCAATCAAAGTTATGAACACTGTTCTCTACCTTATTTTCTCATAACAGCATATCTTAGAGATCACTTCACATTAGCACCTTTTTTTAAAGTAGCTGCCTGACATTCCATGGTATGGGGAGACCATAATTCATACAAGGAGCCTGTTAGCAGTGGACAGTATTTCGTCACAGTAACTGTGCTGCAATATACCCCCTTACACACGTGTCCCACCCGCCCTGCCTGGTGAAAACAAGACATAATAGGTCTTTGCCCCCTAAGGTCCTAACAGGACTTCACAGAACCAGCTGGAGGGAAAGGCTCAGTGACTACTGCACCTACCAGTGAACCATGTCCCAGCCTCAGACACTGTCTGAGGGGCGTTCCTCTCTCCAGAGTTCTTCCCCATCTCAGGACAGGCTGCCAGTTTGCCAAATGCCTAGTCCTCGGATTATGTGAATACCAGAAAACCAATAATGTGACCCTTACCTTTTCTTTGACTCCAGATGTGCTGGGACATAGATTTGGATATCCCGCCAGATCCGAGGTACCTTTTCATTCTGTGCCTGAAAAATATAAACTGACTCCAGCTATTTTCTTTACTTGTGGGATGACTGGATGGAGCTTCGCTTGGCTTGCCTTCAATGGCTATTGTTAGGGGACTGAAGAAAAGGCCCTGGGATGCCTGAAGGGCACTGAGCCAGGAGGCAGAACACAAATGCTCATCTCAGGAGACCAGGCTGAAAATCGGAAATAGTGTGAAAGGTACAGAGACCTGAGGGGCCAGTTCCCTGGGACCTAGGAGGGAGCTGGGAGGGACATGCAGGTATTAGGTTAGCACAAGCTCCATTTCCAGACCCTGGGAGGAGGAAGAATTTCCTACGGGAGGGGAGAGGGTGGTCAGGGCTTATCTGTCTGGTGAGAATTCTTAGCTGGGAGCATGGTTTGTTATCCTCATGAGACTAGGAGCTCCCTGTTGGAAGGGGTCATGCCCTACCTAACTCTTTATCCCAGTCACAGAGCAGGTGCTCATCAAATATTTGTGGAATGAATTTGGCTTTCTCTTTGACTATACTCTGCTCAGGCCTCATTTGTGAGGTGCACAGTACAGAAGTGTTGTGGGCAGTTTGATTTTTGAAGTTTTAAGTGGACTTAACACAATAAGCTATACATCAGGTGTTGTGTATGATCTGAGGAAAGAGACGAAATCGGCACAGTCCCTGGCCTCAATAAAACAGGTACAGTGATGAGTGCGATGAAAGAGGATTGCTCGGGCACATACAGGAACACAGAAGGGATCCTAGAGCTTTAGAACCAGACTAGGGTCTGTGAAAAGTTGACATATGTGGAACCATTTTAAAGCAGAGGCGAAGCAGCCATTCCAGAGGGACTTCTCGCACACCTTGCTCCTTGAACCTTTGGAGTGTTTGAACGGGGCAAAGTGACCTTTGGACTGGGCCAAAGCAACATTGTGTTACAAACAACTGTTTACAAAACTAACAGGAAAGCAGACATTCTAACCACAGAGACTATTGATTATGCACACTCTTTCTGAAGATAGATCAGTGATCAGCCATGGGTATCTAAAAAAATAACTCAGCTTGTTAGCGCCAATAGAAATTTCTCTCTTCTGTTGATGTAATAATTTCCCTTTTTCTCAAAAAACCCTTTGCCTCACCCTGTAATTGGGACACGATTTGAGTTTCTGCCTGAATCTGTGCCCCTGAATTGCAATTCTGTGACCTCCAATAAACTCTTGCTGCCTCTCACTTGGGCTTTCTATGTTTAGGTTAACAGATCCGAGAAACTTCCTTTAGGCAGTGACATCTAAGCTGAGCCTTGAAGCCTAAGTGATAGTTGGTTGAGGAACGGGTTTGGGTCAGGTGGTCCCAAGCATTCGGCCACGGTAACAGCGCTCCATGTCACACGTGGGGCAGTGGGAGCAGCAAGAAATGGCTTCTGTGAGAGGAACAGAAGGCTGTAGAGAGAAGAGAGGGAGGACTGGACAGGCCACGAAGGACCCGTGTACTGCCAAAGGAGCACCAACCTCATTCTGAGAGCCATGAAGACCTGACGGGGTTGGAGCAGAGAGTGACGCCCACAGCGCCTTGCTGGGCACCGGGAATGCAGCAACACAACACAGTCTTTCCCTTCATGGGACTCATTTTCTACTGGAGAGTGAGCAAGGAGAAGCTGGCGAAAGTGACTCCAGGTTTTCTAGCCGGGAGACAGGGCAGCTAGTGGTGGCCTTTGTTGTTGGTGGAGTCCGAAAGAGAAGGAGCAGGTTTTGAAATGTATTTTGTAGATATGGTATTTTACCACAGGGAATGCATCCTAAACTACTTTGCAAGGGCCTACGGAGACTGACTGCTACATTTCTCTCAGTATTCCTTTCCTCTTTCTCTCCAAATAATAGAACCCTTTCTTTTCACCTGGGCAAACGGCTACTCAGGAAAACATGCCACTCTCCATTTCTTAGCTTTCCCCAAAGTTGGATGTGGCTATGTGACTAGGTTCCAGCCAAACATGAATAAGTGAAAGTAGCATGAACTTCTGGATCTGGTCCCCATGGCTAGAAGGAGGCAGCGGAACTGGAGCAGCCACCTGCAACCCAAGAGCAAGTCCCATATTGAGGGCGCCAGAGCGAGACGGAAGGAGTCTGAGTCCCTCACATCCTCACAAAGGAAACTTGCCCTCCTAGCCTGGATGTTCGCATAAAAGAGAAATAAACTCCCATTCTGATTAAGCCATTTTGTTGAATTTGGGTTTCTTTTATATCAGCTACACCCAGAATCTTAATATCAGCAGGTCTGACTTCAGCAAAGTTGTGAAATAGGCGAGTTGTGAGCTGCTTTTCCTCTCTCCGCCCTCTTCAGTGCGACCTGCTCCACAGGTGTGCAGATCTTCACCTTCGCCCCCAGCTCCCCACTGCTTAGCCAGCGCCTTCGTGCTTCCAGCACCTCTTGCCCCATCTTCCTCACCCGCTGCCTGTGCGAACTTACCTATCACGTGTCTTTCATTTAGTTACAGGGGCCTTTCTTCCTCCCAACTTCCTGGGACAGGAATGGCTCTTTAATCTGAAAATACAAAGTGCCAATAGCTGATTATAGCTTCGTATATTACCTAAATTGGTGTGGGGAATCACACGGACATGGGTTTGAATTTGAGTTCTGCTACTTCCCAGGTGGACAAGCAAGAGGCCTTAGTGACCTCAGCCTCCTCAATTGTAAAACGGTGGTAATATCAACACCTACTTCATAGAGTTGTTTTAAGGATAAAATACAGAATTTGGCATAGTTTCTGGAAGAGAATGAGGGTCAAATTAATTGCGATTCTTCCACAATGTTTATTCTCTTTCCAGATTCAAGCCACACAAGTGAGGTGGTCATTGGTCCTGCTTTTAGAGACCTCTGGGGTAAAACCCCACAGCCCCCTTAGTGGGCTTGCTTAATCGTCGTGGCCGCTTGGCAATCTTCCCTCATGTCTGCTGAGCCCTCCCTCACTGCCTCTTAAGCTTTGTTAGCCATGTATGGTGGACATGTAGTCAGCTTCCTCTTGAAGATCTTTGACCTCTTCCTCTCTGGGTTAAAAACCTTTGAGTTCCCATCATTGATTTCCAGGCTAATTTAATAATTTTATTATTCTTTTTATTAGAGTGAGTTTCTGATCGTATTCATCTAAGGAATACCTAGTTTGTAAATTTAGAAAAAAAAAGCAAAATACGACTTTCCCCTAAGCTGGGCTTGTGTCTGAAACTCTGGGCCAGTGATCCTCACAATTTGCCCACTGGACCAACAGCATAGGCAGCACCTGGGAATGTGGTAGGAATGCAGATTCTTAGGTCCCACCCCAGAACTGCTGAATCAGACCCTCTGGTTAGGGCCCAGCAGCCTACATTTTAACCAGCCCTTGAGGGCATTCAGATGCTCGTTAACATCAGAGAACCACCACTCTGTGCAAAATGACTGAGAAAGATTGAGACCTTAGGCAGGAAGGGGAGTCCTCAGTTTGTGTCCTCCTGAGTCCAGATCCAAAGCTTGGGCTTTCATCACCCTCTAGTTGGCAGCAGAGGAGAGAAGCCCCCCAGTATGGCCCCTATAGGAGAAAAAGGGAGAGAGATTGCAAGTCTCCCTCCTCCACTGACTAAGACCTCAGCTCTCACTCCGCTGAGAAAGGAAATTGGGCAGGTCTGCCCTCGATCAGTTTAATGCTTCAGTAACACGCAGAAACTCCTACCACCCTTGTTCCAGGAGAGCATGACCCAGTCAGTGTCCCAGAATCGGAACAACCAGGTTAACAACTCCCAGAGAGTGAGGAAAGAAGAGAGGGAGCGGAAAGGAAAGAGGAGTGACAACTTTTGTTCCGCCCCAGGGAACCACAGCTCTGCTGGGTTCTCCCCCTCTCCGTTACTGTGGAAAATAAATTCCTTCTGTTGTTTTAAATTAATTAATTTATTTCTGGTACGGTGAACTAAAGTACCCTAAATTGTGGGGGTTTACAATATATGTTGGGAATTATTAAGCAGTGGACATAAAATTTTCCCATATCAAAATGTGCTTGGGCATATTTCCAGGAGCAGGACTTTCCACAACAAAACTTCATCTGTTTTCCAATTACTCTAGAGGTCAAAGGAAGGCGGTGTGAAAGTCGGTTTGCAGGCACCAGCAAAGGCTCCAAATGGATCCCACAGGTCAGGGCTGGGCACTCACCCAGGCTTCCACCAGATGGTGTCGGCCACTATGTGTCTGTGAGCAGTCAGGCAAGCAGCTTTCTAATAAAAGGCACTAGTAAGAACACTGTATCATGTTTTTTTGTTTTATTCTTTATTGCAGTATGAAGCTAGAAGTTCGACTTTTTGCCCAGTTCTCTGTTTTCTTTCTTTCTTTCCTTCTCTCTCTCTCTCTCTCTCTCTCTCTCTCTCTCTCTCTCTCTCTCTTTCTTTCCAAATCAATAAATTTTCAACTATTAATTCGAAATAGTTGGTATCCTAAGTCTCTGTGCCTTGGATTTCAGCAAAGAAAAGTATTTTAAGTATATCAGGAGAAAAGTCGTATGTGTTATATTAAAAGGCTTATGAATTTTATTATTGTTCTGCTTTTCTTTGCAAAATTATGCCTTTTAAAATTCAGTTCCCATTAGTCACAGACCATATGTGGCCGGTCACTGGTTTCCATGGGGCTGTCAGCTGGGTGCTCAGGGTATTCATTTCTCCTACTTTGTCGCAGGATGTGCTGATTCCGACGCACAGCCTCTCAAACTCTGCAGCAGCCTCAGAGTTTCAGAACAGATATATTGTGACGGACCTTTGCATAAATTTGCTCCCTTCTAAGTGGTACCCGCTATTCCTGCCTGATTTTACATCTGCTCATTTGTGACGAGTCTGTGAAGGGGGATAAGACACAGAGAGTGTGAGGGGGTTTGAGACGGATAGACACTTTATTCCTGAAAATGATTCAAAAGCGCCAATTTCCAAACCTGCTTGCTACTGAAGGGAAGCAATCCTGAAGCGAAGTGACTGAGCCGCCTGGCAGGCTAGGCCAGCCTTGGGACAAAGACCAGAGAGCAGGAGGTCACAGCAAACAGAAGCCCTGTGTGTGAAGTTAGGCAGTTTGTGTGCACAACTTTGTGTCAGGCTCTGCGGGACATGCCCACCTAAAGCTGCACCATTCCTGCAATCGGGAATCCAAACTAGGTCTGCAAGCTAAGCTCATAAAACCTTCTGCCAAGGACATGCCACAGATTGACGGATGACTGTGTCTGACGGGGTCTCACACATCCCAGGAGGGGAGTTTTTCTCCCAACATGGAGAGGAGGCCTGACCGGGGTGGGTACATACTCCCAATGACCTCTTTCTTGATTTTTTTGGAGTTCTGTAGGTGTTCGGGCTGATGGTATCCTCTCACTCAGGACCCAGGACTCAGATGAGGGTCACTGCCTCCGACTCACACTGAACTGAGAAGTCATCAAGTCCAGACTCAGCATCTTACAAACGATGAAACAAGCCCAGAGAGGAAAGGAATCTGCTGGCAGAGTGAACTCAACTTTATTTTAGACTCCTCCCCTGCCGCCATTCCTCCCGCAGTAGGCGTCCAGGTGACGTGTGTCCTTCCCAAATGGTTTGCACTCTGAAAGTTGCCCCTGCTGAGGCATGTGATCAGAGGCAGGACAGAAATTCTGAGCTCCCTGCTATGTGGCCTGATGGGAATCCACACATTTTTCAGGCATTTCTGTCAGTAGAGCTAAGAGACCCCAACAAGGCAAGGGGTTGTTCTGAGGTCATCTTCAATGGTTTCCAGAAACAAGGAATGATCTTTTAAGCAACAGAGTAGGCATTCAAAGTCCTGGGGGCTGAGCCTCACCCTCATCTAGGTTCTGGGCATACTGAAGTCAGCAGGCCCTAGCCTCAAGGGCCAAGAGTCTAGTGTAGGAGGCAGGAGAGAAGAACTGTGACAACCTCAGGCTGCAAGAGAGCCTCAGGGCACCAGAGATGGGAGGAGCACTGGATGGGAGGGGCACCTTTCTCATTACCAGGGGTGTCCGGCGGGCACTAGAGATTCCCGCTAGACCTTAGAGAAGGAGTAGGTGTGAGCTGGATAGGCAAGAGTAGGGGATTGCTCTCCAGACCGGTTAAGAGAGGCAACCAGTTGGAATTGAGGACAATTTCCAGAGTCATCCGAAATTGGAAAAATAGTGATAGACACAATCTTGGATTGACCCAGATAGGAATTCACTAGTAGTTTCTGATAAATGATATGCAGCTTACAAACTTCTCTCAAAGGTGAAAAGCTAGAGGAACCACAAACTTTTCCTAAAGCTTCTGCAGACTGGTGTTTTGATCTCGGAAGTGGCGTTAATACAGGGGGTACAATATGGCATTATGTATAGGAAAGAACCACTGTGAAATATTTGTTGAGTGAACAAATCACTTCTCCGGAATTTCATTTTTTGCTAAAATGTTAATTGGGAATGAGCATTTTTAAACTAAATAATATATATATATATAAAGTAAAAATTACTTACAATCCTAATATTCAGGCATAACAAATATTAACTATTGGTGTGTTATAGTTGAAGTCATACAATTTGACTTTATTTTTTCAGCAATACAATACAAGCATTTTCAAGGTAATTAAAAATGCATCATGAACAACATTTTCATGTCTACATAACACCCTGTTACCTATAGAGCCTTCTTTTGCCCTGTGTGCTCAGTTCCTTCTAAAACTTTGCTCTTGTACAGAGCACTAGCATAAGGTGTTGAGGATGAAGCGGCAGGATGCTGGCAGCTTACTTTCAAATACAGCGAAATGTTACCGTAGTTGAGTCTAGGTGGTCAGAATATGGGAACACACTATTTTTCTTTCACATTTGCTGGTTGAAATTTTTTATAATAAAACATTGGAAATAATACTGAAGTGATGAACACTTTTGTATATAATATTTTTGTCCATTTCTCTGACTTAATCATCTAATTTTGTGTTTATGGTGAATGCCTAAAGTAGAGCCATTTGATTAAAAGATGTGAATATCTTCTAAGACTTTAATACACAATGTCAAATTGCCCTTTTGGATGGATGCACCAACAATGTTTGAAACACTTTATTCATTCCATCCAAGCCATTATTGCATGACATGAATTTTTGTTAATATTTGTTATTTTGATAGGAAAAATAGTTTATCACTGAATTTCTTTGGTTACCAATAAGTTTGAACACTTTTTTAAATTTTCATTATCTCTTTGTGTTTCTTTATTGAATCATAACCTCAAACCATTTTTTCCATTGAAAACTTTGTGTTTATATGCTAAACATAATTTAGCATTTAATTATAAAAAGAACTAACAATCTTTGCCTTACCCCTCACCATCACCAGAGATGACCTTTTAAAAAAGATATGTTTAAAGGGACTTATCTAAGAAACAGAAGATGATCAAAACTATGAATAGTAAAATGACAACAAACTCACAACTATCAAAACCAAGCCTGAAAAAAACAAAACAAACTAAGCAAACACCTAGAAAAGGAACAGAATCACAGAAATGGAGATCACATGGAGGGTTATCAGTGGGGAGGGAGGTGGGGAGAATGGGGGAAAAGGTACAGGGAATAAGAAGCATAATTGGTAGATACAAAATAGACAGGGGAAGATTAAGAATAGTATAGGAAATGGAGAAGCCAAAGAACTTACATATATGACCCATGGACATGAATTAAGGGGGGAAAATGATGGTGGGAAAGTAGGGTGGAGGGGAATAAAGGGGAGAAAAAATGGGACAACTCGAAAAGCATAATCAATAAAATATATTTAAAAAATAAAAACATAAAAACTAAAAAGGTATGTTTATCATTTTAAATAATTTTTCCAATTACAGTTGACATACAATATTATGTTACTTTCAGGTATACAACCCAGTGATTAGACATTTATATCAACATAACTTACAACGTGATCACTCCGATAAACCTAGCACCCATCCGATGCCATACAGTTATTACTATATTATTGACTATATTCCTTATGCTGTACACCTCATCTCCACGACTGTTCTGTAAATATCCATTTGTACTTCTTAATCCTTTCACCTTTTTCACCCAGCTGCCAACCCCCTCCCATCTAGCAACTGTCAAAATGTTTTCTGTATCTATGAGTCTGTTTCTGTTCTGCTTGTTGATTTATTTTGGTTTTTCGACTCCACATGTAAACAAAATCTCCTGGCATTTGTCTTTCTCTATCTGATTTATTTCACTCAGCATAATACCCTCTATGTCCATTGATGTTGTTGCAGATGGCAAGATTTCATTCTTTTTTATGACTGAGTCATACTGTATTGTATGTATGTAATCTTTATTCATCTATTGATGAACTTCTAGGTTGCTTCCATATCTCAGCTATTGTAAGTAATGCTGCAATAAATATATGGATGCATATGCCTTTTCAATTTAGTGTTTTGGGTCTCTTCAGTTAAATACCCAGAAGTGGAATTGCTGGGTCCTTCCTTATTTCTTATTATAGTCTTCGTTTTAAAGTATTTTCTGTCTGGGGCAACCAGCAGGAACTTTCTGCCATGGAGACAGTCACTTCTTCAGACAGGTCCCCAGCTCTGGAAAATAAGCATCCTCAAGAGACCCCATAATCCAATAATAATGTTCATACTTCCCTCATGAAGTCCCATCGCTGCTGTGACCTGATCCCACGAGCTCCAAATTGGTTGTATTTGATACTTCCCTGCAGGCGAAAAAGGCTTTCTTCGCTTTGGTGACTCATGGTGTATGAGCTGCCCCTATGTGGGATAGTGAGAAGCAAAGTTTTGCAGGCGTGCCTACCATCAACAATTTCATCAATATCCTGCACCACTATTATAAATTAGGCTCCATACAGATCTATGAGCTGGAAGCACACAAGACAGAAATTTGGAGCTAGGTGTACCTACAGGACTCCTTTAAACCACTTGCCTGTATTCCTCCTAATGTCTGCTTGTTTGATGCTGTCTCTTCATTAATTCGGAACAAAAATCACAGGCTGCCTGTTGTTGACCCAGATACACAACACCTTGTACATCTTCACCGTCGAGTTCATCACCAAGTTCCTCAAATTGTTTATCACTGAGTTCCCCAAGCCAGAGTTCATGTCTAAGTCTCTGGAAGAGCTACAGATTGGCACCTATGTCAACACTGGTCTGCACTACTACCCCTGTCTATGTGGCTTTGGACATCTTTGTACAGTACCAAGTCTTAGCCATGCCTGTGTTGTATGAAAAAGGGAGTGTGGCGGACATCTACTCCAAGTTTGATGTTAACCAATCTGGCAGAAGAAAAGACCTACAACAACCTAGATGTGTCTGTGACCAAAGCTCTGCAATGTTGATCACATCACTTTGAGAGTGTCCTCAAGTGCTGCCCACATGCAACTCTGGGGACCATATTCAACAAGCTGGTGGAAGCAGAGATTCACCAACTTGTAGTGGTGGATGAGAATGAAGTGGTCAAGAGAACTGTATCACTGTCGGACATCCTGCAGGCCCTGGTGCTCCGAGGCAGAGAAAAGCCCTGAGATAGGGGAAGGGGTCAGGCAGCACCAGGGGTTACGCCTGCTCACTGCCTGCACAAACCTCTGGGAATCACGGAAACCTTCAGAGAGCTTGACTCCATTCCCTGCCTAAGAGCCCGTACCCTTCTACCTAGAAGCTGGGGAAGGTGTGGGGGAAGGAAGGAGAATGGATTTTTAGCTGTCCTATTCTCACACATACACTTAAGGAAAACTCTCAGCCTAGCCCATCCTAGTCCCGGTCCTCTTAGACATACCCCCGTTCTGGGTGAACTAAGGGCTCTGTGCCCCCTGGGCAAATTCCAATCACTAAGAAACCCCAGACTTGACCCAACCTTTGACTCTATTTCTGCCCCTGACTCCCTCCACCCTAAGATAATAGCACAACTCTTTATAAAGATACTATTATTTATCCTGTTTCATGCTTATGGAGGAGGCTGAGTCCATTTATTGACATTTCTTCCTATAATGGGAGTGGGGAGGACCATGAGGAGGAAGGGCTTTGGGTCCTTGTGCTATATTCATGTGAAGGGAGGTGGGGTTAGGTGGAGAAGGACAGCGGAGTGGTTAGCTGGGATTATTGCTTTTCATGGCAAACCTAATTAAAATGGCAGAAACCTCTTTGTTGGAAAAAAATACAATAAAATAAAGCATTTTTTGTCTGATATAAATATCGCTACCCTAGCTTTTTTTTAATTTCCATTTTCATGAAATATATTTTCCCATCCCTTTATTTTCAGTTTGTGTATGTCTTTCAATCTGAAGTGAGTCTGCTGTAGCAGCAGATGTAGGCAGCAGAGGACAAGATATGTCTTGTTTTATTATCCATTCAGTCACCATATATCTTTTGATTGAAGCATTTAATCCATTTGCATTTAAAGTAATTGTTGATAAGGAAATGTATTTATTGCCACTTTATTATTCATATTTTTATCCTTTTTTTCTTTTTTTCTAAATAAGACCCTTTAATATTTCTTGTAATACTGAATTTGTGGCAATGAATTTCTTTAGCTTTTTCTTATCTAGGAAGTTCTTTATCTATTCTATTCTAAGTGAAAGCTTTGCTGGGTAGAATAATCTTGGTTGTAGGTCCTTGCTTTTCATCACTTTGAATATTTCACACCAACTCCTTCTGGCCTGCAAATCCCTTTCTGTTGAGAAATCAGCTGGCAGTTTTATGGGAGCTCCCTTGGAGATAACTAACTGCCTTCCTCTTGCTGCTTTTAAGATTCTCTCTTTGTCTTTAACCTTTGGCATTTTAATTATGACTTTTTTGGTGTGGGCCACTTTGGGTTCATTTTGTTTGAGATTCTCTGTGCTTCCTGAATTTGTATATCGATTTTCCTCACCTGGTTAGGGAAGTATTCTGTCATTATTTTTTTCAAATAGATTTTCATTTTCTTGCTCTCTCTGTTCTCCTTCTAGCACCCCCATGATGCAAATGTTGGCACACTAAAGTTGTCCCAGGGACTCCTTATACTATCCTCATTTTTGGAATCTTTTTTCTTTTTGCTGTTCGGATTGGGTATTTCCTGCTTTCTTATCTGCCAGATTGTTGACGTGATCCTCTGCTTCATCTGCTCCGCTGTTGATTCCCTGTAATATATTCTTCATTTCAGTTATGTATTCTTCACTTTTGACTGGTTCTTTAAAAGGTTTTTTTAAATTGTTGTCTCTTCTAATATTTTCTCTAAGTAGTATGCTTTCTTTACTCTTTGTAATTGATTGTGCATCTAGCTGTACAGTTCAAGAATTTATAAAATTTCTTAAAAGATTCTGTGGCAATCTTACGGGTAGGCAGAAAATCTGCATAGAGCTCCTGCAAACCAGCTGAGGCGGAGGAGGACATAAACAATGGCACTCACTGGCGCCTACAATCCCGGGTATTTCTTGCAGATCCTGGAGAACTTCTGCCATTTCCCAGACATCTCTCTTCAGTTTCTGTCATTTGTTGGTCTCAGGAGTAATTGCTTTATATACAGGCGTACATTGCACTGTGTTTGTGGGAGAGGCGAGTTCAGCATCCTTTTATATCATCATCATCATCATCTTGGACGCGCCCCTACTTTCTTTTTCTATGAGTTTGACTAGATATTTTATATGTGTGGAATCATATAGTACTTGTCCATCTATGTTGATGCAAATGGCAGAGTTTCCTTTTTAAAGGCTATGTAATATTACATTGTGTATGTGTGTGTGTGTGTGTGTGTGTGTGTATATGTCACATTTTCTTTATCCATTCATTTGTTGATGAACACGTGGATTGCTTCCACCTCTTGGCTATTGTGAATAATGTTGCAATAAACTTGGGTGTGCAAATATCTTTTAGAGATTCTGCCTGCAATTCTTTGCATTTGTGCCCAGAAGTAGGTTCCTGGATCATATGGTAATTTTATTTTTAAGTTTTTCCTTACTGTCTAAGTAATATGCTTTTACAGATCCTTGTGTTTTTTTCTTTCAATTTTATAGACATTATTTATTGGTTTTATGCTCCGGAAGATAAACTTTATTATGCTTCTCTCTCATCTTAATTTTTCCTTACTACAAGTATATTTATATCCCCAGTTTTGGCTAAATTACTATTGTCTTTTATATTTTATGACTATGCAGGCATTGTTTGTTTAATTTGCTTTCCTGTAGAACTTCTTGTTTTTCCTGGATTTAAGGATTGTGCTATTTTTATTCCTTTATTTTTTATGTACTTATCATTAATTTATATCCAGATTCACAGACAATGCTGTAAAATTCCCTCCACATGGTCAAACACATCAGGAAGCCTATGAACTACACTTGTTCCTTGGAGACATCCTCCGTTCTTTTGCTCCATCTCCTCTGGTTTCTTTCTACACCTGTGGGAAAGTCTTTTTTTTTTTTTTTTTTTTTAAGATTTGTATTTATTTATTTATTAGAGAGAGAGGAAGGAGAAAGAGCGGGAGAGAAACATCAATGTGTGGTTGCCTTTTGTGTGTCCCCTGGCCTACAACTCAGTCATGTGCCCTGACTGGGAATTGAACCTGCGACCCTTTGGTTTGCAGGCCCACACTCAAACCACTGAGCTATGCCAGCTAGGCCTAGAAAGTCCTGGAACTTACTTTCCACCATCATCCTGGTTATTCTCTTTGTTTTGGGGGCTTTCCTATTCCTTGGATTCTATGATAGCTTTTTGCAAGTCTGGTGAGTCTTGGCTGCCTGTTTATATTTAAGTGTGGAAGCTATGTATTTTTTAAAAACACTGACAATAAAAAGACTGATCACAAAGCCCTGGCTGGTGTAGCTCAGTGGATTGAGTGCGGGCCTGCAAACTAAAGGATCGCGGTTCGATTCCCAGTCAGGGCACATGCCTGGGTTGCAGGACAGTTCCCAGCACGGGGACGCACAAGAGGCACCCATACATTGATATTTCTCTCCCTCTCTCCTTCCATTCCCCTCTAAAGATAAATAAATACAATCTTAAAAAAAAAAAAAAAAAGACTGATCACGTATTCTATCCCAGGCACTACTGAATCCTCGGGACTTGAAAAAGAATACTCAAAAGGAAATACATATAAACACACAATTATGAATCTAGAACTATAAATGTGGCTACTGCGTATACACAAGGGCTAGTGATGGCACAGAGGAGTAATCAGCGCCTCTCAGGCAGACTTCCCTTCTATACTAATAGTGACAACAGTGTCAATAATAATATCTAACATTTGGCAACTGCCTCTTCTGCACAAGAACTATTAAATATGTATTTAAGACCAAAGTTTTCCTTTGATTTTAAAATGGTGAACTTTCTGAATTTTCTGAGCAGAATTTTATTACCCTGGGAGGAATGAATCCTACATCAGGAATGTCTGAAGGGTCAGCACAGGTCGATGAGCAGTATTTTGAATGTCTTTATTTCTCCTATGGTTACCATTCATCTTAAAAAAATAAATAAAGTCACAGCTTCATTAAAAGAAGTGCCTTTATATGAACAATATGTGTAATACACCATTTGTGTAGCAAGAATATACAATACATATTTTTATACACATTTCATATCTGGCCAACACTTCTCTTGAAGGACACACGAGAGTATGGGTGCCTTCCAGAAGGGGCTGGGATATGCTGGTACAGGTCAGAGGAGGGCTGTGTAACAACTTTTCTATGCTTCTGATCAGTTTGAACTTTTAAACCAGGTATTCGTATTGCTTTTGTAATTGCAAACTAATTTAAAATAAGTTAAAATCGAATCATTAAAGATGTAATCATGATGTGACACGAGAAGAATGATTAGAATGGAAAGCGCTCTTCTCCTCAGTGCTGTTTCAGGAGTGCTGCTCGGGGCAGGGAGGGGTGTGGAAGAGCAGGATGAAATGCCCCCAGGCAGACTTCCGAAGTCTCACAGTGTTGATTAGCTCCTTGACCCTCACTGACTTCCAGCCCATAGGTGGTGCTGTCTTCAGATCAGAGCTGGGTCCGTCCAATTCCCGCCCTGCCCCACCCCACTACCCCTGTCCCCTCTTCCTCCTTTTCTTCTGGAGCAGTGGTCATAATCTGGACTAGAGCCCAAGTTAGTGAAGTCCACATTGGTTTTAAGGTCAGGGAATGAAGAGAAAAATCATAAACATACCAGGTAAAAATTAAACAGTCTGACAGCGAAGCCAGTTGGTCAAAACAAGAAGTCAGCAGTAGTTAGAGCTGAGGTCCCGGCTACACTTGTGAAAGCAGAAGTCCCAACAAGTGTCAGCAGCAAGGAGAAGCAGCAGCGCAAGCCCCTCAGAAAGGATTCACTCGCTGAATTGTCCCACCGACCCTGGGATACTGATGCCATTGGAAGCCTCATGTTACAGATGCAGAAACAGAGACTTAGAGAGATGTAGTATTTGTCTGTGTCATACAGCTGGTGTGGTTGGAGATGGGATTTATATTCTAGAAGTTCAGCTTCAGAGCCAGGAACTGTGCTAATGATAGAGATAAAACAGTACGTTAAGTTAACCGCTAATAAGCAGGTGATTACAAACTGAGGTAAGAGGTTTGGAGAGAAGAAATCCAACTTGTAACTAAGACATTGGACATACACAGCAGGGTTAGGTAAGGCTTTCCTGATGAGGGGAAATGAGCTGAGACCTAAATAGTGAGTTAACTAGATGAAAGGCTAAAACAGCGGATGGGGGCGGGGGGAGGTCGGAAGAAGAGAGTTCCCAATAAAGGGAACAGCATGTGCAAAGGTACTGGGGGGCGGGGAATGGAGAAAATGCCAAGTTTGAGAAAAGTCAACAGCAAATGCTGCCTGGTCTTAGGGACAGCATGAGGCAGTCTCAGAACCTCTGAGAGGTTTGTGGAGACTGATTCAAAGATTTGGGCCCTGACTGGTTGGGCATTGTTTTGCAAAGCGAAAGGCTGCGTGGGTTTGATTCCCTGTCAAGGCATGTGCCTGGGTTGCAGGTTCAGTCTCTGGTTGGGGCATGTGTGAGGGGCAACTGATTGGTATTTCTTTCTCACATTGATGTTTCTCTCCCCCTCTTTCTCCCGCCCTTCCCCTCTCACTAAAAATAAATAAAGAAAATCTTTTTTAAAAAAAGATTTGATAATTGCCTTCACACTTAGGTTTCCGGAAGAAGTGCTCTGGCATGAAGGCCTCTCAGGCTTTTTGTGGGAATTTAATGTGATCATGTGCATCAGCATCTCGTACCATGCTTGCCCATGCACTGACATCTGTTACTTTTGTTCTTCATCTCCCAGCCCCCATTCTTTCCTTCTGCTACACTCCTGTTTCTGTGGCTTAGACAGGAGTGAGCAACAATGCCTGGTTTGCACAAAGAACCAGGATGGGACATGTGGTGCTGGTCTCTCCGCACTCTTTGTAAAGAGGCCTCCTTCCCCCATGCCCTCCTCCCTCACATGGAATGACTCACCACCAAGGAGAGGCACACAGCTGAAGCGCATTTGGCCAAAGCCGATAGCACATTGTGTTGCAGAGTCTGTTGGCTTTCCCTACCCCGGGCTTTCAAAAGCAATTCGAATAAGAAACAGACCAGATGCCAGGGTCCATTGATCTGCATCTGTTAGAATTGAGGTGGACGTCAGCCATGTCCCCATTTGGCACTTCTCTTCCCGACTGTGCCAGGAAGGCACTAGAGAAAGCCTACTGAGTGCAGGATGGAAACCGGCTGCCGCCCTGCACTCACTGTGTTTATCTGGGTCTCTGCACAGCGGCACGGCCTCCGTCCGCCCTGGAATTGCCGTGCTCAGATTGTCCAGCTTCGACATTTTAACTTATTTTTATACTGTTATATAAGCAAGATTATTCACTTAATGATCAGGGGGCTATTGGTCATTTAAGAACAACCTGTAAGAATTACACTTCAGTCCTTGACCCTTAGAAAGAAAGGACACACACGTTCAGAGACTGGTGGAGATCCAGTTTAGGAACCACAGTGAAAGGAGGCAAATGTTAGCACATTTTTAGAGGGTTCTTCCAAAACGTCCTCAAAGCTGGACTGGCTTTGTAGAGCTCAGGGCTCTTCCAGCAGAGCTGTTTCTTTACCTTTATAGAATTCTAAACACTGAACAACATATAAAACAACACTTACTAATCACCTAGCATGAGCCCAGCCCATTCAGGGCCCTGGATCCCAGAAGGAGGGCCTCCCCGTGGGGGGAGGACAAACACTGATCATCGGTTCCTCAGGGGACCCCCAAACACCCTAACAGAGGTTTAAACAGGACATGAGATCAGAGCAAAGGCCAGCCACGTTTGCATGGGGAGGTCAGAGAAAATGTCAGGAGGCTCTCTGATCCTTCCTCCGTTTCCCAAGAGGGTCTTGCATAAGTCCCTCACTTCAAAAAGAATTTGTTTAAAATACATTATGGTTTAGGGTCCCCTTTCTCTACTTCTATAGCTGTCATCACTGCTATGTGTCCTCACCAGAGAAAGGCTTCTGATTGAGTTCCTGGCCTAGTGGTAATAATGAGCATTTATTTAGTTCTCACCAGGAGCCAGCCACTGCCCTAAGACCCCTCTCATTCAATCTTAGAACAATCCCACGAGGCAGCTTTTATTCCCAGCCTGACACATAGATAAGAAATCTCAGCACTGGAGGGGTTCAGCTGATTGGCCCAAGTCCCACCATTTAAGGCTGTAAAACGGACAGTCTGATGGCAGGGACTTTGTTCTAAAGCAGGAGTTAGCCAACTATGGCTAGTGGGCTGTATCTGGCCTACTGCTTGTTTTTGTAAATAAAGTTTTATTGGAACATAGCCATGACCATTTGTTTACTACTGTGTATAGCTGTTGTCAGGCTGCAAAAGGCAGAGCCGAGTAGTTGTGACAGAGACTCTATGGCCCACAAAGCCTAAAATATCGGAATCTTACCAGAAAAAGTTTGCCACCCCCTGCTCTCAAGCACAACACTAAACAACCTCCCTTTCCAATTAAATCAAAGTCTCCCAGAGTGCAGAGACTGCCTCATCCATCCCTGCCAGTCCCTCAGCCTCCATCCTGGGAGATTGCATTATCGATCGTTACACTTCAGTGGACCTTAAAATGCTTGCTCAACTAAATAGATTTAATCTGTTTTTAAACAATCCTAAACTTCCTTCTAAAACTGTAAAAAAAAAAAATTAGACAAAAATCCTATTTGCTGTGACCTTCATTATGTGAGACAAATCCCAGAGGTCACGGCTAATGGCTCTAAGAGCAAACAAGGACAACCTTAAAAAGCAGGCTCAGGCTGTAGCAATTTCTTTTTAAAATATGGTATCCTGTGAGTAGCTCTGCAGTAAGCTGACCAGAAAAAAAAACAAGACGATATATCACTCAGCACTTTGGAAACTAGAACAGAGAAGCAAAACCTCAAGGAGACACGAAGAAATAAAAGCCTACACTAAGTCCCTGCCATCTTGCCAGCAGCCCAGGAAGGAGAAGCAAAGAATGAGGGATGAAGTCAGGGTCCTTCGCCAGCAGTAGGGAGTGGATGTGGGCAGGGGCCTTCAGTCAGCCCTGGAAAGGGTGGCCCATTTTGGGGTGGTGCGTCTGAACCAGGTGAGAGCATACACCCCAACCGCAGTCAGTCTTTCCCGTGGGGTTTGCCCAAGCTGGGGTGACCAGGGCTGCAGGGGTGTGGGAGGAAGAACATTGGATTGCTGTAGGAGATCTGGGGTCAAATTCCAGTTTCATCCCCTGGTGAATTCCTCTCTGTGTCACCTGGTCAGGTGTGTTGGGTACAGTGAGATGAACACAAGTACTGGAGCCAGAGAGTTCTGTATTTAAATCCCGGCTCTGCCTCGACTTCCAATGTCTTATGCAAGTGGCTTATCTCTGAAGGCAGGGACTGTGTCTTACTCATCCTTGCATTCCCAGTACCCAGGAAACAATAGGAACTCCATGGTGAATGAACGAATCTCTGTAGACCTCAGGGTTACTGTGAACATTAAGCGAGTAAGTAAATGTCAAGCCTAAGCATTTAGAAAGTGCTCAGTAAGAATTGCAAAGATGACAATGGGAATAATGACAACAATGTTAAATTAGTTTTTTTATGCCTCAATTTTCTTAGCTATAAAATGTAGTAATAATAATGGCTTGACAGGATCATGTTTGTGAAAAATTAAGATGAGATGAATACAAAACCATTTTTTCCTCCCACGGAAATTTTTACCTCTCTTTCTTACATTACATGACAATTACTTTCTCACCCAGCACAGCAGCTGAAAAATACTAGGTGTTCAATGAATGTAAGCTAAGTTAATAGCCTTTGTAATACATGAAAGTAGCATAATCATAGAAAATGACACTAGACAAACACAACTGTCAGTTTTGAAGGTGCTTAACATCCCAGCAATGCAATAAAGAATCTTTATAAACAGAAAGCAAGCAGTTCACAAATTAAACATTTTATGCCAATGCAATGCACAGGTTTATTAATAGTCTCCTGTAATTGACAATTTCTGGGGGTTTTCTCATCCACAGAGTCAGCATTTCAGATCAATGTGCCTTCCAGATATTGATCCATATCTTTTTCTGAAGTGGAAAATAATTTTTGATTTTTGTAGAGAATTCTTCCATCTTCAATATCATTTGAATCATTTTACCCATGTCACTTACACTCTTCAAATTTGGTTAATTTCATAAATTATGTCAGGGCACTGATATTCCAGGTCATAAGTAAAGGTATTTCCCTCACAGAAGCTTACTAAGCACCTCAAGGCAGGTAAGTCATCACTACCCGTCACCACCACCTTCTCTCCTCGCCAACTAGGCAAGTCCCAGGATGTATTTTTAGCTGAACCAATTTTATGAGCAAACACATTAAGACTCTGCATAGAACTCAAGATACAATTAACTTACTTTACTGAATTTTATATTCTGCTAAAAAGCAACATAGCTAGTCCCCCACGTACAGTAAAAGTGGACATTTTGAAAAAGTAAGACTGGCACCCAGCCTAGCAGAAAGGGACAGACGCGCTCGGGAGCACCGAAGCAAAGCTCCGCGCCTCATCGATGGTGGGCCAATTGACTGGTAGATGGCAGTTAGACCCGACCAAAAAAAGATGAAAAGTTCTTAATCTTTTTTTCCATGTGACATGAAACAAATGGCTCCTGTGCAGCCGCATGCAATTCCTGTTGCATTCTCTGCAGCTGTAGACTTCTCCCAAACTCCTGAAAGCACTCCCAGGCACAAGTGAGTTAGCATAGCCACTCTGTTTCAAGAACTGGAGACAGCTTTAATTTTTAAGGTAGCCTTTGGCAGTAAAAGCGTATCCTAGTAACAAGCTTATAGTAATCAATTACTATTTGTCCTGCATGGGACTGCAACACACCAAGGTATGGTGACTCTGTAAGGCTCTTCAAAAAGTGTTGAGATAATTGAATAGTCTAGCTGGACACCTGGGAGGCTCATCTTGCTGCCAGACCATTTCACCTAAAGGGCGGATATTTATCTCCCCTAGAGAACTTGTTTCTCTCTCTTAACACAGAGCGTAGTTTAAAGTAATGCTTTCAAGAAACCATTCACCTTGTATTTTGCTATGCAATCCAACTACACAAGTGGATTTCATCTGCACACTTTTAATTGGATGTGTAAACAATAACATAAATGGACTCCCCTTAAAATGGAGCAGGAGCTGTCCTGCCAAAGGAACTGCTTGCACGTCTTACATCTCAAATGTTGAATGTTAAAACAGGGCAAGATGACCTAACACCATTGTGTCCCAAAGAACTGTTTGCCAGAATAACAAAAATCCGTTATTATGACTGCTGGACTGATGGCTACTAGACTGAAAATTTAAAACATTGTGTAGAACTAACATTACTATGTTATGTGCACCGATACAAATGCCTTCCTTCGCTGATATAACTGTTCCCCTTCCTTTTCTCACAAATACCCCTTGTCTTTCTTTGTCTCTTAATTGGAGCACCATTTGGGTTTCCACCTGAACCAGTGCATTCCGAATAGTTATTCTTACTGATCTCAAACACTTGTTTGCCTCTCACTTTGAAAGATCTTTTTTAAGTTAACAGATTCTTAGGTTCATCATACAAAATATTATAACCAGTGGAATGGAGCCATGAATTTAACTTGCTCTATAACTTGAGTTTGCACACATATTAAAAACCCCATAATTTTTAAATAGTATTTGTTAGCTCTTGTTATGTAACAGACCGGCCCAAAATTTAGAGCATTCATACAACAAATATTTGCTATTTCCCAAGCACTCATTACTGCTTGAGCAGCTCTTCTCGTCTGAGCTGGCTCCACTGCATTACATGGTCTCAGTGGCTTTACTCACGGGTCTGGGATGTCAGCTGGGCAGGCCAGGATCACTGGGACAGCTTGGGGCCTGTCAAGAAGAACAAAGCAAGGCATTAGTTAAAAGCAGTAAAAACAGATTTCATTCAGTAATTAGTACAGGAGAGGAAAGAGCTGAGCTTTCAAATCTGGTTTGCACAGAGGTTGCTGGCATTTTAAAGGCAGAAAGAAGGAGTCAGGACAGGGAGCAGGTGGGGGCCCAAGCAGAGTCAGGGAAGTAAAAAATTGCCAAAGTGGGTAAGAAGGTTGGTCCATGTAGATGCAATGAGACCATCTGTGTCTGCTTCCAGGCAGTTATCAAAGTTAGGCTTCTACCTTTCTGAGGTCAAGGCAGAGGTCTTGTCCTTTTTAATGATATATTTTTTAAAGATTTTATTTATTTATTTTTAGAGAGAGAGGAAGGGAGGGAGAAAGAGAGGGAGAGAACATCAATGTGTGATTGCATCTTGTGCGCCCCCTACTGAGAACTTGGCCTGTAACCCAGGCATGTCCCCTGACTGGGAATCCAACCTGCAACCCTTTGGTTTACAGGCCAGCACTCAATCCATTGAGCCACACCAGCCAGGGCTTTTTTTTTTTTTTTTTTTTAAGATTTTATTTATTTATTTCCTGATGCTATTTTAAAGGAATGACTTTCAGGGCCTTGAGAAAGATCCTTCAAAATGGAGCCAGTGCTGTCATGCCAGAAGAACTGTCTTGCATGTCTTATACCTTAACCTTTGGAATGTTAAAAACAAACCTTTGGACAAGACCTACACAACCTGTGTCCCCAAGAACTGTTTCCAAAGACCTTCCATGTGGATGAAAGGGACAGAGGAAGGATTCACAATTGTCAGTTATTTGAAACAAATGCTCCAAGAAAGGAAGGTCAGAGACCTATCTTTGGATATCTACTGGAACAAGGAGTACATATTTTTTTTATGGCAGCCTTTTGTTTTTCTAGACAGGAACTCAGCAGGGACCTGGGTGCTGCTAGAAACAATGCTAGAGCTTGGTCACGTCTCCTAGTGCCAGGGTTTGGAAGGGGTGGGCCATGCCGAGAGTTTTTGCAGTTCTCAGGCCTCTCGGCAGAGTATCTTACCCTCCAACAGGCTCATCTGGGTTTGTTCTCATGGTTTCCAGATGAAAGAAAAGGAAAGGCCCAGTACACAAGCACATTGTAAGCCACTACTTGCTGCATGTTTGTTATCATCTTATTGGTCAAAGGAAGTCAGATGGCCAATCCCAGAGTCAGTAGGTGCAGAAACAGACTCCTTCTTTGGGAGGAACAACGAAATCACATTGCAGAGTAACAAGCATAAAGCGGTAGGAGAAATCTTTGCCCCCATCTTTGCAAACAATCTACCAAAACTTGTAGTTTATGGTCAATCTGGTCTTTCTCCCAAGTCCCTATTCCTTAAATAGAATAAAAATTTTAACCATATGACTATCTCAACTTAAACTTTAGTGCATTCTGGTCATTTAAATAGTTCATTTCCATAAATTGAGTCTCTCTGGAATCAAAATGCTTGCAGTTAGCCTCTACTCTTACTAATACTAAGAAGGTGTCGGGGGAGGGATGTGACAGAGAAAAGGCTGGGTCTAACTGCTGCGGTTAGTCTGTCTGTGTCTTAAACAAGGTACCACAGTGTGGTTGGAGTGTGGCTTTAATTCTAGCCCACACCTTGCTTGCCAAACCCCAACTTGGCTGGAACTGCATTAGCCCAGGGAAGTGGCACCTCTTTTCAACTCATCGTCCTGGAGGGCTGCTTTTTGCCTTCCACCCGCCCATAAATGCACCTTCTCCTGACATTCATGAAGGCACTACGTGTGCTAACCAAGGCCCAGGACTAACCTTCTCTACTTCCTCTGGTCCCCTGGTTGCTGTTCCTTAACTAGTTAGTTACAGCCTGCCCTTCTGGCCCCTGAAGTGGAAGCCTGTGGCTGAAGAACTCACCTGGTCATACCTGGCCTCTCACAACTTGCTAAGATCCAGTAGCACGTGCTAGCAAGGTTGGTCCCCCATCACGTCTTATAGCAATTAAAGGCCTCTCTGCAGCCTGGCTGTGATCCCCAATTTGAACATTCCCTGGGCGTTTGCTTGAGGCAGTAATCCTGAGCAATCTTGACCCTGCTATGGTACCAGTTTCTCAGATTCTCCTGGGTCCTGGCTATGCCACGGCAGAACTGTTGCCGTGGCTCCAAGTTGACGTCGCTGCTCCCCAAACTGTTCAGTGCACACCCCTGCAGGTCGGGTCTTCTTAGAGTCCCTTAAAAGCAAGTGTTCCCCGCCTTGAGCACTGTCCTCAATTTATTCTACACCCTTGGCTAGAGCTCAGAGAGGGGAAATGGGGTGCACACATTTCTCTAAATATAAATTTTTAGCTGCATTTTAAAGGAAAGGTGAAAATGGTAGTCATAGAGAAAGCAAGGACAGGCAGGGAGAATAGTAAAGCAAAAACAATGAGACTGAGAAAAGGATGAAGGACTCTAGTGTGGGTGAAGAAGAGGACTCTCATCAGGGGGTTATTATGTGATGCTGTTTTCCTTTTCCCCCAACTGGGAAACATGAGGAATGTGTCTTCTTAGGAGCAGGCATTTGAGCCAGATGGCCTTGTAAAAAATAACCCAATCTATGTATGCTTTGGAATGTCCTAATGTGGAAACCCACATGCAAGCATGGGCCATGAAAAATGATATCATTGCTGTTTTTAGAAGCAACCGCCCTGTTTCTCTGAGTAACAAGCCTAATTTTCAGACTTATGACTCAAGCACTATAAGTGAATGAAAACTGTATCAGATTAATATTTTCAAAATATTATCCCTATTGCACTTGCAGCCTTGCTCAGGGAACTCTGCCAAAAGGGATTTATTTGCCGGAGAAAGTTACAAATAAAGAGAAGAGAGGGGCTTGAGGGTGGTGGTGAAGGCAGAGAGCTCGCCGGTTGCTGGGCCGAGCTATTACAGCTACAGAACAGCCCCGGCGGACCTGTGCCAGGCTCTCTGTGCCCCAACACAGCAACCACAGCAAGGAGCCCGCAAGGCTGTTTTAAGAACACCTGTGGCCAATGTTGTTCCTAAGAAGAACTCTGTTGTGATTTAAGGGATATTTTTTGTCCCCTGTGCTGAAAAGTCTTGTCCTAACGGTTCTGTTTGACACCGGAAACTACCACCTTTTTGGAATGTCTCTGTGATCATCGAGACAGCTAGATCCAGGATAAAGAGTTTGATGTGAGAAGGAAAAGAGAGAACAGTAATGCTAATGGGCATCATTTATCATGTACTTACTACCTGTGATACTGTGATAGATATAATAAGAAATACATATTTGGTTTTTGTCCCATTCCTGGCATATACAGTAGTCCCTCCTTATCCATAGGGAATATGTTCCAAGACCCCAGCAGATGCCTGAACCCTAAACATACTACACACACTTCAGGGGAGCACTTTAGGGCTTCTCTCTGGCATATCCAAATTGCCAGCATCGCTACTTTTGTGCTTTGGGGCCATTGTTAAGTACAATAAGGGTTACTGGAACACAACTGTTACCAGTCCAAAGTCTGCGTGCCCAATGCTTTGAAAGACCAAAATTCAAAATGTCAGAGTTTGGAGTAAAGGAATATTTACCAATCGAGACGGTGCCAACTGAAGCCCTAGTGGTACCTCATATCTATCTTAGGAAAGTACAGACTTCAACCTTCTTTCATGTCAAGGGAATGGGAAATAGGAGGAGCAAGAGATGATTGACATTGCAGACATCTGGGAGCCAGCAGGGGTCTGAAGAAGATCATACACACACACTAGTTGCTGTGAGTCCAGTCATGAAGTTCTTGCAAATCTTTGATAAACAATGGATCATATTTCCCTCATCTCTTCAAGCCACAAGCAAAATGTCTCTAATGATTAGCATGTCTCTGTGCAAAACTATGAGAAAGCTATTAGCCCGAAGGCCATGGGAACAAGGTGGGCTGGAACAAGATGGAATCAGAGAGGCAGAGCATTTCACTCTGTGAGACAAGCTCTGTGATACCACGAAAATCAGTCTGATAATTGAGACAGCTACTAAGTGACTAATGGGCGGAAGCGTCTGTAGCACAGACACACTGGACAAAGGGATGATTCAAGCCCCAGGCAGGACAGAGCTCGTTAGCCTGACATTTCATCACACTACTCAGAATGGCACACAATTTAAAATTTACGAATCGTTTATTTCTGGAAATTCCCATTTAATGGTTTTGGAATGAAGTTGACGGTGGGTAACTGAAACTGTGGAAAGTGAAACCGCAGATGGAGGGGTGGGTGGTGTGACTATTGTAGCTCCCCAACCCTGGTAATTTCCTGGATAATAAGAATGATAAAAGCTAAAGGGGCATCTTTTGTTATTCATAACAACCTTCTTTCAGCTATACCTGAGCTTATGTTAGTGGAGGTAACTCTGGAAAGCCCTTAAGAATGGGAGATTGATTGGTAGGCGAATAAACCATGTGATTGGAAGATGGAAATTTCAGCCCCACCCCCTACTTTCTGGTAGGGGAGGAGGCTGGAAGTTGAATTCAATCACTACTGGCTAATGAATTCATCAACCAAGCCTATGCAAATGACCTCAATAAAAATCCCTAAAGTACAATGTTCCAAGAGTTTCCAGGTGTCCTAACACATGGAGGTGCTAGGAGGGTAGTGAGTCCTTAAAGGAAACGGGGGCTCCATGATCCTTCCCACATACCTTACCCTTTGCATTTCTTCCACCAGGCTGTTCCTGAGTGGTATGCTTTTACAATATGCCAATAATCAAGTTAACCCTTTCTTCTAATTGAATCACAGTTTTGTGCTTTCCCAATTCAACCCTAAGAAAATCAAGTGCATTTCCACTCCAGGGATGGGCCTGGTTCATTTTGGGGTAGTTCCCATCTGTGTAACAGTAGGATCCAAGCAAGGCATTCCCCATTTACTCCTGTGAGCTCCCAGAAAGTGCTTCACAAGTGGCCTACGACCAGTTTGTTAATGTGCACACTTGCTCTGTTCCTCTTTCTGCTCCCTGTCATCCACGTTGCCTTCAGTGCGGCAAGCCCATCATGAGAAGGCCACCACCCCAGCCAAGACTACGATTTCTCCCACTTCCAAGCCCTCCAAGCTTCTGGGTAAAGAGAGGTGCAGAAGTTCTTCCACTGGTGTCAGCTTTGGGCTCTCCCTCTTCACCTCATGTCATAGGGCCGCACTTAGGGCAACCAAATCATTCCTTCCAACCTCCACTTCCTCCTATTCTCCCTGTCCCCGCCAAGGCTCCCCTCCTCCACTACCAACCAACCAAAAGCTCACTGGCATATGAATGCAGGGGAATAGACCCTAAGGTGCAATGGGTATGTATGTAGGGAAAACATTGACAGTAGGCAGCTGAAGTTAAACCATGCATATATACATAGCCAAAGTTGATTGGGGTGTGTGTGTGTGTGTGTGTGTGTGTGTGTGTGCGTGCATTGAGTTTGGGGTGCTGTATTAGCAGAAGCACTGATAGAAGGCTTCATGGAGGAAACATTATCCCTAGCTCCAGGCCAGTTACAGGGAGTTCAGAGAGACTTCCAGTTTTCCATTCCCTTCAAGTTCTTAACAGGTAGCCAGATGACAAAGTTTACAGGAATGCTGTTGGACAAACTGAAGAACCCATTTTCCCTTGATCCAGTTGTTTTGGTTCATTTATCAGGAGTTCACAAAACGAAGGTGCCTGGAGGGACCCCGAAGGAAATGTCAGTGAGTGAAGTGGAGAACTGGGACACATGTCCTACTGAAGGGGACAGTGGATGTTTTGATTCCGCTGTTGCCATGTAAGAATAGGGACCTAGATTAGATTAAATCAGATTTGTTAAAGAAGATGATCAAGACATCTGAATTTTTTATGTGAAATATCCTAATTTTTAGATGCTGATTTTTAACTCAAATCTTTTTAAATCACTAAATAGGCCAAATTTAATTCATCTTTTGGCCACACTCAGCCTGAATCCTGACATTTGAGACTGTGTTTCTATCTGTACCCAATGTCTGCTAATACCTGCTTTGAGCAAAGCACTGTATTAGCTCCAGGTTGTATATATGTGGGGAGAGTTATAAAATAAGGTCGCTGCCCTCAAGGAATTTAAAATCTGTGAGGACAGATATGACAGAGGCACATGCAATTGCAAAGAGGAGGTAGTCATATCTTATTTGGGGAAATCAGAGATAGCTGTCTAGAGGAAGCCGCTCTTTCAAGAAAAGGAACAAAAAGAAGAAGAAGAATTTCAGGAAGAATGAAGTGGGTCAGCAGCACCATATGCTACCCAGAGATTAAGGAGGACAAGATCAGGGAAAGGTTATCAAAGTTGACTTTGAAAGGTTAGTTGTCAAAGTTGACTTTGACAACTAGGAGGTCAGAGGTTTCCAAGATAAGGGATTTTTAGAGGTAATAGGGCCTAGGCAGTGGCAAAGCTGACACTACCAGTGATACCACTTGTTGGAAATAATGGAGGGCTGCAGGAGGGATATATAGGAAGACAGCTAAAGGTATTAGCAAGAAGAAGAGAGACAGGAGGTCAGTGAGATTGTGGGAAAGGGGGACACAGGAACGGGAGAGATGGATGACGGTGGGAAAAGGGAGGAAGAGCAGACTCAGGGAAAGTGAGGAGAGGATGGAGCCGTGGGTGTGGGTAGGGGTTAAGTTGGTCAGAGGAAGAAAGCCTCTGTGAAAGGAAGGAATCATTTCTCTGAGGACCTCACAAACCACAAGGCAGTTCCCAAAGGTCCCACTTCTTAAAAACATCAGAGCAGAAAGCTGTGCTGGAGAATTGTAAAAAGGAAGGGAAAAAAATTACTTCCATGAGATTTCAGTTAAAGAATAAATCTTTTTGATTGCAGGTAACATTTCTGAGAAAATAGAAACCCTGTGAAAAGTTTTCAATATGGTTGGAGGCAATACAAGTAAAGATGAATAAAATTCATCTTGGAGAAAGATGAAGTCAAGAGAGGGATTAGCATTAAGTATAACTTGGGGAATGGAAAAAATGTTCTAAGAGTTTATATTAACAGAGTGGGGTTATCTACAGGGCAAAAAGATAGCCAACGAGTCTTTAGTTATGACACAGAAAAACAGAAGTACTAGACCACTATAGATTATTTTTAAAAGGAGTGGGGAAGTGCCTGTTGCAGGACTACCCCCTTTGCAGACTCCCCCGCCATAGTGAGAATTCAGCATTTGTTCCTCTCTTGAGCTTGAGGTTAGCTCCCCGTTAATACAACCTTCGCATCTGGCTAGTGCTGGCTGCCTCTCCTCAATGGCTTCCTCTAGACCACACCTGTAATTGTCTTACTCTTGCAAGTTGCTATCCCACTAATTTGGTTATCAAGAGAAAGATTTAATGCTCTTATTTGTACTACTTTCCCCAGTCCTGGCCTCTAATAGATTTCCACAGTTGTTCTTAAAGTGACATCATGGCCAGAAAGTGGAGTAGAAATAGCAAACAGCATTTAGTAGGTATGGCACATACCTACTATGTGCCAGGCAGGGTTTTACATACATGTATTATCACATTTAATCTTAACAGTAACCCTCAACGTAACCTCTGATACTAGTTGTGTAACCTTAGAAAAGGTTCTTGAACTTTCTCAATTTCTTTATCTTTTTCTTTATCTTAAAATGCAATAATTATTATAATAAAGTCTATGTCATAGAGTTTTGAAGATTGAATAAATTTTAACACATTTAATGTGCTTAAAATAGTGTTTTGCATTCAGTAAACTCTCAATAGTTTATTCTTATTCTTATTCTTCTTATTATTAAGGGGCTATTATTATCTTTGCTTTATAAATGAGGAAATTGAGGTATGTATAGCTAGTACAAATTATTTTCCCAGTCTCAACACAGCCAGCTGGTAAGTGGTGGAACTGAGTGATGTCAGAGCCATCATTTTATGCAAGAAAACCCAAAACAAAACAAAAAGCAAATTAAAATAATGAGCCAACAGAGCTGCACGTTCGAAGAAAGAAAGGCACCGCAGTTGTGGAGATTTCAACCGCACCGCCTTTCCTTTCCAGCTAGAAGTGGTGCGTGACCGTGTCTTGCTCCCTTTGCTTACGAGCCTGCGTGGCTTGCCTGGGTTTAGCTGGAAGTTAGCTCTCTTGTGAAATTCTGTGAGCTCTCCACACAGCCCTTGGATTTGCAAAGTGAATGACAGAGCCAAAAATTCCTTCATGTGAAGTATTGTCACAGGTTTCTGTTGGAGAAACATTCAACATTACTTTCCCTGTTCCTCTTAGGAGTTGACTCCTCAGTGTAAATGACTATAAAATATTTCACGACTCTTCATATTGTCAGTGTAAGAAACATTCAAATCTGTAGAGAATTTTTGTGAGTTTATTTGAGCCAAACTGACAATTGCCATGGAGTAAAATCTCAGTGGATTGAGAAATGCTCCGGAAAATGCCAGTTTTGCACCTTATTTTATACACTACAATAAAAAGAGAAGGCCTAAAGGAGTAACATGAAATCCATTGGTGGTAGATGAGGGAGGCAGGAGAAAGCAAAGGGCAGGGGTGGGGGTGGGGGTGGTAGGAGGGATCTCTGGGATTGGATAAAAAGGAAAATGATAGACACATACTTTTACACAGGTGGGTATAGGATAGTTAACAACAAGCAATTAACATGATAATAAAAACAATGAGGGGATTTGTAGTCTCTGTTCTGGAGTGATGATGACTGTGCTTTCGTTATTGCAAAGGCGGGTTTATCAGGTATGTTATCCTGGAATAAAAGGACAACAGACAGGTTTAGCTAAGGAGAAGACTGACCTTTGTTAGGAAAAAATACTGCCTTATGACATGACTACCCGCATGAACCACTTTTAGTTTAAAAGTTTTAATTTCAGACCAGCCCGTGTGGTTGCTTTAGGTCTCTGAGTTTGTAAGGGTGCCATGCAGGCCTCCCCTGACCTTGTCAGGTTAATATGCAGCTCCTTTTCTTCAACAATATTCATGCTAAACTGATCTTGATAAAGTTTTATTCTATCACATGGAGAATCATAGCCTAGATTTAATCACCCTGATGTGTACAAATACCTGTGTTGGAATGTTGTCTTCTTTTCAGTGGCCAAAAGGGATTCTGAACTTTATTAGTTCTCTCTCAGTACTATTTTCACTAGATAGATGTTTTTATTGTTAGTATTATTAACCTATTAATGTCAAACATGTTCATTGGTGCTAAGGAATACTTCTAAGATTTTATAGACAGCCAAGGGAAAAGCTGAATTGATGCCTCCTCTTTTGCCTGAGCTGCTTCCTTGGTTATGGGGGTATATAAAGGTATTGTAGTCTTCTGTTAAGATTGTATTTGGTGGCAAGTAAATAAAAACTCAATTTCAAGTGTGTAAATAAATAGGGATATTTTCACATAACAAGAAGAAAAACAGAAGGAGGCCATCATTGCTATTATTGATTCAATAGCTCAGTGAGGTTAGAACTACTCTCCCTGAAGTTTTCTTATTTGCAAGATGGCTGTCCTTTTATTAAGGTGTCCCCCACCTCCTACTGCCTTAGAAGACGTCTGCTTATAACATTTGTCAGAATGGTGACGCATGGACAACCTTACCTAGCTGCAAGGAAGGCTTAGAAAATAAGCAAGAAAAAAGATGATTGCAAATGGATGTTGGGTAAGCCAACCCACAGTGACTTTACATCTGAATCTTGAAGAATATGTTTATAAAACTCCAAAACAATTGACTCAGTTTGTTTAGTCAAGTCAATAATAAAAACTGGAAACTTGTTTGGTGATGTAGCCATCAACTGCAATTATGTATTTTATTGTCCAATAGGTTGTTTGGCTTTATTTGGACAGTCTAATCCTGCTCACATCTTTTCTGATTTTGATCCACTGATATAATGAGGCAAAACCTGATCCAAATCGATAATTTTCAATAGCATTCAATGGCTCAGTACTAGGTTGACTTCATACGAATCACCTATTTATTCCCCAGTCAGTTTTGATAATTTGAGTACTTTAAACACATTAACCCCTTAGTTGTCATAACCACTTAAAAATTAGACTCCTCTGAATCAACGCTTTGCTCACATTACTGGCTGTGAGGGCAGACACTGGAGATTTCTTTTGACTCCACTTTCCTTGTATTACATCTGAATGAACTGCAGGAGCAGGTGGGATGAGAGCTGACCATTCTGCTTTATTGTTTTTCATTTTGCTTTTGGAACATATGATGTAGTTTAAAAAGATGGTAATGTCTGTCCTAAATCTGCACATCTGAAAGTAATTTCAGTTGAGTAATTTAATGATTGGAACATTTCAGAGCTTTTCCAGAGTGTCAAAACTCTTAACATGGTTTATAAATTCTTCATCTCTCTCTGGCTGACTCTTCCCAAGTCCCCCTGTAGCTCCAACCTTACAAAGCTGTTCGCATACCTTTCATTTCCTTAAAATGTTTTCCAGGTAATCTTACAATCAGGCTCTGATTGCGGTAAAATATCAGAAACAGGAACAATCCAAGGAGGGTAAATATTAATTTAAATAATTATTTAATAATTTGGTGGAAGAATTTTTGAATCTGGAGTCCGGGAACATCTAAAATTCTTTCTGAAGACCTGACAGGATTTTGCTGAGCAAGGTTAACAGAAAGAAAACTGCATGAATAAAGGCTGCTGTGGTCGTTATCAGTACTTTCTGCTTGCTTATTAGGAATAAAAAATATAATTAATAGTCATTCATGGATTAAGTGCATAATGCATTTATCCAGAAAAGCTGATTGATCGTTAGCTAAGTTTAGAGTGTCCTAACTTGGGGAACAAATATCCTGTCAAGCACTGAGGTGACTGACTCTATGGCCAAGGTTCTCATTCTCGAGCAGGCTGCACTGTGCACTATCAGGGTGAAGGCTTGCTCACCCTAAACAAATACTTTCTTCTTCATTTCCTCTCCTTTCCCTCACTCTCAGGATTTTTCCATGCTCTCTTTATATTCTAAACATGATTTTATAAAAGGGCTATGCAACATTACAAATGTTCAGCTGTATTAAAGAGCTGGGCATAATGTCAGGAAGAAAATGATTCAGGGCAGAATTCCAGAAAACACAGACCTAAATGACTTCATTCCTAGCTTCATTGCATGGTGTTGTCCTTGGCCAAAATATGCCGATTAATATTCCTTTCAAATTCTGAAATAGCTAGAAGCTTCCTAAAGGGTTGAGATTTGTGGCAAAGAGTTTTGCTTAGATTTTTAAAATAACTTGTTCCATTACAACAGAAAGTTATTTTTAGTTCACTCTTCGGTCTTCTAGCTAAATCATGTGTAATCTTGGGTAAGGAGCAGCTTTCCAAATTAAGTCACAGATCAATTAAGGCTAAATTGAGATATCTGCTCTTTAATAGTCTAACAAGGAGGATGCTGATTTTGGTTTATATGGTTAACAGGCAAAATAATGTTGTACTCAATTGAATTGAGGCAACCTGCTGTGCTAAAAAGAGCAAAGAACTGAACTTCTAGAAGGTCTTGGAACTCTTAAATTTAATTCAACATTTACTAAGAAGCTTTTTTTTTAAGATTCTTTGGAGGCAGAGTTACAATGATAATAAAACTTGGCCTCTTGCCCTCAAGAAGCTCGACTTCGTACTTGATGGGGTCAAATGGAAGGAAGCAAATAGATGAATAAACAATGAAAACAAAACCTGACACTATAGAGAGAAAAGGATAATAAACATCCTTCCAGACAAGTAAGATAAACAAATGGCTATTGAACAGGAGCAGGCAGAACATGTATAAAATGATAACAAGACTTGACCTTCAAAGTATATGGTATGGAAATCTATGAAATCCAAAGTTGTGCAAGTACATAAAACAGTAAGTGAATCAGGCCCTGGGTGCATGTGCAATGGTTTGGAGTGTCGTCCAGTAACTGAAAGACTGTGGGTTTGGTTTCTTGTCAGGGCACATGCCTGGGCTGTGGGTTCGATGCACAGTCTAGGTGTGTACAATCCCCAGTCTGGGTGCATATAGGAGGCAACCAAATGATGGTTTTCTCTCTCCCTTCCTCTCTCTAAAGCAATGAAAAAAATGTTCTCAGGTGAGGATTTAAAAAAAAAAGTAAGTGCATCAAATGATGTACTCTATTATATCTCTGTGGGGGGGGGCAGGAACAGCTGACTAGAGAGACTATAATTGGTGAGATCTACCTCTACTTCTAGAATCCTTGATGGGATTCTAAAACATGGCCATTTGTGGTGCCTTCTGAACACAGGGAATTGCTTTGTTACGCACAGTAAAAGTGAGTTTAGCATCCGTAATATTTTCTCCAAAAATCCTAATTCCTAGACTGAAGAGCCATATGAGAGTTCAGTCTAGTATTGTATTTGGTCCCCCAAAGAAGCCCACCTAAGTACTCTGGGGAGAGAAGCCTGGACAACTGGTCATCATGGTCTGCACTGATGTTCTGATAAGCAGTTGAGCCCAGGAGGCAAAGAAAGTTATGGTGACTCCAGACACTGAAAACAAAGGTGCTTCAGACCTGCAAGGAAGAGAAAATTATGTTTTGTCCTCCCACTGACTGGATTTTTCTCTCTCAGCTGCTTTTTCCTCCTCGATCACCCCTAAGTCCCTGAATTCTGCCCATCCTGTTATCTCCCTTATATCTCCTTGACAGTTTTCACACACATCTATCTCTTCATTCTTGGAGTAGTTCAGCAGCTAACTATTTTCAGTGTCATAGATGTACATCTTGGCTCCATAATTAAATTCTAAGCTAAGCCATTTGTCCGTTTGGATATGGAGTGTCTACTGCATTCTGGGCACCACACACAGTACAGGGGCCCAACAGTGAACAAGGGCTCTGCCCCTAGAGATGCAACTAATAAAGAGTGTAATTACGCACTATGAAAAGTGCTGCGGAGGAAATTAATAGATGCCATGAGGGAAAATAACAGGCAGAACATCTCGGAGGAGGCAGCCTTTACACTGAGAGGGAAGAGGAAAAGCCAGTCACACAGAAGGGGCTGGGGCAGGAGGATGCACCAGGTAAATGCACGTGTAAAGGAACAGAAGTGGAAGGAGTTCAGCCTCCTCAAGGAAGTGGCAGATGGTCCGAGCGACTGAAGCATGGTGAGCAAGGAAGAGGAGGCGGGAGAGGAGGTCAGAGAAAACAGGGGCCCAATCAGGCAGGCCTGTGAAGGCACCCGATGTTGTACTTCCTTCAGTCAACAGCTGGGGCTCAGCCCAGGGCTTCCTTCCGTAGTGCCCTGGAGGCCCAGCACACACCTTTTAAACTTTCAGCAAATACCAGGGTTGAAATGGCTGAGAGCTCCCCGTCTTGCACCGACCCTTCTAGGACCTCTCACCCAGGAGTCATCCAGGTTCAGAGTTGAGACTCCCAAAGGTCTCCCCTCAATTTCTGTGTTTGAAAGTGCCCATCCCTCGTTCACGCTTCTCCTGGGAAATGGAGAGCTCAGTGGAGGAGAATGGCGTTTTTTCAGTTTTATGTAGGTGTGATTGACAGATCCAATAGTAAAACATTTAACGTGTACAATGTGCTGATTTGATACCCATATTCGTTGTGAAAGGGTTCCCCCATTCAGTTAACGAACACATCCATCATCTCACGTATTTACCTTTTTCGTGTGTGAGAATGTGTAAGTTCTACTCCCAGCAAATTTTAATTATATAACACGATGCTATCAAACTAATTCACTTCTTAGAGGTGGTCCAGCAGTGTGGGTCAAACCTGGAATTTGGGAGCCAGGCTGTGGAGATTCTCATCCTGGCTCATTATCCACTCGCTGTTCACTGCAGGGTGAATCAGTTCACCTCCTGAGCATCGAGTTCCTTTCCCATAAAATGGGCCTAAACGGAATGCTTTCTCACAGGGTTCTGTGAGTAGTAAATGGGATGATGCATGAAAAGACCCTAACACAGTTCCCGGCACATGGTGAGCACTTAATAAATGATGGTCTATTGGTCTATTGCTATTAGCATTACCAACCATGGCCCTGAAAATACTCAGAGTGTCCCAGTTCCACCCTTCTCTTCTCTGTTTGGAGAAACTCCAAGGTGCAGCTGGACGCCACCCCCTCAGGCAGCAGTGCACTTGTTCCCCTCGTTGGTACTTGATGCTGCCTGCGTGACAACGGTTCAGATCTGTCTCCACTCTACGATCATGAAGCCCATGAGAACATTTTTTTATCAGTATTTTTTAATTGTTGATATTGTACAGTTTTCTGTCTTTTACCCTGCCCCCAGCCCACCACCCAAGCCCTCCCCACCTGCCTCCCATTTCCACCCCCCATAGTTTTTGTCCATGAGTTCTTTATACTTGTTGTTCTAAACCCTTCCCCTTTTCCCCTGAAATTCCCTCCCCTCCTCCTCTGGTCACTGTCAGACTGTTCTCAAATTCAGTGTCTTTGTTTATATTATGCTTGTTTGTTTGTTTTGTTGATTAGCTTCCTGTTAAAGGTGAGATCATATGGTATTTGTCTTTCACTGCCTGGCATATTTCGCTTAGCATGATGCTCTCCAATTCCATCCATGCTGTTGCAAAGGGTAGGAGCTCCTTCTTTCTTTTTGCTGCATAGAATTCCATTGTGTAAATGTACCACAGTTTTTTGATCCATTCATTAACTGATGGGCACCTAGCATCTCTGAAACTGAGGGTGCATCCTACTAATAATGGCATGGTGAAGTTAATTAACAGTGCTTTTGTTTCCCCTTAGTTGTCACATAAAACAGTGATGCATCTTACAGGAGATGGCACCTGAGATTAGGTAAAATACTGTACCTTTGGGCATGGGCTTTACAGTAACACTGCCGGGGTCTACATGCAACCTTCAGCAAGTCACACACTCACCCTTTCTCTATTACAGTTTCTGATCTGAGCGATAGACATATGAATAATTGTGTCTCCTTCACACAGTTGTTGCAAGGATTCAATGACAATACATTGTAAGGCATTTAGAAGACTCCCTGACACATTGGAAACCTTGTAGAATCATTAGATACTGTTATCTGTGTTCCAGGTGGTCAGCTCAAAATCTGGCCAAGGTGGGGCCCAATAAACATCTGACAAGGACATCAAAGAGCAAACTATGACAGCCATGGCTCGGATCTGACTTCTCGGGACCCTACCAATGGAACTAGCCAATCGCCCTCTCCTCCTGGGTCACGCCCCAGCCGGATACTGAGCGCAGCTGGGGTTCTACCCTTGGGAGGTTCCTGCCCAACACGGGCTCCTCCAACAGACAGTCTTTGCTTTGGGGCCTGGCATCTGCCCGGCCCAGACTTTCTCAGAGCTGGGTGATGGCCTAAGACTCTTCCTATCCATCCTCCTTCCTTCCTTCTCTGCTTAGCGGCTATCAAACTTGGCCCAGGGCTCACCTGGAGCCGTCACAGGCCTTTCCTCCCATAAATCTCTTCTTTGTCTAATTCTGTCTTCGCCTCCACTGCTTGTGGGGGCCCTAGAAAACACACCAGTGGTCACATGGATCCAGACAACACTTCCCTGTTTCCTGCCTGGACAAGCATCAGCTGCGAGAGGAGAAGCAGCTGAGCTGAGAGGATGTGGGACAGCCTGGGAAGAATTTCAACCTGATGGAAGCCTTCCCCCAGTGCCCAGTTTGCCATACACTGTGCCAGAATTCCAGGGAGCCAGGCGCCAGGCTACACTTGCTACTTCAAGGAAATCCCTTTCCCATAACAGGCCACGGGAAGACTGTCTGAGATCCCGCAGCGGAAAGTGGGGAACTTTCCCACAAACTCAGTGGGGAATCTCGGGCAGGGCCTCCCCTTCCTGCCCCACAGTGGACCTGGCCACTTGGGGAAGCTTTCCCTGGCTCTCCGTGCCCACTACCAACCAAAGCCAAGCCTGACTTCGGTTGTGCCTGAACACAGCCACAGAACACTCTGCCTGTGAATCTGTCCTTGGTCAGAAGCCAAAGGGGCCCCGTTGTATCTTCTGTTACCAAAAATACATTGTTTCCTCCTGGTCCTGTGCTTAATTTGAGAAAGTTAATGAAAAAAAAAATGCTGGGTAAACACAGTGCTATTTTTATTCCCACCTTCCACGTGTACACCCCCTTCTTCTCCCAAATGTAGCTTTCCAAATCTGGGACTTACACATCAGCTCAGCTCTTGCAAAGGAAAAAATGAGAATGCTGTCTCTCAGTCACATGAGCCCTGGTTTCTATAGCTTCCCCTTCTTCACCTGCCCCACCTGCCTCACTGCCCTCCCAGCTGGCTCTCCCAGGCCAACGGTCACATGAAGAAAGGGCAGGCTTTAGCTTCTGTCCAAAGAAACCAATGACTGTTAGAGACAAATAGCTCAGGGAGGCCTCAAGAATGTCTGGTGCTTGAGCATCGACATTATTAGACCTGGACTCCAGGGCAGCCGCTTAGCCTTTAGAATTACCTATCATCTCGGGAGGCCATCCTCCGTGTCTTAAGGGCCCAGGGGGCTGACAAATGACTAACATATAGCGCATATTAAGAACATCATTTTGAAATGTCACATGGAACGTGTATCATGCTAGCATGTAAAAGAAAAAAACGGTAAAATGTGAAGTAATTGTTTGTATCATAAAAATATTTTTTGTTTTTTACATTATCAATAATATTTTTAAATAGCCAACTCTCCAAGTAGAAGCACAAGTCAGCAATTACACTTCACCCAAACATGTATTTTTAGAGTAATTTTGAGAGAGGCATTTGTGGTGAAAAGTGAAGGATTGCTGCTCATTGCTCAGCCCTGACTTACAAGGTTGCCTGCTGCCCTGCAGGAGAAACCAGCTGCTTTCTTCTCAGCTTCATGGTGGGAGTTCACAGGTTCCAATGTGGTGGCAGAGTGAACCAGGTCTGGACCCACCAGGCTGCACTTCGTTGAAGGACATGTGTGAGCAGCAGAGGGGCTGCTGACAGTGGGCTCCTGCCCGTTTCCTGAGCTCTGGGCCATGGTCCGTGTGTGCGTCTGGGCAGGGGTCTGGGCAGGACTGGTTGGGGTGAAGGAGGCTCAGGTAGTTGGGAGGATTGGGAAGCTGATGTTGCTCTGAAGGAGCATGCCGATTCACGTCGCAAAACAAATCATGTGAGTACCAGCAGCCTGGTCCTCACTTGGCTCTGCAGGCTTGTCTGAACAAGAGTTCTTAGCTGTGTTGTACATTAGGATCACTTGCAGGGATTTCTTAAAATTCTAAAGCTAGGGAACTTGACCTGGAGACACTAGTTCAGTTGTGGATGGGACCCTAGAATGAGTATTTTTAACCGCCCCCCCCCCACGTGATTCTGACAGGCATCCGCTGAGGACAGCCAGTCATTTAACATCTGAAAGGAAATGTGGGAGTGACGCCAGTGTGTGTTGTATGGGGAACACACGTGCACTGCGTATCCATCGTGTAGATGTCTTCACATGTGTGTAAAATGTACATTTAAGTGTGCACAGTGTGTGTGACACATGTAAGTGCAGACAAAATGAAAAACAGCTACTCTTTTTCTCTCTCGGACACTATTTTAAAACCAATTTTAAAACATTGATAGGTTGGACAAATATTGTAAGATTCCATTTACCTGAGGTGTTTAGAATCGTCAAATTCATGCAGAGAGTTAAGACTGTGGTTACCAGGGGCTGGGGGAGGAAGGGAATGGGAGTTACTCTTTACTGGGTAGGGTTTCATTTGGGAAGCTGAGAAAGTTCTGGAAATGGATGGTGGTGATGGCTGCCCGACAATGTGAATGTACTTAGTGCCACTGAACTATGCACTTAAAAATAATTTAAATGATTTTTCCAAGTTGAATTTTAAGATATTTTATCTTTTGAGGTAACTCTTCAGATTCCAAGTTTAACAAGCTTCTATGATGCATATAGCATTGCAACAAATTGTCCCTCTTGCATGAGATACCTCAGCAGTAGCCTCAGCTTCCTACCCATGGGTTATTTGTACCATGCCAGGACCATGCCAGGACCAACACCCTGAGCTCTCCACTCTTCATTTACTGTGACTTGTCACACAGCTTCTCAAAGGAGTTCCCACCTACCCCTGACACCCGGTCAGTGTCACAGCTATTTTTTAACCACCCAGAAATTCTGGGGGCTTTGCTGTTCACAGGCCTCACGTGCCACTTTAGACAGCTGGGAGGAGGTTTGGGTGAGGCACCAGGGTTTGTATGTAGGGAAATGTAAGGAAAGGAAGGCGGTAAAGTAGGAGTTTGAGAAATCTTGGAGTATACTGTAAATGAACACAAAAAATGAGTTAGCACCAATTTCATCAAATGGGTGGCACTTAAACAACAATAGCATAATTGGCCAAAATAAATGAGCTTTTTCTTTTTTCCATTCTTCCAAAAATTATGGGGGAGCCATTATGAGCCAAAAGTTGTCATAGTGGCATTGAGAGGATGAATTTTTGTCCCCAAGCCTAACCCTAACCCTAACCTTAAACTAATCCAACCCTAACTCTAAAAATAATCTGAACTCAAAATGTAAAACCAATCTTAACCCTGTCCTTTAACCTATCCCTTACACTAACCCTAATTTAAACCCAAACCTGAAAGATACCTCTAACTCTACCATTAGTTGTAACTCTGATCGTAATCTCAACCCTAACCCTAACACTATACCTAACTCTAATTCAAACCCTAAGCCTAAACATAACTCAAAACCTAACATTGACCCTAACATTACCCTAATTTAACTCTAAAGCCTACTCTCAAAACTAGCTCTAACCCTAAACCTTATCATAAACTCAATCTTAATCCTAACTCTAACTCTAACCATTACCAATATTGAGAAGATACTGAGAAGTCCCAGACCAGTTGGGGAGATCAAATGGGCACTAATTGTAGAACGTGAGAAGGGCTATAAGCAATGTACAAATGTCTACTCTTCTGGTTGCAAGGGGCATAAATCCATTGAGCTTCAAATAAAAAAAAAAAAATGTGATGACTCACAGGATGGAAACGTTTAGACACAGTTGAATCCAGGTACTCACATCTTATAAATCTCTCCTCTGATATCTTGACTCTTTGTGGTCCTCATTCTGGGACAGACTCACCTCTTGAGGTGCCTAGATTGATGTAAGCTGGCTTCTTACTAGTTTAGCAAATGCGATGTAAAGAGAGCTCTTTTCCTAAAGTTGTAACTAAAGTTCTAGAAGTGAGTCTCACTGAGTTAAAGTTCCCATCCTGAGAGCTGAGGAACGGAGAAAAAGAGGGGATTCACTCCACCCGAACTCTATAGATGAGTCAAGGGGTGAGAGAGATGTCACCCAGTGGCAAATAGAAGTGCTCCTACCAGAAGGGAGAATGAATCCTGGCCTTACAAACTAGTTTCCTCACCACAATGTGAAAGTTTAGATGAGGGAGTGGGCTGGTCTCCTGTAGGAAATTGGAGGCGGCTTCCTAGAGGGACCAGTATTTAAACTGGTCTTTATGACCTGAAGAATGGGTAGGATGTGGTCATGGGAGAGAAAGAAGGTTGAGAGGGAGGGCCCAGCCCACTCAAGGGAGAAATAGCACAAGAAGTATGAATATTAATCAGTGACTTTAAATGAAAAGGTTCTATGTGATCAGCCTATTATTAGGTGATACAAGTTGGTCCAGAGAAGACAACATTAAGTTGAGGCAGGAGAGATCTCTTGAGCCCACCTCAGCAGATTTGCCTGGAGACAGCTTTGGTCTTTAAGTAATGATAATGTGACTTCTTGAAAATAAGCAGGGCAAGCAATAATGCAATTTTAAGTGACCTAATGTCAGGTCATAGTCATTCTTGGTCAATAACACACAAGCAAAATACCTATAGAAGCTGCTGAGGATGTTAGGCTATTCTCTAGGTTGGCGTATAATTTGTGAAGAAAGTTTTCTTTTGGTGCTCTTGGATTTTGTTTTCTTTTGTCTTTTGATATGTGGTGATACAGGAGAGAATCTTACCCATCATGAGACTTCTAATGGCCTCATGTGGAAAAAAAAAATGGTAAAAGAGTGTTTGAACCATAGGATCAAAGAAAGCAATACCACAGTCTTAAAAACAATTTGAATATTTTTCTTTTGTTTCACTTTTTTTACTTAAAAAATATAATAAAAGCCCACAAAGAGCTTTATTTATGAAAAATATACCTCTGTGGCCTGCTTTCAGCCATAATTATAAGAGCAACTTTTCAGATATGAGTGCTGCTCAAAAAAATTCTTGAAAATTCTGAGAGGTTGTGTAATGTTGAATGCTTTCAAGGCTCAAACTGGGAGTCATACAACAGCACTGAGCTTAGAAATGCTTCCAAATCTCAAAGGTTCTCATTTAAATTAAAAAAAATTCCTAGTATATATGCTCTAAGCCCTAGTATATATGCTAGTATATATGCTCTAGTATGTATGCTAGTATATATGCTCTAAGCCCTTCAATCCATGGTCATGTGATCAGTGGATTTTCATTTCATTGTAGACCCCTCCTCTTGGGCTAATTCTACATGGAAGACAATTTTGATAAACAATAGGTAACCATTGTCATCCAGCCCTTTCTCAACAAATGCAAAGAACAAGGAAGTAGAACAAAAGAGATTTGGGAAAACAAAAACAACTATAGCCAACATTTATTCTCGATTTTTGTCACTATTTCTCTCATGCTTCCTCATTTTCCACAACACATTAAATATACAATAACCAAAACTTCATTAATATACACATAAAGAAAACATGCGCAGCATGTAAGTATGCAAGTGTAGTAGGTATGATGTAAACCCCGTCAGTGACTGGTCTCTGCGGAGGGCTCCATGTGGCCTGCGGTGGGCTTGTGACATTCCCAAGTGGAAAATCCTCAAATGAAGAGTGATGTAAGTCACACTTCACTAAGAAAGGCTAATGACACCAAAGTTTCTGTTCAAACTAAGGGACAAGGCTCCTCTTTTAATTTTTAATAATACTTTACTTTGTCTTTTCTCTAACAAATATTTTTAAATTTGTGAAATACTAAAGGAGACAGGAGTGAGACACAGGATGGATAAAAAGTATAAATGGAATCCAGGAAGTTCTGTGGTGACTGATAAACCTCCTTGATGAAGAAAAAATGCACAGATTCTTTCACCATTGCATCTTTCCCTAAAGGGGAAAAACATATATATTTTGTTTTGGCATAAATAGCTAAGACTTTTGCAGAGGAGAAAAGTATCATGGGAAGATGGAAACTATCTCTAATGTCTATCGCACACAAAATAACTAAAAGTAATAACATATTATAAGGCAAGAAGGCATATATATAAAAATTATGGTGCACATGTTGGATGAAAAGCAAAATGATGGGATTAAATGGTTGTGTTACTGAAATAGCACTTAGTACATAAACGCCAACATTCCTTTTCAAATTCACGTTCTCAGAGGTTTGACTTCAGATGTCTGAGCACTTTCAACATTGTCTTTGCCTTTATTCTTCTTCATTTGGATAAACGCAAATGCTAAAATTATACCTGAAACAGAAAACTCAGGGTCAAACAGATGGAATCTTAAAATGTACTGTCACATTTATTTAGAAAGTAGTACCGTGGTAGGAAAAAATGACTCATACAATTTCATTTTTGTTTGTGATTCAACAAAGTTTCGTTGCCCTGGTGAATAAGGGATTCTAGGCCTTGGCCTTCTTGGATGAGTAAGCTTATCACTTATCTTATTGCTAGTAAGTATGTACCAAGTCTCAAATCATTTCTAAGCTGGTGGCTATTTCTTGGTCTCTATCAAGGAAAATAGAACTTAATGCCTGCATTCCTCTGAAAACTAAGCATGGAATTATCTGACAGAATTCCCAAATTTTGCACATAGTTGATAAATATTGATTCCAGACCTTTGTCCCTTTCCGTAAAAGAAACAGTCTAATCAGAACAACCAGAAAGCCGTTCTCAGATCTGTTCACATACCTAATCCTATTTTCACTGTCTCCACATCAAATACCACATTTTCTTGGCACCTTCCTCACGGTTCCAGTTTGAGTAGACTACCTAACCTTTCAGATTTCTCCCATCTCTGAACTCCTACAAAATTACACTGTGTGTTTTGGCACTAAATGTATACTGTAAATCAGAGACCAATATGGAAAAGGGAGTTATTTTTAAAAAAATTAACTTGGCAGTAAGTTCACAGGAGGAAAGACAGGAGAAAAGACTGGATGCTCAGAGACCCGTTAAGAAACTTAAAGCAGGACCCTGGTAGGTCACCTCTGGGAGCCCTGGAGTCTCTCCAATCTGGTGGGCTAGTCCCCCCACACCAATGCACCCAAAAAAGTGGATAAAGGCTGGGCCTCACAGCCACATGGCATGCCAGTGCATCGGCAGCAGTTGTGGCTGAACACCATAGTCAGCAGAACTAGGAGTCTCTCCAACATACCAGTGCACTCATGACAATTGTGGCTGGGCCTTGCAGCCAGCAAGACCAGTGGCTAGCCCTGACCAATGGCATGCCTACACAGTAATGGCACAACCACAGCAGGAGGGTGCACAGAATCCACATGTGATACCCCTGGAGTCCCTGGCTCTGGTGTCAGGAGAAATTGTGCCACTGGGCCTCACGGGAAAACTTCTATACAAGGGCACTCTCAACACTGCAAGACATAGCTGATCTACCTAATGTGTAGAACACAGAGACTTAGGCCAAATAAGGATACAGAGGAATATGTTCCAAACAACAACAAAAAACAGAAAAAGAACTCAATGAAATAAGCAATCTCTCAGATAAAGAGTTCAAAGTAAAGATCGTAAAGGTGCTCACTGAACTCAGGAGAAGTATGGATGAACACAGAGAGAACTTCAACAAAAAGATGGAAACTATAAAAGAGAACCAATCAGTACTGAAGAATACAATAACTAAAATAAAAAAAACACACTAGAGGGAATCAATAGCAGATTAGCTGATGCAAAAAAACAGGTAAGTGATATGCAAGAGAGAGTAGTGAAAGTCACCTAATCAAAACAGCAAGAAGAGAATTTAAAAAATATCAGGAGAGTATAAGAGATCTCTGAGACAATATCAGGTTTATTAACACTTGCATTATAGAGGTCCCAGAAGGAGAAGACAAAGAGAAAGGACAAAAAACTTATGTGAAGAAATAATGGCTGAAAACGTCCCTAACCTGGCAATGGAAACAGATATCCAAGTACAGGAAGCACAGAGAGTCCCAAACATGATGAACCCGAAGAAACGCACACCAAAATACATCATAATTAAAATTTCAAAAGCTAGACACAAAGAAAAACATCTTAAAAGTAGAAAGAAGCCCTGGCTGGTGTAGCTCAGTGGATTGAGTGCGGGCCTGCGAACCAAACGATCCAGGTTCGATTCCCAGCCAGAGCACATGCCTGGGTTGCGGGCCAGTTCCCAGCAGGGGACACATGAGAGGCAACCATACATTGATATTTCTCTCCCTCTCTCTCTTTCCTACCCTTCTCCTCTAAAAATAAATAAATAAACAAACAAACAAATAAATAAATAAAAATATTTTTTAAAAAAGTTTAAAAAAAAAAGTAGAAAGAGAAAAAAGTTACATACAGGGGAACTCCTGTAAAACCAGCACAACAAGAAATATTAAAGAAACTTCTGTGAGCAGAAAGAGAAAAGGCCAACACTAGATATGAGAAGATCTATGAAAGGAAAAATCTCACTGGCAAAGGCAAACATGTAGTAAAAGCAGTTGATCAACCACTTAGAAAGCTAATATGAGGGTTAAAAACCAAAAGTGGTAAAATCATTTCTATCAATAATAATTAGTTAAGAGATAAAAACATACAAACACACAAAGACATGTAGTGTAAAAACATAAAATGGGGATAGAAATGTAACTGGAATGCATTTGAACTTAAGCAATCATCTACTTAAAATAGACTGTTACATACATAGGCTGTTATATATGAGTCTCGTGGCAACCAAAAACAAAACCCCTATAATAGATACACCAAAAAACAGAGAAAGAAATCTAAAAATAACACTAAAGAAACTCATCACATCACAAGTGGTGGAAGTATGAGAAAAAGAAAGGAACAGAGAAGAACTTCAAATACAACTAGGAAACAACTAACAAGATGGCAATAAACACATACTATATGACTTTACTTAAATGTGGGATCTAACAACAAAACAAATGAACAAACAAAACAAAACAGAAACAGACTTATAGAGAACAAACTGTTGGTTGCCAGAGGATAGGAGCATGGGCAAATAAAGGTGAAGAAGAATAAGAGGTACAACTTTCCAGGTATAAAATAAATAAGTCGCAAGGATGTAATGTACAGCATAGGCAATATAGTCACTAATATTATAATGACTTTGCACAATGACAGATGGTTACTAGATTTATTACAGTGACCACATTGTAAGGTGTATAATTATCAAATAACCAAATTGTACACCTTAAACTCACATAATATTGTATGACAACTATACTTTAATAAACCTTTATTCTATGCTTATTTTAAAAAAAGAATCTTGCATTAATCCCAACCCTATTTTGACAAAAGAATATGAAATAGTAAGATTCTATTACTCCTATCTCTGTATGTCACCAAACTCATTACTCACCAATCTTTAACTTGTAGCAAAATCATGAGATTTAATGGTCATATTAGTAAACAGCTGCTTGGTGCATAACTTCAAAAACTCTTTCAAGAAAGGAGGTCAATTAGAATAAGAAAAGGTATAGAGGCAGAAGGGATCTTGGTAACTGAGTGGGACCTCAAAAAGCTAGTTCAGTGAGTATGAAAGGTGTGCACCAGATGTCCTCTGGGAGAAATAATGGTCACCATGTACATGTTAAGATGGGTAATGGCCACATCATGAAGACCCTTCCATGTCATAATAATGAGGAGTTTGAATGGAAGGGTATAAGGAAATGAGACCCCCTTTAGTGCTGTGAATCAGAGTCCAGTGTGACAGATTGGATTGTAGCAGAAAGGATCAGATGCTGAGAGAAAGACTGAGAACACTTGAGATATTCTCAACCCCTCTTTTAAAAAAGAAAGGACGTGAAACCATATAAACCCCTACACTCAGGTACTCATGAATTGATGAAGTATTTATTTATAAAACTTAACTTATGGTGAGCATAACAATTTTAAGAGAGTAATTACTATAGTAGGCACTGAGACGTTCACAAAAATGCAGACAGCCAGCACAGGGACTGTGCTGCTTAGCCGGACCAGGGGCCAAGGCTGAATGAAGCCTATAATGCAGTGGGATGATTGTGGTTTAATAAAGGTTTGTGGTCCACAGTCATGGACAGATACAAAGGGAAGTTCTGCCACGTTTCAGGTATGTCAGCATCTCCCCGGGAAGGCTAGCTGCTCCCTGTTCCAACAGGGCAAACTACATCATAAGCCCTGTGAGTTAGGTTCTATTGTGTCTTGCCCACCACTGTACTCTGCAGACCAAACACAGTGCCTGGCACATAGCAGGGGGACAGCTTCTGCACCTGTCCTGTATCACAAATGCTTAGCAACTAGACATAGAATACAACCACTTATGTTTTCAAGCCTCTTATGTTATAATATTTCCCAAAGTAACCCACAAGGCAATGATAGGTGGATGGTGGTACTAAAACAGTATCTCTCAACCAGGAAAGTCTGATATGGTTTACTGGTGATCTATGTTCTTGGCTATTGTCCAGGTTGCCATTGGAGAAGCCACCACAGCAACCCATTAAGACAGACCCTTATGTGAGCTAATGTTTCTGAGGACCAGAACAGAAATCCTGGAATCTGAGATATCCCACTCACCAATGACCAAAAACGTGGTCAGGAGTATGCCAACTGCCATGCCCACAGTAGGCATTCCAGGATGGTGACCCGCGGGCTTCAAACAACTTCCTTCTGTGCACGTGCAGAAAGTAACTGAAAAGCAGAACGATATTTGGTAGTTTAAATTTTTAAGTGAACTGAGGAATCAAAGGCAAGAATTCTTTCAAACTACCCATGATAATACCCCAAACTGCCTGCAGCAAAACCTACCTATTAAAGAGACAGTCCTTTCCAAGGGTGGCCGGCCACCATCGTTGATGCGGATTAGGATGTTATACATTCTCTCCTCGAAGCTTGTGTGCTTGGTGGAGAGTCTGGCATGAGTTCCTGTCGCAGTAGGGGTAAAATAAATGACAAGGAACACAACTTCAGACCCTGGATCAGCAGCAATAAAGCTCATCTTTGTATCATACACTAAGGGTGACTGGGAAATGGTTAGATATGAGTTAAACTATCTGAAGTATCACCACTCCACCTGTACCTGCCATAATGTCAAAAAGGGCTGCCCTGGCTGGTGTAGCTCAGTGGATTGAGTGCGGGCCTTCGAACCAAAGGATTGCGGTTCGATTCCCAGTCAGGGCACATGCCTGGGTTGCAGGCCAGTTCCCAGCATGGGACACACAAGAAGAGGCAACCACACATTGATATTTCTCTCCCTCTCCCTCTCTCCTACCCTTCCCCTCTAAAGATAAATAAATAAAAATTAAAAAAATACTTAAAAAAAAGGGATAAAGCATTTTTCAAGTCCTCTATTCATGATTTCTCTGTAGAAACAAATACTAAATACAGTCAGCTATCATTATTCCAAGTAGTGATGTTTTATAAAGTTGCCGTTAAACACTGATTTAGGAAAAAAAATATTTGAAGAAGTAATTGCTAATTTTTTTCCAAAGTTAATAAAAACTAAATCCTCAATTCAAGAAGACCAGCAAATCTCATGGAAAAGAAAATCAGAACTATGACAAAGCATATAATAATCAAATGGTTTAAAGCTAGTAATTTAGAGAAACATCTTAAAAGCATCCAGGAAAAAAAAAGGCACATTACATTCAAAGGAACAAAAAAGAAAAAATGCAATCCAGAACACAGTGGAGAAATATCTTTAAAGTACTGAAAGAAAAAAGTCTCAATAAATTGAAAAGTATTCCAGTCAAACGTTCTCTGCTCACTATGGAATTAAGTTAAAAATATACAGATATTTGGAAACTAAATAACATACTTCTAAATAACTCATAGGTCACGGAAGGAATCTAAAGAAAAATTATGAAGTATTTTGAACTGAATGAAAATGAAAACAATACATCTAACTTTGTGGAATGCAGTTAAAGAGATAATAAAAGATACATTTATAGCACCAAGTGCCTATATTAACAGAAAAAAAGTTCTCAAATTAATTACCTCAGCTTCCACCAAAATGAAAATAGAACACATTAAATATAGCATAAGAAAAATAAAGGAAATAATATGTATCTGAGCAATGAAATACAAAATAAAACAAAATAAAGAGTAAAAGCAATGAAACCTAAAGCTGGTTCTTTGAGAGTATCAATGAAATTAATAATCTCTTGCCAGACTGATCAAGAAAAAAAAGAAGAGATGTCATTTTACAACATCAGAATGAGGTGCTATCACTACATAGTCTGCAGATATTAAGAGAATAATAAAATAATATTATAAAGAATGTGCCAATAAACTAGACAAATCAAATCAAATAGACAAATTATATGAAAGATATAAACTACCAGCTCAACTAAGAAGAAATCTATAATTTCAATAGCCCTATATCTATTAAGAAGTTGTATTTGTTGATGAAAATTCCTACAAAGAAATCTCCAGGCCCACATGGCTTCAAACTTTAAGGAAGAAATAAAAAACAATTTTACACAAACTCGTCCAGATAACTGCAGAGGTAGAACACATTTTCACTTATTCTATGAGGTTAGCAGTACTCTGACATCAAAACCATGCAAAGACACTACAAAAAAGAGAAAAAGTAGACTAATATGCCTCATGAATACAGATGTAAAAATTCTTAAAATTTCATCAAATCAAATCCAACAATATTAAAAAAGGCTAATATTTCACAACCAAGTAGACTTTATCCCAGGAAGAGCAGACTGGTTTCAGATCCAAAGTTGACTGATATAATTGAAAGTTTATGAAATCTAAAAAAAAAAAGAGAGAATTGATGATGAGGTCTGCAATGTTATAGAATAAAAGAGCAACGCTGTGCAAATTCCCAAAGCATGCAGTGCCCTCCTGGAGCATGGGAGGAAGATTCTGTGCTGAGTGCTACAAGCATATCAAGGCAAATAAAAACTAATTTCATCATCCAACAGTGTTTTACTCAATGTACTTTGGACAACTCACCATTGATTTTGGAAACCTCCCAGTCTTTTTGTAAGCTTTCACTGCCAAGGGAAAATGTAAACTGTGGACCCCGAAATGACTGCTGATCATCATCTGTAGCTTCAAAAATGAGACTTCCAGGTTGTCTGAGGGGATAGCAGAAGGACAGGCCTGCGTACTCCTTTGCCAGCCGGGGGGGATTGTCGTTCACATCCGTGAGGGTTAGGTGGAAATCCGCCATGCTGCTCAAGGAGGATCCACCTAAGGGATTGAGTGATTGAAACAGGGTATCAGCTCTCTCATTTCCTCTTAGTAAGAAAGAATATTTTCTTCTTCTTCTTTTTTAACTACAATTCAAGTAGTTGGGTATATTGAGGCAGTAGAAATGTAACAAACTTTTAGAATCAGACCTGTTTTCATTTCCTGGTTAAATAGTCTTAATGATAATAATACCTAAGATTTATGCGCTAATATTTTGTGTACATTACTTCAAAACAACTCTAATTCACATTTACAGATGAGCAGACTGAGGCTCAGAGAAGTTCTGTGACTTGCCCAAGGTCATACACAAGAGAAGCTTCCAACCCAGAAGCTCTGACGTTAGAGCCCATACCTTCAATTGCTCCTCAACACTGACTCAGGCATGTTTGTCAGGTTCTCTACGCCTCATGTCTTCAGCTGTAATACACATGGTTTTGTGAGGCTCCCACAAGTAGTGCTCTTAGGAAACAGCGAAGGGCTACACAAGAGTGGTGAAAAATTTGGACTCAGTAGCCTGAATAGTTGGTAACCACGTGAACATGAGCAAGCTGCTTAACAGCTCAGTGCCTTGGTTTCTCATCCATAAAATATGGTCAATAAAAGTACCTACCCCACAGCATTGCATGAGGAGTAAGTCATTACACTGAGTGCTTAAACGGGGCTGTCAGTGCAACACAAAAACACTGTTCGCATTCTCCCTGACTTCAATCACAGATACCGTTTCTACAGTTTCTGGCTCCAACCTGCTTCAATTCCAGTGAACTCTGTTTTCTGGCTTTTCTTTTCAACTGTCTTCTATGCACCTGACCACATGTAACCAAAAGAGGAAAAGCTACTGTGCTCTTGATGTCGTTTCACCTATTTGCATTATTTCAGGGTGGACAACTGCAAGATAGAGCAGGGTTTTGAATCCTGGTCTTCATTCATAAATCTGTTAAATGTGAGAGGTCTTTAGGAAGCATTCCAAGTGAAGTTTGACCCCCCACAGTGTGTGGTAGTGGAATGCACAGCAGGAAGGCCCAGCCAGAAGCTTCCTCCTGATTCATCGGGAGCTGTTAAATCAAGAATGTACCTCAATGTGTACAGTGTGATACAGTGGAAAATGCTGGCTAGAAAGAAGCAAGAGAGGCCCAGTGACGGGCCTGCCGTGGTGTGGCTGGTCCACTCACACACGTCCCTTCAAAACTCGGCACGCACTTCTGCCTTTCTACCCTCATGGTTTCATCTGACGGCGGTACTTTGTTTTCATTCATTTGTCACACGTGGGTAACGTTTTTATGAGGCCTACCTACTGAAATGCTCCCCATTCCAGCTCCCAACCCTGGGCCACACATTTTGAAAGTTTATATTTTAGTCTAACACTGTATGTATTTAGCCATAATTTGTTCAATTCTCATTTTTTGGTATCAACAGAATTACAACTCAAAATTGAAAAGTTCCATTTAAATGCGAAGAAGCTCCATATTTTAATCACCAGTCTTATCACTGGTAAGCATATGACTTCTGTGAGTTTGTTTTAATTTTAATTTTTTTAAATTCTCTGGAACTCTACATTTAGAACCAGTGGGTGATGTATATAGCCACAATCAAATTAAATAGGATGCCAAGTTTACATAAAGATAAACACCCTTGTCTTATTTAAATAATAAGTGTTTCCAAAGTTCACCCTACTTCATCAAAACACAGTTACCCAGGGCCACCCAAACCAACTGAATCAAAATCAGTAGGTGAACTCCCAGAGTATGTACTGAGCAAGCTCCTCAGGTGATCCTAGCATATATCAAAGTGAGAATATCACATAAAGCCTTTTGTTTCAAAAAGAATGAGGCCTGAGCTGTTGCAATTGAAGGCTAAAGGAGGAAGTAACCATATAGGTCAGCCAGGCAGTGGTTTGACCCCACTTCCAGGAGAAACCCCAACCACTTTGGAGAAGCTAGGTAATTCAGCAGGAACAAGGGGACCTCCCTAGAGCTGTAGCCCCTTCAGGAAACCAGAGTGAGCAGCACCCACAAACCCTAGCCAGACTGTAGGGACAACCCTGAAGGTGCTCAGGGCACAGGTAATTCTCTTGAACAAAATCAGGAAGTAGTTCCCTCTGCTTTGGTACCCTTCCTGTCCTTCCACTATAAGATATTCCGACAATCTGACCTAGTGAACTTCCCCACCCTCTTTCCCTCCCTCCTATTTCTATTGCTGTAACCCCTGATAATTTATGTTACTTTTTTTGTTTGCTCACCTACTTCAGTTGCCACCACTTTTACCCGATACAGACTTTCCGCTTCTCTGTCCAGTGGAGCTGCACTAAAGATCTCGCCAGTGACGGGGTCAATTTTAAGCCAACTTCTCCTGTCGCCTCTCAGTGAATAACTTCATAAGGTGAGAAGAGCAAAAGAAAGCCCACATTACTTTACATGAAAATATGAAGGTAGTTTATGCATAACTATGCTATTATGTCAACACTATCCCTTGCATAATATTCATGGCATATTTTAAAGATCATTATTTAACACTATTAATGCTTTTATTTGCATACCATCTATTTTCACAGCAACGATTTGCTCATCTTTACGAAGTGGTAGCTGTACTTGTTTTATTAGAGAAGGTATAGTTACACACTGTGGTGGGAAAGTGTTAAACTTTTCTGGCAATCAAAGAACTCCAATAAAAACAATCTGGAAGTACCTATTAAAACTGATTAGCAAACCACCCTTCTAAGAAAACTTGAACTCCCAGTGGTGGAGGCATTGTGTGACTGCGTGGATACTCAGAGGCTGCTGGTGGCCGGGTGACTGCTCATTCAGTAAACATCTGCTGAGTGCTTAGCGAATACCAGGCGGTGGACCAAGACAGGAGATCACAAAAAACGGTTCTTAGGCCCATAGAGGAGACAGACCGAGAGATAATTCCTACAAAACATGGTAAAGGTAATAGGAGAGGCCCAATGGAATCCCAGAGAAGTTCATGAGACTCAGAGCAGTCTTTCTGAAGAAGTAGCTGTTAACTAAGGTAAGAAAAAGGAGGCGGATTTAAGTGGAAGAGATTGCACAAGCTCACGCAGAAAGGCCAAGGAATAGCTCAGTATCTTTTCCTTGATCTAAGAAATTTTCTTAAGTGACTTTGTTTCCCCACTCATAAACTCAAACTTTTATTCACTTGTTTTTGACTAGTGATTTTTAATTTTTTTCCTTTTTATTGAATGTACTGGGATGACACTGGTCAACAAAATCTACAGGTTTCAGGTACACACTTCTGCAACACATCACCTGTACACTGTATTGTGTGCTCGCCACCCCAAGTCAAGTCTCTGTTCATCACCATTTATCCGCCCCCTTACCCTCCTCTACCTCCCTCCACTCCTCCCAGCGATCACCACACTGTTGTCCATGCCCATGAGTACTGATTTTTCTAAACAAATTTTAAATAGATTTTTAGAGACAGAGAGGAAAGGAGAGAAAGGGAGAGAAACATTGATTTGTTGTTCCACTCATTTACACTTATTTATGCACTCATTGGTTGATTCTTGTATGTGCCTGACCTGGGATCAAACCCACAACCTTGGTGTATTGGGGTGGTGCTCTAACTAACTAAGCTTCCTGGCCAGGGCAAGACTAGTAAGTTTTATAGCATTCTCATGAAGGAGGCAGAAGCGTATGTTAAACAATAAATGGCTATAAAATTATAAACACATGCCCCCCATCAGAATTCGTGAGTCTTATGTATGGAGTATATCTCTACTAAACCAAACAGTATAGGCCCTCACTGGTCTTTCCCTCTTTACAAATCTAGAGAAGGGGTAAACTAGAAGAGTAAAACCATAGGTGATAACTTTATCTTTTGACAGTCAGAAAAAGGTCTTAGAATTGCTTCCAAGTGCCTAAATAGCAGCTCTTTGGGAGGCAAGACTTCCCCCAAATATCTAAAGAAACTTAAGAGATTATCATCATAACCACATGCATTGGTTTATGTCATGCTGAAATATTCATCATATCTTAGACAGTAGGGCTATTGTACAATAGAAGCAGAAGACCTGGGCTCCAGTCCTGTCCATGTGCTCATTAACTATGCAGCCTTACAGAGGTTAAAGAGGTTGTAGATACAGGTGCAATAAACACACACATATATATTTCTTGGGCAAATCAATTATCACTGTACATTTTTAAGGCAAATCTGTGTGAATCCTATTCCACTGAAAAAATGATTAAGAATTGCTAAGATGGAAAGACGTATACATTTGTTTAATCCCCTCAGCCTGAGCACTAGCCCCACTAGGGGTATGCTGTAGAATGAGTCTTGTTGCCCCATATCTGCTCTCCAGAGAGCAAAGGAACCTATACATTCTACATGCAAAAGATTCCCTTAAACTTGTCAGGTGACTGAGTCTTTCCAGTTGGGCTTTTGTTTCATTCTCTCTCTCTAGACCTCCAGTCTGCCTCAGGGGCTGGGTTGAAACCCTTCCCTGAACACAAGCCTCTGGGACTGGTTCAGACACAGGACCTGGGTTTGGGCCGCCCTGTCTTTAGTTCTCCATCTCCTGAACTCACCAGCTTTCAGTGGGACTACAGTGAGTGGCCAGATGGAGCCTGACATGCCTCCCACTGGCCTGAAACTGTGTTTCCCTCCTTCTTCTCCTGGGGAACTGACCCCTTCAGGAACCAAGGTCAAGTTCAACATGTGCAATAGATATGGCTTCAGATCGCTGGCTGCTCCTTTAGGAGAGAGCCTTGGAGTCAGGCCAGCTCCTCTGCCCCTCCCAGTCCTTCTTCTCTCCCAGTGGCCTTGGTCACAGCACCGCTTGGATTGCTCAGCCCTGTTCTCTACCTTATGTCCAGACCTTCCGGATCCTTGGCAGTCACGTTGCCCACTTTAGTGCCTTTGGCCACATCTTCACTGACTTTCGCTTGGAATACGTGCTGGGAAAATTGAGGTGCCTCATTCACATCTGTCACAAAAAGAGTGAATGTTGCAAAAGAGCTGGCGTTGTACTGTACCCCAGACACTAGGGGCTCAGGATTCTCCGCTTGGAACACAATGTTGTGAATGGCTGCTGTTTCAAAATCAAGAGGCTGCGTAGGGGGAAAAAACAGAGAAAATTAATTTGAAGATGACTAGCTCCCTTAAAATATCCATGCCCTATTCTCCTGTAAAAACTCTTGCAGAGCAGCAAGTCTCAAGTCAGTGCCAGCAAACACCTACTGCTCCGAACAATAACAGAGCTACAAGAAAGTCCGTGCCGCAGGATTTACTAGCGCTTTTAACGTGCTGATATATATTAAGGCTCTCCTAGGAGAGCCAATCAATGTGCACTTCTCAAATTTATTTTACCCTGGGACAGTTCATTCATTCATTCGGCAGAAACTTACTGATTGACTCAAGTGAATTCCCAGAAGACAGCATGGGAAATGCTTAGATAGAGATTTCCCTATTATATGGAAGATGATTTTTCAGGAACCTCAGGATCCAAACCCCAAAATAAAAGTCCTTAAACTCAGGGAGGGTGAGAGAGGTCAGAAGAGAGGATTGAAAACATAGTGGACCTGCTCTTGTTCCAGGTCATTCCAGACAGGGCCAGAAATGAAAAATCAAGAAACCAATTTTGGTTTAGTATGAGGAAGAGTGTAAGAGTTAGGACTACCCAAGAAAGAAAGAGTTGCTTCCAAAACAATAGGTTCTCAACTCTGGAAGTTCTTCAAGAATGGGCTCAAACAACATGTGGCAGGCTAGCATGGAAAGGACTTACATATCATTTAAGCAATTGGCTCTATGGGACTTTTAAGGATTCCCTCAAGGCACAGCATCCATGATTCTGTGAGGAAAACCCCTAGAAACCAAAATCTAAATATTATATGCATATGTGAACTTTTTTCTAGAGAGAGGATACGTAGATTTGTCAGTCTCAGTGGTACCCAGGACCTGAAAAAGTCTCAGTGGCACCCAGGACCTGAAAAAGATGAAGGAACCAAAGCAAAGCCCAAGATGTACATTATAGATTATAGAACCTGCACTATTTTATTCACTCTTTCACGCCTGGGGGACTCAGGACCTCTCGGAGAGCTGTCACTCCTTTAACTTTAGTTTGTATCTATTTATAGCATTGGTTAAACAGAAATGGTAATACCCATTTGTGAAGAGAAAAACTCATGGAGGGTGCAACACATGATAGCCTTAGCTCAGCCTGCTCTTCCTTAACATCCGAAAAAAATTCTCCTCGAGTCAGAAGTTGGCTCAATGTTGTCTCTTAAGATCAGTTCCCCTGACCCCCACCCTCCATCCCCAAATGGACGAGCTCCACATCCTCTGCTATCTCATAGTACCTGTCGCAGGATTCTAGGTGTTTCATGATCTGTTTTAGATTCTTACTGACCATAAGCTCTCTGAGGGGAGGAATTGTGTTATATTCATCACCACTTTTCATCTCTTCCTTGACATGCAGTACCCATATCAGTCAGGAAGCATACAGATGAGAAGGTGTTGGTCCTTCCTGAGCCCTTGAGGGCTCCAGAGGAAAAGAGTCCAGGTGAGATCTCTGCCTTCCAGAGACCCCTCTCCCCTATGCACACACACAATATCACAACCCAATTTCTAGTTCAATAAAAAGATTGCTCATACGGAAGAGAATTATATATGAAGATACAAAGTCATTTGAGATAAGAAGTAAGAAGCAATTGACAGAATATAAATATAAAGCATGTATAATGTTGTAAGCCAGCTGAGATGTAAAAAGAGAGAGCTTGTTCACAGAGATAAGTGCCCAGTGTCTGCAGGGTATGGCCCCACAATGACCTCTTGATCACTACCACGTGGTCTGATAGGGCTCCTCACCTCGGGGGGGGGGTGGGGAACTAGAGCTTCCACTCCCAGAGACCCACTCCTCATCTCAGGGATGAAGGCAGAGGCTTCACACTGAGAAATCGGGCAGATGGAACCGAAAGGCAGCAGCCCCTAGAAGCCCACGATGAGGACAAAGGCCAAGGTCTCTGCTCCTCACTGGGCCAACCACGGCCAGGCTCAGGCAGGCAGCATAGTTACCTGGGTGCTCAGGCAGAGGGGGCACATCGCCACCAAACAAGTCCCAAGTCTCTTCCCTGTGGCTTTCCCATCCTGTCGCTGTGACCCCCCAGAGGTGAGGGATAAAGAAATGAGACAGGGTGTCTACACCTGAGAAGCAGCCTGTGTTACCAGAACAGAACATGCAAGGCTGAGAATAGAAAGAGCCAGTGGAAAAGACCACGGACATCAAGCTGAAGGGCTGAGACTTTATACTTGAGGAGCAGAGAGAGGTGTTAAGCACCAGACTGACAAGGTCAGATTAGTGTTTTAGAAAGATAACTCTGGGAGCAGCCACGGGAGGGATGGCTTTGAGGTGACCCGGACCCAGACAGGGAGATCAGTTAGGAAAGGAAGGGGTCAGCTCCCCTTAAACACTTATTAAAGGGAAGAACGAATGAAAAAAGGAGCAGCCAGCCATTGATCAGTCTGCTTAGCTTTCACACCAGGAAAAAACCCTGAGCTAGACCTTCCAGGGAAAAAACTAGAACTGAAAGATACTAAATTAGTTCATGATAAGCAGCAGAGCTGAATCAAGGAAAAGATTTGTCAAGTCATGTGTATCATCTTTCATAACACAGGGATGTGCCTTCGGAGCCAACTCAAGACACCCATCACACCTCTTGGGGCGGCCTCAGGTCCTGTCTGGGAGACACAGTCATCAAATAAGCTAAAAAATATGCTCATGCTGCAGTTCGTCTTCCACACACAATTGCTTGAAAGGTCAAACCTAGTGATTTAGATTCAGCCTGAAGGCAGAGGTGAAAGTTGCAGTGGGGGGTACTTAACATTTTTACCAATGATCGTGATGAAAGAACAAAGTGTATGCATTAGTTTTCCGGATGACACTGGGCTGGTCAAAAAATAGGCCATGTACTGAGAATTCAAAACAACCATTTATAATGGAGACCTGGTAAAATTTGCATTAAAAAAAAACACACACACTAAAGCTAAAACAAACCCCAAATTTGAAGAAAGGGAGTCCCAGCAGAGTTGTTGATGAGCTGGCAAGCCTCAAAGAAACAGACTTCCTGCTCCTGACACTCACCTGGCCTCAAGAGTATCATGGTCTACCAAATGCCAGGCCAGAGCTCTGGGTGGCAGTCAATATTGAGTAGGACAGCATTTCTAAACCTTGTTTAATCCTAAGCATCTCGTGAGGCATGTGAAATAATAGAAAACACATATATTGGTCTCTGTCCCTAGTCCCTGGCACAGAAGCTCCTAACACCCTTGCAATTTCCTCAGTGATAAGAACACTAAGAGCATCTTTTGTTCTAATATTTGGTCTTTGACCTCAGTTCCTGAGACTGAGGTCCTAAATCCCTTGGGATTCCCTGAGTAGTAGGAATGTCTTTTGTTCTAATAAGGCAACTCTTGATGAGCTCCTGGACGGCCTGGTCACCAGAAAGACCAAGCCAGGATTAGAAGCTTGGAACTTTCAGCCCCATCCCACCATGCCCTCCAGGAAAGGGAAGAGAAGCTGTAGATTGAGTTGATAATCCTGTCTACATGATGAAGCCTCCATAAAAATCCCCCAAGTATGGGGTTCGGAGAGCCTTTGAGTTGGTGAACACATCCACGTGCTGGGAGAGCAGTACACCCCGCTGCGTAGGGAGAGAAGCTCCTGCTCTCAGGGCCATTGCAGACCTTGTCCTTTGTATCTCTTTATCTGGCTGTTCGCCCACATCCTTTATCATAACCTTTAACAGAGAAGAAACTGGTCAATGTTAGTGTTTCTGAGTTCTGTGAGCTGTTCTAGTAAATGATGGTTCCTGAGGAGGGAGTCATAGGAACCTCTGATTTATAATCAGCCAGTCAGCAGTAAAGATGACAACCTGGGATTTGCAATTGGCTTCTAAAGTAGGGGCAGTCATGTGGAACCGAGCCCTAACCTCCGGGGTCTATGCTGTGTGGATATAGAGAATGTCAGAACTGAGTTGAGTCGCAGTGCATCAGGCTGGTGTTAGAGAATTGCTTGATGCGTGGAAAGCCCACTCAGTACATGTCAGAAGTGAAGTGCAGTATGGGAGTCGTATGAGAGTAAAAGAGAAAAACAAAAGTGTTTTCTCTTCCCTTTTGCAGGAGTCTTGTTAAAATCGCTGATTTCCAGGCGCTTCCTGGGAAAGGCTGAGTCAGCAGCCCCCGGTGGGTACCATTTGACTTCTGGATTAGGCAAGCTTAGTCCCCTTGGCACAAGGGGAAAGCACACCTCTCCACAGGTAGAATCCTGGCTTCTGCCCTAGTTCTAATTAATTAGAATTAAGATAATGATGAACATTTTAAGTTTACTATCTACTGGGTGCTATGTTAGGAACAATACATGTATTTTCACATGTAGTCTTCCAACATCCTTATGAAGAAGGTATTACTATTTTACCCATTTTTACAGATCAGAAAACTGAGGCCTGAGAGATTCTGTCACATGGTCATGGTCACAGAGCAAGTAAGGATAACACCCGGCCTCAATGGAAATCATTTCCTAAGACAGTCCAGAAGTTTGGGGTCAAGATCTCAGCTGTGCCATCACTGGGGGACCTGACTGCATCTTGCTGTGGGCCTGAACCTCATCTGCCCCTGAGATTGATTTCTGCTTCTCTCATAATCAGTGTGAAAAGTAAAGGAGAGCATATGCCGAAGCGCTTCATAGAGCAAAGCGAATTACAGTCAAGGTATGGGTTTTCCAGTACATTTTACCTCCGATTAGCACAGTTGTGATTCAGATGAACAGTTGCTGATAGACTTGTGATTAAGACATGTAGTTTCTGGATATGATACCAAAAGCAAAGGCAACAAAAGCAAAAAAACACAACATTGAGACCGTATCAAACTAAAAAAGCACAACAAAGGAAAGAATCAGCAGTGTGAAAAGACAGCCTACAGGATGGGAAAAGTATTTGCAAACCATATATCTGATGAGGGGTTAATATGCAAAATCCATAAGAAACTCCTACAATTTAATAGCAAAAATAAATAACCTGATTTAAAAATGGTCAAGGGACTTCAATAGACATTTTTCCAAAGAAGATATATGACTAGCCAACAGGTACATTAAAAAATGTTCAGCAGCACTAATCATCAGGGAAATGCAACTTAAAGCCACCTGTTAGGATGGCCATTATAAAAAAATTTTTTTCAAAGAAAAAAAAAACACCCAAGTGCTGGTGAGAATATGAGAAACTGGAACCCTTGTACACCGTTGGTGGGAATGTGAAGTATTACAACAGCTATGGAAAACAGCGTGAGGTTCCCCCCAGAGTAAAAACTTGAACTGCTCTCTGATCCAGCAATCCCACCTCTGGATCTGCCTCCTGAAGAAATGAAAACAGTGTCTGCACTCTCCTGTTCGTGGCAGCATTATTCGCAACAGCCAAAACGTCCACTGACAGATGAACGGATAAATAAAATGTGATATACGCATACAATGGAAAATTATGCAGCCTTAAAAAAAGAAAATCCTGTCATACATGGAAAAACCGTGAAGACATTATATTAAGTAAAATAAGCCAGTCAGTCATGGGCAGCAGTGTAGTGATTGATGGGTGGAGGGAGTATAAGGGGATTAAATAGTAATAGAAAAAAAATTACATGAAGACTAAATAAATTAAAACCTAAAAGAAAAAGAAAAAAGCCAGTCAGAGAAGGACAAGTATTGTATGGCTCCTTTATATGAGGTGCCTAGAGCAGCCAGATGTGTGGAAGAGGAAAGCAGAATGGTAGCTGCCAGGAGCTGCAGACAGAGGGAAATGGGGAGGTGCTTGTTCAAAGGTACGGAGTTTTCTTTATGCAAGATAAAAGAGTTCTAGAGACCTGGTACACAGCAAGGTGCGGAGAGTTAACAATATTGTACTGTACACTCTAAAATTTAGGCGGGTCAATTTTATGTTATGTTTTTTATACAATTTTAAAAAGGGTAGTTTGAAAACTTAAAATGATTAACATGGTGGTACAGCCTCAATGGTAGTCTCCTAATAGCTAAATGAATAGGGAATTTATTTAAAACACCGAAAAAAAACCCACCTCAATATAAATACATATGTCTGTCATAGTAGGTACATATATCCTAGGGACAGTTTGTGTATCCTAGTTCCAACCTCAGGGGCAGTTGTTGCTTTGAATGTGAAAGATCCTAATCAGAGACCCACACTACAGGTCTTGAGTTAGCTCTATCTCAAGCAGCACTAGAGAGTTTGTTAATAAGTAAAGTGGTCTTCCAAAGAGATTTTGTGATATTAGTGATATTCGAGACATGCAGTTTGGTACACAGAGTATATCTCTCAGTCATCACATGAACGTGAGTGTAAGCCTCTGGCTAGTCCAGCAGCTCAGCACGCCGCCCGCCGCCCCCCCCCCCCCCAGAGTCCCAGGAGGCCTGTCCAGTCTCGGATCACCTTTCCCTGGAATGCTGTTATCGCAGTGCCCGAGGGACAGAAAGCAGGACTTCACCAGCCTGAAGTACAAGCTGGATGATCGTGTTTTTGTGATTGCTTGTTAACAATTGTAATAATTGAAAGAATTCAGTTATTCAGTCAATCAAGATTTATTAACCTTCCACCACATGCCAGACCCTTGCAATACAACCACAAACAAAATAACGGTGTGACAAAATTTTGGTCCGAGGCCTGCTCTATTGCAACGTACCCCCTCAAGGTTGTGAGGGTGGACACTTGCAGCTCCCATCTACCACAAATCACGGGAGTTACCCTCATGCCTCTAAAGGTGCCCATTAGCCACAAATGGTAAAGTTAAGTTGATTCATAACAAGCTGCCATGAAAAAATCAGGAATCATTCATACTGAGTTGGCCAGGCCATCTCCTCATAGACCCCTAGAAAGCTCCAGTCCAGGGGAGGATGGGAGGAATGCTGCCTGGAGCACCTGCTGCAAACCCTAAAGAATGCCCTTTCCTTCGTCCTTTCCTCTTTGGTCCTTTTCCTCTATGTAGAGAGCGTGAATCAAAGGGGAAGTTGTAATGGCACCTTTGCCAACTATCAGACTGACAGAGAATGTAATGGTTTGAGTTGGTCCACACACAAACCTCCTGCTAAAACCCAGCGAGGCCTGTGGTCAGAGGTAATAATGGGATCAGAACTCTGCCACAGCCCCAGGGATTGCTTCTATCCATTTCTGTGAAATTATTCTGTTTTGTCTTTATTTCAGCTTTCTTTTATTCTGGTTCAAAACTTTTCTCAAGCCCTGGCCAGTTTGGCTCAGTTGGTTGGACTGTCGTCCTGCAAATCAGAAGGTCACGGGTTTGATCCCTGGTCAGGGCACCTATAAGAAGGCAACCAATGGATGTTTGTCTCTCGCGTCAATGTTTCTTTCTCTCTGTCTCTGTCTCTGTCTCTCCCTCCCTCCCTCTCTTCCTCTCTCTAAAAAAAAAAAAAAAAAAGTCCTCAGGTGAGGATAAAACAAAACAAAACCTTTTCTCAAGAGTCTTTTTTTTTTGCAGCCTCCAGTCCACTACACTGCAAAGCTTCAGCATTCAGCTCTGCTTGCAGAGTCTCTTTTGCTGTAACTCTGACCCCTTTTAATTCTAAATCTGTTGGATGACACCAAGAGCTGCTTCGTACTGAGTCATCTGGTAAACCATTTAATGCTCTAAAGCAGGGGTGCCCAGCCTGTGGCTCATGAACCGCATCAGCCCAGGATGGCAATGAATGCGGCCCAACACAAAATCATAAAGTTACTTAAAACATGAGATTTTTTTGTTATTCCATGTTACAATGTGTTTAAGGCATGACCCAAGGCAACTCTTCTTCCAGTGAGGCCCAGAGATGCCAAAAGGTTGGACACCCCTGTGCAAAGCATAAATGAGGCAGCCACAGAGAAAAGGGTCAAGATTTAGATGTACACAGTGCGGGGTGGATGGAAGTAGATTAGGGGAGGAATGGGAAGGTCCTGTACAAGGAAGGAGATACGATGGTATGCAAGGAAGACTTTGGCTCCAGTCTGCCTACTCCTTACAGAGGGAGAGACAAAGTAAGAGCCAGTGGGCTTAGCAATACCATAAAAGATGAAAGTAAGCGGTGGGCAGAGAAGAAAGGATAAAATGATAAACTTGTCCTTTAAACCTTGAAAGGATAGCTACCAATTTCTAGTCATTTTGAAAGAGATAGCTATGGCTGGCACTTTAGAAGGAAAGGTCTACAGCCTAAATGGCTCATAGGGTTCACGCAGTCTAACACCCTGCATTTGCAAAGGGAGAAGGAAAGCCCTCAGCACACCCACCCATCCAGATTTAGCAAATAAAAATATAGAACACCTCGTTAAATTTGAATTTTGGATAAACGACAAATAATTTTTTTAGTAGAAGTGTAACAGTATAGTTTTTTAGTGTAAGTGTAAATGGGGAGTTATAACCCACCATTCTTTTGACATTGTTTCCATTAATGCTGGCTCTGACTAATATGTGGCTTGTAGATAAACAGCATGCTTCTCTAGGAATCCTAGGAACTAACTTCAAAAGATACAGGCTCTGCCCTTCCGGCATCCCAGCTCTGGTAGATTTGCTGATTTTTAAGCGTGGAGTCAGGATGGTGTGAAGCCAGGATGATGCGTACTGGGCCATCACTTGCCTTATTGGAATGGACTGTGCTCATCTGCATGTAGAGAACTTTTCAAGCCCCTCCCCTTGATGTCTTTGTTCTTCTTTCCCTCTCCCTCCTTATAAAACCTCTGCCTGCACTGAGATGTGAAATGGATGTTGAGACAAGAGTCCCCCATCTTCCCAGGAAGATGGGCTTTGCGACGTGAGGCCCCCATCTTCCAGGTGGTTGGCATCTGAATAAACCTCTTTCCTTTATATCAGCACCTGCTTTTCAAGTATTGGCTTTTGAATGCAGGTGGCTGGACCTGCATTTGGTTACATAAGTATGACCCAAATATTACATGGGACATAAATATATATGCTAAAAAATATTTATCCTGTGTTTTATGTATTTTATTCATTAAGGGCAGGCCCAGAATGCCTGGCCTGCTGTCTTTCGGGAGGACAGGAATGACTGAGTACTCCAGGAGTCCATTGTCATGCCAGAGAGGTCACTGCTAATACTTCATCCCTGCTTACAGGTCGTTGAAATCCATGAAAAAGACATTGAAATCCACAGAAATTCCATTAAAGGCCCATTTACCTTTTTAATTATGACATATCCAGCGTTGGTCCGGGGATCTGTGTCAACCCCCAGGGACCCTTCATTGTCTCCTTGTGTAATTCGATACAGGATTTTAGAACTCCCAGTAAAAGGTTCATCAGCATCCGTGGCCTGAATGGTTAGGATGGTGGACCCAATGGCTGTGTCTTCAGAAAGAGTTAGGTTTCCATACTAAGAAGGAAACCGGGGAAGGAAACAGTGAGAACGTGCATTGTCACAAAGAATTGCCAAAGAGCTAACTTGTCTGTTTAGCTTCAGAATGGACCCAAGTCATAGTTTGCACCAGTACTCACCGAGCACACTTTTCCTGTTGATAAATATGTTGCTGTTGATCTTGACGTCAGTCATACTCATAGACTGATAGCCACTATACCAAGAAATGCAATATCTCAAAGAGCTGTTGGTAGGGTTCTAAATCAGATTCTCCCTCCAACACTCAATATATTTAATAACTGTAATTACTATATTAGTGATAATATCAATACATACTATAGACTGAGTAATTCTAAGGTGACAAGTACTTTACATACATTATTTTAATTAGTGCACGGTCAACCAAGGAGGAGCGGTTAAGAGCCTGAACTTTGGAGTCAAACGGCCTTCGTACGAATCCTATGCTTGCCACTCGTTAGCAGGGTGACTTGAAGCAAGTTACCAAACGTCTTTAAGTCTCAGTTTCATCTTCTGTCTAATGGAGATAATAATAATAAAACTACTTCATGTTTACTATGAGGATTGTGAGATAATGCGTGTAAAGCCCCTGCTGCCTGGCACATAGTAAGTACTTGATAAAGATAAGCAACAAGCCCTCCTAAGTAGCTATATCATCATCTCCATTTGACAGAGGAGCAAAGGAATGGAGAGGTAAAACTCACCCAAGACCACACAGACTTGGGATTCATACCCATGTTTGTCTAACCCCAAAGCCTGTGCTCTCAGTCACTGGCCTAGACTGCCTCCCCGCCTCCACTGAAAATCCCTCAGATCATCTCTCTGGGCATCGCAATTTTAAAGACGGAAATAGCCAGGGTCCAGGAGGAGACCGCAGCAGTGAAGCAGCCGACTCATTCTCCCAAGCCCAGTTTGCCTTTCCAGGTTCTGAAACTCCCAAAGCTGGATTCTCACCTTCAGTTTAAAACCACTGTCTACAGGTAATACAAGAAACTCCCAATACAAGGAAGGGAACACAGAGGCTGAAAAGCAAATGGTTCTATCTCCTGCTTGCTTTGCCTCACTGCCTGATACACACACAAGTCATGGCCAGTCTCACCTCTCGCTGCCCTGAACCCTCTCGTAAACTAATTCCCCTTCTTCGCCACAGCCTTGTCCCTATTTTGATTTATGAACATCATCACAGGGCTCTGGGCTGTCTCATAACTGACTTCAAACAAACTTGTCAAATGGGCTTCTCTCTGCTCCAAAATAAATAAACAGACACATCCTTTTAAGGGGAGCAATGCTAAAACCACCCCCAAGTTTGAAGTCCACTTTGACAATAATAAACAGTTTTCTTGATGTCCTCAACTGATTCTGTTTCTCTTGCTTTTTCTGCCCAACATTCCTAATTCTTGCAAATGTCTTGAGTACATATTTCTTTGGCTTGAGCCACAGATGAGGTTTTTTTCTTCTCCTTTCCTCTTACTCAAATATTGCAAATATTAAACTTTTTACTAGAAATGCTCATTTGAAACCTAGCTTTAACCCATTTATTGTGCTACTACACACAAAATATGTAATGACACACTGCAGGTAGCAGTTCCACTCCTTTCAATTCAATAAAGATTGTGGTGGCAGCTTTTAAGCAGCCCTTGGGATAAACGGGCTGTTGGCAGAAGTTCAGACAGATGTTCCCGGATGCCATAACAGTGAATGTTGTTGTTCCCTCAAGAATTTCACTTAAAAAGGTGTCTGAGTGTGTCACCAATGTATTAACTAAGGCTACCTGTGAAGTCTGGCATTCACCTAACTACTGTCTGCCTGTGCCTTTATTCCAGAAGGCTGGATCAAGGAATGTGAACAAAGAAAAGAAAAAGACAACAGGTGACAACTACTCACATCTGATTTTTCAAAGACGGGGATCTCATCATTGATATCGATGACGTTGATTTGCACATGACAGAGGGTCTTGAAATCTGAAAATGAAAGTCATATCACAAACATTTCTCACTGAAAGATCATGCCTTAAAATCAGAAACCTGTGAGCAAAATATTGGCAAGTGAAGTGACAGCCATCGTCACAGTTTTGCTGTTGATACGCAGTTCATGTAGAAACAGGACTCTGCTCCCCACCTGTGCCCACAAGCTGGTCACCACACAGGGGCTGAAGAAAGTCCTGGAAGAAGTTTCCCTGGGCTTTCCACTTCCCTCCACCTGCCCCCTCCAGGGTAAAGTTTGTTCCTGAGCAAGACTGTTGATTTTATGTGAAGCAGCCTCTTTTTACTAACTAGTGAAAGTTATGCAGCCTTCAAAGCCCAGAGCCAAACTATCCTTCCAGAAAGCCTTCCCTGAGCACCCCAGCCAGCTCTGTCCTTCTCCGAATATCCCAGCACTCACTGTTCTACATCTCCTCTGCTCCCCGTGGTGGGGAGGGTTACTGTACCTGCTCCCTTTCCTCCAAGTATGGGAGGAAGTGATACAATCAGTCCCCTTCAAAAGGCCTGACTGCTCCCCTTGCTGGAAGCAAGAGAAGGGCAGAGGTGGCTCGTGGAACCCTGGGGAAAGGGAAATGACGCTGGCTTTGAAAGATGGGTTTGCTAAGTCAAAGACCTAGTCAGACACAGCAGTTTCAGCCTGTGAGTCCAGGCTGAGCATGGAGAGTGGGTGGGAATGGGGTGCCTAGGGAAATACCGGGAATAAGAAACAACATGACAGGTTCTTTGTTGGGATCACCGTCATTCTACTGTGATAACCATGACTTATTGTATCATATAAACATTAAGAATCTGGGCTCTGGAATCCCACTGCTCAAATTCTGCCTCTGCCACTTATCAGATGTGTGAGAACTTGATTGTGTCACTCAAGGTTTTTGTGTCAGTTTAAGTATAAAATTTGCATAACAAAAAAACTGAGGTTCTTGACATAATGCAAATTGTTAGCACTCCCTAGGCACCAGGCACTATATTGAGTGCTTTACCTTCACTACTCATTTTATCTTCATACTAACTTCATGATGTATGTACTGTTATCATCCTCATTTAATTCACAAATGAGGAAGCCAAGGGATAGAGAAGTTAGGTAACCTGACTAAGGTCACACAACTAACCGGTGATTGAGCCAGAATTTAAATCCGTATTTTAAAGCCACATTTCAAATCCCTTTGTCCTCTACATGTCCTTCCCAGCCATCTCCCTGCTCTGTGTCTGGGAGGCCCACCTTATGGACTGCATCTGTGGGTGTTCTGGCCCTTTGGAAAACAACTAGGTTCTGCCAATAGCAGCACTAGCAGGAAGTGGGAGGAAGGGCAGGGGGTGAAAGGTCTGGTGGGGTCCCCTTGCTGGCCACCTTGTGTATAGTCACAGGCACAGGGCTTACCTCTTCCAGGAATGCTCCCCTTCCTTAACCCTTTATGCCTTAAGGTGCTTTACACTGCCTGCTGGTTGCCCATAACCCTTACAAATAATTCTTCCTTTAAACTCTTGTGGTTACTCCTTTTGAGGGGATGTCTCTATTTCCTGCTGGGATCCTAAGGAATATACTCGGGCAGTCTTACTCCAGAGCTCCTGCTCAGTGTCCTGGGCATGTAAGCTAATTATAATTGAGGTGTAAATAAATGAATGTTGGTTAAAGCTGGGGCTAGTCCCCAGAATATTTGTAGACAACAAGAATGGCCAAAGACTGGGGGATCCCAGGTCCTGCACGCACTGGCTGCCTGCTTTGCACAAACCTCATTGGGACTAGTAGGGGGCCTCCAGGGCAACAAGCCCTCCCTGATTGTATGTAAAACTATTACAGCCTAGTCTCTAATTTTCTGTAGTGTATACTTGAATGTTTAATTCTATCAACACACACATATATATTTATGTATAATATATTTTATTATCTGGCCCAAATTTTCTGTAGATGTACTCATGTACATAGGCAATATGTTATCTGATTTCCACTTTACATCCTTACAGCCTTAAATTGCTTCAAGTCCCCTTGTATTTGTACATGGGATTTCTTTGACCTCTTCCAGAAAGCCTATCCTTTCTCTCCCTCCACTGAGTGACTCATTTCCTTCGCATACAACCTTGTACATGTTTCTTGTAATTTATTTATTCACATGCCCATCTCCCTCTATCAAGAGTACTCCTTGAAGCCCTGGCTGGAGTAGCTCAGTGGATTGAGTGCGGGCTGCAAACCATAGGGTCGCAGGTTTGATTCCCAGTCAGGGCACATGCCTGGGTTGCGGGCCAGGTCCCCAGTGGGGGCCACGCAAGAGGCAACCACACACTGATGTCTCTCTCTCTCTCTCTCTCTCTCTCTCTCCCCCTCCCTCCCTTCCCTTCTCTAAAAATAAATAAATAAAATCTTAAAAAAAAACTAGAGTACTCCTTGAGGACAGACAATGGGTCTTATCCACAGAGGTATCAGAGGTATCCAATACCTTAAAGGTGCCTCAAATGAGGTAAATGCTCATTAACTATTTGCTGTAAGAATGGGTGGCTCTTGGTGTGAGATTGTTAATTTATCTGGATTTATTATATTCATTATCACTTTTGCTATATCTCTTAACATAATGCTATACAAATAGTAGAACACCCAATATTTTCCAAATTACTTTCAAACATTCTATACTGGGGACCTGTTAAACCCCAGTTTTCTTCAGTATATCGACACCTGTATAAAGGAAAAAAATGTGAAGAACAGTGTGAAATGATGCCATTTCTTCCACATACCTACATAATCTGTGCCTGCTAGGACTCCTAGCATAACACTTACTGAACTAGTTGTTAATCTAAGATTCAGTTCTAACTCAAAGAACGATTCTTAACCTAGGAGTGTGTATGCCCCTAAAATAAGCCTATCTCTGAATGTGTCTATTCTTTGTGTCTGTGCACTTTTGCTTGCAAATGAGTGCATTTTTTTGAGAATGCATAGATTTCATCAGATTCTCAAAGGTTCTTGTGACTCAACAAAAATAACCACTGGCTTTGACATTGTATTAGGAATAGGAAAGAATGTCTTCTGATATTGTCAAATGGCTAACTAGGTGCTAATAGGAGAAGACAGAACTTCCCAAAAGATACATTTTTCCTCCACTTCCATATGGTAGAATTCTTTGAGTCCAAAAAGAAGAATTGGGAAATTGCCATTATTTTTTTTGTTTATGATTATGGTGGCCATGACAATGTACCTTGTCAACCTCCAACAACAGGGACATTCAGTGATGACAGCCACACTGCTGCACTCTGAAATCCATCACCACATTTACACTGGGGCCTTGCTTCCCATGGCTGCCCCCAGGACTAGTGACCGCAGGAGGCAGGCATGCTAAGGTAGGCCCATTCTTGAGTATCATGGACTCCTTCAGCATCCAATTTTGGACTCTCAATGACCTTGCCAAACTTTTCTTGGACTGCTCAGTAGTCTATGACACTCCCATCAGCCTTCCTTCCCTGTCTACTTCTCCTGGGGTCAGGCTTGTATTGTAGTCTGACGGTTCTCCTAGCTTTCTCTGTACCTGTCTCCATTTTTTTCTGATAGGCATTTGCCCTAATAAAATCCTTGTACTTTTAATCCCCTTTACCAATACAATAATGCTGCCCAAGCTGTCACTTTGGACCAGCTGCCTCTGTGGTGCACATGTGGTTCGCATAGGAAGCATCCTTCTGTAATATACCCAGGCATTAGGACAGCTTCACACATCACACTTACAAGGAAAACAAGTATTTTCACCCTTGACAGCGAATGTGATACTCACCATTGTCGGACACCTCTACTGTCAAGTTGTACTGAGGGGAGTCTTGCTTCTTTAAGGACTGCTTGGCTAACTGGAACACCCCTGTGTAGGTCTGGACCAGGAAGAGTCCTTCTTTGGGATACTGAGGGATTTGATCCACAATTCTGTACTGTAAAACGCTGTTGACAGTGTTTGCTTCATCCATGTCATGGGCGGTAAGAGTCCCAATATCATTACCTGTGAAGAAGGAAAGAAGGAAATTTATCCATTGCAGGCTCTATTTAATTTATGTAAAATGGTTCCACTGGATATGGAGGTTCCTAGAAAGCTCTGTAAATAACTTTGAACAGTTGATTAAAGTTCTTAGATTTGTTTTGGGTCTTCTAACCCTCTCCATGGTATAATGTGTTGAGTAGTGTATTAGCTTGATACGATCGCCATTGCAAAGTACCACATACTGGGCAGCTTTAACAACAGAAATTTATTTTCTCACAGTTTCTGGAAGCTAGATGTCTGAGATCAAGGTGTCAGCAAGGTTGGTTTCTTCCGAAACCTTTCTCCTTGGCTTGTACATAGCTGTCAGATCCATGTGTCTTCACATGGCCATTCCTCTACATGTCTGTGTCCAAATTTTCTCTTCTTGAAAGGACACCAAATTAGTGATGAAGTCAGAGTGTTGTATTCTATAGAATGTCTATTCTATATATGTAGGGTAAAAGAGGTACAAAACAATGCCCCTGCCCTTTGGGAGGCTTATGGTCTAGCTCAGTAAAATACTAAATTTCATATATATACATATATTTATAAGTAATACTAAAATATATTGATATTTTTTTCTCGTCTTTGATATCTTATGTTAGCCAGAATCTGTGGGACTTATGTCCCAAGACTTAGGAATACCAACATTAATTCATATTAGATTAAGACCCACACTAATGACATCATTTGAACTTTATTTCTTTAAAGATCCTCTCTCTTAGTCAGCTTTTCAGTTACTGGGCATTAGGATTTTACCATATGAATCTGGGGGAGGGGGTCACAATTCAGCCCATAACAAATAGTGTCCGACAAAAATTCAGGCTCACTCAAAACACAGATGTGGCCATATTTGGAAATAGGATCTTTGCAGATGTAAATAGTTAAGGATCTTGAGATAAAAATATCATGGATTTAGAGTGGGCCTTAAATCTAGAGATTAGTGTTCATATAAGAAGACACAAAAATGCGCACACAAACACAGAAGGAGGCCGCGTGAAGGAGACGGAGACTAGAGTTATGCTGCCACAAGCAGCCCGGGAATGACAAGAGCCACCAAAAGCCAGAAAAGGCACAGAAGAATGCTCCCCTAGCAGGCACTCTGATTTCAGACTTTGGCCTCCAGAACCGTGAGGGAACAAATTTCTGTTTTAAGCTGACTTTGTGGTGCTTTGTTACAACCACCCTTGGATGCTAATGTGCAAGGCAAATGGTGTAACTAAAGAAAGGTCCACTATGGGTCACTTCTCAGCAACTTTACAGAACAATTGCAGAGACTGACTCCACCCCAGAGATAACACGGGGCAAAGGGCAGGTATGCGTTCTCTCTGCCTAGCTGCAGTTTATGGCCCTCTGTATTTATTCTTGCGAGTGTTTCAGCCCAGGGAGTTCCCAAAGTCTGAGGCTATAACTCAGTACCTCACCCAGCTCTGTGTGAGGTCCAATAGGTTCTGGATTATCTTGCTTTGTGAAATGGGAATTGTGGGCTTCTCTACATGCAGCCTCAATCCCACTATGGGACTCAAATTTGAATATATCCCATTTGTGGAGCTAGGCTTTACCCCCTCTCCTGTATCAATCAGCATCTACTGACTTACATGGAAACTTGGAGGATTTTCATTGTGGGGGGAGAGAACTTCCTGTGGCCAACTATAATGGAGCTGGGCCCATGCAGACATGGTTGACGGGCCTAGGGAGCACCATAAGCCATAGGGAGCACCATGAGCCAAGGGAGCACCATGAGCCATAGAGCAGAAGAAATATGTATTTGGTACAGTAGCAGCTGCTATTTCTGACTCCATCACAACCAAATCAATTTTGTGACATGCATCTGCCCTTGTCAAAAAAATATATGTATATATAAACCTGTGTGCTGGAATGAAAGTGTCTCACTAAATTCTGTGACCCTTTGGTTTTGAAGCTGCCCTGCTTTGGTCTTTTTGCCAAAACAAGTGAGCATAACCCAGAGGGCACTGTCCTTCTCTCACTGCACAGTAAATCCTTCCTGTCAGAGGAACTACGAGGCTGTTGACATCAGTGGCCAGGGAAATTCCAGTGGAAGGTGCCACTCAATGTGAGTATAGTATTTTGTGGATAAGTCAGAAGTGTAAGGAGTGCCGTGCCTCCAAGTGATTGAGGCCAGGAACAAGCAGGGGCAGGAGGAGTGGTGGTAGTGGTGATGGTGGCCATAAAAGCTGCAATTTAAGGACACTACCCAGGGAGTAACTGAGCCAGAATACTGTACCTGTGCAAGTCTCAAGGTGCACTCCACCTCTATACTGTGCTAGACATGGACAATTGATCACTGATCAGATTTACCTGTCCACTTCTTACAAGCCAGGGAGGAGAAATGGATTATAGAGTTATAAGAAAGATGGTTATAAGAAAGACAGCTTTGAATAGCTCTCATTTCTTACCTATTCTTTCATTCTCCTGGACCTCAAATACAGTCACTGTGGATGGACACGTAGGTGGATTATCATTAATGTCTTTAACTTTCACAAAAATTTCCAGGGGCATTGCGAGTGGTTTTCCAAACTCATCCTTTGCAACTGCATAGAAAACATACTACAACAGGAAGATCAGAGTTAAGACATGACTCCAGCATTGCCTTGAAAAGGCAGAGAAAATAATTGTTTTAATTTTATTTCATGTACCCCCTTATTTTCAATTTACTTAGAACTGGGAAATGAGAAAAAAAATAAAATGGGTCAGATTTGTGGGGATATTATCATATCTTTGAGAATGATAGAGTACTGGGGTCAGAACCCAGTTTAGGGATTCTTGTTACTGTTTTTAAGCAAAATCTTTTCTGCTCTCAGCTCTCTCTGTCAGCACAGGACTTCCAGCTTGTGGCCTGTGAAACTCCTCCCAGTTTTACTCACCGAATCCTTTTCTTCTCTGTCCAAGGGCTGAGTTGCATAAATAGCTCCCTCCTGGTCAATTGAAAATGGGAATCTTGGCAGCTTCTCCTTTTGAACTAAGGAGTACTGTGCACCTGGCTCATTCCACCGCACCTGCAGGGCCAATATGAGTCGTGAGGAGAGAGACATCCGCACCCAGAGGACTGGAGAGGGAATAAACAGTTTTCTCGTTCTCAGTTTGAAGCTTCTGACAACCTTGTTTATATGTCTGTGGTTTCTTATAACTACTGAATTACATTTCTTCACTTTCAACCTAAAATAAGCCTTTTTGTCCTATTTTACTAAGTTATGCTGCTCCAAAAAAAAAAGCATGTATGAGATATTTTTCTTCTCCATAGCAATTTTTTGTGTGTGTGAACACTCTAAAGAGTTTGTGTGGTCACTATTTCAGAAGTCTGACTGTGAAATTGTACAAGATCAACAATTAAAATAAAAATTAAAAAAAGAAAAGAAGTCTGACTGTGGAAGCTGCATGTCCGTAAAATATCAGTCTAAGAAACAAAATCTACTCTGTAGCTGCCATTGCCTGAGGACTAAGCCATGATATATGATGAGCTCTGAAAACTCACCAATGAAGATAAGAGCAAAGAAGATACTTTAAACTCTTCTCCATGCTGGTATTTCACTAAGATGAATGATACACAAATAAAGCACATTCCTTCCCTAAATATTTAGTCTTAAGGACTTCAGAGATTAAGAATAATTGCCAACTCCTTGTGTTGTTCTGTAAACAACGTGGCAAAATAAATAAAGTCAATACTAAGTCCACTGTACTTTCTACAGACAGAGTTTGGTCCCTCTAATATTCTAATACTAACACTTGTTGAGAGTTCACCACACACCACACCCAATTCTAAACACTTTTATCTATTATCTCATTAAATGCTCAAAAGCCCTATGATGTAAATACTATCATTATCCCCATTCTACAAATGAGGAAACTAGGGCACAAAAAGTTTAAGTGATTTGCCCAAATCGCTTAAGGTCCTACAGCCCTTTGAAACTGCCACACTAAACTATTCTCTCAGACCAGCCTGGGAAGCGTATCAAGGGAGCACCATTGTCTCATACTAGTTATTTAAGCACTACCCTCTATCCAAGCCAGAAACCATGTTCCTGGGTCTAAGCGAGTGCACCTTCCACCCTAAAAACTCAGTCTGCATTCTCCTCTCTTGAGCTGTCCTCCTCCACTCTTCTTCTTGCGTTTCCAGACACCCAAACCATTTTCCCCAGGCCTGGGTATTGGAGGTGGCACCCCAGAATTTCTTTTCTTTGACAGGCCTGAGAGCAAGCATATTCTTTCTTTTTAGCATTTACAAATCCTTATGGGGATGACCTAAATAATAAACAGGAAGACTGTGGTAAAGGCCCCAAATCCGCGCTTGTCATGGTAGTGAGTCCTGACACAACTTCTCAACTGGCAAAGCAGGATAACTTGCTTTCATTCTTTTTTTTCCCCCCTAATGGTGAAGTTCATTAATTCAAAATTCAAAAGACAAAAACTCTTTTAGGTTATACAATAGATACAGGGTGGGTCATTCCAAAGTCCCTTAATATCGACTATGTTATTTACAAACAATCTTAGAGGAACCACAGACTGGGACTTACTCATAACATTAACACCTGTTATCCACTTTCACAGACACAGCCTCTTAGTTAATCTCCACAACAATCCTTAAAGGTGTTATAATCTCCATTTTACTGTCGAGAGGTTAAATGACTTATTCTATGATCAATCATTAAAGTAATGGAGCAAGGACATGGTTTTGGTCATCTGCTTCCAAATCCAGTGCTCTCTCACTAGCCCACAGCTTTCATGTCAAGGAACCTTCTGATCTTCTAGAAAAGATCAGATCTGGGTGGAGCCCAGAGTATTTACAGGAGCAAAGGGAGGAGGTGAGAGCACCAGCCACAGAGGTGGGAAGGGGGAGCTTGTGAATGGAGAGCAGAGGCACACAGAGGAGATGGAGTTAGGGGAGGGTGGTCTCCAAAGGTGAAGGTTATCTACTCAACTCTTACTCTTGGCCAGTTCTGTCTACATCCCTCAGCCTATGAGATGAGTCTTTTGGAAAGGGCTTCTTCCCACAAGAATAAGAATACATGTACGTGATGTGTACAGCATACGCAACCCACTCTAGTGCAGCCATATTCCATACTACTGACAGGGAACAGTAAATAGCAACTGTATCTAGGGAATCTTGAATCTTGGACAAAGTCCTCTTTTTTAAAGACACACACACACATGCATACACGCACACGCACACAATTTGGTAAACTCCAGGAACTTGGAGTTAGAGACTTTGTCAATTTAGTTTGCTTTATAATTATGCTGTGTAAAAATGTGTACAATAAATATATCTGTAAAGACCATGAGGGTGAAATCCTACAAAGTGGACATTTATCTAGTGGTCTCTAGGCATTCTTTAGGCACTACCTGAGTGATTTTGATGGGGTGAGGATCCGTCGAGTTTTCTGCAATCTCAACAGGTTCTGGCGCTTTCCAAATATTCTCCTTCACTGTAATAACCACAGGTACACTGTCACTGAAGGAATTTCCAGTCTGGTCTCCCATGTCCTTCACTGAGACCACCAGATTATAAGAAGGATTCTTAATGGGATCCAATTCCTTAGATCCTATGGAAAGTAGAAAGAACAGAAAAGGAAATGTCTCTGAAGCTGACACAGATTGAGGTCCCTTTTTTTGACTCAGTCAGTCCTACGAGGGCATCACCTGACTTACCTTCATGGGTAAGTGATATTGCCCCTGTTTTGTTGTTTATCTGAAAGTACATGACCTCGTTGACTTTGGGAAGCTGCATGATAATCTGATAAGTAAGTTGGCCATTGGGAGTGGCTGGATCATCCAGGTCTGTAGCATTGACATACATAAAAGGCTTTCCTATTTAACAAAACATACCCAGAAAAGAAAAAAGATATTAATTGAAACCCAAACCAACCATAGCCACTTTGGCCTTCTAAGAGCCAGAGGTAGAATGGGGAAGATGCCATAATTCGTATCGGTGGGGAAATAAATCTTTATTCTGCTTCTTTCCCAGAGGATGGAGTTTCTCAAAGTATGGACCAGGGACTTGTAAAGATCTCTGAGACTGTTTTTAGGGTCAGTTGAGCCTAAACTCATACACATGTAAAAAAAAATCCACTCAAAGCATTAGTTCAATGGATTTCAGTATGAAGGAGTACCCAAAAAGGCGGCAGAGGGTGGAGGGCATTGATGTGGTTCCAGACTCCATATTGTAACCAGCCTTTAAGAAACTACCACTTGCTGTAGTTCAGGTATAGTATCAAAGAATAGCCATAGTTATCTGAAAATGCGATAACAATATTCCACCCTTTTTCCAAATACATATCTGTGTGAGGTGGGTTTTTCTTCATATGCTTCAACCAAAACAGCATATGGTAACACAACAAGTGCAGAACCAGACATGAGAATCTAATGGTTTTCAATTAATTCTGACAGTAAAGAGATTTGCAAAGATTAAAACAATGTCATTATTCCTAATCATTCTTTTTGTCTTTAAAAATATAGATTTTATTAAAATGTTTGTTATTTTAAATAAATATTTGAAGTCTCTCAGCTTTATTTTCTAATATGATAAGTACTGGTAGATATAACTAATGCTGTACTGGAGCCAATTTGTGAGAGCAATTGTTGAATTTCCAGAAGTTTGGTGAGCCAATTTTTAACACCACTGGTAAGCTGAAATAGGCCATGGTAGGAACATTTTTACCACAGAAATTAGTAAATGTTACAAGCAGGGCTCCCCCCCCCCCCAGAGAGACAGCTATTATACATTTATCAGCATCCCTCTGGATGTAAGAAATGTGGGTTCAATGTGGGTTCAACTGAACCCATATAACATCACTGGATATATTCAAAAGTTCTTTGGAGTCCTTAATAATTTTTTTAATTTAGCCCCTGACTGTATTTTATATTTTACTTAATTTTTATTGTATTTTTCCCATTACATTTATCCCCCTTACACTTCCCTCCCCACCCCATTGTCCATGTCTGTGAGTCCTTTTCCTTTTTGCTCAATCCCTCCACCCCCTAACCCCTACCTCCACACATAGCTGTCAACCTGCTCTCTACCTATGAGTCAGTCTCTATTTTGTTTGTTAGGGAAAGACAAGAGTCCTGAAACCAAAAAGTTTGAGAACAACTACTCTAGAAGATTCCACTGATGAAGAGAGAAAGGGGAAGACATGGAAGATTCTTGGTTACCAGAGCTTGTTAGAGAGTCTTTGGTATGAAATTTCAGGGACAGTGACAGTGAAATTGCTCTACATAATGAAGTGGAAGGAATACTTTTCCTGAGTTATTGGAAGTGGACATTAAAGAATGAGAGATAAGATTCAGTAGTAGAGGGAAACTGACAGTGAGTTGATGGAAATGGCCAAGAGTCTTAAGTCTAATATTCATGTTTATTTTGTGCACTGTTATAATACAATGCTCCTTCAACTGCTCAAATCTTTAGCAAAGCCTGTAGCATACACCTATGCCTTGTTGAGAGGCTTTTGTGGAAGTAAAGAGTAGGAACATAGCAAGTGGATAAGTCATAGCTAGGATTGGAAGAGAAGAAAAAGAAATGGGAGCTGATAGTGACCATGTGAATGTGAGATTCCTGGGAGGATGTGGGAAAGTGAGCTCACATTTCCAGAGTATTTTAAAATGTATAGGGCTTTAAAGTATTCTAAAGCTCACCCTAGAATAGTGGTTCTCAACCAGGGGTGATCTCCCCCCACCCCACCTTAGGAACATTCAGCAATGTCTGAAGACATCTTTGTTGTTACAGCTTAGGAGTAGGTGTTGCTACTGACATCTGGTGAGTAGCTGTCAGAGATGCTGCTAAGCATCCTAAAATGTGTATAACAGCACCTGACAAATAAATAAATAAATAAATAAAAGATTATCAAGCCCAGCATCTCAATGGAGCCAAGGTTGAGAAGCCATGCTCTAAAGCAATAGAGATAATACAACAACTCCCAGAGTATTTAAACACTCTGTGAAATTTAAGTAAGATAGGGTGCTTAATGAATGACAGCTGCAGTTGTTAGCCACACAAATCTTCCCCTTCTGCCTCATACCCTTCTGTCTTTCCATAAATGCTTCCAGGCTCCTTGCCTGTTACCTGGGCGAGAATTCTGTCTTACTGAGCCTTCATATTTTGACTCGAGAAACGTGGGTCGATTGTCGTTGATATCCTTCACTTCTATTGTGATGGGAACTGGGCCCTCCACTGGAGTTCCATTAGCATCCAGGGCTGAGACCTGATGCAGAAAGGAAAATGAAACTACCTTGGTGAATTTGGACTTCATATCATACAACAAAAGTCATTTGAGGGAAATTAGAGTTCAAAGAACCACTCACTACCTGATAAGTGTAGGGGAGAAACATACTCGTAAAAGCCCAAATTGGGAGCTGCTAAAAAAGGGGCCCTCTTCATTAAACCTGAATTATCATGACTGTTTTTCCAGTGGTGGGGTATGATGGACACTAGACACAATTCTTTTCTAAATAGCTAGAGTCAGTGAAATAAGAACACTTTGAACCTGAGGTTATAGAAGTTCCATGGCCTCTTACAGAAGCATTTTAATGGTTGATCTGCAGATCCAATAGAAGTTACCAGATAGAAAGCTTTTGGCTTGCTCTTCCCCCCCCCCCACCCCCACAATCAGCTGTCTATCATGCCTGCATATTCAAATAAAAAGCATGAAAACTGACCATTGGTTATTTCTGCTTCTTGCAAGGGCCAACGAAGCTCCATCCCAGCACTGCTGCTGCCTTCTGTGTGGATCCAGAGCCCACACAGCAGACACAGGCTGCGTTTGGCTGGGTTTTGATCCAGGTGCCTGAGCATGCCATACTTGAATAAGTAATGCTGTCTGAGGGCCTTGACAACGTAATTTGGGTTGCTGTGATCAAAAAGTCTAAGGAAAAGGAAACTTTTGCCATACCCCTGTGTACTTGATAAAAAATGGACAAATAAGGTTTGCAAAGCATGCCTTTAATGTCAGGAGGGACCTAACAGGCTTCTCTGCATGGGGTGAAGGTGCCAGTGATATTTCCAGGACAAAGGATGATCAGAAAGGTTGGTAGGTGACTTTTTCTAGTCTCAACTCACCTGAAGCTTGTGAGCAGCTCTTGTTTCCCTGTCCAGAGCTTTGGTGTGATACAGAAGTCCATCTGGTTGTATCTGAAATATTCCATCTGTCTCCCCAGTTAGTTTGAAAGTCACAGCAGGAGGTTGGGCCTTAAACTAGGGAAAAGTAAAAGTTAGACAAGGTTGTAAGAAAAAACAATGTTGTACAATCTGTAGAAAGTCACCAATTTCAGGTAATATTTTCATTTGTACAATCACTAATTAAGAAGTTATGAGCTTTTAAAGTAATACATTCTAAAAGTTTGCTTGAACATTAACTAACATTCAAAATACTTTTCCTTCAAGAAACAATGTATGACATACTTTAATATATAGACAAAAATTAATGGTTTAAATTGTAACTGGAGCTAGATGAGATTTTTCTGGGAATATCTGAAAGCTGTAACACTATTAACTTCTAAGAAATATTTAAAGGGTAGCTTTATGGATATGATAAAAAAGATGTCACTTATTACTTGTAAACATTGTGACAGTGATCAAGATATATTTTAATATTAAGGAAAACAATTTAAAAGTGATTGTAACTTCACAAGACTCTATGACAGTCTCTTAATTACTTTTCAGAAGTGAAGAAAATAGCAACTATAGACAAAGCTATAATACTGTTTTAAATTTTAGAGCTTTTCAAATTTTTATTGTTCAATTACTTTCAGTATTATTTTGAATTGGTTTCAGGTGTACAGCCTAGTGGTGACAACCATGTACTTTACAAAGCGTCCCCCCTAATATTCCCAGTACCCACCTGGCACCACACATAGTTATCACAATATTATGGAAAAGCTATAGCACTTTTAAGACCACAAGAATAGAACACTTCCAGAAAATAATGCAGAAATAAAATTTGTTCAACCTCAATAATAATTGTTAGTACATTTCAAATATTTTTATTAACAAATTTAAAAATCAATAATAGCCTATGTTTCAGAATGTTATAAAAGATGTAAAGAAACATATATTATTGATGGAAATGTAAATTAGCACAATCCTTTTGGAAATAACTTGAGGCATAAAATAAAGTGTTTGTAGCCCTGGATAGTAAAAACAACTAAACAAATTATACTAAGGAAACATTTTAAAACAGTAAACTAGGGGAACAGTTTAGAGCAACAAGTATAAAGGACACACGGACAAAAACTATGGGGGGTGGAAATGGGAGGAAGGTGGGGAGGGCTGGGGTGGTGGGCTGGGGCGGGGTAAAAGACAGAAAACTGTACAATATCAACAATTAAAAAATACTGATTACAAAAATTAAAAAAAACAGTAAACTGCACAATTGTAGTATAAGTACACTTATTTATATATAATAGCAGTAAAGTTGACAATGCATAAATGGTGAAAAAGAAAGGTGATAAAATTATTATAGTACATAAATTCGATAGAATTTTAATCATTAAATTCTACAAATTATGAAGGACCATAAGAAACAATGCTATGATGTAAAGTAACAAAAGGAGAATATAAAAATAAATCTAGACTATGATTATAACAGTACCAAAAGTATTCATGTCAGTGGGCAAGAAATGGAACTTTAAAAAACAGTTGATGTGGTAAGTGGGTAGGACTGTGGGAGAAGAGTATTTTTTGTGCAATTATTTTCTTATTGATATTATGTTGTTTCTGTAATAAATATAACTTATTATTTTGCATTTTAAGTAAAAGATCTGTATATCGTGGGAAATGTGAAGTAAGGATCTGCAAAAAAATTTTCCCTTCATAAAAGCAGTAAAAAACTGGAAAGAAATGTAAATATCAGAACCAAAGGCTTGTAAAATCCAAAAAAGTGTTTAAGAAAATTACTACTAGTAAGAACTAAGCTTTGTGGTTATTTTGAGTTGTTCTAATCTCATTGCCCTTTCTCAAGATATGCAGGAGCCTTGAAAACTAACAGCCTCACAACCACAATGCCCAGAGTGGGCAAAGGGATTTAGAGTATCCCAAATTCCCCATCCTCAGAAAGCTGGTATTGTCTGGCCTATCTCAAAGTTCCCTGGAAACACTTACTCACAGGACTTCCCCCACCCCCAACTCAGAGCTTACTCACTGCAAACAATTTTTTCTCTTGGGGAATTTGCCAAAAGTAATCAGCAGCAATTGTTTAATATTGAAGCTGCCTCAGGCAGTAATAATAGTTGATACAAACAAGAAGCTGTCCAAAAAACTTACAGATAAAGCCAGGGAATAAGCTATGACTCAGGCACATTGAAAATCTCCAATATAGGTTTTCCAGCCAGACAGAGGCATAGGCAGAAATATTCACTTCCTTGCACAACCAAAAGGATAACAACCAATTTAAAAACAGAAAACAACCAGAACTTCCAGAGAATCAAACTGCATGGAAGTCTGACAACCAAGGACTTAAAGAAACATTCATCCAGACAGATAGAAGGGGCGGAGGTGGGCCGCCAAGTGAAGAGGACATGGAACAATGTGGTAGACAACACATGCAAGGTGGCAGCTGATGGACCAGGTGGTCCCACACTCATGTGTGGATAAGCCAGGAGGAACAACTGGGGAGCAAGACAGACTGCAAAACACAGGGTTATGGCACAAGAAACTAAAGATGCAAAACCTCTAGCTGGAAAAATCTGCGGGGGGTGTGGTAATGGGAGAAACTCCCAGTCTCACAGGAGAGTCCATTGGAGAGGCCCACAGTGTCCTAATGTATACACTCACCCACCTGTGAATAAGCACCTGAAAGGGCACAATCCACTTGTGGGAAGCAGGAGAAGTTATGGAAAATGGAGTGAGAGCCAAGTAAGTGGCATTGTTCTCTCTCTGAACCATCCCCAACAGACAACACCACAATGCAGTGAAGAGGGTTGCCCCACCCTGGCAAATACCTAAGGCTCCACCCCTTACAACGTAACAGATGTGAGACTAAGAAATCTGTCCCAAATGAAAGAACAGATCAAAACCCCAGGAAAAGAACTAAGTGATGAAGAGATAGATAACCTATCAGATGCAGAGTTCAAAACACTGGTAATCATGATGCTCACAGAAATGATTGAGTTTGGCCCTGGCTGATGTAGGTCAATGGATTGAGAAAGGGCCTCCGAACCAAAGGGTTGCCGGTTCCATTCTCAGTCAGGGCACATGCCTGGGTTGTAGGCCAGGCCCCCAGTAGTGGATGCAGGAGAGGCAACCACACAATCATGTTTCTCTCCCTCTCTTTCTCCTTGAGTAGTACATTTGAAAAGAATGGATTTTATGGCATGTGAGCTATATTTCAATAAAAAGAGAAAAGAAAAAAATGACCTATCTCAGATTTGTATCATAGTGTCTTATGATCTGGAAGCCTCTGACAGTAACTAAGCTGGGGCTAGTTGAAAATCTTTAGTGAAAAAAGTTTGTAGCTACTTGATTCTTTTTTTTTTTTTTTTTTTTTTTTTGGAGGATATGTGAATATGTGAATAACCCAAGGATCAGCCTCATAGAACACTGAGCTTGCTTTGTGCCACCCTAACTCCAGGCAAAAATACTGGGATGACCAAAAAGTTGATTACATTTTTTTTTCTGTACAATGGCTCTAGTAGTGGTTAGTTGTCTTTAACTTCATTCAAAATAATTTTGTTAGCTTGTATTGTGACAGCTGTCATATCAGCATGCATTTTTAAAAATTCAAAATTGGGCCCTGGCTGGTGTGGCTCAGTGGATTGAGCGTGGGCCTGCGAACCAAAGGGTCACTTGTTTGATTCTCAGTCAGGGCAAACAAATGCCTGGGTTGTAAGCCAGGTCCCCAGTAGGGGGTACAAGAGAGGCAACCACATATTGATGTTTCTCTCCCTCTCTCTCCTTCCCTTCCCCTCTCTCTAAAAATAAATTTTAAAAAAAATCTTTAAAAAATATTCAAAATTGGTAAATTTTTATGCAGCCATTTTAATATTGAAGATGGAAGAAAATGCAACATTTTTAGTATATTATGCTTTATTATTTCAAGAAAGGTAAAAATGCAACTGAAATGCAAAAAAAAAAGATTTATGCAGTATATGGAGAAGGTGCTGTGACTGATTGTGTCAAAAGTGGTTTGCGAAGTTTCTTGGTACTATTGACATTTCGGCCAAATAATTCTTCACTGTGGAGCTGTCTTTGCATTGGAAGATGTTTAGCAGCACCCCTGGCCTCTACCCACTAGAAGCCAATAGCAGGAGATAGCTGACATACTCAAAATATCCAAATCAATAAAGTTATTGATGAAAACAAAAAAAAAATGCATCCTTTATTTTACAGAAAAAAACCTAACAGACTTTTTGGCCAACCCAATATTTCAAGGGATGCTGAATGAAGGAACCTACAACTCTTCCCCAACACTGTAATAAAGCGTTCAAAGGAACATCTCACCAAAGCAGGGTTTGCTGCATTATCTCCACAATACAAAGAGAGAGAGTATACATGCTTGACTAGAAGTTAGCTGTTTTCTACTCTCAGCTCTGCCATTAACTTACATAAGCCTCAGTTTCCCTATATGTAAAACAACCATTTGATATCAAAAGTCTCTGAGGTCTTTTCTAGCACAAAGATTCTGTGATCTTAGGAAGGAAATCCCCTTCACCTCCTGCTCCTCACCCCAACACACACACACACACACACACACACACACACACACACACACACACACGAAACTTCCAGCCATAACCACTAAGCCTGATAGTCAGATGGCCATCCCACTCCCAAAATTGGTTCTCTTCCCATCCTTCAAGGAGACGCAGAGCCTACAGGCACCAAGATCCCTTCTCCCAGAATGGGAGAACCCACCCCAGACAGAGTTGAAGAAATCCAAATAAGGATGTCAGGTACAACACTTTACAATACTGAGGCTACCCATCTCTCTGATTAACTTAGCTTCTGAAATTATTCTTGATAATGAGGTCTGTCAAGCCTCTATTTACTTCCTGCTGTAGTAAATAGAGCATGAGAAATCAAGATGACAGTGATCAAAAGTAGTCATTACCTGGAATATGATTTGACTGGGTTCTTGGCCTTCGAAAATAGAAAATGTCATGGGTTTCAGGGGTCCACTAAACCTCCCCTCTTGGCCATATCCAGTTGTCTGTGAAAAAAGAAAAAGAAAATTAGCATCACCATCTATTATGAATATATCACTTGATAATTTTATTATGGCTTCCAGGACTGATAAATGAAACATAAAACTTTAACCTAGAAGAAAACAATGTAAACAGGCAGAAAGAGGTTTAATATTTGTTGAGTCTTTACTATATCAAAACAGCTTGCAACGAGCCTTGCATTCCTTTTCTCACTGAACCATACCATTCAAGCAGTGGCCCTAGAAGGAGAATATTAACTCCATGTTACATATGAGGTACAGAGAGATTAAGCTACTTGCTCAAAGTAAAATTTGTAAGTGGTTGACACAGCAGCTATATATGGATCTAACTGAACACAGGTTCATGATCTTCCCACAGTGCCACTCTGCCTTTTAAATTCTAGATGTTTTTACACCAGCTTCTTAAAACATCTCCCTTTACTTCTATTCGTTTATAAGGAAATTCATAGAAGATTCACAGCACTCCAGAGTTCACGGTCTCCCCAGGTACAACAGAATTTGTCAGGGAAAAAAAAGAATACATAGATGTGTTTAGTTCAATGCTTGTTTGGCACATAGCAACATGGTAAATTTTAGTCAAATTTGATCTGAATTTGAACTGTAACTTTGAGAAAAGCTTACTGTGTTGACATTTGATTCACAATCTATACTTATTTAGAAAACAATTAAAGCACAAATGTTTACTTCAAGCCCACAACAGTCCTAAAATCCAAAGACCCTGAACTTGAAAGACAAGCAGCCCCACACAGACACCTGAATCCAGGCTGGGAGAGCAGTACGTGGTGGCTGGAACAGTGGGCAAGTTAGTATGTGTTGAGCTCTGTCCTAAACGCAGTTAATCCTGACAACAACCATAGGGAGGTAAATTGTTATTCTTAGCTCCATTTTATAGGTGATGAGACTCAGACACAGAGAGGTTAAGTAATTTGCCAGGTAGTGGCAGGAAGCAGAATTAAAACCTGTGACTTAAACTGGCCTTTTCAGACACTATAAGCCCACTATACACCGCAGGGAGAAAAAGCAGCAGAGACAGGAAGCCAGCTGCATCCACGGTATGTGGAAGAATATGACTCTCAGCATTTCCAACCAGGGAGAATGGGGAGCATTCAGCACATGCCCCTGCCATCCCTCTGTTCCTAGGATGACTACACCTTTGAAAGGAAACACAAGGCAGAATGGAGCAGGTGGCACGCAGGAAGTGTCTGTCAGCCAGCCCAAAACCCAACCATGGAGGGGCATCCTCTGGGAGGAGGGACTTAGCCTCCATACCTGATGCTGGTTTCCCCTCCTTCCTAAGTGCTTCTTCAGACCTACTTGTGCTGGAAACCAGGGGTGGAATAGGTTAGGATCAGAAGCATATGACAAGTTAATGGTTTTTGAACTAGACAAGTAAAACCGAAGATGTAAGAAGTGGGTGAAAATGGGAGAGAATTTGTCTTCCAGTCTTTTGGGAAAGCAAGTATATTCTTGCCATGGAAATTCAGGGAATAGCCGCCCCCCAATAGAGTGATGGGAAAAATGATCTCACACAAAATCTCTTGGTTCATTGAATCTTAAGTTGATACTGCTTGTCTGGTAAAGGAAAAATAACACAGAAGAATGCAGAGGGATTTGGAATTTAGAGTCCTCTCCTTCAGCATTATAGCAGACTCTTGGATTAGCTGTCTCCAGACTTCATCAACCTCTCTCCCTTAGGAAGTTGAGTGTTCTCTTTCCCAGATGCCCTTGCAGCTAGGATAGTGGTCAAGTGAACTATTTCTGGCTTGTGAAACAAAAGGGAAAGTCTGCTGGGAGATTCTGGTCAAGCTATTATTTTCCTAATGAAAAAAAGGACAGACATAGCTGGTATTGCCCTATATACCTCCCTGTTGTTGCTCAGGCAGTGTACCACCTGTGATACAGGACCATGCCTATAGCTGTGATAGCCATCATGAAAGCATAAGGGGATGAACCAGCTCAGAGAATGGTGGAACAGAGATAAAGAAGCCCAAGTCTCTAACAATATCACAGAAGTGCCATACCTGCCCCTGATTGCCACTTTAGGTTTCTTGTTATCTGAGGAAAATAAACCCCCATTTATTGAAGACTTCTAAAGCCAAACTTCCTGTTACTTATAGCTAAAAGTATTCTGTACCAACATAATAATTCTATGGACTTCCAGCTCATCTCTTCCTTTAAAAGTGTATCATTCGCGGGGGTCTCTTCCTCACTTTCCACTCCTTTCCTACATCTTCTTTAGCTCCAGTAGCTCCTCTGGAAGGTGGGGTACAGAAACTGGGCGCAAATAGCCAGGTGCCACCATTGTTGTTCCAAGACCAAGGCAGTGATTTCGGTGGGGCTTCTGCTTAACAGAAAACTGCCTTCATCAACTTTCCAGTCACACCAGCAAGTGGTCAGCTTTTCAGTTGATCACACCAGTGATGGTATCCAGAGGAAAACTGCATTAGTCAGACAAACCTCACAAACCAGCCTGCATTTTTCCTATGTGGATAAGCTGGCTCACCTATCAGTACAGGCGGATACATGTCAGTGCAAGGTTCAAAGTTGGGTCCTTATAGCAGGGCAACCAGTCCTTCTTGCTGCCCATTAACATAGCTATTTGGGCTATAAAGATTTCAAAATCCATATACACACCATGAGTCATCAGGCCACACTGCCAGAACTGAGAAGAACAGTGTGGTGGAAATATGTCAAAGGACCAAAGGACTTGGAGAGAATAACATCCACTATCTTGTACAAAAAGGTGAAACAAAAGGACAAGAATGAAACTGAGATTTTTTAGTGTTTCTGTATAGCAGCTATGGGACTAGACCCTCTACACACATCATTTCTTCTAGTCCTCAACAGTATCAGGAAATTATCTCCAGAGAAGTCCCACAGCAGGGACACCGATATAGCTACAGTGGGATAGAGCCAGCCCTGTTGGACCAGCAAGCCCCATCTCTGAACAATGCAGTTACGCTGCCTTCCAGGCCATCAAAGGACATGTGCAGCTGCCATGGTAGCTGCCTTCCAGGCCATCAAAAGACATCTGCCTGCCTGATAGCCACCCTCGTTGCACTTTTCAGCAGAGTTCTCTGCATCGATTATGTTGTACTAATGCCAAAGTATTATTCCTCTGGAAGAAGCATAGTCCCAGGCAAAACTCTAAAATAAGTGGCTTCTCCCTGATTTTCCTGCCTCCCTCCCTATGCAGTCACCTTCTCAAACCCTGAATTACTTACTTGTTCTCTCTTATTGCAAGTGCCCTTGCAATATATTCATGGAGTATTTCTAATCTCCTTATGAAAAGTCTCCTTTCTAATCTCAGAAAATAATAAGAGAGCCCTTTGCAGTATAGAGTATGTGATTGGGAATCATTTTAAATTACTATCTCTGCTGAAGAAAGCCTTATGCTAAAGGCAAAAAGCTTCAACTAAAGTTCCATTCCTCATAGGAAAGGTTCTAGGAGTAAAGGTGAGTGGAGGCACGGATTTCAATGCCCCTAAAAGCCCACCACACAGAGAGCAATTTCTTCCTTCAACCACAGACAGCTGTGCTTGTGGCTGTCTCCTGGGCAACGCTCTTGCTATCATCAGTATTTAGGCATCAGTATTTCTTACAGTAGGCAGAAATCCCACTGAACTGAGAGTAGAGAGGAGAAAAACTTAATTTCAATTTTTATCCAGGAAGAAAAATATATGTCCCCTTCATATATAAAAAGGGGATAAGACCACTAAAATCAAATTATTGTGATAGAATCGTCTCTCTCTTAGATTTCATTGTTGTTTCCTAATATAAGACCATAATTATATATTTAATTTACCTTATTCCTAGCACTGTGCTATGTGCTGAGGCTACAGAGATGACTAAAACACAGTTCTTTCCTCATGGAGGTCAGGATCCATATGATTGTGGACACTGAGTATTTAAAATGCTGTAGGACTTCCGGACATGCTCCACCTCCTTGCACAGCCATAAGAAAGATCACAACTAACCTAAAACAAAAAACCACCCAGAACTGCCAGAAAATTGAACCTTATGGAAGTCTGACAACCAAGGATTTAAAGAAGCCGTATTCAACCAGGGCATAGGAGGTGCAGAAATGGGGAGTGGGGCCAGAGAGGACACAATGTGGCAGTGGTGATGAGGCAGTGGTGGCAATGGCCAGCAGAATGGGTGGTTTCAAATTCACGTGTGGCGGATAAAACATGAGAGGTATACCTTAGGAGCAAGGAACCCAGCCCCAGGCTGGACTACGCAGCCCACGGCTCAAGTGCCAGAAAAATAAAACCTCATAATTTCTGGCTGTAAAAACCAGCGAGGGTTGGAGCAGTGGAAGAAACTGTGGGTCTCAAGAGAGTCCATTTAAAGGGCCTGCACAGTCCGAGAACATATGCAAACCTACTTACTCTGGGTACCACCATAGGGGCAGCAGTGAGAGGGGTGCCAGTTGCATATGGGAAGGGGGTGAAGTGACTGGAAATGGGGTGAATACCAAGCATGCCTCTAGCAGCCAGGCAGCAGCATTGTCCCTTCTCTGACCCCTCTCTCACATACAGTGGTAAGAGGGTTACCCTGGCCTAGTGAACACCTAAGGCTCTACCCTATACAACTTAAGAGGTGCACTAAGACAGGGCATCAAAGCAACTCTACCCAATACATAGAAACAAATACAAGGAGTCTGCCAAATTGAGGAAACAAGGCAATATAACACAAATGAAAGAACAGAACAAAACCCCAGAAAAAGAACTAAGTGTAATGGAGATAGCCAACCTATCAGATGCAGAGTTCAAACCACTGATGATAAAGATGCTCAGAGAACTCACTGTGTATGGCAAAAGCATAAAGAAAGAAATGAAGGCTACACTAAGTGAAATAAAGAAAAATCTACAGGGAACCAACAGTGAAGGGAAGGAAGCCAGAGTTCATATCTGAACCCTGAACAATTTGGAATATGAGAAAGAAATAAACAATCAATCAGAACAGAATGAACAAACAAGAATTTGAAAAAAAACATAGGAGAGTACAAGAAGACTCTAGAATATCTCCAAATATATCTACATTTTAATCATAGAGATGCCAGAAGGAAAGAGGAAGTGCAAGAAATGGAAAACTTATTTGAAAAAAAATGAAGGAAAACTTCGTTAATTTTGTGAAGGAAATAGATATACAACTCCAGGAAGCACAAAGATTCCCAAACAAGTTGGACCCAAAGAGGACCACACCAAGACACATCATAATTCAAATGCAAAGTTTAAAGATAAAGAGAGAATCTTAAAAGCAAAGAGTTACCTACAAAGGAGTTCCCATAAAACAAACTATCAACAGATTTCTCCAAAAGAAACTTTGCAGGCAAGAAGGGACTGGCAAAAAAGTATTCAAAGTGATGAAAAGCAAGGACATACATCCAAGATTACTCTATCCAGAAAAGCTATTATTTAGAATTGGAGGGCAGATAAAGTGCTCCCCAGACCAGGTAAAGCTAAAGGAGTTCATCATCATCAAGACCTTATTATATGAAATGTTAAAGAAACTTATTTAAGAAGAAGATCAAAACTATGAACAATAAAATGAAAACAAACTCACAATTATCAACAAATGAATCTAAAAAACAAAAACAAACAAACAAAAATAAAAACAATCTAGGAAAACAACCAGAACAGGAGCAAAATCACAGAAATGGAGATCATTTGGAGGGTTATCATTGGGCAGGGGAAAGGGAGAGAATGGAGGAAAAGGTACAGGGATTAAGAAGCATAATTGGTAGGTACAAAATAGACAGGGGGAGGTTAAGAGTAGTATGGGAAATGGAGAAGCCAAAGAACTTATATGCATGACCCATGGACATGATCTAAGGGGGGGATTGCTGGAGGGAAGGGGATACTGGACAGAGGGGGCAAAGGGGGACAAATTGGGACAACTGTAATAGAATAATCAATAAAATATACTTATAAAACACTATAATAATGATAATAGCTAATGTTTATTAAGTACTTAGAGTGTACAAGTCACCAATATGAGGACTTTAAAAACGCATTATTGAATTGCCACAACATTTTATGGTCAAGTACTCTTATCAGACTCCTCTCACAGGGCAAAAAACTGAGGTTCAATACTTAAGTAACTCACCCAAGTTCCTATCACTGGTAAGTTACAGTGCCAAGTTTAAACCTAGATATGACTTCACCACAACCCTGTGATACTAGAGAGAGTAAAGGACATTTAAGAGAGTAGGAAGAGGACAGAAGTCAAGTGGGGATGTTTCACCCAGACTTTAAGCAGTCCTAGAAACAAGCATTGAGCCCCTGGTCTTTGAGGATGCAGATTGATCATAAAGTTTGAACAGCAGGTTATCTACTCCTTCACCTCCAACCATGGGAAGACAGCTCTGATAGTTTCACAAGTTTAGTTCTATTTCACTCTGTAAAAATTTTGAACCATGTGGGCTTTAGGAAGCTCTCTAGAATTTGAAATTCGGCATGTTTTTCATGTGTATGTGTCACAGAAGAAAAGCATACGTGATTTGAGGTATGAGCATCTGGAAGTGTTTTTCTAAAGAGAAAGCAAAGCCTTCCCCAAAATCTTGCTCCATAACACAACATTGGCAAGTATATGACATGCTTGTATCTCATCAGTAAAATCAGGATAGCACTTCACTATCTACCCAAGGTCAAAAGTTATATTTCTCCAGGGTTCATTCAGCTCCAATTTCTAGAAGCTTGTCAGTCATTAGGGTTAGTTCAACAGATGGCTAAAGACAAATTTAACTAGAAAAAGTCAAAATAAATAAATATAAATATATATATATATATATAAACATACACACACACATACAGAGCAGAGCAAGGTTGAAAATAGAAAAAATGCTTTTGTGTGTGTTTCAGTGGTAATTTTTCATGCCCATAGTAAAAAAAAAAAAAAAAAAAAAGGCCATAATTAAAGGACTTAGACTAATACATGTATTTCTTTATTTTCTTTATGTCTTTATTTTCAGATTCCCTGAGCTAGACATGGAGGTCTAAACCTGAGTAGAGAGATTTGTTTTAAACCTTGACCAAGCACTATTGGCTTTTAAGAGCTGAGGAGAAAGTACAGACACATGACTTGTAGTAATTTCATCAAAAACATCATGTCGGGTCAAATTATGTATCCTTTGTATATGATTTAATGTTGACATACTTTTTAAAAAGTGATAACCATTGACCTATTGGTATGCAGTAGGAGGATGGCAGAAAATATTTTTGTGAATAAGAACAATCTCTCGTCTCACCAAATACAGTGTGAGGAGACACAGGCAGCGCAAATGGGCTTCAGCCATCATGGTTTTCTTTTCTTCAGTCTCCTGTGAACAAGCCAGAGATAACGGTGATTAGTTACCAGTCTGTTAAAACCATGTCTTTCCAACCAGAGAAGATCACTGGATGATACCCAGTTGTAGAATGGGATCCCTATCAGTCCTGCCTTTACAACGAATAACCCAGTCTTCCAGAAGCTTCACAACACTTCATTCAGAGCAATGCACAAGTCAACATCCCCAGTGAAGCTCATGCTTCCTCCATTTCGTTAACCACTCCACTTTCTTATAATGTTCATTTAAGGGTCTTAAATGATAGGCAATCATTTAATTTTCACTCATCCATATGGTTGGGAAAGCTATGTTTTTGCAAATGCCAGTATAACTACATACTAAAATGTCAGTGGTTCTGATTCAAAGCTGCAAGTACATGAGATTCCTCAGGCAGAAGGAGCCCAAGAATGTTCAAAACTCTTCATTCGAAGACCCCTTTTATCTTCTAAACATTGTTGTTAACTATGCAACATACTTAAGGAAACATGTACTTCTTATTACTCCAAAACCAATTCAATAAGAATCCAAAATTTGGTGCTTATTTTCTCCTGTTCAGTATTATTTTTCCTTTGTTCCCATATCCTCACATTCACAGAAATTATACTTTTCACCCTGAGCCTTGTGGTGACTAACAAATTTGAAGACCTGAGAAAAATTTTCCACATGGCCTGTTAAAGCAGTGTTATTGCCTGTCACATTGTACTAAAAAATAAAAATAAATTCAGAGGCAGTTCAAGATGGCAGCAATAGGAAGATCCTGAACTTACGTCTTCCCATGAACAAAAGTCTACAGCTGTCTGTGAATAGATGCCCTCTGGGAAGAACCTGAAGACTAGCTGAAAAGCTCCCACACAACAAAAGATAAAAGGGCCACAATGAGATGATAGGAGAGAGGTGGTCTTACCAAAACCCCATTTCAGGCATGGCAAGCCATGAACAAGAGAGATATCACAAATATACAGCTCCTCGCTGAGGAGTGAAGGGCTTGTTCCCCACATGAGGTATCCCAACCCTTGAGACCTATACTGGAGACGCAGCCCCAAACCAACGTGGCTTTGAAAACCACTGGAGTTTATGTCCAGGAGAATCACAGGACTGGAGGTAATGGAGATTTCACTTTTAAAGGGCTTGAAGCAGACTCACTCACCCAGGGACGTAGTGCAAAAGCAGTCAGTTAAAAAGCACCTAGACCATGTGTGAAGGAATTAATTTACTAATCTTAAAGCATTTATCAGAGAAGCAGGAACCTGTTGGAACCTTCTCTAGGAACAAGGGTGCTGGTGAGGATCACTTTCATATTCTCTCTCTACCTTGCTACCACTGGCACTGGTGAGCACAATTTTTACATTTTCCCTCTAACCTGTTAGCACCAGGGACACACCCTGCCCTTGTGTCACACCCATGGCCCCACCAATCATTCCTGTGGCCCTGCCAAGGCCAGCAGGTGCATGCAATCCACACAGGGGATGCCTCTTGAGTGCCTGGCCCTGGTGACCAGACAGGATTGTGTTTCTGAGTCCCACATGTCTGAAACCATTAGAAAAACAGTTATTGGCAGGTTACCACCCCCGGGCTCCCAAAACAGCAGACTGAAACACAATCTCTGTATTCCTGTGAAAAAAAGACCTATTTGTTTGTCCTGGGGCCTCAGCCTAAGGGGTGGTTTTCAAGTATACCACACATCTAGAGGTCATGGAGTTGTTCTCAGGGTATGTGGGCTGGAGGACATCATCTTTTTTCTCTCCCTTACTTCTCTATAGCTCACCGGTACCTCCCAGAAAGGGATTTGTCTGGAGCCCCAATTTTTGTAGCAATCACCAAAGGGAAACCTCTAGATCACCTGGTCTGGAAGCCAGCATAGTTCAAAATTGTGATCTCACAGTATTGTGTAAACCTGCTGAATGCCCTAAAAGCTGTTGCCTCCAGGTTAGCTTCCCTTCAGCCTGAAACTAAGTACTGACTGAGATCCCTCCCTCTGGAACACTCCTAGGTCTTGGCACATCCTCAAAAACTGAGACCTATTAAAAATAACTCAGGCTTCTTATATGATCACACAGGTTGGAGAGACAACCAAGAGCATGAGTAAGGTTAAACAATAACTTTTATCTCCTATACAGGGCTACTCTTTCAAGACTGGGAGAGAAAGCATTTCCTCCTGGTACATAGAAACAAACAAGGGAGGCAGGTGAAATTAGGAAACAGAGAATATGTTCCAAATGAAAGAATAAGACAGAAACCTTAATGAAATACATATCAGTATTTACCTATTGGAGTTCAAAGTAATGGTCATAAAGATGCTCACAGAACTCAGGAAAAGAATGGATGAGAACTTCAGCAAAGAGATAGTAATATAAGAAAGTACAAAAGTCACAGAGCTGAAGAATACAATAACTGAACTGAAAAATACACTAGAGAAGTTCAATGGCATACTGGATGAAGTAGAAGAACAGATCAGCAATGTGGAAGACAAAGTAGTAAAACTCACTTGAACTGAGAAGAAAAAAAATTTTTAAACGGAGATAGCATAAGGGACCTATGGGACAACATCAAGTGGATATCATTATAGGGATACCAGAAGGAGAAGAGAGAGAGCAAGGGGCAGAAAAACACTGAAGAAATAATGCAGAAAACTTTCCTAACTTGGGGGGAGGGGAACAGATATTCGGGTCCAGAAAGCACTAAGAGGTTCAAAGATGAACCCAAAACCCACACCAAAACACACTGTAGTTAAAATGTCAAAAGTTAAAGATAAATAGAGAATCTTGAGAGCAGCAAGAGAAAACAAGTTATGAATAAGGGAACCCCTGTAGGACTGTCAGCTGATTTCTTAGCAGAAATTTTGTAGGTAAGAAGAGAGTGGCATGACATATTCAAAGTGCTTAAAGGAAAAAACCTCCAAACCAGAATACTCTACCTGGCAAGGTTATTATGCACATGGAAGGATAAAGTTTTCCAGATAAATAAAAGACACTACCTCTAAACTGGCCTTACCAGAAGTGTTAAAGGGACTTCTTTAAACAGCAAATAAAAGGCACGTCAAGTAGTACATATGAAAGTTAAAATCTCATAAGTAAAAGTAAATATACATTACAGGTAGTAGATTAGCCATCTATAAAGTTAGTATGAAAGTTAAAGACAAAAGTATAAAATTAACTATAACTACAATAATTAGTTAAGATGTACGCACAAAATAAAAGATGTAAAATATGACATTAAAAACAAAACATGGGGGGCTGATAAATGTAGAGTTTCAAAAATGCATTCAAACCTAAGTTGTTATCAGCTTAAAATAGACTGTTATATTTACTACTATATGTGAAACTCATGGTAACCACAAAGCAAAAACCTAAGTAGATATACAAAAGATAACGAAAGATAAATATTAACATAGCACTACAGAAATTCATCAGACCACAGGAGGAGAGCAAGAGAAGAAAAAGGGAACTACAAGAAAAAGCCAGAAAAACAACAAAATGGCAATAGCACATAACTGTCGATAAGTAAATATAAGTGAACTAAACTCTTCAATCAAAAGATGTAGAGTGGATGAATAAATAAAAATGAGACTCATTCATATGCTGCTTATAAGAGACTCATTTCAGACCTAAGAACACACACGGACTGTAAGTGAAGGGATGGAAAAAGATATTCCATACAAATGGTAATGAAAGAAAGCTGGGGCTATAGTTATCTCAGAAAAAATAGACTCTAAAACAAAGACTATGATAAAATACAAAGAAGGACATTACATGATGATGAGTCAGTTCAATGAGGATATAACATTTGTAAATGTTTATGCACCCAACATAAAAGTACCTTAATATGTAAAGCAAATATTAACAGAATTGAAGGGAGAAGTTGACATCAATGGATAAATCATTCAGACTAAAAATCAAGGGAACAGTAACCTAAAATGACACATTAAACCATATGAACTTAATAGAAATATCCAAAACATCCCATCTAAAAGCAGCAGAATACACACTCTCCTCAACTGCATATGGAACAGTCTCCAAAATAAATCACATGTTAGGCCACAAAACAGGTTTCAATAAATTTAAGAAGACTGAACTAATATCAAGCAGCTTTTCTGACCACAATGATATAAAACTAGAAATCAATTACAGGAAGAAAACTGAAAAAATCACAAATATATGGAGATTAAACAACATGATACTGAACAACCAAAGGTCAGTAAACAAATCAAAGGAGAAGTCAAAATATACCCTGAAAAAAATGAAAACAGAAATACAACATTCCAAAGTTAATGGGATGCAGCCAAAGCAGTTCTAAGAAGGGAAGTTTGTAGTGGTATAGGCCTACCTCAAGAAACAAGAAAAAAATCTCAGATAAATGATCTGACTTTACACCTAAATCAATTAGACAAAGAAGAACCAGTGAAGCTCAAGATTGGTAAAAGGAAGGAAAAATCAGAGGAAAAATAAAATAGAAACTAAAAATAATAGAAAAGATCAATGCAACTACAAGCTCATTCTTCAAAAAGATAAATGAAATTGACAAAACTTTTAGCTAGGCTCACCAAGAATACAAGAAAGAAGGCTAAATATAATAATAAAACCAGAAATAAAAGAGTTTTTTGTTGAGGATATTGGCCTGTAAGGATCATAAGAGAAAATATGAATTTATTATATGCCAATAAATTGAACAACTTAGAAAAATGGAAAATTCCAAGAAATATACCATTTTTCCAAGACTGAATCAGGAAGTAGAAAATCTAAATAGACCAATTACTAATACGGATGCTGAATCAGTAATCAAAAGCCGCTCAACATACAAAAGTCCAGGACCTTTTTGCTGATGAGTTCTACTAAATATTCACAGAAAATTTAATACCTATCCTTTCCAAACTCTTCCAAAAAATTGAAGAGGAAGCAATGCTTACAAATTCATCATATAAGGTCAGCAATACTCTGATACTAAATCCAGGCAAAGACATCATGAAAAATGAACATAGATGCAAAAATCCTCAACAAAATATTAGCAAACCAAATTCAACAATATATTAAAAGGATTATACACCATGATTGAGTAGAATTATATTGCAGGGATTCAAGAATGGCTCATTTTCAAATCACTCAACATGACACACCTCATTAATAAAATGAAAGATAAAAATTATATGATTTTCTCAATAGATGCAGAAAAAGCATTTCATGAAATTCAATATCCATTTTATAATAAAAGTCTCAACAATGTTGTTATAAAGGGAACGGCCTCAACATAATAAAGGCCTTATATGACAAACCCATAGCTAACATCATACTCAGTGGTGAAAAGCTTAAAACTTTTCCTCTAAGATCAGGAAAAAACAAGGTTGTACATTCTAACCACTTTAATTCAACAGAGTATTGGAAGTCCTAGCCACAGAAATTAGACAAGAAGAAAAAAATAAAATGCATCCTAATGGAAAGGAAGGAGTAAAACCATTACTATGTGCAGATGACAAGATACTATGTATAGAAAATCCGTGACTCCACCAAAAAAAAACCCCAAAAATCCACAAACCTGTTAGAACTAACAAATAAATTCAGTAAAGTTGCAGGATACAAACTTAATATACAGAAATCTGTTCTGTTTCTATACACTAACAACAAACTATCAAAGATAAATTTAAAAAGCAATCCCATTTATAATTGCATCAAAAAATAAAATACCTATAAGTAAATTTAACTGAGGTGGTGAAAAACCTGTACATTGAAAAGTATAAGACATTAATAAAAGAAGTTGAAGAAGACAAAAAAATAGAAAGATATCCTGTAGTCCTGGTCAGGAAGAATTAAAATTATTAAGTTTCCATGCTACCCAAAGCAATCTAAAAATTCAATGCAATCTCTATTAAAATTCCAATGGCATTATTCACAGAACCAGAACAAATAATTCTAAAATTTATATGGAACTACAAAAGATCCTGACTAGCCAAAGCATTCTTGAGAAAGGAGAACGTAGCTGGCAGTATCACACTCCCAGATTTCAAACTATACTACAAAGCTATAGTAATAAAAAAGTATGGTGTTGACATGAATACAGACACATAGATGAATGGAACAGGATAGAGAGCCCAGAAATAAACCTACAAATATATGGTCAATTAATGTATGACAATGGAGCCAAGAATATACAAAGAGCAAGGAACAGTCTCTTCAATAAATGCTGTTGGAAAAACTTGGCAAAAGAATGTAACTACACCACTATCTGACACCATGCACAAAAATTAACTCAAAATGGATTAAAGACTTGAATGTGAGATCTGAAATGGTAAAACCAGAAAAAAACATAGACAGGAAGCTCCTTGACATTAATGTTGGTGTTGAATGTATGGATCTGACTCTAAAAGCAAGGGCAACAAAAGCAAAAATAAACTAGGGACTACATCAACTTAACTTCTGCTTCATCAAAATGAAAAGGAAACCTACAGAATGGGAAAAAATATTTGTAATCTTATATCTGATAATGGGTTAATATTCAAAATATCAAAGAACTCAAACAACTCAATAGCAAAAAGAAAGAGAGAAAGAAAGAGAGAAAGAGAGAAAGAAGGAAGGAAGGAAGGAAGGAAGGAAGGAAGGAAGGAAGGAAGGAAGGAAGGAAGAAAAGAAAGCCCAAACAATCAAATTAAAAACAGGCAGAGGACCTGAAGAGACATTTTTTCAAAGAAGACATACAAATGGCAACAGACACATGAAAAGATATTCAACACCACTAATTGTCAGGAAAAATACAAATCAAAACCACAATGAGATAGTCACTCAACACCTGCTAGCTTGGCTATTGTCAAAAAAGACTCAAAATAACAAGTGTTGTTGTGGATGTGGAGAAAGGGAACACAAATAATATTGGTGGGAATGTAAATTGGTGCAGCCACTATGGAAAACAGCATGGATGTTCCTCAAAAAATAAAGATAGAACCACCATATTATCCAGCTTTTCCACTTCTGGGTATTTATTTTTAAAAAACTAATTTGAAAACATATATACATGCCTATGTTTATTGAAGCATTGTTCAAAATAGCCAAGATATGAATACAACCAAAGTGTCCATTGATGAATGATTATATAGAGAAACTGTAACACACACAGATACACACATATACACAGAGAATGGAATACTACTCAGCCACAAAAAAGAAGGAAATTTTGCCATTTGTGGAAATATGGATGGATCTCGAGGGCATTATGCAAAGTGACATAGGTCAGAGAAAGATAAATACTATATGATTTCACTTATATGTGGAAACTAATAAACAAAAGAAATAAACAAAATAAAATCAAACAAAACTTGTAAGTACAGAGACCAGACTGGTGGTTTTAGGATGGGAAGGGTGTGTGGAGGTAGGCAAAATGAGTGAAGGGATATAATGGTATGGCGACAGATGCTAACTAGACTTACTATGGTGATTACTATGTAATGTATAAAAATATAGAATCATTATGTTGCATACCTGAAACTAATATAATATTACATACCAATTTATCTCAATTTTTAAAAAACCATTTTACTAACATTTTAATCACTTTATTATATTTAGGGATTTTGGATGATCTTGGGTCACTTTATCTTGTCTTTATTTTTTTAAGTTTTCTACATTGAACATAACACTAATATACTCAGCATAGAAAAATGGTTATTAAAATTCTAACCACTGTAAAAATTCAGACCCTCTAATTTGTAAATGCCTTACATTTGGATAGCTTGTATTCAAACTTTTAAAAAGTAAGAGTACTATCCCATTTTGCCTCCCAAATACTCTGGGAGTTAAAGAGAGAAATAACCATTTACTGAGCATCATCTGTGTGGTAGGTTTATGGAAGGTCCTTTATAAATGTAGTAACAGTGGTGCAGAAGAAGGACTCGGAGCCAGAGAGCTCTGCCTTTTATTAGCTATGTGGCCATGGGTGTACTACTTAATGTCTCTGTGCCTGAGTTTCCTCCCATGGAAAATACACAGCAATGACTCAATAATAAATGCATGCTTTCGTGAGTTTCTCACAGGCACCATGAGTTAGGAATTGTTACTCTTATTTTATGTGTGAGGAAATTGAGTTTCTAAGTTAAGCAATTCACCTAATAACACATAGCTAGGAAGTAACACTGCATGCCTCCAATCAGATCCATCCGATTCCAAAGTTCAAAAGCTCTTTTGACTCCTTCTGCTACCCCTATGTAGTGTGATAGCTGCAGAGAAGCACACGTAGGCAGAGAGAGGCAGAGATATATAAAATGTGCCTATTGTTTGTACATGCTATACAAATTAAGTAGTGTGCTCCACGATTCTACAGTTATTTTAAGGAAAGCCTGAACTAAAACCCTTCTGGACAAATTCCTTGAATGTTTAAAAATTAGCTTTTGCCTCAGAATTAATTTGGTTGATATGCCCAAACATCGCTGTAGAATTGGCTTGTTATGTTAAACACAAAAGAGACGCATTTCTACGGCTTCAGACTGCTTATGTGGTTTAAAAACATAGGAACAAATAACAGTCCCGGTTCTAGCATATTGCAATTTAAAACATAAGTGACAGAATAAGCTGCTATTCTTAAGTCTAACTATTTTTTTTATATTATCAAAAGAACATGATCAGCAATCACCGATATTTGCTTAAAAAAGTAAAAATATAGACAGTAACAACACATTTGGAGATCTTTCTCTTCCAACTCCTCAGTGTAAGATTTTTCCAATGCTGGCCCCAACTGACTCTTCCAGCCTTATCTCCCATTCCTTTCCCACACCCAAGAGGCCACATACCCAGATGGACTTTGCACCCTGAGCTTCCCTACCTCCACGCTGTTCTCCCCACCTGGCATAAGGCCCTACCTAGAGTCAGTGGACAATTGATATTTGCTTCATGAAGTTGGGTTGAGCATATCTGTCTTCACCTCTACTTCTGCTTCTCATATCTCAGTGTCTAGGTCCAAAGTATTCATTTATTTTAAAAGCACCGAATTGTTATAAAAAGCTTCTATAATATTCAAGATCCTGTGCTAAGAACTCACAAAATAAGGACAGGCTCTGCTTCCATAGAGCTGGTGCTGAAATCTTCCTTCATGAACTAATCCCTGACATCCAGCCAGAAGTATCCTCTTCTCAAAGGCCCTCCTGCCTGCATCTTATTTTTCATTGTTTGTTTACATGTCTGTGTTAGTGCCTCTACTGGAAAATAAAATCCCTCAAGGCAAAGGCTTGATTTTTAAAATTGTTATTTCTTAACCTCTTATGGCTCTTCACAGTATGCCTTGCATATTTTAAGCCCTCACCAGATGTTTGTTAAATTCTGAAACATTTATGATTGCCTAACGTTGATATCCTATTAATTTGCCCAGCTTATATGAGAATAGATTTCGGAATAAACAGAGTGTTAAAGGAAACTAATTTGAGATTTAAAGTGGTTTTTTGATGCAAAGAAATGAATGTTTAATTGTTGACAAACAGGCTGTTTTATTTTTAAATACGCTAACAAATGTCTTTTTGGTAAATAGGTTAAGAACTGGTTAACATATATCACTTCACCTTGAACAGATTTTCTTTTTAGCACTTTTAATCTTCAAAATACATATAAACTGAACAATAGAAAAGCAAATAAAAATAAAATAAATTCCTTATTTTAATCAGATGTTTAGACAGGCCACTGGTTGGGTGTTTTGATGGAATCTGTGAAGTAATAGTAGCAATACCCGTATATTTTATTTTCTCATTTACATTGTCTTATCCCTCACAGAAGGGTTTCCAGTGAAAAAGAGAAGTCATTTCTCTCCACCCTGGTGCTTAGGGTGCCATAACTCATTTTCAGACAAACGTCCTGCACCATGATGTGATTGTTAGGAATGCGAACCAATGGCTTTAGACTGGTTGGTTGGGATCCTGGCTCCTCCATGGATTCATGTCTATTCATCTGTAAAGCAGAGACAATAACAGTATCTAGCCCTGGTCGGTGTGGCTCAGTTAGCTGGAGTGTTGTCCCATAAATCCAAGTGTCATGGGTTCAATTCCAGTCAGGGCACGTGCCTGGGTTGCAGTTTGGGTCCCTGGTCCAGGCATGATGAGAGGCAACCAATCGATGGCCCTCTTACACATCAGTGTTTCTTTCCCCCTCTCTCTCCCTCCCTTCCCCTCTCCCTAAAATTGGTGAACATATTCTCAGGGAAAAATTAAAAATAATAATAATAAAATCTACCTTTGAGTGTTATGGAATTAGTATTTCTAACAATATTTGTCAAATAAAATTCATTCTGCCACCCAAGTTTGCTTAGTCACAGCCTTAAACATTGTCTACAGGCATCTCCTTGTGCAACTTTCCATGGCCCCAATAATGGGAATACTGAAAAGCAACCCTCACAGCAACATCCCCACAGCTAACTACATTAATGCTAGGATTATGCCAGAAGAGGAATTTGGCCTCTCAAACAGGTCTTGCCTATATTTCCTCTCGCATGGACATAATTTCACTAATGAATTTCACGTCCTGAGTCATAAGGATGCTGGAGACACACACACCACACCATACATACTCGATAGATTTCCTCAAGAACACTACTTGGAAAAAGACTGGAGGAGCTTTTAAGATAATTCAGTGACATTTTATCTCAACTACCTGAAGTAGCTGATCCAATCACTCACCTGGAGTTTTTGCTATTTGTCAGAGTTTCCCTCAGATTGAAAGACTAAATTCAGACAGTTTCTATGGCAACTATCTGAGAGGCCAAGCCCAGCTTTAGCAATACATGTCAACAGTTTTGAAAAACAAAAAAAGAAAAGACAAAAAGGAGTTTTGAAGAGCCACCAACACTTATTTTAACCATGGATCCCTAACAAACATGGAATCAAGGCTTCTGGTCTTGTTGCTCAGGGCTGATGCTTTCACTTAATTCATCACAGCCCACAAAATGCTGAGAGTCCTCCATATCCCAAATCTGTGTTCAGGCAGGATAACAACACAAAGGCAGCCAACTTTTACTGAAGGCCATTTGCCACATACCTGAGACTTCTATACAAATTATCTTATTGATTTCTCATAAGAACACTATGAAGCAAGCACTATTAATTCACCTCTTAAAGATGGAAAATCAAAAGGTGAGGATCAAAAGAATTTAGACTTGCCCAAGATCACCTTGCCTGGCTAACTCCACATCTATGCTTTTATTATTATCCTTCCCAAGGCACAAACATCCTTATGTTACCATCTGGTATGACTTCATTTGTTACATATCATTCCAAAAATTCAAAAAAGTTATCGTTTTTCATTCAATGGCTGCTCTTCCTATGCAGATGCTGACATGACTCTCCCTCTTCAGAGGTACAGCACCCAGGAGGTTTAGTTCCTTTAGAATATGTTTTTCTGTGTTGTAGCATCTCTCCTCATTTCCCTTCTGACCTTCACCTCAGCAGTCTCCCATTTTTTTAAAAAAATCAAGCCAAGTGTTTGGGTTGAATAGTGTCCCTTCTCCTCACCCCTGAAAAAACTCATATGTTGAAATTCTAACTCCCAAGTACTGCAGAATATGATTGCATTTGGAGATAGGGTCTTTGCAGAGGTGATGAAGTTAAAATTAGATCATTAGGTGGGCCCTAATCCAATATGACTGGTGTCCTCATAAGAAAGGAAAATTTGGATACAGGAACAGGCATAGAGTGAAGACGATGTCACACCTTGAGTTTTGACTTCCAGCCCCCAGATCGGTGAGACAATAAATTTCTTTTGTTTAAGCCCCTTCATCTGTGGTATTTTGTAACAGTAGCCCTAGCAAACTAATGCATCAAGAAACTCTAGTTTTCACTGAGAAAGGAGCTGCCATTCCAGGATATAGGTAGTCTCGATGGAGCTTTATTCAGCTCTTACACATGCAGCACCCCCAGCACCCTAGAGGTCCCCTCGAAGGTTGATTGATCCTTCTGCTAGGCTCCAATGCTCCCAAGAGGCATTTTTAGACAGTCCTGTCATTTCCCTGTTTGTCTGAGAAAGGGCAGGGAATTCTTATGTCCCAGATTCTCAAAACTTACAAGTAACTCAAGGCACAAGCATTGTTTTTTTCTTCCCCACTTACAAAAAGCTAAGTTAGAGGCAAACTTTAAATAAAGTCAGTTATCTCTCATCTTTTTTGCTTAAAAAAATCCATTGAGGGCTTGGAATTAAATTAATTCATCCTGTCCTAAAGTTGAGCCATGCATTTCCAAAGAACAAACAAGGTGAAGAAGGAGAGGACTGCCAACTTTGTTTTCAAATACCATGGGTGATATGGGCAGGAGAGGGTGTGACTGGAGTTCATCACACCACCGGGACAAAAGACCACCAAATATCCTGTGTGTGGTTGTATATTCCACCTTTGCATTGTATATTGCTAAGAGCAGCATAAATTATGAAGCAAGACCAGATATGAATAAAGGTCAGATTAAAAGCTCACTCACACCATTGCTCATCATGTTCGGATCACCATGCTTCTTTTGATCTCACTCACAAATCTCTGACACCAATGATATCATTGAAGGTTTAGAAAAATCAGAAAGGATCAGACCAATTCGCACTCTTAACAAATTAGGGACCAAATTAAAGTGGCCGTTAATAAGCTGGAAACAGGCAGGCATAAGATCAGGGCTGCTGCCTTGCACTTCCGGCTGATTAGGAGGGAAGGAGGAACGAAGAAAAGGAGGGGTAGATACCCCCCCCCCACACTGCATGCACATACACACACATAAATGTGGGCACTTTTTTCTCTCACTAAACTTTACAATATAGATATGCCAATTCTTCAGCATTACGAAAATCTGGATTTACAAATATATAAAAGTGCAGGTGATTACTTGAAATAATTTTATCAATAGATTCATGGTTAGGTAAATGGGCTCATGGGAGGATATAGATGGCTCCCCTACAAGACTTAAAACTTTTTATATTTATATGATCAATTTAAATACAAATCACTAGCCCTGGTCAGGTGGCTCAGTTGGTTAGAGCACCCTCCCATACACCAAAAGGTTACAGGTTTGAACTCTAGTCAGGCACGTACCTGGGTTGTGGTTTTGATCCCTAGTTGGGGCACCTATGGGGGGCAACTAATTGATATTTCTCTCTTACGCTGATGTCTCTCTCTCCCTCCCTACCTCCCTCCTCTCCCTTTTTCTCTTTCAAATCAATAATCATATCCTTAGGTGAGGACTAAAAAATAAATAAATACAAATCACTGGCTTAATTATTATTATCAAAGAAAAGAATAATGAGTTATAAGGCATATTTATTCCTGGCTAGTTTTTGTTCCACTCAGCATTCCCCCAGAGGGAGCAAAGGAAGATGCAGTTGGAGCGAGAGGCCCTCTCCTCAGACTCACACAGGATACCCAAGCCCTGAATGGAATAGTCATCCTGACTAGGTCAAAGGGAAGGAAAGCCCCCACATAGGTACAACAGATGGCTATTCTGTCCTGGTGCTTCCCTAACAGCCTAAGCAGGTTAGCAGTAAGGATCTCAGCATTGAATTCCCTATGGTGTGCAGGCTTATACCTCAGAAACCCTAGAAGGGAGGCTGGCAAATGACTTTCTTCTCTGTCTATCAAAACATCACAAGTGCTTCCCTGGACTAAAGAGGAGGGTAGGAATTGTTGTTTCTCATAAAAGGTGGCTTAATTATTTTTGACGTGTTTCTTCATATATTAGACAACATTTCTTTGTGTATTATAAAATGTACAGATGAACATTTTGTCAAGATTATAAAGTCACGTATTCTGGCTTCAGAAATTCAGTATGAGGTAAGTCCAAATTAGATCCCATCCCATTGAGTATAGACACTAAAATATAAAGAAAAAATGTGCTACATATATACCATGGAATATTACTCAGCCATAAGAAAAGATGAAATACTGCCATGTGCAACGATGTGGATGAATCTTGAGAATCTCATGCTAAGCAAAATCAGTCAGTCAGTAAAAGCTAGAACCATATGATTTCACTCATATGTAGGATATAAAACTGAAACTCATAGACACAGACAATAGCATGGAGGTTACCAGAGGGAAGGAAGTGGAGAATTAGTAAAGGGTAAAAGGGGCCAACAAAACAAATGTTCATGGAAGATGATTTGACTTTGGGTGGTGGGCACACAAAGCAATATACAGATGATGTATCATAGATGTACACCTGAAACATATACGACCCTATAAACCAATGTCACTCAATAAATTTAATTAAAATAAATAAACAAGAGACTTCTAGTCAAAATGGCCTCATAGGTACACAAAGCTTGCCTCCATGCACAACCACATCAAAATTACAACTAAACTATAGAACAACCATGACTTAGAACTATCAGAAATTGAGTTGAAGGGAAGTCTGACAACTATGGAATTAAAGAAACCACATCCAGCCCTGGCTGGTATGGCTCAGTGGATTGAGTGCTGGCCAGCAAATCTAAAGGTCACTGGTCCAATACCCAGTCAGGGCACATGCCTGGGATGCAGCCAGGTCCCCAGTAGGGGGCACGTAAAAGGCAACCACACATTGACATTTCTCTGCCTCTCTTTCTCTCTCCCTTCCCCTCTCTCTAAAAATAAATAAATAAAATCTTTAAAAAAAAAGAAAAGAGGACTTCTGGCCAAGATGGAGGCATAGATGGACACACTTTGCCTCCTCACACAACCAAAATTAAGGACAACAAAGATTTAGAAACAAGAAAACAATCCGGACTGATAGAAAATTGAACTGTATGGAAGTCTGACAACCTTCATCCAGACCAGTAAAGAAGGGCAGAGTTGCAGCAGGAAAAAGTGAAGGTTGGTGGACCCGGGAGCACAGGCAGCAGCTAGCAGATCCCAGGTGTGCAGGTGGTGGCTAGCAGACCCCAGGCATAGGGTAGCAAGAGGCAGACCCAGTGAGGCCACGCAAGGTGGCTGGCTGACCAGGTGGTCCCACATTGTCGCACAGATAATCCAGGCAAAGGGGAAGCGGTGGAAGGGACTGGAATTCGAGAGAGAGCACAGCAAGCGCCATTGTTCCCTCTCAGACCCAGCCCCCACATACTGTGTCACAACCCAGCGACTGGGCTGCCCCACCCTGGTGAACACCTAAGGCTCCGCCTCTCACTATGTAACAGCTGTGACCACCCCCCCCCCAAAAAAAACACCCAAAATGGCTCAAACAGGAGAACAGATCAAAGCCCCAGAGCCAATTCATCTAAGTGACCAATAGATAGCCAACCTATCAGATGCACAGTTCAAAGCCCTGATGATCAGGATGCTCACAGAATTGGTTGATTTTGCTCACAAATTAGATGAACAAATGAAGGCTATAATACGTGAAATGAAGGAAAACACACAGGGAACCTATAGTGATGGGAGGAAAACTGGGACTCAAATCAATGGAGTGGACCAGAAGGGGAAAGAAACAAACAAACAGAAAATAATGAAGAAACAAGGATTCAAAAAAATGGGGAGAGGCTTAGGAACTTCTAGGACATCTTTAAATGTCCCAACATCTGAATTATAGAAATACCAGAAGGGGAAGAGGAAGAGCAACAAGTGGAAAACTTATTTGAACAAATAATAAAGAAGAACTTCCCCAATCTGGCAAAGGAAATAGACTACCAGGAAGTCCAGGAAGCTCAGAGAGTTCCAAAGAAGTTGGACCCAAGGAGGAACACACCAAGGCACATCAGAATTACATTAGCCAAGATTAAAATGAAGGAGAAAATTCTAGAAGCAGCAAGGGATAAGGGGATAGTCACCTACAAAGGAGTTCCCATCAGACTGTCAGCTGATTTCTCAAAAGAGACCTTACAGGCAATGAGGGGCTGGAAAGAAGTATTTGAAATCTTGAAAGGCAAGGACCTACATCCAAGATTGCTCTATCCAGCAAAGCTGTCATTTAGAATGGAAGGGAAGATAAAGTGCTTCTCAGATAAGGTCAAGTTCAAGGAGTTCATCATCACCAAGCCCTTATTATATGAAATGTTAAAGGGACTTATCTAAGAAAAAGAAGATCAAAAATAGGACAGGAAAAAGACAGCAAACTCATAGATATTAACAACCACACCTAAAACAAAAGCAAACTAAGCAAAGAACTAGAACAGAACAGAAACCCAGAAATGGAGATCACATGGAGGGTTAGCAACAGGGGAGTGGGAGGAGGAGAGAGGGGAAAAAGGTACAGAAAATAAGCAGTATAGATGGTGGGTAGAAAATAGACAGGGGGAGGGCAAGAATAGTGTGGGAAATGTAGAAGCTAAAGAACTTATGACACATGGACATGAACTAAAGGGGGGAATGTGGGTGGGAGGGGGTATGGAGGGGAATGATAGGGAAGAAGTGGGACAACTGTAATAGCATAATCAATAAAATATATTTAAAAAATAAATAAAAGAAAGAAAGAAAGGAAGGAAGGAAGGAAGGAAGGAAGGAAGGAAGGAAGGAAGGAAGGAAGGAAGGAAGGAAGGAAGAAAAGAACCACATCCAACCAGCCTGGTAGGAAAGAGGTGGAGATGTGGAACAGGCTGATCCCACCTCCACATGCAGTGGATAAAAATTCAGAAGGGATATCTCAGGAGCAAGGAGTCCCAGTCCAATACCAGGCCCTCCAACCCAAGTTTCCAGTGCCAGGATGATAAGTCCCCATAACTTCTGGCTGCAAAAAACAGTGGGGATTGAGTTGGTGGAAGAAACTGCTGGAACCCCAAGCAGTTACTCTTGAAGAACCGCACATGGATGTATTCAGACTCACTCCCTCTGAGCTCCAGCACTGAGATAGCAGCTTGAAAGGCCCCGGTGGCATACAGGGAGGACCTGAAGTGTTGGGCATCAAGGTGAGAGCTGGGGGACAGCTTTCCCCCAGACAGAAAGGTGGACAGAGGCCACTGTCCCTTTTCTGACCCCTCCCCTCACAGAGCCACAGAACTGAAAGATAGGTGCCATATCTGAGACTCCATCAACCAGGTTAACACTGTAGCCCTACCCTGAAGATCTCCTGAGACTTGTCCCACACAACTTATGGGCCCACCCAAGTTGTTAACAGTGACTTTTCCATGTGAATGGCTGGTCTTGACTCATGTTTCACAACTTCCTAAATCCTCTCAAACAAGCAGCAACCAGCCTCAGTGAGCTCCCAGCCCCTGTACCTCTTGCTAAGTGACCCCAGGCTCAGCACTAGCAGCAGCCAGCTTAGATTCACAGCTTGGCTTCACCTGGGAATCTCTGTAAGCCCAACACAAATAGCAGCCATCTCAGATTGCTTTATAGCTCAAGCAGAGGGCCCTGCGCAGAACACAGGTGGGGACTGATCTTGGCCTGTACCACCCAGGAAATCCCAGAGCCTGCACATGCAGTGGACAGCTACAGGCCATATCAGAGCACCATCATCCTTCCCCTGCACAGCTGATCCTCCACGGATGGTGAAGGTTGATGGTCAACAGTCACAGTCTGTCCTTGAAGCTAACTGGTCTGGGTAAATCCCTCCCATTGACCTGCTAACAACAATCAAGTCTCAACTACAAGAGGAGGGTATACTCAGACCACACAAAACGCACATCATACATACCCAGCTTGGGTGATAGAAAGCTGTGCCACTGGACCCTGCAGGGCACCTACTACATTAGACCATGCTACCAAGACAGGGAGTGATAGCAGTTTTACCCTGAAACAAATACAGAGAGGCTGCCAAAGTGAGGAGCCAAAAAAACATGGTCCAAATGAAAGAACAGATCAAAACTCCAGAAAAAGAATTAAATAAAATGGAGATATTCGATCTATCAGATGCAGAATTTAAAACAGTGGTTATAAGAATGCTCAAGGAACTTAGTGAGGACCTCAGCAGCATAAAAAAGATCCAGTCAGAAACAAAGGATACACTAATTGAAATAAAGAACAATTTATAGGAAAACAACAGTAGAGTGGATGAAGCCGAAAATCAAATCAATGATTTAGAACATAAGGAAGCAAAACACAACCAGTCAGAACAACAAGAAGAAAAAAAGAATAAAAATAAATGAGGATATTGTAAGGAGACTCAGGGACAACCTCAAGTGTTCCAACATAGGGGTGCCAGAAATGGAGTAGCCTAAGAACATATACCCATGACCTGTGAACATGAACAATGTTGCGGGGATTGCCTGAGGGAGTAAGGGATGCTGGGTGGAGGGGGAGAGGGGGAAAATTTGGCCAAATTAATAGTATAATCAATAAAATCTCATTTAAAATAATAATTAAATAAATAAAATTACAAACAATTAAAGAAACTCTTTCTGTAGTACTAGTTCCTTTATAAGGTGACCCTAGGGCAAGATTGTAATGACAAAAATGTGCAATCATGCTCAAGTATGGCAGGTTAACTTTCTGATTTCTGTAATTAAACCATAATCCAGCTGACAACTTGGATGAACGAGTGAATACAGGAAAGATAAATTTAATTTTAGTTTAATAGGAGATACCATACCATACAAAATCTCACTCATGCATTAACTTTTTATAATTAAAACTCCAAAAAATAGCTAGCATTTTGTGAGCATTTACTACGTTAACGATTTTGGACGACTTATTTCATTTAAATACTGCAGCAATTCTATAAACTAGGTCCCATTGTCTCCCACAGAGCAGGAAACCAAGCTCCGTGAGGAAGGAAGATCTGACTGCCAACACCAACCACAGAACCCTCCATGTGAGTAATATGTGTTCATCTTTAGTTTAAACATTCTTTTTAAAAAAAAGATTTTATTTATTTATTCTTAGAGAAATGGAAAGGGAGGGATATAAACATCAATGTGCGAGAGAGACACAGATAGGTTGCCCCTTGCATGTGCACCCTGACAGGGACCAGGCCCACAACCCAGGCTTGTACCCTGACCAGGAATTGAACCAGCGACCTTTTGCTTTTTGGTATGATGCCCAACAAACTGAACTATATTGGTCAGGGCTAATTTAAACATTCTTTAAGAGCACAAATCTACCATTTTGATTTCTCTTTGTTTTCTTATAGGGAACCAATCAGCATGGCAATGGTGAGTGTAGCCCAGCACTGAATGAGAAAACCAACTGGGTGCAAGGCGGCACATAGGACCCAGGTGTGCAGATTGGCTTTCCCATGGGGAACCAGGCTGGCATGTACTTAGGCTGCTTTAAGATTTGCTTTTGCTAAAACTCCCTCACCCTGAGTTGAAACTGTAGATGTTTAATGTATATCTCTGAAGCAACTCCCTGAAGTCTGTGCTAAGCATCCCAAGGACAGAATGTAACCAGATCAATCACTTTTATCATTCCCTTGCATTTGCAACATTTTTTCCTTGTTAGCTGTAAGAAGTAATTACTTAAAGTAAACCTAAGTATAATGAATGAGAACCTTCTCTGATGTAATGCTGCTGGAAAGCAATGAAAGCCTGTCCAGGCAGGGGTCGAGGCGCTCTCTCTCTCAGAGAGTGGCCATGCCGTCCCTTTTTCTCCATAGGACTTCTGTAGTCCGTGTGAATTTGTTCATCACATCCACAACACTTGGACCCCACAGGCCAGAGTCCGCATCATTTTCTAATCAATCAGTACAGGTCCTAATGTTTTAAAATAATTAAAATACAAAAAGAAATTATTGACTTAGAATATCATGAATAAGAAAATTCACTATGTCAGTTTTACAGAATATTTTAAGAGAAATTAAGCTTTCTCTGTGCCATATACATAATAATTAAGTATAGCTTTGTCTGTTACATATGCTTAAGTGAAAAATCAACTTTAATGTAATTAATACCTTAACCACCGAGTGACTAACTTCTTTTATTAATATTTATTGTATCTAAGTAAACATTCCTGTTTGTTCTCACAACTAACATAGGTAGATATTCCCCTAAGAAACTTCAATACCTCTTTCCTTGTTTATTCAATGAATAGGCTACAGAACAACTAACCCCACTCTAAATTTGACACCAGGGAGTTCTAAACAAATGAAATTTTATGCCAATGAATAAATCTATATGTTTCTACCCATGTAGACTACCACCCATAACAGCACTTATTTGTGGGCCTTTGGAGAAAGGAGCATGGTGATGCTCAGCCTTCTTTCTCAGAGTCATCTCTTGACGTGAGAGAAAAGTATGGGCACACTCTCTTTCCCAGAGAGTTTCTCTGACAGTGGAACAGGAAGTTGAGTTGCTGCCAGAATATATTCTGCTCTTTGGAAAAAAAGAAAAAAGAAGGGAGGAGGTACCGGAAATGCAACCTTTACCTTGAACAACAATGACTTTTCCCAGGGGTCATCTCAGCAAGATTCAAAGGATGCCACATCCCACCTCACCAAAAGACTTAAATAAAACATCAGAAGGGCTTTTAAATGCCTCATAAAAAAAGTAAATCCCAATTGTTTTATCATTCTCTTATATCATTGGACCCCATTTCCTTAGCATAGAATTAGTTGCTGTCTTGCACAATGAAAGATATAATTATTGCAGCACGATAGGATTTTTTCCCCTAGAGAATAAAATAGCATCTTCTCACTTTGACTGAGTCACCTACTTGAACTTTCTCATGGGAAGGAGAGCTAACAACACTGAGTTCTTTACATGCTTATCTAATTTACTCTCACAACTATGTGGTTTGGCAAGTATCTCCATTTTATAGATGAGAAAATTAAGGTTCAGAGAGTTCTAGCAATTTGCTCAGTGCCTGCTGGCTGGCAAATGATAAAACTGGCCTAACCCACTGCCCAACCCTGACGACTCATAAACTATAACTTGTAAACCATGATAAAACCCTTGCTCCGTAAAAGGCTCATTTTGTTTCCTGATGAGAGTTGAATTCATCCATTTTCCTTGTCATCTAAACATGTACTTTCTTCTTTCAAACTATTTCTCACTTGCATCCAAGTTTTTGAAGAAAAGTAAAGACAAGCGGATATCAGAGAATGCATTGTCCTTCCAATCTCTCACTTCATATCCCCCATCACAGAGGGCATTTGTCCCTAGGAAGTCAACCTATTGTAATAAAGAAAAAACTGAAACAGCATAGAGACTAGACTTTCGAAGGCACTGATATGCTGTATGTGACTTGAAATCTCAAAACAGTCACTCATTAGCAGATAGTACATCCACCTGCGGGGCTGAAGGAACTACCGTAAGCTGACATATACACACAATTCTTGCTTTCCCTGTGAAAGCAGGCTTCTCACTCTGTTTTTAAATTCTCATTCTGCTACTTTTAAGAAAGTCTTCTTTTCTCTCCTCCCCCACTGTATCCCAGACAGTCATAAGAATTCTAAATGGAGTCTCATTCTCTGAGGAATACTTAGAATGCTCAGTTTTTGAAGACCACATCTGAGAGAAGGCATATATATAAATTATGCTTTGCAAGCAAACCTTGTCACACCAGGAATAAACTCTCTTCCCAGCAATACTACATAGCACCCCTCAAGAAACAAATTTTTCCAGAGATTTTTTTTTAATCCTCAACCAAGGATATGTTTATTGATTCTAGAGAGAGTAAGGAAGAGAGGGAAAGAAAGAAACACTGATGTGAAAGGAAAACATCAATCGGTTGTCTTCCATGCGCGCCCAAATGAAGGCAGAACTCGCAACCTGGGTCCGTGCCTTTACCAGGGATCAAACGTGCAAAGTTTTGGCATTCAGGACAACACTTTAACCATCTGAACCACACCAGACAGGGCTGTCCAGAGACTTCTTACGTACCCCCTTCCACGATCTATTTTCTTTTCATTCTTGAAGAAATATGTTATCGACATAGTAAAGACATGTCAACACTTACCTTTCTGTGCGTAAATAACAAATTGTATTTTAAAAATTATTTTCTTCCATTCAGCTGTTGAGACTTTTGCTGGGACTTGAGTATCTCCCCAGAGGACACTCCTTCTGCACCGCTCTGCTCCAGAAGCCTCTCCCTTCACCTTCAGTCAGACATTAATCATTGACTGGTTTTATTGATTTTCAGGAACCATCAGATGTCATAAAAGGTATTATTGCATTCACTGCAGGAAAGAAATGGATTTGTACCAAAGAAGTTAATTCACAACTAATACCTCTCAAAACAGGTTTCTAAATTTTTAAGTGTAGATAAGAAAATTAGAGGACAAGAAGTTAAAATGTAAAAACTTTCTGTTTATTCAACTATCTTTGGAGTATGAGCTCCATGATCTCAGAGACAGTTTCATCCATATTCTGCAGCACCGCCCCAACACTTAGCGGTGTTGGCACAGAAAACTCAATTGACTAATATTTGAGTAGATTCTCTTTCGAATACAGAGCACAGGATGCCATGTGTGAGCAATGACACACTTCACTGATAATCAGCCATAGGAGACATAGGAAATGACTCAGAAGGCACCACCAAAAGACACACTCCGCAGCTGCCGCTGAGATCCTAGGGTTGCCTTCGAAGTTTTCAAGAAGCAGTCAGAAGTAGTCTTCACCTAAAACTCAAACCAAGTTCTTTCTGGAGGAGAAACTGGTCCATGACATGACCACAGTCTGTCCTGCAAGCTAGGCTCAGGCCAGAACAGAAGTTGCTCTCAGCAAACCCGCCCCCCCACCCTCCTCCTTAGAGACCATCTGATTACAACCGATGCTCATTCTGACACAAATCAGCTCTCATCTCCTGCCTCCTGCTATGTGCTGGTTTACGGCACAGGTTGTTGTCCTGACCTGGTCAATCACGTAAAGTAATTTCCCAATCCCAGTAACAATGATGTACTAGCACCCAGGACTACCCCCCACTTTACCTCACATAAGTCTTTGGCACCTGCCAAGCTGTGCAGGGATCCATTCCATCTTTCAACCACCCAAGACATGCCTTCTATGTAAGTTTCCCTTTATAAACTCTGTGAATTACCAGACTGGACAGCCTCTTTCTTCAGTCTTTCCCAGCCTTCCGCTCACAGGGACAGACTTTCAGTCTTGGGACTTTTCCCTGGCTCTGCGCGTACTAATCGCCTTCTTCTCACAATTCTGAGAATGGATTTACCTAAGAGCAAGTTATTTTTCCCCCCACTCAAAATGAGATTTCCAGTTAAGCAATAAAAGCCAATAGCTCCAGATTTCTTAAGTCAAGGCCTCTTTTAGACTGATTACTGGTTCACACCTCTCAGTCACTTTGGGGATCCACAATGAAGATGAGAATCAATGTTACTTTTGTATCAAACATGTTACTCTGTTTCTGTTGACCTCCTGATATTTTTTTCTGGGCTTCTCCTTAGATGTTGCATGTTTTCCATTTGTCTGTAGGTATGCATCGAGCACGATGGAAGCACAAGAGCACAGCCCCCTGTCTCGACAAGTGTCCTCCTTCCCAGTCCCTGAGAAGACTTCATGGTTGCTCTGAGCCTCATTTATCTTGGGGATCCTGAGAGTGAAACCATTTAGTCACATGCCAGCGGTCAACACACTTGGTGAATCAGCAGATCCAGGAAGGATCTTTATTCCTGTGTCTTACTACCAACATAACTATGTTTAGGGAGATGAAGTCAGTAAGGCTAAGCAGTTCTCAAATTCTTAACACCTCTGTCTTCCCATTTGCTGAATAAAATGATCTTGTTCTATAAAATAAAATAGCTTCCACCTATGTGTCTCACATTCTGGACTCATTGACAAGCATCTCATGACATTGCTCTAAAACACAGGAGGCAAACACAAGGACCGTGGGCAGAATCCAGCCTCCACCTTGTTTTATCCGGCCCGGCACCTTGTTTCTACCCGGCCGCAGTGCCGAGCTCTCGCTTAACTGTTAAGGAGGAGTTACACGTATACAGTCCTGAAATTACATTCGGCCCTTTGAAGGCAACTGCGAGGCTGATGTGGCTCCCGGTGAAAATGAGTTTGATGCCCCTGCTCTGAAATGAGTGTGCTTCTTGTTTGGAAACTTTTTAATATGTATGTTAAAAGTGTTTTTTAATCAATAAAGGTTTTAATTGTATATATGTATCACTTTTAGGCATTGTTCTTCAGCAATATTATACAACTATGTTCATGGCATATTGGAAAACTGGTTTAAAAATGTTTTTTTCATTTAACCTTCACAACATTTCATGAAGTAGAGTCCATATTACAGATAGAAAACAGAGGCACAAAGATGTATGCCTTCTTCTGCCCAAGTCATACAGCTGTGGTTACAGAATCAGGACTCTACCCTTGGTCTGTCTGATTCAAAGCCCAATTTACCAATCACAACTGTAGAATCTGCCTGATTATTTCCCTTCCACCTCCATGTAGGTAATAAAAAATCCATAGGATATAGTCCTAGCAGTGGAATTGCTGGGTCAAAAGGTATATCCATTTTTAGTTTTTTTAGAAAATTCCATACTGTTTTCCATAGTGGTTGTACCAGTCTGCACTCCCACCAGCAGTGCACTAGTGTCCCCTTTTCTCCACAACCTCTCCAACACTTGCTGTTTGTTGCTTTGTTTATGAGGGCCATTCTGACTGGTGTCAAGTGGTATCTCATTGTGGTTTTAAAGCATAATATAACCAAAGACACAGAAGTTGAGAACAGGCTGAAAGTCACCAGAGGGGAGAGGGGAGGGAATTTCAGGGGAAAAGGGGAAGGAATTACAGGAACAAGTATAAAGGACACATGGACAAAAACTATGGGGGGGGGAATGGGAGGGAGGAGGGGAGGGTTGGGGTGGTGGGTTTGGGTGAGAATAAAAGACAGAAAACTGTACAAGATCAACAATTTAAATAAAAATTTAAAAAAAAAATCCATAGGAAGTAATCCCTCTGAGTGAGCCCATTCCAGATGGGAAATGGCCATGCTCCTAAAATGAACTTTCGAGTTAGAGAATCAGATTGATTAACTCTAAAAAGGCCAAAGCCAACCATCAGAGAAATTGACAGATGATCATATCTTTAAATAATAAAGACTTTTCCTGTGCTCTCTAGGGTAACAAGTTAGCAAGCTTCTGAGAGCTGTGTTTCATCATTTATATACTCTTCCAGATTAAATCCAAAGATTGAGAGCATGCACTGCATTTGAAGAATGCATTTTTTTTTAATATTTCAAATTTTTATTAAATATTTTTATTCAGTTTTAAGATCACAGTTAAAGTACTTTAGCATGTTATACACATGACTTACATGTGCAATTTTTAGAAATATCAAATTAAGTATAAGATTTTAAAGAAAAAATTATATAAATGTGTATATTGACTTTTACTACACATACATCTAAGAAAGCAATAATTTTGTTGTACCATTGATGCATTTTAATGGTAGTTCTATAGTTTAATACTGACTCAGTAATAATAGGAATAATAAGAAAATCTAATTGGTAAAAATTACTGGTTCCTTCTATCTGAGCAAAAGAGAGAAATAATTTATATCATGGAAACAAATGAACAATTGAAAAGATTTGGGCAAATATTTCTGACTAACAGCTTCATGGTGTTAAAGACATTTTAGCACTTTTGTCTAAGTAATGTTTTAACTATTCTTCTAACATTAGCCCCAGAAAAATCTATAAGTAATGTTTAATTTGTGAGCAATGTTAGTTAGCAAAAAATAAAGTTTGGATAGTCTCCCAGGAAAAAAAGCTTTATGAAAATGTGGAATTATTCTTAAAATTCAATGTTACATTTCTAATATTTTTATTCTTTAAAACTCAAAGTAAATAGAATCTACGAATGCTACCCTTTCCATTTCTATGTATTTGCATATTTATTTGTGTGCTACATATCATGTATTTTGAGAACACTTGTCATGAATCTATCAACACTCAAACTTCACCTAATAGAAGTGTGTAACATTTTTAATAACATTTAATATCTGTCTTGATCTTGGTAATACTGGCAGAAACTGTGTCTTCTATTGGCACTCCGTAGATACTTTTTAGAACTGAATTCTTTTCAGTTACAGGTGTTTGATTCATTAACTCCAAATAGTCAGAATTACATTCAGGAGCAACAAAGGCTGATAGGATCCCAAACAGGTGAATGATCTTGCACCTCCTCAAACCAATATTTCCCATCTTTTGTTTCCTATTTATTTAGTGGAATGCTGTGAAACTAATTTCATGTTAGTGAACATTTTAGGCTGAAGCAGAATTTTCCCTAATTATTTTCAGTGTCCAGAACAGTGTCCATTTTCTGATAAATTTAAGCAAAACACCTCCTACTTTTATGTAGCTCTTATACTTATCTCTGGTTTTGTGTGAGATTTGTGTTTTCATGTTGCTGTTATTTGGGGGAGTTGGGGGTAATTTTCCAAACCAGAACTCTTTAAAGGATCATTAAATGATTTAAAACTTAGGGAACAAAATAAATCGCTAGAACCATACAAAATGCTGTTGCAAAATCTTGGCTGACAGCCACCTAAATATATTCAAAAAAGATATTTAGAGCTTATTAAAGGTATTCTCCTTCTACTATCTATTTAAACAAAATAGACCCAGTTTACACTTACTTATTTCAGGACCCAGTTTACACTTACTTATTTCAGGAATATTTTAACTCTATTTATAGATGGTTGCTCCAAGCAACTGCCCAATAGGCAAGATCCTTAATCTGGCTCTAGTTATCCATGTACTGAAACTGTCAGAGAAGCCTATGAATGGAATGGTTAGTAAATATCCACATCACCAGCCATATATTACCAGCCATATAGGCCAAATGCCTTCCAGAGCTTTCTAAACCTGGAGAGTTTATTAAACCTGGGCCTTACACCATGAGATCCTGGTTCAGTAGGTCTGGGATGCATCCCAGGAATCAACATTTTTAAAGCAATCTGGGTTCCTGAACCGGATGATCACACAGCCCCTTCTGTAAGAAACACTAACTTAGGGATTTTGTGCTTTACCTACCAATAAATATTCTTTAGAAAGGCCTGTACTTGAGTTTAGTTTTACCCCAACACTCGGGCTCAGTTCTGCAGGAATATCTCAGACAATGGTGCAGTTGGTTTGGTGTCATACACGCACACTGCGTTTGGATGCACACTGGAAATGGCAGGCACAAACAGGCTGATTTCCCTCATACATTTTCCTCACAGCCTACTGAACTTTTTATTTGACCTCAGATTTCCCTTAAAATCCCAAGAAATTACAATAATCTTGTTGGTTTTCAAGACCTAGCCTTGTCCCTCTTACTAGATTTCATCGACATGAGTCTTTGCTCATACTCAGTTTACCGCTCAGACCATTGCATCATCATCGGCTTCCACCTCCACTATCGCACTAAAGCTGCACCCACCAAGGTGAACAACAACCTGGTCATGATAACCAGAGATACTCTCCAGTCTGCACTTTACCAGACCTCTCGTGACCTTTGACACTATCAGTAGCTCTCTCTGGATCTCCCTCTACCCTTGATTTCCTTGCCAATAACCTCTTCTGGTTTAACTTCTATGTCTCTGCCAGTCCCTCCCTACTCATATGTGTGAGCTCATCAGATGCCTTATCATCCACTCTAGGAAGGCTGGATCTGCTCCAATCTATAGGCCAAAGTCTCAAGTTTCTCTCTCCAGTCCAGATCTCTCCCTCAGTTTGGGCTCCAGTCTATTATATCCAACCACCTATTGCCATAGGTCTACCTACATGTCCCACATGCACAACAAAATTAACACATCCAGAATTAACCTTAATGTCTTAATTCCTCCCAAATGGATCATCCTGGGACACCACTACTCCATGAAAGTCCTGGCAGTCATCAAGGCTTAGCCAGAGAGTGTGCTGTGATTGATTAGTAATTCCTGTCATGGGTACAAATAGCAATGCATATGCCTGGGATTCCCACTCCTTGCCTAGGACATCTGAGACTTAAATACTAGGAGTTCAAAAAACATCAATTTCCCTTCTGCTTTCAAGTCTGTCACTAGATGCCAAAACATTGGGATTGGCTTGAAAATGTTGTCATTAAGAAGTATTTCCTGACTTCCAGCCAAGATGGAGGTGTAGGTGGACACACTGTACCTCCTCGCACAACCAAAATTAAGGACAAGAAAGATTTAGAAACAAGAAAACAGTCAGGACTGATAGAAAATTGAACTGTACGGAAGTCCAACAACCATTCATCCAGACTGGTAAGAGGAGTAGAGTCACGGCAGGAAAAAGTGAAGGTTGGTAGACCCGGGAGCGCAAGCAGCAGTGGCTGGCAGATCCCAGGTGTGCAGGTGGCGGCTAGAGGACCCTGGGCATGGGGTGGCAAGAGGCAGACCCGGTGAGGCTGCACAAGATGGCTGGCTGACCAGGTGGTCCCACATTCACGCACAGATAATCCTGGTGAAGGGGAGGTGGCAGAAGGGACTGGAATCCGAGAGAGAGCGGAGCAAGTGCCATTGTTCCCTCTCAGACCCCACCCCTACATACAGCATCGCCACCCAGCCACTGGGCTGCCCTGCCCTGGGGAACACCTAAGGCTTTGCCCCTCACTACTTAACAGCTGTGACCAAACTAAAAAAAAATGGCTCAAACAGGAGAACAGATCAAAGCCGCAGAGCCAATTCATCTAAGCGACAAAGAGGTACCCAACCTATCAGATGCACAGTTCAAAGCACTGGTGATCAGGATGCTCACAGAATTGGTTGATTTTGCTCACAAATTAGATGAACAAATGAAGGCTACAATAAGTGAAATGAAGGAAAATGTAAAGGGAACCAATAGTGATGGGAGGAAAACTGGGACTCAAATCAATGGAGTGGACCGGAAGGAAGAAACTGACAACCAAACAGAAAACAAGGAAGAAACAAGAATTCAAAAAAAAATGAGGAGAGGCTTAGGAACCTCCAGGACATCTTTAAACGTCCCAGCATCTGAATTATAAGGGTACTAGAAGGGGAAGTGGAAGAGCAACAAGTGGAAAACTTATTTGAACAAATAATAAAGGAGAACTTCCCCAATCTGGCAAAGGAAATAGACTACTAGGAAGTCCAGGAAGCTCAGAGAGTCCCAAAGAAGTTGGACCCCAGGAGGAACACACCAAGGCACATCAGAATTACATTAGCCAAGATTAAAATGAAGGAGAGAATTCTAGAAGCAGCAAGGGATAAGGGGACAGTCACCGACAAAGGAGTTCCCATCAGACTGTCAGCTGATTTCTCAAAAGAGACCTTACAGGCAACAAAGGGCTGGAAAGAAGTATTCCAAGTCATGAAAGTCAAGGATCTACATCTAAGATTGCTCTATCCAGCAAAGCTGTCATTTAGAATGGAAGGGAAGATAAAGTGCTTCTCAGATTAGGTCAAGTTCAAGGAGTTCATCATCACCAAGCCCTTATTCCATGAAATGTTAAAGGGACTTAGCTAAGAAAAAGAAGATCAAAAATATGACAGGAAAAAGACAGCAAACTCATAGATATTAACAACCACACCTAAAACAAAAACAAACTAAGCAAAGAACTAGAACAGGAACAGAAACACAGAAATGGAGATCACATGGAGGGTTAGCAACAGGGGAGTGGGAGGAGGAGAGAGGGGGAAAAGGTACAGAGAATAAGTAGCATAAATGGTAGGTAGAAAATAGACAGGGGGAGGGCAAGAATAGTATGGGAAATGTAGAAGCTAAAGAACTTATGACATATGGACATAAACTAAAGGGGGTAATGTGGGTGGGAGGGGGTGTGCAGGGTGGAGGGGAATGATGGGGGAGAAATGGGACAACTGTAATAGCATAATCCATAAAATATATTTAAAAAATAAATAAAATAATATTAAATATTAACTATAATTGAAAAATAAAATGAGTTTTTACACTGTCAGAATAAAAAAGATGAAAAGACAACATACAGATATTGCGAATCACATATCTGAGAAGAGAATTATATCTAGAATATATAAAGAAATCCTACAGTTCCACAGTAAATAGACAAATCCCAATGAAAAATGGACAAATGATTTGAACAGACATTTTTAAAATAAGGTATACAAATAACTAACAAACACATAAAAAGATACTTAACATCATTAGGCGTAAGTGAAATGCAAATCAAAATCACATTAAGGTATGACTTCACACCTATTAAGATACACCCACTAGGGTAGCCATAATAAAAAAAGATAATAACAAGTATTGAAAAAGATATAGAGGAATCAGAATCCTTATACACTTCTGATGGGAATGTAAACTAGTTCAGCCACTTTGGAAAACAGTCTGAAAGTTTCCTCAAAAACTGAAACATAGTCACTATTTAACCCAGCAATTTCACTTCTAAGTATACACCCAAGAGACATGAAAACATATTTCTACACAAAAACTAGTACGTGAATGTTCATGGCAGCATTATTCATGATAAACAAAAATGAAAACAACCTAAATGTTCATCAAATGATGAATGAATAAAATGTGATATATTTGTACTATATGTAATATTAGTCAGCCATAAAAAGGAATGAGGCACTGGCAGATGCTATAACACAGACGAACACTGAAAACATGAAGCAAGGTAAAAGCCACACGGAAAAGACCAAATACTATATAATTCTATTCATATGAAACATCTAGAATAGGCAAGTTCATAGAGACAGGAAGTAGATTAATGGCTGCCTGGTATCAAGGAATGTGGTTTGTGGGTGGTGGCTGAAGAATATGGGGTTTCTTTTGGGTTAATGAAAAAAATGTTCTAAAATTGTTTGCAGTGATTGTTGCACAACTCTATGATTACACTGAAAGACTAATTCACTTTAAATGCATAAATGTATGGCATGTGATTTTCTTCTCAATAAAGCCGTTACCAACAAAAAAGGAAGATATTTCCTACAACCAAACCCACCCTGATACAAATACACAAGACAGAAGCTAAACATCTTCGGTCACTTCAACCTAGTCTCTTTAGAACACATCATTTTTGTTCTATGAACATGGATGTTTCAAGGATTTTTAATCGTTTGATTTCATTTAAATACGTTCATTTTTACATATTATTTGATCTCCCTTTTGTGTTTTACTTTTTACAACGTGAATTAGAACATTTCGGTCCATGAAGATTATCTCTGCCCTGAGCGGAGAAGGAAGGAGAACATAGTGTGACCGCAGTGCCCTTCAGTCTCCCACCTGGTGTCTCAGCTCAGGAAGTTCAACACTAGATCAACTCCTTCACCTCACTGCCCGCTCCAAAAGGAAGACTTTTTCTACATGACAAGCCTAGTAACCTGAGAGACGGGGGCCAAATTGTACTTCCTTAGGTCTTTCCACTCAGGATAACGTTAAGCGTAGTCCCAGGAACAATCTAGTAGAATTTCTGGAAAAGCCCTGTTATCTTAAGCCTGAATTTTCCCCTTGCTACATGAGAAAACACAGAAAGTGAAATTTCACATCTGCGATCCACTCAGTTCCACGGCCTGCACCTGTTCTCAGGAGAGCCCACGGTGCCGAGGAGGGCAAAGGAAGGCCCGGCTCCCCGTGAATGCTTACACTCTACCAGCCTCCCTGCAACAAGGCCTGGAGCAGGCCCAGCAGAGCAACCTTAGTTAAATTAATGGGGTCCCATGTACCCCACCTGCCCTGGTTTGAACCTGATTTCACTGACCAGTGTCTCAGAGAGGCAGATCCCAGAGGGACTCTTTTGGGTTTTTTGTTTGGAGGAGGGGGATTACTTCCTGATCTTCCCAATTCCACTCCCTAAGCAGGAGTTAAACAAGGGGAATTGCTAGAACCAGGATTATATGCAAACAAATTTACATGACAGGTTTACCTTCTCTGAATTACCACTATATAAAAGAAAACCAATAGCAGTTAACAACACAGGACTTGACTAAAAGTTAACCGAAATCCACTACTCTTTTCAATCCCCTGAGTTTTCTGAATACAAATAATAAATTTGTAGTATCAGAGCTCTCAACCCTGGCTGCACAAATCAAAGGGATTATGATTTGACTGGTCTTTGGTGAAACCTGACAACATTTTTAAAGTTCTCCTCACGGCCAACAGCTGAGGTTGAGAACCTCCAGGTTAATGTCGGCCCTTTGCCAGGCACTCCCCATAGTATCTCATTTAATCTTCACAACAACCCTGTGATGTAGGTATTATCTTACAGATAAGGAAATTGAGGAACAAAGAAGATAAAAATAGATTCTTCAAGGTTTGAATCTGGGCCTGAATTTTTTTTAAAAAAGCAAAGCACTTAACAGCTCCCCTCAGCTGAGCTCCAGTGGGAGCATTCCGATCACGTCTTGTGCACCACTCTACTTACCCACCAGGAGCAGCGATCAGACAGGGCTGTCTCAAGTCCCGTACGCAGACTGATCAGCTCACAGATCCACAGCTACAACATCAATACTTCCACCCCAATAACATTCCCATCAGCCGTCCCTCCCATTCCACTTTTTCTGACAGTTCCATCACTGAGAAGCCTGTCCCAACTGATAAACCTGCCCAGGGATCATGTCTATGAACAGAAAACACCAACCACTTGGTCCCAGGGACAAATCTCCTCTCCAGCTGATATCCTCTTAGATTTCCTCCTGACCTTCTTTGTTATCAAGCAATAGTATCACTTGGCTGACGAAGATCCAGTCACTCTCAGCTGGTCTGGAGGAGCTAATGAGGAAGTGGTTAGCTGCACTGTAGCGCAACTCAGAGTTCATGAGAAAGTGGTTAGCTGCACTGTAGTGCAACTCAGAGCTCATGAGGAAGTGGTTAGCTTTACTGTAGCTCAGCTCAGACAAGCCGGCACTATCGACCAATCTTATTCAAAGTGTTCCAAGTAACACCAAGTGCACCTTGTCCCCAGTAGTAACTGAATTATTCCTGACTCAGTGGGCTTTCTAAAATGTACCGTCTCCATGATGGAACATTCTGTCTATTGCTGGGGCATTATGTGGTTGCCAGTACATCGATGCTGAATTATTGACATTTGCTCTGGAATTTAACATTCATTGGTCTATAGGGACCTTGAACCTTGAACATTAATTTTCTTCTGTCTTTGAAGTGCAGAGTTCTTTGGTTCTTTTCTTTTTCGGTCATAAAGCAAAGGAAAATAGGGAGACTTACCAGGGAGCCCAGTCACTTTTCCCACCTTCATTCAGATCCCTAGTAAATCACCTACTGTTCTTTAAGGCAGAGTGTTCAAAACCACAGACTTTGGAGACTGGAAAAGTGGGACAGTACTTTTCTTTGACTTCTATATGTCTCATCAACATAGATTTGGAAATCTTTAACTAGACCTTCAGTATTACACCCTCTACTTTGTGCTCATATGCAATAGTCTAATCAAGGTATAAAAAACAGAATAGGAATCTTTGTTAGGGAGCTCTGAACTGTCAAAAAAAAATGGTACCAAGATATTAAATTGAAGGCACAACTGGAGATTACATTTCCCATTAATTACTTATTCTAAAGAGCCTTTCAACTCTACTCTGCCTTAAGAGCATTTTCCCATGTGCCTCCCAGCCACATTCAGACCAAAAACAAACAGCAATTGGCCTCATGTGTCACAGGCCTAAGCAACAAGGAAGCTGGTCACCCTGTCTCATGTTATTAACAAGGTCACTAGAAAACTAAAATTAAAACCAAATGCATTTACACACCAAACCAAATGCAAAGGAAGCCACAGAAACTTAAGCTCGAACCCTTGTATAAATTTCTATTTAAAAATCTAAAATATAGGAAACATCAGTGAGAAAGCTTGAAATAAGTCATCAGACATCATAGCGAACACGATTTGAACACATCATTTCTCACCAGATAACTTCTGGCAGTATAATTTTTATTGGTAGCTGACTAGATAGTTGCCCGGACTTTGTAGCCCTGTAGCTATGTCTTCACATTTTGTGGAGCCTACAACTCTCCTGAGCAGAAGCCTTGCAGTTTTCAAATGAAGCCTATCTAATTGCTCCAGAAGTTATTTTGCCACCTGAAGTGTTCATCTACTAGATTTAGGGATGGGCCCCAGTCCTTGCCTAACTATTTTCTCTGATAATTCAACAGTCACCCTGATGATCTCTATTTAGTGAATGTGTATTTCGTGCCAGGCCCTGGGGGAAGTAGTTGGCTTATGTTACCTCTAATGTGCACAAGTCTGAAAGGTAGGTAACAATCTCCAACCCCCATTTAAAATTGAGGAATGGAGACTCAGAGAAGTCAAAGATCTAGCTCAAGGTCACAAAGTTGGTAGATTACAGAGCCGGCATTTAAACTCAGATATGCTGACTTGAGATTTGCCACTGTGCACGCTGCTCCTGCTTTATAGGGATATTCTAGTCACAGCTCCTTCCCTGGATGCCATGGCCACACCCTTTCTCTGATCATTTGGCCTTGAGTAGCTTTACTGCCACCGACCAAAAGAGGCCTTAGTATACAGCCAACTCTGTTTTGTAACAGTTTTTTAAAAGCTCTGGAGAATTTATGCCAAAACTAAAACTGTTGCTTTGGGCAAGCCCTCAAATGTTCAGGTAGGCAATGTTAAACCAGCTCTACTTTTCATATGCTCCTATGTGCCCTCCGAGACACAGTTAATGTAAATTCACTCGGACGTCTCTGTCCAAACGCAGGGCTCTCCATTTCAGAAGCTTCCGGGCTCAGTGGGCTCTTCTGAGCTTGAGGAAGACACGTGGTGGGTGCTTCTCTTAGCATTTTCTAATTTTAAATTATGTCTGCAGTGCTGTGTGGAGGAGCTCTAGGGTCACAAGGAAGTTTCTCTGAAAGAAGTTTTTCAGTAAGTAAATGAAGTGAGAATGATAGAATTCAATTACCAGTTGGGGAGAGGTGAAAGGGTAGAGGGATTGAGGAAAAAGGAAAAAGGATTCGTGGACATGGACAACAGTGTGGGGATTGCAGGGGGGAGGGGGATACAAGGGGACTAAATGGTAGTGGAAAAAATACAATGAAGATTAAATTAAAAGAAAACAAATATTACCATTTTGCAAACCCTCACTGAAATGAGTCTGGGCAAAGGTCATCAATGGATGCCACCTCACAAATAGACACTGGTCACGATATGCCCCCTGATAAAAGTATGCAGTACTACTTCTACAAGGTTTTTGTTGAAAAGAATTGTACCCAAATCAAGTCCAACCTCTGATTCTAAGAGGGTGGATCTCACAATGTAAGAGACAGTCTCTCTGCACTGATTTTATAGAAGATGGTGGAACGTTCCCTATAGGACATTTTTTACATCCATCATTGATAAAAGCTCACTTAGTCAAGACTTTTCTACAGGAGTTTAAGTTAATGTGGTTGGTCCATAGCTTTCTGCTGGTAATTAATTTGATTCAAGGATAGATGTGGAAGGTGCAGAAGACTATCTATAGTCAGATACCAAATGCTTCAGGTTGTATATGAGACTTGAATTTTCTCATTTCAACATTTTGTAATAGAAAATTTCTCAAACACAAACAGAAGTAGAAAGAATCATGCAATGACCCTCATGCACCATCACCCAGCTTCCACAATTATCAGCTCATGCCCAATCTTGTTTCATCCATGTTCCAACTGCACACATGACCCCCTTCCCTGAGAGCATCTGCATTGGCTTCTTAGGGAGGAAAATGTGGCGGTCTTGTCTGGAAGCAGCTCTCTGGTCAACTTTGCTGGGGACGAAGTAAAAACAATTGATAGACTAGAAAAAATAAAGGCAACAGAGACAAGGTTGATATATTTAATGTATATAAGCTTCTTAAAATAGAAACAAAAAGAGCAAATAATTCTTTAAAGGACACAAATGGACAAGAAGTATGAGCAGTTCATAGGAAAGAAATACAAATGGCCCTAAAACGTATGAAAATAAAACACTTTATCTCACTATAAATAAGAAAAATATAAATTAAAAATTATTTCTTACCTACCAGATTAACAAAACCCACACTACAGGTCCTGTTGAAGAGGCTACGAGGAAGTAGTTATTCTTGCACACTGCTACTGGGAATGAAAAGTGATACAATCCCATGGATGGGAATGTGGCAACATTAGCAAAATTATGTTTACCCTTTGTCTTAGGAATCGGACTTCTAAGAATATATACCATAGATACTCTGGAAAAATTATCCAAAAATGTATATATCAGGTTATTCATTGTAGTACTAGCTATTGTTTAAAAAAAGGAATCAAACAGAAGATTGATGATTAGAATGATAGAATATTTCAACAACCAAGAGATAATAAAACAAGAAGTAATTGTCTGGAATCAAGAAGATATACAAATTCAAAATCAAAGAAGTTAGATTTTAAAAACCTGCAACACTAAGTTCAAATTCAAAATATTAGCAGACACTCATGATGTATTTTCTCCTCAATATTTATCAGTACATCCACTGAAACAGCCCAGAAACAATGACCAACTCTTAAGCAATAGGCAGCCCTAAAGCCAGCTTGTGATCTTTAAATCTCATTTTTCACAAAAAGAACTAAGCCTAGTTGGAGAAATTGCTGATTCTAGATCTGGCAAAGGAAATGGATAAAATGTGCCTCGAACATTTATCATACCAGGCAGTGAGGAAGTTACACCACCGTGGTTCTATCAAAGGATTCAGAAGCCAAGAGGAAGACGCTGTCACTAGCAAAAGATGGAAAATTTTGAGAACCAATAAGAATAATGACTGCAATGAATTGAAATGTATCAAATATGTTTGAAAATCCATGAGGTCATAATTATACTCAACAACAAAAATTTATTGATCACCTTTGGAGGATACTAGGGGATAGATTCATTATTCTGAAAACATGTAAAGACAAGGCAAGAATCAAGAATTTAACCTGCCCTTGCTACACAAACTCTATCTCAGGGTAACCAAACAGGGTTTTTTTGTAAGATTTTATTTACGTATTTTTGGAGAAGGAAAGGGAAGGAGAAAGAAAGAGAAACATCAATGTGTGGTTGCCTCTCATGTAGCCCCCACTGGGGACCTGGCTCGCAACCCAGGCATGTGCCCTGACTGGGAATCGTATCAGCAACCCTTTGGTTTGCAGCCCACACTCAATCCACTGAGCTACACCAGCCAGGACCCATGCAGTTTTTAAGGAAAACTTTCTCTTATAGAAATCTCCCAGCTAATAAATGAAGGAATGTTAGAATTAGAGTGTTACCATTTTGAAACCCCTACTGAAATAATGGATCTAGACCAAGGTGATGAACTACAACGAATAGCTATTCATTCTATGCAATACCACTTACAGAGAATTCTTGATAAAAAAAAATGCACCTGAATCAATCAAACCTCCAATTCTAGGGTGTAGGTCTAACCACTACTTTACAGAAAATGCTGTCAGAATAACAGGATGCAGACACAATGATGGCTCAGAGTTGCAAAAAGCAAAATGTGAGAAACTGCAACACAAAAGACTCTCTCATGTGTTCACTGAAAAAAAAAAAGACAGAAGAAGCCTGTAGATTAAAGGATATTTAAGAGAATGTTTGGAACTTATTTTAACTTTAAAAAAAATTTTTTTAAATAAAGGAAAAAATGATACAATTAGGGAAATCCCAACGTTTCTTTTTTAAGGTGTGCTCATGGTTATGTGGTTTCTGTTTTCAAAGAGGACTTTCCATATAGAGATCCAAATGGAAATAATTATAAATGAAGTGGTTTGCTATCTTGGATTTGCTTCCAAAGAAGCCATTTGGGCTGGGGGTTGTGTACGGCTCAGGGAAGCACAGCTGAAATGAGATTGGGCATGCGCTGCTCATGGCAGAAGCTTTCTCTTTGTAGAAATCTCCCAGCTAATAAATGAAGGAACGGTAGAATTAGTGTTACCATTTTGAAACCCCTACTGAAATAATGGATCTAGACCAAGGTGATGAACTACAACAAATAGCTATTCATTCTGTGCCATACCACTTACAAAGAATTCTTGATAAAAAAAAAAAAAAAAGCACCTGAATCAATCAAACCCACGGCCAAAGCTCAGTGAGAGTACGTGGGGGTCATTACCTGGTTCTCTTCACTTTTATTTGTTTGAAATTTTCTATTACAAAACGTTAAAATGAGAAAATTCAAGTCACACACACACACACACACACACACACACACACACCCAGCTTTCTCTACCTTCCGGCTCCTGTGTTTGAGCAGAGGATCTGGGTCGATGGCTGAGTGGTGAATCTTTGTTTAAACCAGCGATTTTCACCCTTTTTCATCTCATGGCACACATAAACCAATTACTACAATTCTGCAGCAAACAAAAAAATATACTTCATTGTTTGCCAATCTGAGAAAATAAAAGGTGTCATTCAGATTCATTCACACCAGATGGCTATTGTCATGTTGGCTGTTGTCATGTTTTATTCCACAATCTCAGGGAAAAGAGGTCAGTGCCTGTAACTAAATAGTCGGGTACTACATGTATTAAAAATTCTTGCAGCACATCAGTGTGCTGAGGTACATCCGTTGAAAATCACTGATTTAAACAATCAAATGCTTTGGTTTAAACAATCAAAGCATTTACTTCTTTAAAACATTAATGAGCATATTTGATTTAGATAGCTGCCTGAGAAGAGACTATTCAACCAGAACATTATGTGCTGAATCCTCTTACTTCACCTTCTGGATTTGGTCTTTCAGAAAATTTAAGTGAAGACTCCTGAATAGAAGGGAAATTTGGAGGTCAAGGTACTCAAATATTAGTAGTGAAATACAAGAACTCTCCTTTGCCAGCATAAATAATGTAATGCCTGAGCTGGGATTTGTGGCCACATGGGCACCAAGTGAAACAAAAACACACATGCACACACAAGAGCCTGTGACCTGGAAGAAAGGGGGGCTGTGGGGGCAAAGTGTAGGAGACCGTTCTGCATGGCGTGGGCCCAGCTCCCACTCAGAGATGCACAGGATCCATGCCCATGGATGGGTTCTCCCGTGGGGAATCAGGCCTGCATTTGTACCTAAGTCTTGCTTTTGCTAAAACTCCCTCACCCTGAATTGAGACAGCAAGTCCTTAGTGTAACTTCCTAAAATCCATGCTAAACCTTCCTAGGATGAGTGTAACCAGTTCAACCACTTTTCCCTTTTTCATTTGCAAATATCCTTTTGTGATGTCATTAGCAGCAGCATCTCCTTTGTTGTCTATACAAGGTAACCACCTGAAGAGAACCTGTGCATAGTAAATGAGGACCATCACATAATGTGCTGAGAAATCTAATAAAGGCCAGTCATGGCAGAGGCTGCGGACTTTTGCTCCCCTTCAGAGAAAAGCCATGCCGTCCCTTTTCCTCCACCGGACTCGGTAGTCCGTGTGCATGTCTCATTTCATCCATAATGACACAGACATTGCAGGCTGGTGTCCGCTTCAGGGAAGGATCCTATTGTCTGCTTGAGCAGAAGCCTCAGGAATTTCCAGGTACTATGGGGATGTCTTTGGCCTTTCACAGCTTGATTTGAAGTTCTATATTTCTAATGACCGGGGAAATCTGAGCTGGTGATGGGAGTATAAGCAATTATACTAATTGCCATTTGTGAATTCTCACTCCAGACCATGTAGTAAGCATTTTATATTAATTACCTCACTGAATCTTCACAACCCTTCCTTCCCTTCCCCCATGAGAGAGGCATTAACACTGCAATTTTACACAAAAGATAAAGGAGGTTCAGAGAGGTCGAGCAATTTTCTCAGGGCCACATAGCTGGTAAATGACATGGTTTGTGCTCTAACTAGGGAAGTCCACCTGCAAAACCCTTTCTCCACTGTCTCGGCTTGGAAGGCCACTGGGCAGCACTTCGTGGACATCAATAGCCAGTGTTATTGCAGGGGTCATACACAGAGCATTTCCTGAGTGAAAATCCTAACCCCTTAAATAAGGACAACAGCACTATCCAGGGAAAGATGAAAACCTTGTTACAGAAGGCAAGTCAGTCCAGAAGGCAATTCATGCTTCAGTCAGTTATGTGGCAGCAAATCCAGGGCAAAAGCGTACAGAAAGCCCAGCAGGTGCTGGTGGGTAACGCATAAGGAGGGAGTGTATTACACAGATCTTTTTTCCCATCACTTTACATTGCTTTTATTTTTTTAATAGTTCATTGTTATTGTATTTTTCCCATTACCATTTAGCCCCCATTATACTCTCTTCCACCTCCACCCACCAACCTCCCCGACCCGACAATCACCACACTGTTGTCTGTGTCCATGAGTTCTTTTTCTTTATTGCTCGATTCCTGCCCCCCGCAACCTACCCCCCATGCTCAGAGCTATCGGCCTTACATCACCTTGAAATACATTGCGAATATTTTTATAGACAAATGCAGCCCCTTTTCCCCTGTGGCAAGTAATGTAATAAAACTCATTTATTCAGCATCCTATTGATTAGAAAGTAGTGATCCAATCCAATGAGAATTGATGACTGCAAAGATGACCTGAAGGCACTGAGATATCCTAAAGAGGCTTATGACTCATCAAAATGCAATTATATTCCAGAGAGGCAGAGTGTTAAATACGTCTTATTGAATTAAATTTATCTGGCAACTGCTGAGCTGCATATGGTTATAAGAAATCTATATAAACAGAATATTTGATTAACCAGAGTAACACATTCTCTGACCACACTGGCTTTTCTGCCATTGAATCTTGATAAATATGACCCCTGGCATACATACATATTTATTCCATCACATGAAGATTTTGGAGAAGACAAGCTTAATACTGAATCAAAAAAAATGTGGTTGAAAATGATGTGCAGACAGCCCTTTCAAAGTAGGTCATTTCTAGGGAGAAATTTAACACTACAGCTTGGGAGTCTGCAGTGATTACCCAATACATTGGGAAGGCCTCCTGAACCTAAAAGAAATAATATAGGTAAAGCCCTGTATATGCCCAATAGCTGTTTAAAACTCCCAAGTGGCAGCTATTGTCACTATTACCCTATTATAATCACTAACAGCATGATCCTTGCCTTGTAGGTCATTATAATAGAACCATATTGGCAAAAACTAGCTTGTGTTGTTGTCTTCTGTTTTGTCTTTATGAGTGGGTGTGCACCTTTGGTCTTAGTTTAAGATTCACATGAATATAGTGCGATCTAATAGTCACCACGCTATTCCCTGTTTTATACTTTTAATTCATCCTAAGTAAGTGAATAAATGAAAAGCCAACAAGAAAAAAGACTATTTCTAGAATAGAAAATGTGGGTGAGCACTGTTGTCAAGCGAAATCTCTCAGCTGATATAAGGAAGCAGAGAACACAGATGTTCTTGTTGTTTCTCCATCCCTGGGTCAGTTGGGGTTCCCCAAAGAAGCAGAACCAATGTGTATCTATATGAAAAGAGATATCTTTTTAGGAATTGGCTTACGCAATCAGGGAGGCATGCAAGTCCAAATCTGCAGGGTGGGCCAGCAGACTGAAGAACCAGGAAGAGACAAGGTTGCAGTTCAAGTCCAAGGCCATCTGCTGACAGAATTTATTTTCCCTCAGGGGAGATCAATCTTTTGTTCTATGCAGGCCTTCAAGTGATTGGATGAGGCTCACCCACATTAGGGAGGGCGATCTGCTTTATGCAATTTAAATGTTAAGTGTGTCTAAAAACAGTCTTACAGAAATATTCAGAACAATGTTTGAGTACATATCTGGGCTCCGTGGCCCAGCCAAGTTGACAGATAAAATTAACCATCACAATATCTCTCTCTCTCTCTCTCTCTCTCTCTCTCTCTCTCTCTCTCACACACACACACACACACACAGACACACACACACACAGGAGCAAGATTCATCACAAAATGAGGGAAAATGCCTCTAGGTAATGCCAAACATGAGGGTTATTGTGCAACCCTCCAAAGGGGCCACATGCCTGATGAGAGTATCACTGAATTGATTCCAAGGTATGATAATATTTCTTCTTCAATGAGGAAAATAATCCATTGATTCAGGAAACAGGCATTATTTATCTAAGATGCCATATTAAAAACCTCTGAGGTAAAACATTGTCATGTCCCTATTTCACAGATGAAGAAACTCTTTTCAGTTAAGTACCTTGCCTTAGCACCCATCAGCTAGTATGTAGAAGAATCTAAATTTGATCACAGTTCCTCAAAGTCCATATCACTTGTGATTTCTCTTCATGCTGCCCCAGAGGTAAGGGGAAAAAGATCAGAAAAATGCCTATACCAGAAGAAACCTGTGATGGTAAGTGTGTAGTATTACATTTTGTTGCATGATATAATCTCTAGTTAGGGGACTCATGAGGAAGAGTAATCATGCAAATATATACCCAAGCCTGTTGACTGCAAACCATACCTCCTCTTCTAAAGAGATTCAGCATTGCTTCTGGTAGCAAGACATATTTCCCAATCCGTCACACCCTCTTAACAATCATCACTTGTCAGGGATTTTTACTGAGACCCTGGAAGGGCTCTCACCCAGGCAGATGACCTGGTCTCTTATCTCTGCCAGCCCCCAACTGTGACTAACGGTTGCTTGTAGCTTGTGGCAGAGCTGTTCCAAAGAGCCACTGAGATGCAAGGAGTCAACAGCCAGGCTGCCTTTTGATCTGTAACTGGCCCCTTCTAGCACCCTGGGTAACCCACACCAGCACTCCCCTTGGGAAATCATGTCTTCAGCTCTTGCTCAAAACCACCCTTATTTATGGCTCAGTGTCCTGGGGAGGAAAAACTGAATTGGAAAAACATAAGACAGAGATTATAACAGAACCACTTGTGCTGTTTGCTTTTCAAGTTTGTGCTGGTATTTGGGCTGCAAGAGCAGCCTATCTCTTTCTTCTCCCTGTGTCCCCCAGACAACCTTAGTCCTGCTTTTGTCCAGTGCCTAATCTCCAAGTGGGACGAAGAGGCTGAGAGCTTGGCAGAGCCCCAGGCATGCCAGATGCAGACATGAAAATCACAAACCAGCCCATGGGGTATGACCCAAGAGGCACGTCCAGGGCAAGCCGGATCTGGCACGGCCATCTTCTGTCTTCACACAGGAGCGTCTTTCTTCCCCTCTGCAGTGCCACTGTTTGCACATTCGCCAAACCTGTGAAAATCAAGGCCAACCTGAAAAACAATGCAAAGGCAGTCAGTCCTAAGCCAAGGCAGCTGTGTGCTAATGGTAACTTATTGCTAATGGTAACTTATTGCTAATGAGAGGTAATCTTTGTAGTCCAATGCAAAGATAATGACCAGAAACCAGAAAAGTGGTTGTCTGAATCCGAAAGCACACTGCTCGCAATGGGGCAGTGACCAGAAGAGGATGCCTAACAAGACAGTCCTGCCCTGGGAAGAAGATAATAATGTTGGGGTGGCCAAAAAGTCCATTTACTTTTTTCCATAAAATAAAAGACACCTTTTTTCATTTTCACCAACAACTTTATTGATTTGGATATTTTGAGTATGTCGGCTATCTCCCATGTAGTATAACGTTGATTGTTCTCAATCAATGTTTCAATTTGATCGCTGTCAACTTCAACTGGTCTACCGGACCGTGGAGCATTGTCCAGAGAGAAATCTCTAGCATGAAACTCCGCAAACCCCTTTTGACACATTTGATCAATCACAGCACCTTCTCCATACACTGCACAAATCTTTTTTTGTGTTTCAGTTTCATTTTTACCTTTCTTGAAATAATAAAGCATACTATGCCAAAAATGTCATGTGTATCTTCCATCTTCAGTATTAAAAGAGCTACAGAAAATTTCACCAATTTTGATAAGTTTTTTTTAAATGCACGCTGATATGACCGCTGTCACAACACAATCTAACAAAATTGTTTCAAATGAAGTTAAAGACAACTAAGCACTAGTAGAGCCATCTTACAGAAAAAAAACAAATGAACTTTTTGGCCAACCCAACGTATTGACTTATTTAGATCTTAAAATGACACTATGATATATATATATATAGGTATCTATATATATATATAATACCATTATTGCTATTTTCTAGATGAGTAAATAAGTAAATTTGCACAAAGCAACAGAACTAGTAAAGTGGTTCCACCAGAATTCGAAACTAGGAAGTGTGACTCCCAAGTCTAAAACCTTAACCACTCTACTAGACTGCACTCTAATTTTATAATTTCTTAAAGCTTATGAGACTTATCTGGGCTGTTGAAATTTGTCATTTGTTATTTTCCCATGATATTTTGCATAATATCAAACACATTAGTATATACTGGAGACAATAATAAAATTGTGTATTTCTAAACAAATAGTCTTCCCCTTTAGCCACAGGGGGTGGGTTCCAAGACCTGCAGTGGATGCCTGAAACTGCAGGTAGTACTGAGCCCTGTAGGTACGATGTTCTTTTCCAATACATACATGCCTAAAATAATTTATACACTAGACACATTAGGAGATTAACTATAACTAATAATAAAATAGAAGACTGATAATATACTGTAATAAAAGTTATGTAAATATTCTCTCTCAAAATATCTTACTGTACTTACCTTTTCACTTAAAGGAAGTACTTTATAGCTTCTCTTTGGCATATCCAAATTGCCAGCTTTTACACTTTGGGATCATCATTAAGTAAAACAAAGATGACCTGAGCACAAGCACTACCATACGGCAGCAGTCCACCGGATAACCGAGAGGGCTACTACGTGACTGACATGCAGGGAGCCCTACAGAGCATGGATACACTGGCCAAAGGGATGATTCACATCCCAGGCGGAATGGAGTGGGATGCCACGTGATTTCATCATGCTACTCAGAAGAGTGCACGATTTGAAATTTATGAATTGTTTATTTCTGGAATTTTCCACCTAATATTTTCAGACTGCAGTTGGCCATGAGTAACCAAAACTATGGAAAGCAAAACTGTTGATAAAGGGGAACTGCTGTATTTTATCATTTTAATACTGTTTTTCACCAAATAAGATCTTGTCCATGTCTTACCTCCAGAATTTCCCATATATGTGACTTTTGCTGAGATGGCCAAGTTTTAACCCAAATCAGTTATTTAAAACATGATATCACATTGCTCATTCTCATACATACTATGTTGTTTCTTCTTTCAGGTCATGTTAAGTTTTAGCTTCTTTCAAAAATGATTCCATTTTTTTAGAAATTAAAACCTTAAATTGAGCTCTAGTTTATTTTAACATGTCGAATTTGGATTTTCTGGGTTTTATTTTTTGTAAAGGATATCTATTTTTTGACTGAAGGTCTTCCTAAACTCGTATATCAGCATCTGCTGATAGGGGAGCAATGTGTTTCAAGGGGAATAGAAATCTCACAGAGTTTTTAAAAATGTCATTCCAATGCTTTAAACAGTCCTTGTGGTGCCATGGCTGTGCTATGGCCTAACTCTTCACTTAACTGTGTGACATCATAACCTCTTAAAGGTTTCCTTGTATGTGAGTCTAGGTATCAAAGGGTCCTGTTGACCTTGGCTCTATGATTCCAAGATGTCCTCTCTCCCATCCACCCCGACTCAGTGTGCAGTCTGCCCCCACCCCAGGCTGGCACTTGGACCCAACTCAGGATCTTGCCAGATTTTTGCATCCTTCTCACATCTATTATCTCCAGGACATCTGAACAGAGCTATGTGCCAATTATGTACTACTCAAGTAATTGCACAAGTCTGAGGCTGCCTCCACTAAAATGATGTTTGGGCTGAAGAAAACTCAATTTGGAAAAGGAAAAAGATACCCAAGTTTGCCAGAGAATTTTCTTAATGCTTTTAATAATCTGGAGCGGGCGGAGCTGCGGCCTCTCCTGAGCAATAGCAATGTCTCTTCAGCATTCTTCCCACCTTAGCGTGCTCCTGTGTGACTGCACTGCCGCCTCTCTATCTCCGTTGCCATCATGTGTTTTAAAGCAATCTGAGGGTGAGCTTAGTAGACTAGGAGGTGCCGAATGAATAAAACAGGAATTACACATCGCTCACTGTTGACTGCAGTTACTTTGTGTCTAAGTACAATTAAGACGTTTAATCTTCACAATAATCCTATGACATAAGCAGATACTTATGATATATAACTTTTATTTATCTTCATGTTACAGATGAGAAAATTAAGACAGAGAAAGATGAGTCGGTCTTGCTTTGGAGTCCACGTTCCTTCCCACTACCTTGTCCATGACGGCAATAGGATGACAGTTTACATTTAATGAGTATCTGCAATGCACTGGACATATTACAAATGTCATATGAAGAAGGAATTTGCTCATGAAATTAAAAAATTAGCTTCTAAGATAGCTGTATTTTAAGAAAGGGGTGATATTCATCTCAGAGAGACATGGTACTTTTATTTATTTCAGTGGATTTTCAACTCTAGCTACATATTAAAACCATCTAAGGAGGGGTTTTCTTGAAATATTAATATCTAAAACCTACCCCAGACCTGGGGTTGTGTCTCAGACATCAGTAAGCTTTGCAGGTGACTCTGATGCCCAGCAGGCTGAGAACCACCGGTTTACTTTGATCAACATGCTTAGTACCATTTTTGGTGTGAACATGATTTGAAAGGGAAAAAAATATCAAAAAAGAAAAATAAACATGCTGCATAATAAAGTTGGCAGAATTTGGAAATTTTTTCAAATAGGAAGAAGAGCTGGGCAGGGGGAGTAGCTAGAATGGGGAAAAAATATCTGAAAGAGATACAGATAGTCCAGGAGAAGAGATCAAAGACCCAACGGTAGGACACCAGGCAAGACCCTGAGGGGAAAAGATGGCATGGTAGATTACAAAACATGAACACACTACTTCACTCCTCTCCGTGTGCCCACCCTTTGCAAAATGACTTTGTAGTTCCTCTCTTCCACAGGAGGATCCTTTTCCCCTCCTGTTGAATTTGGGCTAATACTGTGACTTGCTTAGTCCTGTGACAGAACGTAGTAGAAGTGACAGAGTGCCTGTTCTAAGCCTAGGTCTCAGAGGCCCTGCATACTTCCACTCACTTGCCACGTGAACAAGCCTGGGCTAATCTCTTGCAAGAAGAAAGAACACACAACATAGAGCTTCCCAGCAAGCCCCCAGACATGTGAGAGTTCAGCCAACATCAGCAACAGTTTGCTGAAAATCCACAGCTAACTGAAAATCCATGTGAGAGTCCAGCTAGAAGAACTGCATAGCTGATCCTCAATTGTTAATGAACAGAATTGTGACCACTAAATTTGGGATGATTTGTTATGTAGCAAGAGCTAACTGATACAGATGACTAGTGAGGTGGCCTGTGGAATGACTGAGAGACATTAGAAGGGTAACACCAAATACTCAGTTACAGGTTGCTGTCTGGTCCATGCCGTAAACCCTCTTGAACCACCCCAACTAGGCCCACATCTCCAATAAATGCAACCACCTCGGTCAATGATATTTTCCCTAGTGAATATAGGGGCTAGAGGACAGTGAGGACAGTTATAGCAGGAGAGATGAAGAGGGGACTTGAACCCTGGCCAGTATGACTCAGTTGGTTGGAACATCATCCCATAAACTGAAATGCTGCAAGTTCGATTCCTGCTCAGGGCACATGCCTCTGTTACAGGTTCGGTAGCCCAGTCAGGGTGCAGCGTGTGTGAGGCAACAATTGGTGTTTCTCTCCCTCTCCCTCTCTCTCCCTTCCCCTCTCTAAAATCAGTAAGTATGTCCTCCATGAGAATTAAAAAAAAAAAAAAAAGAGGGAACTTGAAAATTCTGCAGAGGCAAGAAATCAGAGTGAGAGATTATCAGGAAGAAAAAGATTCCCCCCCAAAATTCAGAGAGCTGTGAAGGAGGGGAGAGGGGACAAGCCACAATATATGCAATAGGTCTCAAATGGGTCCCTCAGGATATGAAAAGAAAAGGGGACTCCATTAGGCTGGGGGGCTCAGGAACACACCTGCAGCAGAGCCTTGACATGCTGGCATTATTCCATTTGATCCTCACATCAGCCCTAACAGGGAGATATTTATTACCCTCATATTATAAATGAGAAACCATTCTAATCTAAAGGTTCAATAACCTTCCCAAGATGACTCAACAGGGAAGAGGTAGAACTGGATTTGTCTGACTCCAGCTGAGTAAATCTAATTAGGTGGCCAGGACTCTGAACACTTATTCTTGAACTCCAAGTTCCCAGGCCTCCTGGGCGGTGGCATTTCACTGAATCCTGCCCTTATTTGAAGGCTAAATAAAGTGACTCCAAATCCCCAGATTCAAATCCTCCCATCCCATCTAAATGTCATCCCAACCAACCACCTGGGACTGTTTACCCCAGAGACCAGTCCCCTTGACTTCCCCCACCCTGTACACCTGTTCTCAACGAGAGCCAGTGCCTTATGGTTCCTGTGACCACTCTGCCCTCCCCCATCTGGTGGGACTGGGTGCTCAGATCAGGAGCTGGGATCAGTCCAGGGTCGCTCCAGTGATCAAATTCCCAAGATGTGCTGCCTCTCTCCCCAGAGCCTATGCTTGGCTGGGAAGCTCAGAGCAAGCCTTACACACTCCATCATGTTCCTCTGTGTGTACTGGATGGGAAAATCAAGGCATGATTTGTTAAAGCCAGAGGTCACAGGAGAGCCCAGGCCACAGGAACCCAGGGGAGCCAAGTCTGTAGCCTCTCTCTCTCCACCCGTGCAGGGTCCACATCATCTGTGTACCCTGGAAATTTCCTCCTTAAAAATTATGCTTCCTTGAGGGAAAAAACAAACTGTGCCACCTGATCTCTCTTTCAAATGCCAAAAGAATAGGCTTGATTTTACCTTCCCAGGTCTCCAAGGGATACAAGGAAGGCAATTAAGCTCATTATTTCCCCATCTGCTTGGTTCGCACTGTCCAGGGGAAGGGTCCTGAGTTGCAGTTCCCTCTGGCCCTGGCAGAGAGTTTAATCCTTACAGTTTGAGCAGAGATTTGCCTTAGGAGATCAGGCAGGCCAGATAACAATTAACTGAATGGGAAGCACCTTCTCTTCATGCTAATTGCAAACCCAGTTTGGAGCCTGCCATTTCAAAAAGCTTTTATCATAATTAATCATGTATTTTTTTATGGAAGGGTGGTTACAGAGACAGCTTGGTTCAGGTCCCGGGTTGGGGGCATGCCCGAGAGTCTCTCCCACAGTGACTCACAGATACATGCCTCACGCCCATCTCCATGGAGGCCGTGACCTTCATCCATGAGCATCTGTCACCCGAGGGTGACCTCACCAACTGTCAAAGCTACCTCTTCTGGGGCCCCACAGCTTGTGGATTTATCTCAGGGCTGCTCTGCTTACTCTGCCTGTAACTGTTTCCGAGCTCTTGACTACCTTAAAAGGTCCCTTCAGAGCCTCTGCACATCCCACACACTTCCTGTTGCTAACAACTGAGTCTAAGCTTTTCATGGCTGCTTGCAAGATAATTAAAACCCAGGGCCTGCAAGGTCAACTTTCTGAGGGCAATTAGGGCCCCAATTACCAGCCACTCACCATGAAGAATCATCTGAGCTTCACTCACTTCCAGTGAACTGTTAACCTGACTTTGAACTTCACAAGTCTGGAAAATCACAGGGTGGGAGTGGGGGAAGAGGGGTCAGTGGACACACTGGAGGGATCCAGAAGGTTAGTGGCCTTGAGCTAGTTACCTAACCTGTTCTCATTTGCAGAATAGAGATCCTACCACCTGCCTCATGGGGCTGTTGTAGATAAAGTACCTAAAACAAACGACAGGTGTGAGTAATGGTTACCCCATGTTGCTGGGCCAGCTCTGCACCCTGCCCTCCAGAACTAAGGTCGGGCTTCAGGCCCAACTCCCTCTGTCAGTGGCTAGTTAGGGGAGCTAGTTCTATCACCTTTAGACCGACACTCCCCATCTGCATAGCAGGGACACACCCCACTATTTCCAGCCTTCCCATGAGGCATGAGGCTAAGCAGAATCCCTGAGGCGGGAGCATTTCCTAGCCAAGAGGTTAATTGTTCTCAGAGCCTCCAAGTTGTGGGTAAAGGGAGCAGCACAGGCAGGCTTTAGGAAGAAAAGCCTTTTGGGGGTCTGTGGCAGGAAGGAGCCCAGGAGAGCAGGCACAGGGGAAAGGCAGGGCCTCAACCTTCCGAGCAGCTATGCCAGCCAGTCAGCAGCATCCCTTCTGGAAAATAACAGGGGGCTCCCGCCTTTAAGCTGACTCCTACTGGGGCCTCTGGGTCTCAGGGACCTAGGATGTCTCTGGGGCTTGGAAGTCTGTCATATTTCCACATGAAGGCCCCAAACTTGGGCCTTCAGTCCAATAGCAGGCCCTGGCCAAGGCCTCTTCACAACCAGCTCCCTGGAGTCCTCTGGCTCTCTCCCCTTCCTCCAGCAGGAGCCCAGGAAGGACCCTGCCAAAGGCAGAGCCGTCAGCTCTCCAAAAACCAACATGGTCCATTGTCCTTTCAGTCATCTCTGTCAACGATCCCAGAAGGCAGTGCAGCATAGCAGCCCAGAAAGGCCTAGGATCAAATGCCAGTGACAAGTTGTGTGACTCTCTGAAAGGCACTCAACGTCTCTGAACCACAGTTCCTCCCCTGTATAATGACAATAATAGTAGCACCAAATGAGATTTCTGTCAGAGTCCATGAGATAATGTGTGTAGCAGTAAGTGCCTGGCAATGATAGCTATTATTTCACCGGGTAGGAAAATCTTCGAGGAGGGAGCAGAGTCATGGACAGCAAGCCCCAGAGCAGAGAGCACAGGACTGGGAATCAGAAAATCTGGATTTACACCAGTTCTGCTGCTTAGCAGCCGAGTGCCCTTAAATAAGTCACTTGACCCCCACACGGTGGGAAGGACAACATCTCTCACAATGCGGTAGTAGTAACTCATGGCAAAGCAAGCACAGTGGTCAAAGGCTGCTGTAAGTCAGGCCTCATTTTACAGACTCACAGAATGTTTGAGTGGCAAGCAACCTTGGAAATCATCTTCACAAGGTCATGTCTATGCTTTATTTAACGTCACATCCCTCTCCCATAGACCCTGCTACATAATCAAAGCTCGGTAAATGTTTGTTTTTGAATTAATAGTTTTAGCCCAACCCTCTCCAGTGTACACAGGAAACAATCCTGAAGCATTTGTGGGAGAGGAGAGGCTGGTCCCAGATTTCTAGTATCTTGTCTCCTGTTTCATTCTAGAAAACACCATCCTCAGTACCAGGAGCATCACCACAGCCCATTCATTCTCAGTGTCCCAGCTTGTGGCCTTCAGTGCATGAGTCATTCATTCCTAAACCTGACCCTCTGGGAAGCAAGGCTAGTCAGAGCTCTCCCAAAACCAGTCTTCAGAGAGCCCCAGATCGCCTTGCCAAGTTAAAAAGTAGTCATTCCCACCTTGCCTGGAGTTGATGGGTTCACTGTGGTCCTGGTAGGCAGCCATTCATTTCTTAAGCACTAGGATTTGAAATAAGAAATACAGTTGCCTGCATGGAATGTGGAGAAGCAGGAAGAGGGGGCAGCCGGCATCAGAAAATGAAAAGACACCCATTTCGAAAATCACAAAAGACCCTCAAATCAATGACAGATTTACAACTATGCCCTAAGGAAGATAAGCCGTCCCAGTGAACACAGGCCCTTGCCCAGCCCCCATGTCTTTCTGCTCCCAATCACTTCAAGCCCGAAGCCTTCAGGCACCAAGAGCTAACCAGCCAGGCACCTGGCCAAAATTATGGCAATACCTGCCAGGCCACAATAGCCAAAGTCTGTCCTCCATGTTCACAGGGACTTCTAAAACACAGCTCTACATGGTGAGTCATAGCAAATTTAACCGAGATATGAAAATTGAACCATATATGTTTTATGTTGTTGCTACTTTAGGAAAACACTGTCCATTTTTGGAAGCTGAGAGGACAGCTTTTCAAAAGACTGAGCTCTTTCTACCCCAGGGAGCCTTACCAGGCCTTTGTCTCAGGCTATGTTCATCTGGCTTTGAGCATAGCCAGAACTGACAGTATCAGACTCCCAGGAAGCTTGTTCTGGGCGCCACTCTGCTGCTGAGTCAGAACCTCTGGGGACAGGACCCTAGGTTCTTCAACCCCTCTTCCCCATGGAACTGAAGTTTGATAACTGGTCTGCACTGCCCTTACCCCGAGTGTTGGTGCTGGATCACTAAGTACCAGAGGAGGAGAGGATGGAGGCATTGATGCACTGAGATAAGAAACAGCAATGACTCGATGCCAAATGTGGTTGTAGTCCCAGAGCCTGGGAAGGGGTTGGGGCTTCTACAGGGCTATCGCAGGCTTCCACTGTGCCACCCATAGGCAAGAGAACTTCAGTTTGGGTTTGCCAAGAGTGGATGCTAAGAGATTTAGGAAGCCAAACTGAGAGCACCACACCAACCATAAAGTCTGAATCAAGAAGAAACACAAAGTCCCAACAGAAAATTTACTACTAACAAAATAGATAGTAATAGTAATAAAGTTTAAAAAAAAAAAACAAAAAATAAAACAAACCCTCCCAGCAAACAATACTTCAGGATCAGAGGACTTCACAGGTGAATTTTTACAAACATTCAAAGAAGAATTAACACTTATCTTTCTTCAACTATTCAAAAAAATTCAAGAGGAAGGAAGGCTCTTAAGTGTATTTTACAAGGCCAACATTACCCTAATTCCAGAACCAGACAAATACATTACAAAAAGAAAAAGAAAATTATCAGCCAATATCTCTGAGAACATAGATGCAAAAACCCTCAATAAAATACTAACCAACCAAATTCAGCTATACATTAAAAAGATCATACACCATGATCAAGTGGCATTTATTCTGGGGATGCAAAGTTGGTTCACTATCTGCAAATCAATTAATGTAATACACCATGTAAACAAAATAAAGGATAAAATCATGTGATTATTTCATTAGATGCAGAAAAAGCATTTGACAAAATCCAATGTCCATTTATGACAAAAACCCTCAGCAAAGTGGGAATAGAGGGAACATACCTCAACATAATAAAGGTCATATGTCAAAAACCCACAGCTAACATCATACTCAATGGGGAAAGGCTGAAAGCATATTTCTTTAGATCAGAAACAAGACAAGGTTGTCCATATTTACCACTGTTATTCAACATAGGATTGGAAGTCCCAGCCACAGCAATCAGACAAGAAAAAGAAATAAAAGGCATATAAATTGGAAAGCAAGAAGTAAAACTGTCATTATTTGCAGATGACATGAAACTAAGGAAACACCAAAAAAAAAAAAAAACTACTAGTACTAACAAATGAATGCAGCAAAGTAGCAGGATACAAAATTAATATTCAGAAATTAGCTGCATTTTTATACACAAATAACAAACTCTCAGAAAGAGAAATCAAAAAAACAATCTCTTTTCCAATTGCATAAAAAAATACCTAGGAATAAATTTAACAAAGGAGGTAAAAAACCTGTACTCAGAAAACCATAAGACATTGAAGATAAAAATTGAAAAAAATACAAATAAATGTATAATAGCATATACTATGCCCAGGGATAGGAAGAATTAGCAGCATTAAAATGTCCATACTGCAACATACAGATTCAGTATAATCCTATCAAAATACCAATGGCATTTTTATTTACAGAACTAGAGAAAATAATCCCAAAATGTATATGAACCATTAAAAAACCCAAATAGCCAGAACAATCTTAAGAAAGAAGAACAAAGCTACCTGATGTCAAACTATACTATAAGATTATAGTAATTAAAACAGCATGGTTAGGCAGTTTAGATCCATCATGGTTAGAACAGACATAGATCCATAAAACAGAATAGACGGCCAGAAATAAACTCAAGCCTATATGATTGATTAATCTATTACACAGGAGGCAAGAATATACAATGGGGTAAAGATTGTCTGTTCAATAAATGGTGTTGGGAAAACTGGACAAACACATGTGAAAATGAAACTAGATCACCTTACATTGTATACAAGAATAAACTCAAAATGAATTAAAGACTTAAGTGTAAGACCCAAAAGCATAAAATTCCTAAAAGAAAACATAGGGGACTTCCAGCCAACATGGAGGTGTAGGTAGACACACTGTGCCTCCTCACGCAACCAAAAGAGGACAACAACAATTTAAAAACAAAAAACAGCAAGAACTGACAGGAAATCAAACTGTATGGAAGTCCGACAACCAAGGAGTTAAAGAAGATACATTCATCCAGACCAGTACGAGGGGTGGAGATGAGTGCATGGAGAGGACCCGTGGCAAGGAGGTGGCTAGAGGACCGGGATGGGCAAGGAGGCAGCTGGCCAACCCAGCACCAGATTGTGGAGTGGGGCACGCAAGGCTGCAGCTGGTTGGCAAGACTGTGGCAGCAGCTGGTGGAGAGGGCAGTCCCATGTTTGAGCATATAAACCGGGAGGAACAATTGGGGAGGGAGACAGACTGCGCAACCCAGAGCTCCGGTGCAAGGAAATAAAGCCTCAAATCACTGATTAAAAACATCTGTGGGGGTTGAGACTGCAGCAGGAGAAACTCCCAGCCTTGCAGGAGAGTTTGTTGGAGAGACACACAGGGTCCTAGAATGTACACAAGCCAACCCATCCGGGAATCAGCACCACAAGGGCCCAATTTGCTTGTGGGAAGCGGGGGAAGTGACTCAAAGCCGCATAGAGCGGGGCAAGTGCCATTGTTCCCTCCCAGACCCCTTCCCCTCATACAGAGTTACAATACAGCAACGTGGGTTACCCTGCCCACGTGAATACCTAGGCAGGCTCTGCCCCTCACTACATAACAGGTGCCTCAAGACAAAAAAAAAAAAAAAAAAAAAAAGGCCTAAATGAAAGCACAGATCAAAGCTCCAAAAGAAATACAACTAAGTGAAGAAGATATAGACAACCTATCAGATGCACAGTTCAAAACACTGGTAATCAGGATGCTCACAGAATTGGTTGAATTTGGTTGCAAATTACATGAAAAAATGAAGGCTACACTAAGTGAAATAGAGAAAATGTACAGGAACCTGGCTGGTGTAGCTCAGTGGATTGAGCGCGGGCCTGCGAACTAAAGGATTGCGGTTCGATTCCCAGTCAGGGCACATGCCTGGGTTGCAGGACAGTTCCCAGCAACAGTTCTTAGCAGGGGATGCACGAAAAGCAGCCATACATTGATATTTCTCTCCATCTCTCCTTCCCTTCCCCTCTAAAGATAAATAAATAAAATCTTTAAAAAAAAAAGAAAAAGAAAATGTACAGGAAACCAACAGTGATGGGAAGGAAACTGGGACTCAAATCAACAGTGTGGACCAGAAGGAAGAAACAAACAACCAAACAGGAAACAAGGAAGAAACAAGAATTCAAAAAAATGAGGAGAGGCTTAGGAACCTCCAGGACATCTTGAAACATTCCAACATCCGAATTATAGGGGTACCAGAAGGGGAAGAAGAGGAGCAACAAGTGGAAAACTGATTTGAACAAATAATAAAGGAGAACTTCCCCAATCTGGCAAAGGAAATAGACTTCCAGGAAGTCCAGGAAGCTCAGAGAGTCCCAAAGAAGTTGGACCTGAGGAGGAACACAGCAAGGCACATCATAATTCCATTAGCCAAGATTAAAATGAAGGAGAGAATTCTAGAAGCAGCAAGGGATAAGGAGACAGTCACCTACAAAGGAGTTCCCATCAGACTGTCAGCTGATTTCTCAAAAGAGACCTTACAGGCAACAAAGGGCTGGAAAGAAGTATTCCAAGTCATGAAAGGCAGGGACTTACATCCAAGATTGCTCTATCCAGCAAAGCTGTTATTTAGAATGGAAGGGAAGATAAAGTGCTTCTCAGACAAGGTCAAGTTAAAGGAGTTCATCATCACCAAGCCCTTATTATATGAAATGTTAAAGAGGTTTATCTAAGAAAAAGAAGATAAAAAATGTGAACAGTAAAATGACAGAAAACTCACAGATATTAACAACCAGTCCTAAAACAAAAGCAAACTAAGCAAACAACTCGAACAGGAACAGAACCACAGAAATGGAGATCACGTGGAGGGTCAGCAACCGGGGAGTGAGGGGGGAGAGAGGGGGAAAGGTACAGAGAAGAAGTAGTATAGATGGTAGGTAGAAAATAAGGGGAGGGTAAGAACAGTATAGGAAATGTAGAAGCCAAAGAACTTATATGTACAACCCATGGACATGAACTAAAGTGGGGGAAATGTGGGTGGGAGGGGGTGTGCTGGACAAAGGGGAGTGAAGGGGAGAGAATGGGAGAACTGTAATAGCATAATCAATAAAATATACTAAAAATATAAATAAATAAATAAGAAAACAGGCAGTAAACTTTATGATGTTTCTTTTAGTAATTTTTTTCTTATATATCTCCTTGGGCAATGGAAACAAAAAAAATAAACAAAGTTTTATCAAAGTAAAAGGTTTTGCACACAAAGGAAACTATTAACAAAATGAAAAGACAGCCTACTGATGGAAGAAGGTATTTGCCAATGACACATCCAATAAGAGGTTAATAACCAAAATTTATAAAAAACCCATACAACTCAACAGCAATTAAAACAAACAATCCAACTGAAAAATGGGCAGAGACCTGAATAGACTTTTCTTCGCAGAGGGCATATGGATAGCCAATCAATATGTGAAAAGATGCTCAGTGTCTCTAACCATCAGAGAAATGAAAATTAAAACCATAAGGAGATATGACCTCACACCTGTCAGAATGGCTATCATCAGTGATTCAACAAATAACACCTGTTGGTGAGGATTTGGAGAAACGGTAACCTCCATGCTTGGATAGGTTGCAAATTGGTGCAGCCATGTTGGAAAACAGTATGGAGGTTCCTCAAAAAATTAAAATAGAACTATTTTATGACCCAGCAGTTCTACTTCTGGGTATTTACCTGAAGAAATAAAAAATACAAATTAGAAAAGGTATATGCACCCCTGTGTTCATTGCAACATTATTTACAATAGCCAAGATATGGAAACAACCTAAATACTCAATAGACAGCTGGATAAGAAAGCTGTGGTGCGTATTTACAATAGAATATTACTCAGCCATTAAAAATGAAATCTTACCATCTGCAACAATTTGATGGACCCAGGGTGTATTATGCTCACTGAAATAAATCAGACAGAGAGAGACAAACACCATAAGATTTGACTTACATGTACACTCTAAAAGCAAAATAAACAACAAAGAAAACACAAACAGACTCATAGATTCGGAGAACAAACTGATGGTTGCCAGATGGGAAGGGGGCTGGGCAGCTATGTGAAAAAGGTGAAGGGATTATGAAGTACTAATTGGTAGTTACAAAATAGTTACAGGGATATAAAGTACAGTATAGGGCATGTAGTCAATGATATTGTAATAACCATGTATGGTGCCAGATGGGTACTAGAATTACCATGGTATCACCTCATAAATTAGGTAAGTGTCTAACTACTATGCTGCACACCTAAAACTAATGTAAATAATATTGAATGTCAACTGTAATGGACAAATTAAAAAAGACGGGAAATAACAAGTGTTGGCAAGGATGTGGAGAAAAGGGAACCCTGTACACTGTTGGTAGGAATGCAAACTGGTATGGCCACAATGGAAAACAGTCTGGAAGTTACCCCAAAGTATTCAAAATAGAACCTCCATATGATCCAGCAATCCCACATACATCATATGGGATTATTAATAACCCCTCATATGTGCACAGCCCGTTAATAACCCTGTAGAGAATACTCTTTAGAGATTACCAAGCACTTTTACTTGTCTCATCCTGTCATCTTAAAAATGCTGTAGGGTTGGCATTAGTTTTCTTATTTTATATGTGAGGATTTTAAATCTCACTAATGATTAACAAAGCCAGGACTAGTATCTAAAGCTTTGAAGTTCAAGCCCAGTGTTCTCTGGATGTTAAGATATTTACAGTCATCAACACCTCTTCCACAATTCTTTCACCTGCAGAAGCCTGAGCCCAAGACAAGGAAGTTTCGATAGTGTTCTGAGAAGGGCCAAGTCTGGAGAATGGCCTCAGGATGAAGGAAGGCCCAGGCAGGGTGACAGAGCTCCTCTCGGAGCCGGGGAGACAGGCAGCTGCCTGAGCCCTGTGGTGGGCCCAGGTGCGTAGCATGTGCTCTTGCGGAAAGCCATTGAACAGGGACCTGGAGGCCTGGGTTCCACCTCAACTGGATCACTAAGTCTCCCTGAGCAAATCCAGGGTCTCAATTTCTCTGTGCAAAAAGGAGAAAGAGGCCTGGTATTCCAGGTCCTCGGAAGCTCTAAACTTGTCATCTTTTGGAGTGAATGGCTTTGTACGTGCTGCCATGGGACCAAGAATAATCAACTAACATTATTGTCAAGAGTTTGGCTAAGCCACTCAATCCATTTCATTTGGCCAAGTGACCAGCTGGAGGCCTTAAACTGACACTAGCCCCTCATGCAAGAGTGTGCCTTGGGATAACAGCCCACAGAGTCTCACAAGCAAATGGAAGTTCCTGATATAATTTCCCCAGCAGCCTTTGTGCACAACAGTCTTTCCAGCCCTCTTACTACCCTGCCCCTTAGATAAGACCCTCTCGCAGTTTACCAAAACCACTGCTCTTTTTGGTTTGAATTGACAAATCTTGTTAGCCAGAGAACCCCAAAGCACTCCACCCAGGACCCTAATAAAGGCATGTGCCCCAGGTCCTGCCTCTGTCTCTGCACCCTGCCTTGACCTCCCCATGGGGTCTCTCAAAGTGTGCAGTGTACTTTCTCCAGCACCCATGAGTAATAAACTCTATTTCGGTTTCTCTTGCCGTCTTTTTTGAACTTACTCACCATCCCACACCCTGTACTCCACTTAACAGATGTTCATTTAATATATCCTTAACAATCATCTACTGCCATCCTTATGGACAAGAGTCTTGGCTGTGACTCATAATTCACACGTGACAGTCACCATGTGCCCCTCACCCAGTGAGCAGTGAAGTTATATTTAGGCCACTCGCCTGCAGTTCTTATTCAAAACAAATATGGAGACCTTAGGTTCACTCCCTCATTTCCCACCTCAACTCAAAACTACTTTTGCCCAATCATTTCTCAAATAGTCCAAGCTCCTCACATTGCTGTTACCAAATATCGGAACACAGAATGTTAGGCAACCAGCTCCATCTCATAATCCAGTAGAGGAATCACAAGACAATTTCCTCTGGATTTTTTAATAATATTTCCACTCCTCCCTCATTGCTTTCACATCTGTATGGTTGCAGGTTTTAATCAAGTAAGAGCTGACTGCTTACCTGGCACTCCTCACAGCTCTGTGCCTTGCCCAGTTTCTGACATTCGCACACTTGCTCTCGTTTTGTGTCCGTGGGTACTCCTGATAAGGTGTCCTGTGCCGACATTCACGTGGGGACTATAATCCCCTCATCAGATATTTATTTTAAGACATCTGCCATCATTACAATTATTCCCTGCCTTTATATGAGGCTGGTGTAAATATATGTATGTGTGCACATATAGTATATATGTAAGTGTAGGTGTGTATGTATATGTATGTGTACATGTGTGTGCATATATATAACATTGCAAATATTGGGTTGGCCAAAAAGTCCGTATGGTTTTTCCATGAAATAAAAAAACACATTTTTCGTTTTCACCAATGACTTTATTGATTTGAATATTTTTAATATGTTGGCTATCTCCGGTGTGGTATAATCTTGACTGTTCTCAATTAATGTCTCAATTTGATTGCTATCAATTTCAACCGGTCTACCCAACCATGGAGCATTGTCTAGAGAAAAATCTCCAACACAAAACTTCTCAAACCACTTTTGACATGTTCAATCAGTCACAATACCTTCTACACACACTGCACAAATCTTTTTTTGCATTTCAGTCATGTTTTTACCTTTCTTGAAATAATAAAGCACAATAAGCCAAAAATGTTGCATATTTTCTTCCATCTTCAATATTCAAATAACTACACAAAAATTCACCAATTTTGATTTTTTTTAAACATGCATGCTGATATGACAGCGGTCACACTACAATCTAACAAAATTGTTTCACGTGAAGTTAAAGGCAAGTAAGTACTACCAGAGCCATCACACAGTAAAAACCAAATGAACTTTTTGGCTCACCCTGTACCTGTCGAGAAAGTGCACTCTGAAGCTGTTTCAAACTACCTAAAAGGCAGCCAGATTTCTCCAGGTCAAACGGTTCTCTTGGGACCTCCAGATGATACTAGGGAAAGTACTCTCAGTCCTCCTGCATTTTTTTTTTTTTAAACTTCAAAGCAGTGGTAAAAACTTCAGGAAAACAGAAGCACACTTTTTATTTTGACTGACTTGACCACAATCCCAGCAAACGTAAGTTACCAGTTGTCTTGAGTTTCAGAAAGGCATGTACCGCTTAGATACTCCATGTCCTTGGTAGATGCTGAAATAAATTAGATCATGGACAGCAGCCCCATTTTTGGAATATACTGGAAGATGGAACAAGATAAGATGAGAGTCTAATTGGTTATTGAAGCTACTATAAGTGCAGTACTCTACTTTCTCTTTAACTGGAAGTCCTACCTTTCCCAACACACATGCACACACACATGGGCACTTGCATGTGTGCACACATGGATGCATGTGCATGCACACGCAGAGACACCTGTGCCGACAATAGTATTCCTTTGCTAAAAACCTCAAGTCTTTAGTTTGCATACATTTTTCCCTAGCCACATTACAAGAAAAGCAGGTAAGTAATATTAACTTCCTTATTTCCCCAGAGGTTAGACTGACAGTGACTAATGGTTAGAGCCTCTTGCTGTTCTGTGGCTGTTGTCTAGGTAGTCACAAAGTTGGAATCCACACCCTCACCCTAGTGTAATCTTGCTACCAGGGCCCCAGGTAACACTTAGGTCCGCCCACTCTTCTGCTTTTCTCTTGCTCTCTCTTGTCATTTGCACAGCCGTCTGGCTGTCGAGGCTTCAGGCCACATTGTTTTGTGAATTCTCCTTGTACAAAACTTGGAGCACTGCCAGATATATGCACTCCGTAAATCCGATGAGCACCTCAAAAGGACTCCCTGAGGGGAGGGTTCCCCATTGTAGACCTCCTTCCCTCTGCATGGAGTCTGTTACTCAGTACACTGGGCTCAGTGTCCTGGTGGCTTCTCCACTGGTCTTCTCACGGGGGTCTCATACCTTCCAGTTCCTGCCAGAGCAGCTCTCCTGGGCGATGTCCTGAAGCAGCAGCTCTTCATTTGTCACACCCCTGTTTGAAATATCTGACTTCTTAAGCGAATCCAACCCTCTCAGCCTGCAAATCACCATATTCTACAGCTGCTCTCCAACTTATTTTCTGGTTTACTCACTCTCCATCTCTTAGAATAAATTAAGCACTTTACATTTAATCCTCATTATAATCCTTTGAGATGAGTATAATCCTTGTTTTTCAGATAAAGAAATTGAGGCTTATTGAGGCTAAGTAACGTGCCCTTAATAACCCGATGTATTTCATTTTCTAGGGCTCCTGATGTTACCATAAACCTGGTGGCTTAAAACAACAGAAATGTATTCTCTTGCAGTTCTGGAGGCTAAAAATCTAAGATCAGCTGTCGACAAAGCATACTCCCCTGGAAATCGACAGCTGCTGATGGTCCCAGGTGTTCCGGGCTGTTCTGGGCTGGCAGCTGCACCACTTCAATCTTTGCCTCTGTCTTCGCACAGTTTTCTCCACACATCGCTTCCATGTCCAAATCTCTCACTCTCAATCTCTCTCTCTCTCTCTCTCTCTCTCTCTCTCTCTCTCTCTCTCTCTCTCTCCCCCCCTCCCCCCGCCCCCTCACCACCCTCCATTCTCCTATAAAGGTGCAGCTCATTGGATTTAGGGGCCACCATAAACCCAGGATAATTTCATCTCAGGATCCTTAACTAATCACATTTACAAAGACCTTATTTCCAAATTAAGGTCACATTTTGAGGTGGACATGAATTTTGAAGTGGGGAGCACAATTCAACTTACTACACCCAACAAGTAAGAATTTGAAACTACATTTATCTGATTCTAAGCTTCACACATTTCACTTCACTTAACCACCTCCCAGAAAATCCCGGCCAAATTGGACTTCTCTCAGTTTTTAACACAGATTTTTCTCTCTCCTGCCTCTCTGCCCTTGTTCGTGTTATTGTTCCGTACATAGACCAACCTTTCCCTTCTTCTTTCCTTCAACCAATCCTACCTGTTGAAATCTCCAGTGGCCTCCAAGATCCAGCTCAATGCCACTTCCTCCAAGGAGGCACCATGATTGCACCAGTCAAGCAAGGATTTCTTTTTCCCACCCAAGTTCCAGCTGCCTTCACATGTCCCTGCTGGCCCTTCTTATCTTCTACATCATATTCTAGGCTTTGTGCAGTTGTCATCATTTACCACAATGCCCACTTGCACCACTATTCACAACTATATCATAAGCTAACTATATCATAACTATATCATGAGATTCTTAATGGCAAAACTGCCTTCTCCCACCATGCATTCTTCAGAGCACTTTGTACAAGCAGTGGCTCCACAAATTTAGCCAAATGAATTCATAATCTCCTGTCTCTTTCCTTGTTTTAAAAAGTTCATCATGAATTAGTAAGCCAAATTACAGGACGCTTAAGAACAAAACTTTCCTCCATGCTCCCACTTCTTCAAAATGGAATTTTTAAAAATAGCCCCATTTACTTTTCCATATCATATTCAATCATTTTAATAACAATGTTTCCTTCATTTGAGTTTTAGCTAATTGCAACAAATCCAGTCCCTTCCAGGTATTTGCCCCCGAGTTTTTTTTTTTCTTTCTTTCTTTTTTTCTTTTCCTGTGTCCAATGCCACCTTCTTTGGCTTTTCAGAACAAATTTACTACTCTCAAGGGTGCCAAGGACCAGAGCAATATCTTCCTTATCATTGTGTACCCACCACCTGATGGTGCATGGATGCCCAATAACATCTGCAGAATGCATGAGTAGACCGAGGCGTGAAGGCTGCACTCGAGAGAAGGGGTCAGCATTCACCTGAGATAACTTACACCTTTGCAGGTCTCACGTTACCCTGCCACACCCCTGCGAAATAGACTTCGTTGTTATTACCATGTCACAGATGAGGAAACTGAAGCTAAAAGATAAGTTACTCTTGGTCACACATCCAGTAGGTGATGCAACCAGATTACAACCCAGGTCTGTCTGACTCCAGAACTGTAGCTCTTCACCCAAAAGCCCCTCAGGTTGGAGTACAGCCTGTGCTGTTCTGCCCTGGCTACAGCTGAGGGAGCACTGCACAACAATCCTGAATGCATCCTTAAGCTTGGGAGGCGTGGGAGCTGTTGGCCATTGACTGTGAAGGTCAGAAATAAGTGAGGAGGAAGGTCAAATCTGAGAACAGAGAATACTGTAGATAAAGAATGTGTATGTGCAGGGTGAATGTGTGTGGTATGCTTGATGTGTGATGTATGTGTGCTTTATTCATTACGTGTATATGTGTGTGCTGTGTGGAAGGTTGTGCCGTGCCTGTGATTTGTGTGTGCTGGTGTGTGTGTGTAGCATGTGTGGGAAGACATAGCATTAAAAGGGCTGTGTCTATGGGAAACGGTTTTGTATACTGAGTATGCAAATGACTTGGAGCTGCATCTGGACTCCAGTCCTGACTCAGACACTTAACATCTGAACAAACTTGGACAAGTCATTTATCCTTTTTACTGTTTGCTGTAAAATGGCCCGCCAACCCCATGGGCCCATTGAGAGAATCCATTCAAGGGGAAACACTATAAAAGCCCTGACAGACACAAGGCACTGCACTGAAGAGAGAAGAGAGTAGAGAGAGAAAACAGGAAATAAGTAGTGGTCCCCGATTTTAAGGACTTCCATTCCAATAGAGGGAGGCAGACTTCAATTTATGCACAACGGAAGACAGGCAACAATGAAAACTGACATCTCTTGACCTCTTTACAGTAAGGCAGGTTAAAAGATAGGTGTTATTAGCAACCCCGTTTTGTGGCTGAAAACACCAATAACCAGAAAGGTTTAACCTGTAACTACTCCAAAGATACACTCATGCTAAGTGGCCCAGCCAAGCTCTCCCCCAGGCCTGTGTAACCTGAATCACTCCTCATCACTTCCCTGTACCACTTCCTCGTGCAATTCAAAGATGTAAAGTACACAGATGGGCACCCTTGCTCTCAGCTTGGGAAAGGAGGACAATGGGCCAATAAAGTTCAGCAGAGACATCTTTTAAAACTGTCACTTCAGTCAATATGTGAGGCCCCATGATTGTCACTATTAGTACATCTGATGACAAACTCAGGAAGGTAAGGAGGTGAGAGTGAGAGAGGGAACATGTAAAAGCCAGAGATGCGAAAAGGGAACACAAGCAAATTCCATTCCAGCAAGAGGGTTACACACCGCCACTGGATGGATGTCACATGATTAATATCACACCATAATACCATCAGAGAGGGGAATTTGGTTAAACCCTTGCCTGGCTAGATCTCAGGCTGAAAATCATCGGTTTCTTTCTTTTTTTTTTTTTTTTCCTCCTAATCCTTTATAATTTCCTCTAATGCTTTGGTCAAGCTTAGGACCATGAGCTTTCAGGGAGCAAAGCAAGGCCCATCTGTCCAGCAGGAATTTGCCAAAGTGAAAAAACCAATCTGGCTTTTACTGTAACTTAGCATTTAGATGACTCCCCCTAATACTTCCCAACTGTGTCTGCCAAAAATGACTTTGCATTACTGTGACTCACGGTTCCAAAAGGAGAGACGTCGGGGGTACTCTTTAAAACAGGTAACACTGGGCTATGGCTAATGAAAAGAAGAAATAAAACAATAGGTATATTTCTTTAGAATGTGCTTCTTCTAAAAGCTCTATCAAAATATGTAATCATAGTCATCTTGTTTGGGGAGGAAAAACATTCAAGAACATCTTTTTTCAAAGATTTTATTTCTTTTATTATAAGACATAAGTAAAAACTTGCATATTCTGAAAAAGATAGAAAATGGTAATAAAATGGACATTTTTCTTATTAAGAAATATGTCATAAATATGCTTTATCAAATGTTAAAATGGTTACTGTTTTGCAAAATAACAATAAATAGAGCAGAGCTGTGGCATACAAGTGTCAACTCAAAATACTGGAAGTATTTATGTTTTGTGTTTTATAAAAATCCAGACCTTTGATTTTATTTAAAGTTTTGGCTTTTTTGCACTCCAGATTACCAATAATCCGGATGTTACAAATGTTTTTTATCATGGCCCTATGAGTGTAAAAAATGAATGAAACATAAAAGGTGGTTTAACTAAACTGAATTTGATTAAAATAAATTCCCCAAAATAAAAAATTATAAGATACAGAAGTACACGTATACTTTTTGAAACCCATAGTGGTACATGTATCAGGTCCCAGTTCTACAGACTTCTGGATCCCCAGCTGTGGGCACTGAACGAAAATGGTTTGCAAGCTTTAGTTTCCAGCAAGCTCCATCATTTCTTTTCACAGTCCGATGGAGCAATAATAGTCACAAGGAGCCCAATTCCACAGTCCTAGCTCCAGGAATATAAGAAACAGAGAAAGAAGTTCTCCCTCATTTGAATAAACCCTTTGACAGGTTCCTATATTTGTTCATGACCCATTGCCTCAAATTCACATATCAGAACACTGAGGAAAATTTTAATAAATTGAAGTTCTTCATCTAGGCATTCTTTTATACGCTTTAATTCTCTACCATCCAAAGGAAAGAGGAAACACGTGTGAACACCAAACACATCCTCTAATGAGTCTTGGGTGTTCAGGTAGCAAGGTCAGGCCTTTCCTGCAAAATACTGACTCTTTACAAAGATCTTTCAATTCCCATGCATTTCGTTGCCCACGAGGCTAACACATTAATTCCCTGCTGCACTAGGGGAAGCCACATCTAATAATATTTAATGATCCAATCTAATATAGATTATCAGTCCCAATGGCCTTCAGTGATGTCCATCAGGGAGACATCCGGGTGACTCTGGGTGCCTAGAGCACAGAGAGGTCATGGCAGGATTTGGACTTGAGCTTGAAAGCCATATTCTTGTTGTTTTTAGCCACAATCTTGCCCCAGAAGCGCCTGGCTTTCCTGGGGATGCTCTCCCTCCTTTTCTGGTAGGCCAGTCGCCGCTCGTTCTTCTCCTTACTGTCCCGCCGAAGGCGGACCTGTCGCACAATGCCGTCAAACAGCTCCTTCACGTTGTGCTGGACAGCCGCGGAGGTCTCAATGAACTTGCAGTCGAACACCACTGCACACGCTCTCCCTTCTGAGGGGACGACAGAGGGAAGAAGAAAGTTAGGGGGGCTGCCGAGTGTGACCTCACATAGCACAGAGCCAAGCTGAAGGACTCAGGCTTTTAAATGGCCCTCACTGTAACTGTAAGGCAGTCACACATGGAGTGTGCGTGGGAGGCCCCTGTGCCACATGTCCTCCCAGGGCATAAACAGAATAGACAGAAGCAGAGAGTCTCACAGGGAGATTCCTGGAGGCAGGAGAGACGGGCTTTAGACCTGGTCCACCAAATTCACTGTATGAAGGTCCCATTTCATCAAAATGGTGATACTTATTATTACGGTAAAAACCATAGCCTTAATTTATTGCACTTAGTATGTGCTGGGAACTGCTTTATAAATATTTTTAATGATCACAATCCTGAAAAGTATGTTACCCCTCTCAGATACAGAAACTGGGGAGCAGGGCGGTCGTTCGAAAACCTGAGGCAGTTCACACGGCCTGTGGGAGGCACACGCAGACCCAGGCCTGCCTCCGGTCTCAAGCTCACATTCTTAACTCTTTCTCCTGACTCAGTTTCCTGAACTGAAAAATAAGAATCCTACCACTTGGCTTTCTCCCTTTAGAAAAAATAATAACGTTTTGAAGTTTTGAAGAGCTATTTTGAAAAAATAGTGAGGAATTCACAAATATATGATAAGAGTTACAGCAAACTATACAAACAAGCTTTTCTGGAAGAGTCTCAATTGTAAATGTTCCATTGTGTTTAATGACCATGTGTCCAAGGTTTAGTTTGAAAAAAATGATTACTATAGACACTCATTTCCTAAGAGTAAGACATTCCCAAACGAGCTGTGTCCATAAAGCCTTTAACAGGTTTCTTTTCTCCTGAGCAGAGCCTGGCAATGCAGTATTCTATTTTTAACCATTGTACCAAACCAAATAAAAGATGTCTTAACTGAAATTTAGGAAGCAAAGGGTAGGAGCAGCCTGAGTAGAATTCTTATCCTCAATGAAACTCTTTCTCACAGTCCCCCTAAATCAGAGTTCCCATCATTCTTGCATGAAGATGCTATTTCTACTTCTCTGAACCCTTGAGATCTCCTGGAAAATAGAAAGGACCAGGAGAAAAGGTTTGAGACTTCCAGTAAACTCTTGAGTATGATATCTTCCCTAAAGGAACTCCAGGCAAACGTCTGGGTGTGAGATTAGCATCCTGCAGGTAGACCAGATGAACAAGGGAGCAGCACCCAGCAGAGGTGATTGCCTGGGGATGTAGGAGTCTTAGAGTATACATAAAACCCCGCAGAGCATTTGAATGAGTCCCTGGTACCAACTTCATGAAAGAGGAAGGGAAGAATAGCTGTTTGAAAGAAAATGCAGGTGACCCAGAGATTGTCTCTAGGTATTAGCACCACTCCTCTCACCTGAAATAGACACTTCCCGGCACCGCACCAGGTCACTTTTGTTGCCAACCAAAATTATAGGAATGTCCTCTGTCTGCCGGGCCCTGCGGAGCTGGATTCGCAGCTCGGAGGCCTTCTCAAAGCTGGCTCGGTCTGTGATGGAGTAGACGATGAGGTAGGCATCCCCAACTTGCATGCAGTGGTCTTGGAGCCACTCATTCTCCCCCTAATGAAAGGAGAAGGCCTTCGGTGAGCATAGGTTGGCTCGATAAATGAAGCATCAGTTTGCAAAGAAACAATACGTGCATCCTAAAGTGCCCTTGCTGATATGACAAAGAAAGAAAACTTATTCCAACTCCCAAAATGCACTGGCCTTCCACATCTGCAGATGTCTGGCGGCTGTAAAGACTGCTGGCCCTTGAAGTACTAATACCAAAAAGCTTTTACTCTCCAGTTCATCCTACAGCTTGAGTTGATAAATTAGACAATGTCTCTACCAAACATTATTTCCATTTTCTACCGAAGCTCCTAGAAATGTGCTTTTTCTGACTTACAAAAGACTCCTTTTTGTCTTTCCCAAGTGGTAAAATTAAGAATCCTCTGTGAGAACAGGAGAGTTCTCAACAGACAGAAAGTGTAGCATACGAGTATATGCACAGAAGCCCCAAATCTTCAAAAAGCAAATGTTGAAGGCTAGGACTGAGACTGTCAACTTCATACAATGTGGTTTTACATACTTTAAAATTGCCATTCATACTTGTTGGCACTTTGCCTAAAACAAATATCCTTTTTTTATATTTTTTTAATATAACTGGGGGCAAATCACTGCAACTTGCTTATTATTCAAAGCTCATTTGTGAATGACCTATTCCTGAGAACAGTCTCATACTTCAGAAGGAAAAGCTTTTAATCAAGAAAATGAGCCTACCTCATCTGGAACACCAAGAAGGCCAAGGTCACCCTCATACCCAACAGCCTGTTGGAAGGCAAACCCCGAAGGAATATACAGAGAGCTCCAGGCTCCTCATACCTTATTTTCCCACATGTCCAGGAGTATAATCGTTGCACTTTCCCCATCAACGATCAGCGTTCGCTCATATGTATCTTCTAGAAAAGAAAGAACAGTGATGTTGAGTCAGACAAATAATAACATCTTTATATAAGAGGATCGTGTAAAAATATACTAGAAAATAAATATACTAAATATGTAACTAATTATAAATATCCAGATATTCATAAAGGCACATGACACTTTATCACCTTGAACAATATTCTACACATATTCCTCTAGTACTATAAACAGAACGCCTAAGTCCCCTGGATATGTATCCCTAAACCGCAGTGCCTTGCAGTGAAAGGTCCTCGTTTTCATCATTCCTGGACCTTTTACACAGGAAAACCATTATGAGTGTAAACTCACGTTAGAGCTTTTGACTCAGATTCAAGCCCTGATGCCATGAGAAAACACTGGCTGCCCAGTGGAGCTGTGAGCCCCATTCGTGAGCCTTACAAGGAAATCCACTATACCTTTCAGTGGGGTGATTACTGAACATTCACTAGCAATTTCAGGAACTTTGAGCTCAGAGACATTTCTCTTCTTTTGAGACATGCAATAAAAACATCTTGAGACTATCCCTGTTTTGGTTAAAGTTTTCCTCCTTAAAAAAAAAAAAACGATTCCCTCGGAATAAACAGGCTTGTTTTTCTCTCTAAGTACAGCGCAACCTCCAGCTCTACTTGGTAATGGAAACTTTCCTTTCTACACTTAAGCCCAGATTGAGTGCAGATGAAGGGTGAGCACAGTGCCAGGGGCCAGAGCAGCTCCAGCCCAGAAAACTCAGTGCCCCTGGCAGGGGACTGCTTAACTGCAGTCTTTGCAAAGATTCCCATCAACTCTGAAACGGAGCCTACCCCACCCTATTTTCACAATGAGGCTTCCCATTTTGAATTTCATCATTTGAAACTTGTAATTTTTATTATGATTTTTTTCCATTTTTCTTGCTGTTCTTTTTGCCTGGAATCTATTCCCTCAAATGTCCAAAAGATTTGTTCCCTCACCTGCTTCTGGATGAGGCGTTCCCTGACCATCTATTTAAAAGTGCAACACCTCTTCCCCACTAATAGTGCTCACTCCTGTTTTATTTTCATTATTCTGCTTATCTCTACTCAGCATGCAACCCATTTAATTTATTTTATTATTTTACGTGCCCCTCTGTCCCAGACGGTTAAGGCACAGATGGGTACCTGTACTGTTCACCGCTGTCATCCCCAACACTCAGGACAGTGCCTGCTATATTGCAAGTGCTCGGTAAATACTCATAAATGAATGAATGAATCATAAATGTGGCATTGTGGCTGTGAGCACAGACAAACCTAAATTAGAATCTGAGTGCCATCCTCTATTAACTATGTGGTTCTGGACCACTTAAGCTCTCTGGGCCTCCAGCTGTGAAATGGGACTGATAAAAGTATCCACACCTTAGGGCTGTGTGGCAACTACATACAAAGTAGAAATGCAATACCTGTTAGCTGTTATCACCACTCCTGCAGATGCCAGCAGTTGGCTCTTGCCATACTCCTGCTGTCAGTAAATCCTAGCTTAAAAGCACTGCATTGGGGGAACCAGGCCATTTCTTTCTTTCTTTCTTTCTTTCTTTCTTTCTTTCTTTCTTTCTTTCTTTCTTTCTTTCTTTCTTTCTTTTTTATAGTGAGAGGTTCTAAAAAACAATGTTCCTGGTTTACTGTTTCTTCATCTCTAGGAACTAGAATCAGGAAAGGAAAAGAAAGGAAGACATGGACAGATGAGAAGAAAGTGAACCAGGAACAGCTCTTTCTGTCAGTTAGGTGTCATTGCCCTCATCAGTGGTAACTGTTTCCCATTGGGGCATTACACATTGGTTACACCCATGGCCCATCATATTTGCTTCCCACAATCCTCAGCATGCATAAGACCTCCTCCCTGGGGAGCAGGGCCTCAGGACCTCAACAGGCAAACAGATATAACCAAATGGCTGTACAACTCAGAGCCTGAGCAGAACAGGCGGGCAGGTGGGGTGCTTTCTCTAAAACCAAGGAAACTCACAAAAGCACTTTTTCTGCCCTCTGCCCACCACTCAAAAGCAGGTAAAAGGGACTCGCTTGAATCCTTAGTATTGAAATAAAAACATACTGTATTCCAACAGCTAAGGGAAAAGCACACAAACCATCTCTTGGTTTGAGAGGTATTAGAACAAGTTGAGGAAACAATGGACTAAGGATTGCATCTGCAGAAGTAGAGCCAAACTGCTCTGCTGTTCTGGAAGGTTCCTGACAGGAGCATTCTGTCTGGACTTCCCACTGCCTAAAAATCATTGTGTTGGAAACTCTGGAGCCTAAAATGATACATCTCCACCCTGCTTTGTGCATTTGCCCCACACAGGGATTTAAATACTGCCTCCAGCTAGGCACCCCAAGGAGTCTTCAAACACACAAAGCCTCCTTCCTGCCAGAGAGCCTTCTCCAGAACCTGCTAAGCTGTAGTTTCTTCCTCACTTAGTCACTCACCTTTTAGCTTTTTCAAGTGCTAATCAGGTGAGGAGAGGGAAAGTAAAAGAATATGAAATTCTAGAAGAGTCCTTTGAAATTTGCCCTGGGTTCCAGTGTGTGGACAAAAGGTTGAAGCCGTTGGCACCTCAGGCTTTTCAGTACGCTGGGTGGGGGATGTTCTCATTTCTCCATCCCCGGTGCTCTCCATGGAAGCCCCTGAGGGTATGTACGGGCTCCCATTCAGTGTACCAAGACAAGTCAAACTGATGGGGTGGGATGGAGTTTCTACCATTGGGTAATTGTGGCCAATAGCCACATTCCCCAGGCTGGTGCACCTAGATCTGTCTTTCCTCCTGTGACCCCCATTACACTTGGAGGACCCTCCTGCCCAACACTGGTTCAAGTGCTCTGTGTAACACGTGCACAGTTCTCAAACTGGGCCCTGCAGCCCCTCAAAGGTTCTGAGGCTCCAGCATCCCTCTCCCCCAAAACCCTCACCTACTTTTAGCTTTCACAGCCCAAGGGATCCCGAGGAACCCTGGAAGGAACACCTGCTCTAAGAATACTGTCCTCTCCCTGAGTGGCTCATGTCTCCTCTGTGCGTCTCATGGGGCCCTGCTAAGACTGACCAAAGTGGATGGGGATTACAAGCAATGGAAGTGCCAGTTTTGGAAGATAGGCCCAGGGAGAGGGAATGGTAGGTTCAGAATCAGCTCTAACTAATGCTCATTTCACACTTGCTATGTGCCAGGCACTACTGCTGCATGCTTAAGATGTTATCTCCTTCAATCCTCTTAGTACCTGTGAAGTAGGTATTGTCCCTATTTTACTATTGAGGAAGCCCAAGGAGCATATCTCGTCCAAGAGCACCTGGCTAATTCACTGTGGAAGCTGGGATCCAAGCCCGCATCATCAGACGGTGAGTCCAGTGCTCATTCGGGCACTTCCTGTGTGCATGTGCGGTGTGCCTTCTCACCTATCCAAAAACTTCCACATCCTAGCTGTTTTTAGAGAGCACCTCTTCCATGAACCTTTTCTGATTTCCACAGCCAGAAGTAATCTTTTCACCTCTGAATTCCCACAGCACTGTCCTTATATCTCTTTCAAGGCATTTATCACACTCTATCCTAGGTTGTAGTTGGTGTGTATCTATTCTCCGTTGCATAAACTGTAAGTATCACCGGGGACGAAGCCCCATGACCCTACATGTCCCACAGTGCTTCACCAAGTCCATGGTATCTGTTCAGTAACTGTTTGGAAATGAATGCATGAATAAATAAGTGAACGGCATTAAATGTATACGCAGTCATAAGATTATTGCAATATATCTGTACAACATCCATCTTTATTAGGAGAAGTAGTGATGAGAGTATTGTATAGATTTTTTGCTTAAGGTTAATGCTGAAAAAAAAAAAGAACAGTGTAGGGTGTGCCTTGCAAAATCCTCTCCTTGGGAAACATAAAGCCAACTAGTGATTCCAACAGCTATTTACAAATAAAGGATGCAATCCTATATGTATAAATTAGGTTACTCAAATAAGAGGACGCATTAGACAGGTTGCCTGAGAAGCTTCTCGTTGTCAAAGATTCTCTATTTGGAAAAAAAAAATGCATGAACTTGGACAACACTGTGGTGTTTGCCAGGGCGTGGGAAGTTGGGGGAGGTAGAAGAGGGTAGGGGGAGATAAGTGGTGATGGAAGGAGACTTGACTTGGGGTGCTGAACAAGCAGTACAGTGTACAGATGATGTGTTGTGGACCTGTGCACCTGAGACCTGTATGATTTTGTTAACCAGTGTCATCCAAATAAAAAGGGGAAAAAAAGATTCTCTATTTGAAGAGATATGGAAAGGAGTCTCCCCTCTTTCCCTCCACTAAACAAAGAGGTTTCCCAAACAGAAGCCTGCCTTCCAAAGTCCAGGTATGAGATGGACTTCTTAACCCTCTATGATGCCTATGGGAACAGTACCTTCCACATAAATACCATTCCACTCTAACTGACAGACATTTTTGAAAGTCTGCTATCCACTAACTTTTACAATTCCTCCCTCTTAAAAAACAAAAACAAAAGCTTTCTGTTAATCTCTTCCTTATGTCAATCCCCAGAGAGGATTTTTTGTTACTTCTTAGGGTATTCATGAATTTCACCCTGCTCTGAATTACAGCCACTGACATTTAGTGGCTTCCTAAGAGGGTAGGTTGTACCTCAGTCACCACCAGTGACCACAGACTCAGACAGAGCCAGGCATGTGACAGATCCCGGCCCAAAATGCTGTCGTACTTAATAGCATTTGGATGTTTAATCCAAGGGCTGCGGGGAACAGTGAAGGGACATAAGATTTGGGGTCAACAACTAGGTTTGAGTCCTGACTATACCATGGACTAGCTTTTTCACCCTGAGTAGGTAACCTGACTTCCTAAGCTTCCATTTGTTCACCTGTAAAACAGAGATAATAAGTAGCAAATGGGTTCAATTTTATAAACATTATCAAAAATACTTATGGGAAGTACTTAGCACATAGGTTCCCCATCAATGGCAGAATGAGAACAACACCAAACTAAGATGATAAAACCCCAGGTTCTAATCCCAGCTAACCCACTTGGTATCCCGGAGACACGGTTTACTCACATGAGTACAAAATTTTGTGAGGGCCAAAATCAACAGCAGCAAATGCAAGACACCCAAACCCAGTGCCTCTCCCAGTGCACATGCGCACTCTAGATGCTATTACTCCCTCTTTCCTATGGCCACAATCATCCGCCAGCCTTCACAAAGAAAGAAAAGCAAGTGTACAAGACTGACCCCATCCCTCCCGATTCTTGTTTAGCTATATAGTTCCTGAGATTCCAGCATAAGAAATCGATGTTCAAATGAGTCATCATTTATAGCCCAGTTCAGGAGCTGGCCTTATGAAGCAGTGAATTCCCTGACACTGGAGACAGTCAAGAATAATAAACAGTTAGTGGAAGGGGGGAGACAGTACTAAGGATGGAGCAAGATTCCTATGCAACAAGTACAGGGCAGAACTCAGTGATTCAGAGGTGAGTCGCAACTGAGTGTATAGACAGACCATGCCATCTGGGCAACGACCGTGCCATCTGGGCAAGCACTGGAAGGTTCTTTCTTCTTTTCTACAGCTGCAAATAGGGATATTCTGCAACCACCCTGGTCATGTGTGTGAATAGGGACATACAACCACCCTGGTCATGTATGCTAAAATGGAAGCCATGGCTGAAAGACACGGTTTGAATACCACTGACAGGATCTTCACATCACTGTCCAGAATACAGCGCTATGCATTATGCATATTTGAGGCATACGTGCACTTTGGAGACTGTCATCTCAAATCAGTTCTGGAAGTAGGCAGGGCTTAAGTAGTAAATATTTTAAATGAGATCATACAGGGACAATTGTCTTGAAAAACTGTAAAACTATACAAACACATGTATCATTATTGCTATCATTCAACAAACTTTTTAAAATATTGTACTATTTCAAATATAGACTAAAAACTCTCCTACACCCTCAAAAACCTCTAACACTGGTGGAAATGAACTGATGTATCCACTTTCCAGTTTGGTTTTAGGACTAACCATGGAAAACAGCTACGTCTACACTGATCTGTTGAAAGGTCCAGGGCAGAGTTGGCAAAAGCCAGAGGTGGGAGCCTGACCCACTAGCTCTGCCCTCTTTAATCAGTGCCCCCAATCCCTTTAGAGCTGGAATCTAAGAAATTCCCCTTCTGAGCAACAAGTATAAAGGACTCATGGACAAAAACTATGGGGGGTGGAAATGGGAGGAAGGTGGGGAGGGCTGGGGTGGTGGGCTGGGGCGGGGTAAAAGACAGAAAACTGTACAATATCAACAATTAAAAAATACTGATTTAAAAAGAAAAAAAATAAAAGAATGTGAAATTAAAAAAAAAAGAAAAAAGAAATTCCCCTTCTGGCCCACAGTTTTGTCTATAAGCATTTTTATTTTATTGTCCCACGGGCCTGTGCCAGGGCTTTTCTGGGGACTTAGCTCCCTGGCCAGTGCCGAGAACGCATAATTGCAGTTCTCAGCTCTGTGGATAAATGACCCACCCACTTGCTCTTTCTGCCTGGACCACTGCTGACAGACAGAAGCCTGCTGGGGCTGAGCCACCTACCTCCCAGCACCTCGCAGTCGCTGTCCATGCTGTCATGCACGCCTGCAAAGATGTTAGCCAGAGTGGACTTGCCCACCCCCTGCTCCCCTATGAGCACCACCCGGTAGTAGGTGTTCCCCGACTCAGAGGAGATGACTGAGTCTGTGGAGTCAGAGGACCAGCTCCGGCGGCAGTGGTCCTCAGGGGCAGCAGGGTGATAGCTGTACTGGCTATACTGGTAGGGCTCCTTCTGGACCATCAGATGCCTGCCATCCGCTGGGATGCTCCAGCGCTGCTGCTGTGGCTGCATGCCCACAGTGCCTTGGCGCATGGTGACATTATTCAGAGTCATTGTTGGGTCCTGGAGAGCAAAGTGGCCAAAATGTTAGCAGTAGTAAGCATGAGCAAGAGCTCGGGGGTCTCAAACATACAGTTAGCAGTCGGTGGCATTCTTTTAAGTGGCATGAGATCGAAGTAGCCCTAACATAAGGAACACCAGTGAAACAGTCCCCAAATCCAACAGGCTTTCAACTGGACATACATACATATACACAAACACACACACACGCAAAATTAGAAATTAGCTCCTCAAGTACATTGTCATTTGCAAAGAGAAAAAGTACCATTAGCATCATCCACTGCCCTGGAGCTTCCTCCATCCTCAAGGAAGCCTTGGGAACCCCACTCAGAGCTGACACAGAGGCAGCAAGAAGGAATCACAGCCTTCAGGAATGGCCTGAAAATCCATGAGCTAATGCAGCTGGGAACCACTGGGCCAGGTTAGCTGCTCTTGTCTAAACATGGCTCTTAATTGCACCAGTGGCCAGCAGGCTTTTGTGCCTTGGTGGGAAACACGTGGCAATGACATCACTCCCCCTGGCTGGACTGGACAAGCACTTATTGGAACTTCCATGTTTAGTCAAGTTACCATAATACTGTCCAACTGCCTCAATAAGCTATTAATTGGAAGCAATAAAGAATTTGTTTGAGCCCTGGCTGGTGTGGCTCAGTGGATTGAGCGCGGGCCTGCGAACCAGGGGATCGCGGTTCGATTCCCAGTCAGGGCACATGCCTGGGTTGCCGGGCCAGTTCCCGGCAGGGGACATACAAGAGGCAGCCGCACATTGATGTTTCTCTCCCTCTCTCCTTCCCTTCCCCTCTGAAGATAAATGGATAAAATCTAAAAGAAAAAAAAATTAAAAAAAAAAAAAAAGAATTTGTTTGAGGTTTATGCCTCAGCTCTGCCCTTTTGTCCATAGATACCACATTTAAAAAATCCCAGCCTCAAGCCTTGTCATTCTGGCAGGGAAATGACCTGCTCCCATTCAGACCTATCAAATTTGCAGAGAAAATGCTTTCCTCTCATTACACCACGTCCTCTCCCAGAGTTCCTTAATTCTACTCAGATTTCCACCTTAGAACAAACCAGAGGCCCAAAGACTCTCCTAAATGACATTTAACAACTTGGCAACAGCTTTCCCTTTGCAAGACTCCCTCCCCTGGCACAGAGGTCTGTTCTGCCAGGCTACTGGAGATAAAGCAGAAGCATTTTCATTTTAATCAGCCAGGCCCACTCAAGAGAGAGCACAGACACTCCCCCTCGCCCCACACTCCACACCCCAACACATCAGCCTCTAGCCAGGATGACCGACCCGGTTTCTTAATCTTACAAGCAGCACCTCAATTGGCACTCTTTTATCTAAACAACAAAAGCATGGAGTATGTATCACTGACGGCTGCCCTCTAGGAGGAGGCGACCCTCCTACCAAATTGAACTACAGAACCTGCTGATAACAAGAGGCTTCCTTTGCACCTTAAAATCTGCCACTGCCCAGAAAAACCAGAGCCGACGGCACGTTCTAGGGGCTCTGTTCTCAACTTAGAAAGTTTTGGGGCTGGGAACGCCCACTCCCTCCCCAATCACTGCCCAATCACTCCCTCGTGGCGGCGGCGAGAGGGCCCCTCCAGAAGCGACCCTTACCTGGCTTGGCCAAGTGGGCATCCGCGTATCTGTGCGTCCGCGCGCTAATGCGCGCCACGATCCAGAGTCCCAGAGCGCAGGGTACTGTCGCGGAGACGCGGTCGGCTTCGGCCCCGCAGCCGCGCGGCTCCGCGTTTATAGCCCGCGCAGGGCTTTTCCGTGACGTCAGCGCCCCTGGCGGGAGGGGCAGCTCTGCAGCAAACTCCAAGTTGCAGCCGCTTTGCTAAATCAGTTACTCGCAGTCATGTGACTGCTAGCCCCTTTTGAAAAATAACAATGCAATCCCAGGCTGGCAGTTTATTTTGTTTTATTTTATTTTATCTGGTGGACGCAGGGAGATGGAAAAATACACCAAGTTAAGTGCCACTTCTCTGAGCTTACCGGCAAAGCACTTGCAAACTGCCCGGAAAAGGATGGAGGAAAAGACAGGTTTCACCTGTGAGCCCGGCTTTGCCGAAAAACAAACAGATAAACAAACAAGTAACAAAAAAGGAAGGAAGGAAGGAAGGAAGGAAGGAAGGAAGGAAGGAAGGAAGGAAGGAAGGAAGGAAGGAAGGAAGGAAGGAAGGAAGGAGGGAAGGAGGGAAGGAGGGAAGGAGGGAAGGAAGGAAAAGAAAAAGGAAACAGGGATCAGCCAGGGGCGCAGAGACGTCAGCTTCTAGAATTGGGGCTGCAGCCACCTTGAGTGGCCAGGACTGTGTGAGCCGCATCTTCTGTAAGGAAAACAGCCCGAGCCAGTCCCTGTCACTTTCTCAAGGAAAGAGGGAGGAAAGGGAACCCTGCACTACTTTTTTGTTGCCCGTTTCTGACAGGGATCCAGAGAGAACAGACCAGAGAGAGGTGAAGAATTGTGAGAAGACCTCGAAAGGGGCAGTTTTGAAAAATAACTTCCTTAGGCTCCACCAGATTGTGCTAAATGTCAGCTCTCCTGCTCTGGGCCAGGATGCTGAGGCTCCTCAAGCAGAGAATATAATCAGCATTCAAATCAGCAACGTCTCTGTGCCAGGAGTCATCTCTGGGCAGGAGCCAATCCGTGCCTCCTAGCCACGGAGAGGATCCCTGCGCTAGACACTGGGGCCGACGGTCCAGCGAGAGTTCCTGTGCATAAAGGGCACAGGATAATAGTAACAACCACTGTGACTACCATTTACTAAGTACCTCTGAGGACCTGTTATCAGGCACTGTTAGGCCTCTGCAGTGTCTCAATCTTTACACAGTTTGCAAGATGGATATATTGCTACCCCTGTTCCCCAGAGGAGAAAAATGGCACTTGGCCAGAGAGCTCGCCCAAGGTCACACGGCTTGTATAAGTGGCAAGAGTCAAGATTCAAAACCTGGTGCATCTGTGTGCACTGCGCCACCAGCTGAAGGATTTCAGTGACTTCCTTCTGGAGAAATGGGCATCCCCCAGATGCTGTGTTTGGAGAAGACACTGGCCTTTCCAACACTTCCATCCTCTTTTCCAGCCAGTTTCATCTCTGTTGGCTGGTGGCTCCGAAAAGCAGCCAAAGGCACCAACATCTATTTGAGTGTGGCCAGACTGTTGTGAGTAGAGGCCATTTTATTATCCTGCAGGCAATTACCTGCTTGGGGGACTATCCCAGTTACAGCTGCTGAGACCTACCAGGCCCTAAGGCGGCAAAGGTGGAATCCACAGACTTAAAGCTCCTTTAGTTCCAGGTGCCCTGACCCCAACCTCCTGCTTATTTTACAAAAAAGGAAGCTGAGACCCAGAAGGATGACCACCACAGAGTTAGTAGATGGCAGAGTTGGAACCGGAACACAGGTATCGTAATTTCCTGGATGGTGCCTTTCACTTCGATCAAGCTTTCCTATAGGCTTAGCAAGGAAGGGATGGCAACAGATGTAGGCAAAGAGGGGGAGGGGAGAAGTTGAGGGGAGAGAAAGAGAAATCATGGAAGAGCTGACTCCATGCTGAAACACAGGTAAAGTAATTTGTGAATTAACTGTATTTCAGAATTATCCATGCTTTTTCCATGCTGAGCCACCTACTCTGCCAACCGGTCTCAAAAGAAGCATTATGTGGGCAAAAATTAAGAATAAATCAAAGTTTATAAGCATATCATATTGCCTCTCAATTCTACTTTTGTCCATTGAAAAGAGCCCAGTTCTTCACACTAACAAGAGCCAATTTTTTTGCCTAGACAATAATCACTATGAACTATTTTTCATTGGTGTTTGTGAGGTACACAATGAAAACAAACTCTATAAAGATTGGGGAGGAAGGGAGCATTCAGCCCACTATTGACTGGGTGAGTACAGCCATATTGCCTTTCAATAAAAGAATCTTTCTTCTTAAATTTTCTGTCTCATAAGAAGCCAAATGAGAAAACAACTACTTAGGAAAAGTTTCAACTGAGTAACAGTTAAGTTTGAGTGATTATTTAGACAAAAATCACAGTCACACCCAGCAAAGAGCATATTTGAGAGCCAAATCTTATCCAGCGGAGTCCCAGCTACCTCATCCAAGATTCCAGCTCACTGGGACCATCTGAGGGTATGAAATTGGGGAGGGGAGAGGTGGAATCAGGGCATTTGGACAAGTGGCAAGTTCTTAAGAGGAAAAATTGGCAGAATGTTGTAGTTTCTTGTTCTATGAATTATCCTCTTCATATTCTCCTGCCAGCATTTCCAGCCTTCCTCAGGTTCTAGCTAACATGAAGGAGAGTACGGTTAGGAGACAGAACTCAAAACAGCAAAAACATTTAGTGAATTGTATGCCTGCCTTATCTCAGTTAATCCTCATCATCACTGCACTTACCCACGTTTCATGGATGAAGATGTTGAGCAGTGAGGTGAAATAACTTGTCCAAAGCCGTAGAGCCAGAAGGTAGTAGAGCTGTGCTCTCCGGGACCACAGTCTTAACCACTGCTCTGTTTAGAGTAGGGGATACACTTCAACCCAGTCCCCATGCTAACCTCACCACAGCCAACTCCCTAACTCGTCTCACAAGAGAAGTTTTTACTTGGTTGTCCCAAGCCCATGACCTTCACCGGGCCACATGTCACTGATGGGTGCGAGTTCTCTCCTTAAAGGCATTATCCAGGCTCTTCTCTCTCTTTATTCCAGGCCTCGTGTCCTGGGTGAGAAAGTGAACTTAGGGCTCCTTTAGGACCCTGACTACAGTCTCTGTCACTGTCACTCTCTCTCTCAACATACAGATCTCAGCCACCAAGTCCCATGAATTTGTCAAAAGAAGAATATCCAAACCTATAGAAAATTTTGTAAGAATTTATCTGCATGAAGGAAATGCCAGAAAGCAAGATCTCGATGGATTGAGAAAATGCTCTGGAGAATGGCAGTTTTGCAGTTCCTTTTGTATATTTCGAATTTAAGGAAAAGGCATAAGGAAGGTAACTTGAGATCCATTAGTGGTAAAATAAGGAGTGGGGAGGGAGCAAAGCAGGAAAATCTTTAGGATTGGATGAAAAGCAAAATGGAGAGACAAATACTTCTTTTATACATTGGTGGGTACAGAACAGTTAACATTTACAGCACATAGAGATGGTATGTAGGGAACAAGATAATAATGAGGGCTCTAGGGTCTCGTGCTCTGAGGCCTGCAGTTGTGCCTTCGAGGGGTCTCGGAAAGAAAATTAACATTTCAAAGGCATGTTATCTTAGATACATAGGAACAGTGGACAGTGCTCACACAAGTAAAGATTGACCTTTGCTAAGGAAGCTAGAGGCCTATAGGTAGTCACGTAGTGGGAGGTAACTACCAACTATGGCCTGTCTAGGTAGCAATTTGTGATCAGACTATCCTGTATGGTTACTTTTGTTCACTGAGCTTGTCAAGCCTGCCACATAGCCCGCCTTGGGCTTGTCAGGTTTATTACATAGCCCCTTTTCCATTCACAAATTTAAAATAAGCATGAGAGAGAGGAAGGAGGTAGGTGAAGACATCAGGGACTCAGGCAACCATTAATATAATATTACTTTGAATCTCATCCCTTGAAAAGTCTAGGCCCAGGATCTGCATATCTGTAATACTATCCCAAAGGCATTAGAATCGCTCACTTAATCTTCAACATGCCATACTGCCTCATCTATACTGTAGACTCACACATATTCACGTAACAATGAATCATATTCACGTAACAGCATGCAGAACCAGGGTCCCCTGAAAGTAGGAGAAAACCCCCATAATCCTGGATTGGGGGAAGAGTTTGATGGTGCAGAGTTTAAGATACTTTGCCTAACAATGGCAAGTTAATAGCAGTGACTTCCAGAAGGGAAGAGTAGAATGAATTGTGCATGTGACTGTGAAACTGCTCACAGGTTCGTGACAGGGCCTGGCGGGGGGTGGGGAGGAGTACCTTACATTGCACCTACAGGAGAAGCCAGGGGTGGATGCCCACCCCGGATGTCCATGAGTCACTGGGAACTTTTGCCCTAAAGATGGCAATCAAAAGAAGGTAAAAGATACGGGGAAACTGGCAAAAATGGCGGACACTAGCACATCATAGGTGGGGCTGGATATGAAGTCACGCAGGGAGTTCCAGGCCAAGCATTAAAATGAGGGTGGACTGAAAGAGAAGAGGGGAGAAGCTGTGTGGCCTGTGGTGAGAGAGGAGGAACCTCTGCTTCTCTGAAGGACATATGAAGAAGCCATTCTCTTGGTTCATGCGCCTCCCTGGACCCCACTGTGATCCAGTGTAACACGGCATGTGTTTTTCTGAGCCACTGTGTGGAGGCTGAGGACAGTGCACCCCAGATCCTGAAAGAGGGAGTTGCTGCGAGAGGATGGCAACTCTGAAACCCACAAGTGCACATTCCAGAGGGGATGGAGACCTGTTTGCAGGACTGGCTTGAGGACAGGTAAGGGTATGGGGAACTTCTGGGCGTGGTTTTGGCTTGTAGCCTTTTGGGAAGCAAGAGAGGACCTGGGTCTTGTGGGAAAGGAGGGAACTGAGCAGGAGTGCCATTGTACCGCCCCCACCCCAAGGTTGGAACCCTGTTAATAAAAACCTGTTTCCTTTATACTAATTGCTGTGTCATATGTCAAGGCGCCAGGTGGCAGAGCCTGGGTTTGCATGGTCACATGCACTCATGGCACCAAATCAATGCTACTCAGTGGTAAAGGTGACACCATTCACATGTCCTCCCTTTTCCACCAACAAAGAGGTAGGTTACAGACTGAGCACTGAATAGAGGACACATTAAATGTTTTTAATTGCTTTTAAATGTTTTGCATTTTGATGCCTTCAGTCAAGGCAAGGTCTCCAATTCCCCATAGTCCTCACTACTCGCTGAAGCATGATACTCCAGTCCACTTCTCTCACCCACATTTCCACCCTAGCCCCAAGCGAATCTGACTTTGTAACCCCTGAAAGGGCTGAAAATCAATATGGGGGATTTAGCATCAGAAAAGCAAGTTCACACCTAGGCCTTTCCTCTTCCTAGAAACGTGATGCTAGGGAAGTCACCAGACCCCAGAGACCTTGGCTTTGTTGTTCTGAGGACCAAAGAGCTACTGAGTATGGAAGTGCTTTGTTAACCACAGGGCACTGTGTCAACGTGAGTGATTATGATTATGACGCAGGAGCCGAGGACTGGAGCTTGGCCACCTTGGGTTTTGCTGCCTGTTAAATAAAACTGAAGTTAAATTAATCCAGCACAATTCAGGACACATGAAGCAGAGAGAGGAAGGGCAAGAAATGTACTCCTACTGCTGTTAGTAAGAAAAAGTAATTGCAAGAAGCATGAATGGTGTAGTTAAGTTCTTTGTAGACAGACAAGGAGCTGGGGTCAAATCCCCAGCACAAAGAATATGTCTCTACCAGCCACAAAAGCGCTGGGGAGGAGCTGGGTGGGAGGCAACGTGCACAGCATTTGAGCACAAAGAGAACCACCCACCCCCTCTGGGAAGTCTAAAGAAGGAAAGAATTACTATATGGAAAATCATCGCTTTACAGAAGGGGGAAAAAAGCTCCCATTTTGCAATCAAGACTGCCCTGATTAAGAGAAAATAAAGACTGAAGAAAACATGGCTAAGAATAACTTCTCAACGTCCAGAGGCCTGTGGAATCCAGTGGACACTCCCTCCAGCTGCAGCCTCTTTTCCACCAGCCCCAGTTTCTCATCAGACTCTTGCTGAACAGATTTAATTTTCCATTGACAAAATGTGTAGCTGTCACCCTTTCTCCACTCCATTAGCCCAGCCTGCTGAAGGCCGTTAGGGGTCCTTCTAATATATTGCAGGGAAGTGTAGAATGCGTCTCAAAAAGCCAAAGGGAACCTCTTGAAGAAAGCAGACATTCTCTGCCTAGGTTCTCCATTCCTTCATCCATTAAACAACAATAACTACTGAGCCTCTACCTTATGCCAGGAGGTGTTCTAAAGGTTGAAGGTAAGGTACTTGCACTCATAGAGTATAGGGTCTGGTAGGAAAAACTGTAGAAGAGAAAGGGCCATATATTAACCTAACAAGCCCAGGGGAGGCCTGCAAGGCAGACTTACAAACTCAGAGAGCTAAAGTAACCACAAAGGATGATCTGAAATTACAACTTATTAACTAAAAGTGGTTCATGGTGGGTAGTCATGTCCTACGCCAGTATTTTTCCCTAAGAAAGGTCAATCTTAAGCCTGTCTATTTTCTTTTTTGCATCTATGATAACATACCTTTGGAATGTCAAAGTAACCTCCCTTTTTCCAAACCCCTTGGGCACAAGCTGAGATCACATATTCCCTCGTTGTTACTGTTATTATGTTCATTGTTGATTATTAACTATCCTTCACCCACCTATGTAAAAGAAGTACGTATCTATCATTTTGTCTTTTTTCCAATCCCAGAGGTTTTCCCGCTTTGCTTTGTCTTTCATCCCCTAACCTACCACCAATGGACTTCATGTAACCCCCTTATGGCTCCTCCTTTGATTTTAATGTGTAAAATAAGGTGCTAACCTGCCATTCTCTGGAGCATTTCTGAATCAGTTAAGATATTGCTTCCCAGCCATTGTAGTGAGTTTGGCTCAAATAAACTCACCAAAAATTCTCTACAGGTTTGAATGTTTTTTACGTTGACAAAAATAATAAACAAAGTATCACCATATTTATTCATGCAGTCACTCACTCATTATCTGGGCACACGACCCTTTAGCATCAGTTTTCTCATCTGGAACAAGGGAATGCTAATAATACTGGAGAGGGTGTGCAAAGTTAGGTTCCAGCACACGCCCACTCAGAAGTCTAACAATACCCCAGAAACAGTCATTTAAGATGAGGTTCCTGTCCTCAAGGAACATAAAGTCTGGTGTTGTTTCTCCCAGAAACTACTATTGATGTGAAGCAGGTGTTCGGGGATCCAGGGACCCAAATGTCTGCGACTCATTGTGCGTTCTTGGCTTTGTGCAGGAAAGAATTCATAGATGAGCCAGCATAGAGTTTGAAGTAGAGGAGAGTTTGCTAGTGAAACAGTAAGGCAGGGAGTGGCTACTTCACAGACAGAGCAGCCCCTCCCTAGTGGGATTTACTTCTTTTATTGGGGCTCATTTAATTGAGGGGTAGGGCATTCAAAAAGAGGGAGATTATTCATGAATTTTCTAGAAAGGGGGTGGAAATTTCTCAGAAGAGCCTTGCTGGCCATTTTGTGTCCTTCTATGGGCTTTCCATCGCAGCTCATGGTGTCACTTAGAATGCTAGTGCATTACAATGAACGTATAATGAGGCTACGGGTCACCATAGGTGAAATTAGTCACCGTGTTGGATCAAGCTGGTCTTCTGTCAATTCTAAGCCATAAATCCATTGGAGGTTGGTTCACTATCATCTTGATAATTCCTGTAGCCTTTATCGGTTACAGTCATTTTGACACATATCCTATCTCAGACATAAGAAACATCCAAACCTGTAGAAAATTTTTATGAGTTCATGTAAACCAAACTGACAATTGCCAGGAAGCAAAATCTTAACAGATTGAGAAAATGCTCCAGAGAATGACAGTTTTGCAGTTTATTTCATACATTATAATAAAAGGAAGAGGTGTAAGGAGAGTTACTTGAAATTCATTGATGGCAGATTAGGGAGGCGAGAGAAAGCAAAGCGGGGAAACCTCTGTGATTGGACAAAGAGTAAAATGAAAAGACAAATACTTCTCTCACATTGGTGGTTATAAGATAGTTAACAATGAACATTTACAGCACATAGAGATGGTATTTGGGTAACAAGACAACAACAAGGGGTTCAGTGGTCTCCTGCTGTAGTGGAATATTGTGCCCTGAGATGTCTGGAAAAAGGGGGACCACTCTGACATTCCAAAGGTATATTATTGTAGATGCAAAAAGACAATAGACAGGCTCAGTTAAGGTAAAGATTGACCTTTGTCAAGGAAGATACTGGCCTAGGACACGACCATCCGCATGACTCACTTTTAGTTGGGAAGTTTCCGTTTCAGCCCATCCTACGTGGTGACTTTAGGTCTCTGAGTTCGTAAGGCTGCCCTGCAGGCCTCCCCTGACCTTGTCGGGTTTAGTATGATATGGCCCCTTCTTCGCCCACACTACCAAATTCACGAGAGGATCATCCAAGAGCTGCATTAACAACTTTAGCCCAATGTATATTTGGTTTCCCAGCCAATGCTATGTTTTCCCTGGGGTCCCTTCCTTCAGCAACAGAAAACATAAGGAGGCTATTTAACCCAAGACCTCAAAACCACACTGAGACAAAGGCCTTGATTCGGGCCATTACAGTGATATAAGAATTCTACAGTGATAAACCTAGAAAGGCCCAAAGAAGGAACAGTTGGGTTGAGGACATGAGAGTTCACATCTTTCATCCATGATTATAAGTATTTCTGTTGGTCTGCTTTGTTTGTCTAATCTCACATCCTCCTGATTTACTAGACCTTATTAAATGACTAGATTGTTTCTCCAACACTTAAAAGGGAGCAAGACTTTCGGTATTGGTAGGATGCACTGAACTCAGCCTTACAATGACTATTAGCCAGAATGTTTTTAAAAAAGAAAAATGAATCAAGCCCTTAATTGATGAAAAGTTATATCTAAGTTACTATTATTTTTAAAAGATTCCTTCAAAATTTAAAATCTGGCAAGTCTTCAACTAACAAACATATGCTGTTTTCTCTGCATAATCCAGGTATCATTTTAACCCAGAATTGTGCATGTACTGGAGGTGGTAAAGCTAGTGGACGGATTAATGATAACGGTGGCTAGCATGTGTGTCAGGCACAGACATGCAGTATCTACCTTAATCCTCACAACAATTCTATGCAGTAGGTACCACTATTCTTCCCACTTTGCAGATATGGAAAAGGTTACTGAGATTACGGAAAAGGTTACATGGCTTGGGATTGGCACATTCAGTCTGTCTAACTCTCATCTACCACTCTGGCCCTTGTGATGCGATTTTCCACAGCTCCTAAAGACAGCCATAGCGCTGCTCCCAACCCCGCAGGGAGCAGGAAGTGAGCGAACAGAATTGGGCAATATTACTTTAGCATATGCAGAGGTGGCACAGAGGTCAGCCTCTTTCACACTGGGAGCTGTGTGAATGCAGGCAGTACCTTGTGTCCATCTCTTTATCCAGCTCCAAAGAGTAAGCCTGGCACGCAGCAGGGACTTGATGTAGCTGTTGACTAATAACTGAATAATAAAGAGCACGCACCACCACCACCTCCCTGACGATGGCATCACACTGTGACCCTTCGGCAAGCCATGCTTCCTTCTACACTCTCCATGCAGTGGGCCTCCATCCAAGGCAATGGAGCTGAGCGACCCACAACCATGTGCTGAACCCTCAATGTGTTCAAGGATGTAAGTGAGGTGTTGTGCAGGGTACACAACCAAGAGTACAAGGCCACAGCCCTAAGGAGCCCAGAACCCATAAGAAGAGGAAGACACAAAGCATGAGCTGATGCAGAAGGTAGTGAGAGGGTATGATAAATGTGAGTGCAGAGAATGAGAAACGGGTACCAGACCGCACAGGCTCCTCTGCTGCAGAGAAGCCTTCCCTTCCCCTCCCACCTGCCTGCCTGGGTCCAGGCCACACATATCCTAATTCTACTCTCCTGTCCCTTGGGACAAACTGCACTGGGAAGCACCTCTGCCCTGGTCTCCTCCCCATACATGTTCCTTCCAATGTGGAAGGCGTGACCCTCATGACTGGTGAGATCAGGGAAGCAACTGAGCATGGGAAACCAGGCCTCCTTCTTGCTCACTGGGGCCAAGCTGCCCGTGGGATGCGTGGCTTCTATTCCTGGTGGTCTTTCAGGCAACACACAGCTGAGGTAAGGAGAAGCCTGCAGGTGCTCTCTGTAAACAGTGTGGCAGTCGCTGTGGATGACCTCCTGGCAGCATTTTCTCCCCTCTTCCCTCTAACAGACAGAGGACCCCTTGGTACTAGAGGATGAAGTAGCCTGGCAAGGTAACCTCACCCCCTTTGCCAGGATTGGTCTAGATAGGAGCATGTCATCCTGTTGTAGCCAATAACATGTAAAGGGATGTCTATATGAAAGCTCCTGGGAAAGACTTTCCTCACTGATAAAAAGATAGCCCTCTTTGCCATCCTGCACTTCCATCCTCCTGAAAATACAGGTATGAGGATAGCTTCAACCTGGAGCTGGAGCTGCCACCTGAGACCACAGGCAACAGGCAGATAATGAAAGGCAAAGCCTGGATCTTCCAAAACATAACAGCTGCAGAGAATCCTGGAGGCAACTGCCTCCAGACTTTTTGTCAGATAATAAGCTACCATCCGTTAAGTTTTCTATTAAATATAGCCCAAACTTTCAAACAGACAGGTGAGTTTAATTCTGTAAGGAAAGTCACAGAAAGACTGAATTTGGCAGACCACATCATGTTCTCCAATCCAGAAAATCGGCTATAAAGCTGGTATTTTGATCAACATCTATCTGTCTCTCGAATCTATATCTCAGTGGGTTTAAGACTTTAGAACAGGTTGAGGGTTATTGCTCCCTCAAACCCCAACTTCCATATGAAGGTGGAGATCATATCTGACTCATTTACTACTGCACAGCCAGTGCCTACCATGGTGCCAGGCTTAGCATTGACATTCAATAATTACTTTGAATGACTAAATAAAGAATGGGATTACTTCCACCTAGAGTGGCTGAGAAAGAGTTCGTGGTAGTAATATTTAAGATGAGCCTTTGAATGTAATAATATACTCACAACACGAATGAGAAGAGTGTCAGCTTACATTCATTGAAATCTTTCCATATTTCAGGCTCTGTGGATGTGGATTACCTCTTCTAATACTCACAAGTACCCTATGAGCTCTAGGTACTATTATAATTACCAGCTTATAGATAAAGAAACTGAAATATAAAAAATTTAATTTGCCCAAGGTCCCAATAACTAGAAAGTAATAAAGATTTTAACTCCAATTTCTGATTCCAGAGAACATGGACTTAATCCAGTAGGCTCTTGGGAGCCATCAGTTCTACAATTCAACTCAACAAACAGATGAAAAACTTACTCCATGCCAGGCTCTAGGAATACAGGATACCTGTACAAGATGGTTGGGAAGAAAAACTGAGGAGTTAACAACATTAACAGCTTCCCTTTATTGAGCTGGGTATTTTGCTAAGTGATTTAAATGTATCATCTTACCGAATTTTTTTCAACAACACTCTCTCATTATTATTAATAGTATCCCCATTTACAAAATAGAAAGCTGAGATATAGAGATATTAAGTAACTTTGCCAGGATTACAGCCCAGTGATGGAGCTGTGATTTGTAGCCAATCAACTTGACTTCAGAGCCAGAGTCCTCCTATCCAAAACCATCCAAGTGACATGACAGACGCTGTCACAGAGCATGTGTGCAGAACAGTGGAGTAGCCAGAGGGGAAGGATGAGCTATGCTTGAGTGGATCAGAGAACACCTCACAGAAGAAACTCCAGTCTGAGCTTTGAAGAGTGAAGAGAAACCAGCCAAGTGGCATGTGTGTGTGTATTCACATGCCTGCTCTGTGTACGTGCGTATGCTGCCACGCGGCCAGGGGCCGGGAAACAGAAAGCATTCTGTTACCCAACCAAAGTCCTTGACCCAATGCTTCGAAAGGCCAAAACTCAAAGTCAGAGTTGGAAATAAGGAAAGGCTTATGAATCCGGAAGGAGCCAACCAAGAAGGCGGGAGAGCTAATTCTCAAATCCATCTTAAGGAAGGAAGTACAGAGCTCAGACTTCTTTTATGTGGAAGGACGGGGAAACAGGAAGGGCAAGTGTTGATTGACAACCACAAACATCTTGGGTGCCAGCAGCGGTCTAGGAAGATTGTGCTTAGTCTTTTGACCCTAGTTAATGTGATTCCAGCCCCAAGGTTCCTGCAAATGTTGATAAACAATACGTACTTCCCTTATCTCTTCAGGAGAGGCATTCTTCTGATAAGAGGCTGTCTTAGCAAAACTCAAGCAGCAAGCAGAATTCCTTTAATGATTAGATGTCTACACTCAAAACTAAGCAGACGCTATTAGCCTGAAGGCCATGGGAACAAAGCAGGCTTGCGCAAGATGAGGTCAGAGAAGCTGAGTATTTCACTCCGTTACCATTCCAGTCTTAAAAAATAGCCAACATGAAAGCTCAGGAGTATAGGCATTTAGGGGACTACAAGTCATTTGGGGAGGCTGGAAAATATGGAAAGAGGACAGGGTGTTGAGAGATGGCCCAAAAGGTGGCCAGGGGGTCCTCCGAATTCTGCACTATAGAGTGACAAGCCTAAAGTTTTGTTTAGTCCAACCCCATGAGCTAAAAGTTCCTTCAGGAGCTCAGGTGATGGGAGGGAGGAGAAACCTCTCAAGGTACAGGAGCAAACAGGAAGCCAGCTATGTCAGCCTCAGGGCCAAATGGGCGCCGGAGCCATGACGGCTCTTGCACATCTGCCCTTTTCCATCCATGGGGCAAGAGGGAACACAATTTCAAGAGGGAACGGCTCCATAAAATGGAGCAAAGAGGCTCTTAAGGCCCACTGGCTGTGCTCCCTGAGGAAGAGGGGAGGCCTGGGATCCACTAGAACCAGAGAGACCACCCAGGAGGGACAGCTGCACAGGTGTCCTGCCCAAACACCCACCTTCTACTCACCACTTATACTATCTCCTCCTCAGTCTCTTCATTCCTCTCCACATCTTTGTCCTTAGTCTACATTATTTTTCTGAGCATCCAATACACAGCATATATGGTTGGTGCTCAGCCAAGGAATTCTCATCTATACCCTACATGAAACATCACAGTTGGATGGGGAACAGATGTTTCTGCCCATTAAAATTTATATGAAAAACATAAACGTTCCTCTGATAAATGAAATAAGTAAAAGCTTCCGAGAAATTGTGACGTCATCTCCCTTGGGGAATTCAGCAGGAGTGATACATAACCCAGGGGCAACTGAGCTTGCCATTTTTCTTTCAAAATTAAAGCTCAGTCTGGGGTAGAGAAAAGAAATTCCCTGCAAATGACTCATAGACCCAATATTTTTATCTACATTTCCCATAGGAGGGATTCACATCTTGAGGATTAAGCAACTGCATAGTGAAGATACTATCATTGTAATTAATACCCTAAAGAATTTTATTAGGTATCTACTCATTTGCATGCTCAGATAATATAATTTACTACATGGTTGGGTTTCAAGTTTTATATATTTTTTTGTACCTTCAAATTGCCATCAAGAAAAGCAATTTATTCAGTCTTTCAATCAATAAATTTTGATGGAGGGCCTATCAGGTACTGGGCCAGGTGCTAGGCTCCAGGGTAAACAAATGAAAGCAACACGATCCTTGCCCTCCACAAACTCACTATCACTGAACCCACATTTTATACGGAAGTGCCTGTTCACCAAGAAGGCCAACACTGTCGGCATGGATGGGCAGGATCATAGTGAGACTTTAATTGGGGAAAGAGGGACCTCTGAGCCTGAGAAATTGAACAGAGGCTCCCCAATCCTACTGCACCAAGCCAGCCCCCACCTTCCACGAGCATAGCCAGATACAAAGCAAAGGTAATGAGAAGAGAGGATAGCAGAAGTAGCCTCAAACAGAAGCCGGCATTTGGTGTTTGAAGATCTAACTCCATTCATTCCATTATGTCAGATTTTTCAGGTATATTTGTTTGCTAGTCCCTTCTAGATTGCAAGAAAATAGGAATGCTCAGCTGGGAGCTTATCGTAAGAGAGGAAAGAAACCGAGTTGACAGCTGCTCTGCTGGGCTCCATGGAACAGTTTCATAAGGTTACTGCACCCGCTCTGTCTTCATGGAGACTCTTCACAGCAAACGCTGGACACTACCTTAAGCCGTCTTAATTTGAAAACAAAGTGGTGGTAGATATTATAAAAACACAGGTATCTCAAGGCACTGAGGGACTTCTTTGAGGGCACTGAGGGACTTCTTTGAGGGCACTGAGGGACTTCTTTGAGGGCTCAGAGACATGAAATGGAAATCAGAAAGCAGGAGCCTTACACTGTCTTCCTCCCTCTCTCCCCATGGCTTCTCCATAGCTGCTTCTCGATGCACAGCTGTCTCTTCCTTTTCTCTCCACACACCAGCTTTGCCTTCTCACCCACATCTTTATGTATCTTTTCCCCATCACTGGCAGAGACAATCTCTCAGACACAATCCCAAAGTCCCCCAAAAGAGCATCTGACTGGGTCAGCTTGGATGAAACTGCCACCCTAGGTTCAATCAGCTGAGGCTTGGAAAGTGGAGCTATATAGCACAACCATGGCTGCCACTGAGGAGCCTTAATAGCGTGAAAGAAGGGTATCCCCAGATGAAAGGGCTTGCTATGGACTAAGCAACACCACAAAAGGTGCTTACTAATCTTTGGGTATCTTGTCATCTCTCCACAGAGGGCTTTGCTTGCTCCCTGTGCTAGGCACTGCTTTACGGTGACTCAGGAACCGATAGTCTCTGCTACATTCACTAAGTTTCTCCCCTCCCGTATTCTCTGCCTCACGGCTTCTTGCTTACCTATAGCTACTACTGTTTCCACTTACTGCCTGTCTCCATGTCTCTTTGTTTCTGTGCCACTTTACTGCCAGCACCTCTCTAAGTGAATGGAATTTACTCCCCTCAAATGTGGATTGGATTGGATCTCAGCTGACCTGCAGCTCTCTTTGGATCAGCCATTAATCCATCAGATCATCAATCCCTGGTCCTGTCAACTGTGGCCAAGGTGGTAGGTTTATGTGGCTACAGAACAGAAACTGAGAGTAAAGACCTGTCCGCTTCTGCTTTTCCTAGCAGAGAGCTGTGTCCTGGCAGTCTTCCTCAACAGGTACAATGAGCTTCCAGGACTGAGACCACAGAACACCTGTTCTATCTCCAAATACTCTCTGGCCATAAAATGAGCTGCTTAGGAATCTCTATGAGCATTTTAAATTTTCAAACACTAACTAGTTTAGTATTTCTTATATATTTCCTAAAATTACTACTGTACTATTCAGTATACTTTGTACCCTCAACTGGTATTTTAATAAGCCTTATAATCTTCAATTACTGGCTTCTGAGAAACAAGGTAAAAAGGGAAAGCAGTTGATAGCTTAAAAAAAAAAACTCCTCAGTACCATAAAATTATTAAGACTGCTATAGTACTTCTTGGTGACTAAGATCTTATGATCTTGATGTTAAGATTGTGATTCTTCTTGTAAAATCCTCTGGAAATTGCTTATTTAAACAAGTAGACAGAAGCAGTATCTCTCTCTCCTGCACCAGAAAACATGAGCTAATAAATATTAAATGTTAAAATGTTTCAACTCTTCCCAGAAATGAGGGGGGAAGTAATACACAAAAATGAACTAAGAGGAAAAAATGTCACTGAGAACAAAAAAATATGTCACTGGGAACCAATGGGAGTTTTGGAAAGAGACAGATACATCATGTTACACAAAATGTGTAGGGTCTTACAGAAGGAACTAAATATTTTGATCTCCTAGATACAAGCCCAGCTTCCAATTCATTTATGGCCTAAAGCAACCAGTTACTGGTAAGCACCTCCCTATATCAGCAATCTTCAACCTTTTTCATCTCATGGTGGTACACATAAACTAATTACAACAATTCTGCAGCATACCAAAAAATATATTCTAGTTTTTGCCAATCTAACAAAAAAAAAATTAGGTATAATTTTCATTCATTCACATTAGACAGCTAATATTGCGTTGGCTGTTGTCATTTTTTTTTTCCTGATGATCTAATGGAAAAGAGGTCAGTGTTTTTGACTAAATAGTCAGGTAGTGCATGTTTTTAAAAATCTTGCAGAAAATAAAGACAGACTCATAGAGAGCAGTATGACAACTAGGAGGAAGGAGAGGGGGTGGAGGGATGGAGCAAAAAGGAAAAAGGACTCATGGACTTGGACATGGACATCAATGTGGTGACTGTGGGGGTGGGAGGTATAAGGTGACTAAATGGTAGTGGGGAAAAAAAAAATGAAACTTAAAAAGAAAAACTCCGTACCATTTTCCACAGTGGCAGCACTAATCTGCATTCCCACCAACAGTGCACTAGGGTTCCCTTTTCTCCACATCCTTTCCAGCAATCTCATTGCTGGGAATATATCCTAAGAAATGGGAAACACCAATTCAAAAGAACACTGCATACCTATGTTCATAGCAGCATTGTTTACAATAGCTGATCAGTAGATAAGCAGATAAAAAAGCTGTGTATTTACACAATGGAATACTACACAGCTGTAAAAAAGAAGGAACTCTTGCCTTTTGTGACAGCATGGATGGACCTAGAGATTATTATGCTAAGTGAAATAAGCAAGTCAGAGAAAGACAAAAATGCCATATTATCTCATTTATATGTGGAATCTAATAAACAAAATAAACTGACAAACAAAACAGGAACAGAGGCACGGACACATGGAACAGATTGACAGCTGTCAAAGGAGAGGGAGAAGGGAGGACTGGATGAAAGAAGTTGAAGGGATTAGCTAGAGAACATACATGCATAACCCACAGACACTGATAACAGTGTGGTATTGGCCACAGGGAAGCAGGGGTAGGGGCTAGCAAGACGTGGGGGAAAAGGGGGTAGGGAATGGAGACATCTGTAATAGTGTCAAAAATAAAAATAAAGTTTTAAAAAAGGCAGGGGGATGGTTGTTGGGTAGATAACCACATTGTCTAATAGCCTAAACTTTTATTTTAGATCAGTGTTCCTCCAAGTCCAGATCCATCAGATCCAGTGGTCTGATTAATATAAATATATACCGGGGCCCCACTCAGACCTAAATTAGCAGACGCTCCAGTCTGAGGTGCAGGAACTTGCATTTTAACAAGCTAAAATCTGGTTTCAAGAGCCCATAGGCTTAAGATGATTCAACAGCGCTGACCCTTTAGAATAATAGCTATCATTGATACAATATTTACAAAGTATTATTTAAAATAGTACCTTTATGGCAGCCAGGTGAAGAAAACTAAGGCATTTTTCCAATGTTGAAACCAAGTCTCCAGAGACTTTCTGAAAGTCACACACTAGTAAGTGAGAAGGCCAGGGCTAAAATCTTCAGTTTTCTTTCTTTTTTTTTTTTTAATTTTAATTGTCGTTCTTGTACAGTTTTCTGTCTTTTACTCCCACCCCAGCCCACCGTGCAACCCCCCCCCCCAGTTTTTGTCCATGTGTCCTTCATACTTGTTCCTGTAAACCCTTCCCCTTTTCCTCTGAAATTCCCTCCCCTCACTCCTCTGGTCACTGTCAGCCTGTTCTCTATTTCAGTGTCTTTGGTTATATTATGCTTATTCGTTTGTTTTGTTGACTAGGTCCCTGTTAAAGGTGAGATCATATGGTATTTGTCTTTCATTGCCTAGCTTATTTCACTTAGCATGATGCTCTCCAGTTCCATCCATGTTGTTGCGAAGGGTAGGAGCTCTGCCGTCTTTCTTTCTGCTGCATAGAATTCCATTGTGTAAATGTACCATAGTTTTTTGATCCATTCATTTACTGATGGGCACCTAGGTTGCTTCCAACACTTGGCTATTGTAAATTGTGCTGCTATGAATATTGGTGTTTCAGGGTTCTTCTGGTTTCCATTTTTTTAAAGCTATTGTAAGCCCCTCCCCCCCATTTCCTAAAGCTAAAATTTCATTCAGAAATAAATGAACAATTTTGGAAGGTTATCAAAATAGAGAGAACCTAATCTTTTGAGAATTTAAAGATGAGGGAAGAAAGTTGCCCTTCAAATTTAGTGTCCAGGCAAGCATAAAAGTCCAGGGAGAAGATGAACGTGGAGAACTCTGTCAGCAATGAGCTCAGCCCAGCTGGCGGAGAACAGCTGAGATACGATGGCACCTTGTGCCTGGATTTGTGGAGTGCCAGATGAAATGTGGAGACTTAAATAAATACTAAGTCTTCCTTACATCTTGAGCAAGGAAAATTCTAGGGGCTCCCACCTAACTTTCAACAAATGTGGATTATATCCCAAGAACAAGAAAGCCTTTAAAATCAGTGTCCATGGAAATATTCAAAGAAATGAAGACATTAATCGATATATTAAGACTTCCAATATAAGACGGCAGGGTCGACAGACCTTTCATTCCTCTCCTTACTAAAATCACATTGACACATCAGGAAAGAAGGAAAAAAGGGACTTCCGGCCAAGATGGAGGCGTAGGTGGACACACTGTGCCTCCTCTCACAACCAAAATTAAGGACAACAAATATTTAGAAACAAGAAAACAACCAGAACTTATAGAGAACTGAACTGTATGGAAGTCCAACAACCATTCATCCAGACCGGTAAGAGGGGCGGAGTCTTGGCAGGAGAAAGTGGAGGTGCGGACCCAGGAACGCAAGCAGCAGCAGCTGGCAGTTCCCAGGTGCACAGGCGGCGGCTGGCAGTCCCCGGGCCTACAGGCAGCAGCTGGCGGACCCCGGGCACTGGGGGGCAACTGTGCAGACCCAGTGAGGCTGCACAAGGCGGCTGGCTGACTGACCAGGTGGTCTCACATTCGAGCGCGCAAGACGATCCAGGCGGAGGGGAAGTGGCGGAGGGGACTGAATCCAGGAGAGAGCGGAGCAGGCGCCATTGCTCCCTCTCAGGCCCCACCCCCACATACAGCGTCACAACCCAGTGACTGAGCTGCCCCGCACCGGGGGAGCGCCAGAGGCTCCACTCTTCACTACGTAACAGCACGCGCGCGTGCGCAGATAACCCAGGCGAAGGGGAAGCAGCGGAAAGGGCCGGAGTCCAGGAGAGAGTGGAGCAGGCGCCATTGCTCCTTCTCAGACCCCGCCCCCACCTATAGCGTCACAACCCAGCGACTGGGCTGCCCCGCCCTGAGGAACACCTAAGGCTCCACCCCCTCACTACGTAATAGCCACGACCAGACTAAAACCAAAACAACAACAACAAAAAAAACCCCACCCAAAATGGCTCAAACCGGAAAACAAATCAAAGCCCCAGAGCCAATTCCTCTAAGCAGTGAAGAGATAGCCAACCTGTCAGATGCACAGTCCAAAGCACTGGTCATCAAAATGCTCACAGAATTGGTTGATTTTGCTCACAAACTAGATGAAAAAATGCAGGCTACAATCCGTGAAATGAAGGAAGATGCATGGGGAACTGATAGAGATGGAAGGAAAACTGGGACTCAAATCAATGGAGTGGACCAGAAGGAAGAAACTAACAACCAAACAGAAGACGAGGAAGAAACAAGAATTCAAAAAAATGAGGAGAGGCTTAGGAACCTCTGGGACATCTTTAAACGTCCCAACATCCGAATTATAGGGGTCCCAGAAGGGGAAGAAGAACAGCAACGAGTGGAAAACTTATTTGAACAAATAATAAAGGAGAACTTCCCCAATCTGGCAAAGGAAATAGACTACCAGGACGTCCGGGAAGCTCAGAGAGTCCCAAAGAAGTTGGACCCAAGGAGGAACACACCAAGGCACATTGTAATTACATTAGCCAAGATTCAAATGAAGGAGAGAATTCTAGAAGCAGCAAGGGATAAGGGGACAGTCACCTACAAGGGAGTTCCCATCAGACTGTCAGCTGACTTCTCAAAAGAGACCTTACAGGCAAGAAGGGGCTGGAAAGAAATATTTGAAATCTTGAAAAGCAGGGACCTACATCCAAAATTGTTCTATCCAGCAAAGCTGTCATTTAGAATGGAAGGACAGATAAAGTACTTCTCAGATAAGGTCAAGTTCAAGGAGTTCATCATCACCAAGCCCTTATTATATGAAATGTTAAAGGGACTTATCTAAGAAAAAGAAGATAAAACTAGGACAGTGAAAAGACAACAAACTCATAGCTATCAAGAACCACACCTAAAACAAAAGCAAACTAAGCAAACAGCTAGAACAGGAACAGAACCACAGAAATGGAGATCATATGGAGGGTTAGCAATAGGGGCGTGGGAGGAGGAGAGAGGGGGAAAAGGTACAGAGAATGAGTAGCATAGATAATGGGAAAAAAATAGACGGGGGAGGGCAAGAATAGTATGGGAAATGTAGAAGCTAGAAAACTTATGACCCATGGACATGAACTAAAGGGGGGGATGTGGGTGGGAGAGGGTGGGTAGGGTGGAGGGGAATGATGGGGGAGAAACGGGACAACTGTAATAGCATAATCAATAAAATATATTAAAAAAAAAAAGAAGGGAAACTTATCACATGCAGGAAGCCTTCAATAGGTCAGACATTTGTTAAATTTCTGGAAATGAAGGCAGCAGATGAAATTGTGCTAGCAGATAAAATAGAGAAGGAGCAGCAGGATCCCAGAAGGCATAGCAAAGAAAGCTGTAGCTAAGGTTGGAGCCATTTTGGAGCACTCTGAGTTCAAGATCAACAGGTCAAAGTGGAAGGGGAATGTAGAGCAGAAATCAGCATGAGGAACTGAAGGCCTATCATTGGAATAGTTGGTTAGGTAGGAACATCCCCACTTTTACATTTGGAAAACAACTGTCAGCTGGAGGACTACTTGAAAAAAAAAAAAAAAAAAAAACAAGAGACACTTACTAAACAGAGAAAATGAGCTCGTTAGGCAGGATCGAGCTTGCTGGTTCACGTGCTAGAACCTGCAGTGGGTAGCCATCATTCTGCCTGCTCTCCATTCATTCCTCTTTTAGAACCCTGATCTTGCTTCTGGAAACCATTCATCTTGCACTGGCCTGGTAAATCGAGAAACTTTGGACCAAGGCGCCTTCCTCTCCTAGAAGGGGTGGACACCTGACCCAAATGAGGCAAATCAAATCATCTCTCTAATAGATTACACAAAGACTAAATGACACTCGACTTTTTCCTACTACCAGAAGAAACGGTTGATTCTGTCAACTGATGCTTGTTGGCCCTGATTCAACACCAACAGGAATCCCCAGCTTGGGGCGTGGTGAAGAAGGAAACTTTATTCAGTGTAAACAGCTCAACTGTGATACAACATGACTGTGAGGATGGCACAGCTGTGGAAAAGCTTAATAGTATTACAGCTCAATTATGAAGCAACAAGGCTGTGAAACAGCACAGTTGTGAAGAGACCCTGGGGGCACTCAGTCCTGGGGCCAGGCCCCTTTCCTGTCAGACAGCTTTGCTCTGCTCTGGTGTGCTCCACCTGCTAGGGAAACACAATCTTCTATGAAAAGGGAAAATGCGCTCTCAGAGCCAGAGGGGAACTGACTTATACAGACAGAAGTCCCCACCCATGATCATTGATTGCTCCATCCTCACAGTTTGGTCCAAAAGGCACTGTCCTAATAGGTCAGAGGAGCTGTTCTGATTGGTCAGTAGAGATGCTGATGGGGGCTGATATAACTGCACAGCTCCAATTGGACAGAGACAGTCTCAGTCCTATTGGTTGAAATATGATTTTAGGAACCCCTTTAGGAGGGCACGCTCAGATGACAGAAACGCAGTGTAAGCGGGTAGCTCAGTGCAGGAGGCAGGCAGGTTAGTGTAGGCTTCTCCCTGAAGTGCAGTTTGCATGAGAGGCCACTGTTTAGAAAATGCCTGTAGGCTCTGCTTTTAAATTTGAGCCCAATCCACCACAAAAAGCCTTTCTCCATAGGTAGCTTCTTTCTCAGGACTCACAGTTCCTAAACCTTGGTTCTTGTCTGGAGGTAAAGCCTCAGAAATGTTCTGGTTCCTGTGGGTCCCAGCTCTTGTCCTCCCCTGATCCTGGTTCTTCCACTTTACCCTAGACTTTATATGCTACTCCATGTCTTCCCTACGTTTCCCTTGCATCCAGATAACCATGGCTAATATATAAGCCCAGAATCCAGCCTTTCTCAGGTACACCTGCCTCCTCGCCCAACTACCCTACAGCAAAGGCTTCTGGTCCACACACACTTGTTTCAGGCTGGTGATGAGCGCTTCCATTTAAAGGAGCCACAGACCTACACAATAGTGGGAAAACAGAAGCACAAAATAGAAGAACCTCGATGACCAAACATTGGACCTCAAAGGAAAAAAATAATTAAGTAACAAGAAGACAACCATAAAGTAATTTTAATCAATATGTCCAGAGAGATTTAAGATAAGAATTCCTAAAAAACAAAAAAAAACAAAAAAAAAAAAAACAAAAAAAAAAACCTGGAGCAGACTTCTGCTAGAAAAGAAACAATTAACTATAAATTTTTAAAAATTAAGGTATTAGGAAGATTATAAGAAAAAGTCACAGAGACTTCCTGAAAGATGAACCACAAGTCAAAGAAATGGAAAATATAAGCAAAATGTTGTCATACTTGAGGACTTATCCAGGAAGTATCCTCCATAGGAATTTAAGAAAGGAAATAGAAAAGATACAGGAGTGAAAAACAGAAAATAACAGAAGGACATTCTCAGAGCTGAGGAGGGATATATGGCTGCAGATAAAAAGGGCTCAGCAAGTCCTGAGCAGAGAAATAAAAAAGACCCACACATCATTGTGAATTTCTGAGCACCAAGGACAACGGGAAGATCCTTTTGTCCCAAGACCCCAAAAAAGGCTTACTATAAACAAATAAGAATTAGATTGATGTCATCTGTCAGCAACAATAGATGTTAGAAAATAGTTTTCAAAGTTCTAAGGGAAAAGTTATTTTGAGCCTAATATTCTGTACATAGCCAAAATCTCAGTAAAGTGTGAGGTCAAAATAATATTGTAGGTCATGCAAGAACTCAAAAAAAATGACCTCATAGACAATCTTTTTGGAAATTAAACTTTTAAAAAAGTAACTGGTAGCCCTGGCTGGTGTGGCTCAGTGGATTGCTCGCGGGCTGTGAACCAAAGGGTCACGGTTCAATTCCCAGTCAGGACACATGCCTGGGTTGCAGGCCAGGTCCCCAGTAGGGACCATGTGACAGGCAACCACACATTGATGTTTCTCTCCCGCCCTTTTTCCCTCCCTTCCCCTCTCTCTAAAAATAAAGAAATATTTAAAAAAAATTTTTTAAAAAGTAACCAGTAAATCAAAAAGACAAAAAAAAAAGGAATTCAGGAAAAGGAAAATATGGAGCACCGTAAACAGAGAACCTAACCCAATAGTTCAATTTAAAAAAAAAATGCCCAGAACAGTTGTGCAGAAGCTTAGGAAGCAATCAGTCCCAAATTAAAACAATAAATCCAAGAGCTCAAAGAATAAGGCTTCAAAAAGAAATGAAGTCACATTAACAGTCTGATTAAGCAGTTTGATGTCTTGGTGATAATGTGAAGTTATATGTTTCTTTTGTCTGCAAACAAAAAACAGAAAATGAAGGTGGAGGAACAAGGAGAGTATGAAAGTAAAAAAATAAAAAAAAAAGGCACAACCCATATATGAAGCTAACTGAAATACAGGGTAATTTTGAGCTATTGTGGAAATTTTTTTTTCATTTGACCTTGATGTTTGAAATATTCTACTTTATGAAGCTCAGTTTTTGTGACATAGAACTACATTTCCTTTCTTTTCTTCTTTTTTTAAGACTTTATTTATTTTTAGAGAAAGGGGAAAAGACAGAGAAGGGGGAAGAGAAACCTCGATTTGAGAGAGAAACACTCATTGGTTGCCTCTCGTACAAGCCCTGACCAGAGGGGCTGAACCCATAGCATAGGCATGTGCCCTGACCAGGAATCAACCCCAAGACCCTTCGCTTTACGGGACAATGCCCAACCAACTGAGCCACACTGTTCAGGGCTGACTACATCTCCTTTCAACTGAACATCAGTGTTCTACACAAAGTCATATTTACATGAATCAAAATATTGTAATCACTTTTCACTACTGTCCCATTCGATTGTAAAGAAAGGTGCAGGAAACCCACCAAACAAAAGTAGCATCATGAATACCTATGAGAACAACACCAATTTAACCATCACTCAGCTCAAGGAATAAAACTTTACAACAATCACAGAAACCCCTTTGTTTCTCCATCTAGATCTCAACACTCCTGGCAATCATAAATGATCATTTCCTTGGCTTCCTAATCATTTTTATCACCCAAAAGTATATCTGTAAACATTATAATTTGATTTTGATAATCATTAAGTTTTTAAGGGTTTTTTAAATTTATATTAAATTTAGAAAGGTTTCCCCTCCATTCCTTTCCTTCCCTTTTCTTGCCCTGTCTATTGAAGAACACGCAGTCCGGACTTTGCTGAATGCAAACTCAACGCTGTTCATCCTCTCTGTGATCCTGCAAATGGGTGCCTAGATCCAGAGACTGGCCCAGAGCCTGGCTCTAGCAGGCTATAGGTGGTGATATGTTCTTTTTTCTCATCATCCTTTTCTTTTTTGTCACAGCTTTATTGAGATAAAATTCATACCCCATACAGTTCACCCATTTAAAGTGGATAATTTGGTGGGTGTTAGTATGTTTTCAGTTGTGCAACCATTACTACAGTTAATTTTAGAACATTTTTCATAGTCCCAGGAAGAAACCTCATGCCCTCTAGCTGTCATCTCCAAACCTGGATGTCTCACCATCCGGAGGCAACTACTAATCTACTCTCTGTCTCTGTTGAGTTGCCTATTCTGGACATTTCATATAAATGGAATTAAACAATATATAGTCTTTTGTGACTGGCTTCTTAGCATAATGTGTTCCAACGTGGTGATGTTTCTTTCATCAGGAGACACAAAATGTCCAGATTTCACTCTTTTTTGATATCAAAGGATGTTGGGGGTCCATGCCTAGAGCTATTAATACATCAATGATTACAAAATGGTGATCTGATTTTGTACTTTTTTCAATTTATCAGCTTTAGTATATACATAAAGAGTTTCTATCCCTCTTCTACTACATGGTTTCCCAGCAGTACAGTTCTAGCAGAGCAGGCAGGAAAAATGCTCCATTTATTCCTGTCCTTTGCAAGTTTTCAACATAAGGTTATTCTTCTGTCACTTTCCAATAGTTATCAGTGACATTTAATTATAGACATTTGCAAGTTAAGAAACCTTGGATTTAAATATATTTGATAGGTTTTGGTTAATTTCATCTATCAATCTTTTTCAATTCCCAGTCAGAGCACATACCCAGGTGGTGAGTTTGATCCCCAGTAGGGCCATGTAAGAGAAGTCAACCAATTGATGCTTCTCTTGCACATTGATGTTTCTGTCTCTCCCTCTCTCTCTTTGTCTCTTTCTCCCTCTCTCTCTTTCTCTCTGTCTAAAAAGCAATAAAAATATGTCTTCTGGTGAAAATAAAAAAAGAGAGAGAGAAAGATAGTATGCATTTAAAAAGACATAGAAATCATAAAAACAAGAGCCAGTCGGAAATGAAGGATACAATAACTAAAATGAAGAAAACTTGAGAAGGAATTAACAGCATATTAGATGAAGTAGAAGATGCAATCAGTGATTCGTAAGACAAGGTGGCAGAAAATACCCAATGGGAAAAGTAAAAAGAAAAAAAATTTTTTTTAAATGAGGGTAGTTTAAGGAGCCTCTGGGACAACAGAAAGCATAACAACATTTGCATCTAGTGATACCTTTTGGTATCACTAGAAGAGAAAATGCAAGGGATTGAGAACCTATCCGAAGAAATAATGATGGAAAACTTCCCTAACCTAGAGCACAGAGAGTCACAAGCAAGTTGAACCCAAAGAGGCCCACACCAAGGCACTCATAATTAAAATTCCAAAGGTTAAATGCAAAGAAGGAATCTTAAAGGCAGCAAAAGAAAGGCAGTTAGTTGCCTACAAGGGAGCTCCATAAGACTGTCAGTTGATTTCTCAACAGAAACTTTGCAGGCGAGAAGGGATTGGCATGAAATATTCAAAGTAATGAAAACCAAAGTCTACAACCAGTACTACTCCACTCATAAAGGCTATCATTTAAAATTAAAGGAGATCCCTGGCTGGTGTGGCTCAGCGGATTGAGCACAGGCCCGCAAACCAGAACATTGCTTGCTCAGTTCCAGTCAGGATACAAGCTTGGGTTGCTGGCCAGGTCCCCAGTTGGGGGTGTGGGAGAGGCAACCAAACAATGTGTCTCTCACACATTGATGTTTCTCTCCCTCTCTTTCTTCCTCACTTTCCATCTCTCTCAAATAAATAAATAAAATCTAAAAAATTTTTTTTAATTAAATCAAATTAATGGAGTGGTAAGGAGCTTCCCATAGAAGAAAAAGCTAAAGGATTTCATCATCACCAAACCAGTATTACAGAAATGTTAAAGTGACTTCTTCTGGAAGAAAAAGAAAGGAAAAAAGAACATAAATATAGGGACTTCCGGCCAAGATGGAGGCGTAGGCGGACACACTGTGCCTCCTCTTACAACCAAAATTAAGGACAATAAATATTTAGAAACAAGAAAACAACCAGAACTTATAGAAAATTGAACTGTACGGAAGTCCAACAACCATTCATCCAGACCGGTAATAGGGGCGGAGTCGCGGCAGGAAAAAGTGGAGGTGCAGACTCGGGAATGCAAGCAGCAGTGGCTCGCAGTTCCCAGGTGCACAGGTGGTGGCTGGCAGACCCCAGGCACAGGGGGGCAACTGTGCAGACTCAGTGAGGCCGCACAGGGCGCGGGCTGACCGGGTGGTCCCATGTTCGTGCGCGTGGACGGTCCAGGCAGAGGGGAAGTGGCAGAAGGAACTGAATCCAAGAGAGAATGGAGCAGGTGCCATTGTTCCCTCTCAGACCCCATCCCCACATACAGCATCGCAACCCAGCGACTGGGCTGCCCCGCCCTGAGGAACAACTAAGGCTCCACCTCTCACTACATAATAGCCGTGACCAGACTAAAACCAAACCAAACAAACAAACAAAAAAAAACCCACCCAAAATGGCTCAAACCAGAGAACAAATGAACGCCCCAGAGCCAATTCCTCTAAGCCGTGAAGAGATAGCCAACCTATCAGATGCACAGTTCAAAGCACTGGTCATCAAAATGCTCACAGGATTGGTTGATTTTGCTCACAAACTAGATGAAAAAATGCAGGCTACAATACATGAAATGAAGGAAGATGTATGGGGAACCGATAGAGATGGGAGGAAAACTGGGACTCAAATCAATGGAGTGGACCACAAGGAAGAAACTAACAACCAAACAGAAAAAAAGAAAGAAACAAGAATTCAAAAAAATGAGGAGAGGCTTAGGAACCTCCGGGATATCGTTAAACGTCCCAACATCTGAATGATAGGGGTCCCAGAAGGGGAAGAAGAAGAGCAACAAGTAGAAAACTTATTTGAACAAATAATAAAGGAGAACTTCTCCAATCTGGCAAGGAAATAGACTACCAAGAAGTCCAGGAAGCTCAGAGAGTCCCAAAGAAGTTGGACCCAAGGAGGAACACACCAAGGCACATTGTAATTACATTAGCCAAGATTAAAATGAAGCAGAGAATTCTAGAAGCAGCAAGGGATAAGGGGACAGTCACCTACAAAGGAGTTCCCATCAGACTGTCAGCTGATTTCTCAAAAGAGACCTTAAAGGCAACAAGGGGCTGGAAAGAAATATTTGAAATCTTGAAAAGCAGGGACCTACATCCAAAATTGCTCTATCCAGTGAAGCTGTCATTTAGAATGGAAGGGCAGATAAAGTACTTCTCAGATAAGGTCAAGTTCAAGGAGTTCATCATCACCAAGCCCTTATTTTATGAAATGTTAAAGGGACTAATCTAAGAAAAAGAAGTTCAAAAATATGACAGTGAAAAGACAGCAAACTCACAGCTATTAAGAACCACACCTAAAACAAAAGCAAACTAAGCAAACAGCTAGAACAGGAACAGAACCACAGAAATGGAGATCATATGGAGGGTTAGCAACAGGGGCGTGGGAGGAGGAGAGAGGGGGGAAGGTACAGAGAATAAGTAGCATAGATGGTGGGTAGAAAATAGACATGCGGAGGGCAAGAATAGTGTGGGAAATGTAGAAGCTAAAGAACTTATGACTCATGGAAGTGAACTAAAGGGGGGAATGTGGGTGGGAGAGGGTGTGCAGGGTGGAGGGGAATGATGGGGGAAAAATGGGACAACTGTAATAGCATAATCAATGAAATATATTAGAAAAATAAAAAACTTATCAAAAAAGAACATAAATATAAATAATAAAATAGCAATAACTACATACCCATCGACAATTACTTTAAATGTAAATTAATTAAATGCTCCCATCACAAGACATAGGCCAGTTGAATGAATAAGAAAATAAGACCCACACTTAGGCTGTCTACAAGAGACCCTCTTCTATCAAAAGACATAAACAGACTGAAAGTAAAGGGATGGGAAAAAATATTTTATGCTAATGCAAATTTAAAAAGCTGAGGCAATACAAATTTAAAAAAATTTATATCACACAAAATAAATTTTTGAACAAAGGCTATAATAAAAGACAAAGAAGGACATTTTATCATGGTAACAGGATCAATCCAACAAGATGATAAAACCCTTGTAAACATATATTCACCCAGCACAGAAGTACCTACATATATAAGGCAAATATTGACAGACATAAAGAGAGAGGTTGGCAATAATACAGTCATAGTAGGGAATTTGAACACCCATTGACATCAATGGATAGATCTTCCAGACAAAAAAAATCAGAAAGAAAATAGCAGCCTTAAATGACACATTAAACAAGAGGGATTTAATTGATATTTTTAGAGTATCACATCCCAAAGCAGCAGGATATACATTCCTTTCAAGTGCACATGGAACATTTTACAACACAGACTGTGTATTAGGCCACAAAACAATTCTCAATGAATTTAAGAAGATTGAAATCATATCAAGCATCTTCTTGATAACAATGGTATTGCATAAAGAAGATGTGGTACATATTTACAATTGAATATTACTCCACCAAAAAAAAGGAGTGAAATCTTACCATGTGCAACAACATGGATGAACCTAGAAAATAATATGCTAAATGAAGTAAGTCAGACAAAGAAAGACACATACCTAATGATTTCACTCATATGTGGAGTCTAAAAACAAAACAAACAAACACAACAGAAGCAAAGTCATTGATAGAGAGAACAAGCTGATGGCTACCAGGTGAGAGGAGGGCTGGGGGCTGCATGAAAATGTTGAAGAGATTAAGAAGCATAGAATGGAAGTTACAGAATAGTCACGAGGGTGTAAAGTACAGCATAGGGAATACAGTCAATAACATTAAAATAACTGTATGGTGTCAGGTGGGTACCGGATTTATCAGGGGATCGATTCATAAATTATATAAATGTCTAACCACTGTGCTCTACACCTGAAACTAATATAAAATAACATTGTCAACGGTAATTGAAAAATAAAAAATACAAATAATTGAAAATGAAAACCTTCTGTATCTATAGCTATGCATGATTATAAAGATGCACCTGTTAATAGTTCTGCATTAAGGTATTCACTTAATACTTTATTTTATGACTTCTCTATGTTCTAAGGTTTCATATCTAAACACTCATTGTATAAATCACCAGGCGGGTCGTGAGAGGGGAATGCAATGCAACAGCTAAGACCTCAGGCTTTGAAGCTATACACACATGGGTTTGAATTCCGTTGTGTGACTGAGGTGAGTTATTGGAACTCTGTGTCCAGTGTTCCTGTCTGTAAAGTGTAAACAATAAGCCTATTACTTCCTAGAACCATTGTGAAATGCAAATATAATAATGCATGTAAAATTGTTAGCATATTGCCTGGAGCATTGTAAGTCATTTGCTATCACACTCATTACATTGAGGACAGGCCACAACTTACTTACACTGATGTTCCCACAAAGGGCCTAGTATTCTGCGGACTTTCAGTAAAAGTCTTAAGTGAATTGAATCAACTATAGCTACTGGGATGAAGAAAAAGAATGGAGGGCAGAGGAGACTGAGTAAAAACAGTCAATATGTTCAAAGGGAAACGATTAAAGAGCCCAAGCTAAGACTTGCAAAGTACCTGCAGATTTCCTAACAATTAGTCCCTTATGAAAGGTTTGTTTGGGGTTTTTTGTTGCTGCTCCTGAGGAAGATTCTGAGAATTTATTTAACTACATTCATTTTGGTCCCAGGTCTTGGCAATGTTCTCCTGGCGTTCTCTACACCATGAGACTTCCGGACAGGCAAGCCAAAGCACAGCCCTTGAGAATTTTTGTTCCTCCCCAAGCAGTAGCCTCTCCATCGTTAAATTGTGGAAGATTTTAAAGAAGAGATTGTTTAAAGGATAATTCTACTTGGCTTGGTAAACAGCCCTGAGGCAATGGAATTAGAGCCTGGCTGGTATCAGGAGCCAGTCTGGGAAGGAATCAGCCCCGGGGCTGGGGACGATTCCAGAATGACAAACCTTAGGATGGCCTCTCTAAACCCAGATTGTCACAAATCCAGGAGAGAAGACGTAGGGCCTGAATTCAAGGGGTTAAGTTAAATCCTGATCCTAATTCATCCATAGTATCTGAACATCTTCAGTGAATCTTCCTTCGCTCATTCATTTATTCATTCATTCAATATCTGTGGCTCACCAACCATGCTAAGTACTGGAAATACACAGATGAATGAATAAAAACAGTTATCTCTAAAGCATATAGATATTGTTTAAAAATAGTAAGACAGCGGGCCCAAAATGGATAAATGTGCTAACTCTCATGTCACCCAAACCGAATCTTAACTGAGCTCTGGGTCTCCCAGAAATAGAATCTTAAACCCGGCAGTGAGGAATTGCCCTATCAGCACTAACTGGTTAGGTCACCTGCCTGATAGAGCTCCACCATCCTTTAAGGAAAGCCACCTTGCAATAATCACCCTGGGTTTTGTTTTGTTTTGTTTTGTTTTTGATCTGGTAGAACTTCCTTGTTTCCACACCCCTCTGCCTATAAAAGTCTTTCATTTTGTACAGATCTCAGAGCTACTATCTCCTAGATCAGATGCTGCCCCATTTGAATTAGTTTTTGCTCAGTGAACTCTTAAAATTTTTAATATGCCTCAGTTTACCTTTTAACAGGCGCTACCCATCCAAAAGATGACTAGAAATGAACCACAATGGCAATTGGTCCAACATGCCAAAAACAAATATGAAAAACTGAAATATTTGCAAACATATGACAGATAAAAGTCAACATGCAAAGAAAGACCATACACCAGTGAGAGGAGGATGGATGCAATGCCTACGTGGGCAGAGGCCATATGCAGCGGCTCTGCAAATGGTAAAAAAAAAGTGATGCTGGACTTCAGCAATAATCAAAGAAATGCAGTTTTGCAATAACAGAAACACCAGTCTGCCTATCGAATGGGTGAAGATCGGTCAATGTGTGTGGGTAGAGGGGAACGGGCCCCCAGGAGCTCCTGTGGAACAGTAAAGTGGATCCATGTTTGTCCAGAGCGACCTGAAAATAAGTCTCAAAAGCCTTTAAAATGTTTATATTCTTTGGCCCAACGTACACACTTGTAAGCATTTATTCCAAGGAAATAGAAACATATAAAAATATTTATGTACAAAAATGTTCATTAGAATTCCATTTCTAATAATATAAAATTGGAAAGAACCTAAAAGCCCAACAATACAAAATGATGAAACAAATTATAGTTCATTAATACAATGAACTATGATGCGGCCGTTTCTTCAAATGTTTTTCTGCCCCATCTTCTTTCAGAAACTACAATTACATGTATATTATACACCACTCAAGTCGTACCATAACTCACTGATACTCACTCTTGCCTGTCTGTGTTTGCAAAGGCACCAGAGCGCTGGAATTTTCAGGCTGCCTGCTGAATGGGGAAAGTAGGCCTTAGCAGCCAAAAAGTAAGTCCTCAAGCAAGAGATGTGGTGTTGGCTGTTGGAAGTCAGACAGACATAAATTGGAATGGTGAGAGCCAAGGAGATACAGGCACAGCCCCAACGGCTGCTCTGTGTCAACACTTCCTTTCCCTAGTTCCAGATCCTGCCATAGCTTCTACACCAACTTTGTAGTCAATTGAGATACCAAGTGCATCTTCACACTGAGGTAAAGAATCATGGCTTCAGTAGGTTCAGGGACAGAAGAGATGCATCTACAAATCAGGAAGAAAGGGAAAGGGAAGACACATTCCTAGGGGTCAGCTATGCCATGGGGGAGACTGTAGAAATAGCCCCAGCTGTCTTCCACTCCTGCTGGATGGTCAGCCACACAAAGTCTTTCTTTATTTTTGTCACCGTCCACTCCAGTACTGGTAGGTGATGCTTGGCAGGTTACATGCAAATGAGGCAGACAAGGAGAATAACCAGGGTCTGACTAGGTCTGACCAGGGTGAACTAGGATGAGGAAGGCTAGAAGGAGTCAGAGGGGCAAAGCACAGCCTGGCTGACAGGGAAAGGGTACCAGGCAGGCCACTATCCTCAGACACAGTTCAGGCAAACCAGAGGTCCAGACAAAGCAAAGTTTTTTGAACACTCACTTTGCATTAGGAGCTGGGGAGCTGAGGCTGCTTCAGTGCTTTCTGCAGAAGCCCAAATTTGTCTGGGAACAGAGAAATGGGCCGGCAGGAAGCTGTAAAACTCAGGGCCTCCTCTGGTCCACAAGCTGTGAGGCAGCTGAGTAAGGCAGGACTGGGTCTGGGCTGCTGGTGTCCTTGTAGCCAGTACTCAGAGTATGCTGTCAGTGTCCGGTGTCCGGCTACACTAAAATTCAGTCCTGTGTAATGCTGAAAAACATTTCCAGCACCAACCTTGTCTCTGGCAGTTTTTCCTCATGTGCTCATGTTCTCAGTTTGCAGGAAGTTCACCAGCTATCTATATTTATTCCTTCAGCTTTATCTTTCATTCTCCCTCACATACACTCTCCATGCTGGGCAAACTCACATACATACTGATCCTCAGCAAAGGCTTCCATTTCCTGCCTCCACAGCTTGACCTGCAAAATTCTACCCAGTCCATGCATCAGGCAAGAACACACACACACACACACACACACACACACACACACACACCCCCCACTATCAAGAACTACAAAGTGTCTGAGATTTTTGTCCTACTTGCAAGCTAACAACTGAGTCTACCACAGATTCATGGATGCTAGCACAAGACACAAGACTCCTGGGTCAGAGACAAAGGATTTCATCACTCATGGTGCAGCAAGCGGCACTATGTTCATATTCAGCACAGGTTTCCCAAGCTCTAGCTCCTAGAGGGCAACATGAAGTGGGCCACTTGCTCACACAGGGATTGTACTCCAGGAGAGGAACCCGATGCTTCAAGATCCTGAAACTTTTACAGGGAGCAGTGAGCATGGCTATCTCTTGTTCTGGAAGAGGCATCATTGTTATCTTCCAGGACTGTTTGCTGTAAAAACAGCTTTGAAAAGATAGTACCAAACAAAGAGTAACCAGTCCCGACTCATAAGACATGCAGAAGCACAGGAGATACATAAGGAACTCCCACTAACCTCATAAAATACCAAGATATTTTGGCGATAGACTCACTTCTGTTCAAATCCTAGAGCCCTCTCCTACTAGTTGTGTGACTTTAAACATGTTTCTTAATTTCTCTGAACTAGTTTTCTCATCCATTAAATAGATACAGTAGTATCCACCATAAAGTTGTTGTAGACTGAATTAATAGTATCTGTTTAATGCTGAGCAGAATGCTTGTACTTGTGGGGGCTCACTCATTGGCTGCCATCACTACTCACTCATTGGCTGCTCACTCATTGGCTGCCATCATTACTCTATCCAGCTGTCCAAATTCTGTAAGTCTTTCAAGCTCAGCACAGTTGGTCCCTTTGCAAAAGCCCTCCCTATTCCACCTTCCTACTTCTCACTAACCACAGTCAGCTCAGCCTTCCTTCTAAAGTTGCCGGCCTCTCCTCTGCTCTGTTAAGTGTGTCCCAGCAGGGGATGGGTCTAGCTGTAAGTCTTGTCTGTTTACTGCAGATGTGTATGTCTTGCCCTCTGGACTGGATTATCCCATTCTAGAGGGCAGGGATTCAGTCCTCTGCTTCCCAGTATCCCCACGACATGCAGCATTGTCCCAGTACACACTCTAGAAAACACTAAGAGGAAGACAACTGAGAAACAGCACATTCTTGGGCAATCAGGCCCCTCTCAGCTACACACACACACACACACACACACACACACACACGGTATCTGGGGAAAAAAAACAACCACCACCACCACAAGACAGAGGCCCTTTAGCAGCAGAAGAGTGAAGCCTGGCCTGTCTCCCGAAAGCTGCCAGCCCAGCTCCCCTCACCACACACTCCCAAACTCCTAGCCCTGGAGCCAGACCCTCCTGTGACTCATCTCCAGCATGTACAGGAGGGGCCCGTCAGGAACCCTGGAAGGAGATGTTCCCTTGGCAAGAGGAGAGAAATCCTGGCCATGAGGAGGTACTTTTATGAAAAGAACGACTTGGTTCAAAGTCCAAAAAATGTTATCCCCTGGAAAGCCAGCTCCAGCCAATCTCTGGAATGAAAAACAACCCCTCCACCCCGTGATCAAATGCCATGCCCCAGGGTGGCAAAACACGTGCACCTCTAACCCAGCTGTAAACTGGTAAACCAAAGACATCTTCTGTGGGCATTTTAGTATTTATTAACCACTTGACAGCTGAGTAAATCCAGATGTGCACTGCAGCCTTCTCTGGTCAGCATAAAACAAAGAGGCCTTCCCAGCATGCCACCTGTGCCCATATCCCTGGGCCTCTGAGCTGCCACACTCCCACTGCAGCAGGACCTGGGGCTCTGTGACACAGACTCTCGCCTCCCGGTCCGGGGCTGACTGTGCCCATCACTCTCCACATCCAGACCAAGTCCTGCCCCTGCCACCACAACCACACTTTCTACCACCACCTCCATCCAAGGAGTTTGGAACCCAGAAATCTGGGGGTTCACAATTTTCTCTTGGAATCCCTCCATTTTTTGAAAAGCTTTTCAGTGAATTTTGCAATGTATTTTAACCAAATTTATTAGCTGTGGATTTCTCAAACTGGGATCCACATGGACCTACTGAGTTGGAAGCTACAGGCTACCCCAGGTGCATCTTCCCAAAGCATTGGTTTCACTGGATGCTATTCATTTTTAATACATTTTACACTAAAAAGAAAGACAGGTTTGTTGTAGAAGAGACATGCAGGGATGGGGTTGGAATTCTGCTGTGAGGGACATCTGGGTCAAGGCCACCCCGAAATCAGTGAAGCAGATGGCACTGAGAGCTCACACGCAGCCAGGGCTCTACTCAAGGGTGCGGCTGAAGTTTACAGAGACCCTCGTGGCTTCCCTTGGAACACAAGCACTGGCCTGGGATCCAGTCTTGGCCAGAGGGTCCTGAAGGGAACTCTACTGAGGGCAGCAGGGCTTGAGGGGTTTTGTGAGAGGGTGTTTCCTCCCAAATTAAAAGAGATCCACAGAAGGAAATACCTTCTTTCTTCAGCCAGGTGACCCTCCACACCTGATACCTAAGTCAGCAGCAGGCATCTTCTGACCCTGAAGACACAGACTCAACAATGAGCCAATGTCCAAAGACCCCTGAGAAGACAGATGGAGGAGACCAGGTCACGGTTAACCGCATCCAGCTCCAAATTAACCAGCCCTAGAACCACAGCTCCAAACCTCTGGTTCTGTGAAATACTGAATGTCCTTATCTGTGTAAGTCATTTTTTGTCGGGTCTTTCCACACTTTCGTATGGTCTTTCCATACTGATAGAGTCAGTATGGAGGTGACAATTCTAAATCTATTCTCCATGTCTCAGTCAAGGTTCTTTCCTCTGTCTACGAGACAGAAGAGCAACACACAAGGCTTGCTTTAATGTAGACAGTAGCTCTGATTTATTGAGCTCTTATTACGTGCCAGACCCTGGGTTCACTTTATTTAATTCTCCTAACGACCCCATGAGTGGCATCATTATCCTCAACAGTTTACAGATGGGAAAACCAAAGCACAGAAAAGTTAAACAGCTTGCCCAGGATCACTCAGCCAGTTCTTGGCAGAGGCAGGCTTTGCATCCCCACCCCCTCAGTGTCACAGCAGTGCCCACACTTCCACAACTCCACTACACTGCCACTCAACTCCTTGGAGAATTTCAAGAGCCCTGCAAGGCCAAGAAGCTCCCCGACACAAAGGTAGGAAGGGTCCTGTTAAACAGTTCCCAGGGTTATTTCTGAGAGGCTCTAGTGCCCCTATAGCTGCCTAAGGGATGGTGTCTACATTCCATGAAGTCAAACTCACATGCTTTTACTGCCCTTGTGTCAAAGTTACTGGAAATTCACCAGGTGTTGCCTGGAGCTAAGAGAATTCCTTGAAATTATATGCAAAATATTGTATGGCTTCAGGACTTTTTTCTTGGGATAAACACGACAGTTTTCAAAGAGATCTGTTACCCAAAAGGGTAAGAACCAGCCTCAGCACACCCATGTTCATTGCAGCATTATTCTCAATAGCCAAGACATGGAAACGACCTAAATGTCCTGCAATAAATGAATGGATAAAAACAGTGTAATATATCTGTATCTATATTCCATAATAGAATATTGTTCAGTCATAAAAAAAAAGGAACTCCTGCCATTTGCTACAGCATGATGAATGGATGAACCTGGGTGGTACTACTTGCATATGAAATCTAAAAAAAAAAGGTCAATTCTATAGATACAGAAAATGGAATGGTAGTAGCGAGGGGCTGAGGGAAGGGGAAAGTGGGGTAGAAATTTGCAGTTATAAGTTTTGAGGATCTAATGTACAGCATCCACTGTAGTTGATAATACAGTATTATATAACTGAGAGTAGATCTTAAGCATTTTCAACAAAAAAGAGTTAACTATGTGAGATGATGGATGTATTGATTATCTTGATATTTGTAATCATCTGCAGTGTAAATGTATATGTGTATATATATACACACATATATTATGTCATCATATTGCACACATGAAATATATACAATTATATTTGTAAATTATTCCTCAATAAAGTTAAAAGTAAAACAAAATTTCAAAGTATCAGCCTCCTGAAAAAACATCAGATGCTGCCAGGCCCTACCAAATTTTTTAGTATTTGCAGCGACCTTAGCAACCACTGAGACCAGTGCCCTTGTACTGAGAAGGAAAACAAGGTGAAGAAGTAAAGCGACTTTCTAAAGCCACTCCACTAGTCAGGAACAAGGTTGGGCCAGGAACCCATGGCTCACAGCATGAACTTTTCCCACAGTAGTCTGCTGCATCGCCTGAAGTGCCACCATCAGAATTTTCCTTTCTGAATTAATAAGCCCTATTTGCACCTATAAGCAATTAGATGCCCCTGTCAAATGCTCGGAAGCACGCTGCCCTTCCTCCTTTTCATGTTGTGGTGTTATTGCCTGTTAATTTTCTGTCCTGCACCCCAAATAGATCTTCTTGTAAGCTCCATTAGGGTAAAGAAGAGGTATTACTTGCTTGCCATTGTATCCCAGAATCTAGTACACAGTGGGCTCTTGTTATTAATACCTTAACATTCATTGTTTGAAAAAAACGAATGAATGAATGAATTATAACCACCTCCTACAGCACAGCCCTTGTAAGGCTACATGAGGCTTGGTATAACCAGTTACTCTCTTCCTCAATGCTAGCCAAGATAAGGTTTATGATTTGATGAGGAGGAGAGGAAACAAATCCACAATAGCATTTTGACGAAGGCAGGTTGAGGCAAGAAGCCCAGTGGAGGTATAAAGTCCAGAGCACCTGACAGATCAAGAGACTCAAGTTCAACAAGATAGAGGAGCATGGTAGACACCCCTCCCCATGCAAACCCCGCCTGGCCCACAATTCTGTGTAGGCCTCTGCCAAACCAGGACCCTTCCTCCCCATGGAGCAGCAGGTGTTTCCCTGCCAGAAACTCTGCTGTCATTGCTCATGCCCTTCCTCACCAAACACAACTTCTGAGCTATTAATTTTCTTTCAGTGTGCAGGGAGCATGCCAAGAACTTCCTGTAGCTTATGAGTCATGGTCCCTGAGCAAAGAACATCTCCCAAAGGAAGCGAGGGCTGTGGGGCATTCGAGCCCTAAGGGAAGCTCTGCCCAAGGGTGAACTGACCCAGAAGCACCCAGGAAAGGCCTTGTTGGAGGTGCTGGGATACATCCTGCAGGGTGCCATGAAAACTTTACTCCATGGTCAGGGCTGAAAGAACTAAGAACAAGCAGGAAACCAGGCACTGACCTGGCCACAGGCAGCCTGATGTTTGTTCTCAGCCTGAGCTTGATAGGAGTATTGAGGTGACTGAATGAGCAAAGTTTTGTGAGATTGTTCTGCAAGCTGTAAAGTACTGTTGCTACTAGTTGCTATGGTTAAACAAATATTAGACATCAGACCTACAAGATGTAATTTACCATGTCTCTGCTTCTATTCCTTTGAGTTCCATTTTCCAGGAAGGATTTATAAGAGAGCACTCAGAATGTCTTGATTGTGCAATTGAGTTCATCTGGATTTGCTGTAAGTAGACACTTATGTCTCTTCACTAATGGGAAACTTCAAAGACAGGAGGGACAGGAGAAGAAAAGATGACATTCATGACCCTGGCTTGTACCCATAGAGACATGTAAACCAAATGCAGAAATCAGAGCCTCTTAAATTTGCAAACACTCTTTGCAAAGTTGTCTACACTTTGGAGCATGCCCACTTGTTATAACCTACTTGACTCAATTTATTCAGCCCCTGCTTTGGGCCAGGACTGTATTAGATGTGTGGTTTCCAGAAGCTATCCAGAATTTTTTGCTTCCTTAAAGCACTAACACATGCCCTGGCTGGTGTAGCTCAGTGGATTGAGCGTGGGCCGCGAACCAAACGGCTGCCAGTTCAATTCCCAGTCAGGACACATGCTTGGATTTCAGGCCAGGTCCCCAGTGGGCACCACGTGAGAGGCAACCATGCACTGATGTTTCTCTCCCACCCTTCTCCCTCTCTAAAAAAAAAAATAAAATAAAGTATTTTTTAAAAATAAAAAAACTAACATATTACCTAATATTAATATTCTTTTGACCCAGATGACCAAGGCAACGGAGACAGTTGGGGAATTTACTTCCATTTCAAATGCTATTCTTTTCCCAGTTTCCAATATGTCTTTTTCTGCTCTCAGTTTTCTGTAGAATGCACTCCCCTTAACTTCGTTCCTTCTGCTTGTCACACAGCTGGCCATACACGTAGACACACATGAAACTAAAATACTGACAAAAATTGCAAGACACTTCACTCCTGAGGATTTCAGTTTCCTCATCTGAAAAATGAGAGTGTTGAAGAAGACAGGTTCTAAGGGCCCTCCAGAGTCTGTGTCTCTGAGATCCTGAGGTTCTACATACATATGTGTAGGCCCCCAGGTCAATGAGCAAAGCAAAGGTCAGAGACACTAAAACCGTTGACTTGCTGAGCTGCTCTGCTCCATGCCTAGAATGTAACGCTCTGAGTCACAAGAGACACTACGCCCAGTTCAGCCACGTCCAGAACAAGAGGAACGCTATTATATCGGGGTAAGGGAATAATTATTAAATGATAAAAGCATCAATGTTCTTTAGGTAGCTGACTTGTCTCTGGGTCTTTACCAGGAAAGGGACTCTGACCTGATGCTGGGGATAGAAGCCTGGGGTGGCCACAAGCTAAGGAGGAGCACGCGAGAAGACAGATGGCTTTTATTTCTCCTTCAACTGGATGTGAGCCAAGCAGTGTTGCTGCCTGACCCTGGATGCTTCTTCAAAGGCAGGCTGGGAGGGACCTGAACACTAGCCATCTCCGACCCGTGTAGAGCAAGACAAAAAATATTCCAAAGCAGCCATAGCCTTCCCCACCCTCACCTATTCTTAGAGTACAACCTCAAGAAATGAACAAAGATACAAGTGGAGGAGGGAGAGCACAGCCGAGAATGACCAGTTGATTTGTACTAAAAGGGCAAGGACTACAGACCAAAGAAAATAAGTCCTTCCTGGAGAAGGAAGCAGAAGACAAGCCAGCTAGCGCAAGCTGGAGTCTGAGGGAGAAGGCTGAGGAAGGGCAACGATGGAGGGCTCTCCCAGAGGAGGGGACAGCGGCTACACTTGGAGCCACTTGGAGAAGATGTGACACTCAGAAGAGGACTGTTACTTTGCTAGGTGCTCTGCAGTGCTGTTTGTTTGCTTGTTTATTTGCTTACTTACTTATTTCCTCTCTTTTCTTCTGGAGAACTTTAATAAAGACTTAAATCCCTTTAGAGTAGACAACTCCTTATCTGTTGTTCCACTTTCTGCAGTTTCAGTTACCCGCAGTCAACCGTGGTCCAAAAATATTAAGTGGACAATTGCCGAAGATGATGTATTGTAGAACTGTATATTGAAACCTATATAATTTTTATCAACCAATGTTCCCCAATACATTTAATAAAACAATGAATTTTAAAAATAAAAATAAATATATAATGCTAAAAAAAAAGAACTGCAAGATGATAAAGTGTTTTTTAAGCCAAAAAAAGAATTGCAGAGATAAACAGTTCATGAGCTTTAAATTGCACACTATTCTGAGTATCATAATGGAAGCTGCTCTGTCTGGGCCTGGATGTGAATCACCCCTTTGTCCAGCCTGTCTCCGCTGCAAACACCACCGCCTGTTAGTCACCTGGTAGCCCCATCGGTCATCAGATCAGCTATCACGGAGCTGCAGGGCTTGTGCTCAAGTCCTCCTTATTTTACTGAATTATGCCCAAATCTCATGGCAGTATAATGTTCTGTTCTATTTTATAATAGATATCGTTGTAAATCTCTTAATGTGCCTAATTTGTAAATTAAACTTCATCACAGGTATGTATATACGGGCATATTTTATTGCACTTTGCTTTATTGTGCTCCACAGGTGTATTCTTTACAAATTAAAGGCACACCCTCCACCAGCAAAAAGATTATAGTTCTTTTTTTTTGCGCTGCTCACTTTATGGTGGTGGTCTGAAACTGAACCCCAACATCGCTGAGATGTGCCTATGTAGGTGAAAAGAGAGTATACGTAGGTTTCAGTACTATCTGCGGTGTTAGGCCTCCACTGGAAACCCATCCTCCGTGGGTGAGGAGAGACTACGTTTTCTTGAAGTTGAAAGTGTTTTCTGAATATGTCTCTTTGCTAAGGCAACTTATTGCAAAGGTACCTCGGTTTCGTTCTGGTGAGTTCTTTATGCCTGAGGTAGCCTCACCCCTGTCACCTGCTGGGTTCATAGTGTGCCTCAGAGAAAGGGCTTTGTTCAGGTTTCAAGTCAAAAGGTAGGGCTCCAATTTACTAGCTGTGGAAAGGAATTGTTTAGCCTCCCTTCTTCCTCATGTCAAACAAAAGATGCTCATTTCCAAACTGATACCGTGTACACATGGTGGGCCCCAGTCAGGAGGCCATGGAGTCACTGAGAAGCTTTTTATAAACATATGTGCTCATAAAAAGGAACAAAATACTGACTCAGGCTACAACATGGATGAATCTCCAGAGCAATATGCTAAGTGAAATAAGCCAGTCACAAAAGACCACATATCAGAGGCCTTCATTTATATGAAAGGCCCCCAAAGGGCAAATCTATAGAGACGAGGAGTGGACCAGTGGTTGGTTGCTCAGAGCTGGGGGATGGAAATGGGGAATATGGCGTACAGGGACAAGGTTTCTTTCTGATGTGATGGAAATGATTCAAGATAAGGTGGTGGTGATGGCTGCATGACTAACAATAAGTCATTGAATTGTACACTAAAAATGGGTGAATTTTACGGCATGTGACAAGTCTCAATAATGCTTTAAAAACTGCATGTGCCTCCTGTTACCCCCAGTGAATAGTGCTTCTGGGGGAAGTGGGGCAAGTGTAGTCTAGAGGAATTTCTTCCAGTTGGCTCTTTACATACCCTCCCTGCCTCCACAGGAGAATCACCGCAACAAGCGTTTGCTCCTCACGGGCCGTCCACAGGGGCCGCAGCACTGGTCCTCCCCTGGGAGCTGGCTGGCGTTCAGAATCTGAGGCCCCACCGCACGACTGTGATTGGGGCTTGAAATTGGTGAGCATATTAAAGTTTGAGAAGCACCGCTCTAGCACACTCTACAAACAATGAGAGTGCTGCCCTCACAAAGTCTTGTCTTGCCATGGCTTCATCCTTTATAGGAAAAGTCCTTTCTCTGAGAACATTCTTGCCTTCCTGAAACTGGTTACTTGGGGTAAAAAACTTAAATAGCTTCTTTCCCAATTAAGGTCATCCATTATTGGTCATAAACGACACTCATCAGCATTGCCTGCCTGCCTCCAACCTTGTCCAGAATGTTTAAGTGAGGCTTCGATCAAGAGCAAAATATCAGGCATTCTGAGGAATGCAGCCCCTCACCTCCCTTTCTACAAGGACACTGGAGAATCCAAATGCTTGTTTATTGTGGCTGAGAGGCACCCCCACAATCTGCCTGTTGGTGAGCTGCCCCTACTGATATTTCTCTCAGGAATCCCACGTAACACCAACATCAGGTGACTGGCATTGGTACTGGAAAACAACCTCAACATGAGCGACACTGCCACACTCCGATGCTGCAGAATGAATGACACAGCAAGAGCCTGGTTCCTAGTTGCTCTCCTGCTGGCCTAGAGGACAAGCAAAAATAGGGTTTTGGAAGCTGGTTTGGAGACTGTTAGTTGCAGAAGCTAAACACTGTCCCATCTTCTAAAAGGTAGTAGCATTGAATGTTAACCACAGATATCTACATAATAGAGTTTTCCTTGCAATTTTGTACTCTAAAACATGACAGATTCTATCTCAATTGTGTTAGAGACCTTGTCTGTCTCTAAAAAACAACACTGTTCAGAAAACATTACGTTCTTTCAGCACAATCCTGTCTTATTAGGCAAGGCATTTAAGCAGTCTTTTCCTGCTCTGTTACTCAAAGCGGCGATCCAGCCCAGGGTTTACTCCTGCCTTTCTTTGGCCCCATGGGTATCTTCATTTTGGTCATTTTTTCCCTCATCAACACTGCCTCTGAATGAGGAGTAAGAAAAAACAAAGGTTACCAGAGCTGGGTTAGTTCAGTTTCTCTTCCTTTGGAGGTCTGGGGACAATGGCAGACAATGTTCCCATTTTTAACATAATGCTTTCCCTCAAGGCAGAGGAGTCAAACTCACAAGGGGATTTGACAGGGGATAGATGACAGGAGAATTTTGAGCCAACTTTTAAAAACACTTTAGAAATTAATACAAAAGAATATCTATGCCCTGACCAGTGTGGCTCAGTTGGTTGGGTGCCGTCCCACAAGGTGGAAGGTCACCAGTTCGATTCCCGGTCCAGGGTACGTGCCTGGGTTTTGCTGGCACATACATGAGACAACCAATTGATGTTTCTCTCTTGCATCAGTGTTTCCCTCCCTCTCCTTCTCTCTCCCTGCCCCTCTCTCGAAAAATAAATAAATAAACTCTTTTTTAAAAAAGAACATTTATTCGATTTTTTCAACAATGAAAATGTAAAGGAGTTTCCAAATTATATGCAAAAATGTGAAAGACTTTTTCCATGGATGGCTTTACTTACAGTTGATGGAGAAGAAAGTAAATGGATTCATGACCTCTAGGGCTCTCAGGCCAAAGATGCAGAGACACAAGCTGGAAAGAGAAAGAAAGGGAGAAGACTGTCTGGAGCTGGGACAGACTGCCCATGGCTGACCATCTGTGGACATCAGATGAGGCTGCTCCAAACACAGCAGCCACAGAGAAGGTCTGTGATTTCAGGCCCTCGTGATGTCTCCCGCACACCGTGAAGGAAACCTGCTGTGCCTCCCATGACTCTACTTCTACTCCCAAAGATTTGAACAAACGCACACTCAAACTATGACACAGGATGAGTGAGAGTTCTTGCAGCCTTGATTACTATCACCAGCCCTGAGAGCCATTCCCCGCCAAGTCTGACTGTACTGTCATCTACAGTCATTACAAATAGCCTTGTCACACCTGTCAGAACCAACCCCAGAGACTGCAACAATCACCAAAAAGAAAAGAATAACTACATCTGAACCAAAGCAGACTTGAGTGATTAAAAAATGCTTAACCATGAACCATCAAAAAGTGCTTATTTCATAGAGCAGGATTAGGGAGTGTGTTCCGCTTCAGGCTTATCTTCTGGATCAAGGATGGTACATTACAGTCTGTGGCTGTTTAATGTTATATACCTGACAACTAGCACCCATAACTTTGAAGAAAGACAACAGCTTAATCATGTATTTGCACACTGCCATTTCTCCAAGGTTAAGTAGATTCAGTGGCACATATTCAACGAGAAACATTGTGAGGAATCATCTGCTGTACTCTCCATGCCAAAGGCAAGGAAGGAGTGTATTGATTGGTGACTAGACTGTTGGTAGTGTTATCACTCATCTTGCCATCGAAATCACCCTGTCGAGAATGTAAAGGTCAGAGGCTTGTGGGTCTTTCCACCCTGGCCCAGAAACAGAGTTCAGGTTCCAGTCAGTCAGAACCAGAAACACCTGGGAGTCCTCTCACCAGATGTAATGTAGGTGGGGGCTGCATCAGCATCACGTGGCAGCTGATGGAGACTTTTGGCAGGTCTCCTCTGAGAAACCCAAAAAAGAAGTGTTTACCATATTGTATTTTGGGGACAGATAATAAATTATAAGTCAATATAACAGCATAAGAAAAGGAACTTCACTGGCGTAAGAAGGTACTGATCATAATTGTAAGTCTGGGGAGAAAACAAATTGCATTTAGCAGCATGAAAAGAGAAGATTCTCTGTGTCAAGGTTTTAAAAAACTCTATTTTTTTATATATATTTTATTGATTATGCTATTACAGTTGTCCCATTTCTCCCCCATCATTCCCCTCTACCCTGCACACCCCCTCCCACCCACATTCCCCCCTTTAGTTCATGTCCATGTGTCATAAGTTCTTTAGCTTCTACATTTCCCACACTATTCTTGCCCTCCCCCTGTCTATTTTCTACCCACCGTCTATGCTACTTATTCTCTGTACCTTTTCCCCCTCTCTCCTCCTCCCACGCCCCTGTTGCTAACCCTCCATATGATCTCCATCTCTGTGGTTCTGTTCCTGTTCTAGCTGTTTGCTTTTGTTTTAGGTGTGGTTCTTAATAGCTGTGAGTTTGCTGTCTTTTCACTGTCATATTTTTATCTTCTTTTTCTTAGATAAGTCCCTTTAACATTTCATAAAATAAGGGCTTGGTGATGATGAACTCCTTGAACTTGACCTTATCTGAGAAGCACATTATCTATCCTTCCATTCTAAATGACAGCTTAGCTGGATAGAGCAATCTTGGATGTAGGTCCTTGACTTTCATGACTTGGAATACTTCTTTCCAGTCCCTTCTTGCCTGTAAGGTCTCTTTTGAGAAATCAGCTGACAGTCTGATGGGTTTGTAGGAACACATCAAGGCACATCTTAATTCCATTAGCCAAGATTAAAATGAAGGAGAAAATTCTAGAAGCAGCGAGGGATAAGGGGACAGTCACCTACAAAACACTCTCCTATTTGAAGAGAGATTTGCACTGCAACCTGAAGAAGGGCTACTACCTGGGTAGGAGAGAGAAAACGTTATGAACCCAAGGCGCAGAATAACTGTAATAGTATGTTTAATCCTAGTTGAAATAGAGAGTTAACATTGAAAATAATGAGAAGGTGGTTAAGCAAGGGGTTACCGGACTGAGGAAATTGGCCGCCTAACTTCTGGCTGTGATAACATGAAAAATTTTATCCTAAGGGCAACTTCACTCAGTGGGAGCTATTGCCTGGAACACTGAGTCAAGGATTCTAAGGCAGTGTTTGCACTTCTGAGAAAAGAGTCGTGATCGACTAGCCATGTCTGCCCTGCAAGTTGGATGGTGATGCCCATGCTTCGTGTCTGGTGAGTGTGTCTTAGAGTGAGTAGCACCTCAGAGGTTTGAAACCCAACCTGACTTCCTTTAACAGAGAGATAGTGTTGATATCAACATGCCTATTGCAAGAGAAAAGTTGCCCCTAAATTTTAAAATGTCAAGCCTTGTGCTAAAAAAAAAAGATGCAATAATAATTGTATCTCAGATTTAACTGTTTTTTTTTGTGTGTGTCAGTAAACCAATATTTGTGTCTGCCTACCAGAAGCTTGGCACCAGGAATAAATTATGGGTAAAACCAATGGCTTCTGAGCTCCAGGAGTTCACTGTCCAGGAAGGGAGCTAGGGCAGTGAACCAACCACCAGAGCTACAGGGGGGTCAGTCGAGGATACCGTGGTGGGTTGGAAAATGGCCCCCAGAGATAGCCACAGTGCAATCTCTGGAACCTGTGAAAGTTAACTTCTATGGCAAAAAAAAATGTTAACTTATACTTTGCAGATGTGATTAAATTAAGGATTTTGAGATGAGATTATTCTGGATTATCAGAGTGGACCATAAAGGCATGCACATGCATCCTTCTAAAAGGGCTGCAGAGGGAAATTTGATACACACGCAAGAGGAGAAGACAGTGTGACCCCAGAGGCAGAGAATGGAATGATGCGATCGTAAGCCGAAGCCAAGGAACGAGGGCAGCCACCAGAAGCTGGGAGCTGAAGAGGCAAGGAACAGAGAGATGCTCCCTCGGAGTCGCTGGGGGGATCCGGGCTCTGCCAACACTTCATTTTGGCTCAGTGGTTGATTTCAGACTTCTGACCCGAGAGAATATTGCTGTTGTTTGAATCGACAAAATTTATATTTTCTTATGACAGTCATAGCGAATTAATAGAGACCCTCTGTGAGCATATAAGCGAGTGACTCATTCAGGGTTCTTGGGTCAGACTAGGAAACTGATTCTGGCTGATTTGGACCAAAACACTCCCTGGAAGGCTACGGAGGTCTCTTATACGATACCTCCAGGATCTACAGCGGCTGGCAGAGGAAGCTCAGAAAAAGGAGAGGACCCCAGGAGGCTTGCAACGTGGCATGGAAAAATAAATCCTCAGGGGAAGCAGCTGCCCCTGCCACTGGAAACAGGAAATTAATTCTAGCCATCTCTTTTGTCTTTGGGTCACTCACAAAGGATCCAAAATTCCAGGAAGTAGAATCTAATTGGGTGAGTCTTGGATTGGCAGGGGATGGAAGAATCTACCCACCCACAATCCCCACATTTAGCTTCCTCAGGAGGAAGAGTAGTAAGGGATCCCACAAACACTGCACATGGGGAATTCGTCCCAAAATTCAGTAGGGGTTCTGGATGTTAACAACCAGAAACAACAACAACAACAAAAAATACCTATACCAGGAGACACCTAATCCAGTCTCGGGTAGCTGTGGAGAGAAAGTGGTATTTAAGCTGAACCCCTAAGAACTAGTAGTTAGCAATGGGTGTTTGTGGAGTTAATTTATTTCACACACACACACACACACACACACACACACACACACACACACACACACACACAAAGCCCAGATAGGTTGGTATTTCAGCTAATAGACATAGTCAGCATTAAAAAGCATCAGTCCCCTCTCCATTCTTACATGTCTTATTATTTCATTCTTGATTACGAAGTGTGAAATCAATCCAAGGGTTTTACGAAGGAAAAATGAGACTTTGGGGTTGAAACTAAAAGGAGGCCATGCCTGACCCTTCTGGACTTCGCTGTACCATGTCCTCGGGTCTGTAGCTTGGAACCCCCCACGTATCACCAACGCTGAGAGCAAAGGCGCCATGCTGTAACTCAGAAGTGTGTGTTACATTGCTTAGCAACCTGCACTGTTTGTATGACTAATTCCTTGCCTGGACACATATGAGTATAACTTTGTCTCTCTGGAGATTATAACTGAGTCACAATCCTACTTTTATGAGATCAGGGAAGAATAAAAACCTCATTTGCCTACGTAGTTGCCCACAGCTCCTGAAATGAAGCAGAGCGCTAGGTCTTTCAGGTGAGATGACTCAGAAGACTTACAGGGAAGACAATGAGGATGAATAGGGATGGCAAGTTTCAAGAACAGACTGGAAATAAATTCTATTAACGTCATCCTTCGAAGGAGGCAGAGGAGGTTCAATATAGAGGTCTCAGTCAGCCAGGGCACCAGGGCTGGGCTGAGGTGGTTGGTAGAGTCACAGGACTTATGTCAGATACAATCAATTGTTCTTAAATTGGGCCTTCATACTCAGAAGTTTCCTGGGAAGATGCAATACTCATCTATGGAAAAGTTTAAGAGAAAATTTACTGAATATAAAGCATATCCAGCTATTTACATATATCCTATATTGCTTTCGGCTCAAATAAGCCAATAAGCAGGCGATTCTCATTTAGGCCTCCGGAATTCACTCTCACTTTGCACCACAGGCTGCTCCTCAGCATCTCGGTCTGTCTCTCCCTTGCCCTGCCATCTTTTTGTCCTATCATCAAGAGAAGGACAGTCAAGGAAAGAAGCCAAGTGACATCCAGCCACTTAGTAGTTGTGTTGTACACTATGAGCAACTCTCCAAGTACCCAATTCTGTATCTGTAAACTGAGCAAAATAATAGGACTTCATTGTTATCAAAATTTAATGAGATAATATAAATAAAGCATGTATCCCTGCCTGGCCCATAAGAAACACTCCATGGCCCTGGCCAGTGTGGCTCCATGGGTTGGGGCATTGTCCTGCAGACCAAAAGGTCATGGTTTCGGTTCGACTCCCTGCAGGGCACATTACCCAGGTTTGATCCCTAGTATGAGAAGACAACCAATGTTTCTCTCTCTCTCTTTCTCTCTCTCTCTCTCTCTCCCCCCACCCCCATTCCTTTCCCTTCTCTCTCAAAGCAATGAAAAAATGTCCTTGGATGAAAATTTAAAAAATGAAATAAAAAAAGAAACACTCCATAAATGGTAACTGTTTTGTATCAGGTTGGAATCCTGGCTGTATCACTTACCAGCTGTTGATCTTGTGCAAACTCTTCCCCTATGTGACCTTCCATTTCTTCCTTCATGACAATACTTATCATACAGAATTCCTGAGAATATTTAAATGAGATAACATACAAAAGAGCCTGGCACAGAACGGGTATTCAATTAATGTTCATTAATCCGTGGAGTAACTTTTCTGTTTCTACTCATTGTTCCCTCTCACATGGATGAAGCTAATGCTTACCTAGTCGAGTTTATCTGGCCCTTGCCTCCAAAAATATAAATTTCTCTAAACTCTGACTTTTATAAATGACTTAAACAGAGAGACCGTATCTTCTAAATCTTGGTGTCCTGGTGCCTAGCACATGGTAGATACGGAATAAAATTTTAAAAATAAAATTAATTAAAATATAGTAAAATTAGAGCTCCCCCGTCCCTGACTTCCTGCCCTCACTACCTCCCAGTCACCCACTATTCCATCTCATACCATTCCTTGAGATCTTATTTGTTGGTTTGATGAAAAAGAGGGTAGACTCAGAAAGCACAATATTTACAACAAAGATTAAATTCTGCAACTTATAGACTGATTCCTTTCCTGTGAGTAGAGTTAAGAAAATATTTAAAAACTTCTTTTTTAAAACTAGTTAAGTCACTAAACCATTATGTGGAGTTGGTATGGCTGGGGGAGGGGATGCCACACATGCATCCCAAAAAGTACTCAAGTTGACCCTTCGGGGTATGGGAAAATATTAGAACTTAAATTCAATTATTACAGTAGTAAATTATATAATGTGTAAATAAATGAGTTTTATATTTGGGGGTGCATACCCCCAAAATGTGATGGAGTTACAACTTACACAATCGAAATGCAGATCATTCACTTGAACCATGTAATTAATGTTATAGTTTGCCATTATTCTTATACCCAAAACTTATCATGGCCTTTTAACTTCATTACTTTGGATATGTGGCTAGAGTCACCCACATAAAAGCTACATGCCCAGCTTTTGAAGGTACAAAACCTTTATTATACTTATGGGGGAGAGAGGGAAAATGTAAGAGATGGGATGAGAAGAGAAAGAAGAGGAGGAGAGAGGGGAAAAAAGAAAGGAAGAAAGGAGACCAGGGGATTAAGCTTCTGAAATCTCAAGAGAATAACTTAATCACCTCATGCACCCTGATAACATTTCTATGACTAACACCCCAAGTGGTAGCCAGTGTAGAACAACACACAAACAAAACCCAAGTTTTGTCAGCCAACGTAGACAAAACTTGGTCCAAACGGAGTCACCAGAAACCAGCTTTATTCCACAGTAACACAAAGCTCAGTGTGGTCCCAGCTGGATGTCTGGTTTGTGCTCTCCTCGCCTGCTGGACTCTCCCAGACTCTGACCTGCACGTGATGTTTGGCTATTGGCTCCACAGCCTGCTTGTAATTATCTGTCCTGCTGCCCTCTGCTTGTCCGTTCTTTACAAAGGTGTTAAATCATTACCAGGGGCCCCAGTGCTGCCCCCTCCCCCACCCCCGCAGGCTTGTGCCAGGCCATTAATTCAAATTGGCTGAATCGTTAGAGAAGTTACAAGAGAACTTCTTCTTAGATGATTATTTTTGTTAGATATGTTCCTCCATGCCCTTATTGAAGCTTGTCATTCTCCTAGCCATGAAGGTACAAATTTAGGTGCCATATCGATTGTCTACAACTACCTAGAGGGTGGAGTATACTCTCCCCAACACTCAGGCTTACCCAAGGCCCATTAAAGCTAATTTCTAAACACACTCACCTTCTGAGAAGCATTCCCTGTCTGTTAGCTGAATAACCATTATTAACAAAACAATCCACTAATGAGTCAGCCTTAGTCTTGTCTGGACAAGTCATGACAGTGACTAAGTCACTTCTCAAACTTGTGACCCAAGGGTTTGCTGCCAAGTTGGAAGAATTGCTTTCTCTTCTTTGTCACTTTAGGGCCAAAGACTGCGCCAGCAGAAATATGAAGTTAACTAGTCACAGAGACAAAATTTAAAATAATTTCTCAATACAAATGAAAATTTTCATTTTAATAAAATTTCAAATTTTGTGTTATAGTCATGAGCCACTTAATGATGGGGATACGTTCTGAGAAATGCAGCATTAGGCAATTTTGTCATTATGCAAACATCATACAAAAACTTAGATGGGATAGTCTACTACTGTAATTGTATGGACTATACTTTTGTATGACGGTGGTGCAGTAGATTTGTTATACCAGCATCACCACAAACACATGACTAATGTGTACGCTATGGGTAACAGCTACTACATTACTAAGTGATAGAAAATTTCTGGCTCTGTTATAATCTTATGGGACCACCATGGGAAATGTGGTCCGTTATTCACTGAAGTGTCATTATGTGGTGCATGATGGTACTGTCAAAATGCTTTCGTAACTTGTCAATACTTCATTAAGATATTAAATATTCTAAAAATTTCCTCCATTCCATTACTGAAGTTTCTCATTCTCCTACCTAGCCACATAGGCACAAATGCTTAAGAATTTTTACATGTTCCCCCACTCAACCTCTTACACTTGGATTTCCACTCTTTAGGAACATTTCCACTCTCCTCCCACACCGCGGATCCTGAGACATGGGATCCATGTGTCCAAATCTACCTAATCAAGGTCTAATTCACATCATACATCCTCCTGAAGCTTTAGCTAGTGTTTGCAGCCCACCTTGATTTCTACCTCCTCCCTATATTAGTAACAGCCCATGCACAGTCCTAGTCAATTTAAGTCACTTTGTGTTCATCTCCAATGATACAGGGAAATCTTGGGTGTGCTCAATAATTCTGAACACATTTCCTTTCACCACATGGCAAAATTCAGCATCCAGTGTCATACTAAGTGTGTATGAAGCTATCTATAGTCAGTTACCATCCATTAGACTGGAAACTTCAAGTCTGTGCTATAGACTGAATATTTGTATCCCCCAAAATTCATATGTTGAAATCCTAACCCTGATATTAGGAGGGTGACCTCTGGAAGGTACTCAGGCCATGTATGGGATTGGTGCCCTTATCAAAAAGACCCCAGAGAGTTCTCTGCTCCCCACCATGTGATTGTAGAATGAGAAGTCAGTAGTCCACAACTTCCAAGAGGGCCTTCATCAGAAACTGACACTGCTGTCACCTTGATCTCACACTTCTGGCTTCCAGAACTGTGAGAAATAAACTTCCATTGCTTATAAGCCACCCAGTCTATGGCGTTTCATTAGGGCAGCTTGAACAGACTAAGAAGTCTGTCAGTGCTGAGTGTTGGAAAGGATGCAGAGTATCAAGAGTTCTCATGGGTAGTCCTCTAGACTTCTGATAAAGATGGCCGCAGAGGTAAACACAGCTCACCTCCTCACACAACCACATCCAAATTACAACTAAAATATAGAACAACCATCACTCAGAACCATCAGAAACTGAGTTGAAAAGAAGTATGATAACTATGGAATTAAAGAAACCACATCCATCCAGGCTGGTAGGAGGGGTGGAAATACAGAATGGGCTGGTGTCATATCCAAATGTGGAGGATAAAAATTCAGGAGAAACATTTTGGGAGCAAGGAGTCCCAGCCCCACATTAGGCCTCCCAACCCAAGGTTCCAGTGCCAGGAAGATAAACCCCCATAACTTCTGGATGCAAAAATCAGTGGGGACTGAGGCAGCAGAAGAAAATTCTGGAATCCCAAGCAGTTCCTCTTAAAAATCCACATGGACCTAATCAGACTTACTCCCTCTGAGCTCCAGCTCTGGGGTAGCAACTTGAAAGGCATCAGTGGCATACAGGGAGGAAATGAAGTGTTGGGCATCAAGGTGAGAGCTGTGGGACAGCCTTCTCCTGGACAGAAAGGTGGGCCATTGTCCCTTTTCTGAACCCTCCCCACACAGAGCCACAGAACCAGCAGGTTGGTGCCACATCTGATATTCCATCAACCTGGCTAACACTATTTCCCCTGTCCTAGAGATTCCCAGACATTCCATCCCACCCAGTTTACAGGCCCACCCAAGCTGCTTTTCCATATGAATGGCTGGTCTTGGTTCAAGCTTCACAACTTCTTAAATCCTCTCAAACAAGCAACAGCCATCTTCAGTGAGTCCCCAGACCCCAGCCCTCTTGTTAAGGGGCCCCAGGCCCAGCACTAGCAGCAACCAGCCTAGATTCACAGCTTGGCTTTGTCTGGGAATCTCAAAGTCCAGCACAAGTAGCAGCCATCTCAGAGTGCTTTATAGCTCAGGCAGGGCAACCCTGGGAAAAACACAGATGGGAGCAGACCTTGGCATGCACCACCCAGGAAACCTAAGAGCCTGCATACCCAGTGGACAGCTACAGACCATGTCGGAGAACCACCACCCTGCCCCTGCACAGCCAATCCTCCACAGAAGGTGGAGGTTTGCAGTCAGTGGTCACAGCTAGTCCTTGCAGCTCACTGGCATGGGTAAATCCCTCACATTGACATAGCAACAAAAATCAAAGCTCACTACAAGAGGAGAGTGTACTTAGCCCACAAGAAGGGCACACCTTAAGTACCCAACTTGGGTGATAGGGGAGGCTGTGCCACTGGACTCTACAGGACACCTACTATATTAGGCCACGCTACCAAGACAAGGAATCATAGCAGCTCTACCTAATGCATAGAAATAAACACAGAGAGGCTGCCAAAATGAGGAGACAAAGAAACATGGCTCAAATGAAGAAAGAGGTCAAAACTCAGTAGAAAGAACTAAACAAAATGGAAATAAGCGATCTATCAAATGCAAAGCTCAAAACCCTGGTTATAAGGGTACTCAAGGAACTTAGTGAGGACTTCAACAGCATAAAAAAGATCCAGTCAGGAATGAAGAATACAGTATTAAATGAAGAACAATCTTCAGGGAAACAACAGTGAAGTGGATGAAGCCAAGAATCAAATCAATGATTTGGAACATAAGGAAGCAAAAAAACAATCAATCTTAACAACAAGAAGACAAAAAGAATCTTGAAAAATGAAGATAGTGTAAGCAACCTCTGGGAAACTTCAAGTGACCCAACACTCACATCATAGGGGTGCCAAAAGGAGAAGAGAAAAAGCAAGAAATTGGAAACCTATTTGAAAAAAATAATGAAAGAAAACTTCCCTAATTTGGTGAAGGAAATAGACATGCAAGTCCAGGAAGCACAAAATGTCCAAAACAAGATGGATGCAAAAAGGTCCACTCCAAGACACATCATAATTAAAATGCCAAAGGTTAAAGATAAAGAGAGAATCTTAAAACCATCAAGAGAAAAGCAGTTAGTTGCTTACAAGGGAGTTTCCATAAGACTGTCAGCTGATTTCTCAAAGGAAAGTTTGCAGGCTAGAAGGGATTGGCAAGAAATATTCAAAGTCATGAAATTGGGGACCTACAGCGAAGATTGCTCTACCCAGCAAAGATATCATTCAGAATTGAAGGGCAGATAAAGAGCTTCCCAGACAAGAAAAAACTGAAGGTGTTCATCATCACCAAACTCTTATTATATGAAATGTTAAAGGGACTTATTTAACAAAAAGATCAAAACTATGAACAATAAAATGGCAACAAATACAATTGAAGACAAATACAATTCAATCAACAATTGATTCTAAAAAAAATAAACTAAGCAAACAAGAAGAACAGAGATAGAATCATGGATACCAGATGGTTGCCAGATGGGAGGGGGTTATGGAGGAACGGGTAAAGAGGTGAGGGGATTAAGTACAAATAATAGTTACAGAATAGCCATGGGGATATAAAGTACGGTGTAGGAAATGGAGTAGCTAAAGAACCTACGTGTGACCCATGGACATGAACAATGGTGGGGGGATTGCCTGAGGGAGTAGGGGGTTCTGGGTGGAGGGGAGCAAAGAGGGAAAAATTAGGACAACTGTAATAGCATAATCAATAAAATATAATTTTAATAATAATAATAATAAAGTTGGTAGCCCACATTAGGGAAAAAAAAGTTTTCACACCTTGCTGGACTTCACCAACTCTACAAAGAAATTTGGCAACAACCAATAAATAGGAAGACGTGCAGTCAATCCACTTCTAATATGTACTAGTATTTTCTGTACAGCAATATACATAATTGTAGAAAAACTGGAAACAACCCAATGTTAAAATTTTAAAAACCAGAGGTACATATGTTAGCATGGGTAAACCCCTAAAATATAACACGGAATGAAAAGAGACAACTTGCAAACATATATACATATGCACACTAACACACATACACACATTTACTTATTCTAGATACACATTTACCACACAATTCAAAAATAAGAGCAAACAGTTTTATATAGTGTTTATGTTACATAAATGTAAAGCAAAAGCATATGAATATTTATTTAAAAATGTTAAACTTCAGAATTTTGACTAAGAGAGAAGGGGAATAGAATTGGGGCTAGATCCAGAACCAACTTTACCTGTATCTGTATTGTTTTCTTTCTTTAAAAAAAAAAAAAAACTGTAACAAATATGGCAAAATACTAAGACTTGAAAGAGGTGAGTGATGAGTATGATTCAGCCAACAAATATTTACACTGGAATGTGCTGAGCACGGTTGAGGGTTAGATACAGCTGTTAGCAGGGCATCCAAGTCTCTGCCCAGACAAAGCTTACGTTGTATCAGGGGAGACAGACCTCACTAATATAAAACAAATATTTATGAGAGTTAATAAGTGCTGTAAGAAAGTAAAGCAAAATAAAAAGCTATGGAGGCGTGGGGGGGGGGAGGGGTTGCTATTTAAATAGGTTAGGAAGCCCACTCTGAGGCGGCAACTACTGAGCAGAGACAGGAACTAGTTAAGAGAGCCAGGAAAGTTCAGTGTTCTCTTCCACACAATACAACACTTCTTAGGAACATATAGAAGACATGGAATATCTAAAGAGACATCCCACATCCCTGATGCATACTGCAAAGATATCATTTTCCCCCCAAATCAATGAGCAAATATCTTTAACACTCATCTAGAAAAGTAATTGATACAGAATAACCAATAAAACATTGAAAAAGAAGGGTAAGAAATGGGATATTGATCTACTAAATATTAACACATCTTGTAAACCCATAGTAGTTAAAATACTGTGTCTAAGTTCAAGAGCAGACAAATCAAAATGAAACATAAAACATCCAGAAATAAATGTATTGGATATGTAGTGTTATCGCCTTCACAGGGAAAGAACAGATTATTTAAGTGTTGTTACAACTGGCCAACTATTTTCTAAAACTCAGCTTCCTGATTCATTCCTCACACCAAAATTACACATGACAGAACCTGCAGAATAAAAATAAGCATCTCTGAAGATAGGTGTTTAACAAACAAACAAAAAAAAAACCACGAGAATTTCCTAAGCTCTCAAACACTGTATGGCAAATGAATTAATAAAAAAAAGAATGAGATAGGACACAGAACTCCTTACTAAAGAAATGAAATGAGTTTGCTTGCATTATATTTTGTGTCTTATTCATTCTTTTCTTCATTTAATCCGTACATACTGAGCATTTGCTTGGTGCCATCCACATCTCAAGGGACAGGAATGACTGAAGGCTTCAGGGTCGATCCTATTTCTCCTGTTAAGGGGCTCCATCCAGATCCAACTCATGGGCAGAGCCCCTTTTACTTACTAGGCACCCAGCATCCTCCAAGCCTCAGTATTTGTTCCTTCCATTAGAGGATGCTGGTGTGCTCTGCTCACACTGTCCTAAGGGAAGGGGCAGCTCTTCTGCCTTCTCTTCCTCAGCAGCACTCAAGAATCAGAAGCCAGGCTCCAAGGTAGGGAGGCCTGTGGGGCTAAGCCACCCAGTGAGAGCGCAACATCCAGGTCAAAGCATCACTGTCTGACTATGTGGCCCTTCTCTACCTGGGCCTTCAAGGACACCACTAGGCATGAGATGGGTCCTGCCAGGGGCCTGACACTGGCCTCCATCAAAGCTCTGAAACTGCAGAAATTTTCAATTTTTTTAAATCAGTACTTCCTTAGGCATAAATAGAACACCCAAAAACGTTCATTTATTTTCCACTACTTACGGAATAAACATTAATGTTTCCAGGTTTTCAAAGCCATCTGACAGTCAAAGAATTCCTTAATAATGTTTATGGAAGAGAACTGAAAAATCGTTACTGAAGGCCTCTCAGAATATGTTTCATTCCGTGCAAAAGTCAATTCATTAACCCTATCTTCGTCTTACAACAAAATCAGAAGTGAATAATTAAGGTGTTGCAGCTTTCAACAATCTACTCAACCCATCAGTTTTTAAAGGTTTTCTCACTCTTTATTTAATTTATAATTTAAAACCTACTCCCTTACCTACCCCCACAACCCATGGGGAAATAATAAGTATCAAACTCTGGTAATATAAAATGCTTTTGAAAAAACTCCTGTCAGTCATACTGATAGCTAGAATGATTTGCCCATTTTCATAGCTATCATAACAGCAGCCCGTGGTTTGAAGTCTTAGGAAAACAGAAGCTCTGAGCTTTAAGACGTGCCTGGAATGCCTAATGCGATGAGAGACAATTGTGATCTGTTGCTGCCACCAGCAGGTCATTCTCAGGGCATGCTATTTTCCCCTTGGTTTCCGTTTTGTTTTGTTTCCAACTCATCTACAGATATTTCTTGCCCACCAAGTTCTTAGATAAAACAACAAATTTCTTTCAAAGGTATTCTCACCAATAATTACTTTTTAAAAATATAATGTATGTAACCTCTTCTTTCTTTTAGAAATAGGACTAATCTTTTTCCTTGTCTCTATTCCTTCTTCCATTTTTCTTCATAAGCCCCCTAATTCTTGCTATTTTTTTAAGATCGGCTTTCTGGTAAATGTACGTCAATTTGAGGACAAGTGATACCAGCATAAAAGGTGGAGGCCTACAGTCCTTCATGCTGGATGACTACAAGATATGCCTTAAATTTTCATCTAGCTTCCAAGTTCTAGGCTGGCACATGCGAGTGAGTTCTAAAGCCACATTGACCAGAATTAGATCCCACTTCTACTACTAACCAGCGTTGTGCTCTTCGGAAGTAGTTAACTTTTCTAGACCTAAGTTTCCTCCCTGTAAAATAAGGATAATAAAATGTACATCTCAAGACTGTCAAGAGGAATAAATGAAATAATAAGTATAAAGCGTATACCAATGACTGGTACATAGTAAGCAACCAATAATTGATTCATTATTATTTTACCAGGAAGTGCAGAAACTAAGCGACTTCCCATACACATCAGAAGCCCAATCGACGGGAGAGTTCTGGCTAGAACCTTCAGATTGCCAACCGCCAGGCCGGAGCTCTGACTGCCACACTGTAGCGATGCGGGCTTCCTGCTCGTCCAATTCATACTAAGGCTCCAGTTCCCTTGGGATAGGCACAAAAGTGCCTCGAACATCATTTTTAAAAAGTCAAGCCCTTCCTAAGCCCAAAATTATACACATCCTTAGGTCCACTGGACATCTTCCAACACCTGATAAGAGCTTCCTTTTTTATTTGTCAGTTCCAGTTGACATGCAGTATTATATGTTATACTAGTGTCAGTGTACAGCACAGCGGTTCCCACAGATGACAGAAGTGGTGTTTGCATGATGCTATTTCTCATAAGAATCCAGCACATGTGATTTCTCTCTAAGCTCTGAAATTGCTTGTTTGCAGAGCTTCACAGAAATAAAGCAGCTGCATTATTTGTTTCTGTCCGGTGACACCATGAAATTTCTGGTGGGTGTAACTGCGAAGATCGCCCCCGGTGCACCAAGTGCACATCATTTCTAGTCTAGGCCCAGACAGCAGCTGAAGCCGCAGAACCTTTGTGCTTGACGCCGGTTGGGACTGAGTTCTCGGGCAGTTCACTGGGGAGCTTCCTTGCAGCACAAGACAGGCCAGTGTGAACTCCCATCTAGCCTTGCTGCTAAAGATTCATGGACTCACCTGACTGGTGTGGCTCAGTGGATTGAGTACCAGCCTGCAAACCAAAGGGTTGCCACTTCGATACCCAGTCACTGCACGTGCCTGGGTTGTGGGCCAGGTCGGGTCCCCAGTCTGGGGTGTGCCAGAGGCAACCATGCTTCGATGTTTCTCTCCCTCTCTTTCTCCCTCCCTCCCCCTCTGTCTAAAATAAATGAATCAAATCTTAAGAAAACATTCATGGACTCAGGAGCTGGGGAGACCAGAATGTCAACAAAGGTCTACTTTGCTACAAGAGTGGAGTGTTTATGCCTCAATGATAAGTCTCCCACAGGTATCTTTAAAACATCATCCTATAATTAGATGCTCGTTATATCTCCTTTTCTATTTGAACATTAATCATTCACAATTTGGTGTCTCGTCAAATGTTAAATTATATATTAATTATTCCTATGTCTGCAAATGCTGTCTAACCAAAAATCTCCAAAGATTTTTCCACACTTTGGAGGTTAACAGTGCATTGAAATTAAACACTGGAAGTGAGTGAGTTCCAGGACTAGGGAAGGGAGTTGCAGGGCTTGCATCTCAAACTAACTTTATTAAAGAGTTTTATTAAAGGTCATGGACAGTTAACAAGAGGTAGAAAACTCTGGCTATTGATCTCAATCCCACCTCGGTACACAGACACCAGGGCCCTCTTTATTGCTTTTGTTTTTTAAAGGCTCTGGTTCTCCACACTTAACAGTGGGTCCTAGTGTATGGGGGAGAAAACGGACATCAGTGCTCTCTGGCATGTGGTCAACCTTCTCAAATGTGTAATTCTTTCCTAATTACCTTTCAAGGGTATAATCACATCTATGAATTTTGTCTCCAGAGACAAAAGGAGAATATGTGTAACTGATCACAAAAGCTGTTTTAGTGCCTTTACTACAAATAAGTCTTGGTACTCATCCAGTGGCCTTTTCCTGTGCACATTCCTTCCTATTTCCATAGAAATGTTAGACACCATTGGACACTCCTTCCTTCAAGTCCCCAACCAGTTGCTGAGTAGCTACTCACCAGGGGCCAGGTTGCAGGGCACCAGGACAGGTGCATTGAAGAAACAGCAAGGGGAATAGTGGAAACACAGTATAGTTAATAAAGGAAAATGGGGTCATAAAGACAATGGGCCCAGGTCACATCAGTCTATAGTCCGTTGTTAGGATTTTGACTTACACTCTAAGTCAGAGAAGAAAATGGTTTGGAGGGAAAAGGTAGTAGTTTCTTCCCTTGGTTGGTAGAGTAGAATTACCAATAAAACTGGGTACCCTGGCATCTGGTGCTATGGCTCAATTACCCTGGGCATTGTTAAAACTTCACAGGCACCCCCAAGCACCGCCAGGTTGAGCCAAAGGTTCAGAGCACCCAAAGCCTGGTCTTATAAATGAGCCCAAGGACTGGGATCTGAACAAGGACTGGACATTGGCCCCCTGCCAATCACCTCCCTCTTGCTTTCTTACACTTGCCCTCTCCTCCTGCTTTTCCTAACCTCGTCTTCAGGAAATCCGCCTCGACTTTGAGAGTGAGCACGACAGTGGCTGCTCTGTGGGATGAGCAAAGTCCTTATTCCAGCTGGGACACCAGAGCCATGGGCCCCTCCTCACAGTCTATGGACCTGGTGTACCTGTGAGCTGCCTTAACTCAGCTTTGTCTCTAAGAGCTTAAAGGTGAGGAAAAGGAAAAGAGCATCACCCACAGCAGCCATTTTTGCTGACCTCTGAATTAGAAACTGATTTCCAAAGCCAACACTGGCAGAAAATATACCTACATTCCCATCCTGACCATGTTTGACGAGGACTCATGAAGAAAACATGAGGCTTCTCCTTAACGGCTGATGAGAGCAGCTGGTTTCTTATAATAAAGCTGGCAATGTCTACTTTGCCAGTGATTGAATTTTAAAACGTGAACAGGATTCAGAAAGTAAAGGTTAATGTGGTACCCTTTTGCAATGGTTATTACTAACAGTAGAAAACAGCCATTACTGTGTTAACATTTCCAAGTGTTGCTAGAAACTACAGACTATTACAGCTGCTCTCATTATAGCAGATTAAATAGTAGTCATATAAATAATCAGACTCCATCTAAAACTTGGAAATGAATTCAACAATGCCTAAAATAAATCTCAGCCTATATGTATAGCAGCCCTCTTTACAAAGCCCTCTTACAAGCTACTCTTTTAAAGCTTATTGGGTACCACACTCTCCATCATCAGTTGTCTAGTGAAAGGTGTACATCTGCTGATGTTCACTAAGACTGTGCCAACCTCCCACTCCTAGAGGTGTGCGCCTCTTCCCCGTCACTCCAGTGAAGAGAGCTCAATTCATGCAACTCTTGGCCTCCCTTTGCTCCTTTTTTCACCACAGTCCTTGGGAAAGGAGTAACTTATCTAATAGGTACATATACCAAGAACATCCCCACCCTCGCATGCGACAAGTTCTGGCCAATGGGATGTAATCAAAATTGAGATGTGCAATGTCAAGAATGGGCCCGTAAGCAAAGGGCTTGTCTTTCTTGTCTGCTGAAATGGAGGCTAGAGCCAGCGTGGCCTACAAGGTGGAAGCTGCACAGGAAGTAAGAACAGAGGAGCAGCATCAAGCTGGGGGCCCAGGACCCTGATGACTGAAACTGGCACACCAGCCGGGCCTGCCAACCTAGACATTGACTTCGGAGATAAACTTCTGCCTCACTTTATCCCTTGTTATTTCGCATTCGCTGGCAATTCCAGTTGCAGAATGGCAGGAGATAGTGTGGGAATGTAGGGGCAAGGGGAAGCACAGCCCAGGAAAAACATACTCTGGATGGACAAGTCTCAAATACAAGAGGGAAGTGATTAAGCGTGAACAGAACAGAAAGTAGAAACTGGGGGGATGAGGGGACCTGGACCAAGATTTGTATTCATGAATATATATAATGCATCTTCATTAATAAGCATAAGTACATTAAATGAGTTAATATTTTAAAGCACTTAGAAAAGTCCTGGGCTGCTAGCAACTAAAAATAAATACGAATAAATGGTGTGATGGTTTATTTTGTGTCAACTTGGCTAGGCTACAGTGCCCAGTAGGTTAGTCAAGCGCCAGTCTAGGGGTTGCTGTGAAGGTGTTTTTTGGATGTGATTAACTTTTACAATCAGTTGACTTTAAGTAAATGTTACCCTCCATATTGTAGGTGGACTGATAGCCTTAAGAACAAAAACTCCAGTTCCTTTAAGAAGGAATTCTGTCTCAAAACTGCAACAAAGAAATTCTTCCTGCTTCTCCATGCTGCTGGCTCGCCCTACAGATCTCAGACCAGCCAGCTTCTACAATCACATGAGTAAATTCTTTAAAATAAGAGAGATTACACAGAGAGATGTGAAGATGATAGACAGACAGACAGATGAAGACACACCAATCCCCTATTGGTTCTGTTTCTCTGGAGAACCCTGACTAACGCAGAGCTAAAATAGACCTGCGTTAGAAACCTGTGGAATTCGTTTGCTGACAACTGGGAGGTGGGAATACATAGGTCACCACAGACAAGTCAGACTGGAAGACCCGCTCAGCACATCATCACTCCCCATTCCTCCTCTCTCCTAAGCCCTGAAGAATAACCCCTTCAGGACCCCAAATGTTCAGTCACTGTCCTTCTCTTGACTATGGTTTTGAGCAGAAGACGGAAGGGACCAAGATGGGAAGAGCCCACCCAGCACTGGGAGTAAATGTTTACAGGCATGGGGTGTGACAGAAATGTTCTAGAATAAGGCAGTGGTGATGGCGAGGCAATGTTGTGAATATACTGAATGCCACAGAACTGTTCGCTTTAAAATGACTGATTTCATGTTATGTGATTTTTGCCTCAATTAATTATTCTTTAAAGATGAACTCTGTGTTACGTGAACTTTACCTCAATAAAAAAAAAGGCAAACAACAAAAAATAAACTATGTCCATCTCCTCACTCCCAGGAAGGAGCCCTAAGCCTGCATATAGAAAGCGGAAGCTCTCCTCTGTGCCTCCACATCTTAAAGCTTACCCAGGAGGCACTTCCTGGTGGACTGGACAGAGTTCAGTGTTAAGCCCACTTTGGTAACAGACCTCAACCAGTGGGCTGCAAGAATTTTTAAAACATGCAATACCTGACTATTAGTCAGGGGCACTGACCTCTTCTCCTTTAAACTGTCAAGTAAAAAAAAAATGACAACGGCCAACACAATAGTTATCCAGTGTCAATGAATCAAAATTATACCTGTTTTTTCCCAGATTACCAAACAGTGTATTTTTTGGTGTGCTGCAGAATTTTAGTATTTAGTTTATGTGTGCCATGAGACAAAAAACATTGAGAATTGATGAACTAATGCTATCAATAATGAAATAGATATTGTGGCCTCCATGTTTACTTTGTTTTATTTCCCAATTCAAAAGGTATAAAGGCTGCAGGAACCCAGACCCGATGGCTCCCACTAACAGGTTGTGTACAGCCAGTTGGTCTTGTCTTGTCTCTTGTAACCTCGTGTGTCCCAAATGCAGAGTGACTGGGACATCTGCAAGCTTTGCCTGGAGTCAGGAAACTTCTGCTCTGCTTTTGCAATACATGCTCTCCTGTGGCCTGTCCAGAACCCTTCCTTAGAGACAAGCAAACCCAAAGCTGGATGCAGCCTGTTGTGTTTCAGGAGTTTGAAGGTCAATCTGAGCAATCGGGCAGAACGGGCAGTGCAGCTGAAATGCATTCACGTTTTCCTTTCTTCTCAACTTTCCCTCTCACACTGCCTTTAAATTTTCAAGTTTTTCTCCTTCTGTTACACTTTAATTGCAGCCAACACCCAAGGTCTTGAGAGGCTCACCCAAGTTTTAATAGGGTACTTTTCCAAATAAAAACCAAGAGGAATTCTCATACAAGCAGTCAAGATAATACTTCTCCACCGCACTACCCATATATTATTTCATTTAAGTTTCACAACTATCCTTGACCATATCATTGAATAGACAGGAAGTCAGTTCATCTAAGTTACTGCTCGCCCTGTCTCATAGGTTGCTAATGCAAGCCAAAGCACTCAGCATGTAGAACACAGAGAAGAGCCATTAGTATTATCATCACTATAATATTTAATTGTTTTATCTCCTTTCCACCTATACTTACTATTCAGGTAATATCATGCCATCTCGTGACCGTCTATATAAATCCCAAATTTATCTTCAGCCTTGACCAGTGCTTCTGAAGTCAATTCACAGACCAAATTGCTTATGTGACATCTCCACTGGATCTCCAATAGGCATAGCAAACATAACATAATCAATACTGAATTTCCGACTGTCCCCCATAAGCATCTTCCCTCACAGTCTTCCCATCTCAGTAACTGGAAACACCTTTCCTCCTTTGGCTCAGGCCAAAAATCCTGAAGTCATTCTTGATTTTTCTTTTTCTTGTATCCTATAATCCATTCAGAAATCTTGTTGGCTCTGCCTCCAAAAACATTCAGAATCCAACCACTCCTTAACAATTCACTGCTAGCGCCGGGTATCAATACCATCGCCTTTTAACTAGATCATTTCAATAGCCTCCTGTCTCATCTCCTTGCTTCTGCCCATGTTCCACCATAGTCTGTTCTCCTCAAGAAGCAGTTCAGATCATGTCTTTCCTCAGCTCAAATCCTGGTGGTTTGCCATATCCCTGACTAAAAGAGAAAGCCCTGGAAATGGTCTTCAGTGCCCTATGGCAACTGACCTCCCTGACCACCATCACCTCTTTGGACCTCGTCTCTTACCACTCTTCTTAATCAACCCACGATGGCGTCTGGCTGCTTCTCAAACATGTCAGACACTGCTTCGCCTGTCTGAAGGCCTTTGCACTTGAGCTTCCTTCTGTCTGGAACATGTTTTCAAAAGAATACCATGGTTCTCAATCCCTTACATTCTTCAGGTTTCTGCATCAATCTACCCTGTATATCAATACACAGCAATCACTGTCTCCACTCTGATCGTGCTTATTTTTCCTCATAAAGCTTACTGTCATGTGCCACGTTACCTATGTGTATCATTCTCTGTGTGCCAGATGGAAGCACCCTGAAGGCAGACACTTTGCCTGTTTTATTCATTGTTTTATGCGCAATTCCCAGGACAATGTTCAATATGTACCAGGTACTCAATAAATATTTCTGCAGTGACAAAAGAATCTAAACATAATAAGGAAGGCAAGAGTTTCAGGAAGAAAGTGCTCATTAACACCTAATGTGAACCGAAGCCAAGACGGATGAAGAGAGTTCACTGCACTGTCAACCAGGGAGTCACCGGGAAGAGGGCCTCAGTCCTGCGGGACCGAGGCCAGCAGCTGGGGGCGGACTGTGACCGACAGTGGGAAAAGGAGAACTCTCTTCTGGAAACAATAAGTGCTGATAGTTGCACAACACTGTGAATGCACAGTGGTCATTCTTTTCAGCATGGTTAATTTTTAAATGTGGCATAAAGCAAAATTTATACTTTAAAAAAACTTTCATGTTATCATATTTACTTAACACCTCAAGGCAATATTCAGTCTAAAAGAAATGTTCCCAAATAGAAGCAAAAGCTTATCATAGAAGCCCCAACTGGATATTAAATAACACCTTTTTCTTTGTCTGAAGATTCACGTCAGTCTTCTAAAGCTTGCTTGTGCATTAAAACTCTCTTCAGGTCAGCGCCCCACGAGTCTGAGTCCCAGATGAGGAGCCAGCGCTCTGAAGCGTCCGTGCCCCTGCGTCTCCTCCTGACCAGCCCGCCGCCATCCGTGCTCAGTCCGCCCACAGCAACTGTCACCTGCACCGTCTTCAGCATGTGTGATTCCAGTCGCTGATTCTCTTACTCCCTTGAGCTATAGTTTAAATTTATCATCTTCTTCAATTATCTGACACATCTCTGTCTAATATTCCTAATCAGATTAGATTTCCCCAAGACAGGTATTTTACCTTTTCTCATACTTCTTATGAAAATTCTTTAGTGGGTACTTGATAAAAGTGCGTTAATTATGGAATTATTACTGAACATTTATAAGATAGACATGTTTAATGTTTCAATATTTAAGAATATATACAAAACAGTGGACTGTGTATCAAAATTATGATATACTTTGCAACAAATGTATTATGGTAATGTAAATTCTATTGGTTTTCAAAAATTACATTTAATTACTGTAATTTTTTAAGGGATTTTTGAACTCATGACAAAGCAATGTCATGAGTTAATCTCTCATTGTATAGCAGTGGTTTGATTGGTTATATTCTGAAAAAAGAATGATACATTTTCTCTTATTCTTTCAAGAAAAGGATCTTCAAGATTTAAATGATCTCCAGAAAAATGTTTCCACTGCTTCAGCTGTGACATGGAGAGAGGTTTCACGGAGTTGGGCTTCTTGCCATATGGACCAAGCTGGCAATTTCTAGAGAGAGGGAATTTTTCCAATGAATCACCTGCAATAAGTAAAAGAATGACAGAGTTCTTAAGCCAATCAATATTCTGCCATATACAATACTTTTTATTTTATGATATAATAAATTTATGCAATTTACTACATTTTGGTCCTGACTTCAAGGACCTTATGGTCTAGTAGGAGATATACACAGTAAACAAATAATCATCCAAAGAGATATGTTACAGGTCTGCAATCCCTTACCTAAAATATTTGGGACCAGATATATTTCCAAATTCAGAATATAATTTGGGGGGAGAGGGTTGAGTGGAGGTGGAAGAGGATACAGGAGGTATAAATGGTGATGGGAAAAATACAGCAAAAAATATATAATTGGAACAATCTGGGACAGCCCTCCATAAGCAAGCCCATTAATATTCTGCACATCATATGAATAGTCCTACAAAATGGGTTAACGACTACTGATAAATTCACATCAATTTTGATAAGGTTTCTGCCACCATTGAGTTTGGTGCAGATTTATAAAGATAAAACAAGTTTTAGTCTTCAAGCTTTCTAGATTTCAAAATTGAAGACAAGGAACTATGGACTTACCTTATTGATATAAACAGAGGTAAAGGTATGAAGTTAGATACAGGGGACATATAAGATGCAGGGATCTCAGAACATATAACAAGATAACTGACTTATTTTGTTAAGATCTGAAAGACACAAGGCAAGAACCAGATGGGGAAGGGAGGCAAAGCACTCCAGAAAGGAACTTTAAAAGGCTAAGGAAGGAAAGGGAGGGAGGGCACAGCTGAGAAACTGACAGGAGCCTAAGGCGATTAGAGCCTGGAGAGCAGAGGCAAAGAAAATGCAAGAAAAGAAGTTGGGTAATGCAAGGGGAAGTGCACTTTCGAAGGCTGAATTATGCAAAAACACTGTAATCAAATCACGCATGGAAGAGGTCAGTAGTTATTCATTGAATCCATTTCTCTTTCCCACGGCACTCGGCCACATTTCCCAGCCTCCATTATAGACAGATGCAACCACTGAGTCTAGCCTATGGATGTGGATAGAAGTGATCTTTGTCATTTCCAGGTCTGGCCTATAAAAATCCCCTCCACCACATGGTTTTCTACTTTTTCTCTTCTCTCACCTGCTTGCTGGCAGATGCATGGATCCCAGAAGGGGACTCTGACACCTAAGGGGGTAGCAGAGGCCAAGTGGAAGAAGCCTGGATCACTGAATCACCTTACAGTGTCCCCTCTGTGATTTGTCTGTTGTGCTAGGCCACTGTGGTTTTCGAGTTTCTTGAGTTACAGCACTTACCCTACCCGAACTAACTTGCCACTTTAAATATTTCAGTCTTTAGCCTAAAAGCAATGTAAGCTATTGAAGGTTTTACTCTTTAACCTTTTAGTTACAAGAAATTTAGAAAATATACAAAAAAATGACAAGATAGAAAAAGAACCTACACGTTTATATTCCCCTCCTTCAATAACTACGAACTAAAAGCCAATCCTGTTTCACTGAGATCCCACTTCTCCACTTCCTTATTATTAAATGTATAGCATGTATCATTTTACCTGTAAATATTTCACTCTGCATCTGTAAAAGACAGAGATGTCTCTTTAAATTCAATCGCACCTAAAAAATCCCTTAATATCATCAAAATCCTGTCAATGTTCAAAATAACAGGCTTTAAGAGATGACAAAATTGCTTTGAGAATCTAGCTAACAGTAGAATACCTTCCAAGTATTGACCAAAAAAATCCCCTATCAAGTAGAATTGTACACCTAGCAAAGATAGCGTTTGAAAAAGAAAAAAAAAATGCATTTTGAAAAATCAAAGATTAGTTAACCACTAATAGGCCCCGTTAGAAATTTTTAAAAAAAGAACATAAGACAGTTGAAATGAATCAAAATATGTCAATAATTACGGTAAATGTAGAAGACTAGATGCTGCTGTTAAAAGAGAAAATCAGACTGGATTTTTAAAAATCCAGCTTTATGCTTTTAATAAAAGACACCTAAAACATAATAACATAGAAATATTTATGGGAGAAGATACACCAGACCAATACTATAAGAAAGCCGATGTAATACATTAACTTAAGACAAATGCAGCAATTCATTAGGGATAAAGAAATCACTACATAATTATAAAATAAATAGACCATGAAGGAAAAAAATCACAAAGAAGATATAAAATATATAAAGCAAAAATTAATAGAATAAAAAAACTTTGATAAGTCCACTGTAATATTGCAAGATTTTAACATACTACTTTCAATAACAGATATAGCTAACAATAAATTAGGTTATTAGCAGAAAAATGGGCAAATGATATAAGCAGATGGGTCATATCAAGGAAATAGGAAAATATGCTCAACTTCACTCATAATAAGAGAAAAGCAAATTAAAACTAGACAATTATACATTTTTTTACTATCAGATTGGCAAAATTCCAAACATTTGATAATGCACTAAACTGGCAAAGCTGTGGGGAAATAGTCATTTCAGTACTTTGTTGGTAGGATGTGAATAATTACAACCACCAATGAAGGGCATTTTAGCAGTATCTATTAAAATTACAAATGCATATATTCTCTGACCCAATAACACTGATAGTTTACCTTGTAGATACACTTAAACATATGGCAAATGATATATAAATAAAAATATATACTGACTGAGAAGAACCTAACTGTAAATCTGTGGGGGATAGATAAATATACAACAGAGGATTATATAGCTGAAGGGAAAATATGAGGAAACTTTCTATAATGATATGGACAGATCTCAAGATACAATATTAAATGAAAAAGGTACAGATGTATACATATACTATGCTACCCTTTATTGTGGTAAAAAAATGGACAAGAATAAGTATTCAGAGTCCCTTGCATATACATAAAAAATATATATAGAAGGATACACAAAAAACTAATACTAGTAGTTCCTTATAGGGTAGAAGGGCTAGAAATTAGGTAGGTGGGAACAGTGTGGGAGGAGAGTTTTCACACTATACAATTTATATTTTTAGTGGTGAGCCATGTAAATATATTACCAATTTGTGAGATAAAACGGTAAATTTTAAAATCTGTAAAATAAGAAAAAATTGATTTGGTAACAAAATTTGACCAATATGGCAGAACTCTAAACTAAGTAATTAAGAGAACACACATGGTTTTCATGCACAAAAGAAACGTTTACCAAGTGACATACCAGGCCACCACCAAGTCTCCATAGTTATCAAAGAATCGATATCATGCAAACCGTATTTCAGACCACAGTGCAGTAGCCAGAATTCAATAACAAGAACTAAAATATGTTTTAAAAGATACTTTAAAATAATTCATGAGTCAAAGAAGACATCATAATGGAAAATATGGAGTATTTAGAGCTGAATAATAAAAAGACTGTATCAAAATTATAAGACTCAGCCCTGGCTGGTGTGACTCAGTGGACTGAGTGCTGGCCTGTGAATCAAAGGGTCATCGGTTCAATTCCCAGTCAGGGCACATGCCTGGGTTGCAGGCTGGGTCCCCAGTGGCGGATGCATAGGAGGCAACCATACATTGATGTTTTTGTCCCTCTCTTTTTCCCTCCCTTCCCCTCTCTAAAAATAAATAAAATCTTTTAAAAAAAATTATGACTCATTTTAGAGGAAAATTTATAGCCTTAAATACCTATTTCATAAAAGACTGAAAATAATTAAGCTAAGCATTTAATTTGGAAAAAAAACACAGAGTAAATGCAATGAAAAAAGGAAAATAAAAGCAAAAATTATTAAAATAGAAAACATAACAGAGAATCAAATATCATTTATATGAAATATAAATTCTTCCGTGTCAGTCTTGTACAGTCTAACTTCTCAAGCCTACTCAATGCAATTTATCAAGTGATTTCAAACTCCTGAACATTGCTCGCTCAAGTCCTGCTTGTAATCCAGTTCCCATTTGAATGGTGTTAATTCTAGAGGACTGACATTTTAGCTTCACTTAACCAATGCGAACAGGCCACGACATACTGACAAGTATGGGGGCCCATGCTAACCACGTCAGAGAGTATGACCCTGGAATGATTAAGGTCTTCACAAAATGAACAAAGATTAACATTATTCTGTCAAGTGTATTTTTTTGTGTGAAATAGAAAAAAGGATTAAAAACATTGTTGTAATTCTGAAGCCATTACACCAGGATTTGAAAGATTTCTCTAAGTTAAACTTTTCACAACTGATTCAAAAATAAGCAGCAAACTGAGAGTATAAGGTTCTAGTTAATTTCTCAAATACTGACCTGGTAGTTGCCCTATAACCTTAGGAAAAAAGAAAACGAATATATACAACTGGTAAATATTTTAGTTATTCTATATTTAAATATTTCCAATAGCTAAAGAGAGACAAATTAACTTTACCATCATAACAGAGTTAAAATACAACAAACCTGTGCGATCTAGTTCTCCTGTACATTCGCACTCAAGCAGGTCATGAGTAACGCAACATGAACTTTCATGCAGTGTGAACAAATCTTTAAGTTCCTCTACTGAAAACTGAATATGTTCCGAGGTCTTGGTTAGGTCTACAACTGCCCCAGAAAGGCCTTGCTTACTGATCTGCCTTTGATAGATCTTCTCTTCTATTGTACCTAAAGAGAAAACATTCATTAAATGTACTTCAGCTATTTATGTCTGTTATTTTTGAAGGGTAAAATATATTTAGCTTACTAGTTAACAAAAAAAACAAATAATTCCTAACACTGAAGCACAGATTAACAACAAAAATTTTTTTTAATTATTCAAAGAGAATACACTTCTTGTCACAGTGAAGGGTTGTTACCTGTGGTTAGCAGTCTGTAAATATGTACAGGATGTTTCTGACCATCTCTCCACACTCTAGACATTGCCTTAGAAAATAAATGAGAATTCTGAGAGTACCGTTAGTTAAATAGCCTTTTCCACATAAGCAATTTGCATTAATACATTTAAGATTAGGAATTCTAGGTTTTACTTACAGCTTCAAAAAATAAAGCCCAGACATGCCCAAGCATTCCGCACTTCATATCTTTTTCCTGAGTAAGAGAAAGGAAGGGACCCCCACCATGGTACTGTAAAGTAACTGCAGCGTGTCGGCAAAGTGGGACAGTCTATCTGCATCAAAGTCTGACACAGAGGTTTAGACGGTAAGATGCAAAGAGCCACTAAGCATGGAGGGTTCCTTCCCAGCTCATGACTCATCCCTAAGGAAGCCCTAGGATACCTGCAACCAGTCAGGCTCTAGGCAGGCCCTTGAGGTTTCAGGGTCAATGATACTGTCCAGTAAAGGGTTGACATCTAAACCCAGCACATTCCAAAGAAAAGCCTGGCCTTGCAAACAGCTCCTGGGAGATAACCTAAACCCTTGGAATATCCTTCCTGATGAAAGGGTCTTTGTTTACCTGGGGCTGTGGGCCATGCTAGATAGTTTATGCTAACAGTGTGATTTAGGTGAGGGCCTTGGGCCATGTCCTGTCAGGGTGACCTCTGGTAGGGTTAGAGAATGAATACCTAGGGTCAGTCACTCAGGTACTCGATGCCTGTATGACCGACATCCAACGAACACTCTGGCCACCAACATGCAAGTGAACGTCTCTGTTCGACAAAACTCCATATGTATTGCCACTCATCGAAGCCAGGAGAACTGAGTGTTGTCCATCCAACTCCAGAAGGGGAGGGAAACTGGAAGCTCATGCCTGGTCTCTTCTGGACTCTGCCCTATGCACCTTTACTGATTTTAGTCTGTACCTTTTCATGGTAATAACAATATAGATACTGACTCAGGTGCAAATCTGTAAGTAGAAATCTCAGAATACATAAAGATGGACTGTATGCTGAAGAAAACCAAAGGCTCTTCTGAAATATTTCCCTAAATAAGATAATTTTATATCTTTACTGTACTCTGCTCAAACATTGATCATAGCATCTATAATACTTTACTGTCTTCCCCACATGATCAGAAGCATCCTAAAGGCCCAACTGTGCAGTAAGCTTGAGCCTAGAGACATACAGGTTTGAGTGAGAATATGCTGGCTCTGCTACGTGGCCAAGAACAAGCTTTCAGGTCTTCCTCTGCAAAATGGGGCTAGTAATATCCACACTTGTGAAGACTGAAAGGATGTAAAGCACTTAGCAGAGTCCTTGGCAAAATAAGGGCTTTAAATGCAGCAGTTATCATACAACACATCATCATCTTTGTATCTCCAGCAGGTATAGCCCCAGTAGGCATTCTATAATGTTTATTTAATGCATAAAATATAGGCCTACCTGGATATCGGTAGCTGGATTCCAATCGATGTCATAGAGAATTAAGTGAGATCCTCCAATAAGGTTAAGTCCCACACCACCAGCTTTTGAACTTAACAAAAAAATAAAATCAGAAGAGTATTTACTGTTGAAGCCATCAACAATCTGCTGCCTTTGAGAGATTGGTGTTTGTCCATCAAGTCTTGTATAAGCATATCCATGACGCTTACATACTTCTTGTAAAATATTCAACATTTTTGTGTAGTTGGATACCAACACCACCCTGTCAATCAAAAAGGATGACTCTTAATATATACAATTTAAAGACAATCTTAGATTTTAACTGAAGAAAGATGCAAAGTAATATTATCACTGATATTTATAGAACATGCAACAATGACCTTATACATTAAAACACAGGTTCTCCTTCAGATTCAATTTTAAAGTCAATATCTAAGAGACTTCCAGTTTTAAAGTAGTGAAGTAATACCTTTCTGCCATCTTCACCTCTCTAAAGTCACACTAAAAACAGCAGAATGACAAACAGAAATACAAACTCTTATCTTTGATAAAATAGGAGACATTTATATACAAAAACAGAGAATGACATAACAGTGACCTACTTATGAGTATACAGAAGGTGAAACCTAAGTGCCCCAAGTAGGAAATTCCAATAGGAAATAAGTGCAAGTTCATTCACCCCATAGAATCTTCTTCAGGTATCTCAGAAGGAAGGAAACTGGAGCTCTTACAAGGGCACTGGTAATCAGAACCCAGGCCCTACCCCATGTCACCAGTTGACTTTCTTTCTCAAGTGTTTGTCTAGAGAAAGTAAATCAAAGAACCTTAGGTCAGAGGATTTTAAAGGCAGAACATAATGACTAATCAAAATGAAAGTATGCATTCTGGATGATAAGATCCCAGTCCCCTTCTCCTGCCAGCTCCCAGGATATCAGCAGCCAGGCGTCCCTCTTACACCCCACCCCAGGAGAGATGCATTGGAAGATTCGTATCTAGGATGACATAAACGGTCCAAGAGAAAAGACACACAGAGATAGGAAGTCCCTAAATAATAAAGCCAACTCGCTGCCTAATTACCAATGAGGTAACGAGTCAACAAGCCCTACGCATGCACACAGAACAGTCAATAATGTTTCACTACCTTACCCTTAAATACAAGTGGACACCAAGGATCACCAGCTATTTGAGGTGAGCTTCCAACATTAAATATAGAAACCAAAACAAACAAAAAAAGAAACCTGAATAAAACAGAGCAATGGAGGAAAAAGAAAACAATATCCTCAAATAAGAGGTAACATTTGCAAGAAGGGGAGGCAATAAAAAATCAATCAAGAATAAGAAAACAGCTTATAAATTTAAAATCATAGCTAAAATAAATTTTTCACTGGAGATTTAGAAGATAATAACAAGAGAGTCTGCCCAGAAATAGATTGAAAAGGAATGCAATGACCAATAGGACAGGAAAGATAAAAGAATTAGAGAATCAATCCATGAGGTTCAATACCCAACTGACAGAAATCTCCCCCAAAAAGAAATAAACTGTTTAGAGAAAAAGAGAAAGAAGAGAAATGGGAAGAGAAAAATGGAGGGAGAGGGTAAAAGGGTGAGGGAGTGAGTGGGAAGGAGGGAGGAAAGACAGGCAGGCAGGCATTTTCCACACCTGGGGTGGGGGGGTGGTCTTCAGATTAAAAGAACTTACTAAAAAGTTCCCAATTCAATAAATGAAAAAATGATCCATATTAAAGCACACCAAGATTTTAATTCAACTGTGAGGAATGAAGAAAAGCTGCTAGAGCTTTCATGGAGAAAACACAAGTTGCATGCAAAGAATAGAAACCAGAAAGGCATCAGACTTCTCAAATACAACTCTGAAAGCTGGAATACACATAAAGCAATCTTCAAAATTCTAAGAGACCACTATTTCAATGTAGAATCTTATAAACAGGTTAGCCGTCAGTCAAGTACTCATGTAGAATAAAAACAGTTTCGGACAGGAAGACGTCAAAAAGACTAACCTCCCATCTTCTCTTTCTTAGGAAGCTACTACAGGATGCACTACAGGAAACAGAGATCCAACAGAAGAGAAGACGAAGGAATTCATAGGCAATGGTTAAGCAAAGTTCTAGGATGGCAGCTCTGTGGCAAGATTAGTGAACAGCCAGTTCAAAAGGGTAGCAGGAGGGCAGAGGACTCCAACAGAGAAGACAAAGAAAATATAAAGGAAGTAGAGACTGATAGGACAAGTGCACTGAAAGGTACTGAAGGGTATAGGAAGACTTTGTAATACAAAGAATAAAACAAATGGGGAGGAGGGGTAAAAAGGCAATCAGTAATGCCCTGGCCAGGTGGCTCAGTGGTTGGAGCATTATCCCATACACCAAAAGTTTTCAGGTTCAATTCCCGGTCAGGATGCACACCTGGGTTGCGGGTTTGATCCCCAGTCGAGGTGCATACAGAAGGTAACCGATAATGTTTCTTTCTCTCTCTCTCATTATTCAACATATCCTCAGGTGAGGATTAATTTATTTTTTAAAGGTAAAAGCATAGCTCCAGGAAAGGAAAAGTTGTTCAAGAAAACAAATGTAATCATGTAAGCTATTTGTCTTAACAGTAAACAATTTAATTGTAATATCATAAGTATTAAATATTAATTTAACCAGAAGTTATGTGACTGGCCTGGAAGGCTGGAAGGTGGAAGGAAGATATAAAAGCACTACATCATCATGAATTACAAGACGTGGTCATTAAATAATGTCAAAATCAATAAAACGATGACATCAGCAAGATGTCACTGGACTAAGACACTCCAGGGCCTCGTTCTCCCATGGAAACATTAAATAAACACCTGCAAACTGGCAAAAGTAACTTTATAGGAGCTCTGGAAATCAAAGATCTACAGCAACCCAGCAAATGCCCAATCAAGAGCAAGGCACATGCAAAACAGTGGGGAACTGCACAGTGTTTTTATTCGCCCTTGCCCTCTGACACTGTCAAGGAAAAATTCATCTGGTTTACACCTTACCTCTTCTCACTTCGTCTAAAACTCTGTTCACTCATTATTTTTTGCTCAATAACAACCAGCTATCCCTCACTCAGAAAAGAATAAAAAGGATACAGTAAACAAAAGTTCACACTCTTAAATTCAAACAGGGTCACAATCTGCATATAATCATACATGTTCTCCTCTACATATCAAATATCACCTAATAAAATATTTTAATTAAACTATATTAAACATTTCATAGAATGCTTCTTTGTTCTAGTCACTTCATTGTTATGAAAATAAATCCAAAAATCTTCACAAGTCAAATGATACTAAAATCTTCCAAAAAGATTAAGACTCCTCAACAATCCAACATAATTACTATTTTGTAGTCTATGTATTTTTGCCTTAATTCACAGACACAGGTTGAATGCCTCCTACCTAACGATAATGAAGACCCAGTCCCTGCACTACAGGTAATGACTTATAAGAGAACCCATGATTAAATGTGATGTGAGAAGAGCTCCATTAGAGGGAGGTATGAGACGCTACAGAGTACAGGAGAGGGACAGCTAACTCGAACTGAGGCCAGGGGCTTAGGAGAAAGCATCTGAGTTGAATATCAGTGAAGAGAAAAGGCTGGCCAGAAGAATGAGAAGTAGAGGTAATGCTGGGATAGGAAACTGCACAGGTAAGAGCAGAGGCAAACTGCAGGTTCTGCAGGTAGTTTGGTATGACTGGACTGCGGGATAAGTGTGAAGGAATGGAGGGATGAGGCTCGAAAAGGAGGCATCAGCCAGGTCATGAAGAATCTTGCCCAATGAGCTAAAGCATTCAGAAATTTCTGGAAGACAACTGGGAGTCTTCGAAAGTAAAAAGGGAGTGACATGTTACATTTCTATTTTAGAATATGATTTAGGACAATGTTGATATGTAATGGGGTTGAAAGTAAGAGGGAAATAAAGTTTATAAAAGACCATCATAACCCAAATCCATAATTATAAGAATCAAAGCAAAAATGTTGATACCAGAAGGAAATGGATTCCTGAGATTAAAAAATAAAATCAGTAGAACTTAGTGACTGACAATGTTGAGGAAGTGAAGGAGAAAAGTGAATCAAGAATGGTAAGGTTTCTTGTTTGCATTATGTACCACTCATCAGCCAAGGGTAAAACAATCGGATCAGGCTTGCGGTGTCAAAATGATGAAGCTGCTTTGGGACACAGGAAACTTCAAGTGGGGTAGGACATCAGGATAGCTTTAGATGTCCATTAAACTGCAGCAGTCCCCAACCTTTTTGGCACCACAGACCGGTTTCCTGGGAGACGGGGGTGGAGAGGTGTGGGGGGAACAGGAAGCAGAGCTCAGATGAGCTTTGCTTTTTGCTTGCAGCCAGGTTTCTAAGGAGGGAGGTGGAGGTGGCGGGTTGGGGAACCCTGCATTAAACAGAGAGAAGGATATGGAAACTAGAAGAGAGGGCTGGACTAGAGAGACAGATTTGTAATTGACATTGTGAGAATGATAATTAAAATTACCGGGATAGAGATAGCCCAGGAAGGGTATTTCTTTTTTTTTTTTTTTTTAAGATTTTTTTTTTTAAGTACTTTTTTTTTTTTCCTTTTAGATTTTATTTATTCATCTTTTAGAGGGGAAGGGAAGGAGAGAGGGAGAGAAACATCAATGTGCGGTTGCCTCTTGTATGTCCCCTGCCGGGAACTGGCCTGGCAACCCAGGCATGTGCCCTGACTGGGAATCGAACCGCGATCCTTCGGTTCGCAGGCCCGCGCTCAATCCACTGAGCCACACCAGCCAGGGCCCAGGAAGGGTATTTCAAGTGAGAAGAAGGCTAAACCAACAACCCTAAAGACTATCAACATTTAGAGGAGAGTAAAAGGATTCTCAAAAAGATTAAGGTACAAGCTAGGTGTTACATAAAAAAAGACATCTCTAGGGTTTTTTTAAATATCAGTATTTACATTAAGTTTTTTCTTAAATAAAAACACATTGTTAATAAGTTTAACAAATACTGGGAGCTGACGGTGCCCCAAAGAAAACAACTTATTTTTCAGTGCCCCCAAAGAAAACAACTTATTTTTAATGTTTCCTTCTTTTAAAAAAGGTGGGGAGAGGTGTGGGGGAGTAAGGAAATCCTCTAAGCCACTTTATTAAATTGGCCACTTACTTTTCAGTAGGACGAAGCTCATGAATAACTGCTAAGAGCTTTGTCAGCACCTGGAGTTTTCCTGACTCCTTCTCAGTAAACATGAGAGGGTTGTAATCAGCAGGAAACACATTTATCAAGCCTTCATATAGACTCCTCTCTTCATTCTCATCCCAAGTTGAGCTACAATCTTTTTCCTATTCAAAAAAAAAAAATGATTTAACACTGGTTCGTGTTTGTTTTTTTAATTGGAAGTGGAATATGCTAAAATGATGGGGGTGGGGAGGAATGGTGACTATTACTAGCTACCTGAAAAGACCAAGCTATCAATTACATAAATCTTTATAGTTTACAATTTGGTCATTGTTTAAAAAATAGAACATGCATCCTATTGAGTTAATTACAGAGCCGTTCGAACCCAGTCTCCACCCTGCAAGTGCAGTGTCATTGTCTGGATTTAACAGGGTGGGGGCGGTCAGAAACAGAGAAATAAAGGGGAGGAAAACAGATGCAAACAGTGCTGCACAATCCATCCTCTCCAAACCCCGAGATCTCTCATCACTGACCCTCCTCTCTTTCGCTCTTCTTCCCTTTCCCCTTCCCACCACTACTTTTCTCTCCCGATTTAAGGACTTCACACAGCACCGCCCAGCTGATACCCCAAACACAGTAGTTTACTCAATCTCATCAATTTCTTCTGCAAGAAGGAGCAATTCTCCCAATAAGTTAACAAATTTATTCTTACTAACAACAATGTTGTTTTATTTCACCCATAGTTTTTAGAATAATTTTATTCCAAAGTAATTATCAGCACCTCTGAAATTCCCACTCCGAAAGTGTCTAGCTGGCATGTGAACATGTAACTAGAGGTCACGTTTATTAGTGACTACCTCACTGTTTAGGTTAAATTTCTGGTACTCGCAGGTCTCCTCACTCTCTCCCACATTTACCAAATTTGTCACGGTTACTTACATAAGTGGAAAACTCATTTCAACTATTTTATATTGGTCTTTATTTGTAGTAGCCTATGCCTATTATTAGTTAACTGACACATTCTGGACCAGTGTGAGGTCTTCCTTTTAAGGAAGCATTTTTAGCTTCTATTTTTGCTGGGCATCATGCTCCAAGGTTTTAATGTTTATCACTGTATATAGAATCTGTGTCTTAAAAAGTTGCTTAATTAATAGTTGTGATCCTGTCTACTGCAGAGTTACAGAAGCTGACTTCTATGATAAACTATGTAAATATAACCCACTGTAGGATAAACTTAGAGAATTCTGGTACCACACTGCATTTTCTAAGTGTGTAATTAATGACCTCAAGCATCATATGGCACGCACAAGTTTTCTTTTGTTTGCAAATTATGATTTTACTGTTTAAAGAAAAAATATAAAAATAAAAATTGTTAAGGGCAAGCTGGAGATAACAGACTGTGCAACTTCCCATATTATTTCATCAAACTGCCCAACAACATTATCAGGAAGTTATTACGATCTGTGCTTTCCAGTTAAGAAAGTTAAGGCTGCCCTTAAGGCTTACTGGGTTGAGCGCTGGCCTATAAACTAACAGTTGCCAGTCAATTCCCAGTCAGAGCACATGCCTAGGTTACAGGCCAGGTTCCCCAGCTGGGGGCATTTGAGAGGCAACTGATAGATTTTTCTCTCTTCTCTTTCTCCCTCCCTTCCCCTCTCTCTTAGAAAGAAGGGAGGAAGGGAGGAAGGGAAGAAGCTAAGGCTCACAGATGTAACTTGACCATGGTTAAAGAAATAGTAAGTAGGTCAGTGGGGACTGGTACTCAGTTCCAACTTCAAAATAGAAAACTCTCAACATACTTCAAACAGCCTTATGTTCATTAAATATCCCAAAGGTCAGCTCAACTATGTAGCCATTAAAAATCACACCTGTAGAAGGTATCTAATATCTAATTTGGAAAAATGTTCATAATTTATTGAGTGGAAAAATGGATTTTAGAAAAAGATTATATATATATATCTTTGAGTCCTTATTTCCTCATCAAAAAATTGGGGATGGTAATAATAGTACTAAATACATAAAGAATAAATTTTATTTTATAAAGAATAAAATTTTATTAAGAATTCTAGAAATAATCTTAGCTAACACTTACTAAGCACTTAAGTGCTTAGTAAGTGTTAGCTAAGATTATTACTATTAATACAAAAGTGTGGTTTCTTTGTCTGAAGAGCTTTATTTCTTTATAACAAAACCCAAAAAGTCATATGCCGGTCCACAAAATATACAAAAGCATAAGGCTTTTGATACATATTACCAAACTATTTTCCAGTTACAGGAACTAACATTCTAACCAGTAAGTATATCGTTTATTTTCTTCTTTGTGATTTTCTGAACTTCATATAAAACTTATGTATTGCTTTCATAATGAAGAACAAAATTAATTATTTTTAATGATAAATTTTGTATTTGTTGGCACCAAACGAACAAAACTGAATGGCTTTTTAATATAAAATAGGAAAGGAGACCATGAAAAAGTACTAGGCAAGGCACCAAAGGGCATGGGGCACACGCCCTGGAAGGCAGAGCCGCACATCCATTTCGTCCCTAGTGCAGCTCTGTGAACGTGGACATGCTCTGCACCACAAACAGGAGGCTGGCTCTGCTCTATTGCAGAACCACACCGAAGAGACTCAGATCTGTGGGAAGACCCACAACGCAACCTCAGGGATTAGTCCAATCTGCCCTCTTAGGGTCACATGACACAGAACCCTCAGCTCACATCCTGACAAAGTCTCACCTACTACTTACCTTTATAGAGCTGAACAAAAGGCAAGGGTGATTGCACAGTTTTTTCAGGGCTCCTATACATATTAGATGAGGACTATTTTCCAACGACCCTTGAAGACAAAACCTGACAGCCTGAGAATTTAACAGCCTTTGATAAAGCTCGAGCTGTAGCGCCCCTGGTCGGCAAAAGACTACATTCTCAATTTTAGGTGGAAGATATTTATTTATGACTTCTTGAGTTCTTCTAAGGAAAAAGGGTGCAGTGAGGCAAATAAGTTCAGCTGCTCTTTTCTCTCCTAACTCCTTTTCTTCCTATAAAAAAAAAGCAGACTTAAAGTATTATAGACAAAAATAATTGCAGTTAAAATAAACATTAAATATTTTATAATGATAAATTAGTTACTTGCCTTCAGAATTTTTATTTAACAGGATAAATAAAATGCAAGTCTGGGAAAGGAAAACCAACCATCATCTCTTTAAAAGTTCAGCATAATCATTTAGTTAAGTGAAGCCACAGTCTCCTAAATTTGGGGTTTTTTGCTATTTGGCACCAGTGAGAGCCATTAGAAATCAATAATCTACAAACTAAATTATTCTGAAAGTAAGCTTTTATGTGAATGCTATAATACTACATAGTCTCGAAATCAAAGCAAAGAACTGATACAGCTAATTCTTGTAAGCTAATATTTTGACAAGTTACTGATCCTAGGATTAAGCCTATAGGAAATTATTGGAACAAAGTACTGCAGATTCTTTCAAAATCATTACAAATTATTCATTAAATAACATTTACAAAATCAAAACTCAGTGTGAATATATGTTCAAATTCTCTATATAAAATGTTTAGAGTATATAGAACTTCACAATGAAGCTTAAAGTAAATCCCATATAGCTCTGGCCAGTATGGCTCAGTTGGTTAGAGCATCATCTCATAAATCAAGGGATCACAAGTTCAATTCCCAGTCAGGGCACATACCTAGGTTGCAAAAGGCAACTGACCCATATTTCTCTCTCACATCAATGTTTCTCTCCCTTCCCTTTCCCTTTCTGGAAAATCAATAAATATCTCCTCAGGTGAGTATAAAATAAAAAAATAAAATATTTTAAAATAAATCCCATATGTATATATTTGTTTATAAATAAGAAAATTTCCCTTATATTTTAGAACTATTTTCAATTTTTATAACAAAAGAAATAGGTTCAGGGAAGAAAAGTCATTAGATACAACTAGGTAAATATAGGAAAATTAAAATCAGCTTTAATCAACCAGAAACAACTACTGTTGTCAAGACTTGTATATATATTGGCTTGGTGCTAGGTACTCTGGTGGGAGCCAGGGAAAGGGCGAGGGCGTTCGCCCTCCTGGAGACGGCAGGTGTCTGGGACTGAAAGCAGACCCAGAGGCATCTACGAGATCTTCTAACACAGCCCCTGCTCTTACCGCTAAGAATTTAAGCGTGGAAGAGTTCCAGTCAGGATGGCAGGGCAGGTAAACACAGTACTCACATGCTCCCATGACCACATCAAAATTACAGCTAAACTAAGACCAACCATCATGAAGAACTGCCTGAAATCTAGCTGAACAGAAAGCCTACAACTAAGGATGTACAGAAGAAACCATACTGAGACTTGTAGGAGAGGTGGGGACAAAAAACAGGCTGCTTCCACACTACATGTGGTGGTCAAAAATCAGGAGGGATATCTCAGCCGCAGAGGTCTCCCCTGGGGAGCAAATGGTCCCAGCCCAACACCAAGCTCCCCAGCTCAGGGTTCCAGTGCCAGAAAGATAAATCCCCACAACTTCTGACTTCGAAAACACATGGAGATTGGGGCTCAGTGATATGAAGAGCTGCCGAATTCCCAGGCATTCTTCTTAAAGGGCTGACCCACAAACTCATTCTGAGTCACTCACTCTGAATCACTAGCCCTGAGTTCCAGTGTTGAAGCAGCAGCTCCAAGGCACCAGGCATATGTAGGGAGGAATTGAACATGTGGCCCTAGCGCGACAGCTGGAGGGACAGCTTTCTCCCAGACAGAAGTGCTGGCAGAGGCCACTGTTTCTTTGTTGAGCCTTCCCCCTACAGGCACAAGCAGGAGCCATACCTAAGTTTCCATCAACTTGGCTAACACTGTTTATCCTCCCTGATCCCACCCAAGTCTCTCCAAGTGCCAAACAAATGGCCTGTCTTGTTGGCTGATGCTGCAGGCTTTCCTAAAAATCTAAGGTTCAGAAACCCCAAACAAACAGCATCTGGTCTCAGGCTTGCCCTGTACCTTTTGCTAGGCAGCCCCAAGCCCAGCACTAGTGGTGGCCAGCATCGGTTCACAGCTTAGCCTCTCCGAGGCACCTCCAAGCCTGGCATAAGTGGCAACCATCTGAAGATCACTTTGTAGCTCAAACCAGTTCAGGTGGCCCTGGACAGGACACAGGCTGCAGCTATCTGTGACCTACACCTCTCAACACACTCAGTGGCTAGCTTCACACTATACCAGAGCACCACCCAACTACCTCCACAAACAACACACACAAAAGGCAGAGTGCGCAGGCACCAGAGCCCACTAAAGCAAACCCTGCTGTGTAGAATTAGCCCCTGCACAGTAGCTCCTCCACTGCGGTCAAGGCCGGTCCTAACAATGAGGGTCAATCGCTCCCACTGATGTAACAACAGCAATCATGACTCAACTACAACAGGAGGGCACACACAACCCACACAAGGGACACAACTGGAACATACAATTCAAGTGACCAAAGAGAATGAACCACTGGGCCCTACAGGACACCTAGTACATAATAAAACCACTCTACCAAGAATGGGAAACAAAATAGCTCTACCTAATACACAGAAACAAACACAGGGAGGCAGCCAAAATGAGAAGGCAAAGAAGTATGTCTCAAATGAAAGAACATAACAAAACTCCAGAAAAAGAACTAAACAAAATGGAGACAAGCGATCTACCAGATGCAGAGTTTAGAACACTGGTTGTAAGGATGCTCAATGAATTTAGGGAAGAGTAGATGAACTTAGTGAAAACTTCAATAAAGATAAGAAGCATAAAAACAGAGATAGAGTCCTAACTGTTGTGGCTCAGTCAGACATCATACAAAGCAAAACGTTGCCTGTTAGATTCCCGGTCAGGGCACATGCCTAGGTTTCGGGTTCAGTCCCCATTCAGGGCATGTACAAGAGGCAACCAACCGATGTTTCTCTCTCACATCTCTCTCACATTAATAAATAAATAAAATTTTTAAACAAACAAAAAAAACGTAGAAAACATTAAAAAACAGAAATAAAAAATATAGTAACTGAAGTGAAGAACACAATATGGAAATCAACAGTAGATTAGATGAAGCACAAGATCGAATTAGCAATTTGGAAGATACGGCCGCAGAAAACACCCAATCAGAACATCAAAAGAAAAAGAATCCAAAAAGATAAGGCTATGTTAAGGGGCCTCTGGAACAATATCAAATGTACAAACATTCACATAATGAGGGTACCAAAAGGAGGAGAGCGAGTGAGCAAGGAACTGAAAACCTATTTGAAGGAATAATAATGAAAAACTTTCCTAAGTTTTCCCTTTATCATTTCCTGATAAAGGAAATAAACACTCAAGTCCAGGAAGCACAGAGAGAGTCCCAACCAAGATGAACTCAAAGAGGCCTACACTAAGACACATCATAATTAAAATGCCAAAGGTTAAAGACACAGAGAGCAAGCAGTTAGTGACCTACAAGGAAGCTCCCATGAGACCGTTAGCTAATTTCTCAATAGGAACTTTGCAGGCCAGCAGAGATGGACCAGAAATATTCAAAATAATGACAAGCAAGAACCTACAACCAAGATTACTCTACCCTGCAAAGCTATCATTTAGAATTAAAGGACAGATAAAGAGTTTCCCCAGAGAAGAAAAAGCTACAGGAGTTCATATATATATGAACACACACACACACACACATGAATAACAAAATGACTATAACTGTGCACTAAATAATCACTTTAAATGTAAATAGTTAAATGCTCCAATCAAAAGACACGGGATAGCTGAATGGATAACAAAACAAGACCCATACATATGCTGTCTACTAGAGACCCACTTCAGATCAAAAGACACACACAGACTGAAAGTGATGGAAAAGGTATTTCACGAAAATGGAAATGGAAAAAAAAAAAAAGCCCAGGTAACAGAACTTAATTCCAGTCAAAATAGGCTTTAAAACAAAGGCTATAACAAGAGACAAAAAAGGACCAGCAATCCTACTTATAGGTATTTATCCAAAGGAACCCAAAACACTAAGTCAAAATGACATATGCATCCCTATGTTCATTATTTACGATAATGAAGAAGATATGGCCAAGATATGGAAGCAACCTAAGTGTCCATCAACAGATGAAGAAATAAAAAAAAAAGTGGTACATATATACGATGGACTATAACTCAGCCATAAAAAAGAATGAGCCCTGGCTGGTGTGGCTCAGTGGATTGAGCACTGGCTTGTGAACCAAGGGTCGCTGGTTCAATTCCAGGTCAGGGCACATGCCTGGGTTTCAGGCAAGGTCCCCAGTTGGAGTCATACAAGAGGCGCCAGAACAATGTTTCTCTCCCTCTGTTTCTCCCTCCCTTCCCCTCTCTCTAAAAAAATAAATAAAATCTTTAAAAACAACAAAAGAATGAAACATCATTTGCAACAACATGGATGAACCTAGACGAAATAGTGTGGAGTGAAATAATTCAGATAAGGAAAGACAAATGCCATATGATTTCACTTATATGCGGTATCTAAAAAACAAACTAAACACACAACCAAAACACAAACAGTCTCAGAGAACATTTTGATGGTTACCAAATGGGAAGGGGTTTAGGGGCTGGGTAAAAAAGAGGAAGGTATTAAGAAGTACAAATCAGTAGTTGCAAAATAGCCATGGTTATATAAAGTATAGCATAGGGAATATAGTCAATAATATTGTAATAACTATGTATGGGATCACATGGGTACTAGATTCCTAGGGGTTTTCACTTTGTAAGTTACATAAATGTCCAATCACTGGGGTGTACACCTGAAACTAATATACCATTGTATGTCAACTGTAATTGAAAAAAAGAAAACACTGACTTCTGGTAAAGATGGAGGCGTAGGTGGACACACTGTGCCTCCTCACACAACCAAAATTAAGAACAACAAAGATTTAGAAACAAGAAAACAACCTGAACTGATGGAAAATTGAACTGTACAGAAGTCCAACAATTATTCATCCAGACTGGTAAGAGGGACAGAGTCACGGCAGGAAAAAGTGGAGGTTGGTGGACCCAGAAGTGCAGGCAGCAGCAGCTGGCAGATCCCAGGTGTGCAGGTGACGGCTAGCAGACCCCAGGTGCACGAGCAGCAGCTAGCAGACCCCGGGCACGGGGTGGGAACGGTGCAGACCCAGTGAGGCTGCACAAGGTGGGTGGCTGACCAGGTGGTCCCACATTCACACACAGATAATCAAGGCAAAGGGGAAGCAGCATCTGAGAGAGTGGAGCAAGCACCCTTGTTCCCTCTTGGACCCCACCCCCACATACAGTGTCACTACCCAGTGACTGGGCTGCTCCGCCCTGGGGAACACCTAAGGCTCCACCCCTCACTATGTAACAGCTGTGACCACACCAAAAAAAAAAAAAAAAATGGCTCAAACGGGAGAACAGATCAAAGCCCCAGAGCCAATTCATCTAAGTGACCAAGAGATAGCCAGCCTCTCAGATGCACAGTTCAAAGCACTGGTGATCAGGATGCTCACAGAACTGGTTGATTTTGATCGCAAATTAAATGCACAAATGAAGGCTACAGTAAGTGAAATAAAGGAAAACGCACAGGGAACCAATAGAGATGGGAGGGAAACTGGGACTCAAATCAATGGAGTGGACCAGAAGGAAGAAACAAACAACCAAACAGAAAACAAGGAAGAAACAAGAATTCAAAAAAATGAGGAGAGGCTTAGGAACTTCCAGGACATCTTTAAATGTCCCAACATCCAAATTATAGGGGTACCAGAAGGGGAAGAAGAGGAGCAACAAGTGGAAAAGTTATTTGAACAAATAATAAAGGAGAACTTCCCCAATCTGGCAAAGGAAATAGACTTCCAGGAAGTCCAGGAAGCTCAGAGAGTCCCAAAGAAGTTGGACCCAAGGAGGAACACACCAAGGCACATCAGAATTCCATTAGCCAAGATGAAAATGAAGGAGAGAATTCTAGAAGCAGCAAGGGATAAGAGGACAGTCACCTACAAAGGAGTTCCCATCAGACTGTCAGCTGATTTCTCAAAAGAGACCTTACAGGCAACAAGGGGTTGGAAAGAGGTACTCCCAGTCATGAAAGTCAAGGACCTACATCCAAGATTGCTCTATCTAGTGAAATTTTCATTTAGAATGAAGGGAAGATAAAGCACTTCTCAGATAAGGTCAAGTTAAAGGAGTTCATCATCACCAAGCCCTTATTGTATGAAATGTTAAAGGTACTTATCTAAGAAAAAGAAGATCAAAAATATGACAGTAAAAAGACAGCAAACTCACAGATACTAACAACCACACCTAAAACAAAAGCAAACTAAGCAAACAGCTAGAACAGGAGCAGAACCACAGAAATGGAGATCATATGGAGGGTTAGCAACAGAGGAATGGGAAGAGGAGAGAGAGGGAAAAGGTACAGAGAATAAGATGGTGGGTAGAAAATAGACAGGGGGAGGGCAAGAATAGTGTGGGAAATGTAGAAGCTAAAGAACTTATGACACATGGACATGAACTAAAGGGGGGGAATGTGGGTGGGAGGGGTCTGTAGGGTAGAAGGGAATGAAGGGGGGAAAATGGGACAACTGTAATAGCATAATCAATAAAATATGTTTTAAAAAAATCACTTAATAAAGGCTCATGTATGCCTTCCAAGTTCTTTTCTTGGCATAAATATGCAAATATATTTAATGTTTTATTTGTTTCTTTGCTTTTTGTAACAAAAAAAGGATCTCAAGCTATGAAGCTTCAGGTTAGCTTATTGTATTTCAAACGTCTAGTATTTAGCATTTGGCCAACTTTAGGTGTTTAATATGTGTGTTGAGTAAATAATGTATCATAAACATTTTCCATGTTATAAAATACTTGCATAAACCATTGTTTGTATATATAGTTCCTAGTCCATAGGAAATGCTCCATTAATATCTGCTGAGCAATTACTGTATTTTATTAATTCTGAGACATACTATTTTACACTGCAGATTCTCTGAAATAGGGTGCTTTTTACAATTAGTGACTTCTTACAATTACAACTGGTAGTATATTTTTCTTGTTGGAATATATAATAATGATGCTTTTTAGAACTGTTAATATCTTAGTTTAATGAAATATTGAGTTTATACAACATGTAGACTCTAGCCGTTTAACTTACCTCAGTTCACTCCCAATTGGTTTGTTTCCTTTATTATGTTTCTAATTTTTTACCCTTACAACTAAATTATTTCTTTTTTTAAAAAAGATTTTATTTATTTTTAGAGAGGGGAAGGGAGGGAGAAAGAGAGGGAAAGACACATCACTGTGTGGTTGCCTCTCATGCGGCCCCCACTGGGGACCTGGCCTGCAACCCAGGCATGTGCCCTGACTGGGAATCAAACCAGTGACCCTGTGATTTGCAGGCCAGCACCCAGTCCACTATGCTACACCAGCCAGGGCTAAATTATTTCTTTATAATAAACTCCTAAGTTGTACAAAGCCATAAGACATACACAATTTCAAGGCTTTCAATATACATTGCCGAACTAACCTCCATTTGTACCAATTTGCATTCCAACCAGGAAAAAACACTATTCTCTTCTACACTTGCTATTACTATGTAAATTCAACCAACTAAAACATCTCCAGAAAAGTACAAAAGTTACTTCATGGTTATTTTGTTTAATTTTCAATACCAGTAAGAATGAGCATTTTTGCAAGTAATAGCAAAAATGCTCATTTATAATTCATTTGTAATTCTTTGTGAAGTACCTATTTATACAAATTTTTGAAAAGTGCTATTCTCTAAAATAAGGAACACAGGAGTTGAAGGATTATGAGGGAAAAAAATTCACTATACTAATTTACTTTTTCCTAGATTAAAATTACCCATTACAATTTTTCCAGACATACTACTCCTTTCATACTGCTGTTTTTAATCTAAATTTATTAAAATAAATTATACCTCAGAAGCAGAAGGTTGTCTCGATATAATAATGGGTTCTTCATATATTTTTCTATAAGATGACAAAGAGCCTAATATTCCTGGATTTACAAAATCAATTAATGCAAAAAATTCTTGCAGATCATTCTGAACTGGAGTACCTACAGAGATAAAAGTAATGAGGTCAAGTTAGGGTTTTACAATTACAGGCCTATATAGAAATTTGTATTTTCTCCCATAAGAGGACTAAATGTAAGCCAAGTCCCTAAAACTGAGGACAAAAGAGCAGCCAAAACAAGTTGAAAAAATTATATTAACAATTACATAAAATTTTAACTCTAATTTTAACTTTATACTAAATTCCTATTTAGTATTGCATAGTGTCTGAGTGCAAGTTCTGGAGTCTGCTTGGGTTCAAATCCCACCTACATCACTTACTCTCTGAGTGACCCTGACACTCACCCCAGTTTTATTACTTGCAAAAGGGGGATAATAATAGTAGCTCCCAGGGTTGTGTGGGCCAAATGAGTTAATCCATATACTATACTTAGAATAGGGTCTAGAGCATAATAAATGTTTCATAGCCCTCAGTAATTCTTAATATTTTATAACTGTGTAACTTTGGACAAATTGCCTCAGCTCTTTTAAGTTAAACTCAGGATTTTTTTCACTTATAAAAGTGGGAAGATAATAATTTCCCAGTGCTATTACAAAAAAAAGAAAAATAGAGACAATATATGTGAAGTAACCAGCACAGTGCCTAACACTTAGTAGACACTCAGTGAATGGCACCTATCACCGCCTTTCAAAGTCATCAGATCAACTCGGGATTTTCACTAATCCTAAAGTTTGACAAACTGAAATGGACCCTGCGTATATTACATACTCAATACCTTTGACTAATTTTAAAAAAAAATTAGCATGTTTCAGCAATTATAATATCAAAAGAACATATAAATCAGCAGAGTCCAACAGTATAATATCAGATGACTTTTAATAACAGACTAGAAAAAGTTGTCTAAAGCTATAAATAATAAAGTTAGTAAAACAAATGCACTTACATTATTAACATTGTGATTAAGAATTTTAAAATGTCAGAGTTTAATGATCACTTCCCTCAACATTAAATAGGTCAATACCAGGTTGGACCATGCTTACTAATCTTGTAAGATATCTAATCAGTTCTACATTTTTAGACACATTATATTATGACTAGAATAACTATATTTATGTCAGTATGCATTTTGTTAAGCCTTGAAAAGAAAATCCATGATAATGCTAATAAAAATAGGGAGAATAGAAAAAATAAGAAGGAAAAGGGGAAGTTTTAAGGATCTACGTGGTTGGCATCCAAACATTCATCAACCCAAGTGATGAATCCAAGCCAATCATGATAGTCCCACCCTTTGTCAGTGATCAATGTAGTAGTAAGGGTTTGCATCTCATACTGGGTTCCCCAGAGCCCGAGATAAGGATTTGGCTGCACATGATTTATGGAGGGAATGCTCTCAGGAGTAAGGGAATAATGGAATCAGAAAATAGCAGAGGGAGAAACTAAGCAAGGATAGCCTCAACTATAATTTAGCTCAAGCTTTATTATAGCCTCAGAGCATAAACTGTACCATAAAGTTAGTCCTAAAATTACACTGAGGCAAGGGGGCTGACATTTTTCACTCACCCATATATAGAGTCAATCACTAACCAAGCTATAGGTGGGAGAGCAAGCTATCACTCAACCTGGGATAATTCTCCAGAAAAGACAGAAGACATGAGTTGTTTAATCAACAGTCCTAATAGCTAACAGATAGGTGCAACCAGAGAAGGTAAGCTAGGATGAGCACCAACAGTTTCTACCACCATCATGTGACCCACCCACCATGTCCAATGAGACCTGAGAGGAAGTGAGGGTGGGGCTTCTGGGAAAGTTCCCTCACTCTTGACAACAGAGAAACAAGAAGAACCAGTCCCTGCTTTCCTTTGCATATCAGATCTAGATGGGATGTCTGGAACATCTGCAGCCACTTGCTACCCCCTAAGGATGGAAGTTCACTTCGGCACAGAGGAAGACAAAAAGAACCAAAATCCTGATGATGTTGCTGAGCTGCTGTATCACCACCCCCAAGCCTGCGCTAGCTGCAGTCTTCACGTTATGTGGGAGAATAAGCATCTGCAATCACTCTGATACAAACAGGCAAAAGCAAAACTTAAAAAAGGGAAAAGGGCAAAACACAAAAGGGGGATAGGAAAAAAGATTTAGGAAAGAAAATAAAAAGGAAAGAGGAAGGAGGGAAAACAGAAGAGAAGGGTATGTGGCTGTAGGAGAAAGCAATACGCTAGCATAGTACCATTCTGAGTTGTCAGAAAGGCCGTTTAGAGGTAGTTTAGTCCCTAATTCACTGCTCTTAGCACTCTTCTCTAACTCTAGACCAGATAGAGCTTGTAGAAGAAGCAAAATAACTTAATGTTAATAAAAGTCAAGCAGCAATGCCCTTCAATAACAAAAAGGAAACACGAATGCTTTTCATTCAAGTTGGTATTTCACTAAAACTATATTCAGAGCTTTGTAAAAAAAAAAAAACTTTTAGAAAAATGAAAGACCTTTTCTCTTTCCCTACCTTCATCACAAAACACGCACACACAAAATACTTTTTCTTTGTTCTACTGTCACTTTCTAAGACATAAATCTACCATGCAACCCAAGTACTAGAACTCTACCAATAACCTACATCTATATCCTACTCTAAAACCCTGATAAAAAGCTCTAAGAGTTCTTTATACACATTCATACATATATTTGTCCTTTAGGTCCTATAGCTCCCCTTCTAGAAAGCTATATAAAAGTATATGCTTATAGATATTCATCACCATATTTGTTTTCAATATTATGCATTACCATAGGAAAATATTTACATTAAGTGTATTTTGATGTGTATATATATGAATAAGTATGTATTTTATATCTCTATATAAAAAACAAAGAAATATGCATGTATATTCTGGGGGCAGCTTAAATTTTCAGTCTTTAATAAGAATGTTGCGACTTCTGGCCAAGATGAAGGCATAGATGGACACGCTGTGCCTCTTCTCACAACCAAAATTAAGGACAACAAAAATTTAGAAAAAACCATCAGAACAGATAGAAAATTGAATTGTATGGAAGTCAGACAACAATTCACCCAGACCGGTAAGAAGGGTGGAGTCACGGCTGGCAGAGAAGAATCAAGGCAGGAAAAAGCAGTGGCTAGTGGTCCCAGATGCACAGGCGGTGGTTGGCACACCCAAAGGCGTGCAGGCGGCGGTTAGTAGACCCCGGGCGCGGGGAGGCAACAAGCAGACCCAGCAAGGTGCACAAGGCAGCTGACCATGGTCACACATTCGCACACAGGTAAACCAGGCGAAAACGGGCAGCCAGACAGATTGTGCAACCCAGGGCCCCAGCGCTGGGAAATAAAGCCTAAAATCATCGATTGAAAACACTTGTGGGGGCTGAAGTGCTGGGAGAGACTCCCAGCCTCACAGAGGGGACTAAAATCTGAGAGGGAGCAGAACAAGCACCATTGTTCCCTCTCTGACCCTGCCCCTGCATACTGTGTCACAACCCAGGGACTGGGTTGCCCCACCCTGGTGAACACCTAAGGCTCTGTCCCTAATACGTAACAGGCATGACCAGACCAAAAAAATGGCTCAAACGAAAGAACAAATCAAAGCACCAGAGCCAATACTTTTAAGTGAGCAAGAGATAGCCAACCTATCAGATGCGCAGTTCAAAGCACTGGTGATAAGGATGCTCACAGAATTGGTTGATTTTGATCGCAAATTAGATGCACAAATGAAGGCTGTACTAAGTGAAATGAAGGAAAATGCACAGGGAACCAATAAGAAAACTGGGACTCAAATCAACAGTGTGGGCCAGAAGGAAGAAAGAAACAAACAGAAAAGAAGGAAGGAACAAGAATTCAAAAAAATGAGGAGAGACTTAGGAACTTCCAGGACATCTTTAAACGTCCCAACATCCAAATTATAGGGGTACCAGAGGGGAAGAAGAGGAGCAACAAGTGGAAAACTGATTTGAACAAATAATAAAGGAGAACTTCCTCAATATGGCAAAGGAAATAGACTACCAGAAGTCCAGGAAGCTCAGAGAGTCTCAAAGAAGTTGAACCCAAGGAGGAACACACCAAGGCACATCAGAATTCCATTAGCCAAGATGAAAATGAAGAAGAGAATTCTAGAAGCAGCTAGAGATAAGGGGACAGTCACCTACAAAGGAGTTCCCATCAGACTGTCAGCTGACTTCTCAAAAGAGACCTTACAGGCAAGAAGGGACTGGAAAGAAGTATTCCAAGTCATGAAAGGCAAAGACCTACATCCAAGATTGCTCTATCCAGCGAAGCTGTCATTTAGAATGGAAGGGAAGATAAAGCACTTCTCAGATAAGGTCAAGTTAAAGTTCATCATCACCAAGCCCTTATTCTATGAAATGTTAAAGGGACTTAGCTAAGAAAAAGATGAAAAATAGGACAGTAAAAAGACAGCAAACTCACAGATATTAACAACCACACCTAAAACAAAAGCAAACTAAGCAAACAGCTAGAACAGGAACAGAACCACAGAAATGGAGATTACGTGGAGGGTTAGCAACAGGGGAGTGGGAGGAGGAGAGAAGGGGAAAAGGTACAGAGAATAAGTAGCATAGACGGTAGAGAGAAAATAGACAGAGGGAGGGCAAGAATAGTGTGGGAAATGTAGAAGCTGAAGAACTTATGACACATGGACATGAACTAAAGAGAGGGAATATGGGTGGGAGGGGGGTGCAGTGTGGAGGGGAATGAAGGGGGGAAATGGGACAACTGTAATAGCATAATCAATAAAATAAAGTTAAATTTTTAAAAAATCACCTTGGGAGTAAAATAGCTTGTCTTTATAAAAAAGAATTTATTCAGACAATTCTGAAGAGATAAAACCAACTGCATGTATTTCTGAACGTAAGGGTTTAGTTAGTGCTAGTTCTAACCTAAATTCATAGCTCAGGGGGCAGCAAGTGACAACCACAGGGAAACACAAACAAGCTAAAGACGACAATGTAAGAATAATGGGGCAATGCTCTACACCAGAGGTGTCCCACTCATTCTCATGGGGGCCACATCAGCCTCGCGGTTGCCTTCACAGGGCTCCCTTGCCCCTAGTTAAGGAGCAGTTACATTTATACAGTCCTAAAATGACATTCGGTTCTTTGAAGGCAACCGCGAGGCCGATGTGGCCCCCAGTGAAAATGAGTTTGACACCCTGCTTTACCTCCTCCAACGAAACTGCCTCACCAGTCAGGACAATCCTTCGGAATGAAGTCCCAGAATCAGTTTTCTACTGTACATATTGAATTTAATTTTCAACTAGCATTGAACTTAATGCTAGTTGAATTAGAATTTGCTTATCATTGAAAACATTAGTAAAACTGTCCATGTTTACTAAATAAAATATGTGATTTTCAAATGGAAGAGAATTGTATTTTTATTCCTTACTGTCAATACTTTTCAGTAACCCCTGTTTCTCGCTCTTCTTTTTTATCTTTTTCTTCCCCTTCTAATGCCATTTTAACTTAATAGTTGCTACTACTCTTCCAATAAACAGTATTGACCTCACACTGAGCAGTAAAAAGGAACAGTTTCTGTTTTTCTCTGCTAGCACAGCATAACTGCAACCACACAGAAACTTCATTTCTTTAATATGACCTTTTCTCCTTTCTTTCCTTTTGACTCAAACTGTCCTCATCCATCACTCTGATTCACCTGCCTCCTTCTCCCTTGTACATCCACTCCCTCAGGAAAATAAGGTTCTGGTCTGCATCAAATGATCTTAGAAACAAAGCCTCGGGTCTGCTGACCCCAGAGACAGTTTCAGTCAAACTAGAGATAACATCTGAGTCTCAGTTGTATTTCAGTTCCAGGCTCAGAAAAGTGGTGAAGCCAGACTACGCCAACAGCCATGGCTGACATCAGGACAGATGTGATGACTAATGACCCCCTACCCTAGCGCCAACCACCAAGACCCTGACCTCGACCCTACCTCCCTTAGCCACCATGATTAACGATTTTTCTCCTACACAGCCATCCCCTGGAAGCCACTGGGGAGCCAGGCCTTTGAGTATTAGCTCCTCTTCGGGAGTGAGCCACTTCCTGAAAATAAACCCTTAACTTTCTTTGCTGCAAACTACTGTTCATCTCTTATTGGGTTCTGATGCACACAGGCAAAAGGACCCCTTTAATCCAGTAACATAACTAAATTCAACTAAAATTTTTTTTGCCTTTGCTTATCTGGCCTTAAGGTTTCAAAATCAAAGGGTAATTGAGAAATTTAACTGCAACTTTGGGTATCAAATACAAAGAATCCACTCAGGTCCTCAAACAAGCAAACATCCATAAACCACTAAATTAAGTGTTCCATTTCCTCAGCTCTTTTTTTTTCTTTAAAAATAGCCTTTTATAAATACACAACACTAGTTTTCCTCCTCTGGTTCCCACATTACTGTCATCACTGGCAAACATTTGTTGGTCATCTACTAATCTTCAGGATATGAATAAGTAAGAGATTCTCTCCCTTTTGTGACTAAATCTGTGGCTAAATCTAAATCATTTAACATTTCACAAAACCATTTGTCCATTTTTTAAAAGTACAGATAGTTTTAAAAGTCACCTTTGGTCATGGTTAACACAATCCTCCTACACAAAGTCAAACGACCATGAATTAGTTAAAGATGGGTCAGCCTCCCCACCCCACCCCAGGGAGAACAGAAGGGGAGGAGTTTTCTCTGCTGCTCTAGGGCACACTTGAAACAAGCTGTTGGTCCCACCCCTTCCCTTTCCTCACTTTCACTTCAAAGAAGAGCACTGATGTGCTCCTAAAGGACACAAGGACAAAATGACACAAGAGATTGTGATATAATAAGAACCACGATGCCCTGCCCATTCTTTCCAAAAGAATTGATTTTTTTTTCCTTTGCTTATCTGGCCTTAAGGTTTCAAGGCCAGATGATAATAGGGAAATGAAGCCTTGAGCAGAAAATGGAGGGATTGTAAATACTAGTAATGAATAGAACTCTCTTCTTTCTTCTGCTGCCAGACTGCAAATTCAAAAGGCCACACAAGACCAAGGTGAGGTGTGGTAGAAAAGCTACACCAGCTGCTCAGGCCTAGTTTTAATGTAAAAGCCTTAAGCTGTAAAGGAGTGGGTAGAAAAGGACAGTTCATCCTACCTTTCCCAATTCTGTGGACCAGAAACTTTGGCTAGCAGTAAACTATGTACATGGGGCACATACACATATAAAAATAACAGATATTTTATTAAACACTTATCATGTGTCAGGTAGTCTTCCAAGACCTTGACATGGATTAACTCCTTTACCCTCACAACAACTCTATGAAGTAGATGGTATTATTATCCCTACTTCACAGATAAGGAAACTGAGGCACAGAGAAGTTAAATAACTTGCCCAAAGCTGCACAGCTGTAAATGGGAGATTTGGGAACCAGGCACAGGCAGTCCACCACCATCCCCTACATTCTTTGCCATGATACCATTGTTTATTCCTCAAAATCCAAAAATCGGGGGTGCAGAGAATTACATAGGGATTTAAAAATTCAATCCTACCAAGGCTCAATGATCACAGCTTTATTAACGTTAACTCCATCCAACACCATGGATTCTTTGGATGCCAAATATCATAATACAAGTCTTATATGTTCACTAGGCAACAATTCCATCACATCTTCCTAAAAGTAAATACTGACCAGTTAGAATTACTCTTTTCTCACAAGAGAGGCTAATGAGGGCTGTAGTTGTCTTAATTGCACTGTTCTTCAAACGATGCCCTTCATCACAGATTAGAAGATCAAATTTTATACTCTTAATTTGATCCAAGGAACGAAGTAACATTTCATAACTGATGATCAGGACAGAATAAAATGGAGATTTGATGAATTCTTCTACTCTGTGGTCCTAAAAAAAAGGAAAACATTAACAAGTCATGGGAAGAAACTGTGAAATGAAATTTAAAGGGCATATTTCTCACAGCCATTAATCAAGTATTAGAATACATTAATTCGAAGCCAAATTGTATGCCCAGATTCCATTTTTCTGCAAAGGAGGTGGAGAGTTACGTACACTTGGAAAAAACTTGTTCAGAGAGAGTGAAAATTGCAGTGTTGATTTGAAAAACTAGATTTAGAAGATGACCAAGGTTAAACTTTTAAGTCTCTTACCTGATCTACAGTAAATATCTTGATCCTTTCACTTCCTAACCATTTTTGAAATTCTTTTCTCCAATTTTTCACCAAGCTTCCAGGTGTGACAATAAGCGTCTTCTTTATTACTGGTTTGCCTCCATAGGGTCCCTGACACTGCAGCGTCCAGATGAGCGAAATACATTGCAATGTTTTCCCTAGACCCATTTCATCAGCAAGAAGCGCTCCACATCTGCCATTCACTCTGTTAGGAAGTAATTATAATTCTTTAATCACAATAGGAAAATATTTTATGCCCCTAACATCATTACTTATTAGTCAAGAAGCAGAAACTGATATTTTGTAATTAAAACAAATTCTACCTCTAAACACTTTTTCTAGTTTTTCATTCAGCTGATGTACAACATATCTCTTTTGCATCTTTGATAATTATATTCATTATATATTTATTATATTCAAAATTACTAAAACAAATCTAAACTAGAGAGTTGAATCTAAATCATCTGGTACTATTTTATATATATATATTTAGAGAGACTAGAATATCAGTTTTATATCTACACTGAATATTTTAACTGTGCTTTTCATCACTAACAGTTTACCAATTTTTATCAGTTTTATTGTTTTGATATTAGGTATCAAAACAATTAAAATATATTGTAACCTTAACCAGCAAGAGCTATTGAGCTATATTTATGATTCCCTGATAGTAAACAAAAACCTCAACCAAAAATTTCTCCCTGTACTACCAGAAATATTAAACATTAAATACTTAATCTAATATACATAACTTTGGTAAGAATGTTATCCTACAGATCTACTAAGTTAATGTAATTTAAAATTAAATATTATAAGGAATATTATAAGTGGTATTTCGTACCACTTTATAGTTTTTAAAGCCCTTTGACATGTATATTTAAAAAGTTACAAAGTCTGAGGGAATTAAGGATATTATCAAAAACAAGTATAGTCTGTTAATCATTCTATTCCTTATTGCTAGAAATAACCAAAAAGCAATTTTGTATCTGTTTTCCATTTCAAAGTACAGAAATAAAATTACAAACTGTAATTTTAGCCCCTGAACTGTATAGCCCCTATTATCATTTGTGATCAATCATTTGCCAAGGCAAGACCAAATAAATGCCAGTTGAGTGACAGAGAGAAAATAATGATCCATCCTTTCATAGTGAAGGGAAGACAGCAATAAAGGCTTCACCGAGAAGATGCACCTTGAGCAGAGTTCTAAAAGGTGAATAGCTCACTACACAAACTGAGTAGTTCAATGTAGCTGGAACTTGAACTGAATTCCAAGCACAGAAACACAAGGCTATGAACCGGGCAAGGGAGGCAGAAGACAAAGGACAAGGATGCTTGTCCTTGAGAGCTCGGACCGTATCTTGTAGGTCAGTTTCCCAAACACCGGTCTTTCCCGACTGCTTATCACAACTTTTGCCATCTCTTATTATTTATTATTTTTCTTCAAATCAGCACTTTTAATTTAGATTTATTTGAAATCTTCCTAGGCTTAATTTATCTTTGAAACCAGAAGTTAAATGTGCTTTTTTTCCCTAATAATACATTAGCTAAAATATGCTACTATTAAAATTAAAAAACAAGGCTTGCTCGTGTACACCTAAAATGACCCCACACACCACCAGTGTGGTGCACATCACACATCAGCAAACAGTGCTCTCACTTCTGAGAGTCTGAATGATTTTTTTTTTTAAAGTTTATTTTAATATTTTATTTATTTATTTTTATTATTTATTTATTTATTTATCTTTAGAGGGGAAGGGAAGGAGAGAGGGAGAGGGAGAGAAACATCAATGTGCGGTTGCCTCTTGTGTGTCCCCTGCTGGGAACTGGCCTGGCAACCCAAGCATGTGCCCTGACTGGGAATCGAACCGCGATCCTTTGGTTCGCAGGCCCGCGCTCAATCCACTGAGCTACACCAGCCAGGGGGAGAGTCTGAATGATTTTAAGCAAGGGAATGCCGTGTTCAGAACTGTTTTCAGAAATATCAAGCTGGTGGAGATAAGCAGAATGGATCTAAGGAACATGGGAAGCAGATACACAAATTAAGAGTCACTACAATAATCCAGATAAAATATAATTTTATCACATCAGTTACCACAGATGCTGCAGTGGGGTGCCAGAAAAGATTAGGAATCAAATCATATTTAGAAGGTAAAAAAATTAAAAGTTTGTGACTGATTAGATTTAGAAGATGAAAGAAAAGAAATCAAAGATGATTCCCAGGCCAGCTGAGATAAGATCTCCAAAGAGAAGAGCAAATCTGAGAGAGAATGAGTCTAAACAATTTCCTGGAGACAGCATTCCCTTTAACTGTCACCATTCGAGAGGTTCCTAGAGTTTGGGAGAATTGACATTCCCAACTCCCTATTAAATGAACAATTTAAAAATCAAGGTCCTACATTAAAAACAAAACAGCCTTGTCTGGGTGGCTCAGTTGCTTGGACTATCCTCCTGTACACCGAAAGGTTACAGGTTCCAACCCCAGTCAGGGCACATGCCTAGGATGCAGGTTTGATCCCCAGTCGGGATCCATGTGGTAGGCAACCCATCTACATTTGTCTCTCTCTCTCTCTAAAACCAACAAACATACCCTCAGGTGAGGATTAAAAAGACAAAGAAAAAAGAACTGGAAGGAAATGTACCAAGATGTTGGCAGGGACACTTGATTCTTATTTCCTTTGTTGTTGTTGTTGTTATTGTTGTTTTGGGGGTTTTTTTTGTTTGTTTTTTTTTTTTTGATGTGGAAGGGTGGCCTTCTATCATATCTTTAAGAGAGAATACCAGAATTCTTAAACAGAAAACTCAATTTAAAAAGAGAGAGATACTTTTTTTTTTTTTTTTGAAATAGAGGTGAGATAAGAAGAAAACCTTTTTCTAAAATTCTCACAAGGAAAATTAAGGCTTCTTCCACTTTGTACGCACACCCCTTTATCATACTAGTAGTGAGCTCTTATTGTACCACATTAAGGTCGACTGCATTATTTGTTTCTTCAAATAAAGAGTGAGTACTATGGTCCTATCTCCTGTATGCCCGGCTCCTAGCAAGATGGCTGGTACACACATGAAGAATCACTTTTGGAATAAATGAACACATTAAGCATCACTCACCATTCCAACTAAATTTAAGATGGGCCCTCTGGGAATTATTGTAACCAGGCTTTCCCTAGAAAACCATTATGTTACAGGCTAAATCAAAACTCAGATTAGACTCAACAAATGATTTATTTTCCTACCTCATGCCCATCACACATTCATAAAGGAATATGATTCCCTCTTTCTGATGTGGTCGAAGATGATACACAAGGTGAGGATCTGTCACAACATCCACAACAGGGAAACAGTTCTTATTGAACATCCACTGATGATCACTGCCTGGTCGTGGCATAACAAGGGAATCTTAAGAAAAAGATAAAACTATAATTATAAATGAATTGCAATTTCCCTTTGTTAGCAACTACATTCTCTTGCTTTAATTACTCATAAGATAGAACTGTTTGCGATCATTTTTGGCAAAAACAAAAAAAAACAAAAAAAACAAAAAACCGCAAAGCTTCAAATTTAGTAATACTAATGCTAAGCAAGAGTGTAAAATTTAAAAATAAAACCTCGTGTATTAGTGATGTAAGATTTCCTGCAAAGAATTACAAACAGTTTTCCAAACTTCATATATTCAAAGTACTCTGAAACCACTGAAATTCACTATTGTCTATTAAGAAATTCACTAAGCCAATGACATTCAATAGTTCAGTACTCAAAGCAAAGAGAACTATTTCCAACAAAAAGCGTAAGTTGGAATTTTGCCAAGATACGCTTGCTAATGCTCACAGCTTCTTATTCTGGAAAGGCTCCCTAAATTTAACACAAAGGCTCCCTTTCTGTTCAGTACTGTACACACTAACAATGACCACCGCTATTAATCAACAGAATTGAGAATTTTCCCTTGACTTCACCACCATCATTTGCTTCAAGTTAATTACTATACTCATGAATGTCAATCTTATGAATCTTGGCAAAGCAGCATGAAATAATCATAGAATAATAATGTAATTCTTTAGATATATGCTAATATAACTTAAAAGATTTACTAAAATACCACCAAAAATACAAAATCAAATATGACTAGATAACAAGTCTCAACTGATAAATCTGATGTTATATAATAAATTCATCAAAATTATTTTTAATATATTTATATGTCTACACTATGGTTAAAAATGAAATAGATTTTTAAAAAGAGACAAATGAAAAGAAAAAGAGAGAAAGACAGGAGATGAGGGGGGAAGATAAAAAATAGGTTCCTGTAGATTAAATAAATATCCATCAATAAGGAAATAGATGGTCACAGGAATGAAAGTTTAATTGTGTTTACCATTAACAGTTACCCAGAGAAAAGCTTTCTGTGGATCTTCCTAGGCTTCCGAGCAAGTAAAAAAGAATTCTCATTTTTGAGGTTCATTCCTGGCAGGTATGGGATTAGGAAGTAAAAACAGAAAACTCAGCCCTTTGGCTTTCCTCTATATCCCAGCAGCAAAGTAAGAGTGTATTCCTTGTGGATTCCCAACCAAAAGAAAAAAGGAAAAAAAAAAGACCCCATTTATTCTTCTAAAGAGGACAAAGAGGAAAAAGGAAAAAATAAAGAGCTATACTGCTCAAGCCAGAAGGTCTATGTGTAGTCACCTAACAAAGTGCCCACCTTCAAGATAAATCCACCGCGATGATGGGACACCAGTTCAATATTTAAGATGCCCCTCTGCCTTCACAGTGAGGCACCACTTAATGCTAACAAAATCTCTCATGCTTTGGTTTTACGTCTACAACCTATTTCTACCCTTGGCAAGATAAAATAAATAAGAACCGTCAATTACATATCATTTACATAAGTATACACATATATATCATTATAACAAAACTTTTCATTTGCTCAGTCAACAAATATTTATTGTATACAGTACATGCCAGGCATGCTAAGTCTCTAAGGTACAAGAGCTACAGAACCTACATTTTACACAGGAGTAGAAAAACATTAGTGAGGGAAGTAACTACCCCAAGAGGTCAAAGAACCGGTTAGTTCAGTAGCAAAACCAGGATTCTAACTCACGTCTCTAAATAAGCATTCTTGTCCATTCCCCACTGCCCTCTATTGTGTAACAGGAAAATAAAGGAAAGAAGGAAGCTTGTTAAAAGAGCAGGTGTGACAAAATGTTTAGATAAAGAAAAAGCCAGAAGCATAAACTTCCGCTGTCTGTATTTCCATTCAGTCTCAGTAAGTTCATATAAAGGTGGGAATTTTTAAGTTGGGGTTTTTGTCCCAATTATGCCAACAATTACTTGAATTTGGACAAGTTACTTCATCTTTCTGGGCCTCAGCTTCTGAAGTGATTGATCTAAGTGATCTCAAAGGCCCCTTTATTTCAAAAATTCTGTTTCCATAATACTTGCAAAAAGGGGAAAAAAACATTATTCTAAGATTTTATTTACTTACTGTATTTTTAGAGAGAGGTGTAAGGAGGGAGACAGAGAGGGAGAGAAACTCTGTGTGCAAGAGAAGCATGGATTGGTTGCCTCTTACATGCCCCCAACCAGGGACCTGGTCTACAAACCAGACACGCGCCCTGACCCAGAATCAAACAGGCAGACCAACCTTTCGGTTTACAGATCAACACCCAACCTACTGAGCCACAACAGTCAGGGCTCATCTGAGAACTTTATAAGAAAATTTCAACTTTAAATTCACATACCAAAAATCTTTTGACAGGAAAAACAGAATATTCAAACTATTTTTTAAATCTTACTTGGGGCATGTGGGTCATGGCGTGGTTTGCAATTTTGGAAACTGTTCTGCCTATTCTCCTTTGAACCTGGTTTACAGACACCTTTGAAAGGGTTAGAAAAACACTTCTTGGCAGCTTGAGAAGAACTTGATACAGCAGGACTTCCTCCTCCAAGCTGAAAACATCTGCCACTGCTGAAATCCTCTGGGGAGATCATACCCATGACTTCTATTTCTTTTCCACCAATCATCATTGTATGGCCCTCTTCAATCTTTTCAAGCTCTTTAAATTTATATCCAGTGCCTTTAAATTGAGAACAAAAAAAGTTAATTTAATTTACTGACACTCTAGGATGGCAATCAATGATACCACAGTAACCTCCTCATAATTGTACAGAATGAAAACTGCTTTGAATCCAAACAGCCTTGTACAACCCATCGGCCAGAATGAAAATAAAATTTATCATTTTTGAGGGGGGGAGACAAAAAACACTAAGATACCAGAAAAAATTAATAATATAACTATAAAAATTAGCCAAGATTTAGAGAAAGCAGGGTTTTTTTCAATTGTTGAAAATAAAGCCTACTGCATGTACTCTTATAACTTTACCATCTCTGTAGAAAATCAAGCCAAGAAAAGAGTGTGGACTGCTAGATAGACCCACCTTCCTTGGGAACAAAACAGAGAAACACCATGGCATCCCTGTTTCCACTTAGAAAAGCTGGAAGTGTGAAGGGTAACTAGTGATAAAAGCATCTGCTACCACAACCTTTACCATACTGTTCCGCACGATATAAGAAGGTTAAAACATAGCTGGGACAAGAGGCCACTGATCATTCAAGATGTAGCTCTGAGTAAAAAGTGGGATATTTTAATATATCAAGCTTGTTTGAATTATTATTAATTCAACAGACATCATTAAGTGTTACCATGTGTAAGATGCTGATGGAATGCAGATGAGTTAGTCAGTTTGCTCAAAATGAGCCCATTAACCAGACGGCTATTGATGAAGTTTTAGACTCCTATGCCTGTCTACAGCAAATACATAGTTATTGCGTGATTATAGCAGGGCAAGAGCTGTGCCAGGGGTGTCCAACCATTTGACGTCTCTGGGCCACACTGGAAGAAGAGTTATCTTGGGCCACATTAAATACACAAACGCTAATGAAAACTGATGAGCCAAAAAAAGGTAAATTTAAAAGTAAATTTATGACTTTGTTTTGGGCCACATTCATAGCCATTCTGGGCCACATGCGGCCCAGGGGTTGCGGGTTGGACACCACTGGCAGACAACAAACTTTTTTAAAACTCTAAAAAATAAAACACTCACATTTTAGAAAATATGGCCTTTTTAAACTAGCTGGAAATTGCTATAATTTGCCCTATTAAAACTGGGCTAAAACTTATTATCTGTACCAACTGGTAACTTATATATATTTCTAAATGATTTATAATGGAGCATTTTTTAATTTTAATGCTCTAATATAGGAAAAAATGCCCTGGCTGGTGTAGCTCAGTGGATTGAGCGCGGGCCTGCGAACCGAAGGATCGCGGTTCGATTCCCTGTCAGGGCACATGCCTGGGTTGCCAGGCCAGTTCCCGGCAGGGGACATACAAGAGGCAACCGCACATTGATGTTTCTCTCCCTCTCTCCTTCCCTTCCCCTCTAAAAGATAAATAAATAAAATCTAAAAGGAAAAAAAAAAAGTACTTAAAAAAAAAAATCTTAAAAAAAAAAATATAGGAAAAAATTAGTCAGCTGGTGTTCTTAAATGCCAAAGACCAATTGCTCTACTCCCCAAACTATGTGAATTCAATCCTAGTCTTGAACTCTCCACATTAATGAACATTACAGGTTTATCTTCATATACAGTAGCCCCCCCTTTTCCATGAAGGTTATGTTCCAAGACCCCCTCTGGTTGCTTAAAACCATGCATAGTACCAAGCCCTATATATACATGTTTTTACCTATATATACATACCTACTATAAAATTTAATTTATAAATTAGGTATAGTAAGAAATTAACAACTAATAATTCGAACTAATACATTTTTCGGATTATAAGACGCACCCCCCCCCCAAATTTGGGAGGAATAATGTTAGTTAATGCTGCTGTTGAGTTCTGTTTACATTTACATTGGTGCAATATTATGTTATTTATGTTATTAAGTATTTTACCACATTTTTTGCTTCAAAACTTTTTTTCCTATTTTCCTATTTTAGACCATAAGGTGCAGGTGCATCTTATGGTCTAAAAAATATGGTATAATATACTGTAATTAAAGTTATATGCATGTGGCCTCTTTCTCTCAAAATATCTTATCATATTATACTCACCCTTCTTTTTGTGATGATGTGAGATGATAAAATGCCTTATTAAGCCAAGAACTTCTACCTTTTCACTTAAAGAAAGCATCTACTCTCTTGTGCTTTGGGGTCATTGTTAAGTAAATTAAGGGTTACTTGAAAATAAGCCCGACTGTAACTCCATGGCCTAGAGAGCTACTAAGGGACTAAAGGGAGGGTAGCATATACAACAAGGATACTCTGGACAAAAGGATGGTTCACATCCTGGACAAGATGGAACAGGATAGCACAAGAGTTCATCATACTACTCAGAATAGTGCACAATTTAAAACTTATAAGCTGTTTATTTCTGGAGCTTTCCATTTATCAATAATATTTTCAAACCATGGTTGACCAGGGGCAACTGAAACTCAGAAAGTGAAACCAAGGATAAGGGGGGACTGTAGAATCCAGTTATATTCATCCCTTGGTATCCGTGGGGGATTGGCTCCAGTACCCTCTCCCCCTTCTCCCTGCCCAAGATACCACAATCTGTAGATGGTCAAGTCCTTTACATAAAATGGTGCAGTATTTTCATAGAACCTAGCACAGAGGCTACAGCAAGGCATTCCTACACACCACTTCATTCACGTGGATTCAACGCAGGACCTGACACAGGGCAAATTCAAGTTCTGCTTTTTGGAACTTTCTGGGATTTTATTTTCAAGTATTTTTTATCCAAAATTGGTTAAATCCAGGAATACGAAACCCACAGATAGAGAGGGCCGACTGTACTGTTAATCTCAGTATGGAAACAGGAGACAAGAATCAAATTAATTTTGAGGCATCTCTAGAAATCTCTATAACTCTATGATCTCTCATTTCACTTTTGATCCGTAGTGATAACTTTCTCAAACATCTTTAAATCTCTAGAAAGTTTTCTTCAAACTCCTGAACTTTGTTTCCCACCGTTTTTTCTGGGTATTGTGTAAAAATGGCCAGTTGAGCCTGACTACATCATTACAAGCTATCAGCCACTGCAGCACTCCAGCCCTCAGAGCTGCAGTTTCCCAGTGTCTATCCCTATAATATGACAGTATTTAATTATTGTATATCCAACTTATTTAAAAGAAAAACTGCCTGAATTACAAGCCAAAACTTGCATTATTAACTCAAGGTTGATATATTTATTACTGTTATAAATTAAGCAACCAAATCTTATGTTTGAATGTTTTCATTTTGAAAGCCAATCAAATCACCTTTTTTTTTTTAATTTTTATTTTCATTGTTGATCTTGTACAGTTTTCTGTCTTTTATTCTCACCCCAACCCGCCACCCCAACCCTCCCCACCTCCCTCCCATTCCCACCCCCCCGCCATAGTTTTTGTCCATGTGTCCTTTATACTTGTTCCTGTAAATCCTTCCCCTTTTCCCCTGAAATTCCCTCCCCTCTCCCCTCTGGTGACTTTCAGCATGTTCCCAATTTCCATGTCTTTGGTTATAGTATGCTTGTTTGTTTGTTTTGTTGATTAGGTTCCTGTTAAAGGTGAGATCATATGGTATTTATCTTTCACTGCCTGGCTTACTTCGCTTAGCATGATGCTCTCAAGTTCCATCCATGCTGTTGCATAGGGTGTGAGCTCCTTCTTTCTTTCTGCTGCATAGAATTCCATTGTATAAATGTACCACAGTTTTTTGATCCATTCATTTGCTGATGGGCATCTAGGTTGCTTCCAACACTTGGCTATTGTAAATTGTGCTGCTATAAACATAGGGATGCATAGTTTCTTTTGGATTGGTGTTTCAGGGTTCTTAGGATATAGTCCTAGCAATGGAATTGCTGGGTCAAAAGGTATATCCATTTTTAGTGTTTTTAGAAAATTCCATACTGTTTTCCATAGTGGTTGTACCAGTCTGCACTCCCACCAGCAGTGCAGTAGTGTCCCCTTTTCTCCACAACCTCTCCAACACTTGCTGTTTGTTGCTTTGTTTATGAGGGCCATTCTGACTGGTGTCAAGTGGTATCTCATTGTGGTTTTAATTTGCATCTCTCTGATAGCTAGCGATATCGAGCATCTTTTCATGTGTCTCTGGATCCTCTGTATGTCCTCCTTGGAGAGGTGTCTGCCCAAGTCCTTTGCCCATTTTTTAATTGGGTTGCTTGTCTTCTTAGAGTGGAGTCGTGTAAGTTCTTTGTATATTTTGGAGATTAAACCCTTATCTGAGATATCATTGGCAAATATGTTTTCCCACACAGTCGGTTCTCTTTTTATTTTAATACTGTTTTCCTTGGCCATGCAGAAGCTTTTTATTTTGATGAGATCCCATTTGTTTATTCTTTCCTTTATGTCCCTTGCTTTAGGGGACATATCAGTAAAAATGTTGCTGCGTGTAATATCTGAGATTTTCCTGCCTATGTTCTCTTCTAGGACTTTAATGGTGTCACGGCTTATGTTTAAATCCTTTATCCACCTTGAATTTATTTTTGTGTATGGTGTAAGTTGGTGCTGAAGTTTCATTTTCTTGCACGTAGCTGTCCAGTTCTCCCAACACCACTTGTTGAAGAGGCTATTTTACTCTATTTGATGTTGCTGCCCTCTTTGTTGAATATTAATTGACTCTAGAGACTTGGGTTTATTTCTGGGCTCTCTGTTCTATTCCACTGGTCCACGTGCCTGTTTTTATGCCAGTACCAGGCTGTTTTGATTACAGTGGCCTTGTAATACAGTTTGGTATCAGGTATTGTGATCCCTCCTGCTTTGCTCTTCTTTCTCAAGACTGCTGCCGCTATTCTAGGTCATTTATGGTTCCATATAAATTTTTGAAGAGTTTGTTCTATATCTGTGAAATATGCCATTGGTACTTTAATAGGTATTGCATTGAATCTGTAGATTGCTTTGGGAAGTATGGACATTTTGATGATGTTAATTCTTCCGATCCATGAACACGGTATGTGTTTCCATTTATTTGTGTCTTCCTTGATTTCCTTCTTCAGTGTTGTGTAGTTTTCTGCATACAGGTCTTTTACCTCCTTGGTTAGGTTAATTCCTAGGTACTTTATTTTTCTTTTTGCTATATCAAATGGTATTTTTTTTCTTGATTTCTGCTTCTGTTGTTTCATTGTTGGTATACAAAAATGCCTTTGATTTCTGGATATTGACTTTGTATCCGGCTGTTTGGCTAAATTCATTTATTAGGTCGAGCAGTTTTTTGGCCGAGACTATAGGATTTTCTATGTATACTAACATGTCATCTGCAAACAATGATAGTTTTGTTTCCTCCTTTCCAAGTTGGATGCCTTTTATTTCCTTTTCTTGTCTAATCGCTGTGGCTAATACTTCCAATACTATGTTGAATAGAAGTGGAGAGAGTGGACAGCCTTGTCTTGTTCCTGATTTTAGTGGAAAAGAATTTAGTCTTTGCCCATTGAGTATGATGCTGGCTGTAGGTTTCTCATATATAGCCTTTATTATGTTGAGGAATGCTCCCTCTATTCCCACTTTGCTGAGTGTTTTTATCATAAATGGGTGCTGTACCTTATCAAATGTTTTTCCGCATCTATTGATATGATCATGTGATTTTTGTCTTTGCTTTTGCTTATGTGATGAATTACATTTACTGATTTGCGAATGTTGAACCATCCTTGCATCCCTGGGATGAATCCCACTTGGTCGTGGTGTATGATCTTTTTAATGTGTTGTTGGATGCGGTTTGCCAATATTTTGTTGAGGATTTTAGCATCTGTGTTCATCAGCGATATTGGCCTGAAGTTCTCCTTCTTTGTTGTGTCTTTATCTGGTTTTGGGATTAGGATGATGCTGGCTTCATAAAAAGAGTTTGGGAGTCTTCCATCTTTTTGAATTTTTTGGAATATTCTGTGGAGAATAGGGGTTAGCTCTTCCTTAAATGTTTTGTAGAATTCTCCTGTGAAGCCATCTGGTCCAGGGCTTTTGTGCATCGGGAGTGTTTTGATTACTGATTCAATTTCACCAGCTGTTATTGGTCTGTTCAGGCTTTCTGTTTCTTTTTCATTGAGTTTTGGAAGGTTATATTTTTCTAGAAACCTGTCCATTTCACCTAGGTTTTCAAATTTCTTGGCATACAGTTCTTCATAGTAATTTCTTACAATCCTTTGTATTTCTGCGGTGTCGGTTGTAATATCTCCTCTTTCATTTCTGATTGTGTTTATTTGAGTCCTCTCTCTTTTTTTCTTGATGAGCCTGCTTAAAGGCTTGTCGATTTTGTTGATCTTTTCAAAGAACCAACTCCTGGATTCATTGATCTTTAGGATTGTGCTTTTAGTCTCTATGTCATTTAATTCTGCTCTTATCTTGGTTATTTCTTTCCTTCTACTTGCTCTGGGCTGTCTTTGTTGTTGTTCCTCGAGTTCTTGTAGGCGAAGGGTTAGGTTGTTTGTTTGAGATGTTTCTGTCTTTTTTAGATAGGCCTGTATCGCTATAAGCTTCCCTCTGAGGACTGCCTTTGCTGTGTCCCATAAGTTTTGGGTCGATGTGAGTTCATTATCGTTTGTTTCCAGAAACTTTTTGATTTCCTCCCTAATTTCATTCTTGACCCATTCATTGTTTAATAGCATGCTATTCAATCTCCATGATTTTGAGGGTTTTGGGTTTTTCTCCTTGGGGTTCGTTTCTAGTTTCAGTCCCTTGTGGTCAGAGAAAATGCTTGGTATGATTTCAATTTTCTTGAATTTGTTGAGGCTTGATTTGTGTCCTATCATGTGGTCTATCTTTGAAAATGTTCCATGTGCATTTGAAAAGAAAGTGTATTTAGCTTCTTTGGGATGAAGGGCTCTATATATATCAGTTAAGTCCATTTCCTCTAGAGTGTTGTTCAATGCCACAATATCTTTGTTGATATTTTGTTTGGAAGATCTGTCCATTTTTGACAGTGGGGTGTTAAAATCACCTCCTATAATTGTGTTGCTGTCTATATCTTTCTTGAAGTCCTCCAAAATTTTCTTGATGTATTTAGGTGCTCCTCCGTTGGGTGCATATATATTTACAATATTTATGTCTTCTTGGTGGATTCTTCCCTTGAGTATTATGAAGTGACCTTCTGGGTCTCTCTTTATGGCCCTTCTTTTGAAGTCTATTTTGTCTGATATGAGTATTGCTACCCCAGCTTTTTTTTCCTGACCATTTGCTTGGAAAATTTGTTTCCAGCCCTTCACTTTGAGCCTGTGTATGTCTTTTGTTCTGAGGTGGGTTTCTTGTAGGCAGCATATGTGTGGGTCATGCTTTCTTATCCATTCAGCTATTCTATATCTTTTGATTGGAGCATTTAATCCATTTACATTTAAGGTTATTATTGATAGGTAATTATTCATTGCCATTTTCGTACCTGTGTTCCTCTCTCTCTTTCTCTCTCTGTCTTTTCCTTTCTTCCCTTAAAGCAGTCCCTTTAGCATCTCTTGCAGCATTGGTTTGGTAGAGGTGTATTCTTTTAGACTTCTTTTGTTTGGGAAGCTCTTTATTTGGCCTTCTATCTTGATTGAAAGCCTTGCTGGGTAAAGTAGTCTGGGTTGCAGGCCTTTGGTTCTCATTGCTTAGAATATTTCTTGCCATTCTCTTCTGGCTTGGAGCGTTTCCATTGAGAAGTCAGATGCTAACCTGATTGGGGCCCCCTTGTATGTTACTTCCTTTTTCTCCCTTGCTGCTTTTAAGATTCTCTCTTTGTCTTGGAATTTTGCCATTTTAATTATGATGTGTCTTGAAGTGGGCCTGTTTGGGTTCCTTTTGATTGGGACTCTCTGTGTTTCCTGGATTTGTGTGGTTTTTTCTCTCACCAAATGAGGGAAGTTTTCCATCATTACTTTTTCAAACAGGTTTTCTATCCCTTGTTCTTGTTCTTCTCCTTCTGGTATCCCTATTATACGAATATTATTCCGTTTCATGTTGTCTTGCATTTCTCTTAAACCCTCTTCATTCTTTCTAAGCCTCTTTTCCTTATCTTGCTCATTCTGAGTGTTTTTTTCTATTTTGTCCTCCAACTCGCTGATCCGATCTTCTGCTTCATCGATTCTGCTTTTCATTCCTTCTACTGTGTTCTTCAGTTCAGAGATTGTGTTCTTCATTTCCTCTTGGCCCTTGTTGATAGTTTCTATTTCCTTTTTCATGTTGATATAGTTTGCCGTGAGTTCATCATAACTTCCCTGTAGTTTATGGTAGCTCATTGAGAGCTCATTGAGCTTCCTGACAACCATTGCTTTGAACTCGATATCTGATAGTTGAGTTGCCTCTGTTTCATTTAGCATTCTTTCTTGAGCTTCCTCCTTTCCTTTCGTTTGGGGATTGTTCTTTTGTCTTCCCATTGTTTGTAAGACTCTTGTTGTTAGCCTCAGCTTCTTAAATTGATCTGTTCTGGCTCCCTGGGTTTGTGGTATGACCTTCTGTGGTAGAATATCTGTGAGATTCAGTGGTGGATTCTCCTTCGGGTATCCTGTTGTTCACCGCTTTCACTGTCTCATCAGCTGGTATACCCTCTTTTGGGGGCCAACTCTGGTTTTTGTTTTTGTTTTTGTTTTTGTTTTTCCCCACAGTTTCAGGCTTGCTTGTTTGTTTGTTTTGTCTCACTCGTGGGTATTTACAAAAAGAAGAGGGGGGAAAATGAAAAAAAGAAGCAAGAGGAAACAAGAGGAAGGTAGAAGAGATAAAATTGAAAAGAAAGGAAGAGGGGATAAGAGAAGAAGGAATTCAAGGGAGGCAAAAGGAGTTGGGGCGTAAAGAAGAAGATATAAACAATGAAGAAGGAGTAGTTAAAAACTCATATAGATAGACAGGCTTACAGACAAAAAGACACTAACAAACTGGCAAAACAAAAAAGAGACACACACACAGACACCCCCACACAAATATAAGCAGCCGGGGGGGGGGGGGGAGGAACAAGCAAAGCACAACAAAATATTTTTTAAAAAAAATAAAATAAAATAAAAATATATTAAAAAATAAAATGAAAAAAATGAAAAAACAAAACAAAACAAAACAAACAAACAAACAAACAAAAAACACCCTCTTGTTGTTTTCAAACTTGCCAGCCTGTTTTTCAGGTCTTGCTGGCTGCAATGGCCGAGGGGTGATCTTACTGCTTTTCTCTGTGTTCAGAACTCAGTCCTCATTGTGCTATGTATCCCAGCGTTAGTGGGCGCCTCTCCCCACAGGGTTTCCAGCGTGTGATCTGAGCCTCCTTGTGTGTGCGCACTTCACCGAGTTTATGGGTGTGTGCTAGGTTCTCCAGACGTGCACAGCCGCCTGCCTTTGTCCCTGGGAGGCTTTCAGTGTTCGGGCACAGCTGCCTGCCTTTGTTTCTGAGAGGGGCCTGCGTTCCAGCTGCTATCCGGCGCCTGCACCTTGGGCCTGAGCTGTCCGCGTTTGCACCTCTGGCTCCACAGCTGTCTCCAGCGGCCTGCGCCTATGTTTTCACGAGTGTCCACTAGCCCGCGACCGTGTGCGGTCCCCTGAGGGTGTCTATTTTCATGCAGATGTCTCACTTCGCCCGCGCCTGTCTCTGTTGGGGGGCCTGTGTTTTCGTAGTCGCCCGGCGACCACGAAAACTCGGTTCAAAGTCGCGCATTGACCTGGTGCGGGGCACCCACTTTCGCTCCCTTGCGGGGCACCCACTTTTGCTCGGGCGCAGTCGCGCGGTGGCCCCTGAGATCTCCCAGCCGGTTCAGCGGCTGACCCAGCTCCCTCCCCAGGGCCCTGGGGCAGGCTTGGCGGAGCGCCAGGCCGGGGCCTCAGCCGCCGGGCTCTCCGCACGCTGGAACCCTGGGCTCTTATTGTTCCGAAGAGCTCTCCTTACCGCTTGTTTTTCAGTGTCCGCTACAATTTCCGACCTCTTATTCTCCAATATGCTGTGTTACTGTTCCTTGTCTGTTCTGGTCTTTCAAAGATTGGTTTGGTTTTTCTCCCGTGTGTAGAGGGGGAATAGGGCCTGCTCCCTCCTACCACGCCGCCATCTTCCCAGCCTTATTTCTTGTTTTCCAATCAAATCACCTTTAATATTTAAATTGGTGGTTCTCGGCCACTGCTGGATATTAGAATCACCTGGAAACCTGAACTATACATATGCCCAGTCCCTCTCCCCATCATCCTTCAGGCCAAATAAATCACAGCCTCAGAGGTCACAGCCTAAGCACTGGTATTTTTTAAAAGCACCTTACGTGACTCTAACTTGTACAGATAGGGTAAAAAACACTGTTAAACCTAATTTGCACTTTTAGCTACTTGCAACTAAAACATCATTATATTATGAACCATACATACACAAAATCATGTGTAGTATAATTTATAGGTAAGAGATATTCTAGGATAATTTTGATAACTTTTACCTCTCCAGTTGGCTTTCAAGTTTGACTAAAAAGCATGAACAAGTTCTCCAAAAATCCAGCCCCTATCTCTCTTAACCAACACCGGTGAAATGAATGTGTGCTGCAATTTTTTTAATTCCTCTAAATGCTGAGAAACACTGTGGAGATAGTTGTTCAAAATTTTTTTAATTTAAAAACATCTGTTGCAGATAATGTAGTTTTGCTTCAACTCTTGTCACCGTCAATGGCCTTCACATATTACATTCATGAAACTTTGAACTACTTTTAATCCTCCCCTGCCTGTGTGCCTTTGCATATGCGATCTCCTTTTCCATGTGTCCTCTGCTCATACCCAACACAAAACTACTCATGCTTCAAATACCACCTTACATAATTACATCTACGAAGTTTTCCCCTAGCCTCCTAGGCAGACATAAATGGTTGTTACATGTATAATCCTATTGCACTTAATAAAATTCTCATTGAAACAATTACCTTATTGCTTCCTAATTATCATTTACATTGGCCTATCCTCACTAAACTATAAATGATATTCATCTTTAAATGTTTACTCTTAGCATAGTGCTTGATACATTACAGTTATTAAAAATGACAAACTATGAAATTTTTAAATGAATGAATAAACATGTAGAACAGATTTTATAATTATAGGACACACTCAAAATTGAACATTAAGAATCAATGCAAAAAACCATGGTGGGTGTTAGGCATTTTGAATCTGTGGGCTAATCTGTATTAGTACAAATCCTGCTGACAACATTGTATAGTAGAAATAATGGCAACCTCCAATTTAAATGTACAATCTAGGCCACATCTGACCATTATCTCCTTGCTTTTTCAAAATTTTATTTGACCTTATTGAAATTAGATTTCATTCCTCTCCTGATATCAACACCTTTTAAATTTTTAGTCACTTAGCATTCTGCAAAGAAAAAGCAGGGGAGTGCACTAAAACAAATTGCTTAATCTCAGAAAAATGCAAAACCATATATATATACCTGGCTGACCATTTGATTTTTTTAAAGATTTTATTTATTTGTTTGTCTGTTTGTTTTAGAGAGAAGGGAGGGAGAAAAAGAAGAAGAGAAAACATCAGTCGCCAGCCAGGGACCTGGCCTGCAACCCCTAGACAGGTGCCCACTAGGGGACCTTTCAGTCTGCAGGAAGACATCTAACCCATTAAGCCATACCAATCAGGGCTGACCATTTGATTTTTTGAGAAAATCAGTGTTTGGAGAAAATGAAAGCATGAGATAGGAATTGCCTCACTGAGCTAGTATACAAAAGACTCAATATTATGAGATAATTTTATGTTTATGAGATAATTTAGGTATAAAAGTCAATTAAAGAACATCTTAATCTATCCCTTTATAAAACCCAATTAGATTCCAATTATGTAACCAGAGATATAGCCTAATTTTAGGCCAAATCACAAACATTAAATAATATCACAATACCTCTTCCAATGTCTTTGCCTTCCAAGTCCTTTAGTGTAAATGAATTTCCTTTGACAATAAGAACAGCATCACCTTCCCACTTTTTGTGTTTTTTCCTTGAAGCCTTACACCAAACAACAGTGAAATATTTAACCAGACTGCCAGGTTCCACTTCTTGTCCCTTAGACACTGTTATTTCTTTAGGGGCTGAATAAACTAGAATAGAAAAATAAAATAAAAACCACATTACTAATGATCACTTTAATATTTAAAATTAAGGTCATTCAAACAAAAAATACACAAGAAAGTCAGATTGTAGTCAAATTATGTAACATGATTTGACCCTATCATTTTAGCATTTTATAAAATGAGAAATTCAAATGTCTGGTGCTGGCATTACCATGAGTGCAATGAATATAATTTTTTTAAGCGGTGTTCTTTTTTAAAGATTTTATTTATTTATTTTGAGAAAGAGAGGGAGAAAGGGAGAGTGGGAAAGAAACATCAATGTGTGGTTGCCTCTGCAACCCGCTACTGGGAAACTAGCTTGCAACCCAGGCATGTGCCCTGACTGGGAATCAAACCTGCAACCCTTTGGTTCACAGGCCTGCACTCAATCCACTGAGCTACACCAGCTGAGGCCAAGTATAAATTTTTTATCTCAAAATCATATAAACTCAGTTGAAGTAGAATAACGTAACAATCACTGCAAACATTTTAAAACTCTAGGGATTAAAAATAATATTTCAGAATCTCCGGGAAAATATCTGAAATCACACATTTGAACAACTGATTTCATTAGCAGTGACACAAGTCAGGAAAACTAAAATAAGATCAGAGTTGTCTGAAAAAATATCTGCAGTTTCTTCAAAAACAAACAAATGTAAAACGGCAAAGTAGCAATGAAACTAAACTTCATGGAAATACTTTTGTGTCCGAGTTACAGAGGACTCAGGCTGGGCCACTGATTCTAAGAAATCAGTAATATATAATCAAGAACTTAAAAAGCTCCTTCTTACAAAAGCCTGTACTTTTCTCAAAGACATTTCCAGAATCACCTTATAAAAACACATCCTATGTAACCTACACTTACTGTGGTGACACTTTCACAATACATATAAAACATTACATTGTACAACTGAAATTTGTATGTCAATTATACCTCAATTTAAAAACTGCCAAGCCAAATATATGTATATGGGGAGGGGGACCCAAAAGAATGAAATTATCTTCTGGAGGGTGGGCCCCTTGTAGTACAGGATTCCCCCCGACCCCTGCCCCAAGGTGAGTGTTCTAGGAACCCATCCGTATCAGTGTACCCGCCGGCATTGTTGCGAGAGGCTGCATTCGGCTTCAGTGAATTTTGTTTTTGAAGACTCTTTCAATGCATTTACACATTTCATGATGGGTGATTTACGGGTGCACCTGCCCACACCCTGCTGAGTTCAGCAGTTTTTGACCAAAAAATGTCATGACCCCTGTGCCCCACCCTCCCTATGCACCCCTACCTTGCCCTGAGGAACTTTTTTTGATTCCCCAGTTGAACCAGATGAAAAAAGTCCTCAAAGGGAAACATTTTGCCAATGTGGAAGAGGTGAAACAAACAAACAAACAAACAAACAAAAACAGCAGAAGCACAAAAAGGCATCAAAATTGACAAGTTCAAAAACTGTTTTGAGCAGTGGGAAAAATGTCTTGGTAGGTGTATTACATCGAATAGAAAGTACTTTGAAGGTGACTGAAGTTTAGACATGCAAGAATAAATAGACAATGTTTTATAAATAAATTCCATTTGGGGGGGAGAGTCCCTCCTCATATGATTGAAGAGGCAATTTTATACTGCGTGAGTCTAACTATATATGACATTCTAGAAAAGGCAAAACTCTGGAGACAGTAGAAAAGGTCAGTGATTGCTAAGGGTGAAGAAGGCATGAAAAGGTGGAGTATAGAGTATTTTTAGGACAATGGAAATACTGTATCAGTAACAGTTGTGTTTATTTTGGGGTGTTGAGTAAATTCAGACTTTTTCTACTATAATTTTGTATGCAAAAAATTGTGACTTAAGTTTAAACATGTAAGAATACCATATTTTTCTAAATAAGTTTAAACATGTAAGAATATCATATTTTTCGGAATATAAGACAGACTCTGCTCCCAAAATTTGGGAGGAAAAGGGGGGTGTGTCTTATAGTCCAAATGTAGCTTACCTGGCTTGCTGGGGCGGCGGCAGTGGAGTGGGGTCACAGGTTAAATACGGTAAATACACTATGTATAAATAATTCTGGCTTTTGGGGTGTTCCCGTGTGTGTGTGTGTGTGTGTGTATCTCCCACATACCCAAACAGTCTAAAACAAAATTCTCCAGCAACTGCACAACAGGGAAACTGATATTTGATGACAGAAACCAAAAAGTGGTTGCTGTCTCTGGAGCTGGGACATTAAATGGAAAAGGACAGGAGAGAAGAACTTGTTCTGAATGTATACAATTAACAAAAATAACCACTGGTAATTTTATGACTACTACATTTTACTGCACGTAAGTTACATACCTCAACTATTAAAGATAAAACAAAAAAAACTAAGCGTAATAGGTTGAAAGACATGAACATGATACTCTGAACCTGTAGTGCTGTGAAGCAGGAACACTGTAACATAATATATCTATTAATTCAAGCACACTCCGCACTACACAAAACCTCCCCCTGGTCGGCCTTACTTCCTCTATTTTCCCCTTGCCATAAACACCAGCTTCCCCAAGAGAGATACAGACCAGCCCCATCCTGAGTCCTTGTTCCTGTTTCTCACTTGTATGCTGGCTTTTCAGTGGAGAGATAACAGGCATTCTAGTTACCGCAAAATCTCATTGCCCCATGCCCTGTATCTTTTACCAAATACACACTTGATTCCAGAAAACTCAAAATAATGGAATTTAAAAAACAAAAGCCAAATAATTGCCTTTTTAAAATGCACCATTGACTTAAATAGGAAAAGAGAAAACACTGAGACCAGGAATAAGACAAGGATGCCCCCTTTTACCACTTCTGATCAACAATGTCCTGGAAGCCCTACCCACTGCAATAAGGATATAAAAACAAAAAGCATAAACATCAGAAAGGAAGAAATTAGACTGTACTTATGTGCAGATAAGATTATTTACATAGAAATGTGATGCTGATCCCGGCTCCTGGGGTCTGAGGTGTTGTGGATGAGACACCAGACAAATTCACACAGACTACTGAGTCCTGTGGAGGAAAAAGAACAGTGTGGCTTCTCTCTCAAGAGGAGAAAAAGCCTCAGAGTGCCTTGTCCATCCTCTCAAGAGGAGAGTGTCTCCACACTTGCCTTGACAGGCTTTTTTTATTGGGTTCAATTTGCACAGGAAAAGCTCATCAATCATTGTTAGGGACAAATGATTAAACAATAGATAACATTCAAAGAACTCTGAGGGCTTATTCTGAGTCAGGGTCAGATAGTTAAAGGGTCATAAAACTTTGGGGAACAAACTCACTTCCTGCTTGGACCCTTATCATTTAAATTGAGGGTATTAGCAAAGTAGGTTTCATAGGATTTTATGCGTTCTTTCTTAGGCCTGATTGCCCTAGGGAACCTGCCCTTTCCAGCACAGGGCCGCACCCACCTCCAGCATTATTTCATTAAGTCAGGCAGGGGAAGTAAGGCAGCCAAGAGATTAGAAGACTTCTTGCAGACAGAATGAGGACTCAGGCTTTATCAAAGCCGATGGGCGAGGGTCCCTTACCCCCCTTTTCTATAGCCCCCCAAGTTCTTCCCTGGGGGCCCCCATGATCGTGCCCATCTTAGGTCATCCTTCCCTTGACGAATCTTACCCATCAGTGGCTAACCGATCAAGCATGGTAGGCCAGGCAGGGTGAAGTAAAAGAAGCAGAGGTGGCGCCCCTGTCAGGGAGATAAGCTTTGTCTCCTTAGTGGCTTATGATCCCAAAGTTGCTCACTCAGCCTTAGCCACGGGGGGTTATAGCTCCTGAAATCGGGCAGGGCAGTTCCAACAGAAATGCCCAGGAAATCTAAGAACTAATGACTAAAACTAATCAAACACATTAGTAGGGTCATGGGTTGCAAGGTTCATAAGTAAAAAATCAATTGCATTCATACAGACTAATAAATAACTGAAAAATTAAATTTTTAAAAGTTCGTTCATAGTAGCTCCAGAAAAACACAAATGAAATACTTAAGAAAATATCTACCAAAAGGCATCTAAACCCTCTACACTGAAAATTAAAAAGCTGTGCTGAAAGAAACTAGCAAAGATCTAAATATATAAAGCCCATATTTCATGGATTGAAATTTTCAATTTTAAAGAAGAAATTCTCCCCAAAATGATTCCTTGAAGAACACAATACTGATCAAATCCTGGGATGTTTTTGGTAAAAATTAACAAGAAGATTCTAAAATTTATATGAAATGTAAAGAACCTAGATAGCCAAAACAATCTTCAAAAAGAACAAAGTTGGAAGACTTATCCCATCTGATTTCTAGGTTTGCTATCATACGACAATAATGAAGACAGTTTGGTACAGGCACAAGGGAAAAAAGACATGCAGGTCGGTGCAGCAGGAAAGTGGGCCAAAATATGGACTGTCACGTGCATACATGGTCAACTGATACTCAGCAAAGCTGGTGAAGTAAATTCAATGGGAAAAAGAAAGTCTTTTCAACAAATGTTGATAAATCAACTGTACATCCATATGGAAAGAGACGAACATCAAGAATTAACTCACCTATATACAAAAATTAACTCGAAATATATCACAGACCTAAATGTAAAGCTGTTTTACTGATCTGTGCAGGAAAACATAGGAGAAAATACAGTTGACCCTGAACAACACAGGTTTAAACTGCGCAGGTCCACTAACACAGAGATTCTTTCCATAAATACTGTAGATGTATTTTCTCTTGCTTATGATTTTCTTAATAACATTTTATTTCTCTAACTTACTTTACTGTAAGAATATAGTATAAAATACATATAACATACAAAATATGTGTTAATCGACTATGTTATCAGTAAGGCTTCTAGTCAACAGTAAGTTACTAGTAGTTAAGTTTTGGAGGGGTCAGACGTTATACTCAGACTTTCAACTGTGTGAAGGAGTTGGCAATCCTAACTCCGTGTTGTCTGAGGGTCAACTGTACCTGTAACCTTGAAGTAGGCAAAGATTTCTTAGCCAGAATACAAATGTGCGATACAAATACCCACAAGGATGATTAGAATAGAAAAGCCAGATAATAACAAGTGTGGCAAGAATATGGAGAAATTGGAAACTTCATACACTGCTGGTGGGAATATCAAATAGTGCAACCACTGTGGAAAACATTCTTGCAGTTCTTCATATGAAATAGTTACCATATGACACAGCAATTTCACTCCTAGGTATATGTCCAAGAAAAATAAAAACATATTCACATAACTTATACATGAATATTAACAGCAGGATTACCCATAATAGCCCAAAGGCAGAAACAACCCAAATGTTCATTCAATTGATAAATGGATAAACTAAATGTGGTATAGCTATACAATGGAATATTACTGGGCCATAAAAAGAATAAAGTACTAACATATGCTACAACATAGATGAACCTTGAAAACATTGCAAGTAAAAGCAGTCAGTCACAAAAGGGCACATACAATATGATTCCATTCATATGAAATGTTCAGAACAGGGAAATCTATAGAGACAGAAAGATTAGTGGTTGCCTTAGGGCTGGGGATTGAGGGTAGGAGTAGAGGGAAGGAGGGTGCACTGTGAAACCTATATACAGTGTTTCTTTTTGAAGTGCTGAAAATGTTCTAAAATTGCCTGTAGTGACAGTTGCACATACATGTGAAAATGCTAAAAACCATGAATTGTATACTTCATGTAAGACAATTATATGGTATATAAATAATATTTCAATAAAACTGTTTAAAAACACTCACACAATAACACCATATGCCCACTAGGCTGACTAATAACAAAGAAACCTGACCATACCAAGTGTTAGCAAAGATGTAAAGCCCCAGAAAATGTCACGCATTCTGCTGGAAGGAATGTAAACAGCACTAACACTTTGGAAAGCAGCTTGGCAGACTCTTAAAAAGTTAAACATCTACCTACTATAACCAGTCATTCTACTGAAGATATCCACCAAACAGAAGAGAAAATCTAAGTCCAGGCAAATAAAATGTGTACATCTTCAAGTCAAGAAACCAATCCCCCAAAATCCTGAAAAATCCATCGTGACTACTAGAATTTAGATAATCCATATCTTTTTTCTTTAAATTTACTTATTCTTAGAGAGAGGAGAAGGGCGGGAGAGAAACATGAATGTGTGGTTGCCTCTAGTGCACCCCCTACTGGGGACCTGGCCCGCAACCCAGGCATGTGCCCTGACTGGGAACTGAACCGCAACCCTTTGGTTTGTAGGCAGGTGCTCAATCTGCTGAGCCACACCAGCCAGGGATAATCCATATCTTCATCATTGGCAGTCATGGATTTATAGAATGAGTCTTGATTATCTTCCAACAATAAGTTATCATCAAAACTATCAGATTTTTTCTAAGAAAACAATTCATTCATATACAGCCTAAATCAACTATGGCCCAATGAACTTTTTACCAGTCCCTGAAAGGATTCAAGCTGCTATAGCCCTGAGTACAAGCCAAGCATCCTCATCTCTGAATCACTGTACCATTGTAGGGTCTTCCCAACAGGTCCACTGAAACATTCTCCTGCCCCTCTATTCCCTAATACCATTTTCCAGATTTACTATATTTTATGTTTTTAAATGCAAATGGTCATATGCCTATCTTGCTTAAAATCCAGTAGTTTTCATGGTCTTAAAGAAAACATGCTAGCTCCAGTCCAAGGATCTTCCACTTCTCTTCCTCCCACATGTTCTACAAATTAACTTCTACTTACCCTTCCGGACAGTTTAAATTTCCCTGATTGCCAAACTAGATCAAGTTGCCTTGTTACCTCAGCGTTATCTCAGCAGGTATTTATGTGACAAATTACTTAACGTGCCTAAACTATAAAGTTTTGAGAGGAGGGTGTTTTGATAGTATTCATCACCATATTCCCAGAACAATAGATACTCTTCAAAGCTGCTATTTTGAATCTAGGTACATTTTGACTTCATGTTTATAAAAATATTTAATTCAAAGAGAATAATCTTAAAAGTAATTTTCACAGAGAAAATAACCTTCAGAAATTAACTTTTAACTCATCTCCATTATTGTCCATTTTTATTTTCATTACAATGAATTGTTACCTTCAAGATTATTTTCCAAGTGAACTTTACAACAAAGATTTAACCCATCAGCCACTTTATGTATCATATTTTACTGACTACATTTTTGTCAAAAGTAAGTTTTCTTTTATAGCCATATTTCTACCAAATGCAGTTTTGCTAAGTCAAATTTTGAATGCCTGAATATTATCATGAATTTATCACTCCATTCATTTTTAGTCAAGAAAATTTACCAATTTTTAGATAAACTGGTAGTTGTCATGTGTTATTTAGGTTGTTTTACCCACCTTGATTTTCCCAGATAAAATTTTCAGGGCTTTAGCATAAACTAAAAAGACAGGATGCTTTGATTCATTTTTGAATTCTAAAGACCTTTGTGGCATGAGATTTTAGCCAATTTTAATTCGTTTTCTTTTTGCATCATTTCTACCAGTAGCAGTTACTGTGCATTGAACAAAAGACAATACCTTCCTGCATTTTTAAAATTTGTTCATTTATTAGGTTATCCAAGAGAAAAATGTAATTCCTTAGTACTTGCTGTATAGTAAGTACTCCCTAAATGTTACCTACCATCATTATCATTTTGCCCTTTCACCTTTCCCATTTAGTCCATTTTAAATGTCGGACCTGGGGTAGGGAAAGGACAAGTGAATAATTCTAAAAATTGGAATGAAGACAACTGAAAATTAAACATATAATGAACATAATCTCTTATATCTACCCTACCTGTATTACATAAAATACTGACTAGTTTGCTACATCCCAGACTAACCACCCCTAACAACTTCACCATAATTGTAATTTTTATTTCTAAACTGGGTTTTAATCTATTTCCCCCTTGACCCTGCAATGTACTTCCCAAATCAATGACAAAAAATGGTCTACATGAACAAGAGACCTGAAGTCCTATCAGCAAGATTCACAAGGTAAAGATGCTTTAAATCACACTTTGAAAAAACAGAAGGGAATAGATAATGTAGTTTTCATATTGGTGGTGGACATTACCCTTTTAATGATTCATAAGCAGTCATGCTAGGGTTGGATAGCTCAACAGTGCACTGCATGCACCCAAGTCTTTAACATTCTGTCTTTCCTTTCAAAAATTCGACATAAACATAGTTTTCAATTGAACATATGAAATTTTAAATGTCTTATATATTAATCAAATTCAAAAAAGAATGTAAATACTCTTTCAGAGTGTCTTTTAGTTTTAAAATTACCAAAACATACCAGAATGTTTAATATGCATTAACATAACTGCAATATAAATTTAAGACTTGAAACATAGTTTTTATTACACTAAAAATATACAAACACTAATTCATAAATTCCTTTAAACTGGAAATCATTGTTTACCTAATAAGAGACTGAATGTCAACTAAGTACAAGTATCATTATATATAAAATAAACCTAGAAGACATTTCTTTGCATCAGAGGTCATTTTCAGAACGATACTTTATGAGTACCACAGGGGCTATACATTTCATCATATTCCTCAATACCTCTTGTCAAAGTGCATATGCAATGAATGCTAAAGTAGAAAAAAGGACACAAAACTACATTTCCAGATATCTAAACTATCTGCCAGGAATTTTCAATTCATTTAAATATCACAAAAGTTAGTCATCAATTCCAATTCTGACATTCCAGTCACTGAACATGCAAAACTTTATTTTAAAAAAGAAACCATACATTGTTAATGGAAGTTTAAATAGTACAGTCATTTGGGAAAAAATCTGGCAGTTCTTTAAAAAATTAACTGTATAACTTTCCTAATCCATTATGTCCATAACTAATTTATACAAGAATATTCATAGAATCTATACACAATATCCAAAATCTGGAAATAGCCTAGAAGTACATCAAAAGATAAACCAACTGTGGTATATTTATACAACGGACACTACCCCGCAACAAAAAGCAATGAACTACTGACAAGATGGATGAACACGAGTGAACGTTAAAAATGTTAAGATGGGTGAAAGAACAGAAACAAGGGGTACGTTCTGTATGAAGTTCTATAACAGGCAAATCTTACTTACGATTTTCTAAAAATTAGACCAGGGGTTGCCTGAAGTGCCAGAAGACTGATTGGAAAGGGAGAGGAGAAGACCACCCAGAGTGAGGATAATGTTCTGAACTGAAGAGGGATTTAAGCTACAAAGGTGTAGTCAACCGTCAAAAATCATCATTGATGTTTTGTGCATTTCACTGTTTACAAATCTTACCTTTAAAAAAATACATACACAAATAAATACTGAACTCTGATTTATAATATTCATGCTGAAGTGTTTAGAAGTATTCTAATTCTGCAACTTAAGTTTTCTTTTAAAAATGAGTCAATGGATGGATAAATATATGATAAAGCAAATACAATAAAAAATTGAAGAATTTCAGTGACAGACATATGTTTACTGTAAAATACTTGACTTTTTCTATATGTTTGAAGACTTTCTTAATCCCTGTAACAGAAGTGAATTCACACATAATTTTAAAACATGAAAACATTTAGACTTATACTAAGAAAGTATAAATCTAATGACATACACAGTTTAAATTGGGCTGACTTGGGCAGTATTTTTATCTTATTTATTTATTTTGCTTTCCACTATTTACAAGCTAAAAATAATTTTCATATTATAATTACTAGTTTTAACCAAATCAAAATCATATGCAAAGATTTAGCAAACTGTTAATGATTAACTAGGTTGCGTATTTTAAGCATTTAATCTTTTGTATTAAGTACTGCAACCATATTTCATCTAATTATTTTTAAGTATTTACAATCAAATTTACTATCAAATATTTAACTGATTTTGAGAATTTGTAGATCTTAATATTTGAAAAATAAATATACTATATTTAAACATGGTACATTTGGCATCTAGTATACCACAATCACCTAAATAAATTTATTTCAATTATGCCTCATCATTAAAATTTTACGTCAACAGAACTGAATTCTTTGTCTCATGACACAAAAAGCAAGTACACACAAATCAGTACAATGTATCACCTTATATTTAAAAGAACATGCATTCACAAAACATTTAACCACCATTATGGACACTATATATTAAATACATTTTATCACACTCTAAATTATTCAAACATGTCTATTTAAAATTCAACATTACTCTAAAAGGCACATGAAAAATTATTCATATTTTACACATTTCTGTCTAAGATGCAACAGGATAGAATGAATCCTTCGAAAATGAAATAACACCAAGTTGATGCCTCATTATACATAAAAGTACTTTATTTGAATATTTTAAGAAATCCGCTGGCATCTTTACAAATGGAAGAACTTCATTATCTTTTCCAGGATGCCATTATAAATCATACCTAGTTTAGGAAAACAAAAGTTGTAAAAATAATGTACAATTTAGGTTCACATGGGTAAGAAAACATATAGAAAGGTGCTAAAAATAACCTATCCACTATTTAAAGTACTAATATACTGAGTGAAATAGTAATTTGACTTAGATTTTCAAATTTAATATACTTGTACAAAATTAAGTATACATTTAAAAAATCAAATCAGTCTTCCCTGTTTTCCCAGCATTTCATAGGTAAATCTCATGGCCCCAAACGGTTCTCTACAGTATGTAGGATGTCTGCTGGCTTTAGATGTACTCCATCAGTACTAGCAGAGTTTGCCCTTGCACATTCCCCTTAGTAAAAGCTGCCCTCAGCGAAAACTGCTAATGTAGGTTGCTAAGTAGTCAAAAAGCTCAAAAAAGTCTGAATGTCCAAAAGGAACAGAAAAAAGGTTTAGCTCAGAATTTTCCTAAGATATTACACAAAATGACAATAAAAACCTCCAAAACAAGTTTAACGCTCAAATTTTCTTTATACTGGAATTTTCATAAACTATACTAATTATGGTTGCATGGGTGGAGGAGTGGTTATACAATGGAACAGAATCATAAGCACTTAAATTTTTACAAATTCAAATTACACAAGACTGGGTTTAAAACTGCTATTGTAAATTCACTGCAATGAGTGAGACACTGGGGTTTAAAAATATGTAAAAATAAGGCTGTTTTATTCTACTCAGTCCCTAGAATGAATCTGCCCTCTGACACAACCAAAGAAACAACAATCTTGAACAATGCTGGAAAAAAATCTGACTGTGTTTACAACTATTTAAAAGGCAGCAGAATTTTCAAGGGCAATTTCGTACATACATTTTTACCTTCAACACTGAGTTTAGAACCCAACCACCAAAAAAGATGTATGCTGCACCTTTTTTTTTTAGATTTTATTTATTTATTTTTAGAGAGAGGGGAAGGGAGGGAGAAAGAGAGGCAGAGAAACATCAATGTACGAGAGATATGCATTAAACAGTTGCCTCTTACTTGTCCCCACTGGGCGACTGAGCCTGCAACCCAGGTGTATGTCCTGACTGGGAATTGAACCAACGACCTTTCGGTTGGCGGGCCAGCACTCAATTCACTAAGCCACACCAGCCAGGGTGTCTATTGCACTATTCTGAACCCAGAACTCTTTCCTAGAAACATCTCACAGACTTGAATGTTCCACAGAACACACTTTGGAAAACCCTGACTTAGTTGCACAAAGTCAATATTCAAATTAAACATTCATCATCAATTCTAAGTAAGAGCATGCTCAGATTGCAACATGAATTACTTTATATATAGTAGTTTGTTTTCAATAACCTCAAAAACTTAAAGCTGACTATTGTAAGAATGCATTTACTGGAACTCTACTGTAAAAACATTACCTCAATTAGAATTATAGAAAATTTGTTAGATTCAAAGAAGTCATAGCAAATTAAAGATGATAAAATTGTCAAAAGGATATATAATATATATTCAAGGCATTTTTATAAAATATTGAACTCTTAATAGCAGATATAAAATGCCAATGAAATTAAGCATTCAACAACCTAAAGTAATACCTTAACAGTCCATTTTATTTTTATTATTTCTATTTCTACAGCCATAACCTAAATTTCAGACTTACTCTCACTACAATACCCATCCTAAGAGACACTGACTTAGAGCTCTAATTTCTCTCTCTCTTAATCAAAAGGCATCAATGGCTTCCCACTGTACTTCCAGGTTTGATTTCTTAAAAATAGTTTTTAATGTAATCTATAATCTGGCACCAACCAACTTCCAAATTGATATCCCTTAATTCACCTTTACTCCTTTTCAATGAAATTTTTCGAGAATCTAATATGATTTAGGCCCTGAGCTAGGTTCCAAAATACAGGGTTTGTTAAAATAGATTGCTGGACTCTACCACCAGAGTTTCTGATTCAAAAGGTATGAGTTTACATTTTCCACAAGTTCTCAAGAGATGCTCACGCTACTGGTCAGGATCTACTCTTGGTGAACCACTGCCCTACTCCAAAGGCCACAAACCGGAAGCCCCCTGGCTGAATGAGGTCCACTCACATGTTCTGTCTGTGCAGTGTTTTAACATTCTGAATTATCTGCAAACATCTTAAAACTGAAAAATTGTCACATAAAATACAGATTTCTGGCTTATGTTTGTATGTAAAAATTCTCCTGGAGCTCAACAGTAGCTACCCCATTTAGTCAAGGGAGATGTCCTAGTTCAGGTTACCACTGCCCTAATCGGCCCTCTACACTGAGGTAAAGTCATCTGGCTTAGTGCTGAATTTGTGCTTGTACACAAATGATCTACTTTTCCCCCTTCTCGGCCTTTCTCCATCCTGCTCACTTTGACTTAAACACCTCTTCTCCACTATACTGCTAAAATTATACCTACCCCATTTGAAAGCCTGGCTTAAAAAAATCCTTCCTCAACAAAGCCCCAGCAAAAATAAAAATCCTTAAGTAATATACATACTAAAGATTTAAACTTAATATGTGTGCTTTAAGAATGAATGTTTTATTTCCACAAATATTAAAATAGCAATATTTATAAAACACATTACAGAATATCATTTAAACCATCAACATATTTTTGCTATTTGTAATCTATGTAAAATTTAAATTGTGCTCATTAAATTTTTTACTGTGAAATATTTTTCAGAATAAGACCTTAAAAATGAATTAAAACATTAAATCTTACAGCCAAGATATATAATAGCTCCAAAAGAGTATCTCATTTTGCTGGACAAAAAATGGAGGATCGGGTAACTAATACAATTCCCCTGATTTCATAACCTCCCAATTTTAAAAACAATTTTAATGAAACAAACACTTCCAATTTTTTACATGGAGAATATTTTAGTGGATCTTTACTTCTATGGAATAGCAAGGAGAAAAATTACAAAGATTCAGTGCTGGTCCTTGCTCTGCCATAAATAGCTTTTTACATCAAGTAAGTTGAATTCTCCTTGGACTTCAGTTTTATTCGTTTCTAATAAAAAGGGGGAAAGTGATCTCCAAATACCTTTAATCACTAAAATCGTAAGAATTAATCCTTTCAAAAATGAAAGCATAAAAATCAATGTCATAAAGACAAGTTTCTGTTAATAGACTAGGATTGCTTCTAAATTACAGTGACTTAAAAACCTTAAACTACTACACCTTTCAAAGCTCTAATTTACAATGTTGAAGACTCACAGCTTTGAAAGAGTATTTGTGTATGTATTTATGTATGTTATATTTTAATGATCAAAATATAACATCTTTTGTAAAGCAAACTAAACTCCTAGGAAAAAAACTGAGGGAAGACCAAAAAAACACAACCATGCCAGCTAATCAGTAAGTTTTAATATATCTCAAAAGAAAATTAAATAATTAAAAAAATGTCAAGTTTTTTTAATGAGACTAACAATATTTTTTTTAAGAATATGTATTCTGCTTTAAGGTATTCCCAAATGAAAGTAATTTGGCCAAAACTAAAATTATTAAATTGTGAGACTGGAAAAAAACTTAGAAACTATCATATTCAGGCAGATCATGCCGTAAGCGAATTGCTTTCAGCTTCTCCACTTCAATTTTTGCTTGTAGCAACTCTTCTTCTAGCTGCTGCCTTCTTTTCAATCCATCCCTCTTCTCCTGAACATACAATCCAAAGTTTTTTTGATTTTCTAAAATTATCTGATGCTCCTCTTTCAGCATTTGCAGAATCTGAGGGTCATACCCTAATTGTGACCTAAAGTGTCCTCCATTCTCATGATGAAAAAAGTCATCTCTCCTTGGAATAGAAGATGGAGACAATGTCATTCTCACATCAACAGAGGAAAGTGATGGCGACACAGATCTTTCCATAAGATGTACTAATTCATGTTCTTCTCTTTGCTCAAAAGTGTAACTCTGTTCAGAATTTAAAACCAGTGGAGGAGGGGGTTTAATGTCTTCTTCTTGCTTCACCTCCACTGTAAGAGCAACTGGATGGTGATCCAACATTACTTGTAGAGAACTGGTACCAGCCTGTGCTTCCTCATCCAAGTTTGCACTACAGCACACAAAAAAGCATTATAAAATGTAAATCATCAAATGAAGACAAAAGTATTATTTATGCCATAGGTGCATGTTTAATATACATTAATCTTCAAGCTTTAAAGCTATGAAAAAAATTATGAAACAAAAAATCTTAACCATGCCCTGGCTGGTGTGACTCAGTGGACTGAGTGTCAGCCTGGGAACCAAAGGGTCACTGGTTCGATTCCTGGTCAGGGCACATGCCTGGGTTGCAGGCCAAGTCCCCATTTGGGGACACATGAGAGGCAACCACGCACTGATGTTTCTCTCCCTCTCTTTCTCCCTCCCTTCCCCTCTCTCTAAAAATAAATAAATAAATCTTTTTAAAAATCTTAACCTTTAGAATAACAAAAGTAAGTGGCTAAGTGGTCTTCCTCTTTCCCTCCCTCCCTCCCTCACACACCAGCACCTTTCCCTGTCCCCCGCTTTCCCCGTCCCCTTCTCAGGTGCTTCTCTAGGTGTGTGTGTTCCATTTGCCTCACTCTATCTCCGAAGCTCCATGGCCCTTCTTTTGCCTCTGAATTTGTTTCCTCAGCCCATTTCTTCTACGGCTTATTTCTTCAACCTCTGACTTTCTAAATAAACTTTCCCTTATAGTTTGTCTTGGCTCTGAATTGTTTCTTAGCCAGAAACCAAGTACTGAGGTTGTTGAATGGAAGTCCAGCCTAACTTGTTTCTAACACCTCCAACTCCTCTGTTTCTATGAGTTTGTATGGGTTTTGTGTCTGAGTGTTTTTTAAGATTTTATTTTTTTTATTTATTTTTAGAGAGAGGGGAAGAATGGGAGAGGGAGAGACACATAGATATGTGAGAGATACATCGATCAGTTGCTTCTTGCAAACCCCTAAGTGGGGATCTGGCCCACAACCCAGGCATGTGCCCTGACTGGGAATCAAACCAGTGACCTTTTAGATAGCAAGCCAGCACTCAATCCACTGAGCCACACCAGCCAGGACTGTTTGAATTTTTTTTTAATTCCACATATAAGTGAATTCACACGGCAACTGTCCTTCTCTGATTTATTTCACTTAAAATAATACCCTCCACGCCTACTTTATTGCCACAAATGGCAGAATTACATTCTTTTCTATCCAGTATGTATGTGTATACCGTATAATCTTCATCTGTTCGTATTTTTTCATATCGATAAAAACTTAGGTCGCTTCTGTATATTGGCTATTGTAGCTAATGCTGTGATAAACCTAGGCATGCACATGTCTATTGGAAACTGTTTTTGTTTTCTTTGGATAAATACACAGAATAGAACGGCTAAAAAAATTTTTTTAAAGGTGAATAACAAGTTTAGGATTTTAATAACATACATATAGCTTTCTCTCATCCTTAAGTTAAAAATCAGGCTCTTAAAAAGACAGGAAATTTCAAATACTACACAAGGACAAGGAGGTAAATTATATATTTTTTTAAAAAGCCATTTCTAATGGTCTCAAAAAGACACCAATTGTTCTACAAGCCTGACATTTTGTTAATGTCACAGAAAGCCACTCAATGCATTCTGGGCCTTGCTATCCCTGCACCTTAACCCCTGATCTGCTTGTGCTCTCCTGGACCAACCCAACAACTAGGAAAGCTCAAAACTCCCAGGAGGACAATGGAAGTCCATCTGTGATTTCTGTATTTATCCAAAAAAAAAAAAAAAAAATACTGGGATAAATGGTAAGGAGAAAAATAATTTTTAAAAAATAAAAATAGATTTTAAAAATCAAGATTTCATATTGCTTTCAGTATGCCCGACTAGCAGGATTAGCCTTTCTACCCATTCGCACATGCAGCAGTGTTTAGTCTTACCTGTCCTAAACCAAATGACTCAGCTGTTCTCTCAGGTTTTCAACCATTGTTAGGTCAAGTTCACAGGCCAAGGATTTATATCTACCACTATATCGCCAGCATGTACCTTAAAACTGTACTTGAAACCTAGCAGGTGCTCATTGTATGTTGAATGATTAAATATACATGAAATGGTTTTTATAATACAATGTTTTTAAATGGCTTAAATATGATACATTGAAAGTTTATTAAATTTACATGTAATTTCCATAAAACACACCTTCCTACAGAGACATCTAGTTTTAGCATAGTTTATTAATATTTGTAATGATATAAGTGCAATGTACCTGAAGATTCTAGTTTTATAAAAAATTTCACATATAAAGCTGTTAATTTAGAATATATAATCTTGTTTCTTGAGGTTTTTGTTTTTTTTTTAATTTTTGTTTCTGCCTAACTTAAAAATAAAAGTTATAAAGGAGAAAAAGATTAGTAATGAGAAAACACTGTATTAACATTTAGAGAATGTTTACAGATGATGAAAAAGTAACATGGTTAAGATACATTGCACATGGATGATTAATGTGTTGAAGTAAGTTGAAGTAGAACACAGGAAAAGAATTAAAATCCCCACATGTCACTTACAAAGGGCATTAAGTTGCAAAAAATATCAGGTATTTGTCTAACAGATACAAATGAAACAAGATATACAGTATATTATGAAAAAAATCTATTTGTAGATCACATAAAATTCTTTCATTTTAATTTTGACCTTTTTGTCATCTTATGCTTTTCAAAAGCAAAGCAATAGAAATGTAATTCAAATTAGTAAGATTTGCTTTTATTCGCATCTCTAAAATCTAGAATAGGAAAATGTTCAAACTACAGATGAAAATTTAATTTTTTAAATCTATATAATTACTATTCCAAATTAGTATGTATAATACTCACAATTAGACACAAACATATTCTCATGTAAATTTAAAATATGCCTCATATCTGTAATATTGCATTCCATTTTAATTGAAACATTTACAAGTAAGGTTATTATATGAAAAAATGCATTAGAGAATGTCACAAAAATGATAAAGAGGACTTCTAAAATTTATAAATATTGATTTTAAAGACCAAATAGATTACAAAAACAAAATATAATTTGACATTAGAAACAAGTAAAAATAAAGGCATAAATCAATGTGTTATGGAGACAGTCTTACAAAATAGGTACTTTCAAAAAAAGATTTATTTATTTATTTTTAGAGAGGGGAGGGAGGGAGAAGGAGGGACAGAAACAGTGATGTGTGAGAGAAATATCGACCGGTTGCCCCTCTCATGCCCCCAAATAGGGACCTGGCTAGCAACCCAGGCATGTACCCTGACGGGGAATTGAACTGGAGACCTTTTGGTTTGCGGGTCAGCACTCAACCCACTGAACCACGCCAGCCAGGGCAGGTGTATATTTTCAAATACATTAAATAATACAAGCAGTAAGATCTTCCTTATTAAGAATGGAGAGTTTGGTGAGATTAATAGATATATTTATATAAAAGCATAATTAAAGTTATAAAATAATTATAAACTTGAAATAATTAAGACTCAAGATGATGCCAAGTATAAGCACATCACATATATAAATATATTAAATGAAAATGCTACTATAGAAAAACAGCAGTGTAGACACTAACATAAGCAAGTATTTAAATATTTCAAATATTCTTCACTTTAAAATCTGAAAACTTGGCCCTGGCTGGGTAGCTCAGTTGGTTAGAGCATCATCCCTAAATGCCAAGGTTGCAGGTTTGATTCCTGGTCAGGGCATATACAGCAATGAATCAATGAATGCATAAATAAGTGGAACAACAAATCAATCTCTCTCTCTCTCTCCCCCCCATCTCCTTCCTCTCTCTAAAGTCAATAAATACATTTTTTTATTCTGAAAAATTATTATTTACACAGTAGGTATAAAAATAGGTTAAATCAATTAATTCCTTTTATCAGAGAAATTTAGTTGTCTCAAAAGATTGTGTATGTAACACACACACACAAATGGCCAAAATATAAGTAGAAACTTGTATATCATTTTTCTTCTGTACTCACTGTGTTATTAAAATATGTATCTATTGCTTCTCAGCCTTTTGGCTATCATATGTAGTATCCATTCTTACCAGTTTAAAATACGTATCTAACTAAAACTACAGGTTCTATATGTAGTTTTCAAATTACAAAAGCCTATACTTAATACCCAAAAGATAGTTTTATACCTGTAATGCAAAAGCCACTTTTCTCTATGGTTTGGAGTGGGGGGGAGGATTTAATAAGTAGGACAGTATAAAACAGTCTTATTGTGGAGTTTTTTGGACGGCCAGCATATTAGGATTTAATCCTTTGTAATCACAGTGAACATTTGAAGCAGTGGTCCCACCATCTAATACATTGTGGACCCATGTCCTGGATTCCCACTAGTGATATTTTTTTTTACTATGCTATCAACTAGAAATAAGCTAGGCTGAAAAGTTATCCTAGTAAATTATCAAAATAACGAACATGTTTGCTAAAAAGTTTTTTCCCCTTGTTTCTCTCTTAACTTCAGAAAGATTTCACAGGTAATCAATAATTCTGCTTTTTATAAAATAACTCTCCCACTAATAGGAAAGCACACTGTAAAGCTTTATTTGAAAGGTCTCCCAACTAACAATAAGTTCATAACGTGTAAATTACCCTAAATGATTCAGAAGAATACAGCTGCTATTTTTGTCTTGTGCCAGGGGTTAAAATTTCAATCAGTAGTAAAATAAGAGTTTTTAGGATTCCCAGGGAAGTAGTTATGTGGAGCATAAATTTAAACAAACAAACAAAAGAAATGTTTCTAACCCTTAATGAACCCAGTTGCTCTTACTAGTACAGTAAGATTCCCAGTCTGATATCCTTGCAAAGCAGTTTGAGAAATCCTGCCCTTTCCTGTGTGACCCAAGATCAAAGTGACACTATACCATTCATTAATAAAAACACAAAAACTGAATTTTATTAAGTAGTTGAATCCCTAATTGGGTATTAATTCCTTTCCTAGTGTTTATTTTAAATATAAGTTAGAAAAAGAATTTAAACTGTTTTAATATATACAATAATACCACTGATAAGTTTACATAGTTATTGATTTTAGTTTTTTAGCTCAAAGAATATTCAATAAAAGGAGATTAACAATTTCAAATAAAAGCAAGGGTTCCATTTCTCCTGAAACTAACTTTTTACAAAACTGAAAATTCCAATGAAATACAATCTTCAATGAAATTTTAAAAGATCTCTCAGCTAATTAAATAATTTAATTTTAAAGCTTAAAAAGTTTATGAGGTGATGTTACAAATTTCATCCCATTCATTCCTCCCTAACCTTCACTTTTCAGAAACTACAAAGGGAGGGAAGGGGGAAGGGAAGACAATAAAAAGTGGCTTAAATGAAATGCAGCAGAAAAATTCCTTATAGCCTCACTTTTCTTTTTTTAGAATACAAAACAAAGACACTATTCACTGCTCCCGTGTGGGGATGCTTACTATGCGTATCACTATCACAACTAAGCCAGAGCCCAATAGATAGGAGGCGCCATAATTTTCCACAACAAAATAAAATAAAGCTTACCTTTGTATGTGGTTCCTGTCTCTTACCACGCAAAAACTGGAAATCTGGGGAATCATCTCCATAACTTTCTTGGTTGGCTCAGAAATATTGCTTTTAAAATCTGATTGGGTATCTTTTTGCTGCAATAGCTCCTGTTTGGCATATTCTTTGAGCCTTTTGTAAAGGGTGCGTAGGCCCTGCGCTGTTCGTGGAGGGCGGTCTACTCCAATTGCATTATAGTTAACTGCTATGATATCCCAACACCTATTCTTTTCCACTATTACTGAATGTTTATTAGTGTGTTCTTCAAGAATTTTCACATATGGCTTCACAAGCTTTAGCAAATCAAGCTTTTCAGATAAGGTAAAATTGGAAGATCTAGCCTTTCCTACCATTGTTCTTTTCAAATTAAGTAGGCAGTTTCTGAAACCACCATGCAGCCTTCAGCTCTGCTCAGCTCTTTTCACAAACGGAAAAAGATCAGGCTTAACTAGGCTAGCCTCATTTAGGCCCACGCCTACAGGGGAGGGTTTATTAAAATTCCTCCAGCTTAAGCTGACGCAGGTTCAGGAAATCTGCTTAAGCCAAGCCTGACCTACATAAAGCTTCTCACTGAAAAAGACAGGAAGGCACAAGCAAAACACACTTGTGTATAAAGAGAACAGCTCAAGATAGAATTTAATACACAAAGGTCTAGAGATAAGCATGGAACACAGCTAAAAATTAGCTAGTTTGGTGAGAATATCAAATTTCCACACATGTATGCCTAGCTGATAGATTGAAACTGCACTGCAGTATCACTTTAATAAAAACAAAAGAGGAACTGTTTTGTGCTATTTGTTTACAAACCCAGTAGACAGAAAAAATAAAACTGAAAATATGAGTGCTGAATGTAGTGGTTCCTAACTGAGCAAGGCCCTAATCACTGTTAATGAGCTGCATTCTCTCTTACAAAATCTGCATAATGCTGGTCCTGCTGTCAATCAGGAATTGCATATCCTCTAGCTAGTTAGGTTACACCCGACTCAGACTCCACAGTAAAGCTAAGCTTCCCCTTCATTTTACAATCTACAGTATGCACTGTGTACTTCTATTCAGTTACTTAAGAAGAAATTTTTGTCGAACACTGAATCCAAAAAGCAGATAAAAAATGTAACGCAATGGATTATTCTAGCTGCAACGTATGTGAATGTGCTAGCCTGCTTTATCATGTGTAAAAATCACCATCCACAGTGAGAACAGCATAATCTCACTTTAAGAATGCACACAACAAAATCGCCTTTGCTATTATCAAGAGGTGGGATTTTTATTTAGCTATACTCACACAATCTGGACCATGAAAGGAAATGGTTAGTCTAGCCATTTGCAAGGCCACCATTTTGCATGCTTAGAATACGTCAGTGTAAGAAACATTCAAACCTGTAAGAATTTTTATTAGTTTATTTGAGCCAAACTGATGACAACTGCCGGGAACCAAAAATCCCAGTAGACTGAGAAAATGCTCCAGAGATTGGCAGTTTTGCACCTTATTTTATACATTACGATCAAATGTGGAGGGAAAGGGGGCTACGTGTAATTCATCAGGGATAGATTAGGGAGGCAGGAGAAAGCAAAGCGCGGAAATATCTGGGACTGGATAAAAAGTAAAGGGAAGGCACATACGGTACTTCTTTTACACAGGTGAAGAATAGTTAACAGTTAGCAATTAACATGATGATAATAAGAATGAGGGGATTTGCGGTACTTGCTCTGGCGCTTTGCAGGGTGGGCAGGGGAATAACTTTGATATTCCAAAGTTACTGTTATCAGATATATTAATATAGATGCAAAAAAAAAACCCAACTGGCTCAGTTAAAGTAAAAACTGACCTTTGTTAGACAACAATATGGACCTAGGACATGACTACACGCTGTAAACTGCTTTTAGTTAGGAAGTTTTAATTTCAGACCAGCCTGTGTGATTACTTTAGGTCTCTGAGTTTGTCAGGCTGCCGTGCAGGCCTCCCCTGACCTTGTCAAGTTTAGTATATGACACTTTTTTCATCCATAAATATATTTTCTAATCTCTGTCTGAAAGTATGATAAATAACAATGTACAGGGAAGCTGCGGAAGGGACTGAAATCCAGGAGAGAGCAGAGCAGGCCCTATTGTTCCCTCTCGGACCCCGCCCCCACATACAATGTCACAACCCAGGGACTGGGCTGCCCCACCCTGGGGAATACCTAAGGCTCCACCCCTCACTACCTAACAGCCACCACCAGACCAAAACCAAAACAAAACAAACAAACAAAAAAACACCAAAAACGGCTCAAACCAGAGAACAAATGAAAGCCCCAGAGCCAATTCCTCTAAGCCATGAAGAGATAGCCAACCTATCAGACACACAGTTCGAAGCCCTGGTAATCAGGATGCTCACAGAACTGGTTGATTTTGCTCACAAATTAGATGGAAAAATGCAGGCTACAATACGTGAAATGAAGGAAGACGCAAGGGGAACCAATAGAGATGGAAGGAAAACTGGGACTCAAATCAAAGGAGTGGACCAGAAGGAAGAAACAAACAACCAAACAGAAAACGAGGAAGAAACAAGAATTCAAAAAAATGAGGAGAGGCATAGGAACCTCCGGGACATCTTTAAACGTCCCAACATCTGAATTATAGGGGTCCCAGAAGGGGAAGAAGAGGAGCAACAAGTGGAAAACTGATTTGAACAAATAATAAAGGAGAACTTCCCCAATCTGGCAAAGGAAATAGACTACCAAGAAGTCCAGGAAGCTCAGAGAGTCCCAAAGAAGTTGGACCCAAGGAGGAACACACCAAAGCACATCAAAATTACATTAGCCAAGATGAAAATGAAGGAGAGAATTCTAGAAGCAGCAAGGGATAAAGGAACAGTCACCTACAAAGGAGTTCCCATCAGACTGTCAGCTGATTTCTCAAAAGAGACCTTACAGGCAAGAAGGGGCTGGAAAGAAATACTTGAAGTCTTGAAAGGCAGGGACCTACATCCAAAATTGCTCTATCCAGCAAAGCTGTCACTTAGAATGGAAGGGAAGATAAAGTGCTTCTCAGATAAGGTCAAAGTTAAAGGAGTTCATCATCACCAAGCCCTTATTATATGAAATGTTAAAGGGACTTATCTAAGAAAAAGAAGATAAAAATATGACAGTGAAGTCAGCAAACTCACAGCTATTAAAGACCACACCTAAAACAAAAGCAAACTAAGCAAACAGCTAGAACAGGAACAGAACCACAGAAATGGAGATCACATGGAGGGTTAGCAACAGGGGCATGGGAGGAGGAGAGAGGGGGGAAAGGTACAGAGAATAAGTAGCATAGACAGTGGGTAGAAAATAGACAGGGGGAGGGCAAGAATAATGTGAGAAATGTAGAAGCTAAAGAACTTATGACACATGGACATGAGCTAAAGGGGGGGAATGTGGGTGGGAGGGCATGTGCAGGGTGGAGGGGAATGATGGGGTCGAAATGGGACAACTGTAATACCATAATCAATAAAATATATTTTAAAAAAAAACAATGTACACAAAATAAGCCTATTTTCTCCCAATATACTACATGTTTCTCCAGATAGGAAAATGAATTAGAATATACTTGAACACAGTTCCATTCAACCAAATAATTACTGAATACCCATAAAAAATGCTCCCTGTGTCCTGGCTGGTGTGGCTCAGTGGATTGAGTGCTGGCCTGCAAACCGGTTCGATTAACTGTCAGGCACATGCGTGGGTTGCAGGCCAGGTTCCCCTTTGGGGGCATGCAAGGCAACCAGACATTGATGTTTCTCTCCCTCTCTTCTCCCACTGGTCCCCTTTCTCTGAAAATAAATTTTAAAAATCTTTAAACAAAACAAAAACATGCTCCCAAACACTGTGCAAGGCCCAAGGAAATCAAAGGTGAATCTAGCTAGATACAGCCCCTAACCAGGAAACTAGTTCTGCAGAAATGCCATAAATTTTCAAATCCTTGTTTTTCATTCTTTCAGTGGAAGAGAAGCCAATTAAATGTACTGAGTTCTCACAATAAGCCAGGTCATGTGCAAGAAGCGTTAAATGTGTATCCATCAGGCAAGAAGTGTTAAATGTGTATCCATCAGGAAAAAACGTGAAAGACTGCAGGGCATTCTATAGAATGCTAGGTGTTGTCTGGGACACCCTACTGAGTAATCTCACTTGTTAGTAGTCCTAGCCTTCCACTGCCTTTGGGCAGTTTTATTGCTCAGTAAATTGTAGCAAATAGTAATGAAAATTATTCTTGTCCATAGAGATAGGAATTGAAAAACTGATGATCACAGATACTCAAAGAAAAGTGAGAACACAAAATTTATACTATCTTTAAATAATATTTTGTTATTTTTGGAAGAAATGTAGATACTGTGTTAAGAAACAAAATAAAAATATTAAAAACCATCCAATCTCACTAAATCAAGGAAATGTATACGAAAAATAATTTTCATTCACAAGAGTGACCAAATTCTTAAAGACCAAAAAGGTCAAGAGTGGATTAAGGAGGCAGGGCAAAGAACACTCTTCCGTACTGTTGATGGAAGTGTAAAAATGGCATTCTGGATATTGATCTGGGAGTATCCATTAATACTTTACATGTGTAAAACCTTCCAAAACTGTTAACCTAAAAATAAATTGAGACAGGTAAGCCAGGACAAGCAAAACAGGGGAACTGACAAATGGTTAAACAAGCAGTTTGAAGCCATCTAGTAAATCCAACCTTCCCTAAATCAAGGATACCTGAGAGTACCAGTAAATGGTTTGCATTTCTCCTCCCCAGCCAGAGGGTAAATAGCTTAAATCACCTTACTCAGGGAGCTAAATAACAAAAACCCAATTAGTGTTATTTGCCAACCAGGCCCAAGGACAGATGAAGTCAAAAGGATAAATCTCATTTTGGCACATCAGCATAACACTGATGAATATTTTATTGAGATCCTCCCCTAAAACCGCCCCTAAATCCCCAGACTTTAAAACCCCTCAAAACAAAGGTCTCAGCGCACAGCACACACGTGTACTCTGGAAGGTGCCCTCACCTTGCGCCTTTCCCCTTCTTCTGCCCCCACAGGTATGCATCTCCTAAAATCCAAGGGATCCCACAAGGTTTGCAACCAAGCAGCAATGGGCAGCAGCAGCTCTTCCTGGGCTAACCTCCTGACGCCCCCTTTCTCTGGCTTCTTAGTGAGCTAAACCAGACCGACTGAGGCGCATTTCTTTCCTATAACGTTTCCAGAAAGCCGAGGCAGCTCCACTTAGACTCTCCTGTTGCTTTCAATATCCTAAGCCCTTCCTGGTTTCACTGACCCCAGCTCTAATAAACATCCTGTAAAAATCATCGTGATATCTTTCCTGACAAAGTCAAGAATCCAGCCGTCCGTAGGCAGACCCACTCAGGGCCAGGTCCCCTTTCCAGTAACACAATGACCAAAGTGAGAGGCAACAAGAGTTTGCGATCCAAAATAATAGCTATTCATGAATCACTGATTCAGGCATAACCCAAATAGTCTTCCGATTAGAAGACGAAGGCAAGGGGTATTTATGAGACAGGAAAGGGGAATAATTACATGAATAGGAGCAAGGGTGGTAAGCTAAGGAAGAAATTTCTATAGGTGCAGATAAGCTAATATATTGATGCTGATTCTAAAACTGGCTTTAATTTTCAGTACAGTAGTCATAATAACTGCTTTCTTGTTATCTTTGCAAACAGTTCTTTGGAACGCAATGTTGCTTTAGGCTCAGTCCAAGTGTCACTTTGCCCAGTTTTAACATTCCAAAGGTTTGGGGAGTGAGACAGACAAAGCAATTCCTCTGAGATTACAGCTCTGGCTTCAGTTTGAAGGGGATCCCTTTGAGACGGGCCAGTTAGCCAGGACAAGTGGAGTTGGGAAACTCAGACAGGCAGCTGAACAAACTGACAGGTCAATTTACAGCCAGACACAAAAGGGCACCTCCCTAGAGATAACATCTAGGCCTCACTTGTGTTTCAGCTCCAGGACCAGAAAAGCATCAGAAGAAGGTGGGAAACACCAGGACCAGCTGCAATGACTAATGATCCCCTACCCTGCCACTAACCCTGAAAGAACACACCTGGACACTTATATTCTACTGAAACCCTCTCCTGAGACCTTCCCTGACACCTCCCCTAAAATTCCCACCTGCAAGAGAGAGATAAAACAGTCAAGAGAAAGAGCAGATGAGTGCACGCTCCCTCTGGAGAGCAGCCTATGCCATTCCCTTCCCCCTCTTTTTCCCTCTCTTCTTCCCTCTCTTCTTCCCTCACAGGCACGCGTCTCCTAAACTCTAGGGGTCTCCCAAGACTTACAACCAGGGGAGCAATGGGCAGCGGCAGCTTGTCCCAGGCTAATCCCCAAAGTCCCCTTTTCTCGGACTTCCCAGTGAGTTAAAGCAGTCCAGCCTAGGCTGTCTCTGGTGGCTTCTTGTACCATATGCCCTTCCTGTTTCACTGTCCCAGCTTTAATAAGTATACCTTCCTAGTTCTCTAAAAAGTACCTGAACTTGTATTGTGAAATTTTTCCTGCACAGAAAACCCACATACTACCAGCTGGCCCTAGGCAGAGCCACTCAAGGCCAGGTCCCCTGTTTGGTAACACCTTTATAGAGGTATAGAAAGTAAATACATACATACATATGAAAACGCACTCCAAAAAGGTCTAGAACTCCACTCCAATACAGTAGCCATGAACCACATGTGGATACTGAGCTCTCCCCTCTCTGGAAAATGGGGATAGAGTTGAAAATTATAAGCTTCTAATCATGGAGTCCCCCAGAAGTCAACTCATTAAAACAAAAGACATTCCTATCACCCAGGAAATTCCAAGGGATTTAGGAACTCTGTCAGAAACTGGGGTCAATGACCAAATATTAGAACAAAAGATATTCCTAGTACTCTTATCACTGAGGAAATTACAAGGGTTTTAGGAGCTCTGTGCCAGGAACTGGGGAGAGAGACCAATATAGGTATTTTCTAATAATCTCACAGAGTGAAAGTGTAAAATTTACTCCAGCATGCTCCCTGAATCACAGATTTACTCTATACAACCTAAACTGACATACATCTGTTCCCAGTCAACAATCAAGAAACTCAGTTTGGCCAAGTCTTGTCCTTGGGATAAAAGTATTTTGAGCTAAAGGAGCCAGTGTCCCTGAAGCTGGTTGGCAAGAACATAGCCTTTCGTTAAATTTTGTATACCATAAATGATGCCAAGCTATTCAAATTTATTTCAGCTTTCTTTTTTTTCACTTCGTAATTTTGAATGCTGAAGGTGTCTCATCAACATTCCTTTTACCCCTTCACAGCGGCACTCCTAGATCTAAGGCCAGGAATCCCTCTGGTCCCAGCAAAGTGGCCCGATAGCAGCACCAAGCTGTAAAATCTTATTTAGTGACTTTGAGTAGGCACCATCTGCTTGTCATCAGACAGATGAGAAAAAGGATGTGGCCCCAACAGTTGCTGAGGTCTATCATTTGACATGAGCCAATACCGCAAGTGCCTGATCCGAAAAAGAGAAAGAAATTGGGCCCATGATGACACCTTTAAAGTACAAGGCCAGTCAATCCTGAAGCCTAGAATTTCCAGTTACATGTACCACTAAAAATCAATTAGATAAGCCAGTATTTTTATCAATACTTAAAAGAAAAGCATAGTAACCAGTATAAGAAAAATCTGCTGTGGTTTTTCTTTCTTTCCATTATGCTTCTCCTATTTGCCTATTTTATCTTGCTTAAATCACTACTTCCCACATTTTGTTTTTAAATGAGAATTCAAAGAAGATGCAAGATATGAATAGGATTCATTCTTCCCCCAAAAAGTAGAGGCTGAATTCCATCATTGTTTCAATTATTCTATGCTGGTCCTCCCAAAACCATAAAGCAGACTCCCAGATTACAGCTCTGTTCAAACAGGAATCCTCCCATTCACACCCAATCCAGATAACTGAGGAGGAGGTCTTTGACCAAACAGCATCCTAGCAGTGAAGACAATTTCCAAAAGGTAGCTTAGGGAACACACCTCACAAAGTCTATACAACAGTTTTTTTAGCACTTGGGGAAGGAGAGCAAGAGGTACAGGCCTATTTGAGAAACTCAGAAAAGCTCTTTAGAAAAATGCATGTGTGTATGCATACCTTCTGTTCGAACTGCCTCCTATTCATCCAACTGTGAGGAAGGAATTCCTGCTCACTGTTATGGGGACGGTCCAACATACAACACCTGATACTATACAGGCCAGATAGTCACATATACTCACAGCCCAGGGAAGGAGGACACCAAACTCATGCAGGACCCCCGGGGGTCGCCCTCTGGAACAGAGTGATGCACCAGGGGCTGTGGGAGGCAGCCTTTATAGTATCAAGGGTAGGGAGGGCACCCTGGTGGATATGAAGGATGTGACTGGCTTATTTGAATAATTCTTCAGCTGGCAGGGAACTGAAGCCTTGTGGACAATAAAAGGACAATAACTAAACCTGACAAGCTCAGGGGAGGCCTGCGTGGTGGCCTGAAAAACTCTAGACCTAAAGTAACCATATAGATGGCCTGAAATTAAAACTTTTTAACTAAAAGCAGTTGATGGCGAGTAGTCACATCCTAGGCTGCAATCTTCCCTGACAAAAGTCAATCTGTACCTTAATTGGGCCTGTCTATTGTCTTTTGCATCTATAACATACCTTTGGAATGTCAAGGTAACTTCCCTTTTGCCAAACCTCGAGTACAAGCACCAGAGCAGAAATCATAAATGCTCTTGTTACTGTTAATTGTTGACTATTAACTATGCTGTACCCACCTATGTAAAAGAAGTACGCTATCATATTACTTTTTTTATCCAATTCCAGAGGCCCCCCTGCACCCCACTTTGCTTTCTCCTGCCTCCCAAATCTATCACCCTTATGCCTTGTCTTAACTATAATGTATAAAATAAGGTGCAAAAACTGCCATTTTCTAGAGCATTTTCTCAATCTGTTGAGGTCTGCTTCCCAGCAATTGTTGTCAGTTTGGCTCAAATAAACTCATAAAAAGTCTTAGAGGCTTGAACATTTCTTACTTTCTTACACTGACACCCTATTACTGAGGGATAAACAGAAATTGCACTGGATCCATTCAATGGGATCTAGCTAAGGAACCTTACCTCAGGAACACAGTGGCAAGGGGGACCTGCAGTTAGGCCATTCAAGGCCTCATGATTTTACTCAATGTCAAGGCAGCACATAACACTGATCCTTAATTTTAGGTCTTAAACCACACCCTCCCTTACAAACACATACACTACCCATAACTACCCATGGTAATTAAGAACCACTCCTAGACAGCAGAATGGTGGTTTCCAGAATTGAAGAGGGATCGGGGAAGACAAAGAAAGTAAAGGGAGTACTAAATATGGTGATGGAAAGCGACAAGACTCTGGGTAGTGAGCACACAATGGAGTACAGAGATGTATCTTAAAGTTGTACACCTGAAATTTATATACTGTTATTAACCAATGTTACATCAATAAATTTAGCTTTTTAAAACAGAACTGCCCTGGCTGATGTGGCTCAGTAGACTGGATGCTGGCCTGCGAACCAGAGGGTCACTGGATTGATTCCCAGTCAGGGCCCATGCCCGGGATGCAAGGCAGGTCTCCACTTGGGGTTGTGCAAGAGGCAAGTGATCAACATATCTCTTGCACATCAAAGTTCTCTCCCTCTATCTCCCTCCCTTCTCCTCTCTCTAAAAATAAATAAAACCTTTTTTTTTCCTCACTGCCTTTGACATGTTTATTCAAAACTAGTTGTCCATAGTGACTTGACCGTTATAGAATAAACAAATAGAAGTTTATGCCACAGGCTTCTTTTCTTCTGTGGTGGGTTTCTTTTCTGCAGGCTTCTTCTCAGCTGCTGGTTTCTTGGTAGCTGCAGCCTTTTTTCCCACCACAGGCTTCTTCTGCTTCTTAACACCAACAACCTTCTTTCCTTTCTTTCCTACCACGGGCTTCTTGCCTGGAACTCCCTTCTCATCGGATTTGGCTTGTAGTGCCGCTGCTGCTCTATCTACCCGGAGCTTGTGATTCCTGGCCTGGTGAAGAATAGTGTTCCGGCGCATGGTCTTTGCATATGGATTTAACTTCAACATGATTCTCAGGTTTTTCAGTGGGTTCTTCTTCAGGACTCTGCGATGAATCTTCTTGCGTGGTGCTCGGAGGGCCCTTTGGATCTCTGAACTTTTTAAGATTCTGCTAAGGTCTGTATTGAGCATCTTGTGCATGGGAAGGTTGTAGTTACTCTTGAGGGAGGCAGCTTTACGCCAAGTGCCATACAGATCATCTAACTTGCGGAAAGCACTTTCAGTCCAAATGCAGAAACGGCCCACATGCCCACCAGGAGCAAGTTTCAAAATGTTCAGTTTGCTTACATTAAGCAGAGTAATTCCAGGAATGTTTCTGAAGGCTTTGTTGATACCGTTGTCCTCATTATAAATGATGCAGGGTCCCCTGCGCTGGATACAACGACGGTTTCTCATTTTGCCCTTGCCAGCTCTCATTCTCTGAGAGGCATAGACCTTTTTGATATCATTCCAGGCCTTAAGCTTCTTAAGAAGCAAAACAGCCTCTTTGGTTTTCTTGTAGCTTTCAACTTGATCTTCCACCACCAAAGGAAGTTCAGGAACTTCCTCAATACGATGACCTTTAGACATGACCAGTGCTGGTAAGGCCGAGGCAGCTAGGGCAGAGCAGATGGCATATCGTTTCTGTGTTGTGTTCACTCTGCGGTGCCAACGGCGCCAGGTTTTGGTTGGTGCAAACATGCGGCCCCCACGACACATATTTCCAAAAGCACCCTGGCCAGAACGATGAGTTCCACCACCTCGAACTCTGGGAATTCGAGCCACAGCTCTACCAGTACCCCAAGACTCAGCACTGGTTTGATGTCCTGCCAATTCACTGACAGCATAGGGCTGTCTATTGTTTTTGCGCAAGTTGGTGTGAACAAAGTTCACAATATCTGGTCGAATGGGAGCCTTGAACACAGCAGGCAAAGTGACATTTTTGCCAGATGATTCCCCCTTTTCGGAGTACACTGATATCAGTGGACGAGCACACGCCATGGCGTTGAGAGGAGAGAGCACACTCCTCTCAGCCCGGCGGCTCGCACAGGAAAAAAAGCTAAAAATAAATAAAATCTTAAAAAAGAAAAAAAAAAGAACCACTGCTCAGTATGATATTATCTGACTATTGCCTTTTCCCAGGAATGCCCCATCTTAAAAAAAAAAAGCAAGCAATGCTCTATACTCAGGAGAGAATTTGGTAGCTCAGCCTCCTAGAAATTGTCCTTGATAATACCTAAATAGTCTCAAACCTGCTTCAAAATTATTTGGAGGGATGCATATGAGAGAGGCAATAGTCAAATGAACAGGATCCTTTTTTGCTGGCCTGATTCCAGGATAAAGTTGAGCAAATGTATTCATTTCCGTCAAAGGCAGGAATTCAAAGGAACAGTCCCTGTGTGTAGGTTGCCCAAAAAGCCCCTGAAAAATCGTGAAAACTAAAGGCAAATGATTTAAGGGAGAATGATATTCACTGGTGTTTTTAAGAGGTAGAGATATACCTATCATGGTTTCCCTCTTTAGCAGACTGGGCTCCTGACATTGTCCAATAATCTACACTAGAAAACAACTCTACACATCCCCCAAATTAAGACACTCACTTATTCCCTGACCCAAATCTCCATAAAAGAGCCCTTAAAAACAAAGGATGTCTTCCTGATCCTTAATATGCTTTTCTATGGGAACAGAATATAGCAGATTTGAGAATTCAGTACTTATAGTTGTATAAGGAAATTAAGAGTCACAACAGAATAGTTACAATTTTTTTTAAAAATAGTTTCCTTTCAAATACCCTTTCTGGCTTGACTATTAATATCAACGTCTTTTTTATTTTATTTTAAATTACAGATGACATTCAATATTATTAGTTTCAGGTATACAACATAGTACTTAGACATCTGTACAATTTACAAAATGATCTCCCCAGTAAGTCCAGTATACACCTGTCACCATACATGTGTATTAAAATATTAGTGACTATATTCCCTATGCTGCACATCCCCATGGCTATTTTGTACTTCTTAGTCCCTCTCCCTTTTGTATCCGGTCCCCTAATCCCCCTCCCACCTGGCAATCCTCAGTTTGTTCTGTTTCTGAATCTGTTTGTTTTGTTCATTCATTTATTTTGTTCTTTTTTTTTTTTAGATTTCTTTATTTATTTTTAAAGAGACAGGAAGGGAGGGAGAAGGAGAGGGAGAGAAACAACGATGTGTGAGAGATGCACAGACCCACTGTCTCTCACACATTCCCAACTGGGAGCCTGGCCTGCAATCCAGGCATGTTCCCTGACGGGGAATCGAACTAGAAACCTTTCAGTTCTCAGTCCAGTGCTTAATCCACTGACCACACCAGCCAGGGCCTATTGTGTTCTTATGTAAAAAAAGATTCCACATACAAATAGAGCCATATGTTATTTGTCTTTGTGGACACTCAGGTTGCTTCCATATCTGGGTTATTGTAAATAATGCTGCAATGAGCATAGAAACACATTTATCTTTGGGAATTAGTGTTTTAGATTTCTTTGGATAAAAATCCAGAAATGGAATTGCTGGGTCATAATGTAGTTGTTTTTAATTTTTTGAGGAATCTCCATACTGTTTTCCATAATGACTGTACCAATTTTCAATCCCACCAACAAATTAAAGAGACTAAAAGGACATGAAACTAAATACAACATGTAATCATGGACTAGCAGGCATGAAAATAACATTTATCTTGGATATGCCCATCAGAACTCTTGGGTGATCAGGTTCATTGTCAGTGAGAAGTAGTATCAACAGTGGGCTTAAAATATTCAGTAAACCATGTTGTAAAAAGATGTGCTGTCATCCAGGCTTTCTTGTTCCATTTACAGAGCACAAGCAGAGTAGATTTAGCATAATTCTTAAGGGCCCTAGGATTCTCAGAATGGTAAATGAGCACTGGCTTCAAATTAAAGTCACCGGCTGCATTAGCTCCTAACAAGAGTCAGCCTGTCCTTTGAAGCCAGGCATTGATTTCTCTCTAACAATGAAAGTCCTAGATGTCATCTTCTTCCAATATAAGGCTGCTCTATCTCCACTGAAAATCTGCTGTTTAGTGTGGCCACCTTCATTACTTATCTTAGCTAGACCTTCATTACTTATCTTAGAGTAACTTTCTGTGACTGTTCCTTCAGAACTTGCTGCTTCTCCTTGGAGATGGTTTTTTACCTTTAACCTCATGAACCCACCTCTGCTAGCTTCAAACTTTTCTTCTGCAGTTTCCTCACATCACTCAGCCTTCAGAGAATGGAAGATAGTTAGGGCTTTGCTCTGGATTAGGCTTTGGCTTAAGGTAATGTCGTGTCTGGTTTGTCGTTCTGTTTCACTTTCTTATCATGCATGTGTTCACTGAGGTCACACTTTCCATTTCCTTCAAGAACTCTTTCTTTGCATTCACAACTTAGCTAACTGTCACAAGAGGCCTGGCTTTTGGCCCATCACGGCTTTCAACATGCCTTTGTCACTAAGCTTAATCATTTCTAGCTTTTGATTTAAAGTGAGATACGCAACTCTTCCTCTTTCACTTGAACATTTAGAGAACACTATAGGGTTATTAATTGACCTAATTTCAATATTGTTGACTCAGGAAATAGGGAGGCCCAAAGAGAAGGAGAGAGATGGGGAAACAGCCATTCAGTAAAGCAGCCAGAATGCACACAACATTTACGGATTAAGTTCACTGTCTTATATAGGTGTGGTTCATGGAGCCCAAAACAACTTCAATAGTAGCACCAAAGATCACTGATCACAGACCACAACAAATATAACAGTAATGAAAAAGTCTGAAATATCGCAAGAACTATCAAAATGTGACACAGAGACATGAAGTGAGCAAATGCTGCTGAAAAACAGAGTCAACAGACTTGCTTGACACAGGGTTGCCACAAATGGTAAAAAAACACATCCGCAAAGTGCAATAAAACAAGGTATGCCTATATGTACTTTCATATAGGTTGAGCATCACAATAAATGATACATACATTGTTCATACATTGTTAGTGAGAGTGTAAACTGGTAGGAACCTCTGCAGGGGGCAATTCATTGTTATCCATCCAAAAAACAAACACACACACTTTGACACCAGCACCCTACTCCCAACTTATTTATCCTATGGGTATATTCTCATATACATTTATAATATATAGATATTCAGCCCCGGCTGGTGTGGTTCAGTGGATTGAGCCCGGGCTGTGAACCAAAGGGTCACTGGTTCAATTCCCAGTCAGGGCACATGCCTGGGTTGCAGGCCATGTTCCCAGTGAGGTATCCACAAGAGGCAACCACACATTGATGTTTCTCTCCTTTCTCCCTCCCTTCCCCTGTCTCTAAAAATAAAAAAAAATAAATCTTTAAAAAATATAGAGAGAGATATTCATTATTGTTTTGTTTGTCATAACAAAGACGCCAAGCAACCTAAATAACCATTAATAAGGCCCTGACTAAATACATTTGGCAAATCCATACAACTGAGTATCATGTAGTTTTTAAATAGGAAAAGGTAGTTCTAACTGTACTGACAACAAGATTTCAAAGACAGATCATCACAGTAAAAAATAAAAACTACAGAACAGTGCAGCTAGTGAAAAATCATTTGTATGGGAAAATATATTACATACAAATGTTTCCGAATAGAGAATATCCCAAAGATACCCAAAATACTGGTAACTGGCTGCATCTGGGGAAAGAAACTAGACAGGTAGGGATCAAGGACGAGGGACTTCTTACTATACTTTTCATGACTCACGAATTTTTTTACCATGTGCATTCATTACCTAAAAAAAAGTCACAAGGGACTACTGACTCTGTTCATATGAAATGTCCAGAACAGGCACCATAGGGATAAAAAGCAGATTAGTGGTTACCAAGGCTGGAAAGAGAGTGGGGAACGGGGAGTGGAGTGCTTAATTGTCCCTGTTTCCTTTCAGCGTGATGAAAATGTTCTGGAACTAGGCAGTGGTGATGGTTACACTACACTGTAAACGTGCTAAATGCCACTGAATTATGCACTTTAAAATGGTGAATTTTATGTTATGGATATTTTATCACAACAAAAAAATCAAACATTTATGAATTAAATATAAATAGAACCAATAAAATTCAAAAACTGCATTATTTTGGCCGTGATACTTAACTGAAACTGGTAACCACACAGGTTCTTCTGCAATAGAGTTCATGATGGCTCAATTCTTTGGCCGAGCCTATTTGAATACATGCAACCTTGATTTGGTAGGAGTGTACTACCTAGACATTCTGTCCACCCCTGTTCTTATTTGCAGACATGAAATCTTCAGTCATACTACAAGATTCAGCATATGCTTACTTTTATTCATATAATTTAATAGAAAACACAAATGAGGCAAAACATTAACAACCACTCAATTTAGAATTGGATTATTCTCTTCTACATCTGGAGGACATTTTTCAAAAGACAAAAGCGAAGGAGGAAAAATGAAGATATATTTTAACTGGAACACACAGGCTTGGACCTTCAACTCTAGGTGGATTAGATCTAGGATTGAAAGGTTATCAAAAGGTGAATGGATACTGCATAGGTAGGTGTTTTACCTCCTTACTTTCCTATATACAACATCCCTCTCCAGCAAGCACCATAGAAAGCAAGATGCTTCTTACAATGCTGTTTTTCCCCAGTTAACCTCTCTCTGAAGGATAGGCATGAAGGTTATCAGAAGGTTGGCACAGGTTCCTCAGTCCACTGAATGTTCTAAATCAGAGAAGGATTAAGGAATTAAGGGTTGAGTAAATTAACTCTCTCTTTACTGTATCTTTTTTTTTTTAAGATTTTATTTATTTATTTTTAGAGAGGGGAAGGGAGGGAGAAAGAGAAGGAGAGAAACATCAATGTGTGATTGCCTCTTATACGCCCCCTAATCAGGGACGGGAGCAGGTCTGCAACCCAGGCACGTGCCCTAGACTGGGAATTAAACAGGTGACCCTTCGATTCACAGGCCGGCACTCAAGCCACTGAGCCAAACCAGCCAGGGCCCTCTTTAATGTATCTTAACTCTTAACTCTCTTCTTATATTTAGCAGGAAAGAGAATAAGAAACCATAGTAAAACCCCAAATAAAAATCAACTACACTCCAAATAAGTAACATGTCATGTGTGATACTGTAGAGTCTAAGTATTATTCTCTGGAGAAGAAATTAGTTACCATGATAGGGAAAAAAGCATATATTATCTGCTATGGGTTTGAGAGTGGAGAAGAAAGTGTAGGAAAACAGGATATTCATCTCACAAAGATGGAAGAAAGAAAAGAGGGAGGGAAGGAAGAAAAGAGGGAGGAAAGGAAGGCAGAAAGCAAGGAGAGAGCAAATCAGTGACACATGGCAGCAGCTGCATGGCCGTGCCCAGAGCTGCTTCTGCAAAGCGCCCTGGATTGCTTCCAGCTCCAAAGTCCTTCCCAACTTTTAAAGTTACGAGGAACATAAATGGCACCAAGGAACCTGGCCACTTGAGAAAACACAGAATTCCTTTCTGCCTCAGCAAGAATTGAACCCACTTATAGGTAAAATTAATTAATCATCACCAAGCTCAAGAAATTCCTTCAAAAGGAGTAAGCGTTTAAGGCACTTTTTGTTGATTGACACTGGTATCTTAAGGATGGCAGTTACAATTCTATAGACCAGCAGATGGGGCTCTCTCCCTGAATATGGTTATTCGACCAAAAATTAATAAAATACAATTTGGAAAAATGTAGTCTTGATGTTGCCTTTCACAGAGCCAAATAAACATCTGTGAACAATCCTAATTATTTTTTTAATTACCTGAACAATACTGATCTATTACAGATACAAAAAGAACCATAATCATTATTTTAACTCAATCAACAAAGTAGGAGAGGGATGTTTGTTAAATGCTTGCTTCTCCTGCAATTATGTACCTTCGTAATTCCCATCTAACCAACCTGAAGTTACTCCATGGACTACAATGGAGTAACTTGTAGTTACTTATTTTACTTATTTCAAGTTCACCTCTCCAATTTTAGTAATCAACATGTTTTTTTAGAAATGTTTTTTCACATCTCGAAACACATTTTGGTAACTGAGAAAAAGACCATATTTGACCATAAGTTTACAATGAACAATATTAGACATAATACCTATTATAAAAAATAAGATTTGAATTACATGGCTATTAATCCAGTCATTAAGAGAAATTATGAAACAAAAAAATCTAAATTGCCAACAATCTACTGGTTTTATAGAAATAACTTTCGAATGTAACATTTTCATTCTAATAATCAATTTAAATAATACTGTAATAAAACCTGTCAAGTGTAAACATGATTAATAAAAAGTGCAGTCTTACCTGTATGATGTAGGTTTAATGTTGGCATTGCAGATGTTTCAAAACAATCTTTTCCCCTGTAATTATCCCCATGATTCATTTCTCTAGCACTTTCTTCAGCAGGCAGGAGGTTTAAACTGCATATTCTGGGACCAGTTTGTGATTGGTGGAAAGTATTGCCTGCAGCAACCTGTAAGAATGAAATAAGCAGAAAATATCTAATTTTCCACATTTTTACATAATAAATTCCTAATTTAAAACATGAGCTACCAGTTAAGTTTCTCTGTATATTAACAGGGAAGAGATATTTAAAGTATATTTTAAATCCAATTTTTATTGTATCTTAAATTAGTTTTAATTATATCTAAAAGCCAAAAGATATGAGAATAAAAATTGTGTTTATAATTATAGTGTATTTTAAATAACATACCAGAAGAGCTTTTAAACAAGTTATAACATGCTATTCTCACAGTCAGTCACTCTTTTTCTTGCTAAATTTCTCAATATGAAAATCAACACTTAGCCCTGGCTGGTCTGATTCCTAGTCAGGGAACATGCCTGGGTTGCAGGCCGGGTCCCCATATGGGGGTGCAAGAGGCAACCGCAAATTGACGATTCTCTCCCGCTCTTTCTCCCTCCCTTCTCCTCTAAAAATAAAATAAAATCTTTTAAAAAATAAATAAAATAAAATCAATACATATTGCTAATTTTTATAATACTGTCAGTGTGTTGTTTTTATTTTTTAATTTATTAAAGTTTTTATTTATTTATTTTTAGAGAGAAGGGGAGGGAGGGAAAAAGAGAGGGAGAGAAATAATGACATGTGAGAGAAACATCATTAGGTCACCTCTAGCACACTCCCAACTGGGGACCTGGCTCGCAACCCAGGCATGTGCTCTGACCAGGAATAGAACCTGTGACCTTTCAGATAGCAGGCTGGCACTCAACCCACTGAGCCACACTAGCCAGGGCAACATTTCTGGCTGAAGGTTATATAAGAGAGAATACATTTCCTTGTCTTTTCAACTTTCTAAAAACCACCCACATTCCTTGACTTATGGCCCCTTTCACCACCTCAAAGCCAACTATGTTGCATCTCTCTAACCCTGCTTCCATGATCTCTTAATCTGACCCTCTCTTCTGGTTCCTTCTACTTTTTACTATATTGAGCTGATAATCCAGGATAATTATCTTATCTCAAGGTCCTTAACATTAATCACTTAGTCAAAAAGCCACATGAGGTGAGATATTCACAAATTCCAAGGCTTAAGACATGGACATTTTTAGAGAGCCATTTTTCTGCCTACCATAGTATGTTTGAGTTTTTTAAAAATAATAGCACACATTGTCATACCTTTATAAATATTCATTATAATAAATTTCAGAGACATTCAAAAAACCTATCTGGTAAGATTTTAAAGTAAGTCATAGTAATAAACTAATGGAGATCATAAATTTTATTTTTTGTAACATGTTATTTTGATATAATTTCAAAGTTATGGAAACATTCCAAAAATAAGATAAGAAAGTCCCATACACCCTTTATCAGATTCAGCTCATATTTACTTTCCTTTCTTTCCCTGCCTCCCTCCTCCCTTGTGTGTACATGTGTGTACACATTTCAGAGTTAGCTGGAGGCACCGTGCTCCTTTGCCTCTGAGTACTTCAAAGTGTTAATCGAAGGCCACATTGTTGTATGATTCCATTCATATAAAATGTCCATAATAGGCAAATCTACTAATCTACAGAAAGTAGATTAGTGGTGACCAAGGGCTGAGGGATTTAAGGAAATAGGGGAATGAGTGCTGCTGTGTATAAGGTTTCTTTTCAGAGTGATGAAAATGTTCTAAAATTGATTTTGGTAATTGTTGCACAATTCTGTATATACTAAAAACCACTGAATTGCAGTAGCTAGGTTGTATGGTATGTGAACTGTATTTAAATAAAGCTGATTTTTTAAAAAAATATTTTAAATGAAAAACTGTGTTATCTCCTTACATTGTAGCCAGAATTCTAAAATTACATAGGATTAAACACGTGCAGACCAGCTCTGGCAAGTGTAACTCAGTTGGAATGCCATCCCATAGAACAAAAGGTTGTGGGTTCAATTTCATATCAGAACACACACCCTGGTTGTGGGTTCAATCCCAGGTAGGAGCGTGTATGAGAAGGCAACCAATTGATGTTTCTCTCACGTTGATGTTTCTCTCACGTTGATGTTTCTCTCACGTTGATGTTTCTCTCTCTCTGTCTCTCTTCCTCCCTCCCACTCTCTCTAAAAGCAATGAAAAAATGTCCTCCGGTAAGGAAACACATACACACAGTGGTAATTACTGCACAACAGTGTGAACTTAATGTCACTTACTTGGACACTAGACAATGGCAAATTTTGTTACATATATTTTACCGCAATAAAAAAGAGAAAAACACTAATAGACTTTAATCTCCATAGCATAAATGGATCAGAGAATTGTAGAGCAGCAAAAATATGGACTGCCATTTTGTATACTTTCTATATACCTTCTATACACCTAAGACCAAAACAGTCGTTTCTCTTAGTAGTAAAGTGCGTATTTTAAAACTACTTCAAGCATTTACTTTCTATAAATAAAATGAAATGTCCGGAATAAATCATTATTTACATATTTCTCTTTAAACAGCCTTACCTAAAGTTTTCACTTATTTGTATTGCATCTTTAAACAGAACACTAATCAAAGTAATCTTTTTTTTACCCCTAACCTCACACAGGTATTTTTCACTGTTACCAAAAGTTTATTTCATGGACCCAACTGCGTGTCATTCCTTTTTTTAAAATTTGGTCATTATTTTTAAGGTTTTGAGAAGACTTTGTCAGAAATGCTGAAAAATCTTATAGGCAGTAAATATCTTTAACTCTTTAGATGACATTGTTTCTTAATATGCACCCAAGGATACGTTCGTTGATTTTAGAGAGAAAGGAAGAGAGAGAAAGAGGGAGGGAGAGAAACATCCATCAGTTGCCACCTTTACATGCCCCAACTCACAGCCTCGGTGTGCGCCCTGATCAGGGATGCAACCTGCAACCTTGTGATGCACGGGGTTCCGCTCCAACCAACCGAGCCACCCAGCCAAGGCTAAACGGCGCTTTTTATAAATACATGCTTCTCTGTATTATGCTACCTTTACTTTTCTTTTTACCTCAAATAATTGCGTATCTGGATCCAGCTTTGTAATCTCTTCATTCAGACTTGGATCACTTCTTGTGGGTGGTATAAATTTTGGTTTTTTGAAGGGCTTCCCCTGCAACTGACTTGGTGCTGCAGATCGTCTCATAGTCAGCACTACTAACCTGGAAAACTCTAAAAACAAAATCATCCATACATATGATTGGCATCACCTCCAAATATAAAAATAGCTCATCACTACAACCATGATATCTTTAAAAATATAAAAGAATAAGCCAAAGCAGTTCAGGGTGGCAAGGAATCTAGAACCCGGACATAGTCAGGCACAGAAGAGCTCTTAGGGATCAGGAGTGGGGAGGGGTCTGAAGGGTGGCGGTGGCATCTTCTTATGTCACCCATGAGAAATTTGGTAGCTGGAAAAGCCCAGCCCCTTCAGACAGTGTGACTGTCACCAATTTACAGCTAGCCCAATGAAATGCAAATGGATGTGATGTCAGTTACTGTTGAACCAAGATGGCAGAGGAGTAAGTAGAAACTACACCAGCCTCCTCCCAGGATCAATCTGGAATTACAATTAAATTGTACAGAAATCATTCTGAATAACCAACTGAACACTAGCTAGAGAGAAGCCTTATAACCATGGAGAGAGGGAAGAAGCCACTCAACCACAACATGACTGGTAGGGAGTGGAGAGGAAACACAAGAGGGCTGAGTTTCCACAGGTGGCAGCTGAAGTTCCACAGGAATATTTCAGCAGCCAGGGGTTTCCCCTGAGAAGGGTGGGGTCTAAACCCCAAGCTGAGCTCCCCAGCCTACAGCACCAGAGCCTGGAAAGGAAGCCAGGTAACATCCAACTGTAAGAATCAGCAGGGTTTCTGTCTGCGAGGGAGAGATCACTGGAGATGCACAGAGCCTCTTAAAGGGCCAACACACAAAATTTCATTTGCAGCCACTTACCCTAGGCTCCTGCAAAGGGAGGGCAGAGTGGGCTAGAGACGAGTGAGGAGAGTCTCGGGCAAGTGGCTCTGGGGAGAGAACTGAAGGAACAGCCACCAGGATCCCTGCGCTGAGTCATTCCCCATAATGCAAATGCAGTCTTTCTCAGGCAGTGCAACCCCCTTCAAATGGCATCAGCCAGAGGGGAAGCAATAGCCCTCCCTGCAGGAATTACTCTGCCCCACCCTGTAGAGCTTAAGCTGGCTGCTGAGTCCAGCTTGAGACTATATCAGTGATTAGTTTAACAACTAAGGTAGAGCTCTGGGAGCTCTGAGACTTTAACTGACCCTCCCCTGGGCCTGGTGCTCATAAAAGCCAGCCTTGTTGGGCAGCCTGGTTTTTTCTGTGCACAAACAGGCACAGTTGAAGGAGTATACACTGTGAATCACTGATAGCTCCAAACTGGTTGCCCAGGGCCAGTCACAAGCAGCATCTGACAAAGGCTTATGACAATGTCTTTGCAGAACTACCTAAAACACAGAAACAAATACAAAGAAGCAACCAAAATGGAAAGACAGAGACCCCAAATGGAAAAAAAACAAAAAAACAAAAAACAAGAGAATTCTCCAGAAGAACTAGATAAAATATGGGCAAGCAATTTATCAGATAAAAGTTTAGAGTAATGATTATAAAGATACTCAGCAGTACCCTGGCTGGTGTGGCTCAGTAGATTAAGAGCAGGCCTGTGAACTAAAAGGTCACCAGTTTGATTCTGGGTCAGGGCACATGCCTGGGTTGCAGGCCAGGTCCCGGTTGGGGGCGTGTGAGAGACAACAGATTGATGTCTCTCTCATGCATGGATATGTCTCTCCCTCTCTTCCCCTCTCTCTAAAAGTAAATAAAATATTTTAAATAAATAAAAATAAAGGCATTCAACAGCATAAAAAAGACATAGAAACCATAACAAAGTACAAGTCAGAAATAAAGAATGTAATATCTGAAATAAATAATACACTGGAAGGAATAAAAAGTAGGTTAAATGAAGCAGAGGATCAAATCAGTGATTTGGAAGACAAAACAAAAAACAAAAAAAACAGCCAGGCAGAGCAGCAAAAAGAAAAAAGAATTTTAAAAAATGAGGAGAGCTTAAGAACTATTTGGACAACAAGAAGTGTAACATCCTCATCATGGAAATACCAGGTGGAGAAGAGAATGAGCAAGAGATAGAGAACCTATTTGAAGAAATAATGATGGAAAACTTCCCTAATCTGGTGAAGGATAAAGGCACCCAAGTCCAGGAAGCTCAGAGTCCCAAACAAGTTGGACCCAAAGAGGCCTGCACCCAGACACATCATAATTAAAATGTCAATCCTTAAAGACAAGGAGAGAATACTAAAAGCCACAAGAGAAAAGCAGATAGTTACATACAAGGGAGTACTAGTTAGACTGTCATCTGATTTCTCCACAAAAATTTATCAGGCTAGAAGGGAGTGGAGTGAAATATTCAAGGTGATGAAAAGCAAGGACCTACAACCACGGCTACTTTACCCAGCAAGGCTATCATTTAAAATTGAGGGAGAAATAAGGAGCTCACCAGACAAGAAAAATTTAAGGAGTTTGTTAACACCAAACCAGTACTGCAACAAATGTTAAAGGGCTTGCTTTAAGAAGAAAAAAAAAGAGAAAGTAAAAAGAAACAGGAAAATAGACTAACAACAAAATGGCAATAAATACATACTTATCAGTAATCACATTAAATGTAAATGGCTTAAATGTTCCAGCCACACGACATGGGTAGCTGAATGGATAAGAAAACAAGACCCCCGACTTCCAGCCAACATGGAGGCATAGGTGGACATACTGTGCCTCCTCGCACAACCAAAATTAAGGACAACAAAGATTTAGAAACAAAAGAACAACCCAACTGATATAAAATTGAACTATATGGAAGTTCGACAACCATTCATCCAGACCGGTAACAGGGGTGGAGTCGAGGTAGGAAAAAGTGGAGGTTGGCAGATCCTGGCGCACAGGCAGCAGCTGGCAGATCCCAGGCATACAGGTGGCGGCTAGTGGACCCCAATCATGGGGTGGCAACAAGCAGACCCAGTGAGACCACGCAAGGTGGCTGGCTGACCAGATGGTCCCACATTCACATGCAGATAATCCAGGCGAAGGGGAAGTGGCGGAAGGGACTGGAATCCGAGAGAGAGTGGAGCAAGCGACATTGTTCCCTCTCGGACCCCGCCCCCACATACAGTGTCACTACCCAGTGACTGGGCTGCTCCGCCCTGGGGAACACCTAAGGCTCCATCCCTCACTACAGAACAGCCGCTACCAGACCCCCCCCAAAAAAAAGGCTCAAACGAAAGAACAGATCAAAGCCCCAGAGCCAATTCATCTAAGTAACCAGGAGATAGCCAACCTATCAGATGCGCAGTTCAAAGCACTGGTGATCAGGATGCTCACAGAATTGGTTGATTTTGGTCGCAAATTAGATGAACAAATGAAGGCTACGATAAGTGAAATGAAGGAAAATGCATAGGGAACCAATAGTGATGGGAGGAAAACTGGGACTCAAATCAATGGAGTGGGCCAGAAGGAAGAAACTAACAACCAAACAGAAAACAAGGAAGAAACAAGAATTCGAAAAAATGAGGAGAGGCTTAGGAACTTCCAGGACATCTTTAAACATCCCAACATCCAAATTATAGGGGTACCGGAAGGGGAAGAAGAGGTGCAACAAGTGGAAAACTGATTTGAACAAATAATAAAGGAGAACTTCCCCAATCTGGCAAAGGAAATAGACTTCCAGGAAGTCCAGGAAGCTCAGAGAGTCCCAAAGAAGTTGGACCCAAGGAGGAACACATCAAGGCACATCAGAATTCCATTAGCCAAGATTCAAATGAAGGAAAGAATTCTAGAAGCAGCAAGGGATAAGGGGATGGTCACCTACAAAGGAGTTCCCATTAGACTGTCAGCTGATTTCTCAAAAGAGACCTTACAGGCAACAAGGGGCTGGAAAGAAGTATTCCAAGTCATGAAAGTCAAGGACCTACATCCAAGATTGCTCTATCCAGCAAAGCTGTCATTTAGAATGGAAGGGCAGATAAAGTGCTTCTCAGATAAGGTCAAGTTCAAGGAGTTCATCATCACCAAGCCCTTATTATATGAAGTGTTAAAGGGACTTATCTAAGAAAAAGAAGATAAAAAAAAAATGACAGCAAAAAGATAGCAAACTCACAGATATTAACAACCATCCCTAAAACAAAAACAAACTAAACAAACAACTAGAACAGGAACAGAACCACAGAAATGGAGATCATATGAAGGGTTAGCAACAGGGGTGTGGGAGGAGGAGAGAGGGGGAAAAGCTACAGAGAATAAGTAGCACAGACGGTGGGTAGAAAATAGACAGGGGAGGGCAAGAATAGTGTGGGAAATGTAGACGCTAAAGAACTTATGACACATGGACATGAACTAAAGGTGGGGAATGTGGGTGGGAGGGCGTGTGCAGGGTGGAGGGGATGATGGGGGAGAAATAGGACAACTGTAATAGTACAACCAATAAAATATGTTTTTAGAAAAAGAAAACAAGACCCATATATATGCTTCCTCCAAGAGACCCACCTCAGACCAAAAATACACTCAGACTAAATGTAAAAGGATGGAAAAAGTCATTTCATGCAAATGGAAAGGAATAAAAAGTTGGAGTAGCAGTGTTTATATCTCACAAATAAACTTTAAAACCATAGTAGAAGACAAAGAAGGACAGTACATAATAATACAAGGAACTATGCAACAAGAGGATATAACCCTAGTAAAATGTTTACATCGTTTACATACCCAGCATAGGAGCACCTAAATGTGTGAAGCAAATCTTTTTTTTTTTTTTTTAAAGATTTTATTTATTTATTTTTAGAGAAGGTAAGGGAGGGAGAAAGAGAGGGAGAGAAACATCAATGTGTGGTTGCCTCTCACGTGGCCCCCCACTAGGAGCCTGGCCTGCAACCCAGGCATGTGCCCTGACTGGGAATCGAACCTGCGACACTTTGGTTCACAGCCCGAGCTCAATCCACTGAGCTACGCCAGCCAGGTTGTGTGAAGCAAATCTTGATGAACGTAGAGGGAGAGCGGCAGAAATACATTCATAGTCAGGGATTTTAACACCCCATTGACTTCAATGGATAGATCTTCCAGACAGAAAATCAAAAAGACAGCAGCCTTAAATGACACACTAGATCAAATGGATTGATATCTTCAGAGCATTTTACCCCAAACAGCAAAATATACATACTTTTCAAGTACACACGTAATGTTTTCTAGGATAAACCACATGTTAGGACACAAAACAAGTCTCAATAAACTTAAGAAGATTGAAATTATGTCAAGCATCTTTTCTGACCATGATGCAATGGAACTAGAAATCAATCACAAAAACACTAAAAAACACGTAAAGACATGGAGCTAAATAATATGTTATTAACAATGAATCGGCCAACAACTAGATCAAGGAAGAAATCAGAAGAGACCTGGAAACAAAAGAAAATTAGGACACAACAATCCAAAATCTGTGGGACATTGGGAAAGCAATCCTAAGAGGGAAATTCATAGCATTACAGGTCTATTTCAAAAAAAAAACAAGAAAAAGCTCAAATAAACAATCAAACTTTACACTTTAAGAAACTTGAAAATTAACAACAAAGCACAAAGTGAATAGAAGGAAGGCAATAATAAAGATCAGAGCAAAAATAATGAAATAGAGTCTTTAAAAAAATGATACAAAAGATCAACGAATCCAAGAGGTGGTTCTTTGAAAAGATAAACAAGATTGACAAACCTATTACTCATACTGATTAACAAAATAAAGAGAGAGGACCCAAATAAATAAAATCAGAAATGAAAGAGAAATAACAACTGACACCAAAGAAATGCAAAGGGTTGTAAGAAAATATTATGAACAACTATATGCCAACATCTGAACGACCTGGAAGAAATAGATACAATCTTCCAAAAATAAATCAGGAAGAATCAGAGAATCTGAATAGACACATTATACCTAGTGAAATTGAAGCATTAATCAAAAAACTCCCAATAAACAAAAGCCTTGGACCGGCTGGCTTCATAGGTGAACTTTACCAAACATTCCGAGAAGACGCAATGTGGGAGCAACAATGTAAGTAAAACAACCAAGAACCAACGACAGACTTCCTCTGTCTTTCTGTACTTTGTGTCTTAAGGAGCTCCTTTCACTTTATCGCCCCCAAAAAACAGTGTACAAAAATCTTCCGTTAAATTAATTAACACCGTACAGGAGAGTGCATTTATACTAATGTTGGGGAAAAGAAATCCAAGCGCCAAAGAAGCAGATCGAGCGGACCGCCTGTCCACCACAAGCGTACCCCCACTGCCCACCCCCAGCCCTCCGCCACCAGAGACCGCAGGACCAGCAGCGAGGGCGTCCTTCACACTTAGGATCTCACTACCGAACCCGCAGGAGGCAATCACCTTTCTTCCTTCCTCCGAGGCCTCTGGCGCCTCTCGCAGCTTTGTGGACCACGAACCGACAGGGTGCCTCGGTCTCACCTGGAAGTTCTCCAGTTTGCAACGGATCCCAAAGAAGAGGCGCACCCAGCAAGAGGAACTGGAGTAGCCAGGACTTCCCCCGTTGCCAGAGGTGCTCAAAGATCCCGCCTCAGTGCAGCCAATCGCGGGAGAGCCCGTTGCGCGTGCGCACTACCCCCCCCCCCCCCCCCGCCGCCGCAGCAGCGCCAGCCGGATTCCCATTGGACGACTTTACTGCGCATGTCCCTTTGCATTTCTCTTAGAGCGCTTGCAGGTTTCTTCAGGTTTTGGTTCAATTCAGAAAAGTTATTTATTCAGTGTTGAGGCTACAGACTTCATTTTAAAACAAATGACATACTTCTTAAATCTGAGAGTATGTACACTGATATGTTCTTGCAGTTTGATGATCTGCCTAGCAGCACTTGCTTTGGAAAAAAAAGAGGTATACATATAAAATGGATTTTACCATAAACTTCTTAAATTATGTTGCATTTTAGTAATAAAACGACTTCACCAACTTCGTTAAAATTGTATATCCCTTTAAAGTACCTGGTCCAAATGGGCAAACTGACGTTTTAAAAGTGGCCTGCCACCTTTTAATACTGTAGGTAGATAGGTCATGGGTCTTTTAAGTAAAAGCATCTCCAAACCAGACCACCATCCACAGTATCTAGAAAAAAATTCCAGTTTGAACAAAACACTTAAAAATATATGACTAGAATAATTTTCACCCAGTCTGATTTTCAAAAGCCATTAAAACTCAAAAACGTGATGAATTAGAGTATCAAATTTTACCAAATTGTGGTAGAATAACTATCATTTTTTATACTAAATCGTTACCCTTTTTTAAGATTTTATTTATTTATAGAAAGAGGTGAAGGAGGAGAGAAAGAAAGGGAGAAAAACATGGATGTGCAGGAGAAACATCAATCTGTTTCCTCTCACACACCCCTAACAGGGGACCCCTGTCCACAATGGAACGGAGAACTCTCGGTCTTCAGGAGGACACCCACCCGCTGAGCCATACCAATCAGGGCATAAATTCTTACAATTTTTTAACTTTATTTTGGCAAAATCCATGTTTCAAATGAAGATGTATTCGTTATATAACAGCATAAGTTCTGTATTCATGTTTTAAATGTTAGGACTAATTTTCTACAATAAAGATTAGGGCAAACAGTAAAATTATAACTGATGAGTATAGTCAAAAAGAAATACAATCCTAGTTAGAACATAGCAAATAAAATACTTTTTTTGAAACAGTAAATTTCAAAGAGTTATTTATATGTTATAGAAATTATTTATGGGGGGAGAAATCAAACTTTCTTTTTATTCTTTCTAAAAAAAGATTATCATGAAATATTTATATTACTTCACTTGGTTATTTTAGAATATAAGGTAAAGATGGGCTAGAAAGATATCTGTCATTTTAATCAGGAAGATTACACCTAATTCTCAATGCTAAAATAATTTATTACATAAATATGTAATTTGTAACTATCTGCATTTCAGTCACAAAGTCAGACTGTGAGGTCAGATATCTTCATGCAATTCACAACTATTCAGAGCCGACTATGTGCCAGAAGGAGAAGAGGAAAAGCAAGAAATTTAAAACTTACTCAAAAAAATAAGGAAGGAAAACTTCCCCAAACTGGCAAAAGAACTAGACATGCAAGTCCAGGAAGCTCAGAGAGTCCAAAAGAAGTTGGATCCAAGGAGAAACACACCAGGAGACATCATAATTATATTACGCAAGATTAAAGATAAGGAGACAATCTTATCTTAAAAGCAGCAAAAGGAGACAGTTACCTACAAAGGAGTTCCCATCAAGATTATTAGATGATTTCTCAAAGGAAACCTTGCAGGCAAGAAGGGGCTGGAAGGAAGTATCCAAAGTCATGAAAATCAAGGACCTACAACCTAGATTACTCTATCCAGTAAAGCTATCATTTAGAATGGAAGGGCAAATAAAGTGCTTCCCAGACAAGGTAAAGTTAAGGAGTTCATCATCATCAAGCCCTTATTATATGAAATGTTCAAGGGACTTAGCTAAGAAAAAGAAGATCAAAACTATGAACAGTAAAATTACAACAAACTCACAACTATCAACAACTGAACCTAAAAATAAATAAATTGAACTAAGCAAACAACCAGAACAGGAATAGAATCACAGAAATGGAGATCACATGGAGGGTTATCAGCAGGGAGGGAGTGAGATGGGGAGAATGGGGGGAAAGGTACAGGGAATAAGAAGCATAATTGGTAGGTACAAAATAGACAGGCAGAGGTTAAGAACAGTATAGGAAATGGAGAAACCAAAGAACTTATATGTATGACCAATTGACATGAACTAAGTGGGGAGAATGTTGGAGGGAGGGGTTTCAGGGTGGAGGTGGATAAAGGGGAGAAAAAATGGGACAACTGTAATAGCATTATCAATAAAATATATTTTAAATGTTTTTAAAAAAGAAAAAATAAAATTGATTAAAGTTGCATAGCAAATAAATGAAGAGCTAGTTCTCAAACCCAGGTTGTTTGGCTTTAGAAAACTTCTCTGTAGCATTATGTTGGGGTGGTTTTTTTGTTTGTTTGTTTGTGTTTTCTTTTTTTGTTCAATTACAGTTGTCCTCGTTTTTCCACCCATTGTTCTCCCCTGACTCATCCAGGGGAGACAATCCCCACCCCATGTGTCCTTGTGCATGGATCCTTTGTATGTTCCTTGACTTTACCCTTCCCCTTCTTTCCCCCATTATCCCCTTTCCCCCTACACTCTGGTCACTGTCAGTTTGTTCTTTATTTCCATGTCTTTGGTTCTTTTTTGCTCATTTGTTTTGTTATTAGGTCACACTTATAGGTGAGATCATATGGTATTTATCTTTCACCACCTGGCTTGTTTCACTTAGCATAATGCTCTCCAGTTCCATCCATGCTGTCGCAAAGGGTAGGAGCTCCTTCTTTCTTTCTGCTGCATAGTATTCCATTGTGTAAATGTACCACAGTTTTTTGATCCACTCACTTACTGATGGGCACTTAGACTGTTTCCAGCATTTGGCTATTGTAAATAGCACTGCTATGAACATTGGGGTGTATAGGTTCTTTTAAATTGGTATTTCAAGATTCTTAGGGTATAATCCCAGCAGTGGAATCACTGAATCAAAAGGCAGTTCCATTTTTAGTTTTTTGAGGAAATTCCATACTGCTTTCCACAGTGGCTGCACCAGTCTGCATTCCCACTAACTGTGCACTAGGGTTTCCTTTTCTCCACAGCCTCGCCAGCACTTATTTTTCATCACAAATTTACTTGTCACTGCCCCCAAATAAAAATGTTTTTATTTTAATCCCATGCATATTTCTTAAATAGATGCTATCTTCAGGCTGGAATCCTCTGGCTGCATTTTGCCTTGCACCCATGTTTTGTTTGGTTCATATAATTTTTTAGTTTTTTTTAATTTTAATAACTGTCCTATTTTAAAATTGATTTACACATTAATAATCCAGAATTTAGGGCTTCTATTTAAAAAAGTCAGAAGCACACCTGTTAGGATGGCTACGATTAAAAAAAAAAAAACAAATAGAAAACAAGTGTAGGTGAGGATGTGGGGGAATTAGAACCCTTATTGGCAGAAATGTAACACAGTGTGTAGTCACTATGGAAAACTGGATGATGACTCTTTAAAAAAATGAAAAAAAAATTACTGTTTGATCCAGCAATCATAATTCTGTGTACATACCCTGCAAAGAATTAAAAGTAAGGTCCTGAACAGGTATTTGTACATCCATGTACATAGCAGCATTATTCATAATAGCCAAAAAGTGAAAGTAATTCATGTCCATCAACAGATGAAAGGAACAAAAAGGGGTATATACATGCAATGGAATATTAGTCATCCCTATAAAGAAGGAAACATCAACATATGTTGTAAGATTGATAAATCTTGAAGACATTATACTAAATGAAATAACCAATGGGAAAAAGACACATGCCAGTTATATAAAAATACACTAAGTAGAATGGTGGTTGCCAGGGGTTGGAGAAAGAGGGAAATGAGAGTTGTTTGATGGCTATCAGATTTAGAGGTTCTGCAGACTAATTATACAGCATGAATATTCTTAACCCTATTGAACTGTACACTAAAAAATGGGTAAGATGGAACAATTTGTTTTTTTCACTTTAAGTTATAAACAATTTAAAGTAAAATTTAAAACATAAAAAAATATTTTTTAAGGTTTTACTTATTTATTTTTAGGCAGGGTGGGAGAAAGGGAGAAAGAGAGGTAGAGGAACATCAGTGTTCAAGAGAAACAATGGGTTGTGTACAGTCTGCAACCCAAGCATGTGCCCTGTGAATCAAAATGGCAACCTTTTGGTTCACAGGCCAGCGCTCAGTCCAATGAGCCACATCAGCCAGGACGAAGAATCTTTTTAAACAAGTTAGAAGATCAGCCCTGGCTGGTGTAGCTCAGTGGATTGAGCGCAGGCCTGTGAACCAAAGGATCGCGGTTCGATTCCCAGTCAGGGCACATGCCTGGGTTGCCAGGCCAGTTCCCGGCAGGGGACATACAAGAGGCAACCGCACATTGATGTTTCTCTCCCTCTCTCCTTCCCTTCCCCTCTAAAGATAAATAAATAAAATATCAAAAAAAAAAAGTTTAAAAAATTTAAATTAAAAAAAAAAACAAAAAAAAAAAAACAAGTTAGAAGATCCATCAGCATTGGACCCAGCAGTCTTCCAAGGTACCCATGAGATGAAGTTGAAGAGTAGTTTCCTTTACTGCTGCAGGCCCTCTCCACGGCCCCCAGAGATGTCACTCCCAGTTTTCTCCCTGGCATTGAAGCCAAACTGTCAAATGCCAATTCTTGTTTTCACTGTCTATTCTCCACCAGTTCTCTCTCATTTGTTATTTTGCAGGCCACTGTTACAACTTGAATTTGCATTTCCTTCTCTAGCAGATGAATTTATAGCACCCTTTTAAGATCTGGCACATTGTGTCCTAATCTATGAATTTAAAATAAATATCACATATGTAATTTTTCCATTCAACTAGTCCTTATACAAAAACTTTTAAAGCTATTGTTTATGGTCTGACAAAATAATTGTAATGTGAAATCTTTTTTCATTTAGCTATTTAAAAAATACAATTACTTGGAGTAACATCAGCATCACATAGTAGGGCATTTGTAACCCAACAAGGTTTCCTCTGCTCAGTATAATGGGTTACCTTAAATATCCAATACGGCTGACGGAGGGTGTATTGGCATACTAGGGGGAAGGGGCAGAAGAGGGGGAAGTACAGGATAGAGCCTGCAGTCCTGGTTCCCCAGCCACCATGGCTAAGCCTGGAGGCCCAGAAAACACAACAGTGGCAAAGGAGTAGAGGTGCCCCCCACACCATGGTAAGGGGGACAGCAAAAGGGAGGAACCTAAGAACCCAGCTCTCTCCCCCAACTGTGGTGGTGATGATACCATCAGAGCCTGGTAGTAACAGCGAAGATTCATTTTCAGCTTCCCAGCCACACCATAGCAGCACCAGCAACCGTAGGGAAATAGGTAACAGTGTAGTGAGCTCCCAAAACACATTCCCTTACCCCAACCTGCCACATCATCCTGCCACGGTAGTGGTGCCCCAAGACCTAAGTCACCAGGACACAGCAGGGACACCTACCACCCACAACGGCACCAGCAATTCCAGGGACAAGCACTTCACAGGTAAGAAAAACAAAAACAGCCCTACAGCACTATCTATTGAAAAGGAAGAAACTTGTTTATCAGTCTGCTGAATTGTTAAAATGAAAATGGTACCTAAATAAGAAAAGTGTTCACTATTTTTACTATTTCAAATTTGCTGGACGAAAAACACCACCTCACACACCATGAATAACCAAGGTAACATGGTATTCTTGTTACCTTGTTATAACAAAGGCTGTAACAAGAGGCAAAGGACGACCCAGCAATTGCACTTCTGGATATTTATCCAAAGACACACAAAACACTATTCACTGAAGCATTATTTACACTAGCCAAGATATGGAAACAACTAAGAGACCATTAATAGATCAAGGGATAAATAAGAAGTGGTGCACATACATATACAGTGGAATATGACAGCCATAATAAAATCTTGCCATCTGTAACAGCATGGGTAAACCTTCTGTGAGTTGTACTGAGTGAAATAAGTCAGAAGACAAATGCCATACGATTTCCTTATATGTGAAATCTAAAAATGAATACTATGAACAAGCACAACTGAAAAAAACTCAAGATACAGAAAACATTTTGACGGTTGCCAGATGGGAGGTTTGGAGGAATAAGTAAAAAACATGAAAGGATTTCGAAGTAAATTGTTAGTTTCAGAATAATCATGGGGATGTAAAGTACAGCATAGGAAATATAGTCAATAATCTTATAATAACTGTATATAGTGTCAGATGGGTACTACTGGATTGGCCAAAAAGTTCATTTTGACTTTTCTGTAAGATGGCTCTAGTGGTATTTGTGTTTAACATCACTCAAAACAATTTTGTTGGATTGTATTGTGACATCCGTCTTATCAGTGTGCATTACAAAAACCATCAAAATTGGTGAATTTTTGCATAGGCATTGTAATATTGAAGATGGAAGAAAATACACATTTTTAGCATGTTATGCTTTACTATTTCGAGAAGGGTAAAAATTGAAACACAAAAAATGATCTGTGCAGTGTATAGAGAAGGTGCTGTGACTGATACAACATGTCAAAAGCATTCCACAAAGTTTTGTGCTGGAGATTTCCTCTCTGGACAATACTCCACGGTCAGGTACACCAAAGCTGATAGTGATCAAATTGAGACATTGAGAACAGTCAATATTCTACCATTCAGCAGACAGGTGGCATACTCAAAATATCCAAATCAATGAAGTCATTAGTGAAAATGAAAAATGTGTCTTTTATTTTATGGAAAAAAAAAAAACGGAAGTTTTGGCCAACCCAAGATTTATTGGGGTGATCACTTGGTGAGCTATGTAATTGTCTAATCACTGGGTTGTATACCTGTAACATATATTGCACAACTATAATTAAAGTGTAAAAAATTATAAAAAAAAAAAATTAGAACTTAGGCCCTAGACAGTGTGGCTTAGTTGGTTGGGTGTCATCCTCTAGACAGAAAGGTCACAGGTTTGATTCAATTCCCAGTCAGGGCCATGTGCCTGGGTTGCAGGTTCAGCCCCCAGTCACAATAACTGATTAGTTTCACTCCTCTCTCTCCCTCCTTTCCCCTCTCTTTAGAATCAATAAAAGAAAAAAAATTTAAATAATAAGCTAGCCAATATATTTTTTAAGTTTATTTTTATTTTTTATTTTAGAGAGAAGTAATGGCAGGCAGAAAGAAAGGGAAAGAAAAATCAATGTGAGAGAGCTGCCTTCCACATGTACCCCAACCAGGGAACAAACCACTGACCTTTTGGTCTGTGGAATGATGCCCAACCAACTGGCTGAGGCACCCAATATGGTTTTAAATCCTCTATCACTTTTGAGTCAAGCTCCTCAGCTTCCTACATCTGTAAAATTAAGATAATACCTCCTTTGCTGGACTGTTAAAATGACAGAGTAACATATGCATGAAAAAAATAGTCTGCGTGTTGAATTCCTTCCCTTATAATTTATCTAAGTTTCTTAATCAGGAAATTTTTAATTTGCCTGGTATTAATTTGCTTTTACTGTAATAATTTAGTACTTTGGCTGGTCCGAATTCCTGAGTATTATACTAACAGCCTGAGTATTATACTAACTGTCAAATAGCATAAACAACTTAGTATTTCTCAAAAAGATAAATATCCAACTTAAAGCTAAACAACAAATTGGGGACTAAATAGTAAAGGAAAATATATAATAAAGATTATATATTTAAAAACAAACAAAAAAATAAATCAAGCCCTGAATGGTACGGCTCAGTGGATTGAGTGCCACGACTGTGAACCAGAAGGTCACTAGTTTGATTCCCAATAAGGGCACATGACTGGGTTGTGGGCCAGGTCCCTAACTGGGGGCGTGTGAGAGGCAACCAATGGATGTCTCTCTCCCTACCCTTCTAAAAATTAATAAAATCTTTTTTAAAAAGTCAAGAAACATACCTGTAACTGCTCACTTCTGCAGCACATGTACTAAAATTGGGATGATAGAGATTAGCATGGCCCCTGCACAAGGATGACATGCAAATTCATGAAGCGTTCCAGAAAAAAACCAAAACGTACTTATATGTAGCCATGTTCTTATTATTTAACAAGTGTAATTACTTAAACAATTATTTTTTATATGTGTTTCTGTCATGGTATTAGGGGCAAACTACAAAATCTAGTATGAAAAATCTTTAGAGATGAGCTTATTAGGTTTGGGAATTGCAAGAAGTTCAGGTTATCTTGGGTTTTTTGAGGCCATTAGTTATGGAAAGATTTCCTATACGTTTCACTTTAACACCAGGATCTTTAGAGCTGAGCTTCTGTTCAGTCACAAATAGTTCAGCAAGATAGGATACAGGAATCAAATGAGACTCACACACTCCTTTGTTGTTTAAGAGAATTCTGTATTTTGTCAGTGATACAGGCTCAGCGTGTTATCTCTTGGGAAAAATACGGCTATTTTCTGTTATAAACTTTATTTCTGTATATAAAGTCCAGATTTTATTAGCTATTTTGGTTTCCCAAAATAACTATTAGGATACGCCTCTATTTAGGCTTTAAATAACTGGGTGATAAAATAGCATATGTAGGTATAAAGCTGAAACACAAAGTACGTACACATTTCCACATTTCTAACATACAGGAGAAAAGTGTTGTGTTTCTTTTGTGACAGCCTAGAAGGTTCCCAAAACTACATACCAGGGCAACCTAGTAAATTAACCTAAGTGCCACAGTTTATTTTAAAATTTTTAGGAGAATATATCTGTTGGACATTACACAAACTACTAGTTTGAGGTAGTTTACATTTCCAGTATTAGGTAGCGCTATATTTCTTTCCACGACTGTGTATCTTTGCAAAACTGGGTTTTCAGCAGTTGTGATAAAAAGTACTGTGCAAAAGCACACTGGAATAGGAAATGATAGTAGCAATGTCAATCCAAGCTGATTCCAAGATCTGAGAAGCTGTGCAGTGTCCACAGTGATTATGATATAAATTCTTACTAAGTTATTTGGACCGGACTGTTTAATAAATGGAAGTATGATGATGCATTTCTTTCGTCCTAGATGCCCTGTAAAAAAAATTACTGAAACACTAAAGGGCACCATGAGCTGAGGAAGTATTGAGAACATCTGTGGTGTAGGCAAGATATACACTAAGACAAAAGTCATTACATCATTCATTTTCTACCTAAGAAATTTTCTAAATAGTCTTATAAGAAGGAGAAAAAATATATAAAAACATACATACAAAGTTTGGATTTTTATTGAAATTTTGTGTTAGGTATCAAACAAAATCTGCTTTCTTCAGATAAAAATATTCTCTCAGATGTCTCCAGATAACTGCTAAGTCTAAATTGGTCCTTCAATGTCTTATTTTACGTTTATTGTTGTCACAAAATGTTCATATACACTTAGGATGTCCTCAAAGGAATTTTTATCGTGTAAAGGACCGTACATGACGACCTCTACCACTGCCTCCACTAACAAACTTTCCTCTTGAGCCTCCACTGCCACTATTTGCACTTGCCCAGGAAGGTCCAAGTCCCCCACGACCTCTTGAGGCACGGTCACGAGGACTTGGGCGGTAGCCTATAAAAGAAAAAAAATACAGTATTTAGTTGCAACATCCTTTCATTTCCCATTGTATGAATATTCCTCTATAACACTGAGCTCAAAGACAGAAGTTACTCCTTCCTCCTTTACAATCCTTGTATAGGTTCTATCAATGTGTTAAAGACCAGTCAACTATCCTTTTTCAATAGCTAAATTGTTTCATCTCAAATAAAGCTGTTAAGGGTTACTATATGCTTACACACACAAGATAATACTGTAATCAAAAACAGAATACACCCTATGAAGATAACTTTTGTTGTTAAAATACTCTAGTCAAAAATGTACCTTAAGGATTTTATTACTGAAATACAAAAACAGAACACATCAGCATGAAACTGCTTAGATTATACACAAAGTTTGGAATCTGAAATTTTTATTATTTCTATAGAAAATCTACATTGGGCACTAACTCAGATATAAAATTAAATTCACTTTAGAATTACACATCTACATTCTAAAATATTCTCTCCCAGAATCAGAGTACATGACACTCAACCATTTGAAAATAAGGATTCACCTTCCTCTCTCAGCAATATCAATTAGAAGAATGTATACCTGTAGAACTAAGTGGTCGTAATGGTGGAAGAGGGCCCCTGTTAAAATTGCTTTGGCCTCCACGACTTTCATTGTAATTTCCTCGAGGAGTATTCTGAGCACTCCAACTGGAGCCTCTTGTTCCTTCACGACGACTGTAGTTTCCTAAAGCCAACACAATCAATATCTCTTTTCACAACTTAAGTTAGATTAAGGAAGATTTGACAAATTTTCCATTATCTTCAAAAGTAACAAAAAATAAACTGAAATTTCTGTAAATGAAATACACTGTATAGTGGCAGTATCATTCAGGGTTAGGAGCAGAAGCTCTGGAGCAAGACTGCCAGGTTTCATATAATGATTTTATCACTCTTACTTTGGGTCCTGGTCAGCTGACAGTCTTCTCTCCTGTAAAGTGGCTGTACCAACAGAAGCTACCTCATGGAGTTGATACGAAAATATCATATGTCAAGTGCTTATAACAGTTCCTAGCATAGCTGTGTGTTTACTATTAATGTAAACTATTCTCTTTCATTCCCATCTTCCTCACTCAGCACCAGGAAAACACTACTGAAGTATAATTTCTACGAATAAACTCAGTTTCTAAAATCTTGAAACAATTTAAAACATTAAATATAACATTAGGAATGAAGCAGATAAGAGAATCAATGATGAACATAAAGAACAATCTTAAGGAAATGGTTGCTAAGTATGACTGGGAAAATAATGTCGGAATATTATTCAGAAAGGATAACAAAAGTTAACTTAAAAAAGATTTTTTTCTATTCAATTAAGTACTCTGCAAATAGTATCACTGGCCTAGAAGCAGCTTAATTGTAGTAACAGGAAAAATACTTTATCTGAATCACTACCATCTAAATCACTTGTATTCAATATTCTAATATTCCAATATTCTCTTTTTTCCTTTTAATCGAATTTATTGGGGGTGGCACTGGTTGACAAAATTATACCCAGCAATTTTCAACCTTTTTTCATCTCATGACACACATAAACTAATTACTAAAATTCTGTAATACACCAAATAATATACTGTATTTTCCCAATCTGACAAAAAAATATAATTTTGATTCAGGTAAGTAGTCAGGTAATGCATGTTTGTTATTTTTAAAGATTTTTATTTATTTATTTTTGGAGAGGGGGAGTAAGGTAGAAAGAGAGGGAGAAAAACATCAGTGTGTGGTTGCCTCTCGTGCGCCCCCTACTGCCCAGGCATGTGCCCTAGACTGGGAATCGAACCAGTGACCCTTTGGTTCCCAGGCCAGTGCTCAATCCACTGAGCCACACCAGCCAGGGCAGGTATTGCATGTTTTAAAAATTCTTGTGGCACACTGGTTGAAAATCGCTGTTCTAACCCACTAGAAAACATACATAAGTAATTACCTTTTGAGGCAGGCGGTGTGAAAAATCTATTTTGACTGTGAAAAGCACCCCGTCCTCCTCGATTGCCTGAAAATCCACCACGAGAAGAAATCTTCTGTGATACTTTGAGTGGCCGTTTGGGTGGGGGTATTCCATCTTGAGGGACCACTTCTTTACTTTCAGCTGCAACAAAGTCATCCACATGCATAGATGGTGGCCTGCTTGTGTTCTGTTTTCTCTGACGAAAAATATCATGGGGTCGTATACCCTGTCCAAATCCTCCCCTGCCCCGTCCTCTTGGTGGTGGCACAACATGAGCTCGTTTGGCAGGTTCAATGTATTCAGATTTTCCACTATTAAAACAAAAATACTCCATGAAAACGTTTTCTTTTTTTCTTATTTCCAATGAAAATGTAAGTCAATCTTTGCAATACTGAGAACTACATTTCAATTACTTCTTATTCCAATTTTGGTAAATTTTACAGGTTTTTTAACAGGCAAACCTTGCTTTAATGTGCTTTACTTTATTGAACTTGACACATACTGCATTTTTTTTACAAATTGAAAGCAAGATTGTACAGCAGCAAAAAGATTAAGACTCACTGAAGGCTCAGATGGTAATTAGTATCATTTAGCAGTCAAGGATTTTTTAATTAAGGTATGTACATTGGTTTTTAGACATAACATTGCATACTTAATGGACTGTAGTATAGTATAAACATAACTTATATGTACAAAGAAACCAAAAATTTCATGTAAGTCACTTTATTATGATACTTACTTTATTGCAGTAGTCTGGAACTGAACCAAGGTATACCTGCACTTTCCACTGAAATTCAATGAAACTAGCTAACAATGGTACTCACATTTTACTACTATGACTAACAATTATTTAAAATAATTCAGGTTACTCTTGTTCAAACCATCCAAACTCTCATAAAGCAGAATAATATACAAATGTACTGGGTATGTCTTGGCCAAACAATATGCATGATTCCAATATTATGTCAACTTCCTTTATCCTTTAACAGTCATGTGTCTGCCTTAAAGTACATTAAAATAAATAAGCTTACATGACCACAATCAAGGTCGTCAGCAGAATAAATTTTACCTTGAAGTTATAAAGGTTTCATGCTTGTGCTTCCCAAGTTTGAATCCTTTCGTGGTCTTGGTTCTCCCTGGAGATGATGGTTCTGACAAAAACGAGCGCTCTAATTCTGAGTGCAAGTCAAAGTCACTACAGCATTTTTCAGAGAGCTCAATTAAGTCGACTTTTACCTGCCATCATAAAAATTAAATGAAATGAAAAATACACCTTAAATATAACGATTAATGTAAAGTTTGACAACAGAAATTCTTACTTCCTATAAATTATACGCCTGCCTGTTTCCCTCATCTTTCAAAAAGCAACATCACTGGTAGTTAAAAAAAGTCTTAGGAATTCAGTTGTGGGGTTTTTGGGGAGATGGGGGGCTGACATTCCTCTTCAAAGAAGTGTTATTAAACTAAGAGATGTCTGCTGACAAGAATCTCAGGATTTCTCTATATAAATTAACAGTGTGGTATCTTCAGACTTTTCCATATATGTCATAAAAGGATCTTTCTCTTGTGCCACAGATTTCAAAGCTATATGCATTTAATGAGGTTACAACCTAAGTTTTACTCACAGAAAAATGAAAATTACATTTACGTAGGTTTTATTCCAGTTTATCAAACCTAAAAGACCTAGAATTTCCCTAAGCCATGTAAGATCACAATCACCATCATGACACAGTTGTGATTCAAAGTAAAGTTATGAAAAGAACAATTTGTAACACAAATGTTTTAGACCTGTGATGCCAAACATGGTAGCCACTAACCACATGTGCCTATTTAATTTCAATTCAAATGAATTAAAGTTAAATAAAAATAAAATGCAGTTCCTTAATCATATTAGCAACATTTCATTGCTTACCAGTCACATGAGGCTAGTAGCTACTATACTGCACAGGACACAGAACATCTCTGTCACTGCATAGTTTCATTGGACAGCACAGTTTTAAAGAATCAATGACCAATTTACAAAGAAAAAAGAAATACATTCTTTAACGAAATCTAAATTGAATTGTACGTGATCTTTTAAAGAAGGAAAAACAACCTTCAAATGAACTAAATACACTTTAAATGTGAATAACTTTTTTAGTTTCACTTCACATGATACATATAACCTTTTTTTAGATCAAGAAATATGAAACATATTTCTTTGGTCAAGAAAAAAACAATACATGGTACCAAGAGATGTGGCTGAAATCATCCTCCCTAATACATCTCTAAGAAGCATGAAACAGACTACATTAAATTTTCAGTCTCAGTGCAACTATCCTCTTCCATTACTCAATATTATGTTTAAGGATGTCAATTCCCATTAGTACGTTATTCCAACAAACACATTCTTTACATGTTGCCACTTAAGAGCAGATACCACAACACCATTCCTCTCTTTAAATACAAATACAGAAATAATTGTAATTTTGTGTACTTAAGAAAAAATGTGATTTTCCCCTAAAGAGTCTCATTCTCATATATACAAATCACTAACCAGAAAGAAGCAAAACAAGTAGCATAAAAACTGAGTCCTGGACATCATGAAGTGGGAGATTCACAAAAATTATGCAGTACTGATCCCCAAATGAACTATAGCAAATGTAACAGCTATATAATATGTAACTTATTTTGCTAACAATACATAAAGAAACAAAAAAGTGACTTTTTCTAAATATTTAGTAATAAAATTATACCAAATCCAGATCTGTATCAATTTCTTCAGCCTGAAATGGAGTAAACCACATAGATTTCAACTGATCATCCATGACATCAGCTAGTACATATGCAGTCCTAGAACAGAAAAAGTATTTGGTAAAAAGCAGAACTCCAAAATTGAATTTTTAGCTAACATTTTAAGTAAAATCTATGGAAGGTACAATTAAAAATGATACTCTGTAAAATTATTAGTAAAATTGGCACTTAAGTACACTTCTTCAAAGAGCTATTTAAGAATTAAGTATCCTTGCTCTGGCAAGGTGGCTCAGTTGGTGGGAGCATCATCCTATACACAGAAAGGTGGCGGGTTCAATTTCTGGTGAGGGCACATGCCTGGGTTTCTGGTGGGTTCCATCCCCAGTCAGGGCATGTATGAGAGGCAACCAATCAATGTTTCTCACTCACATTGATGTTTCTTTCCCTCTCCCATTTCTTTTCTTTCTAAAAATCAATAAACATATTTTCAGGTGAGGATTAAAAAAATAAATTAAGTGTCCTTAAAAACCAATCACTTGGAAACTAATCCTGTTGTGACAAATTTTGACCTTACAGTAAAGGTCAAAATCTTTTTTTTTTTTTTAAAGATTTTATCTATTTTTAGAGAGAGGAAGGGAGGGAGAAAGAGAGAAACACCAATGTGTAGTTGCCTCTTGTGTGCCCCGCACTGGGGGCCCGTTCTGCAACCCAGGCATGTGCCCTGACTGGGAATCAAACCAGCGACCCCCTGGCTCACAGGATGGTGCTCAATCCACTGAGCCACACCAGCCAGGGCTAAATAAATAAAATCTTAAAAAAAAAAAAAAAAAGGCAAGCTGGCCCTGTCTAGAACCCAGCCAATAAAAACACAACATCTGCTCAGCAAAAAAACACTGTTTTTTGTTTTTGTTTTTTACCTATTATTAAACAGATTTTGGAGAGATTCTGGAGCTGAAAGCACTGGTTCTACATCCTGGTCACCGAGAGGCAAAGGATCACCTGATGACTCCAGCATCTGCTTAAGTACAACTACATTGTCCAACAACGAATCCAGATTGTCATCATCTTTTGAATGTTCCTAAGTACATACAAAAACAGAGTTAGAAGACACAGGTAAAACTAGAACATTTATGCCCCAAATCTATTAACTCTTTACTAGAAAAGTTTGTATTATTTCATTACTTAGAAATTTAGAGCATGATCAGGGAAATTATCAACTTAATATATTAAAATAAAACAAACACCAAAAACACTTGTCATTTTATTTCTAAAGAATGGTGGCATGGAACACCTGCATTCAAACAATAAATCATTCAAAAAGTATTGCCTTCATTTACTCCATAAGATTCATAAAGGGTATGAAGGACTTTACTCCAAATTATTAATTCAAAGAGTTACTTCAAATGGTATAAATACCCAACTAAGAGTTCACTGTTTTTAAAAAGTCACTAAAAAAAATTTATGCTAGTCATAAATATGTCTTGGGAGAGTGTACTGTTTTTATTTTTCTTTTTTACCAAAACAAGTTTCTCTAGTTCAAGGAACAAATTTTCTGGACTTTCTTCTTTGCTTTGTAGAAGCTGTTTTAACTCTGCAGCATTAATACTCATCGTCCGTGATGGATGAGCTCCCTCTACTTCCATGAGACCACTATCATCTCCACAACATCCCTGTAAATGTCACAATCAAATTAAATTTGAGAACAATGAAATTTGCAAAGATGCTCCCAAACTTATTCAGATATTTAAGCCATTTGCTGCAATCTTCCCCTCAATGTTTTGGGTTTACATCAGTATAAACGGCTAGTTTTGAAAAGGATTTAGTCAGCTCAAAACTGAAGTAAGTTTTCTTTGAGTAAGACTTACAAGTTAAATAGGTAAACACATGCACTCAATTTATTGGCACCAAGACTTCGCAACAAAAATATCCTTTGCGAGCTACATTGGTACATGCAGGACACATAACATACTGACTGATTCCCAAGTTAATAAAATGCCTGTTATAAAAAAAAGACTGATGGAATTTATTTTTCCAAAGAAAATGGAATTTATTTTTCTAGAGATAAGGCAAACAACTAAAGAAACAGTAGCTATCATATTTAAAATTATATTCTGTCATGCAGGAAAGTAGGTTTTTTTTTTATGCAGAGTCTTCTTTCAAAAGTATGCCACAATATAAAAGGAATTTTGAATTGATAATAATTCAATACTAGGAAAGTTATCCAGCAAAGCAAATCTTGGATCATGACAATAAATCCATCCATATTGTCACGTATGAAAAGACACTTAACGTAGCTTCAAATCTTTAGAACACAACTCTGTTTTAAATGGTTCAAAATTAATATGGTTTCTTAGGAAACTACACCCACCAATCTAAAAGCAGGACTTAGCATTTTTTTTAAAGAGGCATTAACAATTAAAATTTTATTTGGGGGAAAAAATTTTTTGTTTGGAGTGCCTATCATTTGTCCTGTAAGTGGACAAATTTCAATGAAAAGTAAATAAAACTTATTTTTGAATGTCAACTGTAATTCAACAATAAAAAAATTAATAAAAAGAAAACAACTGCCCTGGCTGGTGTGGCTCAGTAGATTGAGCGCCATCCTGCGAGCCAGGGGGTTGCTGGTTTGATTCCCAGTCACGGCATATGCCTGGGTTATGGGCTGGGTCCCCACTTAGGGGCATATAGTTGGGGGCCACACACATTTATGTTTCTCTCCCTCTCTTTCTCCCTCCCTTATCCTCTCTCTAAAAATAAGTGGACAAAATCTTTCTAAAAAAAGAAGAAAAAAATTATTTTAACAGAGTCACACTCAAACTGATACTGTGCCTAAAGCACACTGTTGCTTCCTTTCAGAAAACACTAGACTGAGGAAGAAAGAGGGCCTGTTTAATAAAAATGTTTTAATAAAAAATTCAATAAACCATTATGTCTACAAGAGTTTTATTTGCTCTCTTTGGAGAGGGAGTTAATGGTAGGTTGATGTTTGTCTAATTCATGTTGTATTAAAAAAATATTTAAAGGTAAATGAGTTAAAAATATTCAGAGGACATTTGGACAAAACTGGGTTAGACTGCAATAAAGCAAGTTTCTATTTATCCAGGACTTTTAGAGCTTGAAATATACTAATGTGCACAGGTTCCATCAGGGGAGACATTTCCGAACTTATTAATGTTTTCTGGAATTATGTCTACAATATATAGCATAATTCTGGAAAAGACTAATGAGAGAAACTCTTAACAAGATTTTATCTTTAATTCATATCTAAGGTGAATCTGAAATAGTCTAGCATAATAAACTTTACATTCACCCAAAATCACAGCAGCCAAAACACAATCAGTAAATGTTCACATTTAAATAACAGTTAAGTAAATACTTGATTAACAGACTGATAAAACTTGACTATTCTGAGTCTCCCTAGCAAGGTAACTCAATGTAAAAAATACACTGTAGATAGTATTTTTCTCTATTTAAGTTGCAAAATCAGAGAGTAGTATTCATAAATTAATGTCTAATAAATTAAGAGTTCAATAAAGTTTGCACTTAAACATCTATCTTTTTTAATAAATTAAAAATCTGATTTTATAGTGAGGATAGGACACAGATAAAAACATGATTCTAAGTTCCAAGTTTTAAAAAACATTATTCTTAAGATATTTTTGAACCCAAGTGATTTTTTTAACTTATGATAAAAAGTCTGTAACTTTAAGAAATATAAATACATGTAATACACATGTATATGTATAATACACTTACCATTGTGTCAGAGTTAAGAATTTGTCTCATAAATTCCAAAAATGAAGATGCAAGTTCACCTGTGTCCTTACTAAAAGTGCTGACCACTCGTTTCAGTAAACTATGCAGTGCATTACTATTTTTCCTTAAAGAACTGCAAATAAGAAAAAAGAAAGGAAAAGTCTTAACATCTGAGCATATACATCTTGTATGATAAATGAAGTATTTCAATTCAGATAGAATATCTAGTCCACCATTTTAAAAAATGTAAAAAATACTTTTGTGTGTCTATCTACACAAGTCATGTAACAAAGCACTATCTATAGTGGACATCTCCTTTTAAAGATAAGCTTTAAGCTCTTAAAAAAAAAAAAAAAAAAAACTTGTCCTCTAAATAATAAAGGTATAAAACTTAGCTGTCTCAGAAGCCTGACCAAAAAACCTAACATAATAACTACAAAGAACGACTATATGACACCATAATTTGACATAAGAAAATCAAAGGTATAGAGCAGAGGTCAACAAATTTTTTATGTAAAGAGTCTGATGGTAAATAATTTAGGTTTTGCAGGCTATACACAATCAGTATGTTTCTCCCTATACAATTTCTTCAGTCACAAGTATTCAATTGCTGGTGTAGCAAAAAAAGAAGCCATAAATAACACATAAATGTTGGCCACATTCAACAAAACTTTACAAAAGCTGGTGGCAGGCTGGATTTGGCCTGTGGCCCATAGTTTGCCAACCCCTTATAAAGAGAGATTTTGAGCACAACAATCCAGATGATACATATCTAAAATCATGACAATATACAGTCCTGCTAAAATTATCTACTATATTTGCAGTTCTTAGTTGATCAAAAGAGAACTTCAAGCGTAAGCTACTCTTATAGTCAATTATGTCCCTTACTTGTAATATAATCAGCCAAAATAAAAATAAGTATATTAACACTAAACATGTAGTACTTGTATTGGGAAAATGTGGTTAGATTCTAAAATAAGCCATCATACAAGACTGATAAAGCAATACAAAGAGAGAAAAATAGGACTCCTGCTCTTAAGAACTTTGTAAAATAATGAAACAGACAATTCAAAACAAAGAGAAATAAGATTAAATACAAAGATAATATGATTAATGAAAAAAGGATGGGTTCGAAACTGGACTATACCAATTAATAGCCTCTACTTATAACCTAAACAAATGAACCTAACTTTCACGGTCTATCAAAAAAACATGGTCCACTACACACCTATTGGAATATCTTAAAAAAAAAAGGCAAAACTAAATTCTGGTATTTTGTTGCTCAACTCATAAAGAAGCTCTCTATAAAAGGATAGAAACACTGGAATATGGGGTCATGAACTTGCTCTATATATAGAACTATGGTGATAAACATAGGGCTCTCTCTATGCATTTGCCAAATCTATATAGATGTTCAAAATCTACAAATATGTGCGTAGAACTGTACATCATAAAACATGAATGAGATTACAAAGAAAGAGGGAAGGTTAGTCAATTTTCTGATACTGGATTGCAATTAAAGTTATCAGTACAGACTGATTCAATACACACACATGCACACAAATAAACAAATGCTATATACTACTATTTATGCAATTCTCATTAAAGTGTAAAACTAGCTCAAAAAAATTTTTTAGGTGGGATCTGCCTCAGGGTTGTTCCAATGACTTTTTATAAAAGTATACAGAGACTTGCTTATACTAAAAAAACTAAAAAACAAAAACAAAAACAAAAGCCAGATCATGCTACATCTCTGCTCAAAATTTTTCAGTGGCCCTTATAACCCCTCAAGGCCCTTGATAATCTTCCTCCCACTTTACCCTCCGATTACTTCTCTGACCCTGTGCCCTATCATTTTTCTCCTTGCTTATGCACTCGAAGGGCAGCCACTGTGACCTCGCAGCTATTTCTCAGATGTTAGGCATGCTATCTCCGATTGTTCTCTGCCAAGGTAATGTTTTACTCCTCACCTCCTTTAGGTCTTGGTCTTTCTTCAAGGGTCACCTTCTCAGCAAGGAATTCCCTAATCACCTCCCCTTATTTCAAGTAACAACTTGCACCTTCACTCTAACACTCACTATCCCACTGTTCCACTCCATATTTTTCTGTTACATACTATGTATATTACTTATGTGTTTATTGCCTGTCTACCTCTAGTGGAACAAAAGCACCAAGAAAGCAAGCAATTTTTAACTAAATTCGAGCACCTAGAAAATTGTCTGGCCCAGAAAATGCATTCAGTAAATATTTGTGGACCAAGTGATCTAGTATTCATTTTTATTCCTTCATAGTGCCTACCATGTATCAGGTTTCTAGGTGATGGGAAGGTTATAGTCAAGAAGACACAATCCCTGTCCTCATGTATGCTGTATTCTAGTGAGGGAGACAAACAAATAAGCAATAAGTCTATATAATATCAAACAGTATAAACACAGTGAAAAATATTAAAAGGGAGGAGAAACGGGGATGCGAAAGATAGGCTATTTTAGACAGGTATTTAGACAGAAATATATTTATGCCTGATCAAAATGAGGAAGTAAACTCTAGAAGGATCTAGTGGAAAAACATTTTTTTGGGAGGGGGCAGTCTACAGAGAGAAATTAGCTTGACAGGGAGCAAAACAAAGGATAAAATAGGTACAAGATAAGAGAAAGAAATGAGCAAGGACCAAACTGTATAAAGCCTTAAAGATCATTATAGTGGTTAGATTTTATCTGCAGTGCAACTGGACACCATCAGAAGAATTTATGCAAAAGAATGACATGTATCTGTTTTAAGTTTAAAAAGCTCAGCCTGGACTTCTGGCCAAAATGGAGGTGTAGGTGGATATACTGTGCCTCCTCGCACAACCAAAATTAAGGACAACAAGGATTTAGAAACAACAGCCAGAACTGAGAGAAAATTGAACTGTACAGAAGTCGAGCAACCATTTATCCAGACTGGTAGATGGGCAGAACTGCCATAGGAGGAAGCAGAGGTTGGCGACCTGGGCACACAGGTAGCTGGTGGTAGACCTAGCCTGCAGGCGGCGGCGGCTAGCAGACCCCAGGTGCAAGGTGGGCTGGCTGACCAGGTGGTCCCACATTCGCACGCAGATAATCCAGGTGAAAAGTCAGAACTTGCAACCCAGGGCCCCAGCACTGGGAAATAAAACCTAAAAACACCGAGTCCCCGCCCCCACATAAAGCATCACAACCCAGTGACTGGGCTGCTCCGCCCTGGGGAACACCTAAGGCTCCACCCCTCACTACATAAAAGCTGCAACCAGACAAAAACAAAACAAAACAAAACCAAAACCAAAACCAAAACAAAACAAAACAAAACAAAACCAAAAATGGCTGAAACAGGAGAACAGATCAAAGCCCCAGAGCCAATTCATCTAAGCAACGAAGAGATAGCCAACCTATCAGATGCACAGTTCAAAGCCCTGGTGATCAGGATGCTCACAGAATTGGCTGATTTTGGTCACAAGGTAGATGAACAAATGAAGGCTACAATAAGTGAAATGAAGGAAAATGCATAGGGAACCAATAGTGATGGGAAGAAAACTGGGACTCAAATCAATGGAGTGGACCAGAAGGAAGAAACAAACATCCAATCAGAAAAGAAGGAAGAAACAAGAATTCGAAAAAATGAGGAGTGGCATAGGAACCTCTGGGACATTTTTAAACATCCCAACATCCAGATTATAGGGGTACCGGAAGGGGAAGAAGAGGTGCAACAAGTGGAAAACTGATTTGAACAAATAATAAAGGAGAACTTCCCCAATCTGGCAAAGGAAATAGACTACCAGGAAGTCCAGGAAGCTCAGAGAGTCCCAAAGAAGTTGGACCCGAGGAAGCACACACCAAGGCACATCAGAATTCCATTAGCCAAGAATCAAATGAAGGAAAGAATTCTAGAATCAGCAAGGGATAAGGGGATGGTCACCTACAAAGGACTTCCCATCAGACTGTCAGATGATTTCTCAAAAGAGACCTTCCAGGCAACAAGGGACTGGAAAGAAGTATTCCAAGTCATGAAAGGCAAGGACCTACATCCAAGATTGCTCTATCCAGCAAGGCTGTCATTTAGAATGGAAGGGCAGATAAAGTGCTTCTCAGATAAGGTCAAAGTTAAAGGAGTTCATCATCACCAAGCCCTTATTATATGAAATGTTAAAGGGACTTATCCAAGAAAAAGAAGGAAGAAATATGACAGTAAAAAGATAGCAAACTGACGGATATTAGCAACCATCCCTAAAACAAAAGCAAACTAAGCAAACAGCTAGAAGAGGAACAGAACCACAGAAATGAAGATCGCATGGAGCCTCAGCAACAGGGGAGTAGGAGGAGGGGGGGGGAAGGTACAGAGAATAAGTAGCACAGACGGTGGGTAGAAAATAGACAGGGGGAGGGCAAGAATAGTGTGGGAAATGTAGAAGCTAAAGAACTTATGACACATGGACATGAGCTAAAGGGGAGAATGTGGGTAGGAGGGGGTGTGCAGGGTGGAGGGGAATGATGAGGGAGAAATGGGACAACTGTAATAGCATAATCAATAAAATATATTTTAAAAAAAAAAAAAAAAAGCTCAGCCTGAGCACTGAGAAAATGGATTTCAAGGGAATGATAGTGGAAGCAAGAACAACAGATCAGAGGCTATCCCAATGGCTCATGCAAGAACTGACAGTGAACTGGATAAGAGTGGTTAACTATGAAGGTGGAATAAATGATTAGATTCAGGAAGTATTCTGTAGGTATAATCCACTGGGCTTACTGATGGACTGCATGTAAAGAGTGAGGAAAAGAGAAGACTCAAGAATCTTGAAGTTTTGGTAGTATACTTGGGCGGCTGGTGATAATATTTATTGGCATGAGCAAGACAGAAACATATTTGAAGCAAGCACATTAAGAGCTCTGCATTAGATCTGTCCAGTTTGAGAAGCCTATTTGATAGCCAAGGAGAGATGTCAAACAGATATATGGGTTACCTGGAGCTTAACATAATGACCAAAGTCAAAGAGAGAAAAGAGAAAAAGTTAAGATAACTTAGGAAAAAATTACAGATTAAAAAAAAAAAGGACCAGAAACTTGAATCAAGCAAAGCCAAAACGTCTAACAAAGCCTCTAATATGGCAGAGGTGTGCAAAGGGTATCTGTGAGAGCACCTAAGCCAGCCAGTAATGGACGAATCAGGAAAAGTTTTTGACTTTCTTGGAAGTGTAGTGTATAAGGTGAGTTTTAAAGGATATGGAGTAAATATCCAGGCAGCAGGGAAAAGAACGGTCAAGAAGTAAAGTTAAAGATTTTGGTGAGAGATTAAGAAATGAGGAGGGTAGGAAAAAAAAACTTGGATGTTCTAAAGGTGTCACCAACTAAGAAAATACAGGAGAGGAAACAGGTTTATCAAGACAAAGAGGTGGAGAGGGAAAGAGCGAGTATCAAACACAGTATTGGAATTTAACTTTTGAACCAATGTTACAAGAATTAATAAGAAGAGAATATATGTTTCCTCTTTTCTATCTCGTAACCTTACATCTACAAATTCCCAAGAAAATGTATGTAAAAGCCAGCATGAAGAAAAAGTAAAGGCATGGATAGAGCAGAAATTACATTTGAGAAACTAAGCAGCATGAGGTTTATGTTCAATATCATTTCAAATTAATTCCACCTCAGCCATTCCTCCAGAAAATAAAAAACAGAGAATCAGCACTTTTAACTTTAGGGTCCATAATATCACACTATCATCACCTTTGAAGGACTAAGGTGAATATATCAACAAAACAAATTATCTTAAACATGAATTAACATCCCTGAAACAATCGGATTTCCTTAAATACTCTAAGATGCCTATATTAATTTGCCTATCTATTCAATTCAAATTTTAATCCTGAAGATTTCATTATTAGCACTCCACTGCTAATAAATCTTTTCCATAAATATAAAATTTCTCCTCACACCTTCAACCTTCTACAATAGCTATGAATTAGTTAATATGGGGGTAATTGAGTGAAAAATTAAATCTAAGGGTATATTAAATATGATAAAACATTACCTTTTTAAATGAAATAATCCATAATCATGCTCTGCAAGAAACATCATTGTTCTGACACATGTGAGTAAACAGTTGTAGCTGCTCTCAGAGTTAGCTAGCATAGCCAGTAGACAGTCACAGATTGAGGTCATCAATTCTTTGTTTGGTAGAGAATTGGAGAGCTGCTCTACTTCAGAAGTAGAGCCTTCAGAAGAGTTTGGCAAAATAAGTGCAATGTCCTGTGAGGGAGAAGGGGGATAGGAAAAAATAATTTTTAAAAATGATTATTATCATCGCTTAGCATTTTTATTTCAGAAATACACAGCATTTAATACTTAGTAATTAACACATGAAAATAGTTACACGCCCATCCTAAACATATATTCAAACACATGAAGAACAAAGGAGTCATAATGCCCTCTTGTAAGTTAATACAAGAATATACACCTAAGAAATTAAGACTAAATATTTTACTTTATAATATTTTTATTTTTAAAAGAACATCTCTTAAAGATTTTTCCTTCTATATTGCACTAGCTGTAGTTTGTAATCTCAACCGGTTAACTAAATTACTTTTGGTATTAAAATATTTTAGATCACTGTATTACTCATTCATTTGAATATTTTTAAATTTATTTAAAAATCATTCAGAGAAATGAATTTTAATAAATATATCTATCTTTGATTTTAAAACATCACAAAAAGGGATGGATAGCGCAAATAAACATTTGAACACAATCCTCCAACTAAATATCTTCCTCTTGCTTTTATATATGCTTAAAATTCAAGTTTTTCAATATTAAGCAAGTTCAGCCAACAATAACTAAAAATTCCCACTACTCTTTTTATAGAAGTGTATTTTACAGGAACATTTTTAGGTATGTTTCATCGCCTTCAATAACTTCAACACATTGCAAACCAGTATTCAAATTAGGTTAAAACTATAAAACTAGAATCAGAAGGGAAAGGCAATAATTGAGGCCAAGAATGTCTATGTGATCAAAGCAGCTGGGATGCTATAGTGTTCTTCAGCAAAGTCATAAAAGCTAATGTGGATTATATAATAAACACCAGTCAAATGGACATTTTGATGTATATGAATTTAAAATATCCTTTCTACCAGTTCCAAAACTATTTTCCACCAGGTCCCCTTTTTGTGTACTTTTGTTAGCTAGAAGATAATCTTCCAACATGGGAGCCTATTAAAAATGTTCTGCCTGAAAAAAATCACACCTGATTAGAGAGCAGAAGCATTTTGACAAGCTAGGATGTAATTAGACAAAAAACTCTACAAAGATCCTAATCACAATAAGCTTCCAAAGTTAAAACAATTCTCATTAAATCACGAATTATAAACTGGAAGTCAGTAACAAAGACAGAAGGGAGAAATACTACTACTTTTAGTCAACAGCTACAAACACAGTAGTCTGAAACACTGAAACTGTAGTAGCCTGTGATGCCTTCAAAACCTGTCCTAACAGAATATTTCTGAGCCGTAAAAAATAAAACTTTGATGGTGCTTGTAACAACACAGATGGGACCTAGAGGGTAAAATGCTAAGTGATGTAAGTCAGACAGAGAGACAAATACTCTATGATTTCACTTATACGTGAAATCAAAAAAATAAATAAAGGAACAAACAAAACAGAAACAAACTCATCAGATACAGAAAACATTTGATGGTTGCTGGATGGAAGGGGGAATTTGGGTGATGGGTGAAAAAGGGGATGGAATTAAAATGTACAAATTGCCAGTTATAATAATACTCATGGGATATAAAGTATAGCATAGGGTATATAGCCAATAATATTAAAATGACTATGGATGGCTTTAGACTTATCAGGGTGATCACTTCCTAAGTTTTATAAATGTTTAATCACTGTGTTGTACACCTGAAACTATTAATACTATGGCACATAAAGCAACTACCCAAAGATGCAATCTCATAAAAAAGGAAAGTTCTTCAAAGAAACCTGTGAAGTACAAACCCAAACAAAGCTTTGAGGCACTAAACCATTTTATTGTTGGTTCGTAGTCAAATTCACCTCCCTGAACAACAGCAGGAGCAATAAAACAGGTGATATCGTTGTTCACAGCTAAGAGTTACATCAACAGCTTTTAGACACACACAGGCATACACACACGCACACACAGAATTTACAAAGTAACTGTAAATACCTGATCACAGAGAGACTGCAAAATGGATGTGATATATTCAACACACTGTTGGCGAATAACACTGTCTCCAGGAGACCGCACCAAAGCTAACAGATCCTGAAATATCTCTGCATATTTTTCATCACCTTTAATAGTTCCATTAATTAGATGCAAAATAGCTAATTTACAAGCTTTGTGGGAAGCCAGAGCATCAAGAAGAGCAAGCAACCTGGTGGTTTGGCTAGTATACTGTTTTTCTTTATCTTCTGAAGTGCTGAAATAAAATCAATACATTTAGAAAACAAAGTTCTTGATTTTAAGGCATTATTTAACTAATATTTATTTTTCAACACATATCAATTCAGAACAATCTTGTATAAAACACTTAATTTCTTGGGTATGACAACTTTTCTGGAATTTTACAATTACTACATAATTTTATAAATCTGGGTTTTCAAAAATATATTTTCTCAAATAAAAGTACTTTATGGTTCATCTTTCAAATACATAAAATCAAGACCTTCAAGGTAATTTGCACATGAAATAATGAAATAAAATTTTCTGATTAAAAATAATCTACACTAATATATGTATAGATGTGTGTATATGCATATGTGTATGTGTATATTTGTATGTATCTTATCTGAGCTTTCTAAACCCTGGTTTACAAATCCTAAGTGAAAAAAATGTGTCTGTGTCAAGAATAACTTAAAAAAAATTTTATGCAAAATGAAAATACCACCCTAGCCGCGTGCCTCAGATGGTTGGAACGTTGGCCCATACACCAAAAAGGTTGTGGGTTTGACCCCAGGTCAGGACATACACCTATGTTGCAGGTTCAGTCCCCAGTTAGGGTGCATACAAGAGGCAACGAATCGATGTTTTTCTCTCTCCCTAAAATCAATAAACATATCCTCGGGCGAGGATTTTAAAAAAAAAAAGAAGAAGAAAATACCTTTGCAAGTCTTCTACAATCAAATCCAACACAGTTCTCATAATCAGAAGTGCAGTTGGTGAGGCAAGGTCACATAATTGAACACAAATACGCCGTAACATATGTTGAATGGGCTGGCAGGTTGTGCCAGAGAAAGAGCGAACTATTTCTTGGAGCAACTTTGCGTGAACATGAAGGTGCATGCTCCACAATTTTCGGGTGTTGAGTGCCACTGATATATCATGTGGCTCAATAACCTGTTAAAAAAGTATAATGTATGTGTTCGTAGATTTTGAAATATTTATTTATAGTCACAAAAACTGTTCAGGAAGAATTGTTATGAAAAGAACATCTTTACCACATGCTGAAAACATTTAAGATGCTTAAAACATCTATTATACAATTAAAACATTTGCTTGAATTCAATGCAACTAAAAAATATTGTTTTCAGGTTAGCAGTCAGTAGAGCAGAGTCCATTGGTGAAGCAACCTAGTTAATGACAAATACTAACACGGGAGGAAAAAAGGATTTAAAAATAACAAAAGTACAAGTATACATAACAGCATAATAAAAGTCACATTAACAAAAATTTATTTAAAATATTACCCCATATTTCCTTAATGACCAACTTGCATCAGTTTTATCTCACCCTCATCCAATTACTTTGTCTTTTTTAGGGGGAGGGGATGAGGGTTGTTTCTGTTTTTGTTTTAACAAAACCACTGGCTTTTAAAAAAGTGTTACTACAGTCATTTATAAGATTCATGTTATATGGAAGTGATACCTGAGTTGTTTGCATGGGCAATGGTAGAGGCAGCAGCTCTGAAAGGAGTATGAGTCCAGAAAAAAATCCTTCAGGAACCTTCAAGATTGAAGAAAGTACTTCTTTTAACATTAAAGACCAAGTATTATTGGCCAGAGTCTCTTCTGAGATTGTGAGTTTTTCATTAACTCCTTGTGTAAAAGTCAGCAAAATATCAATGATATCATTCTGAATTTTCTGTTCATCACTATCCAAACGACCTGAGAGGGGGATAGAGCACAGGAGCATGTGTAAAGTCACAAGTGCTGAAGGAACACGCATATCCTTAAACTCAAAGGAGCCACCTCTCAGGAGTTCCGTTAACATGGTTTTAAGAAGAGTGAGTGTGCAGCGAGCCATTGAAATAGTAGTAACTCTGTGAAGTGTAGTCCCCATGTTGACATGGAGCCTCCAAGGCTGAGTCAAAATACTGTTCAATTTTTGCAGAACCCGAATAAAGGTGTCCATTCCTTCAGCAGAAAAAAGCTGAATAACAGCAAGATTCCATTTGAGGTCTTTCTGTTGACCTTTATATAGGATAAGAGGAAAAGAAAAACTAATTACTTGTATGTTAATAATTACTTAAGATGTTTGAATATTTCATTTAAGAAATCATATTCATACTAGGCTTAAAAATGATAGTTTTAAAAGTACAACATCCACAGTACCTTCAACAGGGGGTGGTGGGCATGCCACATTACAGAGAACACGCAAGGCAGTGGTAAGGCCAACTCCTTCTGGAGTCATCAAGTTATCGATATTCTTTAAAAATAAAAATAAACAAAAAATTGAATTTCTTGGTACCTATCATATCAAGAGACAATTCCAGAGAGGGCATTAGTTAAAAATAGGAGTTTCAAGGTAAGTACTTACTAGTACGTCATTTAAAATTTCTTAACTAAATTTGAGAGGCTAATAAAGTTTATAAAGGTTATTTGATCTTTGGCATGTTGTTACCATATGATATTATGTAAATAAAATGAACAATAGCAAAGTACAAGTATATGAGAAGTACGAAAACAAAGGTAACATACAGAAATGTATGATACTCTCTGCATTAAAATTTTTAAATAGCTCCTTTTTGTATACTCTTTCTATACATACTCTCTCCCAACAATGAACCAATGACTCTGATTTTACAAAGCCCTAGGGGTAATAAACCTCTTTCAAAACTGAAGCAACAGGAAATGTTTTAGAACTACATAACATACAATTTTTTAATAATGCAGATACCACAGAGTTTAGTTTTGATGGTCAGTTGGGGCACGGTTACAGAAAAAAAATGCAGTTTCCTATGTCCTAGCACTTGCTCAATGCTATGTTTCCTGGCAACAAATAGTAATGATTAAATTTTTTTTTTTTGTAGTTTCCACAGAGCAGCATATAGATGGTCTTTAAAAACTTAGAAGAAACATTTTTAAATGGTACTATTTCAACTTCTAAAACTCAGAGGAGAAACTTAAAAATAAATTAATTCCTTTCCCTCATAGTTTTGGGCCTTAGGCTATCTTTTTCTCTAATTTCTTCCTTGTTGTCTTTCAATAATTCCACTAATTACATAAAGTATCAGGGAGCCACAGAGTGAAGTTTCAATCTTAGGTTGACTGTTTTTAATGTATCCTGGAATGAGAGTCACCTATAATATTAATAACTAATGGGATAAAGATTTACATAAAAAGTCTTTTATTACAGCATGGAATTCAAATTTCTAGAACTAAAGCTTTTAAAAACTGGGCCATTTGATATTTACTGGATACCTTATATATTCTCCTGATCACACACGAGTATCCTGAACACATGACCATCTACATTTACAGAACATCACTGTACTTCTGCTAAATTAAAGACTGAATACAATTAAAAGCTATAGATGGTCATCTGAAGCACAGAGTAAGGAACAAAGAATATGATGGTACCATGGGAGGTAAAAGTACTCTCAGGAGAGATGGAGTAAAAAGATAAGGGCAGACAAGTCAGTAAAGAAAACCCAAGCAGATAAACCTAAATGATACTTTGTTGCTAGGTCAGAAGAGCAACAGATTAGACAATATACTACAGACATTTCAATTCCAAGACCAAGATGGTTTATCAACATTCACACACACACACAGTTCATCTGTTAAATAAAAGATCACTCAAGGTCCATTCTGTGCCTCTAGCGTAAAACTTTTTATGCATCTATGAGCACTTTCAGCTCTCAATGTGTACGTATACACATTGTATTAACTAACAAGCAAAGAAAAAAATTTAAACTTCTAAAACTAACAATGCAATGATTTTTTTTTATTTTAAAATATGTTTATTGATTTTAGAGAAAGAGGAAGAGACAAAAAGAAACATCAATGTGAGAAAGAAACACTGATTAGCTGCCTCTCAAATGCGCCCTGACTGGGGATCAAACCTACAACCTATGTGCCCTGATCAGGAATCAAAACCCCAACTTTTGGTTTACAGGACAACACTCCAATCAACTAAGCCACATCAGCAGGACTAACAATGCAATGATTTTAATGAATTTTTCATTATGAATTACTTGAATTGTACATAACTTTTTCAACTGTAATATTATGAATTTTATGATTTTTCACCTTTTATGAATTATTTCAATGACAGATCTGACTATCCCAAATTAAAAATAGAACTAGCCCCCACTGCAATTATCTGGACTTGCCTCCACCAATTTTCACCTAAAACTTTTATAGAAAATTCTTTTTCACTAAGTTTAACTGAAAACAATTTATGTCATATTCTCATAGCATTTAACTTTAAAACTTTTGTGAATGTCATTAAAATGTTAGGTGATATTACTCTGATTTGAGAAAAAATAGAACGAAATCTTGTACTGGAAAGCAGAAAACATGGGCTGTGTGCATGTCCATTCACATATATACACAATCACACACCCACCACCTACATTCATGTACCAAATCTGTACTCACAAAGTCTAGGAAATCAAGCAATACACTTAACAATTATTGCATCTACACAAGTATTATTTCTATATATTACCATATAGTTAAAAAAACAGGCACTTTTAAGTTTTACTTACCTGTTTAACATATTCAATTAGGTTCGGAATGCAGTTAATTTCAAACCTAAGATTTTTCAGAGGTTCAAGCCACTTGCCAAGTTCTTAAAAACAAAAAGAGTAATTTATAATACGATAACTTTGAAATAAAAGCCTTTATAACAAAGGAAACAAAGCTACTTTTCCAAAGAAAAACATTATCAGATACAAACTGATTTCAGTAATCTAAATTTCACATAGGTATGAACCTATGTCTAAGTCCTTAAACTTTAAAATGAAATATAAGAAAGACCAGTACCATGATTCCACTCATATGTAGAATCTAATAAACAAACTGAACTAACAGGCAAAACAGAGACAGACTCATAAATAGAGAGCAGGCTGACAGCTCTGGGCAGGAAGGATGGCTGAAGCCAAAGGTGGAGGAATCCAGCAAAAAAGAAAAAGGACTCATGGACACTGACAACAGTGTGGTGGTTGTAGAGGGAGGAGGTAGAAGAGGGTATAAGGGAGATAAATAGTAATGGAAAAAAATACAATTAAGCCCTGGCTGGTGTAGCTCAGTGGATTGAGCGCGGGCCTGCGAACCAGAGGATCGCGGTTCGATTCCCAGTCAGGGCACATGCCTGGGTTGCCAGGCCAGTTCCCGGCAGGGGACACACAAGAGGCAACCATACAGTTCTCCCTCTCTCCTACCCTTCCCCTCTAAAGATAAATAAATAAATAAATAAATAAACAATTAAAAAATGGTTAAAAAAAAAAACAAAACAAAACAGCGCTGGCTCCACTGATCACTCTGTGGCACCAACACATCCCAGGCCCCACAAAGAAAATTAAAATGAAATAAAATATAAATGCCCTACTGCACTGATTTAGAAATAAGAAGTGACCACTCTTACTTAGTATTTGGTTTCTGAAAAGTTAAACAGTTACATGTTCAAACAAGACAATATAATTAAATTATTTTTGCAATATTAAAAAACTTCTTAATAAAACTGACAGCTTATAAACTAATAACAGAGATTATTCACTTACTGCTCTTGCTGCCTCCCAACTCTAAAAAAGCATGCACAAAATGTATTAATTTCTAACAGGATCAAACCTGTGGGGGGGACATTTACTGAGTGCCTTTTCCATTAACATGAACTTTAAATTGTCATTTTCCTAATCTGCCTTTATAAAATTAAAAGTACGCTATCACCCAAAATAATAACTGGAAACTGTTTATAAAACAAACACAAATGAAATATACCATTTACAACTGAACTCAATATTATACAAGCTATGGCCAATACCTGTACCTATCACCAAGTATATTTTTACAAAAGCCTTCTTTTTTTTTTTTAAGATTTTATTTATTTATTTTTAGAGAGAGGGGAAGGGAGGGAGAAAGAGAGGCAGAGAAACATAAATGTGTGGTTGCCTCTCAAGCGACTGGTGACCTGGCCCACAGCCCAGGCACGTGCCCTGACTGGGAATCAAACTGGAAGCGCTTTGGTTTCCAGGCCAGCACTCAGTCTGCGGAGTCACACCAGCCAGGGCTAAAAAAGGCTTCTATTATAAAAAGCAATATACCAAATTCCAGACATTTTACAGGAATAACTAAAGGAAAACTAAAAACAGTCATGTCTTCCTTGGTTCTATACTCCTCCATAAGGATTATAACTGTGTACATCTGAGTATTTTTCCTATGCCTTTTAAAATGAACTCTTTCATATACTCTCTCATATAGAGTATGTTGCTCAAATGGAAAAATAAAGAATAATAATAAAACAAATACAAGTGTGCCCATCATCCAGAATAAGTAGTAAAGCATTAATAATACTTTTGAAGATACTGTGTGCCCTCCTTCTATAAAGGTGTACTTCAGGGAAAGAAAATCTATTTACAGATTGAAAGCTGAGTTTACTACTCAACTTTTATTGGTGGTATCACATATAAAAATTTAGGAATAAAAAGAAAGAAAGCCCACATGCTATTTATAATATATACTCAATGTTATCAAATTTTCTACTTGGTAAGGTCAGCAAGCCAGGAACCAAAATAAAGTAATAAACAACTGTAATTAGATACCTTAAACTTTTCCAGATCGTCCTCATAAGGCTTGCCATCAAATTCATTCCACATATTTATATACTTTAGAATATAATGTTCATATTCATTACTCTATACTTTTAAGAAACGCACACATGTTAATTAACCACAAATGGTAAAGTTGTGGCTAAACTGTACTTACAGCAGTGTTGTACTTAGAAATACACATATAGAAAAAACACACACGCAAACTATATACAAAACTAAACTTCTGAGTTCGTCTTTAAACTACTTCTTCCATTTTGATTAAGAACTTCAACTATCCACCAATTTCCATGACTTTCCAGAAAAAGGTACTTTCGGCAATTTCCTAAAAGTCTGTTTAAGAACACCATACAAAACACCATCATAAAAGGTAGTTTCAGGGAGTTAAAAATAGTATTACTAGGTATATTACCAAAATATAATAAAGCATTAATTACAGACATTCAGAGATTTTTTTCCTTCACATATCATAAATGCTTAAAATAACTCAAGTTCCATACCTTGCAATTTAGCATTGTTTTCGTCTGCCTTACAAAGCTTCAAGAGGGATGCTGCATGATGTTCTAGCATTTGGACATCACTAGAAGACTGAACCACCACCAAAATAAGTATGCATGCATAATTATAAGCTACTGACTTCTTAGACTTGGAATCACTGAAACAAAATAAGGTTTTAAGTTTTTAGTACAAAAAAATTTTTTCAGGAACAATTTTAAACAGTTTTTTCTACTTGGTTTTAAAGAGACCAAGGAATTTTACAATGAAACCTGAGTAATTTCCTACAGATGACAAATCAGATTTTAAATTTCACTTCAATTCACCTAAAACCACTACTTAAAAGTATATAAACAAAGCATATGTATCACAAGAGAAAGTGAAATTCTATTAAGATCAATTAACAAGTATACTTCATTAGCAAAAAAACATAAAGAAGTACACTTCATTGGTCTCCTTTAAAATGTTTGTCCACTCTGAACAAATACGATAAATCAATCTACTGCCATCATTATTCAGGATTCCACTACAGAGCTGATAAGATATAGCTTGACATAGAAACCAATGTTGTCTGCTTTTCACTAAAAGACCCATCACTCAGGAAGTCATATCAAGACCCCACTATGAGGCCAGTTACCTGGATGCCACTATTTTGTGTGACACAAGGCAGGAGCAGCATGTTATATTTCTCTGTTCATACGTAAAACCTTTTGCCCTGCTAGACAGGCCTTCGAAACAAGTATTATTCTCAATCCCTCCCACCCACAGTACTTCTGAAACCAGAACACCATGAATAGTTTAGAGGCAGAAGACAGCGACATAGTCCTCTTTATTTTAAGATATATATTTCTGTGCCTTAGGATTCCCTTCCACACAAATTAGCAAATCAATCTTTGTCAACATCATGGGGAACCAGGAAGAAGCTGATAAAAGAGCCATTTCATTGCTTCACAGCTACATTTTCTATTTTTAGATTTCTGTCATTCTAATCCTTAAATTTGTAAGTCATGTAAAAAGAAGTAATCATAGCTTCTACTGTTAAGTAACACCTTCTAAACAACTAGCCCATTAATGATATAGTTTTCCAATATAACAGAAAATTTAATGAGTAAGTAGGAACTTACCCTAAGGCTTCTTTGGAATAGTACTCCATTAGAGTAATAAGACTTTGGAGATTTTTCTCAAGACTGAAAACATGGCCAACAGCTGATCTTCCCACAGGATTAAAAGTAATCAAATAGAGATTATGAAGGGTTCCCAAGAGATCTGAATGGTCAGTTTCTTCACTGGCTGTACAACGCTGAAAGTGGTTGAACAGTTCTGTAATACACTGCAATGTCTGTGTTGAGTCCTGTAGCCACAAGGCAAATGCATCATCAATAACACCATCAGACTGCAGACCTTCTTCTTCATCTTGATCATACAGGTGACATAAAGCTCGGATCAACAAATTTGTTGCTTCATATTCTGACATAAAAAAGAGAAGACCTTTCTGTGACTGTGCAAGAAACTTTAAGACATCTTTTGTGGCTTGCAGTACACCAGGATGGGCACTTGTTACTGGAATTGACAGGAGCAAGGTAACCAACTCCAAGAAGTGGTGGCTGTGAAGATACCTGTAGAAAAATTGGTATATATTCAGTACAAAACATTCTTCATTTACTTAATAGTCATTAGACAGGAGAGGTAAATATTTTAATGGCCATAACCTTTATCCCCAGCAATATACTGCTTTAACTAAAAACATAATGTGAGCCTTGACTGGTGTGGCTCAGTGGAATGAGTGTCGTCAGCCTGCGAACAGAAAGGTCACTAGTTCAATTCCCACCCAGGGCACATGCCTGGGTTGTGCGCCAGGTCCCTGGTTGGGGGTGTGTGAGAGGAAACCAATCTATGTTTCTTTCCCTCTTTCTCCCTTCCTTCCCCTCTCTCTAAAAACAAATAAAATCTTAAGAAAAAAAAATCATAATGTGAGTAGCAAGTCTTCTCTCCACTGCACCCAACAAACGTGAAAAGTCTGTGAGGCTTTTTCCTAGCTAGCATTCAACAGATGTTGAACAAATAACTGTTGATAAGTTTCTCTTTCCGGGATAAACCCTGACTGTAAATTCTGGGCCATCTTTACAGGATATTTATCAAATGCTTCTTTTTCACCACAGTCCTAATTTACCCATGGGATGTTTGAATTAGTGTGTCTAGAAAAACGTAGGACATACACTATAAAAAATATATAATATACTCATATTTACTATAGGTAGCATATCTACATAAGTACCTCTAGAGAAAAAAATTCAAATTATTAATTTTTACTGACTAGTTTACCATTTTTTAGCATACAGAGTAGTGGTAGAAAAAGTCTGAATTTACTCAACACCTCAAAACAGATACAACTACTACTGAAACAAAGTCTTTTTTTTTTTTTTCATTTATTTTTAGAGAGAGAAGAAGGGAGGGAGAAAGAGGGCAGAAACATCGATGTGTGAGAGAAACATCGATGGGCTGCCTCATGCACAACCTCCAACTGGGGACTTGGCCCGCAACCTGGGCATGTGCCCTGGCCGGAATTGAACTTATGGGACCTTCTAGTTCACAGGCCAGCACTCAATCCACTGAGCCACACCAGCCGGGGCAGAAAGTCTTTTCATTGTCCTAAAAATAATCTACACTCTACCTATTCATGCCTTCGTCAACCCCCAACCCCTAGCAATCACTGAACTTTTTCACTGTCTCCATAGTTTTGCCTTTTCCAGAATGCTATATACAGTTAGAATCATCCAGTATAAAATTGCCTCTTCAATCATACCAGGGGGGGAGTTAAGAAAACCCCTGGAATTTATTTATTAAAAACTGTGTATTTATTCTTACATGTTTAAACTTCAGTCACCTTCAAAGTACCGTCCATTTGAGGCAATGTACCTATTGAGATTTTTTTTCCCACTGCTCAAAAGAGTTTTTGAACTTGTCGATTTTGATGTCTTCTGCCATTTTTTGTTTCACCTCTTCCACATCAGCAAAATGTTTCCCTTTCAGGCCTTTTTTCATCCAGGGAAACAAAAAGTCGCCCCCCGACCAAAAAAATAAAACAACTGCTGGGGAAGAGATGAGGTGAATGGGAAGCAGTCATGCATTTTTAGTCAAAAACTGCTAACACTCAGCATGGTGTGGGCAGTGTGCTCATAAACCATCCATCATGAAATGGGCAAACACAGTGAAAGAATCTTCAAAAAAAATTCACTGAAGCTGATGGCAGCCCCTCACAACAATGCCAGCTGGTGATACACTGATACAGGTGGGTTCCTAGAATAGTCACCCAGTTGGGGAAGCCTCTACTACAAGGGGCTCACCCTCCAGAGGATAATTCTGGTTTTCTTGGGTCCCCCCCCACTTCATATTATTGCTTAAATTCAGGCTTCTACTTCATGATAGTAAATACCATTAGTAACATAATTATAAAGGCAAAAAGAACTCTCAGAAAGATAAAACTCCCTAATTACTATACTCTAAAAACATCATTAACCACCTTATTCATTCAGAAAACAGTTAACAGGGGAGGCCCCACAGTGTTTATTCTTAGAAAGGACTGCTTGCATGTTTGGCTCTTGGCTGGCATCTGGGAACTTGGATTTTGGGAGGGTTCCCACTGTCCACCTGATTAAGAATATTCTCTGTGCTTAAAATGTTCATGCAAATGATATGTAATTTACACTGAACATAAGTTTTCCTTCTGGGAGTCTGGAATTCTGGTATATGTTATATACTGGGTGTCTATGTGGCTATCCCCCAATAATAACTTTGGACACTGAGATTCTAATAAGCTTCCTCAGTAGGCAACATTTCACATATGCTGTCACAATTTGTTTCTGAGGAATTAACTGGGTCCTATTTCATTACATTGGGAAAAGACTCTGGAAGCTTATCTAGTTCCCCAGGCTTCTCCCTATGTACTTTCTTCCTTTGCTGACTGTGATTTGTACCCTATTGCTGTTTAATAAATCATAGTGGTGAGTACAACAATGAGTCCTATGAGTCCTCCTAGCAAATCTTAGGGGTGATCTTGGAGATGACAACACAGAACATTAGAGCCTTGCCATCATTTCAAACCAATACTTCCAAAATGCAATTATATCTCCTTTCAAAATTCATTCTCCCTCCTATTTACCAGTTTCTGTCAATAAAACCACAGTTCAATAATTACCCTAGCTAGCAACCTTTAAAACACCTTTGTTGGGAACCGCCCTGCCTGGTTTCAGGAGCTGTAACACCCCCCTCTTGGCTAAGGCTGAGTGAGCAACCTTCGGACTGTGAGCCACTAAGGAGACAAAGCTTATCTCCCCGGCAGGAGCACCGCTTGTGCCCACTTTAGTTCACCCTGCCTGACCCCCAGTGCTTGGTCGGTTAGCCAATGACGGGTAAGATTTCCTCAAGGGAGGGGTCACCTAAGACAGGCACGATCACATGGGAGGCCCTCAAGGAAGGACTTGGGGGGCTACAGCAAAAGGGGGTGATGGACCCTCACCCCTCTGCTATCCTGACATAGCCTGAGTCTTCATTCTGTCTGTGAGAAGTTTCCTAATCTCTTTGCTGCCTTGCTGACTCTGCCTGACTTAAGTCTGAAACAATGACAGAAGGCAGTGCAGCGCTGTGCTGGATAGGGCAGGCTCCCTGGGTGATCAGGCCTAAGAAAGAATATATAAAATCCTGTGAAACATGCTTTGCTAAGAATGCTCTCAATTAAATAATAAAGGTCTGAGCAGGAAATGAGTTTGCTTCCCAAAGTTTTGTAGTCCTTTAGCTGACAGACCCTGACTCAGAATAAGCCCTCAGAGTTCTCTGTATGTTATCTATTGTTTGATCCTTACTGCCTGACAATGATTAATGAGCTTTACCTGTATTCCTGTGTAAAATGAACTCAATAAAAGCCCACTGAGGAAAAGGCTCTTGGCCCTTCTCCTTCAAGAGATCGGCCACCTCTCCTCTCCAAGCTGATCATGTCTTGGTAGATTTACTCTCATCCGTGGTGGATGGGGGGCTCTGTGGGCAGAGCCCCCCCCTACACCACATCTTTAGCTTTTTCTTTTACCTAGTAGGTCCAATTGCCAAGTCCTAGTAACTGCTCTTTTACAAATTCTCCCAATAGTAACACAGTAATACTGTCTTTCCTTTCCCTGTTAGTGCCACTATATTAGGCCAAGTACTTAAGACAACACCTACTACCTAGAATCTTCAAATTGGCTGATCTACCTAATAACTCCAATTTCTTTTCCATTTCAATACATCTTGCAACATATCATCTTAGAACATGACTTTGATCATATCAGATATTCAAGATCCTTCCACACTCTAAAAACAAAATCTAAATTCCTTAAGGCAGTATTCCAGACCCTTTATTTCCTAAAGTATGATACCCAAACATACCTCCTCCAGTTATGGTGGGGGCAAAAGGAGGGGGACATGACAGTATTTAATAGGCAGTTAATTACTAGTTTCCCCTCAGTAACTGTTTCAAAATATCACCTCCTTCCTACACTCACCACCCTCAGTCATCCTCAGTGCACAGCTTTACCTCCTACTCTACTAAAAATGGTCAGTGACAAGTGCCTTGGCTCCTTTACCACCTCCATACTATAAATGTATCTATTCACAAGGTTTCCTTTCTCTTGTTCAAAGCCAAACCCCTACACTTGTATTCTTGACTTCATCTCCTACCAGATAACTGCTCTAGCAATTATCATCTCTTCTGTAAGAACTCAGACTAGGGACAGATCTGTTTCAGCTAAAAATAGGAACAGGTAGGTCTTCTATAGTCTTTAGAGTGAAAAATTCCTTATTTTCTGTTACTACATTATGCCCCAAGTAAAGGCCAAATTAATCACAGATATAAGAAATAAAGTAATAAAAATAGTATTTCTCCATTAATTAGAAAATTATTTAGAGACAAAAATGTCAAAACAAGTCTCAAAAATTAAAAGAAAATTTTAAAATCTCCTATAGGTGCTGATACTAATAATGGCAAAACTGTATCAACAGATAACTAGTAAGTTAGATGGCAGAAACAAATGCTAACTGAACCTTAAAGATATGTTTAACCAGGACTGTAAAATTAAGTTAGTAAAATATAAGTTTAAATTACAATATATTACAAGGTAAAGTAAAAAGAGGTTCACACAGAAAAGCTCTCCTTCTTATACCATCCTCTTATACTACCTTCCTAGAAGCAACTCAGCAATTTCTCGTTTATTCTTGCTCATAGACATGCTTATATAGGCACTGTTGTTATTACTATATTTAACTTGCTATTACTACTTTAAATACTCACATAATATAGCTCATCCATAGTAACATACTTCTGTTTCACAACCATCTATTTTGAAATATCAAGCACCCTTACATAGATAAGCATTATCTACAGACATAAAAAAGAAAATCAATCACATAAAATTGGCTCCAATGATTTGTGAATAATTTCCCCAAACCAAAAAAGTCTTACCTAAAGAGAACAGGATATGGATCATCCCTCTCTGGAGGTCCAGTAATACGTGCCATTGTTGGGAAAGACTTCACAGGAGGCTGGATCATTGTATGAGGTGCAGTTTCCATTAAATGGAAAACTTCTTCTAGGAGGTTAATAAGCTTTTCTAGTTCCCCTTCACTTATATTTGAGGAGTCCAAAAGATCCATATCCATTGAAGCCTCTACCTCATTTTCATATTCTGGGTTTGTCCTTTCAAGTCCAGTATCTGTGTCATGATCAGGTTCACCATGGTTAGGAACAGATGAAGTCTTCTCTGCCAAATGGTCACCAAGTCTTTTAATTTCTGACAAGATCTCATAGAAATGGCACTTCTGAAGGATAGCTGAACCAGCAGTGACAACCCTCACAGTCTGATCTAAAAGTATGAGCTCCAGAAGTTTTTGATAGCCACTTTTTTCACCCTGCCTACCTCTTAAAAAGGCTTCCATTCCTTCTGTCATACTAATGACACTGTCCAAAGCTTTAAAAGCATTTAACTTAAGGGAAGATGAGACATGATCAGCAAAGAGGAGCTCAAATAATCCACTGATCACTCCTGCTTGTAGCAGTCCCACAACTCCTTGAGTTCCACATTCTGCTAGGGAGGACACTAATTTGGTCCCAGCTTTAAGTTGTCGGACATTTAAGGCAATGGGTTGGCGAAGGGCTACTTGTAAATTTAAAGCTTGCATGGTCCAGTCTACCAACTGGCCAAGGGAGTCTTGTTTTGTGTTTTTCAATTGCAAATAACTTAATCCTTTTATTATTAAACTTGGAATTTCTTCTAAAGCTGTTACCCATTTTGCACCTCTGTCTTCTCGATATAAATCTAACAGTTCAGTTAACTTTATTGAGGCTTCTATTGCCCCTGAATTTTCTTTATCTGGACCTTGATCCTTCATTCTACTGATTTCAATTTCAAAAGTAGTCTTGTATGGACAGCTGAAGTATAAAAGTGGCACAAGTTCCCTATCATATGGATCATATGTCATAGGAGGAACTGAAGCTAAGTCTTCAGCAGTGTATTCAACATCAAAGTTTGGATACTTAAATGTTTCACGTTCCAAGTCAGCAATTCCATCTTCATCACTGGAAATTTGTTCATAACCATCATCCCCTGAAAATGAGTTTGAAGAATATTTAAGTATTATATCACTTTTGCTTAATGCAAAATATCTGATTAATCAGAAAACAGTTTAATAGTATGGCAAAAAATAAGAATTAATGACTTCAACAAAATTAACTTCCTCCTCAATTACTAACATTTATCATCTCTATAATTATGAAGATATTTCATAAGCAAAGTCTTCTATCGTATCTGCTCAGCTTTACAACTAAATATGCTACAGGTATCTTTTCCTCAGCTAAATAAAATTAGAGATAAACTAGCCTCCTTCTCTCACCTTCTCTAAAATGTCCTCTCATTAAGCAAACAGCCTGCCTGAAATCTAACTACTACTACTTGACAGTCAAATACAGTACATCTAAAAAGGAAGACCTGATCTGGGAATGAAGGAAGCTAAAAAAGTATCACTTAACCTGAAATCTCTGTAATACTGAAAAGAGCCTCACTCACATAGAATAAACCAAAGCAGACTAACTGTTGTTTTGCACAAATGCTTTAAATATTATATACCATTTCTTGGACAAATTAAGAATTAAAGAGCTTGAATATCTCTCACTTTTGCTTCTAAAGAAAGTAAGCCTAATTAGAGTAGTCTTTAGCATCATGCTATCACATATACCTGAATTGGGATCTTCTCCTCCACTGAATTTCTAAAAAATAATGTAGCTTGTTGTTGAAATATCTAGATGGCAGACATCTTTAGGAATTCCACCCGGCTTACACCACCATTCCTTATTCTGAAAACAGCCCACCATATTCCTGGTCACTATGTATTTGCTACATGACCCTGCTTCCCTGACCAAAACTGAGGGTACCAAGGGGCAGCTTATATTGTAGCAAGTCAACAGAATATCTCCCCCAAGAAACTGGAAATGGAACCAAGACACAACCAGGTAAGCTGATTGATTAAAAAAGAGATTAAAGTTATACGGTGAATAGAAAAAGAACAGTTAGCTGATGGAAAACAAAGTAGCAACATAAAGAAAAGTTGGAAATCCCATGTCTAGTCAAGCCCAGTTATATTCCAACCCTTGGGTTTCTTGAAAGTCTACTTTTGCTATAAATTCGTTTGTACTGCTCAAAGGTACATCAAGTTAACTTCTGGCATTTGAAACTGAAAAGTCCTAGCTAATATAACCTACCTTCACCTTCTTCATCTTCTTCACCTTCTTCCTCTTCATCTTCATCTTCCTCTTCAGCAATACTGTCCACTGTATGGCGATCATCCTCATCCTCATCCTCTTCTTCCTCTACTTCCACATCATCCTCATCATCCTCTCCTTCTTCTTGCTGTTCCTCTTCTACTTCCCCTTCATCAGAATATTGACCTTCTTGGGGAACAGAATTCCGATCAGGAGAAATAGGCTCAAAGTAATCTTCTCTATGTGGAGCATCTTCTTCCTTGTCACCGGACACTGAAAAATTGATTATTTTTTAAAATTCTAACTACATTGATTATTTTTTTAATTATTCAATTACAACTGACATACAATATTATTACTAGTTTCAGATGTACACTAATTGGATACTTTATAAAGTGATCACCCTGATAAATCTAATAACCATCTGTCACCATACATATTTATTCCAATACTACTGATTACATTCCCAATGCTGTAGTTTACATCCCTATGACTACCTTTATAACTGGCAATCTGTAAGTCTTAATTCCTTTCACTGTTTGCACCCACCCACCTAATTCCACCCTTCTGGCAGCCATTTGTTCTCTGTAAGTTTATTTTGTTTCTTCATTTATTTTGTTTTTTTAGATTTCACATATAAGTAAAATCACACGATATTTGTCTTTCTCTGTCTGACTTATTTCACTTAGCATAGTACCTCTAGATTCATCCATGTGGTTTCAAGTGTTAAGATTTCATTCTTTTTATCCCTGAGTAATTTTCCATTGTATATATGTACCACCTCTTCTTTATCCATTTATCTATTAATGGAAATCTAGATTGCTTCCATATCTTGATTATTGTAAATAATGCTGCAATAAACACAGGGGTGTATATATCTTTTCAAATTAGTGTTTTGGATTTTTTCAGATAAATACCCAGAAGTGGAATTGTTGAGTCACATGGTAGTTCTATTTTTAAATGTATTTTTACTCCTCATCCAAGGCTATGTTTATTGATTTTAGACAGAGAGGAAGAGTAGGCGGGAGAGAGGAAGAGAAACATCAATGTGAGAAATATCTATCGGCTGCCTCCTGTACACACCCTGACTGGGAATCAAACCCACAACTTTTGGGTGTACAGATAATGCTCCAACCAACTGAACCACCCAGGCAGGGCTCTATTTTTAATTTTTTGAGAAACCTCCATACCATTTTGCATAGCAGTTGCACTAATTTATATTCATACCAAGTGTGCATGAGAGTTCCCTTTTCTCCACATCCACAAACTTGTTTGTAGATTTTCTGATGACAGGCCCTCTGAAAGGTCTGAGGTAGTATCTTATTGTGGTTTTAATTTGCATTTTCCTGATAATTAGTGATGCTGAGCATCTTTTCATGTGTCTATTGAACATCTGTATGTCCTTTTTTGAGAAACATCTATTCAGGTCTTTAAGGCACAGTTTATTTGAATAGTTTAAATAACATGAGGCAGCAGGACTGGATATTGCAATTACTTAATAACATTTTACATGATTTAGCTATCAATACTATTTTTTTTAAAGTTGCTTTTAAAAAATATTAAGAGTATACACTGCAAAACTTTATATAGTGAGAATTAATCAAGTATATTACTTTATATATACCATAAACTAGTCCTTTTACTTTTTACCTGTTAAGTAATTATGAAGACTTTTATCTCTTCTAATACACAGTGCTTATTTTTACCGGTACTCTTCTGTATATACCACTATAGAACATGAACACTTTATTTTCAAGGCAATGTTGGTACAGCTACAAATGAATTAACTGATTTTTTAAAAAATAAGCTCATCAAAAACACAAGGAAATACTGCACAGTAAGAAAGGGAGAGAAACATTCAGCAAGATTTGATTACTAGCATTGTTTTTCTTTAATCAAAAAGCACTATATAGTCCTGACTGGCGTGGCTCAGTTGGTTGGGATATTGTCCTGCAAAGCAAAAAGCTGTTGGTTCGATTCCCAGTCAGGGCACATGCCTGGGTCACAGGTTCAGTTCCCAGTCGGGGTGTGTGTCAGAGGCAACAGATCAGTCAATCAATGTTTCTCTCCCTCTCTTTCTTTCTCCCTTCCCCTGTCTCCAAAAATAAATAAATAAAATCTTAGAGGAGGAAAAAAGCACTATTAACATTAATCAAGAGAGTTAAAAAAAAAAAAACAAAAAAAACTAGCACTGATTTTATTTGTACCCGGCAAAGGCATGGGATCATCTTCATCATCATCAGGTGGAGGGGGTCCTGGTGGAGTTCTTGGTCCCCTTGGCTGTGGTCTTGGAGGGCTTCCATTAAACTGATCTTCTTTCTCCCCATCAGCTACAGTTTTATTAGAGACAGAAAAAGAACATTCGAATTATTAAAAGTATGGAGAAACGAATGCATGACAATAATAGTATTCATCATTTGAATTTTTCATCTTCAAGATTTACTGATTTACTTTTCTGCCCTGATGTCTAATAGAAATTTTGCTAATTTACATTAATGAAACTTAGAATTTCTGACTTCCACACACCAAAATATACTATATATACTTTTAAGCATTATCCCAGAAAAATAAACTTATTTTCTTGCAGGAAGGTGTACATGAATGTTCATACCAGCCTTTTGTGCAACAATCAAACACTGAAAACTACCTAAATGTCGTTCAATGACTGACTGGTTAAATAGACTATTATACATTCATACAATGTAATACTACTCAGCAATAAAAAAGATCAAACTACTGATACATGCAACAAAATGGATGAACCTCAAATTAATTATGCTGAATAAAAGAAGTAAATCTCAAGAAGATACCTACTGCATGAAACATTTATGTAACATTCATGAAATAATTTAATTACATAGATAGAAAACAGATTAGTGGTTGCCAAAGGGTAGGGATGGGTGAAATAGGTACAGCTATAAAGGATTAACACCAGGGAATCTTGTGATTACGGTGGTGCTTATGAAAGGCTAGACATGACATAAAATTGCATACAATTGCACACACACACACACGCACAAGTGCATGTGTAATTGATGAAATATGAACAAGCTCTACAGACTGTACCAAAGCCAATGTTTTTGTTTTGACACTGTACTACAGTTGTAAAAAGTTAAAAATATACATATACACCTATACATACAGTGCATGAAGTGTCAGTTGTAAAATAAGTTGGTAAATTTAACAAAATTTTAAAGTAGCTATTATATGTCAGGCACTGTAATAAAACTAAAGATCAATGAAATTCAAATCCAGCCCTTAGAAAATGTAAACAAAATGGACAAACCCTTAGCTACACTCACCAAGAAAAAAGAGAATTCAAATTAATAAAATCAGAAATAAAAGAGGAAATATTATAACTGACACCACCAAAATATAAAGGATCCTAAGAGACTACTATGAAAAATCATATGCTGCCTTGGCTGATGTGGCTCAGAGGATTGAATGCTGGCCTGCAAACAGAAAGACTGCAAGTTCGATTCCCAGTCAGAGCACATGCCTGGGTTGTAGGCCAGATCCCCCCTTGCAGGTGTGTCAGAGGCAACCAACTGGTGTTTCTTTCCCTCTCTTTCTCCTTCCCTTCCTCTCTTACTAAAAATACATAAATAAAATCTTTTTAAAAAATGCCAACAAAGTGAACGTAGAAGAAATGGATAAATTCCCAGAAACATGCAACCTATCAAAAATGAAATATGACAATATAGAAAATCTAAACAGACAAGTTACTAGTAAGGATACTGAATCAGTAATAAAAACCTCCCAGTAAACAAAAGTCCAGGACCGGATAGCTTCACTAACCAAATTTTCAAAGAAGAAATAATACTAATCCTTCTCAAACTCTTCCAAAATACAAAAGAGGAAACCCTTCCAAACTCATTTTATGAGGCTAGACTTACCCTGATACAAAACCTAGACAAGGGTACCATAAAAAAAAAGAAAATTTCAGGCCAATATCACTGATGAATATAGGCGCAAAAATTCTCAAAAAAGTATTAGCAAACCAAAGTCAGTAATACATTAAAAGGATAATATACCATGATCTAATGGGATTTATCCTGAAGATACAAGGAGGGTTCAATATCCTCAAATCAATCAATATGATACACCACATTAACAAAATGGAAGGATAAAAATCACATAATCATCAATAGATACAGAAAAAGTGTTAAGACAATATTCAACACTCATTTATTGTAAAAATCTCAACAAAGTGGGTACAGAGAGAACATATGGAACAAGCTAGCATCATACTCAACAGTAAGAAGCCGAAAGATTTTCCTCTAAGATCAGAAACAGGACAAGGGTACACACGCTCACCACTTTCATTTAACATAGCACTGCAAGTCCTAGCCACAGTAGGTAAGCAAGAAAAAGAAATAAAAGGCTTCCACACTGAAAATGAAGAAGTAAAACAGTCACTATTTGCATATGACATATGACATCTGTCCGGAAAAGTCCAACCATTGTTAATATAACAAGAATAGTTTGTGTGACACTGATGTAACAAGGAGAGTAGACTGGAATGTGCATGCGTGAACAATGACGACTTTGCTGTACTAGTCAGTGGGAGCAGCAGATGCCACTGAGTGAGCATGTGTACTGTGTGGCCATCGCATTCAAAATGACTGAGTGAGTAGAACAACAAATCTGCTCAAACTGCATTAGGCTTGAACATTCCTCCATGAAAACTATTTAGATGATTCAGAAGGCCACAGTTATGGGCAACTGGTGATTGGCAGCTTCATCAGGACAGTGAACCTACTCATGCATCACATCTCATGCAGAATATTTTGGCAAAACATCAAATCGCTCAGGACACTCAGCCCCACGACAGCCCAGATTTGGCACCCTGAAACTTCTGGCTTTTCCCAAAACTAAAATCATCTTTGAAAGGGAAGAGATTTCAGACCATCGATGAGATTCAGGAAATATAAGGGGGCAGCTGATGGCAATGTATGAAATCCCAAGGTGCCTACTTTGAAGGGGACTGAAGCATCAATGTCCTACGTACACTGCTTCTTGAATCTTCTTCAATAAACAGCTCTTTTTCATAGTGTGTGGCGGGATATTTTCTGGACAGACCTCATCTATAAACAGAAAACCCTAAAAACTGTTGGAACTAATAAATGAGTTAAGTTGCAAGATATAAAATCAATACACAAAAATCTGCTGGGTTTCTATATAAAAAGAACAGACCACCTAGAAATAAACTTAAGCAAGGAGATAAAAGACCTATATACTTAAAACTATAAGAATACTAATGAAATTGAAAAAGACACAAATAAATGGGAAGATATTCTGTGCTCATGGACTGAAGAATTAACGTAGAGTGCATACCACTCCATGCAATCCTCATTAAAATTCCAATGGCATTTTTCACAAAAATAAAAAAGCAATCCTAAAATTTCTATGAAACTACAAATAGCCAAAGCAATTTTGGAAAAAAAAAAAAAAAAAAAAGAAGCAGCAGCAGCAGCAGAAGCTGGAGGAATCTCATACCCTTATTTCAAACTGCATTACAAATCTATAATAATTAAAAAACCATATGATATATAGGCCTAAAAACAGATACACAGATCAATGAAACAGAATAAAAAGCCCAGACATAAACCCACACATAAATGATCACTTAATTTTACAACAAAGGAGCCAAGAATATACTATGGGCAAGAACAGCATGCTGGAAAAATTGGACAGCCATGTGCAAAAGAATGAAATTGTACCACAATCTTAAAACTATACACAATAATTAACTCAAAATGGATTAAAGATTTGAACGTAAGACCTGAAACCATAAAATCCCTAAAATAAAACGTATATGGGAAGCTCCTTGACACAGGTCTTAAGAGATTTTTTTTTTTTAATCTGACAACAGAGCAAAAGCAGCAAAAGAAAATTAACAAGTGGAACTACATAAATTTAAAAAGCTTCTGTACAGTAAAGGAAACCATCAACAACATAAAAAGGCAACCTAGGAAGTGAGAGAAACTGTTTGTAAATCATGTGTTTGATGGGGTCTAAAATCCAAAATACATACAGAACTCATGTAATTCAACAGCAAGAAAACAAACAATCCATTAAAAAATGGATATTTTCCCAAAGAGAATGTACAGATGGCACGTAGACATATGAAAAGATGTTCAATATCACTGACCATCAGGGAAATGCAAATGAAAACCACAATGAGCTATCACCTCGCACTTGCTGGAATGGCTATTACAAAAAAGACCAGAAATAACAAGTGTTGGTAAAGATGTGGAGAAAATAATGTGCACTGTTGGTGAGAATGTAAATTGGTGCACCATTATGAAAACCAGTAAAGACATACTTCAAAAAATTAAAAACAGAACTACCATATGATGTAACAATTCCTCTTCTGGATATTTATCTTAAAAAAATGAAAAGACTATCTCGAAAAATATATACACCGCCATGTTTGCTATAGCATTATTTACAACAGCCATGATACAGAAAAAGCACGTGTCCACTGATAAATAATAAAGAAATTACAATGTGTATATATACAAAATAAAATACTATTCAGCCATTAAAAAAAAAATGAAATCTCCCTATTTGCAACTTCATGGATAGACCATAAGGGCATTATGCTAAGTGAAATCAAACAGAGAAAGTCAAATACTATGTCATCTTTCATATATATGTAAAAAAAATTTTTTAAACCAAGTTCATAGATAAAGAAAACTGGTGATTGCCAGATGCAGGGTGGGTGAGGAGTTGGAGAAATGAATGAATTTTTTTTTTAAGTTCAATTAAACTATTTGTTATTTTTTATTTTATTTTATTTTTTTAAAAGCTTGGAAAGTTCTGTTCTTTTTTTTTTTTTTTTTTTTAAGATTTTATTTATTTTTAGAGAGGGGAAGGGAGGGAGAAAGAGAGGAAGAGAAACATCAATGTGTGGTTGCCTCTCACGTGGCCCCCACTAGGGGCCTGGCCTACAACCCAGGCATGTGCCCTGACTGGGAATTGAACCTGCAACCCTCTGGTTCACAGCCCGCGCTCAATCCACTGAGCTACGCCAGCCAGGGCCAATTAAACTATTTTTTAAAAAGAGAGATATATAAATATAAGTAAAATATACTCACTGCCTACAAGGAACTTAGTCTGATAAAAAAGACAAAAGAGCACAGAAAATGATGGGTTAATAGAAAGAGTCAAAGATAAACAGTGCTCAGCAGGTAAGATATAAGAAAAAAGATTAAAATACAGTGCATGACCATCATCAAAGACAAACAGCTCATACCATACTATTAAAACAATACTGAGAAACATTTGTGCCCATAAAATGCCAATTATAAATCAAATTATTTCCCCCAGTGACATCAATTATAATTTCAAAATGTATTCTTCAATCTCATCTCAAGAGCTTACAGGGAGTAATACTAGACCCTGGGAAACATGAACCCAGCTGCCCACTTTATACAAGGAAAGCCACTGAAGTTTACTGCAGTTACTGTTTTTATTGTCTTCAGTTAATAAACAAAAGGTTCTCAAAAATTGAAAAACCTTCATTAGCCAAGATTTAGACACCAAAACAAATTTGAAATGTGTGCCTAAAAAAAAAAATGACATTAACAGAAACATGCACAACGGTTAAAAATCAGGTGGGATATCTCAATTGCACAGGTCCCACATCAGGAGCCAGGGGTCCCAACCCCACACCAGGCTTCCCAGGCTGGGGTTCCAAGTACCAGGAAGACAAGTTCCCATAAATTCTGGCCCTGAAAGCACTTGGAGATTGGGGTTCAGTGACACAAAGGGCTGCTTAAGTCCCATGCATTCCACATAAAGGCCCTGCACACTGACCTACTCAGAGGCACTCACTCTGAGCTCCAGTGCCGGAGCAGCAGCTTGAAAGCGGCCAGAGACATAGGAGAGAAACTCAATTGTCTGGCTTTGGGGTAGGGGCTGGTAGGGCAGCTTTCTCCAAACAGAAGTGCTGCCAGAGGCCACTGTTCTTTTGTTGAACCCTCCCTCAACTAGAGCCAGCAGGCAGGCACCATATCTGAGTCCCCATCAACCTAACACAATTTGCCCCACCCTGGTGACGCTGAGACCCCCACTTCACCCAGCATGATAATCCACCAAAACTGCTTAGATTGCTGTTTCCATTCAAATGGCCTATCTTGGCTCATGCTGCAGACTTTCCTAAATTCTCTCAAAGGTCCCCAAACCTCAAAACAAGCAGCATCTGGCCTCAGGGTGCCCAGTAACTCTTGCCCCAGTAAGTGGCCCCAGGTCTAGCACTAGCAGCAGACACCCTTGGTTCGTAGCCTGGTTTCTCCCAGGCACCTCCAAGCCCAGGACAAGTAGCAGTCATCTGCGATAACTTTGTAGCTCATGCAGGGTGGACCTGGGCAGGGCACAGGAAGCAGCTGACCTTAACCTGTACCTCACCAGTAAACAGCTTCAGATCATGCTGGAGCACTACCCAACCACCTCTGCAAACAACACACTCAAAGGACAGAGTCAATGAAGAGCCCCACTAAGCGACTACTGCTTGGTGGGGTCAGCCCTGTACATCAGATCCTCTGCTGTGAACACAGCAAATCCTCCAATCGGATCTGCATGGAATCCCTCCCATTGATACTGACAGCAGCAAACAAGGCTCAACTACAACAGGAGGATGTACACAGCCAAGAAATGGGGAGACACAGAAGGAGTTGCTCCTGAAGAGCCCAGCTCGGATGAATGGGAAGGCTGCACTGCTGGGTCATATAGACACCTCCTACCCAAGACCACTCTACCAAGACCAGGAGACCTAGCAGCTCTAATTATTGAAGAAAAAAAACAAAACAAAAACAAAAACAGAGAGGCAGCCAAAATGAGGAGACAAAAAAAAATGCCCCAAATGAAAGAACAGAACAAAACTCCAGGAAAAAAGAACTAAACAAAATGGAGACAAGCAATGTACCAGGTGCAAAGTTCAAAACACTGTTATAAGGATGCTCAATAAAGTGAAGAGTATGTGAACTCAGTGAAAACTTCAACAAAGACATAGGAAAATGGCCCTGGCTGTTGTAGCTCACTGAATTGAGCACAGGCCTGCAAACCAAAGGGTCACCAGTTCGATTCCAGTCAGAGCACATGCCTGGGTTCCGGGCCAGTTCCCCAGTGGTGGGCATGCAAAAGGTAACCATACACTGATGTTTCTCTCCCTCTCTTTCTCTTTCCCTTCTCCTCTCTCTAAAAATAAATGAAAATAAAATCTTAAAAAAAAGAAAGACAGGTAAATGGAGAGAGAAAACATAAAAAAGAACCAGTCAGAAATGAAGAATACAATCACTAAAATGAACAATACATTACAGGGAATCAACAGTAGAGTAGATGAAGCAGAGAATCAAATCAACAATTTGGAAGCAGAAAACATCCAATTACAACAGAAAAAAAGAGAAAAGAAAAAAGTATGAAAATAGCTTAAGGAGACTCTGGGATAACTTCAACATTCACATTGTGGGGGTGCCAGAAGAAGAGAGAGAGCAAAAAATTGAAAACCATTTGAAAAAATGATGACAGAAGATTTCCCTAATCTGGTGAAGGAAATATATACAAGTCCAGAAGCACAGAGTCCCAAACAAAATGAACCTAAAGGGATCTACACGAAGACACATCATAATTAACATGCAAAAGGTTAAAGGAGAGAATCTTAAAATTAGCAAGAGAAAAGCAGTTAGTTACCTACAGAGGAGCTCCCATAAGATTGTCAGCTAAGTTTTCAACAGAACTTTGCAAGCCAAAAGGAACTGGTGTGAAATATTCAAGGTAATGAAAAGCAAGGAACTAAAACTAAGATTACTATATCCAGCAAAGCTATTATTCAGAATTAAAGCACAGATAAAGAGCCACCCAGGCAAGAAAAAGCTAAAGAAGTTCATCACCACCAAACCAGTATTACAAGAAATGTTAAGGGGTTAAAAGAAGGAAGAAGAGGGAAGCCCTCCAGAAGAAAAGTCAGGTTTTCTGGGTCCCCCCTTGTACATATCAACAATTACCTTCAATACAAATTTGTTAAGTTTTCCAACCAAAAGACATATGGTGGCAGAAGAGGTAAAAAAACAAGACCCTTACTGTGTACAAGAGACTCACTTTGGATTGAAAGACACACAGATTGAGAGGAATTAAAAAAGTGTGTGTGTGTGTGTGTGTGTGTGTGTGTGTGTGTGTGTCATAAAAATGGAAACAAACAAAAAAAAAGCTGGTGTAGCAATACTTACACCAGACAAAATAAACTTTAAAACAAAGGCTGTAACAAGAGACAAAGAATAACCCAGCAATTTTCCTTCTGGGTACTTATCTGAGGAAACCCAAAACACTAAATTGAAAAGACATATACATCCCTATGTTCGCTGCACCATTATTTACAATAGCCAAGATATAGAAGCAGCCTGAGTGTGCCTCAACAGATGAATGGACGAAGAAGTCGTGCATATATTTAATGGAATATGACTCGGCTATAATAAAAATAAAATCTTGCCATCTGCGCCAACATGGATGGACCTAGAGTATTGTGCTGAATGAAATAAGTCAGACAGAGAAAGATAAATGCCATTTGATTTCACTTATATGTGGAATCTAAAAAACAAAGTAAACAAACAGACCAAAAACAGACTCAGATACAGAGAACATTTTGACATTTGCCAGATGGGAGGAGGGTTGGGTGAAAAAGGTGAAGGAATTATGAAATACAAATTGATGGCTGCAGAATAATCATGGGATGTAAGGTGCAACACAGAGAATATAGTCAATATAGTAATAACTACGAATGGTGTCCAATGGGTACCAGATTTATTGGGGTAATCACTTTGTGGTTTATATAAATGTCTAATCAGTGGGCTGCAAACCTGAAACTAATATAACATTGTACATCAACTCTAATTGGAAAATAAAAAATTTGCCCTGGCCAGTGTAGCTCAATTGGTTGGGCATCATCCCATAAAACAAAAGGTCGCCGGTTGTGTTCCTGGTCAGGGCACATGCCTGGATTGCAGGTTTGGCCCCCTGGAGCACATATGGAAGGCAACCAATCGATGTTTGTCTCTCACATCGATATTTCTCATTCTCTTTCTCCCTTCCTTCCCCTGTCTCTAAAATAAAAAATTAAAAAATTAAAAATTAAAAAATGAGCATAAAAAACATATACCAAATTTATTGACCATTCTTAAATTCTTTGAGATAATTTTGACAGTAAGCTATGAGTAACCACTAGATTACATTATTACTTACATATTTAAATTTTTAAAAACCTCAGGTCAATTTAAAAAGCATTTTAGAAAAGTAGAGAAAGAAAATAAAATGTAACCCCATCAAAATAAAAACAAATTCAAACAGAAAAGAATGGGAAACTGACAGATTATCTTGTCAAGTCTTAAGCAAGGTTCAAAAGGTAGAAGAGCTCTTTGAATTCTTTTTTCCTGCTATAATGAACATAAATGTCACTGACAAAAGCAAATTTAAAATTCTTACCATGTTTTGGGTTCCTTTTCAAACTTGGCTGTGGTTGAGGTGGTGGTGGAGGTGGCGGCGGCGGTGGTGGAGAGTCTCTGTCATGACTTATCACTCTATCCACTGATCCATATATTGCCAGTGTCAGACAATTATACCAGCCTCTTAGCACCAAACCATCAGTATTCACCTGATTTGTTAGGGAAAAATATCTCTCAAATTAATGTTTTCATATGCCAGAGTAAACTGATATCAAATTACTTTGTGGTTCAACTAGTCTTTGAAAGTATGCTGAAAATGCAAAGGTATTGACCCTTATTGTTGAATATTGTTGAAAAATCACCCAGAGGCACAGCTTTTATATGGCCCTCCAGAATTACAATACTTAAGCCTGTCTCAAGAATGTATCTCCCTAGTCCCACACCTCATGCCAACCCTGTTCAAAAAGCTTAACCAGCACTGCTGGCTGGTGTGGCTCAGCAGATTGAGTGCCAGCCTGCAAATCAAAAGGTCATTGGTTGGATTCCCAGTCAGGGCTCATGCCTGAGTTGTGGGCCAGCTCCCCAGCTGGGGCTGTTTGGGGTGGACAAGAGGCAACTGACTGATGTTTCTCTTCCTCTCTTTCTCCCTCCCTTCCCCCTCTCTAAAACTATTAAAAAAAAAAAAAAAAAAAGCTTAACCAAATTCCCAACAAAGGGAATAGAAATGAGAATGAAATTAAGTGGGAGTTATTGCCAATTAATGAATTAAACCCCAGTAATTACAGGGGACATGGAGGTGAAAAAAGTACAAATTGTGCCTAGTCTCAAGATTTATGAAGTCCATGAAATTGTATAGCATTCTTTTTTGCATGCCCAACTCAAACATGCAAGTATATTTTATGTACTCACATTGTACTTAAAAAGCATTAAACAGAGTGTTTATTAAAAACTTTTTCCTAAAAAGATCAAAGACTTTATCAATGCCGTTAACCTTCAACACATTCTTATAAAATAAAAACAAGTTTTCTCTCAGAACTTACCTACATATACTCCTTTATCTTCACAGTTAACTATGAAATGTAGTCAGAGCAAATATTATCAACAAATAAGAAATTGGAGTGTTAGTATAAGAACCTAGACTAGAAACCAAAGCCCCTGACTTCTGAATTCTCTTTATAGTCTACCATGCTAGGTAAAGATAAAAGCAGTAAGTGGTAATGGAATCCCTTCTAGAGGCACAATAAGGAACAAATTGTAATTCTCCTTGCTAACTCTAGCAAACTCTAGTAAAGGGAAACTGGGGACTAGAACAAAGAGTCACTGACTATGCCCAGGGAGTGACAGACTCCATATAGAAATCCCATTAAAAAGAAGATAAGAGATAAGGAAAATTTTAGTCTAAACAGGATGCAAAGGATTAAAGATCTGTATCCCGTGAAAAACAAACAGCAGGTTAAGTAGTCCTTTATGAGATCACAATTATTTTTGGATTTAAGATCGTCCATGATTCAGATCTAGATGCTTCTAAAATGACATTTGGTATATCAAGAAAAAAAGGCATATTTTTTATATGAAAGTAAGAAACATGAAATAAGTTTCTTAGGAAACCATAACTAGGACACAATGGTGTCTAGTAATTTACTTGCTTATCATGTTCCAGACTTGCCCTCTTTTTCCTGACTCAAGTATAAAATTAGTAGAAGAAAGAGCTTTACAGGTGAAAACGACATTACATGTCTTTGCTCATGAACACAAGAAGAATCAGACAAGTAATGATGATATTTTGTAGAATGAGAAGCAAATAAGTTGACATCCTGCATCACTGGTTTATTGGGGTCAAAAACCCTGAATGAAGTGAAAACAAACAGTAGTAACAAGGTAAAAACTGACTTCTAGTATTACCTTTGAGTTGGGTCTAAAGATGATAGAAGTATTCTCATCATATTCCAGGCTGCCAAAAGAACAGGAATAAATATGTAGGCTCAAACATTGACCATCACAGTTCCTGAAGAAGTCTTTCTTAGATTCAAGCATTTTAATAAAATCATGCTAAATTTTCATTTTGATTTAATAAATTATAAAGTCTGGGTTTTACTGACTCCCCCAAAAATGTTATTTTTAAACAGTATAAAATAAACCTCTTAGAGATTATGATATAATTGATTTGGGTTGAGTGTGGATATCAGTATTTTTTTTAAAGCCCCAAGTAATTCTAATGTATAGCCAGAGTAGAGAACCATAGCATTATAGTCTTCAAAAAATGTAGTATACTGGGACCAAAATTTTTTTAAAGCACCTATTTTTATCACGTAGATACTGACATAAGGAAAACATTCTGTAATATTAAAAATTAGCTGCTTTAGATTATTTAGCTTCCCATCATTTAAAATAAAAGGTTAGCACTGGCTGGTGTAGCTCAGTGGATTGAGCATGAGCTGCAAACCAAAGGGTCACCAGTTCAATTCCCAGTCAGTATATATGCCTGGGTTGTGGGCTAGGTCCCCAGTGGGGGCCACCTGAGAGGCAACCACACATTGCTATTTCTCTCCCTCTGTTTCTCTTTCCCTTCCCCTCTCTAAAAAAATAAATAAAATCTTTAAAACAATAAATAAAAGCTTAAACTGTCAATATAATTTAGTAATGAGTGAAGAATCAATGAAAGAATAAGTCTAAAAAAACTTAATTCCTGATATAAAAACTTTTCCATTTTTAATTTGCCTCTTAAATTTATTTTACAAATAAGTTCTAAGTAAATCTATTATCAGAATATCAAATCTCAAAATAATTAGTTTTAATAATACGTAGCATATATTAAATAATCCAAAAATGAAGTCTCTATTCACAAAATTCTTATTTTACAAAAGGTGACTATGGAATTTTAAATTATGCAGTAGTGTGATATAAAAGATAGAGACATTATCTCTCATTGTATTTACACACTTTTTTAAGAATCAAAAGGCACTCTTTTCCAAATTAAGTTATTATCAAATCGTGATATGTGTAAGAAATGCATACACCCATAAAAAACAAACAAAACATGGCTAATGTTTCACACATTTAAAGTATTATTGTGTAAATAAACTCAACATTTTCTTAGGGGCATGTCATTTCTTTAATATTGCCAACTGATAAAAATTAAACCCTGAGTTCTTGGGTCTACCACCCAATTTTTGCTATCTAAATAATAAAAAGGCTTGCATACTAATTCATGAGCTTCTGGTAAAATTATCTACTAGGTACATACCTTCCCAAACGGTCGAAAACTGGGGCACTTGGTTTGCTTACATTGTTGAAGAACAAATCTAATTGAAATGTGTGTGGAGATGTCTCCCTGTGAATGAAAGAAAGTTGAAATGTCAGCCTTCGTAATAAACAGTTCCTAAATTAAAAAAAAAAAAAAAGTACATACAGATTAAAGATCAATTCTAGAATTAAGATATAATAGTCCTGATTTAAATAGCAAAAGTGTACAGTTAATTGTAATTTTTTCTGTAATTTTATTCACATCCAATTCTCAAGTAGCCAGTATCATTTTTAAAATTTTAATCATCAAGCATGTTTTACCTGCTACTTGGGATCATTCTAAAACACCGAAGTATTTAAAATTTTCTAAATATTTAAAAGTTTTAAAAGTTTTAATCAGCCCTGGCTAGTGTAGCTCAGTGGATTGAGCATGGGCTGAGAACCAAAGGGTCACCAGCTTGATTCCCAGTCAAGGCACATGCCTGAGTTGTGAGCCAGGTCCCCGTTACAGGTGCGCTAGAGGCACACATTGATATTTCTCTCTCTCTCTTTCTCCTCCTCTTCCCCTCTCTCTGAAAATGAATAAATAAAATCTTTTAAAAAATTAATCTATTTTAGCCCTAGCTGGTGTAGCTCAGTGGATTGAGCGCGGGCCTGTGAACCACAAGATCGCGGTTCGATTCCCAGTCAGGGCACATGCCTGGGTTGCAGGCCAGTTCCCAGCAGGGGACACACAAGAGGCAACCGTACATTGATATTTCTCTCCCTCTTCCTCTCTCCTACCCTTCCCCTCTAAAGATAAATTAAAAAAAAAAAAAAATCTTAAAAAAAAAAAATTAATCTATTTTAAAGGCAAATTCTAATTACCAGTAATGGTGTTATCTAGTTTTATAATTCTTTGTATCATTATTTGCTTTCATTAGCAAAATAAATCAGAAGTTAACTAACTTCAAGTTGAATATTATAATTTGATTTCAACTTAATACACATTAATACAAATTGATAATTTAAGCATCAAAGCCCTAAATTGTGACTTAAAGCCTAAAACTGAAATTCGCACAGCAACAATTTACATGAAATATTTTGATTTTTTTTGTAGATTTACAGTTAAATTAAAGCTTATTTAATTTGCATTACAATGAAATCTTGCTACATTAGATATATATACAAGGAATTTCTGCTGAAATTCCTTGTGTTCATCTAAAATCTTGATTTTAAACACTGCTTGCTTTGTTGTTTATTTACAAAAAATCCAAATGGTAAAAAGTATAATGCCCAAAGTACTATCACAGAAATTTCCTCATGCACTTCTGGCAGACGTACAAACAAGTATGATCATTCCGAAAGATAATTATGCAATAAAATTCAGCAAACTAAGAAAATATTCCTACCATTTGATCCAGAAATACTTTTTTCTAGAATGTATATCTATGGAAACACTCATATGCAAAGATTTTTTTCAAGAAGATGTTCCTTATAACCATCTACTGGTCCCCACATGAAGAACTAGCCAAATAATTACATTCATTAGATTATGCAGTCATTAGTAATCATATTTCCAAATAAAACTGAATGATGTGAAAGTAGTCCTGACATAATGTTAAATGAAATAAAGGAATACAAAGAATGGTATACAGTGGGGTCAGCATAGCAACATACATTTACCTTACCCGAATTCAACTATTACACACTCAACAACTCTAGTCCTCTCCCTCCTATCCTTCCTCTTCAAACTAGACCCTGGTCTCCAATATCTTGAAAAAGGGAAAAGGGCTGATAGTAAATTCGTTACTTTTGAGGCACCAAAGACTCAGGTCCTGGTCACTGAAAAGCGATTTAAAGAATTGATGGTAATTTCACTGCACTAGACTTTCATCTTAAAACCTGTTGAGTCAAACCTAACCTTGTATAGGGTACCATATTTACAAAAAATAACAAACTATATATAAAAAGACATGTTAAAAAACAATGCATCAAATGTTAGGATTCTCTCAGGATAAAGGGATTATAAGGATTTTAATTTTACCTATATAATTCTGAATTTTATTATAAAGAAACAGTTGTAAAGTATGCTGCATAGATATTATTTGGTATCTAATATTACTTTCAACCTTCAGATGTCAGGCTTCCTGACATCTTTCTTACATTTGTGTAACTGAATTAATACTTTATTTTACTGTTTTGTAACATATTGTATATAAAGTTGTTTCCGCCAATTTCATGTTTGGAATTATTAAAACATGAACAGGCCTAGCAAGGTAGCTCAGTTGGTTAGAGTGTCATCTTGATACACCAAGGTCGTGGGTTTGATCTCTGGTCAGAACACATATAAGAAGCAACCAAGGAATGCATAAATAAGTGGAACAACAAACTGATGTTTCTTTCCCCTCTGCCTTCCTCTCTCCCTCTCCAAAAAAATCAATTAAAAAAACGTTTTGAAACATAAACAGCCATTTACCCTGAAGAAGAGCTAAGAAAAAGGAAAGATAAGAGGGAAAATGTAACAAATACTCTTATTGCAGCTATTGGTAGAGATCCAATTGGCCTGCTATAGTAGCCAGCCTCCAAAATGGTCCCCAAAGACTCCTGCTTTCTGATACTCACAGCCCTGTGTAGTTCCCCCCAACACACTGTACCGGTAGAATATGCAACCAAAAAAATACAATAAAAGTGACTCACTTCTGATATTAAATTATAAAACACACTGATTGTGACTTCCTTTTTGAACATGCACTCTCACTATTGGATTACTCAACTCTTAGGGAAGCTGTGTTGTGACATGAGCAGCCCATAGAAAGGATCTCCTGGCAAGGAACTGAAATCTGCCAACAGCCATGAGAGTGAGCTTCTAAGCTAATTCTCCAGTCCTAGTCAATCTTCTGACTCTGCAGCCAGGCCCATATCTTGACCATAACCTGACAGGGAACTTGAGCCAACTCAGCTACACTCAGGTTCCTGACCCTTGAAAATAGTGTAAGATAATGAATGCTTTACTGTTTTAGGCTGTTAACTTAATTTGTTATGTAGCAATAGATAACTAATAGAACTTTCTTGACCAAAAGCAGTACAATTAGAGTAGATGGCAGGATACACTATCATTACTCCTTTCCCATTCTACACACATCTCCCTTTACAGGAAAAGTAGAAAGAAATTATAAAAAAATTTCCTTAGACATGGAAAAAAGATATGATATCAATCACAATGATCTCTCATTATAAATAGTAACCATTCTTATTACTTTGTTTTGCATTTGTTTTACTTCTGAATGACATGAAAACATTTGAAGATTTTTTAAAAGATTTTATTTATTTTTTTAAAGATTCTATTTACTTTTAGAGAGAGGGGAAGTGAGGGAGAGAGGATGAGAAACATCAATGTGTGGTTGCCTCTTGCACACCCCCTACTGGGTACCTGGTCCACAACCCAGGCATCTGCCTTGACTGGGAATTGAACCAGAGACCAACCCTTTGGTTCACAGGCTGCCACTCAATCCACTAAGCTACACCAGCCAGGACCATTTGAGGATTTTATATCTACTTCTACATATAACCAGCTACTTTTCACAGTTATGAAGAAATGAGCCCTTAAATTTTGAACCTGTACCATAACATTCGTAACTAAATAGCTTATTTAACTCATTCACATGATAGAAAATGAGCTATCACAGCATGCACGTAATAAAATGCAGTATTGATATATAATTAAAATTTAAAAATGATATTACTCATGTTACAACAAAGATCAAATTCTTCTATTTTACATCAGTTATAATAAAGCTATCAACAACTCCACATCACTGACCATGTCTTACGTTTTATCTCCCACAGAGCCTAAGAAAGAGAAAGCCTCAAATAATAAACTAGCTAAGTAAGCTAATGGTTAATGTGAAGCTACATATTTTCAAAAAGACACATGTATCAGACTAAGAAGATTGTCATTAAGTCAGGAAAACTGATTATTATAAAATAGTATAATAAAAAAGTAATAACAAAAATATATTTCTAAATATTGAGACTAATTCTTATTTATTTTCAAGAAAAAAGGTTAAAAATACTTCACCTACTACATTATGCCACTCTAGAATATTTTGGAATTATTATAAACCTGTTTCTTCTAATTTGAAAAAAAAAGGAAGACAAAAATTTAAGACTTTATATATTTATTTTTAGACAGAGGGGAAGGGAAGGAGAAAGAGAGGGAGAAAAATAACATGAGAGAAATACTGATCCATCTGTTGCCTCTCACAAGTCTTGACTGGGGACCAATACAACCCAGGTATGTACGCTGACAGGGATCCAACTGGCAACCTTTCATTTTGCGGGATGACACCCAACCAACTGAGCCACAGAGGCCAGGGTAAGAAAGAAAATTTTAATCTAGTACTTAGGTCAAATAATTATTCTTTTCAAGTTTATAATGAGACATGGATTATATAGAAAACCTAGAGTCACTTTACAAAGCAACATAACTATAACTGAATAAAGTTTTAGGGATTTTTTTTTGGGGGGGGCGGGATTTTTCTTTAACTTTCAAAATATTACTTTAAAATTGTGCTTTTATGGCCTGGCTAGTGTAGCTCAGCGGATTGAGCGCAGGCTTGCGAACCAAAGGATCGCGGTTCGATTCCCAGTCAGGGCACATGCCTGGGTTGCAGGCCAGTTCCCAGCAAGGGACACACGAGAGGCAACCATACATTGATATTTCTCTCCCTCTCTCCTTCCCTTCCCCTCTAAAGATAAATAAAATCTTAAAAAAAAAATTCTGCATTTATGAATATGTTTCTACTGAAACCTACATGATTTTATTAACCAATGTCACCCCACTAAACTCAATAAAAATTCTAAAATAAATAAATTACAAAAATATAAGAGATCTGTTCCAAGGAAAACCTTTAGTCCACAATACTTTTACAAGGAAAGTTGACTTACCCATATGCTCTATTGTCAGGCAGGCTGCTATGGGCTCTTACTCCTGGGGGTATGACTCGGACTTCATTGATATAAACCACACATGGAAAACGAACCACATCTATATGAGAACTTTGCTTTAAAAAGGTGGGGGAGAAGGACATTGTAAGCAAAATACTTTGTCTATTCAAAACTTATTCATCTTCAAAAAAATTTACTTATCAATTTGTTTCATTCAGAATGTCACATATAATCTTAAAATAAACTCCATATCATTAAAAGTGCTATTCTACTACTTATAATGCTATATAAATCACTCTTTAAAAATAGCTGATGGTAAAATGTACCTGGTTAAATCTCTCCATTTGCATAAAACATTTTTTACAGCATATTTTCCTCCCTGATGTTTTGCTTACACCACTACAGACCTACAGTCACTTACTGAAAACCTGTAGAGTCAAATACCTTTACAAATCCTGACCTTTCAGATTTTTAGAAAGGTAATAAAATACAAATGCTGCTTATTATTTAACACCCCCAATGGCTTCTGGAATCATACCTTGTAACACTCAAAACATTAATATTTCTGCCATCGCATATATAATCAATTCTATAGGTGAAAGGTGGAGGGAATAGGGGACATCTGTAATAGTGTCAACAATAGAAAAATCTGAAAATAAATAAATAAAGATTCAAACTAGCATCATGTCAGTTCAGATCAGACTACATGACCAAATGAACTCAGGGCAGATTTCTCTGCCATTTTACAATTTCTGAATTATAGGTAAGGGATTGTGGATCTGTATTAAACTTAACATACCAACAAATATTAATGGAAGCCACATAGGTACTGAATAGTTAAGGTAAACCCTCTCTGAAATTTAAAAAAGAAAAAAAAATACACAAAGTAAGTTTATCAAACAAAAGAAATGGATAGTATAAATGTAACGTATACTTATTTGTTATCATTTGACATAAAATCAAACAAAAGAAGCTCTTGTGATGAATAATTTTAAAACATTTGACATTATTTTTAGACTATTTTACATCAACTTTTCCTAGCAGTTCAGCCAACCATCATTACCTAGTGGTCAAAGTTCATAATGAGAAGAATGGTTCATATTATTTGCACCAAGATAGACCAAGTCTTCAGTCTCTTAAAGCTGCAAAGAATATCAGGCATATTGAGAGACCAAAAGACTGTTAAGTTTGTCTTTCCTAAAATGTAGGAGGATGACTTCTCAATTTTGCAATTTAAACTCAGAGAATAATAAATATATAGGGCCTAGAAATCTTTTTTTTTAGACTTACTATCCTTTTACTGTTTCTATTTTTATTTTTAATATATTTTATTGATTATGCTATTACAGTTGTCCCACTTCTCCCCCATCATTCCCCTCCACCCTGCACACCCCCTCCCACCCACATTCCCCACCTTTAGTTCATGTCCATGTGTCATAAGTTCTTTAGCTTCTACATTTCCCACACTATTTTTGCCCTCCCCCTATTTTCTACCTACCGTCTATGCTACTTATTCTCTGTACCTTTTCCCCCTCTCTCCTCCTCCCACACCCCTGTTGCTAATCCTCCATATGATCTCCATTTCTGTGGTTCTGTTCCTGTTCTAGTTCTTTGCTTAGTTTGCTTTTGTTTTAGGGATGGTTGTTAATATCTGTGAGTTTGCTGTCTTTTTACTGTCCTATTTTTATCTTCTTTTTCTTAGGTAAGGACCTTTAACATTTCATAGAATAAGGGCTTGGTGATGATGAACTCCTTGAACTTGACCTTATCTGAGAAGCACTTCATCTGCCCTTACATTCTAAATGACAGCTTTGCTGGATAGAGCAATCTTGGATGGAGGTCCTTGCCTTTCAAGACTTCAAATACTTCTTTCCAGCCCCTTCTTGCCTGGAAGGTCTCTTTTGAGAAATCAGCTGACAGTCTGATGGGAACTCCTTTGTAGGTGACTGTCCCCTTATCCCTTGCTGCTTCTAGAAGTCTCTCCTTCATTTTCATCTTGGCTAATGGGATTACGATATGCCTTGGTGTGTTCCTCCTTGGGTCCAACTTCTTTGGGACAATCTGAGCTTCCTGGACTTCCTAGTAGTCTATTTCCTTTGCCAGATTGGGGAAGTTCTCCTTTATTATTTGTTCAAATCAGTTTTCAACTTGTTGCTCCTCTTCCTCCCCTTCCAGTACCCCTGTAATTCGGATGTCGGGACGTTTAAAGATGTCCTGGAAGTTCCTAAGCCTCTCCTCATTTTTTTGAATTCTTGTTTCTTCCTTGTTTTCTGTTTGGGTGTTTGTTTCTTCCTTCAGGTCCACTCCATTGATTTGAGTCCCAGTTTTCCTCCCATCACTATTGGTTCCCTGTGTGTTTTCCTTCATTTCACTTATTGTAGCCTTCATTTGTTCATCTGCTTTGTGACCAAAATCAACCAATTCTGTGAGCATCCTGATCACCAGGGCTTTGAACTGTGCATCTGATAGGTTGGCTATCTCTTGGTTGCTTAGATGAACTGGTTCTGGGGCTTTGATTTGTTCTCCTGTTTGAGCCATTTTTGGTTTGGTTTTTTTGGGGGGGGTCTGGTCACGGCTATTATGTAGTGAGGGGTGGAGCCTTAGGTGTTCCCCAGGGCAGGGCAGCCCAGTTGCTGGGTTGTGACGCCGTATGTGGGGGCAGGGTCCAAGAGGGAACAATGGTGCTTGCTCTGCTGTCTGTCAGATTCCAGTCCCTTCCGCTGCTTCCCCTTCGCCTGGATTATCTGCGCGTGAATGTGGGACCACCTGGTCAGCCAGGCACCTTGCGCAGCCTCACTGGGTCTGCACCGTTGCCACTCCGTGCCCAGGGTCCGCTAGCCCCCGCCTGTGCACCTGAGGTCCGCTAGCCGCTGCCTGTATGCCTGGAATCTGCCAGCTGCTGCTGTCTGTACACCCAGGTCCGCCAACCTCCACTTTTTCCTGCCGGGACTCCACCCCTCTTACTGGTGTGGATGAATGGTTGTTGGACTTCCATACAGTTCAATTTTCTATCAGTTCTGATTGTTTTCTTGTTTCTAAATCTTTGTTGTCCTTAATTTTGGTTGTGCGAAGAGGCACAGTGTGTCCACCTACACCTCCATATTGGCCGGAAGTGGGCCTAGAAATCTTAATAAAATGTTTACTATTCAAATGCTTTAAAGTCTCAAAGGCATAAATGAAACAGGGTGAGTTCAAAGTGAGTCTGATTGATAGGCGTCTTCCAATGTCCACTTTCGTCTTCCTGTAGAGAAATCTGAGCTGGGCAGAAGTGAACTAAAGACCAGTGTGAACATGATTACTAAACTCTGATAAATGGGATGAAAATGAAAATCATACAGGCAACTCTGGGTCATGTCCTTTAATGGGAAGGTTTCGACTTCAGAAAACTCCTTCCACCTCTTCTTCTAATATTCTGTTGTTTTTCTAGAACATATAAGTTATGATAAGCTATCATGAACAACAGAGTCAATACTAAAGATGGCAGGGGAACAAGTAAAGAAGAATGTAGAGCTGTCATATTAGTCCTAGAATACTTAAAACTAGATTATTGAAAGAGAAAAATCCTACCACCCAATCCACTGTTATTTTGACCTCTGTGACAGCAGCTCAACTTGTATCCTAATTATTACAGATATGCTGTAGGTATTCAACAAATACTACAACAGACTTATATAAAAAAGCATTTTGCCTCAAACTTTAGTGCTATGTGTCCTTCCAATAAGGAACTCCTCCACTTAAAAAGTCTACTACAGTCACGTGTTACTTAATGATGGGACAAATTCTGAGAAATGTGCCATTAGGTGATTTAGTCATTGTGCGAACATTTAGGGGCTGTGATGAACAAAATAATAGATTAAATGAAGCACAAGAAAAAATGATACAACCAAAAGATGAATAAACACAGGATGTATGAATCTCCTGCTGGCACAAGATAGTATACTCTTTCTCTCAGCAAACTTTTTATAAGCAGAAAGAGTATACTCTAAAACTAGAATTATAATATAATACATAAACCAGTAATATTATTTATCAAGTATTATATACTGTAAATAATTGTGCTATACTTTTACACAACTAGTAATGCAGTGGGTTTGTTTACACCAGCATACCAAACACAACTAATGTGTTATACTAGGACATTACAAGAGCTACAACACTAGGTGATAGTAATTTTTCAGCTCCATTATAATCTTATAGGACCACTATCATATATCCAGTCTGTCGCTGACCAAAATGGTTTTATGCAGCATGACTGTACATAGAAGATCCTTTACTTAAATAATTATAAAGTCTCATTAATATTTACAAAAAAAGCTTAGAACAAAAGTTTATCAATTCTATCCTCCTCTACCCTGCCTGCCACTAATTAACGGATGGTTTTAGTAGTTAGGATATAGTCATTGTGGACCTACAGAAATGAACTTAAGGTTTTACAAACAGCGTTTCAAAAATCTATTTTGTCTGCAAATAGGAGAGTTTCTGTATTAGGTGCTACCACTATTATTCAATAATTATTTCTACACATTTGTTAAATGTTTATTATGTTCCAAGTTATATAGGTCCTATGGATACAAGGACAAGACAATTTCTGCCATTAAGGAACAATCTGTTGTGACAGACAAATAAACTGCTACAATACAGATGCACACAGGAAACTATGAAAATTCATAGGGGTACTTACCTAACTCAAATTTGTGGGGGGAAAAGAGCATCAGGAAGGTTTCCCTAAAGAAGTAGCACTTTATCTAATTAATTCCTCAAGAAAACAATCAGTGGAAGAGAAGGAAGAGTTTTCTAGGCAAAGGAAGAAGCACACACAAAAGGAAAAAAGGAAAGCAAGCAAGAATTTGGAAGGGTCGAGTAAATGCAAGTGTAATTCAGCACAATTACAGGGCAAAAGAGAGGCGTGAAGTAGGGCAGAGTAGCCAAGTACAATCAATAGAATTACAAGAAATAAGATTTTCATCCACTTCCAAAAGTCACCTCCAAATCCATTATGTCCATCTACAACCTCTCTCCTGAGCCCCAGACTACTATATCCAACTGTCAACTGGACATCTCCATTTGAACGTCCCTCAGACACCACAAACACAGCAAGTTCAAAACTGTACTCTCCTATATCAGTAACGGCACCACCATTCACACAATGGCCAAGACAGAAACCACTATCATTCATGGCTTCTTTCTCGTCCTCTCTCACCTAAATCATTCACCTAAACATCCATCAAGTCCTGTTGATTAAACCTCTAAATAGCTCCCAAATCTATGTAATTCCCTCCATTCCTGCTGTCATCCCTTCTAGTTCTATACACTATGCACTCTAATCTAAAAAACAGCAATAGGATCCTAAATGGTTTTGTGCTTCTTTCTTGTCCCGCTCCAACTCATTCTCCTATTGCAATGTGGTCTCTCTGGAATGTAAATCTCATTCCTGCTTCTTACTATCCCCAGGCTGAATTTCCTTCTTTTTTCCGCATTCTTGACCAAAACACTTTATTTTACAATTTCAATATCCAATATGAATTGGAGTCCATAACTTCGTGAACTTCTCACCTAGCTCTTGTAAACAGCTGAGTCTACATTTTCAGTCTTCATCATCAGGAGGGATGCCTAATTCTTCATCCGTCCACTGGGAAGGATCTGGATATGGAAAGTGACCCAGCACAGCATTTGAGTTGTGCCAAAAGTGCCAGAGAATCCAGAACCACATGGTTGCACTGAAGAACGCGGCCTGGTTCACCTGGGATCTGGTAAGCTGGGGAAACTGTCTGTATCTGGACTCGATGCGCACACCATCACCAGCATGATGGACTCCGTTTCCAGAGGCCAGCACGCGGAGACCTCCAAAGAGGCTGCCTCCACCTTGTGCGAAAAGCTCCAGTCACGTCACAGCTGACATGTCAGCCCAAGTCAGGTGAATTTCTTGATCTTAAAAGCAAGTATGGCCCCTTTTTATCACTCAGAATGTATAGCCCAACATGCTCTTTTTCATCTTTATCATTCTATTGTCTCTACTTAGAATCCACCCACACTCCTCTGTCCTAATGCCTTTCAGATATCAATTTTCTCCCAAAAGATGAGACAGATCAAGTCTGAGTAGGTGTCTCTTCTTTATACTTCCAAAATCTCCTATCAAACTGAATTGTAGTCACCTCTTTTATCTCTCCCATTATACTGTTATTTCAAAGAGACAAGAACCAAGTCTGAGTTTACTTACATTCACAGTGCTTAGTGTATTAATTTAATGATTGAACGACTTTTATTACTTAATAAGAGCTTACGAAATTGTGTTTTCAGAGTTTACATTACAATGAAGTAGGAGCTTAAAATATCTAGAAGAAAACATAAACCTAGGAAACAGACTGAACATCATAGAAGGGTTATTACATGATTAGGGAGCTAACAGAAAATGTAAAGAACAGATTGGTCAGATTCCAAAACTGGGCTATATCTATCCATTCAAAAGGAGTCATTGTGTGTTTAAAGGTCACAGTACAGATGTCTCCCCTTCTTTTCTAAGGGTAAACTAAGGCTATCTCATCTATTCCTACCATTTTCAAGATCACTTCTGTTCGGATGAGTTCCAAATTGGTTTCTTAAAAAAACTCTGAAATGAGGTAAGACTTTCTAGCATCAATCACTCTCATAGGACTTAATTTTAACCCAGCAATTCCATTCTGAAAATAAAGAAATAATTAAAGATGTATAAAATAATTTAGCATCAACAATATCACATCACTGTAAAAAGTCAGAAGCCTAAATGCATGAGAATTTAATATATAAATAGCATTACCACTTAAAAATAATATGCAACCTATAAAAATATTATACAGACTGTCTAGGGAAGGAAGCAGGATGGCTTGGGGACAGGGATGAAAGAAAGACTTGCTTTTTATTGTATACCCTTTTGTACTTTTTGAATTTGTACCTCATCCATGTATTACCTAGTCAAAAGAAATAAATATTTAAAATGAAGCTTGCTTTTAAAAATGTTACACAGAGGTACTCCTTTATTTATAAAGACGCACAACACACTGTTAGGTTAAAAAAATACAAGACAATATTATAGTATCAGTACATTAATGTGGGTGATGGGTGTATACATTTAAGCATATATATTTACTAGAGAATGTGGGAAAAAATTTTAAATTAATGATAGCTGGGACTAAGTGGAACTATGAAAGCTTTTGCTTTTATATTTTTCTATAATAAAATTTACTAACATTTATTTCTTAAACAGCGGGAAGACAAACCACAAACACAATCTGCAATTCACTCAGCACCCTCAAACCTCTTTAAGAATTTCCCTTGTGAAACTTGAATGTTTGTCTTCCCCACCAGATTAGAAATTCCTTTAAAAACAAGGGCAAAGGTTTTTTTTGTTGTTGCTGCTGCTTGTATTGCCCCTCCTAGAGCTACACCTCACCTTCAAAAGTGTTTTTGATAAATAAATGTTAAACAAATTCCCAACTTGCTACTGTGCAAATGTACCTGGTGTACCACTAAATACATCAAAAACTAACATTAACTTGTTCCCCTCAAACTCACTTCAAACCCATTTCCAAACTTTTCTATTACTCGCAATGGATCCACAGTTCTTTATCTCTAAAACAAGAATTCTATCATTTTTAGCTACTCATTCCTCCTCACAGGATCGCTTGCCATCCTGTCAATTTTACATCCAAAATGTTCTTTTATCTATCCTCTCCTAATTAGTTCCACAGGACACTGCATGGCACTGCTTTAAAGCCAAGAACTGGCCCTGGTCGATGCGACTCAGCTGGTTGGAGCATCAGCCCCTGGACCAAAAGGTCTTGGGTTCAATTTTCAGTCAAGGCACATGACTAGGTTGTGGGTTTAGTCTCCAATTGGGGCTCACCAACCAATGTTTCTCTTGCGTGCTCGCTCTCGCTCTCTCTCTCCCTCCCTCCCCGCCCACTCTAAAAATCAATAAGCAGGTCCTCCGGTGAGGATAACAAAATAAATAAATCCAAGAAATGTGTGCCAACGTGTCCTTAGGAAAGTCACGTAACCTCTCATGCTCAGTCTCCTCATCTATGTAAGAATAACTATCTTTCAAAATTGATAAAAGGATTATATATAATGTCTTTAAATTGCCAAAGCATAGTCTTGCACAAAATAATCACTCGATAAGTGATAATGATTACTGCCCATTTGTTAACTCCAGTTTTCACTAGGCCTCTCACCTTTTCGTCCTGATTTGCCACCTATAGTTTTTCTGAACCATTTTAGATATTACTGATTGAATAATCAACCTAATGTGTTTTACTAATCATACAATTTCCCAGTTCAAAAACTACAAAATAGCCCACTTCCTACAAAATAAAGTCCACACTCCTTTGCTGAGCATTCAAGAACTTCTATGAGCTGGTTTTGAACTGCCATTTAGGTATCACTTCACACTGCTATTTTTGGTACACACTACAGAGATTGATTACTCCAGGAGAATGCCCTCCTGTCTATAACTGTGGAACATATCCTGTTCCACAAAAGGCCAATTTCATATGCCAACTGCCTTGAAGAATTCTTCCCTGATACTTGCAAATGAAATTGATCTCTCCCTTGTCTAAAATCACATAGCCCTTATTTGAACCACAAAAGGGACCTAAATAAATATTGATTGGGGTCCTAGTAGGTCAGAAAGTGATGGGCATTTTGGAAATAAAGGTGACAAACCCCAAGGAATTTCCACTGTTTCTTTAAGCATCCATCACATTCTAATTTTAATCATACTGTTGTGGACCCAATACCCAATACTTAGTTATAAACTCCTTGAGAACGTCTCAATATTCTGTATCTACCTACAAACCCCTACTTCTCCCTCAAGACCAAGTTCGAATGTGATCTCTACTAAGTCTTTTCCAATCATTGCCAGAGGAAGGTATTTACTACCATACTAGGGGCCCTAGCCTCTCATGGTCCTCACTATTTGTCTAAGAATGAAGAAATACTAGATTCTTAAGTATATAGGTGAATGAAAGCCAATTTTCCTAAACTAAAATACCACTAAACTAATTCATCATATGCTTCTTGCTTTCATTTTTAATTGTTCTCTATTTCTGTATGTGACAGGTTTGTTCTGATGCAATTACTGCCTCCATCGTGAGTTTTCTAAAGCCTAGCTGGGATTAAGAAAAGTATGGCCATTGAACAGAACTAACTGACCTACATGAAATGAAAGAGCACAGATGAGTTCACTGTTAGTAAAATATGTTGAAGTTTCCAAACTTTTTATTTTTACAGACTTACAAACCATTCGTTAAATTGATTAGAAGAACAAAGCTGTTGACTTTTTATTTTGTCAGGTAAAACGTTAAGATACAACCACTACCCACTATCATCACTATCTCCAAAGAAAAAATAATTCTCTAAAATGATTACATTCACACTGAAAGAAAATGTGGGTTCCGGGTTTTCTGAAATTTCTCTGTGGACTTGGTTAATTTTCACTCTTGACCGGCTTTTGAGAACTTTTAGCTATCTAGCTATATTCAGATTACGTATTGCAGAGCCAGTGGGACATTCAGTGGCGCTCAGTTTACTACGAAAAGATTACTCCACAACACCCTCACCCCTCAAAACGACCGACTGACCATACTATATTTTGACGATTACCTCCGTTTCCCCCTCCTCGCTAAAGCCGTTCCTATCCTAACGTGTGAAATCTTTCCGAGAGAAAAGTATTAAAGTTTCAGGGCAAACTGGGGAGCGCCGCTATCCTAAACCGAATGAGTGTCACATCTAGGTAACCTAATTCCGTTAGAAAGGGCACCTACGAGAAGGAATTTAGGAATTACGAAGCCGACGGGACCTGCACCATCTCAACTACTGTCAAACACAAGCTGTCTGAGACCCCCTCCCAGACACCACCTGAGGTAAACCTGAGCACCAAGACATTTTCAAGGCCTAAAGCTGACGGGGGGACAAAAAGAGCAAAACAACAGTACAGCCAATTCAACAAAACACGCGGGGATCTAAGATAATGCAGGGAAATGAGCTGGCCCCCGCTGCTCTCCCTCAGACGCGATGCCCACACCCAGCTGGGGGGGAGGGGGTGTGTATGTGAGGAATTCAAGCGGCCGCGGGTGGGAGGGAAAGTCGAGGCACACCTAAGGATTTTTTGTAAGGGTCCCAAACTCGAGAAGCAGGGTTGGAATCAAGAATCGAAAGCTTACCTCAGCGTTCGGGTGTTTAAAAGTATCTAAAAATAGCAGTTCCATCCCCGAGTCCACCGCCATGTTTGCCGAGGGCGGGAGACAGGGGAGGACTTCCGGGGCAGCCCTATAACCTCGGCGACAGCGGCTCCGGAGAGGAATAGACCGCAGCACTTCCGGCGAACGGAGCGCTAGCGCCGCAAATCTTGGCCTATCCGGAAGCGCCGGCCCCGCCTTCTCCAGCGCGGCGGAGACGCCTTTTGCACGCCGAGAAAGGGTGAGAGAGAGAGAGAAAAAGATGAGAGAGGTCCTACGGTGGCTCCAAGGATCCAAACCCTGTCATCCTACCGCGTTACAAAGCCACAGAGGTCTCAAGGTGGTTGAGTGCGGAGCAGGCTTTGTAGAGAGTGGGGGTGGGGTTGGGAACGCTTCCACTTCTGGATGCGTACCCGGTGAAGCCGTGGCAAGCAGCCTTTCGAGGGCTGGCAGGAAAAAGCTGCAGTGAGCCAAGTGAAAGAGTAAGACAGTCTTTTAAAAAGAAGAGAAACTTGTCTCAAAACATTTCTGGGGCTTTTTGTTTTTTCATCTGCAAAATGTGACTAACAATACCTAACCCACAGACTTTTTGTGAGGACTAATTAAAATAAAATTAAAAATTATATAAGTATAAAAATGTAGAGTAATAAGTAAATCTCCCTGTCTCCGCGTTGATGGCATTGCAGCAAATGGAACTATTTGATAATCTATATTGGCACGAGCGTTTGGGAGAGCTGTTAGGAATTGTCTAGTGAAATTATATGTGCCTATCTCACAGGAAAAATCCTGCACAGGTGTTCAAAGAAATACCTACAGATACAAGAATGTTCATGGCAGCACTTTATAGTTGTAAAAAGGCTGTAAACCTGGCATTAACCAGAATAATAAGTAATAATAAGTAAAAGGTGATATATTTATGTAATGTAGTAGTATATAGCAGGTGGGAAGAACGAACTAGTACCCTGTCTACTAACATGAATAATTAACAGACTTAAGTAGGTTGAAGAATATGTACTGTAAAATCTCATTTATATAGTTAAAAACATACAAAATTATAACTTTTTAGGGGCATCTGTTATAAAATTATAAAGAAATGCATTCGTATGATAAACGCAATAATTTCAAGATAGTGGTAAACTAGAGAGATTTAATCGAAAAGTGCTCAAGGGTTTCAAATGCTTTGGTAATGTTTTATTCTTTAGGTTGGTGGTGGTTTCACAGGTGTGCCTTTTGGTATGTCTGAAATATTTAGTAATAAATTAATTTTTATTTTTTTAAAGTAAATCTCCCATCTACACCCTTCCTCAGCTAACCAGTTTCCTCTATTCACTGACAGTTTATCTCTTTTACTATTTGTCTTTTTCAAAGAACTAGTTCTTGAATTAATATTCAATATTTCCAACATTTTTCTTTCTTTCTTTTTTTTTTTTTTTTTTTTACTGTTGACACTATTACAGATTGATGCAGACTCTGGCGGGCTGGAGTCTGTGTGTTGTGGATGAGGTAAACAAATGCACACAGACTACCGAGTCCTGTGGAGAAAAAGAGACAGCATTGCCATTCTCCCAAGGGGAGTCCCTTGCCTGGACAGGCTTTTATTGCTTTGCAGATGCATTACATCAAAGAAGGTTCTCATTATTTCTAGATTTAGTTAAGTGATTACTTCTTACAGATAACGAAAAAAGTTGCAAATGCAAGGGAACGATAAAAATGTTTGCTTTGGTTACATTTCGTCCTTGTGACATCTTAGCACAGACTTCAGGCAGTTGCTTCAGAGATATACATTAAACATCTGCAGTCTTAACTCAGTGTGAGGGAATTTTAGCAAAAGCAAGTCTCATAGCAGCCTAGGTACAATGCAGGCCTGATTCCCCATGGGAAAGCTGATCTGCACACCTGGTTCCTGTGCACCGCCTTACATTGATCGGTTTTCCGGATCAATAGTGGGCTACATTTGCCACTGCCATGCTGATTGGTTCCCTATAACAGATGTCCTCCATTTTTCCCCCTTGGCCACAGAAACATGTTTCTATTTTCTTATTCTTTAGTTCCTGCTTTGGAACTTATTAATTTCTTCCTTCTGCTTTCTTTATGCTATTCTTTTTCTAATTTTATAGGGATGCTTAAGTTATTTATATTTATATTTATTATTCATGACTATATATTTATGTCTAGTCACTTTCCCCTAAGCTCTGCTTAAAAAAAAAAAAAAAAAAAAAAAAAAAAAGATTTCATTTACTTTTAGAGGGGAAGGGAGAGAGGGAGGGAGAGAAACATCAATGTGTGATTGCCCCTCATGCTCCCCCTACTGGGGACCTGGTCTGTAACACAGGCATGTGCCCTGACTTGGGAGTCAAACCCGTAACCCTTTGCTTCACACTCTTTGTGCACAATCCACCAAGCCACACCAGCCAGGGACTAAGCTCTGCTTAACTGTAACTAATAAACTTTGTAGTGCTTTTAAATTTTTTAAATTTCTTTAAAAATCCTCACTCGAGGATATATTTATTGATTCCAGAGAGAGAGGAAGGGAGAGAGAAAGAAACATCAATTGGTTGCTCTATTGGTTGCCTCCCATACCACTCCAACCAGCGGCAAACCCGCAACCAAGGCATGTGCCCTGACCAGAATGGAACCCGCAACCCATTTGGTTTACTGAAGAATGCTCCAACCAACTGAACCACCAAAACAAACAAACAAACAAACTTTGACCAACCCAATATTTGAATTTATAGACTGAGTTATGCAAGAAATTGAGAATAGTTGTTGCCCCCCAGGGAGGGGAGCCTGATGGCTAAGTTGTAGAAATAGAGGGAATCAGTTTCTATGTACATGTATTACCTATTAAAAAATAAAACTTTTAAAGATGAATAAGAATTGAGGAGTAGCCATTGCCATCATAGTTCAGTTGGTTGAGCCTCATCCCACAAAGCAAAAGGACGCTGGTTCGATTCCTAGTCAGGCACATGCCTGGGTTGCGGGTTCAGTCCCCCGTGGGGGCTCATATGAGAGGGAACCGTCTCACATCAGTATTTCTCTCCCTCTCTCCTTCCCTTTTCCTCTCTCTAAAAAAATAAATAAATGTTTTTTAAAAAGAATTGAGGAGTAGAGGGAAACTTGTATAAACAATTTTTTCAAGAACTTCTGTTGCATAGAACAGAGGAACCAAGTTGTTTTTGGAGGGGAACATGGGATTAAGAAAGTGCTTTTAAAGTAAGTGCACTCCAGAGCAAGAAGATGATGGGAATGAAACAATGGAGAGAGAAACAGTGATGATTATAAGAGGGGGGCCAGGTGGAGATGGGCAAAGGGGGGAAAATGAAGACACATGTAATCGTGTCAACAATAAAAATAAAGTTAAACCCTGGCTAGTGTGGCTCAGTGGATTGAGTGCTGGCCTGCAAATCTAAAGGTCACCGGTTCAATTCCCACTCAAGGCACATACCAGGGTTGCTGGCCAGGTCCTCAGTGTGGGGCATGAGAGAGGCAATGGATGGATGTATCTTTCACATGTCAATGTTTCTTTAAAAAAGTAAAATTTAAAAAAGAGGGGGATACCTGAAGCAGCAAAGTATTGACTAGATGGGAGAGGTACCTGATAAATAAGTAGAAGGTGACCTTTGCTAGAAAGAATGCCTGCTCCCTGGTAACCAGGGACAAGAAGGAACCCATGGGTGCTGCACGTGCAGATGGAATTATTTGGAAATAAGGGAGTTCCTTTTTGTTGGTTTCTGTTGAGATCACTAGCTATGATTGAAAGAGCAAAAAGATGGATAGGAGGTCAAAAACAGGAGAACGTATTAACTAGATGTCTAGGAGAGTCCAGAGTCCCTGATTAGCTATCCATCACCTCTCATCGTGCGTAAGGCCCCAAATTCACTTTTTGCTTAGTCTTTTACCTTGTCCCTACCATGCAACTTTGATGATTCATCCCTTCCCAGCTAAATATGGCTCCCTTAATACAGAGGTATTTTACATCATTGTGACCTTGCTTACTTGTTTGCTCTGCTTTGCCTGTGACCCCTAAATATGGCTTTCAAAAATCTACATATGGTTACAATAGCATCCAAAAGAATAAAATAGCTAAGGAATAACTTTAATCAAGGAAGTAAAAGACTCGTATACTGAAAACTAAAAAATGTTGCTGGAAAAAAATAAAAGACTTAAATAGAAGGCATTTTATTTTTATGGATTGGAAGACTTAATATTGTTAAAATGACAGACAGTATTACCCAAAGTGATCTACGGAGTCGATGCAATCCCTATTAAAATTCTAACAGCTTTTATAATAAGTATTGAAGATCTATTGTAAAATATTAAGCCAAACAATGTGATAAAAAAATTCTAACACCCTTTTTTTGGGGGGGAAATAGAAAATCTGATCCCCATATTCATATGGAAATCAAGGAACCCCAAATAAGGAAGTAATCTTGAAAAAGAACAAATTTGGAGGACATACACTCCTGATTTCAGAACCCACTACAAAATTACAGTAATCAGGCATTGGCTAGTGTGGCTCAATGGATTGAACACCTGCCTGTGAATCAAAAGGTCACAGATTCAATTTCCAGTCAGGGCATGTGCTTGGGTTGTGGGTCAGATCTCCAGTTTGGGGCATGTGAGAGACAACTGATTGATGTTTCTCTTCCTCTCATTTGCCCTCCCTTCCCCTCTCTCTAAAAAGTAAATAAATACAATCTTTTTTAAAAAATTACAGTAATCATACCCTGGCTCATGTGGCTCAGTGGATTGAGTGCCAGCCTGTGAACCAAAGGGTCTCTGGTTCAATTCCCAGTCAGGGCACATGCCTGGGTTGTGGGCCAGGTTTCTGGTCAGGGGATGTATAAGAGGCAACCAGACATTGATGTTTGTCTCCCTCTCTTTCTCCTTCCCTTCCCCTCTCTCTAAAAATAAATAAATAAAATCTTTTAAAAATAAAATAAAAAATTACAGTAATCAAAACTGTGATAATGGAATAATAAACATAGACCCAATGGAATTTAATTAAGAATTCAGAAATAAACCTTTACATATATAATGAATTGATTTTCAACAAGGGTGCCAAGGCCATTCAATGGGGAAAGAAAAATCTCTTCAATAAATGCTACTGGGGTGACTGGATATCTACATGCAAAAGAATGAAGTTAGACCTTTACTTCATATTATCTACAAAAATGAACTCAAAATAGATCAAGAATTTAAATATAAGAGGTAAAACCATGAAACTCTTAGAAAAAGATACAGGAGTAAATAATTACCTGGGATTTGGCAATTAGATGTGTCACAGAAAACTAACAACAAAAGAAAGAATATATTGGACTTTATGAAAATTAAAAAATGTTGTGCATCAAATGACACTATAAAGAGAGTGAAAAGAAAATCTATATAATGGGAGAAAATATTTGCAAGTTATGAATTTGATAAGGGTCTACTCCAAAATATACAGGGGTGGGAAAAAGTAGGTTTACAGCTGTATTGTGACATTCTTTTGTGTTAATAAAGCTATTGTTAAGAATTACAACCTGCATGTCTTTTTCCGTATGAATACTGTAAACCTACTTTTGCCCATCCCTGTATAAAGAACTCTTTCAACTCAACAACGAAAAGATAAACCACTCAATTATAGGCAAGGGGTTTGAATAGGCATTTCTTCAAAGAAGATATACAAATGGCCGATAAATACATGAAAAAATAAATAACATCTTTAATCATTAGGGAATGGTAAACCTAAACTGCAATGAAATATTTCACATCCATTAGGATGGGTATAATTTTTTTTTAAGAAATAAGTTGGCAAGGATGTAAAGCAATTAGAATACCTGTATATTGCTAGTGAGAAAGTAAACTGTTAACAGCTACTGTGGAAAGCAGTGTGGCAATTCCTCAAAAAGTTAAACAGAATTGCCATATGACCCAAAAGAATTGAAAACAGGTACTCAAATATTTGTACACACATGTTCATAGCAGAACTCACAATGGCTAAACGGTGAAAACCTAAATAAATGGATAAGTGGATAAACAACAAATAAGTCGATAAACAAAATGTGGTATATACAAGGTCTGTCTGGAAAAAGTCCAGCCATTGTTAATATAACAAGAACAGTTTGTGCAACTTCAAGGTAACCTGGCAGCCAAGAAGAGTGGGCTGGAATGCACATACATAAACAGTGATAACTTTGCTATACTAGTCAGTGGGGGCAGTAGACACCATTTCGTGAGAATGTGTACTATGTGGCCATTACATTCAAAGTGACAGCAAGTAGAGTAACGAATCTGCATCAGATTTTGCGTTAAGCTTGAACATTCCTCCCTGGAAACTGGATAATTCAGAAGGCTGCAACTGTGGGCAACTGGTGACTGGCAGCTTCATCATGACAGTGTGTGCACTCATGTATGATGGCTCGTGCAGAGATTTTTGGTAAAACATCAAAACACTACAGCCCGTATTTGGTGCCCTGCAACTTCTGGCTTTTCCCAAAACTAAAACCACCTTTGAAAGGGAAAAGATTTCAGACTGTTGATGAGATTCAGGAAAATACAACAGGACAGCTCATGGCAATTGGGAGAACTGTGTGAGGTCCCAAGGTGCCTACGTTGAAGAAGACTGAGGCATCATTGTCCTATGTTCAATGTTTCTTTTATCTTCTTCAATGTCTATTTTTCATATAGCATGGCTGGATACTCTGGTGCATACTCCCTGTCCCCTATTGGCTTCCCTCCCCCTCAGTAGATTTAATAGTCTCTCATTTGTGACTTCAGTATATACACAGATTCAGATCTAGTGTCTAACTGGTTCATTCCCTTATTTATTTACAGGTCAGTCTCCCCTTCTAGCCAGTGAGCTTCCAACATAGTGATTATATCCTCTTCACCAATATGTCTCTAGTTTCTGGCACACAATAAATACTCAGAAATGTTTCTTGAATGAATTGATTTCTTTTTCACTATTTGAAGTTATATATAGAATTATATATTGTACATGTGTTATATATCAAATGCTTAGATTGTACTATACTTTCATTCTTGACTGTTTTGCTCATCAGACTATAACTTTCCCTGGGACAGTGCTCTGTAAACAGCCCATATTAGCTACTGCTGTTTTACCAGCTCACATGTCTTTTCTTCTTTGATTTCTGTCACCCTACAGTGAATAGTACAATTTGAAGAAAAAGGAAAAGTATCTGAAATGTGAAGCAATTTATGCAAAGATAGTGGGAGAAGCTAACCATCTCACCACAATAACTCAATGTTGCATTTATTTGGTAACAGATGAGCTCCTTACCAAGGTGACTGACTGCACTCAAGAATACAGAGTAGGAGGAGGGGTCTCAGCAAACTCAAACATTTCAACGTCTCCAGAGACCAAATGCATCAAGAACAATTGATTTGGGAGTCTGGCAAACTGCCAACTGCAACACATCCATCCACCAGCACTAACAAAAAGGACTTTCATTTTCTCTGAGTACATTGATAAAAACTAACAGCTGCCACCCTTTGTCCGAGAGACTGGATTATGATAATTTCCCACAGTCAGGGGTTTGCTGTGAAACTTCCACATCATTCTTCAGAATGTATGACGTTACCTAAAGATGTGAGAAACACAGATTGTAAACTATTATCTACACAAACTATCTTGAAATAACCAACCAATTGGTGCCAGTTGTTGTGAAAGATTAAATGACCCCTGCTATTTTCCAACTTTTTTTTCCAGCTTCATAAAAGCAAAACACTCTGGGATCATGTGTATTTTAAAGACAGGCAAACAGCCAAAACTCTGTGGTTCAGTTCTACCCTCGGTACAGAGCCTGCACTGTGTAGACCATCAGCCTTACACGCGGCACCTTTCCTTTTTTGTAATTGTGCTACTGTATATGGCAGGTCCCAAACCTCAAAGTACAGTCCCTGAAGAAGCCCCATGGGAGAAGATTTTTGTGATTGAAAATAATTTGGGAAATCCTATATATCTTGTCTCCCTCTTAGGGGTTCAACACGCATACCATCTGAGAAGTACACAGAAAAGCAACTTAATCTAAACTTTCTCTTAACAAACTTCAATTATTTCTATACTTGTGGGCCACATGCAGCCCAGAATGGCTGTGAATGAGGCCCAACACAAAATTGTTAATTTACTTAAAACATTATGAGGTTTTTTTTGTGTGTGTGATTACATGTCTCAATGTATTTAACGTGTGGCCCAAGACAACTCTTCTTTCAGTGTGGCCCAGAGACGCCAAGAGGTTGGACACCCCTGCAGGGCTTAAGGAAGGGCTAATGGCGTCAGCCTTATAGATTATTCTTTCTCTTAGCACTTTTAAATAAAAGCATAAATACAAAGGCTAGGTGGATTTAAAGATGGTTGGTAGAATGAATTGAGTTGGCAAAAAACTTACTTTTATATAAAAACTTTATGTTAGTTGATCAGCAAATATTAATTGGGTTCCTCTCTCTTTCTCTGGATCCACTTATACTCCAGCATCAGAGATTCTGCCCCTAACTAAATCTTCTCAGAGTGTGTGGTGGCAATAATCTGGTCTTCCAGCTCCAGGGAGAGTCACCTGGCACAAGGTAATATGTAGTAGAGAGTCATCAGTTGGCAGCAACCCCTGACTTATGTGGCCTGACTTAAAAGAGACCAGAGTGCAATTACCAGCTGGAAGAAGGACAAAAGGATGAATCGTTTAATGACAAAGGACCAGACTAGAATGAGTGTTGATGATTACCTATGCTGAGGTCCCAGAACTGCCTTGAGTCCAGAAGCAGATTCCCTGAGGAAGGCCCAGTGTATCACTGCTCTTGTTTAAGATTAACGTTTCTGACTGTGATACCCTCATATTTAATTAAATAGTTTGAGTAGAGCTCTATTTACTGCAGAGAAATAGTTCTAAATAAAACAACTGCTTACAAAGTGGTCTTCTGAGCTAAATGGGATGTATGCAACAAAATGAATTACGGTAATTTTAAGTGAATTAACAGAGCTGTAGAAATAAAACAAAAATATTAGAAAAATGATAATCTGACTGTTTATAAAACTGCAGAACATAGTATAACAAGATCACTGGACTTAAAGTAAGAAAACAAGAATTTCTGAGACCCAGGTATCAGGGTTTTCCCAGAAAAGAGATGGCACATCCAAAAGCTTTAATTCTTGAATATTTAATGATAATTTTTTTAAAAAACAAAGAATGTTTAATAAAACCTTTGAGGTAAAAGTATGTGCCTTGGCTGGTGTGGCTCAGTGGATTGCACGCCAGCCTGTGAACCAAGGGGTTACCAGTTCAATTCCCAGTCAGGGCACATGCCTGGGTTGCAGGTCAGGTACATCCCTGGTGGGAGGTGCGTGAGAGGCAACCACACATTGATGTGTCTCTCCCTCTTTTTCTCCCTCCCTTCTCCTCTCTCTAAAAATAAATAAATAAAATTTTAAAAAAGTATGTCATTGATTGTGGTAGTAGTTTTACAGTGTACATTGTGAAAGCTCAGCAATGGTTCACTAAATATGTGCAGTTTACTGAATGTCAGTTATAGCTCAATAAAACTGAAAAAAAAAGTTTATTTGAAGGAACTACTCAGAGGTGTGTGGCAGAGCCTTAGGTTATGAGCAAAGGCTAGAAGTGTAAATTAATATGAGTTAAAGCCTCCTGGATTCCATTGCAATGATACACAGCTGCTATTTTATTTTTGATTAGTGGCATTTTGGACACTTTAATTAGGGTACTAAACATCACTGTCCATATTATGGTTTTGTTTTCGTTTTTCTTGGGTCTTTTTGGTACATGTAAATTTTGTTTTGTGTAAAATAAAATGACTTTCTCTTGGTCTCTGTTGATGAGTTTAAAATTAAAGGAGCATTTTGTTTTAGTGTGGGAGTGATCCAGGATTATGTTGTGATTTACGTATATCACTTGTACATTTTTGGGGGGGGATCTTTGCAAGGGTAAAACTATAAGTAATGAGTTTTATGTAATTGACATAAATTTGTTACAGGTTTTCATGTGCAGGATAAACAATTTTTCAACTTTTCATTGAAAATACTTGCAACAGTTTAAGGTAATTGTGTTTTACCTTAGGACAACTGTGGAATGCCATTTGGTGTGTGAGAGAGGAAACACTTCAAAACGAATTAAAATATGTAAATTTACATAAAATTGGTTGTGTACTTAATCTGCCCCAAGTTCAGTAAACAATTCTTTAAAAAAAAAAAAAAAAAAGGCAAGGGGAGTGCTAGGAAAGAAATAAACAGTGTACTGCTGGAGAAGAAGAGATGGTCAGGGAAGCCCTGTGTGAGAAAGTAACTCTTAAGTTGAAACTTGACGGCCAGAAAACCAGTGCTGTGAACAGTGGGGGGAAATGTTATTGGAGAAGGAAGCCTGTGTAGGAAAGCTCTAAGGTTGGACTAAATGCATTCAGTGTTGGATCCGAGAGGGAATGCTACCTTAGCCACGGATTGCTTCTTAGGTGCAGACTCTCAAAGGAAAGCCAACTCATTTGCCCACAGAGGACCTACCATGGGGAGACTATTCAACTATGACCAGTCTCTGTCCCAATTTGGTTACAGCTCAAGCCACACCCACTGATAGATCCATGTAGCAAAAATGCTGTTACAAAAAAACTTTGCTCTGATTTTTTTTACCTGCCAAGGCTTCTAGGCTTCAGTGCTTGAGTTTAGTCAGGGCCTTCCAACAGTCTGTTTTTCTATGTAGGAGGGGGAAATGTGACTTCTGTATTAGTTCAGAGGGATCTAACATTCTAGAAAACTCGGAATTCCTTTTATTTTAAAAGAGCAACTAGCATCTATTCCGCCCCCAACACTATTACACACAATGACACTGTTCTGGGACTTAGGGAGCTTACTAGCTATAAGCACAAACTTAAACTTAAACACTGGTACGCTTTAATTGAATAAAAAGGTGCAGTTTTCCTATCTGTTGATTATGTGAAAACATCATAGTCATAGCATTTCTTTTCTTCCAGAACTGCTGTTTTTGTCTTGGTTCATACATCTCTGGTTAATGTTGGCATTGTTCCTACTGTTAACTACATTTTATTCTCTGGAACCTATAATTTGTGTTTTATTATTGTCCTTTGTGCTTTCAAATTAAGATGTTGACATTATTTCCACTTTCAGGATAGAATTCTTCAACTCAAAAACAAAAGCTTTAAAGAAACTCTATTCTCCCTTCATATAACGTGCTCCTCAGTAGGGACGTCTATTTAAAGGAACTTTAACAAACAGCAGGGGACTTCTGAGCAAGGTGGTGTAGGTAAACACAGCTTGCCTTCTCTCACAACCACATCAAAATTACAACTAAACTGTAGAAAACCATCATTCAAAACCACCTGAAACCTGGCTTAAGGGAAATGCTACAACATGGGAATTAAGAAGAAGCTACATTGAGACTGGTAGGAGGGGCGGAGACCCAAAACAGGATGGTAGTACACCCACGTGTGGTAGGTGAAAACTGGGAGGGATGTCTTGGCTGCAGAGGTCTCCCCTAAAGAGCAAGGGGTCCCAGCCTCACACCAGGCCCCCAGTTCAGGGTTCCAGTTTCAGAATGAGAAGTTCCCATAACTTCTGGCTGTAAAAATCAGTGGAGATTGAGGCTGAGGGAGTCAGAGGGTTGCTGGAGTCCCGGACAGTTCCTTGTACAGGGCCTGGGCATGGACTTACTTGGATTCACTCCCTCTGAGCTCCAGTGCTGGGGAAGCAGCTTGAAAGGCCTCAGGGACATACGGGGAGGAACTGAATTGTCCAGTATCAGGGGGAGGACTAGGAAGGAGGCAACTTTCTTCCAGATGGAAGTGCTGGCAGAGGCCATTGTTCCTTTGATGAGCCCTCCACCCATAGAACCTGAATGAGGGTGCTATATCTGAGACTCCATCAACCTAGATCACACTGTTTGCCCTGCCCTAGTGATTGCTTGAGGCCCTACCCCACCCAACTTTCAAGCCCATGCAAGACTTTTCCAGTCGCCTTCCTATACAAATGGCTCAACTGGGCTCATGCTTAAGATTTTCCTATCTCAAACAAAGAGCACCTGGCCTTAGCATGATCCACACTTCTTGGTAAGTGGCCCCAGCCCTGGTACTAGCAGCAGCTGGCCTTGGTTCACAGCTTGGCCTCGCTAGGGCACCTCCAAGCCCAGCACATGTAGCAGCCATCTGCAAATTACTTTGTAGCTCATGCCAGGTGTCTGGGCTTGAACACAGGTGGTGGATGACCTTGGTCAGCACCTTCCAGGAGGCCCCAGAGCCAGCACACCCAGTGGACACACAGCTTTAGATCACCTAGAAGCAACATCACCCAACCACCTCCACAGGCAACACAAGGGGCAGACTTCAGCACCTGCTGAAGTAAGTCTTGCTCTATGGAGCGGGCCTCTACATAGCTGATCCTCCATGGTGGTTGGAGGTTGGTGGTCAGTGGTCAGTGGTCAAAGACAGGCCTTACAGCTAATTGGCCTGGAAGTAAATCCCTCCCATTGACATTTCGACAGCAATCAAGGCTCAAGTACAAGAGGAGAGTGTATAGAACCTACATGGGGGGGTGCACCTCGAGGGCCCAGTTTGGGTGATTGGGGAGGCTGTGCCACTGGAACCTACAGGACACCTACTATATTAGGCCATGCTACCAAGCCTGGGAGGTATAACAGTTCTACCTAACATAGAAACAAACACAGGGAGGCTGCCAAAATGAGGAGACACAGAAACATGTCCTAAAGGAAAGAACAGATCAAAACTCCATAAAAAGAACTAAACAAAATGGAGGCAAGCAATTGAGTAGGTGTAGAGTTCAAAACACTGGTTATAAGGAAGCTCAGTGAACTTAGAATTTTAACAGCATAAAAAAGAACCTTCAGAAGTGAAGGATACACTAACTGAAATGAAGAATAATTTACAGGAATTCAACAGTAGAGTAGGTGAAGCCAAGAATCAAATCAATGATTTGGAATATAAGGAAGCAAAAAACATCCAATCTATCAGAAGAGCAAAAAGAAAAATAATCCAAAAAAAAAAAAAATGAGGATAGTGTAAGGAGCTTCTGGAACAACTTCAAGAGTACCAACATTCACATCATGGGAGTGCTGGAAGTAGAAGAGAGAGAGCAGGAAATCAAAAACCTATTTGAAAAAAATAATGACAAAACTTCTGTAATTTGGTGAAGGAAATAGACATACAAGTCCAGGAAGCACAGAGTCCCAAACAATCTGAACCCAAAGAGACCTACACCAAGACACATCATAATTAAAATGCCAAAGTTTAAATACAAAAGGAGCCCTGGATGTTGTGGCTCAGTGGATTGAGTACCAGCCTGTGACCCAAGGGGTCACTGGCTTGATTCCCAGTCAGGACACATGCCTGGGTTGCAGGCCAGGTCCATGTTGGGAGCACTTGAGAGGCAACCGCACACTGATGTTTCCTTCCTTTCTTTCTCCCTCCCTTCCCCTCTGTCTAGAAATAAATAAATAAAATCTTCAAAAACTTTTAAAAAAATACAAGGAAAGAATCTTAAAAGCTTCAAGGGAAAAGCAGTTAGTTACCTAAAAAGGATCTCCTATAGGACTGTCAGCTGATTTCTCAACAGAAACTTTGCAGGCCAGAATTGACTGGCAAGAAATAGTCACAGTGATGTAAAGCAAGGACCTACAACCAAGATTACTCTACCCAACAAAGCTATCAGTTAGTATTGAAGGATAGATAAAGAGCTTCCCAGACAAGAAAAACCTAAAGGAGTTTGTCACCACCAAATCAGTATTGTATGAAACTTCAAAGGGTCTTCTTTAAGACAGAAGAAAAAAGAGATAAAACATATGAACAAGAAAAGGGAAATAAAAACACATCTATCAACAATTGAATCCCCAAAACAAACAAACAAGCAGAAGAGAAACAGACTCATACACTGAGAACATTTTGACAGGTGCCAGAAGGGAGGTGTTTGGCAATACAGGTGAAAAAGGTGAAGGGATTAAGAAGTAGAAATTGGTTGTTAAAGAATAGTCATAAAGATGTATGAAATAAAGCATAGGAAATACAGTCAATTATATTCTCATAACTATGTATGGTGTCAGATGGGTGCAAGATTTATGGGGATGATCACTTAGTAAGTTATGTAATGTGTAATAACTGGGGTGCACACCTGAAACCAATATAATAATATCCATCAACTGTAATTGAAAATGAAAATGATTTTAAAATGGGAAAAAAGTAAAGTTATCAGAAATTAAAAAAAAAAAAAAAACCACTAGGGGCAGGGAGGAGGGCGGAGTTTAATTCTCCAAATTAATATAGTGACTTGTATGGCCACTAGGGGGGAGTCTAAACTGTTCAGTCTATTTTATCAGTGGAACCTCTGCAGTTTTGTTCTGTAGGTATAATCTTTACCATAGACTTCCTCCAATCCAAACATGTATCTAAATGAGGGTAACAGATTGCATAAGACAGTCCAGTTCTGTTTTCCTCATATCATATACTACCTGGGAGCCTTTTCTGTTTATTTGCTGCTCCACCAAAGTGGTTAAGGGGCCAGTGTGACAAAGTGAGTGTTCTAAGCACAAGTAAAGTTCCAAGGATCTAAGTTTTAATAACTACTTACGGGCAGACATTCCCCAGTAGATTGAGTAGCAAAAAACCAACGTGAGCTTAGCTTTTCACACAAATATGTGCTTCTTTTACACTTTAAATAGACCATTCTCAGAAGCAGCTGAAAAAAGAATATAGGGGCCCTGGATACTGAAAATATAACAGATCCTCAGCCATATCAAAAGCAACACTAAAATATAAATGACAAATCCAACATATTCTGAGCCCTACCCACCACTTTACGAATGAGGAATCAAGAGGATAATCTCATGTGCAAAAGTTCAGCCAAGACTTGACCGGTATGGTTCAATTGGTTGGGTGTTGTCACACAAGGTGAAATGTCTCCAGTTTGATTCCTGGTCAGGGCACATGCCTGGGTTGCAGGCCAGGTCCCTAGTTGGGAACATGTGAGAAGTAACCGATGATGTATCTCTCGCACATCAACGTTTCTCTCCCTTTCTTACTCCCTCCCTTCTCCTCTCTCTAAAAAATAAATAAGTAAATACTTTTTTAAAGCTTCAAAAAAATTAAAATGAAATAAAATTATTCCAAAATAAAGGTTTATTTTAAAGCCCCAAAGCACCTGGATAGAACAAACTTAATTAAATTGCTATTAAACATTTTATCTACATGTTTCCTATGAAAAGATATTTACAAAAACTTGTTATATTCACAAAGGAGATTATAAAACAATTATATATATTTATATATGATATAGATTTAAAAATAGTTAAAAGAAAATACACCAAAATGTTACAGTTGTTTCTCTTTGAATGATTGGATTATAGGTGATTTTTTTTCCTGGTTACCTTTATTTTCCAAATTTTCTATAGTAAATAGGTGTTATTTTTGGTAATGAAAGTTAAGATTTTTTTAAAAAAATTAATGTTTTTCAATGTATTGACTCTAGAGAACACCCATATATAACTAGTAGCTATGCACTGCTCTTGACTCTTCCCAAAGTTCTGATTCATCTTAAATAGCACTTTCTAGAAACTGCTCCAGTCAAAGACAGTAATTCCCACCCCAGGCAGAGGTTCAGGAAGACAGTCAATATCCTCTAGGTCCTTACTAGTTTGGGCTGGCCACAAACTACCTACATTTTTTTGCCTGTAGAAAAACACATATAACGCAAAATTTACTGTTGTAATCATTTGTAAGCAAACAATGCAGTGGCATTAAGTAAGTATATTAGCAATGTTGTATAACCATCACCATTATCCATTTCCAAAACTTTTTCATCATTCCAAACAGAAACTCTACACCATTAAACACTAACTCTTCATATCCCTTATCCCCACCCTATGACCATGTCTCTACTGTCTGTCTCCTCCATAAATTTTACTACTCCAGGTGCCTCATATAAGTAGAATTATACAATATTTGTCTCTTTCTCTCCAGCATGTTTTCAAGGTTTATCCATGTTGCAGCATGTCTCAGAATTTCATTCTTTATGGCTGAATAATATTTCATCATAGCCCTGACCAGTGTGGCTCAGTTGGCTGGGCATTGTCTTGCAAACTGAAAGGTTGCCAGTTCAATTCCTGGTCAGGACACATGCTGGGTTACGGTTCGGTCCCAGGTTGGGGATGATGTGAAAGGCAACAGATCGATGTTTCTCACATCAATATCTCTCTCCCTCTCTTTCTCCCTCCCTTCTCCTCCCCCTAAAAAATAAATAAAATATTAAATAATAATACTTCATTATATGTAAAATGAAATATATATATTATCAAATTTTGTTTATTAATTCATCAGTTGATGGACATTTGGTTTGTCTCCAACCTGTCTGCCATTGTGAATAATGCTACTGTGAACATTGGCATACAGTATCTGTTCAAGTCCCTGTTTTTAATTCTTTGGGGTATATACTTAGGAGTGGAATTGTTGGGTCATAGGGTAATTCTATGTTTAACTTTTTGAGGAACCACCAAAATGTTTTCCATAGCAGCCGCACCATTAGCCATTCCCACCAGCAATGCACAAAGTTTCCAATTTCTCTGCATTTTCGTCAACAATTATTTTCCATTTGTTTTGTTTTTATAATAGTCATCCCATTGGGTATGAGAGACACCCACATTTTATGTTCTCTGTATCCTTAGCAGGCACACTACTAACAATTGTACGTGTTTGTTAAGATTTGTCACACTTGTAGACAATTATGCTAAGGGAGATAAGCCAGGCAGAGAAAGACAAATACCGTATGATAGTGCTTATACGTGGAACCTAATGAACAAAATAAACTGATGAACAAAACAGAAACAGAGGCATGGATACATGGAGCAGTCTAACGGCGTCAAATGGGTGGAGAGAGGAGGGTTTGGATGAAAGAAAGTGAAGGGACAAAACATGTATGTAGAACCCATAGACACCGACAACAGAGTGGTGATAGCCAGAGGGAAGGGGAGATGGGGGCTGGAAGAAAGGAGCAAAGAGGGACAAAATGAGGATATCTGTAATAGCATCAACAATACAAATTTAAAAAAGAAACAGAATTTTAAAAAAAATTTGTCAAACTAATTAACCTTTGACCCAGGGCAGTTGAAAACTGAAGTCTGCTGTTTACTTTCTCACCCCCAAACACCTCCTAAACACTTTGTGTAGGAAAACATGAGGAGAGCTAGACAGCTGCGGGAAAGCAGGACCACTGAGGGCTGAAAGAGTTCCCAGGGAATACTGGAGACTGCAAGCCCAGAGCCCAGAGGAAACCATGCAAAGTCAAAAGGACACAACAACAGATTTTAAAAAAATGTTAAAAAGAGAAGGATTAAAGAGTGAGAGGAAGGAGCAAGATACTAAAAATTCAAAGGATATTTACCCAAACAGAAATATCACCAACTGCCACTCATCTGGAGCGCCTGCTTCCGGAAAAGCCAGTTTGGCAGCTTGGAAAGGGGACAGGGTAAAAGTCAAAGCTTCTGATTTGAGCATTAAAAAACATATCTGGACATGACACTTTTACATTTTGATCCTTTTTTTTTTTTTTTTTTTTTGGCTTACTTTTCTAATCCCTATCATACTTTAATTGATTTCTGAAATTAAGCTGGGCGTTACATAACCACAAAATTATTCAGGCATCCACAGTGAAACTCCTTTAACAAGTTTCTGAAAGTAGATGTCTAAGTATGTGCAATCTGATAATTACCAAACTGGGGTGTCTCATACACCAGTCTATCCCACAAAAGCGTTTTGTGAACCAAAGCATACTTTTGGCACGTACAAGAATTAACCAATTAATGCATAAGTAAGTGGAACAAATTGATGTTCCTCTCTCCCTTTCTCTCTCTCTAAACGTCAATAAATAAAATTTTTTAAAAACCATACTTTACATGGTAAAAATTTTTTTGATTTCCTATTTTTTACTAGAACTCAGATTTTGATAGAAGCCTCCTAATTTAACTGTAAAGAATTAACTTCTAAGCCTCAAATAAAAAATTTAAAAATATATGTAATATTTTTTATTGCAAAAATTAACTCCTGTTCCTAGATGATTCATTTCCTCCATTTCACACCTGAACTTGGTGGTCTGCGAAGAGATTTTTTTAAATCTTAAAATTAAAAACAACACATAAAAATATTTTAAATCAACAATATCAACAATTAAATGTGATTATTGAGTATAAAAAAAAAAACTTAAGACTAGAACCAGAAAAAAAAATATTTTAAATCCTTTTAAAATATTTTACATAGAAAAAAACTAAATGAAAAATATAAAAATTCTAAATGGAACCCTGATCTATTATGCTATTCTTCCACACTAGTTTTATTTCTGGACATAATTAAACTGGGCACATCTGGAGAACTTCAGGGGAAACCAGTCATGCTCAGGGACATAATATAGGTGATGCAGTAAGAAAAAATTTCCCTCTGAGTCAGTACTAACATGATGTTATACTTAAAATGATACATAAGGCATTAGCAGTAATCTCAAACTGGAATTTTAAGGTGCTAAGTAGGCATCATCTCCTCTATTACTGTATGACATTTCAAGAACATATTTATTTACAACTAACTCATCTCTTTTTATTAATCTCTACTGAGGCTTTTAACAATTCTATTAAGAAATTTCTCTATACCCAAGAATTAATCAAATTGTTTATTGAGCCTCTTTTTTTTTTTTTTTTTAATTTTTTTTATTTATTTATCTTTAGAGGGGAAGGGTAGGAGAGAGGGAGAGGGAGAGAAATATCAATGTACGGTTGCCTCTCATGTGTCCCCTGCTGGGAACCGGCCTGCAACCCAGGCATGTGCCCTGACTGGGAATCGAACCGCGATCCTTTGGTTCGCAGGCCCGCGCTCAATCCACTGAGCTACACCAGCCAGGGCTATTGAGCCTCTTTTGTGAACATCACAGTGGCAGACATTGTGAGGGATGGAAATGAAGTAAAGCATATTTTTTTCTAAGATTTCTCAAGAGTTATGTGCCCTATGTTTTTATATGCATGTTTTGCCTTCTGTAGTAATTACTTATTTAAATGCTTTCTATTTTACAATAGAAATGTAAATTACTGATGACAGGAATAAAAACTCTCCAGAAAGCAGGTTTTATTCTTCCATGAGTTCCTCACAGTACAGTAGTTTTGTTGATACACACACACACACACACACACAGATGGCCCACAACTTACAATATCATGTGTTTTATATTTTATTACTTAGTTTTAGGAACTCAGCAAAATATTTTCAATAGAAACTTCTAAAATTGGTGGTTTAATGGCCAATCAGGCAAAAACTGGACTTTAGCGGCTAAGCCCAGAACAGTGGAAGTTGAATTTTGATACCATATCAGTCTCCCTTCTAGAACGTAAGAGGTAGGAGAGCAGGAGGTATATATCTGTCTTGGTGTCTTGATGGTTTTAGTACAAGTACCAGGAATCAGCTCTGGGGGAGCCTATGTACAAGGAATTGAGAGCAATGAAGCAGCGTGCCAGAGAAACACAGAGCATACTACAAGAGCACAAGATGAGGAAGCTATATGAAGAGTGTCCAGGAGATTGTTTCATTTAAGCTGACTCTTAGAGGACAAACACCTTCCCCGGCAGAGAAGAGGAGAAAAGGCCATCCAGACAGAGGTACAGCCAGGTGAAGGTGAAGAAGTAAAATGTTATTCGAAATGTCCAGTGAATGGTTGCATTTTAGTATAGCAGGAAATAAAAATTTTAAGTATTCATTCATGGAGTCACATTAATATGTTTACTGAGTGCTTTCTATGTGCTAGTATAATCAATGTTACCTGTTTAACTATCAGGTGTCCATTTTCCTTTCCCAACACTACCTTATTCCTTTCAGAAATTACCTCATCTTTCTCAGCTGATTTCTCAACAGAAACTTTGTAGGCCAGAAAGAATTAGCACAAAATATTCAAAGTGATGAAAAGCAAGGACCTACAACCAAGACTAGTTTACCCAGCAAGGCTATCATTGAGAACTGAAAAAAAAACAAAGAGATTCCCAGATGAGAAAAAGCTAAAAGAGTTCATCACCACCAAACCAGTATTACAAGAAAGGTTAAAGGGGTTTCTTGAAGAAGAGAAAAATACATTTATTTATATCAACATTTATCTTTATCAATGTGGATTCGTGGCTATTTACTTTATACTATGGGGTATAATTTAATATTACTTTATTTTGTTGCTCAGATTATTCCAGATTTGTCCATTAAAAAAAAATGAAGGATCTACCATAGGCCAAGAGTGGCAAATTAATTCTGTTTTGTTTCTGGTTCTTTCCCTTCGTATCACCTGTGGTTCCTACTTATACATTTTGGTGTTATGTTATTTGGTTTATCAGTACACTTAAATTTTCTTTGTGGATTATATATTTTACCTTTTTTAAAAAAGATTTTATTTATTTATTTTCAGAGAGAGAGAGGAAGAGAGGGAGAAAGAGAGGGAGAGGGAGAAAGAGAAGGAGAGAAACATCAGTGTGTAGTTGCCTCTCACATGCCCCCAACCAGGGACCCGGCCCGCAGCCCAGGCATGTGCCCTGACTGGGATCTGAACTGAGACCATTTGGTTCACAGGCCCACACCCAGTCCGCTGAGCCACACCAGCCAGGGCTATATTTTTTATCTTTTAAACTCCCCCCAAATTTAAGCTAAATTTGTTACTAATTTCTTGACCATTACTTCTTTTTTATTGCATTAGTTGCCCATATCTTTTTATCTTTTATGTCCAGCCTTTCTGGATCTCCTTATTGTGGGTGAACTTTCAATATGTTGCGTGTAGATAAACAGGTTTTGTTTTATGTTTCAGTTTGAAATTTTTTTAAATAGATGAAATTATATTTATTAACATAACAGTGTTTGTTTGGAGTTGTCTTTGCTTTCTCTTTCTAATCTTTGAAATTTAAAATATCTTACTGTCTTCTTTCTTTTGGGCATATTTTTCTTTATATGGCTTAGGCATTTTATATCTCTGTATTTCTCTGATGGGAACTGTTGTAATTATGAGGTCTGTTCAGAAAAAGTCCGGCCATTTTTAATATAACAAGGACAGTTTGTACAACATTGATGTACCCTGGTGATTCAAGGAGAATGGACTGGCATGTGCATGTGTGAACAATGACAACTTCACTGTACTAATCATTGGGGGTGGTAGATGCGGCTGAGCAATCATGTGTACTGTGTGGTCGTTGCATTCAAAATGACTGAGTCAGTAGAGCAATGAGTCTGCCTCAGATTTCGCATTGTTTGAACATTGATAGGTAGGACAATGAAATATTTCTTTCTTGAACTTTGCCCCATAAATGAGACAAAAATGGTTGAAGTTCATCCACTTCATCCAGCACAAGACTGTTCTCTCTACTTCTGTTTTCTGTCTCTCAAGAATAGACCTGAACCCTCCTACTTCCAAATCTTGCTCTCCATTCTTCCCTTTGATTCTATGAGCTGATAGTCCTCCTGTAAATTCCTTTTGGTTTAGGCTGATCATAGAATTCCATTTTTAATAGCAGAAGACTCTAACTGATACAGCCAGTCTCCATGTTAGCAATGAGAAAATACAACTAAAAATGATGTGGCTCTTATTCTGAAGAAGTATATTTTCTTTTTTTTTTTTTTTTTTTTTGTTGTTAAAGTAAAGTAAGAACTTTTTTTTTTTTTTTAGATTTTTTTTTTTTATTTATTTATCTTTAGAGGGGAAGGGTAGAAGAGAGGGAGAGGGAGAGAAATATCAATGTAGGGTTGCCTCTCGTGTGTCCCCTGCTGGGAACTGGCCTGCAACCCAGGCATGTGCCCTGACTGGGAATCGAACCACGATCCTCTGATTCGCAGGCCCGCGCTCGATCCACTGAGCTACACCAGCCAGGTGAAGAAGTATATTTTCTACAAAGGGGTGGGGAAGTAGTGGGGGTTATATCTACAAGCATGTTTGAATTATGTAAAACGTATAATGAGAGTATAAGGAGAGTAATCCTACATTTGTCTAGGAAAATCAAGACAGGCTTCATAGAAGAGGAAGCTCTTGCTCTATCTCCTGAAATAGCAGGAGGAATTTATGGACAGAGAAGTGGGAATAACATATCAACAAAAGAGAACTATATGCAAGAAGGAAAAAAAAACCATTGCTTATTTGGAAAAACTGCAAGTATATCTTAGAATGGGAAAAAACACCTTTTATAGGATTCAAATATGTTTGGATTTTATCCTATAAACAGTAACAAGTTGTTAAAAAAATTTTAACAGGAGAATTATATGAACTGATTTATATTTAGAAATATAACTGCAGACTATTGAGGATAGACTGGAAGAAGAGATGGGAAGGAGGAAGTGTGAGGAAGAAAGGAGTGATGGAGAGGAGGGAAGCATGAAACTGGAAGAAGAGGCTACAGAAACAAAAAGGATATTTTAGATGAATTCTGAATTTGAATTGAAAATGCTAGTATGACCCTGGCTTGGTAGCTAGCTCAGCTGGTTAGATCGTTGTCCTGATATGCCAAGATTATGGATTCAATTCTCAGTGAGGGCACACACAAGAATCAACCAATGAATGCATAAATAAGTGGAACAGCAAACAGATGTCTCTCTCTCTCTCGCTCCCTTTCTGTTTCTCTCTCTCTAAAATCAGTAAATAAAATTACTTTTAAAAAGAAAGTACCAGTATGACCCGTGAACTATTGTATCAAAAGTAAAGGAAAGAGAGAGAGAGAGAGAGAGAAGAAACAATAACCAATCCAACAGCAATTAACAACTCTAACACCCCAAAGTGAGCTGGAAATACCATTTCCCACTAATAAGAACAAAGCTTCTTACTGGAGGGGAAAGCTGATTCCAGGATTAAGGCTGGAAATGTGTAAAATGAGCCTAGAAAATCATGTCATATAAGAGAGAGAGAGAAAGAAAATCTAGTAAAAATTGACAGTCATATTAAAAGGATTTGAGAGGTAATTTGAAGAGGTTGCCCATTGGCCAAGATGGGACAGTTTGAATATCAGTAAAAAATATGTTTAAGTCCGTATGTTGCATAATAGTATTTTTTAAATGTCAAATCTTTATTTTGAAAACTGGTAAATTAAAAATGTATTTACTCAAGAGTATATCTTGCACTTCCCATGAATATACCATGGGATAGCCAAGTAACTGATGAGGGAAAGTTTCATCCTGTAGAAGCATTGCAGCAGTAGATGAAGAAGGGATGATGGGATTGGGATACAACCATTTTGCAGCCCCTGATGAATTGAGCCTCCATGGCTTCTAGAAACACAGAAAAAAAAAAGCTGCAGGACACTATGTGTCTTGATGAAGAAGACAAATGACCTACAAAGGAGTCTTCTTCCCCAAAATCAAACCTAAACCTAACAAAGCCTCTAGATGCAACTATCAATTTGCAAGCAGAACAGAGGGCAGGGAATAATGGTAAACTACATTTTAAGGTCACAGTCAACAAAATTCTGACTGTGGGAAACTCAACAGGACAAATAACCCAGTTTCTTCAACAAACAAATTACGAGGGGAAAAAAATAGATGAAGGGCAAACCTATAGATTTAGAAGACGTAAAAGACATACTTTACCACCACCAACAACAATGACGACTAAAGCTGTAGTGTTTAGGAATGCATGGTTGGATACAATAACTGCAAGTAAAAGGAGGCAACAATACACACCCTGGCCAGGTAGCTCAGTTGGTTAGAGTGCTGTCCTGATATGCCAAGGTTGCAGGGTTTGATCCCTGGTCAGGACACATACAAGAACCAACCAATGAATACAAAAATAAGTGGAACAACAAATTGATGTTTCTCTCTCTCAAAATCAATAAATAAAATTTAAAACAAAGAGAAAGAAAAAGGTAACAATGAGCCCTGGTGTTGCTCAGTGGATTGAATGCAGGCCTATGAACCAAAGGGTTGCCAGTTTGATTCCCAGTCAGGGCACATGCCTGGGTTGCAGGCCAGGTCCCCAGTAGAGGGGTACAAGAGAGGCAACCACACATTGATGTTTCTTTCTCTCTCTTTCTCCCTCCCTTCCCACCCTGTATAAAAATAAATAAATAAAATTTAAAAAAAAAAAAAAGAAAAAGGTAACAATGACCATAAAGTCAGGACAGTGCCTGTTATCTGTGGAGAGGCAGGATTTGTGTTTGAGACGGACACAGGAACGACCTCTGGAGTGGCTGGCAAGGTCCTGTCTCTGCCTGGAGTCTCTTTGCCTGGAGGGTGATTACAAGGGTGGTCACAAGGGTGCTTGCCTTATAATAACTTAGTAGTTTTATGCTTTTTAATAATATTTGTGTTAAGTTAAATGCAAAAAAGGTTTTAGATTTTAGATGGTGCAGTACGAGTGTTTCCATCCCCATCTCCCAAAAGGAAGAGAACAATGAGAAACAGATCTTTATGCCCTGACCTTTCCAAGGAGTGATCCACAGGGACACCAGAAACACAGGCGTAAATTGGAAGTATTGTACCAGTTAACTTGGGGTTTTACCTGACTCCTTCAGAACTGACCAAAAGTACACAGCATTTTTTAGAGAGATAGAAAGCCATGCTTTGCTAGAACTGACCAATCTTGAGTGACCAATTTGGTGAACTGAATGTACACTTTGTACAATACAACTAAATGATCAGCCTTCAGGCCTGAGACCTTACAGCTGACAGTTTCCTGGAGCCTGATGGTTACAACCAGTGAAATTCTAAGTGTAAGAGCTTGTTACAGAGGGTAAGTTATTTTATTATCTACATTTTAAACAGTTTGTGTATCTCCCGAAATGTAAAATGACACAACCACTTTGGAAAGCTGGTAGTTTGTAATAAATGTAAATATACGCCTTATGACCCAGCAATTCTGCTTTTAAGTAACTCCCCCCCCCCAAAATTAAAACATACCTCCATGAAAAGAATTGTACACAAATGTTCATAGTACCTTTATTCATAATAGCCTGAAAAGATCTGGAAATGGTCTAAATGTCCATCAATAAGGGAATGGATAAACAATTATGGTGTATCCATACAGTAATATATTATTTAGCAATAACAAGAACTATTACATGCAACAACATAGATGAATCCTAAAAACATGCTGAGTGAAAGAGCCAGACCCCTCCAAAAAAAGTTATATTAGGTAGTTCCATTTACATGAAGTCCAACAACAGGCAAATCTAATTTGAAGTAATAGAAGTCAAAATTGTGGTTATCTCTGGAGGCAAAAACAATTGTTCTTCCCAGAAGGTTTTCTGGTTTAGAAAATTACATGTTATACATCTCTTAATCTGAGTAATTTTTATTGATAAATTAATTTCTCCCTTCCCTCACTAAATAAATATTGAACATTTACAGAATATCTGTTAAATTAAAGGGATACCAAATCCTCAATCCAGTCCTGGGAGTAACTGCTAGTCCTGCCCCAAACAAGGGACATGGAGGGAAAAAAGGACCATAACATTGAAGGGTGTATAGAGAGTGTGACTTGAATACAGAAATGTGTTTTCAGTTCCAGCTACTAGGGGGCAGAATTGCGGCAGCTGTAATGGTGGAATGTTTCCAGAAATGGAGAAGTTGGACGCAGAATTAGGCATCTAGCCAGTAAAAAAGCAAGAAAAGGTATAGGCCTAAAAAGGCACAGGAAGCATGGGCTCAGCAGAGCTGGTAGACAGGAATGAGGGTGTGTGGACAACCAGGGACAGAACGCTGAGGTGGCAGCAGGCCTCTGAAAACTGCTGAGAGGCAGGCTGGGAAGTGCTCAACCGACCTGCAGAACCTGGCATCACCTCTGGTGAGAGTACCCAAGGTGTAAGCAAGAATCTGTAACCTGGGCACTTAAACATCTATTGAGGGTGAGGGAATGGGTCTCACTAGGGAAGAAGAGTTTTCCGAGGGAACCTCTCAGGAAAGTTGGAAGTGATCTGGAAGCAAGCACAGACAGAAAGTGGGGGTGGCCTGTAAGAGGTATGATTTTTCAGGGGCATGGTGAAAAAATTCTCCTTGGTCAGTAAATTGATGATTAAAATCTCAGCTTGCTTTTCCCCGATCTTGAAGCTTTGATCCCAGTGAAAATGCAATGTCCAAGAAAAATGGAATACTTGGAGTACCCCAGTCATTTATACTATGGTGCAAGTGAGTGACTTATTAAACAAATGTTAATTGAGCATCTGCTTTATGGAGCTACAGTTTGCATTCTAGTCAGGCTGAACCAGCAATACATAAGTAAGATACATAAGTAAAAAACAAATACATAAGAAAAACTGTCAGATAGTGAAAGGGCAGTGGAGCAAATGAATCAGATACCAAGAAAGGGAAAGACTGGGCAGGTTGGAAGAATCATCAGATAAGATGCTCAGGAAAATTTCTCTAAGAGTGGTATTTGAATCATGGTCTAAATGCCGAGAAGTCTGCACTGTAAAGATCTATGGGAAGGACCGTCAGGCAGAGGGGATGGCAGTGCAAGTGCTCAGGGCTATGTTATTTAAAGCTCCGAAATAAGGGGTTGGATTATTCTCTACTTGCAGTTAAAGTCATTAGAGAGTTTTAAACAGCAGAGTTGTCTGACTTCATTTATATTTAAAAAATCCTTATCTGAGGTTATGTTTATTGATTTTTGGAGAGAAAGAGAGAAGTAGAGAAACATTGATCAGTTACCTCCTGTGTATGCTCAGACCAGGGATCGAACCTGCAACCTTCTGGTGTACAGACAAAGCTCCAATCAACAGAGCTACCTGGTCAGGGCTTCATTTACATTTTTAATAATGCTCAGTGGAGCATCAAGGCAAGAATGGAAGCAAAGAGGCCAATTAGGGAGCAATTTAATAGTTTCCATGAGAGGCAATGGGGAACGAACTAGAGAAGTAGCCAAAGGATGGTGAGAAGTAAAGAGATTTCAAGTTCATTTTATAAGTAGGTGAGGGAGGAAAGGGGAAGCGCAGATGATTTCTAGGTGTTTAGCTCAAACAACCGTGTGGATGAAGGTGGCGTTACATGAAATGAGGAAGACTTCAGAACCAGCTGGTCACTTAGGGTAGTGGGTTCAAAAGTTCTACTTGGGGCACGTTAAGTTTTAGGTGCCTATGAGGTATCCCATGGAGATGTCAAGTAGGCAGCTCTGGATGAAGGTCAGGGGTGAAACTGTAAATCCATCAGTATAAAGATAATATTTAAAGCTAGCTGCCTAAATGAGATCACCTAGGGACAAAGTTCAGACCTGGCAGAAAAGAGCCTAGCCAGAGAGTTAAAGACCTTGAGGAGTGAGGCAGGTGAGTGGAGCCAGCCAAGGAACTGAAAAGTATGAATCTGAGAGGTAAGACAGCCTGACATTGTGGAATGAATAATTGAGTGTACTTCAAGCTAAGAGGGTGTGCCACTGTGTCTGGGGCTGTTGAGCTGTTGAGCAAGATGAAAAAGAGAGGTGACGATGACCTTGACAAGGGTAGTTCCAAGCAGTAAGGAAGTTGAAAACCACCAGAATCCTGGTTTAATAATGAGGAAAACTTCTGTGAAAACAGATCATCCGGACGAGAAACATACCCAGATACGTTAGAAAAGGTCCATTGGGGGCACTAAAGACAAATCCCAGATAGAAGAGGTTCTCAACCTAGCTGAATGTCAGAATCACTGAGAAACTTAGAAATCAAGACAAAAAAAATAAGTTTGCAGGTCCCTTCCCAGATCTACTGAATTAGCAGAAATGGGAACTGGAGTATACATATACAACGGTCCTTTCTGATCCAAGGGGGATCCATTCCAAGACCCCTGCAGGTGCCTGAGACCACATATAGTACCAACCCCCATATATGCTATGTGTTTTTCCTATGCATGCGCACCTATGATAAAGTTCAATTTATAAATTAGGCATAGTAAGAGGACTTCCGGCCAAGATGGAGGCGTAGGCGGACACACTGTGCCTCCTCTCACAACCAAAATTAAGGACAACAAATATTTAGAAACAAGAAAACAACAGAACTTATAGAAAACTGAACTGTACGGAAGTCCAACAACCATTCATCCAGACTGGTAAGAGGGGCGGAGTCGCGGCAGGAGAAAGTGGAGGTGCGGACCCAGGAACGCAAGCAGCAGCAGCTGGCAGTTCCAGGTGCACGGGCGGCGGCTGGCGGTCCCCGGGCCCACAGGCAGCAGCTGGCGGACCCCAGGCACAGGGGGGCAACTGTGCAGACCCAGTGAGGCCGCACAAGGCGGTTGGCTGACTGACCAGGTGGTCTCACATTCGAGCGCGCACACGGACAGTCCAGGTGGAGGGGAAGTGGCGGAGGGGACTGAATCCAGGAGAGAGCGGAGCAGGCGCCATTGCTCCCTCTCTTGCTCCCTCTCAGGCCCCACCCCCACATACAGCGTCACAACCCAGCGACTGGGCTGCCCCGCACTGGGGAGCGCCAGAGGCTCCACTCTTCACTACGTAACAGCACGCGTGCGTGCGCAGATAATCCAGGTGAAGGGGAAGCAGCGGAAAGGGCCGGAGTCTGGGAGAGAGCGGAGCAGGCGCCATTGCTCCTTCTCAGACCCCGCCCCCACCTGTAGCGTCACAACCCAGCGACTGGGCTGCCCCGCCCTGAGGAACACCTAAGGCTCCACCCCCTCATACGTAATAGCCGCGACCAGACTAAAACCAAAACAACAACAACAAAAAAAACCCCACCAAAAATGGCTCAAACCGGAAAACAAATAAAAGCCCCAGAGCCAACTCCTCTAAGCAGTGAAGAGATAGCCAACCTATCAGATGCACAGTTCAAAGCCCTGGTCATCAAAATGCTCACAGAATTGGTTGATTTTGCTCACAAACTAGATGAAAAAATGCAGGCTACAATCCGTGAAATGAAGGAAGATGCATGGGGAACTGATAGAGATGGAAGGAAAACTGGGACTCAAATCAATGGAGTGGACCAGAAGGAAGAAACTAACAACCAAACAGAAGACGAGGAAGAAACAAGAATTCAAAAAAATGAGGAGAGGCTTAGGAACCTCCAGGACATCTTTAAACGTCCCAACATCCGAATTATAGGGGTCCCAGAAGGGGAAGAAGAACAGCAACAAGTGGAAAACTTCTTTGAACAAATAATAAAGGAGAACTTCCCCAATCTGGCAAAGGAAATAGACTACCAAGAAGTCCAGGAAGCTCAGAGAGTCCCAAAGAAGTTGGACCCAAGGAGGAACACACCAAGGCACATTGTAATTACATTAGCCAAGATTAAAATGAAGCAGAGAATTCTAGAAGCAGCAAGGGAGAAGGGGACAGTCACCTACAAGGGAGTTCCCATCAGACTGTCAGCTGATTTCTCAAAAGAGACCTTACAGGCAAGAAGGGGCTGGAAAGAAATATTTGAAATCTTGAAAAGCAGGGACCTACATCCAAAATTGCTCTATCCAGCAAAGCTGTCATTTAGAATGGAAGGGAAGATAAAGTGCTTCTCAGATAAGGTCAAGTTCAAGGAGTTCATCATCACCAAGCCCTTATTATATGAAATGTTAAAGGGACTTATCTAAGAAAAAGAAGATAAAAAATATGACAGTAAAAAGACAACAAACTCATAGCTATCAAGAACCACACCTAAAACAAAAGCAAACTAAGCAAACAGCTAGAACAGGAACAGAACCACAGAAATGGAGATCACATGGAGGGTTAGCAACAGGGGAGTGGGAGGAGGAGAGAGGGGGAAAAGGTACAGAGAATGAGTAGCATAGATAGTGGGAAAAAAATAGACAGGGGGAGGGCAAGAATAGTATGGGAAATGTAGAAGCTAAAAAACTTATGACACATTGACATGAACTAAAGGGGGGAATGTGGGTGGGAGAGGGTGTGTAGGGTGGAGGGGAATGATGGGGGAGAAATGGGACAACTGTAATAGCATAATCAATAAAATATATTAAAAAAATAAAAAATAAATTAGGCATAGTAAGAGATAAACAATAATAACTAATAATAAAATAAAACAATTATAATAATATACTGTAATAGAAGTTATATGACTGTGATTTCTCTCTCTCAAAATGTCTGACTGCACTGTACTCACCCTTCTTCCTGTGAGGATGTGAGGTGATACAATGCCAACACGAGGAGACGGAGTGAGGTGAATAACACAGGTCTTCTGACATAGCGTTAAGCTACTATCTACTATTGACCTTCTGACAATATAGAAGAGGGGTCATATGCTTCGGGTGCTCCTAGATCATCGAGCCATGACGATGTTGGTGACTGGATGTCAGGATCAGATGAGAATGATGGTTGGGGATCCTCTATAGTTGAAGTTTTTTTGTTTTCTTTGTTTGTTTTTCTGTCACAAGTTTTTGGAAGAACATTGTAATCGGAACTTGTTTCTTTTTAACTCATCAAGGTGTTGCTGCAGAGGTTGTAACCCTTTGGTGATCATCTGGATGACTTTAATGGGGCATTCCATCACGGGTCATATTACATAATTTTTGCAAAATAAGGGTTACTTGGACACTGTGACAGTCGATCTGATAACACAGAGGGCTGCTAAGAGACTAAGGGAGCGGGAATACCCTGGACAAAGGAATGATTCATGCCCCAGGTGGGATGGAGTGGGAGGGCAGGAGATTTCATCATGCTACCCGGAATGGCACAGAATTTAAAACTTATGAATTATTTCTGGAATTTTCCATTTAAGACTTTTGTACCACAGTTGACCATGAGTAACTAAAACCACGGAAAGCAAAACTGGATAGAATTGTTATTTTTATTGTCATTAGTTTTGAATTTAATTTTTACTAATGCAATTCATATTTTTTTAAATCTCCTTGAGTTATTCTGATTTAGGCAATTAGAGTAGAAGAGCTGGAGATGAACATTCTCACCAAAACAGAATCAATACCTTTCACCTGGTTAAAAAAAAAAAAGTTAATAGGTAGAACATTCAAATTTTAAGTTCCCTTCCTTAAATTTTTTCTTTGTATTAAAAATTAGAGTTTGCCACCACTTTTCTGATGAACTTTAGTAGAAAACAAAATGAATATGTACTGAAAAATCCAGAAACAGGTCACCATACTTAGACAGCCTGCCCTTTTTCATGGGTATGTGTGCTCATGACTGAGATTTGATCCTGTGTACACAAAATTAGAGGAGTTTTTTGCCACTGAAATTGTGTGTGTGTGTGTTTTAGTAATTTTGACAGCGTTATGCAAATTGCATGTAACTTGTAGGTACTCTGCTATCAGAACAGGTTTGAGAATGTTGAAATGAGCTCTGAAAGCTTCATGCTCACCCTCCACCTGCTCTCTCTCTCCCCTCTCTTCCTCCTTCCTCCTCCTCTTTTAATAAATTTTTATTTATTGATTTTGACAGAGAGAGAGAAAGGCATCAACTTGCTTTTGCACCTATTTATTCATTCATTGATTGCTTCTTGTATGTGCCCTGACCAGGGATGAACTGCAACCCCATATTAGATGACTAACTGAGCTACTCAGCCAGGGCTCCTCCTCCTCTTAATATCTATCCCTCCTTGCCTGCCTGCCTCCCTCCTCTCTATTTCTCATTCTCTCTCCCTACCCCCACCACCTCTCTCTCTCCCTGCTCAGGTAAGCAATTTCCTCCAAAAGAGGCCTAAAAGCTAAATCTCTGTACCACTTAAATTCAGCTAGCTGGAAGAAAATCCCAAAATGGGAATAATTCGATCGATCTGGAAGAAGCAGGAAAAACAAAATTTAAAATATTAGCGTCCTGAAAAGAGGCCTTATAATACCATCTTACATGTACAATCACTTTACAGTTCACAATGCATCATTATGTCTATTACTTTTTTTGATCTTTATATTAATCCTGGGAGAAACTATGCTCTTATCAACTTTCCACCATTGAAAAGGGAAAAAAAAAAAAAAAAAACAAAAAAAAACCAGTAGATGAATACATGGAGGCTTGGAAGGATTAAGACAATACCCAGGGTCCTTCAGGTTGAAAAGTACAAACTTGTCAGAGACTGGCTCAAAGTAACAGAGTAAAAAAAAATTAATAAACTCAGCAGCAAAAAAGAACAAACTACTGATACATGCAACAATTTGGATGACTCTCCAGGGAATTACACTGAGTGAAAAAAGCTAACCCCGAAAGCTTAAATACTCCGTGATTTCATTTACTGTGTATAAAATTTTTGAAATGACAAAATTTTAGAAACGCGATAGCAATTGCCAGGAGTTAGGTATGGTGGACAGAGGTGGGACAGGAGGGAAGGGGGTGTGGTTATAGTAGAGCAACACAAAGGATCTTTGTGGAAATGAACTGTTCAGTATCTCCATTGTGATGGTGGGTGGGTATGTCCCTATCGAATAATAAAGTGTGTTGCTCTAAATATACACACATGAGTACAAGCTGAACTGAAGAAATCTGAATAATGGATTACATTTATGTCAACATCCTGGTTGTGATATTGTACTATAGTTTTACACAACAATACCATTGGAAGAAACCAGGTAAAGGGTACATTGGATTTCTCTGCTTAATTTCTTACACCTGCATATGAATCTGCAATTATCTCAATACAAATTTCAATTAAAAAAGTGAATGAGTCAGGGTGTGCCTCTAGTCCCCGGTTCTTGCCTGTGCATTATTACCTTCCCAGAATATAATGGGAAGAAATATGGCCTTGTTCTTAAAACTGCCAGTTTGACTCAATACCCTTTGAATAAGTTGGAAATGAAGAAGGTGTATCCAAATTTGACCCTGGAAGGTATTATTAAATCAGGCCAAAAAATAGGTTCTCCAGAATAATTAAACTCCCAGAGTGTTTCATACATTGAGAACCAGAAGAGCCTAAAATTATAGCGAGCATTGCGACATTTTCTTTTTCTGAGCCAGGTATTTCAACACATATACCCTGAAATTTCCCTGACTTTTTGGGCTCAGGTTCTGATGGGGGACAGTGTTGAAGGTTGGAAAAGGAGGGAAGAGTAACATAGTCTTAGTCTCTGGGGCAGAGCAGTTAGGGTTGATTGTGAGAATGGCAAAGTTCTCTTAGGTACTTATTTGTGTGACAGAACCAGAAGCTGAAGACTTCTGACCAAAAAAGCTTTTCCATACCTCAGTTTCTTAAAATATAATAAAATAATATATTCACTTTTATTTAAAAGTATTTTATTTGTTTGATTTTAGAGAGAGGGGAAGTGAGGGAGAAAAAGAGGTAGAGAAACACCAACGTGTGGTTGCTTCTCATGCTCCCCCAAATGGGGACCTGGCCAGCAACTGAAGCATGTGCCCTGACTGGAAATAGAAACAGTGACCCTTTGGTTCACAGGCCTGCACTCAATCCACTGAGCCACACCAGCCAGGGTAATAATACATTCATTTTTAAAGGAAATCTATTTACTGATGAGAGAGAGAGAACATCTATTTGTTGTTCCACTTATTTGTGCATTCATTGGTTGATTCTTGTATGTGCCCAGACCAGGGACTGAACCTACAACCTTGAGGTATCTGGACGACGCTATCACCATCTGAGCAAGCCCACCAGGGCTTACCTCAATCTTTATTTGCCCCTTTCCTTCTTCTGTCCTCCTCCTGTCTCTTATCCATAGTTGCTTCTCTCTCTGCCCTCCCCATCCCAACTTCCATTCAGTCTCTTTCTCCTGATTGTTATTTTTCTTCTTTTTGCTACATTGTTCTACTATGACCACATTTTAATTAATATCCAATTTTAAAGTATTAACCAAAAAAATGGCAAGACAGTCAATAAAGCCTAGTACAGCTATTGCTGGAAGGTCGGGACTGTGATTCTAGTCCAGACCAGTCTCCACGGTGAAAGGGCTTCCTGATGCAGGAGTACTTTACTGGAGGTAAAAAGAAAAAAAGCAAACAAACCTGAGTTACAGTCTGCGCTCATCACTAACTTGCCATTTGACCTCAAGCAGTTTGTTTCCTTACGTGTGAAACAAAAGGAAAGGACTCAAAATTCCCTCTCTAAAGTCACTTTCAGTTTTGTCTGAATCTAGAGAAACAAGTCTTTCTAGCCAGGAGTAGTGGAATGCTGGAAAAAGACAGGCTGATCTCAGTGGAGGATAAGGAGTTAGGACACTTCATTTGGCGTCTTTTCTGGAGGCCGGGTATTCTAATGGGCCAGGAAGTTATCATCAAACCATGTGCCATCAACCGAGGCTGCTGTGCAGGCCAATAATGTAATTATACTCAGCCTTTACCAGCAGCAAGACCTGTAGTTGTCGCCCATAGAGAAGGGGAGGTTAACCAGGGGCGGAGGAAGGATCTAACCTGTGTAGAATGACTTTCAAACTAGAAAGGGAGGTGATTTCATTTCATGCGTCCAGGCAAGGGTTTGCATGGGGTGATTTAAACAGTGTCAGGGAGAAGGCTCTCATTAGGGAACGAGCGAAGAACAGAAAATGTAAATAGAGTGGAAGACATTGAGGAAAGAGAAGTTGCTCTTCCCAAAGCTAATTCCCATGGCAGTACTGTACTCCTAGACTCCAATAGGTTAGGGTCAAAGTGGAGGATGAGTTTATATTTGGGGAAGAATATACAAATGTTTATTGTGCTCTTAGTACCAGCCAGGCACTTTCATGGGTGTTACCTCATTTAATCTGCACAGCAATTCGACAAACTATTAATATCTCCATTTTATACCTGAGGAAACTGAGGCTCAGGGAGGTTAAGTCACAAAGTAGCATCTTGGACAGAACCAGCATTAAAGCTAAGTTTGAGACCTAAACCTGTGCTTTGTAGGTTCTTTTAGCAGCTCCTGAGCCACCACCTACTCCGAAGTCTCTAGTCTCAGCTGGCCACCGACCCTACACTAATTACAGCTTTAAGAATGCTGTATTCTGGCTGTGGGCAGGGAGCTGTGGCTCTGATTTTGAATCAGAAAATTCTGGATTGGAATCCCGGCTCTGCTAACTTTGTGCCTATGGGCAAGATGCAAACCTTACACCTCAATGTTAATTTCTTTAAAGCGGGGATGGTAGCACTAAAGTCCTAGAGTTGTTGTGAGGGTTATATGCAAACAGAAATCAGAAGCTCAATGCTTGGCACATGAGTGCTGAATAAACGACAGCCCTTACTTATATTAGTGTGAGCCCAGGGTGGCTATCTTGGCTGCACATTGGAATCACCCGAGGAGCTCCAGCAACACTGAGGCCTGAGCTGGCTCCAGCCCTAGGATCCTGGTTTAGCAGGTCTGCAGTGCAGTCTGGGATCGAATTCTTACAAACTCTCCCGGTGATTCTAATGTGGTTCTCAAGATTCAAGCACCTGGAGGACGCCATCCCCAGATTCTACATCTGAAATCTGAAATCTTTCAGAACTGACAAGCTTTCCAAATTCCTTAATGAAAATAACAATTTAATGAAATACCTATAATGTGCTGGACATTTCACTAACTGCTGTAAAGACAGCATAGCTTATTTAATTCTCACAACAACTGTATTATTATTTTTCATTTTACAGGTGAGAAATTCTAGGCTCAGCAAGGTTAAGTGACTTGTTCCAAATCCCACAGCTGCTAAAGGGACACAACCAGCTAGGGCTCCCAAGTGTGCCTTTTAATCAAGACCCTAGAAGGCCTCTTTTCCTTCTAAAGCAGCTCCTTCTGATCTTACTGAAACCTTCAGACCTTGGCCTCTTTTCTTCCTCCCAGTCTCTGAGCCATCATCCTTCCTTCCTTCCCTCTCCATCCACACCACGGGTGGGCCCGAGAATCTGGTAGGTGGCATCAGGTGGGCATCCAGCATCTATTCTAGTACTCGGATGAAAGGCCACCTTTACCCCAAGACTGAATATATTTTAAACACATAGTCCAATCAGGAAAAAAACATTCTTACAAATTATTTACACATTGCTAGACAAAAACCCCTGCCTTCCACAAAGCTTTTTCCTCAGTGGCCCCATTCAGGGAGACCCATACAATGGCTTTCTCTTGAACTCTATACAACAAAACATCATTAATTTACTTATCACTCCCTGTAATATTTGCAGTTTCAGAGAGATTGATGGGGCATGTGAAGTTAATCACAAAGAATTCAGTTGCTCTTAGATTGGCTCTAGAACTAATAAAAATACCTTTCAGTGGGGAGAAAGAGAGCTCAGCAAGAAGCCACTGAACTGTACCACTGGTCAGGGTCCTTCCCTTCTCTTAGTTTCCCTGTTAACTCAGAAGCACTGTAGGGTTCAGAGACAGGCTGACACAGTCAAGAGAAGTGTTTTAGCAAGGTCACTGCAGGGAGGTGGAGAATGAAGTTAAGGGGGCAACTGTAGCCAGTGAGACTGATTCAGAGGCTCTTGGAATAGGCGAGATGAGCAGAGAGGAGGGCAAGAGAAAGCAGAGAGGGGGAGGAAGCACTGGGCATGAAATTTAAAAATCAAGAGTACACTGAAAGTGAGGGGTGACAGGAAAGAAGGAAAGTCCAGCGTGATGCAGGATTCTAACTCGCATGGCCCAGAAGGGCATTTAGAAAGATAAGTATAGGTTCACAGGTAGAGATTATAATGAGCTTACTTCGGAACATGTATTTGGAACAGCAGAGTGGAGATGTCAGCTAACGTCATTTTGATCAAATATGATAGATACTGTCCTGGCTGGTGTAGCTCAGTGGATTGAGCGCGGGCTGCGAACCAAAGAGTCGCAGGTTCGATTCCCAGTCAGGGCACATGCCTGGGTTGCAGGCCAGGCCCCTAGTGGGGGCCACATGAGAGGCAACCACACATTGATGTTTCTCTCCCTCTCTTTCTCCCTCCCTTACCCTCTCTAAAAAATAAATAAATAAATAAAATCTTTAAAAAAAAATATGATAGATACTATGGTAAGTACTTGACAAACCTTATGTGTCAACTCTTTTGGAGAGCTGCTCTTATTTTTAGATGACATAAACAACTAATTGATAAGCTAAATAAATTGCTTAAGGTGGGTAATAGAATTAGGATGGAAGCCCAGCCTCTGACCTAGAGGATACAGCACTAGAATTGGGAGGAGAGGTCTCTACCAAATTCCCGAGACTTGGAAATCATCAATAAGTAAAGTGTGGCTGGAGTCATGGCAGTGGACAGGAGAAAGAAGGTGGAAAGAGAGGGCGTTCAGAGGGTGAGAAATCTGCAAAGGGCATCGAGAAGATCTGACCAAAGACAGGGGAGGAGGAGCAGGATAGACTGTTCCCTTAGAAACCAAGCAGAAGAGGCAGTGATGCACCATGTAGAAAGGGACAAAACAGCAGCCATGGGATTTAGCACCTTCTCACTGGGGTAAGTTTCAGCGATGTGTGGGGACCTAAAGCTAGAAGATCATTGCTGGTGTGAAACAGGGACTGGGAAAGGAGGATGAACAAGGTACTACTTTTTTTTGGAAGATCCGAAAAGAGCAAAGGCTTTAGCAAGAGGAGAGTCCAAGAAAAGGTTTTGTTATTGACAAAGAAGGTTTGAAAATACAATTACCTATATATACACACACATATAATTTTTAATCATTTGATCTGTCATATTATGAAATCTTTCAAGCATACTGAAAGTGTGGTGATGTAATGAACGTCAGTGCAAGTGCTGTCCACCTTTGACAAGTCTCAGTGTTTTGCCACACCTTATACACATATATTTTTTGTTAATAAAATAGCCACATCATGCTTGAGTTTTCAAATGGTGAGTATTACTTCCTGCCTTTCAGAGTTTGTTGGGATAAGGATCTGTTTATTTTGACTCTTAAGTGCACTGGCCGTTTGCCTTGCGTGATGCCTGTGGTGCAAGCCTGCTTACACAAGGTGGGGAGGACTGGACTAAGTGCAGCAGAGCTGGGTTGCACCCACATGCAAAAACAGGATTAACCTGAAGATTTCGTTCTTTCTAATTATCCTTGTCAAGATTTTAGAATCAAAATCACATGCACATCACATTGATCAAAAGGTATAAACTTTCAGGTACAAGATGAGTAAGTTCCAGAGAGCTAATTTACAGCACAGTGACTATATTTAATAATAATGTACTTTATACTTGAAATTTGCTGAGAGTAGATCTCAAGTGTTCCTACCACACACACACACACACACACACACACACACACACACCCATGCACACATACAATTGTAACCATGTGAGGTGATGGACTTGGTAATTAGCTTGGTTGTAGTATTCTTTCACAATGTATATGTATATCAAAGCATCACATGGTATACCATAATATACACAATTTTTGTCAATCACCCCAGTAAAGTTGAAAAAATAATCATAAGATAAGCAAATTGTAAAACATGTCACACCTTAAAGAAAAACAAAGTAGTATAGCCCTAACGGGTGTGGCTCAGTGAGTTGGGCATCATCCTGCAAAGTGAAAGGTCTTGGGTTCAATTTCTGGTCAGGGCACATGCCTGGGTTGTGGGTTTGGTCCCCGAGAGGTAACCTATAAATATTTCTCTCCCTTTCTTTCTCCTACTCTTTCCCTTTCTCTAAAAGTAAATAAATAAATAAAATCTTTTTTAAAAACCTTAAAAGAAATAAATAAAAAATAGTAATATAATGTAATACAGATAAGGATTATGTAATGTAATACAGGGATTATAGTTTTTTGAAAGTTTGGAAAAGTTTTTTAAAGTCTTTTGAGTCAAGTGATCATTTTTCCCCAAACAAAAATATCTTCATTGATTTTGTCCATGTTCAGTCACTGTGAAAGGGAAGTTTTTGAATCTCACTCACTAGGGATAAACACTATCAACAGTTTCATATACATCCTCTCAGTCTTTTTTTTTAATTGGATTATACATACATACATACCTTTTGTACCCTGCATTTTTCTCTTATCAATAGATTTTGGCCATCACTATCTCAATACACTGAAAATTATACTCTCTCTATGCCTCACCAAATACAGATGGTTTCTAAATTTTTCATTCTTAAAAACAGTATGTGGTAACGCTGGCTGGTATGGCTGGTATGGCTCAGTGGATTGAGCACCAGACTTCGAAGTAAAGGGTTGCTGGTTCGATTCCCAGTCAGAGCACATGCCTGGCCAGGTTCCCAGTGAGGGGTGTGAGAGAGGCAACCACACATTGATGTTTCTCTCCCTCCCTCTCTCTCTCCCTTCTCCTCTCTCTAAAAATAAATAAATAAAATCTTAAAAAAAAAAAACCAGTATGTGAACAATCTCTCTTCTACTTGTTTTCTTTTTTGAGCATTCATATGCAAACACTTCCTTAGTAAAAATATCTAAAGTACAATTGCTTTGTCAAATGGTAGCCACAGAAAATCTTGATATTTCTAAATGGTACTCCATAAAAAGTTGTACTACTTTACACTCCTGGCAACAGTGCATAAAATGGTGGCTTTGTTGTTGTTCTATTAATCATTTGATAAGTACCTGTTTTTATTTTCTGCTGTGTATATATCTTCATGGCTACCAAAATAACATTCCTGTCATTAAAAAGTATTTGATTGCCCTGGCTGGTGTGGCTCAGTGGATTGCAGGCCGGCCTGCAAACCACAGGGTACATCACTGGGCTGTGGGCCAGGTCCCCGGTAGGGGAGCACCTGAGAGGCAACTACACATAGACGTTTCTCTCCCTCTCTTTCTCCCTCCCTCCCCCTCTCTGTAAAAATAAATAAATAAAATAATTTAAAAAAAGAAGATAGTATATAAAAAAATAAAATAAAAAATGTTTTACCACTATAAGCATTTAAGAACGGAGATATTCCTCTAAATGCTGACTTAACAGCATCTGATATGTATCTTATATTTTCATTTTTGTTACTCAGAAAGCTGATGTTTTGTGATCTGGATTTGCTTCTTGATGGCTGCCTGTTTCTAAAATTGATTATAAGCAGAGTGATGGTTTATTAAAAATTTAAAAAGAGAAAATCTAACAGTGCCTTGCTGCCTTCATTGTTTACACACAGACAGAGGCAGCTGCCCCCTAAGAAGTCAGACCTTTCAGCCTCAGTCATGGGTATTAGAGAAAAACCAATTAGAAGTAACAGCTAGGGTCCCAGGCTGACTTTTCATCTTATTAGCTGTGTGAACTTGAAGGATTCATTTAACCTATCCAAATCTCATTTGTCTCATCTGCAAAATGAAGATAACACTTGTCTTACTCCTTTTCTTTTTAATAGACTTGAGTAGCAAATGAAATAGTGCATGTCAAATCCTTGAATACTGAATAGTTGTATTATATTCAAATGCAAGAGTATTTTCACACATTCACTAGAGCCTAGTTTATAAGCTCTTTCTAAAATGTTGCTACTGTCAACTGATGATCAATGGTCATTGGTCTTGGTGCCAATTCAAGGTCATCAGGAATCCCCAGTTGGTAGTGCGGTGAAGAAGGAAACTTAATTCAGTGCAAAACAACTCAGTTGTAATAGTCACAGCTCGGCTATGAAACAACTGAATTGTTACACAGCAGGACTCTGAGGCACCCCTAGGGGTGGCCTTGGGGCCAGCTGGCCCCCTGCTCCATGCTGCTCTGCTCCAGTGAAACATCTCAGCCAGGAAACTGTCTTCAGTGGAAAAAGAAAGTGCAGTCTCAGAGCCAGAGGGGAGCTGACTTATATAGACAGAGGTCCCTGTCCCGTCCCCCACCTCCATTGGTCCATCCTCAGGCAAACGAAAACTCCAAATCCTCAGTTTGACTGATCCAAAAAGCACTCTCCTAATAGCTCAAAATGGTGTCACTCTAATTGGTCGGTGAAGAAGATGATGGGGATTCTGCAGCTCTGATCGAATGGGGAAAACCTCAGTCCTATTGGTTGAAATAGGATTCCAGGAACTCCTTTATAAGGGCTGGCTCAGCTGGTAGGAGCATAGTGCAAGCAGGCAGGCAGTTCAGTGCAGGCTTCTGAAGTGCAATTTGCATAAGAGGACCCTGTGTAATGATGGCTGGTAGGCCCTGGTGTTTCTTTGTTTTGTTTTTGTTTGTTTTTCGTTTGAGCTCAGTTAGCCTCTGGGAGCATTTTTTTCTAGGAAACTTCTTTCTCAGTGTTTACACTACCTATAGTGTAAGCAATAGAAATGCTTCCGCTCATTTAGATACTTTGACATATATTGAGAGCATAGTTTATTTATCTGCTGCTATAGGAAAAAGACCGGGCAAAAGTAAGTGCTTAATAAATATTTGTTGAATAAAGGAAGGAAGGAATGAAGCTGGGCGGGTAGGTGTGGGCAGGTTTCTGCCTTTGGAGCTGTATAAAAGTAGGGCAAAGTAGTTGTGTGAATGAAGCATGATGATTACCTTAGGCTTTTGAAGCAGTAGTTCCAGAGCGGGCAGAGCTGGTTGTGGCAACCAAAGATGAAACTGTTTTCTTTCTGTTCTGTTCCAATGGAAGCAACCTCCCTTGTATTTTTTGAGTAAACTAAGGAGATAGGAAATGACGTAGGGGAGAGAGGTGGAATCAGTATTTTATCTGAAAATACTTTTAGTTAGCAAACTATCAGTTAACAACAGTATTTAACAACAAGGAAAAGTGGAACAACGAGTAGGTAGTACCAACCCTACTACCCACATCTGGACTGCTTCCTTTCCTGGGGCTCCTAGCCAGACAAGAATTCCTGGCTGCTCAAACCTGGTGCTTTTTCTTCTTACCTTGTTGGCTCAGCTACCAACAATCTTCCCCCCACTCCCCAACTGCCTGTCAAAGTCTTAAACTTCTTTCAAAGATGTCAATGAATTAATTACTGATTCAGCAAGTAGTTATTGTGTTCTTTGAGAACCTACAGTGTGTAAGGATAAAGGGAGCTCATAGTCTAAATCTAGTAGGAGAAATACACATAAAGACATAATTTTAATGCCATATGATAGGTTCTTTGATTATATAACAGCTTTATTGACATTTAATTCACACCACAAAATTCATCCTTTTTCAGTATACAATTCAGTGTGTTCGTATGTTAGTGTTGTAAAACCAACATCACTATCTAAATTTAGAACATTTAATTATCTCTGAACAAAAATTTATGTTTGTTAGCAGAAATTCCCCATACCCCTGTACCTCTCAGGCACTGACAACCACTAATTTACTTTCTGTCTCTATGGATTTGCCCATTCTGAACATTTCCTATCAATAAAATCATATAATATGTTGCCTTTTGTGACTGGCTTCTTTCATTTAGCACAATGTTTTCAAGTTTTACCCAAGTTGTAGATTGTATCAGCACTTCATTCCTTTTTATAGCTCAATAATATTACATAGTATAAATTAACACATTTCTTATAGTTAGACCCATTTTAAGTTAATTTTTATATAGTGTGTGGAAGTGGTCCAACTTAACTCTTTTCCATATAGTTATTGACTGTCTCAACACTCTTTTTTTTTTTTTTTAAAGATTTTATTTATTTATTTTTAGAGAGAGGGGAAGAAGAGAGGGAGAGAAACATCAACGTGTGGTTGCCTCTCATGCGCCCCCAGCTGGGGACCTGGCCCACAACCCAGACATGTGTCCTGACTGAGAATTCAACTGGCAACCTTTTGGTTTGCAGGCCCCCACTCAGTCCACTGAGCCACACCAGCCAGAGCTAAACACTCTTTTTGAATAGACTATTCTTTCCCTATTGAATGGTGTCAAAACCCTTGTAGAAGATAATCTGACTATAAATTTAAGGGTTTCTTTTTTGACTCCCAATTCTGTTCTACTGGTCTTTATTTCTATCCATATGTCAGCACCACATTGCCTTGATTACTATAGCTTTTTAGTAAGTTCGGAAATCAGTAAGTGAGAATACTCAAACCGTTTTCTTTTTCAAGATTGTTTTAACCATTCTGGTTCCTTGCCTTCCATATGAATTATAGGATTAGTACATAAATTTCTGCAAAAAGGCCACTGGGATTTTGATAGGGATTAAATCCATAGACCAATTTGAGTAGTACTGCCATCTTAACAATATCAAGTTTTCCAGCACAAAAATATGGAATGTCTTTCCATTTATATAGGTCTTAATTTATTTCAATAATGTTTTATCATTTTCATTATATTAATCTTATACTTCTTTTGTTCAATTAATTCCTAAGTACTTTATTCTTTGTGATGTGATTTTAAATAGAAGCTTTTTACTTTCAACTTTGGATTTTTCATTGCTAATATATACAATTGATCTTTGTATGTTAATCTTCTGCGACTTCATTGAATTTTTTTAGTTCTAATTTATTTAGTGGATTCCTCAGGATTTTCTATATATGATATCATGCCATCTATGAATAGTTTTTTTTTTTTTTCTCATATAGATGCCTCTTATTTTCTTACCTAATTTCTTGGGCTAGAACTTCTAGTATAGCAAGCATGTCAAACTCATTTTCACCAGGGGCCACATCAGCCTCACGGTTGCCTTCAAAGGGCTGAATGCAATTTTAGGACTGTATAAATGTAACTACTCCTTAACAGTTAAACAATAGCTCAGCACCACCACTGGGGAGAAACAAGGTGCCAGGCTGGATAAAACAAGGTGGAGGGCCGGATTCTGCCTGCGGGCCTTGTGTTTGTCACCTGTGTATACACTAAGTATTCTATACACTAAGTATAGTGTCGAAAGTAAATGGCAAGAGCAGATGTCCCTGTCTTGTTCCTAACCTTAGGGAGAAAGCATCCAGCCATTCACCATTAAGTATGAGGGTAGCTGTAGGTTCTTCATAGCTACTCTTTATCAAGTTGAGAAAGTTCTCTTCTATTCCTAGTTTGTTGAGGGTTTTTTTTTATTATCATAAAAGGGTGTTAGATTTTGGTAAATGCTTTCTCCATATTAACCAAGATGATTTCGTGTCATTCTTGTCCTATATTCTATTAATATGGTGTGTACCTTGCATTCCTGGGATAAATTCTACTTGATCATCGTGTATAATCTATTTAATATGTTGCTGTATTCAGTTTGCTTTATTTTCTGTATTCAAAAGGGATATTGGTCTGTAGTTTACTTTTCTTGTGATGTTTGTCTGATTTTGGTATCTGGGTAATACTGGCCTTATAGGATGAGTTGGGAAAGCATTCTTTCCCTCTCCGTTTTTTGGAAGAATTTGTAAAGTGTCAATCTCCTTTAAATATTTGGTGGACTCACCAGTGTAGCCATCTGAGCTGATAGATTCATTAAATACGATATGATTGGAAGTACAGACAGTTGTGGGAAGCTAGAGAAACAAGTGATCAGGTCTTCTAGAAAAGTAAGGAAGCTGGGAAAAGAAAAATAACAGTAAGAGTTTCATTTATATGGCTGATATGTTGGCGGTATGGAGAAGGGAAGGCTGGGGGTAGATGAGGCAGGATACTGAATACCTGATCCAGACCCTCACCAAACATACTCTGTTACCCCTCCTATGTGGTTATTGCTGTCACTGTTGAGTGGAGGGGAGGTAAGGAAGTTAGTTGAGGTCATTATACCAAAGAAGAAAAGAGCCACTAATCAAACCATGGGAGAAATTTTGCTAGCCAACTGTCGGTAAAGATAATGCTTCAAGTTGAAGAGTGTAGTTCAAGTCCGAGTGTCTAATAAAGAAGATGGAAAGGGGTTAGCCATATTGGTGACTCAGAGGTGCAGGAAAGCATCCCTGTGCAGACCATCTGCCACAGCATTCTTCTTATTATTCACAGCATTATTCTCTGAGCTGGGGCCATGCTCTTGAGGTGTCCACACCACACCAGTCAGGCAAGTTCTTCAAGCTTTGCCCCTTTTTTAAAAAATTTCAAGCTCCTTGACAGCAGAGATCACATCCTATGCATCTGTATCTTCTGCAGAGATTTACCAAAATCAAAAGCATGCATCCCTTAAAATTTCTTTGAAGAGTTATTTTTTTCAATGTTTCATCCAAATCCACACCCCCACCTTCTACCCCCCTACCAAAACTGTTCTAAATCTCGTGTCAGGCAGTAGCTCCAGAATCTGACTCCAAAATAGCAAGGTGTTTCAGTGTCAGAGGAGGACATCCAAGTACTCTTTCCATCCCCTAAGCTTCAATGAAGAAGACCTCTCAGCCAAGATGTCTTTTCCCTACCAAAACCTTAAGAAAGGGAACGTTACCGAAAATTAGCTAGACAGACATCTCTGAGCCCCATCTAAAAAGCCTATTATATTCTCAGAGGGAGCACACTATCTGGGTAGTCATGGATACAACAGGGAAAGAGCCAGGAGACCTGAGCGCTGAGTGCAGTCCTGCTGCTAATTAGCTGTGTCACCCTAGTTGGGCAAGTAAGTCACTTGACTTCTTTGGCCTCTTGTGAAAAGAGGGAGTTGAAATAAAATATACAAAGGTCTCTTCCAAATGTGAAAATAATAAGCTTTGATGACATATTTAATGCTTATTTTAACTACCATGCTATTTATAACTATCGTAGACTGTCATTTCTTTCACGGGTCTCAAGGATACTTCCTAAGTGATGATTACCTTATAAGCAAGCTGAGGTAGACACTGCAGGTTATAAAGTTTAAGGTGTGATATTACTAAAGTATTGAGCTGACTGTAGCTCTGCTTTTGCAGCCATGTGCACAACACTGTAGTCAAGCTATCACAGGGAGATGTTTTGCTTTGTGACAGTCTGCCCTATTTCAGTTTATTAATAAGATTTATAAAGTATAAAAGTGGTGCAGGTTCAGCACAGTGCAGTGGCTCAACGTACAGTCTTTGGAGTCAGTACTGCCCAAGTTACCCTTAACCTTCAATTTCCTCAGTTATAAAGTGTGTGTGTGGAGGGGGTACTTTTATCTCATTTGGTTGTGAGAATGAAATAATGCTTGCGAAGGCTTTGAATGACACTTTGGTATATAGTGTCAAATCAATAAATAAATGCTAATTTATTGTTTTTGTTATGTATGCACATAAAGAGAAAGATCTCTCTTCGCCTCTTTCTCCCATAGGCTCCATGGATCCACACCTCAGAGGGAGTAAATGCTGATGTTTTTTTGTATTACCTTCCAAAATGATGATCTGATTTAAAATACTTACAGAAATGGACTCTGATTAAAATAAGATGTTTCTTCCACTTTCTAAGGCAGGAACACAGATTTGGACAAGAAAGAGATGTCCTATTACAGGAAGTAGTCCTTAAGTAGTAGTTTAAGTGTTTGTTCTTCCCTCAACTGCCAGCATAATTGATCAACACCCTCACCAAAGCCCTTTCCCAAGTTCTAAGCATGAGCAAGTTCTACTGGTTGTCCAATTGTCCATAAAGAGAATTTAACAATAAACATGAAAGCAGGTATAGGCAAAGTGACCATTAATTGACAGTCTGGAATTTTAAGGAAAAAAAGTGACTGCCAAGTTGAAATAACTAATACAGGACAGCACTTTAAGTGTGTGGTCTACAGTGGTCATCACTGAGGGCGTGACATCGGGGAAGCATCACAGATGGATTTGAGATTTGAAGGGTATGTATTTTATTTTATTTTATTATTATTTTTTTTCCCCAGGGAGTGCAATAGTTACTTTATTTTTTTTCCATTTTTATTTTATTTTTTTTAAATCAGTATTTTTTAATTGTTGATATTGTACAGTTTTCTGTCTTTTACCCCACCCCAGCCCACCACCCCAGCCCTCCCCACCTCCTCGCATTTCCACCCCCCATAGTTTTTGTCCATGAGTCGTTTATACTTGTTGCTCTAAACCGTTTCCCTTTTCCCCTGAAATTCCCTCCCCTCCCACTCTGGACACTGTCAGACTGTTCTCAAATTCAGTGTCTTTGTTTATATTATGCTTGTTTGTTTGTTTTGTTGATTAGCTTCCTGTTAAAGGTGAGATCATATGGTATTTGTCTTTCACTGCCTGGCTTATTTCGCTTAGCATGATACTCTCCAATTCTGAAGGGTATGTATTTTATTCCATAGCTCCAATTTAACTTGAGAAGGGAGCAACAGGGTTGAAGTAGGCTCAGACTTTTTTAATATTAGTAAGTACATGTTATTTACAAACGAAGAGGTAACTATAAGAATATAAAGGCAGCTGGAAGTGGATAGCAACTGCCTCTGGGCAGCAAGAATGAGTTCAGGGAGGACAGACCCGTGACTACAATTTTTTTATTATAAACCATGTAGAACTATTAGACATAAAATGATGCCCTTGTATGACTTTGATTTAACTAAATATATATGAATTTTAGAGAACACAAGTGAGTTTTAGGAATATCAATTTGTTGCTGATTTTCAGACAGATCGAGGTGGTGGCTCCCAAACCCTGACATATGATCACTTTATTCCGAAGTGAGGTTGAGTGAGACAAAAAAGAAAGATAAGCCAGTGTGGCAAATTTTGCATAAAGCTGATTCATAGAACTAACATAAAAATTGTTCTTTATTCTGAAATTAGTATATTTTTCTTTTTGGTGTTACAATAGCCTTTAAGAAATGAAGAGCATAGTAAATGGTAGTCAGTTTTGTTTTGACATATCCTTCTTGGCAAAATTAAAAATGAAATCCTTTCTATGGCGGTTGCCCTTCCCTCATTTTTTTAAATTGATTTTTAAAGAGAGAGAGAAACATCGATTTATTGTTACACTTATTTATGCATTCACTGGTTGGTTCTTCCACATGCCCTGAATGGGAATCGAGTCCACAACCTTAGCATATCGGGCTGACACTCTAACCAACTGAGCTACCAGGCCAGGGCCCTTCCCTTTTTGGTTTAAAAGATCTGTGAAATCCAGTGTTCCCAGAAACCACTGGATGTATGGAAAAGGTTAGTGCATATAGCAGAGGACAGCTGCAACTATTGGCAAGATTCTCTAGTTGTGGGCCAGACAGGTTACATAAGGAGTGGAGGGGAGTGACCAAGCATGGTGTCGCTGGGGAAAACTCCAAGGGACTTGGTGAGCAACTGGTCCTGGGCAAAGTCCAGGGGGATTCTAGAGGTCTCATCTTCTCAAGCATATCATCTCTATTGTAGATTTTAATTCAAATACCACTGCCCTCTGAACTTTCTTCTGTCTCCCTGGTTGCTTTTATGTCCTCTTGGTGTACAATTCCAGAGCCCTGTGAACCTTTAGAATACTTATCACTGTTTATAATGGTATATTTCTGTGATTGTGTCCCCCACTCAATAAGGTCAAGGACCGTGTTTATGTTTATTCACTATTGTGTTTTCAGTGGCTAACACATTTCCTGCCTGGTGCATAGTATAGTGCAAATAAGTCCTTGTTAAATAAATGACTGAATGTATCCATCAGGTCTGACACCTTGTATAGACTTTCTGAGTCACGTAGAAATCTATAGGTGAGAATGCACTGACATACAAATGAAAGAGACATAGGACCATCATCAGATTTATCTTCACTGATTCCAAATGGTAGTATCTGCCAAGTATATTACCTCAATGTAACAACACTGAATACTTCATGCACAAAGCAGGTGACAACAATGGGTTGCATTTTGCCAGAGTAACAAAACTGGCCCTTTATCAGTCAAATGGATGGATGGGTATGCCTACTATAGGAAGGCAGAGGAACTTAATAAGAGAATCAAAACTTCTTAAATCTTTTCTTACCTACTCCTGTCAACCCACCTTGACTTCAGAGATATAAGGTTTACTATTTTGCTTCACTCTCTGACTGGATTTTGGGAGGAACAGGTATCTACTTCTAAGCAAAGGGCATGAGGCCAGGAGTAAAGGGGGATATTTCCCAGGATGCCCAGTTAATGGATCAGTTCTGTGTTCCCCAGGAAGACCTATCTTGTCCAGATTTGTGGTGTATTTCCCCATGACACATGGTCAGTAAAGTCCTGTTTAAATGTCTTAGTCTGCCTTGATGGGGTCTTTAGTCTAAGCTAATGTCAGAGGGTTCACAGCTTTTCTGCTTGGGTGTGTGGACAAACCCCTCCCCAAATGGAGATTCCTCTTGGGCAGTGATTTTCAACCTTTTACACCTCACGACACCCACAAACTAACTACTAAAATTCTGTGGCACAGCACAAAAATATATTTTAGCCAATCTGATCAAGAAATAGGTGTAATTTTGATTCATTCACAATGGACAGCTATTGTGTTGGCTGCTGTGATTTTTTTTATTTGACAAACTAAGGGAAAAGAGGTCAGCGCCCCTGACTAAGTTAGTAGTCAGGTATTGCATGTTTTTATTCTTGTGGTACAACCGTAGAAAATTGCTGCTCTGGAGTAGTCATCTTCCTGGTTCTTGGATTTCTTTCTTTTAAGGAAAACACATCTTTACACATACCTTCTCCCCTTAAAACCTACAAAGTGTACATGTCCATCATTCCCATTTTTACAGGTGAGAAACTGAGTCTCTGTGAGACTAAAAACATACCCAAGGCTGTGAGGTAGCCAATATCAGGGCTGATGAATAAACTCATACTTTGTCTACACAGACTGTTTATCATAATTGTTATAATAAAGGTGCAGACCAGTAATTTGTTTAAATGTGTAGTGCACAGAGTAATTCACAGAAAACTATAATGTATTTCATTATCTTGACTATCAGTTCTCCTTCACTTCAAAGAGGCTGGACTTGTTCAGTGAAGACAAAATGTGATCTCTCTTATGACTGCATCTAATAGAAATAACTAAGAAATCTCAAGGTCCTGTGGTGGCCTCATAACACAGGCTTTTACTTTGATTTGCTTTTGAAAAAACAGGTATAATTTACATACCATGCTGTCCACGCTTTAAAAGTGTACAATTCAGTGGTTTTTAGTACTTTTACGTTTGTGCAAACATCGCCCCTATCTAATTAAAGAACATTTTCATACTTTGATTTGCTTTTGAAGCATCTTTTCTTACAGGTACAAGAGAACAACAGGGTATGTGCAATTGAGTACTCTAAGAAAGACCTAGAGATCTCAAACCCAATGGGAGCCAGCAAGTGTAGCACTGCTACTGCAGTCGTAAAAAGGGAACCAAATCGCAAGGAGTAAGAATATGACATAGTCACCACTGCATCCATGGTCAGGTCATAGTGGACACTTGACTTTTGTCCATTTTAAGGGCTGCTCTCTGAAAGTAGTAAGAAGAAAAGGGTTGGAGGAGATGATTAAAGAGCTGGAAAGTAAGATTCACGATGAAAGCTTTAAAGAGCTTGCAGTAATTTAGTTTAGAAAATTTATTTGAGAACAACCTTGCAGGATATGAAAGTATTGTTATACAGAAAATGGGGGCCTTTTCCGTCTCCTTCTTTCACTAAGGAAAGACAAAGAAAATGGATTTGTTCTGCAATATGAAGGGTTAGATTAGCAGAGAAAGTCATGAGACGGAGCCTTGTCAAACAATAGAATGATGGTGGCAGCCAAAATCCACTGATACTTAAAAAAAAAAACACATTTAAAAGTTGTAAAGAAGAGTATAAAGAATTCCTTCCATCAGATTGCCCAGTGTTAACATTTTACCCCATTTGCTTTGTTCTCTCTCCATATATATATATATATATATATATACACATATACATATACATATACATACACATACACATACACACACAATCAGAATCACTGGAGTGTTATAGACGTGATTCTCCCTTATTCCTAAACACTGGGTACTTCCTAAAACAAAGGACAGTCTCCTCCCAAACCACAATATTATAAAAATCAGGAAACTGCCACTGATACAATACTGTTATTTAATCTACAGATCTTCCTTATTCAAATTTGTACTACCATCCCAATAATGTCCTTTAAAGCAAGAAAAATATTTTTTTCTGGTCCTGGATCCATGTGGCCATGTTTAGTTGTGATGTCTCATAAATTCCTTTAATCTGGAATAGTTCTTCAGTCTTTGCCTTTCATGACCTTCATAGTTTTAAGAGTACAGGCCAATTACTTCATAGCCTGTTCCTCAATTTGGATCTGTTACTTTAAAAAAAAAATTCACATTTGTTCTGGAAGTTTTTTTGGGGGGGAGGGGTTTCCAGTGAAGACCATAGGTAGAATGAGCCTCTCTTCTCAAGGTTCCTCTCCGCCACCTCATACTGATTATTCTTACTAAATCAGAATTGTTTATAGATGGGATAGATGACAAAACATTTTTGTATTCAGAACTGATCTACTTGTACTACCCAGATTTTTTCTTGGCATTCCTGTATCTTATACGAATTGAATTTCTTCAACAAAAGTAGGTTTGTCTCGAAGAATTAGCACCTACTCTTTTTAAGTATGAGACTTAATTACCTGTAAACTCCCATTTTCAGAATCTCACCTTGGCAGTGACGAACTATGCGCTAAATCAGAAGAGGAGCTACAAAAACGGGTGGGTGTTGTTCATTAAAATCAACAAATATTTGTTGAGTGCCTAGTGTATGTCAGGCTCTGTTCCAAGCCCTTCAATACCTGAGGGACAGAACGAAACAAAATCCTGTCCTTGTAATCTAGCTGGGCAAATTAAAATTTAAATGAGAAAAATCAGAAACCAAGGACCTGACTTCCTTAAACAGGAAGAAGGTAAAGCTCTGTGGAAAGGAACCCTGAGATTCGATTCTAATATGCACAACCCTGCGGAATCCCTGGCAAGTGAGCTGATAAGGAAGTTCTCAGTTTCTCCAAATGAGCTTTACAAATGATTAATCCGAGAACCAAAGGCCTGCAAGGAGCGGTGGGGCCGGACTTCCTAACCTTTCTGATCACTTTCTCAGCCGAGCGGCGTTGGACCTCGGGGCCGCGCGGCACGCGTTCGGCTGCGCCCAGCCAGTCCTTAGAGTCGGGTCCGCACCCTTAACCAGGAGGCACTTCCCGGCCCTGTAGGGCCGAGCACTTGGGAACCACGCACCAAGAAAGCCAAGCAGGGGGGTGGCTCGGGGGAACCGGCTCCTCCGAGCGGCCTCGCCCACGGCAGTGCAATCTGGGGCGGGGGGGGGGCGCGGGGAGCGGGTTTCCAGGTCGCTCCCCGCCACGTTCCGCGCCCAGTCCCAGCACCCCGAGGAGCCTGCGGGCCTCGGAGGGTGGCTCCGAGTTACGGGGACTAGACGGGGCGAGGCCAGGGATCCTTCAGGGACCCTTTGCGACCCCTCACTGTGCATTCCAGGAGATGGAAGCACGCGCCGCTGGAACCCGAACTGCGGGAGAGGGTGGTGCCAAGTGCCCGCGCCCGCCCTCGCGGCGCTGCCTGACCGGGGCAGAGCCAGGTCTCCGCCCGCACTCCGGGACGCCAGCTGCTACCTGCGCCGCAGGCGGCGGTGTCGCCGCCCGCAGAGCTGCGGCCAGGAAACGCGGCAGCTGGGTCCTGCTCTCTGCCCCCTCCTCCCTGCCCTCCCGGACTAAGCTTCAGCCCCCTCTCTACTCCGACCGCGCTTCCTCCGGGTTGAGAAAGCTCCATCTCCAGTTTCCCTTGACTTGCGTCCTGAAAGGTTCTCAGTTTTATGCACCGAGTGGGTTGCTGTAGCGATATCTGTGTTTCTCTCTCTCTCTGCCCCCATCTCCCATTCTCTCTTTCTCTGAGATTAATAAATTTAAAAAAATTTTTAAAGTAAAAATAAATTGCCTGACTTTCATGTCATGAATATAAAGGGATGGACACCTGGAGTCGAAATAGTAATACTTCAGACGGAACTGTGTTCCCAAGAATACATCAGTTTGAAATATAAAACTCATGGAAACTTCACCTCTCGCAGTTTTCTTTCTAAAATGTCATCAGGACCCACCGCATTGCCGTCCAACTTGGTGGCGGTGGTGGGCGCCCGGCCTCTGGGCAGACCGAGCCGAGCTAGATTGAAGGAGACTGCTTGGAAACTTGGCCAAATCGACAGCAGTAAAAAGGCAAAGGTATGAGTAGAGGGCGTGGGGTCAGAGCGGGGAACTGATGAAAAGCTGGCTCTAGAGTACCGAATTTACGAAAACATTCGGCACTCCAGGTAGCTGCATTTTATTTAGGATCCAGGGCAAATCAAAGGAAGTGGGCCCCTGCCCTGGAGGAGGTTCCAGTCTCGAACTAGCAGCCAGGACCAAACAAGACGTAGTAATTAAGGGAGTAGCTGGTGAGAAAATGTTGTGGGGTCCATTGTGTCTGAATCTCCTCCCGGGGACCCCCTGCTGTCTTTGCGCACAGTGACTGCTCCTACGAGCGCACTAGGTGACTGGACGTCCAGCCCCGGGAGCCCGGTTCTGCGGCGCGCGAGGGCTTCACTTTCGAAGGTGGGCAGCGCCTGGGGGGTTGGAGGAGCAGGCACCCGGGCTGGCGGTTGGACCCAGCTGTTTGCACTTAAAAGGTGCGCTGGGCTCCGGAGCAGCTTTTCCCGTGCTTGGCAATTGCCCCCGCCGCCTCCCGGCTGCAGTAGGCTGTCCTTCCCTCTGCCGTTCGCCCTCTCGGGGCGCCGCGCCCTGGGAAGCTCCGCACCCAGGGCCTCACCTCTGTCCTCCTTTCGTCTCCCCGCGCCAGGCCTTTTCGCTCGGCCCTTTAGAACCTCCGGCGTCGTTCCCCACAGCCCGAATTTCTCCAAGACCCCCACACCACTCCATTACTTCCAAAGGCGTGAACCCCCTACCCCAAGCCCGCACTCTTCACCCCTCACCCTTTCCCGTTCTGGCCTTGGCTACCCTCTAGGTAGAGACTGCCTCCTCCCCGCTCCCTTCTCGCCCGCCCCTCTCCATTCATCCAGCCATTGTCTCCCGCCCCCTCCTCCTCCTTTCCCCAGGTGGCCTCCTCCCCCACCGCTGCCACGTCGTGGTTTAAAGGAGCCAATGGGCCGGCGCCGCCAGGTGTCTCTTACCTGCACCACGTGGGGGAGGGGGAAGGGGCGGGCAGGTAGAGCCACATCCCAAAACAGAAAAGCTTTCAGCCATTGCGTTCGCCTCCGGGGGGTGCTGCCCTGCTCCAGTCTTTTTGCATAGAAGCTAGGGCCATTGAATAGAAAAAGGGCAGGTCTGCTGCGCCCTCCTTCCCACCCCCCTTCCCGCCCAGGGTGTGGAGCACTGGCCAGGTGTCGGCTTGGGTGGTTGGTTACCGCCTTTTGCACCAGCAGCAGCGAGGAGGAGGGGGGGTGGGCGCTCTTTCCTTTTCTTTTAGGAGAGGTTTTAGCACAGGTTTTCTCTTCTCACTTCCACTCCACCTCACCGCCTCCCGACCCCCCTTTTCCCCCTCCCCACCTATCGTCATGACGGCGTCTCCGGATTACTTGGTGGTGCTTTTTGGAATCACTGCTGGGGCCACTGGGGCCAAGCTGGGCTCGGATGAGAAAGAGCTGATCCTGCTGTTATGGAAAGTCGTGGATCTGGCCAACAAGAAGGTATTTCTCCACATTTCTGCCCAAATGATAGGGGTAGGACAAGAAGTTTGTTGTAGAAGTGTGTGTGGGTGGGGGCGGGTAAACAAGTTCTCTAGTTTCTTCACTTGTGAGGGGAGACCTGGGGCCTAGGGATCCCAGAGTAAAACCGGGCTCGTTGGCCGACAGCCCTTGGAGCCATTTCAGCCCTCCCAAATCTGGCTCAGGTGGGCCGGCCGGGCGCCGCCGAGCTAGGCTCTTGGCTAGTCGGGGGACGCCCCGCGGAGACGGGCTGGAACCCTTGGGGCCCCAGTGTCCGCTTCCAGGACTTTTACGTCCTGATCCTGGTGGGGGTGGGGTCGGAGGCAGGGCCGCGCGGTCCTCTGCGCCGGAGTCGCTGGCGAAAGGAGAGCTTTGATTTTCTGTGACCAGACCCCTCCGGAGGCGTGGGCCGCCGCAGTAGGGGAGCGAGGGAGGAGGGTGTGAAAGAGGCCCCGGTACTGAGGAAGGGGGAAACTGACTCCTGTGTCTTCCCGTCGGAGGTGGGACAGTTGCACGAAGTATTAGTTAGACCGGATCAGTTGGAGCTCACGGAGGATTGTAAAGAAGAAACTAAGATCGACGCCGAAAAGCTGTCCTCGGCGCCGCAGCTGGACCAAGCACTCCGACAGGTGACAGCCCTGGGCCGCGCCGCCCTCCCCCAGCCTGGCCACCCTGGCGTCCCCCGCGGCGGGCCAAGCCTTACCAGGCCCCACGCCCTCGCCCCGAAGTCCACGTGCATTCCCGGTGTGGGGGGCGAGACGCCCGGCAGCCTGGGTGGAACCCAGCTCGGAGGCCCGGGTCGGATCTTTTGGAGGAGGTCACTGTTTCTCTTCACCTCCCAGACCCCAGGGTCTTGGACCAAAATTCTCTAGTTTTCGAGTTGCCTCCTGAGTCATTCCCTGGGCCAGAGAATCAGCCGGGTTTTTACCGATTGAGTGATGAGTGGAGTTTGAATCCTAGCGCCCCCACCCCCTGGCCCAGACCGCAGATGCGCGTGTACTCTGCCGGGTTTGGGTCTGTGGCTCCGCCCCAGGGCAGGGGGCGCTCTGGTGTAGACCAGCGGGCCGCGCTCCGAGCGCCCGGTTTCAGGAGTCTGAACTCCCAAAGGCTCGGTTCCGGTTCCATTTTTACTTCTTTAAGTGGCCTTGGTCTTAGCTCCGGGGAGGGTTTGCAGCCCCGGATGTGCAGAGCTGCTCGTGGGGTCACTGTGAAAGTGGTGGAATCCTCTTTTTGGAATTGAGGTGACCTAAAACCCGGCTACTTCGGGGAGTTAGGAGGAGGCGCTAAACACCTGTGCACAGGTGAGTGTCCGGCGCTCTCACGGTTCCTGCCCTAGCACACGAGTTGCGAATTATAGGGTGAAGTCATAATTTGAGATGTGTTTCAGGAAACGTGTTACCAGGCTCTCCAGAGGGTCTATATACCCATTACCCACGCTGCCCAATTGACTTCTTTCTTAAGCCTACAACAAAAAATAACACCAGCGAATGATGTAATCTAAGGGCAATCTGCTGATGAAACGAGACCTTTGATTTAAAAGTCTTGTATTTTTCGCAGAAATAGAAGGGAATAGGGACGGACGCTAGAATGTGTTTTTCTGAATTCTCCCGTGCTTAACTGCGGGTTGATTGGAAAGCCTTCCCTATTTTAAAGGAAGCTAGACCGTTTGTGGGAGGCTGGTCTTTCTAATGTTGCTTCTAGCGCATGTTTCCCTTTTCATTGTACTTTGCTTGGGTTTTCTCTGGTTATCACCAAGTGGGGCCACTGTGCAGAGTTTGTAAATCCTGCGTCAATTGCATCCTGCGTCTTGTGCTTTTCAGTTTAACCAGTCAGTGAGCAATGAACTGAATATTGGCGTAGGAACTTCTTTCTGTCTCTGTACTGATGGGCAGCTTCATGTCCGGCAAATCCTCCATCCCGAGGCTTCCAAGAAGGTAAGAGTGCTGGCTTCGCAAAAGCGATTGGATCTTTGGAGTGACTGGAGGCTTTTTAAAAAAATGGTTCATCTAAGTTTCTTGATTTTAAATAGATGCGTATGGGGAGTTATTGTTTCATGGGTACAGACTTTGGGTTTGAGAAGATGACAAAGGGTAGTGGTGACGGTTGTGCAATGATATGAATGTACTTAATGCCACTGAACTGTATCCTTAAAGTGTTAAATAGTGTATCACGCGTATTTTACCACAATACAAAATTCATGACACTTCTTTCATAGAGATGTTTGAGATTGCAGTAATTTTGAAATAACCCTTTGGTGACTTTATGAAAGTTTTCTTTTTTTTTATGTTGTGTTTGAAATACATGACATTCTCCCTTTCCAAAGCATATTAGTTGAATTTTTGACACTAAAAATAACTACAAGTAGGAGAGAACTGTATTTTAATATCCTGTAATATTCCTACCTGTGTGGAAAATGCTTTATCCTAGAAAGGAAGGGGCAAAGAAGTTCAATTAAACCTTTTAAATTGTAATTCTAATAATTTCATTTAAAAGCTTGAAATAGGAAAGTAAGACGTTGCTTGTATAACCAGTGAAACATTAATTACGGTACACTGTGCTTTGTCTGACTTAAAGTAAATGTTTCAAAACTAATTGAATCTTGTATATAAACAACAGGGTCAGCCCCATCTTTTACCTTTTGTTAATCTTTTTGATAGTGGAAAACAGTATGGAGTGAGAAAAATACAATCTTACTGTAGATATACTGTGATTTCTCTCCCTGGGAAGGATGAGGAGCTGTGGGAAAATGGAGAGATGGATCGCAGACCTAGTGCAGCCAATCATTGCTAATACAGTTCGTTTGATCAACTTAATTAGTTTGAGCTATAACTTGAACGGATGGAGGTGAAATATTTCCAGGGAAACTGTAGGGAGCAGTTCCTGCAGTGAAAGGTTTAGAATGACAGTTGATGTCACACGTGAGTAGCCATTGCAGATCTTTCTCTTCACTCCAGTATGTAAAGGGGAAGAAATAAAATAAATGTATAATGATCATTTAAAACGTTTGAAAGAGAAACTCAAGTTCCTGTATCTTGAGTGTTGAAAAAATATCACTCCCTCTGTAGGAACCTTAGTAATTATTTGATTAAAAGGGGGGAGTATTTTTTGTTAATTAAATGCTTGACCAATTGCTATATATGATTGATCCAGAAATTTATATATGAGGATTCCCCCTGCCCTCAGACTCATAGAAGGAGAGATGAACTTAATTCTTTCTCTATTGAGCTGAAGGAAAACAGCTGGTTTTGTTATTTTAGATGGGCTGCTTTGGATATGGAAAAACCTCCAGAGAAAAATTGAGACATTTTCTTGAGTCATTTATATTAGAATTTTGATGGGAAAAAAATGGAAACAATTAATTTGGTATCATAAAAAATACACTAAAACCATTTAGAATCATAATAAAAGCTACTCTATTCATGAAGGGAAAGTAGAGAAAATGATAAAACAGAAAAGTAACCCTGGCACTCAAAAAATAAGAAAGTGTTTTTTTCTAGTATGAACATATTTGGATATCTTTCAGATTTTTGTAGAAAAGCTTTATTTTTACAAGGAGCATTCACACAACACAAACCTTTTAGCCTACCTAATTGTTTACTATTACATCAATAGCTTCTGTAAGCATGAAATAAAATATTCAGTATTTTAAATGGATACAGCTGTTTCAACCAATCTTTTATCATTGAACATGTGGGTTAATGTCATTATAAATAGCTTTCAAATTAACATGTTTGTCAGTAATCGTGAGGATGCATGATTCTTTTGGTAACTTTTGAAAACTGACTGTGGTGAAGTAATACCTGTTTCCAATGTATCATGAACAGGTTACATCTAACGGAACCCAACAGAGGAGATTTAGATACAGACATTATTGCATTAAAGGTTGTGGATTACAAACTTTAAAAAGTCTTTATTTTCTTGACTTTCTAAGGTACAAATGAGTAAGAATTCCCAGTGAGTGAATACAGTGAAAGATTTTGAAAGTTTAAGAATCTAAACTCAGTTTTAAAAAAATCATTGGAAGTTATTCAATGAGAGGTTTTTTGTCCAAGGGGAAAAAAAAAAGAAACAATAGTTTAATATTTGCCCAGGCAGTTGCTTCATTTACCACTGTAAGAGAGTGGTGCTAGTAGCTAAGAACTATAGGTAACTATTTTTCCTTTGCCTTTGAGATTTTTGATATCTTTTTTTTTTTTAGTCTAATTTGACTGCTCAGGTATAGCCAGAATAATGGTCAGAAAAAGTAATATAGGACTCTAATTTGGCCCCAAAATAAATCCTTTTCAGGTAATAAGGAATTCCCTATCTTAATCTGATTTTAGTATAGAAAATATGCATTATTAGAATCCAGTATTTAAAACTACTGTGTTTTACAACTCAATCCTGTGTTTAGGTGGACATTGTAAATGTATGCATATGAGAACTGAGAGCTTATTTGCTGCCTGAAAATACAGGTAGTCTAAAATGATGACAGCTAAAAAAAGAGTATACTTTTATTAAACAGAAAATATGAAACACGATAGCCAAAATGTATTATAGCTTCAGAAAATTTTTTAATGGACTGTATAGTGGAACACAAACATTATAATCAATTGCCTTAAAATAAGATGAGTTTTTTCCAATGAGACTTACATATAGGATACAATACTATAGCAGATAATAAAAACACCTTCATATTCTATTAAAAAATTTAAGTATTGTGGTAAAATATATACTTTTTCTTAGATTCCTAATTATTAGGGAAACGGTGAACTCAATTCATCTAGTTAACAATGTATACCTTGTCCTCCCTCAGAATGTATTATTGCCTGAATGCTTCTATTCCTTTTTTGATCTTCGAAAAGAATTCAAGAAGTGTTGCCCTGGTTCACTTGATATTGATAAACTGGATGTTGCAGCAATGACAGAGTGTATCCTTTAAGTGATTACCCAAGAAACATTTGAAAAGATAGCTGCAGAGAAAAGGGTAATTCAAGAAAGATTTTTGACTTTGTTAGTGTGTGGATGACAATGGCCTGTCTAAAACTTGTGTATGTGCTGTGAAGAACTAATAGTACAATTACAGGCTTTTTTTTTGGGGGGGGGGTGGCGGCGGCAGGGGAGGGAGGGAGGAAGAGAGGGGGAGAAACATCTCAGTCTGTTACCTCTCTCATACCCCCAACCTGGCTCTCAACCCAGGCATGTGCCCTGACTGGGAATCAAACTGCACCCTTTTGATTTGCTGGACCGTGCCCAGCCCACTGAGCCACACCAATCAGGGTCAATTATAGGCATCTTTTAAAGTAGTTATAATTTGCTGAATTTTAATGGTGATTTAGGTAGATGAGTTTTTGTGAGTTGAATAGATCTAGAATAGAGCTTAATTTTGTATTAAGGGAGTGGCTTGGGGTTTTGTTTGTTTTTTTTTTTTTTTGTGGGTTTTTTTTGTTGTTGTTATTGATGAATGTGAAGACTAATTTCTTTGATACTGATTCCAAGGCCACTTGTTCTTGATTATCTTGATTTTAGGGTTTATTTTGACTTTTGAATGGATAAGAATTTGGTTTGTTCTATTTTTTTAAGTAGTGGGTATATTCACTTTACAAACAGCTGTCCATTGGTAATCCTTTTAACTTTCCATGGGATTGTGGAATATATATCAGACTGTGGTGATTACAATAGGCAATTGTTTGAAATTAAGTAAGGTTAGAATTTTACCCCCACCCCAATTTTTTTTTTTTTTACCAAGATAGTTGTATATCTAATGCATTGTGCATTTAAAAGTAAATTTAGTAATCACAAATCCTGTAGTCATGAATGACCCATCATCTTTCATCCAGTGAGTCTTTAAAGTACTAACTAATAAGCAGTCATGTGCTAACGAATCGGGTGGAATACTGAGTAATAGCAGGGGTAGGCGACACACCCAGAGCCACTATGAGAATTGACATGAAGTTGGATTGGAGTCACTTTCAGGAACTTGTGGATAACAGATGTTTATTCTTAAACTTTCTCATTCTTTTTCAGGAGTGAAAGCCTGATTTTTGTTTTATTTCAAAATTTCTTGATTGAAAAAGTTTGCTCGCATATTTTTCCTAACCACCTGTAAGCAAGTCAAACCCATTTTATTTACCTTCTTATTGGAAGCAGTTAGCTGCAATTTTGGTTTAGCTGGTTTAACTACTGGTTAGTTACCAGTTTAGTTGCCAGTAGTGCTGGGAGAAGGGGTGGAGTAAGCACATTTTGAGGGAATTCTTGTAAGAATTTCATTAGCAGGTTGGGGCAACAGAAAAATTATTTTTATTTTGTTGGTTTGAATGCTGTGTTAGCTCAGGCTGCCACAACAAGTACCATAGACTGAGTGACTGAAAGAACACACTTATTTTCTCACAGTTCTGGAATTGGGGAAGTCTATGATCAGATGGCAGCACGGTCAGTTTCTGGGGAGGGCTCGTCCTGCCTCCTCACTGTGTTTCCCATGGGTTGGGGGAGAAGTGGAGGAAATATCTTTCTTTTCCTGTCTATGTCCACAGACCCCTTCCTTATGGCCTTAACTGCCTCCTGAATACTGTCTCCAGATATAGTCACACTGGAACTTAGAGTTTCAACAGATGAATTTGTGGGAGGGATGCAGTTCGGTCCATAACAAATGCTAAACTATTGGATGCAGTGCTACAAAACAGAGAACCAAAAATTCTAAAAAATAAGTCAGTCAATCATGGAGGGAAACTCTAGTAAGTTATCTTAATTTATAAAAAGACAATTTGCATAGTAAAGTTAGTTTTAGGAGTTGTTTATCCCTGACTATTCAGCTTCCTCTTGTAGTAAAGAAAATCTTTTCCTAGTGATTCCAGGTCAGACAGTAGGAAAAATTTCCATAGCTACAAATAAAATATTTTGATACTTAGGTATTTTTGTTTTCTCAGTATGTTGACAGTTTGGGGAAAACTTGTTAAAAGTTCATCTACTTTTCCCTTCTTGGTTTCTTAAGAGTATCACACGTGTTAGAATTTGGGTTATTAGTAAACATTTTCAAGATGGTAAAGTGGGCTTTTTACTTGCTCTATGCTGTATAATCTATACACCCCAGGGTATGTTACTTTTTGAAATAAAAAGTTGCATTATCTGACCTTTAAATGAAAGGGCAGGATGCTATACCACTTATTTTTTGTCATTCCTTTTAATCCTAGTTCTATAACTATGTGTTGGTAGTTCTGTTTCAAATGTCATGGAGATGAAAATCAAATGTAACAGGTGAATTGTGAATAAAGCTAAGTTAGGCTCCACTTCAGGTCTGTTACCCCTGAAATTTTATGAAGAATCTCATAGCTCTTAAGTAATGCGTTCGTTGAAAAACTAGGGAATTTTATATTTCTTTAAAAATAATAGCTTAATTAAAGCCTACTTTCTTTTCGGCTTACATAGGGAGAGTCTTAGATTTCTAGTTTTATTGCTAATCAAGAAGTGAATTTTAATCTTAAATGGTTTTATTAATGTTTCTTTGCATAATGTTTTTTTTCCCATTTAGCAGGTGAGAAATATTACTAAGCCTTCCTAGCAGTGGTTTTTGTTTTATATTGGTACTGCAATCCGTTGTTTTATGGCTCCTATTCAGAGGAATCATTATTTCCCCGAGTAGATCACCAAACCAATTCCTCAGGTCAAAAGCAATTATACCGGATTTGATTATCAATTTACCCTTATCTGTGCAAACGATTTTTACAGCGTCTGACGTGAAGAGCTGTCCTATTCTTTCAGACCACTGAACATTTTCTTTTGTAATATGGAATTGGCACTAAATTTGAGAACATAAAGATGGTCATTATACACCCTCGGTGGTTTTGCCAAGTAGGGGGAGAGTCACTTGCTCCTGAGGGGATTACCTGTTCCACCAGGTAAACCAGCAGGGGAGGAGGCTCTTGCCAACTCCTAGAAAGGGACAAGGAAGAGAACGAGCAGCTGCGCTTTCCTAGGAAAGTCACTTTGTCTTTTTTATGCCTCAGTTTTATCTCTGGTATTCCCAAATGAAGCTTTTTATCACATGCTATATAAGCCAAAAGTATGACTTTGATTTTTAAAAAATGGTTTTTCCCTGAGTTATGCCAGAGTCTGTGCTGTCACCTGCTTTTTGAGTTGTGTAGTCCCAGCCGGAGAGAAGACCTCAGTCAGCAGGTGAGCTGTGGGTGGCGTTGTGTAAGCTTTTTACCTAATCGGGCGAGGTGGTGAGGGTGTGGTGCAGGGCTTGGGGCCCCTGTGATTTGTTGTTGTTTGTTTTGAGGAAGAAGTTGTCTTGGATCCCTTGCAGAAATGAATACTGATTGTCTCCTGATGAAAGGACATTCTGATTATGGGACTGTTCATATAAACGAGTTAACCAGTTTTTGAATAATGTAATCCTATTTTATCCTTCTCAAGTTGGATGGAATTAGTTTCTTCTGGTTTCTTGACCTGTTTTTGTAAGCTTTGTTATTTGTGAACTGATTTATTCTTATTAATAAATCAGGGTCTCTCCTGTTTTGTTTAACTCCACTTTGCCAAGCCTTTACTAAGGACTTATTTTTGATGAAGTCTGGCCTTGTACGGAGGGCAGCTGGAGGGGCTGTCCGTCGTGCTTCCTACATACATCCCACCAACAGTCTCACAGCAGCCCAGTGGAGGTGCTGTCACCGTTTTGTACAGCTGGGGGAACTGAGGCTTGGGGGTGTCTTAGCTTAGTTAGGGGTGCCAGCTTTTGATCCCGAGTCTGATGTGAATGTCCTGCTCCTTAACTAGGGGGTAATATTCTAGAGGGTGGGGCTGGCATTTAAAATAGAGTATCTCTCTTATATATTTACATTCTGTGTTTCCTCAGCACATACTGTGTCAACTATTCAGCAGGAAAGGGAAATTGATTTTGTAAAATTTCTAGCCAGTTATAGGGTATTGCATCTGTATGTGCTGATTGACATTATTAGCAAATACCATTTTTACCCTTTCCATTATCAGGGTTAAAAAAATCACTGAACCATTCTCGCCTGCCCATCTAAAGATTAGTCATGGGTGTGTGTGTGTGACCACTTCTCTCAATGGGGAGGGAAAGGGGACGTGTGTATGTGCTGCTAACACAGTGACGTTGGCTTTTTTGTATATTAAAGACGTTCATATATAGTGAAGTGCTTAAGGACATGAGCTCCAGAGTCAGGTGTGTGGAGGGTGAATTTGCTGCACCTCTCTACCTCAGTTTTCCCACCTTAAGATGGGCATCACTATTGTAAGGAATAACAAGGCAGTATCTGCAACTACTTAGCCAGTACCCAGCCTGCTGCACACTCTCCAAAGTTGATTGTGATCCTTCAAACTCACCAGGTTGTTGGGTGTCTCTGATAAAGGAAAACAGCTGCCAAGAACTTCGAAAAGGACTTCCTTATTGATTTAAGACAATATTTAAACTGCTTTACACTTAAAATTTTTTTAACTTTGTGCAAGACTGGATATAGACTTTTTAAAGCATCAACTACATGTTGGTACAGGTAAATTTCAAGGTTAATTTCACTTCTCCTTTTGTAAAATATTGTGTGTTGTGAGTGTGGTTCATTCTGCTCTTGTGCTTATTTTGATTAATTGAATTTGGCGTTTGCAGTCTCACAAAGCTTCATTGCCCTGCGTAAAAAGTGGAAGTGCTGAATCCTCCTTGGTACGTGGGGCGTATAAAAGGGATTTTAAATATTACCAAATGTACAGTAAAGCTAGGCTAGTGGTTGACCTTGTTAGCTAGAGGGGGGAAGAAATTATCTTTGGCATCATATCCATACGATGTGAGCCAAGTCGGCAAATACTCTGGTTTGTGGTAATAAGCTAAAAGACTAGAAATACTGCGTATTCTTGGCTAGCACTTGGAGATATGTTGATTATTTTGTGTGGTTTATTTTAATTATAACTTTTAAATTACAAGTTGGGAATTCCAGGATAATTTTTTTGTTTTAGAAGGCTTTAGAAGGCTTGTTTTATTGTCATGGAATCTCCCTTCCCTTATTTATCTCATATAAATGTCTTTTTCTAAAGTTAAATTCTACCTATACTTCTCTTTTGTCACATTAGCCCCAACTTCCATCTTATTTCTTCAAAGGCAGCAGTCCCCAACTTTTTGGCACCAGGGACAGGTTTCATGGAAGACAATGTTTCCACTGGGGATGGGATGGGGTAGGAGGGGGCGGTTAGGAGGGATGGTTTCAGCATGATTCAGGCGAGTTGCATTCAAGTTCACCTCCTGTAGTTCAGTCTGGTTCCCAACCAGCCGGGACTGGTACCGGTTTGTGGCCTGAATGTTGGGGGCCCCTGCTTTAGGGTATAATTGAGTTGTCAGTTTTGTTAGACTTTCGATGTGTCACTTCATTACAATAATATTTGCTAGGGTAGATATTTTTTTTCCTCTTGGGGAAGAGTAAGCCTCTGAGGAATAGAATTAAAACTATGGTTTTATATTATTTTGTCCAGCATTTATTATTGGTATAAAAATGTTTTTGTTGCTTTGGCTCCTAGTTATGCTCTTTCCCATAGGCATTCTTGATTGGCTTCTTTCAAAGCTCACTTTAAAATATAGTAGTTCATTTATAGAACCCATTTTTTAAAAAACTATCAACTCATGTAAGGGTAATTTGCCCTTCTTGTCTTTTTTAGAGAGGGGAGGGAGGAGAGAAAGAAAGAGAGAAGAACATCAATGTGTGGTTGCCTCTCACGTGGCCCCCACTGAGGACCTAGCCCACAACCCAGGCATGTGCCCTGACTGGGAATCGAACCTGCAATCCTTTGGTTCGCAGCCCACATTCAATCCACTGAGCCACACCAGCCAGGGCCTTCTTTTCTTTAATTGTAGCAAATTCGGTTCTTAGATGGAGCACTAGTTAAACTTTTCCCTTGCCATATTTTGTTTGCCATTCCTTTGTTCATTACCATAGGCATTTTATTGTAACACGTGTGGCAGTATAGGCAGTTGTGTTATACTACAAATAAATGAGCAAACGGTGGAAGGGGAAAAAACAAGCTTGTCATTTGAGGGGTCACTAGTAGGAAAAAAATGGCTTCGAGTTGAAATTTTGACTTGGGATGCAATTATAATACATGACATTTAAATTATAATTTAAACTTAATTGCTCCACAGTGTATTTGTTATTTCATATATGTGATTCTCTTAGGTATAAACTAAAAACCTGGGTTTAAAAAGATACTTAGAAGTGAAAATGGGTTCTTCTGGAACCAGATGTGTCCATTTTCAGGCAGTTGGGAAAGGTAACTCTTTTGAGTGGGTAAGCTAATGAACTTTGGTGAACTTTGTAAAATTTCTCTCTGTGAATTCTACTTTCAGCTGATAAAAGTGTGGGATAAATCCTGAAATGTGTTTTGGTAAAGGTGGCACTAAAGAAAACACTCCTCTCGTTCAAATACAGACAAAAGTCTCTGGGTTTCTAAACTCTGTAGCCCTTTGCTCAGTTGTAGCCTGAAATGTTAGTTATGTTCCCACCTGTCTGGCTTTACGCTTCCTTGTTTCCTCCTGGCACTTCTCATTTATCAAGCAGGCTGAGCCTGTTGGTGCTGTTGTGGCTGCCTCAAGGGCAGGATGAGTAAGTTGCATGACGAGCCATAAATCAGGAGACACAGACTCATCTTGCCTTCCCTCAAGATCAGACGTGCAGCAAGTAACTCAATCTATAATTATAAATTGATAGGGGAAAGAATGGGTACTAAAACTTTTTTTCCTCACTCCCTTTCATTAATTCATGTTGAATTCTGGTAAGGATTATGAATTGAACAAACCTTTCGAAGAGAGGGGTGTGTGTGTGTGTGTATGCATGGAGGTGGTTTGGGTATGAAGGAGGTTGGGTGACTTAAAAGTTGTTAGGAGCTTAGAGTTGCTGATCCTTTTGGTGTGTGATGACTTAGGGAGAAACGGGTTGGGACATGTTATATGTAAGCAAGTTAGCCAAATGTCTAGAACATATTCTTTAAAAAAAACTTCTTTCCAATTACATTCTGCTTCAATATTACTCTTCTAGTTTCAGATCTATAGCATAGTGGCTAGAAAAGCACGTACCTTCAAGAATGGTACCCCTGATATTTCAACTATACACCTGGCGCCATGCAGTTATTACAATGCTATTGGCTGTATTCCCTATGCTGTAATTTATAGCTCTGTGGAACATATTCTTAATTAAAAAGTAGAATTCAGTAAAAATCATTCTTCAGCTACAATTCCATATCTACACAGACAGGATGCTTTACATTTTTACTTTTGATCTATCCCTTTTACTTGGCTCCTACATATACATTTAGAAAGCATTTCACAAAGTATTGCTCAAAACAAATTAGGCAAAGCTTCTTGGTGCAGGAAATTATGTACATATAGTCAAATGAGATCTGTATTATAATTCCAGCTCCATTACTTACCAGCTGGGAAACTGAATGAATTACAGCACTTTTCTGAATTCTAGTTTCTTCATCCTTTTGGTTTTACTATGGGCAGGACTATTGTGAAAATAGAAAGAAATAGATGGTGTTTGGCCAGTTACCTTTAAAAATATCTGTCCGGTAATGGTCTCTTCTTATACGTAAGAGCTTTTCCTGACAGTTCTATAGGTGGTTAAGGGGTGCAGTCAAAGCTATTGGGAACTGTTAGTTTTCACCACTGGTTCTCAACAAAGGGTGTTTTTTTGCCCACCAGGGAATGTTTGGCAATGTCTAGTGACATTTTAAATCATAATCAGGGTGGGTAGGAACCAGCATGCTATAAAGAAAGTCCTATAGTATACAGAAAACCCCTCCCAACAAAGACTTAACTGCCCTACGTACAGGCCAGCAGTGGCTTATACAATAGGATTGTTTTCCATTTCTTGGATACGTGTTTCTCTCTACTCCATTCTCTTTATTCCTGACAAAGCTGAAAATGTTACTAGAATTGCAGGGCTCCACATGATTACTCGGCAGTGACAGAGCTGGTGTGATAAATAAACTAGGCCTAGTCACAGCTAATCTTTCTCAGTTCTGTAAGGATCCTTAACAGTACCCCTCCCCATTCCTCCACAGAAAATTTAGGGCAGTTGTCTCCCCAGCGTATCTTTATCCTTTAGTTCTGGTTTTCTGTCCTGCCATCATAGTCTTTGCAAATGCCACTGAATTAATAAACATGCTCTAGTACAGCCTCCCTACAGCTGACCTCCCCACAATGACTCCAGCAGGTTGTCATTTCCGTTGTTTAAATATCTCCTGTGACTGATTTTTCTAAATCTTCAGTGAGCAGCACATTTATTTTATCACTGGAAGATGTAAAGGGTGTGATATTGTGTCTGTGTGTGTGTGTGTGTGCTGCAGAAATTATCTACCAATTTAGCCTGGTGATTATTCTATGAGTATACAAATGGGCATCTGGTAAATTCAGATTTTTCAGCCATAACTGTGACCCTCTGTGATTGTATAATGGGTTATGGAAATCAGTCACCCGAAGGTTCCAGGAAGAAGGGAAAGGCCATCACTTCTTACATTCCTATTTTGTGCCCTGGGCTTATTTTATTTAATCTTTACAAAATACACCCCAGGGAACCGAAGATGATCATAGTTTAGGCTTTACAGATAAGCTGAAATTTAGTGGCTAAGTGGTTTGCCAAGGAACGTATGGCCGCATTTGTACATGTTGCATGTTTAACTGCAGAGACGTAGCTTGTGAGAGACAACACAACAGAGATTTTCCTAGCACGGTGGGAAAGTGATGCAAGGTCTCTGCTGGAGGAAGGAAGGAGGAGGCAGGGGGAGGGGTGAAATGGGAAGGAATTTTGCATTGAGGCTGGAAAGGGATATTATTCATTGAATTGACTCTTCAGATGATTGGCTGTAATGCTTGATGGAAGGGAGCTCTCTGGAATGTTTTAACATTGCATATCCTCATTTGAGGTAAAATACTACTTACAAACTTTTTTTAAATACCTTCCTTCATTTTTTATGCTTCTACCAGTCAGAAAATTATAAAATAATGCAAACATGATAATAACCACCACCCAGATTGTGATTCATTTTATTTTTTAAATTGTGGTAAAAGTGGTATACAAGCCCATGTTTATTTCAGGGTACAACATTGTAATTCAATATTTATATGTACTGCAAAGTATTTACCACTGTAAGTCTGGTCACCATCCATCATAATGCAATTGATTCCTTTTACCCCTTTTGCCCTCCTCCCAACCCTTTCCCCTCCAGTCTGTTCTCTGTAATCTATGAGTTTTTTTAAGATTCCACGTATGAGTGACATCATATGGTATTTGTCTTTCTTTGTTTTATTTATTTCACTTAGCATGGTATCCTCAGTGTCCCCCTGCATGTTGTTGCAGAGGGCAAGGTTTCCTTCTTTGTTATGGCTGAATAATATTCCATTGTGTATACAGGGTTGGGCAAAGAAGGTTTATAGTTGTGCATGCATGAACCATTCATTATTCATATTACACCTTTAAACCTATTCTGGCCTACCTCTGTGTGTACCACATCTTCTTTACCCATTCATCTAGGTTGCTTCCACATATTGGTTATTGTAAATAATGTTGCATTGAACACAGGGGTGCACATATCTTTTTGAATTAATGTTTTTGTATTCTTTGGGTAACTGCTCAGAAGTGGAATGAGTAGGTTCTATGATAGCTCTAGTCTCAATGTTTGAGGAATTTCCAAATACTTTTACATAGTAGCTGCACCAGTTTACATTCCCACCGGCAGAGTATGAATGTTCCCTTTTCTCCACATCCTTTCCAATACTTAGTTATCTTTTTGACAATAACTATTCTGACATATGTGAGGTGATCATGATGGTTTTGATTGGCATTTCTCCAATGATTAGTAATGTTGAACATCTTCGTTTTCATTTTAAAGTTGAGAAAATATAGAGTCCATAGTATTATTTTTGTTTGTTTTTAAGAAATTTGCATATTGAGAGCAAGTGAAGGCAAGAAATACAAAAATAAAATGCCTATTTGGCTTTAATTGGCTTTTCTTTCTCTTGTGAAATGGGGGTGGGATTTTACTTGCATGTGTCCTAAGGGTCCCAATCAATCAGCTCCTGAAATCCCGAAACAGGAGGAAGCTGTGGGGCACGTAACCCTTAAATGACCCATTGGGAGAGATCAGTCCGGGCGGGAGTATTGCGCGGCGCTCCCTGCTCCTTCCCTTCTGCTTCCTGTGTGCTACAGAGTGGGCATCGAATGCAGGGGTGAGCCCAGTCTGCCAGCGTGGCCCCGGTCCAGTGCCATTATTTCGTTCACAACATTTTTGATTTTCTGAATAATCCAAGGAACTCCTTTCCCATGAGTACTCTCAGGTCCTTCTTTGTTAAGTAGTCTTTAGCCTCAGCAAATTTGTGAAATGTGTACATCATGATTTCTATGGTGTATTCCATTTGATACAGCATTTTGGTGAGGTCTTGGCTGGAGGTGTGGGAAGTTCGCTGGGCCGGCTGGAACGTGGGGCCAATCAGTATTGTTATATGCATTATACTACATTGTAAAATGAATGCAAATTTATACATTAGACAAAGTGTGACTACAGTATTGAAACTTGAAAACTTCAATGACTGTTAGCTTTCTAAGGTAACTATCTTAACAAAAATACATGCTTTTTTTTTAGAGAAATTGCAAAGTCATAAAACTTGGGGAAAATTTCTTTTGGGTTTCACCCTCAAACCCAATTTGAACCATGCATTTCTTATTCCTGATTTAACAAACAACATACTCTCTTCATTAAGAGCTATGTTGGCCAGTGTTGTCTCTGAGGGCTTGAATTGTTTCTCACAAATTTCCTCTCAGAGAACAAGCATTTGTTGCCATCCAAGATGGCCATACTATGGAGCTCTAAAAATCTAGAAGGGAAGTTCTGAGTAGAGGTGGCATCACAAAAATAGTGTCACCAGTAATTTGAGGTGTCTTTTTCCAATGTTAGGCTAAAAAGTGTTATTTAGTACCTTATGGTCTTAACAGATGTAACCATGTCTTTAAGTCAACACGTCATTGCCTTGTGCATGCTGTAACAATGTATAGAATAAAGGATTCTGTTAACTTTGTTAAACACTTCATGGTTTGAAACTAAACAAAGTCTTAGTATTCATGCATTTACTACTACTCAACAAACAAATTTTTATTGCTGGTAGAACCTCAGGACAGGGTTGATGTGGTCATTTTACCTAAGAGAGCATTGTAGACTACAGGTAGTGTGGGTGAAGTCCAGATGCTGAGATTTCAAAGAATTGTTGGTTGAGCCCTGGCTGGTGTGGCTCAGTGGTTGAGTGCTGGCCTGTGGAACAAAGGGTCACTGGTTCGATTGCCAGTCAGGGCACATGCTTGGGTTGTGGGCCAGGTCCCTAGTAGGGGGTGTGCGAGAGGCAACCATGCATTGATGTTTCTCTTCCTCCCTTCCCCTCTCTAAATAAATAAAATCTTAAAAAAAAAAAGAAAGAAAGAAAGAATTGTCCATTGAGATACATTTTACTTGGCTTCTTAGGTCTGTGTGAGTTTAATTTGAGGTTAGAAGCAACCTCATTTTACCTCCCAAAAATGTTTCCTTGACTTAATCTCCCAGGTTTAAATTTAGAGAAGAATAGTTCAGTCTCCCGGTATGGAGCCTCTCAAGTTGAAGACATGGGGAATATAATTTTAGCAATGATTTCAGAGCCTTATAGTAAGTATCACTGCGGTAACAGTGCAGGCCTAGAATTTGATCCCACCCACTTTCCCTCACCTGTACCTTTGAATTTCCTTTCACAGCTTTGTCTCCCTAAGAGCAAAAATGATGACTTGTGTGCTCTCATTTTTAGATCACAGGTTTTCAGATCCAGAGAGAGTGAATTACAAATTTGAAAGTGGCACTTGGTGAGTACTTGAGTACTATTCCATTTGAGCCTTTTGATTTATTTTATTCATTTTGTGATATTTAACTCCCTTTATATTTTGGCTATCCATTTTTTGATATTAGGTCATTTACATAAGAATGTTATATCTTAAAGTGTGCTTGGATGTCAGGATTAACATTTAATGAAATATGTACATCCTTAGTCACTATGATGTTAACTACATTATATGTTTGTGTCTATGATTTTTATTTTAGCCTCTCTGAACTATCCATCCTCTCACTGGAAAACTTCCAAAGGAAAAATCATAGGCTTTAAAAGAGTTCACAAGATCTTTACTGAGATAATTTAAAGTATGCTCTATCAGCTTCTACTTCAAAGCAAAGGAAATAACTGGGGAGGAGTATGAAATGGTGGTATCTCTGTTTGTGATCACAGGTAGACCTGCTTGAGTTTGTAAATCACTAGTGAATTCCGTGAGATTGCCTGGTGCCTGACGTGAACAGAAACTTCTGACATCTTTGCCCACAGAGAGACTCTGAGGCCTATTTAGTTGTGGAGAAAGTGACTCATTAGGAAAATGTCCTAGGAGTATCGAAAATATGAATATAGAAGGAATAGAACATCAAAGGTGTCAAAATATATCGTGTGTGATTTGCAAATGACTCATTAAGGTGTGGGCACTCCCAAGCATTTCCATAAACACTCTCTGTGATGGCTCCCGTTTGATAGAGGAGGTGATTTAATGGCAGGCTGTGAGTGTGCACGCACATTCCTGATGTGGGTTAACTGCCAGCTTTGCGGACATCTTAAATTTTGCTGTCAAACTGGGTTTAAAACCTACTGGTGTGCTGGCCAGTGTGGAGAAGGAATTTGAACCTATCCTTCTTGGTTCTAGAACTTACCAGCCATCAGGATATTGGGAGAACTCTGCTTCCTGTGAACTGATACTGGGTCCTCTGAGTTTATGGCAAGCAAGCAGCAACTCAGCTGATAGATGAAGTGCTGGGTGAGCCAGCTATGATGGATCTGCATAGCCAGTTGTCTTTCTATAGTGAAGCACTTAAAAATATAACTTTGAATTGTGCCCAGGTAATTTTTGAGGTTACAGAGTAAAAACAGGCAGTATTAAAAGTCTATCTGAACACCAAATAAGCAATGCTGCATGTGCAAATAAGCAAATTGTCTTCCAGGGGGTAATAGGTCAGGCTCACTAGCATTAATCATGCAACCTGAAATTATGCTTGATCCACAGCAGCAAGATGGAGCTTATTGATGACAACACAGTAGTCAGGGCCCGAGGTTTACCATGGCAGTCTTCGGATCAAGATATTGCAAGATTCTTCAAAGGGCTCAATATTGCCAAGTTGGTTTTCTTTAATCTCCAGTTTACTTAACAATCCAAAGGGAGAATGGGTTTCCTCTCATTTTTTTTTCCTGACTGTGTTATTTTTCCTACTGCTCTCTGTTCTGTTCTTTTCAAAGGGGAGGTGCAGCACTTTGCCTGAACGCCCAGGGTCGAAGGAATGGAGAGGCTCTGGTTCGGTTTGTGAGTGAGGAGCACAGAGACCTTGCCCTGCAGAGACACAAACACCACATGGGAACCCGCTACATTGAGGTACAGCCTCCCAGCCTGAGGTCCTTGGTGTCTTCAGTATGACCATCAGAAGGCTCAGAAACTTTACATTTCCCTTTCTTTTCTTAGGTTTACAAAGCAACAGGTGAAGATTTTCTTAAAATTGCTGGTGGTGAGTGCCTCTTATAAAATGCACTTATAATAAGATTCTAAAATTTTACTTAAATATCAAGGGTAGGTAAATAGTCTCGAATGGTTTTTGTTTCCCAGTAAAATATAGGAATCAACCTTATTTTTTTGATAAGAGGAAGAAAATGTCCAATAGTATCAGTAAGTATAATGAATAACACTGGCCCTAAGGCTTGTCAATCAACTGTAGTTAAATAGCCGTTAAAAATACTGCTATTCAAAGGTGAAGGTCATATAAAGTCACGTACACAGGGATAGAGTAGTTCCTGAAAGAAAGTAAATAGTCTGAAAACTGCTTTCAAACGGCTGCATTAGAAACCTGGAATTGTTGCATGTCTGCTTCTAGTTTTTCTCGAATTTCCTTAATTCATCAATGGCCATGAACATGGTAACTTTCTGGCTTCTACTATTCGAGGATACGTAGTGTTCCCAGTAATATGGTCTGAAAGAAGCAGGAACATATAAAGTCTTGATCTAATTCTTCAGTGATTTACAACCTTAAAACCTAAAAATAACAGGTGCATAAAAATGTTAACTGTGATTTGTCCAATGGACTTTTTCTATACCTGTAACTAAGTACTTTGTAAGTTTTTATTGCAAGTTTTCCCTTGCTCCTTTCAGTGTAATGAGTATCTTCCTATGTTACTCAATTTTCTTAAACGTTAACTGCTGTTCAGTAATATATGCACCATAAATTTTTATTAAACATCCCTGTTGAGCATTTTAGAGCTTATTTCCATCTCTTCACTCTAAGTATGTCACAGTGAATATTTTTGTATCTCTGTATGTGCCGCTCATTAGGATGAATGTCTAAAAGTAGCTGAATCAAAGAATGCTGATGGACCTTTTAAGAGACTGTTGACACCTATTGCCAAAATATATTAGGTTGACTTTTACCTAAATACAAAGAACCTTTTTTCTCCCTGCATTATAGTATAGCCCTGGTAAAAAACCTTTGCAGTTTCAGAACTTTAGTAACAGCACCCTGCTTACACAATTGTCTGGTATAATTCTGTTCTGGCTCTTATTTCTTGAGATAAACCAGGGCTTCCAAATTCATAGCTTCAAGTTTAATAGTATTTCCAGAGTTCCCAAAGTAATACTTGATATTAATTAGGGGTAAAGTATATTTTGAATTGCCATATGATCCTGAGTTTCCATGGTAGATAACACTGTAAATTGCAGATAGCAAAGTTAATTAATGTTCAGGTTAATGTCTGGGATTTCATGGTATGTGGGCAGTAGGATTAAGGGACAATGTTACTAGTGCATGAGCTTGAATGATGTGCATTTGAATATTTGCTCTGTGGCCATACTGTACAACAGGCAGAATAAGGATAAATGGTGAAACTGACTGCTAAGTATATTTATTACACTGTTCTCTCTATTTGAGTATGTTTGAATCTTAATAAGAAGTAATCAGAAAAATAATAACAAAAATCACCACTTTAGATATAATAACGTATTCTCATAATTTATAAGGTAGGTAATTTTACTCTCATTTAACAGATGAGGAAACTATGTCACAGAGATTAAACTTCACTAAAGTGGTGCCCTAGTAAAATGGGAAAGCCAGGACTAGGCCCAGGCATTCTAGCTTCAGCACCTATGTATGCCCTTAACCACCATGATAACTAATTGCCTCTTCATGAGAAGAATATGGTGGTTGGTCCATAATTTAATTATCTGGCTACCCCTCTAGTTGGGAGGTGTTTTATGAAAATGGCAGGGGAAAACTTTTAAGTCTGTGGGAAGAGAATTCCTTTTTTCCTGGGATGTTATTGTAAATTCAGGTGGGAGTATGGGTCTGAATTTTGAACTCAAGGCATTGCCTAGAATTTTACCATTTTAAATATGGTAAAGTTGATGTCCTAATCATTTCTCCCCATGCTGCTTAATATTTGTGTTCCCTAGGTACATCCAATGAGGTAGCCCAGTTTCTCTCCAAGGAAAATCAAGTCATCGTCCGCATGCGGGGGCTCCCATTCACAGCCACAGCTGATGAAGTGGTGGCCTTCTTTGGACAGCATTGCCCCATCACTGGGGGGAAGGAGGGCATCCTGTTTGTGACCTACCCAGACGGCAGGCCAACAGGGGATGCTTTCGTCCTGTTTGCTTGTGAGGAGTATGCACAGAACGCACTGAGGAAGCATAAGGATTTGTTGGGTAAAAGATATATTGAACTCTTCAGGAGCACAGCAGCTGAAGTTCAGCAGGTTGGTTTTCAGTAACATGGTGGCGGTTTTGCATTATTCCTGTTTTGTTTTTTTGTTTTTTTTTAAATTTCTGAAAACAACCCTCCATTATTCATTGTTAAAATGAAACTTGGAAAATACAGAAAGTGTAAGTGCATGAAAAAAATCTTGTTCCTTAACCAAATGATAACAAGCACTGTTAGCTTATATACACACAGAACACATACCATGTGTTTTTTGTATTCTGTTTCCAAACAATATCTTGAAAGTATACTTATGTCCAAAAAAATTTATATTTAATATGTTTCACAGAGTTACATAACTTAAATTTCTATTATACATTTGGATTGGGGGTTGGGTTTTTTTTTTCTGCCATAAGGAATTTCTAGATAAACATTCTTATAAAGCTCTTAATTTCTGATTGATTTCTTTAGAACTGAATATAGCGCATGAGCTTTTAAGGTTTTTAATTTTAACGTCTTGCCAAATTAATTTTCCAGTAAGCTTGATCAGTTCCGTGCTGCTGGTGGCAAAGTTTTCTTATGTCCTGGTACTTTCAGAATTCAGAGTTGTTTTGAGACACAATCCAGTTCCTAAAAACATTCTAAGACCTAGGCATGGAACCATCTCTAGGGTCTCGGGGCTTTTGGCTTTCCTTCTTGATTTGCCAGCTGAACCTTTCTCTTCCAGGGTCAGTTAGTGTTTCCTTGGTATCTGAGATCACAATAGACTGCTTCACAAGGCTCTTTCAACTTATTCTATTTGGGCCCTGTGATAGAACATAGCCAATGATTCCTTTGGACTTTTTCGCAAGCAGTTAGGACACTGACTCCACTATTATTTCTGTGAGTTTATGAAATGATCTTGTGTAGCTTCTACAAAGCCCATTGTATATTATGACTTAAATAAGTCTGTACCTTGTTGAAAATGAATATCAAACTCTGAATCTAAAATAAGCTCTACATGCTTTGGGATTCCAATATTACAGGCATCCTTCCCAAACTAGAGGGGGGAAATGAGATTTTTTTCATTGGAAGAACAGTTTCGTGGAAATCATAACCTAGAATGGATTACCCCAGGGCCTTGGCTACTTTATTGATTGGTTTGGGTATAGAGTATGCTACCTCTGTGTGACTCTAACATAAGGTAGTTTTGTGTGGGGGTGAGCTTCTTCTCCAGCCCCCTATTTCTACTGATTTATGTAATAAGATTTGAAGTAGTGATAGGCTCTGCACTGTCTTCTTTTCATTACTAATATTTCATTTAATAACTATTTGCTCACCACCTATTTGGCAGGTTCCGTAGGTACTAGACCATTTCCTGCCTCAAGTTTGTCTATAATCACATTTATTTTCTATTGTGTTCTTTCCCTAATGTTTGTGCTGTGTCTGGATTATACAATTTCTGTAAAGCCTTGCTGTCTTGTGGGAACATTTTCTTGGTTTTGTTTATTCTTTGATTTTTTTTTATTGTTGTTTGGTCACCTCTTACTCAAATAGCAACTGGACAGGGTGTGAATAAGGAAATTAGGGCAAATATTCTTAAGTTCAATTGCTTTATATTTTCAGTTTATGGGATGATAAAGTTTGCATGGGTCAGTCATTCAGAAAACCCAGGGATACCACACATGACATTTGCACAAAGACTCCTTAGTATTATCAACTAGGAGCCATGTTCTAAACTAAATAGGCAAGAACTTTGAATTGCCTGGGAGCAATTTTTTCTTCAAAAGGTACTTGGCCTCATTCATTCTCAAGATAGCCAAATTCTATTCTATTTAACAGTCAAGATCCTGTGTCTTGACAGTGTCTAAAAGTTCACTGGGAAACTAAGTGATTATTTTTATGATCACTAAATTATTTTTTCGGTTTTACATTATTCTGCCATTCTCTCTTTTTTGCTTTGGATGCTATTTGCTTTATAAATGTGGCATTATATTGTAATATAATCCATAGTCCTTATTTTACCTTTGGTTCCATTACTGGGTTATTGTCTTTATGCTTCTTGGATTTGTTTTTGTTTTTTTTTGTTTTTTGTTTTTTTTTTTAAGGGTATTCTTTCTTTCTTTCTTTCTTTCTTTATTTATTTTTAGAGAGGGGAAGGGAGGGAGAAAGAGAGGGAGAGAAACATCAATGTGTGGTTGCCTCTCACGTGGCCCCCACTAGGGGCCTGGCCTGCAACCCAGGCATGTGCCCTGACTGGGAATCGAACCTGCGACCCTTTGGTTCGCAGCCCGCGCTCAATCCACTGAGCTATGCCAGCCAGGGCTGCTTCTTGGATTTGAAGGTGGAATGTGAAGCAATATTGAGGGGACTATTGGATTTAGAAAAATGAGATCTAGTAGATTGCTACAACAGTACATGATTAGCAATTCCAGATATTTGTGAAAGTTGCAACTTTAAGGATATTTGCCTCAAGGCAGATAGTGATGTGTTGTCTAGTAGACAAGTCCTTAATCTAAGTGCATTTGTGTTGTGTGTGGTATATCCCTCAGCATGCATTTGATGAAAGTGGGTATCATGCCCACTCAGCTGAAAAGCATGAGTCCCTTTCTCCATGAGTGCTTCTCAAACTTTAATATTCTGCGCATCACCTGGGGATCTTGTTAAAGTGCAGATTTCTATTTACTAGGTCTGGGGTAGAGCTGAGATTGTGCATTTCTAACGGGCTCCCTAGCTATGCCAGTGCCAACAGCATTGGCATAGCAAGGCTCTAAATCACTTCCGTTTTGCTTTGAGTACAGGTGCTGAATCGATTCTCCTCGGCCCCTCTCATTCCACTTCCAACCCCTCCCATTATTCCAGTACTACCTCAGCAATTTGTGCCCCCAACCAATGTTAGAGACTGTATACGCCTTCGAGGTCTTCCCTATGCGGCCACAATTGAGGACATCCTGGACTTTCTGGGGGAGTTTTCCACAGATATTCGAACTCACGGGGTTCACATGGTATTGAATCACCAGGTAAGGAAGTTGCTTACGGGAAACTGATTTGCTTATTATTATCAAAGAGTCTCATACAATAAAGGAATACAGAGGTTTGTCAGTTGTACAGTAAGCCTTGAAAGGGTGACATAACTATATATGCTAGAGGCATTTAAGATGAACTCCTGAAAGAATGCTATCATGGGTATGATAATTCCAATTTGGCTCTGACTCTGTCATCATATATATCCATCAAATTCTCAATAGCATCATAGGACATCAGTCTAATACATTCTATTGTTGCAACTACTGAACTCTGCTGTCATAGCGTGAAAGCAAACATGGATGATACATAAACCAATGACACTGTCTCCATTCCAGAGTAGTTCGTACCCATAGGCTGTTTAGAAACAGCTTATTTTATTTCATGTATATATTTATATATATTTATGTATAAGTTAGACATCAAAGTACTTTCAGTGAAGTGTAAACTCAATAAGGACTAGTATCTGCACCACCTAGAACACTGTGTGTTCACAACAGGCACTCAAATGTATTATGAATTGTTTAGTAGAAACCTCTATAAAAATGTAACAAAGTTCTATGATGTACAGTGGTATATATTCTAAATATTTGTAAAGGAGTTCCTGGCTTAGTTCCCTTGATTTTGGTTAAATAAAATTAATCATCTTTGTTACTGGACAATATGCCAGTATTTTGTGCTATCATAAACAGGACAGAATTGCAGAAACCTATAAACTCAGAATCCCAATTAAAATTTTGGAACTCTTTTATTAAAAGCAAAGTTGTTTTAATTTTTGAAAATGAGATGTTTTTGATGAATACTGGGTTGAACATAACTTTGTATTGGAATACCAATGTTTTTCTAAGCTGCTAGTATTCCACTTTTTCTTTTCACATGGAGATTTGGTCATGTTCCTAACCATGATCCTGTCTCACTGGAGAGTGCATGCCACTGGGTACAGGTGATCAGAAACATCCCGAACCCCGCTTGGTTTTCCACACCAGCATATGCTCATTCTAACTCTTACGTCAGTGTTAAGCTATGCAACTTTTTGTCTAAGTAGGTACCCTCTCAAGCATGCTTCATCAGAATCCTTTTGAATAAAATTCCCCATAATTCCTCATAAATCCTCTCCAGGGATTAGTTTGGTTTCTCTTTGGGTCACCATTTCTAATAACGTAGGGGCTATTATTAGTCTTTAATTAACAACAGTAGACAGGTTTGCCTATCATTGACCCACACAACCTATTGCGATTGCACTTGGGTGAAATGCTTCTTAGATGATGGACAAGCTCTGAGCTGTCTCGAAGATGTCAGGTTTCCATCTTGGACTGGGTTTCCCTGGTATCCCTAATTTCCCTGGTATGGTAACTCGTATGGTAACTTGCATGGTAATAATTTGCATTAAATAGTCCCTTAGGGACTTTTAAAGACATCCATAAATAAGAAAGTTTTATAAGCTGATTGTATTTTTATTGTCCCCCATAAAATGTTGATGCTAAATAAAACTATGGCATTTGGTTCTGTGGAACACAAATCTATCAGCTTGGTTTTGAATAGCAGATCTTTAGCTAGCTATTAGTAATAGAAGAAATGACTAGCGACACCTGTTGGGCCAAGAGTTAAGACAGAGAGGCACTGGCGAAGGTGAGAGAAGGGCTCCCCTGGAAGGCTGATGATAACGGCTATCGCCAGCCTTCACTGTGCTTTGCAGCTGCCAGTTCCTGTCTCCCCTCCCTGTGCCCAAGCCACATTCCAACCTAGGCTGCAGGGAGAAGGGCAAGGGATATTGCAGGACACCGATGGACAGAACTTAGAGCTAAAAGAGAAACTGGTTTATTCACTTTCCCATAGGAGGATACATAAAACTCAAATACTGGTTCTGTTACCAGCTTTTCTCAATCAAGTAAGTTCTAGTTGGAATTTTCAGAAATGCAAAACCCACTACACAACCCTGTACTTTGAGACCGCAGTTGCAAGGAGACAAACCTTTTCAAAACCGTGTAAATCTGATACTAATAGAAACCAAAAAGGATCACTTTCAGCTGTGAGCTCTCAAAATTGTTTCTTACACTTTTTGTGGCCATTCTGGTGATTGATTAGATGATGATATGCCAAGTCAGATTTCAGTAGGTCACATGGTCACCCAGATTTTGTGGCTAAAATGTCTGTACTTTGGGTGATTGTCACTTTGCATGTTTTGAAAGCAACCATTTCCTTGTTGAAGGAGACAGTCTCCTTTTGTTTTTATTCTCCCCCCCCCCCACACGCTCAGGGCCGCCCATCAGGAGATGCCTTTATCCAGATGAAGTCTGCGGACAGAGCATTTATGGCTGCACAGAAGTGTCATAAAAAAACCATGAAGGACAGATATGTTGAAGTCTTTCAGTGTTCAGCTGAGGAGATGAACTTTGTGTTAATGGGGGGCACTTTAAATCGAAATGGCTTATCCCCACCGCCATGTAAGTTACCATGTAAGTTTTTCTTGGGTCTTGGCGCTATTCTACGCTGTGTTGCTGGTAGGTGCTTAAGCTGCTTTCATAACTTTCTGTGTCCCTGGTTCTTTCTGAGGCAGGCAAAGTGGTTACATAAGGCTTTCCCATCTGAAATCGGTAGTATCTGGTAATCATGTAAGATTTTGGTTGTGGACATCCATAATTAGAGATGCTACAAATACTTCCTTTCAAATTATATTCTTGCTTTTCCAGTGATAAGCCCTTGATTTCTGAAGCTTAGTGTGCTCAAGATAAGCACTGACTCTGGGAGGCAACCTGGCTATGTAGATATTTTAATACGCATTTAAAGGGAAAATAAGTATGGCTGGATCTTTTTTTTTCCTCCTATAACACATTTGATTCAATGCCCGTTTTGCATTGTTCAGTTACTGAACATTAAGTATTTTTTGGATAGGATAACCTGGGGAGCATTTGTCTTGCTCTCCAAGATATCTGGAATGAGCAAGTGAGTAAAAAAAAAATATGAATGCGTAAATAAATTAGCCAAAGTTTCCATTGGATCGCAGGATCAGTGCTTAATTTCAAGCCATGCTCTTGCTCATTGGCAACTGGGTGCAAGCCATCTGAAATCTTGTTTGAGAGGAATAAGCCCTTTAGTCTGAAGACCAAGTTCTGGTTAGTGACTAAGGAACATTGGGGATCTAATGTTAAAAGTTGAATCTTTTCACACAATTTTCACTTTCAGCTTACTAGGAGGCATGTTAGGTATGTTTAAAGAATGTAGCACTTGGAATACAGTCCAGAGATAACTGAGACAGTAAACTGGATTTTGTGCTTGATTCCAGCAAAATGGGGAGCACAGGACATGACTTTCTAGCAAAGAGAAATCTGTACCAATAGACCTATTTGAATAAGGATTATTTATAGAATATTCAGTGGGGCTTAATCCTTTTTTCCCTTGGAATTCCTAAACACTAATATTCTATTTATCCGCTGCTTGCTGTTGGTGAATATCTAAGAGTTGGTTGGTAATAAGTATTAAGTTTTGAAAATCTATGATTGGGTTTAAGTGGTTATCTTAAAGTAATCTTAGTCATATGTATTCTGTACATAAACCATTGATAATGTCAGTAATTTTTACAATTTTCTTCAGTAATAATCTATCAAGCATTATGGCTAAGGGAATTTCTCCTTCATGTGTAACCAAAATTCTGCTGTGACATCATTTTACTTCTCCCTTCCTGGTACAAAACTGGTTATTACACTTTCTTCATAGGACTTCTCATTTCTTCCCCTTTCTCCCTCACAAGCCCTAAAATAATAAAAATTTGAAATGCATTTTTCACATAAAAATATATTTCCATATCTTTACTTTTAATACTTTCCAAAAATTTCAACTAAAATTGGCCATTTACCATTTTAATAGAGTTTACTCTTTTTTTTTTTTTTTGTTCAAATCAGAATTTCCATTTTATGCATGATAATATTATGCCTGTTCTGCTGGACTGTTTTTTTCTTATCAACTCACTTTAGGTGATTGCCTATTTATACAAGAACCAAAAAATTTACAGAAATTGCATTGATTTTTTTATATAATCTCAAGGATTGATGTAATTAATGTACTTAAAATAGTGACTAGTCGTGAGTCACTGAGAGGTTTCTTAACTGAATTTGAGCAAGAAATGCTGCTAAAGTCTCATTGTTTTAAAGTTGTAAACTTTTCTTTGTTTATTGAAATTTAACTGTTCAAAAAGTTTTAAAGTCACGTCCATTTTTCTAGTCTATGAATATATACATCTTGTTCTCTTTTAGGAATGCAAGAATGGCTGTACAGTCATTTGAATACACAAATCTGAGCTGTCTAATCTGTTGAGTTATTAAAACAAACTTTCTACTTTGTTTTGAGGCAGAACAGATGAGTACCTACTGTAGGTGTCTGATTGGTATGAGATATTCTCATTTAATAAATTGCTTGATAGTTTTGAAAGCAGGATATGAACACAGGCTTTATAATTTTCTGTATGACTCTGATGCCCCAATTTGTCCTAATTGCCCATATATGGACTCTCCAAAGGCCAGAGATCGTAATTTTAAAATTCCCCTACATGTTAGGTATCTACATGTAAGCTCAGTTTTCAGGGAGTAGGAACAAGTTACCCCAAAGGAGACTATGAAGTCAGTATGTGTACCTACATGAGGCTTTTGCCCTGTGTGCCCATTTTTAGGTGACCGCCCTATTGATCTCCATAGACATGTCAAAACTCATTAGAATTGCAGAAGTCAGAGATTTTCATGTGAAAAAGTGAAAATTATCCCTTGGCCCTCTGCTATTTGCAAAATAAATTAAGTTGTTTTGGGTGTGACAAAGTTAGGAGCCCTAAATTCAGACAACCTCTCAGTCACCTCTTTTGTTTGCTACACATGGCCTGGAAAGTTGCGTTCATCTCACATGTCAAAGGTAGGGGCCATCAGGCGGTCTGACTGAAGTTGGATAACCAGAAGACAAAGCAATTTCATTCCTTCTGTTTTCTATATAATCTGAGTTCACAGTTTCTGAGCTCTCAGGAAGACTAGCACTTCTGTTTCTCAGGACTGCTTTCCAGGTTGGATTCCGCCCCCCTCCGCCCCTCCTTCCCATCAGGTTTGAATGTGTAGATTAGCTTCAAAGCCCATCTCCTAGTGGGAATAATGCAGAGTTAACTTACTTCTTTTATGTCACTTCATCCTGAAACCATATAATCTCGCATAATACATGGTACTGGTGAAGAGTGTCTCAGCATCACCATTTTCATTTTGCGCTGTACTATGGGGTAGCTAAGATGGAATAACAGCTTTTAATATGAAGTTATACTACATGTCGGTCCCATGTTTCTTTCCTCAGAGAGTTTATTTATGGTAACTGGCACACAGGCATGGAAGGAAAATATCATGTCATGAAATGTTTCAGACGAATTTTGATGATACTGTTTTCTCCAAATTTCAGACCAAGAATGTTTCTTTAAGTTGGAGTATGAGATCTGAGATTACTGCCAGGTTTTGTCTATCTACTCAAAAGAAAGTTGCTAGGGGTAGTAGAAAGAACTGCTCTTTAAAATGTGTACGTGTAATAATGTTACGGCTTTAGTGCTGCACATGCGTGTCAGCTCTTACAAATGTTTCAAAGTCTCTCTCTCTCTCTCTTTCTCTTTCTGCTTATTTAGGCCTGTCTCCTCCTTCCTACACATTTCCAGCTCCTGCAGCAGTTATTCCTACTGAAGCTGCCATTTATCAGCCCTCTCTACTTTTGAATCCAAGGGCACTGCAGCCTTCCACAGCATACTACCCAGCAGGCACTCAGCTCTTCATGAACTACACAGCATACTACCCCAGGTAAGGCTCTGATGGACATGGAAATGAGGGACAAAAACAAAAGGCCTCCTTCAGAGGCCAGTACCCGAGTTCGCAAAAGAATATTCTCTGCCACATTGAAAGTTAGCATGATAGGCAACTGCTTCTGTCATATCTCAAAGTAAGGTTGTTTCAAGACAAGCCAAAATATGTTTATTTTTGATCATGTATTAACAGAATCTTTCAAGCTATTTTTGTGTACAGCTTTACTTTTTTAGCTTTTCCTATCTTAGGACCATAATTGAAGGGTGCTGTAATTATTGCAATAGGGTGGCAATACCTTGTGAATTTTTAAAATGAATTTAAAAACAGGAAAATCATTAATAACAACAATTATATATATATTTTTAAAGATTTTCTTTTCTTTTAGATTTTATTTATTTATCTTTAGAGGGGAAGGGAAGGAGAGAGGGAGAGAAACATCAATGTGTGGTTGCCTCCTGCATGTCCCCTGCCGGGAACTGGCCTGGCAACCCAGGCATGTGCCCTGACTGGGAATCGAACCGCGATCCTTCGGTTCGCAGGCCCGCGCTCAATCCACTGAGCTACACCAGCCAGGGCAACAATTATATTTTAAAATAGCATTAATTCATGTCACCTCACAATAAATAAATACAGTTGTTTTAAATCATACACAACCTGTATGCTTCCTCCCCTAAATCTTTAAAAACAACTTCAGATAAAATTTATTTAGAACTTTATTAGAATCAACTCTTTCCCCTGGTTTTCTAGGGAAAGATTTTTTTTTAAATTATAGCTGACATAAAATATTATTTAGTTTCTTATGTACAACATAGCTAGGATTATTTGTTCAAGTCTTATACAAAATGCTATCGATATTTTGCTACAGATTTCATTGAATTTGTAGTCTGCCTCAGATATTGTAGACATTTTAACTATGTTAATTCTTCCTGTCCGTGAGCATGGTATATAACTTCTATTTATATGTATCTTCAATTTCTTTTTTCATTGTCATAATTTTTCAAGTACAAGCTTTTTACATCCTTTGTTACATGTATTTTTAAGAGTTTTTTTGGGGGATAGAATTATACATGGGATTGTTTCCTTGATTTATCTTTCTGATAATTATTGGTGTGTACAAATGTAACTGATTTCAGAATATTAAGTTTGTATCCTGCTATTTTCTTTAATTAACTTATCAGTTCTAATAGTTTTTTAGTGGAATCTTTTTAAAAAAATTTTAAGAGAGAGTGGAAGGGAGGAAGAAGTGAGGAAGAGAAACATTGATGTGAAGACACACATCAGTGGGTTGCTTCTTGTAGATGCCACACCAGGGACTGAATCCAAAACCTGGTCACGTGCCCTGACCAGTAATCAAACCAGCGACCTTTCACTTTGTGAGACAATGCCCAACAAACTGAGCCACACAAATCAGGGTGGAATCTTTAGTTATATACAGTATAATGTCATCTGAAAATAAAGACAAGTTTACATCTTCCCTTTCAAACTCAGATAGCTATTTCTTTTTCTTGTCTCATTGCTGTGGCTAGGACTTTCAATACTATGTTGGTTAAAAAGTAAAAGTGGACATCATTGTGGTGTTCCTGATGTTAAAAAGAAAAAGCTTTCAGCCCTGATTGGCATGGCTCAGTTTTGCCTGTTGACTATGCTCCTGGCAGTGGGTTTGTCATACGTGGCCTTTAATATATTGAAGTATGTTCCCTCTATTCCCACTGTGATGAGAGGTTTTATCATAAATTGGTGCTGGATTTTATCAAATGCTTTTTCTGCATCTATTGATATGATCATGTGGTTTTTATCCTTCATTTTGTTTATGTGGTGAGTCACATTTATTAATTTGCAAATGTTGTACCATCCTTGCATCCACAGAATAAATTGATCATGGTGTATGATCTTTTTGATGTGTTGCTGTAGTCAGTTTGCTAATGTTTTGTTGAAGATTTTAGAGTCTATGTTCATCAGTGATATTGGCCTATAATTTTCTTTCTTTGTAGTATATTTATCTGGTTTTGGAAGTAGGATAATGCAGGCCTCGTAAAATGAGTTTGGGAGCCTTCCCTCCTCTTGAATTTTATGAAGTAGTTTGAGAAGGAGAGGTGTTAAAAATGTTTGGTAAAATTAACTTGTGAAGCCATCTAGTCCATGGCTTTTGTTCTTTGGGAGTTTTTTTATTACTGCTTCAATTTTATTAGGTGTTATCTATCTATCAGATTTGCTGATTCTTCCTGATTTATTGTTGGAAAATTGTATGTTCTAGGAATTTATCTGTTTCGTCCAGATTGTCTAGTTTGTTGGCATATAGTTGTTCATAATATTTTCTTACAATCCTTTGTATTTGTTTGGTGTCAGTTGTTACTTTCCTCTTTCATTTCTGATTTTATTAATTTGGGTCCTCTCCTTTTTTCCTTGATGAGTTGGTTAAAGGTTTGTCAATTTTTTTATTAAAGATTTTATTTATTTATTTTTAGAGACAGGGGAAGGGAGGAAGGGAGGCAGAAAGAGAGGAAGAGAAACATCAATGTGTGGTTGTCTCTCGCACACCCCCCACTGGGGACCTGGCCCACAACCCAGAATGTGCCATGGCTGGGAGTCAAACCACCGACCCTTTGGAGCCATACCAGCTAGGACCAAAGGTTTGTCAATCTTGTTTATCTTTTTAAAGAACCAGTTCTTGGGACTTCCGGCCAAGATGGAGGCATAGGCGGACACACTGTGCCTCCTCTTACAACCAAAATTAAGGACAACAAATATTTAGAAACAAGAAAACAATCAGAACTTATAGAAAATTGAAATGTACGGAAGTCCAAAAACCATTCATCCAGACCGGTAAGAGGGGCAGAGTCGCGGCAGGAAAAAGTGGAGGTGCGGACCCAGGACACAAGCAGCAGCGGCTGGCAGTTCCCAGGTGCACAGGTGGCGGCTGGCGGTCCCTGGGCCCACAGGCAGCAGCTGGTGGACCCCGGACACAGGGGGGCAACTGAGCAGAACCAGTGAGGCCGCACAAGGCAGCTGGCTGACCAGGTGGTCCCACATTCGCGCGCGCAGATGGTCCAGGCAGAGGGGAAGTGGCGGAAGGGACTGAATCCAGGAGAGAGCGGAGCAGGCGCCATTACTCCCTCTCAGACCCCGCCCCCACATACAGCGTCACAATCCAGCGACTGGGCTGCCCCGCACTGGGGAGCGCCAGAGGCTCAACCCCTCACTACGTAACAGCACGCGCGCGTGCACAGATAATCCAGGTGAAGGGGAAGCAGCGGAAGGGACCGGAGTCCAGAAGAGAGTGGAACAGGCACCATTCTTCCCTCTCGGACCTCACCCCCACCTATAGCGTCACAACCCAGCGACTGGGCTACCCACACTGGGGAGCGCCAGAGGCTCAACCCCTCACTACGTAACAGCATGCGCGCAGATAATCCAGATGAAGGGGAAGCGGCGGAAAGGACCAGAGTCCAAGAGAGAGCGCAACAGGCACCATTCTTCCCTCTCAGACCCCACCCCCACATACAGTGTCACAACCCAGCGACTGGGCTGCCCTGAGGAACACCTAAGGCTCCACCCCTCACTACGTAATAGCCATGACCAGACTAAAACCAAAAAAAAAAAAAAAAAACCACCAAAAATGGCTCAAGCCGGAGAACAAATGAATGCTCCAGAGCCAATTCCTCTAAGCAGTGAAGAGATAGCCAACCTGTCAGATGCACAGTTCAAAGCACTGGTCATCAAAATACTCACAGAATTGGTTGATTTTGCTCACAAATTAGATGAAAAAATGCAGGCTACAATACGTGAAATGAAGGAAAATGCATGGGGAACTGATAGAGATGGAAGGAAAACTGGGACTCAAATCAATGGAGTGGACCAGAAGGAAGAAACTAACAACCAAACAGAAAACAAGGAAGAAACAAGAATTCGAAAAAATGAGGAGAGGCTTAGGAACCTCCAGGACATCGTTAGACGTCCCAACATCCGAATTATAGGGGTCCCAGAAGGGGAAGAAGAAGAGCAACAAGTGGAAAACTTATTTGGACAAATAATAAAGGAGAACTTCCCCAATCTGGCAAAGGAAATAGACTACCAGGACGTCCAGGAAGCTCAGAGTCCCAAAGAAGTTGGACCCAAGGAGGAACACACCAAGGCGCATCGTAATCCCATTAGCCAAGATGAAAATGAAGGAGAGACTTCTAGAAGCAGCAAGGGATAAGGGAACAGTCACCTACGAAGGAGTTCCCATCAGACTGTCAGCTGATTTCTCAAAAGAGACCTTCCAGGCAATAAGGGGCTGGAAAGAAATATTTGAAATCTTGAAAAGCAGGGACCTACATCCAAAATTGCTCTCAGCAAAGCTGTCATTTAGAATGGAAGGGCAGATAAAGCGCTTCTCAGATAAGGTCAAGTTCAAGGAGTTCATCATCACCAAGCCCTTATTATATGAAATGTTAAAGGGACTTAGCTAAGAAATAGAAGATAAAAAATAGGACAGTGAAAAGACAGCAAACTCACAGCTATTAAGAACCACACCTAAAACAAAAGCAAACTAAGCGAACAGCTAGAACAGGAACAGAACCACAGAAATGGAGATCATGTGGAGGGTTAGCAACAGGGGAGTGGGAGGAGGAGAGAGGGGGAAAAGGTACAGAGAATGAGTAGCATAGATAGTGGGTAGAAAATAGACAGGGGAGGGCAAGAATAGTATGGGAAATGTAGAAGCTAAAGAACTTATGACACATGGACATGAGCTAAAGGGGGGAATGTGGGTGGGAGAGGGTGTACAGGGTGGAGGGGAATGATGGGGGAGAAATGGGACAACTGTAATAGCATAATCAATAAAATATATTTAAAAAAAAAAAGAACCAGCTCTTGGATGAATTGATCTTTTGTATCATTTTTTTTAGATTCTAGTTCATTTGTTTCTTCTCTGATCTTTATTATTTCCTTCCATCTACTCACTTTGGGCTTTGTTTGTTGTTCTTTTTCAAGTTCCCTTTTTTTTTAAGATTAAAAAAATTTTTTTATTGTTGTTCAAGTACAGTTGTCTCCATTTTCCCAGCACTACTTTCCCCCACCCCACCCATCCCCACCTCCCACACTCAATCCTACCCCTCCTTGGCTTTGTCCTTGTGTCCTTTATACATGTTCCTTAATGACCCTTTCTCCTTTTCCCCGCTTTGTCCCCTCCCACCTCCCCTCTGGTTACTGTCAGTTTGTTCTTTGTTTCATTGTCTGTGGTTATATGTTGCTCACTTGTTTTTTGTGTTAATTAGGTTCCACTTATAGGTGAGATCATATGGTATTTGTCTTTTACACCTGGCTTATTTCACTTAGCATATGTAAAATTAGATTGGTTTATTTGAGCTTTTTCTTATTTTTGGAATAGGCCTGTAATGCTATGAATTTCACTTTTAGGATTGTTTTATCTCTGTTCCACAGATTTTTTATTTTTGTGTGCTCATTTTCATTTGTTTCAAGGTATCTTTAGAGATCTTCTTTGATCTCATTGTTGACCCATTCATTGTTTAATAACATGTTAGCTTCCATGCCTTTGTGTGTTTTTCAGTGTTCTTGTGATTGATTTCTAGTTTCATAGCATTGTGATCAGAGAAGATGCTCGATGTGATTTCAATCTTCTTAAATTTACTGAGACTTGTTTTGTGTCCTAACATGTGGTCTATCCTTGAAAATGTTCCATGTGCACTCGAAAAGTATATATAAAGTACCTTGTTTGAAGGTCTTTGCTTTTCATCACCTTGAGTATTTCACACCACCCCCTTTTGGCCTGAAATGTTTCTGTTAAGAAATCAGATGATAGTCGAATGGGTGCTTCTTGTATGTGTCTGCTCTTCTCTTGTAGCTTTTAGGATTCTCTCCTTGTCTTTAAGCTTTGCCATTTTTATTATGATGTCTCTGGATGTAGGCCTCTTTGGGTCCAACTTGTTTGGGACTCTCTGAGCTTCCTGGACTTGTGTGTCTTTTCTCTTTATCAGATTAAGGAAGTTTTCAGACATTATTTCTTTAAAATAAGTTCTCATCCTTTGCTCTCTCTGTCTCCTGTTATTCCCATGATGCGGATTTTCTTATGCTTCATATTGTCCCAAAGGTTTCTTAATTCTCCTCATTTTTAAAAATTAATTAATTTACTTATTTTTAGAGAAGGGGGAGGGAAGGAGAAAGAGAGGGTGAGAAATATCACTGTGTTGTTGCCTCCTCTTACATGCCCCCTGCTAGGGACTCTGCCTGCAACCCAGGCATGTGCCCTAACTGGGAATCGAACCAGCGAGCCTTTGGTTCACAGGCCCTTGCTTAATCTACTGAGCCACACCAGCCAAGGCTTAATTCTCTTCATTTTTTTAAATTCTTTTACATTTTTGTTGTTCTGCCTGGGTGTTTTTTCCTACCTTGTCTTCCAAATAGCTGGTTTGATTCTCTGGTCATTTAACTTACTGTTTATTCCTTCCAGGACATTATTTACTTCAGATATTCCATTCCTTTTTTGGAATGGTCCTTTTTTATGGTTTCTATCTCTTTTTTCATGCTGTTCAATATCCTTATAATCATTAATTTAAACACTATTTGATAAATGCTTGCCTCCATTTCATCTAGTACTTCTGGAGAATTCTCTTGTTCTTTCATTTAGAGATTTTTGTTTGTTTGTTTGTTTGTTTGTTTCCCCTTTGTGTTTGTTTCTGTGTATTAGGTAGATCTGCAAGACTCTGTTTCAGGCCTAGGTCACATGCTGTGCTGACCCTCTGCAACCTGTTTGGAGCTATCAGTAATCCATAGCTTCTGGTTCCCTCTGCTGGGCCTGTTTGTGTGCAGAAAGAACCCGTCTGCACTCCCAGACATGTGCCTCTGTCTGCAGGCTTTTGTTAGGCTTGAAGAGTGAAAGTCTTCCAGCTGTACACCTCAGCAGTAGGTCTTAGCCCCACAGTGGGTGGGGTAGAGTCATTCCTGTGGGTGGGGCTATTGCTTCCCCTCAGGCTGACGCCACTTGGAAGAGAGTGCTCTGCCTGAGAAGCATGGCTCCTGCAGTATGGGGCATGACTCAGCACAGGGATCCTGGCAGGTGTTCCTTCAGCTCTCTCCTCAGAGCCACTTCCCCAGGCTCTCCTCTTGTGTCTCTAGTCCACTCTTCTCTCCCTTTGCCAGAGCCCGGGGTTAGTGGCTACAAACGGAATTTTGTGTGTCGGCCCTTTAAGATGCTCTCGGTGTATCAAGCCCTCTCTCCCTGGCAGACAGAAACCCTGCTGCTTTTCACAGCCATTTGTTATCTGGATTCCTTTCCCAGTTCTGGTGCTATTAGCTTGGGAGCCCAGCTTGGGGTTTGGGCCCCACAGTTCACAAGGGGACCCCCTCAGCCACTGAAATATCTCTCCCTCACTTCAGCTGCCACCTGTGTGAGCCCAGTCAGCTCTCTCATGCCTTCTCCACACTCCCTACCAGTCATATTATGGTGTTGTGGCTTCTTCCATCTATGGATGTAAGGCTTCTCTCCAGCTAGTGTTCAGTTGGTTATTCAGGGTGATTTTTCTATAATTTAGTTGCAATTCCAGTTTAGTCCTGGGAGGAGGTTAGTTTAGCTTTCACTTACTCCTCTGCCATCTTGGGTCTCTCCGCTTATTGATTATAGACAGGGGAAGGGAGGGAGAAAGAGAGAGATAGAAACATTGATATGAGAGAAAAACATTGATTGGTTGCCTCTTCATGCACTCCAACCAGGGACCAAACCCACAACCGACACATGCCTTGCTGAAAATCGAACCCATGACCTTTCAGTTTACGGGACTATGGTCCAAGCAACTGAGCCACACTGACTAGGGCTGTGTTTTGTTTTGTTTTTTCTTTTTTTTGTTGTCGTTTTGCTCAATCCTTTCACCTTCTTCACCCACCCCTAAAAATCTTCCTCCCCTCTGACAACCGTCAGCCTGGTCTCTCTCTGTATCTAAGGAAGAGTCTGTTTCTATTGTGTTGGTAGTTTATTTTGTTCATTAGATTCTACATATAAGTGAAATCATATGGTACTTGTCTTTCTCTGACTGGCTTATTTTACTTAGCATAATATTCTCTAGATCCATTCATGTTGCTGTGAAACATAAGATTTCCTTTTTTTATAGCCAAGTAGTTCCGTTACATAAATGTACCACAGCTTTTTAATTTACTCATCTACTGATGGGCACTGCACTGCTTCTAAATTTTGGTTATTGTCAATAATGGTGAGATGAACATGGGGGTGCATATATTCTTTCAAATTAGTGTTCTGGTTTTCTTCAGATATATACCCAGAAATGGCATTGCTGGGTCATAAGGCAGTTCCATTTTTAATATTTTTGAGGTATCTCCATACTGCTTTCCACAGTGGCTGCACCAGTTTGCATTTCCACCAACAGTGCATGAGGGGTTCCCTTTTCTCAACATCCTCACTAAGACTTGTTTGTTGATTTATTGATGATAGCCATTTGGACCAGTGTGAGGTGATAGCTCATTGTGGTTTTAATTTTTCATTTCTCTGATGACTAGTGATATTGAGCACCTTTTCATATGTCTATTAGCCATCTGTATGTCCTCTTTGGAGAGGTGGTTTCCTTTACTGTGCAATATCTTTTTAGTTTGACAGAGCTTCATTTGTTTGTTTGTTTGTTTTTTGTTTCCCTTATTGGGGAGAAATATCAGAAAAAATACTGGTAAGAGAATTGTCAGATTTACTGCCCTATGTTGTCTTCTACAAGTTTTATCGTTTTCAGTCTTACATTTAAGGATTTCTAAAAATTATTTGTTTGTTTGTTTGTTTGTTTGTTTGTTTAGAGGAGGGGGAGAAAGAAAGGAAGAGAAACATCAATAGGAGAGAGAAATATCAGTCGGTTGCCTTTCATACATGCTGCAACCTAGGATGGAACCTGCAACCCAGGCATGTTCCCTGACAAGGAATCAAACAAGCAACCTTTCCCTTTGCAGGGTAATACCCAACCAACTGAGCCATGCCAGTCAGGGCTTACATTTAAGTTTTTAAATCCATTTTGAGTTCATTCTTGTATATGATGTTAGAAGGTGGTGTAGCCCTGGCTGGTATGGCTCAGTGGACTGAGTGCCAGCCTATGAATAAGAGTCACTGGTTCAATTCCCAGTCAGGGCACATGCCTGGGTTGCAGGCCAGGCCTCTGGTAAGGGGTGCAGGAGAGGCAACCACAATGGATGTTTCTCTCCCTCTTTCTTCCTCCCTTACCCTTTCTAAAATAAATGAATAAAATCTTTTTAAAAATTATTTTTAAAAAAGAAGGTGGTTTAATTTCTTTCTTCTTCTTCTTCTTTTTTTTTTTTTTTTTTTGCATGTATCTGTCTTCATGTTTAACTTTTGAGAAACAACCCAACTTTTTCCCACCAGAAATATACAAAGTTTCTAATTTCTCTACATTCTTTTCAACTCTTAACTGTCTTTCATTTTAACTGTTTTTGTGAGTGGATTTGTTATGGATTGAGTTGCATTTCCTTAATGACTATTTTTAGCATCTTTACATGTACTTACTAGCCATCTATTTTCTTTGAAGAAATGTTCAAATCCTTTGCACATTTTTTAATTAGGTCATTTTTCTTATTGTAAAATTTTTTAGTTGTAAAATTTCTTTGTATTCCCAATAACAGACATTATAACATATGATTTACAAATACTTTCTCCCAGCCTTTGGGTTGTCTTTTTGTTTTCCCAATAGTTTCCTTTAAAAAAATAAACATTTTCTTTCTTTCTTTCTTTTTAAGATTTTATTTATTTATTTTTAGAGAGTGGAGGAGGAGAGAGGGAGAAAAACATCACAGTGTGGTTGCCTCTTGCATGCTCCCTACACTGAGGACCTGTCCTGCAACCTAGGCATGTGCCCTGACTGGGAATCAAACCAGCAGCTCTTGGGTTCACAGGCTTATGCTCAGTTTACTGAGCTACACCAGCCAGGGCTAAAAAACAAACATTTTCCATTTTAATGAAGTCCTATTTATTTTTCTCCTTTTGTCACTTATGCTTTGTCACATACAACACAAGTTCGTGAAGATTTATTACTACATATTGTTGTAAGAGTTTTGTAGTTTTAGCTCATATTTAGATAACATTACCTAATTCAAACTAATTTTCTATGTAGTTTAAGGTAGAGGTTCAAATTCAACCTTTTGCATATGCATATTTCATTGTTTCAGCACCATTTATTGAAGAGAGTCTTCTTGCCTCATCACATTGTCTTAGAACCCTTGTTGAAAATCAATTGACCATAAATGTAGGAGTTTATTTCTGGCCTCTCAGTTCTATTCCATGCATCAGTGCCTACCATTAAGGCAGTACCACGCCATCTTGAATACTGTCCTTTTGTAGGAAGCATTGAATTTTGGAAATGTTACATCATCCTACTTTGTTCCTTTTTAAGAGAATTTAACTTTTATGGGTCCTTGGAATTTCCATGTGTGGTTTAGGTTCAGTTTCATCACTTCCGCAAAAAAGCCAGTTAGAATTTTCATAGCTATTGCATTGAATCTGTACAATTTAGAGAGTTTATAAACCTGGGCTGCCTTTCCATTTATTTAGATGATCTTTTATTTTTTAATAGTGTTTTGTGGTTTTCAGTGTACAAGTGTTGCTACATTTTTTCCCCTAAGTATTCTTTGTGATGCTATTGTGAATGGAAATGCTTTATTAATTTTATTTCTGGGTAGTTCATTGTAGTGTATAGAAATGCAGTTGATTTATTTTGTATGTTGATCTTGTACCTTGCTGAACTGATTTATTCTAGTAGTTTCTTAGTAAGTTCTTTTTAATTTTCTATATCTGTAAGTTTATCTTGTCTCTGTCCTGTCACTTTTTTCCATAAATTACTTCATTTTTGCTGGTTGTTATTTCAGTAATATGAAAGACATTGGAATTTAGGTTGATAGAAAATTCTTATTTTCATGCCGTTAGGTAGTTACACAGATTTAAATGTCTTAAGATGCTTTGTATACAATAGGTAATCCTAGTGCAAAGAATAAGGATATGATTCCAGGTTTTGTTGTATTTAGGCTTAATCAAAATATGTGTACCTTGTAATTGTCATTTTATAACATTAAATTAGCCATTTGGATAACTTTTATCTTTTTATTTTATCTTGGTTAGAGTCTGAAGTCATTAGATACCTACATTTAATTTATAGGCAGTCTTTAGCCAAAGGAATAGAATATATCAGGACAGAGCTATAGAAATAAGTTGTATATTGTGGAAATGAACTGCTTTCATATCCAGTTTGGAATGTCCGAGTAAGTTGTAGTAAAATACACAAAGTCTTCCTGGTCTTGGAGTATTTGAGTTAGTGTTTATCAGACATTTGACATGGGCATGTATAGTCTTTGGATGAATGGTAGTTGTATGGGGGAAAGCATTGAACTAGGAGTTGAGAGGTCTGGATGCTTCTGGTTTGGTGAAGCACTTGACCTTTGAGAAATTATTTAACTTAACCTCTTACTTTCTGTTTCCACCTCTGTAAAAATGAGGAGGTGTGGTTGAACGATGACTAAAGTCCTATTCAGGCTTAAACAGCATTCCCTCCCAGTTGCATACAGATTGACTTTTAGTCTCTAAACAGACTCTCCTCAGAGGGAGTTGTAAAAATGTCTCTCAACAGGCAAACATGTTGAGGATCACTGCTGTAGAAACTGAAAAGGTTAAGAGCAGCTTGATGTCAAGTAATATTTTCAGGCTCCCATATTTTTAAAATGATTCAATAGAATGGAGGTTATGGAAATAGCAAACATGAAATAACAAATTATTGCATGTTATGGTTTATGGAATAATTTGCTGTGTTTAATCATTGAATCTGAAGAACAATTCTGTGGAACTCGAGAGGTGCTATCATCCCCATTTGCCAAATGATATAATTGAAGTTCACAGAAATTCAGTGACTTGCTCAAGTTTACTGGGTAATAAAAACAAGGAGTCTGGAAGTAGATGCACATCTGGTGCCATTCCTGTTAACCGATCCGTTAGGATTATGTAGGATAGATAGTCCCAAAGATTTTTTTTAGTCCCTTCCATTTCATGTTTACTTGTCTTTGAAATGGGATAATTACCTACCAAGAGAGATTTATAAGCGTTAATATGCCTTTTTTAGGGTAAATAATACAAAACTGTGGTTCTTTATTGCTCTTTAAGCTGATAACTTGTTTAAAAATTTTTGCCTATATTTTCAGTTATGGGTTTCTGGCCACTAATTGTGGAAAAGAGATTGGGTAGGGGACAGGATGAGACTAATTATAGTATGGTAGGTCATCACTTGAGTTGCCATATAAAGAATAATTAGGAATTCAATTGGTTTGTGCTCCTTGAGGGTAATAGTTGTAGATATACCAAGAGGGACTTACACATCAATTTTCCCCTTGCGTTAACGGTGATTGATTTTAATTTGTTGTGAATCCCTTCCAATATACCCACCACCTCCTCCTCTTTTCAGTCAGGTTGGAAGAAATAATTCACATGTGCTATATAGTACTTTACTGTATTGTTGAGCTACAGTCACTGCTGTACCTTTGCTTGTGTATATGGGTAGAACAGTCTGTTCCTTGGAGAAGTCACTCCAAATACTTTTGGTCTCTGTGGCTATGTTTCCTATTAGTCCTTTGCATTTATTCTTTTTCATGCCTTAGTATCCCTGGTAACTAGCCAGTTAATCATCAATGAGCTGGGCTTTGGAAGTGGTGCTTTGTGGTTGAGTGACCTCCAAGGCTAATTCTCTCCTTCCTGTCCCTTTAAGAATCTCAGAGAGAACTGGGGAAGTCCTGCATTTAACTCTGCATTAACCCTTCTACATTTCAACTTTTGGCTTTTCTAAAACAGCTGTGATAGTTCTCACTTGGCTTGGGAGATGTAACTCTGAGAATTCTAAGATCACCTTGAGAGAGTTCTGTTTCCTTAAGTAACTAATGTTTTTAGAGTAAATATTCAACATTGTCTATTCCCATTGGTTCACTGTACTTTCTCTCCCTTTAGCCCCCCAGGTTCGCCCAATAATCTTGGCTACTTCCCTACAGCTGCTAATCTTAGCAGTGTCCTTCCACAGCCTGGCACGGTGGTCAGAATGCAGGGCCTGGCCTACAATACTGGAGTTAAGGAAATTCTTAACTTCTTCCAAGGTTACCAGGTCAGTAGCTTGAAGAAGAAAAATATTCAGTGCCCTTAATACTTAAATTGATTTGCCTAAGATTGCAGCCAGGAAAGAAGCCGATTCTCTGAAACTCGTGTTTGTACAAGTGCTACTAGATTGTTTATGGAGGCAAAGAACCAGGGAGTCAGCGTCAGGAGGACTAGTGTGAGTGCTCACTTCAAACTCATCCCTTTGACAAGATTAGGGGTTTTCCATGCGCTTCTTATTGTTTCAGCTTAATCTGTTGGTGCTTTTTTTGGAAAAGGTCTTTGGGGAACACAGCTGCATGGGTCTTGACATCTAGAATAGGATTTGCTAAGGAGTTTTCCTCAAAGTCAATTATTGGCTAACACAAAAATATTTAAACATGGTGTTGAAGTTGAGTATTTAAAAAGTAGTTAGAGGGCTCTCTGCCTTTCCGGGGGAAAAAACAAAGGAGATGGTAACTCTTTAAAACATGCTGGAGGATACTCAATGAGCCTTTTATGGAATGATCTGCAGTTAATTCTTGTGAAACTGATGATTACTCTTGTCACCACTACCTGTGTCCATCAGTTGTTTTCTAACTTAAGCAAAAAAAAAAAACAAACAAAAAAAAAAACAGCGAAGAAAAAAGCTGTTTCTTGGTAAAGAGCTCTTTAACGGTGAACAAAATCTCATTGCCATCTCATCTGAGCAGACACCCTTCCTTCCTCAAATCACATAATATCCAAAACCCGAACGATGCTTTCTTGCAATGTCTAAAAGTCATTATCACATGGTCTTTTAACTGCACCAATGTCTTTCTTCTTGGAGCTGAACTTTTGCTTGAATCTTCAGAGTTGAGAAGCTTTTATAGGCATCATTGTCAAATCCTAAAATAGCCCTTGGTCACTTAGAGTTGGACATTTTAAGGGCTGTGCCTGCAGAGGCTGTCTCACTATGAGAATGGGTTTACAAGCTTGGCGTCCATGAATCATGGAGGATTGTGGAGCTCAACTAAAATTATCTCTGTGGGGCTGCAGCAGATCTACCAAGTTGCCATAATGGTCTTGAGGGCTTTTAACATACAAAGGATATTTTCTGACAAATGAAGGAAATCTATGTCTGATCGTGAAAAACTAAATGAAAGTGGATATTCTTACCAGAAGTACGATTTTTTTTTTCAGAGATCGGTAGCTACTTTGCTTCATTCCTAAACAAATAAGCTGCCTATTGGAAGCCCTTGCAGAGAGTTTTTGTTTTGTTTTGTTTTGTTTTTAAGTTACTCTCCAAACTTTGATTTATTAGATTATAAAAGAAAGAGAATTTTATCAAAGCCTACTTAAAAGGTTGCTTAATCTTGTGGAGTAAACATTTGAGTGTTGTATTTTCCCCCATTGTTTTTTTATTCTAGAAAGTGCAAGCAAAGTTTTGGATTTTAGTGGTCAGCTGAATTCATTTCTTGTTTATTTTGACTTTCAATAAACTTTTACATTCACACTGAATGGAATTAAGCAGTCATACATACAAGTTGGCTTTTGTGGGTATTTATTCTACCACAAATAAGTAATATCAATTATTTCTGGATTTGTGGCTAAAAGATTGACATGCTTCTAAAATGAGATAAAATGACCTCGGTCTGCAGCAGTTTATCTCCCAGTGGCTCCTAGGAGCCATTCAAGGTTGGGGTAGAGTTACTTGGTATCATCAGAAGCAGAAAAGCTGTGCAAAATGATTTTATCTCAAGGCATTTGGCCTTCATTTCTGAAGTGCTTGGAATTTATAAACTGACCCAATGAGTTAGGATTATGTAGGGACCTCAATTTTTCAATTCAATATGTCAGTTTATTCCAATGTCTTCATAATTTGACCTTTAAATTAGATACAATACACACATTCAAAATCATTTGTATCTAACCTAATTTCATATCACTATTACATAAAAGCTCATATTTTCTACTGTCTCTAAGACTTCATGCTTTCTTACTATTTTCTGTTCTCAATTATTTTGAAAGAAGAAAATAGCCACTAGCCATGGTATTCCAGATTCTTTAGATAACATTTTGTCACAAGACCAATTCAGAGGATGGATTTTTTATCTTTAACTACAGTGTATTTATTGCCATTGCTGATTTAATGGGAGGCTTTCATTGATTTCTGGTTATTTATCATTCATTTTACATAATTATCTAATTTACTTATATTAAGCAAATCCTTAGTAATAATTGGTTGAGAGAATGAAATCTCTTGACGGTTTGATTCTGTGTTTATGTATTTTGGTGTAGCCAGGTAGCTCAGGTGGTTACAGCATCATCCCAATAAGCCAGGGTTGTAGGATTCAATCTCTGATCAGGGCATATGCAAGGAGCAACCAAAGAATGCGTAAATGAGTGAAACAGCAAATTGATGTTTCTCTCTCTCTTTTTGACGATTAAAAACATACTGATATTATAATGGTATGTCATTCTCTATACATATATTATCTTTTAATACAATTTTTGGATGTATATTTTCTCTACCCTCAGTAAAATTCCTTCTGTAAAATGACTCCAATTTAAGTTTTTCATACCTCATTAGGGATTTGAGGGGGTATAAAGCTGAAAAGGGCAGAATTTCCACAAAGCAAAGACTTCTGGTGGCCTAATAAGCAAGATGTACAATGTGAGTTCTGCTAGTAAATCTGCAGTCTTACGAAGTTAGAGTACCTGAGTTAGGCCTGTTTTGATAAGTGAAATCAATAGAATGAGGACGGAATTTATGAAGACAGACTACCATGAAAATATCATTCTAGTAATGAAAATAAACCTGTATTTATATTCCAGTTGATGGGTCTGTTGTTCTGAAATGGATTCTCAAGAATCCTTAGATAACTCCTTTTAAGTTTTTCATTAGCTCTTTGCATTATACTTTACTGTCAGTGATTTTGCATTTTCATTAAGTGCTAATTTTTGTTTCTCCTCCAAGTACTGACTTTAATCATTGTCTCTTTGGTCCTTTCACTACTAAGATTTTTACTTGCTGTCCTACAAAGAGATTAGGTTGATTATTACAAATAACATTTAAACCATTTAAAGTTCACAGAGTTGTTTGGACATACTTGGCTTATTTTACAATACCTTGCATATAGTTGCTGCTCAAATATTTGATATGTAGTCATACCTGTGGTATCATGGAAACTGTACTTGTTCACAGGATCTGAAGTTTTGGTGATATTTATTGTGGTTTGGTGCCCTTCCTTCCTTCCTTCCTTCCTTCCTTCCTTTACTTTACTTTAACTTTAACTTTACATCCATGAGTTCAATCTAATGTTCCTCCTAGAAGGGATTTTTAAGGTATTTAGACATGTTACGTAACAAATGAAGACTTGGAATTAACAATTATGTATATGGCTTGTACCAGTGTTAACTTGTTTTCTATCATCTAAATGTCCTGTAATTCTGTTGGTAGATGTATTCAGTTGAGATTCTAACCATCCATAGTGACAATTTGTCCATCTTTTGATCCTGTTTGTTTTAACTTGCATTTTAGTATGCAACCGAGGATGGACTTGTACACACAAATGACCAGGCCAGGACTCTGCCCAAAGAATGGGTTTGTATTTAAGGGCCCCACCAGTTAGACCGTCCTCAGAGAAGAAGGTAAGGCTCTGTGATATGAAAGGTAAATTATAAAGGGCCAAACAAATAGAAGTGAAGAATCTGAAAGTGTTTTTAAGGAATCAGGTATGAGGTTTCCTCTTTTCTTTAGTATGATGTAAGAGTGTCAGAAATCCTGGGGCCGGGGGTATGGAGGCTGCAGTTAAGGTTGTCATCTAAGTAGATAGTATCCAAGCAATGTTTATGCATAATAGTATTGTTGTTTGGGATTAGTGGAAACCTTTTTATTTGAAAATTCACTTGCTCATGTGGACTATAAATTAGGAATGCTTTTTTTAAAAAATAGGTATATTATGCTAAGTGAAATCAGCCAGTCAGCAAAAGACAAATACCATATGACCTCATTTATAACTAAAGTATAATGAACAATTTAAACTAATGAGAAAAATAGAGTCAGAGCCATGGAAACATGGAACAGATTGATAGCTGGAGGAGGGGAGGAGGAAGGGGCAAATGGTGTAAGGAAGAGGAAGGGATTACTCAAAGAACATGTATAAATGACCCATGGACATGGACAATGAAGAGGGGATTGCCTAGGAGAAAGAGGAGTGGGCTAGTTGGAGGGAGGAAAAAGGAAAAAAATTGGGACAACCGTAATAGAATAAACAATAAAAAAATGAAGAAAGGAATAAAAGAGAGTTCAAAAATTGAGGTAAAAATCAAGTAACATAAAATTAATCGTTTCAAAGTATATAATTCAGTGGTATTTAGTGTATTCACAACATTGTACAGCAACCATCTCTGTCTAGTTCCAAAACATTTTTAGCTCCCTATTTTCCCAGCTCATAAATCCTGGCAAGTAATCTAATCTACTTCCTATCTATATGGACTTGCCTATTCTGGATATTTCATATAAAATGTGGCCTCTTTGTATCTGGCTTCTTTCACTTCTCATTTTTGAGGTTCATCTGCGTTGTAGCATGTATCATTGGTTTATTCCTTTTTATGGCTGAATAATATTCCATTGCACAGGCATAACACATTTTGTTTATGTGTTTATCCACTGGTGGGCATTTGTGTTGTTTCCACCGTCAGGCTACTGTGAATAGTACTGATACTAGCATTTATGTACAAGTAAATTTAAGCACCTGTTTTCAATTTGGGGGAGTATATTTCTGAGTGGATCACTGAATCATATCGTAATTCTACTGAGTTGGGTATACTCTTTTTTCCAGTTTCCTTTTTTTTTAAAAAAAAAAATTTGCAGTAAAATATACATAACAAAATTTACCATCTTTTTTTTCTTTTTTTTTAAATATATTTTATTGATTATGCTATTACAGTTGTCCCATTTCTCCCCCATCATTCCCCTCCACCCTACCCACCCTCTCCCACCCACATTCCCCCCTTTAGTTCATGTCCATGGGTCATAAGTTTTCTAGCTTCTATATTTCCCATACTATTCTTGCCCTCCCCCTGTCTATTTTTTTCCCATTATCTATGCTACTCATTCTCTGTACCTTTTCCCCCTCTCTCCTCCTCCCACGGCCCTGTTGCTAACCCTCCATATGATCTCCACCTCTGTGGTTCTGTTCCTGTTCTAGCTGTTTGCTTAGTTTGCTTTTGTTTTAGGTGTGGTTCTTGATAGCTATGAGTTTGCTGTCTTTTCACTGTCCTATTTTTTATCTTCTTTTTCTTAGATAAGTCCCTTTAACATTTCATATAATAAGGGCTTGGTGATGATGAACTCCTTGAACTTGACCTTATCTGAGAAGCACTTTATCTTCCCTTCCATTCTAAATGACAGCTTTGCTGGATAGAGCAATTTTGGATGTAGGTCCCTGCTTTTCAAGATTTCAAATATTTCTTTCCAGCCCCTTCTTGCCTGCAAGGTCTCTTTTGAGAAATCAGCTGACAGTCTGATGGGAACTCCCTTGTAGGTGACTGTCCCCTTCTCCCTTGCTGCTTCTAGAATTCTCTGCTTCATTTTAATCTTGGCTAATGTAATTACGATGTGCCTTGGTGTGTTCCTCCTTGGGTCCAACTTCTTTGGGACTCTCTGAGCTTCCTGGACGTCCTGGTAGTCTATTTCCTTTGCCAGATTGGGGAAGTTCTCCTTTATTATTTGTTCAAATAAGTTTTCCACTCGTTGCTGTTCTTCTTCCCCTTCTGGGACCCCTATAATTCGGATGTTGGGACGTTTAAAGATGTCCCGGAGGTTCCTAAGCCTCTCCTCATTTTTTTGAATTCTTGTTTCTTCCTCGTCTTTTGTTTGGTTGTTAGTTTCTTCCTTCTGGTCCACTCCATTGATTTGAGTCCCAGTTTTCCTTCCATCTCTATCAGTGCCCCATGCATCTTCCTTCATTTCACGGATTGTAGCCTGCATTTTTTCATCTAGTTTGTGAGCAAAATCAACCAATTCTGTGAGCATTTTGATGACCAGTGCTTTGAACTGTGCATCTGACAGGTTGGCTATCTCTTCACTGCTTAGAGGAATTGGCTCTGGGGCTTTTATTTCTTTTCCAGTTTGAGCCATTTTTGGTGGGTTTTTTTTTGTTGTTGTTGTTGTTTTGGTTTTAGTCTGGTCACGGCTATTATGTAGTGAGGGGGTGGAGCCTTAGGTGTTCCTCAGGGCGGGGCAGCCCAGTCGCTGGGTTGTGATGCTATAGGTGGGGGCGGGGTCTGAGAAGGAGCAATGGCGCCTGCTCCGCTCTCTCCTGGACTCCGGCCCTTTCCGCTGCTTCCCCTTCACCTGGATTATCTGCGCACGCGCGCGTGCTGTTACGTAGTGAAGAGTGGAGCCTCTGGCGCTCCCCGGTGCGGGGCAGCTCAGTCGCTGGGTTGTGACGCTGTATGTGGGGGTGGGGCCTGAGAGGGAGCAATGGCGCCTGCTCTGCTCTCTCCTGGATTCAGTTCCCTCCGCCACTTCCCCTCCGCCTGGACCGTCTGCGCGCTCGAATGTGAGACCACCTGGTCAGTCAGCCAGCCGCCTTGTGCGGCCTCACTGGGTCTACACAGTTGCCCCCCAGTGCCCGGGGTCCGCCAGCTGCTGCCTGTAGGCCCGGGGACCGCCAGCCGCCGCCTGTGCACCTGGGAACTGCCAGCCGCTGCTGCTTGCGTTCCTGGGTCCGCACCTCCACTTTTTCCTGCCGCGACTCCGCCCCTCTTACCGGTCTGGATGAATGGTTGTTGGACTTCCGTACAGTTCAGTTTTCTATAAGTTCTGGTTGTTTTCTTGTTCTAAATATTTGTTGTCCTTAATTTTGGTTGTGAGAGGAGGCACAGTGTGTCCGCCTACGCCTCCATCTTGGCCGGAAGTCAAATTTACCATCTTAAGTGTACAGTTCAGTGACATTAAGTACATCTCACAGTGTTGTGTAACCATCACTTGGTCTAGCTCCAGAACTTTTTTCATCTTCTCAAACTCTATTTACAATAAATTACCGTTTTCCTCTTCCCCCAGCTTCTGGCAACTACCATTTCTCTTTCTGTTTTTATGAATTTGACAATTCTAGGTACCTCATAAGTGGGATAACACAGTAGTTTTCCTTTCATGACTAACTTTTCACTTAGTGTAATGTTTTTAAGGTTCATCTGGATATACTTTGAATGTGATTTATTCCAAAGTGATTGCAAGGTTTTTGTTGTATACTTTTTTCCTCTTCTAAAACTAAATCTAGAGGAAAGGAACACTGATCAAGTGTCTTTGAAATGAGTTGTCTTATTTTTTCCCTTAAGAACACTGCATTCTGGGTAAGGCTCCTCAAGAAATGGGGTTGTAGGGACATGTCCAGGAACTGGTGTGGCTTATTTCTTTTTTATCATATTATTGGGTTTGCTGAAATTGGATTGCTGGCATGTCATTTTCAAATTTTGTGAACACTTTCATGGCTGAGAACCCTGTGGGCTTTAACCATACGGATTCTAAATTGAAAACAGGGTTGCCAATACAATGTTAGCCTTGAGAAATGACAGTTGGGGTCCCATCCTCTTATTGTGAAGTTGTAGAAACTCCAGTTTTGGGAGTGATGAGTTTCTGCCATTTTCAGTGAGGTGTCAAGATATCTTGCTACTACCAGAGAGCACCATGCCTAGGCACTTAGCTGTGGGAATGGGGTATTTTCTAGTGTAGTTCGTAGTGGTAAGGACACATTATTCTAGCTTGTTGATACTCATTTTGATTTATACTTTATCTTTCCAAATGTTCTTTATTCAAGCCTTTAATGATGTCTATGAATTTGATAAGCATTACTATCTGTTGTAAAATAAGTATATTGAATAAAAAATTATTATAAATGCAAGCTTTTGTTATTACATTAGAAATGTCTTAAATTGACTTACAACCATTACTCAGTACCTCTAATTCTGTCTTATGTTTATGCACTTGGGGTCATGATAGAATAACAAATCCAGTGCTTTGCTAAAATCCAGATGTTTGCATTTTCTTATCCTAATAACATCAGGTTAATCTGCCTTTATATTAGAATTGTAAAAAATTCACATAGAAATACTTCACTGGGTGTGAGATCCGGTGGATAGGGAGGGTGGGGCAGGGAGGTCATGCCACTTTTTTTGGCCAAAAACTGCTGAACACCCAGTGTGGTGTGGGCAGGTGTGCTTGTAGATCACTCATCATGAAATGAGCAAATACCTTGAAAGAGTCTTTTAAAAAATTCATTGAAGCCAAACACAGCCTCTCACAACAACACTAGTTGATACACTGATAAGGATGGGTTGCTAGAACGCTTGGCAGGGGAAGCCTGTACTACAAGGGGCCCAACCTCTAGAAGATAGTTTTTTGGGTCCCCCCTGTGTATTTATATATTTTTCTCTTCATTCATATCAGTATCAAATTTATCACAATTCATACTTTATACCAACACAGTGGCTTCCACTCACTAAAAGCATTAAAGCACTTTTATATTTACAATCTTATCTGAGTCTCACCACGGCCCTGTAAGGCATCATGGCAGGTTCCCATGGCCTCATTGGACAGATGAGTCATACAGCTAATAACCAACCTAGTCAAAAGATCCAAAACTTCTGGCTTCAGGTTTGGTGCTCTTCTCCATTGGCCAAATAAGAGTATAGCAGAGTAAGTGCCTGTAGAAAGCTGAATGGTGGCCTCAAATAGGTCCACATCCTAGTCCCTTAGAATTGCCTATTACCTTATATGACAAAAGATGGAAATTAAACATCTTGAGAGGAGGACCTTATTATCTTGGATTATCTAGGTGGGCCCTAAATGGAATTGTAATAGGCAGAGAGCAGACAGACGCAGACAGGAGAGGAGGCGGCAGTGTGACTCACCATGGAAACAGAGTCTGGAGTGATGGTGTCTGTAAGCCAAAGACCACCTGCAACCACCAGAAGCTGGAAGAGACAAAACACATTGTTCCCTAGAGCCTTTGGAGGGCATGCAGTCTGGCTAACACTTTAATTTCTGACCACTGGCCTGCAGAATTGTGAGAGAATAAATTTCTATTGTTTTTAGCTGCCCAATTTGTGGTAATCTGTTAAAAGCAGCCACAGGAAACTATTGCCCCAGTAATATAGTGCTCTAAAAATTTATTGAAAGAATGATGTCAATGCTGATGATAGGATCAGATAAAGCAGCTTTCCACCTTGTTCTGCCTTCTCTTGTAGCTTCATCCCCTCAACCCAGTCAATATTAGTTGAGTACTCCAGGAACTACCTCCAAGGACATCTCACAAGCCATTGAGGAGACCATAAGGGGCCCTTCTAGGGAAGGGGGTTTGGTAGCTAGTTAGAAAATTTCAGGTGGCCAGAGTTTTTGGTATTTCACCACCATCACCACTACCACCACCCACACACAAGCACACACACTCACTGGAAGCTTCAAGTCTCATAATCCTAGGGTCCCAAAGGGTCAGAGTGAACTCATAAAGTTAAATGTAAACAAGTGCTTGGATGTAACCATATTTTATGTCTATGTGGAGATGACAGTTCTTCACAGGTGACATTTCCCTGCTCAGTAAAATGGGCATCAGTTTACTTCTACATATGTCTGTCTGTCTCTCTCTCTCTCTCTCTCTCTCTCTCTCTCTCTTTTTGGTGGGAATTGGGAAAATTAATGTGTGTAAACAAATTTTAGAAACTATACAGTTCTTTGTAAACACACATAGCTGTTTTGTTGGTGTACTAACAATAATACAGGGGCAATGTTTTTGACTGTTGCCTGCATCCCAGTCATTATTCAGATTTCACCAGGGTTTCCATCAATGTCATTTCTCTATTCTAGGATCCAGTCTTGGATTCCACATTGCATTTAGTTGACTTGTCTCCTTAGTGTCCCCTAGTTGGTGTTGGTTTCTCATCTTTCCATGTTTTTTTGTAACCTTGACACTTTTGAGGTATACTGCTTTTAGGCATTTTGTGAGCTGTCATTTACTTTGAATTTGTTTGATGTTTTTCTTGTGGTTGGACTGGGATAATGGGTATTAGGAAGAAACCCATAGAAGTGAAGTACCCTTTTTATCACATACTATTCAGAGTACTATACCCAGATGACATCACTGGTAATGTTAACCTTGGTCATTTGGTGAATATCTTAGTCCATTTAAGCTACGATTACAAACTTCCATGGACAAAACAAACATTTGCTTTCCCACAGTTCTGGAGGTTAAGAAGTATAAAAAAAAAAGTCTCAATAGTTTCCTTTGCCTTTTGCAAAAACTGTTGTCCATACTGGGTATTTTTGGAGATTCTTGTAACATGTTAAGCCTGGTGTTGTCACAACAGCTAAGTTTTATGCCAAAACACACACATACACAAAACCCCTCTGTAGCTTCTATTGGAAAGTGTTTTTAAACCTGTCCTCTTAAGTGTATAGTTTGGATTACTTTGCAGATTGAAAATGATCACTGTCTTGTGCAATATAACTGATTTGGGGGTGGCGGGATTATACAGTGGCAACCTTTTAGTTACTGTCCAAAAAATCTATTATTCTTTGGATGAATAAGCAGCTTTCAAAATTAGACAAGGTTTCTCTCTTCCTTTTCTAAACAGTATTTTTAATAGTGGGTAAGAACAGCTGAATAAAGGTTGAGTCTATTGATTTCAATGACAAAAGGGCTATCAAAAAACTTTCTTTGGCCTGGCTGGTGTAGCTCAGTGAATTAAGCGCGGGCCTGCGAACCAAAGGATCGCGGTTTGATTCCCAGTCAGGGCACATGCCTGGGTTGCAGGCCAGTTCCCAGCAAGAGACACACGAGAGGCAACCATACATTGATATTTCTCTCCCTCTCCCTCTGTCCTACCCTTCCCCTCTTAAGATAAATAAATATTAAAAAAAAAAAAAAACTTTCTTTGATTAAAGAATCTGAGTTATGGATTTTACTTTTTATGTAAGGCAGAAGAAATTGTTCCTCTGTCCTAACTAAGAAATCTCATAAATGACTTTTCAGAAAAGATATGTCAAAATTACTGTAAGGAAATAATCAGGATTTCAGGCTTCTTAAGGGGTTTAGGCTCTTTCCCAAGGACATAACAGCAGTTGGTGAAATTCAGATATCTTAAAGCATTCCTTGTACACAGTACTTTCAATGACAGTTTAGTGCAAAACAAAATATGTTTTAAGACAGCTTACTGGAAAGGAAAGAGATTCATGAATGTTTGCTATTGTAACTTCAAAATTGTTTTTTCATAATAGTGTTTGCTTTTCTGCAGCTAAAAGGGAATAGGAAACATTTTTCTCCTTACAGCTTTGAAGACTTTTTTTGTTTTTTGTTTTTGTTTTTGTTTTTGCTAGCAGCTAGGAATCTGTAGTTTCATTGTTAAACACTAAAATTCCATTGGATACCACTGGGATTAAAAATCATGTTCAGGAATGTTAAATATTTTTTTATTTCTTCTGGCCTTTTTCACATTTTCATAAAATGTGAAGTGTAATTTTCAGCATCTACAGTAAGGATGATTCCTACTAGAATAACAGCAGTATGGGCTGGCAGTGTGGAAGGTGGACTTCGCTGACTGGTGACTGAGACACCCAGGGTTGACTGACTTCTTGGGTGGGTCCACGGGCTCACTCTCAGTCAGATTCTGTCCATGAGGTACCTCCAGCAATTCCTGGCATACATGCTTTCATCTCAACTCCAGAAGCAATCCAGGAATTGGGCTTCACTGGCCTGGCTTAAGTACTACTCTGGCAGCACTATGGCCAGGAACACACAGGTCTCTAACTGGCTATGTCTCAGTCTGTTGTTGTGCTCAGTGTTAAAGTTGCCTCTTAATGGGCTTGAGATAGGGCAAGGGGACAATTATTTAAGGAAAATTCAGGTAATAATGCCAAAAGAGGGGTAAAAGTAAATATTGGACAATGCTGTTTTTAAGTCATTAATAGAGATAGTCTGATCCGTATTTAGCATTGAAGGAGAAGCTTTGAACACACAGTATTTTACACTATGTGCTAAATAACCATCACTTAAAATTTAAAAAGCTTTTAAAAACCACATTTTTAAAATGAATTCTAGCAATAGTATTTCACTATTTTTGAATTTTTTTCTACTGCAAATGCATTTTTTATTTTTTAGTATATTTTATTGATTATGCTATTACAGTTGTATCAACTTATCCCCCAATTTATCCCCCTTTGCCTCCCTCTACCTGGTACCTACCGTTCCCTCCAACAGTCTCCCCCAGACCTCTGCCACTGCTTAGTTCATGTCTATTGGTCATGCATATAAGTTCTTTGGCTTCTCCATTTCCTATACTCTCCTTAACATCCCCCTGTCTGTTTTGTACCTACAATTTGTAGTTCTTAATCCCTTCCCCCTTCCATACATTCTCCTCCTTCTCCCTACAAAGTATAACCTTCCAAAAGCTCTCCATATCTATGATTCAGTCTCTGTTCTGCTTGTTTGCTTAGTTTTTCTTTTCTTTTTTTAAGATTAAGTTGTTGGCCCTGGCTGGTGTGGCTCAGTGGATTGAGCGCGGGCCTGTGAACAAAAGGATTGCGGTTCGATTCCCAGTCAGGGCACATGCCTGGATTGCAGGCTAGTTCCCAGCATGGGACACACAAGAGGCAACCATACATTGATGTTTCTCTCCCTCTCCCTCTCTCCTACCCTTCCCCTCTAAAGATAAATAAATAAAAATATATATAAAAAAAAGATTAAGTTGTTGATAGTTGTGAATTTGTTGCCATTTTAATGTTCATAGTTTTGATCTTAGATAAGTCCCTTTAACATTTCATATAATAATGGCTTGGTGATGATGAACTCCTTTAGCTTTACCTCGTCTGGGAAGCACTTTATCTGCCCTTCCATTCTAAATGATAGCTTTGATAGATACAGTAGGTTATAAGTCCTTGCTTTTCATCTCTTTGAATACTTCTTGCCAGTCCCTTCTAGCCTGCAAAATTTCTTTTGAGAAGTCAGCTGACAGTCTTAGGGGAACTCCTTTGTAGGTAACTGCTTTTCTCTTGCTGCTTTTAAGATTATTTATCTTTAATCTTTTGGATTTTAATTATGATGTCTTGGTGTGGTCCTCTTTGGGTCCAACTTGTTTGGGACTCTCTGAGCTTCCTGGACTTGTATGTCTATTTCTATCACCAATTTAGGAAAATTTTCTTTCATTATTTTTATCAAATAAGTTTTCAACTTCTTGCTCTTGCTCTTCTGGCATCCCTATGATTTGGATGTTGGTATGTTTGGAGATGTCCCAGAGGCTCCTTAGCATCTCCTCTGGGTTTGTTTTGTTGTTGTTTATTTTATTCTTTTATCTTCTTGCTGTTCTGATTGAATGGTTTTTTTCTCCCTTATGTTCCAAATCATTGATTTGACTCTCAGCTTTATTCACTCCACTGTTGGTTCCATGTAGCTTTTCTTTATTTCACTTAGTGTAACCTTCATTTCTTCCTGGGTCTTTTTTGTGCTATTAAAGTACCCAATAAGTTCTTTGATAACCAGTGTTTTCAACTCTGCAGCTGATAGATTGTTTATCCCATTTTATTTAGCTCTTTTTCTGGAGTTTTGATTTGTTCTTTCATTTGAGCCATATCTCCTTGTCTCCTCAGTTTGGCATCCTCCCTGTGTTTGTTTCTATGTATTAGATAGAGCTGCTTTGATTCCCTGTCTTAGTAGCACAGCCTATTGTAGAAAAGGGCACCAGTAAGAGGGGGTGGAACCTTAGGTTATCACCAGCCTGGGTCAACCTGAGTTGCTGCTCTATGGCTCTGTGTGGGGGAGGGCTCAGAGAGGAAACAGTGCTGCTACCTGACCTCTGGAGTTTTGTCCTGAAGGAAGCTGTCTCCTGGCCCTCATCCCAATGCCAGATACTTCAGTATAGACTGGTACCTTTCCAGCTTTTTGCCCTGGTGCTGAAGCCCCAAGTGAGTGAGTCTGCATAAGTCCTAAGTCTATTGCAAGCCCTTTAAGAGGGGATGCCTGAGAATCCCGCAATTTCTCCCGTAGCCCCAACCCTCACTGGTTTTTACAGCCAGAAATTATGGGGACTTACCTTCCTGCCACTGGAATCCTGATCTGGGTGGTCTGGTGTGGGACTGGGATCCCTCCCTCCCAAGGTATCCCTCTCTGTTTTTATCCACCACACACAGGTGTGGGACCACCCATTCCTTGTCGCCACATCTCTAACCCTCCTTCAAGTCTGGATGAATGTGGCTTCTTTAATTCCTTCATTGTCAGACTCCCATACAGTTCGATTTCTGACGATTGTGGGTAGTATTTGTTTTGTAGTGCAGTTGTAATTTTTGCTGTGGTTGTGCAAGGAGGCAAGCCATGTTTACCTATGCCTCCATCTTGACCAGAAGTTAGTATTTCACTATTTTTAATTACTTGATTCTAATTTTTGTACCACTTTTTGGATCTGTTATTAAAGCAAATCTAATCTTGACCACAATTTCAAACTGGGCACATGAGCAGGACTGAATTCTAAAGAACTATTTTTACTTGAACTTTCATTCACGTGTGGAAGTATGCACAATGTTTTTATTTTAAAGTTTTTGTGTGGGGTATGAATGAAATACTGCATTCAGATACTGAATCTGCCAATTATTGGTTTAATTGCCCTTTGCTTCAATTTTCTCATCAGGAAAATATGCTAATCTAATAGGGTAGTTGTGAGGGTGAAATAAATTAACCCTCCTAAAGGTTGCTAATCAAGCAGTCATCGGCATGGAGAGTGTATGTGTGCTACAGTGTCATGCCTCAGCACTCCTTAATTAAAATATTTTTGTTTGAAATTATTGAAATTCAACGTTATGTATTTGTGTTAATTCATTTTGATAATAAAATAAATACTTTATTAATTTTAATAGTGATATTAAATGTCCAATATCAGAGGAATGCTGTGATAACGGGGGGACCCAGACTAAGGAACAAATAAAATAGTCTCTCCACAAATGGGCTAAGTAGAGAGGTAGAAACACACACATTCTATACACAAGAATCTAAAGGGTAAGAAGTCATTGAAATGCAAGTCATCACATAACCTTCATTTGCCAATACAGTATTCCCCAAGAATTTGCTGTGTAAATGCCAACTGTGTGTAAAATTAAAATGTGGACTACCTGAAGGCTTTTAGATCTTTGGGAATTCAAAATAATTTTTTTATGGCTCTTAAGAATTGACAACTTTAGAGACTATAATATTTCCTTTTCATTCTTTTCAGTGTTTGAAAGCTGTCTGGTGATGCTGAAACCATCAGACACAAGACAACGTCTAGCAACGTCAGGGGAAGTTTGTCTACACTCAGGCTGCAGTATTTTCAGCAAACGTGATTGGACAGGGGCCTGGGCCCTATCTTTTGGTGGAGTGAAAAATTTGAGCCAGTGAAGCCAAATCCTTATAGCAAGCAGCATGCCTAGCTCCCTGCTGGTTGCATTTAAAATGTGAATTGAAAATTGGATGTCTCTATTACTTCCAGCCAACATGGCATCATAGGTATTTCTTAAGTTTGATGTCGTGGGGGAAAAAAATACTCCATTTTTGTCTACTATCTCCACCGGGAACTCTATTATGGAAACTTCATTTTTGTGTGTTCCCACTGTTCTCTGTCTGTCTCCCTACTTTCTACACAATCATGCCCTATTACTAAGTAATTCAAGAATAAGTTCTTGGAATACTTGAATCCCAAACTTTAGAAATAAAACTAATATTTTCTCAGTCTCTTGGCCATCATGATGTCTTATAGTTAAAAAAAAAACAAACGATTTTTTAAATAACTTGAAATAGATTAGAAATAGGGCACCTACCACAAAACATACATAGTTTAAAACTTCGATCTTTTTTCTCAGCAGGTATGAATTGTAAATAAATGAACTAGGGGCCAAAATGCGAAACCAAAAATGAAGCAGCTACATGTAGTTAGTAATTTCTAGTTTGATCTATAACTGAATATTGTGGCTTCATATGTATTATTTTATATTGTACTTTTCCCATTATTGATGGTTTGGACTTTAATAAGAGAAATTCCATAGTTTTAAATATGACAAAAATGAGAATATTTGAACAGTGTATTCTAGAAAGCAGTGTACTAACTGAAGTGAACTTGTGTATATTAAGATAGCCTTAAACCTTCTCTAACTCCTTAACTGTCAGATAATTAAAACTTTTTAAAGCATAGGATTATAGTCAGCATGCTAGACCGAGAGGTGAACACTGATGCGGTTAGAGCAGGTACTGATGCCGTCGGTATTTAGCACTATGTGTTTAGCTGTGTTTATGCTTGCTACAGAAGTGCAATATTAGACACTAGCTAGCTAGTGCAGCTGCCTCATGTTACTCCAAAGAGGAAAATAGGATTTAATTAACTTAGTGCACATTTAAGTTACTCATATTGTCCTTTGCTTGAATGCAATGCCATGCAGATTTCCATGGCTGTTAATTTTATTTACTTTGACTAACACCTTGGAAAACCAAACATCCCCTCTTCAGCTGCCCAGGAATGGCTCTGTAACTGCAGTAGGAAAACGAATAAAAAACAAAACCACTTTGTGTGAAAATCGGGGATAACTGGCACTTAAGATCAGAAAAAAAGTTCTTAATACTTGATGCCTTAAGATGCTGTCTGCCCAAAGCTCTGAAAGACTTTGATAGGCAATAATACTTACAATACTACTGAGTTTTTGTAGAATATTTACATTTGATAATAAAACTGGCCTGTTCAATCTCAATGTTTCCATTCTTTTTGTTGTTGTTGTTGTTGTTGTTGTTGTTGTTGTTGTTGTTAGTAGAAGAACTACAATAATGGTGGAAGGGCATAGGCAAGCTATCTTTTCCTGGGGTGGTAAGATTTTCCCCTAAATTTACTGTAAGTATAATATTTGTAAAAGCTATCATCCAGGTACAGTACAACTGTCCTTAAAGGGGTGAATTGAAACTTTATGACATTTTTAACTTATACAATTAGATATTAATATCTGGTCCTTGCATTTCCTGGAAACCTATTTGCTTAACAACCTGAAAACACACTTAAGCCCTATAAAACTAATACAGTCGTCCCTCACTATATCGTCCCTCGCGGGTGATACAGTGAAGCCGCAATAAGTGAACCGCGATATAGTGAGGGACGACTGTTACACTTCACTGGTGAGTACCCATATAGAATTTTAGATGTTGTTAAAATTACGTAGGTTTAAGAGTGTAGAAAGTGTTTAAGAGCATTTGAAGTGTTTGTAAGAGTGGGAAAGGTTTATGAGTGTGGGAAGGGTTTATAAAGCCTTAAAATATATATGAATAATAAATATAACGCCACTACTTTGCGGACTTTCACCTATCGCGGAGGTCTCTGGAACGTAACTCCCGCGATAGGTGAGGGATTACTGTAAGTCCTAACAGGAGTGCAACCTTTTGGTATCTCCGGGCCACACTAGAAGAAGAAGAGTTGCCTTGGGCTACACATTAAACACAAACACTAACGAAAACTGATGAGCAAAAAAAAAGGTTTTAAGTAAATTTACAATTTTGCATTGGGCTGTATTCATAGCCATCCTGGTTGGGCACCCATGGATCTTTAGTGTTTTCTAAACTTTACATACTCCTTTTTTTCCAGTCTCTGTCCATTTTTTTGGACTATAGTTAAGCCTTGACAGACTTATCCCATTTTGGAGCTATATATATTGTAAGTATCACTTATTTTTGTTAACTCAAATGTACTGATGCTGGCCAAGTAAGCTCAGTTGGTTAGAGCATCAGACCAGTACACCAAGGTTATAAGTTCAATCCCTAGTGAAGGCACATACAAGAAAGACCCAATGAATGCATAAATAAGTGGAACAACAAATCAATGTTTCCTTCTCTCTCTCTCTCTCTCTCTCTCTCTCTCTCTCTCTCTCTCCCCCCAAAAATCAATTTTAAAAAATTTTTTTAAAGAGTACAAACCCTGGCTGATTTAACTTAGTGGATTGAGTGCAGGCCTGCGATCCAAAGGGTCACTGGTTTGATTCCCAGTAGGGGTACGTGCCTGGGTTGCGGGCCAGGACCCCAGTGGGAGGGTGCTGGAGAGGCAACCACACATTGATGTTTCTCTCCCTCTCTTTCTCCTTCCCTTCTCCTCTCTAAAAATAAATAACATCTTTTAAAAAGTGCAAGTGTATCAATTCTGTATTTCTATTATAACCACAAAAAAAGGATGCGTGCATTTCACTCAAAGGTACATTTCTGTTCACTCAATTTACTCTTGATAAGCATTCACTGAATAGAGTTAGGTTCACCTGGGGAAGTTTTCCAGTCTCAGTCCTTGCCATTGTCATTTACAAAAATGGAACAATTGCTTTCACATTTGTACCTTAGCTTTTGGTCTCTGCCATCATCTGCAAGGAAGAGGCAGGGTTCTCTAGACACACTGAGCTGACCCATGTTCCTCTTTTCTTCGATGTCTGTCAGGCTTTTAATGTTGCTCAGGTCTTCCCTGCCTTCACCAAAAGCAGTTGCCTGAGCCAAACTGGTTTTTCTATTTAGCTGCCTGAAATAGTACCTTGGTAGCTGCACTTCACATAGCAGAGAAGAAAAATAGGCACTCAGGAGAATGTGGAGTAAGGGTGATAGGGAAGGGTGAGAGAATGGGAATAAAGAAGATTGGAATATATAAAAGACTCAAGGTCCATCTTTTAGGTTTATAGTTAATCATACAATTTCTCCATGCTTCAGCTCTTGGGAAAGTCCTTTTTTTAAATATATATGAAAGTAGATAGACCAAGAACACCATGTATTTTTACCCAGCTTCAGCAGTCACGAACTCCAGTCGAATCTTGCTTCCTTTCCACACAGTTGTATTTCAAAGCAAGTTCTTTGGGTCAAGTTTAAAGTTGAGCCACTGTCGGAGGTGATGCTCTTAATGAGAAGAGTAAAAGAACAGAACTGAACTGGTGGAATATTCTATTTATGAATGTCTTGTGTTTAAAGTTGAATCAATACAACTATGTTCTAATTCATTCTCTAGTACACATGCTAATAGGAGGAAACAGTCCAGACAAAAGAACCTAAGTTTGAAGACTACAAAGCTACCAGGATGAAATTCAGGAGTAAGCACTAAGTGTGAGCCTTTGGGGAAAAAATTGTTTTTCTATCTACATTTTTGCTGCCTCCTTTCTTTTTCTTTAAGTATTTATTTATTTTAGAGATGTGGAAGGGAGGGAGGAAAATGGAGAAAAACATCAATCTTGCATGTACCCCAACCAGTGACTGAACCCACAACCCAGGAATGTTCCCTGATTGGAGTTGAACTGGCAACCTTTTGCTTTGTAAGACGATGCCCAAGCCACACTGGTCAGGGCTGGTTTCCTCCTTTTGGTTGAGTTCTTGATGGGCAAGATGTGGGACTAGGAAAAAAGGTTCGGAAGCAAACTACTGGACTTCTCCCTGGCATACACCTATGTTAAAGGGCAAATGTCCTTATTCAATGTAGTTCAGCACAATTCATTCGTGTGAAAGGTGGAGGGATATATGGGGCCCAAATAACCACTGAGAACATGTATGCTCCATAATAATAAGCATTGCATTGATTAAATGAATCTTCACAACAACCTATTATAGTAGGTGCTACAGAAAGGAAAGGAAGGGGTCTGGAAGATAAAGTAAGATTTGGAGACTAGCTGATGTGGTTAGTACTCTCATAGTTGCTCCTTTGTCTGCTCTGCCTCTTCCTAGCACTGCCCACATGTACTTCATTGTTTGCTGTGGCACAGAGTAGAGCTTCATAGTCTTCCTTTGGTCTATGTTTTACTTTGTTACCAGCATGCCATTACTTCAGAAGCTGAATTATTTAGTAGCTGCATATTGTTGCTCTTATAAAAGTGAATGTTTATAAGTGGGTTACAAAGCTGCTGTTACTGGAATTTGAGACAGTGTTTCACAACTAAAACCTGTGTGATAGAGTTGAACACTAAAAGAATATTTTAAAAAATGTGGAACTCTCAGCCTCCTTTGTAATTCATCCTTCCCTACCTGATGGTGTTTCTCGTGGTTCCTTCCTCAGCCTCCTTCTCCATCATCATTTGCTGGGCAAACTCATTCATTTACTCCCATACTCCTCTGTTGAGCAAGGAATGTTTAAACCCAACAATGTAATGGACATTTCCATTCAGACGTTCCCCAGGCATTTAAAATTCAACATATTTCAAATAAAACTTACCTTTCTATGTCCTCAAACCAGCCACTTCTTGTGTTCTCTTTGCTGCAGGAACCAGCACCATATACTGCCACAGGTCCAAGATAAACTCATTCTTCCTCTCCTCACCATCCTAGCCACCAGCATCTCACCAGGGTTTTTGGGGGGTCTTTTTGTTTTTGTTTTTTTTCCCCCTCAATATTGCACTCCTCGCATCAAATTCTCTTTTCTCTTATTGCCAGCATGCTTTTTTTTAGGTTAAAAACACAGACTTGACTTTGTGTTATTTTCTTTTTAACCACTTTATTGAGGTATGATTGAGGTACAAAACACTACATATTTAGGTATACAACTCAATGAGTTTGGAGATTAGTATGCACCAGTGAAACCCTCACCACAATCGATGCCATAAGTGTTCATTGCCTCCAAAAATGTCTTCCCACCCTCTTGGTGTGTGTAATAAGAACACAACATAATGATTATGTGTTCTTCACATCTGTTTATTAAAGTTCCCCATTTGCTATAGGGAAAAATCCACACCTCTCTGACTGCATGATATTGCATAAACTGACTCCTATCTCCGTACTTTTTGAGCCTTTTCCAAGGTACTCTTCCCCTCATGATCTACACTTTTTTGTACTTTTTCCAGTTCTTTGCAGGAATGAATGTTTTAGTCTTTGTGTCCTCTGCCTCAAACACCATCCCCCCCCACCCCGTTATTCCTCTTTTCACTAACTGCTACCCAGAAGTCTTATTTTTTCTGAGGAAGGCCTCTTCTGACTCACTGGACTCAGTAAGATCTCCCTGTAAACAGCTTCCCCATATTGTAACTCCCTTCAGGGCACTGTGTAATGAAAGGAACCAAGGCTGCCTTTCGGGATATTGATTTTAAGCTGTTCATGAAGAAACAAGACTCAAAGAACCTTTGGCCCTCCCCACTTTCCTGCCCCAGAGGTTCAGATAGAAAAACCTGCTTTGGGCCCTGGCTGGTGTAGCTTAGTGGATTGAGCACAGGTCTATGAACCAAAGGATGGCAGATTCAATTCCCAGTCAGGGCACATGCCTGGGTTGCTGGTCAGGTCCCCAGTAGGGGGCATGTGACAGGCAACCACATGTTGATGTTTCTCTCCCTCTCTCCTTCCCTTCCTCTCTCTCTAAAAATACAAAATATATATTTTTTTAAAAAAGAAAAGAAAAACCTGCTTTGGAAAGGGAATGATCTTAGGATGTTTGCCTTAGCCTAATTTGAAGTAAATACGGTAAATAAGAGGGCTTCGGGCAGGGACCATTTAGCAAGGTTCCCCTGTTTCTGAGTTGCCTCGAAGAGTTTTCCTGCCATGTACATTCTGCTCTTCCTCAGTCACCTGTAAATCAGCCATTCTCACTTCTGAACTCTAATGCCTCATTTCCCCCTTTTCTCCTTTGTCCAAAATATATACCCAATGTTTGCCTCTCTGTCTTTGGAATTTTCATGCTTATGTGAATTCCCATGTGCATTTTTAAGTTTTGATTTTTTTCTTGTTAGTCTGTCTCTGTTAATTTGATTATTAGCCCAGCTTGAACTTAGAAGGTGGGAGAAAATGTACTAATTTTTTTTTAGCCCCCATGGTACCTTTCCTCCCACTGTATCCTTAGTGACTGGCCAGGGCTTATAATATATATGACATGTGTTGAACAAATAAATTTATATTTGTTTCTGCAGATGAAATCTAATGTGATTATATAGTTTTCTTTTAAAAATTTTTATAAGTTTAAATGTTGCTAAAGAGCAAAATTTGTTTTTCTTTAGCGTTATTTAGAAAATATTCAAAATTTAACATTGTACATATCCAAAGAAAGTTGGTTGAAACTTACCTTAGCATGATGATTTCACCTTCTGCCATCTACTGGATATGTAGTATGGTTTCTCAGGGCCCTATTCGCAGTCAGAGTGCTTATCCAGCATTCTAACAAGATTTTTAAAAATTACTTTTTAATTGACATAGTTGATGAACAGGTTTGTTTTTTTTTTTTTACTGTATTAAAAAAAGAAAAAAATCATAGCAATTTCCCTTATGCATAAATTAGTTTTTAAACTATATTACATTTTAAAAAAATGTTAAAAGTTGGTTACACATAAATTGTTATGTTGATAAGGCATAATTTTGGTGGGAAACATTTTTCCTCCAAAATGATTTTGCTCTTTTGGTTTTAAGATACCTTAAATTTAAGCCTTGGCTGGTGTAGCTCAGTGGATTGAGCACTGGCCTGCAAACCAAAGGATCGCTGGTTTGATTCCCAGTCAGGGCACATGCCTGGGTTGGGGGCCTGCAACCACACATTGATGTTTCTCTCCCTCTTTCTCTCCCTTCCCCTCTCTTTAAAAATAAATAAATATATATATATATAAAAGAGACCTTAAATTTGGAAGTGTAATTAGTCTCCACCAGTGCAGGTGTTGATATGCCTGGTAAGTCATCCGCAGTGGTTGCTCCAGGATGGTACCAAGGGTCCACCTGCTGTCTAACTGCCTTCCCTCTGTCATAAGAAAGAATTCAATCTTTTATTTATATGTGCCCAAAAGGCCCGAGAGTAATCAATGCTAAGTGGCTTCCACTGGGGCAGTTTCAATCCATAAATAGGGTTGACAGAGTTAGCAAAAAAAAAAAAAAAAAAAAAAAAGAAAATAGGATACTCAATTAAATGGGAATTTCAGATAAATAACAAATAATTTTTAGTATAAATATTGGCCTAAATGTCACATAGAACATTTTATAGCAAAGTGTCTTATGTTATATCTTGCAACTCTAATATAATTCAATTCAACTCAACTCACTTTCATAAATATTTAGAGGGCTTGCTCTCTGAAAGAAGAGAGGAAGGACTTGGTACAAAGTCAGTACAGTGTCTACTAAAATAGAATCTTTGCCTGGTAAAATCTCAATTATAGGCCACTTAGTACCAATAATGCTTTGCTTTATTTATGAGTATTATTTCATATAAGAAATTTGGTCAAAAATCTTTTCCTAGAGGAGTTTTAACTCTAGAAAAACTCTACTTAAGAAAATGTCCTGGCTGGAGAAAGCTTCCACTGGCTCTCCTATGGCGGTGGCGATCCTCTACCTCCACCTCACTGCTCACCTACTTTACTCCCCAACCACCCCGCCCCGCACCTCCACTCCCTGCCCAGCGTATACTTGGAGACCAGCATGGGGGCCCTTGTGTTGGGGCTGTACTGGAAGCATGCTCCAAAGACCTGTAAGAACTTTGTTGAGTTAACTCGTGGAGGTTACTACAATGGTACCAAATCCCACAGAACCATCACAGACTTCATGATCCAGGCAGGTGACCCATCAGGGACAGGTTAAAGTGGTACAGCTACCTTTTGCAAGCAGTTTGAAGATGAACTTCACAGGAGCTGGAACTTTTGCAATGGCCAATGCAGGGGCAGACACCAATGGAAGCCAGTTCTTGGTGACCCTAGCTCCCACCCAGTGGCCTGACGTCAAGCACACCATTTTGGCCATGTGTGTCAGGGTATAGGAATGGAGCATCGAGTGGGAACTGTAGAAACAAACTCCCAGGACCGTCCTATGGATGATGTGAAGATCATCAAGGCATACCCTTCTGGGTGATCTTGCTGTTCTCTTGGGCACATGAGTTCTCCTGGAATATCCCAGCAAACCAGCTTCCAGATGACCTAGAAGGACACATAACTCTAAAGTTCATTTCAGCCTTGCAAATCATGGAGCTGAGTAGGTGATTTAGAGATGGAGGTGTGTTTTAATAGGATGCTTCTTTTTTCTGGGAGCCTAAGTAGACAGAGCATTTGCAGAAATGCCCATGCATGATCATACACAGGTTACTGCTCACTGCAGACACCACATACTGCTCCTTCTTGTGTATCTGATACACTTGGAACAAAATGAAACCAACTCCATAATTTTACTGTGCCCAAGCAAACTTCCTTTTACAGAGATTTATATTCAGTACATTGCAGTCTTTGGCGGCTGACAGCTACGAAAGTCAAAATCAAGTAATCTATCAGCCTTCTGAACTCTGTGCACACCCTATTTCAGTTTCCTACATTTGTTCATTCTGGAAACGTCTGCATCTCTCTATATATTTTCCTTCTCGAAACCAGAACATCCAACACTGCTGTTTCTGACACTTAGATGTCCCACACAAAGCCTCATTGGGTTTTTTCCAAATGAAAAATGCATCCAACAATCAAGTTTCTAAGAAGTTGTCAAATGGGAATGATGTGTAATAATCAAGAAATGAATTTACTAAAAACAAGCAGAAACATTGACCACTTTCCCCCCTAGCAAGGAGTAGAAATCTGTAGTGAGTATAAGAACAGACTATGAATTTGGCTTAAAAAGCAATATTCTCACAAAGAAAAAGTACCACTTAAACTTTTTTAAAACATAAGACTTTAGAGAAACTAAGAGATTTTATATTGTTTTTTAAAAATCATTTTGACTTTTTTAGGGGGATGATGAGAGAAGGGAAGTTAATACCTGTGGAATACATAGAAACTTCCTAAATAAAATGCCACTGATGGTCGAAAAAAAATGCCCTAAGATGTCTAATATGCCCAATTGAAAAATATTTAGGTAGAATACACAATGTTTAATGTAACCCACTTGGGAAGATGACATAGTCCAAGGTTGACTCGGTTTGTATAATTGTAGCCCTCCCAGTCAGTGGAAAAGGAAGACAGCAGACTCTTATGTGTGATAATAGGGCAAACATATTCAGGAGGCACTGAAGTACAGCTTCAAATAATGAGGAACAAGTGAGGCCTGCTTGGTGGGAGGAACTGACAATGTACCTTTTATCCGCTTTTTTGCAGAAAAGGTATAGGGGAAAACCCCATTAACCCATAGTCATAATTAGAACTAGTGACAAACTAAGACAAAGTAGCCTCAAGTCAAAGGATAGTTCTCATAAATAGTGGAAAATATACAACTTATCATGTTGGTCTTCTTAGCCACACCCACAGCTAACGTTTACTATTATAAAAAACTTAAGTCAGTTCTCAAAATACTTGCCTAGAGTGTGTTTTCAAAGAGTTGAAAGAATGGAGATAAAACAGGACCAAAATACAAGCTGGAATGTAATGGCAGTAAGGGTGTTATGAGTTTTCAAAGACAAATCACATTTGAACTGGGGTATTTTCTCAAAACGATGTCACGATGTTTCTTTTCTTTCTCTTTTATTGTTGACACTGTTACTCCATGGTGTCCCTAATTCGTGTCCAATGTTGCTTGACAGCAAGACAACGTGTTCACAGGCAACCAGAGGCATAAAAAAAGAATTCCTGGAACTGTTTTTGCACAGTACTGAAAACTGATAGCTTGTTTCCCAAATATCCTAATTTGAGAAAGGTGCTATTAGGAGAATTTTGCTCCCTGCTAAGAATGGTCCATCCAGAATTACCCCATGACTTCTTATGCTTTTTTTTTTTTTTTTTTTTTTTTACCCCAATGAGTTATGCTTTTTTTTTTCTCTTGCTCTAAAATGGGCATTTTGTCAATCCCTAAATTTATTTGGAAGTACTGTTGGGGAAAGGTCCTGGTATTTGTTTGAGAAGGTCATATATAATAAAAGTGAAGACATAAAGTTTAACAAGTTCGAAGTATGTTCCATTGCTGTGGAATATCTAAAAGCACCCTGCCCCCTGCACAAACGATAGTATTATTGTTTTAAAAAAAAAATCACGAAATGCAAATGTACTTGGTTAACAAGTTTGGGTGGTTAAAAACACTAAGGTCCAAGTACAAACTTCTTTCTTGTAGTAATCAAGCGGCCTACTAAACTTAAGTTCCAAATCATGAGTGTTCTTCCGCGCTCAGAAGGCAGGAGTCCCGGGTTCCAGTTTTAACTCTGACCACGTTTAAAACCTACACCCTGCTGGACCTGTTCCCTTTCTGTAAAACGGGGCGGAGACGGAGGCTGGATCTGGAAGGTGAGCTGGACAATATTCTCTACCTCCCCGTGTCCAATCCCAAAAGTCACGGAAAGCACGCGTGAGCTCCCACCTTTTTGGTAAGGACGTCAGGGGGAGGGGCTGCCGCAGGGCCACTAGCCTCCCGGTCCCCGGAGGGGGCGGGCAGCGCCGGCCGTGGGCGGTGTCTTAGTCACCTTCCTGCCGGCGCAGGCCCAGGCGCATCAGTCTAACACGCCCGCCACTCTCCACTCCCGGCACTCTGGTTCCCGGGCCGCCCGGGGGGACGCGGTTGGCGGAGACACCAGAGGGGGGCGGGCCAGGAAGTGGGGGCGCGGCGGCGGCGGCGGCGGGGAGTGGGCCCTGGGTGACCGAGGGGTTCGACGACGCGGAGGGCGGGTGATTCCCGGCTGCGCCGGAGCCCCGGCCTCCGCAGAAACGATGGCGGAGGAAGAAGGTGACAGGCCGGGGTCCCGCGCTGCAACTGTCTCCCCAGGTCGCGGGAAAGAGGGTCGGGGTGCAAGGGGGACCCCCAGGCCTGGGCTGCGGGCGGGCGGCCGCGCGGGGCAGGCGGGAAAGAGCGGGGCGGAGAAGGGAGGTGTGTGGAGAAATTCAGAGGAAGCGGAATGGATGACCCCAAGTTTTGTTGGCGGAGGTGGCAAGAAAGTTGGGAATCGGGTAGGAAAAGCAAAAGCTATTGGGGGAGTGGTTGAGATCGGGGGCTGGGAGCAGCGAAAGCACGGGGTGGGGGACAAAGTTTTGGAGGGTGGAGGTTTAAGCACTGAGTGCCTGTTGAAAGTGATAGTTGTCTAACCAGATGCGCTTCATTCTGAGTGCGCTCTTTAGAGGGCTGTGGATACAGACAAAACCACCGGGTGAGCGGACCCGCACGCCGAGGGTGCAAAAAAGAAGAGTAATTTGGGATAAACGTGGGAGGGTGAATTGGGAGGGGGCGAACTAGCAGAAACTGAAGAAGGCCAAGTTCACTTACAGGGTAGGAGGAGATGGCAAAAGTAGAAGGGCTGAGTAGTTGGGGATTAGGAGACCAGGAGTGGTTTCAGTGTGAAAGTGGCTGAGGTGGAGAAAACTTTCCATGCCCCTGCAGGGCAAAGAAATTAATTCTTTTCAGCAGTATTTACTCATACAAAATGATAGGTATGAGAGAAAAGTGGGGCATTGGAAGGAAGTTAGTGATAGCTATTATAGGAAGCATGCATGGCATAATAACTTCATGATACCTGTACTAGTTGCAGGAACAGGTATATATGATGGTGTCACTTGACTGAGCAGTTTCATTTTGGTGAAAAATATGACTTTACCTTGTTGAGTGTACTTTTGAATATGCTGTATCTAAATTTAAGCGTTACTGAACTAAGTGCAAGGAGGGAGTGAAATAATCAGATGCTTTGTCTGTCCTTCTTTCACATTCATGTGATATTTTGAAATTAAATTTCTTTGGTTTCATAGCCAAAATAATTTAGTGGAGAGCAAATTTGAAAAGTCGATGGTAAGCAGTGTTTGCTGCTCTGGGACAGCTGTCTCGTCCCCATGCTCACATTGGCTTCACATTTGCCTTTTCTCCCATGAGTTTTCAGTGTTAAAACTGATGTAAATTTAAGACCCTCTAGTAAAAGCAGCTTCAAAAACAAAACTGTATGTGGTTGGTAAGGTAGAATGTAATTCCATTTGTTGCCTTGATTTTAACTTTGGTTGCAGTATATTATTTAAAACATTTCTTGATTTTTTTTTCTTTTTCTGACTAATTGCAAATCTATGGGGGTAGGTTGATAAGCTAGCATGTGTGTTTCCGTGAATACTTCCATGCTTAAGTTAAAGCAGCGATTTTCAACCGATGTGCCGTGAGAATTTTTAAAATATACAATACCTGACTATTTAGTTAGGAGCACTGACCTCTTTTCCTTTAGATTGTCAAATAAAAAAATGACAACAGCCAACACAGCTGTCCAGTGTGCATGGGTCAAAATTATACTTAATTTTTTTGTAAGATTGGTAAAAAATATATTTTGGTGTTGCAGAATTTTAGTAATTATGTGTACCATGAGATGAAAAAGGTTGAAAATCGCTAAGTTAAAGCCTGAAAACATTAATACAGGAAACTAAAAGTCTTTAATATTACATATCATATAAAATAAGAATTGTTTTAGGACATTATAGTTATACCTAATTAAATAGATATGATGTAGAATCAGCTAAAAAACACCATTTTGTGAAATTTATTTATGTGATATAAAGTGAAAAATGATTTTTGGTTGTAGAATTACAGATATTCAAAGCAATTAAGTACATCTTATATGAAACATAATGGATTGCAGTTTATTTAAAATATAGTTTTATTCAACACATTTTAAAGTTCCATAAATATTTGGGTTCCTACTATGGTAGGTACAGGGATATAATGGTGAAGAATAAATAAATTCTCAGCTATTATAATAATTCTAGTAGTGATATTTATAGCAGGCATGTCTGTTTGCTAGGTATTCTGAATGTTTTACATTTATTTGACAATACTTGTTTTTTCAAAACACATTATCTTGTATTCACTGTATTAAAATTAGACTAATTTTACTTGTTCCTGCATGTTCTCTAAATCCCTTTTTGCTTATTAACGTTCACTTGGATCCTCTTCATTGTCCCAGTTTTTCTCTAAGTAAACTCTGTTTAGGAATCTTATCTCCCCCAAAAATGTCTTCCTTGATGATAATAGAGGGTCAGGGTGTACATGCTTCCTGAAAGAAATGGTAGAGCAAAGAAAGAAGTGACAACCTTGAATAGAGCAACTTCTCTTGGAAATTGCTGTGTATAAAGTGGATAGGCATTTGCAAGGCTCTTTGTAGCCCTGTTGTCTCATGTGAGGATCACTGGACCAGAATTCTGGCAAGTTATTTTTGTGGCTATGTTGTCATTTTCATTTAGTTTGACTTTTTCTTTGCCATGCTAAAAATATAAAATAGTGGAAGGAAACTTGAATTCTGTGCTAGAGCTTTTCTATCGGAATTAATAATCTAGTTTTCCACTGTGTTAGCCTTTGTTATCCACTTACAGAGTCTTGGCTTTGCTTATCAATTATTAAGGTATGAGGTCAATATAAAGAAAACAAGGTACAAGTGACATCTAATCATATTTGTTACTTGGTGACAGGCAACAAAATTAGTTTTAGGGACCAAGTTGAAGAGATTGGCTAAAACGAATACTGTATTTCCCAAGTTGTATTTTTTGTTCCTACAACTTAATGTCATTGAAATTGGCATGTTTTTATATCAGTGCATGTATTTCATATGGTAATATTTTTCCCCTTGGAAAACTTATTAAATAATATCCTAAAATGTATGGCATTTTAGAATATAGAAAATAAAGCATTATAGATCCTTTATAGTATATTTATTTGTATGTTCTTTATTATTATTAATATAGATTCTTGAGAGATGACTGTTAAGATTTGTTCCATAAATTATTTTGGAAATTGAAATATTTTTTGTATAAACTGTACTTTTACAAATAAAAATCCATTTATGTGCACAGAGAACACCTTATTAAAGTCCCTGTAATGTGATTTATTTCTTAAAGAATTTATTTAAAAAGGAAAATGATAGCTTTTTGTAAAGAACATTTTTTTACATGAATACCCCCTTCCCCATTTATCTTCATGTTAAATGTGTGCTTTTAGACTCTATCTAATAAAAAAGACCTATCTAACACATTGGTCACATTCATTTGTGAACTACCTCAATGTATCTGTTAACTTGATTTCTGGAATTGTCCAATTAAAGTTTTTAACTCTAATACTATTAATGTGTTTAACATGCATGTGTAACTACTAAGTAAACTTCTTGTGGTTATTTTTTCCTTGTATGCTTGCTAAATAAAATTAAAAAAATAACTTGCATCTGAAGACTTTATTTGGCTTTACATAAATCTTCATTCTTGTTGACCACTTCTAATTTTTGCTTTAACCCCTACAAGGAGAAAATTAAAGGGGCCTTATGAAGAAGAAATAGAATATTAATTTTTTGACTCAGATTTGTATGCCAAAAAACTCAAAATTCACAATATGGCTTTTCCACTAATGCCATTTTCTAATGTATTCAGTAGCTTTGTTACTTAACGTGACTACACAATAAACAATAATACAGAAATGGTTAAAAATTAGTCAAACTTAATGCACAAAATATACAGTATTTTTTTCACTATGCCAGCATTTAAAGATATTATGGCAAACATAAATTGACTTCGATGCTATTTTAAAGTGCATTTATTTTATTCATTTTCTATAGTCAAGTTAGAGAACAATCCACTTAATTAGGAATAGTAGCTAATTCGTCTTTTCTTTTTTTGACTCTTCTTTAGGTTCATAGCCTAAAGTCATCACAGAAAGACAAACTCTCCTTTATTTCTCTACGAAGGAGATAAATTCTCACACCACTTTATAAACTTGACAGGACACTGTATAACTGCATAACAGCAAAGTCTACCTGACGAGAGTTCTGAGAAGGAAACGTAGTTACATTGAATATTGTAAATTCCTGTTTAATTTGTGATTTAGTTTACTGGCTTGAAGGTAGTTTCTGCATTACATTTTTCGTATTGGATATATCAAAGGTAGATAGTCTAATATTGGGAAATTTTCTGAGATTTCCCCAATATAGGGATATTTATAGGTTCAGCCTATTTTTTTTTTTTTTTTATTTGTCTTTAGAGGGGTAGGGGAGAGGGAGAGGGAGAGAAATATCAATATACGGTTGCCTCTTGTGTGTCCCCTGCCGGGAACTGGCCTGCAACCCAGGCAAGTGCCCTGACTGGGAATCAAACCGCAATCCTCTGGTTCGCAGGCCCGAGCTCAATCCACTGAGCTACACCAGCCAGGGCGGTTCAGCCTATTTTTAAAGAATGATTTATTTTGAGAGAGAGGGAGGGAGGGAGAAAGAGGAAGAGAAACATCGATTGGTTACCTTTTGTACACACCATCCAGGGACTGAACCCACAACCCAACCCTGGCCCTGTTCCTTGACTGGGAATTGAACTGGTGACCTTTCAGTTTGTGGGATGATGCCCAACCAACTGAGCCATGCTGGTCAGGGTCAGCCCACTTTCTCATACCTAGTCCTATAAGACTATTGAATGATAATGACACCAAAGTAGTGCAAAATTAGGCAGAAATTTCAGGATCATTAAAAAAGTGAAGTATATGAGTGAGATCATATGGTATTTGTCTTCCTCTGACTGGTTTATTTTGCTTAGCATAATCTCCATGTCATTCATGCTGTTGCAAAGGGTAAGAGTTCCTTTGTTAGAGCTGCGTAGTATTCCATTGTATAAATGTACCACATCTTTTTTATCTACTCATCTACTGATGGGCACTTGGGCTGTTTCCAGATCTTGGCTATTGTAAATAATGCTCCTATAAACATAGTGGTGTATATATTCTTTCTGAATGGTGTTTCAGGATTCTCAGGATACATTCCCAGAAGTGGGATTGCTGGGTCAAACGGCAGTTTGATTTTCAGTTTTTTGAGGAAACTCCATACTGTTTTCCACAGTGGCTGCACCAGTCTGCATTCCCACCAGCAGTGCACGATAGGGTTCCCTTTTCTCCACATCCTCACCAGCACTTGTTTGTTGATTTATTGATGGTAGTCATTCTGGTAGGTGTGAGGTGATACCTCATTGTAGTTTCAATGTGCATCTTTCTGATGATTAGTGACATTGTTCGTTTTTTTCATATGCCTAATGGCCATCTGTATGCCCTCTTTGAAGAAGTGTCTATTCAGGTCCTTTGCCCATTTTTTTAATCCTCACCTGAAGACATGCTTACTGATTTTAGGGAGAGGGGAAGGGAGAGAGAGAGAAAAAAAAACCCCATCAATGTAAGAGAAACATCAATGGGTTTTTCTTTTGTACGTGCCCTCACTGGGGATCGAACCACAACCCAGGCATGTGCCCTGACCGAGAATCCAACCCTCGACCTTTTGGTGTATGGGGTGATACTCTAAACAACTGAGCCACACTGGCCGGGGCACTTTGCCCATTTTTAAATTGGGCTATTTGTATTCCTGGTGTATACAAGTCGTATTTGTATTTATTACAAAGTTGAATAAAACTTGTATAAAGATGTACAAGGTCCAAGCTGTATGAATTGTATACAAGTCATATAAACCTTTTTTTAATAGTTCATTTCTCTGTGTATTTTGTTCCATTACCATTTATCCCCCACTCTACCCTGTTCCACCCCTACCCAACCCCACCCCCCACAATCACTATACTGTTGTCCATGGCCATGAGTTCTTATTCTTTTTTGCTTGATTCCTCCACCTCCCTACTCCCCCACCCCATATAAGTTCTTTATATATTTTGGTAATTAACCCCTTATTAGATGTATCATTGGAGAATATATTCTCCTATACAGTGGGTTCCATTTTCATTTTGTTGATGATTTCTTTTGCTGTGCATAGCTTTTTAGTTGGATGTGGTCCCATTTTTAAATTTTTTTCCTTTGTTTCCCTTGCACTAGTATAATGTGGAATCTAATAAACAAAATAAAACCAGAGGCATGGATACATGGAACAGACTGACAGATCTCAGAGCGGAGAACGGTGGTGGGGGACTGGAAGACATTAGCCAGAGAACATACATCCCCATATGCATAGCCCATGGACACAGACAACAATGTGATGAAGGCTGGGGGTGGGAGCTGGGTGGAGGAGATCAAAGGGGGGGAAATGGGAGACGCTCATAGTGTCAACAAAAAAATACAGTTATATGGTGAATGTATTTTATATTTTGATTTAAAAATTGTTAACCCGTGAAATGTATGGGTTATGCGTGTAACTTGTAGGTAACTAGAATAATAAGCTAACTTATTATAGAACAGTTTGTTTTTCAGTCATTATGGAATAGAGTTTACTTATTTTGGGATATTTTGAAATTAGTGTCATTTCAGGAGAAGAGTTTATTAGTTTATCACTAGGACTCTAAAAGCACAACCTGGAGGCAGAACCTATGTTGTCTTTTGGTTTGTAGGAAAGATAGTTTTGTGGTGAGTGCTCAAATAATTATGGAAAAGTTATCTTTGTGTGATTAATAGGTCTTTGTGTGACTTTTGCCTTAGTATAATTAAAGTAAATCATTTGGGATACAGACAATAATGTGATACATGTTGCAATAACTTTTCAAATATTTTAAGGACCAGCTACAGAACTGCGCCAAAGAAAAAAGCCAAAGTCTTCAGAAAATAAAGACTCTGCCAAAGAAGAGAAAATTGATGACACTCCAATTCCTGAAAGAGCTCCAAAATGTAAGTCAGATTGATTGGATGGAGTTTTAATGGTACTGCAAAAATAAAATTATGCGAGGTAATATACTTTATTTTATCATTTTAAATGTATATACAGTTTTCTAATTAAGATGTGGCAATACCAGTCAACTTTCATTAGGGTTTACTGTAGAACAGCCTCTAAATCTCACTCATTTACAGCAAACATTTATTTCTGATAATATTACATGTGTGGCTGCAGGTAGGCTGATGGAGTTTTATGTGTCACAAAGGAGCAGCCCCTGTACAGGATGTATGTTTCTTGTGGCCAAGAAAAGAGCAGGAGAGCAGGCAGAGTCATGCAGTGCCTCTTTTTTAATTAAGTGCTTTTTAAAAAATTTTATTTATTTACTTAAAAATACTTATTTCTTTTTAGAGAGAGGAGAAGGGAGGGAGAGAGGGAGAGAAGCATCAATGTGTGGTTGCCTCTTGTGTGTCTTCTACTGGGGACCTGGCCCACAACCCAGGCATGTTCCCTGTCTGGGAATTGAACCAGAGACCCTTTGGTAGCCAGCACTCAATCCACTGAGCCACACCAGCCAGGGCAAGTGTTTTTTCTTTTAATGAAAGCATATTTTAAATATACTAGAGTCTTGACATTTTTTTTCAACTTAAAAAAAAAGTTTTTATTGATGTTACAGAGAGAGGAAGGGGGAGAGAGAGAAACAACTTGTTCCACACTCATCCATGCACTCATTGGTTGATTCCTGTACATGTGCCTTGACCAGGGATTGAACCAGTAACTTTGGCACATCGAGATAATGCCCCAACTGAGCTAACTGGCCAGGGCCATGCAGTGCCTCTTAAAGTTTCTGCTGAATTGGCACACTGACACTTGCATTCATATTTAATTGGCCCCAGCAAGTCATATAATCAGTCCAGAAAATGGAATGGAGAAGTATACTCTGACAACAGGGAAGCATTGCAAGTCACTAGGTAGTGGGCAGGGATGAGGAATCCTTTTATAGGAAAGGACTCATAGTTTGGAATAGTAGCAGCCTACCATATTCTGTTTTTTTGGTCATAAATATTTTCTTCTCTCTCTTAGATGAAGAATATTTGCCACCCCCGCCCCCCACCCCAAGGAAGACACTTATCTAGTCATAATATCAGTCTTGAAGCCCAAGGTCTTATCTATATCAGGATTCGTGATGACTCACTCTGATCCAGAGACCTATTAAAATAACAAGTTATCTATTTTGTGTCATGGGTCCCCAAGACCACCTCTGTGTTCCAAGATTAGTTGAAGGACTCACAGGTGTCATTCATATCTATGATTATTACCATAGCTATGATTTCTTACAGTGAACAAATACAAAATGAAGTCAGCAAGAGGAAAGGTTTATGTGCTGAAGTCTGCAAGAAACTAAGCACAATCTTCCAAGACTCCTCTGCAAATGGAGACACACAGGACTTGCTTAATTCTTTCAGCTTTTCAAATTTTAATGTTGGTAGTTTTGTCTACCAGGGAAGCTCATTAGTGACTCCACTCAAGGATTTTATTGGCAGCTGGTCATTTACCTTCTGCCTGCTATATACCAAAATTCTAGCCTCCCAGAAGAAAAGCAGTAGCATGAACCACATTGTTAGTACAAACAAGTTAGGTGGAGTAAACCACTCTTATCAGAGAATGGTGGGAATCCTCCTGAAATCCAAGTTGCCAGGTGCCAACCAACAGTCTACCTTGCAAGCAGACCTTTCTTTTCTTTCTTTTTTTTTTTTAAGTTATGGTGCTCTCTTTAATTAGAAAATTTTTTTCATTTTCTTTTTAATCCTCACCCAAATATATGTTCATTGATTTTAGAGAGACGAGAGAGAGAAACATTGATCGGTTGCCTCCTATACATACCCCGACCAGGAATCAAACCTGCAACCTAGGTATGTGCCCTGGGCAGGGACCGAACCTGCAGCCTCTTGGTGTACGGGACAATGCTCCAACCAACTGAGCCACCCAGCCCGGGCAAGCAGGCCTTTCTTAGCAAAGCAGTTGCAGACCTGCTATGTTCATTCTTTACTGCTTGCGACCCCTTTCCCATTACACACTGTTGGACAGAGACCGGATAACCAAAATCCTTTCATTCAGGAAGAGGAAGAGGGGAGCACACATCTGCCACTGGTCCACGCAGATCTGAAATCCTGAGAGATAAATATGAGGTCTCCTTACTGTGAGCTAGGGAATGTTTCTTGATTAGGCCCCAATTGTTTTCCTTGGCAGTAGCTTCCCAGTTTATTGTTCTCTATGGCTCCACTCTCTAGAGGTTCTTCCTTTCCCATTGTCCTTCTGAACTGTACGTATCTGAAGATGGCTTTGGAGAATATGCCATTATTAGGAATTGAGCTTTCTCAAATTCCTTCCTGCCCATACAGGCCCATTTGTATATATTTTCTCAGATAAGATATAGGTCACTTACAGATTTAATTCAGGGACTAGCAAGGAGAAAACTTTTTTGGAAACTGGAAAAATAATAATCCATATTAGGCAGTGACAAAACATTTTATAAAACTTCCCTGTAAATAGTTGTCTCAATACTAACTTTTTATTATTTCAGGTAACAATATTGCAAGATAGAATGTTATTAGAGTCTTGGTTATCAGCTGCATTTGTTCACCAGAAAGAGGAATTTAGAATAGACTTGACCTATTTGCAAGCAAGAATGAAAAGGAAAATTAGAGAATCCAAAATTTTGGGGACTTGTAGTGTTGAAGTTAGAACTGTGTGTCTTTTTCAACCAGTAAAAAAATAAAATTGAGAAATACTTTGAGTAGCAAAGGCTGTATAAGATGAATTACCAGTGCAATGACCAAATCAAGGGCAAGGCTTTCACACAGTTCACTCAAGAGTATGAATGGATTAAGGTAGTTTCTAGTAAGTTGGATAAAGCACTCAGGGAAAAAGAACAAAGCGTATGGTCCCACAGAAGCTTGATAAACTCAGAATATATGTAGTTAAATCCTGGAGAGAGGCATATGTAGAAAAAATTGTGGGTATAGTTATTGGAATATGAAGTTGACTGGGATCAAATAAGTAAAAAGCCAACAGAATTGTTCTTATCTTTGCAAAAGTGAGTAATTGAATTTTTAAAAATGAAGCTATAATTGACATACAATAAAATGAACAGAATCTTGGGTGCTTAATTAAATAAATGAGCTTTGACACTTGAATACAGCTGAAAAAAGATATAGAACATTTCTATTATCCCAGAAAGTTCCTTTGTATCTTTTTCCACTAGGTTTTCTCTGTAACCTCCAAGACAGCCACTCTTCTGATATTTTTCAATATCGAGTAACTTTCAATGTTTACAATTTCATATAAATGGAATCATATGACATGTATACTTTTGTGTCTGGATTCTTTCACTTAGCTTAATATGTTAACCTGTATAATGATTTTGAGATTCACTCATAATGCTATAAATGCCTATCCCGTCTCTTCTTCTTGAACATTTGAGTAGTTTCCAGTATTTACCTATTATGAAAAACACAGCTATGAACATACACTCTTTTTGTGGGCATCTGTTTTTATGTCTCTTTCAGGGGTGTCCAACCTTTTGGTGTCTCTGGGCCACAGTGGAAAAAGAGTTGTCTCGGGCCACACATTAAATTACAAACACTAATGAAAACTGATGAGAAAAAAAAGGTTTTAAGTAAATTTACAATTTTGTGTTGGGCTGCATTCATAGCCATCCTGGGCTGCGTGTGGCCCACGGGCCGCGGGTTGGACACCACTGCAAATTAGGTAAACATCTAGGAGAATTGTCAGCTGAGCTTTTGAGAGATACAGTCAAAAAACTGCCAGCCTAGATGAAAAAAGGCACAGCTCTTCAGGTCTTAAAATGATGTATAAATCCCTAACTTTCTTCATGCAGGAAATAGGCTCTTGGGGTAGTATCTTTTTTGAGAAGGAGTGAATAGTTTTTGCTCTTGGGAGGGAAGCGTATATCTGTGATTAATGAGGCTGACCCTGGTGATATTGCTCCCAGAAATTTGCTCCCTTCGCTAAAAGTGGCTTATACGTTCCTTTCCATTGCCATGTGATTTGGAGTGTCTCTCTGAAAAAGAGAGTATCTTCCTACCCCATTGTCAGGCTTATCAATGAGACTTGTCTGGGCCAAAAGGGTGAGAAGGGAAGTGGCAGTGTGCTGTTTTGACTGGGAACTGTAAGAGGCATTGTGCAATTCTGCCAGTTCTCTTTTCCCCTGTCATGGGAGCAACATGTCCCAAGTAAGGATTGATCCCAGTTTGGAACTCTGAAGAAGTTACAAGTAGAAGATGCACAACAAATTTGAAGTCTTGGAATTGGGTGGAAAGTTACAGCTGACTTGAAACCCACAAGTAATGAGAGTGAGAAAGATACCTTTGTTCTGTAAGTCACTGACAGTTTAGGGTCACTTTTTTTTTCTCACAGCAAAGCTTGACTGATAGAGCGGTCATTTAAAACATTTGGAAAACTACAGGATAAGAAAGAATATTAAACAATCCAGATATAACTACTATGAAATAGTACTTTAACTGTGACTACAAAAATGTATTTAGGATTGAAAATGTGGAAAATAGAGAAAAGTATAATAAAAAATATATGAATAACATGTATAAAGGATCCATGGACATGGACAACAGGGTGGGGAGTGGGGGGATGGGTGGGGCAGGGGGGAGCAACTGTAACTGAACAATAATAAAATTTTAAAAAATGAATGAATAATTGCAAGAGATATAACTACTTTTAAAATTTTGAATTACTTATATTTTTTCAATGTACTTTTTTTTGTAAAATTGAATTCTACATATCTTTCCTTAACATGTCTTTAGCTTTTTCCTGTGCTTTAAATATTATTTAACTTTGCCCTTTATTATTGCTATTGATATTTATGTAGTGTTCTTTGTCTTTTCTTTTTTTGTGCATGATCAGCATTTTACAAATGAAGGTACTAGAGTACACAGAAATTAACCAGCTAGGATGGTTTATGAATAACATAACTTAATTATTAGTCAGATTGTTTACTTTTTCAGTTTTCCAATTAAAATGATAATTTTAATGATAACCAGTTAGGATGGTTTATGAATAACATAACTTAATTAGAAGTCAGATTGTTTACTTTTCAGTTTTCCAATTAAAATGATAATTTTTAAGGCCATAATTTGCAGGGCCCAGAGCTCTTTATTTTCTCTAAAATATACACACATATGTTGAACACTGATAATCTGACTCCATCTTTTACTCTTTCCAAAAGCTTTCAGAAAGAAAGTATTTAGTGTTAAAGTAAGGTATTTATACAGAGATGCTCCTCAACTTTCAGTGAGGTAATATCCCATAAACCCATCATAAGTTGAAAATACCATAACTAGAAAATGCATTTAATACCACACTGTAGAGCATCGGTTGTTTACCCTCATGAGCACGTGCCTGGCTAGGAGCTGAGGCTCTCTGCTGCTGCCCAGCATCGCGAGAGAGTATCATATCACATACCTCTAGCGCTGGACACCATCAGTTTCAGAATTTACAGTGTGGTTTCTACTGAATGCGTATCACTTTTGTACCATTCTAAAGTCAAATTGTAAGTAGAAACATTATAAGTCAGGGAGTGTCTGTATAAGATTTGGTTGAATATGTTTTTTCTAATAACACTTGATAATTAGGATTAGTTTGCTATTGTGTGAGACTTAATGAAAAAAAAACAGGGAAGATCCATGTTTAAAAATTTTGAAGAACTTTTGCCAAACTGCCACCATAAATAAGTTTTCTTATTGTTTTTTTTACTGAGCTCTTACTGTCTGCCAGGTCAGATACTTTACAGATGCTGTTGGAAACAATAATTTTAAAATAATCTTTATCATACCAATACTAATATTTTATGTATGGGATAGTGTTTTTCAAGCATTTAGAATATAATTCATAATAATTTAGTAATACCTAACTAGTCTTTAATGTCTCTAGTATACTGCACAAGTAACGTTTATAAAATAATGCCTTAAAAATAGCTAAGATTTTAGTTTAGCTAAACTAATATCAACATGTTGATTTTTATAAACTTTCAGTAATTCAGTAACGGAACACTGGGCTTTGGGCCCTTAGGCCTGTGTTTATACTTAATGGCTATAGCAGGACCAAATCCTCCTGTGTATAAAAAATCCAAATCTTTTTTGTCATTTCATGAAGAATTTGTTATGTATACACAACAGTTGTATATGATGTTGTAAATACATAATCATCAAGTCACCGAATTGTACATTTTAAATGGCTGTAGTTTGTACTATGTAAATTATTCCTTAATAAGGAAAAAATTCCTTGATAAGGAAAAAATATCAGTAGTAATTCTGAATGAACCTATTTTTCTTTAGCTATTTGGTAGTACGTTCCACTTACTCCTTTTTTAAATTAATAGATTTTAATTTTAAAAATAAGTTCAATTTAAAGACGAAAAGAGCAGATAGTACAGAGTTCCCATGTTACCACCCCCACCATTCACACATGGAGCTTTTCTTCTTAATGTTAGTATGGTACATTTGTCACAGTTAATGAACCAATATTGATACATTACTTTAAACTAAAGTCCGTATTTTATTCAGATTTATTTAGCTTTAACCTCATGTCCTTTTCCTGTTCCAGGATCTCATTCAGGACACCACATAACATTAGTTGTCATGTCTCCTTAGACTCCTCTTGGCTGTGACAGCTTCTCAGGCTCTCCTGGAGCTGGAGGACCCTGACAGTTCTGAGGGGTGCTGGTCAGGTGCATGGTAGGAGGCCCCCTACTGGACTTTGTCTGCTGTTTTTCCCAGGATTAGACTCAGGTGATGGGTTTGCGGGAAAGACCACAGAGTTAGAATGCCATTTTCACCATGTCATAGCAAGGCTACGTACCACCTTTTGATTATGTTTTCTTTTTTAATAGAAGATTATAAATATAAATATCATCTACATCTGATTACTTTTAATATGCTTTTTCAGATGTATTATTTCATCGCTTTGCAAAGATTTTCATTGGCTGTCTTGCTGCAGTTACTAGTGGTATGATGTATGCTCTCTATTTGTCAGCATACCATGAGCGGAAATTCTGGTTTTCCAACAGGCAGGTAAGAAGAAAGCCTTCTGAGCATATGGATGTTGTTTCAGTATTTAATATTAATTTAATAATGTGCTTTCCAGGGAGCCAAATGCTATGTGTGATAAGTGTGACAAGTGCTTTCTCATTTACAGCCATTAGAAACAAAGCAATATAAAAGCTGCTTTGAGAACACTCACAGTATGAACTTGGAGAATTTTAATGGGATATTTTAATGGGCTATTTTAAGGCCATAGAGTAGCAACTATGAGAGTGCTGTCCTTGTGCAATTAATTTATCAGAGACTTTTGGTGACAGCAAAATGATAGGGAGTTTAGTCAGCTTTTTAGTTTTCAGAAACAATCTGAAAATTTCAACATCAGAAGATACACGGTCTGGCACAAATAACGCCCATTTTTTATTACATAAAAATCTTTTATTACAGAATCATAAGAATGTAATTCTGTAACATAACATTATCACATTCAAGCACATCATATAACATTTTAGGTGAAATGTTCAAACTGCTGTCCCTCTCATGTGAGACATTCACGTACCCTACCAACCTCACTCAATGGCATTACTTCTGCAGGTCCCTGTATTTTTAGATTACATGATTGGAATGCTTTCTTGGGGGGTGGGGTGAGGATGATTAACAAGCATAATAGTATTTATTAAAATGTTACCTTGACCTGACCCAGTAGCTCAGTTGGTAAGAGCACCATTCCCATGTGCCAAGGTTGTGGGTTTCATCAGGGCTCACACAAAACTCAACCAATGAATACATAAATAAGTGGAACAACAAATTGATGTCTTTCTCTTTCTCTCTCTCCCCCTCTCCCTCTTTCCCCTTCCACCTCTAAAGTCAATAAAAATTCACAAAAAAAGACATTGCTTCATGCTAGTATGTTTAATATTTGGTTTTAAATCATGTATATTCCACACAGACTCTTTAGTCACTATACTTCATAATTCATTTGGCCTTTGATAAATTTGTTTTCAACTTACCTTCATAATCAAATATATCTGAATTACACAAAGTTCATGGCCTTACCACTTGACACTAAAGGGTTTTGCTTTCTTATTTTAGCTGTTCTTATTTTGAGCAAGTAATCAAGCTGACTAATGTTTTTAAGCCATTGATTTACCTAGTTCAATAAGACATTTAAATGAAAAATTACCTGTATTGGACAAAAGCTCTTATTGAATATTATAGCATATCCTATTTCCTTAAAAAATGTTATACAGATTAACTATTAGTTGTTCTCAGTACTGAATGTACAATAAAATCATCTGGGAGCTTTCAAAAAATAAGTTCCCTCACAGATTTGTAAGTGGAGGTGAGGAGGCAGGGAGTGTCTGGGATCGGTATGGAACAAAATATTTCTAAGCAGTTCTGTGTGTAGGCAACATAGAGATTTGAAACAACTAGAGGTTTGAAAATACAGAGGGAGATGCAAGTCCCTCTCGAGTTGGCCCACCTCCACTCAGACACACACTTTTTGCTTCTTTCACAGCTGTGCCTGTGCCCTGGCCTCTTTCTTTTTCTCTACCTGCATGAAACTTGCTTTATTCTCAGGCACACACATACACACACAAAAGAAAGAAAGGAAAGGAAGGGGATGGGAGGGGAAGAAAGGAGAAGAAAGTATGGAGGTCATTCACCAAGAACCTTATTTTCAAAGCGTTGTGTCTGACCCAGGAGCATTGGCATTATCTGGGAGCTTTTTCAGAATTGCAGAGTCTCAGCCCTGCTCAATAATCAGAATTTACATTTTAATAAGATCTCCAGGAGTTTCATATGCACATTAAATTTGAGAAGCACCGATGTATGTGAGTTTACACCTTTTGAGATTTTAGAAACATCTGTTTCTATTCATAAATCATTTTAAGGTAATTTATTTAGATTAATATGGTCTAAATGAGAAAAAAAATGTTCACTGGTCACAGTGCATAATATACTGAAACTCTGAAAAGTCTTCCAAAGAAACCCACCTAACTTTGTTTAATATAGCCTATCGTACAGTTTGTCCAGCTATAGAACTCTTTTTAGGTAACATCCCATTTATATCTTAGGAAGTTCTGTTGATCAAAATTTGGGGGAACTGCTCTTACAGCTTTTGTTTTTGTATTAATTTCTAAATATTATACATGAAATAAATTTTATTCCATCCCTCTAACCTCCACCTCTCCACTTTGGCAACCATCTCTTTTTCTCTGTCTGTGGGTCTGTTTCTGTCTTGTTCTATCATTTGTTTTTTTAGATTCCACATGAGCTAAATCATACAGTATTTGTCTTTCTCTTTTTGACTTATTTCACTTAGCATAGTACTCTAGGTCCATTCACGGTGACCTTATGCAGAAGCGGCCTCCGTGTAGGCTGTGTGTGCCACACCAGTTTGGCAGGCTGGTAGGAATCGAGCGGGTGCTTACAGCGGGTGTCCAGGGCAGTGTCCTGTGGAGCGGGAGCAGGTCCATTTGTCTGAGGCCAGAGTGGGTTCTGGTGATATGTGGGGAAACATGTTACAGTGACCTTGCAGGCAGGCCACAGCACCTGGGTAGAGCATTCACCCAGTCTGTGGAGGTGGAGGGGGACGTAAACAGTGGCGCTCACTGGCACCTAAGGTGTCCTGGCCTTCTCCTTATGTCTCTTTCTCTTCTTCAGAAGCTATTCATTCAGTCCTCAGTTGTCTCGCAGGAATAGTTACTCTCTCTATATACGTCTATGTTAAGAGTTTGCTTGTGGAAGGGGGCAAGTTCAGTGTCCTCCTATGCCCCTGCCATCCTGGACCTCTCTAAAAGATTATAGATTTATAAAACCTTGATTCAGCAGGAAAGCACAAGGTTTCCTAATGTTTTGGACTGCCCACAGTCTTGGTTCTGTATAGCCTAATTTTCTGGATTTTCAGATTTCTGTTTCCAGAAGTTCATTTGAAAAGTACTGATTAAGTACTGGCTGCTCTTAGGAAGTACTAATTAATGGCTTGCTGGTCTGGATATGTAGGGAAATGGAATAGCAATAGAAAATGCTGCTTTCTTCTTAAACATATCTTTTTATTATGGACTTCTAACACCTCAACCATTATTTTTTATTTTCTGCTTTATTATTTTTGCTGTCCTTAGGGCATTTCTTTTGATTTCCTTCTAGATTTTCCTTGTATATAATAGGTAAATGACTTAATGAGTTACAATTCATTTTAAACCTTAGATGTTTTATTAAAATGATTGCCAGATTATTAAAAAGTTTAACTTCATTAATATGGCCACTAGTAAATAAAGGAAAATTCAAATACATCCTTGAATAAAGGGGTAAATAAGTAGCATTAGTTTAAATGATGAGAAAGAAGAAGGAAGATAGCAGTTGAAATGTAGGACACTGGTATTTCAATAATTGTTATATTTTCTTTTAGGAACTCGAACGGGAAATCACATTCCAGGGTGACAGTGGCATTTATTACTCTTACTATAAAGATATGTTAAAGGCGCCTTCATTTGAAAGAGGTATGATAACTACATTTGGATTTTAAATAACAATATTTTTCTAAAACAAAGCATTGGCCTTGACTGATGTGGCTCAGCTGGGTGGGTGTTGTCCCACAGAGCCAAAGGTTGCTGGTTTGATTCCCAATCAGGGCATGTGCCTGGGTTGCAGGTTTGGTCTCCTGTTGGGGTGCATGAGAGGCAACTTCCTCTCTCAAATCGATGTTTCTCTCCCTTTCTCCCTCCTTTCCCCTTTCTCTAAAAATGAATAAATAATTTAAAATAAAGCATTGTTCTTTTACATGGGAACCTTTGAATGTGGAGATTTCTCATAATATAAGTATTGCTCTTTCTTGTACTTAATAAAATAATGGGAAAAATGAGGCACAGAATATTATTTTGAGGTCTTACTTGATCATAATTTAAAATATTTAATGACTTTTGAATAACATGTTTAGTTATTGTAAAAGCAGAATAAGTAATCTAGAGAAATATTTTTCTATCTTTAGGTGTTTACGAACTGACACATAATAACAAAACTGTGTCTCTGAAGACTATAAATGCAGTGCAACAGATGTCTCTGTATCCGGAACTTATAGCCAGTGCTTTGTATCAAGCAACTGGTAGCAACGTATGTGTTTTTCTTTTGACTATACTATTTATTATCTTACATACTTATGAATCCTTAAAATTACTAATGTCATTCTGTTATCTACTCTCTCTATTTTTTTCCGATTAGGAGATTATTGAGCCAGTATATTTTTATATTGGTATTGTTTTTGGATTGCAAGGAATATATGTTACTGCTTTGTTTGTTACAAGTTGGCTAATGAGTGGAACCTGGCTAGCAGGCATGCTTACTGTTGCATGGTTCATCATTAACAGGTAAGAGATGTTTTAAATTAAGTTTACAGCTTTTTGTGTCTGTGGTTGACAGTTCTAAAATTGCTCCCCCCTCCCCTATCCCCATTATTCCATACCCTAATTCCCACCTGGGAATATGATGAGATACTATCCTGTGATTGTATTATTTTATGTGGCATGGTTGACCTTAAGGTAGGAAGATTACCTGGAAGGCCTGATCTAGTGGTATAAGTCTAATGGTAAAAGTGGACAACTTTCTCCAGCATGTGCATAAGGGGAAGTTAGAGATATTCAAAGCAGGAGAAGAGCTTGCTGTTCCGTTGCTGGATTGAAAGGAGAAGGAACTGACTTCTCCCAATAACTAGTGAGCTCATAAAAGGACTACACATCTGTATGAGAACTGCAGCCCTAGTTGATTGATGCTTCTGATTTTAGCATAAGAGCCCTTGAGCAGAGAATCCAGCCGTACTCTGATGGGTTTATGAGCTAATAAATCTGTGCTGTTTTAAGCCACTACATTTGTGTTCATTTGTCATACGGTAAATGGAAAATAATATACCCGCCTTGTATCTCTCATTTTTCTGACATAGTGACATTGGCATATATGGATATACCTTTTCTTTCCTCTTTTACTTAAAATTGGTAGCATAAGCTTCATAAAAAGAAGAGGCATCAGAAGAACATTACTATCAAGTTCACCACCACAGATAACGATTCAATGCTACGCTATGACAGTATGCTTTGAATTAATAAACCCATCCTTTTTGATGATCAGAGCAACCTCAGTTGTTTTTTTAATTTATTTTTTAACTATTGATTTTAGAGAGAGAGAGGAAGGGAGAGAGAGAAACATCAATTTGTTGTTTCACTTAGTTTTGCATTCATTAGTTGGTTTTTGTATGTGCCCTGACCAGGGATCAAACCTGCAACCTTGGTGTATCAGAACAGTGCTCTAACCAACTGAGCTACCTGGCCAGGGCCAGTCTCAGTTCTTTAGTAAGGGATAGGACTTCTTTGAAATGGACAGGTTTGAAACATGTCATAAAAACTTTCTTGACATTGGTTAGTGTCAAAAATGTATTCTTTGAATGATGACATTCTCCTTCCTTCTCATAGTATTCTGCCGCCCCGCACCATAACACTTACTATGATTAAGTAATTCAAAATGAAACTTTACTTCCGTTATACATTTCTTTCAGCAATTGCCAAATGAAAAGTATGATAATACTAAGGGGGACCCAAAAAGCCCTGGAATTTTTAATAAAAAATTGGATATTTATTCCAACATGTTTAAACTCTAGTCACCTTCAAGATACTCTGCATTTGATGCAATACAACTATCAAGACAGTTTTTCCATTGCTCAGAATGGCTTTGGAACTCATCTATTTTGATGCCTTTTAGTGCTTCTGCCGTTTTTTGTTTTACCTCTTCCACACCAGCAAAACATTTCCCTTTGAGGAATTTTTTCATCTGGGGAAACAAAAAAAGTCCTGGAACACTTACCTAGTAAAGGAAGCCTGTAACAAGAGGCTGGCCCTCTAGAATGTAATTCTGGGGTTTTTTGGCTCCCCCGCCTCATAACTTTTAAGTTATTGAGAATCAGCATTGAAGGCTATTATCTCTTACTGGGTTTTGTTTGTATTGAGTCATGTGCTGGAACAATTTGATATAAAGAATTTTTTAAATCTTAGAAGTTTTCAAGTATAGAGATTCAGTTTGTGGGTTAAGTGTATTTTTTCTTTAAAATACAGGGATGAGAGCAACAAGTATAAAGGACACATGGACAAAGACTAGGGAGGATGGAAATGGGAGGGAGGTGGGGAGGGCTGGGGTGGTGGGCTGGGATGGGAGTAAAAGACAGAAAACTGTACAAGATCAACAATTAAAATAAAAATTTTAAAAAAAAGGAAAAAAAATACAGGGATGACTCCCTGGCTAGTGTGGCTCAGGTGGTTGGGTATCAGTTGGTTGGGTGGTGTCCCTCAAAGTGCAGGGTGGCCAGATCGATTCCATGTTGAGCCAGGTACGAGAGGCAACCAACTGATGTTTCTCTCCCTCTCTCCCTCCCTTCCCCTCTCTCTAAAAATAAATAAAATCTTCAAAAAAATACAGGGAGGAACCAAACTTTATTATTACAAAAGCAATATATGTATATTGTGGAAAATTAAAACCAGCAAAAATAAAATAATAACTTCACATTCTCACTATCTAGAGATCACCTAGGATTTTTTATACCTCAGTGCCTATTCTTTTGGGTCTTCTTCTATATGAATTTGTACGTGTATATGTATCTATGTGTATGCATGTATTTGTATATTTTTTGTCCAAAACGATATATATTGCATGTATTGTTTTATATGCTGCTTGCTTTATTTGGCAATCGCTACCTTTTCATTTCAATAACTTTTTATCTTAGTTAATACCCAATCCATATTATAATTTCCTACGTTGATCCCAAAATACCCTACATAGCTAGTTTATTCAAACAAGTGTTTAATCCAGGATCACATATTGCATGTGGTTGTTATGTTCCGTAATTCTTACTAAATTCAACGTTGTCCCTTTTTTTATCGCAATGGATTGTCGAAGGGACTGAATCAATTGTCTCACAGAATGTCACACTGTATGGATTTCTCTTGTTTTCTTGTGGTGTTATCTAGCTTTATCCTTTATTTCTTGTGTTTCCACAAACTAGAAGTTATATTTAAAGGCTTAATGGGTTCAAGGCAAACATTTCTGGTTGGAATAAATTATAGATGATAATGTTGTTTTATGTTCCATGACATTAGAAGAACCTGTTATTTAGTTGGCCTACCCTGAGCGAATTCAGGTTGACTGCTGGTTTAGGGGATGGCAGACTGATCTCTGCATCGAATAGTTGGGTTTTCGCTTAAGACTAGAAGATAATCTCTGGTGTTTTGGGGCATCAAATGAATTTCCCTATCACCATTAACTATTTACTTAATGATTGTAGCTCAGTTAGTAATCTTTGCTGGAATTAGTGATTTCACTCAGGTTTATAAAATTATATTTTCCTGTTTTCAGTAGTTACATTCTTCATTCTTCAAAGATAGATTTTTTCTTTATTGAACAGGGTTCTTTGGTTATCTTTAAATTTAGTTACTATTAGCTCTGGCCAGTGTGGTTCAGTTGGTTGGGTATTATTCCACAAATCAAAAGTTCTGGGTTCGATTCCTAGTCAGGGCACATGCCTGGGTTGCAGTTTTGTTCCCCATTTGGAGCCCATGCAAGAGGCAAACAGTCAATGTTTCTCTCTTGCATCAGTGTTTCTCTCCCTCTCTTTCTCTTCCCTACCTCTCTCCCTGGAATCAATAAAAGAAAGGGAAAAAAAAGAAATTCACTTAACTGTTCGCAAGTCAGACAAATGCTTACTTTAATTACCAATTTCTTTTTCTTTTAAAGATTTTATTTATTTAGTTTTAGAGAGAGGGAAAAGGAGGGAGAAAGAGAGGAAGAGAAACATCACTGTGTGCTTGCCTCTCACACACCCCCAACTAGGGACCTGGTCTGCAACCCAAGTATGTGCCCCAACAGGAATTGAACCAGCGATCCTATAGCCTCTCAGGCCAGCACTCAATCCACTGAGCCACACCAGCCTGGGCTAATTACCAATTTCTAAGTAACAGATTGCTGTCTTCAGTAGCTGTCTTCAGTAGTAATAAGAAACTTTAAATATCTTTCTCTACTTAGGGATTTTCTTTGACTCAACAGAATAAATCCATTACCATTATTGTTGTTGTTGTTGTTGTTGCTCAAATTGTCATATCTTTCTTCAGTAGCAGTCCGTCAGTCTAGCTTCTGAGTTTGTTTTTTTTTTTTTTTTTTTTGACACATCTTCATTAATCTTTGAAAGCTTTCTTGTTTTTTGGCTCAACAAGCAAGCTCATTTTGTACATTCCCTATGACAGATTTAGAATTAGCCATGTCTCTGTGGAGCCCTGGTTGCTTTTAGTAGAATAGTATTAGAAAAAAACAATAATAGTATTACAGAATGTGGTGTGGATGCTAGGGTGGTAAGATGATTTCTTGTTATGTCAGAAAGTGCCTGTTAGAAGAAACCTAATCAACAAAACAAACAAACAAGCATAATATAAACAAAGACACTGACTTTGAGAACAGTCTGACAGTGACCAGAGTGGGAGGGGAGGGAATTTCAGGGGAAAAGGTTTAGAGCAACAAGTATAAAGGACTCATGGACAAAAACTATGAGGGGTGGAAATGGGAGGAAGGTGGGGAGGGCTGGGGTGGTGGGCTGGGGGCGGGGTAAAAGACAGAAAACTGAACAATATCAACAATTAAAAAATACTGATTAAAAATAAAATAAAATAAATGAAAAAAAAAAAAAAGAAAGTGCCTGTTAGAGAAGTTTTAAGTTGTCATGTACTTTTCTAAAATTCTGTTAGAATTCATTCTTAGAAATTTAGCAGCACATTCACAGAAAGTTATTTCAGTATTCATAAACTAGGTCTAGAAAGTCCTGCTTTTCAGAGTGAAATGGTGTTTATGATAAAACAAAAATTATTTTTAATATAGACCTTCTAAAAGGATTGCTTTCTTGATTATCTAATGTATTAGTTATTGCTGTATAACAAATCATTCCAAAACATAACAGCTTAAAACAACAAACATTATCTCGTATGGTTTCTGAGGGTCAGGAATCTGGAGTGGTTTAGCTAGGTACTAATGGCTTGGGATATCTTAGGAGTTTACAGGCAGGAGTTGTTGGGGCTCTGGTCATCTGCCAGTTTGACTGGTCTGGGCCATTAACTTCCAAGCTCACTCAGGTGGCTGTTTACAAGAAGCCTCACTTCTTTGCTGGCTGTTGGTCTGCAAGGCCTTAGTTGCTCACCAAGGCCTTAGTTGCTCACCAACTGTGCCTCTCCACATAAAGTTCACAACTTGACTGCTGGCTTCCTTTGAAGTGCATGATCCAAGAGAGTGTGGACTGAGTGTGCCATAGTGGAAGCCAGGTATGTTTTATAACCTAATCTCGGAAATGATATACTATCACTCTGCCATATACAGGAGTGGGCAAAAGTAGGTTTACAGTTGTTCATATAGAAAGATATATAATACAAGAATAAACTGTTTTACATGCTCACAACTATAAACCCACTTTTGCCAACGCCTGTACTACTCATCACCTAGGCTGACTGGTGCAGTGTGAAAGTGACTACACAGGGTGTTAATATCAGGAAGCAGGGACCATTTGGTGGGCTATCTTGGAGGGTTGCTACCACATGTAGTGAACTTTTAATATTAATTTCATTTCATCCCTATACCTATATTAATCATAAATTTGAAGAAGAAGTCCAGGCAACTTTTCCATGTAAAAATAACAGCATTAAAGAATAATAAGATTCCCTGTCAAACATTTTAGAGACCTTAGTGAGAATTGTAAGGAAATTGTCTTATTTAATGACACAGTATATCCTAGGTACCTGGAGCAGGAGTTAGGTAGAAGAATTACCTGGTCTGTTCTGTTAAAATATATTTTTTGGCAATTGAAACATTCTTAGTAAGTAGCTTTTTAAAAATGTGTTTGTTTTGCATTTTTTAATGATTATCAATTCATTATTCATTAATATAAAATGACAGTTTTTAATAGTGCAAAAGAATTTGATTGCAATATTCTTTTTTTTTTTAAATATTTTATTTCTTTACTTTTAGAGAGAGGGGAAGGGAAGGAGAGAAACATCAATGTGTGGTTGCCTCCCACATGGCCCCCACTGGGGACCTGGCCTGCAACCCAGGCATGTGCCCTGATTGGGAATCGAACCGTGACCCTTTGGTTCACAGCCCGCGCTCAATCCACTGAGCCACACCAGCCAGGGCTGCAATATTCTTTTTTTATTGACACTACTATAGATATCCCCCACTTTCCCCCCGACCCCCATCCCCCAGCTTTGTTTTGCATTTTATTTATTTTTATTGGTATATATTTTATACAGTTGACCTTTGAACAACAAGGGTTTGATCTGCATGGGCCCACTTCCATGTGGATTTTTTCCAATAACTCTGCAGTTAGCCCTGCTTATCCCAGGTTTCCCATCCATGGATTCAGCCAACCTTGGATTGAAAACAGTGTATTTCCAATCCATGGTTGAGAATCAATGGGTGTGGAGGGCCGATAGTATGCATTATTCTGTGCCATTTTATATAAGTGACTTCAGCATCCTTAGATTTTGGTATCCGTGGGAGAGAGGTGTCCAGGAACCAATCCCTTGCGGATGCCAAGGTACAACATAAGTCTTTGGGGAGTCAAAAGTTACGTGTGGACTCTGAACTGTGTGGGGTCTGTGCCCCTAACCCCTGCATTAATATATTTTATTGCAAAATATATTTTAATGCCAGGAAAGAATATGCTCTCTCCTTTTTATTTATCAGCTTTAGAGCTTATATATATATATATGATTGCCTAGAAAAGTATGAAAATTTTTAGTCATTCTGTTATATTATGATCATTAATAGTGTTCTTAATGGTAGTTTGTGTTACTTGTTTCTTAACCCCAGAAGGGGAAAGCAGAGTTATAAACTAGCTCCTGGTTGATCAAACCAAATAATGGAAGCATACTAGAAAATTCAAGGACATTTCAGGAAACAGCATGTACAGACAGTTGTGGCGGGGGGTTCAGAGGCAGCTGACTCTCTTTGAACAGATTTATCATCTAAGTGGGCTAACCTGACTCCAGTTTCACGCATAAACAATATGGAAATCGCTCTTTGTCCCCACCGCTCTTCTCATCTACCAGAATATACCGGGGTATCACTGTCACTGTAAACATCTTTGTATTTGACAAGCAAATAAAATATGTATGATTTAAAGGTCTACATTTGATCTTAGCAAAAAAGCAAAAAAGTGGTATGATTAAGTCTATAGTAAATTTAATCTCTGGTAAAGATAAAAGGAAACTGTGAACGTTGGTAATAGTAAGGAGGTAAGATGCAGAGAATGCACACGTCCTGGAGCCGCAGTTCACAGAAAGCAATGGTGACACGTGGGCCGGTTTTGTTGTGATGGTATTGGCATACTCAGGGTGCTCACGGAGGTGTGCGTTTTTTCAATTTTAGATGGCAGGTTTTCAAAATTCCATTTTATTCCTAGGAAGTCACCCAAAAAAGAAGGGAAAAGTTTACTACTTGAACTGACTGATTATTGTATTATGTGTAATAATATGAAAAATTAGAAAACCACTTAAAAATAAGAGATTGGGAGGGGAAGGAATTTCAGGGGAAAAGGGGAAGGGTTTAGAGTAACAAGTATGAAGGACACATGGACAAAAACTAGGGGGGGTGGAAATGGGAGGGAGGTGGGGAGGGCTGGGGTGATGGACTGGGATGGGAGTAAAAGACAGAAAACTGTACAAGAACAACAATTAAAATAAAAATTAAAAAAAGATTCATTAGGTAAATTGTAATACATCAATGCAAGGGAACATGCAGGCATTAGAAGTGATACTGATATTATATGTTATACATTTATTACATAAGTGTTTTTCAACTTTCTCACATACGTTGACAAGACCACACTATTTTATATGTGATCTAACTGTTTCTCAAACTTCAGTTATGTGTATTTAAAACTTCTATTGCATTCTGTCTGTTGGCTTAAATAATTTAAATTATAATGTTTCTTACATGTACAACTAGGTAAAGCTCCTATGCTTAAAAACAGTTATGCTACTATTGAAGCAAATTTACTAGTGAAATAACAAAACAATAAAATATTAACTGGGTTTTGCTGAAGCCAAATTTCTACTGTCAGCGTAAATATGGCGTCAGCCCAGCAGGTTCTTTCGAATAGTTGAGAGCTGTGAGATGACTCAGTTCTCATCATGTTGCTCTGTTCCGTCCACTGTGAGATCTGTTTTTGCCACCATGATCAGGACATTGTTTTTATTTGGACTATATCACTTAGTATTAGGGTCATCTCATTTTTTTTTCTGATTAACCCAAGCCAGTTGAAGTGGTACTATGTTGCCAGCTATATTGTTAATACAAACATGAAAGCGAGTTCTGAGATCTTTTGGCAATAATGAGTTACAAGGTAGTCATCCAGGTAATTCAGATTATGCTTAGACTATGAGATGTTTAAAATAAAAACAAACTCAGAGTGTGCCAATCTCTGAATGTATCTGCAGGTCTGTGAATTTCATTTGATCTAACACATATTATTTTCAACTGCTGGTTGTGCTGCTATCTGTTAGACTCCGCCACTGGGGAGAAAAAGTGGGTCTCATTTGATTTTGTCACGTCCCGCTGTTAGCCTTCTGAGCCTCACCACCACCAAGCAGGGTGAGGGGGAAGAGTGTGAATAGCATAGCTTTCCAGGAAGGCTTGTTGAGGTGTAGAGAATATTTGGCAGAGATTCTACTTTGTGCTATAGTGACTAGAGAAGGATCCCTTTCTCCCTTTCTCCAGAGTGTCTTTGGAGCAGTGTTTTAAAGATTTCCCTGCATTCATCTGTAAGTTGGGTAGGGGCAGTGTGTGGCCGTTTGCAACAGGGATTGCTGGTTAGGCTTCCCAGTTCTGGGCTGATGGGGGGTTGGCAGAGTCCTGAATTGACGCTAGACATCTTCTTCTTCCTCCTGCTTCCTAACTATGACACGTGAGTCTCGTTTGTCTCTTGGAAAGTTAATTTTCACAACAATTTTTCAGAAATAAAATTGTATGATAAAGGTGGCCTTTTGAATACATGATGTTTGATAAATGGTATTAGAACAACCAAATCTGGAAAAGAGATACTTACTGCACTCATACTAAAATAAATTGCAAATCGATTAAAGGAAACAATGAAACTAGTGATTACCACACAAAAACATTGGTTCAAGTATTTAAAAAACTTTGTAATAGATAAAGTCAGAAACAAAGTAAGTATTTAACAAGAAGGAATTGGTGGGACTTTGATAGATCTATACAGTGGTATACCGTAGTCATCAAGTGTACTTGAAGTACATTGATTGGCAGTGTATATTATGGAAAGATGCTCATAATGTATGGTTAAGTAAAAAATAGTTTATTATGGAATTATCCAAGAGCTGAGCTCTAATACTATTACTAGGTTGCACACACTGTGCTAAGTTCTTTTTACGGCTTTCATTTCATTTCATTTTCACATACGATCCTGTTTCTAATATATATGTTTGATTACATCTGCATTCATAGAAGACAGGTTTTTCTAATACTTTTTAACAATTTTATTAAGGTATAATTGACATAGAATAAGCCGTACATATTTAAAATGTACACTTTGATCAATTTAGGCATTTTGTAAACATATCCATGGAACCATCAGCAAAATCAATATAATAAACATCTGTCACCCCAAAAAGTTTACTGTACACCTTGTTAATCCCTCTCTCTTTCTTCCTCTTTCCCTACCTCTATTATTGTTCTACTGTCCCCAGGAAACGAGTGGTCTGCTTTCTGCCACTTTAAATTAGTTTGCATTTTCTAGAATTTTATATAAATGGAATCATGCTGCATGTACTTTAAAAATTTTTTTTATTTTATTGATTTTTTTGAGAAAGAGATTTGTTTTTCCACATATTTATGCATTCATTGGTTGATTCTTGTATGTGCCCTGACCAGGGATTGAACCCACAGCCTTGGCATATCAGGACAACACTCAAACCAACTGAGCTACCTGGCCAGGACAACATGTGCCTTTTTTTTGGTCTGATGTTTTTCACTCAGCATAATTATTTTGAGATTCATATATGTTGGGTGCATCAATACTTCATTTCTTTTTATTGCTAAGTTATCCTATTGGCAGCAATTTTCAACTGGTGTGCCTCAAGAATTTTTAAAACATGTAATACTTGAGTATTTAGTCAGGGGCACTGACCTCCTTTCCCTTAGATTGTCAAATAGAAAAATGACAGCAGCCAACACACAATAGCAGTCTGGTGTGAATGAAGCAAAATTATACCTTTTTTTTTTTTACAGATCGGTGAAAATATATTTTTTGGTGTGCTTCAGAATTTTAATAATTAGTTTATGTGTGCCATGAGATGAAAAAGGTTGCAAATCACTGTCCTGTTGTATGGCTGTACCTAATTTGATTGAACTAAATTGTATGCAAACATGTCTATCTTTGTTACCTAGGAGAGTTATGCAGCAGTTCACAAAGTTTTTAAAGCAATAGCACCTTTGGTTTTTTTTTTTTTTTCCTTTGTATGTGTGGAAAATAATCACTGAGAGTACTGAATCCAAATTTAATGAATGTTGAAAAGGTAGTTTCATGTGGTGTGAGGATATGCAGAGGAAAACAGGCTCTCAGTGAAAATTGATTGAGAAACTAAGGAGGAGATTAAAAAGACATTCTTTATCTGTGATTATGAGAATTTCAAAGGTCTCTGGATGTACAACATAAGGAACGATGTTAATTCTGGGTAACCTACTGAGTGAAAAGATTATTAAACTAATATTAGAGGATATGCATTGTAAGTCTACTTGTGCCACATACTAGCTATATGACTTGCTTAAGTCATATCACCTTTCCGCACTTTATATTTCACATATATGGAGTATAGGAGCTTTGGATCTGCCAGGCCTGCTATAACCATCTGTGGTGTACATTGTGCTGAAATCAGTGTATCCCGGAGCGAGCTGTGTGCTGTAGCACGCGGCTCTATCTGCCAGAGCAGGGACGCCTTTTTTTCCAAGTGCTCACAGAGGCCCATCTATTCATCAAGAATGCGCAACAGCACTAAGTCTTGTGAGGGGCTATGGGTGAGACACGATTACTTTGCTCCAAGATGCTGGATAGACAGTGGTTGGCTCTGTCTGTGTCTGTGTCACAGGACTGTTACGGAGAACAATGAGATGTGTGCGGAATTGCTGTGAAAAGTACAGTATTACACAAATGTAATGTCTTGCTCTTTTGCTCTCCATCTATGGTTTATTTTAGGGTAGATACAACAAGAATTGAATACTCCATTCCTTTGAGAGAAAACTGGGCACTACCGTATTTCGCGTGCCAAGTTGCTGCACTTACAGGCTATTTAAAAAGTAACTTAAATGCTTATGGAGAGGTAAGATATGACTTTTTTCTACCACAAGTTGTCATTTATTTTTATTAATCATACAGATAATTTTGGGGAAAGATATAAATTTATTTTTCACAATTCCGACTTACTGCAAATCTGGTACATAATTTTAAAGCTAATCATATTGAGTTAAAGCCAGTGAAGCCTAGTTTCTACATAATAAAGGATGTAGTAAGGTAGTCTTGTTATAAATAACACTGTTATTCTGCACTCTGATTGACAGTAAAATATTTTTAGGAGAAAAGAGATGTTACATTGTTTTAGTGCAGTTATTTTACAAATATATGAAGAATCTTATTTTGAATATTAATATTTCATTGTTATTCTATCATTTCTCTCACTTATGTGACTGGTGGCCTTAAGTCATCACAAATTAAAGAAATATTAATGAAATATAAAGAGTGACTATAAATGACAGCAATGTTAAGTTTTATGGTAGCACTGCATATTTTTCTATTTACCTTTATGTTTTCTGTGATTGAGGTATAGGTAGTTTAGTGAGTTTCATTTTTATTTTTTAAAGATTTTATTTATTCATTTTTAGACAGGGGAAGAGAAGCAGAAAGAGAGGGAGAGAAATAGCAGTCTGTGGTTGCTTCTCAAGTGCCCAGTACTGGGGACCTGGCCTGCAATCCAGGCATGTGCCCTGACTGGGAACTGAACTGGTGACCCTTTGGTTCACAGCCCGCACTCAGTCCACTGAGCCACACCAGCCAGGGCAGTTTAGTGAGTTTTAAAAGACTGTCCCAGATAGTTTAGGTTTTTGCTTCTTTTTGTTGTTGTTGTTGTTGTTGTTGTTGTTGCCATAAACTCCTTTGGCAGTCAGAGGAAGCTTACAGACTCTGTCTAAGAATAAGGATTTCAAATGTATAAAACAAGTGACTATAAAGGTAACCAATTATGTTGAAATTAACTGAAATGTAGCAACCTTTTGACAGTCTGTCTATCTGGGGTTAAGAATTCCTAGCTAGAAAAAGAGATCACAGAGATCAAGGAAAGGCTTCAGTGGCACCTGGTTAGCTGGAAATAAGATGGACATACGGTTTCTTTTAGAAAGCTCAGAAAAATGTACTGATCTCTTTTATTCAGTGATGACAAATGTTCTAAGTGTAGCAAACTTTTAAATTCATTTTTATAACACTAGTATTTCCCTTTTTTATGTAAAGTAACACTAACGCATGTCAGAATTGTAAGTTCCTTTTGTTGTGTTTGTATAAAGAACTTTCTGAGCAGGAATATTTTCTTCAATAACCAGGGAGTCTGCGATTCAGTGTTCCCCTGTTAGATTGCGCAGCCTTCTCCCAGGGAAGACCAGTTCTTCAACTTTTGAATAAAAGAGCTTATTAGAGTAACATGAACTGCCTGATCTTCTTTGTATATACCACTATTTGAAATAAAACAAAACTTTTGTTGTATAAAAAAGGTTTAATCATCTTTTTAATAAAATCATTATTTACTTTAAAAGAAAGAGTTTTGGAAAAGATAGTGGAAGGTGTAGTTATGTTTTCCCTTCTATATTGTATTTGATATTTTGCCATTTCTCTTCACTGCCATGTTATGTATTTATTCTTTCTAATATGTTTTCATTCTAACTTTTGTTAAAATGGAAAAGTAATACACATACACATTACACACATGTGGTAAAAAAATATTGTAGGTGTGAATGGATATAATGAAAAAGTTTATTTCCATCCAATTCACTGTTTACTAAGGATCCTGTACTTTTTGAAGGGATCCAAGAATAGCTTTTACTCTTATTTTAGATTATATTTTGTTTCTCCTTTTTTATTTCACTACAGTTATCTTCCTCTATTTTCATTTTTTTTAAGATTTTTATTTATTTATGTTTAGAGGGGAAGGGTAGGAGAGAGGGAGAGGGAGAGAAATATCAATGTATGGTTGCCTCTTGTGTGTCCCATGCTGGGAACTGGCCTGCAACTCAGGCATGTGCCCTGACTGGGAATCGAACCTCGATCCTTTGGTTTGCAGGCCCGTGCTCAATCCACTGAGCTATACCAGCCAGGGCAATCTTCCTCTATTTTCAAAGTACTCATAACATCCCTTCTTCTCTCCTTCCCTATCTCTTTCTCTGTTAACATTAAGATAAAGGGGTAAAATTGTATTTATCAGGTAATTATTTATAACTAGCCATTCACCTGGTGGTACTCAGCAGTATGCAACAAGAGCAAAATATCTATATACAAATATTACAGGGATAACCACATTAAGAATTTTATTTTTTAAAATGGCAGGAGAAAGGCAAGCTAACCAAGGTGTATTCTTTTTTTTTTAACTTTTCTTTTTTGAGGATTTTATTTACTTTTTTTTTTTTTTGCTTTTTTTTTGTTTTAAATATATTTTATTGATTATGCTATTACAGTTGTCCCATTTCTCCCCCATCATTCCCCTCCACCCTGCACACCCTCTCCCACCCACATTGCCCCCTTTAGTTCATGTCCATGTGTCATAAGTTCTCTAGCATCTACATTTCCCATACTATTCTTGCCCTCCCCCTGTCTATTTTCTATCCACTATCTATGCTACTTATTCTCTGTACCTTTTCCCCCCTCTCCTCCTCCCATTCCCTTATTGCTAACCCTCCACATGATCTCCATTTCTGTGGTTCTGTTCCTCTTCTAGCTGTTTGCTTAGTTTGCTTTTGTTTTAGGTGTGGTTCTTAATAGCTGTGAGTTTGCTGTCTTTTCACTGTCCTATTTTTTATCTTCTTTTTCTTAGATAAGTCCCTTTAACATTTCATATAATAAGGGCTTGGTGATGATGAACTCCTTGAACTTGACCTTATCTGAGAAGCGCTTTATCTGTCCATCCATTCTCAATGACAGCTTTGCTGGATAGAGCAATTTTGGATGTAGGTCCCTGCTTTTCAAGATTTCAAATATTGCCCTGGCTGGTGTAGCTCAGTGGATTGAGCGTGGGCCTGCGAACCAGAGGATCGCGGTTCGATTCCCAGTCAGGGCACATGCCTGGGTTGCAGGCCAGTTCCTGGCGGGGGACACACGAGAGGCAACCGTACATTGATGTTTCTCTCCCTCTCCCTCTCTCCTACCCTTCCCCTCTAAAGATAAATAAATAAATAAAAATAAATAAATAAAGCATTCTTTAAAAAATAAATAAATAAATAAATAAAAAGATTTCAAATATTTCTTTCCAGTCCCTTCTTGCCTATAAGGTCTCTTTTGAGAAATCAGCTGACAGTCTGATGGGAACTCCTTCATAGGTGACTGTCCCCTTATCCCTTGCTGCTTCTAGAATTCTCTGCTTCATTTTAATCTTGGCTAATGTAATTACGATGTGCCTTGGTGTGTTCCTCCTTGGTTCCAACTTCTTTGGGACTCTCTGAGCTTCCTGGACTTCCTGGTAGTCTGTTTCCTTTGCCAGATTGGGGAAGTTCTCCTTTATTATTTGTCCAAATAAGTTTTCCACTTGTTGCTCTTCTTCTTCCCCTTCTGGGACCCCTATAATTCGGATGTTGGGACGTCTAACGATGTCCTGTAGGTTCCTAAGCCTCTCCTCATTTTTTCGAATTCTTGTTTCTTCTTGGTTTTCAGTTTGGTTGTTAGTTTCTTCCTTCTGGTCCACTCCATTGATTTGAGTCCCAGTTTTCCTTCCATCTCTATCGGTTCCCCATGCATCTTCCTTCATTTCACGTATTGTAGCCTGCATTTTTTCATGTAATTTGTGAGCAAAATCAACCAATTCTGTGAGTATTTTGATGACCAGTGCTTTGAACTGTGCATCTGATAGGTTGGCTATCTCTTCACTGCTTAGAGGAATTGGCTCTGGGGCTTTTATTTGCTCTCTGGTTTGAGCCATTTTTGGTGGGGTTTTTTTTTGTTTTGTTTTGGTTTGGTTTTAGTCTGGTTGCTATTTACTTATTTTTAGAGAGAGGAAAGGAAGGAGAAAGAGAGGGAGAGAAACATCAATGTACGAGAGATACATGGATCGGTTGCTTCTTGCATACATGTGCTCTGACTGGGAATCAAACTGGCAAGCCTTTGGTTCGCAGGCTGGCACTCAATCCACTGAGCCACACCAGCCAGGGCAAATACACATTTTTTTATAAATAAATTCGGGGCGGGGGGTTGGGTCCCCCCTCATAAACATTCACTGGTCAATTCCTGTATGTGCCCTGACCAGGGATTGAACTCTTAACCCTGGTACATCTGGACAATGCTCCAACCAACTGAGCTACCTGGTCAGGTCAACCATGGTGCATTCTTTTGCCCTTCAGCTTAATTCAATTTTTAAAAACCCAAACTGCCCAATCCTTCAGTTATGTTTTCCCCCCACCATCCTGTATGTACATCGATGTGTGTATGTGTTTTAAACTCTAAAGAAGGGCCCTACTTGAATTAATAACATTGTGTCAATGTCATTTTCCTGGTTTTGACACTGTATTGTGATCATGTAAGATCATTGGGGGAAACTGGGTGAAGGAATTTGCTCTATTATTTTTGCAAATTCTTATGAATCTTAAACTAATTCTAAATACATACATGTATTTTCTATTCCAGTTTTTTACATGTACTGCTTTTTTGGGGGTGAGGGGGATATATAGTTATATGAATTTTTTATCACATGTGTAAATTCGAGTAACCATCATCATAATCAAGATATAGAACTGTTCCATCATGCCCTGAGTGGGTGGCTCAGTTGGTTGAGGCACTGTCCCATACACCAGAGGGTTGCAGGTTCAATCCCTGGTCAGAGCACATGCCTAGGTTGTGGGTTGATCCCTGGTTAGGGAGTTTACAGGAGGCAACCGACTGATGTTGCTCTCTCTCTTTTGCTCTTTCTCTTTAAAATCAATAAAGATATCCTTGGACGAGGATAAAAAAAAAAAAAAGAACTGTTCCATCACTACAAAGAAACTCCCTGTGTCACTTCTTAATAGTCACATTTTTCCTTCAGTCCTTACCTCTGGCAACCACTGATCTGATCTCTGTCACTTTAATTTTGTCTCTTAGAAAGGTTATATAAATGGAATTATATAGTATGTTATCCTTTGAGATTGGCTTTTTTTCTCTTCAGCCTAATGCCCTTAATATCCATCCAAGATGTTGCATGTATGAATAGTTTGCTTCTTTTTATTGCTGAGACACATTCCAGCAACATGCATATTGTAATCACATATATTGCATTCTTGGGGCATGGTCCCAGTTGCATCAGGATATCCAAACTCAGATCTTTTGCGCAGTTATCTGGAGCCATCCAGAGACATCTGGGGTTGAATACTGAAACCCATTTAATGTGTCACTTAAGATATATATATATATATATGTTCATAATGGAAGCATAATTAAAAATGAAGTGAGCAAGGTAAGAGGTAGTAGACAGGAGTACACAGAATTTTGAAAATATTCAGAGAGAGGAAGAACTTAGCTAATTGTCCAGATTGTTTTTGACATGTATTTTTGTCTTCCTTTCAGTGCGTGTTCTTAAGTAGTTTGAAAATATACCCTTGGATTTAGCAAGGGTTTTATTACAGTGTAGCTTTTCCCCAGCATCCCCAAAATATTCTCCAAATGGCCAGTAGGTTGGTTTGGCTGAGTCTGCATCCGAGCCATCATTGGTTCCTGTAACTGGGTTCTTTGGGGATGATGGTTTCAGGCCTGGTTATTACAGGTCTGGTTGTTCCACATTAGAAGGTTTCTAGAACACTTCCTCTTATAGCTGTTGTGATAGGAAGAAAAGAAACTTGTGTGTTCTGCAGTGCTGAGTCCTTCTGGGCCTTGCAGTTGGTATTCTTTGACCAACTGGTGGAAATTTTGCATCTCTTACATTTTTTTTTCATTTTTTAAATATATTTTATTGATTATGCTATTACAGTTGTCCCGTTTCTCCCCCATCATTCCCCCCACCCTGCACACCCTCTCCCACCCACATTCCCCCCTTTAGTTCATGTCCTTGTGTCATAAGTTCTTTAGCTTCTACATTTCCCATACTATTCTTACCCTGCCCCTGTCTATTTTCTACCCACTATCTATGCTACTCATTCTCTGTACCTTCCCCCCCCACGCCCCTGTTGCTAACCCTCCATGTGATCTCCATTTCTGTGGTTCTGTTCCTGTTCTAGCTGTTTGCTTAGTTTGCTTTTGTTTTAGGTGTGGTTCTTAATAGCTATGAGTTTGCTGTCTTTTCATTGTCATATTTTTGATCTTCTTTTTCTTAGATAAGTCGCTTTAACATTTCATATAATAAGAGCTTGGTGATGATGAACTCCTTGAACCTGACCTTATCTGAGAAGCGCTTTATCTGTCCTTCCATTCTAAATGACAGCTTTGCTGGAAAGAGCAATCTTGGATGTAGGTCCCTGCTTTTCAAGATTTCAAATATTTCTTTCCAGCCATGCATCTCTTACATTTTGTTCTCTGGTCTTAATCTTATTCAGGATACTGGAAAAGTCTTATGTCTGCTGATAGCCCAAGGTATTTAAGACTCCAGAATTTATCATTGAATATAGTCAGCTGAGTCTGACTAAACCTTTCTAGTTTTAGAGAACATGATTCTTATGTTAGGTTTCTTGACTTGACCTTCTCCTTCACTGTTCTTATGAGAACAAAGTCATTTGACACCATTGCTGATGAAGGAATTGGAAAAGAAAAAATAGATTCCTCGAAGAAGTAGAGGCTTTTGTTAGAAATATGCTAAGGGACAGGGAATTTCTTGCAGACTTGGTTTCTCACTAAGGGATCACTTAGAGATGACATTTGGAAGGACAGAATTGACTTTAGCCAAGCATATTGGGGCAATGAAATCCATGTGTTTAGTTCTTCAGTAGAGGAAAACAACTAAGGGTATTATATGGTTGATAGTACAAACATTGGGGAAAGGCAAGGCTACAGTTTTGCTGAGAAGAAATTTAAAAACCAATGGACTTTTTCCATGGGCTGTGCAGTAGGCTGTGATGTAAACACATTAATAAACTGGAAGCTCTTAGGAAAATATGAAGCACCATGGAAGCGAAAATATTTTCTTGGGTGAAGGGAGTTATTTTCACAATAACAAAAGCCCACCGGAGCCAAATCTAGTAAAGGCCACAGTTTTCTTATATTTATTACTTTACCTCTTTAAGGGTGAAAGAAAATTGCACTGAATTTTATTTTTATTTTTTTCCTTTGTCTTCCTGCAATTCTCAGTATGATGTTGAACTTGGAAGGACGTCATTGATTTCTCTCTAGAGCGCTTGAAGATCTTATTGTTTATGTTAGGATTTACTAATAATTATATTATTTTAAAACAAATTTTCAAGAATTAGCTTAAAGTTGAACCAATACAGAGCTCCACTTTGAGGTAACAACTTCATAGATTTTTACAGTAATAAAGCTATTGATACTTAGTTTCTTTCTTTTGTTTTCCCTAGAGGTTTTGCTACTTGTTGATGAGTGCTTCAACTTACACATTCATGATGATGTGGGAGTACAGCCACTACCTCTTGTTTCTTCAAGCAATATCTCTGTTCTTGCTAAACAGTTTTTCACTGAAGCTAAGTGACAAGGTATTATGGCATTTTGAAATTGCTATTTTTAAATCCAGGGAATACATGTTTTTATAGTGTTGTATCTTAAAACCAATTAGCTTTTAAGCTTTATTTTTAAATGTTTCAGTTGGTTCTGATTTATACTTCTCAAGATATTGCTAAATTCATCTCCTCTATTCTTTTTAGAACTTTGAAATTCCTTTAAATATGATATGCTTAACCAAAGTCATCCTGTGCTCCTTCCACATTTTTGGACGTTTCTCCTTCTTCCATTTTCGTTTAAAACAGAAAAGTGAAATATAGGATGTGTGCAAAAGAGTATATATCCACTGGATATACAGTGCTAGAATAAAATATGAGTATTTGACCACCCAGGCCAAGAAGTGGCGCGTTTGAGTACCCGAGAAGCCACTCTCTCACTCTTCCCCAGTCACGTCCAGTTCCCTCCCCAACAGAGAGGTTGGCTGTCCTGAATCTTCTTAGTTCTTTCCTCTTTTTCTTTCCAGTTTTACCACCTGTCTACGTATTCCTAAAAAATGTTGGAAGTAATGTATTGCGTATTTTTGCCTGATTTGCTTTTGAGATTCATCCATGATGATGTACTAAGTTGCATTTCATTCATTTGTATTTTATTTACACATTCTCTATTGAAGGACATTTTAGTTGTTTTTTTTTTCCAGTTTATTGTTCATGTGCTGCTACAAGCATTCTTATACATGTCACGTGGCATGTAAGTGCAAGATTTCTCTAGAGTATATGTATACCTGATCACGAATCACCAAAGGAACTGTGCACACGCAGCCTGACTACATGCCCAGCCTTTCCACAGAACGGCTGTGTCAGTTTATACTATTGCCAGAGGTCATTAAAGGTTCCCATCAACGCTTGGTTCCTTCTGTTTCTTTATCTTTTTCAGCATTTATCTTATTTTTTTAATTTTAAAACTTTATTCAGTATTTAAAATGTTGACCAAGCCAGATTTTAGGAGTCTTTTTGCTCTTCTCTTCCTTTTCTTCGTCCCATATACTCACATGGTCCAAAATCCTGATGAGTACCACCACTTAGGTTATTGGAATAGAGAAATTTTAAAATGAAGAATCATTAACCAAGTATAAAGTCATTCACTTGCTAATTGAAAGGGTAGTAAGAACCTAAAAGTATCATAGGGGTAGCAACTGCAAGAAGCAGTTACCAGCCTAGAGCTGAGGAAACAAAGGAGGAATTTGGAATTACTAAAACTTAAACTTAAGGAGCAACCCTGTGGAACTGAACTCAGCCTCTGAAGAGGGACCACTACTCGGCTTTATTGGTGTTTCTGAACTGGAAAGAAGGGCCCTGTGGAATTAAGACCCAGACCTCTGAGACTGGAGCTCCTCTCAGGGCAAAAGGATGCAAAAAAGCTGGTTCTTCAAGGGTTGGAAAAACTTCAGTGGCTTGCAGTGGCTTCAACAGGAGGGAGTTGCTCTGCTAGAGTGCAGAAGCATCACTAAGGTGACACAGGAACTGCAGGCAGACAGGAAGTGCTAGGAAGGAACAAGTTCCTTCTTTCTCATCCAATCTTGTAATCTCTCTTATATTTCATATTAGCAGAGCTCAATAGGGAGTCAACCAGAAAAGCAGAAATGTAGATTTCAGAGACCAACCTCAGCATTATGAGGCAGGGGATAGAGGGATAAGTTTGGAGCTAAGAGACAATTACTCAATAACTAGAACCAGCATCCAAAAAAGAATATTATCAGCACCCAGAAGATCTCATTGTGCCCTCTCCCAGTCATTACTTCAGTCTCCAAACAGTGAGATATCTTTTTCCCCGCAATGGTCTGGCCTCTTAGGGACTTTCTTTCTTTCTGCTTTTTTAAAAAATATTTTTGCTTTTAACACTCTGCCTTTTGATTTTTCCTGCTATTGCATGTGCTTTATCTTAGTTTTCCCTTTCTAAAATGAATTAACTTCATGATAGATTAAATTATACTATTTTATAAAATAAATTTACTAAGACATAACCTTCCTTGGAGGTCTTCTATTAGGATATTGACTTTAACTTTCTTATGCTTATTGTTAAATGGAGCAAATACAAAAATACTTTTCTCTGGCTACATCTCAAGGCTGTATAAGAATGGTCTAGAAAGTATCCAGCCATGCAATATGAAAAATGGAGACATTTACTGAAGATACAAGAAACAAGAAATATTGTACGTAGGATGCCTCAGACTCCTGCAAAGTAGGCACCTGGGGACCTCACCCACTTCTCCTAGTGTCTCTTCCATTGTTCAGAACACTCTGCAAACCCTTTGTTGGAATCCCCAGCAGCTGCCTTGTCATATTTTTCAGAATCTCATTGAAGGTCTGAAATCTCTTCCCTTTCGAAGGTGATTTTAGTTTTGGGAAAAGCCAGAAGTCACAGGGCACCACATCTAGGCTGTAGGGAGTCTGAGTCACCTGGGTAATTGGATTTGTCTCCAAAAAACTCTGCATGAGACGTGATGCACGAGTGAGCATATCGTCATGATGAAGCTGTCAATCATCAGCTGCACATAGCTATGGCCATTCTTGTCATATTACATCTGTCAACCAGTGAGGAACATTGAGGTAGTACTCCTTATTGTTTGTCCTAGAGGGACATATTCATGATGCAAAATACCTTCCCAATCAAAAAACACAATTAACATGGTCTTGTCTTGCTTCAACATTGCCATACCTTCTTCAGGCATGGAGAACCAGGCAACTTTCACTGGGAGACTGAGCCTTCATTTCTGGATCATAGCTATAGACCACAATTCATCTCCAGTATGACCTTCTTGAGGAAATCTGGTTCACTGGTAGCAGTTTGAATCAAGTAATTTACTGCAGCACGATGTTTTTTCTGCTCTGGCAGCAGAAGCTGTGAAAATGAATTCTGCCACAACATGTTTCATGTCAAGATCCTGTATCAAAATCTCAGGCACAGTAGTTTTTGGAATCATTCCCCTGATCAGCTGCTAGTTCTCACACTGTCAGTTGCCCATCTTTGTTGATTGCAGCCCATACATGCTCTACATTCTCAGGTGTTCGCTTATTGCAGGCCTTCCAAAATGTGGATCACTTTCAAAAGATTCTCAACCATCTCTGAAGCATTTGTGCCACACTTTTTATTTGTGCTGCACTCATTGCATTGTCCCCAAAATCCTTCTGAATCATCCAAATAGTTTCTGCAAAGGAATGTTCAAGTTTAACGCAAAATTTGTTGCAGATTCGTTGCTCTATTTGCTCAGTCATTTTAAATGCAATGGCCACACAGTACACATGCTCACTCAGTGGTGTCTATTGCCCCCACCGACTAGTACAGTGAAGTCGTCATTGTTCATGCCTCTGCAGTCTAGTTCACTCTCCTTCACCACCAGGTTACATCAATGTCCCACGAATTGTTCTCACTGTATTAACAATGACTGGACTTTTTCCAGACAGACCTTGTATTTTCACTGGGTAAATTTTGGAAACTACTGCTAAAGATTATGATTTTGGGTTTAATAACAAGGTCAGCTAAGTGAAATAAGTCAGAGCCTGGGACTACAGGAGGTTCTTGCAGTCTGATTTAGACATCCATCATTTTAAAGCTTTTAGCTTTGTTTGCAAACATTCTTAGAAGGAACTGATAAATTAATTATGTATTATATCATTAAAAAATGGATTAAAGGTATGCACAATACTGTCCTAAATTACAGCAGAGCATTTACCTTGTAACTGTAGTCAAATTCTAAGTGAAACTAATGAAAATATGTACAAGAAAGTTCATTATATTCTTATTCTTTTTTTTTTTGTCCCAACAGGTTCATGAAGTTTATAAAATCTATATATTTTCCCTCTTTCTGGGATATTTACTGCAGTTTGAGAATTCCGCTTTATTGGTATCTCCTTTATTGAGTTTAATAGTAGCCTTAATGTCTGTTAAGTACCTTCAGGTAATCAGAATTGCCTTTTATCATTCTTTTGGTGAATTTTTAAATTGTTAATTTTTTATACTTCACTTCTTTGTTCATTTGATTTCCTCCCACAGCTAACTGTGAAGGAAGGAACTTTTGCTGCTAAAATAATGAAGGTTATTAATTTTTATCTAGTGTGTGCTCTGACAGTGACATTGAATATTGTAATGAAGGTAAGTGAGTCTGTGTCTGAGATTCACGGAGTGGATAGTGGACTCAGTTTTATTTAATTTTTATTTATTTTCTTAAAGGTGAGGAAGGGAAGGAAGTCATTTTATTTTTTTTAATTTTATTTATTGATTTTAGAGAAAGAGAGAGAAACAAATATCAGTTTGTTGTTTCACTTATTTATGCATTCCTTGGTTGCATCTTTGTGTGTGCCCTGACCAGAGATCAAACACACAACTTTGGTGTATCAGGACAATGCTCTAACCAAGTGAGGTGCCCGGACAGGGCTAGTGAATTAAATTTTGATGAGAGTAATGAGTTAACCCGATCATAGAGCTTGTACCGTAAAATTTTTAGTTGACCAGTGTTGACCAGTGATGATACCTAGCATATTAAGTAAGAAAATAGGATTATGATTCTTTTCTACATATACTTTAAAAATATATCTACTTTATTTTCCTTTTAATTTAATGTCATTATTATGCAATTAACATTGAGTAACATGTGGAATAAATTGAGATGAGTCAAAGGTGTTCGGAAGAATGCTTTTAGTTACTTAACGCAGGGGGTAAAGTTGAAATCTTCTCATTACTCCATTATAGTTTTGTACTTGGGTACAGGGTAATAGGATGGACTTATTCCAATTTAACTCTTTGCCTCACAGTTACACCATATATTATTTCATTCATATTTTTTGTTTGGTAGTCTTGCTGTTTTCTGTTTGTAGTATTGGACAATAGTGTATTGCTGTAAGTATAGCTAATCGTTATTTTTTCCTCCAGACGTTTGTTCCACACAAAGAAAATGGGCACATGCTGAAATTCCTTGAAGTAAAATTTGGACTAAATATGACTAAGTAAGTTTTAGATTACGTAAGTTTACCTAACTCTGTATCACTTTGAAGATAAAGAACAAAAATAATCGAAGGAGGAAGTATACACCTAATTAAATACCAGTTAGAAAATAAATAATTTGGGATATTTCTAGAAGATATCCGACCTTAATGTTTTCTCTCATTAAAAAAAAATCTCATTTAGTTCTTTCAGAAATTAGATATACTTAAACCTCAGTAGCATCAAAGTAGTTTGAGGTTACTTTCTCCCTTGAGGAGGAACAATGATATCATCTAAGGTCAGAATAAATGAAAGATTTAAAATGAATAAAGAGCCCTGGCTGGTGTAGCTCAGTGGATTGAGCGCGGGCCTGCGAACCAGAGGATCGCGGTTCGATTCCCAGTCGGGGCACATGCCTGGGGTGCAGGCCAGTTCCTGGCGGGGGACACACGAGAGGCAACCGTACATTGATGTTTTTCTCCCTCTCTTTCTCTCCTACCCTTCCCCTCTAAAAGATAAATAAATAATAAATTAAAAAAAAAATAAAATAAAATAAAATGAATAAAGAACCAAGGTAATGTTAACCACTACATCAGCAAAATGCATACATTAAAAAGGGTATAGGCACCAAAAATGGGGAGGCAGCAAGATACTTACTTCACAGCCAAGAATCTCCTCTTGGGATTATAATAGTGGACTGGAGAAGAAGCTGACTCTTTAAGTTCACAAACAGCATTGTGCCTTTTGTGTGTGTTTCTTAAATACATTTTTTAAACCTAAAATGAAATACATGATTTTATGTACTGACAGAGTCTATTTGCATAACAGGAAATATATTTTTACCTACACATTTCTTTAGTTCATACAATGTACCTTAGAACCTTATTATTATTTGCTGTGATTACATGAGATTTTTGATACTGTGCCTGGAATTTCATGTTGTGGCACATCACAGTTAACAAAGTATTTGACACGATTTAAACACTGGAGAAATCTTCTGAAGTGTAAGTTGTGTACCTGTGTCTAAGATAACTGGGTCCTTTAAAGGCCACATGCTCCCTAAGGGTAGGGACGATGTCTTTTTCAGGGGTATATGTAGGTCTGACACATAGCAGGCAATTAGTGAAAATTAGTTGTAGACCTTAATAATTGGGTGGGTGGGCTGGGATGGGAGTAAAAGACAGAAAACTGTACTTGAACAACAATTAAATTAAAATAAAATAAATAAATAATTGTCTGCCCTTTTCACTGACTTTCCCTTTAACCTCGGAAGACTCTAGAATGAGCCTGGGATTGAGGGCTGCTTTTTCCAGTGTTCCTTAGTTGATATTATATAGTGCCCCATTATTCAGTATGTCAGGTACTGGATTTACTTTACAAAATAATGCACTGTGTTTTTCAAGAATAAAACATGGTCCCTGTCCTTAAGAATATTGCCATCTCATAAGACAGTTTTGGTACAGTTAATGACATGGGTGGTATAAATGGTAAATGCCTAATGCTCAAGTGTGCCAAGTGGGTCTTAGGATTTGGAGCTCACCAGAATTTCAGGAAACATTTCTTTTGAGACACACTTTCAGGAACCACTAAAGGAATGTTAATAAATATTTATTGGATGTGCAGGATACTAGGCCAGATTCTCAGGGGGATACAAAAATGACTACAGTCTAATAGGGCAGATTGCATTAAGGACTGTAATTGAGGAATAAGTAAAGTGCTGTGGGACTATCAGGAAGGAAAGGTTGAGACTGGGGGATATGGAAAGAATACTTGTTAAATTGGGATTTGAATTAGACCTTTATAGAATAATACCTTTAATAGGCAGGTTTTAAAAAGAAGTGCAGTTGTAGGTACAAGATATTTTGGTGGCAGCTTCCTTGATACAGCTGTATTGCTGTTAGACACATTGTGAAGCTTTCGCCTTTCATTCTACATCTAGTGATTTGTGAAGCAGGTATCCGTCCATGAGCACTCCTGAACTTCACTCCATCTCTTACCTCCGGCCCCAGGGCTGGGGAGCAAGGATAAAATGGAAGTAGGAGATGGACTGGGAGAGAACGCAGATACAACTGCGTGTGTCAAGGAGCCTTGTTGCTCATATTTAGCTTGGGGTAAAAAACAGATATCCTGATTCTCATAGCTCGAAAGTTTTACAGTTCAAATTTTATGATTTCTGTCTTAGTAATTAGATATCTCTTTCTAAAAGAGGCGTCAGTCGAGTTACATTTACCAGTATTAACCAGGGCTGTCTAATAATACTGTGAGCTGTGTATGTAGTTTTCTAGTAGCCACAATTAAAAAGTAAAGAGAAGTAAGTGATTTAATTTTAATAATATGTGTTATTTAATCCAATATATCAAAAATATTATTTTAATGTGTCGACAATATAAAAATTATTGAAATTTTTAAAATTCTTTTTTATCTTTGAAATCTAGGGTGTATTTTGTACTGAAAGTGTATCTCCATTTGTACCGGCCACATTCCAGGTACTAGTGTTACCTAGTAGTTAACATATTGGACGGTGCAGATGTAGAGCTTAGACAGCTGAATCTTTTATTGTCTTCCAGACAAAAATAGAAAGTGAAACTCCCTTAAAACTCTATTGGGCTCTAGAAATGGTAACATTACTTGGTAACAAAAAGCAGCAGTTTTACGTTTATTAGAGTACTTTGTTGAGGATAATTTACTAATGCTACCCTCTTCATTTGTAAAGGGCAGGATCTGGTTGTTATAAGTAAATGGGTTTCAGAAATGTGCTTTGTTTTATCTAAATTTCTACTGAGATAAAAATAATTTTATGGTTAAAACACCTGCCATTTTAATATGCTTTTTGTCTTCTATAGGAATTTTACAATGAATTGGCTCCTATGTCAAGAATCCCTGCAGGCACCATCTCAAGAATTTTTTTTGCGATTGACACAATCTTCCTTATTACCTTTCTATATATTAGTGTTAATTATTTGTTTTCTTTCTATGATGCAAGTTATTTTTAGGAGAATTAAGTAAGTACCTATGAAAATCAATCACATTACTAATATTTTATGAAAATATGTAAAATTATTCTAATATTCTTCTAATATTTGTGTATTTGTTTTAGAGCTTCTAATTTCATTCTCTCTCTGTTAATATGTAAAGCATAATTATAAATTAACTAGATAAAATTGAAATTTACGTTCATATATCTAAACATGTAATGTCCATATTTAGTGTAGGAGTAATATTTAAATAATCAGTTAAACTTACACAAACTCTTTCACTAATTTACTCAGATTTTTACTTTAACATAAGAAGAGTTTCTTCTACTTAATCTCAAGAAAGCTAGTAGTATAAGCGATTTTAAATTATAATGTTTGACTACTTTACATATGTTTATCATGTTTGAAAGGAGGTTGTATCTAGTATCATGGTTTTGAGAATTTGTTCTTTAGATTATGATTTAACTATATTGATTTAGCAATCACTAGTTGAGTGATCATTGATCTTAGAAAGGATCCTAAAATATTTTAAAATTGTATTCCTGAACTTTTATTTTCAGTCTTCCCTGAGTCAGTTACATTCAGGTTCTAAAAGCCAATTTCAGAGACTTGGGAACAGAACAGTTAGTATTTGACCAGCAGAATATACTTTCAAATATTAAGAACTACCTATATGTCTTTCTATGAAGAAATTGAAGATCTTTGATTTTTTCAAATACATATTTTAGTAAAAATCATGTTTCCTTTCTGTAGTGGTGAGTCCCTGAAAGAAACTGTTACTCTTGAAGATGGACGAATTGGAGAAAGGCCAGAAATAATTTATCATGTGATTCACAGTATTTTATTGGGTTCTCTTGCAATGATTATAGAAGGGTAAGTATATTTATTTGATCTATTTGCATTTCTAAAGAATTGTCCTTTCTAATGGTAATAGGTGGACACTTTCAAGAATACATTTGTAAAACTTTATAAAAACTCAAAATCTATACATTTTCTTAATCTCACTAGAGTTTACAAAGGCATAATACAGTGAATTGACATTTACTGATTCATTCACTTGTTCAAAACCTACTGAATGTCTTCCAAGGGCTGAACGTTGTGCAAGATGCTGGAGGAAGTGGGGAACACAGGCGGGCACACAGTCTTTAACCTTATGTGACATACAGCCTAATGGAGGTGACAGATGTTGATCACACAAAGATAAAATTATAACCTTGATAAGTGAAGGAGAAGTAGGTGGTGCTATGAGAACATATAAAAATGAAATCTGATTGAAGAAATCTTTCAGAAAGGCTTTCTAAGGAAAAGACACTTGAGTTGAGACCTAAAGGGTGGGTAGGAGTGAGCTAGGGTAACAGAAGAAGGAAGAGTATTCCAGGTAGAAGATACACGTATGCCAATGCCTGCGATAGAAAGAAATATGGTTCATCTGGGGAGGGACTTGTTGTGAGGGATGAAATGAGCTCAGTCTGGCTGAAGTGCAAAGAGCGTGTATAGCATCTGGTAAGTCTTGTTAAAGATTTTGGAGTAGTTTTTTCCTTTTAACCTTTCTGTCACTTCATTTATTTTATTGTTTTAAATGGCATTTGATCTCTTACCAAGTACATGTGGGACTCCATTTAGTGTTCAATAAGGTCAGATTTTTCTATTTCATTTGCTTGATCATTTTAATGCTCTCTATTCCTTCTTAAATGTGTAAGCAAAATGCATATCCACATATTAATATCCAGGTAAGTTACAGTTGTTTAGGGAGTGTGAATCCTTTTAAGTCTTTAGCTTTCAAATTTCTTTTGCTCCTGCTTCTACACAAAATCATACCACCTTATTAATAAACTTCATAAAATATATTTATTCAGCAGCAGTTTTTAGTTCTTTCCTGTCACTATTTTAGCAATGGTGGGGGTTATAAAAATCTACAGAATAGGATTCAGGATTCCCCTTCTCCAGAAGCTCACAGGAGTCCCCAGCACCACCCTCACTTCTGACACCAACTGCAAGTTTGGGGTTCCCCAGATCACCGTTATGCTCAATAACTCACTAGAATTACAGCACTCAGAATGGTTGTTATACTCACTGTTGTGGTTTATTACACTGAAAGGTTGGAGATTAAAATCAGTAGAAGGAAGAGGCACACAGGAAAAGGTCCGGGAGAAATCGGGCACAGAACTTCTGGTTGTCCCCTCCCAGTGGAGTCACCCAGTTCTCTCAGGAATGATGTGTAGCAGTATGCGTGGAGGGTTGCCAACTAGGGAAGTTTACCTGAGCTTTGGTATTCATAGTTTGTATTGGGGCTCAGTCTTGTATGTGTAAGTGGATGACCACCTGCATGGCTGACCTTAGTCTCCAGCCTCTCCCAGAGGTTTAACCGATAACCATGGGGGCCATGGGAGCATTCTTAGCATAGATTATCATGGATTCATCATTCTATGCTAAGAATGATAAATCACATTTTTAGCATAGATGATCAGGCATGAACCCAGGTAAACAAAGATACTCTTGTCACAACAGGACCTCCAGGGGCTTTGAAGTTATCTCCTAGGACTTGGGGGTAGGGCCAAATTTCTCTTGGAAAGGTTAATCTTTTACTGCACAGTAAACAAGATGCATGAAAATAAATATAATAAAAAGCAGTATATGAGTTTCTGAATATTAATTAATCTGAAATTGTAATTCACACCAAAATATTCCTTCTTTATTTTCTAGATAAAAGATGGAAGTGTTATCATTAGAAATTTGTAGTTTTTTTAACAGTCTCTTTATTAGACAAATTACTTGTATGCAAAATGAATGCTTAAAGCATGCATTAAAAGGGCAAACAGTATACATGAAATTTTTTATTTAGCTTTTTTGTTTTCTATAATAATTTATTTAATCAATACCTATCAATGGATAGTTAGGGCTCTAATTTTTTCCTGTTAAAACAACATACTGCACTTAAAACCCTTGTATGTATATCTTTATACATTTACAGTAATGTATCTGTAAACTAGATTACTAGAAATGGGGTTGTCTTGAGGTATTTAAAATACGGCTTCTACCAAATTGCCTTCTGAAAATTTGTAAGTTTATATTCCCTCCAAGAGTACAGTTTTGCTATACCATCACTATATTAATGTTATTTCATCCTCATTTTAGTTACCGACATGTCTTCTTGATTATTTCAGAAGTGAATAATAATCTGTTGCTGAAAATTAAAGGCTAAACCTTTTCATTCTTCCTGAACAATGTGGCATTTTCATGAGTAGTAGGAAAGAACTCAGAAAAGAGAAATCAGAGAATAATGATGTTCATAGGATATCTCATATGTGGCTCATTTCGTCTTTTCCAGTTTGAAATACCTCTGGACTCCTTACGTGTGCATGTTAGCAGCATTTGGTGTATGTTCTCCTGAGCTTTGGACAACACTTTTCAAGTGGCTTCGATTACGAACCGTACACCCAGTACTGTTGGTGAGTCTTTGTTATTTTTGGTTAAGTACTCATTTCTCTTCTAGTGATATAAATGGAAAGCATATTGAATTCCATTGAAATAGCATCAGTACATCACATTACGACTTACGAGTAGAAAAAGATCCTGTAAAAAACATTTTTGAATAATTTCTGATTATAAAAGAAAGGCATTTTATTTATTTACTTTAGAGAGGGGAAGGGAGGGAGAGAAACATCAATGTGTGGTTGCCTCTCATGCACCCCTTGCTGGGGACCTGGCCTGAAACCCAGGCATGCACTCTGACTGGGAATCGAACCGGTGACTTTTTGGTTTGCAGGCTGACACTCAGTCCACTGAGCCACACTAGCCAGGGCAAGAAAGGCAATTTTTTTTTTTAAATATTTTATTTATTTATTTTTATTATTTATTTATTTATCTATCTTTAGAGGGGAAGGGAAGGAGAGAGGGAGAGAAACATCAATGTGCGGTTGCCTCTCGTATGTCCCCTGCCGGGAACTGGCCTGGCAACCCAGGCATGTGCCCTGACTGGGAATCGAACCGCGATCCTTTGGTTCGCAGGCCCGCGCTCAATCCACTGAGCTACACCAGCCAGGGCAAGAAAGGCATTTTAATGAAGACAACTTAAAACAAAAAAGGTAAAGAAAGTGAATTAATGATGTGAGAGGCTAGCAAGAATTAATTTTTATATCTCTCTTGGTTTGATTTAGAACTTTGCTATGTTTTCAATGTGAATGGAACATTTACACTGTGCCTGCTGTGTACAATGTACTTGGAATACAAAAATAAATAAAACATGATTACAGTCTCCTGGTCATAAAAGCATATAATAGAAAGTATTGATAAAGTGCTGTTGAAACACATAGATGGACTACTTAATTCAATTTTTAAGACTTTCCAGTGTGACATTTGAAAGATGGTAGCTCTTAGGCAAATGAAGGAGAAAGAAAGGGCATTTATGATAGAAAGAATAAACACAGGCAGGGAAAGAATGGTGTAATCAAAGAGAATAAAAACAGGCAAAGAAAAAGCATGGTATATTTAGTTTTGTCAGCACATAAAATGTGAGGTGGGGGTGGTCAAGGAACGAGACTGGAGAAGTTGAAGAGGATAAGGTCACAGAGGCCTTTGGGTTCATGCTGTGGCACTCATCTTACCGGCAGTAGGAAGGCATTTAGATGTTTAGGCAGGGGTGTGAGAGAGTCAGACTTACATTTTTCTCTCAGCTCAGGTTTTTTCTTTTTTGATTAATTTTTAGAGAGAGGAAGGAAGAGAGAGAGAGAGAGAAACGATGATTTGTCGTTCTGCTTATTCATGCATTCATTGGTCGGTTCTTGAATTTACTCTGACTGGGGATCGAACCTGCAACCTTGGCATATCAGGACAACACTCTAATCAACTGAGCACTTGGCCAGAGCCTCTCCCTTACAGTTCTATGAATGATAGGCTTTAGGGTTACAGACTGGAGCCAGGAAGGATGCTCTCACTCTGGTTCAGGCCATGGTGGATGAAAGTAATGAAAACTTTAATTTCTTGAGTGCTCACTATGTGTCAGGTACTTTCCTAAGCATTTCACATTCCGTTCAACCCTTAAAAACACCATGTTGGCTAAGTGTTATTATAAGTATTTTATAGCGGAGAAACTAAAGCTTAAACTGGTTAAATAATTTCCCTGAGATTACATAGCTTGTAAGTCTGGAAACCATGATTCACACCCAGGTTTTTCTAGCTTCAAAGCTCATTTAATTAATACTGGGCTATAGTGGAGTGAAAAAATAGGTTAATAAGACTTGGTGCTTGGTTAAGTATGGGAGAATGAGGAAGAGGGAGAAATCATAGATGTTTCCTGTGTTTCTGGTGTGTATGACTGTGGATCATGGGGTCACCACTGAACACAGAACAATGAGAAGAAAGGTTTTGGAAGGAAGATAATAAATAATTATCCTTAATACTAGTCATGTATTTTGCCAGTCTTGTTTTTTTTTCATTTTATTTCTTTATTTTTAGAGGGGAAGGGATGGAGAAAGAGAGGAAGAGAAACATCAAAGTGTGGTTGCCCCTTGCACATCCCCAACTGGGTACCTGGCCCACAACCCAGGCATGTGCCTTGACTGGGAATCGAACCAGCAATCCCTTGGTTCTCAGGCCAGCACTCAGTCCACTTAGCCACACCAGCCAGGGCTGCCAGTCTTTTTTCCAGAGGAATTTATACATTCTTACTTTAGTATACAATTATATTGCTACTGATCAACATATATTAGCTATCTTTTCTGTGTTATTTCATTGTCTTTTTGTTGTTGTTCATGTTTTAGGTAGCAGTTTAGTAACCTTTGTGAGCTCTTCCTTACTAAAATTCCTGGCAGAATTGTCAAGTATTGACTTGCTATTTGAAATATTGCATGAGTGTTACCATTCTTATGTTCTGCCTTAAATTTATATAGTAAATATATATGTTTCATTTTACCTCAACTTTAATGTCTTAAACTTATCATTAGTCTTCACCCACCTCAATTCAGGAACTAGGTTTCACACTAACTTAAATTTCTCTGACTGAAAAATATATAACTATATTAATATGAGCTTGATCATAGAGTCAGTGTACTTTAAAGTACATTCTGAAATGTATTTATTTGTAACCCTTTTGCTTAATATTCTAGGCTCTTATTCTGAGCATGGCTATGCCCACTATAATAGGTCTCAGCTTATGGAAGGAGGTAAGAAATTCAGATTTTTGTATTAAAATGTCCTTTATCAGATATACGTGTGTAGGATACTTACATTGAAATACTGTTCTAACAAAATAAAGTCTGGTATTCTTAGAAATACTTATTTTTTTTTAATCCTTAGGCTAAAACATTCTTAGAATGCCATCTGATGCAATTTTCTGTTGTCTAATACTGTCATTAATTCAATTTATAATTGGCAAAGGAAATTTCTGAATAAATCGGTCTTAATGTTAAGTAGTATTTTGGCAGTTCCAAAATTTAAATGTCTATAAAATAATATAAAAATTTTGGCTTATAATATAACATGAAACTAGTTGTCAATAAATGTGAATTATTTGACCCAAAAATTAACTAATTAATTATTGTGTGTGCATAAAGATACAACTGGTGATTAATTGGTAATTATAAAATTATTTATTGAGTATAGGAAGTAAATTAACTATAAAATAATTTGGACTGAGGAGAATGAGCAGGTTGCTGAAAGAAAGTAAAGAGAGCTATGACATTTTAAAAATAAGAACAGCATTATAAAATTGTTTGATTTACATTAATCTCTTTTGAAATACTTTGGAACACTTTTCAACTTTCTAGATACTTATACTTTGGGTGGATTTTGTTTTTGCATTTTAGTTTTTTCCAAGATTAATGACAGAATTAACTGAACTACAAGAATTCTATGACCCAGATACAGTGGAACTTATGACCTGGATAAAGTAAGAATTGAACTGCCCAGTACTGTTGTTAAACTATTAATTAATCATTGCATGCTATCTAATGGATTCAGGGAAAATGATAAATTAATGTTTTTTCAAATTCTCACAGGAGTCAGGAATTTTACACTGTGTTTTAAAGAATATTTAATTTTTTATTGGAATTATAATTCTAATTTTGTAATAGAACTTGACTTCTTTGAAAATATAGCATTGATAAGTTTGAGGTTTGAGACTCTCTGCCGTCAAACACCTAGAAATGTGGAATAAAAAGGAACAAATATCCTTTTCTTTAGATAGTCAAGAGGATGCTTCTTGTGCCCTAGGTTGGAGATGGGTGAGAGGTGGATTGCTAGTCTTAGTAACTAAAGTTATGAAGATTTTTAATTTTAATTTTAATGCCCATTTAAGATAAGAGATGTGGTCATAGGCCTATGGAAGCAGAGATTTATAATCAAGACAACTTTTTCCCTCTCGCAACACACACATAAACAACTAAGGGACTTGAAAGGGTAACGCTGTCAGTGAAAGGATAGTCTAGCAAAAGATCAGTCCAGTGGTAAAGAAAGATGATAAGAAAGTATGAATTCTTTGGCCTCAGCTCTTGGTTTAAAAAAAAAAAAAGCTGTTTCCCATGAATTTGCAGCAATGGTTCTGAATTTGCATGGGTTTGTAGTTTGAAATTATACTTGACTAATCCAGGAAACCCCAAATCAAGAAATCAGCATAAAAAGTGGCCCTGGGGTGGTTTGGAATGGTTAACATACCATCAACCCAGGATTCAAGTATTCTAAAAATACAGCCTAGTGACAGTGAACTCTAAAATTACAATACACACAAGGAAACAGTCTAACATAGCGAGAATCAGCTCTCCAGAATTATACCTGTGGTAATTTCTCATAATAAAATTTATTTGTGTCAGTTTTGTTGCATAATAGACTACCATAAAATTTAGTGGTTTACAAACAGTAATCATGTTATTTTGCATATTTTGAGGTTTAGCAGTGGGAAGGATTCTCCTGGTCTGGGCCAGCTCAGGTGGAATTGAGTAGCCTGGCGTGGCCTCTCTCATGTGTTTGGTTTTGGGTAGGTACCAGCTGCAGAGATGGGGTAGAATTGACTTGGCCACATGCTTCTCATCATCCGGCCCATGTTAGCCTGGGCTCATTTACAAAGTAGTAGTTGTAGAGTTCCCAACAGTGGCAAGAGAGGGCAAGTCCAAATGTCAAGCATGTTTTGTCTCTGCTCACATTATGTTTGTTGGCCAAAGCAAGTCACATGGCCAAGACCAGAGTGTCCTCCTAGAGAGTAGCTATAGGGCAAAGAATCATTGGAGCCATTCTGCATCCAGTCTCTGCCACAGACAGAGACTGAAATAGGTGCGTTGAAAAAATTTGAACACATAGAAGAAGAAACTGAAACATGGAAAGGAAGGAAACACTATCAAAAAAGATCAAGAAACTGGGGGGATAGGGGACAAAAATGTTTTTAGAAATGAGGAATGTGTTTTAGACTAGGTATATAGAAATGGGAATAGGTCTATAGAAATGAGAATAGGTATATAGTAAGAAAAGGTCTTACTATAAGGTCTTATACTGTAATGACACCCCTCATATATATAAAATTTATTTCCTTTAGATCACCCTTAACTGTTGCCCATTAATACTTTTTATGACTTGTGTTTACCATTGTGGAACACTATTTATCTCTGTGTTGTCATTAACAAAAGAGGGAGTTAAATCTATGTGTGTGATTTGTCATAATACATATTTTAAAAAACAGCAAAGGCCTGAATATAGGACATTTTACATCAGACAATTGGACACTTATGTTACTGTTGTTCAATTATTTGGTTTTATCTTTGTTTCCCCATTACTGGGTGCTCCTGGAGAACAGTGACTATGTGCTATCTCTTTATTTCCAGAGCTTGGCACTATCCCTAACATAGCTTGGCACTATCCCATGGGTGGGAATGAACAGATAAATGAAGGCAATAGGGTAGACCTTTGGGACCTATTTCTGGGTTTCCTAGACTTGCAAGTAGCATCTATCTGGGACTTTGAATCATGGTTCAGGCTGGAGAAGGTAAAGGTAGGGAAGGAGCAGGAGGATAGATGGATCTGGAAGGAGTGTAATTATGGTGGTTAATATTTGCAAAGAAGATGAATTTGAGAATTTACAGTATCACCATTGAATTGATCACATTGTTTAAAATGGTATTTTCTTGTCACTATATCCCATTACCCTGTATTGTTTTTTAATAGCATTATTATCACCTGACTTAGATGTTTATTATCTTCAAGTAAGGATCCTGTCTCCACTCCCCCTTTAAAAAATTTCTGTATCTTCAGCACTCAGAATTATTCCTGGTACATAATAGGTGCTTAATTGTTTTCCATGAATCCATAAGTGAAATGAAGTGAAAGCTGACATTGAAACTTAAGTATATAATACACAATGTAAGTTGCCTGGTATTTCAGAGTTGATATAGATGAGTGATGTAAATAGTAAATTTACTTTTCCAGGGTCTAAATCTGTATGCTTCTTTGCAGAAGGCAAGCTCCAGTTGCAGCTGTGTTTGCAGGGAGTCCACAGTTAATGGGTGCAATTAAATTATGCACTGGATGGATGGTAACAAGCTTGCCTCTTTACAATGATGATGACCTTCTCAAGAGAAATGAAAATGTAAGGATTTTATGCCCTGACTGGTGTGGTTCAGTGGGTTGGGCATTGTCCCACAAAGTCAAAGTTCACTGGTTCGATTTCCAGTCAGGGCACATGCTTGGGCTGCAGGCTAGGTCCCAGGTTGGGGGCATGCAAGAGGCAGCCAATGGATAATTCTTTCCCTCTCTCTCCCTCCCTTTGCCTCTCTCTAAAAATAATAAATTAATAAAAATCTTTTAAAAAAAGAAAATGTAAAGCATTTTAGATTCTACATTTGGATCGTTTTAACATCACTATTTATTTTAGTATAGTTTTGTAATGATGCATATGTTCTTGATTAGCTAGGAAAATCCAAATAATTTTAGAGAGGTTAATTAGCTTTAGTTTTTTAAAAGTTGCATAATGCATTTAAGCAAGAGGAGAGCCAAAATTAAAATATTGTAAGTTTTATGAACAGTATAGGTATGTTTATTGGAGAAACATTTAATTTTCCACCAAGTTTCAAGGGAACTAATGTGTAACATTTCACAAAGAGTAACATAATTTTGAAAATATTGTTCTCAACCAAATTATTGAAGGAACGCTATTGATTAAAATCTTAATACACTCTGTATTTCTAAGCTAAAATTCAATTACACTGTGATTTATTTTTCAGTGTGGGCTATTATATTTAGTGTAACATTAGAATGGCATCTAGTTACTTAATGTTAAGAGAACCTGTTATTTTGAGTGTTTGGATGAATGTAAGTGGTAACTTTGTATGTGGAGACAATGACTAAGTAAACCTGAGTTCCAAACATTCTGTTTTTCAATTGATGACTATGTTAAGAGAACTTCACATAGTTTTTTAGTATACTCTAAACGAAGGAGGAAATACAGCAGCATGGAAGTTAAACTATAATGTGAGGTTAGAGTCTCAGAATGCAGACTCTGAAGTTAGAGTATCTGGGCTAAAATGCTACCTTTGCCACACACTGGCTTTGTTACCTCGAGCAAGTTTCTTTCTTTGGACGGGGGGCATTTCCACAATGCCTTTTTTTTTTTTTAATACAAAATTGGGGCATAATTGTCATATAGCATTATATTAGCTTCAGGTGCATAAAATAATGATTTGATATCTGTGTGTATTGCAAACTGATCACCACAGTAAGTCTAGTTAACATCTGTCACCATACTGAGCTACAAAATTTTTTTTCCTGTGATGAAAACTTATAAGATCTACTCTGTTAGCAACTTTCAAATATGTAGAGCAGTATTATTAACTATAGTCACCATTCTGTACATTACACCCCCGTGCCTTGTTTTATAACTGCAAATTTGTACCTTTTGACTCCCTTCACCCATTTGCCCACCAACCACTGTTTGTTCTATGTTGTTAGTTTTACATTGCACATGTAAGTGAACTTCTATGGCATTTATTTTTCTCCATCTGACTTATTTCACTTAGTATAATGTTCTCAAGGGCCATCCATGTTATTGCAATGGCAAGATTTCATCATTTTTTGTGGCTGAGTAATATTCCATTACACACATGTACAGCATTTTCTTTAGCTATTGATCTGTTGATTGACATTTAGATTGTTTCCATGTCTTGGCTGTTGTAAATAATGCTATAATGAATATGGAGTTGCAGATATCTTTTTGAATTAGTGTTTTCATTTTCTTCAAATAAATACCCAGAGGTGGAATTGCTGGATCATATAGCAGTTCTATTTTTAATTTTTTTAGGAATCTCCATGTTGTTTTCCATAGTGACTGTACCAGTTAACAGTCCCACCAACAGTGCACAAGGATTTTCATTTCTCTACATGCTCACCAACATGTTATTTCTTCCATTTTTGATGATAGCCATGCAGACAGGTGTGAGGTGATACCACACTGTGGTTTAAATATGCATTTCCTTGATGACTAACGATGTTGAGCATCTTTTCATGTACCTGTTGGGCATCTGTATGTCTTCTTTGGAAAAATATCTATTCAAATCCCCTGCCCATTTTTAATCAAGTTGTTTTTTGGTTGATGTTGGATTGTATGAGTTCTTTATATATTTTGGGTATTAACCCCATATCCATTGTATTATTTACAAATATCCTCTCATGTAGTAGATTGTCTTTTTGTTTTATCGATGCCTTTATTTACTCTGCAGAAGCTTTTTAGTTGGATATAGTTCCATTTGTTTATTTTTGCTTTTGTTTCCCATGCCTTCAGAGTCAGATCCCAAAAAACATTGCCAAGAAGCTTACCGCCTATGTTTTCTTACAGGAATTGTATGGTTTTAGGTCTTATATTCAAGTTTTTAACCCATTTTGAATTAATTTTCATATATGGTGTAAGATGGTGGTCTAGTTTCATTCTTTTGCATGTGGCTGTCCAGTTTTCCCCACACCATATATTGCAAAGATTGTCCTTTCTCCACCGTATATTCTTTTTTTTTTTCACGTACAAAAAATAGGCTATGTTTATTTAGGTTACATGCAGTTGACTCACTTGGCGTGACTCAAACCACAAGAAGCCATTTCCATTTCAGTCCATTCTGAATTCTAGAGTTGGGGCCAGAATGGAAGGAGTGCTGCTTGGGGCCCATCCACAAGTTTACAAGTTCCTCATCTGTGACTGTGTGACATTGGCTAGGAAGGTCACCATCAGCAGATCATTGATGTTGCTGTTGAGCATGGTCTCGGATATTTGGTTACCAGCACCCAAGTAACCAACTGTCTTGGGTACTTGGTTAACCAGGCTCATCAAGAAGCGGCCCACAGTATTGTCGGCTGAACCCTTTCCAGACCGTCCATCTTCTGCATGCTTCCACACTATGCCTAGGGCATCCTGGATGTGAGCCCATGACCTGCTGCTCGCTGCAAGTTGCTTGAGAATCCAATCACCCAGTTAGGGCTCAAACAGGTTGTCATGATAAGGTCAACTCCAGTGTGTTCAGTGTCATAGTACATATATTTCACTGTCAGAAGTATAAGCATCACCCCCATAGTCCTGCTAGGGACACCCACTGAAGTGCTGACATAAGCCCCAATGCTCATGTGACCATTCTGGAGGCCCAGTGAGATGAAGGGGGTTGGGGCTTCCCCACTGTAGCACTCATGGCTCAGCACAGAGTGCTCTGTGACGTTGTGGCCTGTAGCTTTCTAGCTCAGAATGAGCTCATTTGAAGAGACTTTCTTGTGCAATTCATACATGTTCTTAGCAAATTCCATGTCAACAACCACTTCATCTTCTGATTCATTGTGTGCCATTGAAAAGCAATTGGTGACTTCCACTGAGTGATTGTCCAAGGTTCCCAGACCAATATCTTGGGCAGTGACCTTGTTGTGTCACTCATAGCTGTCCATGATGGAGGCCAAAATGACTTGGTGCAGCCAGACCACCTGACCACTGGGGGAAGGGACCTGGTAGAGTAGGATCAGCCTGTGACTGCGCTGAGGTCTGCCCTGGGGCCCATGCTGAGGCCAGGGTCTGGGCTGGAGCCACAGTCATAGCCACTGCTGCCACTAGGTCTGGGGATGAGAGTGGAGCTGGGATTGGAGCTGGGATAGATGCTGGAGGTGAGGTCGGGCCAGGTTTGGAGCTGAGGTGGGGGCTGCAGACAGGGCTGGAGTGGCAAGAGGAACACTCGCCAGTACTGCTGGTTTGGCCATCTTGTGCAAAGAGAGCCCTGTTGTGTATTCTTGACTCTTGTTGTAAATAAGTTGCCTGTATACGTGTGGTTTTATTTCTGGGATCTCTGTTCTGTTCTATTGATCTGTGTGTCTGTTTTTATTCCACTACCAGACTGATCTGATTACTATTGCTTAGTAGTAGTCTTTGAAATCAGGGAGTGTGATACCTCCAACTTTGTTGTTCTTTCTCAAGATTGTATTGGTGCCCAGGCCAGGTAGCTAGGTTGGTTGGAGTGTCATACACCAAGGTTGTGGGTTCTGTCCCCTGTCAGGGCCCATATAAGAATCAACCAATGAATGCATGGGGAAATGGAAAAATAAGTTGATGTTTCTCTCCCTCACCTCTAAACAAACAAACAAACAAACAAATAACAGATTATTTTGGCTATTTGTGATCTTTTGTAGTTTCATACAAATTTTAGAATTATTTGTTCTAGTTCTGCAAAAAATGCCACTGCAATCTTGATAGGAATTACATTGAATCTATAAATTGCTTTAGGTATGGACATTTAAACAGTATTAATTCTTGCAAGCCATGACCACAGACTATCTTTCCATTTATTTGTGTCTTCTTCAGTTTCTTTAATTTTGAGCAAGGGTCTGAATTTGGAAATAATAGTTCTCACCTCCTAGTTGTGAAAATTCTATAAGTGGATGTGCTTTGCTTGAAACATAATAAAATTTAAATATAAGCTATTATTATGTTATTATCTTATACTATTAAATTATAATTGTATGTGTGTGCACATGAACATATATAAACACACAGAGTTCAGAAGCAGTAGCAATCAATTTGCCTACAAAAACCCAAGTCTCCATAAAGGACATTCTCTTGATCTGGTCTTCAAAGGATGAGTAGAAACATCTTTGTGGGGGAAATGCATATGATTCGAGTCTGAAAAAGTAACATGAGCCATGAAATTTGTGTGGTCATGAAACTAGAAAATAGAGGACAAATTCTGAAGGGCCTGGAATGTCATGCTGAAGAGTTTAGACTGACCCTTGAGGTATTTGGGAGTTATCAAAAACCTCTAATAAGCGGGAATTGAATGCTTAGATCTCTTTTAGAGAGTTCATTATGATCACAGTAGAGAGAACAGATTGAAGCAGGAGAAAATCAGAGATAGGGAGATCTGCCTGAGAGTAATTTACCTGGGAGACAACAGCTGTCTCTAATCAGCCTTTGCTACACTTTGCAAAGGTAGTGTTGCTTAGACAGAATATATGCAGCATCTTCCTGAACTTCACTTTTTGTGGAGTGATGCCAGCCAGTTCTGACATGACTTTGTAGGGGGTTTTTGGTTAGTCTTTTTACTAATAGAGAATTTTAGAATCTCTTATAATTAGGTCTGAGTTTTAATTAGATGGTAATTAAATTTAAACATTTTAGAGTTTTAAGCTTTGTATGACTTGGCTTTGAGAACAGGAACCATGTTTTTCAAACCTTTGTCTTTCTCTCTGGTATTTGGTACATAGCAAATACCTAGTAAATTTGTCGTCAAACTAAAATTCAAACTGCACTCCATGAATGAGAGACTATCATTTGAATTAGACACTGTCTATAATTCATGACATGTGATGGATTGTTTCATGATTGCCTGTGGCAGTGATTCTCAAAGCTGGGACAGTTACGCCCCTTGGGGACATTGGCCAGTGCCTGGAGTCATCATCTAATAAGGTCAGGAAAGTTGTAATGAACCATGCCATGGAATCAAGGCTTGAGTTTTGAGCATCATTGGCTCATTTAGTATTTTGTTACAATGGTCAAATTATTTTTAACCTTGCCGACTCTATTTCATGTATAAAATGAGCATAAAAAGCCTCTGATATATGGTAATATATATCTGATATAAAAATAAATGGTAATTATGTGACATGATGGAGGTGTTAGCTAACGTTATGGTGATAATCATTTTGCCATATTTAAATGTATTAAACGAGCACCGTGTACACTTTAAACTTACACAATGTTACATGTTTTTTAGTAGTTTATTTTTTATTGTATTTTTTCCCATTACCATTTAGCCCCCTTCCACTTCCACCCATCCCTGCCCCTCATTCTATATGTTATTTATATCGCAATAAAGTTAGGGGGAAAATGAGCAAAAGACTTGAATGTACATTTCTCCAAGGAAGATATACAAATGGCTAATTACATATGAATATAAGCTCTCTGAGGGCAGGAATCAAGACTTAGCAAATATTGAACATGGTAGATGCTTAATGTATAGTTTTGATTAATAAAAGTTTTAAATGTCTCTTAAAATAACTTTTAATTGTATTCTTTCAGATCTATCAGATCTATTCGAAGCGATCAGCTGAGGATATATATAAAATACTGACATCTTACAAAGCTAACTACCTAATTGTAGAGGATGCCATCTGCAATGAGGTGGGAACCATGCGAGGCTGTAGGGTTAAAGATTTGTTAGACATTGCGAATGGCCATGTAAGTAACCATTTGGAAAGTTAAATCTTTTTGAGAAAAATGACTGTTTAAACTCGTAATCCGCAAGCTTTATTTTTGGAACTTAACTAAGAATATAATTAAAAATTATATAAGAATGGGGGAAACTTTTTAAAAGTAGTTTGAAGTATTTTTTCAATGTGCAAAAGAAAAGTTGGGTATTTTTGCAAAAAAAATTTTTTACCAATACATGGATTTCTTATTCATTACCTATACTTACGTATGTTCAACATTTATAAACAAAAGCTGGCCAGATGTAAAGTACAGCATAGGGAATATAGTCAGTAATATGTATGACAATAACTATGTAAGGTGCCAAGTGGGTACTGTGTATGGTGCCAGGTGGGTACTGGAAATATCAGGGGGACACTTTGTAAAGGACATGCTGCACTTTCAGGTGAAACCAATACAAAATAATGTGGCGGGGTGGGGTGGGGAATGACTATTTAAAAAAACCAAGATGGCGTAATTGGATTTGAATGATGATTTTTTTTTTAAAGATTTTATTTATTTATCTTTAGAGGGGAAGGGAAGGAGAGATGGAGAGAAATATCAATGTATGGTTGCTTTTCGTGTGTCCCCTGCTAAGAACTGTCGCTGGGAACTGTCCTGCAACCCAGGCATGTGCCCTGACTGGGAATCGAACCACAATCCTGTTTGCAGGCCCGAGCTCAATCCACTGAGCTACACCAGCCAGGGCTTTGAATGATGATTTTAACTGATAATCTATAGAGCATTTGGTTGCAATGTTATATTATATCAAGAAAGTTATTGTAATTTAATACATATCTAGAAAAATTGCTTACTAAATTATAGCAGTTCTTACACTGAGTCCCTATTATCCACACCAATTAGTGTATTCAGAGCCACTTTAATTATTAGGACTTAGTTACATCTTGATTTTTCATTAATTTGAGCTGTTTTACCAAATATCTTACCTCTCAGCCTGCAGTGTTACTGTATGTCTAACAGCTGAGAAGACCGGCAGGGGAGAGAGTTGTTTGGAATGGGCACCTTTACTCCTGGGAAAGTTGGGGGTGGAGGACCTTAGGAAAGTTTATTAGATCATTCTAGGTTGGAGTGCATAGTCTCTTCAGGTTGCAACCAAGATTTCTTTCTTTCTTTCTCTCTTTCTCTCTTCCTCTCTTTCTTTCCTTCCTTCTTTCTTTTTCTTTCTCTTTCTTTCTCTCTCTCTTTCTCTCTCCTTCCTTCCTTCCTTCCTTCCTTCCTTCCTTCCTTCCTTCCTTCCTTCCTTCCTTCCTTCCTTCTTTCTTTCCTTTTTTTTCTTGTCCCTTCCTAAATAATTAGCTCTTTCTCTTATCATCCCAGACTAGTTTGGAGCTGAGAAGTTAGTTTTTATGATTTTCACCTTTTTCTTTCTTCATGACCCCTTAAACCTATAATATAAACACTGTTTTCTGCTGCATGTGTTTTGAATTTTCTCTATTCATACTTGATATCTGTGATCTTTGGCTTAATTGGTGCCAAAATGGAATTTTACTAAAGATAACAGGGACCTGGCCAGGTGGCTCAGTTGACTTGAGCGTCATCCCATGCACCAAAAGGTTGAGGGTTCGATTACCGGTCAGTACACATACCTAAATTGCAGGGGAGTGCTTATGAGAGGCAACAGATCAGTGTTGCTCTCTCACCTCTCTCCCCCTCTCTCTTCCCCCCTCTCTCAAGGATATCTCTCTGTCAAATCAATAAACATATTCTCAGGTGATGATTTCTAAAAAAGGAGTTAACAAAAACCATCATAAGTATTTAGTAATTGCTGCTGTATTGGTATCTGCTATCTGGACCCTTTTTATAATCTAATTTTGGCTACGTTTTTGCTCCATTTTGAAGATCGGGTTACTTTCATATAATGCCAGGCACAGACTTAAAGCTAATCTATCCTTTTACTCTTACTAAAGTTGGCTTTCTGACATCTTTCTTAGGCATTAGAGTAACATTTAGTGTTTTATAGGAAATCCTTCAAGCTAGCTAAGCTACCTTAGTGAACATCATCAAGGTGGTAATGTAAAGGTTTGTCCTGGATAAGTCCCAAAATTTTACTTGCTTACTAGATAATTGTAAATCAATTCTACACCAGGTAAGTGTTTAAATATACATTAAGAATATAATACAAGGTGGGGCAAAGTAGGTTTACATTTGTGAGTACACAAAACACAGAGTTTATTCTTATATTATTATTTATTAATTATTGTATTCTTTTCCATATGAATAACTGTAAACCTACTTTGCCCCACCCTGTACATTTATTTCTTAGCCTTGGTAGGCTACATGATAAAGTTCTTAAGAGGAATGATAATGGACTATGGAGACATAGGCTTCTAAATTTTAGGATTAAATCTTTTTAAAATTGGAAACACTTTGTACTAGTGTCTCAATCTCAATGGGAAGCTCAGAAGTCTAGTATACGTGGTGACTCTCTTACAGTTTGCTGAACAATGTGAGGTTGTCCATGTGTAGCATAATGTATTTCCATAGAAATGTAATCATTTGTACACTGACTGCATTTCTCTGCATTAAAAGCTTAGTAAGCTTTTTTAACATTATGTTTCATATCTTTTGATAGGTGGTTTGTGAAGAGGATGATGACAAGTTAACCTACTCAAAATATGGGCGATTTTGTCATGAGGTCAAAATTAACTATTCTCCATATGTGAATTATTTCACTAGAGTATACTGGAACAGATCCTACTTTGTATATAAAATCAACACTGTGATATCCTTTCAGTCTTGAAAATAGCAGAGCCCTCATTTCAAAGATTTACACCATCTGAAGTAAAACGCGATTTTCTTCTACCAGCGCGGTATGCTTTTGGAAATCAGAGCATGGATATCTGAAGTGCTGCTGCTGCTTTCCCCCCACCCCCTGCCATCAATGGGATCCAGAGTTCTGTGGGGAATAGAAGGTTACGCCTTCCTGTCCTTTGGTAAAATGTCAAATCATACTGCTCTGCAGCGTTCCAGCCAGGTATCTTCTTACTGTTATACGGTCTTTAAAGATTTCTCCTTCTAAACTATTATACAAATTTCCTTATAAATCTCCATTTTATCATGATATCGATCTTGAATTTTAATATGTTCAAGGTCTCAGTATATTTCTCAAGCATAACATTTAATATACACTTAATGCGATATAATTATAGAAGAGAGAATTACTCTTACCCTCAAGGCAGTTTCTAAAGGTAGTTTATGGCTTATAACAGAACTGAAATGTTAACAATAAAAAGTAATTTAAATGTTAGGTGAAAACATGTGGCATTTAAATTAAAATGGAAATGATATAAAAGAAAGTGATTTCTAAGGATATATATAAAAATATATCCAGGTTTTCCATGATACTGTTTTCATTGTCTAATACTTATATAAGTGAGCACTTTCTTAGTAATGTATAGTATATGATATTGCATTTTATTATTTTATGACTATTCAGTGGTTACCTTTTGTTACTTCTGCTCATAAATTTAATACAATTTAATCATTATAAAACAGTAACTCTTGTTACCTATATATTTTTTAAAACAGACATTTACAAGAATGTTCAGGTTTTTAAAAAATATGGATATGGAGCCCTGGCTGGTGAGTGTCAGTGGACTGAGTGCCTGCTTGCGAACCAAAGGGTCTCTGGTTCGATTCCCAGTCAGGGCACATGCCTGGGTTGTGGGCCAGGTTCCCAGTTGGGGATGTGCAAGGGGCAACCACACATTGATGTTTCTCTCCCTCCCTTTCTCCCTCCCTTCCCCTCTCTCTAAAAATAAACAAATAAAATCTTTTTTAAAAATAAATAAAAATATGGATATGGAGTGTACAGTCTATTCACATGTTTTCTACTGAAAATTAGGTTAAAAAATCTTTATCAAAATGAATATATGTACACTAAAATAGCAACAATTTCTGGAGATATGTGTAGATGCTGTTAAACATACCTCTGCATTCAGGTATATTTATTATAAAACAAAAGTGCTATTATTTATGAAACTGATATAGTTTTCAACATAAAGAACAAAATGACAGTTATAATAAAATTCACAGCACAGTTTCACAGGCTAAATGCTCTGTACCTTTAAGTTAAATATTTTCATATTTTTATCATTTATTAAAAGAAAGTCTAAAATGATTTATTATTTGGCTTTATAAACATTCTGGATAAATATGTCACTTTAATAAGATGGTATGCATGTTTAGTTTTATATATCTGTTTAGTGAACAGGTTTTCAAAATTTTCACTTTTTACAGTGCTGAAAAAATTGTAGTTTCACTACGCTACACTAGAAGGGAGCATCTTTCCATTATCTTTATTTTCTATAACATATTTTAAAAGTACAGAAGCACATTCTTTCTTAGACTAGCTCTAGGTCGCTTCGCTCTTTTGGAGCTTAAGAATCATGTGATGGCTGCATCATACATGTATCTGGGGCAGTAGTTTCACTGGTTCTCATTTCATGCTTTTATGAAATTTTTAACAATTCTAATAAGATAGCTGTAGGCAGGATATTTCAAGTTCTCTGTACATCTTAATCGTGAGTCACTAATATTTAGCTTCAAGCCTTATGAAAATATTATCATAGTTACCTAAGTACACAGTGAATAGTCACATGGTAATACTTGTGAGTAGAGCATGCAAAACCATGTGATTGAAAAGTCAACTTGCATGTTTTGAAAGGGGAATTGAACAGCCTATTTTCTATCTACTATGAAATATTTAATTATTTTTTATTGATTTACATTATGATCAAAGATACTGAATTATTAGTTTGTTGTATGTTTTTTGTTTTTGGCATATTAGTTGCTTTTGCTTCTGTCAAGTTGTTAAAATAGATTTGGAGAAACTTTTAATTGAATTTTCTAAATAATGAATTTTTCATTCAGCATCATTTGAAAAGAAAAATGTGAGCTTTAACATAGAAATAATAATACTGGCTATGAGAGATAATATTATTTGTTTCTATTTTAACTGTAGTTAAAATAATAGTACTAGAAAACTTTGATTGAGGGGCACTTAATTAACTTCTTTGTAGAGTAACAAATGATTAAGAAGTCTGCAAGTAATTCTACTTGCATAACTTACAAGTTGTTAGGTTTGACAATAAAGATCTACATAAGGAATAACTTTATGGTTTTTGTGTGGAAGGAATTTCTTGAAGAATACGGAGCATATTTTGCCCTTGCTATTGCAAAACCATTGAAATAAGTGCCTTAGCCTCTTCATTTTAAAGTTTACTTTTTATTTTCCAAAAAGTATTATCCATTTCTTTCTTTCCCATAAGAAAATCCTGGTAACTTTTTTCTCATGGATAAGCACAAGAGAGTCCTCACTACGCTATTTTTGCTAACGAACAAATCTTTATTAGAGCAGCAATGGGATTTCTAGCTTGCTGTACTCATTTATTTAGCTCCCAAATACCAAACGGTCCAACAAATAAAACTTACCTGATAAGGTATGTGATAAAGTATGTGCTGGTTTTTATTTTTTCATCTTTTGGCATCTGTATCTTGGTGCTTTTTGTTAGACTGTTTGGATTTACAACCTAGGGAGTATGCATCGTACTTCAAAACGTTTTTCTTCATTACTTTGTACATACAGACAGCATGTTTTCTTAGGATATTAACCCAGATCACCAATTGCCCCTATGTTGTTACTCTTCTACATAGTCCAGAATGATTCCAGGAAAAGCAGAAATGGAGGTCAAAGTGTGTTACAAATTAGGGCTGAAAAAAATGTTTTAAAAATTATGAATTTCTTGATGGGCACAGTAAATACCCATCTGATTAAACTGTTTTGTTTTTAAAAAACTCTTTTGGCCTTTTCTATTTTGAACTGTTAAAATATTTTGATGTCTTTTATGGGTCAAACTAGTGTCTCTATAAAATTGTAGGGTTTCTAAAAGTTCTATGTCACTTGATTTTTTTTTAGTGTGTTTATTTTAAATGGGTGAATATTTAAAGGGCATATGTTATGAATTATTCTGTATATTTAAGAACCTTCTGTAAAACAAATAACTACTTCCTGATTTATACTTCAATATATTCTCTCTTTATTTGTCCAGTTTTTTAAATAAATAGTTTTTGCTATTTGCTAACAGTTTTAGATGCCAATATGTCTTAAAATTAAAGTTCTGAAAAGTTGCAAGTAAAATTTATCAATTATTGAAACAATAGCTCATTATTAAGTTTTTTAATGTGTAGAGTTAACAGTTTAAATAATTAGATGTGAAAATTGCAAAGGAATATATTTGATTTGACTGTGTTTCATCCATCAAGGTTTCTAAACATTAAACTTTTTTCATAGTAAAAAGGGCATTGTAGAACATCCTTTGCTGGATTTAGCATCAAGAAACTTTTGAATCATTTCTGTTTATGAGTTTCTTAGAATTTGAAATATTTTAAGCTTGGCATATATAATCCTATGTGCAGTTCTATAAGAATATCTGACCATTGTATTTAGTGGCATAATATTATCAGAAAGAAACATGCATTCCAACCTTATAGTTTGAAATATTTCCTAAAGAATTCTTTCATTTTTTATGCGACTAGCTTTGTACAGCTGTTTAACAAAGATGAATACAACTGATTTTATGTATGTTGACTTCTGAATCATATCTATGAAATGAACATTTAGATTAAATGTATTCTTCTCGTAAGTAAGGTTATATCTTTGCAAAAGAATAAAAGTTAATTTCAATAAATATAAATCCTTTAAAAGAGTTGAGATACCAACTAGTTTACTTCACATATTTCTAATGTGTACCTATTATCAAGAATGAAATTATTTCATGCTTAATTACACTACTTGTTATATTTCCAGAATAAAATTCTTTAAAAAAATTTAAAGTTATTTTCATTTATATATAGACTGTTTTTGTTACATCTTTATTGAGATATAACTTACATACCATACAGTTCACCCATTTAAAGTGTGCAGTTCCACAGTTTTTAGTATAGTCACAGAGTTGTGCAATTACACCACAAACAATTTTAGAACATTTGTATCACCTTAAAAAGCAGCTGCATACCTTTTGGCTCTCACCCTCAACCACGCCATTCTTGGGCAACTTCTACTAATAGACTTCCTGTCTCTACAGTTGCCTATTCTGGACATTTCACGTAAGTGAAATCTCATAATATTATGTATACTTGGTCTTTTGTGACTGGTTTCTTTCATTTAGCATAATGTTTTCGAAGTTTATTCATATTGCATGTATCCTTTCTTATTTCCAAATAGTATTGCATTTTATGAGGATAACATGGTTTATTTGTCCATTCATCAACATTTGGGTTATTTTTACTTTTTGACTATTGCTTTAATGCTGCTGTGAACATTCGTGTATAAGTTTTTGGGTGGACATACATTTTCATTATTCTTGCATATATGTCTAGGAGTAGAATTTCTGGGTCATATGATAACTGTGGTAACTATTTGAGAAGCTTCTACACTGGTTTTCAAGGTGACTGTACCATTTTACAATCTCTCCAACAGGAATGAGGTTTCCAGTCTCTTCACCAACACTTGCTATTATCTTTTGTCTTGATTATAGCCATCCTGGTAGGTGTGCAGTGGCACATCACTGTGGTTTTAATCCACATTTCCATCGTGACAAATGATGTTGTGCATCTTTTTGTGTACTTAATGGCCACTTGTATATCTTCTTTGGAATAATGTTCATTCACACGGTTTGCCCACTAAGTGTGTTTCCTTCATTTCCTTGATGTGCCCTTTGAAACAAACTGGTTTAGCTTGTATCTCTTTCAAAGCCAGCTTCTGCTTAATTACTTTCCACCAAAATTTGCTGTTTTGAGTACTCTTAGGCTTTAACTTCTTTATACTCTGTTTCAAATAAATTCACCTATTTCAGAGCTCTCTGTTCTACATCCCGATTCTCTCCCTAGGCAAAAATTACTGAGCAACAGCTCTGAGCCGGGAGTGGTAACAGGTATGCCACTCTCTGAGTGACACTCCTACTTTGGGAGCAGGCTTCTGGGTTGGGATGTAGCCTCTCTGGTCTTCTTGGCATGCCTCTACTGGAACCTTTGCCCCACAAATTAGCTAGGGTGAGTAATCAGGGGCCCACTATTAATGTGCCATGTCTAAGGTAGAGCTTTTTACCCTACGAGTAGAGGCTGGGTAAAAGAAGGTTGCTCCTCACCTTTTCTTCTCATTTGCTTGGAATTTAACTTTGGCAGCACATGGCTGGGGTAGATGAGAAATTCTGGTGGCCTGCACCTCTGGAGAAGATACTGTCACCCTTGGCTGGGAGCTGAGGTAGAGCTAGGTATTCTTGACTTTACCCACCTGGACTTTCCATCATACTGAACTGGCAGGAGAGAAGGAGGGAGTGGGTAGTGGTTCAGATCTCACATTTGGTACAGACTCTGTCTGTTCTCTTTGAGTTTTAGTAGATTTTTTTAAAAATAATTCTTCACTGGCCATATGCCCCTCGGTCAATTTTCAGAGCTTTTAAATGGCTTTTTTCTTAAAAATAATTATTATCAGTTAGATTTGTTTCACAGAAGTCTCCTTATAACACCATTTAAGGCTATTAACCAGAAAAATTTAGCAGATCATTTGCAGTAGTTACTAACCAGCTTTCTCTCTTGATACTATCATTGGTAAGGAAATAGTATTAATAGCTATTGCTTAACTGAAAAATTGTGACTGGACCTACTGAATGGCTATTTGTCAGTATGATAAACTGAATGTCTTATAGAAATAAAAAAACAGGATCAAGTAATTGCTGCCATTCAGTTTTAATATTACTTAATGGACTTCGTAATCACAGTGACAAAGTACAATAAAATGAGGATAATGTTTAATCCACAGGGTAATTGGTGAGAAATAAAAAACTGATTTTAAGTAAAGCATTTTCAGTTCCTACCACATAGCAAATGTTTTGTAAATGTAAGCTATCATTATCTCAATATCAAGTTTTTGTTCAATTCCTAGTAGATAGCAATGTAAGCACTTACACAGCTTCTATACAGTATTTTTTTAATTGTTAAGTATTACTGCATTAGGAATTCTGCAAGACTTAACCCTAAGGGTTGGCTTATTAAATAAAAATAATACTGGACCAAGTAATTAGCAATATACATTTACGTGATTCTAAGGAATTATATTTATTATAAGCAAAAAAAGTGAGCAATATATGAGGTCTTCCCAGAAGGTATCCAACCATGTAATATGAAAAATAGAGACATTCATTGAAGAAGATACAAGAAACATTGTACACAGGACAATGAGGCCTCAATCCCCTTCAAAGTAGGCACCTTAGGACCTCACACAGTCTCTGCATCTCATTACCTCTGTCTACTAATTTCCTGCATCGTTATTACTCTGGTTTGCCCTATTCTGAAATCTGGGTCATGGCATCTTGCTGGCTTCAACTCTCTTTTATTAATTGTTTTTGATCTATTATCACTTATTTCAAATTTCTGAGACTCTGGACCAGCTTGAGTTTTTAGATTAGGCCATTGGCTATATTGAATAACAAACACTGAGCATTTTCTTTGTACTAGTCACTGTGCTATGTGATTTGACATAATTCATTTAATCCTTTAACAACTCTATAATTAGTGTTATACAACAATTGATTCGTTGTTATACAACAATTAAGTGTTGTAACAGGGATTTAAATTTCGGTTTACTCCCCTGGATGGTTTCTGGCATTTACTTGGATTTGTGGAAATGGGAGATCTAGAAATGGGAACTTCTAGCAGAACTGAGCAGTTGCCTCGGCCAGAAGCGGCTCCAGATCATACTCAGCTGTGCTAGCTTTGTCCCAGAAGTCATGTAGCCAAAAGGCCAAGCGATAGCTGCCGACATGAAGGTTTAGTGCGGCAGTGCTAGAGCCTCCACGCCCGCTGTCTGAGAGCGGGGTGCCCAGTACCAAATCGGCCACTGCAGCACGGTTGGGCTGGGCGTGGGTGGACAGCGCTGAGACACTGTTTCCGGAGGCGGTTCCCGCAGGGAGGCATCCTGACTCTGGCGAGTATTTAGAAGAGAATGCTGTTGGGCACTACTCAATGTAAGCCGAGTAGACATAGTGAAAGGAATCCCTCCCGGTGCCCAGCGGACACCTGCAGCTGCGAGGTCGCTAACCGCCGAGGATGCAAATGAAGAAGGCGGGGCCGACGCTCATTGAGGGGATTGGCTGCTGAGGATGTGGGGCGGAGTCATCCCCCAGCCCCCGGGTGGTGGGTGTAGGAGCCGGCGTTCCTCAGCTTGCTTCAGCGCCTGAGTCGAATTCTTTCCTCACCGTCTGGGCTCCAGAGAGCCTTCTCTTACTTAGACTGCCTCGGAATGTCACCTGGTGCCCGCTCCTTCTGGCCCTCTCCGCCAGGCCGTGGGAGGGCGTCGCAACCCGTGCTGCTCCTATATGGCCCCAGACCCGCGCTCCTCCCGGAACGGAGGCAGGTTTCAACCACCCAGAGGCGTCCCAGCCGCGGCGCCGGTGTAACTCGCTCGGGGTTCTGCAGAAGTGGGTCAAGGTGCACCCGCCTCGTGGGCACAGCAACCTGCGGGCGGCCGACCCCTCCCCGAGTGAGCATGTGGGGCTCCGGGTGGCAGCGCGTTGTCCCAGCTCCGCGGCCTCCAGCGAAGTGGAGGAAGTAGAGAAGGAGAGCCTCGGGGGCGGCGATCCGAGGTGTCCTGAGTCCTGTGGGAGATGCTCCCGCCCTTTCTTTGGATCTCGTCCAGAGGCACTAACGTTCGCAAGCATTGGGAGGCGAATGGGAGTAGTCAGAAGTTTGGGCACAGTTACAAATATAAATGGAGTGAAGGTCCCGGTCTCTTCTCCGCAGGAGCACTCACTCAGTGGCACAGACTCTGCCCAAGGGGTTAGGGACCCTCGTTCTTGAGTGCTCTCATTCACTGCTACCCTCTCGGGGACTATCCTGGTAGAGGCGGTCTTTTCAGAGACTAATGCGACCCTAAGTACCGAGAACTGCAGGGGCGATAGAGAGTCGAGGGAGAGGAGATCTTGATACCCTTAAATTGGTGTTCTTGAAGTTTCCTAAGTGTGGGCGTGTGGGAGGGGATATTTGTCACTTTCTTGGGAGCCAGGAACGACCTGGTGAAGAGGTAGTTCAAGGCACTCTGAAAAGAGGAAGGGGCAAACCAGGGCGAGACTCAGCCAAAACGTAGATGGAAGCAGAGTGTAGCGGTGGAATGTGGCCCCGTTTCCGCTGGGGGTTCTGCACGCGCAGCTCTCTCCATGCTCCCTGGTGCCAGGTCCAGAGTCAGGATTTGGGAGACCTAGCTTTCAGAGCAGTACACCCTTATTTTCTTTCACCAGCAGGTAAATGCTGCCTTGCCCACTGATTTAGGCTAACAATAGCTGTGACAGCTCCAGGACTCTAATTGTATGATTTAAAGAAAAAAATGTATTGGTTAATAAATTATACAGGTTTCAGGTGTACAATTCTATAGTACATCATCTGTATATTGTATTGTGTGTTCACCGCCCCAAGTCTTCTCCTTCCATCACCTTTTATCCCCTTTCCTCTCTTCTACCCTCCTCACCCTCTTTCCCTCTAGTAATCACCACACTATTGTCTGCGTCTATGAGTTTTTTCTTTGCTTTTTACATTTTTACCCTTCACCTTTTCCACTTAGCTCCCCACACCCCTTCTCTCTGACAGACGTCAGTCTGTTTTCTGTATCTATGAGTCTGTTTCTATTTTGTTTGTTAGTTTTTTGGTTGTTCATTAGTTTCCCATTATAAGTGAAATCATATGGTACTTGTCTTTCTCTGACTGGGAAGCAGCCCAAGTAACTATCAGCAGAGGAGTAGATAAAGAAAGCTGTAATACATTTACACAGTGGAATACTACTCTGCCACAAAAAAGAACGCAGTCTTTCCTTTTGTGACAGTATGGATGGCCCTGGAGAGAGTACTATGCTAAGTGAAATAACTGCATGATTTTTAAAGGTGCCCAAGGTATTCTGCATGGGAACTGCAATATGTAGAAATACCAATGAGTGTCATATCATATTCATAGACTTACATAGGCAGGGCAGAGAGAAGTTGTTTGAAATTTCATTTAAACAGTAAATGTTTGTGGAATGCTGGTCATGTAAGGTCTGTCCGGAAAAAGTTCAGCCATTGTTAATATAATGAGAATGGTTTGGGCAACATAGATGTAACCTGGCAGCCAAGGAGAGTGGACCAGAACACACATGTGTGAACAATGACAACATCACCGTTGCGTGAGCATGTGCACTGTATGGCCATCGCATTCAAAATGACTGAACAAGTAGAGCAACGAATCTGCATCAAATTTTGTGTTAAACTTGAACATTCCTCCATGGAAACTATTTGGATAATTCAGAAGGCTTTTGGGGACAACGCAATGAGTACAGTGCAAATAAAAGTGTGACACAAATGCATCAGAGATGGTTGAGAATCTGTTGAAAGTGATCCATGTTTTGGAAAGACTGCAGTAAGCAGAACACCTGAGAATGTTGGCAGTGTATGGGCTGCAATCAACAAAGATCAGCGACTAATTGTGAGAACTAGAAGCTGATCTGGGGATTTCCAAAACTCCTGTATCTGAGACTTGGATGCAGGATCTTTGCAGAAAATGTGGCAAAATTCATTTCCACAGTTTCTGTTACCAGAGCAGAAGGAACATCATGCTCCTAATGACTTGATTCGAACTGCTACCAAGGAACCAGATTTCCTCAAGAAGGTCATAATAACTGGAGTTGAATTGTGGGTCTATGGTTATGATTTGGAAAGGAAGGCCCAGTTGTCCCAATGGAAGTTGTCTGGTTCTCCACACCCAAAGAAGGTGCAGCAAAGTTGCAGCAAGATCAAGACCATGTTAACTGTGTTTTTTGATTAGGAAGGTGTTGTGCATCACGGATACATCACTCCAGGCCAAACATAGATGTGGATAAGGAGTACTACCTCAGTGTTCTTCGTTGGTTGACAGATGCAATATGATGAAAACGGCTGCAGCTATGGCAACTGGTAACTGGCAGCTTCATCATAACAATGTACTTATTCATGCATCACCTCTCATGCAGAATTTTTTTGGGAAACATCAAATCACCCAGGGGACTCAGCTCCCCACTCCCAGCCCAGATTTGGCACCCTGTGACCTCTGGCTTTTGCCAAAACTAAAGTCATCTTTGAAACGGAAGAGATTTCAGAGCTTTGATGAGAGTCAGGAAAATACAACAGGGCAGATGTTTACAACAAAAGGTTTTGCAGTGTTTTGAACAGTGGAAGAGATGCTGGAAGAACTGTGTAAAGTCCCAAGGTGCCTACTTTGAAGGACACTGAGGCATCATTGTCCTATATACAATGTTTCTTATGTCTTATACCTTCTTCAATAAATGTCTCTATTTTTCATATTACATGGTTGGATACTTTCTGGACAGACCTTGTATGACAGAAGTCTGCCATACCTATATCCTAACAAATTTCCCGAGAGCAGTGCTATTCTGTTTCCCACTGTATATCCAGCCACAGAGTAGATCTCAGGAAGTAATTCTTGGAGGAAGGAAGTAGGGAGGAAGGAACAAAAATGTTCCATATTTTTCTAGTCTGATTAATAAGGCAAGTATATAAATAAGTCGTTAATACATTTTATTAGTACATTAACACATCAGAATCATTAATGTATTCTGATAAGTGTTATCTGGAAGAATAGAGAGACTTCCTAATTTTGCTGAAACTTCCTTCAGCCAAATCTGGAAAGTACCCAGACTAGAGGATGAACAAGAATTTGATGAGAGGTACAGAGATTCAAGCAGAAGGAATAGTTTCTCTTTTATAAATCTTTCTTTTTCAAGGAAGTAATGACTTGTATGCAAAGGTGTTGTGGTATAAACCAGATAAAGGGCTTCATGTACATATGTATTTCCCCTTCTTATTTTGAAGTAGTTTACATAAATATAATCACCCAAGATAAACTTAACTTTAAGATTTTATTTATTTATTTTTAGAGAGGGGAAGAGAGGGAGAGAGGGAGAGAAACATCAGTGTGTGAGAGATACATCAATCTGTTGCCTCTCACATGCCCCAGCCAAGGAACTGGCCCACAGCCCAGGCATGTGCCCTGACTGGGAATCAAACTCACAACCTTTTGGTTCGCAGGCCTGGGCTCAATCCACTGAGCCACACCAGCCAGGGCGATAAACTTAACTTTAAAATAATTGTGGGAGGAGGTCAGAATAGGGAAATGAAGAGGTATGAGGAGCTAGGGAAGAGTTAGGTTATGTACATGATAAAATAGATAAATTATGGTTGAAACATAGGGTGGCCAGCTCAGAGCGCTATGTGCACACCTTTCCAGATACACGCCCCAAAGAGGTTTTCTTTTCTCTTCTAAAGGGGCTCCAAGGAACCTCTTGGACTGTAAAGAACATGGTTTGGAAATCATGTATTATACTAATAAAAACACGAGGGCCTAAACTAATAAATGTCAATAGGGAGATTGAATCATTATTTTTGTGAAGATTTGGCATGCTTTACTCATCAGTTAGGCATAAAAAAAGAAGGGGAGAAAGAATGGTTCCCACATTTTTGACTCCAGTGACAGGGATAGATGACCTGTGTCTCCATCCTCTTTCAAAATAGAGCATAGCTAAGGGACAGGTTTGAAATTCACACTGGAAATACTGAGTATGCACTGCTTGTGAGATTCAAAATGGAACAGGGGACACTGAGAGTTTGGAGAATAGGTGTGCTCAAGAGCTAGAATTGTAGGGGTGGAGCAGGGAGTGACCAGGATGGTTTTTACAATGAGAAGAGAACTAAGAATAGGACCCCAGTAAGCACCAAAATAAGTGGGGAGAGGCAGTGCACAGCCCAGAAAAATGTGCAGGAAGAGAACAAGGCAATGGTTGCCATTGGCATATTCAATTTACTTTCACAAATGGAGGAACTACTTCCATTTATTTTTTCTATAACTTTTAAAGTCTTCCCTCTTCCCTTTGAAAAAGACCATAGCCATCATTCTTCTGCACCCTACCCAGTGTTGGAAGCAACCTGAGTACATTGGGAATGTCACCAAAGCCCTTGCTCAGTCTCTTGTTGGGAAACCTTGGGCAAATCACAACTCTGGAACCTTACTTTCTTCATTAGTTAAAAGGTGTATAACAGGGTTTGTTTACAGGAGAAAATTAGAAGCACGTATATGAAAATAATTTGCAAATTTAAAGTACTATACAATGTTAATTTCCAATTGTTGATATTACTAGGTGCAAGGCCCTGTTTAAAAAGCTTACCTGTGTTATCTCTTTTACCTGTATTATTCCAACTTCTGCCTTTAATTTTCTTACCACCCCTAAGATTAGGCACTATTATTATTCCTGTTTTATAAATGTGAAAACTAAGGTTCATAGAGGTTAAGTACCTTAAGCTAGAGTTGCATTACTGTGTGTACGATCTAAAACTTCCCCCCATTTTAATTGTTTGTTAATCTAAGAAAAACCCACAAGAACATTACCAAATGGAGCTAAATGTAAAATAAGGTTAACAGTACCTCTAACGGGGATATCAAGAGGCTTAATTAGGCGCTAAATATTTAAAGCTACTCCTGTTATTGAGTTTGTCTCGAACTTTGCCTTTGCACCACTTCTTTTTGGCCTTGCCCCCAGAGTTGACTAGGTCTTTGTCTTTCTTGGAGGACTTTCCAGCATCTTTCGTCCTTGGACGGCATAGCGAAACTCGAAGAGCAGCTGCTACCACTGGTGCCTCGATAACAGGTTCTGACTCACAGTATGAACACATAGTATTCACTATCTTTAATGAAGACATTGAGGTTCGTTGCAACCCCTGAGGAGCTTGCTTCTTTTGCTAGCTGAAAAAACGGCCGGAAAAACGCGAAAGAAGCTGCGACCCAGTTCCCTCCCAATCATTTCTCAGGGGAACCCGGGGAGGCGTGGTCTATGGACTGGTCCCGCCTTCTGTCTCTCTAACTTGCACCGATTGGTCGGAGGCGTGGCAGCGCAGGGAGGTGAATCCAGGAGCTCTCACTGGCGTGGGGGGCGGGGGTGGGTCGTGCCGCCATTTTGGGTGGTTTTCTGGTGAGTTTCGAGTGAGGCTTTGTTCCAAGCGGTTCCGAGGATCACAGGCCCGGGGCCCGCGTTCCAGTGTCAGGTTGGAGCCCGGAAGCGTCCCTGGGGGTAGCGGCGGCGGGGGCAGGATGAGCGCGGAGGCGGCGGACCGGGAGGCGGCCACCTCCAGTCGGCCCTGCACCCCGCCGCAGACCTGCTGGTTCGAGTTCTTGCTGGAGGAATCGCTGTTAGAGAAACATCTACGCAAGCCCTGCCCGGGTAAGCGCGGCGCTTGCAGCCCGAGGGGAGCGGGACGCAGTCCACCAGCGCTTTCGGGCCCCCGCGCCTTCTCTGCTACGAAGTTGCGGCCCGGGAACCGCGTACCGGGGAGACTAGCTCAAGCCGGGCCCTCTGGCTAAAACTTAAGTGTCTCAGTGCGGGGCACCGCCGTGGCGGACCCGTTTTTGGTCCACCACTCTTTGGGGTTTCCGCACCTGCGAGGTGGTCTTCTGCGGTTGCTTGGGTAGGGGAGCCTGGCTCGAACACTCCTTTTTACAGAACCCGGCTGTGATCAATTTGGGGAATTGGGGCGAAATCAACTGTTATGGTGCTAATTCTGACGCTGATTAGTTATGTTTTACGTTCTTATTTAACTGTTTTGTTCCTCAACAAGGAGATTTTACAGACTCTTAATTGCCGGTATATATTACAAAGTTGGGCTCTAAATTAAAATGAGAAAAATCTTTGAAAACAGGAAATGCTATACAACTGCAAGGTGGTTATTGTATAGTGTTGATAATGATTAATATTCTAGTTAATGCGTGCTATTACAGAAGGAAGATTTCCAGGTATTTCTGGAAAGGTACTAGAATGAAAAGGTAAGTTCCTTGAATAGGATTTTGATGGTAGAGTTCGAATCCAGATGTGGCTTGTTCAGTCTTAAGTAGACTGGTTTTGATTGTTGGAAACCACTATGTGAGAAGTTACTGTATTTTATAAACTTGGGTGATTTTACCACCTATATTATATTCTTTTAATTCATTGCTTTTGATAAACATTTGTCAGGTGCTTTCTGGGTGCCATGCATTGTACTTAATGCTTTGCATGTTATCTCATTGAATTCAGTTTTCATAATAACCCTGTGGGTAAGTGATATTACTGCTATTGTGCACTGACTAAAACGGGTAGAGAGGTAAAGTTGATGCAAGTACCACCAATTAAGTTTTAAAACAATAATTGTTTCATCTCTTTCCTGTAATTGCCATTGGTATTTGCTGAACTGGAAATCTATAGCCGTTCCGTTCTTACCTCTTAAGTCCTTCTGCAGGAATCTGTTATCCTGTCCTCTGTACTACCCGTCCTGATCTTCCCCTTTCCCCCCAGTACACTTTTTATAGATCATGTTCCTTAGTCATAACTACACAGTTGTTTGGGGTTCCTTTTGTTGTCATAAACTAATACAGTGAATCCTTCTGCATATTCATAATTAAAACTTAAATTTATTTTCTTTTAAATCCTAGATCCTACACCAGTTGAACTTATAGTTCAGTTTTTGGAACAGGCTTCTAAACCTTCAGTTAATGAACAAAACCAAGTTCAGCCTCCACCTGATAACAAGAGAAATCGAATTTTAAAACTACTTGCTCTTAAAGTTGCCGCACATTTGAAGTGGGACTTAGACATATTAGAGAAAAGGTACACAAGATTTAAGTGAAACTCATTGCTTTTGGTGGCTGGGAAGCTGGGGAGATCCTGGCCAGGTGGAGGACGTTGGATCTCATTGTCCTCCCAGGCTTCTACTGGCACCCAGAGGCCCTCAATATAATGGTGTGATACCAAAAATAAAAAATAGCCCTGGCTGGTGTGGCTCAGTGGATTGAGTGCCTGCCTCAGAACCAAAGGGTCACAGGTTCAATTCCCAGTCAGGGCACATGCCTGCCAGGTTCCCAGTAATGGGTGTGAGAAGCAACCACACATTGATGTTTCTCACCCTCTTTTCCTCCCTCCCTTACCCTCCCTTTACCCCTCTCTAAAGATAAATAAATAAAAATAAATAAAGTTTGAACAAGACATTTATTTTGAAGTGCTATTTAGATAGCTTAGTTTATTTCTATATATGCTTTTGTTATCAGCCTTTAAAATAAAAATTATTTTTCTGTATAGTCTAGTTTCAAAAGATATAAGAAATTTGAATGGTTGATGAATTTAAATTACCTTTTATAGTAAAAACTTGATGTTATCAATATTAAGGCAGTTGATGGTGGTTTGATGTGGTAACTAGAGAAATCCTCACCTAAACAGTTTTAAATGTTTCACTTTACTTTTTTTTTTTTAATTTATTATTTATTTATCTTTTTAGAGGGGAAGGGTAGGAGAGAAGGAGAGGGAGAGAAATATCAATGTACGGTTGCCTCTCGTGTGTCCCCTGCCAGGAACTGGCCCGCAACCCAGGCATGTGCCCTGACTGGGAATCGAACCGCGATCCTCTGGTTCGCAGGCCCGCGCTCAATCCACTGAGCTACACCAGCCAGGGCTGTTTCACTTTACTTTTACATGTCTTAAGAAAATGGATAAAAATTAGTGATAGATGCTACATAATGTTATGAATAATTTGCTGTTGAATAATAATTTAGTTAATTTTACTGGTCACAGAACAATCACTACCTCCCAAACTATTAAAATGTCTTATTAGAATCTGCTTATTTGTTTACAAGTGATTATTTTCAAGGCTATGCTTAGAAAAATCATTTGTTTATTTTTATTTTTTTAAAAAAGGTTTTATTTATTGTTTTTAGATAGAGGGGAAGGGAGAGAGAAGGAGAGGCAGAGAAACATCAATTGGTTGCCCTTCGCACCACCTGCCTGTTAACTCAGGCATGTGCCCTAACTGGGAATCAAACCAGTGACCTTTCAGTTTGCAGGCCAGCCCTCAATCCATTGAGCCATACCAGCCAGGGCAAAAATGATTTGTTTTCCTCCCTTTCTGTTCATAATTTAAAGGAAAATACCTTACAGAAAAACTCAGAAAATAAGAAATAATAGGGGAAGAGAGAGAAGTATTTTTAGCATTTTTGTGTAATTTTTGTTTTTTCTCTTTATTTTTTAAACAAATTGTGATCATACCCTATGTACTATTTCGATTTTCCCCCATGTAACAATATCATGAACATTTTCCCATTTTATATATTTTGAAGATGATTCCACCGTATGGATAATTTATTAACTGTTCCTCCATTGACAATCATTTTGTTTTCTAGTTTTTCACCTTTATACATCACAAAGTCTTAAGTATCTTTGTCTTTAAACTTTATCTGAATTTTTATTCACATCTTTAGTTTAGATTATTAAATTACTGGGTCAAGGTAGTATAAACATTTTTAAGGCAGATGTTACATATTGCCAGATCACGTTCAGGAGAATTGTACTAGTTTATAACTCTCATTAGTAGTATTTGAACACCTTTTTAACCACCCATTCTTCAGTATTAAATATTAAAATTAAAAGAAATTATTCTTCAGTCCGAAACCTACCTGTTAACAAGAGGCATAGCAACAGATAGCATTGTGTACAATAAAGTATGACGTTTATGCTACAGTTGGAAAATTGAGCACTGATTGGACATTTGATGATAATAAGCAGTTAAAAATTTTTTAGATGGGAAATTAATACTGTGAATATGTTAAGAGTTAATTTTTGGGAACTCTATTCTGAAATACTTATGGAATAAATAATGCAATATTGGAAATTCGCTTCACAATAACATGGGAAGGAGGGAAGAGGGTAAGAGCAAAGAGCAACAAGATTGGTTGTCAGTTGAGAATTGTTGAAGCTGGATGATGGGCATATGGGGATTCATTGTAATATTCTGTCTACTTTTGTATGTTTAAATTGTTTTCATAATAAAAGTTTTTCAAATCTTAAAATTTGATATTTTCATATAAGTTAAAACAGATTAATAAAATGGCCCTATAGGCTCAGCCCTTTAGCAATGTAATTATTTTTAGTGAAGATACTGAATTGTGTATTTTGTGCATGTTAGGCAGCTAACATGTAGACATGGCCCTTTTGCTTCTTTCTTTTAAGTTTGTCTGTTCCAGTATTGAATATGCTGCTGAATGAACTGCTGTGCATCAGTAAAGTTCCTCCTGGGACAAAGCATGTGGACATGGATATGGCCACTTTACCTCCAACCACTGCCATGGCTATACTTCTCTACAATAGATGGTAACTTGTTTTCGTAAACCTAAAACTTGTTGGGCAGCCTCTGTTTAATAGCACTCTGGCTTTCAGGGGCTCATACTCCAGAGCTCTCTCAGAGGACTTGGGAACAGTGAGTCTAACGGAGAAAACTTGTGACTGCTAGGTGAAAAGTATTCTGATAAAAAAAAAAATTGTGGATGATTTAGAAAGTTTTATTACATGTGAAGTTAGACTCTATGTAATTTATAATATGAATTTTTGAAGGAATACTTGAAAAAATAATTGAAGTGACTTTTGTAATGTATTAAATTTTCCTTTTCTTGTGTTTTATTCAGGGCAATTAGGACGATTGTTCAAAGTAGTTTTCCTGTCAAACAGGCAAAACCTGGACCTCCTCAGTTAAGTGTGTAAGTTGGCAGATATGACCCTTACCTGGTGCTTTTTTTATGTAACCCTTACTTAGAACTATTTTCATCAGATACTAAAAATATTTGCAAGTTTTTAATAAGCTCTGGGTACAGAAGGATTAGAGTAAAAGTTGGAGGGCAGAAGGCCTTCCTCAGAAGCTGGTTTGGAGGACTTAGGGGCTGAGAGGGTCAGGTAGCATTCTGGATATTTAGAGTAGAAAGCTCTAAAAGAGAAGGGGAGTGTTTTGTGAATTGTGCCCTGCATCTTAAGTATAAGCTGACCTTCAAAATACTAAGATTTTTTTTCATTTAATTGCATGTACTTGGAAGATATGTTCTCTACGGTGGAAAGTTATTTTAATATGTGTAAATATTATTTCATAGTATAAAAGTTATTATAAAAGTTTGATCATATCTGGAGTCTTAAACCTAATTCTTTTTCTTTCTTTTTTTTTTTTTAAGATTTTATTTGTTTATCTTTGGAAGGGAAGGGAAGGAGAAAGGGAGAGGACTATCAATGTATGGTTGCCTCTTGAGCATTCCCTACTGGGAACTGGCCTGCAACCCAGGCATGTGCACTGACTGGGAATCGAACCGCGATCCTTTGGTTCGCAGGCCCACACTCAGTCCACTGAGCTACACCAGCCAGGGCTTAAAACCTAATTCTTAAATTCCAGGTAGTAGTTTACCCAAATTTGGAGCTAGAGAGCATAGTTTCTAACTTGAAATAAGTGATCTTTTTCTGACTAAATTTTATTCCTAAAAACTTAAGAGGGTTTTTTTTTTTTTTTTTAAGGCAAAGCAAATGAAAAATTAATGGTAATAAATGAACATTTAAATTGAGTTTTTGTTTTTTAAAGCATGAAAAGAAATAGCATTAAAAACCATTTTTATTTAAATTCAAGAATGGTGCTTTTAAGTTTTGAATTTGCTGTCTTTTAAGTAACATTTGATACTCTGAAATCATTTCTATTTTAGTATGAATCAGATGCAACAGGAGAAAGAGCTAACAGAAAATATCTTGAAAGTGGTGAGTATCAGCATCAGTTCTACTTTAACATTTCTGGAACACATTTAGAGTGTGTTAAGGTGCTTTTCCTAACCTGAGCCGTATGAGAGTTGGCAAGGTCTTGATACAGTGAGAGTTAGGGTTTTTCTGTTAAAATGTAGCTTGCTAATATTCTAACTTGCACGGATTTTTCATGTTAGTGATAGAGCACTTTACTCCCATTTCTGTTGTTGAATATTTCATGATACTTTAGCAGATATGAGAAATCAGTCTGGCAGGTGATATCTTTGTATTCTTTTATATTTTCCAAAAATTCTACAATAAACATTACTTAAAATTTTACATTACTTTTGTAATCAGAAAATACAGCAGTTATTTTTTAATTTAGTTAATGTAAAAGTAGAAACATGGGAGTTTCTGTAATTTAAAACTGATTTCTTTAATTTGTATTTAACACCTGCAGTGTGCCAGAGATACTGTATGATGTGCAGGGGCTGGGAGAGGAGTGGGGAGATAAGAAACAGTCTGCAATAAAAATAAAAATATAAATCAGGAAAAAAAAAGAAACAGTCTGCATCTGTATCAGATACACTGTAATGTGGTGAATGCGGAAGCAGAAACCCTGCATTTTATTTTTGTTATCTAGTGCCTATTAAAATGCCTGGCACACTGAAGCATACAAACATCTCTTGACTAAATCAATGGAATAGCAAATTTTAAAAGCACTTTATTAACTTTTCTGTTGAAAAAAGATTTTTTTTTCAAATGTATATTCTAATTTCACAATAGGAACATAGAAATACTTTTCTAAATTTTAAGATTACTTCATTTGAACAAATTTAATTGTATTCCTACTGCGTTAAAAAGTGTTTTTTAATAGCTCAGTACACTAAGCTACTAAGTATCCTGTAAATATATTTTGCTTAATATAGTCCGTTGCTGCCATTTTTGTATTTTAATAATTTGTTTATTGAATTTTTATAGCTAAAAGAACAAGCCTCTGATTCTATTTTGGTGCTAGAGGCAGCCCTTAAATTGAACAAGGATCTTTATGTCCACACAATGAGAACACTGGATCTCTTGGCTATGGAGCCAGGCATGGTAAATGGAGAAACTGAGAGTTCTACTGCAGGATTGAAAATCAGAACTGAGGAGATGCAATGCCAGGTATTTATTTCAGTATTTAATCAATGCATGGTAAATTTGGGGAAAATCTTATATGAGATCATCCTAGTATTTTGGTTTGTTGTTGATTTTGAGAGGAAGGGAGGAAAGGAAGAAGAGGGCAGACAGGTGGCTTGAGAGAGAGAGAAACACATCAGTGTGAGAGAGAAACATAGATAGGTTGCCTCCTGTACACACCCTGGCCGGGGATTGAACCCGCGACCTGGGCATGTGCCCTGACCAGGGATTGAACCCGCAACCCTCTGGTGTATGGGATAATGCTCCAACTATCTGCTCCAGCCTGGCCAGGGCTATTGATTACCTCTTCACTACAGAATTTAAACTCAGTGTAATGGCTATATAGCTAGTATAGTAACACTTGAAAACATTTTGAAATCTTGTATTCTGTCTTTGCTTGGTTGCCTGAAAAGGGGGATTATATGTAACTATAATACATATTCCTATATATGTATGTTTGGGTGTGTGCATAAACTTTTTTCTGTCTCCCCCTCTTCCTCCACTCCCCTCTGTTTTTCTCTCCATCTCTCTCTCTCTCTCTCTCTCTCTCTCTCTCTCTATCTATCTATCTCTCTATTTTTACTTTTTTAGCACCCCTTTACTGTAGAAGGGAGGAAGCTTTCTAGAATGAAAAAAAGCCAAACATTTAGTGCAGACTACATAACACAAATCTGAATTCTAGAGGCTGAGAATCCTTAATTCTGATTTGTTAAGCAGGACAGAATAATGGCTATAATGCATATAAGTCAGGAGGAGCTCCATAATGAGTACCAGAGACTATATAGGTTAGGAACTTGAAGGAGGAATAAGTATTTGTTGGCTAAGGTTGATCTGGTGTAAACAGAAATAAGGAGTGTGGAGTGAAGCTTTATATATAGGATCTGATATGATTGGGGAATTGAGACTGGTATGATTGAAGTAGAGGAGGAAGAGATGTTGGGAGAGAGAAATTAGTCCAGTTCCTGAGATTCTTGAAGATCAGACCAAGAGGATTGAACTTTCTTCTACTTGGGGGAATAATTTGAAGACTTTTTAAGAAAAAGTCAGATCAAGAAGACTGCTCTATCAGCTGTCTGTAGAATAAACTCGAGACAGGACATTCAGAGCCTAGGGATCTGGGTTCAAGCCTGGGCTCTGCCAGTACTTGGTTATATACTTTTAAGCAGGTATGTCAGTTTCTGGGCCTTAGAATTCTTGTCCATAAATGGCCAGGCTGAACAGCCTGAGTCTTTGAGTTCTGTATTCAGTTAATCTAGGCATCAATTTAAGAAAGTTTTGGGAAATATATACATTCTATTAGAAAAAGACAACTGGAAATGTACTGTTGTTTTATAGTCAATTAAAATTTCTCAATGTTTTTAATTTGGCCAGTTCTATTATATGCTAGGAGTAGACATGCTCCTTCCTCTCCCCACACTTTTGGAGAGACTCTTCAGTATTTGTTCTCCTCTTCTGTTTTGAAGTACTCTCTACCTTCTGAGCCGTGGAGGGAGGCAGAGCTTGCTTCCTGTAGAACTGGAAACTCCAAAAACTAGCTTTCTCTAGCCTTATCCTGCTTGAGGGCAAGCCTGTCACATAGGTTTGACAGACACATACATTTAGTTGAGACTGTGAATCAAGATTTGGTAAGTCAGTGAAGTGGGGCTGATAGAGAATCCATTGTGATAATGAGTAGCAACAACAGTGACAACAAAATCTAGTTTCCAGGGGTGGCACTAGTAAGGGTGTATGTAGCTGCTGCTTTCAGTGTCCAGCGCTGGTGGCTAAGGGTGATGTGTGTGTGGAGTCTAGTGTTGAGATGGCTGTTCAGTGGTATCTCATTAGACCCGCTGTGGCTATCCTCCTGACTGCTTGCCTCCCTTGCCCCTTTTGTTCTTCAGGCCTGATTCTTTGTCCTTACCAATAATTCTGTAGGCTACCTGAAATCTTAGCAGTAGATCTGTTTTCTGCTTCATCAGAGTTGGTTTCTGATGTGACTAAAATCATTGATAGGTTCACTGCTCATTGAAATGTTCTTTTCCTATATATGTACCTGTGTTTTGCTGAGATAAAATAATTTTGGGTTTTGTTAACTTTTTTCTTTTTTTAAAATATATTTTATTGATTATGCTATTACTTGTTAACTTTTTAAGTACATGAAAAAGTAAGCCAACTGGTGTTCGTTGCCATTTTAGGTGTGTTATGATTTGGGTGCAGCGTACTTCCAGCAAGGCTCTACAAATTCAGCTGTCTATGAAAAAGCCAGAGAAAAATTTTTTAGAACCAAAGAACTAATTGCAGAGGTAAATAAATACGTCATAACAGGCACATAACATCAATTCTTTATAATGTGTGCATTTTTTGGGCTTTAATTTTTTTGATAAACAGTGTTTATTGTAGTAGTAACTCTGAAGGGTTCAAAAAAGTACTGAAAACATTAAAAAAATCCATACTACCACTCCCTGGATATAACCCTTTTTCCTATTTTAGCTTATTTTTTTATGGCTTTTATTCTTTCTATATGTTTTTATACAGTTAAGTTCATTTTATGTATATATACACACGCACGCACACTATTTAGTATATTGCTTAAATCTTTGAATAGACATTTAAAATGTGTTCTGTTTCATTTCCCTCATGCTTGAGCATTTAGGTTGTTTACTGATTTTATTTATAATAAAGCTGCAATATTTTTATCTTCAAGCAAAAATTTTTCTTTGGATTTTAGATGCTTTCAAGTGAAAGTCCTATAGGTAGAATTGCCATTTCCAGTGGTTATTAATTTTTTAAAGGCTGTGAACCAGTTTCTTTGCTAGGTGCCTTTCTTTGAGGGTACTCTAATCAGCAGAGTTTTGGGGGGGTGGTTTAGGATTTTAGGGGGAGGGAGAGAGACAGAGAGGGAGAGAAACATTGTTGTGCAAGAGAAACATTGATTGGTTGCCTCTCGCATGCCCCCAACCAGGGACCTGGCATGCAACCCAGGCATGTGACCTGACTGAGAATTGAACCTGCGACCTTTTGGTTTGCAGGCTGGTCCTCAGTCCACTAAGCCATACCAGCCAGGGCAGTTGTTTGTTTGTTTGTTTGTTTTTAATTGCTTATTTGATGAGTGAAATCTAGTATCTTTAAAAATTTTGTATTAAGTCTTAATAAGAATAAACTTATTGAAGTATTTATTATTTGCGTTTTTCTTTTTATGGTTCAGACAACTGAAATTTAAAGTATATAAGTTTTTGTATGCCTGATGTCTAGAAAAAGTCCCACTTCAGTCTCCTTTCTTCAGCAGAGAAAAAAATTTAAATGTACTAGAGATTTACTTTAAATCTATTCTGGACCCATTGGGAATTCTCATTTTTACTTTGCCTTGGCAACTCATCAGATTTCTAATTTCATGGCACTTCAAGTAGAGTAATTTAAAACTTGAATTTAAAAAAAGTGTCTTTAAAACAATTTTTCTGTTTTGGTAGAAGCATTGTTATTCTTTCCAATTGAGTAAAGGCTGAGTTTTCTTTGCTCTCCCCCGTAAATCTCTGCCAAGTATATATATTTTTAAAATATTTTAAGCTTGTTTTTTTAACAGTGTTCACTCTTTGTTAATCAATTTCTAATTGTCGTATCTATTTAGAGTGATAATAATGTCTACCTTTTGTATGTTGGTGTGAAACCTCTAAACCAGGAGTCAGCAAACATTTTTATAAAGGGCCAAATGGGAGATATTTTATCTTTGTGTACCTTACAACAGAGTTTTTGTTGCATATTCTCATTTGTTGTTATTGATTTTCCTTTATGACCCTAAGAATCATTCTTAGCCGAAGGGCTGTAGGAAAACAGGCCACAGGCTAGATTTGGCCTGTGAGCAAGTTTTGCTGATGTCCAGTCTAGAACTTGAACGTTTATGTATTTCATGTCTCCTCCAGCCCTGAATTTTTCTTCAGCATTTTCTTGTAGTGCAAGCGCAGTAAGTGGGTGTTGGGCTGTTGTTTGTATTACACTGATGGATAATGATATATACCTCTTACTTTACAGATAGGTTCATTATCTCTTCATTGTACCATAGATGAGAAGCGGTTAGCTGGCTATTGTCAAGCGTGTGATGTTCTCGTATCTTCTTCTGATAGTACATCTCAACAGTTAACTCCATATAGTCAAGTCCATATTTGTTTGAGGTCTGGCAACTATCAGGTAAGACTTGCCATGTGGCTGCGGTAGCGTAGTTGAAGAGTTTTGAAAGCCAGACAGAACTAAGTTTGAATCCTGGGCTTATCATTTGCCAATTGTGTGATTTGTGGAGAGTCAAACTGTGAGACTGGCCTGTAAAACAGTGGTAATAATTTCCCCATTTCATAAGCTTCTTGTGAGAATCAAGTGAGAAGTTACAGTTTATAAACTGTAAGGCAAGGCACTGTATAGGTGTTGACTCTTTATTATTGATATTACCCTTTTTTGAAGGTGTAGAGTTTGCCCATTGTAAGTAAATTTTGTAAGAAAATTCATAAGCAGAACTTCTAACTTTTAAAATTATAGATAGGGAGCCTAGTTTTATGGAGCCTGGAGGTTTTTAAAAATTTTTTCAATTACAGTCAACAATATTGTATTAATTTCAACTGTACAGCACAGTGGTTCTACAATTATATCACTTATAAAGTGATTCCCCCAATAAATCTTGCACCTACCCTATATAATGATTACAGTATTACTGACTATATTCCTTAATCTGTACTTTACATCCCCATAACTATTCTGTAACTGTCAATTTGTACTTCTTAGTCCTTTTACCTCTGTCACCCAGTCCTCCAGCCTCCCTCCCATCTGGCAACCATCAGTTTGTTCTGCATCTATGAGTTTGCTTCTGTCTTGCTTTGTTTATTTCGCTCATTAGATTCCACATATACAAGTGAGATCATATGGTATTTGTCTTTTCTTTGTCTGACTTATTTCACTTAGCACAATACCTTCTATGTAGAGACTGAAGTTTTGTGTCTGATTTGAAAGTGTAGACTTGTAGCCCAGCCTTATTAGCCACTGCAGATAATAAGACTGAAGGAGAAAGTGAGCAGAGCAGTTTATTTATTTATTTATTTATTTATTTACTTACTTATCTTTAGAGGGGAAGGGAAGGAGAGAGGGAGAGAAACATCAACGTGCGGTTGCCTCTTGTATGTCCCCTGCCGGGAACTGGCCTTGCAACCCAGGCATGTGCCCTGACTGGGAATCGAACCGCGATCCTTTGGTTCGCGGGCCCGCGCTCAATCCACTGAGCTACACCAGCCAGGGCTAAGCAGAGCAGTTTTGATAGGTTCAGATGGTATGTTACAGAGCCCACTTCACTAATGAGCCTAGTCATCATTTCAATTTTACTCGTGAAAAGAGCTTAAACTAATCTGTTGAGATTTTTATTACTCCCTGGGGGTATATACCTTTGGTTTTGTAGTGAAAAATCACTGGGAATTAGAATTTGTACTTTTAAAATTGGAAAGCCTTTATTCTAGAAAGTCAACAGTGCCTTCATGGTTTTTAATTCAAAATTGGAATCATGAAATGAAATAGCAGTAGCATACCTTTAGTTTTGTGTCTCCAAATGGGCTTTAGCCCAGCTTTTTAGTTCACTCTTCTTAGCTAGAGTTATTTTTTTCTTTAAACAAAAAAATAGAAGGGAAGGACTAGTACTTGTTCCCCCTCCCTCTGGCCCCTTTTAAACAAATTCTGCTCTGCTCTGGGGAAGAAAAAGTTTCTTGAAGGTGGATTACAGATGCAGATGGATTTAATAAAGACTGAAGATCTTTCAGTTGTATGTCCCTACTGAGGCTTATGGAGGGTGGGATCAATAATGGTTAAGATACAGAATCTGTAAGAAGCTCCCTGGAGTAAGACCCGTGCAAATAAGAACTTAGAAATATTACTAGTAGATAGGCACATGTTACTGTGGTAACGAAGTGCCAAAATGTGTAAATCTGAAACTAGTGTAATTGGGTAGGAAGGGAAAATAGTGATTTTGTTGTAACTCTGAAATTTATCACTTTAATTATGTATGCAGGAGTATCTTAGAAATCATATTTAGCGTTTTCATATTTGAATAGCACTCTTTACATGAACTACCCAGTTTTGGTTTTGAACCGCTGTAGCAAATGTGTCTTTTCATGTTTGGCAAGGACTGTTTTGCCCTATGTAACCTTCCCTTGCTCATGTTTGTCTGTGGAGGTGGACAGTGGTTGCTGTTTGGTTCTGAAACTACTTCTGTCAGTACTTTTATAATAACAGCAGATCAGCTTAAACTGTTTGTAAAAGTCTCTTCCCCATCATCTCACACTGTCAGCCCTTTTTTCTCTTCCATTGCTTGATAAAGAGCTGAGAAAGTCTGTATGTAATAATGTGGGTGTTTTCTGTAATTCAGTAAATAATATATTTTAAACCATTTAAATTTATTAAGATAGTTTTTTTAGCATTTTTTCCCCAGCTGAATTAATTTTAAGTTAATTGTAATATTTTAAAAAGTTTGTGGTATGAACTTGTGTTTAAAGTGAATGAGGTGAATTTTTTTAAACTTCTAGTAACATAGCTGCATTGCTTCCTACTAATGGATTCTTCTCCCATTTCTCAATTTTGGTCCATGATCTTTAAAGGTGGTAGAGAGAGCAACTGAGTTCTTGCTCCCTGGCATGTATGGTCAGTTTGCTCAAGTAATTTTTACACAAATTCTCATTCATAAATCAATCTCTCTCTCTCTCTCGATGGGGGAGGGGGCTATTTTTATCCTTAATCTAATTTTAAAATTTTAGAAAGAGATAATTTTTCTAGTAAAGTCATTATTTTTTAATCCTCACCTGAGGACATACTTACTGATTTTAGAGAGAGGGAAAGGGAGAGAGAGAGAGAAACATCAGTTGGTTGCCTCTTGTATGCAACCTGACTGGGGATCGAACATGCAGCCTAGGTTTGTGCCCTGAACAGGAATGGAACCCACGATCTTTCAGTGTGCCACATCATTTAGGGCTCTAGTAAGATATTTTTATGATCTTTCTTCAATGTGTATCTTTATTATAGAAAGACTTCTATTAAAAATTTATTTTTAAATTAAATTTTTGGGGGGAGAAAGATTTTTTTAAAGTAAAGAAACTTTGTCATGGTTTTTGAAATGGATGCAATTCTATATCCATGTTCTAGGAGGTAATAAAGATTTTCATTGAAGATAACTTAACCTTCAGTTTACCTGTCCAGTTCCGACAGTCAGTGCTAAGAGAACTTTTCCAGAAAGCTCAACAGGGGTAAGTAAATCAAAGAAATCTTGATTTTTGAGTAAAAGAGCAAGTGTGCATTTTAGGTTTATCAAAAGCACTCCTCCAAATTCCCTATAAGTCTGTGATAACACTTTTGCTTTTGTTAGTATATGGAAATCAAGATAGTTAGAGGAACTACTTTATTGTCTTCTAATTTGTTTTAAAAGCACTTGGGAGAAAAAAATATACATAGCAGAATTTGATTCTGTTACCTAATTTGTGTAACTAAATTGTCCCTTTGATAAATTCAAAACCTTTATGTTCTGCTTTTCCCTCTTTGACTTGGGTATTTATCTAATGTCCCTGAATATACTAAAATCCAAACCTCTCATGAATAAATGGCTCATTCATGTGAATTTAGTTTTGTAATATAGACCTTTTTTAATTTAAAAAATATTAGTGAATTTACTTTTGTATTCTACAGAAATGAAGCTCTAGATGAAATCTGTTTTAAAGTCTGTGCCTGTAACACAGTTCGTGATATATTGGAAGGTAGAACAATTAGTATTCAATTTAACCAGCTATTTCTTAGACCTAATAAAGAGAAAATAGACTTTCTTCTTGAGGTAAGACGTTATATCCCCCTTTGACTTATAATTTTACTTTAAGTTACCAGTGACCTCTTAGTTGTCGAATCCAGTGCCCTCTTTTCTAACTTCATCTGACCTGCCTCTCTGGCTGATAATTGATACTGTTAGCAGATAACACTCTCCTACATTGTCTCTTTCCTAGTTTCCTCCATTACTGGATTTTCCTTGCTCCTCATGGATTTTTGTTTTACTCACCCTTTAGTGTTTCTGTTTACAAAAGTGTTGTCCTTTGCTCTCTCATCTTCTCAGGTCGTTTTTTATTCTCATCCAAAGTGTAAATCTCCTGTTCTATCACCTGTTTACTAAAAACTCTCAAATCACTTCTAGCCTCTTGTGTGCGCTCTAGAGTCTGTGTTACTGTTGGATCTTTCAATCTCTTTCTTTAATAGTTTTAATGTAATAGACATTGAGAGAAGTACATAAAGCATAATTAATACCACTTAGTTCCAAAGGTATAACACTGACAACACTCTAAAAGTCCTTACGTCTTTACCAGACCCTCTCTGCCTTCCCTTGAGAAAACCCTGTCTTGCCTTTGATGATAATCATTTCCTTGCTTTTCTTTACAGTTGTATCACCTTTGTATGCACACTCAAAGAATATTCTTTATTTTCCTGTTTTGAATTTTATAAATGAAATTGTATAAAATATATTTTCTGTCACTAAACATACTTGTGAGGTTTTTTTTTTTTAGGTTGTTTAATGCAGATACAATTTTCCCCCCCACATTGCTGTAAGGAGTTTTTTTTTTTTTTTTTTTTATGGTAGAATTTAATTGAATTTTTTTAATTTAATTTTTTTATTTAATCTCTGTTGTATTTTTTCCCCCATTACCATTCAGTTTTCTTATAACCTCCTCCCTACAAAAGGTGGAATTAATTTTAATCCTATATTTTATATATCCAAAATAATTATTTCAACATAAAATTAGTATAAAAAGTTAAGGAGATTTTACAATTTTTTTCATACTCAGTTTTCAAAGTCTGTATATTTGCATTTACAGTAGATCTCAATCTGTACTAGCCATATTTCAAATAATCTGTAGCTAGCTATGACTTTGTGGACAGTGCAGATGCACAATTTGGCATGTAGCAGATGTTTTTTTTTTCTATTTATATTTTTAAGATTTTACTTATTTATTTTTAGAAAGGAAGGGAGAGAAACATCAATGTGTGGTTGCCTCTCGTGTGTGCCCCACAGGAGACCTGGCCCGAAACCCAGGCATGTGCCCTGACTGGGAATTGAAGTGGCAACCCTTTGGTTCACAGGCCAGCCCTCAATCTACTGAGCCACACCAGCCAGAGCAGATCTTTTAATACTAATAGTAAAATATGTTCCATTGCTGTGTTTTAACGTTATATGACTGTGCCACAATTTATCCATTCTCATGGTGATGGACACTTGTATTTGTAGTTTTTGGCCACTGTGCTGCTTGGAACATACTTATATATTGATATATATCTTGGAGCATACATGTACTGTTTGCCTATTTATACACTTAGAGAAAAAAATGTATCTGAAATACTACTTTACAATATCAAAGACTTTCTTTGCCATCAGCATACATAAGAATTCTCATTGCTCAGCATCCTCACTAACACTTGGTATTTTCAGATTTGTCTGTCAGGTCATTGTATAATGTTATCTCATTGAGTTGTAAATTTCCATTTCCCTATTACTACAGATTTTACCATCTTTACTTTTTTTTTGTTCTCATATAGATTTTTGTCTTTTGAGGTATATGTTCCAAGTGCTATGCCTTGTTTTTCTGTTGGATATGTGTATGTATGTATATATATTATTTTTTGCAGAAAATTTTTTTGGTAGTTGTTTATAGCCTCAGTCCTTTACCAATTTTATATATTGCAGGTATCTTTTTTGAGTTTGACTTCTCTTTTAATTTTCTTTTTGTTATTTTAAAAGCTCTTAATTTTAATGTAAAATTTATCAATCCTTTCATAAAAGAAAAGATTCATGTTTTCTGTGTCTTTCTTAAGAAAGCTTTCCTGCCCTGAAAAATCTCTGTGGGTTGGGCGTTGTCTGGCAAACAAAGATCACTGATTCAATTCCCGGTCCCAGCACATGCCTGGGTTGCAGACCAGGTCTCTGGTTGAAGGTGTTCAAGTGGCCACCCATCAGTGTTTCTCTTTCATATTATTTTTCTTCTCTCCCTTCCTTCCCCTCTCTCTAAAAATAAATAAAATAAATAAATAAAATGTTAAAAAAAAAAAGAGCCTTTCCTATCCTGTGGTCATGAAGATAATCTTAGAGTTTATTGTGTAAAAGCTTTTGAGCTTAGCTTTTCTTTTACATGTAGGTCTTTAATCCACCTACAATTGATATTTTGTGTGTCACATCAAGTAGGGCGTCTAATGTCATTCTTCTCATTACATGACTGTTCATTTGTTCCTGTACCATTTACTGAATGGTCCATCTTTTTTCTTCCAATCTCCAGTGCTACCTTTGTCAAATGCCAAGTGTGTGGGGCTTGTTTCTGGCCTCTATTCTGTACCACTTTGCTATTTGTCTATTCATATGTCATTGTTTTCATATCTTGATATTTAAAGTACAAACATAATTAGTTTTCAGAGTTGTATTTGTATGCTTGTCCTTTGAGTTTTGTTGTCAACAGTAGACTCAGATTGTCAGGTTCCACAAATAATCTGATGGATTTTTGTTTGGAGTTATGTTACTTACTTACTTGCTTATTTATTATTTTTAGAAACAAGGAAGGAAGGGGCGGGGAGAGAGGGAGAAAAACATCAGTTTGTCGTTCCACTTATTTATGCATTCATTGGTCTCTTGGACAGGGACCGTGGTGTGGGGATTGTCTGAAGGCAGGGAGGGATAGGTAGAGGTGGGCAAAGGGGGAAAAAGTAAGGAAAACTAATAGCATAAACAATAAAATAGAATTAAAAAAATAATTTTGCACGGAGCAAAAGTATTAGAATGTAAATATATTCTGCCTATGCCAAGATACTCAGATGGGATATACACTGATGAGGTGACCTATTCATCTGAGGATAGTACTTTTATAATACTGTTTAGTTTTTACCTTTTCATAACAGTTGCATGAAAATATAATCCTCATACCATACTGTTTACCCATTTAAAGTGTATAATTTGATAATTTTTAGTATGGTCACAGTTATACAAGCATCACCTCAGTTTTAGAACATTTTTATTGCCCCCCTGCACCCTAAGCCTGTGCAGAACTTCTTATCCATGAGCGGTCATCCCTGGTTTTCCCTCAGTCCCCTCAACCCTAATCTCTTTGTCTCTGTAGATTTGCATATTCTATACATTTCGTATAAATGAAATGATAAAATATGTGGTCCTTTATAACTGGCTTCTTAATACTTTCAATGTTCATGTTGTAGCTTGTGTTAGCACTTCATCCGTTTTTATGGCTGAATAATAATTCCATTGAGTGGGTGTACTATTCAGTGTCCTTTCATGAGTTCATGGACTTTCAGAGTTGTTTCCACTTTTTTGCTATTATGAACAATGCACCTGCAAACACTATAATTTGTCTTACTAGAGAATATTTGACAGTTTCTTGAGGTTAGGGATTTTTACACTAATTCTATTTTATTTTGGCTTGTAATCCTAGCCTAATCAACTCAGAATAATATTATTAGAATATTTTTAGATAAATAATATTTTCATAACTAGTTTCTATCATTCTTTATTTTCATTGTTTATTTTCTAAACCTTTGTTAATGTCTTAACCATTGGTTTTATGTATCTTAGCTATTACTGATTGTTTGCAACTAAGGTAAATCTTTTCTGACAGTAGCTGTTGATTCTTACAGTTTGTTATTACATATAATTGGTAACATAATAAATTCTGGGAGAACTCTATACCATGCTAAGTAGATTATTCTTAGTAATAACTGCAGTAATCAAAATGGTCAGATTCTACTCCTTCTCCTCATAATGGATTTTAATTTTTGGTATCTTTTAAATTACTTAATCATATCTGTGATTGATATATGGCCGAGAAAGGAAAATTCATTTGTTTTTGAATTATAACTTTTCATACTGTAGTGTATTATTTTTTAAAGTGCCCATACTAATAACAAGTACTCAAATTTCTAGGTATGTTCAAGATCAATAAATTTAGAAAAACCTTCAGATTCTTTGGAAGAAAACATGGCTGCTTTTCTAAAGTAAGTATTTTTTTTCCCTTTAACTTTGCACTTAGTTCTGTGAGGAAAATATCTTTTATTAATTTTTTGTATTTGAACTGCATGTCTTATAAACAGGCAGATATTTGAGAAACAGGGATAAGTTGAGATTCGTGCAGCCTCACAAATCTTAATAATCAATTACTCATATATTGTGTCATTGACATAACACTTTTAAGTACCAAAGTGAAATTTTAAAATCTATTTCAAAATATTATGCAGTTTATGAAATGGTACTTTGTGAAACGGTTTATTAATAGAAATTGGTTAATACTGTTTTTCCCCAACTAAATTATATACTGTTTTGTTCTAACAATATTTCTTACTGATCCAGGAATGTTTGTCTGGGGTTGGAAGATCTGCAATACGTTTTCATGATTTCTTCACATGAGCTTTTCATTACATTGTTGAAAGATGAAGAACGAAAGCTACTCGTTGATCAGATGAGGAAGCGATCCCCTAGGATAAATCTGTGCATCAAACCCGTGACTTCATTTTATGATATCCCAGGTTAGCTCTCTAGTCTGCTAGCTAAAATGTTGGCACATTTTATTTATTTGAGGATGCTGTCTTAAATTGTTTTACCTTATTGATGTTAATGAATAGAAATACACCTGCCTTCCATAATTATATTTCTATCTAAGCAGTTACATGCTAGGACTCTGCTCAGTATATGGTTAATAGAGAATTAGGCCTAGATACATAAAAGATTTAGTTAGGGAAATAGACCAAGGTATCCTGGCTGGTAACATGTTCTTGGGAGGTAACAGTAAGTGGTGGGAGGGGACTGGTAAAGTGTGCTAAGACCATAAAAACATACTGTACAGGCTTTCATGCATTTCAGCCTGTGTCACTGTGATACTACCTACTGGCTAAACATTTAGCTTTGGCAGTATTGCCATTTTTTCCTTATTTATTTAATTTCTTCCTTTTTTGCTCATATTTTGTACTTATAAGTAGAAACTACAGTGTTTTTCATTAATAAAAAATATAAGCTTCAAAACTTAGTATAGGTGAGACAGAATTCAGTTGGTTAAAAAGGCAACATTTTAGCTGCTTTGAAGCTCACTAGATTTAAACTTGTTTACTGTTAAGCTGTAAAGGAAAGAGTAATATTAACAACTTCAAATGCTGGTGATGGATTATTGAAGACTGTATCTGAAAGCCGAGTTATAATTAGGAATTTTACACCAGCCATTTCTTGCTTCTTTGGGAAAGCAGTGCCTCCTCCTCCTCTTCCTCACCCTTCAAAAAACATGTTCTAGCCCTGGCTGGCGTAGCTCAGTGGTTTGAGCGCAGGCCTGCAAACCAAAGGGTTGCAGGTTCAATTCCCAGTCAGGGCACATGCCTGAGTTGCAGGCCAGGTCCCCATTGTGGGGCGCGCAGGAGGCAACCACACATTGATGTTTCTCTCCCACTCTTTAAAAAAACCAAAGAACAAACAAAAAGTTCTAAATATTTATTACTCAAAATTACATTTTATTTTATTTGTACATGTTTCTGTTAACACATTATAGTCAAAAGTAGGAGATTATCTATGTAATTTTTTCCACATATAACACACAATTTTTTCCATGAAACAGTTACTGATTTTTACCTTTGTTTATGTTTTCATCATCTTTATCTCTTAAAACCAGACAAAATTGTGTTAGGTTTTCTCTGAGGATAAAGTTAACAGTAAATTGTTATGTTAATGAATCAGTTCTCACGATAAGATCTGTTGTTAACACAGATATAATACAAACATACACAATTCCTCTCAGTAAATTACCATTCTCATAGTTAAAGGATTATGTATGCCCTTGTGAATTAAGTCATTACTGAAATACAAATCTCTTCCTTTCTTAGCCTCAGCAAGTGTCAACATTGGCCAGTTGGAGCATCAGCTGATATTGTCTGTGGATCCCTGGAGGATTCGGCAGATTTTAATTGAATTACATGGTATGACATCGGAGCGCCAGTTCTGGACAGTGTCTAATAAGGTAAGAAACCCTCTGTTAAGAACAGATAAGGCCCTGGCTGGTGTGGCTCAGTGGACTAAGAAGCACTGGACTGGGAACCAAAAGGTCAACAGTTCAATTCCTGTCAGGGCATATGTCTGGGTTGTAGGCCAGGTCGCTGATTGGGACAAATGATCTATGTTTCTCTCCCTTTCTTTCTCCCTCACTTCCCCTTCTCTCTAAATAATAAGCAAAAATTTTTTTAAAAAATTTCTTTTAAAGTGAACAATTCAGTAGCATTAAAAAAAAAAGAATATTACCCTTGTTTTCTGATATAGTTTAATAGAAGAGTTGTTGCCTGACCTTTTTGAGAATAAGGACTCCTTTTTTTTTTTTGGTCAATAATTTTAGGACCTTCACATGAAAATAATTGCACTTTGAATATCCATTGACAGAGAAATAAAAAATGTCAAAAAAGATACTATTAAATCAGTAACCTCTAACGATAAGTTTATATTCCACTTTTTGTTACAGCATCTGCATACACTTTAAATATAGTTGTAATTATATGTGTAATGTATATTTTTTATGCAGTCTAGCTAATACTTGCTGTGTGCTTCATAGAGTACTTCTGTTTTTGTTTTTTAGTACCTTCTTAAGGTCTAAAGCCTATGGCTTGGAACTAGTTCATTAAAACCTCTCTATAGACATGTTTGGTTTTAGATACTTATTTAGAAACACCCAGCTAGGCAGAACAAGTGCCCTCACCTTCTCCAGCTCTCCTGCAGTGTTAGACCCTGGGATCCCCCTGGGCTTGCCTGCCTGCCATGGCTGACAAGGGAGAAGCCCTTGATGATGCAGTAGAAGAACATGTGATCAGTGAAGAGTATAAAACATGGAAAAAGAACATCCCTTTTCTTTATGATTTGGTGATGACGCATGCTCTGGAATAGCCCAGTGTAACTGCACAGTGGCTTGCAGGTGTAACCAGCCCAGAAGGGAAAAATTTCAGCATTTGTCGACTTGTCCCAGGATACACACATTGGATGAACAAAACCGCCTTGTGATACCCAGTGTGCAGCTTCTTAATGATGATGCTCAGTTGGATGCTTCATGATAGGACAGTGAGAAAGGAGGACTTGGAGGTTTGGGCTCTGTTAGTAGGAAAATTGAAATAGAAATCAGGATCAGCCATGAAAGAGAAGTAAACAGGTCATATATGCCAGAGAACGTTTGCATGTGATGTTCTTGTTTCTGACTATAGAAAAACATCCTTCTAAACCAGATCCTTCTGTACAGTGCAACCCAGACTTGCATCTTCATGGACCTCAGAAGGAAGGCTATGGGCTTTCTTGGAAACCAAATCTCACTGGGTACTTACTTAGTGCTTCAGAGGACCACACCATCTTCCTGTGGGACATCACTGCTGTTCTAAAGGAAGGAAAAGTTGTGGCTGTGAAGAGCATCTTCACAGGGCAATAGCAGTAGCAGGAGATGTTTCCTGGCATCTGTTCCATGAGTCTCTGTTTGGATCATTTCCTCATGATCAGAAACTTATGATCTGGGACACTCATTCAAACAATACTTCCAGATCAAGCTACTTAGTTGATTCTTAGACTTCTGAAGTGTACTGCCTTTTGTTCTTGTAGTGAGTTCATTCTTGCCACAGGGTCAACTGATAAGACTGTTGGCCTTGTGGGATCTGAGAAATCTGAAACTTAAGTTGCATTCCTTTGAATAAAATAAGGATGAAATATTCCAAGTTCAGTGATTGCCTCACAATGGAGAGGCTTTCAGTGGTACTGATCACAGACTCAGTGTCTGGGATTTAAGTAAAATTGGAGAGGAACCCTGAAAGATGCAGAAGATGGGTCACTGGAGTTGTTAATTCATGGTGGTCACACTGCCAAGATATCTGATTTCTCCTGGAATCCCAATGAACCTTTGGTGATCTGCATCAGAAGGTAATATACAAGTGTGACAAATGGCAGGGAACTCTTGTAATGATGAGGACCCTAAAGGAAGTGTAGCTCCAAAAGGACAGGGGTGTGCACTTGTGATTTTAGACTCCCCTTAAGTCCCCTCTCCACCCCGGGATTTTTCAGCTATCCCTCTACAATAGTTCCATCAACAATGCTATTAGCCCAAGGGTGTTTTCTAAATATTAACTGGGGGACTTTATTCAGCAAAGCCACAGACTTACATTTAAATTTTCTTTTTTTTTTTTTAATATATTTTTTAATTTATTTATCTTTAGAGGGGAAGGGTAGGGGAGAGGGAGAGGGAGAGAAATATCAATGTATGGTTGCCTCTCGTGTGTCCCCTGCTGGGAACTGGCCTGCAACCCAGGCATGTGCCCTGAGTGGGAATCGAACCTCGATCCTGTGGTTCGCAGGCCCGCGCTCAATCCACTGAGCTACACCAGCCAGGGCACATTTAAATTTTCTTTAGGTTTTCTAGTAACAAAGCTTTAAAGTAGCTACTGAAAGGGCGATAATTGTGAGTGCTTATTTTATTTTTCTTACGTTACATCCCTGAGTTCTTCAGACTCATCTAAGCAAAGGCTAGAAGTAAGTAAGGAATGGAACCAAGTGAGGTAAGTGTCTGAGCTGTGAAGTATAAGGACTGCAAGATGTCATTTTTATTCAGGAATTAGTGGAGATGCAAGTCATAAATTCCTACTCTGAACTCTTAACACCTGACTTTCTGTGATGTACATTTTCCTCTGTAGACCAGTCTCCTCTCAGTTTCTTAAAGTCAGAACTACATGTTCCTCCTTCCCCTTATATTTTCATTTGTGAGTGTATTTCTGAAGCTCTTTTTGTATTCTTCTTTTCTGTGAAATGGTTTTTTAAAAATCTTGGGACCGTGAAGTTGTAGAGAGGTGTGTTTGTACCTGCCAGTTACACCACAGGTAGACTGTCCAGTTAAGTTGAGAAGGGTGAATCGATAGCTTGCATTTATTTTTAAAATTAAACTAATCCTGAATTAAAAAAAAAAAAACAACAACACCCAAACACCCAGCTAATGTATTTACTTGTTTCTGAGGTTATTTAAAAGCTTCCCTGCATAGAAGTGCAAATGAAAATAGCTTTTAAAACACCATTTCAGTGGAATGTAGCTAGAAATACAAAGGAAGTAGCCCACAGATAAAGAAAAAATTAAAGTAATATGAGAGTGCTTCTGATAACTGTATACTCCTCCTCTGCTGAAAACGTAGTAAAGAAGCAGTCAGAAATTTATGTCTACTTTACGGAACTTGAACATGAAAGTGCAGTGAAATAGAAAATTGCTGTGAACATTAGTTGGGCTTCATTAGTATTGACATTTGCTGTTAGTGTTCATTTTTATAGATGAGGAAGTATAGCATAATATTTAATAAGGAGTTCTGATACTGATTGCCTAAGTTTAAAGCCCAGTTCTGTACTTATTAGCTGTATAATCTTGAGTAAATTATTTAACATCTGTGTGCCTCAGTTTTTCCATCTATAAAAGGGATAACTACCTACTTCATTGTATTTGAAGATTACATAAGTTAATTCATATACCCTTTTGTTTTATTCCTTTTTTTTTCTATATTCTTTAGAAACTTCCACTCAATTTAAATATTTATTACTGGCTCATCATATTTTAATTTTGATTAGCATTTCATTTTGGCTGTCTTTTATTTTTTTTAAATGACCTTTGAATGATTCTTTAAAATGTAATTGAAGATTATTGAAAGATTCTTGTTTAGATTCGTTTTTCTCTAAATGTGTATATTTATATATTTTTATATCATCTAGTGGGAAGTACCTTCTGTCTATAGTGGTGTTATCCTCGGAATTAAAGATAGTTTAACGAGGGATTTGGTGTATATCCTCATGGCCAAAGGTTTACACTGCAGTACTGTTAAGGTGAGTAAAAGTGTACATCAACTACTAGTTAAGAATATGCTTTACTGCCCTGGCCAGATGAGTTGGTTGGAGCATCGTTCCATACACCAAATCGTTGCAGGTTCAGTTTCTGGTCACTATACATACCTAAGTTGTGGGTCAGAGTGCGTATGGGAGGCAAGGGATTGATGTTTCTCTCTCACATTGATATTTCTCTCCCTCTAAAATTAATTAAACATCTCCTCAGGTGAGGATTTAAAAAAAATAAAAGAATATGCGAATTTTAGTATGAAGGTCAAGAATCAGAATCTGTTATATATCCCATTTTTAAAAAATTTAAATCTTTATCTGAGGATATGTTTATTGATTTTAGAGAGAGAAAGGCGGGGAGGGAGTGAGAGACATCGATCGGTTGCCTCCCCTACTTGCCCCAATCAGGGATCGAACCTGCAACCTTTTGGTGTACTGGACAGTGCTCCAACTAACTGAGCCTCCTGGCCGAGTCATAGTAGAGAATGTCTAGAAGTTGTTTGGTGAGGTAACTGAAAAGTGTTCAGTAGATTAGACAGTTCAGAGATCTTTGTTTAGTGAGCTGTTTCTTCATTATGATGGGGATTGGGGAGTAGAAGCCAGATTGTAGGACTGAAGGAGGCCCGTGGGGAGTCTAATGAGGGAGGACTACTCTTTGGAAAAATTAGGAGATGTGTAGGCAGAGGCTTGGATTGATTTATAGCTGATTTGTAGCTGATTTGATTTATTAGCCAATTGTGTAGATTAATAATGTTATGTGCAAAGATTTTAGAATGTGGAGCCTTGCTGAAGGATGTAAGGTCTAATTCTGAATATATCTAGGTGGATGGAAAAGCGTGCTTATCATGGAATTTTATACCTGTATAACATATGCATATAATACATATAATTTATGTTAAAACTTTTGTAATTTATGTACAACTTGTAACATGGCATGTGTTTTATATTGATTATTGGATTTTTAAAAAATTATGAAGGAATTATTTATTAGAATAAATCAACAATGTAGAGATGTTAAAGAATAAGATAATTTAGCCTCATTCCTTGAGATGATCAGTGTTAATCATTTTAATTTTTCTCCTTGCTTTGTGCTCATAAAATTATATATTTCTTTGACTCAAGAGGAAAGGTGATCCAGGCTATTTTGTTATTTTTTTCTAATAGGACTTTTCTCATGCTAAACAGCTATTTGCTGCTTGTTTGGAGTTGGTAACAGAGTTCTCACCAAAACTTCGTCAGGTCATGCTGAATGAGATGCTGCTTTTGGATATATATACACATGAAGCTGGAACAGGGCAATCAGGAGAGAGACCTCCTTCTGATCTTATTAGTAGGGTGCGGGGGTATCTGGAGATGAGGCTTCCCGGTAAGACTGTTTCACAAGGCTACATTTCATAAATTCATTACTCAAGTAACTGTGGGGAAAGTCCAAAAGACTATTTACTTGACTTTTTACCATCTGTAAAAATGGTATTTCTCTCCTAAAACAAAATTCAGATACAGACTTCACTTGAGAACATTGGGGGAAAATGGAGGAAACTATTCATTTCCTAAGATTGCTGTGACAGAGTACCACAGACAAGTGATTTAAAACCATGAAATTTAGTCTCATAGTTTGGAGTCTAGACGTCGGAAATCAAGGTGTCTGCATGGCCATGCTCCTTCTGACAGCTCAGCTCTAGGGAAGAATCCTTCCTTGCCTCTTCTTAGCTTGTAGCTTTGTCACTCAAGCCTTTGCCTCTTTCTTTATCTGGCATTCTTGTGTGTGTGTGTCCTGTCTGCTTATAAGGCACCAGTCATTGGACTTTAGGGTCTGTTCTAATACACTGTGACCTTGCCTTAACTAAGTACATGTGCAAAGACCCTATTTCTAACTCAGGTCACTTTCTGAGGTTTCAGGTGATGTGAGTGTTGAGGGGATACTACACTACAGAAACTACATTGCAGTTTGAAGATACTCAGTTAAAACAGTCAGTGTCCTTGAAGGTACATGTTGAAGGTGTATTTCCTCGTTACCATCATAGAAAGCCCTCACAGTGATTGCCACTGCATCAGCAATTCACTTATGGTCACTTTAGACCTTGTGTGTCCAATTTTAAATTATCTATTTTTAGATACAGTAAATTCTAAATTTACTATTTTCATAGTAAATATCTTACTATGGAAAGGAGCTTATGTAAATTATCACCTATGTTATATATAAATCTTAGTTAAAGCAGTTTCTTAATTTTACTTTTATTTTTTAAATTTTACATGTTTTAATAATAGAATGTTTAGAGCAGTTAAATCATACTGTACACATTTAATGTTGTAAAAAGTAAAATTGAAGTGTAAAGGAAGGTGCTGATAATGTGCTAGAATGGAAATGGCTGCTGGTCCTCTGGTGTCTTTTGAATTAATTTAATTATTACATTCTTATTTATAGCAGAAATTTCAACTTTTTAGCACTCTATGGATAGAATACTTTTTTGAGCTTTAATAAATCAGTCCCCTTCAGTATCCTGAAAATTGGTCTAATATGGTGGCACTGACTGTTGACTGACATGTGCTACTTGTGTATATGTTCTGGTAAAGGGTTGGGTTTCCTTATGTGGTTTCTCAAAAATTAAAAGCAAAAGGAATTGAAAAACCCTAACATTTATTGAATGCTAACTATATGTCAGATATTGTTCTAAGAGCCTAGGTACATAACTCAGTCCTCATGGCAGCTCTAGGAAGTAGCTAGTTATTATTCCCATTTTGTAAATCAGGAAACTGAGGTGCAGAGAGGATAAGGAATTTGGCCAAAGTTTTGCAGTTACTTGAGTCCATCAGTTCAACTTAAGCCTGTGCTCTTACTCTTTGGAATGGCTGGAAATTCCTCTAAATAATTATAGTGTATCAGGCATTTAATTATACCTTATGGCATTTAAATAGTTTGGAGTTCATACTACTTTTTTTTGGTCTTAGATTCATAGCTATGCACATAGTTTGTGTAAATTCCTAGCTGCTTGTTTAGCTACTTGTCCCATAGCTTGTGTTATAAACAGTGTTTAAAATGAGAAGGAAAGGATGTAATGTGTTGTTAGGGGGAATAAAAAAAAATTTTCCCCTCAGAGGCACGGTTCCTTGTCTTTGACTTTGAACCTTAGTTACAGACTAAGTTATCTGAGTGTGGCATAGACTCCAGTGCTCTTGCACTCCAGCACCGCTGCGTGAGGTGCAGTTGGTAGGATGGTCTTGCCGTGGGTCAGAATTGGGGGAAGCGTATAAAGGTGTCTTGTGCCATCTTCTCTTCCCTCTTTATTTTTCTAATTGAGATTTTACTGATTGTTTTGAGGATAAGTACACAGATATTTCAATTTGTAGACTTCTCTTAACACACATACCAAAAACCTAAGAAAGTCATGTAGTTGTGATTTTTTTCTTGTTAGTCCAGTAACTTTCCAGCTTAAAATTCGGAGACTAGCCCTGGCTGGTGTAGCTCAGTGGATTGAGCTCGGGCCTGCGAACCAAAGGATCACGGTTCGATTCCCAGTCAGGGCACATGCCTGGGTTGCAGGCCAGTTCCCAGCATGGGACACACAAGAGGCAACCATACATTGATATTTCTCTCCCTCTTCCTCTCTCCTACTCTTCCCCTCTAAAGATAAATAAATAAAAATCTTAAAAAAAAAAAAAATTCGGAGACTAATTTTCATTAATAGAGTATCAAGTACCAGTATCTTTCAATGTTGATATGCTGTTACATCAAAGTCCCACTAATTTACAACTTACCATAATCAGATTTTCAGTTTGTCACAGCATACTAAAAAAGTTGCTAGGAAAAAACTGGGCTGCCACACCAAAGATGTTACAGAGTATGCAAAATTCTGACAGGAAGAGCCAGCATCAAGGAGTGGTTTTCTTTAGGGAACAGTTTTAGCAGAAACATGGTAATAAAAGTAATTTAAGATGTACAAGACATATTAAATGCATGACTGACTCCCAATTGCCATTTTTTATGCTTTGTATTATAGGACATAAAAAGTACCCCCCATCTATGGAATGTTAAGCTTATATCTAAGACAGAGTCTCCCATATTCATATCCCACTATTTTCTGGTTGTACCAAAAAATAAACAAGTAAATGATTTCACCTCTTTTAAAAAAGCATTTACACTTAAAAAAATGGGATGATGTGAAATTACCTCCTTAAAAATATTTCCAGAGCTACTAAAAAACTTGCATTTACAAAACAGTTGATAAAAACATTACTTAAAAAACGTTTTTATTTATTTATTTTCACAGAGAGGGGAAGGGAGGGAGAAAAGGAAGGAGGGGAACATCAGTGTGTGGTTGCTTTTCACATGCCCCTGCTGGGGACCTGGCCCGCAACCCAGGCATGTGCCCTGGACTGGGAATTGAGCCCACAACCCTTTGGTTCACAGGCTGGTGCTCAGCCCACTGGGCCACACCAGCCAGGACAGAAATATTACTTTGTACAAGAAGGAAGATGGACCACGTATAAGACATGTGTGTGATACTACACAGACTTGGCTTCTTTCTCTCCTGCTTCATCAGATTGGACTTTCTTCCCTTTTAGTTTGTACATTTTTCCCCGAGGTAGATCATCTTTATTTTCCTGGTTAACCGCTTTGGCCTGTATTCTTTTTGTTTCCTTGTTCCCTTTTGTTTGCACTTTTTTGTCTGAAGATTTATCCTTCCCTGCTGCTTTTTTTTTTTTTTTTTTTTAATACTTCATTTCCACTTTTTTAGGAGCAGGTTTAGCCAGCAACCACCCGGATCTCTTCTTGGGCATCTTGGCAGTGGGGCAGACACAGTGGCCTGTAGCCACGGTGCTCACTGAGACCCTTTGCAAAGCTTGGCTGCCTGGCCACTCCTGCTTCTCAAGAACTACTCCTCTCTCCCTTTTAAAGGAAAAAAAAATTGTTCCCTGGTGATATTGGGCCAATTTTCAGTAAGTTAGATGCATGCCCTCTATGGAACACAGAAGGAAATTCTCTTTTACATCTGTTGACCTGGCTTTTCTGTCAGGAACAAGAAGTGATCTTAACTGACAACAGATCCAACCTATCAGTTATAATGTAATTAAAAGCTGCAGATTAATTACTCTAATACCATCTCTTTTGGGAGAGATCCCCTAACTTTTAATACCTTTGTATGAAAAGGTAGCTTTCTGTTGAAACCCTTGCCCTTGTTGTGTCCTTGGAGTTCAACAAAATTGAATATTAGGCCTACTGTTGCTGTCTGTCACAGTATATGACTATACTTTTTGATAATGAATAATTGTATTGCAGATGCTTAAAGAGAAATTTACTCTTCAGATCACTGCCTCTCAGGCTGTATCAGTACTCCAGTTTCTAGGTTCTGATTCATCTATAAGAGCCATGGTTGTGTTACTGATGGGGAGTGCCCATTACATAAATCAAACATGGGGGCCAGTTGCTGTGTAACCTTGCTTTGGCAAACTGTATAGCACCCAGTGACATACATGCTTTGGGATACTAATTTCACTGTCTTCATTCACTTTTTAAGAAGATAATTTAAGTAATGTATTTTTATTTTGCTGTGTTCCTGTGCTGCTTTTTGTCACCTCAGATCCTTTTAAAAAATAAGAGGAGATGTAAACAGATAAGTAGCCACAGACACAGTCTTTTAGAAAGGCTGAAAAATATAGTCACATATGTTTCATATCCCTTCCCATTTAAAGTCTTAACATTGTTCTATAGCATTCATTGGGATTTCTTTTTCTTTTTCGCTGCATTACATTAAAACCTGAACATTATACACTTTGAGCTATAAAAATTCACATATTGAATATTAAGGTACATTTAATAATTTTTCAAAGGAAATGTTCAGAACAGTTGTTTCTGGCATAGTAATATATTTCAAAAGAGTGTATCTTATCTGTTTATTACATTTTAATCAGAAAAATTATTAAAGTGAGATTTGTTACATTTTTACCTTATGGTTTAGCTATTTCTGTTGTCTAAAAGTACTAAAAGTTTATACTGTAGCATTTCATACTTGCTTCATTTGTGTGTTTATTCTCTGATGCTCATTTGAATTATAAATGTTCACAGAATGTTGGACGTTTGAAGTGTTCTTAAAAGCATACTTTTGTTGATTAATAGTGGGGACCATGGCAGTCTATATGGAAACCTTAAACTTTATAGAGAAAAGTGTAAAATATTAGTATCTTTCTATTTTTCACCTATTACAGTTGTTTTTAATATGTTTAACTGAACTTTGAGTAAATTTTGCTGTTCTCAAGTTATGATGGTAATTCCAACTATTTTCATTTTTGCTTTTTAGATATTCCTCTTCGTCAAGTTATTGCTGAGGAGTGTGTTGCTTTTATGTTAAACTGGAAGGAAAATGAATACCTTACACTTCAAGTTCCTGCCTTTCTGCTTCAGAATAATCCATATGTAAAGGTAATTCATGTTCAATCTAAATAAAAGAATTACCAGGGTGGGCCTATTTCTCTCTCTCTTTTTTCTCCTAATCCTCACCCAAGGGCATGAGAGAGGAGATGCGGGGAGAGAGGGACACAGATACTGGTGTGAGAGAGAACTATCAATTGGTTGCTTCTCGTACGCACCCCAATGGCAGACCAAACCCACAATGCAGGCATGTGCTTTGACCAGTTTATGGGGTGATGCCCCAACCAACTGAGGCACATCAGCCAGGGCCCTAATTTTTTGATTTTTGATCTATACTACTTAAGCAACTTGTCAAATTTCTGGGATACAGTTTAAGATTGGACAAATGTTCGTTGGTTTGTAGTTTAAAATACAGCTTTTTGATAATTCAGGCACTTGAGTTTGCCTTCTCTAATATTTTTTTCTAATACCCTATGGTTCAGTGAGAATGCAAGCAAAAATTTTATAGTTAACAAATAAAACTTTGATATAATCCTAAGCTAATGAGAGGTAAGCCAGCTTTTCTTGCTTTGAATGAGAAAATCAAACTTTAGTATGAAAGCTCTGGAATACACAGGTACACCTGGCTGTGAACTGGTGGTGCCCATTTTTCATTTGAGCACCTTACCCTTCTTTAAAGTCTTTTTACTTCTGTAAATTTGATGTGCCTGATTCTTTAAAAAAAAAAAAAAAAAAGATTTTATTTATTTATTTTTAGAGGAGAAGGGAAGGAGAAAGAGAGAAACATCAATGTTTGCTTGCCTCTCACACGCCCCCTACTGGGGACCTGGCCCACAACCCAGGCATGTGCCCTGACTAGGAATGGAACTGGTGACCCTTTGGTTCACAGGCCAGCACTCAGTCCACTGAACCATGCCAGCCAGGGGATGCCTGATTCTTATTAGTGTACATGTTGGTTACCAATAGTTACACCCATGTGAGGGTTCACTGAACTATCTATAAGTTGTTTATTCTCTTTTCTTGATTATCTTTCTTGTATAACTGAAAATGCTTCTAGGTGAAGGAGACATCAGAAATAAAGAGGGACTAGAGGTTTTCCCTAAGATTCTTCTTTCTTTCATGTGTTAATATTATGTATACTCTGATCTGCAGTGAGCTTTTTGTCCTTTCTGGTTTTGTCGTTAAAAAAACAAAACAAAACAAGAGAGCCCTGGCTGGTATAGCTCAGTGGATTGAGCTCGGGCTGTGAACCAAAGGGTTGCCAGTTTGATTCCCAGTCAGGGCACATGCCTGGGTTCCAGGCCAGGTCTCCAGTGTGGGCCATGTGAGAGACAACCACACATGGATGTTTCTGTCCCTCTCTTTCTCCCTCCCTTCCCCTCTAAATAGATAAATAAATAATAAATAAAATCTTTAAAAAAAAAGAGAGAGTCCTGGCCAGGTGGCTTAGTTGGTTGGATCATTGTCCCTGTACACCAAGGTTGTGGGTTTTATCCCTGGTTAGGGTACATAGAAGAATCAACCAATGAATTCACTAATAAGTAGGACAATAAATCAGTCTCTCTCTCATCAATAAATAAAAACTTAAAAGCCTTAAAGAAAAACATTTAGTGGATGTAATATTTTTTGGTGTACATTCGGTCCTTCAGATTTCCTTATTTTTTTTATTGTTTATATTACCTTTTGTTATTCTTCATCTTCCCTTATGTCATTTCTAGTATACATTTGGATGGTTATCTGGGAACTCTTGCAAGATTATACTATTTTCTTACTGTCTTTGGTTATTTCTTATTTCATGTCCTTTAAAAACTGAGTTTATTTCACTTTAACCTTTTGAAGATTTATTGATTTGTTTTTTCCTCCTTTTTTCTTTACAATTGTTCATAAAAATTTATCATATATCCTCCTTCTCTTGGAATTCTAGGCACTGGATTATATCTGTTTTTCTAGTGAACTTTCTGAGCTATGAATTTGTAATATCTAAGGTTATTCCTAACATTCTCTTCTTAGTCTTCAGTTATCTTGCAGATGAGAGAAACATTTTGTTCCAAGACCATAATTTTCACTTAGAATTGTAACTTGTTGCTCAGTGTTAAGGCAGTGCAGTAGCTTCTCTCTTTGCTTCTCTAAGTGGTCATTTCCGTGGAGCTGTGTGCCAGGAGAGAAGAGTGCATGCTTGAGAGCCTGTAATGTGGAAGAGCACAGGATATTGAGTTGTAGGATGTCTGACGTTGGGTTTGATTTTCTCACTGCTTCTGTAGTTCCCCATATCTGGCCCAGGCAGAGGAAGACTAGAGTCCCTGAGGTAGATCATTATCTTACCTGGGTTAGAGTTTTGTGTATTCCTTTCCCTAGTTGGCCCCTTGCTCCTTTGTTAATGTCAGGAAAAAGGAATCAAAGAAAGAAGTCTAGAGTAAGGGACTGTGTTTTGAAAACAATGGAGCAGTTAGTAAACTTTGAATTTGGTGTGTAGGAGAAAGTCTGGAAAGATACTAAGTTACTATCTCTGGGTAGTGGGATTTTAGCTGATTTTAATCAATATCATTTTTCATCCTGTTACATATTTTCTAATTTATTTGAATACCTAGTATATAATCGAAAGAAAGAAAGGAAAAATATCTTAAGCATGTGACTAAAATAGGACTTTTTGAAATAATACAAAACTTGCACCCTCCTCCTTGGATTGGGGTGGGAAGCAGTGTAGTGTTTGGGAAATTTTGCAGAATTTATGGGCACTTGGATTATAAAAGAGGAAAAGGGCTTGGTGGTACTAGTATAAGATAAAGACCAAAGTTATTGATATGGCTTATAAGACCTTTTAAAGTGCAGGAACTTTGCCTTTTTCTCTCCCCTGCTCCTTTTTAAAAAATCTTCACCTGAGGATATATTTATTGATTTTAGACAGGAAGGGAGAAAGATAGACATCCATGTGCAAGAAACATCCATTGGTTGCCTCCCACATTTGATCTCCCACCGGGGATCAAATCCACAATCTAGGTATGTGCCTTGACCAGGAATCGAACCCACAACCCTTGGTGTATGGGACAATGCTCCAATCAACCGAGCCACCTGCCTAGTGCTTCCCTACTCCCTCCTGTCACGCCAGCTCTGCTGGCACTACCGGAGTATTCCCAGGTCCCTGTGCACATCATGCTTTCTCAGTGTGCTGCACTCGTGGCACATGCTGTTTGTTTGCTTAACTGGATGCCCTTCCTACTTTTGCCTCTTTATATTGTTTCTTTGAAGCTTTCCTATATTCCTTTCTCTACAAACAAATCACTTTTTTTGTTATCTTTGTACTTGTCCTGCTACTATTGTACTGTGGCCTTATTTCTTTTATTGTGCTTACACTGTACAATAAATTATTTGTTCATTTGTCTTCCTATAAAACAGTGAGCTTCTTGAAAATAGTTAATTTTTACACTCTTCAGTGCTTTACCTGATACTCAGCATGTAATAGATGCTCAGGAGTGTTTGTGGAAATCAGTTGACTTGGGGCCTAAGTCAACTGAATTGATACATTCTCACTTTTAAGTAAACTTACTTAATGTAGCAGCCTTCACCTAAGCATGTGGTCCCTGACAACAGAAAAGGAATGGGAGACAGGCAGCCGCAGTAGCTGTGCATTGCACTGCAACAGATAGCTGTGTATGTAGTAATCCCTGTAGTCAGAGAAGACTGCATTCACTAGGTATACAGGATGGTGTGTTCCACCATGGGCCATTGATCTCCACATGGCAGAGCCAGCATTTTGACATCATTTTCACTAGCTTTAGGAAGCACCTGTATTCTTGGAAATTATTTTAGGTATGATCATGGAGTTGAATTATGTAGAAGAATGTTCTTGGGGATGCATAATGAAGTATTTAGGGATGAAATGTTGTGTCTGCAACTTTAATATAGTTTAACAAACAGTATGTGTGGATAGCTATATAAAGCAAATATAGCAGAATATTCATCATTAGTCAAGTATAAGGTGTTTATTGAAATATTCTTTAACATTTTTAATTTAATTTTTTTATTATAAAAATTTATGGGAGGAGCACCAATTTTCATCTTTGTTATAATACTACCTCCTTCTTAAAGATGCTACTTTAAGCAGTGGGACCCCATTATTATTAATACCTCCTAGGTCTAGTTATGGACCTGGGGTTTCCTGATGGAATTGAAATTATTCTTGCCATTTCACTCTCCAATAGAGCAGTGATGTATAAGATTTAATAAGAACAAGGTGTGGGGGGCCCTTTCTTGCTTTGAAATTACAGAGGAAAAGAAATGCTGATTTGGTATTAGCCTGACTTTTTTCTCTATATTTTGGGCCTGTCTTTTCTCTGCTATTTGCTTTCAGCCTTTTCACTCTTTTATTATTTCTGGGTCCTTCCTACATCTTTGGTCCTTAAGCAGCCTTAATTCAGATCTGTCACTTTCAGTAATCTGTTCTTCTTTTGTGCTTCCTTAATTTTGCCTCCTTTCATCAGCAGTAGCTATATCCCCAGTTGCTACTTTTTCTTAGAGAAAAGTTAAATATGGAAACTTCAGTTTCCGTATTTTTTCCTCATTTTTCATTAAGAATTTTTTAAAGATTAAAAAACTGAAATTTAAGCACTATTTTTTAAAAATTCCTCCTTTTTCAATTACAGTTGACAGGCATTGTATTAGTTTTGGGTGTACATCCTAGTGAGTAGACATTACATAACTTAATAAGTGATTATCCTGATAAATCTCACACCCATCTGACACCATACAGTTGTTAGAATATTATTAACTATATTCCTTATGCTGTACTTGATATATCCCCATGACTTCTATAACAGTCAGTTAGTACTTCCTAATCACTTCACCTTTTCCAACCCCCTCTGATGTGTCTATCTGGTAACCATCAGACTGTTCTGAGTCTGTTTTTGTTCTTATTTGTTTAGGTTTTTTTTTTTTTTTTTTAAAGAATTATTTTTTTAAAGATTTTATTTTTAGGGAGAGGAGAAGGGAAGGAGAAAGAGAGCAAGAGAAACATCAGTATGTGGTTGCCTCTCACACGCCCCCTACTGGGGACCTGGCCTGCAACCCAGGCATGTGCCCTGACTGGCAATCAAACTGACGATCTTTTGGTTTGTAGCCTGCTCTCAATCCACTGAGCTATACCAGCTAGGGCTGTTTGTTCAGTTTTTTAAATTCAATTGTTGATAGATATGTATTTATTGCCATTTTATTGTTCATATTTCTTACCTTTTTATTCTTTCTTGAAGAACCTTTAACGTTTCATATAATACTGGTTTGGTGGCAATGAACTCATTTAGCTTTTTCTTGTGTGGAAAGAATTTTAGCTGTCCTTTGATTTAAATGATAGGGTTGCTGATTAGAGCAATCTTGGTTGTAGGTCCTTGCTTTTCATCACTTGGAATATTTCTTGCCATTCCCTTCTGGCCCGAAAAGTTTCTGTTGAAAAATCAGCTGACAGTCTTATGGGAACTCCATTGTAGGTAACTAACCCCTTTTCTCTTCTGTGTAAGATTCTCTCTTTGTTGTTAAGCTTTTCCACTTTAATTGTGATGTGTCTTTGTGTGGGACTCTTTGTGTTCATCTTGTTTGGGACTCTGTGCTTTCTGAACTTGTACATCTAGTTCCTTCATGAGGTTAGAGAAGTTTTCAGCCATGATTTTTTCAAATAGGTTTTCAATTTCTTGCGGTGTTCTTCTGACATCCCCATGATGTAAATGTTGGTATGCTAGGAGTTGTCCCAGAGGCTGCTGGCACTATCTTCATTTTTTTGAATTCTTTTTTCTTTAAGATTTTATTTATTTATTTTTAGAGAGAGAAAGAGAGGGAGAGAAACATCAGTGTGCGAGAGACACATCAGTTGGTTGTCTCTTGCATGCCCTCGTTTTTTAGAGAGAGGAGAAGGGAGGGAGAATGAGAGGAGGAGAAACATCACTCAGTTTGCCTCTCTTATGCACCCCAGTTGGAGATCTGGCTCACAACCCAGGCATGTGCCCTGACCAGGAATCAAACTGGTGATGTTTGCTTTGTGTATTGATGCCTAACCAACTGGGCCACATGGGCCAGGGCCTTGTTAATTATTCTTCATTTCAGTTAGCATATCCTTCATTTATGACTGGTCCTTTTTTACGCTGTTGAAGTTTTCTCTGTGTTCAGTTGGTAACCATGTAACCACTGTTTCAAACTCTGCATCCAGTAGATTGCTTGTTTCCATTTTGTTTAGGTTTTTTTTTCAGGTGTTTTGTTCTGTTCTTCCATTTGGGACATGTCTCTTTGTTTCCTCACTTTGGCATCCTGTGTGTGTTTGTTTCTTTGTCTTAGGTAGAGCTGCTAGTCTCTCAGGCTTGGTAGAGTGGCACAATGTAGTAGGTATTCTGTAGGGTCCAGTGGCACAGCCTTCCCCATCACCCAGGCTGGGCCTTTGAGGTATGTCCCCCATGTAGGCTTACTCTTCAGGGGGAACCTCTGCAGCTGAAATATCCCACCCAATTTTTATCTACATGTGGGTGTGGGACCAGTTCATCCTGTATCTCTTCCCGTCCTACCAGTCTTGATGTGGATTCTCCTTTAATGCCCTAGTTGTAGAACTGAATAGAAATTCAGCCAGATTTCAGGTGGTTCTGAATGATGGTTATTCTGTAGTTTAGTTGTAATTTTGATGCGGTTGTGGGTAGAAGGGACTACTGTGTTTACCTTCCCTGCCATCTTGCCTGGAAGTTTTTAAGCACTGTTTTAAACTCCTCTCTGCCTTTTTACCACAGTTAACACACCTTTTTTTTTTTTTAAAGCAGGATTATACTATGTATATATGGCAACTTGTTTTTTCCCCACTTACTAAATCATAAGCCTCTTTGCATTTTCTCGATTTGTTCTCATTACACTGTACTTGTTTTTGTTTTCATTAGACTGTAATTGTTTAGAAACAATGAAGTTTATAATATTGTAAAATCAAAGGATTCTCTTTCCTGAGCAGAGTCAGACTTTTCAGTAGACTCCGAGCTCCAAATTCCTCCATTGTTGGATAGAAGGCACAGCTTAAAATACTACGCTTGGTATAGTTGGGCAGTGACACATTTTCCTTTAAGTGTGCCTTAATAATAGTACTGGCATGTATGACATTACAGATTATCTCTTGTGTGTTTTCTGTTTTTCTTGTGTGTGTGTTACAGCTTGGACAGCTTTTAGCTGCTACAATCAAAGAACTTCCAGGCCCTAAAGAAAGCAGACGGACTGCTAAAGACCTTTGGGAAGTGGTTGTTCAGATCTGTAGTGTGTCCAGTCAACACAAACGTGGAAACGATGGCAGAGTTAGTTTAATAAAGCAGAGGGAATCTACATTAGGTATAATGTATCGGTATGTTTTGATCCGTTTATTTTTTGGGGTTATATTATTATTTATACTATTTGTACTATTTCAAGAACATCAACCATTATCCTTATATATCATAAAGAGGGATAGTGTAGGAATTCTCTGGTACTGATATCTGATGGACTTGGCTGACATGACCATATTTAGAAATACCTTGTTTGTTATTTTAAGAGACTATCGAACATTTAACATAATAAAACCTTACAGTTGGACAGTACAAAAGATGTCAGTGTGATTAAAACAGAAGAAATTTTATCACTAATATGGCAATAGAATATTTTACTCTTTTATACATGCAGAACTGGAGAGTTAGGAATAAGTCTTCACCTATAATTTACTTTCTTGATTTTATTTTTAATTTCTGATATTTAATGTATATACAATTTTTTTTGTAGGAGTGAATTGCTCTCTTTTATCAAAAAATTACGGGTATGTTTTATTAAAAATTAATCTAATTAATTACTATTGCTGATTTTCATAGACTACAAGGGGGACTCCCCAAAACCTGGAATTTGTTTATAAAAAATTGTGTGTTCTTACATTTTTGAAACTTTCAGTCATCTTCAAAGTACTCTCCATTTTATGCAGTCTATCTATCGAGACTTTTCCCCACTGCTCAAAATCATCTTTGAACTCATCAATTTTGATGCCTTTTAGTGCTTCTGCCGTTTTTTGTTTCACCTCATCCACATTGGCATAACATTTTCCTTTGAGGACTTTTTCCATCTGGGGAAACCAAAAAGAGTCTCTCGGGGTGAGATCAAGTGAATATGGAGGGTGGGGCATGAGGGTCATGCCATTTTTTGGTCAAAAACTGCTGAACACAGCACTGTGTGGGCAGTTGTGCTCTTTAATCAGCCTTTATGAAATGGGCAAATGCATTGAAAGAATCTTCAAAAAAAATTTACTGAAACCAAATGCAGCTTCTCACAATAACGGCAGCTGGTACACTGATACAGATGGGCTCCTAGAACACTCACCTAGCGGGGGAAGCCTGTACTACAAGGGGCTCACCCTCCAGAAGATAATTCCAGTTTTTTGGGTTATTCCCTTTGTATAACTATAAAATGTTGAGTGCTTCAATGATTATTTAGGTTATTTATTAATGTGCTTCAGTGTTGAGTATGGGATAGTCTGAATGGAGAAATTTATTTTGCATTTGCTTAACTATGTTTTGGTGACTAGAAACAGGTATTTTTTAAGTTGTAAAGAATCCTGTATGATAGGGCTAGATGTGTGAAGCCCAGCTTTAATTTTGGTTTGATAGTGTTAATACCGTGTTTATTGGACATAACCTAGATTCCATTTTTATTATTTTAATGAATGAAAGTCATTTTTTTGAGGTAGCTGGAAGTACTAGTAGGAAAGAGATTCATTGACTCAGTTTCAGAAATCATAGGATTTGAGCATTATAAGCTGGACACCTAAATATGATAATTTTTGTGTAAATTTTGCGCCATGATTTCTTCCATATCATTAAAGATAAAGTTGATCTTCACTGTGTTTTAAACTAAAGTAGACAGTAAATTTCAGAATTTTTGAGGGGGAAGAAAATATTTGGTATCCCTGGGGTTGATAGGAGAAATATTAAAATACGTATAATATTTAAGGATTCTGTGTTTTCTTTCTCATAGGAACCATTGGTTTTATCTATTATTTTATCACTCTTTGTGAAACTTCATAATGTTCGGGTCAGTATTTCATAATTTCATTTAAAAAGTTTTTTGAAAGAAATTTCCATTTAAATCACAGGGTTTTTTGTTTTTTTATTTTTATTTTTATTTTTTATTTTTTGTTTTTTTAAGGAGGACATTGTGAATGATATTACAGCTGAACACATTTCTATTTGGCCATCCTCCATCCCCAAGTAAGAAGTATTATACTTTACATTTCATTAAATTATTTCTGTATTTAGAACTATCCTGACTGGTATAGATAACTTTGAATAATTTGATTAAAAGGCTACAAAGTTAGCATTGTATAGCCAACTTTGTGTTTCTCTATTACAGTGATTATCTCTGAAAATTATGGATAAGGCATAACTCTGAGAAAGAGCTGAGGTCTGCCAGCTTTAGGGAGAGCAGATGATTTCTAAGTAGTCCTGATGCCTTGTCATTGTGTCTACACAAGAATTAGAAAATTGAGGCTAAAAAGAATGACTTTTTATCAGGTTTTTAGCGTATTATCTGTTGTACAAGTATCTATATGAAAATATTTTTTAAAAATAATTCTTTGTAGGTCTCATCTAACTCTGCGATTATCAGAGGCTTCCAAATCCTTTTTGTTGCCTTAAGGAGCTCTTTTTTTTTTTTTTTTTTTTTAATTATGTATTATTTATTTATCTTTTAGAGGGGAAGGGTAGGAGAGAAGGAGAGGGAGAGAAATATCAATGTACGGTTGCCTCTCGTGTGTCCCCTGCCGGGAACTGGCCTGCAACCCAGGCATGTGCCCTGACTGGGAATCGAACCTCGATCCTCTGGTTCGCAGGCCCGCGCTCAATCCACTGAGCTACACCAGCCAGGGCCGCCTTAAGGAGCTCTTTAATGACTTTAAGAAATCTTCACCCTTCCTTTTATCACCTGAGAATCACAATAACATGATGGGGGAATATTTTTAGGGGCAAAAAAGTATTCTTTTTCTGGAAGAAACCATTTACATTTTTTCTGTTTCTATATGTAGCAAGTAACTTCTCATTCAGGAGAGTCCATGTTTGTTTCCTCGCAAAAGTTACTTTCTTTTCCTCTCTTCCCCCAGTTTTCTTACTTTCTGCCTGAATGTAGTCCTAGGCCTCATTTTATTGCTCTTAGTGGCATCTGTGAAGAAGAAAAAATTTCAATAGAGAGGAAGCAGGTAACAGAAAGAGAGTAATTTGCTTTCATCTCAATCTTTGAGATTGGAAGCAGTTGTGTATCTCATACAGCGATTGGAGGGTCAAAAGTGGGTTAGTGAACCTTCCCTCCACTTATTGAGGCTTCTTTTCCAAAGGAGCACCATGCTTTACGAAGCAAATGTGCACGTTCCACAGCTTTCTAACTGCAGATTTTACATAAAATTAGTTTATTAGATAGTCCAAGAATCAGGTAGAGATCATTTAGCCTTTTTAATTGATGGTTGTCACACCTCTTTGATATTACTTTGGCCCCATCATTAGACTAAACTAATGATTGATTTTCAGTGTGTGTTTATTATAAATGAACAAAAAGAATGATTTACCATAGAGAGTCTGAGCCAGACTTCTAGGATTGGAGTCCCAGCCACTCCACTTATCAGGCATATGACCTTGTGCCAGTTTCCTCATCTGAAAAGTGGGTAGATGAATAGTACCTCTCTCAGAATTGTGAGGATTAAATAAGTTAGTACATTTTCTAAGCTAATTGTTTAACATCAAGACTGGTGCTTAGTAGGCTCTACTATTATCTTCATGATAAAATTACTTTAATGTAAATTGACTTAGAGAAAATAAAATGTGATCATTGTGTCTTACTGCTTCAGGGAGATAAAAGCTATCAGCTGTGTTAATTGGGGGCTGGCCTGGTTTTCATCTTCACAGTTCTCTCTCTAATTCTGTATCTTAAGACCTCTGGGTTTAACTAGGCTCAGAGCAGCTGTTCTTGTTCCCTGCCCTTTTTGATTCCCTTATTGCTACCAAATGCACTTAAATGGTACATTTGCCACATCTAGCCCCTACTTGTGTGATGGCCAATGAAATATCTAATCCAGAGGAGTTAGTTACTCTTAGAAGAAGGCACAAGGTGGATTTAAGTGTTGTTAGTATTTGAGCTCTTGTTTTTGGTGGCTTCTAGATAATAGAACGTAAAAATCATTTGGGGAAAATTTATGCGTCTGTCTCTGTAATTTTATTACCTGTAAATGTGCCTAAAAAGCAGAGCTAGGTGTTTATCCTACCAGTTTTATATGCTTCTCATTATAAAATATTTGACAATATTTTTTAATAGCAGCTTTCTTTGGCTTTTTTTGGGGGAAAAAGGAAACAAAAATCAGATTGTTTCCAACCCCTTATAAAAAGTTAGCTTATCACACTTTCTCAGGCTTAGATATTTTGATCATTTTTATATATTTATTCCTAGTAATATTTAGCATATTTATGATCACCGAAATTTTGGCTAAGTCTTTTTGTCTTTAATAAATGTGTGTATGGAATTTGAAGTTGTTTCTGAAAATAGAGATTAATGGTCATTGTCTTCCTTTCAGCCTCCAGTCAGTGGACTTTGAAGCTGTAGCAATCACAGTAAAAGAGCTAGTTCGGTATGCCCGCAGTATAAATCCGAACAACCATTCCTGGTTAATTATTCAGGCAGACATTTACTTTGGTAGGTGGGATGTGCAGTTGCTTTGTGCTTTGTTCTCTAGGACTTTTAGAAGTGAAAATAAGTATACTACACATTTTATTAAAATACTTGTTTAAACTTGCCTTGTTTTTGACAGATGCCTCTCCTTCCTAGATAACATTAAGAGAGTAACTCTAATTGTGATATGTATGCATTTTGCTGTGTAGAGCCTTTGGTTCAGATGCTTTTAAAAGATTATTTATTTTTTATATTATTTTTTAGAGAGAAAAATGGATGTATGAGAGATAGATTGATAGGTTGCCTCTTGCACTCCCCGCAACTGGGGATCTGGCCCTGCAACCCAGGCATGTGCCCTGACTGGGAATTGAACTGGTGACCTTTCATTTCACAAGCTGGCACTCAGTCCACTGAGCCACACCAGCCAGGGCTTGTTCAGATGCTTTTAATTTTATGTTGACTACCTTATTTCTGTTTTTTTTTTTAAATAGTGAATATTCATCTGGTAAGTTGGTAAAATAGTTTGAAGGAAAGGGGTTAAAGTTAGCTTTCAGAATTGTTATTTAAAGATTCTAAAATCTGTCCAGGTACTCTTCTGTTTTCTTTTTTTTTAATGGTTTTATTTATTTATTTTTAGAGAAGAGGGGAGGGAAAAAGAGAGGGAGAGAAACATCAATGTGTGAGAGAAACATTGGTTACTTCTCGCACAGCCCCAACTGGGGACTGGCCTGCAAATCAGGCATGTACTCTGATCAGGAATCGAACCAGCCACATTTAGGTTTGCAAGACACCAGGTACAGCACTCTTGATAATTATTTGTATTGTTGGTAATACATGGATACTGATAGATCTTTCCAACTTGATAATACTTCTGTTACTACACAGGTAAAAAAAATTTCTGACTGGTATCATTTCATGATCAGTTTTTTATGAGTTGTTTTTTTTTTTTAAAGAAAAATTATCAAATATTATAAGAGTAGAGAGGATAGTATGGTGAATCCACATGTGTGTGCCATCTCACTCTAATAGCAATAAACTTATGGCAGTCTCATTTTATCTGTACCCTCACCTACATTATTTCTCTGTCTCCCACATTATTTTTGAAGCAAATGGCAAGTTTAAAAGTAGTTTAAAAATATAAAGTGAATTTATCTCAGTGTTGTCCTTGATTAAGGATTATCCCTAGGTCTGTGCTTTGAATATGCTTTTGTCAACTGGTGAATTAATACCTGACTATAAAAGAGGCTCTGTCTGTTTTTCTCACTGATATGTCTAATGATAGGTAATACTTTTTTTCCATTTTCTACTCCAGCAACAAATCAGTATTCAGCAGCTCTTCACTATTACCTCCAGGCGGGAGCTGTATGTTCCGATTTCTTTAATAAGGCTGTACCCCCTGATGTTTATACAGACCAAGTAAGTTGTTTTTATTGGCTTTTTTCCTTGTCTGCTTTTAAGTGTTCTTCTTTCTGGGTCCCTTTTGGGTGAGTTTTCATTTCCATGTTTGTGGTGCTTTTAGACAAGGTTGTTCTAGTGCCCATAGTCCACTGATGCTGTGGTGTTCCCCAACACCTCAAACTCAGCCTGCCTAAAACTGATTTCAGCCTTTTGCTTTACTAGTCTCTCCTCCTAGTGTCTTATCCCTTCAAAACAGAGACAAACAAATAAACAGCCCACTAAAATACCAAACACCTTTGTTTAACTGTTTGAGTTGACTAAGCCTAAATCCTGAGTATTGTGTTCTTTTCTTGACCGACCCTCCCACACCACAAACCATCCAAAGAGCATTCAAGGCATGTTGATTCTGTCTCCAAATTCTTGAATTTTGTTTCTTTTCTGTTGCTATGCATTGCTCTTTCCTCTGGTTTAGTCTACCAGTATCATAATTTAAAATAAATAGCATTTTCAATACTTATAATAAATGGCTTTTGAAGTAAGATTTAAAATTTTTTAATAACTAGTTTTTTAAATTAATAAACCTTGTTTTAGAACAGTTTTAGATTCACAGCAAAGTTGAGCAAAAATTACCCTATGTACCAGCTATGGTATATCTTAGTAAATGTCTCATATGTACTTTAAAAAGAGTATATTCTGCTCTCTTTTGAGAGAAGTTTTGTAAAAATGTACAGCCCCTACACATGCACAACCTTCCCCACTGTCGACACCCCACGTCAAAGTGGTGCATTTGTTACGACTGAGGTTCATTTCTTAAAATAATCATAATTGTTTTTATAGGTAATAAAAAGAATGATAAAGTGTTGTTCTTTGCTGAATTGCCACACACAGGTTAGTTTATCTTTCTATATATTAGAGTTTATAGTAAATATAAAGCATTGGACTGGGAAGTAGCTTTTATTTTCCTTATAATTGCTTATGTTTATGATATTTAAGAATTTGGCATATTTAAGTTTTTTTCAGTACTTTATAGAATTTCAACTAAAATGAAAGTATGAATTAGAAAAGATTGTTTTTTAAATGGAAAAGAAGCATTCTCTAGTATGTTTTCTTATATTTAAGAGTAAATATGTATATTAGTTATTAGGGAAATGCAGATCAACACCACAGTAAGCTACTACTTCACACTCACTAAGATGGCTGTAATTCAAAGGCAGATAGCAACAAGTCTTGGTAAAGATGTAGAGAAATTATGCTGATAGGAATATAAACAAGGCACCCTTTTTGAGAAAACAGTTGGGCATATCATAAAAAAGTTAAAAATAGAATTATCATATGATCTAGCAATTCTGCTCCTAGGTATATAACCAAGAAAATGAACATGTCCACATAAAAATTTGTACATGAATGTTCACAGCAGCATTATTCATAATTGCCAGAAAGTTAGAAAACAACAGTGTTCATCAGGTAATGAATGGATAAACAAAATTTGATATTATGTGTGCAGTGGAATATTATTCACCCATAAAAAGGAACGAAGTACTGATGCATGCTAAAACAGGGATGAATCTTACAAGTATTATGTTGAGTAAAGAAAGCTAGATACAGAAGGCTATTATATGGTGCCATTAATATGAAATGTTTAGCATAGGCCAATCTATAGAGTCAGAATATAGATTAGTGGTTGCCAGAGATGGGGCAGTGGGGAGGGATGGGAGGAAGGGAGAGTGACTCATGAGTATGGCGTTTTTGCAAGGAGAAGGGAGGGGAAAGGAGGGTGAAAATATTTTGGAATTTGATAGTAGTAATGATTGTACCACTTTGTGAATATACTAAAAGACACGGAATTGTATACTCCAAAATGATGAATTTTATGGTTTATGAATTACATTTTTAAAAATTAAAAATATTTTTAAAAGAAATAAGCATTATGACCTACATACTTGATTGAAACGGATCTGTTTTCTGTGTTAAGCAGACTGGCAGCTTAAATTTTGCCAACACGAGCTTCTGTATTTGCCAGCAGCGAAAGGTTTTAGCATGTTCTGTATGTCCTTGAGTATCAGGACACTTTTGTTTGGCAGTTTTCCATTCCCTTCACCTTTCTGAACTGGCTTTTTGCCAACTTCTCATTCAGATAAACAGCTCTGAAAACAGTAGATCACTGATGAAGAAAATATTGGGCTTGCAATTAAAATTGGATGGAAGCCATCAATATGAGCTGGTCCACTCCGAGTGATCTGCAAAGCCACTTAAATGATATATTCTTGATATAAGGATCATTAAAAATTACCCCCCAAAATCAGTAGAGTCATTGTTGACACTAGTTACATGAAACCATTTTTAAATCTTTATTTGTTTATGTAGGTGGCAATTTTATGTCAGTTCCTTAGAGAAATTGACTACAAAACAGCCTTTAAATCACTGCAGGAACAAAACAGGTATGAATGATTTTTTCTTTACGAGCAATAACATGAATATATTTATTTTTTAAATGTATATCTAATTGATTACGCTATTACAGTTGTTCCATTTTTTTCTCCCCTTAATCCCCCTCTGCCCTGCACCCCTCTCCCCTCTAGCATTTCCCTCTCCCATTTAGTTCATGTCCATGGGTCATACATATAAATTCTTCGGCTTCTCCATTTCCTATACTATTCCTAACCTCCTCCTGTCTATTTTATGCCTACCAATTATGCTTCTTTTTTTAAAATATATTTTATTGATTATGTTATTATAGTTGTCCCATTCCCCCCCTTCATTCCCCTCCACCATGCACACCCCCTCCCACCCACATTCCCCACCTTTAGTTCATGTCCATGTCTCATAAGTTCTTTAGCTTCTACATTTCCCATACTGTTCTTAACTTCCCCCTTTCTTTTTTCTCTCTACCATCTGTGCTACTCATTCTCTGTACTTTTTCCCTCTCTCTCCTCCTCACACTCTCCTGTTGCTAATCCTCCATGTGATCTCCATTTCTGTGGTTCTGTTCCTGTTCAAGTTGTTTGCTTAGTTTGCTTTTGTTTTAGGTGTGGTTACTAATATCTGTGAGTTTGCTGTCTTTTTACTGTCCTATTTTTTATCTTCTTTTTCTTAGCTAAGTCCCTTTAACATTTCATATAATAAAGGCTTACTGATGATAAACTCCTTTAACTTGACCTTATCTGAGAAGCGCTTTATCTGCCCTTCCATTCTAAATGAAAGGTTTGCTGGATAGAGCAATCTTGGATGTAGGTCCTTGACTTTCATGACTTGGAATACTTCTTTCCAACCCCTTGTTGCCTGCAAGGTCTTTTTTGAGAAATCAGCTGACAGTCTGTTGGGAACTCCTTTGTAGGTGACTGTCCCCTTATCCCTTGCTGCTTCTAGAATTCTCTCCTTCATTTTCATCTTGGCCAATGTAATTACTATGTGCCTTGGTGTGTTCCTCCTTGGGTCCAACTTCTTTGGGACTCTCTGAGCTTCCTGGACTTCCTGGTAGTCTATTTCCTTTGCCAGATTGGGGAAGTTCTTTATTATTTGTTCAAATAAGTTTTCCACTTGTTGCTCTTCCTCTTCCCCTTCTGGTACCCCTATAATTCTGATGTTGGGACGCTTAAAGTGTCCTGGAGATTCTTAAACCTCTCCTCATTTTTTTTAAATTCTTGATTCTTCTTTTCTGTTTGGTTGTTTATTTCTTCCTTCTGGTCCACACTGTTGATTTGAGTCCCAGTTTTTTTCCTATCACTGTTGGTTCCCTGTGCATTTTCCTTCATTTCCCTTAGCGTAGCCTTCATTTGTTCATCTAATCTGCAACCAAAATCAACCAGTTCTTTGAGCATCCTGATCACCAGTGCTTTGAACTGTGCATCTGATAGGTTGGCTATCTCTTGGTCACTTAAAAGTATTGGCTCTGGTGGTTTGAGTTGTTCTTTCCTTTGATCCATTTTTTTTCTTTTTTTGGTCTGGTCTCGCCTGTTACGGATGAGGGGCAGAGCCTTAGGTGTTCACCAGGGCGGGGCAACCCAGTCCCTGGGTTGTGACGCAGTATTTGGGGGTGGGATCAGAGAGGGAACAGTGGTGCTTGCTCTGCTCTCTCTCAGATTTCAGTCCCCTCTGTGAGGCTGGGAGTCTCTCCCGGCACTTCAACCCCCACAAGTGTTTTCAATCGGTGCTTTTAGGCTTTATTTCCCAGCGCTGGGACCCTGGGTATGTAGTCTTGTCTCGCTGCCTGTTTACACCTGGTTTGTCTGCATGCAAATGTGTGACAGTGGTCAGCCACCTTGTGCGCCTCACTGGGTCTGCTTGTTGCCTCCCTGCGCCTGGTAACCGCTGCCTGTGGGTCTGGGACCACTTGCCACTGCTTTTTCCTGCCACAATCCCTCTTCATCAGCCACCAACTCCGCCCCTCTTACCAGTCTGGGTGAATCGTTGTCGGACTTCCGTACAATTCAGTTTTCTATCTGTTCTGGTTGTTTTTTTGGTCCTTAATTTTTGGTTGTGAGAGGAGGCACAGTGTGTCCATCTACACCTCCATCTTGGCTGGAAGTCTGAATGATTTTTAAAGTAAAATAAAGTTGTACCTTTCCTGCTTAAGAAAGAGGAAGTAACCAAAATCTGTTTTTCAGTCATGATGCTATGGACTCCTACTACGACTACATATGGGATGTTACCATTTTGGAATACTTGACTTGTATCCTTTCAACTAGTATCACATGTGATATTAGAACAGTTCATTTCTGTAAATTAAAGAAGTATTTAATATTGCATATTAAAAAAACCAAACCTGAAAAACAGTTGAGATTCTGTTATGGTATTTAATAGTATTAGGTTTCTTATTCTTAACTGATTCATTTAGATCTTCATCATAAAAGAGGAGAAACAGATAAAAGACAAATTGCGGTAAGTTACTTTGTGCCTTTCTTCAGTAACATACTTAATTTCCTTAATGTTAAAACCATTGTTAAGAATTCGACTGACAAAAAAAGATTTTGTGTGCCTGGTTACTGCCAAATGTTGGTTATTAGTGTTTACTTTTTAAAAGATCCTATTTTGATAATACGAGTTTTGATATCTAGTTTATTTTGTACTAAAATATTAGATCATGTCTCTCTACTCTGAACCTTTAAGTGGTTTACCATCTCACACAATGTCCAAGTTCATACAGTGGCCTGTAAGGTCATCTATGATTTTCCCATCTCACTCCCACTTGCTAACTTCTGCTACACCAATAAAATACCAAGAACATTCACCACTAAAGGGTTTGAGAGTTGTCTGTTCCAGGAACAGTTCTTTAACTTCCCTTAGGTCTCTCCTCATATGTTACTTTCTTAGTAATCATTCCTTCCTAACCATCTTATAAAATAGCAATGTCTCTCTCCCTTTTCTAATACTTTTATTCTCATTTCCCTTTAAAAAATTTGCTCAATAGCAATTATCTACATCCGATATATACTACAGGATGGGCAAAAGTAGAGTTACAGTTGTGAGTATGTGAAACAGTTTATTCTTGTATTTTTTATTGTATTTTCCATACAAACAACTGTAAACTTTACTTTTGTTCACCCTGTATATATTTATTTACTTACTGGCTATTTCTCCATGAGGGCAGAGACTTGGTTTTGTCATAGCTGATACCTAGGATAGATCCTGGCACATAACAGGTGCTCAATAATAACTGAATAGACAAATTACTGATTTGAATTAGACTTATAAGCCAAAACATTATACATTTTTAATGGCCATTTTTATCTGCCTAACATTTGCTACATTATTACTACTACAGATATTTTCTCTTCACTTATATTAATAAAGGTAAATACAGTTTAAGTGTCTTTGAAGCTTTGTTCTTAGACCAAATTGTATAGCCACTAGTTAAAGGAAATAGAATGATAAACAGCATCTTTAAGGAAAAATAAAGGGAGGAAGGGAACGGAGGAAAGAAATGGAGGGAGGGAGGGAGAAAGGAAGAAAAAAGAATAGGAAGGCAGCTCTATTTGACTGGAGGCTAGTAAGTCTCCTATTTTCAGTTCATCTAGGTCTGGAAGGTAATACTGAAACTTTTCCAGTTCTCTTTACGCTATTTTCAAACCATCTCTACTTAATATTTTTAAAATTCTTTCTCCTTTGAAGCTTATACCTACCTCCCTACTTGCTTATCTAACCAACCTCTACATGCATAAAAAGAGGTGATCAAGGAATCCCACATCCCTAGCATTAGAAGTCCACTGTCACATTTACTGTGCATCAGCCACTCATACTCATAGATATGTCTCAGAATTATTCTACATAAGATCTCTGCCAATAATACCTCATTCTCTTATTTCTTAGCTTCTTTGTTCCTCATGATCAGTGAGATGTTCAAGTTTATGATCAATTTTTCCCTAGTCTGTCAGCCTCTTCCCAGCTTCCCTTTCTTACCTGCTCTCTTTGAACACAGCAAATACCAGTCTCTACACCTCAGAGATACTGATACAGGTTTGAGATGAGACCCTGGAATCTAATTTTTAAGTTCTCAGATTATTCCAAAGACTGATCAGATTTGGGAAAGCTGTCTATGATAGATGGTCAGAACTATTCTTTGATAGTATTTTCAGTATTTTTGCTTTTTTGTTCTTCATCTCAACCTGGAAAAGTCCCAACTCTGAATCAGTTCAAATATTTGTACTCCTCCACCTCCGAGGCATTGAGTACTGTTGGAAAGTCCTACAACCACATAAACTGGTGCCAGTACTAAACCACGGTCCCCGACCGTAGTAGCTAGCTCCTCATCTCTCTGTTTTTAAACCTGTCGTCAGTAGTCAGTGGTATGCAATTATTTTTAGGGACTATTTTAGACTTTCTTCCTGTTAAGCCCCCATCCTCTCTCTCCCGTTTCAGTTTTCAGTAACTTCCTTGCCTGTGTTTGGAATAGATCAGAAAAGAGACTGACCAGCTCCTGTCCTTATGGAAGTTATAGTCTTGGGAATTGTAGCCCTGTGAGTGACAGCTTCAGATTCCTATTTCAAGTCCTGCATTCTGCCTTTGATATAATCCACATCTGTACTCATCAAATCCACTCTTTTAGTCAGTAAAGGGTTATGCAACTCCTGATGAAGGCAAGTTTCTATGCTATTGATTGTCTCTGCATTGACATTTTAATCAGTTGTCTTCTATATTGTCAGCCTCTTCTCCCATAGCCCATTAATGTTCTCATTCATACTTTTTTGACTGCCTCCATGTCCCTTTAATCCTGTCTCTGCCTCGTGTTTTGAAGCTCTTCAAGTGCAATTTGACTTCAGCTGTCACCATTCTTAACTCTTCTCTTGGGTCATCAAATGCCAGAGCCATTGGATACTTTTTAATCCTTATCCTATTTACATCTCCTTCCTTCTTGAAGTCCTTTATTCCTTTGACTTCGCTGACATCATTTTTATTCAGTTCTTTTTCCAACTGTTCTACCTTTGCTCTTTTGCCAGTATCTTCCTCTGCCTACCCCTTAAACTTGGTTTTCCCAAGCCCTTTGGTTATTTTCTGATTGCCCTGTAGGTAATCTCATTCACTACATACTCAGAGTGTATCATTTCTCTCATATACTCAGAGTGTATCCAAATATTTCTCTCAAATATTTGGCTCCTCTACCCACTTTTGTTTTATACTTCAGAATTTTATAGCCAGTTGTCTTCAGGATTATTTTGTTGAAATAACTCTAGTTATACTCCATTATCAGGTTTCCCCACATGTATTCCTTCATATTGAATGATATGATCTAGCAGTTCTTCCTATTCCCTTACGTAATTGAAGATCATTTTTGAATAGTCTTGTCTCCCTTCAAGCCAGATGTCAAAAGTCTTTGTTAAAGTTCTATTTAAAAAAAAAATCTACAGATAGATTACTTTAGAATCTAAAGGTAATCCAAATGGCCTAAAAAATGATATCACAAAACACTGCATGGAAGAATACTATGGATTTTTAGTAGGCTGAGGTATTTCTAATCATGGAAGAAATGAGTCACTACATGATACAGTGCTGAGCAAGTAGCTATTTTTGCACATTAAAAAGTGAAGCCCTGCCTTGGTCATTGTGGCTCGGTTGGGTGCCATCCCAAAAAGCAAAAGGTTGCCTGCTGGTTTGATTCCCGGTCAGTGTGCATGTCTGGGTTGTGGGGTCGGTCCCCAGGTGGGGTGAGTATGAGAGGCATTTTTAAATTTTTTAATTTTTTAGAAATGTTTAAAAAGTGAAGCCCTGAAATAATTTTAATTTTTTATACTGTTTTATAGAAGGCTTAATTTAACAACATCATCATCCAATTATATATAGTTTATTTACTAATATTTTAGACAAACTCATCTTCAGTAACATTAAATTAATTCCATAAACGTTCAGCAATTAACCTTTTCCTTAAGAGTGGTTGTAGTCAGCCCTGACTGGTGTGGCTCGGTTGGGTGTTGTCTGGTGAAGCCAAAGGTTACTTACAGCTTGGATACCCTGTCAGGGCATGTACCTGGGTTGCAGCCGATCCCTGGCCGGTACATGCAAGAGGCAACTGGTTGATGTCTCTGTCTTCCTCCCTTCCTTCCCTTCAAGAATAATAAAATCTTAAAAAACAGAACAAAACAAGAATATCTCAAGGCTTGATGAACACCCCCCACTGGATATCCATAAGCACCTCAAACTCATCCTACCCTCTTCAGAAATCACCCTTTCCTCTAAAGGTGACTTTCTTTTAAAAAAAAAAAAAAAAGTTTTTATGTTAATTTCTTCCACATCTCTTAGTATTTACAATTAGATTAGCATGTATGTAGTTTTATATTGTGCATATTAGCAAGGCTTTTTTTTTTTTTTTTTTTTTTTTACCAGACCTCTAATAACACCCCTTTTCTGTTTTGGAAGATCAAAGCCATTGGCCAGACAGAATTGAACGCGAGCAACCCAGAAGAAGTATTACAGCTGGCGGCGCAGAGAAGGAAAAAAAAGTTTCTCCAAGCAATGGCAAAGCTTTACTTTTAAGCATTTAGTTAAAATTTCTTAACTTTTATTTTTTAAACAATAGGCTAAATATAAACAGTATTAAAAGATGAAGTATATAATACATATGTACATACTTAGTGGTGTTCTCTTTTCAGACAAAATACTGAAACAGTTTAAAAACAAAAACTATACAAAAGACTTCATTACATAATAGCTTAAATTTATAATTCTTCAAAGAAGAGATACATATGTCTAATAACAGAATAAACAGTCTAGTATAATTTGTTTTCTAATTCACTTCTGAGGCTGAAATTTTATTTTAAAAAAACATTTATATAGAATTAGGTATTCTATATATAGCAAATTCTTATGTGAAGTTTATTTTGCTTTTTTTTTTTTAAATAAATAGGTTGCTGGGAGTTAGTATACATTTAATACTTTTCCACCTTAATAGAAGTTTAGGTCAGGTGTTAAGCTTTATCACTTGGACACTGTCCTTAACTCATGTGGAAATTCCAAAAGGACCTTAACAGTTTTTCAAACATAAATAAAGCCTTAGTCACACTAAATTTTTAAAAAAATCCTTAGGGATGCCTTAGAGTAATAAAGTGACTTTCTCATATAAATAGTTTCAAAGGGTTCTTAAGGTTTTTTTCACTCAAACTGTGATGTACAAAAAAGTTACTACAAAGCAACCTGTATGTCAAAGACCCAAGGAGGAGCCACAGCATTTATAATTTCTTTGGTATTCCCACTGTTTAGAGCACAATTTAAACACCACGTTCTTCTAAGCCTTACAGGTTAAATACGTTATGGTAAGGCAAATACTCTAGTTAAAAAACAGATTAAAGTTTACCATTTGTTAAAAATTCAAGTTTTATAATAGCTTGCTATAGCAGCTATGGATAAATTAGTCACCTTATTACAAAACTAAACTTTTGTAAACACATTTAAATTTTATTTTCAAGAACCAAATTGCACTAAGCAAGAGTATATCAATATTGGGAATCTAAAAACTAGATTCAAAGTACTCTATCACTTAATGTACCCTTTAAGGTAGCACTTGTCCAAAACTATAATGATAAAATTCCTGGTTTATCAAGATAAATGTAGTAACACTGGATCAAAATATTTCTATAGCGTAAGTCGTGGCTGGCTTCTGTCTAGTCACCTTGGGAATGAATGCATCTATGTAAACAAGTCCCACTGTTTTACACAGCTAACACAGGAATGGAATACATTTCTCCCTTAGTGCCAACTTTAAGTAGTTTTTTCAGTCGAAGGGCAGTGAAATTTCCAAATTGGCTAGGACAGTCAGCACTGTTTTCTTGTAAAATTTAGTAGTTCATTTGTATGAAATTCTACCCAATACTCAGTCAATACTTGTCTGATTAGTTAGCTTCTTTATGTTTTCCTGGTGGTTTTTCAGTGCTTTTCGGTGGTGTCATAATACCTCCATTGCACACTGGTGACAACTGTCCCACCTTCCTGAAGGTGTTTATGTAATTTACTTCATCCTATAGATGTGGAGAAATCATACAGAGATTAACAGCTAAGGTAAAGTACTGACTTAGTAAAATTAAGTCAAACCACTTTTGGATACTAATTTGAGGCTTCTTAGGCCTAATACAATGGTCTCTCTTATGTCTTTACAACTTAACTAGTCATATTCTAGAGGCTCAGCAATTTGAACTGCTGTAACACTTTTAAAACTTAACCTGGACTACTGGCATTGATTTTAAGAAACTTCACAAATCTTGCTTTGACCTCAGAGTTACTTTACTTTATTAACTTTTCTGCATTTTGAAATCACTGTGCCCGTTAGAACTTTCTCTCCCCTTACCATCTTATATAACTGCCTGCAGTATTATCCCATAGCATCCTTATTGTCAGTTTCAGTGACTTGCTACATGATAAGTCCAAAAACCCCCACAAGAAACATACCAGCATAGCCAGATAATTAGTATGTGTCTGGATATTGTGTCTATCTTCCATAGAAATCTTCTTAAAAATCTTTAGCTTCACTGGACTACTTTTAACTACATTGACAAAAGGCACCATCCAGTCTACACATTCAGAAATGCTGTCCCATTCCAAACCTAGACAGAAAAGGGTTAGCAGAATGTGAAGGTCACATCAGAAAGTATCTAACATATGCCTAATGAATTAAAAAAAATGAGTTTCAAAGCAAGTCAAAACAGGTGACACTCAAACCATATTTATAATGTGGCCACTCTGAGGGAGAAAAAGACTTAGAGCTTTGTAACCAGTACTTTCTACACATGAAATTAAAATTGTCAAAACCCAAAGAACTCTTACAGAGCTATAATCATGTTAACCTCAAATAGGTTTAAATTCCATTTGATCTTTTGTTTGTGGATATACATTGAAGATTAGAAAGAACTAACAGAGAGGAAGGGAGTCGCTCCACTGCTTAATATTGTCCATTGAAATTTTAAATTACTGTTTAGCAGCATGCTAAGTTCACAATAGTCTCTTTAAGGTTGTGAACAGGTAAGAAAGTAAATAATGTCTTACCTGAGGCTTTCTTAACGACATCAATAGAGGTAAAATGGCATAAGGCGGCAGCAGCCAGTATTCTGTAGTGGAACTCTAATGAATCAATGGCGAGAATACACAGATCTAAAAGCTAACAAAGGAAAAAGCAAACATACAAGTATTTAGAAGAAGGGTAAGTACTACGTATGGCTACTACGTATCAGCTAACATTTTAAGAGGGTTTATGATATGGGCCACATGCCAAGAACTGCTAAAACTACAGGGATCCAAAGATAAATAAGCCACTACCCTGAACTGCAGGAAGTCTTGGGATTGTAGTTCAAAAGTGAATACATGAGATTGTTACACATTGTGATGTGTACAAGTAGGAAGGGCACCTAATCCAGAGTGGGGAAGACGGGAGACTTCTGCTGCTCAAATGAATCTTAAGGACAAGGTAGCCAGGAAGACTGGGAGGTAGAGAGTGTTTAATGTATAGAAAAGAGCATTTGCAAATATCAGTGAGAAAGTATTACTTTCCATTGGAACTCAAGTAGTTCAGAACACCTATAGAAAAATGAAATAAGGAGTACCTGTCCTTCATTCCTTATTTTAAAAAGGGTGGGGGATAGCTGCAGAGGCACATCTTAGATTAGATCATAAAAGGGTCTTTAAGAAGTCAGAACTTCTAGAGTTCTAATTATAGAAATTACTAGAACATTTTAAATCAGGAAGGTTACATTTTAAGAACCATCCATTAGACTACAGCGAAGCAGATACACAAGAAGGGAACATGTTTCTACACAGATTAAGAGGCAGTATAATCCAAGCAATAAGAGCTATAAAAGGGCTAGTTTTTCAGAGGCCTGAGGTGATACCTCTCCAGTGGAATAAAACTTAAATTTTGTTTGCTGCCCCCATTGGCACGGTAGAAAAATGAGTAGAAGAGCTGGAAATGAATTGTATACCTCTAGAAATGGTTTCTACATTTATCAGCGTATCAAAAATTTGCCTTCTATCAAAAGGGTATCTATGGCTGTTTATGAGAACCTGAGGTATTGGGAATTCTGACAAATATTAAGCCTTCATTAAAAAGTTCTACAAAAGGTTCTGGCTGGTGTAGCTCAGTGGACTGAGCGTGGGCTGCAAACCAAAGGGTTGCCGGTTTGATTCCCAGTCAGGGCACATGCCTGGGTTGCAGGCCAGGTCCCCAGTGGGGGCCATGTGAGAGGCAACCACACATTGATGTTTCTCTCCCTCCCTTCCCCCTTTCTCTAAAAATAAATAAAATCTTTAAAAAAAAAGTTTTATAAAAAGAACCAATTTCAATATATTTACTGGTTATCCAGTTTTAGTGTTCATAATGTTTTGGCTAGATTTTCACATCCTACATAGAATAAGAATAGATTTCCTTCACTTATGTATGTCAGTTATAGCAGCTTTAAGATACTGTGAGAAGTAGACAGGAAAGAATGGTACCCTCCTTTAATTAGTTACTGTGTTAGAATATCTGTTACATGCTGGCCTAGGAAAGTTCAGTTTAAACCTAAATTTTTAAAAATTGTTGTAACTAAATAAGATATAAATTCTAATGCATAAAATAGGTATCCTGTGTATTCAAATATAAAAATAAGAATCATATAGAATAATTTCATACCATTGTAAACCCTAAAGACGCCTGACTTAAAAATCCCTTTCTCCATTTTATATACCAAAAGAGGTATTTGTCTATTTTGGACTCATAGTTAAAAAACTTGTTTTCTAGAATTATTAAGCAACATAAATACTGGGGACAATTTTATGCAGAAGTTTTGTTCTAGTCAGTTAAGGAGTAAATTTAATTCAGCATGTTTTGTTGATTGGCCTATTTAAGATTATAAATACACTCAAGAAAACTTGTAACTAACAATAATGTTGGCATACATTCAATAACAATGTCAATTAATACCTGAGCTATCTGAATGAACTTTTCCTGAGAATACTGAGGTAGAAGAACTTTTGGAGCATCTTTAAGAGCATCAACTTGGAGGAAGAGATTTAGCCAGGAGATGACTGTTACAGGACAAAGTTCCCATTTTAAAGCCTGTTAATGAAATTAAAATGCTTGTTAGTAAATGTAGGTACACAGACACCACATTATGTAGCTACTTTCTTTACCAGGATTTCAGAAACATTCTGCTTTTGGCTTATATCTTCCTAGGAGTTTTATTATTCTGACCCCTTTTATTTTTATTATAGGTATTTATAGATAACCTCAGAATCTAAAGTTGTTTGTGTTTTATAGTTTATTAGTGACATAGACCCCTTTATTATTCTCTGGTTATCTTAGTCATTTACAAAGTTTGTTCAGCCTATTATTCATTCCTAATTGTCATTTCTTGCAGCCCACGGTCTTCCAAATTTGTTCTCTACTCTATTACAACTGCCCTTTATTTGTGTTCAGTGAGTCCACACTAATTCCTTTCAGATCTTACAAAAATTGATTCTAGACTTTTTCTTCCTTTCTGTGATCTCCAATGACTTTCTGGTCAAACGTAAAAGTAAAAAAACAAACAAACAAAATCCTAATTGATATCTTTCCCTCCATGAAGTCCAAAATAATTGAGAGAACAGAGGGTCTTAACACCTGTAGAACTGCCCAGATAATTCCATCTTCTCTTTACATCCTCTTATAATGTGTACAGTTTATAATTTATAAATTAAAGTCATACTGATTGGGTTTTCTTATATGTCCTATTAATAAATCCATGGTGTGCATATTTATTAACATGCTTTCTAGTAGCTTGCATTCACTCTTTAATCTCTAACTGAAGGCTTGATTACATATTTTTATGCTTCAATCCTCTACTTTTCTATTAACAGCTCTTTCTCTGCATATAGAAAAAAGGTAGTGAAATAATTCTCATTCTCTTTGTTGGAAGGAGGGGAAAGTAAGTTTTGAGAATTCACTTATATGTACAAGATACGCTAACTACCAACTACTTCTATGTTTTGAAAGTGTTGTCCTTAATTACTTTTAAATTAAGAAAGTAGTATATTCTTAATATAGAAACTTGAAAGATAAAGAAAAATAGAGTTTACAGGTTAAGTAAATTCCTTTCTCACCCATACCATTGTCAGTATTTTGCATTATTCTCTTAGGACTAGGTCCTAATACTAAAACATCAGTTTTGATTACTTGCATTGTAGTCTTTGAGATTCAGTGATAATTACTGTTACTGAATTGCAACTAGAAATAATAAAGATACAATTATTACCTTTAATATAATGAGTTCCATCCTTAAGATATCCTCTTCACTGCAAGCACCATCAGTGACATAAGCAAACTCTTGGAGCTTAGGAGCATAGATTTCCTTTAAAATGAATTTTAACATTAATATTAAGCACAGTTGAGATTGTGATTAAAACAAAACAGTTATAAACAAATTACCTACAGTCTTCATTTTTAAGGATAGCTTCACAGAGTGACTATGAATCTCAGTAAAATAATTCTACAATAGTCAAAGCAACCTTACATTTAAAGCTGTTTTTCATTTGTAAGTCTAAATTAGCCAACTATATTGATTTAGACTTATTTTTCATAGAATTGATCTTGAATTGTAGTTAATAAACAACAGTATTTTAACCAGTCATTTCAGTTGAAACACAAAACACCAAAGTTGTTTTAAGATTGCCTAGTATGCTGGTCAGAACAAAACAAAACATTTAATAAGTTATAGAAACTGAAAACATTACCCTAATACAAAAGTATGGTTTATCAAAAGATACCTTGTGCAGTTTGGCGGATGACAAGTCTGCTTTAACAGTCCAAAGAACAACAACTAGAATGATCAAAGGAGCAGGAGTAAAGCCTGCCACAGATGAGAACAGGCTAAAGATCAAGATTTCAGTCTAGTGCCCTGGCCGGGTGGCTCAGCTCATTAGAGCATCATTCTGTGCACCAAAAGGTTGCAAGTTTGATCTCAGGTCAGGGCACATCCCTAGGTTGAGGTTTTGATTACCAGTCAGGATGTTTATGGGAGGCAACCAATTGATGTTTCTTTCTCCCCTCCTCGCTCTCTAAAATCAGCAAACATATCCTCAGGTGAGGATTACAAAAATAATAAAAATTTAAATACTATTTAAAAAAAGATTTGTCTAGAAAGACTATCTGTAACAAAGTGTGGTTTCAGGTAAGAACAGACTGAAGACAAACTTACCAAATTTGGCAGATTGGAGGATAGCCCTGAAAGCTCAAAAGGTAAATTTCGGAGAAAAAGAATACACTTAAGGAAATTATGGCATGATTCAGTCCTCCTGTTCTCCAAATACGGGCTTCAAAAGTTGGAGGTACTACTGATACTGATAATGCATTAAGAAAAGTATACTGAGTGGGAGTAAAAGACAGAAACTGTACAAGATCAACAATTAAAATAAAAATTTAAAAAAACTTGAGATTGTGTGAAGGAAAATCTCAGGCAGTAAAGCGGTTGCCTTCTATCCTGGCACCACTATCAGACGCAAAAATATTAGGCTGCATATAGACCAATATTCTAACCCAAAAAGCATTTCATTTGATTGGATGGTCAGTTTTCAGAGACCATTGTATTGAATCCAAGTGCTGTAACTGGGTATATGGGGACAGTATCAGTCTATTCTATTTGGCACAATGAGCCATCGAATGTTGCACTTAGGTATTTATCCCAGACTCTAAACCAGAGACTTATAATAGGCTTATATACTAAAATGGAACTATGATATTTTTGTATCCAAATCATAACGAATAAAAATGTATTAAAAAACCACTCATCTTTCTGAAGGAGTTAATACCAAAGTAGTGTTTTCTGGAATTAACGTGTTGATTTTAAAAAACAGGTAAATATGTCTCTAGATAAACTCTGAGAACTTACTTACCTCAAGTTTGGAAGCAATGAATAATGAGGTAATTCCAATGAGTTGAAGCATATTTTTATTTATATCCTTTTGCGTCAACATAAACCTATCAAAAAAGTCTTGTGCAAGATAAAATGTTTCTCTATGAAGTGTGTATACTTCACATACCTAGACAAGAATCCAAAAATTTAAATATTATTGCATGAATTTCTCCAAATTAGAAAATTGTATTTTAGCATTCTCAGACTTTAAAATACTTTCATAAACCCAACCTACCAAAGCTAAGATTGGGGGTAAAAATGACATGCACAGATAGGATAAACAAATCTATTACCATCCTCACTTTATAGTTTTTTTTGACACGGACTTAATTACTGTACTTATTCCTAGATACATTTACACTTTTACTATAAGAACTTTCTTTTTTAATGTATTTTATTGATTATGCTATTACAGTTGTCCCATTTCCTCCCCTTTATCCTGCACACCTCCTCTCACCCCCCTTTAGTTCATGTCCATGGATCATACATACAAGTTCTTTGGCTTCTACATTTCCCACATTATTCTTACCCTCCCCCTTTCTATTTTCTGCCTGCCATCTATGCTACTTATTCTTTGTACCTTTTCCCCCTCTCTCCTGCTCCCACTCCCCTGTTGCTAACCCTCTACGTGATCTCCATTTTTGTGGTTCTGTTCCTGTTCTAGTTGTTTGCTTAAGTTTGCTTTTTTGTTTTAGGTGTGGTTGTTAATAACTGTGAGTTTGCTGTCTTTTTACTGTTCATATTTTTATCTTTTTCTTAGATAAATCCCTTTAACATTTCATACAATAAGGGCTTGGTGATGATGAACTCCTTTAACTTGACCGTATCTGGGAAACACTTTATCTGCCCTTCCATTCTAAATGTAAGCTTTGCTGGATAGAGCAATCTTGGATGTAGGTCCTTGCCTTTCATCACTTGGAATACTTCTTTCCAGCCCCTTCTTGCCTGCAAGGTCTCTTGAGAAATCAGCTGACAGTCTGATGGGAACTCCTTTGTAGGTAACTGTCTCCTTTTCTCCTGCTGCTTCTACGATCCTCTCCATTTTAATCTTGGGTAATGTAATTATGATGTGCCTTGGTGTGTTCCTCCTCGGGTCCAACTTCTCTGGTACTCTGTGAGCTTCCTGGACTTCTGGAAGTCTATTTCCTTTGCCAAATTGGGGAAGTTCTCCATTATTTCAGGTAAGTTTTCAATTTGTTGCTGTTCCTCTTCTTCTGGCACTCCTATGATTTGGATGTGGGAACGTTTAAAGATGTCCTGGAGGTTCCTAAGCCTCTGTTCATTATTTTGAATTCTTGTTTCTTCATTCTTTTCTGGTTGGATGTTTCTTTCTTCCTTCTGGTCCACACTGGTGATTTGAGTTCCAGTTTCCTTCCCATCACTATTGGTTCCCTGTACATTTTCCTTTATTTCACTTAGTGTAGCCTTCATTTTTTCATCTAATTTGTGACCAAATTGAACCAATTCTGTAAGCATCCTATTACCAGTGTTTTGAACTGTGCATCTGATAGGTTGGATATCTCTTCATTGCTTAGGTATATTTTTTCTGGAGCTTTGATCTGTTCTTTCATTTGGGCCTTTTTTTTTTTTTTTTGTCTTGATGTGCTTGTTACGTAGTGAAGGGTGGAGCCTTAGGTGTTCATCCGGGTGGGGTAAGCCACATCACTGTGTTGTGATGCTGTATGTGGGGAAGGGGTCCGAGAGGGAACAATGGTGCTTGCTCTGCTCTCTGCTGGCTTTCAGTCACTTCCCCTACTTCCCACCAGCAAATTGGGCCCTTCTGATGCTGGGTTTGTGTACGTTCTAGGACCCTGTGTGTCTTTCCAACAAACTCTCCTGTGAGGCTGGGAGTTTCTCCTGCTGCCTCAACCCCTGCAGGTATTTTCAATCAGAGGTTTGAGGCTTTATTTCCCTGCACCGGGGCCCTGGGTTGCGCAGTCTGACTGGTTCCCCAATTGTTCCTCCAGGTTTATCTGCATGAATGTGGGACGGCCCAGTCTGCAATCTGCTGCCTCGCCAGCCGGCTGCAACCTTACACACTGTGTCCCACTCCACAATCTGCTGCCTCACTGGGTCCGCCAGCTGCTACTTTGCTGAGCATCCTCTCTGCCTGGCTGCCTGTTTCCTCCCCTCCTACCAGTCTGGATGAATGTGTCTTCTTTAACTCCTTGATTGTCAGACTTCCATACAGTTCGGTTTTATCAGTTCTGGGTTTGTTTTTTTTTTAAATTGTTGTTGCCTTTTGGTTGTGCGAGGAGGCACAGTGTGTCTACCTACACCTCTATCTTGGCCATAAGTCCTTTTCAAGAACTTTTTTCTATTTTCTAATAGTTTATTGCTGACAAATGGGTAAATTTTCATGCTTAGTTTATATTCGTATTACCTAATATTCTAATAATTCCAACTGATTCTCTTCATCATTACAGGTAGACATTTAACTAAAAAAACTACAAGAGTGTTTCTTTCAATGTTTTTATGTTATTTATATCTCATGTTTTATTGCACTGGCTAAACTTGTAGAAGAAAGCTGAATGAATAACATTGATAATAGGCAAAATCTTTTACCTGTATCTTGTTTTGGACTGCAATGGGAGTTCTCCTAATGTTTCATTATTGTTATTACTATTAATAATAAATGCTATCTGTCATTTTCACACTTGTTATAGGGAAAGCTTTTGATTCCCAAAACTCCATGAAGATATTATCCCCTTTTTGAGGATAAGGAAATAGGGATAGAGATTCGGGTAAGGGAATCTATTCACAGTTAATTACATATTTGAAAATCAAGGATGGATACTGAATTTCAAAAAATCTTCCATCTGTTGAGACCTTATGATTTAAACTATTTAGGTAATAGACTAGGTAATAAATAGTTTAAACTATTAATGTAATAAATCAATTTCAAATACTGAACCATTTTTCAAATGCTCAAAGAACACAGGGTTGGGCAAATGTAGGTTTCCAGTTGTGAGTACATGAAAGTTTATTCTTGTATTATTCATTGTTGTATTGTAAATGTACTTTTACCACATCCTGTGTACTAGGACAAAGTAGAGTTTAACAGTTGGATTTGTTTTGTTATATTCTCTATAGTTTTGCATATATGAGGAGAGACCAAAAAAAAAAAAAAAAAAAACCCTAGGATTTATTTATAAAAAATTGTGTATATACTTTTACATGTTTAAACTTCAGTCACCTTCAAAGTACCATATTTTTTGCTGTGTATAAATGTGCACTTCTTTGCCCAAATTTCTGAGGGAAAAATAAGGATGCACATTATACATGAGTAGTACTAATTGCATATCTCTATACTGTAAAGTGAAAGTTTTTTTTCCCCTGAAAGTTTGGGCCCAGAAATATGGGTGCACATTATACATGGCAAAGTATGGTACTCTCCATTTTATGGAATACACCTATCGAGACTTTTTCCCACTTCTTAAACAGTTTTTAAACTCATCAACTTTGATGCCTTTTAGTGCTTCTCCCATTTTTTGTTTCACCTCTTCCATATCAGCAAAACATTTCCCTTTGAGGACTTTTTTCATCCAGGGAGACAAAAAAGAAGTTGCTAAGGGTGAGGTCTAATGAATAGGGAGGGTGGGGCACAGGGGTCACAATGTTTTGGTCAAGAACTGTGCCCTACCTGGTTTGTTTCAATTGTTGAATGCCAGCTTATGAATCAAAGGGTCCCCAGTTCAATTCCCAGTCTAGGGCACATGCCTGGGTTGCAGGCCAGGTCCCCAGTAGGGGGCAGGGGAGAGACAACACATTGATGTTCCTCTCCTTCTTTTTCTCTCCCTTCCTCTGTCTTAAAAAAACAAATGAAAGAAAAAAAAAAAAAAACACTGCTAAGTGGTATGCTTGTAAATCACCCATTATGAAATGGGCAAGCATGTTGAGTCTTCAAAAAAATTCACTGAAGCCACATGCAGCCTCTCACAACAATGTCAGCTGGTACGCTGCTACAGATGAGTTCCTAGAACACTTGCCTAGCAGGAGAAGCCTGTACTACAAGGGACCTGCCATTCTTGGGGGGGGGGGTCTCCCCTCATATAATATATTTAAGAGAAAATAGGAATAAATTTGATAAAAATTAATAACATAAAAAAAAAAGAATCAACATAATTGTAATTAAATTGCTTCCTAGACACTAGACACTTAGAGAAGATCAAAACCTAACCACCTTCTTATAACCATGTGATTGAAATAGTCTTTTCTACTCAGAATAAGAAATTAAGATGACATGATTCATAAGGACATTTTATAGTCTTAAAAACTTTTCTGAAGAGCTTCTGACAGATCTATTCTGCCATGTGTTACTCCACCAAAAAGCCTATAATTGTTCTTCCTTAGAATACATCAGGCATCTGTATCTATGTTAGAAATAGGGGAACTACAAAGCAAAAATCATTTTGTCTTCAACATAAGTAATCATTTCCTCAATAATACTTTATTATCCAGAGAAAGGGAATGGGCTTAAAGAAGAAAGTTCTGGCACATATCTTTAGAGACTTCAGGGTGACTATTACCCCTTTAGGTCATTGGTACGGTGTATTTCTGAAAGTATAGAGGTATATAATAAAGGGAGGCTACATGGAGCATAGAGGGCTTAAGGCTTCTGGATATTCAAAGCCTTATTGTTTAGGACAAAGATATCAGGGTTCTAAATAATAATTTGATTTTGATGATACAGAAAAGGACTTCTGAAGTCTCTGAAGCCTAGTCCTGGTTCTTCCACTTTGCATAGCAGAGTTCAAAACCTTGCCAACCATATTCTGTTCATCTTGAATATCCTCAGCACCTAGAACGATGCCTGGTACTCAGCAATACCAGATACCTCAAATTCTGAATTGGGTTTGGGTTGTATGGGATGTAGTGGCTGTGTCCTCATGACTTTACTCTTAGAGACAGTCATTTTCTATTTTGGTACCATCAACAACAGCAAGTACCACCTTCCACCCCCCAAAATGGCTGCTGCCATGGAAAACACATTTATGTCTAAATATTTTCTTCCATCATACAGAGACAAGAAATTCATATTGCTGGAACATACCTCTAAAAGCCAGTCTAGAAGTATGGACCTCATCTGTGGTTCCAGGTCAGGATGCAGAACTTGAAAATGTTTGTCATGAACATACCGGCTCTCTTTCTTTAACATGTTTAGCCAAACATCCTTTGAACATCCCCAGCTATAGGGAAGAGGTTGAAAGAAATAATTAAGCTATCTGTTTTACACAGAAAAAACCCAACTTTAAGATGCTGAAATCCAACTTTCAATTAGAACTTGGAAGGAGAAGCTCTTAAACTAAGGAAAAATTGCTACCTTAACTTTTAGAAACCATTTATTTAGTATGGAAAAAGTAGAAGCCTGAAATTATACAGCAAAAACTTGGATTATTATAACCTAAATTGATAGATTTCAAGAGTGTTTTCTAGTCCCCATTTGTTTATAATTTATAAGGTTCCTGTTTAAGATAACCATGTTTTCTCAAGAGCAATACTAAAAAGGTAAGTAAGTATTTAAAACATATGATCCCAGTAGAGACAAGTCTCAAATCACCTCCAAACAGGTCAATAGTAGAGTCACATACAGTGGGGGTAAGGTAGGACAGAGTATGGGGGAAGGGAAGGATTGGTAAGTTTGAATGTCTGAGTCCATTAATTTGCTTATTAAAGCCAAATATAAATTATTACACTAGATGTTTTGTACAGGCTGTGCTTCCTAGTCCTAGTCATTAACTAGAAAAAAGATGTATAGACCTTACTAAGCTTGGTAAGACAAATGCTGTTGATATATCAAATGCTAATACGTACATATTAAAATGTTTCTGTCTTAAGAATTTAGATAAATTAGTTAAACTCCTTTAAAGAGGTGATTCAGTTCTTATAAGGTACTCAGCAAGCAAATGAAAATAACTGTATAGAATCAATGTTTTAAATTCCCCTATCATTTGCAAATAGCACTACTCAAATCATACATGCTTAAAGAAAGCATTTTTATAAGTTTTTCTAATGAAGACAAAAAACAAAGTAGTGCCATATATAACATTAGTACAATTTTAATCTGACATTAAATTACTGAAATTTTTCTTACCTTAAATCAGGCAAAGGTGAAGGATCAATAAAAAGATTTTTAAATCTGTAATTTGTAAATCTGGAGAAGTCACTTGTTCCTATTTCTTTGTGGGGTGTTTCAATGATAATGCAAGGACTGATCCCCCCAGATAATACAGGTGGCCAACAATTCTGTCATTTAAAAAAAAATGAAAAGAATATTTGTGCAATAGGAAACCAGCTTTCATCTGGGATCTTTCATAAATGGAAGCTAATATTTCTAAACAGTCTGTAATTTTCCCCAAACACCGTTAGCTAACATGCTGACAATGTAGTTTAACAAGTTGACATTTATAGTTTATAAATCAGCCATATAGCTCACATCAGTCTACATAAAGAGGGACCCTGGCTAGGTAGTCCCAGTTGGTTAGAGCATTGCCCGATATGCCAAGATTGCCGGTTCTATCCCTGTTCAGGGTACATACAAGAGTCAGCCAATGAATGTATAAATAAATGGGCACATACAAGAGTGCATTAATAAATGGAACAACATATCAGTGTTTTTCCTCTCCCTCCTTCATAACAGCCCTGGCTGGTGTGGTTCAGTGGGTTAAGAGCCAGCCTGTGAACCCAAAGATTGTGGGTTCAATTCTCAGGGCACATGCCTGGATTACAGGCCAGGTCCCCAGTAGGGGGCATGGGAGAGGCAACTGATATTTCTGTTGCACATCGAAGTTTCTCTCCCTCTCTTCCCCCATCCCTCCCCCTCTTTCTAGAAATGAATACATTTTTAAAAATCTTTAAAAAAAGGAACAGGATGTTTTAGACAAAGTACAAGACATCAGATATTGGGAAAAGGGAGGAATCAGTACATTTGTAGTCATATACTAATAACTTAGAATTGAAGTTAATTAGAATTAAAATTGAAGTGCTCCCTCTGTATTTATCAGTAGTGGCAAGGGCACCTTGTTTTATAAAAGCCCCCCTCCTCCAGTTAATCCTGTACCGATACTTTAGATTACTTGCGGGCAACACCTTAAAAATAAAATCAAGTGGAATCAATTACTTTACTACCTAAAGGACCCTTTCCCCAATCGGTGCTGGTTTCAAAGAGAACCACTGTCTAAAGCGTCTTATTTACAACCCATAAGAGAAACTGGGAGCCAGTCTGTCAGTGACCTCACATCCTATTTATGCCCCAAGGAGCAGCTATTAGGGCCCTCCGCTACAGTGAACGGGGGTGGGGGGTGGGGGGACAAAGAGCAGTGCATTGGACAGATTTGGCAGGCCCTGATGCGCTAGTCAGCTCCAAGACGGGGTAAATTTACAAAGAGGAACCAGCTGCTTCACAGCAAACTACTCTGCAGCTGTAAGTAGGATGAAGGCACACAACAAACCACCCTTAAAATAGGCGCCCTCTCCCTGCTGACCTCTAGGGGCATCAAAAGTAAAAGTGTCCAGAGGAACCTTCCTAGTGAGTGCAAAGCCAATCCTAGTCTTCCTCGTCCTGCCTGTTTTCCCCAAACCCGCCGAGGCCAGTTCTGCATTACCCTAATCTCATATTGTTGTTTCTTGGCGACCTTCTCCTCTTTTCTTTTTTTGACATCCTGAGAAACAGAAAAGACTACTGTTAAACTACGGTCCCAGCAAGCAGTTTCCTCTCTCTTCTCCCTCTCTCCCCTTAACGCACCTGGGCTGTTTTTCTCTTCTTGGCTTGAATTATCTGGACCTCTTGGGGGGAATCAGTCTGGCTGGGCCGGGGATGCTGCTTAGCTTGCAAACGGCTACTGTGGTGGATTTTTAAAAAGAAAGTTTAGTCAGTCATGCGTTTCAAAGGTAGAAGCTAACATTAAAACATATCTCCAAGACAAATAATGTTACCTGCGTCTTGACATTCTCTTCAAGTGTATGAAACCTCTGGAAGGGAGAGAGGAAACCGGAGTTAAGTACACTGCCATCCATGTTCTCCCAGTGCCAATTAGACGCTGATTCAGAGATTACAATTAAGTCTCTCGGGAGATGGCCTGAGCCACTCTACCATGCCGTCCGGCAGTATCTTAGTTATCTACTGGTATTAATTTTTTTGGCACATTCTTGAGTTTCCTCAACTTACTATGCAGCCAGGACGCGAGTTTTCAAATAGTTACAAAGCACACCCCAGTATCCTGAATGCGCATGAAAGGAGATCTTCCCTAAATGGGTCTTCTCTGCATCCTCCACCCTCTCCACCAGACCCTCCAGTGGGGCTTACACAGCGCCCCCACTCTCCACCCCTGTTCTGGATGAGCCGCGGAGCGAGGAGGTTGTGGAGGCAAAATGCCGTGGAGAAGCCGGTTCCGCGCCAATTTGGAGAGCAGCGGTGGCGGGGAAGCAGGGGGCGGAGGGAACTGAGACTTGTGTCACGTCCTTCAGCCTCCTTTCCCTCCTTCCCAGCCCCACTGGGCTCTGCTCGTCGCTTAGAGGGGGCACCAGGACCCCAGCTCCAGATGAGGGTGACGATGAAAGAAAGAGGGCTAAAGACGAGGAAACTTCTGGTCGGGGAACTTTACTCCCCGTGGAGGGGTCCCAGACAACCATCCTCTCCCACAGGATAGCTCCCCAAATGGGGGTGGGAGAGAGAAGCCCGTAGGATGAGAAGCTTTTCCGTGGCCGGGCACTCGGGGGCAGCCCTCTATCCCCCTTCGCTTCATCGACCCCCTGCCAAAGGTTCTGACAGGGACGAACGGCGGGGACCCATCCTCACCAGCCGTCTAGATCTTAGCCCTCCCACGTTTCCTCCCTCTGGCTCCCGCCCGCGGAATGGAGCAGCAGGGGTCGGGGGCTGCTTTTTTCCCTCCCGGATCCCCCCGCTAAGCCCAGCGATTCCTCACCGCCAAACCCGCTACCGCTCGGCTCTCAGCTGGCGCCGGCGCCAACCCAATATATAGGCCGGGCGAGGCCCGCCCCGCACGCATGCGCCTCAGAGTGACACTTCAGCCAGCGCGCTTCCCTCCCCCGCGCGCCCTCGCGGCTACCCCTCAGGCCGGGGAGCGCGCTCGGCCTCGGCCCACGACGGTCCTTCCTAGGGGTACGCAGATGTCGCCAGGCCCTCAGTCTGCGGCCACCTGCGCCCCACTTCACCTGCCTGCGCGGCCCGCCGGCGGGAGGGAGTCTTTCAGAAGCTCCTCCTCCGTGGGCCAGCTCCCCGCCGCTAGGCTTCCGCACCTCCCGCCAATCTGTTCCTGCTCCCTCCCGCCCTCAACTCCCACATCCTAAGGGTGTCAGGCCTTGGCTCAGCCCCCGCGAACGACCAAGTGGAAGCAGCTTAACAAACACACAGTGGCTAGGATTTGGCCATCCTGAGGCGCACGCAGGCCATTCGGCCAAGGCCAAGAGGAACCCGGCTCGTTCTTAAGAGACGCGGAGACGGAGAGGACCGCCCCTGAGGGAGGGGCGTATCTCCTGGAGAGCGGGCCAATGGGAGGCGAGGACGCCAGCGCAACGTGGAGCGGCTGCAGAATGTAAACACAACCCGGCGCGCCGCGGGCCACTCGTCCGCGCGCTCCACTCAAGTCCCGGCGCGCCACGCAGCTGGCCCTGGGCCCGCCGGGGGCCACCAGTGGCTACTCTGGGCAGCTATGCTCAGGGATGCCTATCTTGCACGTTGCTCCAGCCAGCCCACCCAGGTATGGCTCACCCTTGTTTTCCCGCTCCCTGCACAGCAGACTTGCTCCTTCTCCCCGTGGTTGGGTCACTGTGCACCCTGCCGCCCTGAACCTGTTCGGCGCCTTCCCACGCTATAGGCTCCGCGCAGGAAATGTTCGCGCCTTGTCACGCCCTCCCTTCCTCCTTTCCCACTCTCCAATTCCGGGACCCAAGGGTAAAACACCCCTCTGGAGAGGTGACTGGGGTGGTGTTCTCCCTTCCCCACGAGCGCGGCCCCTCTCTCAGGGCCGGGCCCGGAGCGGCGAGCGGTCTCACCACGTGCAAGCTCCGGTCTACCCGCCGCGCCCCGCCCCACCGCCGTCTGCGCGCCCTGCGGAGCCCGCGCAAGCGGCCAGCGCGGGAGGCAGCCCGCCTCCGAGCTATAATGGGAGGAGGCGGGTCGGACGCTTTTAGTTCTCTTCGACCCTCCTATCTAAATTTAGGGTACCCCGGCAGCCTCTATTAATGCCTCCGCCCCAGCACTCCCCACGACTGGACATTTCCGAGGAGGACGTGTCGATGGATACTTCGCAAACAGCGTTTGTGGCGGGACCTGTGGGGCAGGAGCTGCCAACAGGAACAAAGACTCTCGGGGTGCAGGAGCTGTGCGAAGGCTCCCCGGAACCCAGGCAGCTCCGGGCAGACCAGGGCCAGCCGCGTTCGTCTCTGCGCCCTGGCCGCGAGTGAGCTGCGGGAGAGGGCCGGGGAGTCTGAGCCGCTGGGGTGGCCAGGGTTCGGGGCCCAGGCGGGAGCCCTTCCCGAGATGCACCAGGAGGCAGCGGCCGGGACCCACCCGGGGTCTCCTCCCTGCTCCTTTTGTGCTGCACGGTGTGTGCGGGCCTCGGAGCCTAGAAATAACGAGTGCTTTTGGGCTTTTAGCCCAGGGACAGCTCTCCTTTTCCCCACTTTCTCTTTCGTGTCTTTCAACAGTCTAGTGACACCGGCAAAGTGACGGGCTTTTCCCCAAATTTACGAATGAGGAAATAGTGAGTTTTACCCAGGGGGACAGAATCAGAAGATACCCAGAATCTTGTCAGACCCAAGAAGCTTCAAACCATTCGTAATTCTTAACGATGACTCTGTGGTTCGGGAAGGAGTTGCATCCCTTTTACAGTCACCGAAAACGCTGTTACGGTGTAAAACTTAGAGATCTGACAGCATGATGTTAAGAAAAATAAAAGGATCCTGACGCGAAAGGGCACCGGTTTGATTCCCGGTCCGTGTGCCTGCCTGGGTTATGGTTTGGTCCCGGTGGGCGGTGGGAGGGCTGGGGCGTGTAGGAGAGGCAACCGGTCTGTTTCTCACTCACATCATGTTCACCTCTCTTTCACTCTCCCTTCCCCCTCTCTCTAAAAATAAATAAACCAAGTCTTAGAAAAGAGGGGTCTTCACGCTGAACATAAGCAGAACTGGCCATCTGAATGAGTGAATTTGATATTCTGAACACCAGGGATGTCGACTAACATTTGTAGGATTAATCCTGGAGTACTGTATGCCCGGCACTGGGCTAACTAGTAAATTACTTGAAAACAGGACACTGGAATTAGAAATGTGCTTTGGTCAATGCCCTTGACTATGAAGTGTAGTGCAATCATAGTAAACGAGAAATTAGAAACACACCCAACAGGGTGACTTCTGCCCTGTTACAAGTACCTGGGCAGTGGTCAGGTGAGGCCAAACAGAACATGGGCTTGCCTGTCAGTTGGATTGAGGTTATAATCCTACTCTGCTGCAAGTCACCAATTTTTCCAAGCATGGGTTTACTCTAAAAAAGATATAACAACACACTCATTTCAAGGGTTGCTTTAAAGATTGCATTTGATTATGTGTATAGAGACTCTCGCATATCTGCCTGTCACAGAGCAGATGCTCAGTATGAACCCTTGACTCTCCTGTCCACCCCTGTTACTAGTTTATGCCCACAGAAATTAAGAAAAAACAGAAAGCTGAGTTATAAAGCTGTTTTCCAGAGTTTTGTTCATGTAGTCAGCCTTTTCGGTATCTATTTTAAGCATCATCATTCAATATGTTATCTTTGTTTTATATTTTTATATGTTTACTTTCAGCTCCCTCTTTTACCACTCATCTCAGTTTTAAAATTCACTTACTTTGAAATGTACAAAATTCCTGTATACTTGTAATAATTATAGAAATTTTGGCATTTTCTAAAGTATATTTTCCCCATTATACAAGCAAAGTTAAAACACTGTGGTATATAACTAGTGCTTTCATTTTCAGAAGAAAAGGAAAAAAAAAAACCCTGGAACATTCTTAGGGGCACAGGTTTTTTAAAAATTAGGCCCAGCCCATTTATTTCTTGCTTCTGTACATTTTTATCTTTTCTGTGAAGCCCTCTACAGACTGCTTCCTCTGTAGTTATGAGGAATAATAATTACCTCACCAAGCAATAATTACGTATTAAAATGTCTTTTATTTCCAACTAGGCCTTGGACCTCATTTTGTCCATCTTTTAATAGTCAGGACCCAGCAGGTCAGAGGCATACATGGTAGGACCTTGGTAAATACTGAGTTGAATGATGCATAGTATATCCTGTAATGGAACTTTTCATTCTCTATGGTTAGAGTGATGGATGGTAGAATTATTCCTAATTAGTAGGGTTTTTAAATTAACCAGCTGTTTTTTAGAAAAGTTTTAGATTTACAGAGAAATCAAGCAGGCAGAACAGAACTTCCATACACTTTCCCACATGCCCCCGACACTTCACAGTCTCCCCTATTCCTGGCATCTGACATCAGTGTGCTGCAGTCAGTACCATGTGGGCCAGCGTTGATGTGTTATTAACAAAAGTCCATACTTTGTTCCCATTTCCTTAGTTTTACCCTAATGTCTTCTTACTGCTACAGGATCCAGACATCACACTTGGAAGTCCTGTCTCCCTAAGGCTCCTCTTGGCTGTGATGGTTTCTCGGTTTCCCTTGTTTTTGACATCAGTGACAGTTTGGAGGAACTGACCAATACTTGCTGGCCAAGTATTTTGTAGGAGTCCTTTCTACTGGGATTATACTGAGGTTATGGGTTTGGAGGAGGACGATCACAGAGGTAAAGTGCCATTTTCATCACTTCCTATCATGGTTACATACTATCAACACGGTTTATGACTGTTGATGTTGACCTTGATCACCTGGTAGTGTTTGCCAGGTTTCTCCACTGCAAAGTGATTCCCCCTCTCTCCATTCTATACATTTTGGAAAGAAGTCACTGCGCAGCCCACACCTAAGGGGTGGGGAGTTATGTTCTTCCACCTTTAGGGTGAACTATCTACATAATTTATTTGGAATTCTTTATGGGAGATTTTTTCCCATTTGGTTAAACTTGCTTATTATCTATCTTACCTAAAATACATTTATAGAAAAAATTCTTCCAAATTTTAATTACCCATTAGATTATTGCTTTTATTGACTCATCAAAAACATCTTTCAGTAAACTTTTCCTTTAACGGTGAGTGACAGTACAGTGACTACTAATACAGTGTGGAGCCGCCACCTTGATCTATGCTAGGCACCAGCGGTTTGAACTACCCTGCATTTGCAGTGTCACAGCACCGATAACACAGTGAAACACACAGCTGTCTTGATTTTACTGCCAAAATAGTTTGGGCCTTGTGGTCCCCAAAAGAGTCTTTGGGACCCCCAGAAGTCTACACTTTGAGAACTGCAGATCTAGTTTCCAAACTAGAATGCTTGAAGTCATCTTAATCGTGTCTTTCTTCCTTTTTTCCTGAGCTCCGTAATCATAGTTAGCACTTCCTGAGTAAGATGATGCACTGCACTCCACTCTAAGCTTTTACAGTGCATGCACTCCACCAACACCGGGAGACAGGTGTGATTGCTGCTGTAATCCCCGCTTTCCCAATGAGGAAGCTGAGACACAAATGTAATTTGCCGGAGACCCACACTGGGAGTCTGACTCTCGCACCCCTGTGCTGTGCTGTCTCCCGTTACCATGGTATTTCCAGATGAATGATCTATTTTCCCCCCTCTGCCTTAGTTCAGGACTCCAGTCTTTCTTCAGTTATTGCAGTAATGGTACCTGGGGTTAAAGGCCAAACCCCTGAACACACAAAGCCTCTTGCACTCAGGAAGTCCAACTGCCTGCTCTTTTCCACACCCCTGCCCTGCTCACTTGGACCTTTGCACCTACACCTCTCATTCTCCACCCCACTAACTCTGATGTATCCGTGAATACTCAAACACCACCTCCTCTAGAAAGCTGTCCCGCCCCGCATGGAGGTAGGACTCTTCTTTATACTCCTTCCTCCCCTACTGCTCCCCTCCCCACACCATGCATTCCTCTCCCACTGCCTTTATCAGGCTGTGGGGAGCTTCAAGGGCTGGGGCTGTCTCATTCATCTCTGGGACTCTCATGCCTGGCTGACCTCAGCTCCCTTTGTGGGACAGATGGAAGGTCACAGAGTTGTCCTCACTGGGGGTGGCCCTTATAACTGGACCCTTGGAAGAACTTTGCAGCTGGCACTTTGGAGGGCTCAGCAGAGTCACAGCTGAGTGCTTCCCTCTAGGGTGAGAGCAGTCCCTCGCTTCTGGGATGCCAAGCAGTCTAGGCCACTATGGCTGGAGGGATAGGAGTAAGGGCTTCAGACAGAGTCCTCTTAGGATATGAGAACTAGAGTGCACCCTTGACATGGTCGGTCCAGCGCCCTCAGGGTTCATGGTGCTCCACTGTGTGGAGAAAGGACAGGGATAAATGGGAAGTTCTGGAAATCCAGAAGCTCTGGGTAGAGGTTGAAACAGGCAGGAGGGTGCATGGTGGGTCAGCCGGCTCTGGGCCAGGCACCGTGCTTGTTCACTGAGGGACATGGCAGTTAACAAGAAATGGGCCCTGTTCAGAAGACCTTGCATTCTGTTGAGGTAGAGAACAGAGGATACATGTATAACAAATAACTATCACTAAGCACCATGGAATAGATCAAATAGGGTAACAAGATAGAGGGGACTACTTTAGCTGTAGAGGGTAGGGAGTGATCTGGGAAGGACTCGGAGGATATTTTACCTCGTTCATTTAGTAATTTAGCACACACTAGGACACAGTAGTGAAGCAAACACAAATTTCTGCCCCCTCAGAGCTTAGTTCTGGTGGAAGGGGCATAGAAAACAAAGAAACATGTGTCAAAGAGTAATAAGAAGGAAGAGGAAAAATAAGACAGTGTAGGGATGCGATGGGAAGTGCTGTGCTAGTTGTTCAGGGAAGAAGAGCATTCCAGGCAGGGGGACAGTGCGACCAGAGGAGCTTGGCATATTTAATGAGCAACAAAGAGGTCAGTATGGCTGGAATGTAGTGAACAAGGGAGAGAGTAGGAGGAGAGGCAGCAGGAGGGAACGGTTTAAAAGATTGTTGTGTGGCCCTGGCTGGGGAGCTCAGTGGCTTAGAATGTCATCTGATACAGCAAGGTTGCAGGTCCTATCCCCTGTCAGGGCACATGTAAGAATCAACCAGTGAATGCACAGATGGGTGAAACAAAATTGATGTTTCTCCGCCTCATATTTCCCTGTCTCTATCTTTTCCTCTCCCTCTAAAATCAATAAATTGGAAAAAAGAAAGAAAAGATCATTGTGTGGGCTGTGTGGGGAACAGGCGCCATCAGGGAGAGCAGGTAGTGTGGTCCAGATGGAAGGTGATGGTGGCCTGGAACAGGGTGGGGTGCTGGGGTTGAGGAGAAGTGGATGCATTAGGGATATTGTTGGAGGTACAGCCCAAAGCAGGTGCTGTTGGATTGGATGGACGGGACAGAGACAGCTCACAGGCGAGCAACTAGACCAGTGGTTGTCATTGGAATGGGGAAGGGAGGAGGGGCTTTAGAGCAGGATGAAATAGAACTGTTTTTTCGGACAGGTCAAATGTTAGTTTCCCCCTACATTTTATTATGAAAACTTAAAATGTTCAGCAAAACAGAAAAGACTTCTAACGAACACTTATATACCCACCACCTAAATTCCAGTGACATTTGGCTATGCTTATTTTATCACAGATCTCTCCATACATCTATCCCTCTTCTATCCATCATTCCATGTTATTTTTGATGCATTTCCAAAACAAATGGAGATTATTAGAACACTTCCCCTAAGTACTTTATCATGTATAACATTAACAGACTTTAATATTTGTTTAGGTTTTTCTTTTGAGATAAAATGTATTTTCAATGAAGAATACAAGTTTAAATATATATTCTTAATGGGTACACTGTGTCACACCAACTCCTGTCAAGTTGTAGAGCATTACTGTCACTCCCAGAAAAGTTTTCTTTCCCTAGTAACTCCACTTCCACATTCCTGGGGGAGCCACTGTTTTGACTTTTTCCACCATAGATTGGTTTTACTAGTTCTGTAATAGAGACTATATGTATATTCTACGTATATGTGTATATATTGTCTCTATACATGGATATGTGGAATTATATACATACATATCTTTTTGTGTCTGGCTTCGTTCACTTAATGCAGTGTTTCTGACTTTTATCCATGCTGCTGTATATCTCGGCTATTTGTTTCTTTTTATTTCCAAGTAGTATTTCATTGTAGGAATATGACAGTTTGTTATTTTTTAGTTTTTAACTTTTATGAATAAAGGTGCTGTATGTCCACAAAAATGTCATTTTGTGGACCAACACATTCATTTCTTTTGGGCACATATCTAAGAGTGGAACTGCTGGGCCATACGCTGGGTACCAGCCCACCGACAAAGGAACGGGTGGGTACCTCGTGGCAGAGTCACGCTGTGGAGTGCTGTGCTGTAGGTAAGGTGAAGTGGAGCCATGTGTATCAATATGGATGAATTTCAAAAACAATGTTTAGGGTGGGGGAAACAAATTTTAGATCACAACATTCAGTGTGATATTCATATAAAACTTGAAAGCATGTGAAGCAAATATTACGCACAGTTATGGATATTTATGTAGTAACAGCATAAAAGCATGCTTTGCGAAAATAATCATCAGTTCCAGGATAGTGGTGTCTTAGGGTAGGGGAGATGAATGGGATCTGAGGGGTTCAAAATAGGTTTCAACTGTATCGGTAACGTTGTATTTCCTTAAAAGCATCTGAAGCAAATATGGTAAAATGTTAAGATTCTATAGAGTTGGGTGACGGATATATGTTTATTATATTAATCTCTCAAGTGTTTGGTTTTCTGATTGCAAACTTGTGTAAGGAGCTCCTGATGTGTTTATTTCATTTATTCACTTTGCCCTGGTGCCTCACGTCTGTAGATAATTGAAACTGGGCTGAACCCCGACTTCTGACCCTCCCTCTTGTGACTGCCACAGTTCAGGAGAAGCCCCTTAGACCGCTAGGGAGGTGGCGGGGCAAATAGCGCCTCTGACCTGCTGCCGCCTGCCCCGCAGACGGCTTCCCAGCCTTCCTTCCCCACCCAGTTCCTGAGCTCAGGCCTGGGATCCCTGCCAAGTTCTCCCTTCAGTCCCGGGCCCAAACCCTACTTAAAATGAAGCTATATTTTAAAATATTTATTCTGGTCCATTGCTTTGGATTTTTCTTCAGGGCACTAACTTTACATTTGTGCAATTTCCTTTGCTTGTCTCCCTATCACTCCCTCTCTCATGATTTTTCTTAATTTCTGTTTTGTCTTTCTCACTTTTATTTCTCTTCTTATGACTCCCAGAGTCCCTTACACTGAGTGGTATCTCCTCTCTCGTGTTTCTTGCCGTTTTTTTTGTTGTTTTTGAAATGTTTATTTTTCTTACACTTACTTTCTAAGTCTCTTCCTTTCTGTCCTGTGTCCAATTGTTTGTCACCTTCTGTTGCCTGACTGACCCTTCATAGAGTTCTTTATTTCTGCTTTCTCATCTTCCTGCATAGCTGCCACTACCTCATTGCATTTTTTAAAAATGTACAATAGGGTGTGGTGTTAACATTTTCTTCTGCTTTGTGGCCACGTTTCTCTGGTCAGTTTTCATAGTCTTCAGGGAAGTTTTGCTGCTTGTTTTCAGATTTTTTTCTGATGGTACCTTTGTATAGATGTTTTTTCTACAGGGTCTTTGAATAGATGTTGAGTTACAACTTATTTCTAAATGAGTTGGATTTTTGTAAACCAATTATTAGCAAGAGAATCCTGTGATGGGAGTGAGGAGGCATTTCTTGTTTCTCAGCTCAAGGGTTCCCTTCTCTGTCAGTACAGGGATGTATACTTCACCACCTGGCACCTCGGTGTAGCCAGGCCTCCTCTGAATTTAGGATCCTAACTGGCTCAGGTGGGCTCTTACAACTAGGCCAGAGCTTCCTTGGTTCCTTCCTCAGCCACCGGTTCTGAGGCCTCCTGCCCCTTCCTGCCAGTGTGCTTCTCTCCCTTTCCTAAGCTGCATCTGTGAGTCCGCCAGGTACCTAGGGATTTTTTCTTCCTCTCCCAGTGTTCCTGCTCTCTCCCTTCTCTGTCCTGCTCACAGCTGAGTTCTCTCCCCCTGGAGCTCAGTTTTCCCTGGGTGTTGCTGGGACCTGCGCCACCTGGACTCTTGTGCAATGTCTGGTCTTTCCCATGGCTCCTAGTAAACCACATGTCATGGGTTACTGTGCTGGTCCAGAGGTGACACTACACACAATGTGTGATTTGTGTATCTTCTCACTAACTCATTTCATTGAAGATTTAAGTTAGTAGGTGTTTCACACCTTTGTTCTTGTTCCTCTGGTTTTCAGGAAAGTTAGAAAAATTATGAACAGAGTTGTCACCACGCCTCCGTTGGGCTGGTGCAGAGTCCTTTGCCAGGCATTTGGAGCGGCCTTGGTTGTACTGCAGGCTCTCAGATGTGACCACTGCACCAGCCACACTAGTTTACCCCCACCCCGGGAACTCACCGTGCACATCGCTTCTCTGTGTGCCTGCGGCTCCCCACGTCTGCAGCGGGCCCTGGGGACTTCTTCATGGTGGCTGTTTCTGGTCACCCAGCATATACTTCTCCTTCTCCCTTTCTCCTGGTGTCAGAACCTACCCACCACCCACCAACAGGCATGTAATCCCAGTTTGTGAATCAGGGTGCCCCTTCTCTGGCACCAGTTTCTGGAAAGCTGTGTGGTCCAGGCAGGGTCAGAGTCCCTCCCTGAGTCTTCCTTCCACTAGAGCTAGCTCAGAAGTCTGCATCCTGCCTTTGGGGTCACTATGTTAAAGAATGTCCATCTGGAGGAACACCTCGTTTGTAAAATTAAAGGATTCAGGGACACAGAGAGCAGAGGAGAAAGCTTCCTTGTTGAAGTCCTGGACCCACCCTGAGGTTCCTAGTAACATAAGCCAGTCATCACAGTTTAGCTCAAGAAATTCTGAGTCAGTGCTGTCTTGTGCAACTGACTGTTGTATCATGTATCACACTGTATGGCGACTGTAGTTGCCTGTATCCCCCACGGAAAGCCCTTCATTGCAGGACCTGCCCTGGTTCACCACTGGGTGCCCAACACCTAGCATTGCACCCATCTTAGATGCCAAGTCCTTCATGACATGTTCCATGTCCAGTGAGAGGGGCTGTGCACAGTGTCCGGGACTGAACCTGTCACGAAGCAGGCTGTCCCCGCAGCTGCCTCCTTCTTGCCTTAGCTCCGTGAGTCAGAAGTGATGTCTTTCTCCTTGGCGCTTCCATATCTCCTTTAATCAAGTGGCACCTACTCATACTGTCTTACCTTGGTGTTTATAAGTTTATAAATGTGGCGGTAAGTGCCAGGAAGCACGGGCCTAGCACAGTGCCTCACACGGAAGAATCTGCAGTTGTGGAGTGAACAGCTGGATGCACAGTGACCAGCACTGGAGAGGGATGAGATGGAGGCTGGTCGTCCATTCATTACTGGCTGTGCGAGTCCATATATGCAGTGAGTCACGGGGTAGAAAGGAGCCTGCAGAAAGGGTAAAGCTGAACCATTCTTTTGCAGAATGTATGAATGCTGTTCAAAAATCTAATTAAAGCCTTAACAAACTGAGCACAGCTGAGAAATAGCTGTGTTATCCCCTTTGTCCCAGCGTCTTACCCCTTGGTGAAGGCTGTGAAATTGTCCAAGCCAAATCACCAGAATGAGGAAGGAGGCATGAGGAGTGCGGGTGAGTGTTTACAGTGCCTTCAGTTCTGATGAGCGCGGACACTGAGTGCTGCCAAGAGAAGAGGCCAGGAGCTCTGGGTCCAGAGCTAGGTTTCACACCTCTCATGTCAGCCTCCTCCTCTTCTTTGCTGGGTGTTCCTTATATGATTAGTAATAGTTGGACTGATACAACCTTTCTGATAGGGTGTAAGCTCCAGAGGGCCAGAGACTTGGTCTGTCCTGTTCAATGCTCAGTCTCGCAACACCTAAAGCGGTGCCTGGTCCCTGTGTGTGGGGCCGTAGAGGGAGCTGCACACATATTTATTGAATTCTCTACAATAGTGGATCCAGTTTTATTACCTTGCATGTATCTTGCTAAAGCATGTATATTTAACTTTCCTTATCCAATGCAGATGTTAAAAGAACATTTTCAAGTCCAAGTTCCATGACGTCAGTGATCTCCGTATCTTATTCTCTAAGGTATCTCTAGTGCCTAAAACAGTAGACAGTGTCAATATTTATGGAATGAATGATTAGTGAAGTTTAAGTTGAGCAAACAAAAGGAAACTTGATTTAGTAACAATGCTGTGCTGCTTTTGTTTAAACATCTTTGGAGTTTGTAAAAGCGCTCCTACCAATATCCCCTCACTTGAGTCTTGCAACAACCCTGTGAAGTTCATTTTGTCAGTTTTATAGATGAGAAAAAGACTTGGAAGCATGAAAGGGCTGGGCTAAGATTACATAGCTTACAGGCTGGAACTCGAACTCCAGGCTTGATTCCAGATTTTTTTTTCATGGATACCTGGACAGTGAGACGGAATTAGTAGAAAGCTATCAACATTGTACTATTGGAATTATAGAACCTTACAGTTGGAAGTGGCCTTACACATCACAAATTCCAAACCTCTCCCTCATTTTTCAAAATAAGAAAATAAGGTTTGGAGAATTTCTACTATGTATCCAAAGGCACAGCTCCGGCTTAAGAAGTAATCTCACTGAACTGGCTCCTCCACTTCCTGCCTCAGACCCTCTCAGTTTGAGAGAGTGGACTGAGCCAACCCGAAACCATGCTGCCCTCTGCTTCCCTGCTCTGTTGGTCCCTGAAAGCCTCACCCCTTTCTGACAGGATCGTGGCCCCTGCTAAAGGAAACTTGGTCTTCCCCTCTCTCTTTCTGTCTCCCCGCCCCTCCCTTCTTTCTTGATTACCTCGCAGGTGAAGGAGGAGGGTTAGGGAAGAGGTGTCTGGCCAAGGTTCCCTACTTCCTCCCCATGCAGTCTGGTTTTGAAGTGTTCCTGACTCAAAGCCCAGTTTTGTGTTTCTGTCTCTGATGCCCACGGTACAGACACCACCGGCTCAAGGAGGGTTCACGTCATCTGGAATCTAATGGAGCCTCACCTCTGCCAGACAGGAATGACCTCCCCAGGTCTCAGGGAAGGCACATTTCATTGTTTGGCCTCGCATCTCTTTCTGTTTGAGTCAAAACCTGACAACAGAAAAACGCAAACCCACATTTTACCAACAATCAAAGAAATGCAGTGAAAACCTGCTTTTCAACCATCACGTAGGGAAAAAGTTATGGAGAGTAATACTATTTCATGCTGGCAAGAGAGAGAAAATAAGCTCTCATACATTGCTGCTGTAAATACGAATTGTACCTTCTGGGAATGCAGCCTGCTCTCTATTAAAATAAAAAAATGGAGATTACATTCAGTAATGTCATCTTTGTTCATTTATCCTGGAGAAATCAGGGTTCCAGTTTATAAGGTTGTATGTTCAAGAAAGTTGACACAGCTTTGTTGTAATTGCAGAACTCTAAAAAGCAATTTGAATTTCTGTTTTGAATCTCAGAAAGTATTGAATAAATTCTGGTTTGTAATACAGAATATATTGTGCAATTTTTTTAGAAAGATGAGTGAGGGTTACATGTATGGACTTGGAAAGCTCTCTATGGATGTCATGTGAATGCAGTGATAAAAGCTGCAGACTAATGTTAATGGGGTGATGTTACTCTGAGAAAAATGAGGAAATTTACATGTGTGCATATGTGACTATGCGTCTGGAGAAAGAAGGGGCAAGACACCATTGTAGCTGACAGAATTTGTCTCCTGGAGGGTAGAATTGGAATGGAGAAGGAGATGTTAACACATCTGTGGTGTTTGTCTTGTTACAACAAGCATGCAATGATGTGATTGTTTTGGTGAAAATTTGTTGAGAGATTGGGTTTGAGAGATAGACAGATGGGTTATAATCTAGTTTCTATCACTTAATAGTTGTGAGAGGTTTGGTAAGATACTTAAGCTCTGTCCTCATCTGTAAAAAGGGAAATATCTACCTCAGGGTGCTTGATTACAGGAAGTGGAAGTGTAAAGCATGCCGTACAGTGTAATCCTTCTATAGATGTTAGGTGTTTTTTCCTTCTACACAAACGATTTGGAGTAGAATATTAAAACACTCAAAATGTGTTGGCTATGCTACTGCTGTTTGTTACCCTGATATTTTCAACTTGGCATTGACCTACCGAAGAGGTCTTTATGAAAAAAAAATATATATATCCAGGACATAATCTCTATTTCCCTCTTAATCCTTACAGAGACAAAGTAAGAATTAATATGCACTGGTGCCTCAGCCTCCGGGGGTTACCTGGTACCTCAGTTATAAATAACCCACATGAGAAGTAGGAAGGATGGAAGAGGGCCTCTGAATAGCCAAAACGGATGCCTGAAGTTTTCACTTCGCCAGATCATTTACCCTTACTCGGATAACCCAAACCAGCTTTTCCAGCCCAGGCACATTAGTGAGGAAGCTATGGCAGGCACCCTGAATGAAGCCAAGAGGGACAGCCTGGTCTGGGCCTAGGGTGCAAGTAGCTCGGCCTACTGTTGAATTTTATGCAGCTGATACTACATAGCAATAATCTGTGACTTTCCTCTTTCACACAGCACTTCAGAAGTATGGATTTTGATGTGTAGGACTACAGATTGTTCATTTTCACTTTATTTAGTTCTCTACTATATGAATGGACCACAATTTGTCCAATCTATCAGTGGTGCACATTTGGGTTGTTTCCGGCTCCTGGCTAATGAAAGTTCTGGTACATGAGTCCTGGTGCACAGAAGCACACATTTCTGTGTGGTGCACACCTAGAATGGAATTGCTAGGTCACTGGGCGTGCATGTCAACAGAATACACACACACTTGGTATTGTCAGTCTTTAATTTTTGCCAATCAAGTGAACATCGTTTTAATTTGCACTCTTGTGCTTAGTAACGAGGCTGAGCATTTTTTCAAGTATTACCTGGTCATTTGAGGTTTCCTGTAAACTTTTTTATTTGTACTATTTTGTAAGATTTCTTTATATATTCCCAATATGAGGACTTTGTTGATTATGTTGTGGACATCTCCCACTGTGGCTTATCTCTTCATTCTTGGAGACTTTCTTATTTTGAAAGAATTTTAGACTTACAGAAAAGTTACAAAAATAATACCCTTCATTTAGCTTCCCCCAATATTACCAACTTTTCTCACCACAGTATAATTATCACAATAATTTTTCATGACCTTGACACTTATGATGAGTACTGGTCAGGTATATTGTAGAATGTCCCTCCGTCTGGGTGTGTCTGGTGTTTTCTCTTGGGCCAAGTTTAGGTATTTTGACCAGATGGCCACGGAAGTGGTGTGTCCTCCATGTATCGTATTAAAGAGCACATGAGGTCAGTGCCTTACTGCTGGTAACGTTAACCTCCATCACTGGGTTAATGTGCTATCGGCTCGTTTCTTCACTATGGAGTTACTGTTTCCACCTTTGTAACTGACAAGTATGTTAAAGGAGATGCTTTGTGACTTTGGTGCCACAGTTCTTTTCAAATCTCTGCCCACAATTTGTTGGTGACAACACCGTGGTGTTTGCCTAAAGGTGACGTAATTTACATTTTCCTTGCTCTACTTATTAATTGGAATTCTTCTGTAAAGAGTTCACTCTTCTCCCCCATGTATTGATTTATATTGATATAGAGCCACAGATATTTCATTCTGTGAGGGGTAATTCAGTACTATAATTTTTTATGTTGTTCAGATGATTCCCGCTTTTCTCCATTAGCTGCATCAGTTGGCTCCTGTCTCTCTGACGTGCCCCATCCTTTCTCAAGAACTTCATTTTCTGGCTCCACAAATGTTTCAATATCACCTTATGTACTTCCTGCACAACCCTGGAATGAACCACTTCTTCAAGGAGCTCTGTCTGGTTTCTCTTACTGGAGAGATGATATTGAGGAACCAGCTCTGGGCTCTAGGGGCTATCACTGGTACTCTTGCAGGTCCTCTCAGTGAAGTGTGTGCATACACTCGAACACACACACACACACATCAATATTCACTTCCACACCTATCTGTACATGTTAAAATTACGTTTACCCCAATACTCCCATTCCATTTTTACAAAAAACTCCACTTCCTGAGTCGTAACTTCTTTCTCTGACAGTCTAATTTTCGATGCTATGTAAGCTACTACACGTGCAGCGGCTTGGAGAACGCCCTCCACATATTCTCTCTGGGTTTCAGTAGTCATTGTGCACAGCACAGCTGGGTTCTCTGCTCCCTTCTCATTCAGAGCTGGACCAAGGAGGATGAGCCATCACGCTCCCTCAGGTTTGGGCAGATTCATCTCCTAGCAGGTGTGAATTCACAGCAGCTTTCTGTTTCAATTCTAGCAAGGGAGAGTCTCTAGAGCTTCATGACCCTGGCCTCTAGACTCTGTTTCAAAGTCAACTGATAAGGGACTTTAATTACATATGCAAAATCCCGACCTTGGCCTTACTATGTGACCTAATCACATTTGCCATATTCTGTTGGTTAGAAGTGGTCATGGGGCAGGCAGACTTCACTGAACAGGGTGGGAGGAGAGAAGCCATGCCTCCCTAGGGGTCACCTTAGAGTGTACCTGTCACACAGTGTGTGGAATCTGCCTCTCCATCTCTTCCACAGAGCCACATGCTTAGTCCTAGTGTGTGCATAAAATGACAGAATTGCCAACTCATACCTCTGTGAAAAACGCTTACTAATTCATGTATTTGTGCAGTTTTCTGTCCCAGCCAGTCAAAGTACTCATTCCAGCTATTAGGTTAGTTCTCTTTCCTTTCAGTGAGCATATGTATTCATTTGCAATAGTTACATTTGATTGTTAATTGTTTCCTGTTTTGGCTGTCCTCACTGCCATGCTAGTTGATTACTTTTTATTTTGGGAGTTGTTGGAAGCATTAATATAGTTTTAAGAGCCAAAGCTACACAAAAAAGGGTGCTCAGAGGAATGTTGCTCTGCCCTCATCCCCCCGAACCTGCTTCAGTTCCTCTCTCCTTTCCAACTCCTTTTTATCCATCCTCTGTAGGTAACCAATCTTTTTAGTTTGTGGTTTATTCTGTCTCTTGCACAAATGAGCATATAAATGTGTTTTCTTATATTCCCTTCTTACATGAAGGGTAGCTTACTATTTTTTTTGTATGTTACTTTTTTTTTTACTTAAGAGTTTTAGAAATCTCTCTGAATCAGTGCACAGAGCTTGTCCTCGTGGTTTGTGTTTGTCTGGATGCGCATGGCCCTCCATTGTGTAGATACAACATAATATTTCAACCATTCTCCTATATTTAAGCAGTTACGTTGTTTCCAATATTTTGCATTTACAGATGACACTACAACGAATAACCTTGTTGTCAGTATAAGTTCTAAGGAGCTCAATTATCTTAGGTCACATGCCAAACTGTGAAGCAGGGACGTGCCCACCCCACAGAACACCTTCACTCTGATGCACCCACTTTCAGACTCCATGCCGTCACTGCCCTGGGGACGCGATTGAGCATGTCAAGCCACTGTGGTTACCACGTGTGTAGGCCCCTAACCTGCCATTCCGGGGTTGACTCTTCCGTTTCAAGCTGCTTCTTCCCAAGTCAACTTTGGTGACCTCATTTTCAACTTTGGGCTGACCCTCCTCACCTCTGCTCCTTATCTTGTCATTCCAGTGGAGAGTCTGAGAGATAATAAAAATCTGTCTTGAACCCTGGCTGGTGTGGCTCAGGGGATGGATTGTCTGCCTATGGACTGAAAGGTCGCTGGTTTGATTCCTAGTCAGGGCACGTGCCTGGGTTGCAGGCCAGGTCGCAGGTTGGGGGTGTGGGAGAGGCAACCAATCAGTGTTTCTGTTCCTCTCTCCCTCCTTTCCCCTCACTCTACAAATCAATAAATAAAATATTTTTTAAAAATCCATCTTGAAATAGCCTATAGTTCTAGAATGCTGATCTTCCTCAAGGATTCCTTAACACGAGAGTTCTTTGAGCTACCTGTTCAAGCATTTTGAATGTTCACTGGACTATTTAGACTAGAGGTCCCTAACAGGGGGCATTAATAGATACAGGGTATGTCCATACTGCCCTAAAATGTTTTTAAAGATTGTGTCTGCATTCATGTGGGAGAAGAGCCACTGAGAATTCACTAAGACAGCTTTAAAAAGTCTAAGAACCAATGTATTAAATTATATATATATTTAACACAGATTAGTTGGAGGGAAAAAGTACTGGCTTGGAGTTACCCTCAAATTCATTTTCACTTAAGTGGCTATTGTAATATAATACACTTATTTTACACAAGTTTTTTTTAAAAAAGTATTTGAAGTATATATTAAACACATCTTTTGGACAAGTAAAACTAAACAGCAAATATTTTAAGGTGTACCTAGTTTTAAGACTAATGACCATAAAGAAAAAAAAAGAAGCTGACAAATGTGAAGTTAAAGGACATTTTATTTACTGACAGATTAAAAACCGTAACTCCAGATGGTGCTAAATGCACCACTGAACCCAATCACAAAGAACTGCTGTTAATACACAATTTTTAAGCAATGCTACACTTATTTTTGGCAAAGTGCTGTATTGTTTAGTCTGTGTATAAAACTGACCAGCTATGAACTAATCAGTATAAAAATTTCTATAAAAACAGAAAAAATTTAGACAGTGGCTCAAGAAAAATAAGCTGCCATTTATGCATAGATTGATGTACATACAGTATAGAACCTAACCAAATGTCCCTTTGTAGTTTTCAAGTTGTTAAAAAAAAAAAGTTTGTGTCCAGAAACACATCAAGAAGGCACATAGTACAATCTACAATACTCTTCAGTCTCTACAACTGATGCCCTGCCCTTGAAAAGCAAATGTACAGTTCACAATTTTACTTGAGAAAAAAACAAAGCCACTTTTTTCCTTTGAATAACACACACAATTATTGATTAAAGTTCCAAACCTCTGGAGGAAAATGCAACCAAAAAGCAAGCAAAACCACTCACACACACCAAGCCAGGAAACATACACATCTAACCTCACCAAGTACTGGTTTGGTTTTCAGAAGTCCATCTAGAAAACAAATACTAACACCTAAGGCAAATACAGAGCAAAACTGGGCATTTAATAATTATATAAGTTTTAAAAAGTGGTGTAAGGGAAATTCTCAATGACATACAAAACATGATCCATTTAAGCTGCCTTCCTTTGAATAGTAACTTCTCCCACATATAGGATACTGTTGCAAACAGAAAAAGGTATCTTTATTTGTATTCCTTCCAGCACCTTTCTTCCCCCAAACCACCGACATTGGTGTCAAATTTCAAGTGAAACTGCTACATGGCAAGGCTGACACCATTGCATTAAGTTGGTTTTCTAACTAAAGCATTTTACATAAAATTTTAAGCATTAAAAGAAGTAGATAAGGATGCCATTTATAATGCATCAACATGAGTGATGGCAGTGAAACCATCCATGACAAATTAAGAGAATTTAATCTGTGTATGGGCCTTATAATTTTAAGGTAACATATGCTAGTATCTCCAATACAAGGAGCAGTCTCTAAACTGATTCTAAAAACAAAAGCTAATACTTGGAAACCCTTAAACTTTCTCCATTAATCTATTTAAATTTAAATGTCTATCTTCTAGTTGGAGTCCTTCATTTTTTTTGTTTCTAACTCAAAGAAAATGAGGATAAGAAAGATGTTCTTTGCTCTTTTCTCTTATGAAAACATAAAGACAATATATTTCCTTGAGGAAGAGAAATAGCAAACACAGATTCAATGAAGACGTAAAGATTACCCACCAGTGTGCTACACCAATTTGAGAAGTAAAACCAATGGGCAATGCTGAACGGCCCTCTCAAGTTTTAGGTAAACTGTCTTACTAGGATCAAGGTACTGATACAACAGAGAAGACATGTAAAATGCAACAGTTTGCCTGGGAACTGGAAAAATGAACAGATGATTAATGTAAAAAAAAAGTTCCCTGGAATAGGAAGTCAAAAATCTAATCAGTTTGCACGTTCTGTAAACAATTCCCCACCCAGCCCAGCATGAAAATGCATTGCCACAAAAGATAAATAATGGATGGTTAACCTTCAACTTACAGTGCAGTACACAATTCAATTACTTGAGGAAGAAGAATAAACATAGAATATACATTACAAAATGTTTTCTTAACAAAAACACAAACTTTTGAGAAACATGGTGCATTATAAAAACTAAGACACTTATTTATGAGACTTGCTTCTGTGCACCACACATTCCAGACTTTTTCCAAGTAACATTCTGTATTATCAGTTTAGAAACAGCGCACTGACTTCAAAGGGGTTTTATTTCTCACGGCTTGAATTTTTAAGGAATATGCACTGAAGCACATTGTAAACCACTAATATTTACAACAGCAAAAATAATAATAATTTATAATAAATTGTATTTTGGCCATGTTTCAAAGAATACTTAACATGTTAATATCATTCTGTGTTATTAGTGGTCTTGTGTCTTGCACATAGTAGATGCCTAACAAACATCTAGTGACCAAGAACTTCAACTGAATTATGTAACTACTTTCTTCAATTCTTACATGTGCCAATTTTGGAAACCACAATATAGTATCACAGATGGTCTGGTAGCCCTTACCCTGAAAAAACATCCCAAAGACTGAAATTATTTGTCTTCCAGGAACAAGGCATAAAAGACTAGGCCTAGATAAGGAAAACAAAAAGGCAATAACTAATGGAGATGTAAATGTATGTAAAGTATCAGGAAATCTGAAAAAGAAAAAAATGTAAAAAAAGACCATTGTAGTTTTATATAGAAATCTGTTCATGCTGCCAAACAAATTCTCCTGGCTGAACTTCTGTAACTCATGAGGTACTAACAACTTGCATGCAATGTATTGAGAGGCTTACATCAAGAAAACATTTAGCTGGTCTATTTTCAAGTTACCAATATATGGCCCTATAACAAACATGATGTAAAACATACACACCTTCATGAAAACTCTACCTTATCTCCCAACCCAAGTAAACACAAATAGTAACAAACTTCTAGCTCAGTTTGACAAAACTTTACAGACTTGGCCCCTAAGAGAATACAAATAAATAAAAGGGTGGTTGAAATGGAAGGGGAATAAGGAGAGAAGGGGGATCTAGACTCTCGTTCTAAAGAGACATTCCTGGCACTTCATCAACGCCACCAGAAGAATCACCTAACACCACCATGTAACTACACTATTTGACTGTTTCTGACTCTAAACATCCCAGTCTAGTCAGAAGAGCACAGCTCTTCACTTAAAAAGAAAAAGTATCCCATGCTTGCCCACATCAAGCTGCTACAGAGTTACTGAGAAATATAATACTTTATGTAACTACATGCTGCTTTTTCCCTTGAAACATTGTAGAGACATGTACTTATTTAATGAGGGTGGCAAAGAAGATGGAAAAATAAGCTAGTTGATTATGAAGGTGATACTACTGCTCTGTAAGCAGAATGTGCTTTGGATTGTAAATGTGCTTACTTTAATTTCAGAAGATTTCAGAGTGTGGATGGCTCAGCAAAACCCATCACAACTGCTACAAAATAAAGTGACTGACTAGAGGTAAGAAGTAGATCTTCTCTGTGTCAAGTGACCTGGCCTCTGTGGGCATCGAACCCTGCACCCTCACCTCATTAGCACCAACACTCTGAAGAACAGTTGCGGCAGAAAAATTGCAACAGGCCTCACCCTCATCACTGGATTCAGTAGAGAGGCCCTTGGAATCTCACACAGGTACAGTTCTGGAGAGCCCCACTTCAAATCAGGACACGGTCCTCACAACAGCTGTGAGCGAGGTAACTACTACTGCTCCCCTGTTGGTGGAGGAGACAGAGGCCAAAGTGGTTTAAGGTTCTGCCTGAAGCCTGACTTAAAAAAAAAAAAAAAAAGAAAACTCAAGGAAGCTAACCTGTCCCTCTTCATTTAGACACCATGAAAGGCGATTGCCAGGAATTTGCTTGCTTGCCACTTGGCAGGACAGGCTCCATTGCAGAGGACTGATCACTGTACCAGAAATACAAGGCCTATCGCTTTTCCCTGGAGCAGATATAAATACGAAGTCACTCAACTGCCTGGACAAGTACTTCTGAATTTACAGATGTGAGGTGGCGAGTGAGCAGAGTTGGCAGGAAAGAATTCAAACAACTTAAATAGTGGACTAATAGGTTAGTTATGGACATACATTTTCCCAAATACAATTTCACAGGTCTAATTGAATCCCTCTGCACATGAGACAAGTGCTTTTGTCCCACGATACCTGTAATGTCTGTACCACGTCACACAGTCATGTCGGAATCAGTGAATGTACTGTTCACTAACACTTAATGTACCTGAATTCCAAAGTGAACTCCATGGCTAATCTGTGGGGGGGGGGGACCCATACACACAAAAATATATCAAGTTTTCTTTCAAAAGAGAATTCAGCCATAATTCCACTATAACCATGGGAACTATAACCTGTTAATGCTCATGTTAGTGTGTAAAAATGTATTTGTTATATACAGAAAAGATTATCAAGTACTGGTCAATAAAGTGTGTGGCTGACCCTGAGAATAAATTTTTGCTTACTCAAAAGATTGATTAAGTAATACAAAATAAAGTGAAGCTGAAAGACGCCTATTCTCATACTTGAGAAGAAATGTCTTTAAAATACTAACTTATGTACACTTTAACAGATTTAAAGACATCCCCAAACACCAAACACTATAACTGTATTATTGATATGTTTCCAAAAATACTCTGAAAAAATTTACAAAAACGTAACTGTTAAGAGCAAGGCATTATGTGATACACAACATGTAAATCTGGTTTTCAAGATAGTGTCTAAACACACTGATAAAATTATGTGATTGGTCATCAACTGGCTGTAGAGAGACAGCATCTTCATCATCCAAACACACACATCCACACACATGTACAAACCAAGAGAAACAAACCAACCAAACTTGAAATTCTTAGTAATTGTACTGACGTGGGCAGGGCTGATGGACAGTCCAGTTACTGTGCTTGACTTGCCGAGAGTGGCAATCCCTGGTAAGATTTTGGCGACGAAGGCTATTTCTGTTAAGAGACTGTCTTTCACTGTGTTCTTTTATCCACTGGGAAGGGCGAAAGCTCTTAGGTTGTTCCAGAAAAGCTGTGTGAGCAGCAACAGCTGCAACATAGCAGTGAATGTGCTGCCCCACTTCATTTTGAGCTTCCACTCTGAAACAGAAGAAAATGGGTGCGTGTTAAATAGAGTATGTTACTAATGAAAACTGCAAAGTTACTTAGCAATTCAATCAGCCATACTAACTTATGGCTGAAGGAGAGCTTAGTGTCTCATGGCTGACAGACAAGTTTGTATTTTGTGACTTTTCTGACTGACAATGGTAGAAAGAAGCAGCCAACTTTTAACAGAAACATGCCACATAATAATCAACAGGTGGTTAATTAAGCAGACCATTTTTTAAAAAATAAAAAAACTGCTTTACACTTTGAAAAAATGCTAAATTTCAATTACAAAGCAAACACTATGTGCTTTTCTAAGAGGGAAACTGACATTTACTGAGTATCTGCATCTGCCAACTATTTTGCAATGATGTATTTTAATTCTTGCCTATTAATGATCTTAATAGGAAAATATTTTAATTCCCAAGTTTTACTGATCAGAAATCTAAGGCTCAAAGTTGTGTTTAGGTCACAATTATTAACGGACTCGACCAGGATTCTAGCACAGGCCGTACTCCAAAGGACCGTAGTTATGAAGTAAGGTGAGCAGTGATGCACTGTGGCAACAGCACCTTCACCGACATTTGCTGTCTATAAGTGAAATGTCCTAGGAAACAAGGTTCACAACTGTATTTAATAAAACTCTATAAATGGAAAATCTACTCACTTAACACCTGTCTAGTAAGAAGCTACCTGCTTATTATTTGTATCATGACAGGGCACATTTTGGAATGGTATGTGCGCAGCAATGTCATGAAGACCCTTGGCTACAAGCCATATGATGTATTGTTTTCTATAGTAAAAGCTAATCAAGTAGGATATAGCTAAACTATAGTAATACAAGACATGAGGAATTTTAAGTTTTGTAAGGGTTATGTTATACAGGAAGGGCAGTTATACATTCTGTCTATAATCACTAGAGGAAAACACTATTTTAATATATTGCTTTCTAAAAAATAGTAGAATTGAAGCAGGCTGCATTAAGAAACTAATAGAAGTGAAAATAAAGCCTAGTTGTTAAAAGGTGGGCACCTTGAGTCCTTAACTTCCTGCTCAGACCCGTAACACAGTCTGAGAGGGAATGTGCTCACTCTGTGACAGCGAGTCTCACAAGCAGCTTTCCCTAGCCCTACAGATGTTAAGTGGCGAACTATTAAATCACTAGTAAGATTTAAAATGCTATTTAATTTTACTGTTAGGAGGTCAACTTTAACTGGTTTACTATGGGTCGTTAAATTGCACATATATTATTGAATTTAAGATTATGGTGTTTATAAAGGTTGAAACACAATAAAACACACACTCTGAAGTTCACCTGTAATTATAAAGCACCTTACTTTTATGTGCCCTGTGGTAATACCTCCAAGGATAGATAGCATGGAAATGATCTAACTTTTGAAAGACATGACTTATTTCCTGCTCAAAAAATACAGATATTTACTACACAGCCATTCTCCTAGTTTTGGTAACACCTAATTTCTACCTTGATTTAGTGGGCCTTACTTATAAGAATTTCAAGTCCAAAAATAAGGATAGTAAATAAGATTTTGGTTATTATAATAAATTGCAGCACTTTCTTATATTCAGAAAGAATTTTTGTAACATTAAATGTGTTCTTTTGATGTTATATATGGAAAAGTACTTATATAACTTCCCTATTGTTATATCAAAACATAACAAGATACAAAAACAAATGAGATACTAAGAAATTACATTTTCACTGATCCAAACCTGCAAATAGAACCAGATGCAGTACAAGGTCCTGAACTGGACACTGCTGTGTACAAACCAGATAAAATACTCTGGGCTCCAATGAGGAAATTGGAACATGGTTTGTGTAGATGAAGTGAAATTTTACTAAAAAAAGAAAGGTGGAGATCATTGCCTAAGAAGTAGATTATAAAATAGTATATGCAACTTGATCCCATTTAGGTTAAAAATGGTATGTGCGTGTACATGTATGTGTGGGTACATACAGGAAAACAATCTGGAAGGATATACCCTAAGGTCTCAACAGTATTCACCGCTGGGTAATAAAAATGTCATTTTAAATTTCTGCATATTTGCATTTTCTAATTTCCTGCAATGCATATGCACTGTTTCTCTAATGTTGTTTACAAATAACATTAGAATATATACATATATTCTAATATATATATTCTGACTATAAATATACACACACACACACTTTAAATACTGAAAAATATATATACAAATGTCAGTAAGTTTACAGTGACTATTAATCATGCTAAATTCTTGAATAGAATTCCTCACAGGTGAGATCAGAAACAGGAAGAATTTACCATGAGATGCCACTTCACACTAGTCAGAACGGCCATCATAAACAAATCAACAAACAAGTGCTGGAAAGGATGCGGAGAAAAGGGAACCCTAGTGCACTGTTGGTGGGAATGCAGACTGGTGCAGCCACTGTGGAAAACAGTATGGAATTTCCTCAGAAAACTGAAAAGGGAACTGCCTTTTGACCCAGTAATTCCACTGCTGGGTTCATATTCTAAGAATCCTAAAACACCAATTCAAAAGAACCTATGCACCCCAATATTCATAGCAGCACAATTCACAATAGTCAGGTGCTGGAAGCAACCTAAGTGCCCAGCAGTAAATGAGTGGATCAAAAAACCATGGTACATTTACACAATGGAATTCTATGCAGCAGAAAGAAAGAAGGAGCTCCTACCCTTCACGACAGCATGGCTGGAACTGGAGAGTATTATGCTATGAAAATAAGCCAGGCATGAAATACAAATACCATATGATCTCATCTGTAAGTGGAGCCTAATCAACAAAACAAGCAAAATATAACCAGAGACACTGAAATAAAGAACGAACTGACAGAAACCAGAGGGGAGGGAGGTAATGGGGGAAAGAAGGGGAAGGGTTGTCAAGGAACTTGTATAAAGGACCCAGGGACAAGGCCAAAGGGGGTGAAGATGACGGTGGGAGGTGGGAGTGGGTGGGGTGGGGGACAGTGGTGGAGGGGAAATGGAGACAACTGTACTTGAACAACAGTAAAAAAAAGATTCAGGAAGAATTTTTTAAGAACTGAAGAAATTAATTTGAATCAAATATAAAGCAATTAAATCAATACTAACTCCAAAAACTTGTAAATTTTTGTTGGAATGCCTCGCTGACCTTTTAATAAGCTTACAGGGCTGAATAAAATGCCAGTTAAAGTAACATTTCCCATCAAAGATCTTACCTAGTAGAAAGCTTAGGTTAACTATTTAAGCAAACTGTTTTTCAATTTGATACAAGCATATGTCTACCTTCATTTAGGATAAGCTACAATGTTGGGACTTGACAGTGCAGTAAACTCTGGTAAAGTTAAATTAAGGAGCTGCCTGGGCTTTGTTTATACTTGGCAAACAGGAAATGGAAGATATATACAATGGTCTAATTTGTAGAGCAGAGCCTGGACAGTCCACAGAGAGGCCCTTTGGACAACAGCACTAACTACAGGAATACGTGAACCGTTCCAAGGAATCAGTCACCTGTACCCTGGACATGAAGAGAATTATGGCGGTGCCAGCACCCCACAACACTTCAACACCACAGGGAACCTTCCACTAGTGCACATCATGGCCCAGTCAGACTCTGAGACAATTAATGCTGCCACGGGCTTTATTTTGGTGGGAGGGTGCAATCCTGAATATGTTCCCTGGACAAAGGCCACACGATGTTTCTAAGTTTGCTTTGGAACACACCAAACTTCACTGACCAGGCCTCTCCTTGAATCTGTCCAGGCTGTCCAGGCCCTTCACCAGCGTGGCACTGAAACAGCCTTTCAGACCACTTGGGACCCCCATGTATCAACAAAACACTGTTTGGGTATGAAATCTTTCCTCTGTGAGGCAGAAAATAACTCTCTAAGCAAAATGTTTTGGTAAAGCTGCCATTTTACTTCATGTTAAGATTTCTCAGGTTTTCAAGGTTAAGAGCCATTTGATGTGACTTAGCTAGGACTACTTGGAAGAAAATAAGAGTTATGTTTTAAGACATAATGTTCTCATTGAATTTGACACCCTCAAATAAATCCAGTCTTACAGTGCCAGAGTTATATTCTAAGATACTTAACAGAAATGCCAGTCTTTTCTTTCCATTCATTAACAGCATAAGTGGATTAGCTCTCCATTATATAACTAGAGCATATAATTTTTCTTTCTTTTTTTTTTTTTAAATATTTTATTTATTTTTCTTTAGAGGAGAAGGGTAGGAAAGAGAGAGAGAGAGAGAGAAATATCAATGTATGGTTGCCTCTGGTGTGTCCCCTGCTAGGAACTGGCCTGCAACCCAGGCATGTGCCCTGGCTGGGAATCGAACCTGGATCCTTTAGTTCGCAGGCCCGAGCTCAATCCACTGAGCTACACCAGCCAGGGCTAATTTTTCTTTTTTTGCAGTATCTTATATTTGAATGTCATTTGTTTCCTACAAAATCATCCTCTATCTTTAAGTGTTTACTGCTGAAAATCATTCAGCATGTAAGCTACCTTTTAAAAGGTTCTAAAAAATAACGCCTATGTATAGATATATACACACATACACACATATGCAGAGAGAATGTGGTGAAATGTTAACAAGGGCTTTGAAGACAATAAAAAAATAGGTTAAGAGGATATGAAATTTTTTGAAAATCTAAAATGAACAAATTTTTTTAATACCATCAACTGCCTTGTGCACTATGTGTATACCTTCATAATCTCTAACAAAATTACTTTTGCATCCTCTAAAAACTTAGCTTTGAATGGTAGGAGAAATAAATAAACTATGTGCTAAACAGAATGCCTGCAGAAAGAGTCAAATACTTATTACATACCTTGGACTACCTGGGTTATGAAGTTCATCAGTCCCGCAGCTGGTCTCACTGAGACCAGGGCAGGAGTTATGCACAGCGTAGACAGACATGCTGGGATGTTCGATGAGAAGGTTTTCCATAGGACTGGTTTCCACCTTGATAGTGGTTAATCCACCCGCAGTGAAACACGGGGGAGGAGTGATAAACCAGCTCTCCTCCATGGGACAGGATTCAAACTGGAGGAAGCAGGAATCACTTGTATCAGCCAAGCACTCAAGAGATGCAGGTAAACAGGAGAAGACTGAAGGATGCTTGGTAGGTGAGTCTTCACTGATGTCTTCTTCCTCATCTTCTGCTGCTGACAAACCAGTGCAAGTGTCTTAAAGGAGAGAGAGACACTGCTATTAGCTAATGCCCACATTCCTTCATTTAGGTCCGAAAAAAACCCATTTATATTCACCCATGAGTATACAATAAATTCTGAGCACTGTGTGTACATGTGTGAGGTTATCACTGTATGGGATGGATTATTCTGGCTTTGTGAGAAGGTTTTCAGACTGTTTCTGTTCTACTGAGTAAACATATAACAAGCCATATGCTAGTGCTTGTCTAGCCTGAGGGTTTTTTCTATTGAAGTGCCCCGATTTGATCAGGGTGTAAGAGTTGCAAAACTGGCAGGTCTGACGTCAATTTCATGAGCTAATCACCTGGCACAGGATGTTTCCTGCGATTTTTTTTAATACAAATTCTTGTTTATTTACTTTTAAAGCTGAAAAACCTTTAAAGTTACTGATTTACTTATGTAAAAACTGAGCTGGGAGTGTTTGCACTTTTGCTGTGATGATTAATGGTGGAGGACATCTTACCTATGAAATCAACAAGAATCCACTCATCATCTTCTTTCTCACTAAATTCTGGTTCTTGGTTAGAAGAAGTGTTGCTTTCACCTGCAAACATTTTATTCAATCTCTGGAACATTTTTAAGGCAAGATCGAGACTTTGGCTGGATATTTTTATAGCTGAGATTCAAAACCCCTGTCTTCAGTCTGCCTGACGGCACTGACAGGAGAGTAAAGTGCACACGGTGCTTATTCAACTTGGGCGAGAACAGTCATTACCCCTAAAATAAAACAGAAAAATAAGGTTATTTCAAACCAGCATGTCTTTACATAATGTGTGTGTGTGGTTTTGCAAGTGCACACACATGCACGCATACCCTTAGAAGAAAGCACAGGCCTTAGCCTTCTGTCACCGCTCTTCCTTTTCTGCAGGAGCCAAATGTAAGAGCTGCAATATCTGGTATTTACAAAGCATGCATGACTACTGAAACACAACTTGTACATATCTTAAAATGTGAAATAAAAAGGAAGGAGTTGGCACAGATGTAGAGAACAGGCTGACGGTTGCCAGAGGGGAGGGGGACTAGAAGACTGGCTAATGAAGGTGAAGGGCTGAAGAAGTACAAATTGGCAGTAACAAAATAGTCACGGAGATTCAAAGTACAGCATAGGGAATACAGTCAATAATAGTGTAACAGCTGTGTGGTACCAGGTGGGTACTTGACATATCTGGAGGACCACTTTGTAAAGTATGACTATCTAACCACTACCCTGTACACCTGAAACGTGTATTATAACATTGGGTGTCAACTGTAATTGAAAAATAAAATGTAAAAAAATCTGAATGTGGGGTCAGTGATTGCAGAATTTACTTTCACGACTCAGTTCAGACGTACCCCTGGCCTGCCGAGTACCCATGGCCCCTCTCACTCAGACCCACCCTGGTACAGAAGAGCTCCTTGAGGGCAGGGACCATACCATTCACTTTAGTTGCCTCAGCACTTAGTGCAGCATCAAATCCAAAATAGAAATTCAGCTGTTCAGCTATTAACACCAAAGCATGACAACCCATATGAATTAGGAACTTTCTTTTTTTAAGATTTTACAGAGAGAGGGGAGGGAGGGAGGAAGAGAGGGAGAGAAACATTGATGTGTGAGAGAAACATCGACTAGTTGCCTCCTGCATGCCCCGAACTGGGGAACCTGGCCCACAACCCAGGCATGTGCCCTAACTGGGAACTGGACTAGCAACTTTTTGCCTGGCAGGCTAACGCTCAATCCACAGAGCTACACCACAGAGGGGAGGAACTATTTCTTTTAAATAAAATTGTAATTCTAGAATTCACATTTTTAAAAAGGTACAGCATTGTGAATAACAACATTATTGGAGAATTGCAAAAGAAAAGGAGGAAGGAGTTGGTTCTCTTTCACATCTGTATTTTTACAATAAGGAATAAATTTGAATGAAATTTATAAATTTAAATAATTTCAGACTGCAGTATTGCTTTTTTTGTAAGTAGAGGAGCAAAAGCTAGATATTAACAGTTGTTCTATGTAATGGGCAACTGCCAGAAGCTGCCAAATGAACCCGGCAGTAGTACCCAGTGACCACCCTATGCCAGGCATTTATCCTCCTCTGACTCATTTTCTCTTGTGCTCTGCATTTCTTATATGTGACTACAAGCGTACCTAATTACTTTTAAAATCTGTAAGGACAGCACACTTTGACCTTCAAAACAATTCCTATAGCTGGCACGGGAAAACGTACACTGTAGAAAACTAGGGACAGCAACTAGAACTGGAACCAGCCATTCACTACTTGCAGCGGCAAGTAGTGGTCAGTGTGCCTGGGTTCAGTGCTGGCCCTGCTGCCTCTGCCCTCTGCAAGTTACGAAGTTACACTATTTCAGCTGGCAGTAGTTTCACCTCATGGGGTTCTGGTGAGTTCAAAACGAGGAACTACCCCTTGTCTGATCTTATTCCAGAGTTCCAGATTTCTATATTCATGTCTTCCTGGTTACCTGATGGGCATATCAAGCCTAACCCATATCAAAGAGAACTTAATTCCCCCATCCCCCACAAACTTACATACTTTCCTTTATCCCTTCTCAGTATGAGCAGCAGCAGCACCCAGCAGTTATTCAGGCCACAAACCTAGCAGTAACTTACCCTTGGCTTCTAAGCCCTACCATGCTCCCTCCTTCCTACCCCACCCCTCCTCCAAACTCCCAGCAAGTCCTCCTGACTCTAGCTGTATGTGTGGCTCAAATCCACCTACTTCCCTTTACCACTCTCATCATAGTTGAAGGCAACCTTCCTGGTCTCTCCAGTTTCTGCCAGTCACCACCTCCTACATGGTCTCCCTGACCCTATACTTGTAAAATGAGATAAGGCAGGCAACCTACTTGGCAAGGCATTTGGCACAAAGTTCTCAGTCAGTGTCAACTATTAGTCTACAAATATTTATCGAGCACCTATTATGCATTAGGTGTAAGTGCTAAGTGCAGGGGAAAAGGCAATAAAGCCCTCCTGTGGCAAGTTAACAACCTATGTGCTATGTGCCCTGGAAGAACTACTGGGTGTCTCTCAGACCTATGCAGGTGGAGGTCAGGGAACATAAATGATTTTAATCTTGAGTGGTTGGGATGATCAAGAATGAAGGGGCAGAAGGAACACTATGGAAACCTGAAATTGGAAATGAGGCACCTGCAGTATGGCTCCAGACACAGACGGACAGTTGTGAGGGCAGGCTTGGGCAGAAGTTAAGGGGAGGGACCAGGCAAGGATGACCCAGGCTTCTGGCTTGGCCAACTGGGAGGATGCTGAGACTATGTAATGGAATAGGAATACTGCAGGAGGTGCAGTTTGGGCAATTTAGAGAGGCTGAATTTGGGAAATCTGCAAGTCATGCACCTGGAGATGTCTAGTAGGTGGCTGAATATAGGGCTGTGGAGTTCAAGAGCATGGTCTCAGCTCGGAGCACAGACTTGGGAGTTGTCAACACAAAAGGGGTAACAGAAACCGTAATAGTGGATGAGACCATCCAGGGAGGATGAAAAGCGCCTCACTAAACACTTCCTTTTCTGATGAGCATAAGGCTTTAACCCGTAACTTCAGACTTTTTTGTTTTAAAGAATCAGGAACAATCTGGGTGTTGCAAGTCCTGGTTATGCAGAAATGCTAAGCACAAGTCATGTGAACTCCATCATCATACTCCAACCTGCCCTCCAAAAGGAGGAATAGGGAAGGATTATCTGACCTGATGATGTAACTTCAGACTTTTAACATTTCACTTTCAAAACAGCCATCTTCAGCTGTAAATGTAGTTACAATCTGTAGCTGCTTAGATTCCTGGTTCAATTCTTTATGTGTAAATTGTATTAAGACAGTTGTTTGGTATGCTACTACAACTATGTAGTACTACCAATGTATCTTCATATCAATGACATTTGAATACTTTTGTGGTCACAATCCATCACCCTCAGCCATTAAATATTGAAGGTGGGTAAACAGGATGTGTCACTTGCATAACCAGTCTTCCTGCAGCATGGCCAAATCATGAAGGCTGGAGCTCTAATGTAAGAATTCAAATTTGGCTCTATGTTCCATGTAAGAGAAGTTAGAAGAGAGGTGGGCTGTATAATTTGCTTAACCTACTGTGGTATGACACATATCCCAAAAGAAGAACTATCGCAGGGGTGACAGGTTTTGAATATATAAACTAGAAGGGAAAGAAAATATTTTCAAAATCTTTTCCTCATTTCTCTTAAATTGTGGAGGCAGATATTGGCCCCAAGTATATTTCTGTGTCTGCTGAACAGTTGAGAGACTAATCCCAGTTCCCTAGAGCACTGGGTTGGATGCAGGCTCTGCACCAGATAGGAAGCTGGCAGTGGAGGCCTGGGGGAGGGAGAGAACACACCCCATAGGGAGACCCTTGCTCCTCCTAAATGAGCATCTTGTTCCGCAACTGTGGTGCCATGTGGGGTCCAATCCAGATCAGTGGCAGCTACAAGGCAGAGAACATTGCTGGGACCACTGTAGCTGGCAGCTGTGGATTTCCAACTGCAGAGGGCCCCCTCTGGCTACAGCTCCAAACCCACGTGAGGACAGCCAGCTTATCCTGGCACAGGCACAACTATGTCACAGGAAAGGTGTCTCCAGTGGGGCTTTCCACATGGCAGCACAAATCAATCTTTTGGTTTCCTGTAGTCAGAGGCTGTCTCCAGATGTCCCATGCCTCCTACAAGGGCAACCAGCCTTGGGTGCAGTGTTCAGAAGCCCAGCCAGTCAAGAGAAGAGCTCATCATCATCTTTCCAAGTCACTGTTGGTATTTATGTAACACAACTGTTGAAGCTCAGTGGGAAGGATACAGAATGGAGTCTTGCCTATCCTGCCAATGACCCAGAGACTGTCCCAACCCAGTCACTGCTACTCTTGACCTTGGCTCCTGCCGAGGAACAGAGGCTCTCCACCGGGCTGGTTCTATGTGGAGCTTAAGGGCAAGGCAGAATAGACTTCACTCTTCCCCGCATGTCACTGACTTTTTGATACTCACAACTGGAGGGCAATGATAAAACTAATTCCTAAGAGGACAAATTTACAAACACAGCTCTGAATTCAGTATAGAGGTAGAGACAAAGAAGCCTAGGTGAGGTAGTGCTGCCTTTGTTTGGGGCACCTGCAAGCTTTCAGGCTTAAACCTCAGCAGAGCAGTCTCACCCCAGTGGAGAAAAGAAACCAACTGTCTGTCTGCACCCCAGCATTTCAAGAAGTCAGCTTTGTCCCTGTAATACTGGCTCAAAATACCTCCCTTTAAAAAATGTCTTTTTTATTATAAAAAGAATGAAATCACACTATAAAAAGTTTAGAAAATAGGTATTATTCCATGTCTTGTTGCAGCCATTGTTAGTATATTCTACATTTTCCTCTAGCTTTTTCTACAATGCAGTCTTTTTAATCATTGGTTGTAGTTTAGTGAACGCAGTTTTGTGCCCTGCTTTGTTACTTAACATTTCATCATCCATGTTTTGCATATTGTATTACATGAGTAGAAATGCTCTGTGAGCAGAGAAAGGTGGCTGAGTTGATACTTCTGGGGAAGAGCATTCTACATAGTTGGAGAACTTAGAAAAGGAGTTGCTGGTCTGGAAGAGCTTGTTAGCTTCTCACTTTTGAGACAGCACCAACCTAGAGGGAGTCCAGCTCTGTGTTTGAAATCTTGGCTCTGCTACTTGCATCTTGTTTGAACTTAAGATATTTAGTAACTTCTTGGTGCCTCAGTTTTCTTACCCTTAAAATGGGGATGGCGGTGCCAACAGGAATATTAAGTGTATATCACTTAATAGCACCTGACACATAGCAGGTAAATATTAACCACAAGTTCATTCCAAAGCAATTGTTGATTGACTGTGAGCAAGTAATTTAGCATCTTTGGGTCTGAGTGTCTTTACCTGCAAAATGTTTATATAATAATTAGAGCAACAATTTATTGAATGCTTATTTTATGAGACAGGGACCTGAGGTACTTATTTGTCCCATTGTACTAATAAGGAAACTGAGGCTCAGATATTAAGTAACTCGCTCAAAAGTGACAGAGCCGCTCAGGGGTGGAGCTGGCATTACAGCCCCAGCCTGTCTGGTTCCAAGCACACTGCTTTTCCCTGCACAGGATCTCTCAGGCTCCGTCCAGCCTCAGCTGTGGCTCTGTGAGCTTCAGAGAGCAGCGCTGTTTCAGTTGGTGTTGGCTGCCAGTAGGCGGCTCCAAAAACAACATTAAAAAATAAAAATCCCACAACTTTGATGATCTAACTTCAAGTATACTTGTGGCTTCTTGACAGTTTCGAAATACCAGGTGGCTCAACAAACCACATCTTCATTGAAAAGCAGCCTCAAAATTATCTCTTTATATCCTGCCCTCGTCACTTGTTTAGGAAAAAAAACATGCTGATTTGAGTAATTTAAAATCTATTTTAAACTGCAGAAAACCCAAGCAAGAAAATAGTCTTTGCCTGTTCCACTTTGACCTAGCTGCAAGAGAGTTACTCTCGCAGGGACCCACGGGTATCAACCCTGAGGCTGAATGACAGTGAACAAAGACAAAAATAGGTGGTAATTCATAGCTTGTTAACCTTGAATTTTGAGAGTAGGGCCATTCCCAAGAGAAACATAACAGAGCAGTCACAGAAAAGAATAAAAGATAAGATGAAAAAAACAAGAGACCTTGGTCATAGAAATTTCTAAGACCCTGGTTCCAAGCAAGGTCTTTGAAAATCATGCTGCCAGTTCAGAATTAACAGTGTCTGCGACTTAAAACCAAAAGCTTCCCAAGTGCTTTTCACATCTGCAATGAAAAATGTATTTCAATTACCAGGCATGTGATGTCAAGATCTTGGAGCATCTCATAACTTCTGTTCAATGACTCCCACGGATGACCCCCCTCCTCCTTTTCCTAAAACTACTTTGTATTTAGAAAACATTTACTTTTAGCAACCTATGCCCAAGTCCTTGGAAGTTACAGATGGAAAGGGGCTCTTCCTTAATCTGCTCGATTTGGAATTAACATAGAGGATAATAAGGAGACATAATTGGGAAATACAATAAGAACAGGAACTGTCATTTAAAATTCACCTCCGTTTTTGAAAGAGAAAACACCCTGTCCTTTTAATTGGCCGTGTGGCCTTGTGTAAATGACTCAGTCTCTCTGGACCTCGGGTTTCCTATTCACAACACCGTAAAGCACGCATTATATACTATATGGGATATCGTGAGCCCTCAGCGTGGGTTACTCGTAAAATGGTAAGGATTTTTAAATTATGGGCAAGTAAAGTGAGTGCTCTACAGGTGCGACCTCAAAGAGTGATGTGTAAGATCCAGCGCGTAGGCTGCGGTCGCCGGGTTCCGGGAGCCGGAGGGCCCGCAGAGCCACGGAGCGTGACCCGGGCCAGGTGTCTGGCGGAGGGGGCGCGGGGCCGCGGCCCCGGAGGGATGGGTCGCAGGGCGCAGGCCGGGAGCCCCCGGGCGCGCGGTCCGGGCCCGACTGCCGGGTGCAGGAGCGGAGGGGAGTGAGGAGGAGGAGGTCCCGCCGCGGCCGGGAAAACGGCACCCTCGGGGGAGGAGGCAGAAACCAAACACCCAACGGCCGCCCCGCGCCGGGGCTCGGCCCGGCCCAGGTCCGCGAGGCCGCCTCTGCCCGCACCCGGCGCCGCGAGGCCCGCCGACAGGGCGGGCGGCCCGGGGCGGCGCCCGGAGGAAGCCGGACGCCAGGAAACTCGCGAGCTGCGGCGCGCGGGCTCGGGCAGCGCCGCCGGGGCGGCCGGGACGAGCGGACGCGGCCCGGCCCCGCCCGCACTTACGTGGGCCTGACCTGCAGCGCGGACGGCGGCGAAGCGACAGCGCCTCGCTCCGCGGGGACGGGCGGGCGCGGGGCTGCTGAGGTAGCTGCGGATCCCGGGACGGCGGGCGCGGGGCCGGGCCGGCCCTCCAGTCGCTGCGCCGCTGGCCGCCGCCGGCCCCTCTGGCTCCTTTTGTTGTTGTGCGGCGCTCGGAACAGCTGATCGGCCGCTCCGCCCGCCGCGGGCCCCGCCCCGGGGCCGCGCCAGCGCGGAGCCCGCCAATCGGGGGCGCCGGGGCCCCGGGGCCACCCTGCGAGAGGTTGTCACTAACGCACGTGACCTGGCGCCGGGCCCGGCAAGGCTCTCAAGTTAGAAACAAGCCCGGGCAACAAAAGCCGGGCGCCGGGCGCGGGAGGAGACTTGGGGGCGAGCGGAAGGGAGGGAGGGTGGGGGGTTGGCGGGGCTGGCACTGGGGCGACTGGGGGCCAGCAGGGGAGGGGCGGGGGGAGGTGCAGAAACGGGAACCTGCGGGAATGTGAGAAAGAACGCGAAGGGCGAAAGGGAGATCCCAGACCCCTCTTATTCCTTTGGCCAAGAGTTTGTGGCACAAAGAGACTGAAAACATTTTTTAACTTTTCTTTTTTTTAACTGCGAGAGAAAGATTGTGGACATTGAGTTATGGAGCCTAAAGACCCCAAGAGGCCCATTCAGGCCAGTGTAGGGTAAAACCATAGACATAGAGCTGTCCGGCAGGCCCACTTCCTGGCCTTCTTGGATGGAAAGTCTGGGCTCCAGATATGGGGAATGCAGGGTTACCCAACCTCCTTTTAAAGGTAGGTGGTGGGCCCCATTTGCTGTGTCAGGCCGGCTGCACTTGCCCCCAGGCTCAGGATTCAACCGATGGAAGGGCAAGGCAGAGGCCCTCAGACCAGGCCGAAAGCCAAGAGGACAGGAGCTGAAGAGCCTTCTGCTCCAGCAGGCCACAAGAACCCTGGAAAAACCCTGGAGGAAGAAGAGTTAGGAGAGCTGCTTCTTCCCCAGGCTCTGCATCAAAGCTCTCCAGTGTCCCAAGGAGGTTATGACCTCTATTCTACTATTGTAAGTGCACATTGTGGGCATATACACAGGACCCACGTGCCCACCCGATTATTTATAGTGAGAAGAAAATGAGACATTGGGTTTGAACATGCTTTCCAAACCAAAGCTCTGTACGTGTAGAGATGGATTAGCTGTGCCTGGAAAAGACCAGGGAATCAGGTGATGCAGATCTGCTCTCACATGGATCCTGTTTGGACAGAGATGCAATTCTCTGACCTGGGGTGGAATTTATAGCAACTTTCAGCAGGTATCTATAGCGTACATTACAGTGTCTGGAAGACTTACATTCTGATGCTCAGAAGAATCCTGTGGTCAGTCTATTTCCAACAACACTGGTTTTGACAGATGTAAATCAAAGTGTAGAGGATTATCTGACAGCCAGGAATAATAACCAAAATATGGTGGCCATTTGAGGTTTTCTCAGGAGGTAGACCAAACCCGTAAGCTGTGGACTGGACAATCTCATAGAACTGCATGCTTTGGATTTTAGGTTTGGGCAAATCAAACCCATCTTAATATTTTCTCTCAAATGCCGTTGCTATGCTTGGAGTCCTATCATCTCTTGTTTCTTAATGCATGAAGAGGCCTTCTTTCCATCAGAACCACTGCATGATGATTGCAAGAGTCTTAATTTTTAAAAGTCAAATCTAGACTTATCTTTTCCAACTTGATAAGTTTTATCACCATTAAAGACGGAATGTGAAAGCATTCAATGCCTTGTTATGATGGAGAAAACAATGTGAGGTAGATGGTGTTTCCCAAGATGGTCACAGTAATGTCTCCTTCATCACCGAGTGGAGTCTTTTCTTCCCCTTGAATCGGGGCTGCCCCTGTGAATGATTTGACCAATAGAATGTGGCAGAAATAATGTTCTAAGACTTCTAACACCAGACATTAAGAAGGCCTGACCACTGCTTTGCACTCTGGGAAAAGCCAGCTGCCGCATAAGGAGAGACCACTATGCTGTGAGGAAGCCTAACCTATCTCTGTGGAAGGGCCACATGGAAAGAGTGAGATGCTTGGCCACCCCTAGATATTTAGCTCATTCCAGCTGAGACACCAGACATAGGATTAAAAATGCCCACCAAAAAGTGCCAGCCCTGGCAGGAACAGAGATGAGGCATTGCCACTGAGACTTGCCAAAATTGCAGAATTGTGAGCACATAAATGATTGTTGTTTTAAGGCACTAAATGTTGGGGTGGTTTTAAAAGCAGCAATAGGTAACTGAAACACAAAGCTAAACAACAGAGAGGTAATCGCACAAAGTGAAGTTTTGGGTATAAAAACATTTTTTATCTTAGGCGTCATTTGCTTTCTGTTTACTTTGTTGCTGATTTATAATTTTCCCACCTGGTGCTTGTTTATCCCAGTGGTGTACGAAGGTAGTGGTGGTGGGGGTGCAGGAGAAGTCTGCTCCTGTGAGGGAGAAGTATTTTATCACTGACATTATTTGGAACTGTTTGAGCATGAAAATAATAAAAAACAAGTGCTGGCCGGGTATCTCAGTTGGTTAGAGTGTCGTCTTGATACATCAGGTTGTGGGTTTGATCCCTGGTCAGGGCACATACAAGAAGCAACAGTGAATTCACAAATTCATAAATAAGTAGGACAACAAATGGATGTTTCTCTCTCTCTCTCTCTCTCTCTCTCTCTCTCTCTCTCTCTCCTTATCTTTCTAAAATCAATAAATAAAAATTTTTTAAAAAATAAACAAACTGAATTTTAGTCAGTTTTAATATTCTCTATGCACACACACGGAAACCCACTGCTTATTGCCTGTACCTGGGGTCAGCCTTTCCCACTGCATCCCTTCTTGGTCTGCCACTGGTTTACATACACTCATGCAGTGAGACTCAGAGTGATGTCATCTCCACAGCAGAGAGCTGTCTGAACACAACCCAACCGTCAAATCACACAGCTGCAAAGCAGCCTCTCATCTGTCAGTTGACAAAGACCCAGCCAGGTTCCCCTCCCGGGCAGACCCAGTGAATCCAACCATCCTTTAATTCGAAGGATAATTCTCAGTGGGTTGCCATAGTACCCACTTCCAGGCTGACCCCCTGCTGCAGGGGCGACCCTTTCCCCATCTGTTAGAGTCCTCTGTCTGTCTTCCATGAAGCTCAATACACTCCCTTATCTACCCCAACAAAAGGGATTCAACCTCGTTTTTTTTTTGTTATGAAGGACCACAAGGCAGGGCTGCATTTATGCCAACATCCAGAAACAATGCAGCTGATGCCCCTGCCTCCTGCCTACAAAGGCAGGCTGTGGCATTACCCTGCCAGTTGCATCAAGGCTGCTAAAGAATGTTGTTTCCGACCAAGCTGCAGATGGGGAACCCCGTAGGGTGGCTACTTGGGGCAACCTCAGGACAAGAAAAAACAAGTCATCCCTTTTGTACTGAGGAGAACCCGAAAGTGAACCTGGCCCAGGTTATTTTGAATCTGTCCATCAATAAATACAGTCTTCTGAGCTTCTGCCATCCAGCCAGCATGTTGTCGGGTGTTTAAAAAAGACAGAATAGTTTCGGGGTTTGTTTTTAAGTTAGAGGAACAATCACTTGGAATTCCAGTGAAACCTGTTGTCCTAAGAAAGGGAAGAAAGGATCTGTCTTTGTCTCCGGAAAGCCTGAAACAGAAGGAAGCAAGAGGTTTGGTGAACTCCCAATTTCTGAAATAAAAGCAGAAAACAGAAATCTAACTGGGCTACCAGTTACCATCTCTGGAAGAAGTCAGAAATGATACCAGGCCATAAGTGGAATAGCTTTTGAAGACCTGGAAACATTGTAGTCCCACATGTTAGTTTTTTTATTCCTATGTCCACATGGTGATTAGAAATAAAATCCCGATGCCCTGGCTGGTGTAGCTCAGTTGGTTGGAGTGTTGTCCTGTAAACAGTAAGGTTGTGGGTTCGATTCCCCAGGGCATATGCCTAGGTTGCAGGTTTGGTGCCTGGTCAGTAGATAAGGCAACCAATCAACATTTCTCACATCAGTGTTCCCTTCCCTCTCTCTCTCTCCTTTGCCCTCTCTCTAAAATCAACAAACATGTCCTTGGGTGAGGATTTAAAAAAAAAAAAAAGAAAGAAAGAAAGAAAGAAAATCCTGAAAATGAAAAGGGGCCTGTGTGCTGGCTGAGGCACCAGAAAGGAGAAGGGAGGTGGGACCCCCTCAAGCAGCAGCCGGCGTGTGGGGACAAGAGCCCTCGGGAGCTGTGGTAGCATAGGCAGGAAGGTGAGTGAGCCACGAGTTCCCCAGACTCAGGGTGCTTTCCTCAGTTTCTGTCAAGTCCTGACTTTAAAGCCTGTTCAGTTTCTAGGTGAATGCACAATGTACCCCCATTATTTAAAATTATATGAAAACCCATCCTTACAGTGGAGCAGAGAGTAAGCCACCCTAAAGGGCTGTGGCCTAGAACATGACATAGCATGTGCCTCCATAAGCTTGAAGAGACCCACTGTGTGGGGCAGGTCAGCCTGTTTCTGGGGCAGTTGCAGCATTATCTCCAGTGTGTGAGCAAAGCTCCCACTGCCAAAGTTACCTCTTTACTCACAGGGCCACTTCTGGGTCACTGCCCAGCAGTCTGCAGGTGCCAGAAGCAGCCCCAGGTGGGGTCTGTAACCATGAATCACTCTATTGTGGGGACAGTTTGAGTAGAACATGTCTTTCTGCCATTCTTAAAAGGATGACGCTGACAACATGATTGCTACTTATGTAACCTACCCAGGTGCCTAGTCTGCCTGTTTAAGGAAAACTTGTTTATTGGGCTATTCTTTTCTCTGGAATTAATCACCTTAAATATCCATTCCATTTTGCAAGATTAATTTGTGTTCTTAAATGTCCAGGGTTTTCATGGTTTTGGCAAAGCCAGACCTAAGCATGTTGATAATCTGAGGCAGGAGGTTTTGGATTTCTAGTTTTTCAGGGCCTCTCCTGCTTTACTCCTCTTTGGTGGTTGTAGTCATGTTTTTCCCTTTGTAGATCAGACAGAGGGAGGATATGAATAGCATAGCCCTGTAAAGGTTGAACACCATCCACCCATTCATTCATACCAACTCTGCTCACTGCATCTGTTCATTCATTCAGTAATTATTTAATAAGCACCTACTCTAATCCAGGCACAAAATAGACAAAGTCTCAGCCCTCAGGAAGCTTCCACCTATTGGAGAAAATAAACAAAATACAATAAGCAAGTAAATATATAATGTCATAAGTGCTGTGGAAAAAAAACCAGAGCTGGGTAAAGGGTTAGAGAGAGGCTGGTGGGGAGGTAGGAGAGTCAGGAGGACTTTTCTGAGGAGGTGGCACTTGTGCAGCAAGAATGGAAGGGCGTGAGGGCAGAAGGCAGCCCAGGCAGCCAGAAGATCCAGGGCAGAGGCCAGAGGCAAAGAGTCCTTGTGGTCAGGGACGAGCACTGTTCTCGTGCTGAACGGTGTCACTGAGAATTGGGTGCTATCTGGTATCTGATGGTTAGTTACCTGAGCAGACCCATCGGTCTACAGGTCGCAGAAGGCTGGCCACAACTTGGAACTCCCTTGCATTCTTTTGGGGTTTTGCCTTTTGTTTTTGGGTATATGCCTTTGCAGAATGGCATATAGGTCCCTGAGAAGTAACTTTTTATATTTATTATTTTATCATGGAACTAAATTTTAGAGCCCTGAGAATAGGCCTCACAGAGTGGGCCTCAGGGAATCAACTGTATTCCATGATGGGAAGGCAAAACCACTCTGGAGCATGTGCTATCTGGAAAGGAAGAGAAAGGATATTAGAGAGTTCCTGCTCTGTAACAGGGACAGTCGCTTAGCTCCTGAGTGCCTCAGTTTCCTCAACTGTAAAAGAGGGAAACGAATCCCACTCAGAGAGACAATAAAAACAGAAAAATGTCTGGGACATGTAGGTGTTCGATAAATGTTTGTTTTTACCACCATGTAGAATTTTGTCTAAGGATTTTATTTCTAATCACATTGTGAAAATAGGAATTTTTAAAAGGAAAAAGAAAACCCTAAAGCTTAAAATTTTCAATCACTTCTGAGAACTTGAGTCCAAAAAACACAAGGTTAAGAATAAATATCCTCATCTTTAGTAAGTCTATAAGCAAGAACCACAGAGGTGGCCTAGAGCCACGTTTGAATTTGTCCTTAGTCATTTGCATTTTGTATTATCTAAATGTTTAAACAAGCCCTTCCCTAGCACACACTGGTACACCTGAGTTACTTTACCTGCTCAAAGACACATGCAGTTGAAACCAATCAATCCTGAAAAGTAAACTCCTGGAAGCCATATTGTTCATAATTAAGAACAGCATTTACAGTGAGAAACAGCTGAACCTAATGGTTAGGAGCACTAGTTCTGGAATCAGGCCTTAGTGTAAACTATGTGACTTCTTGTAGCCTCAGCTGCCTCATCTGTAAGATGGGGTGATTAGAATGCTTCATTACGCTGTTCTGAGGATTAAACGAGATCATGCATATAGAGCTCTTAATATAATGTGTGGTATAAGGTTACTAAAATATTTTAAGTGCAACCTAAGTGTACTGAGCTCTATAGCCTTCAGGAGAGTGATTTTCGAGACAGGGGTCAAGGAAGTCCTCTCCAGAAGGGGAATTTTGAGCCACGCCCGGAATGATGTAAAGGAGTAAGTAGCTCTGCGAAGCTCTGACGAGTGACTCCACGAGAAGCAAGAACAGCCTGGTGTGCACTAGAGCACCAGCAGTGCGGCTGGAGGGCTGTGAGGGGAGGGGGCAGTGGGAGGAGATAATTCAGAAAGGTGGGCAGGGCGCTGGTCACAAGGCAACTTGGGAGCAGAGTGAGAAGTTTGCAAGTCATTCTAAATGGGATGGGAAATGAGAGGCAGTAATCTGCATTTTTAGACATGTTGAACTTGCAATGCTTTTTGGATACCCAGGAGAAAATGTTTGGACAATTGAATATTTGAGCCTGGAGCTCAAGGGACAGGTTGGGACTGCTATGTAAATGTGTGACTTATCAGCTTTTTAATAATATTTAAATCCATAGAACTGGATGGAATGACCTGGGGACAGACTGGGCAGAGAAGAGGACTGAGACCTGGGCCTGGAGCTCTGACATTTAGGAGAAAAAGGGATAAGGACTATTCAGCTAAAAAGCCTGAGAAGGAGCAGCCCATGAGATGAGTTGACCACTTAGTCTGACAACGAAATCCAAGTGCTGAAATGTCTTCAAGAAGGGAAGTGCGACCAACTGTGGGGAAGCTGAACGTGAAGAGGTCAGCAAAATGGGCTCTGCGTCTGGCACAATGGTGGTCAGCGGTCATCTTGGATGAGAAGTTCGCGGGGGTGGGTGGCTATGCAGTCCTGACTAGAGGGGGTTAACAGGAGAAAAGAAAATCACAAGAAGGAGAGGCTTGGAGGTGAGAAAATGGAGAAAGTCTGAGTCTATTAGTTTGCTATGGCTGCCATCACCAAGTGCCGTGGACCGGGCGGCTTAAACAACAGGCATTACTTTTCTCACAGTTCTAGAGGCCAGTAGTCCAAGATTGAGGCGTCAACAGGGTTGGTCTCTCCCGTGACCTCTCTCTTTGGCTTGCAGATGGCAGCCTTCTGCCTGTGTCCTCACACGGAGGTTTTCCCTCTGTCAGTGTTGTGTGTTCTAATCTCCTGTTCTGGTAACTTAATCACTCCTTTAAGGGCCCTCCCTTCAAATACAGTCACATTCTGAGGTGCTAGGGGTTAGGGCTTCAATATATGAATGGGGGGGCGGGGCACAATGCAGCCCATAACCCTAAGAAATTCTTTGTTAGGAATTTTGCTGTGAGGGAGAGCAAAGGATTGCGATGGAACTGGAGTCTAATGGGGGAGACAGGGAGGTTTTGTTTTTTTTTTTCGAAATTTCACTGGGTGAGAAATTTCAGCTGCTGACGTTATTGGTGAGAACGGCATGGTGGAGAAGCTGAAACTGTGGCTGCAGTTTCAGAGAGAGAGGTCATTACAGTAGCAAAGTCCTAGAATGTGTGCGAGAAGATGGGATGGAGAGGTGTGAAATGACTTGCAGGGATCACTAACTTGTGAGTGTCAGGGCTTGCACTTGACCCCAGACATTCTAACTCAGACTCTCTATCCCATCAACTACATTTCAGTACCTGTCCTTGGGAGCAGTAATCACCATAACGATTTCCCAGAGGAAACATGGTCACACATGGAATTATAGCTGTCTCAGCTGCCTACTGCCACTGCACTCAGGGCTTGGGTGGGGTGAGGGAGGTAGGTCATGGGTTCACAGAAGGGGAAGGAAGAGAAATAGGTGAGGCTCCATGTGTTTGATTGATGAACTCAAACACCCCGCAGAAATCCAGTTCCAAAAGTGGTTCACATTTTGAATCTGTAATCCCACATTGGCCTATTCTTTGACCTCAGCTTGGCTTCAGGCCAGCCCCAGTTTCGGACTTTTCATATGCGGATTGCTACCCTCTTTCACCAGCGCCAAGGAACATGTGACTTCATGATTTGGCTTCTACAAACTCTCTTATCATAGTACTTGCGTGTTGGAGCCCAGATGTTAAACAAATCAATCAGTCAATAAGCCTTGGCTTCACATTTTGTACAGACAAATTTAACGGACATGCACACAATTTCTTTGCTGCCACACAGCCTCTTTGTCATGGAATCTTTGCCTGCAAACCCTTCCTCCTCCTCCTCCTTCTTCTTTTTTTGGTAAAAGCTTTACTTTTTAAAACATGTTTTATTTATTATTTTTAGAGAGAGAGGAAGGGAGGGAGAAAGAGAGGGAGAGAAACATCAATAGGTTGCCTCTTGCCCCCAACTGGGGACCTGGCCCCAAACCCAGGCAGTGCTTTGACTAGGAATAGAACCAGTGACCTTTGGGTTTGCAGGCCAGTGCTCAATAAACTAAGCCACAGCAGGTAACAGGTTTTCTGAGATATAATTCACATGTCATACAATCCACCCATTCAAAGTGCACACTTCATTGGTTTTGTGTGTATTCCTAGCATTGTCAACCTTTCTTGACACTGTCGTTTCCACCTGAGTAGACAGGTCAATCTCCAGAGGTTGGTGTGGCTCTGCTATTCCAGACATGGCAATTTCCAAACCTGAGAAGGTTAGGTGAAGACTAATGTAGATCTGACTGTGACTTTCCTGGTGCCTAGTGGGCAGCTGATGAATTGTCCAAGTTCCCTGGTGAAAACTTCTCAGCACCTGCTATGTGGGTGTCTGTTTCGGAAGCACAGAATTGAGAGAGCAGGTTTTACTACAGTGAGGGATGGAGACTTTACTAGGTGCTCAGACCACGGTGTCTCGGTATTTTTAATCCAAATGGCAGAACATCGAATCCTGTCCATTTGTTTCATATCTTTTTACAAACTGTTCCCCAAAATGCTCCATTTCATTATCCTCTGTCTAAAGTATTTGTTTTGAAACCATGTCTGTCCTCTTTCCTCTCATGGAAACCACCTGTTGCAGCAACCACTGTGGCTGATACATACATTTGTTTTTGATAAGAGTGTATTTTGAATGTCTGTGGTTTCAGTTTCTATTTTTGTCCCTTACTGTCGTAACTTTTTAAAATCTCTTTATACTTTTACGGGTAGTTTTGTTTTTCTAGGGTATTTTGCACTCTGCTGAATGCGTCAGCTACATAACGGTATTCAGCCTATTGCAAGATTCCTCTGTCATTATTACCCCCAGAAAAGGTCTTGAGAAAGACATCAAGACTCTAAGAGGCCAACACATGGAATTTTCAGTCTTGTAATGATTATATACAATCATCCCAAACATTAGAAATGGTGCCAATAGAATATCCCACTTCTGAAATGTTGACCTACAATACGATAAGAGGAGCACAATAAAACAAAGCACTCAGTCCCAGCTAGAAAATTTCCCCTCTGTATTACTCAGAGTTCTCCATCCACACATGAAATTACTGTAGTTTTGGACTATAAGATGCCCCCACTCCCCGCAATTTGGGAGGAAAAATGGTTGTTAATGCTGCTGTTGAGTTCTGTTTACATTTAAATTGGTGAAATATTATGTTATTAAATATTTTACCACATTTTTTGCTTCAAAATTTTTTTCCCTATTTTCCTCTAAAACCTAGGTGCGTCTTACGGTCCAAAAAATACGGTGACCACCATACTCAAAGTTTTATTTTGTCTCTGAACTCTAGGAGTCATCTCATATGGAACTTCTTCCTTAGCACCAGCCAACTTTTTATTTAACAAGAATTTTTACAATTTTAAAATCAGTGCACCCTGGCCAGTGTGGCTCAGCTGGTTGGAGCAGTGTCCTGTAGACCAACAAGTCACAGGTTTGATTCTCAGTCAGGGCATATACCCAGGTTCTATCCCCAGTCGGGTGCATATGAGAAGGTAACCAATCAATGTTTCTCTCTCACATCCATGTCTCTTTCTCTCCTTTCCATTTTAGAAATCAGAAAATTAAGGTCCCCTGACCAGCAAGTAAGAAAGCTTGCAGTAAAAAAAAAATATGATTTCTGCCCTGACTCATGTGGCTCAGTTGGTTGGGCATCATATCACAAAAACGTGTAATTTGAATTCTAACCTAGGATTTTTTCCTACCATAATACTAGCTGTTAGATATGACTGCGATTCTCCAACTTCAGCTGAATCAAAATCACTTAGAGGGCTTGTTACAACACAGACCACTGGGCCCAATCCCCAGCATTTCTGATTCAGTAGATCTGGGATGGGTCCCAAGAATGTTCTTATTCATACCCATGCTCCACCATTTTCTCCCTTGCCATCCCTTTTTAAGCTTCCCTTGCAGCTAGGGGTGGTCATGTTACAGAGTTCCAACCAATGATATGTAAGCAGAAGTACTTTGACAAAACATGTTCTTTCCTGATGAAACAGGAGAAATGTGACTCTTCACTCTTCCTACATCTTCCTACCTAGAACTTATATGTGCTTCTAAGTACATATGTGAACTTATAAGTATAGCAGTCATCTTATGACCACTGAATTAAAATTGGCAGGATAGAAAGATAGGGAGAGACTGGGTGTCTCACAGCCCTGAGTTGCTTACCTTCAAACTTCTTTTTGTGTGAGAAAAATAAGACTCTATTTAAGCCACTATAGTCAGGTTCTCTGTTACTTACAGCTAAATGCATTTCTACCTGATACAGAGAAAAAGTACAGAGTGGCATATGAGAGTCTGAGGCACTCGTGGAGAAATGGCATTTAGGGTGAGGCCCTGTTCTGCAGCTGACGTTGTGCCAGGTGAATGAGATATGGTTACCACCCCCAAGGTGTTCATAGTCAAGGTGAAAAGGATACCATGTAAATACATAATAATATATTGTGATAAGCGCAGAGGTATAAGCAAAATGCTGTGGAAACCCAGAGAAGGAGCCCTGCCTAGGGGGTTAGGGAAAGCTAATGTCACCAGGGGGTGACATTTGAGCAAGGTCCTGAAGCGCTGTCAGGTAGAGAAGAGGGGAAAAACTTTCTGCACTTGTGTCCCTTCTCTCTCCTACTCTTGGAGGCCAGAGGCTGGTCCAGCTTGGGGTGTGTTGGGACTCGCCTATAGCAGGACTTCTTCTATAATAGAGGATTCCCAGAGCCAAGCTGCCAGCAGAGTCAACAGCTCCAAAGGAAAACCAAAGTCCAAAGAAGCAGGAGGGAAGTTGTGAAGGTTGGCGCATAGTCCTGACAGCAGGTCCAGTGAACCAGAAATCTGGGGCCAAAAGACAAGAGCAGGAGATCAGAAGGTACACGGGGCAGGGCAGGAACCTGAGAAGACGGGTGCAGTTGCTTCTCAAGCAGGTGAAAAATTCAGTGAAGTAAATAACCCATTTCATTCTTTCTCATCCAATTTCATTTTCACTCTCAGCCCCCATCCTGTCAGGCTTGTAGGAAATTCAGTCCTAGTCCTTCCTGGGGCTTCCCCCTGCACTCAGGGCTGTGCAAAGAACCTGGTGTGTTACTCAGCTTACAGAGCTCTTCAGTCCCCTGGGCTGCTTTTTCTGTTACACAGGAACTCTGGCTGTAGGGTCCCATCTTCCCAGTGTGTCACGGGTAGTTCCACAAAGCACCTGATGCATCCTTTGGTGACTCCAGAAAGCAGGACACAGATCTCTGATGCTGGTGGGCCCTGGAGACCTCTCTTTCCCTCCCCAGGCTCACACCTCTCCTCTTGGTTTGGGGGAAATCCCTCCTTCTAGCCCCGTTTCTACCAGAGACATGGTGTCTAAACTCAAGTGCTCTTCAGCTCAACAAAGTTAGGATTTGGGACCTATGAGCCAGGGAGGGAAGTGTCTCCAGGCCAACTCTGCTATCCACCTGCCCAACCTCCTCTGAGACTGAGAACAGATTCTTCTAGAATGGGCCAAGGAAAAGAGGGAAATGCAGGGGAAAAAACAGTTTAAGCTTTCAGATACTTATTGGGCCATGTATTGATGGTGATGTTTTTGGTTTGAAGGTCTAGGGGGTAGAACACACACATCCCAACAGGTGTGAAACAGAGTCAGGAATGGGCCTGATGTGTTTGGAGAATGGTGAGTACCTGAGGAAGGAGAAGAAAGAGGCTGGGGCTGGGAGGGAGGCAATAGGACAGCCTGGCATGATTGTTTGTGGGATCTGGCAACAGAATTCAGAAAAGGTCAATAAGCTGTGTTGAGACAAGATCCTGGTTGTTTTTTTTTGTTGTTGTTGTTGTTGTTGTTGTTTTTTTAAGGGGAAATCTGATAGAAGGGTGGAAGATCAAGTTGTGAAGAGTCTGTTGCTAGCCATAGAAATAAGCAATACAAGGGCTAGTAAGAGTTTAAACCAAGGAATAATGATAGGGGTAGAAAAGCATGGTACAGTTCTGGGATAAAATAAACAGAATTTGGTCCGTGATCAGCTATGGGGGAATGACAGAGAAAGAGAGAGGGGGAGAGAAGTTGAAGCAAATTCCAAGCTTTCTAGCTTGTAAGACTGAGTAGTTGGTAAATCCATTTATTTACCTGAAGATGAGAAAACAGAAGATGCAGTCACACTGGTAGAGGGTGGAGATGGGCGATAAAGATGAGAGAATGAAACGTATTTAGCAGATGAGACAACATGCCACGGGGGTATCTGTGGAAAAGCATTCCAGCTCTGCAGCACTAAGTGTTGCAAACTCCCTGAGGCAGGGGCATGCTTGGTATCTTTAACAAATCATACCACCAACATGGCTGGAGCTGAGTTAGCAAGGGAGGAAATAAAGTCAGAGAGGTTGGGTGGGAAACGGATTACATATAGACTGGTAGAACATGGTAAAAACTTTATGAAAGGTTCTGAGCTGTGGTGCGACATGATCTACCTTACTTTGAAAAGGCTGCATTATTCCAAGATGATACAAGGGTGGAGAGAGCACGCAGGAAGACCAGTTGGGATTCTACTGCAGTGTCTCAGGTGAGAGGTGATGGAGTGTTACACTTGGTGGAAGTGAGGAGAAGTGATTGGATTCCAAATCAATGAGAAAAATACTAAGTCCCTAAGAGGTAAATGGACCAAGAACATGAACAGACAGTTCATAAAGGAGGAAATACAACTAGTAAACAAAGATAAAGAGAAATGTTTGGTACCACTAGTAAGGAAAGAAATAGAGATTAAAACCACAATATGATGTATTTTAAACTATCAAAGTAGCAAAAAGCCATTCATATCCTTTAACCCAGTAATTCCAGTTCAGGGAATTCTAAGAAATGAATCCAAAATGCAGATGGAAGAACAACCATCATTCAGAACTTCCTGAAATCTAGCTGAACAGAAGTCCTATAACTAAGAGTGTAAAGAAGAAGCCACGTGGAGACTGGTAGGAGGGATAGACAAGTGAAATGGGCTGGTCCCATACCATGTGTGTGGATTAAAAATTTGGAGGGATATGTTGGCTGTGGAGGTCTCCCCTAAAGAGTGTGTGGTCTCAGTCTCACACCAGACTCCAGTTCCATGGGTTCCAGTGCCAAGAACAGAAGTCTCCATAACTTCTGGCTGTGAAAGTCAGTGGAGACTGTGGCTGAGTTATATGGAGGGCTTCTGGAGTACCAGGCATTCCTTTTAAAGGGCGCACACACAGATTTACTTGCTGATGGACTTGCTTACTTTGAACTCCAGCTCTTGGGCAAAACCTGAAAAGCACCAGGGAAATATGGGGAGGAGCTGAATTATCTGGCTTCAGGGCGAGGGTTAGAGGGGAAGCTTTCTCCAATACAGAAATGCTGGCAGAGCCCATTTTTCCTTTGCTGAACCCTCCCCCTGTTGGTGCAGGCAGGCACCACATCTGAGTCTCCATCAACCTGACTACTAACACTGTTCACCCTACCCATAATTCCCTGAGACCCCACCTACCCAACTTGCAGGCCCACTGAAACTACTTCCAGTATTTTTCCCTCAACAGCCTGTCTTGGCTCCTGATGCAGACTTTCCTAGAATCTCTCTAGGGTTCACAAAACCCAAACAAATAACATCAGCCTCAGCATGCCCTGTACCTCTTACTAAGCATCCCCAAAGCCTGGCGCAAGTGGCAGCTGATCTCGGTTCACAGCTTAGCCTCTCCCAGGGACCTATAAGCCCCTCATAAGTGGCAACCATCTGCAAATCACTTTGTAGCTCGTACCAGGACACCCCAGCAGGGCACAGGCAGTGGCCGACATTGGCCTGCATGAGGGCCCTTCCCAAGGGGCCCCCAAATCAACACATCCATTGGCTAGCTTCAGACCACAGCAGAGCACCACCAAACTACCTCCACAAATGGCATACTCCAGGGCAGGTTTGCCAGGCAGCAGAGTGAATCCTGCTTTGTGAATCCAAGCTTAGCTCTTGCACAACAGCTCCTCCACTATAGTCAAGGCCAGTCCTCACAAAAATCAGCCTGAGGGTCAATCCATTCCATTGATGTGCCAACAGAAGTCAAGGCTCAACTGTAACAGAAGGGTGCACACGACCTTCACAAGGGACATACCCGAAGCACCTGGCTCATATGACCAGGGAGACTGCATCACTGGGCCCCAAAGGATACCTGTTACATAAGACTATTCTACCAAGAGATGAAGCAGCTCTACCTACAAAGAAACAAACATAGGGAGGTAGTCTCAATGAAGAGACAAAGAAACACGTCCCAAATGAAAGAACAGAACCAAACTCCAGAAAAAGAACTAAACAAAATGAAGACAAGCAATTTACTAGATGCAGAGTTCAAAACGCTGGTTATAAGGATGCTCAATGAACTTAGGGGAAGAACTGATGGTCTCAGAGACAAAGAGATAGGAAGCATAAAAATGGAAATAGAAATCATAAAAAAACAACCACTCAGAAATGAAGATATAAAACTGAAATGAAGAATATACTACAGGGAATCAATAGTGGAAGAGATGAAAAAATAGAGTAGATGAAGCAGAGGATTAAATCAGCAATTTGGAAGATAAGGAAGCAGAAAACACCCAGACAAGAAAAAGCTAAAGGAGTTCATCACCACCAAACTAGTATTATAGGATACTTTAAAGGGTCTTCTTGAAGAAGAAGAAGAAAGATAAAAAATATGAACAATAAAATGGCAATAAATACATATCTATCAATAATAACTTTAAATGCAAGTAGATTAAGCGCTCCAAACAAAATACATGTGGTGACTGAATGGATAAGAAAACAAGACCCTTACATATGCTGTGTACAAGAGATTCACTTCAGATCAAAAGGTACAGACTGAAAGTAAAGAAATGGAAAAAGATATTTCATGAAAGTAGAAATTTTCAAAAAGCTAGAGCAGCAATACTTATATCAGACAAAACAGACTTTAAAACAAGGGCTATAACAAGACAAAAAAGGGCCCAGCAATTCCACTTCTAGGTAGTTATCTAAAGAAACCCAAAACACTAATTAGAAAAGACATACACATTCCTATATTAATTGTGGCATTATTCAAAATAGCCAAGATATTGAAGCCCATCAATACATGAATGGATCAAGCAGAAGTGGTGCATACGAATTCTGTCCAGAAGGTATCCAGCCTTGAGGTATGAAAAACAGAGACATTTATGGAAGAAGATACAAAATACAAGAAATGTTGCACATAGGACCATGATGCTCAGTCCCCTTCAAAGGAGGCACCTTGGGACCTCACACAGTTCTCCCAATCACCATCAGCTGCCCCATCATATTTTCATGAATCTCATCAATGGTCTGAAATCTCTTCCCTTTTTAAGGTGATTCTAGTTTAGAGAAAAGGCAGAAGTCACAGGGTGACAAATCTGGGCTGTAGAGGGGCTGACTCACCTGAGTGATTTGATATTTCACTAAAAAACTCTGCACAAGACATGATGCATGAACAGGTACATTGTCGTGATGAAGCTGCCAATCACCAGTTGCCAATAGCTGCAGCCTTCTGCATCATCCAAATAGTTTCCATGGAGGAATGTTCAAGCTTAACACAAAATTTGATGCAGATCCATTGGCTTCATTTGCTCAGTCATTTTAAATGTGATGGCCACACAGTACACATACTCACTCAACAGCATCTACCACCCCCACTGACTAGTACAGTGAAACCATCATTGTTCATTCCAGTCCACTCTCCTTGGTTGCCAGGTTACATTGATGTCACAGGAACCATTCTCATAATAGTGGCCGGACTTTTCCTGGGCAGTCCTTGTCTTATGCACAATGGAATATGACTCAGCCATAAAAAAGAGATCTTGCCATCTGCAACATTTGGATGGTCCATGGATGGACCTAGAGGGTATTATGATGAATGAAATAAGTCAGATAGAGAAAGACAAATGCCAAGTGAATCTAAAGAACAAAATAAATGAACAAACAAAGTAGAAGCAAATTCATAGATACAGAGAACATTTTGATGGCTGCCAGATGGGATAGGTGGTTGGGGGATGGGTGAAAAGGGGGAAAGAATTAAGAAGTACAATTTGGTAGTTACAAAATGGTCACAGGATGCAAATTACAGCACAGGGAATATAGTAATATGGTAATGCCTATGACGTGAAATGCATACTAGACTTCTCAGTGTGATCACTCATAAGTTATATAAATGTCTAATCACTGTTGTACATATGAAACTAATGTAATATTGTGTGTCAACTATAATTAGAAAAAGTTATTTTTAGAAAGTAGAAAAAAAGTTTGTGGTCCAATCATACTGACAAATACTACTCAGCAGAAAAAAGGATCAAACTGTTGACACAGGCAATGCTCTGCATGAATCTCCAGAGAATTAGGCTTGAGTGAAAAAAAAAAAAACCCAAAAATCATGTACTATATAATCGCATTTACATAACAATATTGAAATGACAAGAATGAAATCATACATGTGGAGAACACATCAGTAGGTACCAGTGTTAAGGTGGTGGTACAGGTGGGTAAGGCTATAAAAGAGCAACAAGAATGACCCGTGCAGTGATGGAACAGTTCTATATCTTGGTTGTCTCACTATCAGCATGCTGGGTCTGACATTTACTGTGGTTTTGTAAGACACTACCATGGGAGGAAACTGGGGAAGGGTACATGGGCTCTCTCTGCAACTTCTTAAAGCTGTGTGTGAATCTACAGTGACCTCACAACAAGAGTTTAATTAAAAGTGATTACAAAGAAAGTCTGATATACTTCCAGGGAAAAGTCTCATGCAGGTTATTAGGTTATCAAACAAGGCCCTGGCCCAGGGGCCCTCAGATGGAAGTTTACTGGTAGAAGATTTTTTTGTCCCCCAAAGGTCTTGGTAGTTTGAAAGTGCTAATGGCCCCCATAGGTAAATTTACTCCCTTTATCATGGACAAAATTAAATCCAGTGTATAGAAAAATGTCTGGAGAAAGTTGTGTAAATCCAGATGCCTTTACAGCCTTAAAATAGGCACCAAACTGGCATTGTGATATGTGAGACATACGTGTGTAGTAAGAGCACATGCTTGTGAGACAGTCTGGGGTGTGTTACAGACACCACCTGTGTTTCAGCTCTCGGTTCCTGCAGTTCTGAGAGTAGCTGAGACTTGGTTGTAGCGGTTGGTTCCTTCAGGAGGGCAGATTGACTGACCATCTGTTGGTTACAACCCCTGCACTAGGGCCTTTACATTATTCAGTTTAATCGCTGGCCCTTTAAGTGGGAGTAGGTACTGTTACCCCTGGTGCAGACACTGAGGCTTTGAATGCCTCAGTGAAGATATTTGCCTCAAGTATTGACCTGAGATTTAAACCCAAGGCATTCCTAGGCCCTCAATGCATAAGTGGCAGCCAGGAAGTCAATGCAGGTCGTCTCTTCACTGCTGCTTTGTCTGTCACATGCTTGCACTGTCACCTGTTTGCCAGTCCCATCAGTGTCATACAAATGCAGAGCTGCCCCTAGGATAGAGCAAGTCCTTCTACCCTCCCTATAGCTGCTGAGACCAGGTGGAGATGGAGAGGGGGTGTGGGTGGGATGGAGGACCCCCTTTTGCTCATGCCTTGTAGGTGGCTTCCTTCAATGTATTTTTTTCCTTTCAAGTGGTCCCATTGTTCACGTTAACCAGGTTTTAATGTCCTGGGAAGGAGGTAGAGGATGACACAGTGAGATGTATTTCTTCTTCCAGGGCCCCATCCACACGTGTTTTCTCGGAAAGTTCCAGCGTGCCTCCCCAAGTTCAGATCCTGTCAGGGCTCAGGCAGACGAGAGCCAGGTGGTCAGAAAGCACATTTGCAGAACTCCTGTGACCTGCAGTTGCTGGTCTCCCAGAAACTTTCTTTGTTGCTCTCGTTTGCTAGATTTTTGCGTAGTGCTCTTTTGACTATATTTACAGAGTCTAGAACTGGGAATAAGAAAGAGGGAAGGCAGGCAGAGGGGAGGAAAGAGGCTGAACCAATGCTGGGAAGTGACTCATCTAAAGAGACTGATGTCAAGGTCATGCCCAGTTTAATATCAGACCATTCTTATATTTTTGCTGTCAACAATGATATGTATTTTATTTTAAGTATCTTTAGTGGATTCTTTCTTATGATTATGTATTGTTGTGTTATAGCCTCTTCTTATTTCATGGACTTGATTCCCTACTGCAGGGGTGTCAAACTCATTTCCACCAGGGGCCACATCAGCCTTGTGGGTGCCTTCAAGGGCTGAAATAATTTTAGGACTGTATAAATGTAACTACTCCTTAACTGTTAAGGAGTTGAAATTACATTTGGCTCTTTGAAGGCACCTGTGAGGCTGATGTGGCCCCCCAGTGGAAATGAGTTTGACACCCCTGCCTTATTGAATACCTGAAATCAACCTGTAATGTGTGGCTGCACGTTGGAATCACCTGGAACTTCAAAAAAGCTGATGCTGAATTCCCATCTCAACACATTCTGACTTCACTGGGGCAGTGGTGGAAGCTGGGAAGCAATTAAGGCTTGTCTGGGAGCAGTGGGCATCAGGCTCATAGAAGCTCCCAGGTGATTCCAGCATGCAGCTGAGGCTGAGCACCTCATCCCCGAGGACCTGAGATCACCAGTGTTCAAGTCCTCATTGTTCTGGCAACTGTTTTCCCAGGTGCATGTTCCTCCTTTTGTTGAGACTTTTTTCTCTTTTGGATGGTGCTGGCCTTTTCAGAAGTTGGATGAGCTCACCTTCTGCCACCTGGGCTGCAACTCTTTCTTCACTCTGGGCTTCATTTCCCCTGTGGCCTGGATGTACTCATTCCTACACAGAGGTTATGAAATGGGTGCCTCCACTTACCATGGGGTTTTGCAGCTCCACTTCCCTACGGAAAGCCTCTCAGCCCTTATGGAGAGGATATCAAGGATGGCTATAGTGTCTTTGACATTCCTCTCCCCTCCCTTCCTTTCTCTTCCTTTCCCTTCCCTTCCCTTCCCTTCCCTTCCCTTCCCTTCCCTTCCCTTCCCTTCCCTTCCATCTTTCTTTCCCTCCTTCCTTCTTTTTTGTGTCTTTAAAATCTCTTCTCAGAGCCCAGTAAGGAAGCAGAGTTTTTCAGCATGAATTTAGTTCACATTCTTAAAGCCTGGTAATTTTACTTTTTAACTTTATACACTTCAGTGTTATTTGGATTATTTCCCCAAAGTGTATTACTATTGTAACAATCTTTTAAAATATTTTGTTGAAAATTTATTAGGAGCTTCTGGTCAAGATGGCAGCAGAGCTAAATGCAGTATTCACGCCCTCACACAACCACATCAATATTACAACTAAACTGCAGAACAGCCAGCATTCAGAACTGCCTGAAATCTAGCTGAACAGAAGTCCTGAAACTAAGAATATAAAGAAGCCACTTGGAGACTGGTAGGAGGGGCAAAGAAGCAGAATGAGCTGGCCCCACAGCCACTTGTGGCAACTAAAAATTGGGAGGGATATCTTGGCCGTGGAGGTCCCCCCTGAAAAGCAAGTGGTCCCAGCCCCACACAGGCTCTCAGCCCATATTTCCAATACTGGAGACAGAAGTCCCCATAACTTTTTGCTGTGAAAACCAGTGGGGATGGTGATTGAGTGAGATGGAGGGCGTCTGGAGTCCCAGGTGCTGCTCTTAAAGGGCCCACATGGACTTAGTCAAACTTGCTTTGAGCTCCAGCACTGGAGCAACAGCTCAAAGGCATGCTTGCTGATCCCTTAACCCACAGAGCTGGCAGGCAAGTGCCATATCTTAGTCTTCATTAAGCTGGCTCACACTGTTCACCCTGCTCTGGTAATTCCCTGAGACTGTGCCCCACCCAACTTTCAGGCCCACTCAGGTCTTTTCTAGTGGCTTGTCCAAATAAATGGTCTGTCTTGGCTCATGCTGTGGATTTCCTAACATCTCTCAAACAAGCTGCATCTGACCTCTGCATACTCTGTACCTTTTGCTAAGTGGCCCCAGGCCTGGTACTAGCAGCAGCCAGCCTTGATTTGTAGCTTGGCCTCCCCTGGGCACCTCCAAGCCCAGCACAAGTAGCAGCCATCTCCAGATCACTTTCTAGCTCATGCTAGACCCTGGCCAGGCCAGCTGACCTTAGTCTGCACCTTCCCAGAATCAGTGTACCTGGTGGACGGCTTCAGGCCAGGTGGAAATACCACAACCACCTCTGTGAGTAATACACTCAAGGGGTGGACTCAGTGGGCACCAGAGCCTCACTGAAGTGAGTCCTGCTTCATGGGATCAGCCTCTGCACAGAGATGCTCCACAGTGGTCATGGTCAGTCTTTGCAGTTCATTGGCCTGGGGGTAAGTCGCTCCCATTGATGTACCAAAAACAATTAGGCTCAACTACAATAGGAGGGAGCACACAGCCCACACAAGATGGAGAGGTGCACCTGGAGCACCTAGCTAGGGTGACTGAGGAGGCTGCACTGCTGGGCCATAGAGGACACCTACTACATAAGGCTACTGAGACTGGGTGACATAACAGCTCTAACCTAATAAATAGAAACAGACACAAGAAGGCAACCTAAATGTGGAGACCAGGAAACATGTCCCAAATAAAAGAATAGGACAAAACTCCAGAAAAGGAACTAAAGAAAATGGAGATAAGCAATCTACCAGTTACAGAGTTCAAAACACTGGTTATAAGGATGCTCAGGGAACTTAGGGGAAGAACTGATGGTCTCAGTGAGAACTACAGCAAAGATATAAGAAGCATAAAAAAGGAGATAGAAAACATAAAACAAAACAGTCAGAAACGAAGAATACAGTAACTAAAGTGAAGACTACATTACAGGCAATCGATAGTAGAGTAGATGGAACAAAATGGAATGTTTCAGTGATTTAGAAGATGAGGAAGGAGAGAACACCCAATCAGAACAGCAAAAAGAATCCAAAATATGAGGATAGCTTCAAGAGCTACTGGGACAACTTCAAGCATACCAACATACACATCATCGGGGTGCCAGCCAAAGAAAAAGACTAAGAAATTGAAAACTTATTTGAAACAATGACAGAAAACTTCCTTTATCTGGCTAAGGAAATCAACACACAAGTCCAGGAAGCACAGAGAGTCCCAAACAAGATAAACCCAAAGAGGCCCACACCAAGACACATCATAACTTAAATGCAAAAGTTTAAAGACAGAGAGAGCCCTGGCTAGTGTGGCTCAGTGGATTGAGCACTGGCCTGAGAACCAAAGGGTTACAGGTTTGATTTCCAGTCAGGGCACATGCCTGGGTTGTGGACCAGGTCCCCAGTGGGAGGCGCATGAAAGGCAACCACACATTGATGTTTCCCTTCCATTCATTCTCCCTTACTTCTCTTTTCTCTAAAAATAAAATAAATAAAATATTAAAAAAAAAAATAAAGACAGAGAGAACATCCTAAAAACAGCAAGAGAAAAGCAGTTAGTTACCTACAAGGGAGCTCCCAAAGGACTGTCAGCTGGTTTCTCAACAGAAACTTTGCAAGCCAGAAGGGATTGGTGCAAAATATTCAAAGTCATGAAAAATAAGGACCTATAATCAAGACTACTCTACCCATGAAAGATATTATTTAGAATCAAAGGACAGATAAAGAGCTTCCCAGACAAGAAGAAGCTAAAGGAGTTCATCACCATGAAATCTGTATTACATAATGAGATAAATGGTTTGTTCTTTATATATTTTCATATTTTACATATATTTTAAAAGTGTATTCTTTCTTTATAATGGGTAGAGAAACTGAATCATGCATGTTAACTTTGACATGGTCATTTATATAAATAAAAAGAGGATTAATCAAGGCAATGTGCATATTCAGTATGTAGTCCTGGCAACACTAATTGGCTTTGGGACATGAGAGACCTGGGTTTGCACTGCCACTGTTTTTGGTATAGTCTTGGACAGGCTACCTTCTCCCTAAGCCTCTGATTTGATTTTTCTATTATAAAGTGGAGATAACCCTTTTCTCATGAGTTAGTTGCAAGAACTGCATGGAACAATATCTACCAATCCTGAGCACAGTAAATTAACAGCTACTTAGCAGTGGATTTTCCATAAAGCTAATGAAACTTCAGGGCCCTAGCAATGTTTTCACATGGTCATATGTTTTTGTAAAATTTGTAAATCTAAGATATTTTGCAATTATTTTTCTTAAAACAGGTCCCTCAAATCTTGTAGAGATATTATTTTATTTTAATATCACCACAATGCTATGGAATAGGGATTGTTATCATACAAAGAAAACTTTCCTAAGACCACACTGTGTGTGATGGAGTCAGGATTCAATTTCGAGCAGTCTGCATCCGAGGGGTGTATAGCACCCATGGCTTAATCATTTGTCTGCTTTCCCAAACTTGTGTCTTGCCTCAGATGAAGGATCACCAGAGGCCCACTATGAAAGTCCAGAGTCCAGGGCTCAACTCAGAGCTACCACATTGCTCTTCCATCTGTTGTCTCCATATAATGAGTTCAATACACGATGGCTAAGATTGTTATAAAAATTTTTATTATAACAGAAACTTCAATCTTGAGGTTTTTACAAAGGAGGCAGAATTTAAACTAACTTGAGGAGAACTGACAAAACTTTGCAAAGAGGAAACAAGAGCAGAAACTCCACTGTTTTTATCTTGTACAAAAAATAAGTGATAAAATGCAACAACCTCTGTAGTTCGTTGTTTGTGAGCTGAAATAGACATTTACTAAGACCACTTAAACAGTAAAGTTGTTTTCTTGCCTAAAAGAATTTCAGTTAATTTTGCTCCTGGTTAACTGTTGCCAAAATTTGGTGTCAGCTAAGTCAAAGTTATCATTATTTTTTTCAATGAAATCTGATTTGGAACCCACCTGACAAAGAATCGACATGGCTACAGAAGAATCCAACTGAAAGAAAACTAGTGCATGTCAGCAATTAAGAACTTTAACACACCCATGAGCTGGTAGACATTTACACACTACACTGGCACTTTTTTTTGCCGGCAGTAAATGGGAGAATAAAACTTCATGGCACATAGGAGTCTTGATTGGTTTTGTCTTCATACCATGTGGGATGAAGAAAACAGAAATGTCAGTAGAGCTCATTAGGAGTGCTCCTGCCAGCTACTGAAAAATAGAAGTTGGCTACTCTTTTTTTTTTTTAAGATTTTATTTAGCTATGTTTTTAGAGAGGGGGAAGAGAGAGAAAAAGAGCGGGAGAGAAACATCTATGTGTGAGAGAAACATCACTCAGTTGCCTCTCACATGCTTCCAACTGGGGACCTCACCCACAACCCAAGCATTTGCCCTGATCGGGAATTGAAACAGCAACCTTTCAGTTTGCAGGCTGGTATTCAACCCACTGAGCTGCACCAGCCGGGGCAGAAATTGGCTACTCCTAGAGTTTGGTGTTAAGCTGAACAGATTTGCTTTGTCATATGGTCAAATCTTTGTCTAACATCATTTTCTTAAGTAAAATCTCTAAATACAGAAAAAGTTATTATAGTAAATGCTACTATGATATTCCTCCACCTCATCTAAATGTGTAAAAACCATCAGGGAGGTAAGAGTAATCAGGATGAATTTCCTAACATTTGCGTATGGCCTGTGGAGCCTGGAGTTTGTGCCTTGGTAAACTGAAGTTGAATGGTGATGGGTTTTGGACTCTAATGTACTCCTTTTGACCAGGAATGTATTCCCTCTCTCTTTCAACTCCCGCAAGCCCATTCTAGTAACCTATGGCTTGGACACAGCCAACAACAGAGAAGAGAGACATGGACTCGGAGAAATGGGCAGGGGCAATGATGAGGGCTATGGTCCACAAAGAAAAACAATTTTTAAAGATTTTATTTATTTACTATTAGACAGAGGGGAAGGGAGGGAGAAAGAGACAAAGAGAAACATCAATGTGTAGTTGCCTCTCACATAGCCCCCACCTGGGGACCTGGCCCACAACCCAGGCATGTGCCCTGACTAGGAATTGAACCAGCGACCCCTTGGTTTGCAGATTGGTAATCAATCCACTGAGCCACACCAGCCAGGGCCAGAACCATTTTTTAAATTGACTTGTTTCTCCCTCAAAATTCTTTTTTTCTGTAGAAAATGGGAAAAACTCTTAAAAAAAAAAAACTCTTAAATTAAATAGCAATAGCAAATAATGAGGAGACTGCCTATACCACCTAGGAGGCAGTCTTAAAAGCTATGTTGTATTTCTTAGCTTCATTACTATTGCAGAATTTTTCTTAAGTGTGTGCTTCAAAAGTAGAGGTGAACATGTCCTTTTAAGTTATGGGACCTAATGGATTGAGTGGAATGAGCGCTTGAAACCTGGCTTTAAATGCTCTTGACTCAGCCCTTTATTGCTTTAGTTTGTTCACATAGAAAATGAAGTGTACCATCTACTAATAAATGGGTAATTAAGATCTGAAATATCCACATAATAGAATATTATTCAGCCATAGAAAGGATGAAGTACTAACACATGCACAACACCAACAAGCCGTAAAAAGAGCATGCTAAGTGAAAGAAGCCTGACACAACAGATGGTGTGTTATTGATTCCATTTATGTGGAAAGTACAGACCAGCTAAATCTATACGGACAGAAAGTAGATTAATATGTTAGGTAATGGGTATGGATGGGATTTCTTTTTGGGCTGATGAAAATGTTCTAAAATTTCTTGTGATATGGCTATATTGACAACTCTGTGAATGTACTAAAAGCCATTGACGGGTACACTTTAAATGGTAAGTTGTACAGTGAGTGGATTATATATCAATAAAACTGTCATTGAAAAAAGAAAGAAAAAGAAATATTTCCTTCCTGGCCCAGATATGCTGTGACTTTCAAATAAGTTGTTTTTCAAGTAACCTAAGTATTTCAAACCATACAGTGATAATTATTTTTAGATTTCATCACTCCTTAAGTTGAAAGCTGATATACTAAGAGTTCTCCAGTGATGACTGCCATTTCTATAGACTAGAGAGGCAGAGCTGCTTACAGCTGTGTGCGTGCAGGTCCGATAACAGGGAGATTTTAAAGTTCATGAGAATGATGAGGGGAGAGAAAAATAGCTGGAGTGTCATCAGCTTCTTGAGCTCACAGATTGTTTCTGTCTTGTTCTTTTTTGTAATCTCAGTGCTGAATCCAATGTCTGCCTCCATAAGTGAGAATTAATAATGAACGGATAAATGGTAAAACTAGTTATCTGAGGGTCAACCAATGAAAATGATGAGACACCTTCACCCAGCCAATAAATTATTTTACCAGCCAACAGGGTCAGGCCTTGCTTTTATGCTAATAGTGAGTGGGGGATTTTGGTTTTATACTTATTCCACCACCAAGGGAGTGCTAATTCTCTTTCAGTGTAGCAAATCACAATGGTTCTTTATCCTCCTTAAGAGTGCAAAGAGGGAGGGAACTAAATGGTAGTGAAAAAAATAAAATCCATTTAAAAAAAGACTGCAAAGAGGGAAAGTTTTACTCTATTGTGACTTTATCAGTGTCATGGCTAAGATTTGCTTCATGTCTGTAAGTTGTGGTGAGTCAAGGAGAGACTTGGTCTCAAGAGCAAAAGCATCCTAAGGCCTGGTCTGGTCACGCTGGGAGCCTGTGGGACAAGCTGGAAGGTCAGCTTTGCTGTGACACAAAGGCAAAGCATTCATAAGGTGGTTTGAAATGAGGACAATAATTTTGTGTTGTCCTGGCACTGTAATGGGGACAGGAGTCACCAACCTCAGGAAGAGGCAACTGCCCCATATTTTTCCATCTGGGAAAGGACTTAAGAGTTTGGCCCAAGTTGGCATCGTGGCAACCAGTGCCATCGCCGCTGAAATGAGGGCTGAGAGTAATCCAAGGAGAGGACTCTCTGCTTTCTACTGTGGGTTCCTGAGATTCCCCTCTCTCACTCAACTTTTTAATAAAAATCTTTGCCATCCACAGAGGTCTCATTGGAACATCTCTGAGGGACACATAAGTAATGACCATGCATATGTAACTGATGGACCTTAGGGTCTGTATTGCTCAGAGCAAGAGCTGCTTCATCCAAAGCCTGGATATTTCCATTTAGAAAATAAATCTGGCTAAAAGAGATTTCCACATGACAGGGAAAAACACAATCAGTTACGAAGAGATCTAGGAATTTAACTGGTTGTCAAAGCCTTCTTGCAGACGGATGGACTCCAGATTTTTCCGCGTATGCTCAGACAGTAGGTCTTTCCCATCTGGGGGACTTGGCAGCAGTGAAAGCAGAAGCCTTGTCCAGGAAGGGACTTTGGTTCACCTTTTATTTCCCTTCCTGTATCTCTAGTCACTTTCTTGGACAACATGTCTTGGAGCTAAACAGCAAAAACTCTTAACTTCAAAATCCCCACTAAAAATCTTACTTGACTAGGGGAACTGAATGTACCATATGAAATAGATCGTCTTTCCATCCCCTCCTCCACATATTTCTTCCAAAACAGACATCTAAAAAATCCAGGAAGTCAATAAAGGAACAAATAAACACAAACTGCCAGTAAAACCAGCCCAAACAATTAAAAAAAAAAAAAAAAATCTCCCAGTCTCTAGCCCCCTGTATTTGTATAAACATGTTTAAAATATATTTGGCTATGACTTTTGATTATTCTGTCTTTGATGTTATTTATTTTAGATCATAAATACAAAGACCAGGGCCCACGTTTATTCAGAGGACAGTGTGAGTGAAATTACGGCATAGACTTTGGAGGTAGGCAGAGCTAGCCTGGGATCAGGCTCCATATTTACTGGCTGTGTAAGTTGGTAAACGGGGCAAGCAAGTGACTCAGTCTTTCTAGTCTTCATATGTAAGATGGGGAAAAGAATATTTGCCTCAGATTTGCTGCAGAATGTAATGACACTATAAATGAAAAAATAATCTAGAATAATCACACCTTATCTACACCATTCTCTCCAGATAACCAGTTCTATTTGCTTCTTATCCCTCCAAAGTTTCCTTATACAAATATAAGTGAATTAAAAATATATTATATATGCATTATTCTTATGTGTATTCTTTTGCCTCCTTGTTTATATAAACAGAACATACAAACGCTCTGGACCTTGTTTTTTTTTTCCACTTAATCTGTCTTGGAAATCTTTCCATATCAGTACAAGGACAGCTTCCTCATTCTTTTTTTTTTTTTTTTTAACAGCAGTACAAGATCCCATTGTGTGGCTGTAGCACAGTTTATTTAACCACCCCTTATTATGAGATTCTTGGATTATTTCCAGATTTTTTTTCTATAACAAATACAGTTGCAGTAAACATCCTTGTATATAGTGTCCTTTTTGCATGTGTGAGTATTTCTAAAAGGGTTATGCATTTGTAATATTTTTAAACAACTTTATTGAGGTATAATTTACTGTGTTTGTAATTTTGATAGTTTTTCCCCCAAATTGCCCTCTGATGGGGCTGTGCCATTTTGTACTCCCAGCAATGTATGAGAATGGGCCCTGAACCTTCCCTAAAAGTGGGTACTTCCAAAAGGCAGGGGTGGAGGGCCCAGAAAGGATTTTGACTTCCTTCCTTTAAAAATTACTATATTAACAAAACTTTTACATGCAGATATATTCTTATGGTAAATTATTTCAGGCAGTAGAAATATATGGTAAGAATGTAAAGGTCTTGACCAACACTGGTTTCTTCCCTGCAACCAATCCCAGCCCCTCCCACAGGGTGAAATGTTGGGCTGTCAAATCCCCCTCTCAGTCCCCAACCTCCTTGAGATTGGAGATCTTCAAAGACCTCTTCCCCAAGCTTCTCTCTGCCTTTGGCTTCCACTGAGACAGGATAGTAAGGCAGAGCAAGTGGAAGAGGGAAACTGAAACAGATAAGCTCGACGGCCAAGCGGTTTACAGCCATCTAGTACATGCCAAACCCTATCTTCCCTAACCAAGGACACTTAAGAGCAAATGTTAAACTGGTCCTCCCCAACCAGAGAGTAAATAGCTTAAATCACCCTACTCAGGGAGATAGATAACAAAAATCCAGTTAGTGTCATTTGTCCCAACCAAATGCAAGGATGCAAGGACAGATGAAATCAGGGGAATAAATCTCATTGTGGTGCCTCAGCTGAAAGCTGATGACTATACTATTGAGATCCTCCCCGAGTCCCTCCCTAATCTCCCAGCCTTTAAAATTGGCAACACAAAGGACCCAGGAGGGTGCTTCCTCCTGGGAGCTCACAAGCACCTTCCCGTCCCCCTCACCTTTGCCTTTCCCTCTCCTAAGGCCCAAAGGCCCTTCTTTTGCTTCTGTAACTTGTTTCCTGACCCTACGCAACCCAGCTGGTTCACTTTTACTACCTCTGTATCTTTCTAAGTAAACTTTCTCTTATAACTGGGTTCTTGATTCTGAAATATTTCTTTGCAGAACTCAAGAACCAAAGTCTGATTTTGCTGCCAACACTGTGGGTGACACCATGATGTAAACATTCATCTGGTTCTCTTATTATTCTCTGATCCTTCACCATCATCTCTGCCTTCTCTTTCTTCTCTTGCCTTGAAAACCGGGTCTAATAACAAGCAATATTTTTTGAATGCTGATGATGCACAAGAACAACAGAACCCCAAACCACAAGGGGCTTAAGGTCTTGGGGGTGTGGCAGGTTGTGGAAAAAAGTAGCTGCAACAATCTCTCCCCTTTCCCTAAGTGTATTAGTCTGCGTGGGCAGCCATAACAAAATACCACAGGTGAGTGGTTTAACAGAAAGGTTTTTCTCACAATTCTGGAGGTGAAAAGTCCAAGATCAAGGTGTTGGCAAGATTGATTTCTTCTTAGGCCCTTCCCCTCTCCTTGGCTTGTAGACAGTCGTCTTCAGGGGTGTTCTGCCTCCTTGTCTATCTGCATCCTAACCCAGTCTTCTCAGGAAGACACACGTTACATTGGGTGGGGCTCGCTGTGATGGGAAGGACAACAAAGCCATATTGTCAAGGAGCTGAGCTGTGCCCTGCCCTTCCAATTCACAGGTCGGAGACAGGGTCTTTAAAGAGGTAATTAAGTTAAAATGAGGTCATTAGGGTGGGTTCTAGTCCAACAGGATTTGTGGCTTTATAAGAAGAGGGGAATGGGATACACACAGAGCGAAGATAATGTAAAAGCTCAGGGAGAAGATGGTGTGGGAGTTCAGAATGGGCCACCTCAAGATGTGCCTCTGTGGTATGCAGATTTTTCTGAGTTAAAGGTAACTTTAGAACTGAGAAAATCCAGTGGAAAAAAAAAAAAAGGTAACTTTAGCTGCAGGCTCAAGAGGAACTTCTGCCCCTCCCTTACCTACCTAGAACTTGAACTAGGGGCCTCGCCCTCAATAAGAGATTACCAGGTATAACTGTTTTAGGGCAGGGAAAGTTACTAATTACTGAACGTGTGCTCTCCCTGCAATGACCTTCAGAGGCCCCGGGGAGCACTACCTCAGTTCCGAGTCAGAATGTCTATGTGCCCATCTTCCCTTCTGTCTCCAGACCTCTTGTGCAGGCAGGGGTTCTCTCCTGTAGGCAGGGTTTTCACATATCTGTATGTAATTTAGTTTGGCTGTTTTTGCTTATTACTCTGTTTCAGGTCTATTCGATTTTTTGACCAGCAGAAAGAAATGTGAAGGTAGAGGAAAGGTTCTCCCTCCCTCACAATAGCTATCAACAGCCACAGAGAGAGGCTTCAGGAAAAACTGTTACTGGTGGTATTTAGCTGGAAAGGGGGAGCAAAGGAAACTAGACGCCGAGTTTAATAAACTGGGAAGCAGAAACCTGCTTGCTAGTCAAGAAGCTACAGCTTCACACCTCAGGGGATTCCAGCATTTCTCTGCCAAGAGGATTTACACTCCTCCCTTCTCCCCTCTGGTACCAGGTGACTGGGTGGAGCAGGGGGATGCAGGCACTAGGACAACAGAACTCAAAATGGCACAGGGGGACGTGCTGGATCAGAGAGGCCTGCCAGTCTAGCCTGGGGAAAGAAGGGATTGGTTGGGAGGTGGAACCACAGGAGCCTGTGAAAATTTGGAAAGTTGATTGGTCATTTTGAGAAAGCACCTGGTCCATACCCAGGCTAATACACCCAGGCTAATACAACCCCAGAGGAGGAAAGAAGCTCACCCTCTTTCACCCACTGGTGATGGGTTCATCGGTTTGTTCCTGGGCTCTCTCACCGGGGAGCACGCCAGGATGTGGGCCCAGCATCTCTGGGCCCGCAGCAGTTGATGGGGGCTGCAAAAGCTCTAAGCTCTCTCTTGCCTGGGTGACCCGAGCTCCTACCATGCAAGCGTGTGTCCTCGTGTGTCCTAGTAGCCACGTGGCCCATGGTTGCGCAACTCCCCGCGCAGGCTCAGAGGGAGCCTGAAATGGACTGCTGCTGGAAACACACGCTAAGCCCGCGGGATGCTGGGCTGGCCTAGACTTTAATATGGAGCATAAACGCTGGGCTGTGGCTTTCATCCTGGCTGTACTGAAGATAAGATTATGTGTTTTCCAGGGCAAGAAGAATGGAGATGGGACACTGGGAAGCCAGGAGGGGAACCCCCTTAACTTTACATCATCAATAAACCTACCACAGAGCCACATCCTCGCATGTGGGTCTCAGGAAATTCTTTTCCTTTAAATACAGCAAGAGGCCCACTTTCACTGGTAACAGAAGGTGTTCCACCAGTAACAAAATCAACGCTGCCAACGCCAGTTATCTTTGACTTCTAGCCTCCAGAACTGTGAGAAAATAAGTTTCTGCCGTTTCAGCCACCGAGTCTGTGATACTTTGTTGCGGCAGCCTTGGCAAACTAATACAAAGGACTATGGGATTTGCTTTACAGTACTTTAAAAAAAGAACTTATTTCAGAAAAGAACGTGTGCTTGACTACATGAATCAGAAAGGGCCCATCTTAGGGCTGGCTGCTGATTTGGAGTTCATCCTCCGTTCCTACGAGAGCAACGCGGCAGATGCAGCTGAAGGGAGCAAGCTCCCCTGTGCTGTCAGAGGCAGCCACAGGGCAGGTCCTGGCCCAGGGCCAAGGTCACCCGCCAGCATTTCAGTAGGCACTTGGGAGAGAGAGAATTAAAGAGACAGATTTTCAGCATATATCGTAAAAGAGAAAATGATCTTCGCTTCTACTAACAGATACACTTAGAACATCCTGATGGTACCCTTAAAGTAGCCATGAATATTTTTTGACTTAAAACATTTCAGTGACTTTAACAGGAGACACTTTGCTGCATTTTTAAGTTTGCAGAGCTCCTCAGCCATTCTTGTTACAACATGTAGAGTAGCCGACTCCCTATGAGTTATTTTATTAAAGGATTCACAGGGCTACCTATTATTAGTGTATATTATTTTACTCAATGCTTCAGACACTTTGGCTTTTATTTTACCATTGCTATAGAAACCCAGGTCCATAATAAGCAGTGCTTTTAATTCCGACAATTAGGCTTATATAAAAGAATGTTTTAATGAAGTGAAGTATTTGGAGAGCCCAGCCAGAGGACTGTCAGAGGAAGAACCTTGTTCTCCAAATGGTTACAAAATTAGCTTATCCTTTGTTACAATTGCCTTCTTTGACAACTGCCAAGTGTTCATTAGTCAGGCCTTCCTAATGATCTGTGGTTTTCCATAAAGATGGGAGGTTTGCTTATTTCTCAGAAACTGCAGCTCCATCCGCCCCATCTCCTTACACCCAGGCTGCTCTCCTGGTTAGAGGAAGAGGCCACTTCTCCTTTTCGCTAAAAATCAGAAAAAGTCTATGTTTACCTTTAAGTTTCATAGACAATAAAAGCTCTTTAAAAAAAATCAGTCAATAGAAAACAACTATGTCTTCCTAGTGATACATGATGGGATATTTGGAAGCCATAAATCTTGTCGTTCTTACATTCATTGCCTATACAGTATTTTGGAGAAATATTTACTAGTTAATTTTAGTGATAGGTGGCCCATGCACATAGCACCAAAATGAAGAGGCAGAGAGTGAAGTATTAGTCCGCCTTCTGTGCATGTCCCAAGTAACAACCATTGTTAACAGTCTCCTGTGTGTTCTTCTAAAGCTATTCCCTGTGATCAAATACACACACACACACACACACACACACACACGTGTGCCTGAGGGAAGCATGTTGTGCATAAGGTACTGCGCCTTGCTTTTTTTTCACTTACTGCTGAAAACCTTGATTGCTCAAATTTGGGTGCTATTCTACTTCATTACATAAAAAGCCACCTTCTTCATCATAAAGACTTTCCTTTGTAATTATTTAAAAGTCACGCACTGAGTGCTATAGGCATCATGTGAGGTCTGGCAATACCAACATGGAGGACCACAAAGTCCTTGCTCTCAGGAGCCACACCAGTAGAAGAGTCAGCCCCCTCGTGGAAGTGACCACGGCCCAGGGGACAGCCCTGCAGTGAATCGGAGCGGGGGGGGGAAGGGGAGATGGAAGCAAGCAGGAAGGAGTCTGGCTTTGCTCAGAAGGGTCACAGAGGGCTCATAGGCAAGGTACTTGAGCAGCATCTTGAAGAGAAAGCCTGCTTCCACCCGCCCCCCCAGACAAAAAGGGCAAGTACACTTCAGGTACAAGGAACAGGAAGTTCCAAGTCCTCTACAGCAGAAGATGGCACGGTGTTCTGAGGAACTGAAAGCGGTTTGTTTTCTGGCTGGAGAGCCTGGGTTTGTGTGTGTTCAACGAGATTAGTGGCTCTCATTTTTTTTTTTTTTTTACCACAACCTAGAGTTAAGAAATGCATTTACATCACCACTGTGTTTGCAAAACGGAAACAAAATTTCATGAAACAATACCCTTATTAAATGCACACTGGTTTTTTTTCCTACTGAATTATACTTTTTAAAGAGCCAGTCATGACTCATTACGTTGATTTCACATACCACTAATAGCCACTATGGCAAGTTGGGAAATTATGGACCATATAGTGTCTGAAGACTCTGTTAGTCTGTGCATTAGTTGGCCTTTTCCTGACTAACATGAAGGTGACCACTTTTTAATTTAGGATAGGTTGACAAGACAAGCTTCTCTGGGTATTTATTCGACACCTACAGTGGTTTAGATGCTGTGCTGCGTGCTGGATGCACAGGGGCTGGGCAATACAAGACATGGTCTGTGCCTTCACAGAACCAAAAGCTGATCACACAGATGAATGGTTTGATGCAATAATAAAAAATGCATATTTTAATACAAAAATAATACTTATTGTAAAAAAATTTTAACTATGCAAAAGTATAACATACTAATCCCCTCTTCTTATAAGCACACAAAAAATATCCCTTTACCTTGTTGTGCATAAAGTTTCTGTATGTATTTCACTAATACAGAAGGACTGCATTTCAGATTGGCTGAATCTCTGACCCCTTGGGAAGTGTTTTTAAGGGGAGTGCAATTCAGTTTCCCAGAGTCTGATCACCCCTACTGTGATGGTTGGTTTTATGTATCAGCTTGGCTGGTATAAGAGATGTCCACATAGCTTGTTAAAAACAAAACAAAACAAAACATAGTTCTGGGTGTGTCTGTGAAAATGTCTCTGGAAGAGATTAGCATTGGAATCCATAGACGGAGTAAAGAAAGAATGCCTTCATCCATGCGGTGGGCATCATCCAATCAGCTGAGGGCCTGACTAGGATAAAAAGGCAGAGGAGAAGTGAAGTTGCTCCCTCAGGTTGAGTTTGCTCCCTCAACATTTATCGTTTCCTGACCTCAGGTATTGAGGGTTCTTGTTCTTGTGCTTTCTGACTCAGAGGAAGACACTCCCCTCTCCCCGCCCCCATCCTCACGCTTTTGCACTCAGAATGACACCAACAGCTTTCCTGGTTCTCCATCTTGCAGATTGTGGGACTTCTCAGCTTCCATAACCACCTGAGCCACTTTCTAGAATAAGTCCCCTCTTACATATCTCTGTATGTCCTACTGGTTCTCTTTCTCTGGAAAACCCTGACTCGATGTACCTATCTGGAGAGAGTAGGTCTAATCAAGTTTCTCATCCATTAAAGTTGAAGTTCTAAGGCTTTTGGAGCCTGACCTTGGTAATGCCGCTTTGTGATGACATCTGACTCAGCAGCCAGCCCTCTGGTCTCTCCGTGTCTGAAGTGCAATGGGAAAACTTTCAGGTGACTGAGGACACTGAGCAAGGCTATTACTGCTGAGATGACATAATCGATTTGGGCATTCTTCCCTGGATGCTTTTTGCCTGATTCACCCAAGACTGATAGAGATTAGACTAAGATTCCTGGATTCTTGCATAAACGTTTGCTTCAATTTGTGACAGAGGCTGAAGAGGAAACAATGTGAAGGAGTCGGATGTGATCGCACCTTCAGGGAGATTTGCTTTGCATCCTTCACTGTTCATTGAACAGACATTCCCAGAGTATCTGCACATTGCAAGTTTCCGTGTGGGAGGCTAAGGGGGCCTCAGAGTTGAACAGAGTTCTTCCACCATGTTTAACATAGAGCGGAAATAGCTTCATTGAGCATTCACTGGAGAAGCAGGGCATTTTATAGTCCTTGTGTTTACCAGGGTTAGACACACAGGGGATCAAATTAACTTACCTTTATTTAGTTGTAAAGAAAATGGAAAGAGGATTTAGTGACTCCTACAGTTGCTAAATTATGTTCAGGCAAATGTTATTTTGACATTACTTGTGAGGGGTTTTATATTTCTAGTATATTTGGTTCCTGATCTATTTATAAAACAGTTCCGCATTCTTTTGACACTTCCTGATAAAAATATCTTTTGCTCTCAGTCTAGAGCTTTGTTTCTTCAAAAGGGGTATATGTTACTTTCTTTCTCCTTTATTCATTTTCTGTTCAGGCCAAGGCAATCTGCAACATTATTTGTTGAACTGGTGCAGCAAACACCTCAAGACCAAAAACTCAGTCTCACCTATTTTGCCCTCTGCACAACTGGCACATAGGAGTGCAATTTAGAACAGTTAACTTTTATTGAGCACCTACTACATGGACATAAGCCCTGCAGCCAACTTACTCATTATCTGGTAGGGAGAGATGGCCAAGAGCATAAACAACTAAAATGAGAAGCAGAATCTGTGAAGTGCCACCAGGAAGTCACAGGCAAGTGCTTTAGGATTCTGCGAAGGATCCTAATTGGTTTGACGGTTCAGTAAAATTTTTATAGAAGTAAGTGAAATTGGACCTGGAGTGATTGTTAGGATTTCAACATTTATTTCACATTACTGAGCACCCACAAAGCTTGATGTTGGGATGCAAAGTCCCTGCATCCAGTCAAGGGCTTAGAGTCTAGAAGAGGAGATAACGTGCATTCATCGAGAACCCTCTCGGGGACAAGTAAACTAAACCAACTCATGCTGGCTTAAGCAAAAGAGTCACTTCAATGACTTATACAGTTGCAAGGTGCAGGAAGGTAAGTGGCATCAGGCGTAAGTCCATCTCAGGGGTGAAATAATGGGATCCCTGCTTCAGTCTCCTCTTTTTTCTGCAGGACAATCGGGCTTCCTCCGTGCGGTTGTGGTTAGAGTTGTGGTGTGGAAACCGGACAGACAACTTCTGGTTTACATCACCTCAGTAGACCTGAAGCAAGAGAGGTCTTTTTACTTTCCAAATATAGGATGCCAAGAAGAGACACTGATTGGCTGGATTTGGGTCATATGCCCATAATTATAGCCAGACAATCCTGGAGCCACATTTAGGAGCCACATGAGATCCGCAATGAGGACAATTCTCTAACTTCAGGGGAAACCCGTTACCAAAGGATGGGAGGGGCCATGGGGGAAGGGGTGCTGGGCAGGTGAATAATACAGATACCCTCTATAAAAATAAACAAAAAATTACAACAAAATATGGCAAAGGAAGGAATCAAAATGTGCATTAAGTACCATAAGAACACTGGTAAAGGAGTGATTTATGTCCTGCAGAGGGCATTTCAGAGGGAGCAAAATGGCACAAAGGTGAGAAGGCAGTGGATATACTTGCGGTTCAATTTGTTCCCACACCAGGTGGGTACACCATGAGGAATGGAAGGAGCAGAAGACGATGGAGAAGGTTTTGGAGGTGTGTCCAAGCAATGTCTCTGGGTCAGCCTTTGTCATGCGTGTGAGTTCAAAGGGAAGGATATGATTGGGATCGTACCTTAACGAAGCTCCCCTGACAAGTGTGTGTGGCTCACAGTGATGCTCTTTACCCACTAGCCCCTGACCCTGCCGGGCATTCCTCCCCCACCTCCAGAAGCCTGGGCACCCTTGAACCTCCCTGTGGCCTCTGCCCCTTCAGTTTCAAATTCTCTTGCATCTCCAATTTTTTATCATCTAGGAAAGCGCTAACCCAGGGGAGGCCCTTGTTCTGTGCCTTCTCCATATCTGGCTCCAGGAGCTGAACAGTGTTGTAGAAAGTCACATTCCAGGGCAAAGTGGTGCAAGATAAAGTCAAGAAGGCCAACTTTCAACAACTCCTCAACAGGCCTGACATTCCACCTTCGCTCCTCTGTTGAGCTTTCCACATGATTATTTCAAATCGTTTTCACTCCTTTAAACCCCTGTGCCCCCTCTCACTCCCCTGCTACATCCAGTGGTGGAGCTCGCCTTCCACTTCACAGAGGGAACTGAATCCCCTCACCTTCCCAACACCCTCCCCTCCCCTTTTCTTCCTCTTGCTTCAGGGTGAGTTCCACTTTTTCCACACCCTCACCAACACTTACTGTCTTCCATTTTTTAAATTACAGCCACTGTATTCATTTGCTTGGGCTGCCATAACAGAATGACACAGACCTGGGGGCTTCAACAGCAGAAATGTATTTTGTCACAGTTCTGGAGACTGGAAGTCGGAGATTAAGATGCCAGCAGGGTTGGCTTCTGATTAGGCCTCCCTTCCTGGCTTGCAGACTGCACCCTCTTGCCATATGCTCACACGGCCCTTTCTCTGTGCGTGGAGGGGTGAGGGGTGGAGTGTGCGGGGAGAGATCTCTGGTGTCTCTTCTTCTTCTTATAAGGACATCAGTACTATTGGATTAGGGCCCACCCTTATTACTTTATCGAACTTCAATTACCCCCCTTCAAGGGGGTCCAAGTAGTCGCATTAGGAGTTAGGGCTCCGACACATGAATTTTGGGTGGAACGCAAGTCGGTGCCCAACAGTTGTCCTAGTAGGTGTGAGGTGGTGCCCCCTGGGGGTTTTCCCTAGCCATTTTTTGCTATCTCCTCTGATGGTTCACGTTCCTCTGCCCAGCCATTAAATGGTGAAGGTGTCAACAGCAGGCCAGGAGCCCTGTCCTCTTCCCACCCACCTCTTTCTCTGGGCCACTGTCGCCTTCCCTACAGCATCAGTTACATGCTAGTGATGCCCAATTTTAGAATGCAGAACTCTCTTCTGAATTCCAGACTCTTCCATCCAATTCTGTCCAATACTTGGTTACTTTATGTATTTGTTGGTGTTTAAATAGACTCTTCTGCAGTGCTTCCTATGAGGCAGGCACTGTTGTAGGGACTTCACAATCCGCTCGTTTGCTCCTCCTAACAACTCCATGAGAAAGGCGATATTCTCAGTTATAGATGAGGAGACTGCCGCTAAAAGAGTCATGTGAACTTGCATGTGCTCCCCCAGCTGGTTAGTAGTGGAGCCTGGGTCGATGGCTCCATAGTCTACACCCCTAAGCACTTCCCTGGGCTGTTTCTCAAATAGACCCTTCAACTCAGTTTGTACAGGGTCCAATTTCTGGTTTTCATCCCTGTATTCGTTTGCAGGGGCTGCCATCACAAGCTAGCACAAACTGAGTGCTTTACACCACAGAAATGTATTGTCTTGATTTTGGAGTTTAGAAGTACAAAAATCAAGGCGCTGGCAGGGTCGATTCCTTCTTAGGCGAGGAGGCAGTGTCTATTCCCTGACTCTCTCTTCGCCTCTGGTGTCCCCCCGGCTCTCCTTGGCTTGTACATTGTGATCTCCCTGTGCCTTCACACGGTCCTCCCTTTGTGCGTGTCTCTGTGTCCAAATGTCCCCCCTTTAAAAGGGTATCAGTCATTTTGGATTAGAGGCCACGCTAACGAACTCATTTTAACCTGGTTACTTCTGTAAAGACCCTATTTCCATATAAGGTCATATTTGAGGTTATGGGGTTAGGGCTTTGACACATCTTTTTCTAGGGGACACAATTCAACCCATAACAATCCCCAAACCAGACCTACTATGTTTTCCTAGCTCAGTGAATACCTTAATCATCTGTTCAAGCCAGAAACCGAGGGATCTTTGCTGCACTTCACTCCACACCCACATCCAGTGCACTGTCCAGTTATGGCTCCTGAATCACTCTTGACCTTCCCCGCCCTCCATCTCCGTTGTGGCCATCATAGGTTATGCTCTCATTCTCTGTCACCTGGACTTCCGCCACAGCCTACAGCTGGTCTCTCCCCACCCCTCCAGTTCAGGCTGCGTATGGTAGTCGGAGTGACCTTCCAAAAACGGTTCTGCTATCTGACTGTGTCCACTCCCATCCTCCTTCCTTCCCTGAATTAAAACTCCGTTGGCTTCCCTCAATTACTGTAGCTCCTGAGGGGTGGCAGCTCTGGAACTTTTAGGCCCTAGGCATGGTTATATCTTCTCATTGTTGCCTGTTTCTGGATGTCCTCCCCCCCATTACTTTTTAAAATCTTTTATCTTGCCCAAAGCTCTGTGAGTAGTTCTCTAACCCTGGCTAGTAACACACAGAGACCAGTTATGAGACTGTTCAAGCAGGAGGCAGTGAAGGCCTGAGTCAGGGGGAGATACAAAACAGAAAGATGCAGATAGATGCACGATAAGTGACTCCTACAAAGTTCGGTAACTGATTCCATGTACGAACTGAATGCTCTCTAAGAGCAGGTATTGCGTTTTATTCATTTGTTAATCCCAATGCCTAGCTCTTAGTAGGTGCTCAATAAGTATTGGTGGAATGATTAATTGGAAGGGTTAGAGGTATTCCAAAGTTCAAGCCTCAGTGATTCCCCTTAAAGAAAGGGGAAATCAGGTTAATTTGCAAGCCATAGTTAAAACAACAGTAAGAATGACATGGAGTGATACTGTGGAAATATCATAATTTTTAGGGTCAGGTGGATTGAAAGTCCAACTTTCTGACCCAATCGCAGGCAAATGACTCAACGTCTCTCTCTGAGGTCAGTTGCCTTATCTATACAATGTGCTGCCAGGAGGGAGTCTTGAGATTGCATCCACAGAGCACGCACCCACCCTGGGAGGGATCCTTACCAAGCTAGACATCTTGAGATGTGACTCAGAAACCAAAAGACATCAGGGACCATTCACAGGGTTTTCCTTTGAGGTCTATGTCTTGTCACCATGAAACAAGCCATCACTCTCCTGTGCCCATTACATTCCTTCCTAGAACACCACTGTGAGTTTTTAAATCTTCCTTCCACCTGTCTTTGTGGAATCCTAGGGAGTTACAGCTGGTGCTATCCGTACTCAGTAGGTCATATTTTAGCGTTTAGAACTCTAGTCCTTAGGGTGGGGCTGATGACAGGAGGCTTCCTCCATCGCTGTGCTTTTTTATTTTAAGCACTTGAGTTAAGACCATCAGGAATGCTTAAACCCCAGAGCAGAGATGGAATTCAGACTCAAAACCTCTTTTCACCTTTGGTGCCAATTTTGGCCTTTTCTCCGCCATCATTCTCCAAATGCCAATTCCTACTGGTTTCGAAGATATGATTTCCCCACCCCAACTGCACAGCTGGCTTCATATTTCAGTCTGTTAAGAGAAACCAACATAGTTGTCTCCAACATTCTGTATAGGATTTGCTGGGATAACTATGAATACTACCCAGGAGACAATGCAGTTGTGCGAACTGGGCAAACAAGAGGAAGAAGCTCCCTTTCAAGACATATATTATTTGAATAATGACCTCTCTTAACCTGCTACACAGAATTAACCTTCCTTTCTAACTCGTGAGAGTTGACTTCCCTATTGTTTTCATTGTCCCTCCTTGCTCCTTTAAAGCCTCTCTGTGCTGGAGGCCTTGGTGTCCAAGAACTTTTATTCTTCATGCAGTTTACTCTGGTTGAATTTCACAACTTCGCACACATGCTAATTCTATCAGATTACCAAGGCAGGTAAGTGGTGTCAGATTGAGAAAGCATGCTTCAAAGGTGCAAATATTATGTACTATAAATATGCACTAACATTCTGGAATAGTAACACTCCTGGAAGTGCATAAAATCCAGTATACAGGGGGAAAAAGGAATGCATGGGGTTTTCATTTGAAACATACAACTGTTTCTTTCCTAAGATTTCCTTTCTTCCAGATTTCTTAGTCTACAGTTCCTGATACGAAAATGCTCCTGCTACCTCATGGGAATATTTGTATCCTAAACAAATAATTCCCAGGATTCTTTAAGGCTGAGAGAGATACAGGCTGCCTCTATTATTTTTGAGGTTTTCAAAATGTATTAGACATTCTTTTAACCCTAAAACTAGATTTAAAAATTGCTTTGAACATTTACATTTCAATAATTGATGCCTTTAACACAAGAAAACTGCAACACAAAACAGTTGTGGTAGTCAGAAGATAATTAACAGATTTAATTTTAAAGTCCAGCATATACTAAAGGTGATATCATTTTGTTATGGATCTCAATTTTAAATTTGGATAAGGGTGTTTTCTTTTAATCTCATCAGAATATCTTCGTGTAACTTCCTTATGAGGTAATGTCAAGCCTAAACTCAAGGCCCTTCATAAATAGGAGGCCAGGGCCAGATGGCTCTCTTACTTCCTCCTCTCCCTCACCACAGGCCAAGAATATTTAGTTAATAATTGAGGAAGTATATTACTGTTTAATAATACATAATGAATTAAAGACAATCATCATCAAGTCTTCTCCATTCCTGTTGTATAAACAAAAACTTTGAATAATCCTTGCTTGGCTTAAGTACAACAAAGGGCAGATTCTAAGGCCAGTTTCTCCCCCAACTGCTGAAGCCTAGGTTTTCCTGAGCTAAGTTTTATATGTGTCAGTTGGACCTGTCTCTTTTCAATCATAGGCTCCTTATAAAGGAACTCAATTTATCCTGAGCTATTGCTAAAAATGCTTATTAATATTTTGGGGTAACTCCCATTAAAACTGTTTATTTTCAGATTTAAATGGGAAAAAATTTTTAAAAATATATTTTATTGATTATGCTATTACAGTTGTCCTATTCTCCCCACTTTATTCCCCTCCACCCTGCACACCCCCTCCCACCCACATTCTCCGCTTTTAGTTCATGTCCATGGGTCGTACATATAAGTTCTTTGGCTTCTACATTTCCTATACTATTCTTAACCTCCCCCTGTCTATTTTCTACCTACCATTTATGTTACTTATTCTCTGTACCTTTCCCCCTCTTCCCCTGCCACTCCCCCACTGATAATCCTATATGTGATCTCCATTTCTGTGATTCTGTTCCTGTTCTAGTTGTTTGCTTTATTTGCTTTTGTTTTTTTTAGGTTCGGTTGTTAATAGCTATGAGTTTGTTGTCGTTTTATTGTTTAGATTTTTGATCTTCTTTTTCTTAAATAAGTCCCTTTAACATTTCATGTAATAAGGGCTTGGTGATGATGAACTCCTTGAACTTGACCTTATCTGGGAAACACTTTATCTGCCCTTCCATTCCAAATGACAGCATTGCGGGATAGAACAATCTTGGATGTGGGTCCTTGACTTTCAAGACTTCAAATATTTCTTTCCAGCCCCTTGTTGCCTGTAAGGTCTCTTTTGAGAAATCAGCTGACAGTCTGATGGGAACTCCTTTGTAGATGACTGTCCCCTTATCCCTTGCTGCTTCTAGAATTCTCTACTTCATTTGAATCTTGGCTGATGGAATTATGATGTGCTTTGGTGTGTTCCTCCTTGGGTCCAACTTCTTTGGGACTCTCTGAGCTTCCTGGACTTCCTGAGAGTCTATTTCTTTTGCCAGATTGGGGAAGTTCTCCTTTATTATTTGTTCAAATAAGTTTTCAATTTCTTGGTCTTCCTCTTCTCCTTCTGGCACCACTATGATTCGGATTTTGGAATGTTTAAAGATGTCCTGGAGGTTCCTAATCCTTTCCTCATTTCTTTTGAATTCTTGTTTCTTTCTTCCTTCTGCTCCAGACCATTGAATTGAGTCCTGGTTTCCTTCCCATCATTGTTGGTTCCCTGTAGGTTTTCCTTTATTTCACATAATGCAACCTTCATTGCTGCTTGGATCTTTTTTATGCTGTTGAAGTACCCAGTGAGTTCCTGGAGCATCCTGATTACCAGTGTTTTGAACTGTGTATCTGATAGGTTGGCTATCTCTTTGTTGCTTAGTTGTATTTTTTTTGGAGCTTGGAACTGTTCTTTCATTTGGGCCATTTTTTTTTGGTCTTGGTGCGCCTGTTACGTATAAGGGGTGGAGCCTTAGGTGTTCACCAGGGTGGGGCAACCCATGTGGCTATGCTATGACGCTGTATGTGGGGAGGGGGTTTGAGAGGGAACAATGGTGCTTGCTCCATTCTCTGCCAGTTTTCAGTCACTTCCCCCGCTACCCACAATCAAAGTGGGCCCTTCTGGTGCTGATTCCTGGTGGACGGGCTTGTGTACATTCTAGGACCCTGTGGGTCTCTCCAACAGACTCTCCTGTAAAGCTGGGAGTTTCTCCTGCTTCCACCTCAACCCCCACAGTTGTTTTCAATCAGAGGCTTTCAGGCTTTATTTCCCTGAGCTGGAACCCTGCGTTGTGTGATCTGTCTTGCTCCCCAGTTGTTCCTCCCGGTTTATCTGCCTGAGGATGTGGAACCGCCCACACATATGGGACTCACCTCCCCGAGAGTCCTCTCTTCCCTGGCTGCCTGACTCCACCCCTCCTACCAGTCTGGATGAATGTTTCATCTTTAACTCCTTGGTTGTCAGACTTCCGTACAGTTCGATTTTCTGTCAGTTCTGTTGTTTTTGTTTTTAAATTTGTTGTTGTCCTTCTTTTGGTTGTTTGAGGAGGCACAGTGTGTCTACCTATGACTCCATCTTGGCTGAAATGGAAAATAATTTTTTTATTTATGTCATAGGATATACTATTACATGTATATACATTTACATGCACATATACATTTATAGCTGTAGAAATATCCTGAACTCCATGCTTGTGAACACAGACACTATCACTGTTAGCCAACAAGTAACATACATATGTACACATGTCTAAGTAAGTGTCATTCACTCAAATGGATGCCCATAGCTTAGCGGCATATCCCCTATCCCTGGGCATGATGGTGACAGGAGGAAGCATTACACTGAGCATGCATAGGCTAGTGAGACAATTGGATGGAGCAGGGAGCCCTCCTACCCCTCTCTGGTACCTGACTGGGGGTGGGACCAGGGGAAGGCAGGCACATGTGCCATCAAGGGCAAGATGGCAGCAGGGGAGGTGCTATATCAAAGAAACCTGCCAGTCTAGCCTGAGGAAAAGAAGGGATTGGTTGGGAGCTGGATCCTCTCTGGAGTGTGCGGAAGTTTAGGCTAAGAAAAGCACCTGGTTTGGCCCTCACAGGAAATAACATAAACCCAGGGGAAGGAAGAGACACTTTCTTGCCCATTTTGTGAATATACTGGCTGATGTGTTCACAGGACCTTCTGGCCCTGGAAGCAACGTGGCCAGTAGTGGTGCTGGCCCCACACACAGGTCGGAGGAAGGAGCCTGAAGCCAGACAGCAATGGGGAACAAGCCAAGCTACCTGGATGATTGTGCAGCAGCTGCTTGTGGTTCCCAAAGGGTGGTATTCTAAATGGGAGAAGGAACTCTAGACGCTGCCTTTGGTTTTGGTCTGGCTGAGGGTGGCTGGGCTTTCCTCTGGTTTTCCAGAAGGGATGGGTTTTTGAGACAAGAGTCCACCATTCTCCCAGATTGTGCAGCATTTGAACAAAGACCTCTTTCCTTTCTCACCAACCTGTGCCTCTGGAATTTGCCTACTGGTGATGGCCAGCAGCCGAACCCCCACTCTGGTTTGGTAACAAAATGCCTTTGATTTGAACACACCCTGTCTCAATTTTAGTAGCACAGAAGAGATGCTCATCCATCTGCCTGTGGTTTGTAGCTGAAACCACCCTTTTGTTTAGACAACTTGGCTGTTCCATGGTGTTGATGAAACTAGATATAGTTGGACTTAGATCATCGGTCATCTTGCAGTGGGAACTACCGGGTCAGTGGGTCACAGGAGAGAGAGGGTGGATGGTGCAGCAGAGGTCCTCAAAACAGCAACAGGAAAAGGTGTAGGGACTGGGGTCTTCCTGTAAGGCTGAGCAATCTCTCTCTAACCTCATCTGCTCCAGGCCAGCCTGGTGGATCAGTGAAGAACGTTCAGGCAGCCTGAGTCCTAAGTTGAGCTTCTCTTTTTTGTGAAGGAGAAAGAGCCAAGTGGAGATGTAATTTCAGCAGAGATCGAAAAAGAGGGCAAAGAAAGGAGTGTTTAGAGAATAAAAGGAATTGACAAATTTATTCCCTATTAAAAACAGAAAACAACTTTGAATGTCAACCTTCCCTTTAATACATTTAACAACTTATTAAGCAAGTAATAACTATTTATTTATGTTTCTTTGAAAAGTTACACATTTTAAAGACTTTTTTTCTTCTTCACAAAACACAGAATGCCTCTTCTCCCCAAAACACACAGCGCTGAGTTAATATGCACTGTAAATTCCCCTGCACATAGATGGAAAGGCCAAGTGGCCTTATGTGATGTTTTTCTGAAAAAGAAAGCTGAATTGTCCTTTTAAAAAAATCAGTTGGTAAGTTGAAAACAATGAAAACAAAATGATATACAAGCAAAAAAAGATATTAGATCCTAAAGCTTGAACTTTATCTTCTCCCCTAATAACTTAAATGCTACTTTGTCTAGGTGAATGTTACCACCTGGTACTACATTAATTCCGAATAACACAAACACAAGTTATAATTATTTGGAACATTAACTGTTCTTGCTAAGTTGCAGAGCTGTTTTTTGCTGTCTGGTTTTGTAACTGGATATCTAGATTACAGTTTTCTAGGGCTCTGTGGCCAAGTGCTCTGATGCAAAACGAAGGGCTCAAGTTAGAATAAACTTCAAGATCTTTTCTTATTCTAAAATGACGATTATTGCTTATAAAATTTAGAAAGTTTTATAGCAGTATTTGCAGTCCCCCTCCCCGGATTTCCTTTATTTCTCTTTAATAACAAAAGAGGAATATGTTCCTGAGGGAATTCGTGATTGTTTACTCAGACAAGGCCAGTCATCAGTGAAAGTCAGATAGTGGCTATATGGCAGAGAACAAAATGGCAATTACTTGGCTTTCACTCCCAAACTTGAAATTAAAATGAGAAATAGTTCCTTTCAAAGTCTTTTAAAAAAATGCCACTAGTGTGAAACTTCAGTAGTTGCAAATGAAGGGTCTTTAGCTGTGCCACTTAGACTCTCTGAAAAGCAGGTGTTGAGGCAGGGGTGGGGAAGGTTTCTTTCTGGGGAAATAAAAGCTGTGAGGACAAAGGGGAAGGAAGCCGGAATGGGCAGGGGGAGCCATCCAATCCAGTCAGAGCTGACAGAGGTGAAGCACAGCGGGGAGGAAATATCTAGGCTGGGCCCCCACCTGCCTCATTGCTGCAAGCTGCCCAGGAAACAGTGGGACCCCAGCAGATCCTTGGGGAGCTGTAAGCTAGCTGGAGGCTCAGCCACCCATGCTGTTCTATCTGTGTGACAAATGGTTTGGGGCATCAGAGAACCACCAGGGACCCCGTGCCAGCCCCACTTTCATCACGTTTCTAGGGGAGCCTCCCGTTTCATTCTAAAACCCCTCAAATCTCACCCATTTCCATGACCTTCAACATCTCCCTTTTCCCAGAAAAAATCTAGATTCTTCTCACTCTGTAAAATATCATATTCTTGACTTGCTTAAAACCAAATGAGCACCCATGTCTTTACTGTACTAATTCTGGAAACTTATTGATATCTACTATTTTGAGGGCTGCCTTTTTTTTGCAGGATAGGTTCCTAAACACGGGATTTTTAGGTCAAAAAGTCAGTGTATTTGAATTTGAATATATAGTTTCACATGCTGTCCCACATCCAAAAGTATGAGAGTGTTTGACTATTCACACTCTCACCAGCCTGGAAGTTATCAATCTTTTTAACATTTGCCAAGCAGATGGACAGGAATTAAGTTTTGTTATAATATTAATTTGCTTTCCCCTGGCTATTGGCCAAATTGAGCAACTTTTTGTATGTTTATGTGGCATCTGTAGTTACTTTGATCCACTGGGTCATTTGTCTTATTGATTTATAAAAGTTTTAGGTAAAATAAGGGCTCTTAACTCCTTTTTTATCTGTGTATACTGCAAATATTTTCTTTTAATCTACCACTCTTGTCTTTCGACTGCCTGTGGGCCAGCAAAGACGTAGGACTCTGTCCCTCAGCTCATATTCCAATGGGGGCATCGGATGAAGGACAGATAGTAATAATACAGCTTGATAGTTATACATAGATAATACATCCAATAAATGCCAGGGGGGTAACTTCTAAGATCTGCAGCAGGCAAAATTTTTTTTCACATTAAAAATACTTTTTAATGGGTAATGAACACAACGTAACTCCACTGGAGTCCACGGCATACTTTTATCATGAAGTCAGGCAACAAGATCACTACTTGCAGATTTTGCCAGGGCTTGACCACTCTTAACCTCACTCAACTTTTCCCACTTCTGACGTGTCCCCTTCTCAACCTACCACTCCCAAATTCCACTTTTTCTCGGCGTGTTTCTACCTACCCTCCTGTTTTCAAAGGAATGATATTTGGTAGTGATGCAGAGATTTAGTATAGATCTCCGGTGAGTCTTGAGACTCTGAATATACGCATTCAAGACATCTGAGAAACCTCAGTTCCTTCAAATAGTTGACTATGCAAAAAAGAAGTTTCAGACTTTAGCATATTAAAATAAGAAAGCCTGGTTTCCTGTTTAGCATTGAACTCATTTAACACATATTTGAACATTATATCCATGTGTTTGTGGAACTTATTTCTTAACTGGGGGAGAGAAATTAAGTTGGTGAAAATATAAGTTTATATGTCCGATGATGATACACACTGCAAAGAAAAATAAGACTGCATAAGAGGAGTGGTATGGGTTGAACTCTGTCCCTCAAAAGCTGTTGGAAGTCTCAGTACCTGTGAATGTCACTTTATTTGGAAATAGGATCTTGGCAGGTGATCAATCTACATGAAGTCATTAGGGTGGGCCCTAATACAACGTGATTGGTATCTTTATTAAAAAGAGGAAATTGGGACACAGGGACAGTGCCATGTAAAGATGAAGGCAGAGATCTAGGTGGTGCTTCTGCAAGCCAAGGAACACCAAAGATGGCCAGGAAATGAACCAGAAGGTGGGGAGAAGCATGGAACAGACTCTCCCTCACAGCCTGGAAATCAACTCTACCAACACCTCGATTGCAGACTTCTAGCCTCTAGAACTGTGAGACAATAAATTTCTGTTGCGTAAGCCACCCGCCTGTGGTATTTTGTTAAGGCAGCCCTAGGAAACAATACAGAGAGGGAAAGTAAAATTTTAGATGGGGTGATGAAGGAAGTTCACATACGGATGGAGAACAAAGTCAAGCAGGTAACCTGGAAAAGCGTGTATCAGGCAGAGGGAACAGCAAGTGCAACTACCTGCTGGTAGGGGTATGCTTGACAAGTGTGAGGATCACCAAGGTCAGAGTTCCTAATACATAGTGAACAAACAGGGGAAAGTGGTAGGGGATTAAAGCTGGACAATGTAGGGACCTATTAGCCATATGTGACCAGTTAGCTTTTTCTTGGGGTGAGATAAGAAGCCACTGGAGGGCTGTGGGCAGAGAAATGACATCATCATTGTCATATGTAGTCTTCAGTTTTTCATTAGGCAGAAAACAAGTTCCAATTTCCTGATTTATAATTTTGTTCATGCATCTGTATTAGCCAGGACTCTTGAGGGTGAAGGGGCAGAGATCCAACAGAAACTCTCCTGAACCAGGGAGGGAACTTGTTAGCTCACATAACCCCAAAGCCCAAGAGTAGTCTAGGCAGAGCTGGGGATCATACCATCAAGAATATCTCCTTTTCTCCTTCTTTCAGTTCTGCTTTCCTCTATGTTGACTTTATTTGCAGGCAGGCTTTTATTGTTATGCAGCCAAAGAACCTCTAGCAGCTCTAGACTTTCATGCTTCTTAGTATTAGACATCTCAGGGAAGATTCTTTCTCTCCTAACATCCACAGAACTCCCCTAAAGGGTGATGGTTGCTTTCCTTGGGTCATGTGCCTAGGCCAACAGTAATCAATGGTGATCTCCAGAGATAATTATCTGGTTGACTGGGCTGGATCGTATTTCTACTTCTGTGGCCCGCGGCAAGGCTGGATTACCTCGTAGCTGTGTATGTCAGGGCCACCATGTCATACAGCTTTGGAACTCTAATTCATGTTATAGCCTATATGAATGGGACCTCCTGGAGCTGTGTACTGCACAACCCTGAAGAGGCCTTCTGTGGTAGTCTTTGGTTCTGTAATCTAAGGAAGGCAGAAAGGGAGCTGTATAGGCAAAAACAATAGGCATCTCCCAGTTTATCTAATTACAAAGTTAGTCATCTATAACTTTAAGAAAGAACTTATTTTTTAAGACCATGGCAAGGTCTTAGCTGGGCTTTTGTCTTCCTGGAACAAAATATTACTCATAAAATACAAATCTACAGTAGATATGTAAATACATTTATCCAATATCCCTGATTTACGCATGTTCTTAAAATTAAGGCAACTAAATTATTCACTTTTGATAACAGCAGTATACAAGAAATTGCAATTCATAAATGAAATGGTTCCTCCTTTCTAAGAACTTTGTGCATTTATTACTTCATGACTATGGATTAGGCACCTAATATTGATAGGCACTGCATTAGGAACTGCAAATATGTGGGGGCACCAAACAAACCTGGTTCCTGTCCTCTTGAGTGAGGTGGACACTGGACAGTGAACATACAAATAAATGTATACTTTACACTGTGATAAGTGTGAAAAAGGAAAAGAACTGAGTTGTGTCAGAGAGGTGGGGGGTTAATTTGGATTGGAATCAGCGATTTTTCTGAGGCTGTGACATTAAAACAGAACGCTGAGGGATAAATAGGAATTAACCAGATGAACAGTGGGAGAGGGATGGAGAGTGTTCTAGGCAGAGGGAATGGTGTGTGTGAAGGCCTCAGAGAGTTTTGGACATCACCAGACATCCCTGTCTAGGACCAGAAACATTATCCCAAATACCACTTCCATTGTTTCGTTCCACAGTCTTTCAAATTAACTAAAACATACACATTCCCTTTTCATCATTACATGGTAGATTGTTTAAATTTTCCCCTCTAATTATAATTTACATATATTAACATATTAATATATGAAGATCACAAAGTAACCAAAAGTGATCAAAAGGTGTAATTTATTAAAGGATGGCTATAATTATTTCATGCTGACAATATGTGTTCAAGTATTTTGGAGTGGTTTAACATTTTTGTTTCTCCAACTTCATGATGGGAAAGAAGACTTTTTGAAAGGTCGGTACAAAATTTAAAGATAAGTCTCTGAAGTTCTATTCCAGCATTTGCTAAGTGAAGGATAGAGACCTGTGTGCTCACTGCTGGTGGGGAGTTAAAACTTGGACATTGTGGTCCAGGCTCTTGATCAGGCAGAGTCTCAACAGAAAACAAATGGAGCACTCAGATGAGGCTGGTTTGACATATTTAATATACAGAGGGACTGTCTTCAAAGGTGTATGTAGGCATTTGGTGCTTCTCAATGAACTCTTTAAAAATTAAAAAAAAATTTCAATTACAATCGACAAACAATATTATGTTAGTTTGTCCACAACATAGTGATTAGACATGTATATAACTTACAAAGTGGTCACCCTAATAAGTCTAGTACCCATCTAACACTACTGTTACTACAGTATTAATGATTCTATTCCCTATGCTGTACTCTACGTTCCCACGACTGAGTTTATATCTGGCAATTTGTACCCTTTTCTTCACTCATTCCCACAAACTCTCTCCCATCTGGCAACGATCAGTTTGTTCTCTGTATCTATGAGTTTGTTTCTGTTTTGTTTGTTCATTTATTTTGTTTTTTAGATTCCAAAGTGAAATCACATGGTATTTATCTTTATCTGACTTATCTAGGTCCATCCACGTTGTCACATATGATAAGATTTCATTCTTTTTTTTGCTGAGTAACATTCCATCACACATATGTACCACTTCTTACCATTTTTCTATTGATGGACACTTAGGTTGCTTTTGTATCTTGGCTTGTGTAAACAATGCAGTAGTGAACACAGGGGTGCATACGGCTTTTCAAATTAGTGTTTTGGATTTCTCTGGATAAATACTCAGAAGTAGAATTGCTGGGTCATATAGTAGTTCTATTTTTAATTTTGTGAGGAACCTTCATACCATTTTCTATAGTAGCTGCATCAGTCTGCATTCTCATCAACAGTGTTCTCTTTTCTCTAGATCCTCTCCAACACTTGTTTGTTGATTCACTGATGACAGTCATTCTGATAGGTATGAGGTAGCATCTCATTGTGGTTTTAATTCACATTTCCCTGATGATTAGTGATGTTGAACATCTTTTCATACGTCTATTGGCCATCTGTATGTCCTGTTTGGAGAAATGTCTATTTGGGTTCTCTACCCACTTTTTAATAGAATTTTTTTGGTATTGAGTTATATGTGTTCCTTAAATATTTGAGAGATCAATCCCTTATTGGATGCATCATTGGCAAGTATCTTGTCCCATTTAGTAGGTTGTCTTTTCATTTTGTTGGTTTCCTTAGCTGTGCAAAAACTCTTTACTTTGATGTAGTTCCATTTGTTTACTTTTTCTTTTGTTTCCTTTGCCCAAGGAGACATATCCAAAAAAAATATTACTAAGAGTGATGTCAAAGAGTTTACTACCTATGTTCTCTTCTAGGAGTTTTATGGTTTTGAGTTTTACATTTAAGTTCTTAATCCATTTTGAGTTTATTCTTGTATATGGTATAAGAAAGTGATCCAGTTCCTTCCTTCCTTCCTTCCTTCCTTCCTTCCTTCCTTCCTTCCTTCCTTCCTTCCTTCCTTCTCTCTTTCTTTCTTTCTTTCTTTCTTTCTTTCTTTCTTTCTTTCTTTCTTTCTTTCTTTCTTTCTTTCTTTCTTTCTACATGTGTCTCTCTAGTTTTCCCAACATCATTTATTGAAGAGACTGTCTTTATCCCATGGTATGTTCTTGCCTCTTCTGTTATGGATTAATTGGCCTTGTAGATGTGGGCTTATTTCTGGGCCCTCTATTCTGCCCCATTGATCTATGAATCTCTTGTACCACTACTATGATTTTTTGATTACTATAGCCTTGTAGTATAGTTTGATATCAGAAAGAGCGATACCTCCAATTTTGTTTTTCTTTCTCAATATTGCTTTGGCTGTTTGGGGTCTTTTGTGGTTCCATATAAATTTTAGGATTATTTGTTCCAGTTCTGTGAAAATGCCTTTGGTATTTTGATAGGGATTGCATTGAGTCTGTAGATTGCTTCGGGTAGCATGGACATTTCGACAATGCTAATTTTTCCCATTCATGAATATGGTATATCCTTCCATTTTCACCTCTCATTAACCTTCTTTTTGTTTGTTCATTAGTGCCTTCATTCATTAACTTTCATGTAAGGAAGATATATTGAACAACTACTTACTATACTATAAAGCCAGGGGATAAAAACAAGTATGAATGAGACTTGTTTTCCTTCCTCGAGGTATTCCCAATCTAGTTGTGTGGGGGCAGATAAGAAAACACCTGGGAACAAAGCAAGTGGGAGTGGAGAAAAGGAGTGTCCATTCCAGACATCTGAATGAAAACACGTGTGTAAAGATGCACATTAAGTACAGTATATTGAACTGATTTCCAAACAGCTGTGTATGGCACTCCAATGGAGGCACCAAAAGAGGAAAGAAGAGAAGGAACAGGAAGAGATGAAGAAAAAAGAAAGAGAAGGAAATAATGATATCGTAAGCCCTTGGCCTCCTAACCATTTCCTCCTACAACACACACACAGTGGGTAAAGGTGTGATGCTCACAGATATGCTATGGCCCTCTGGGCAATTGAACTAGGGACTGTGGCTTAGATAAGATACTTGCAGTTTCTGGTATAATGCTATAACTTCACCCTTTTTTCTCCCATGCATTAGCATAGAGATAACCTGGAATCATCTCTGATACATACGTATAAAAGCAAACTATTTTCAAACTTTGGTTCTTTAATTCTGATTCAGAACAGTTTGTGCAGAGGCAACCCACCATAACCATGTGACAATTATGATAGGTCTTGCTGCATCTTATGTAGGAGCTACCACCAATTTTCCTTCTTCACACATGTGATTTTGTGCAAGTCTATAGAACATTTAGCAGTGATAGCCTCAGAATGGTTGATGGTCTATTTTCAGTAGGTGGTAGGGAACATACAAAAAAAAAAAAAAAAAAAACCTAAAGAAATGATAGCTTCTGCATTGAAAAGTTGGCACTGTTAGGCCACAGTGAGCCCTGGCTGGTGTGGCTCAGTGGACTGAGCACTGGCCTGTGAACCAAAGGGTGGCTGGTTTGATGCCCAGTCAAGGTACATGTCTGGGTTATAGGCCAGGTTCCCAGTAGTGGGGTGCATGAGAGGCAACCACACATTGATGTTTCTCTCCCTGTCTTTTTCCCTCCCTTCCCCTCTCTAAAGGTAAATGAATAAAATCATTTATTCATTTACTTAAAATGAATAAAAAAAAGACCACAGTGAAAGCCAAAGAGCAAAATGGATAAAATTGCAATTGCACTAACAGAGCAACCACTTTGCCTCTTCTTGTTTCTCATAGAATTGTGTGGTAGATGCCCTTTTAGCAAATGAAAAACCTGCCACTTAATAGGTATTTGACACTGGACAATTTTATTAGTTTCTAGTGCTTAGTCCATAAAAGCACAAGGGCAGTACTAAATATTCAAAACAATCAATGGATAACTAACTTTTAGATCTAAAAATATGTAATTGAGTATATTTTTAAAAGCAGTAACTGAGGCTAAGTTGAACACTATATTGAACACTATATTTCAACACTATATTGAAAAGCATGATGCATTCAAGTTCCTCTTACTCATTGACAATAAATTCTCTAAAATCAGGCAACTCTGAGGCTTGACTATTAGATGTGTAGTGGAAACTTTTCACAAGGGTAACTATTCCTTTGAAGCTTGAATTTCTTCACAGTCTGACATTCTGCTGGATCTGGTTTACTCTTCCAGCTAGGAAGATTGAAAACCTATGTAGCATCTTGTTGCTAATTAGGAGGTGCCCCTTCTGGACTGATGCAACCTTGCAAGCTCATAGGTTTCTGGGAAGAGAAAGGCCCCCCCTTCCTCAGAGACAGCCCCAAACCAGCCCACACCAGCCCCACTCGTCTGCCTGGCCAGGCATATTTGCATAGTGCATAAACTGTACAACCAGGTGCCTTGTTTCTAGTGCCAAAAACCATGGCTTTTAGAACAATATACTGAACATTTTCCAATGCTGGGCACTCGGCCAGGAACTGACAATAAAAAGAGGAGTAATATAGACTCTATCTTTGGAGTTTGGGAACATGGCCATGTAAACAGACTGCCATAGTAAGACCCCATAAAGAGAAGCACACAGATTGCTATAGGAGCACAAATGAAGGACTATTCATTTTTCTTGGATGGGGCTGTGGTCAAGGAAAGTTCAGAAGGAAAGAGGCATTTGAATTGGGGTTCATAAGGTGGCTAGAAATTAATGAAGTAGGAAAAGGGCGTTGGTATTTTGGTGATAAGGACAAGCTCAAGAGTCTCTTCCCATACCCCCAACCATGGGAAAGCCTTGGGTTGAAGCTTACCCACTTTGATCTGGTCTTGGGTCCCACCTTTCATATTGGGTTTGTCTTTCTATGTCTCTGCTTTTGAAGCCACCCAGACGAGCTCAGCAGAGGGATTTGTATAAGGAAGGAATATAGTAAACAATGTTCATTTGCCAGGACCGTCCCCTGCATAGCTCTCTTGGGAGTCTGTGGAGGCAGTAGGTGGCTGGTCAAAGGCCAGGGATTTGGGAGTGTGGCCAAATCGTCTCCTTGAAGATACAGCACACAGGACATTCCGGGAAGTGAGAGCAGCATAATCCCACAGTGTATTGTTTACCAGATGAAAATATCCTTTTAGACAAACATATATAATTTGCTATAGGTGTGACTTTGGTTATGCAACAGAATTGTGAATCAGAATGTAATGTTTGGAAGACCTAGACTGCTTATTTCCCTGGAAGGATACAGTAAAATTTGCCCAGAAAAGCTGTTCCAAGACCGCAGACTACATTCCTAACTCTAGTGAACCTTTTCCCTTGTTGGCATGTCCTACTGGTTGCCAAAATCAGAAGGGACCATGTGCATAATAGCATAGCTCCACTCAAGCCACTGCTGCTCAGAAAAACAACTCAGTGTGTGTCCTTTTGGCAGGAAATCAGACAGAGAGAACTGTCATACTCAGGCTTCAGCCTGATCATGTGGGGTGGGGGAGCTGGAGGTAATGACGAAGCTGTTTATAGAGTTCGTGGAGGACTACAAGCTTCACTGAGCATTGCTGTTCTGCACTGCACTGACAACAACAACAAACCCGCTGATTGTGTTTTTACCGATTAGTTCCACACTAGCCATTCCAGGCCACACACCCATAAACCAGGTTCTCCTTTGATGACCCTGTGTTGACATAAAAGGTGGTGGTGAGTTACCCAGCACCAGCCCTCAGAAACTGCCTGAGGGCCCTCATTGCAACAATCTGATAACCACAGAAAGTACTGAGCAGTACCTCCCTGCCCTTGTTTGTGATCTTCCAGTGCCTGAAACCCTCCTGCTGAGTTCCCAGTGACTGGGGGATGGAAAAGCCTGGCCCACATCAGTACCAGGAAGAAGTCATTAAAGAGAATGTGAGACAAACCCAAAAACACTTTGTAAACATGAAAAGAACATTCTTACAAAGTAGGCAGGCATGTTAAAACACGCCAGGTCAAAGAATGAAGACCAAGGGCAGCCAGAGAAAGTTGAGGGCTATATTTAAGGATCCCGCCAAAGTGGGATTGCATGCAGATCATTGGGAAAGTATCCCACACCAAAATATCCTCAGTTGCCCTATAAAGACTTCACATTCTTCAGCCCTGGAATGTGAGAAAGATAGCATCATTCCACCAGTTGCCTGTGCCATAATCTGAGAACCATCCCTTCTTTCTTTTTTCATTACCTCCCTCCCACCACACTATCAATCCATCAGCAAGTCACCTCCAAATTATCTCTTGATCCAGCCTCCTTTTTTATCTCTTCCACCACCCCAGGCCAAGCCACAACAACTCTTGCAGATACAACCTCAATAGCCCACCTACTGGTTTCTACCTACTCTCTCTGGCTCCTCTCCACCTCTGACTTCTGGGTGAAGGAGGCCTTTCCAAGCATTAATAAATGGAAAAATTATAACAGAAAAAGTTCTATAAATTTGACAACATAAGGGCTTAAAATTTTAAATATAAAAAAATAGCCCTGGCTGGTGTAGCTCAGTGGATTGAGCGCGGGCCTGCGAACCAGAGGATCGCGGTTCGATTCCCAGTCAGGGCACATGCCTGGGTTGCAGGCCAGTTCCTGGCAGGGGACACACGAGAGGCAACCATACATTGATATTTCTCTCCCTCTCCTTCTCTCCTACCCTTCCCCTCTAAAAGATAAATAAATAATAAATTTAAAAAAAAAAATAATCATACATATTCCTTAGCAGTATGAGTGACAGGGCTGGGGGGTGAGAGAACTTTTACTCTTTACAATATATATTTTTGTATTATTTAATGTGTTTAGTGAGCATGTGCATATTTTAAAATTAAAAATGACACAGTGTTATAAACAAGCAAAAGTAAAAACCAAACTGGAATATTTAATACAAATATGACAGACTTAATATATATAAAACCTCATATAGATTAAAAAGAAAAAGACCATCAAAAGTATTACATATCCATAAAATAGGTAAGGAAAAAAATTTATACTTTGAAACAAATTACTAGGTTTTTAACAAAAAAGATCTCACTGGTAATCAAATTAAATAAAAATTAAAAGTGAGAAAATCATTTTTTTGCCTATTCAAGTAGCAAAACATTTTTAAAAATTTCATAAACCTGTTACTTTTCATCCACAGTGGAGTACAGTGGGAGTACATAAGAATTTTGGCAATGTCACATATTTTAAAAGTTTACCGATTTTATTTCTAGGAATTTATCATAAGGCAATAATCACAGTTATGAAACAAAGATTTCAACTATAACAGTTCATCTAAGAATTATTTATGAAAATCCCTGCCCGGTATGGCTCAGTTGGTTGGGTGTAGTTCCTCAAAGTGAAGGGTCGTGGTTCAATTCCCAGTCAGGGCACATGTCTGGGTTGTGGTCCCAGTCTTCATTTGGAGCATGTTTGAGAGGCAACCAATCACAGTTTCTCTCCCTCTCTTTCTCCCTCCTTTCCCTTTTCTCTAAAACGAAATAAAAGCTTTTTAAAAAAGAATTATTTATAAAGTCAAAACTTGGAGACAATATAAGAATGAATAACTAGGGTACTGTTAAACTGATAGTATCATGTCTATCAATAAGATGATTTATAATTTCAAAAATGTTTATGAGGGCTTAATATGATACAAATATGTATTTCCATAAGTCAGGTATAAATTTACCATAATTCCAAAGAAAATACTTTCAAATTTTTTAGTAGAAAAACTGATCCTAAAAGTCAAATGAAAAAATAAATAAGGATGGCCAGGAAAACTCTGGGAGGGGAAAAGAACAAGGAGAAAGGCCTAGTACTACCAGATATATACACACATATATATGAAAACATGTTTTAAACTGCTAATACTTGAAAGAATGTGGCACCATGTCACTGAGAGACAGGGAACAGTGTAGGCACAAAATACATACGTGAGTTTATCTGGTGAAAAAGGAAGCATCTCAAATCAAAAGGGAAAAGGTAAACTAATGGGTAAATGATGGTAAGACACTAGATAAATATAAAGAAAAAAGTTGGACCCATGACTTTGTAACATTTATGTCCTCCAAAAAAAAAAAAAAAAGTAAAAATTGAAACTATAGAACTATAGAAGAACACAGAAATACTAGGAGAAAACCAAGTAGAATAATTAAAAAAATTTTTTTAAATGAGACAGCATTTCTAATGATGACTCAAATTCCAAAAGCTACATGTAATTGATAAGTTTGACTATATAAAAATATATTACAAAGTATCTATTGTACATGGCAAGATTCCACAAGAAAAGCCAAAGCAAAACAAACTGGAAAAAAGTTATGACCTGTAGCTCAAAGGGCTAATTTCCCTCAGGTATACGGAGCTCCTAAAAATTAACATGGAAGACGTGCAACCTATAGAAAAATGGACAAAACTATGGAAAGACAGTTTGTAGCAAAGTGTATAAGATGATTCTAAAACTATGAAATGATGCTCATCTTCACTCTTAGTAAGAGAAATGCAAATTAAAACTATACCAGAATACCATTTTTACTTACCCAACTGACAAAAGTCCCAAAACTTGGTAACACATCCTTTTGGCAAGACTGCACAGAACTCAGTTCTCTCATAATAGCCAGTAGGAGTGCAAAATACCACAAACCCTATAAAGGAACTTAGCAGCATCTATCAAAATTATAAATTCATGTACCCTTTGACATATAAATTCTATTCTGGGAATTTATTTATGCATCTGCATGCAAAAAATAATGTACAAAGCCAACAATTTAAGCACTGGTTGTCAGAGCAAATGACAGAATAAAACTCAATGCCTACCAATATAAGACTGGTTAAATTGACTAGTATATAGCTATAAAAGAAGGAATGGCAAAACTCACTATGAACTCAGATGGAAATATTTATAAGAGGCGTTATCAGGAAGGAAAACCAAAGGGCAGGATAACGTGGACAATATACTATCTTTTACATAAAACGGTGGGGAGAGAATAGCATTTACATATATTTGCATATATATGCATAAAGCAAGAAAAGGATACTGTATTAGTTAGTTACAGCCATATCACAAATTACTCCAAACCTTAATGGATTAAAACAAACAATACTTATTATCTCATATGGTTTTTGCGGGTCAGGAATCTGGAAGCGGCTTTGCTGCATGGTTCTGGCTGAAGGTGCCTCATGAAGTTGCAGTGAAGTTTCAGCTAGGGCTGCAGTCATGCTGAAGGGCTGGAATGTCCACTTCTAAGCTCACCCACATAACTGTTAGCAGGAGGCTTTCATTCCTTGCCATATGGGCCTCTCCATAGGGCTGCTCACATGACATGGCAGCTGGCTTCCCACAGAGCAAATGTTGGGGGTGGGTAGAGAGAGTAATAGATGTGGATGGAGAGAGACAGCTAGATATCCCACGATGGCAGGTGCAGACCTTATAACCTAATCTCAGAAGTGGAGTATCACCACTTACTCGGGACTCTATTTGTTGGAAGCGAATCCAATTCACACTCATGGGGAAGGGAATGAAAACCAATCTCTTGAAGGAAGGAGTATCATGGAATTTGTGGACATATTTTAAAACCACCACAAATACAGACTAACTAATGATTAGTTACCTAGAGTTTGTGGCAGAGTGAGGGGATGGGCAGAAGAGGAGTGGGTAGAAGTAAATTTTTCACTTGTATCTCTAAGTGTGGTAAAATTCACATAAAACTTACTATCTTAACCACTTCTAAGTATACAGTTCTGTGATCAAAACCAGCTCCATGTCTATGTCCCAGCTTTCATTTCATTTTTGTTTCATGCTGTGATCTTTGATTCACCTCACTGTCCTTAGTAAGCATCCAAAGCCTTCTATTTGATGATTATGTGTGTTCCTTAAAATATAGTCATAAATAATTTTGTTAGCAATGGCATGACAACTGAGATAAACATCACACTGGTGATCATATCGATTATAAACAACATCACAAGACGATCAGGAGGTATGGCCCTTGGTGCTACTGAATTCTTTGTCACTTTGTCTTGTCAATCATTAGTACCTGAGTTATACTATCAAAAAAGTACAGCAACAGGGGTCTGTGGCAGAGAAGACTCATTTAGTAAGTAACTTACCCTGTAGTGAATTGCTATGTCCTATGGAGTTGCTTGCATTGTTCTTTGGTCTGAAGATACCTTTTGGTTATAGTGGCCCTTACACTTCTACCCCAACATGAGACAATTTCTGTGGCATTAAGTACATTCACATTGTTGTGCAACTATCACCACCATCCATCTCCAGAATTCTTTTCATTTTGAAAAACTTGAACTCTACCCGTGAAACATAACTCCCTATTCCACCCTCCTTCTGACCCTGGCAAACACCATTCTAATTTCTCTATCTATGAATTTGATTATTCCAGGTCTACCTTATATAACAGGAATTCCACAGTATGTCTTTTTATGACTGGCTTATTTCACTTAACATAATGTCCTCAAGGTTCATCCATGTTGTAACATGGGTCAGAATTTCCTTTTTTAAGGCTGAAGAATATTCTCTTTGTGTGTATGCCACACTGTTTATCCCTTCATCGATCAGTGAATATGTGGGTTGCTTCTACCCCCTGGCTAATTTGAATAATGCCACTATGAACATGGGTGCCCAAGTACCTCTTAGAGTCTTCACTTGTATATTTTTATATTAAAAATTTTTTGCACCATGGAAATTGCATTAGTAATCAATTGCTGTATAACAAACCACCCCCAAAGTTGATGACTTATAACAACAATAATTTATTATTTCTCTTCTCTGTGGGTTGGCTGGATGGTTCTTTTGCTTGTTTATCTGGCTTCTGAAACATTCAGCTGGGAGATCTGGTGGGCCCACAGGTCCAAGTTGCCTTCATTCACACGTGCGGCAGTTGGTCTTGGCTCTTGCCTGGTTCTCCTCCATGTGACCTTTTATCCTCTGGTAGATTAGGCCAATTCCCCTGTATGGCAGACTCAGAACTCTTGAAGAGGGAAGAGCAGAAGCTGCAAGGTTTCTGAGGCTTACACTCTGGAACTTGCTCAGTGTCACTTCACAGCAAATGCCAAAGTCGGTTCAGATTAAAGAGGTGGTAAATAGGTAAATAGAGTCTACCTCTTGATGAGAGTAGCTGCAAAAAAATCTGTGGCCATTTTTAATTTGCCACAGGAAAATATTATCTATTCAAAAATATTAAATACAATGTTTATGTAAGTAAATCTCAGTGATATGGGAACATTCATGCTATAATATTTTAAATAGCAGAGATTTTAAATCTCTGCTATCAATAAAATTTCATTTAAATTGTAAATGAATTATGATTTATATCTGTACCACCTTTGTCTCCTGACCTCCCTGATCACTGTTTTTAGTCTTTTCCCCTATCTCTACTAGAAATAATGGCTTGATGCAAAATGGCTTAAAAAGTAAGAAATATAGATTATTTCACATAAAAAAATTCTGAGGAATTTTTTGTCACATGAAATAATCCAGCTCCAATGGCATCTATTCACTCATGTTAGCAGGGACCCAGAGCCATGTCAGCATTTCAGCTTGAGTCTTAGGCTTGTCTCCCTCATGGTGTAAGATGGCTGTTTCAGTTACATTTAGAAATGACAACCTCTAGAGCAAGAAGATGTATGCATCTTCCTTGCATCTCTGTGCCCTCTTATCTTTCTTTTTTTAAAAATTTTTAATTAATTAATTTATTTTATTGATTATGCTGTTACAGTTGTCCCATTCCCCTCCTTCAAACCTCTCCACCCTGCACACCCTCTCCCACCCACATTCCCCCCTTTAGCTCATGTCCATGTGTCATAAGTTCTTTAGCTTCTACATTTCCCACATTATTCTTGCCCTCCCCTTGTCTATTTTCTACCTACCGTCTATGCTACTTATTGTCTGTACCTTTTCCCCCTCTCTCCTCCTCCTACTCCCCTGTTGCTAACCCTCCATGTGATCTCCATTTCTGTGGTTCTGTTCCTGTTCTAGTGGTTTGCTTAGTTTGCTTTCGTTTTAGGTGTGGTTATTAATATCTGTGAGTTTGCTATCTTTTTACTGTCATATTTTTTATCTTCTTTTTCTTAGATAAGTCCCTTTAACATTTCCTATAATAAGGGCTCGGTGATGATGAACCCCTTGAACTTGACCTTATCTGAGAAGCACTTTATCTTCCCCTCCATTCTAAATGACAGCTTTGCTGGATAGAGCAATCTTGGATGTAGGTCCTTTCCTTTCATCACTTGGAATACTTCTTTCCAGCCCCTTCTTGCCTGCAAGGTCTCTTGAGAAATCAGCTGACAGTCTGATGGGAACTCCTTTGTAGGTAACTGTCTCCTTTTCTCCTGCTGCTTCTACGATCCTCTCAATTTTAATCTTGGGTAATGTAATTATGATGTGCCTTGGTGTGTTCCTCCTTGGGTCCAACTTCTTTGGGACTCTCTGAGCTTCCTGGACTTCCTGGAAGTCTATTTCCTTTGCCAGATTGGGGAAGTTCTCCCTTTATTATTTGTTCAAATAAGTTTTCCACTTGTTGCTCTTCTTCTTCCCCTTCTGGGACCCCTGTAATTCAGATGTTGGGACATTTAAAGATGTCCTGGAGGTTCCTAAGCCTCTCCCCATTTTTTTGAATGCTTGTTTCTTCCTTCTTTTCCGTTTGGTTGTTTGTTTCTTCCTTCTGGTCCACTCCATTGCTCTGAGTCCCAGTTTTCCTCCCATCTCTATTGGTTTCCTGTGCATTTTCCTTCATTCCACTTATTGTAGCCTTCATTTGTTCATCTAATTTGTGAGCAAAATCAACCAGTTCTGTGAGCATCCTGAATCACCAGTGCTTTGAACTGTGCATCTGATAGGTTGGCTATCTCTTGGTTACTTAGATAAACTGGCTCTGGGGCTTTGATCTGTTCTCTGGTTTGAGCCATTTTTGGGGTTTTTTTTTGGTCTGGTCATGGCTGTTACTTAGTGAGGGGTGGAGCCTTAGGTGTTCCCTAGGGTGGGGCAGCCCAGTTGCTGGGTTGTGATGCTGTATGTGGGGGTGGGATCCAAGAGTGAACAATGGTGCTTGCTTGGCTCTCTCTCGGATTCCAATCCCTTCCACTGCTTCCCCATTTGCCTGGATTATCTGCACGTGAATGTGGGACCGTCTGGTCAGCCAGCTGCCTTGTGCAGCCTCACTGGGTCTGCCCATTGCCACCCCATGCCTGGGGTTCGCTCGCTGCCACCTGTGCACCTGGGGTCTGCTGGCTGCTGCTGCCTGTATGCTGGGTCCACCAACCTCCACATTTTCCTGCCGTGACTCCGCCCGTCTTACTGGTCTGCATGAATGGTTGTTGGACTTCCGTACAGTTCAATTTTCTATCAGTTCTGATTGTTTTCTTTTTTTCTAAATCTTTGTTGTCCTTAATTTTGGTTGTGTGAGGAGGCACAGTGTGTCCACCTACGCCTCCATCTTGGCCGGAAGTCTTATCTCTTTCTTTTGCAAAAAAAAAAAAAATTAAATATACATAAAAGTTGAGAGTGGTGCAATGACTAACCATATGCGCTCTATCTAGATTCAACAATTGATAACATTTGCCACATGCTGCAATTGCTTGCTCTCTCTCCTTCACTCTGTTATATATATGTATGTCTCATATATGTGTCATATACATATATTTTTTTTTCCTGTATCACCTGAAAGTTGTAGACATCATGACACTTGAACCCTACACAATACAGCTTATATTTCCTAAGAATAAAGATGTCTCCTGTAGAACCACAATATCACACTTATAAAAAATTAACAAAATTTGCCCTGACTGGTGTGGCTCAGTAGGTTGGGCATCATCATGCAAAGCAAAAAGTTGCTGGTTCAATTCCCTGGTCTGGGCACATGCCTGGGTTGGGGTTTGGTCTCTAGTCCAGGCGTGGTCCAGGCGTGGTCCAGGTGTGTACAAGAAGCAACCAGTCAATGGTTCTTTCACATGGATGTTTCTCTCCTTCTCTTTCCCCCTCCCTTTCCCCCTCTCTAAAAATAAATAAAATATTTTTTAAAATATAAAAAAATAGCAAAATTACCTTACATTACTTAATGCAGTCCAAGTTCAAATTTCCTCACTTGTCCCAAAAATGTGGTTTTTAGCTTATCTGTTTCAAACCAGAAGCCAACAGTTTCATATATTACATTTGGTTTTATATTTCTTTAGTACCTTTTAATTTAGATTATTCCCCCAATTTGTTTTCTTATGACATTAAGTTTTTCTTTCAAATTATTTTGATATGTTTCCTCATGGTGTCATTTATCTTGTTCATATCTTTGTATTTCTTGTAAACTTTAGATTTAGAGGCTTAACTAGATTTACGTTAAACCTTTTTTGGCAAGAATATTTCATAAGTGATGTATTGTACCTTGTGATTTCTTTTTATTAGTGAGGCAAGTTTTTCAAAAACCCCACAGAGAACTTTTCCACAAGTGCCATTGGTCAAAGCAGAGAAACATGCACTGTCCTGGACCAATCTAAGCACTGAACACTGTGCTTAGATGCGCTTCTGGGGCTGAGGATGATGCCTGGCTCCTCTAAAGGAAGAAGGTGGACACATGCATAAAAAGGGTTCTAACAGGCAGAAGAAGAAGGCGACATCCTTTCCCTGACCCTTCTGTGAATCAGCAGGTTCTGTTGGTGCTACCTTCATCATGTCTGATAACCACACATGTTTCTCCATCTCCACTATCGCACTTGTCCAAGTCACCAACAACCCTGGCCCAGTCTCTGCCAGAAGCTCCGAACCTGCCTCTCCCTGCTTCCAATCCATTCTCCAAACAGACACCAGTACCATCTTTTGAAATCTAAGTGGATTATATCAAACCACTGTTCTACTCCCTCCAGTGGCTTCCCAGTGCACTTAAAAAATCCTGAAATCTCAACTTGGCCTACAAAATGTCACATAATTTCATCCCTGCTTACCTCTCCAGTCTCACATGGTCCAAACCCTCCTACACATTCAGTAAGTGCCAGCTACACAGGTTTTCACTCTGTTCTTTGAATACGCTGAATCGTTTACTGATTCACGGCTTTTGCACATGCAATTTCCTCTTGTGGAACACTACTCTCACTCTTTGCCTGGCAGCAGAATACAGTAGTTGTTATGGGCTAAACTGTATCTCCCCTACCTCCCAATTCTATGTTGAAATCCTAACCTCTAGTGCCTCAGAATGTTATTTAGAGGCAGGGTCTTTAAAGGCATAATTAAGGGCAGGCCTTTATCCACTATGACACAGACTCACATGGAGGGAAGAGCCTGCGAGGACACAGGGAGAAGGTGGCCATCTACAAGCCAAGATGAGAGGCCTTGGAAGAAATCAATTCTGCTACCATTTCGATCTCTGTTATCCAGACTCCAGAACTGTGAGAAAATAAGTTTCTGTTGTTGAAGCCACTTTGTCTGTGGTACTTTGTTATGGCAGCCCTCACAGACTACACAGTAGTGAAGCAGCTGAATTCTGGAGCCGGCTTCCTAGGTGTAAAATGTGCCTCTGTCAATTACTAACGGTGTAACTTTGGAGAAATTACTTAGATTTTTCATGCCTTGGTTTCTGCTTCTGTAAAATGGGGAAGACAGCAATAGTACTAAGAGAGTGACAGCCATCCAGTTCACCTCAGTCTGAGGGGTTTCCTGGGATGCAGGATTTTCTGTGCTAAAACCCAAGCAGTCACCCTAAACAATGTGGCTGCTGTGAGACTGGATTAATTCTATGTTAGAAGAATTCATAGTACCTGGTAAGCACTCAATCAATAACAGGTATAGTTTACTATTAATAATATTTCAGATCTTAGTTTAATGATCACTTTCTGAGAGATACCTTCTCTGACCCCATAATCTGGATTAGGACTCCTTGTTAAATTCTTTCATAGCTATTCTTTTTTTGTCAGTGGTTTCCCAAAATCCATTCTCCTTATTTTCAATAATAGGACCCCTGATTTCTAACTGGACACATGGTTGCCTGGAATAAAGACTATTTCCCAGCTTCCCTTGTAGAAGAGGAAGTTTTGACCAATGGGTTACCAGCCAATGCACTATGCACAAATTCTGGGTTGTACCTTTAAAGCATCAGGCTCTTAAGCCAAGGAAGCTGTGGCTAGAATTCAGTGGGTCTGTAAACTTGAATGGGAAAAAAATTTACATCTATATGTTCACTAACTGCTAACAAAAATGCAGCATATTCTTGAACTATGAATATAGGCAACAAAACATGAAGTATTAGGTTGGCCATAAAGTTCGTTTGTGTTTTTCCATAAGATGCCTCTAGTAACACTTAGTTGTCTTTAATTTCATTTAAAACAATTTTGTTAGATTGTATTGTGACAGCTGTCATATTAGCGTACATTTAAAAAATTATCAAAATTGGTGAATTTTTGTGTAACCATTTTAATATTGAAGATAGAAGAAAAGATGCAACATTTTCATCCTATTATGCTTTATTATTTCAAGAAAGGTAAAAATGCAACTGAAATGCAAAAAAAGATTTGTGCAGTGTATGGAGAATGTGCTGTGACCGATCAAACATGTCAAAAGTGGTTTGTGAAGTTTCGTGCTGGAGATTTCTCTCTGGGAGATAGGTGACATACTCAAAATATCCAAATCAATAAAGTTATTGGTGAAAATGAAAAATGTGTTTTTTATTTTATGGAAAAAACCATGCAGACTTTTTGGCCAACCCAATATTTGCAGCAATTATGATTTTCTCACCAAATACAATCATTTTGCCACATGCCACATTTTCATATCACATAATAGTTTTATAGATATGTAATCTATTGTTTATGGTCATCACCACTATGAAATCTGAAGTTACACTCACTGTTAGATCTCATTATTTAATGCTTAAAGCAACACATATATTGCTCTATTCCATGGCACAAACATGGTTAAGGACTCCTTCCTGTCTTCTGGCTGCAGCATGAACATGCCCTTTACCCTTTCACTCTTGCTACTGGCTGGCATGTGGAACCGGTAGTGGGTCACCTTGAACACACAGGTGAGGAAGAGGTAATGATGATTCCAAAGTGTTTCCCCTGGTTGTGAGAAGGGGGACATTGTCTAGACAAATGAAGAGATTAAAGAGTTAGTTTGATTTGGTTTTTAGACAGGTGGATTTTGAAATAATGGCAAGGTGTCTAGATGGAAAAGTCCAGCTGGGCAGGAGATCAGAACTGGAGATGAAGATGAGTGATTTTTTTTTTTTAATGGAGCAGGTTAAAACTGATATGAAAACACTAGTGTGTGTCTGCCAGAGCTAAAGAACAGAAGCCCAGAGGGAAAAGAACATTATGCAAGAAGCAGGACTGAAGTCCTGCATAGGCTGGAGAGGCAGTCAGGGAGCAAAACCAAAGCAGGGCGAGTTGGCCGGAGTTCTCAGGCCCAGACAACAGAGTACTGTCTCTTGGGTTTAACGAGAAACATTAAGCTGGAGTCACAACTGCAAATAGCCAGAGTTGAGACTGAAAGGTAAATAGAGGCTACATCATGGAGGGGCTTTATCCAACCCACAGTAAAGATTGTCAGACAGGGAAGGGGCATGATCAGATGTACATTTTAGAAATAACCTGTCTGGCTGCAGCATGAACAGTTTGGACAAATGTGGAGGAGGTGTCAACTGGGATCCAGATGTAGGCACCAGCTGGCTTGCACCAGGTCAGGTGGAGCAACTAGACTCTAATTAATTTGAGGGTCCTGAGGATAAGAGTACCAAAGGAGACTCACATACTATGTGAGTAAATATTTAAAAGTTATAAAACTAGTAAACTGTCTAAATATTCTCTATCCTCCTATCTGGATAAATTGATCTTCAGAAGGTCCTGGAAGGAACAAGGAGAGGCTGGCGGGATCTGTTGGATTTACCCGGGCCTTTCCCAGAACCCAGAAGGCTGAGAGAGCGTGGCGGCGATCCCGTTGCGGAGAACCACAGCGACATCTGGCGCTTCTCCAAGAGATGCCGCAGGGCCGCCTTCCCGCCGCTGAGAAAAGCGCCGCGAACAGACCGGGGGCGTGGCCTTACGTGACCCCGGCCGCCGCGCGGGGTTCGAAGGCACGTGACGTCGGTGTCATGGCGACTTCCACGTTAGGCTCGGCCTGGGGCCCGCTACGTCTCGGCGTTCTTGGCACGTGCCGCCGCCGGTCGCCCCGGGGCCTGTGGGCGCGCGCGCGAAAGCTCCCGGGGTCTGCGGGTTCCCGGCGGAGCTTGGCTGCAGCCAGCGGGTCGGGCGTCTCTGGCGCTGACCGCTACTGCATGGAACTGCTGCGGTGAGCGAGCCCGGCCTGCCCCCGGCGAAAGGGCGGGGAGCAGCCCCGAAGGGCACGGGTAGGCGCGGCGGGACTCGGGGGCTGGGGGTGGCGGGCGAGCTTACCTGCTCCTTTCTGGTGTCCCACTGCGTGTGCGCTGCGGTTGGCTCCAGGTGAGGTGGTGCTGGAGAGCGAGGGAACAGGAACTTTTACACGGGTCGCGAAATTGTGGCAACAGTGCCTACGTCTGTCCTTGCTCAATTCTTAATTTTTACCCAATTCAGCATTTGCGTGCATAACTTTTTTAAATTTAAAAGACGACTAGTATTTAATTTTAATTACAACAGTAGCTAACTCTCAGTTCTTTTTATGTGTCGGGCACTCCGCAAAGTAATTTACAACTACAGTTGACCGTGAACTACTCCTGGTTTAGGAGCGCTGCTACCACTCTACTCCCCGCCCCACAAACCCTTTGAAAATCCCCGTATAACTTTTGACTCCCCCCAAACTTCACTACTAATAACCCACGTTGACCGGAAACCTTACCAATAACATGAACAGTTAATTACTGTATTCTTACACCAAAGTAATCTAGAGAAAATGTTAAGAAAATCATAAGGAAGAGAAAACGCATTTACAATATTTACTGAACCCCCCCCCCCCAAACCCGTACGACCCAAACTCGTGTTGATCAAGGGCTAACTGTAATTTACTTAATCTTTGTTACAAATTGTGATGGACAAGTGTAGGCCTCCCATTTGGATTATGAGGATTAAAGCATTTAGAACCGTGCCTGACGTAAAGCAAAGGCACTGCGAATGCAATATAAGTCATTATTATCTCATTTAATGGACTGGGGAACTGAGTTTTAGAAAAACTAGGGAATTTACCTGAAATTCACCAGAATAGCCTCATAAAGTCAAGGGCTTGATGACAAATTTCTTTGCCCTGGTAACACCAGAAAGCCCGGCACATGGGAATCGCTGTTAATCATTTGTGGAAAGAAGTTGGGTGAATCAAGTTCACTAACACTCTAGGCAGGGGCCTGCGTTGGAATCCAGGCCTGACTACAGAGGCCAATTGCTTAGCATCCCCCTGCCCTTCTGCTGCGCTGGATTCATAACAGTGGTAAAAATGCTCAAAGTGCCTGGCCTCAGGGACTTCTGAAGTGTTAGAATAGTTAAACTATCTTGGATTTGATTGGGCTAGTGAATCCAATTTTTAAAAATTCATTTTTGCAAAGTGTAGTATATCACAACGAAATTCCCATGTGTTTTGTTTTTAATCACGTTTTTAATAATGTTTCTCCCCACCTTATGTTGATTACTTATGGGGAAACAAGATAGCAGAAGTGGAAATCAGGGCATTAAGAATTTTAAGCCAAAATTGCTACAAGGCCCTGGCTGGTGTGGCTCAGTGAACTGAGCGCCAGCCTGTGAATCGATATGTCAGAGGTTTGATTCCTGTTTAGGGCACATACCTGGGTTGCCAGCCAGGTCCCCAGTTGGGGGTGAGCAAGAGGCCACCAATCAATGTTTCTCTCCCTGCCTTTCTCCCGGCTTTCCCCTCTCTCTAAAAATAAATAAAGAACATCTTTTAAAAAACTGCTACAAGGTTATGTTTATTTTTATATATTTTAAAGTTACCATTCTTTGATGATAAATTTGTTATCAAAATGAATCATTTGTACCATATCCACTTGTCCAGTGAAATTTTTCTTTAATACTAGTAGTGTCCCAACTTTCCTATCCAGAGGTGAATAATCACTGTTACTAATTTTTTATATTCTTCCAGTAATAGTCTATAGATATCACATGATACCTTTTTTCAAATAATCTGTTTACAAATGGCCAGGTTCATACTCTGTGTTGGTATTGGAGTGGAATAGAGGCTGTTGACGCTAGTGATTTAATTAAAACCCTGGGTTTTGCAGGCAGACCTGATCTGAATTTATTATTTCCAGCTCTGTCACTTGTGAAAATTACTTATTTTAAGATTCAGCTTTTTCCTCATTTGTACATTACCACTCCTGTTCCTTATAGCTTGCTTGCAAGGATTAAATGTGACGATGTATGTAAAAATGCTGGCACGTAACAAATGCTCAATCAATAGTTTAAAAAATAAAAAAAATGAAACGTGAAAGGGAGTTGAGAACTTCTAGCTTCTGATTCTCTGGAAATATTTGTGCAGGGTTGTTTTGGACATGTATCTTAGGCAAGGCCTCCAAATACCAGAAAAGATCCCAGGCCATACATAACATCAGGTTAGCCAGCCAGGGTTCCTGGGAAAATCTCAAACCTAATTTACATAGGTTTCTTGGGGTTTGGTTTTGAGGAACTGTTGCCTCAGGCCTTGGGATTGGTGCTATACTAAGGAGGTGCTAGTGAAAGTGCACCAGTTCTCCAACCTCCTCCAGCCTCACTAGGGAACCAGTTCTTACTTTGCTTCCGTGGCACAGGTCCGTGGAATTAGCACAGCAGTCCTAAACTAACATCAGATATGCTTATTTCCCATATCTGTCTCTCCCTGCTAGACTGAAGTCCATATCTGTCTTCAGTGGCTAGCACAGTGCCTGGCACATAGTAGGCAGTGGATAAATGTTAGAATCAGTGAATGAATGAAAGGCTGTTGGAATTGTTGCTTTGTAAAGCCATTAGAGTATGGCATTTTTTACTAGCAGGGACAGTTCTTAGTGTAACTTGTACCTTGGTTAGCCACTTAGGATATCCTTGTATACCAGTAAAAAGTGTTTATAACAATGATCCTGAGTGATGAAGAAATGGTTAAGTAATTAGTATATTCTACTTTAACGTAAGGAAGTAGGCAATGTTGTTCAGAAAAATTTCCAATGAAAAATTAAAAATATATTAACAGGGCACACGCTTAGCTGTGTATAGTATTTTATTTCCCCAAGTTTGTTACAGTTCTATTATGTCTTCATTTCATTTTTCCATTTCTCTGTAAGAAACATGAAGGACTTCACATAATGGGTATAGTTAGAAGATATGAAATAGGAGATTACAAAGCCTCATTTTGCAAGTTTGGAAATAGACATGGCTGGTATCATTTATGGCAGTAGGTAAGTTGAATGGTAGAAATTAAAATTGTAGTTTTGATTCCTATTCAGTACTTTCCTACTGTTTCATACTACCAAGTGTTTTTAACACTTGAAGTCCACAGACTTTTAACAATAAAATAAATTTAAAAATATATATTTAAAAGTACAAACTATAGAGCTGTTTTACTCACTATATTTTTGTAGTTGAAACTGCTTATAGTGAGTTTTTTTAGGAGAGCTAAAAGATCTCTTTTTTTGTTTATGTGGAGGTTGAGGAAAATTATAAAGGCCGTGGCTAGAAGGCATTTAATTTCTCTGTTAGGCACAAGACAAAATGTGAACCAGCTGAAAAGTGAGAGTGGTCTGTATTGCAGAGCCTAAAGTCCATGGAATGAGGCTGGACCCATTTCATAATGAATACTATTTTATAGGAAATAATGTTATAATAAGGTTCTGGCATATTGCAATAAAAGTCATGTTGATAGGCAGTCTGATAAGTTCTTTATACTCAAGTCATCTTGGAATGGATATAATAAGGACACTATTTTTAAAACTTACTTTGAAGTAATTTCGTATTTACATAAAATAGATACAGTACAGAGTTCCAGTCTACTCTTCACCCAAATTCCCTTATTAACATTTCGAACCATTTGACAATAAGATATATACATGATGTCCCATTACCTTCCTTATATTTTAGCGTGCATTTCTTAAGACAAAAAGAGTCTCTCCCATATAACCACAGTACAACCATCAAAATCAGGATGTTAAAATTGATCCAGTGTTACCATCTAATCCACAGAATCTGTTCGAATTTTGCTGATTATTTCATTATGTCTCTTATACGTCTGGGACCATGCGCTGTGTGTAGTCATCACATCTCTTTAGTCTTATCCAATCTGGAGCAGTTTCTATCTTTTCTTAGCTTCCATAAGCGTGACATTTTTAAAAGAGAACAGACCAGTTACTTCATAGACTCTCTCAGTTTAGGTTTGCTTAATGTTTCTTCATGATTTATACATTCTTGGCAGGTATTTTATAGAAGTGATGCTGTGCTTTACTCAGCATCACATCCAGCGGCACACGACATTGATTTATCCAGTTACTGTGGGGCGAAATTTTTGTTACTTGGTTGACAAGGTGTCTTTCAGGTTTCTTCCCTGTAAACTTAATAAGACTGTTAATTAGTAAGTAGTACATATTTTGTAAGGATATACTTTAATGCTGTGTAAGTATCTCATTTCTACCCAACTTTCACCTATTTAACATATCCAGACATTCATTGATTTTTGTGTGTGTGTGAATCATTTATTACTTTGATAGTTATCAAATGGTTTTTAAAAATACCATCATGTCTTCTAAATTTATCAGTTTGTGTTGTACTGGTTGTTAAGTGTTTCCTTCTATTTCTATTTATTTATTCTTTAATTTCTATTGATAATAGTCTCATGGAGTCCTGTTATAGTCTGTTACTATCATTATTTTTTTGATGCTCAAATTTTCCTAGACTTGGCCAAAGAAAACTGTCATGTTTTTTGTCCTTGTGACAAGCTTCTTCATTCTTTGAACATTTCTTTCTGCTCAAGAAGATGTTTCAGGCTTATTTTGCATTTTCCCTGTCCCAGTTCTGGAGTCAGTCACTCCTCCAAGGATTTCTGGTTTTCTTAAGCAGAGAAAGGTTTTTAGAAACGAAGACGTAGGCGTTAGGTGTGTTCACTGATGCTGGTGATGGGGTGGGAGGGGTATCATTGCTTCTAGATTCTCACAGCAGGCACTGCTAGGAAATGTAAGGAGTGTGTGTGAGTGCAGGTGCATCACAGTGAGCATGCCCCACACTCCTATATTGTTTCTGTGTTTATGTCTTATTTGTTTATGTATTGAACCTGTGATTGATACTAGTACTTGCTGGAACTGTTTTCTTGATTTCTACTTTGTTACTTCATTTGAATTATTACAAAGTGATTCTGAAACAATTAAAATTACAAGTATTATAGAAGTCAAAAAATTGGGATTGATTATTTTTTATTTTTAACTAGTCTGGGATTATGAGCAGATACATTTGTAGTGATTATAGTGAAACAGGTATAGAATATAAGAAATTTCAGGCCTATTTTTGAATTGAAACCTCACTGTTTTCAGATATTCTGGTGAGTAGTTTTTTGGTGTGCACTTTGGAAGTCAAAAGTAACTGTCTTTTTTTTTTCTCTTTTCCCTATTCATTATAGGAAGCGAGATTATGAAGGGTATCTGTGCTCTTTGCTGCTTCCTGCAGAATCCAGAAGCTCTGCTTTTGCTCTGAGAGCCTTCAATGTGGAACTCGCTCAGGCTGGTATTAAACTACCTTAATTATTTGCAAAAATGCTGATATAATGTATTTAATGCTGAACAATAAAGAAGTACAGTTGTGATTTATATGTTAGATGTGTTTAAGGTCTCTGATGCTGATTTTTTTTTTCTATTTAGGCTTAACAATTCAATTCCAAAAATAAAACTAGCTAATGAACTTATTGTTTCTGGAGATGCGATTTGTGGAATTTTTTTCTTTTTCTAGGGATAGTATAAAATTATGCAATTAACATTGCACATTTATCTGTTAATTGGATAGGTTAATCAGAGCATTACTGCTTATCTTCTCCAACATTTGCATATAGCAATTTTTTGAAACATTAAAAAAATTTTTAATATTTCAATTACAGTTGACATAGAATATTATTAGTTTCAGGTGTAGAACATAGTGATTAGACATTTATATAACTTACAAAGTGATCGCCTTGATAAATTTAGTGCCCATCTGACATCACACATGGTTATTATAATATTGACTACATTCCTTATGCTGTACTTTACATCCCCGTGACTATATATAACTATAGATTTGTACTTAATCCCTTCACCTTTTTCACCCAAGCCCCTAAGCATCCTTTGATGGAAGGAAACAATGTAAGTGTCTAAAGTAAGTGATGGAAGAATGAATAAAGAAAATGTGACGTGGTGCATGTGTGCGCACATACACACACTTTCTGGAATGTTACTCAGTCATAAAAACGGAAATCCTGCCATTTGCAACAATGTGGATTGACCTTGATGGCATTATACTAAGTGAAATAAGTCAGACAGAGTCAGATACCATATGATCTCACTTATATGTGGAATCTAGGACAAGACAAAACAAAACAAAACCCCAGAGTCGTAGATACAGGGACCAGGTTGGTGGTTGCAAGAGGCAGGGGTGGGAGGTGGGTGAAATGGGTGCTCAGAAGGTAGAAACTTTGTTATAAATGAGTAAGTCCTGGGGATGTAATATTCAGCATGGTGACTATGGTGGATACGGTATTACATATTTGAAAGTTAGTTAGTAGAACTTAAAAGTTCTCACAAGAAAAAAAGTTTGTAACTATGTGTGATGATATGTTAACTGCACTTATTGTGGTGATTACTTCACAATATGTACATATACCAAAACATGTTTTACACCTGAAACTAGGATACTGTTGTATGTCAATTATATCGCAGTTTTTTAAAATTTACCCCCTTGAGCATGGTAATGGATTTATGGTGGGCCCTCCCCTGTGGGCCTCTCATAGTGTACCCATGCCAGAGTAAATTGCAGCCTCGAACCATTGCCCAGCTGCCTTATCTGTGGGCTGTGAGCACTGAAGGGGGTTGTACAGTGTGGAAAAAGGAAAAAATGAAAATAAAAAAATAAAATAAAATTTACCCCCTACATTTAGAATGCATTGGTGATTCTTTCCTGAACCTCACAAGACCATTCTTAATTAGTAGTAAGTGAGGGTGACTAATAATCATTAAATAATTACTCGGTGAGTAAAGGAGTAAGTTTATCTAAAATGTACGTGCTGTAGAGTGTACTTTCTGCGGTGTACGGTTCTGTGGGTTTTGGAAGGTGAGTAGAGCTATGTGTTCAGCACCACAGCCACCAGAACAACTCCAGCCTCCAGAACACTCCCTCACGCGTCCCTCTGTCGTCGCCTCGCCTACCCCGCCCCCCCCCCCCGCCCCCCGTAACCTTCTCGTGTCCCTCTGATTCCTGGTTGCTTTGCAGTTTGTCGCAGATAAACTTTTCCATCTGTAAACATTTCAGTATGTAGCTCTGAAAGATAACTCACTTAACAAAGTAACCACAATGTCATTATCATACATTAAAAATTTAAGAGTAATAATGCCTTAATATCATTAAGCATCCGATGTTCAGATTTGCCCACCTGTCTCTCTCTTTAAATCAGGATTTGAATAAGGTCCACATGTTATGACTGATCTAGTTCTTAAATTTCTTTTAAGCTAAATGTTCCCCCTTCTCTCTGTGTTTTTCCTGCAGTTGTTTCCTAGAATCTCTCCTATTTTTGAGTTAGCATCAAACAATGGCCAGCTTTTACTTAGGAGGCTTATAATGACAACAGTTTAACTTCAAGGGAACATTAAAACAAATGCATAGAATTAAACTTAGTTTTCGGCTAAATTGTGTGATTATGTGGTCACAAATACTGATTTTTGAGACTGTAGGCAGTGCATTTATTAAAGTTTTTAAACCTTCTGTATAGATTAAGGATCTGGTTTCTGAGAAAACAATTGGCCTGATGCGAATGCAGTTTTGGAAGAAGACCATGGATGATATATACAGTGACAATCCACCGCATCAGCCTGTGGCCATTGAATTGTGGAAGGTAAAAAGCATTGCTACTTTTAATTTCTAAGACTTTTATTTGAGCATACTTTTTGATACATACAATTTGGGTAGTAATGATGGGCAGTCTATCCTGAAAATGTTCTTGGGCTCATGTAATGTTCAGATACACATTAGTTAGTTAGGACAGAAGAATTTAAATCATCCACCAATAACTTGCACAGATCTTTGGTGTGTTTCTTTACTGAAGGAGAAAAGGGATCTGGTCTCTTTATGTTCCAAATCATTTCCTACATACTTGGTTGCAGAATTTAAACCCTCACATTTTGAAGCAATGGCAGGTACATTTTCTGTTCTACCTGTGAAGGGAGATGTGCTCTCATTATTGTCCAGACATGGATCTAAAGCGGCCTTTCTAGTTTGATAGAATTGCCTATTTGTTGATGAATTTTAGGTATTAGGGAATAGAAACCTCTGGGCCAGAGTATTATTTGTATAGCTAGATGTGTGTAATAATTAGTTTTACATTAAAGTAGTTATGTGTATCCTTATGCATAAACAGCCATACATAGTTTAGAAATATGCTAGTTATGAATGGAGGAAGGGAATTAGGTGCCTTTTGTTACGGATTTGTGTCCCCCCGTAAAATGATGGGAGCCAAAAGATGGTTTTCGTAGCAGGAGCCGCTGACAGACCTGACAGTGGTACCCCTCTTCTCAGGTCTGCACCAGCAGAGGCAGACCCCGTTTCTGGGTCCCAGATTGACTCCACAGAGCCCCAGTAAGGATGGACAGCCAGGCCCCCCACTGGGGACTGAGAAGAGAAAGTGGATGGGGAGCTGTGAGTATTAGACTAGCTGTTTGCCTCTGTTCATTCCACTTCAACAACTTCAACCTAGGTGACTCAGTTTAGAGGAAAGTTTCTCTAAAATCCAGAAACTTCCCGTTTATTATTTTATGCACACCTCTGACTGCAGTAGAGGTTTATGCTAAGACCTGCATGGAAGGTTCTGACCTTTGTCAGGAAATATGGAAGATCTGAAATTCCTTTAACACAGGTTTACCTCTTCTAGGCATTTCTTTAAAAAATAAATGGATGTCTGAATTACGGAACGTTTACATGTGTGCCAACGTGTACAGTTTTATAGTAGCTGCTTACATTGTGATGATTAACATTGGCCAGCTTTTCAATATGACCAGTGCTGAAAGTTAATATGAATATTTGAAAGAAGCTGGTAATGTTGAGAGCATCTGCCCTCATTGTATTTTCTTTATCCGTCCTCATTCTGCAGGAGCAGATGCTTACTGTACCACTGCCCAGTGAAACTTCCCATTGGTTCTCTGGGAGGGTCAGGATCTCTAGAAGACTAATTAGGGAAGTGGCGACAGAGTGTTGTCCAGAGAGCACTTTTCCTGCTGCGCTCTTTCACTGGTGCTTTTATGGTGCAAAATAATTGAGTATCTGTAATTTCTTATACATTTCACATAGGTTTCTCTATTTTTGTGTTTATTAATGTTTTATGTTATAGCCAGGGTTTTCATTCTGTTTGACTTCTGTTTCCAGAGTTTTGATACCTTATTCAGCTGGTTTTCAGCTTCTGACAAATATTTATTTTTTACCTTGATTTTTGATTTCCCTCAGAATTAAACAAAGAACTATATTTTGTGGTCAAGGAACCCCAGCCATTATAACTTCAGCCTTTACTAAATAGGAGTCTGACTTTTCAGTGGTTGAATATTTATTGAGTACTTTTATGTGCCAGGGATCATGTTTGATGGTGTCGTTACAGAGATCAAGCGTTCCCTGCCTCACTCAGACACGTAGAGAATAAAACAAGATCAGGACTCTGTAAAGACCACGGAACCCCTGGCTGATTCCTAGGATTTGGAAGGGAGGCTGTGGGGAGTCCTCCTGTGTAACAGCAGTAGTGCTGAGGGCACGTGGCGTCCACCATCATGCAGCCCCGTTAGCTTCTGTTAGGTTTCTGCCAAGCAAAGTGGGCTCTGTTCTCCACTCTCTCACCCTTTGTCACGTAAATGTGTACTGATGAGCATGCGAGGTAGCCTTTACATTTTTGTCAGTGACATCATAGAGTCTTAGTTGGTGTACAGGATATTCCTAAGACTTTATGTTTTATGACTATTACTATTGTGAAAATGTATCATACTTAGTGTTGATTTGGCAAGAAAGCAAGTGTTTTTAAAACTTTAGAGAAGCTTCAAAATTAAAACTAGTATAATAAGAACACCTCTATACTCTACTCAGATTTACCTATTGTTAACAGTTTATTCCATTTGTTAATTATTCATACTGTTCACTTGCGTGTCGACATGGGCCTGTGTTAATCGCTTTCTCTCTAGACAGATAGATGTATATGTACTTTCACACTTTTAATGTTTTTTCTGAATCACTTTTGAGTGTAAGTTACATATATCATGGCTTTTTATCTCTAAATACTTCAGTGAGTATTTCCTAAGAATAGGGACGTTCTCATATAAGCAGAACCATTATTCACTTCAGTAAAATTAACTTCGATATAATACTTTCATCTAATTTTCCATTCATATTCCAATTTTGTCAGTTGACCCAATAGTGTCCACTGCACTGTTTTTCCCTCCAGTGTAGGATCCATTCTGGGGTCAGGTACTATGTGTCATGTCTTTTCAGCCTACTCTAATCAGGGACATTTTCACAGCTGTTCTTTGTCCTCTGTGACATTGACATTTTTGAGGAGTATAGCCCCTCTAATTTTTCTTTTTATGGAACATTCCTCATTTGGGATTCGTCTGATGTTTTCTCATCATAAGATTCAGGTTGTACACTCTTGGTCATAATATGCATAGATGATGTCTTCTTAGGGTATCACATCTGGAGGTAAATTTTGTACATTTGTTCTGTATTGGCATTGTTAATTTTCATCATCCAGTCAAGATGTTTTCCCACTGTGTAATCCACTGTGTAATTCCCCTGGCAACTCTAAGACAATGCAGATATCATTGCTCATTAACTTCCCTTGAAACTTAGCATTCACTGATGGTTCTTGTCTGATTCAGTCTTTAGTAGTATGATTGCAAAATGATAATTTCCTATTCTAATACTCTGTCCACATTTACCAGCTGGCACTCTACTATAAGCAAGAGCTCTCACTTTTGTATATTTATTTATTTATTATTATTATGGACTCATGAATTGCTATTTTTTTTCAATAGTTTATAAGTCATTTCATTATGCTTATTTATTTTGTTGTTCAAATACTCCTGGATTTGGACAGTGGGAGCCCTTTAACTGGCTTCTGTGTCCTTATGACATGCTTCTCATATTTTTTTGAGTACTTTTTGTTTTCTGGCACAATAAAATATTCTACAATCACCTTGAGTCTCACTTGCCCCACCTCTGGAAATCACCCATCTTTCTGGAGCTCCGCTTCTTGGGGAAAAACACTTTCAGAGATCAAGATCTGGGCACCAGGTGTGCTCTCTCCTACTGGAGTGTCTTTGCTTGCTAAGATAGTACTGTGCCTGGCAGATTAGTTTCTTTGGCGTTTTAGTTACTCTGTTTTTTGGAGTGATCGTTCTTTTCATTAATTAGAATCTTTATTCAATGGAAAGAAGTTTGGTGTAATAAGTAAGCGTAGATGTCAGGGTACATCATGTAACAAGCTCAGTATTTAATTTAGTGGAAAAGTTTTAGATATCTTTACTTAGAAATGTTTTGAAATGTTTTCTAGGGACATTTTGTTTTTCCCTGGTATTTCTTTAACACAGCAGTCTATCTGGTGACTAATTATGACAAATGTTGCCTTACCTAATTTTGTATTTATTCAGGTCTGTAGGAGTCATTTCTAGTACTTTCTAAAAATTTGTAATACTCTTGTTTTTTTAGGCTGTCAAAAGACATAATCTGACTAAGAGATGGTTTATGAAAATCATTGATGAAAGAGTAAGTTGAAATTGCTCATCTTAAGTTTTTTCTTCCTTTTTTAATCCTGAAGCTAATTTTTATCAAAATTTAAGTAGTCATACACATGCCTTTACACTCAGTACTTGGATCTCTGTTCAAGTAGTAGAGGGAATAAGGAAAGTCTGATGGTTCTAGTGAATGGAATCCTATATTAAGTTCTTAGAACTGAGTTCCATTCTAGTTTCAGCCAAGCCTGCAAATTGCTCAATGACCTGGACTAACCTGTGTAATCTCTGATGTGTTGTTGGCTCACTGTCCTCCTTGGTCTGATGTTTATCATGCACTGTTGTCATGAAAATGTAAGTTTACTTACCTTTATGTGGATATAATCCGTTAATAACCATAAGCTATAGTAATAATAATATAAACCAAAATGAGGTAATGGCTTAACCTGAAGAAAAATTGCTCAGTTGACCTACAGAGTTAATTAGCACTAAGAAAATCTATTTTTCAGGTGTCTCCTGTTTTGATGATATAAACAGAATTAGAGAACTCAAGACAGAAATAACTTTTCTGTTTGATGGAAAATAACACTTGGCATTTGTAGGGAGGGGTATTTAAAAATAAAGGACTAGGATCTGTCTTCTCTCATTGACTTACAGATTCAGTGCAATGCCTATAAAAGTTCTAGCTGCCTTTTTTAATAGAAATTGACAAGCTGATCCTAAAGTTGATACGGAAATGCAAGGGACCCACAGTCACTAAACCAATCTTAAGAAAGAAGAACGAAGTTGGAGAACTCATATTTCTCAATTTCAAAACTTAACTATAAAGTTACAGTAATCAAACTGTTTGGTATTGGCATAGGATAGACATATAGATCAATAGAATAGTATTGAGAGTCCAACAATAAACCCATATATTTATAGTCATTTGATTTTTGACAAGTGTGTGAAGATAATTCAAGGGGAAAGAAAAGCCATTTCAGCAGATGCTGGGGCAACTGGATAGCCACATGCAAAAGAATGAATTTGGACTCCTGTCTTGTACCATATATAAAAACTTAACTCACAATGGATCTAAGACTTAAATATAAGAGTTAAAATTGTAAAACAAGGGAAAGCATAGGCATAAATTTTTGTGACTTTAGGATTGGCAGTAATTTCTTAAATATGATAACAAAAGCACAAGCAATAAGAAAATATATAATTGGACTTCATGAAAATTAAAAATGTCGAGAAAGTGAAAAGACAATTCATAGAATAGGAGAAAGTATTTGCTGGATATATATTTAATAAGGGACCAGTATCTAGAATACGTAAAGACCTCTTACAACTCAACAGTAAAAAGAGAAATAATCCAGTTTAAAAATAGTCAAAGGATTTGAGTAACCATTTCTTGAAGGTGGGTATACTAATGACCAATAAGCAACTAAAACAATGTTCAGTATTTTTTTCATTGAGGAATGCACATCAAAACCACAATGAATACCACTCTACACCTGTTGGGATATGTGTTGATTATAATAAAAAAGATGTTGGTGAGAATGTGGAGAAAGTGGAATCCTTCGTACATTGCTGATAGAAATGTAAAATGGTACAACTGCTTTGGAAAAAGTTTGGCAGTTATTCAAAAAATTAAACAAAGTTACCACAAACCCAGCATTCTCACTTCTAGGTTTATGCCCAAGAGAAATGGAAACATATGTCCACACAAAACTTGTACACAATGTTTATAGCAGCATTATTCATTAATAGTCCAAAAGTGGGCCCTTGCCGGGTAGCTCAGTTGGTTAGAGTGCTGTCCTGATACACCAAGGTTGTGGGTTTGATGCCTGGTCAGGACACATACAAGAAGCAACCAGTGAATGCTTAAATAAGTGGGACAATAGATAGATGTCTCCCTCTCTCTGTAAAAGCAATAAATTTAAAAAAAAGGAACTTAAAAAAATAGTCCATAAGTGGGAATAACTCATAGTCTGTCAATGAATGAATAAATACAGTATGATGTATTCATACGATAGACTATTATTCATAATTTTTTCAATTAAAAAGAATGAAGTACTGGGAGATCCAAGAAGGTGGCAGAGTCGGTGGAAACTATACCCATCTCCTCCCAGGACCAAACTGGAAGTACAACTAAAATACAGAGAAATCAGCTTGAATAACCAACTGAAGACTAGCTGAAGAGAAGTCTTAAAATCAAGGATTTACAAAAGAGGCCACATTGAGACTGGTCAAGAGTGCAGAGCTGCAAAAAGGGCTGGCCCCACTCCCACTGGAAGGGGCTCAGGTTCCGGAGGTATATGTCAGATTTGGGCAACTTCCCCTTGGTAAGCGTGGGTTCTCAAGATCAAGCTGGGCCTCACAGCCCAGAATGCCAGAGTCTGGAACAGGAGCTCACATAACACCAGGCTGTGAAAAGCAGAGGTCTTTCTGTCCACTAGGGAGATACAGGAGTCTGCTAGGAACTCAGATACCCTCTTAAAGGGTCAACACACAGTATCTCTTTCACAGCCACTTACCCTGTGCTCTGGTGGCGGGAGGGCGGAGCAGACCAGAGTTGTGCATGGAGAGAATGGGGTTTGTGGCACTGGGGAGAGAGCAGAGGGGGAAACTGCCAGGATCCCCTGTGCTGAGTCACTCTACAGTCTGCACATGCTGTCTTAGGTAGAGCATGCTCCTCAGTGCAGCATCAGCCTGGGGAAAAGCAATTGTCCTGGTCTTCATGTCACCCTGCCCTGTGGGGCATCCACTCTTCTAGGGAGTAGAGGTCTGGGCATAACCTGGGATAGTCTGAATCGTTTGGCTCTGGGGTGAGGGCCACACTACCCACTTCCCCCTTACCTTAATGGCACCTTTCCTTCTCTTGACTCCCAGTGGCCCCTCCCTGCTGAGATCAGGCTCCTGGCAGAATCTTGGACAAACTGAGTAGCATGGCCCTAGGATGGGAAATTTTTTCCTCACATACCTGACTGGAGTGGAAGCTTCTGTTCATACAGCCAAATCTTGGTCTGTTTAGGCCTGCCAAACTGCAGGCCTCACCCTGATGGCTCCCTCACTCTGGCACACCACAAATATGTGTGAGCATTCAGTGAGTGCCAGATAGATTTGGTATATATCCTGGGGCATTTGCTGAGTGGCTTCAGATCCAGCACTGGCACAAAGATTGAACCCATATAGATCTGGAGAACACCTCTTGCCCCTACTTGGTGACTCACTGAGAAACTATTGCATGCAACTTGGGTACCATCAGAGGCTTTTAGTGACTGAGTCTAGCAGGCAGCTGGCAGGGGGAGGCAGGTGGAGTCCAGTGCTGGTAAAAGCGAGCCTTGGCATGCAGCTTGATCCTTCCTGTGCACATTCAGGCTCAACAGAGGCAGCCACAGACTGGATTGCTTTGTAGCTCCAAGCAGTTTGCCGGGGCCAGTCACAGGCAATGCCAACATTGACCACCGAAGAGGCCCCACACCCATTAGCAAGTTTCATACATCAGAGTAGGATCCAATTAGCCTGGCAAGTGGCGTATCCAAAAAGGACTTGGTAGACACGATATTCTGCTGAGGCAGATACCGCTTTGAGCGGTCACCACTAGCACAGCAGCTTGTTCATTGTGGTTGAGGTTGGTCCTCACCATTAGCCATCCTGAGGGTTGGCCTCATACACAAATAGGCCAAAAGCAATCAAGACTCAGTTATAACAGGAGGGCCCACATAACCCACACAAGGGACATTCCTGGAACACCCAATTCAGGTGGTCAAGGAGACTGTGCCACAGGGCCTCATATGACACCTACTACATAAGGCCACCCTAGTAAGAGTGGGAGTCATAGCGGATTTACCTAATGAAGCTATATTAGGTAGATTTCCTTGTATATACCTATGTATGTAGATAGATTTCTATGTATATTTCTGTGTATATATCTAATACATAGAAATAAACATAAAGAGGCAGTCAGAACTGGGAGACATACGTATCCCAGGTGAAAGAAAAGGAGAAATCTCTAGAAAAAGAGCTAAATGGAGACAAGCAATTTGCCATACACAGAGTTCAAAACAATGGCTATAAGAGTGCTCAAGGAGCACTTGCTGGTGTAGCTTGGTGGTTTGAGTGCCAGACTGCAAAGCAAGGGGTCACTGGTTTGATTCCTAGTCAGGGCACATGCCTGGGTTGTAGGCCAGGTCTCCAGTAGTGGGGCACATGATAGGCAACCACACATTGATGTTTCTCTCCCTCTCTTTCTCCATCCCCCTCTAAAAATAAATAAAATCTTTTTAAAAAAAAAGAATGCTTAAGGAATTTAGAGGAAGAATGGATAGAATTAATGAGAACTTAACCAAAGAGATAGTAAACATTAAAAGGACATAGATACCATACAAAATAACCAGTCAGAAATAATACAGTACCTGAAATGAAGAATATATTACAAGGAATAAACAGTAGGTTGGATAAAGCAGATGATCAAGTCAGTGATTTGGAAGACAAGGTAGAAGAAAATACCCAACCAGAAGAGCAAAAAGAAAGAATTTTTAAAAAGGTATTGGGTTGGCTAAAAAGTTACTTTTTTTTTTTTCTGTAAGATGGCACCAGTAGCACTTAGTTGTCTTTAAACTTCATTCAAAACAATTTCGTTAGATTGTATTGTGACAGCTGTCATATCAGTATGTATTTTTTTAAAAAAAACGTATCAATTTGGTGAATTTTTGTGTAGCCATTTAAATATTGAAGATGGAAGAATATGCAACATTTTTGGCATATTAATGCTTTATTATTTCAAGAAAGGTAAAAGAGCAACTGAAATGCAAAGAAAGTTTTCTGCAGTCTGTGGAGAAGGTGCTGTGACTGATCAAACATGTCAAAAGTGGTTTGTGAAGTTTCATGCTGCATATTTCTCCCTGGATGATGCTCCATGGTCAGGTAAACCAGTTGAAGTTGATAGCAATCAAATGGAGACATTAATGGAGCACAATCAATGTTCTACCATGTGGGATATAGCTGACCTACTCAAAATATCCAAATCAATGATGTGATTGGTGAAAATGAACAATTTGTTTTTTTATTTTTCAGAAAAAAACATACGGACTTTTTTGGCAACCCAATAGTTTCAGGGACCTTTTAGAAAGCATAACAACCTCTGTATCATACGGGTACCAGAGGAGAAGAGAGAGAACAAAGGATCAATAACCTATTTAAAGAAATGATGACTGAAAACTTCCCTAACTTGATAAAAGATACACAAGTCCAGGAAGCATAGAGTCCCAAACAAAGTGAACTCAAAGAGGTCCACAGCAAGGCACATCATAATTAAAATGGCAAAGGTGAAAGAGAGAATCTTAAAAGCAGCAAGGGAAAGATAGTTACCTACAAGGGAGCTCCCATTAGATCGTCAGCTGATTTCTCAACAGAAACATTTCAGGCCAGAAGGGACTGACATGAAATATTCAAAGTGATGAAAAGCAAGGAGCTAAAAACAAGACTGCCTTACCCAGCAAGTCTATCTTAAATTTGAAGGAGAAATAAAGAGCTTCCCAGACAAGGAAAAGATAAAGGAGTTTGTCATCACCAAATCAATATTACAAGAAATGTTAAAGGGTCTTCTTGAAGAAGAATGAGCAGGAGAAGGGGGAGGCAGGAGGGAAAGGAAGAAGACAAAGAGGACCATAGTTGTACAGAATAAAATGGCAATAAATTTGTACCTATCAATAATCACTTTAAATGTAAATGGTTTAAATGCTTCAATCAAGAGGCATAGAGTAGCTGAATGGATAAAGAAACAAAACCCATACAGATGCTGTCTACAAGGGACCCACTTCAGAAGGGAAGATACACAGAGACTAAAAGTAGAGGGATGGAAAAAGGTATTTCATGCAAATGGAAATGAAAAAAATATTTGAGTATCAATGCTTATATCGGACAAAATAGACTTTAAAACAAAAACTATACAGTAAGAGACAAAGAAGGACACTACATAATGTTAAAGGGAGCAATCCAACAAGAAGATATAACCCTTATTAACATTGATGCACCCAATATAGGAGCACCTAAATATATAAAGCAAACATTGGTGGGCATAAATGGAGAGGTGGACAATCATAGTAGGGGACTCTCACACCCCTTGACATTAATGGATAGATCTTTCAGACAAAATCAACAAGGAAACAGCGGCCTTAAATAACATACTAGATCAGATGGATTTAATTAATGTTTTCAGAGCATTTCATCCCAAAGCAGCAGAATATACATTCTTTTCAAGTGCACATGGAACATTTTCTAGGATAGACCACATGTTAGGACACAAAACAAGTCTCAGTAAATTTAAGAAGATTGAAATGATATCAAGCATATTCTCCAACCATAATGGTGTGAAACTAGAAATCATTCACAAGAAAAAAAAAACTGCACAAAGACATGGAGGCAAAATAATATGTTACTAAACAGTGAATGGGTCAACAATGAGATCAAGGAAGACATCAAAAGATACCTTGGAAATGAGAATACAACAACCCAAAATCTGTGGGACACAGCGAAAACAGTACTAAGAGGGAAATTCACAGCATTACAAGACTACCTCAAGAAACAAGAAAAATCTCAAATAAACAAACTAACTTTATACTTAATTAAAGGAGCCAGAAAAAGAGCAACTAACAAAACCCAAAATGAGTAGAAGGAAGGAAATAAAGATCAGAGCAGAGATAAATGGTATAGAGCCTAAAAACAAAAACAAAAACAAAAACAATATAAAAGGTCAGTGAGACCAAGAACTGGTTTTTGAAAAGGTAAACAAGATTGACAAACCTTTAACCAGACTCATCAAGGAAAAAAGAGAGGAGCAAAATAAAATCAGAAATGAAAGAGGAAGAACAACAACTGACACCAAAGAAATACAAAGCATTGTAAGAAAATATGCTAACATTGGGCAACCTGGACGAAATGGATAAATTCCTAAAAACATTACCATCTTCCAAAACTGAATCAGGAAGAATCAGAGAATCTGAGTAGACAGATTATAACTAGTGAAGTCGAAGCAGTGATCAAAAGACTCCCAACAAACAAAAGTCCTTCACAGGAGAATTTTACTAAACATTCAGAGAACTAGCACCTAGCCTTCTCATACCAGAAAATTCAAAAGGAGAGAAGACTCTTAAGCTTATTTTACGAGGCCAGCATTATCCTAATTTCAAAACCAGATAAAGACACTACAAAGAAAGAAAATTATAGACCAGTATTCCTGGTGAACATAGATGCTAAAATTCTCAACAAAATATTAGTAAACTGGATCCAGCAATACATTAAAGAGATCATACACTATGATTAGGTGGGATTTATTCTGGGGATGCAAGGTTGGTATAATGTCTGCAAATCAATAAATATGATACACCACGTAAACAAAATGAAGGATAAAAATCACATGATAATAGCAATAGATGCAAAAAAAGCATTTGATAAAATCCAGCACCCATTTATGATAAAAACTCTCAGCAAAGAGGGAACATACCTCTACATAATAAAGGCCTTATACGACAAACCCACAGCCAGCATCATATTCAGTGGGCAAAAACTAAAAGCGATTCCCTTAAGATCAGGAACAAGACAGGAAACTGTTTTCACCTCTTAGTCAACATAGTACTAAAAGTACTAAGTGCCCATCAGTAGATGAGTGGATCACAAAGCAGTGGTACATCTACAGGACAGACTACTACTCAGGCGTAAAAAAGAAGGAAATCTTTCTTTTTGCAATAGCATGGATAGACTTTGAGAGTATTATGCTAAGGGAAATAAGCTAGTCAGAGAGAGATGAGCACCATATGATTTCACTTACATGTGGAATCTAATGAACAAAATAAACTAACAAAAAAGAAGCAGACTCATAGCTTTCAGAGGGGATGGGGTGGGGGGAGCTGGCTGAAAAAGGTGAAGGGATTAAGAAAAAAATCAAACCCAACCTGATAGATAACAGTGTAGACATTACCAGAGGGAAATGGTGGTGGAGGGAGGCAGGAGGTAAAGGGGGTGGGGGTAAGAGGTGATGGGCAGAGACATGACTTGAGATGGTGAAAACACAATACAGCATACAGATGATGTATTATAAAGTTGTACACTTTAAACCTATATAATTTTATTAACCAATGTAACCCCAATAAATTCATTTCCAAAAAAAAAGGAAGTACTGATGGATGTTCAGTAGAACCTTGGTTCTACTGAATGAACCTTGATAACTTGCTAACTGAAAAAAGCCAGATAGCTCTGGCTGGTGTGGCTCAGTTGGTGGGAGCATTGTCCCATAAACTGAAGGGTAGAGGGTTCGATTCTCTGTCAGGGCACATGCCTGGGTTGCAGGCTCAGTCCCTGGTCAGGGCGCATGTGAGAGGCAGTGGATCAATGTTTCTCACATTGATGATTCTCTCTCCCTTCCTTCCTCTCTCTTAAGTCAATAAGCATGTCCTTGGGTGAGGATAAAAAAACAAAAAAAGAGAAAGATGCCAGAAACAAAAAGCCATATATTGTATCATTGCATTTTATAAAATGTCTGAAACAGACAAATCCATAGTAACAAAGTAGGTAACAAATCATCTTGTCAGGAGATGAGGGGAAAGGAAATGGGAAGTGACTGCTTTGTGGATACAGGGTATCTCTTTGAGATGATGAAAACCTTCTGGAATTAGATAATGGTGATAGTTACACAACTTGGTGAATATACTGAAAACTGCTGAACTACATATGTTTTAAAGGGAGAAATTTTATGGTATGTGAATCATATATCTTCTCTCCCACCCTGCCCCATCCTCCTGGGTTGATTGCTGGTGTCAGTTTCTCCTGATAGAAGAGGAGAGGGAGTGTATTACCTTGACAGTAGAGTCTGTGTTAATGTATTATTATAAAAGTGGCTAGACTTCACTAGGATTCACATTTTTCTGTTTCTTTAATAGAGCGACTAGAATTTGTTCAGTTTATCAGTCCTGTTACTTTACTGAGCATGGTTTATTTTGGGGATGGGGGCTGGTTATGAGTCTCCTTTGTTTTTCTGGGCACATTTTCCTTTTTGAGAGCATGGGCTTAACTTTAGGCATATTACTTAATGTGTCTGACTGAGTTTCTTCACCTGCAAAATGGAAAAATATCTTTTGGGGAATGCTGGGATTAAGAAGAGAATGTCTAAAATGCTTAAAAGCAAAAGCTCAGTAAAGCCAGTTGTTCACGAAAACTTGGGCTTTTGAAGGAGTTAAACATTAAGCCAGCTCGTGTTCGTGTGATTTGTGCACTGAGGTTCATCCCGAGGTGTTAACTGTGAGGGGTGACCTGTAGGATTGAATGTCTAGAACTTTAATATTTTAATTTTATTTTAACCTTACTGTATACTAAACAATATACACTTAATATTTTTATTTTTATTTAGCCCTTTTGGGCAAAAAATCTTGTCTTTATAAATTTTGATAACTGAGCAGGTTTATTTGCCCTTTGTTTGACTCTAGGAAAAAAATTTGGATGACAAAGCATATAGTAATATCCAGGAATTGGAAAATTATGCCGAAAACACACAGAGTTCTCTTCTTTATTTAACACTGGAAATACTGGGTAAGGTTTTTTTCTCTCTCATATTTCTCTTTGAATAAAACAGCTTTTAGACTTCATTCTTTCATAATTTGACAGGCTAACCAATTTAACATTGAAGTGTTTCTTTTCATCGTTTGTTAAAGAAATAGGTTTTGGATTATTTTTTCTTTTTCTTTTTTTGAGCAATAATGTGAATATATGTCTTTCTTTAGAATGCAGACTGATCAGAATACCTAGGCTCTAATAAAAGTACTTTAGCTGCCTCATAGGAATGCTGTAGTTAATAATTCGGTGATTGCTTTTTTAAGCATCTCCAACAAATTGGAAGGCTTGTGGCTGTACTCTTCTTTCCCTGTCAATGCTACTTCTTCATGTTAAAAAAAGCAGAAGAAAAACCTGCATTTCCAAGTTTTTATGAAACTTTTCTTTAAAAAACAAAAACAAACTAATGTAGATGGTGTTTTTTCTCCTCTGAGTTTATTCTAAGTTGGTGAGGTCTTATTGTAATGAGGAAATCATTTGGGACAAGGACAGTGTATCCATTTGAGGAAGGTAATATATCTTATGTCACCCTCAAAGAATAACTAGCACAAGTTCCTATTGAATTGCCTAGGCCTGTTCTTCCTGCACATTTGGTGCAAGTTTGCCAACACAATGAAAGGAGGGAGCAAAGAGCAGGATGTTTGCTAAGCATCTACTTAAAATGAGGTCGTATGGAAATTGCACTGAGGAGAAGAAATGAAAGACTTGTAATGTTTTTCCATGATAGCTGATTAAAATTCCCAGTGTGTCTTTAGTGTGCTGAAGTCTGAGGAAAACTCTTGTATCTGAAAGTTGGAGTTCAGAAACCTGCTGGTGTAAATGGTCAGCTTGTTTTCATGCCCAGTGATACCCGTAGATCTGTTTTTCAGATTTGGGTGAATTAGGATCAACAACTAATTTTACATGTTTAGGTGGTTTATCTTTGCTGCTTCTGTTGACTTGTTAGGCATTGAAAGAGAGAAGAGCAACCCTGTTGTTTAATTTCTAAAACCCTAGGTATAAAGGATCTTCACGCAGACCATGCTGCGAGCCACATTGGAAAAGCACAGGGCATTGTCACTTGCTTGAGAGCCACGCCGTATCATGGCAGCAGAAGAAGGGTGTTTCTTCCCATGGATATTTGTATGCTGGTAAGGCTCTTATTTGTACGCTCTAAATAATTTGCCTCAAATATGGGAAAGATGTTGTCTCTTGGTTCTTGCTTAGTCTAGTCAAGTAACTGTTTTGAAATGAATGCATACTGCTTTTGGCTCCTTGGTAATCAAGTGAGAATTTTTATCAGTCTGGCATTTTAGGTGTCTGGTGGAGCTATGAGTAAGAAAGTCCAGAGAACCTTACTTGGTGTAGCTTCATGTTGATCCCTTCCTTCCTTCCAAGCAATTATAGTAATTATTTCTAAATGTTCAGGTTAGCCTGTTCTTTTAAAGAAGGAAGTAATCCTTAAGAACATTGTTTATGGGAACTTTTATTTTCTGTATGAGATTCAATAGTGTCTGTACTTTTAAACTTCATATATGTTTGTTTTGTTGCTTGTGTATTTTTTTTTACTTACAGTGGTTGTTAATTACCATCCTGTTGCATATTATTTCAGGAGACAGTATGTGTGTATACATGTGTGTTTCTGTGCACAGACACAGACATACATGCACACATATGTACACACATATTTTTAAAAACAAAATAGGCATTATACTGAACATACTGTTCTCCTGTTTTTTTGAGCTAAGTTAGTTTTAAGTGTGCTTTTTGATTGCTAATATAATATATTTTTCAACACAGCATGGTGTTTCACAAGAGGATTTTCTACGGAAGAAGCAAGATAAAAACGTAAGAGATGTGATATATGACATTGCCAGCCAGGCACACTTGCACCTAAAGCATGTAAGTAGCCTTCTTTTTTTTTTTGGCCAAATCATTTAGGAAACTATCGTATCTGCCCAATAGAGCATAGCATGGTTATACTGTTACCTGCTTGGCAGTCCAAATTCCATCTGTCATTCAAATCACAGTGGATTTACCTCAGGGACTATTGTACACTTTCTCAAGTTCTAAAAAACCCCCCTTTCTCCCTCTCAGTGGATGTATTCACCTTTCAGTGAGTCAGTCGAGCCTGAGCGTCCTCAGTTAGGCGCCTCTCTAATCCAGCCACTCCTCATTTCTCCCTCCAGGGACAGCGTCTTTCTGCCTTGCAAGGCCGAGGCCTCTCCTGCCTTCCCAGGACCTTGCATCCCCAGTAGTCCTAACTGTTGTTTTTAGTCGGCTTCTCCAATAACTTGCTTCTTTTAGCTTCTGGTTTGTTGGCGCTGCCTTCTGAAGTTACAGGCAGTCTGTGTACCCTTCAGTTTATTTTTCCCTCACAATTAAGCTTTTTTGAATAAGTAAGTGGTATGTATTCATTGTTACCTCGAGGCCCTCACCGCCCTGACATGCCACTGTTTATCATGCTGTAATTTGGCTTCCATCCTGCCTACTGTAATAATAATCACTAGTAAATAATCTCCTTCTGCCACATTTAAAGAGTGTCTGATTTAGGAGAGGGTAGATGTTTGTATATCACACACAACAGGAGTAGAATCAACTAGGTTTGATAACCGATTGGACTGTGGCAGGGTTAGGAAGAGGGAAGTTTGAAGGCTGCACTGAGTTCAAGTAGAGATGGCAATGGTGCTGTTCAGAGACTCTAAGAAAAAAGTGATGGTGCCCTGGGAGCTGATCAGTGGATTTGAGACTGGCTGCTGGACATCATCAAATACCAGAGGATTAGA